>JACAZI010000007.1:0-4800000 GCA_014462655.1 Mycena venus | reverse complement strand
AGGCGGCGCCTTGGCCATTTTGCGAGTTAGGTTGAGCGTGAAGAAGAGGATGTCGAATTGGTCCGCATAACAGTTATGTACTTTCGATAAACATGATTGGTCAATTGGCAGCGGCTAATGTCCGTCTGACATCGCCTCTCAAGGCTAGCCTCCAGCTCTCATAGCCTCCCAGGCTCCAGCATGATTAGACAGATCTTTGATTTGGTGGGGGGGCAGTATTCTTTCTCTTGGCAGGATGAGCTGGTCAGGAACGTCGAAGGAGGATGTGGACATCAAAACAGGGAAGAACGCGATCACGTGGCCCCTAAACGCGATGTATTGACCTCAGCTTCGGTCGAATGGGGTTTGGAGCCTCTAGCCGCGGTCAATTAACACTGTACAATTGTTGTACACGAGGATGTTAGTGACTCGCCATCTGCCAGGCTAGCGCTGTACAACGCAAATACGACGTCTACATTTCAGCGCTCACTAGACAGGGATGTCTCGAATGATCAGGGACGAAATATCACAATAACAGAGAATGCTCACCGCATTGGACGTCAATCACTCCTAAGATCATTATCACGGCTCCTTTGAATGCCTTTCCGATCTGAAGTTTTAGAATAGAATGAGCACAAAAGTCCAGATCTACGAACTCCTCTTTCCCCCTCAACTCTACTTACCATCATGTCGAAAGAATTGTGAGTATTCCGAACATGTCCTCCGCAGACGAACACTGACGACGGTACTTTGTGCAGGCCGCTCAAAGTTCGCGTCGACATCCGTGATCAATGGGACTCTCCCAATTCCTCTGTCCACGCATCCGTCAGCTCGCTCAACAAAATTTTGGGACACACGATTACGCCTCACGTCGAATGGCCCATTCTCTGGGGGGCTGTCAAGGAGCAATTCTCTGACAATACGACCTTCGTTCCGCTTGTTGGTACGTGGATAGTGTTTCTTAAATTGAAGCGCTCCTGATTAGCATGCAGTGCGCTACACAATTGCGTGGTACGAGCGGTTGATGGGCCGCCTTGAGAATCCCACGTGTGAACAGTGGACCGAACAACTTTTGAATATCATCGCAGAGAGTCCGAAGGCGAAGGCGTTGTCGCTGCACATCGAGGTACGACATCCGAAGATCGACTTCTGAATGCGCTGATGAAACTTTTCCGTCTGTTTTGAAGCCCGCCGAAGGCGCCGCCGTTCTCCCGAGTACCAAGTGGAATGCAAAACTAGCGACATTCCAGCTCTACATCCCCAAGGCTGACCCTGTATCGCAGTTGAAGCTCGACTCGACCTATGACAAATGTTTCGAAAATCTTTTCGAGGCCAAAGATGAAGGTTGGGCTGACCTCGCAACTGAGACGCATGTGTCGGTCGCGCCGACGGCAGGAGCCACTTCCTCGTCCAGCGAGCGTCCCTACATGTCCCGCCTGCCAGTTCTGGACGCCCTTTCGCGCCCTCCAGATCTATTCAAGTCCACTGCTCCGTATACACTCATCGTAGAGGAGCGCTCGCCCAATATCCTTGTCCAGTGCAGCCATGAGCCAAGTCTGGAGCTTATTGCGGCGTACCTCAATAAATGGGGAAAGACGAACCCCAACGACAGCGAAAAGGTGCGTCGTCTTTCAATTTCTTTCAACGCCGACCGCTGACAATGTTGTCAGCGAAACATCTTGAAGGTCCAACTGGTCGAATCCGAGTACTGCTACGGCGTGTTCGATACACTCACCATTGAGCGATACATGGGCAAAAGAGATCCCATTAACCCGGTCATGCTCCTTGCATTCATCGAAGGTGTGTTGGGGTACCAGTTAATTAATACGACTGGGGGCTGCAAGACATATACCTCAACGACCCTGCTTAAATAGTCGTTGTACTCTTGTCTGTTAGATATCAAATGTCAAGGAGGAAAATTCGAAGGCGCGTACAGCGTTCTCGCGCTAGAAGTACGTTGAATTTAGCCGCCGAAGCATTGAGGTGACATTGATTTTTTTGCTCTTTTCGGCTGGACATTGATTAACGGTTGACCATGCCGATGGCTTGGGTAAAAGAAAATTTCGCAGCATTGAAGGGAACATACATAGAAGATACGATTGTGATTATCCTAGCCGATCTGCAAAATCGTCGTCATCGAAAATGGAATCATCGTTGACTGCCTTGATACGGTCATCCTTAATCATCCTGATATCGAATTAAGAGAACGAAACAGGTAAGTAGGCGGGACACATACCTCGCATCCACACGTATATCCTCTCCTTCCACCTTAACGACTGCTTGCGGAGTCTTCGCATCTATGACCTGATTTTGAGGGGTAAACTTCAAATCTTGAGGTATATGAAACAGAGGGCGCACGTAGTGGTTATCACAGTGAGGGCAGTACTCGTCACTCTCCTCGTAAACGGTCATATCCTTCCGAAACGCCTTCTTGCATTTCTTGCACATGAAGGTCATTTCAGCGGTCTTTGCGAGCGCATGTGTCTGGGATTCCGCGTGGCACTCCGCACAGTCATACCAGAGCTTGCAACATGGCGCCCGGATCGCAACTTGCGCGTTTAATATGTGTTTACTGCAGAAGGCTCGGATAGGTATTCGAAATTTTGACGAACAGGAGGGTCGGGAAGGCAAGCACCAAAGCAACTAACCACATAGAATTCGGCAGAGCTGACACCCGCGAACTTGATTTGAGGGAGTGGACAAGCTAATCGCGTACATAACACCAAACAAACACCTTTCCTTCTTCTTGACCTTTACATACGTTCGGTCTATGAAGCCGGAGCACTCTCATGTCTTATAGAATATTTCAGATTCGCCTCCCGCTCATGGGCCGCCCGAAGCCTCTTTTTTCTTGCCCAAGGGCGATGGCGTGAAATATGTCTGTAACGATTGACGTTCAAACTTTAGTCCCCGGCGGCCGCCAGACACCGCCAGAGTAACTTTCAAATTAATTGCAGGTCAACCTCGACCCTTTTGTTACTCCCCGTATGTATACCTTAGGTGTTGCTCCGAGAAGATCCGGAAATTCGGCCTGAAAATCGAGAGGATCACCGTCCCGGCGACGGCGTGCCTCGGTGAACGCCTGAACTTTCCGAGCGCATGCCGACCGAACTCCAAGGCGTATTGCGAGTGTTTGCAATGAAACATGGCGGCGCACCTTGGCTACGCTACCGACCGCTTAACAGTCCGAATCCGAGTCAATTCCGTTCGTTTTAGCAAGCAATTTCTCAGCATCCATATCCCCGGTTGTCCCTGGTTCTGATGATTTAAAAGCTCGGATTGTAGCGGACATGGACAGTGTTCGACCCCAGTTGCCAGTATGCGCCGCACCTCAGGTCTGTTCATCGGTTTTCTCGTTGGTGGAGCGTGCGCTTCGTGGCTCGACTTTGGCATTCCCCACTCCAACGCAACTGTCGACGTTCGGGTGTTCAATGTCGCTAATGCTACCCTCTTAAACGACGCTCACACTTTTATCTTGCCCGTTCTTCCGGGACACGAAGACGCCATATTTCCGATGTTTGCCTTTCTGGTCGAGCATAAGAAATCCCAGAAACGTCTTATGTTCGACCTCGGAATACGAAAAGATCCTCTGAATTTGGCCCCCAGCGTTGCCAGCTTTTTCACCTCTGGCGGCGTTCTACTCGAGCAGTCCAAGGACATCACAGAATTGCTTCAGGATGGAGGGATTTCTCTTGCCAGCATAGACGAGGTCATTTGGAGGTAGGCCTATCCGTTGTCAAGTTCGGTCTCGCGCTGATGTGAGCCTGTAGCCACGTGCATTTCGACCATATAGTACGTCCTTTACGTCTGTCAGAGCCCGACTTTACACAAGACATTCCTTAGGGAGACATGTCCAAATTTCCCAACTCCACCGGACTCGTAATCGGGTCAGAAACAGACACAACGACGTATCCAGAGTTTCCCAATGCGACTTTGCAGACCAGCGATTTCGCGTGAGTTGTCATCTCTTTCTCAAGACTTTCCTTTTTACTTTATACGATCCGTAGTGGCCATAAAGTCACCAAGATAGACTTCGCCGCAGCAAATCTCACATTCAGCGGCATGAAAGCCGTCGACTATTTCGGCGATGGAAGCCTTTATCTCTTGAACACACCTGGAGTGAGTGCTCTTCATCTTCCACAGTTGTTCTCTGACAGGATTTCATCTAGCACTTACCGGGCCATCTGTCTGCTCTCGCACGTGTTACTCCGACTTCGTTCATAGCGCTTGGTGGGGACACATTCCATCACGTCGGGGAGGCCCGTCCGCGGCCCCAGTTCCAGAAGAACTTCCCCTGTCCCGCGCATCTCTTGGAAGAGGCAAAGACTTCGATATCCACCGACTACTTCTGGTCCCCGCGATCCCGGGACGGCGCCTTTGATATGCTCTCCCGCTCTCAGCAGCTCTTTGCCGTCTCGGATCTGCCGGACTCCTTCTACGCGAACCCAGTCACCTCCCAAGTCTCCTTGGAAAAGCTGGCAACTTTTGATGCGGACCCGGACATTCTTGTGCTCATCGCTCACGATATCAGCTTGAGATCGTCGATTCCGTATTATCCTGCGTATCTCAACGATTGGAAGGCCAGTAACTTTAAGGAGCGGACGGTGTGGAGCTTTGTTGAAAAAACCAACCCTGCGTCTGTGTTTACTCCGATGTGAGTCTCGAATCTGCATACCTTTGGGCGGTCTAAAGAATCACTCTAGCAGTAGCAATCGGACGGCTAATTGACCATTGTACCACAATGGGCAATACGGGCATGGAAATGGCCTTGTTAAAACTGGTCAATGCGTAGAATTTATTTTACTCGTTTTGAATGAACTTAATGCTGGAATGAGCAACTACATATAAGCGACAAGCAAGAGCTATTAGTGGGATGTAATGGATCTAAGTTCTAGAGGTCCCAAGGTCCACCAGTCTAAAATGTATCTATGGAATGTCAGTCGAACTCATCTAACTTCTAACAGTCTACAGTCTATTAGTGGAAAATTTAAATATATGTACGATGTTCAACATCTGACCCAAAAATTAAACCCAAACGGAGCGGACGGCGAAAATGAAAGATAGAAAAATGTCCGGTTGATTAAAGCCCAGACGTCCAAAGGAGCTTCTGAACCTGACTCCACTGCGTCTCATGCTGGTCCGTCCCGTCCACAACGGCCAACCGAGGGAAGACGCTATGAAGGTACGGCGCAATGGCCGAAGGATCCGGAGGGATAGGAGATGAGAAGGTGGCCCTCGATAACGCGCTCGACCCGATGGATGCGGGCAGCGCCGGTACGGCGCTAAGGTCGAGCGGCAGAATCAAGGTGTCTAATTTTGGCATCGAGGACGCGAAGGACGGCAAGCACGCAAGCGTTGCATGGGGGCGGCCGGTCGAAGGGTGGCATTCCGACGAATGGAGGGAGCCGAGGTCGAGGTGTGCGAGGTCGGGCCACCACGTGGTGAGCGCATCGATGTCCTGGTCGGACAGGTTAGGGATGCGAGTCATGTCGATCGTTAAATAGCGAAGACGACGGAGGGGCGCCAGGCGGCGTATTATATCGAATGTGATGCGATTATTTTGGGTATGGGAGAGGCTGGTTGCAGGTATGGTGTCTAGGTCTACGTCGTTTAGGTGTTGTTCTATGGTGAGGTCGTACAGTGTATAGGAATTAGTCGTCGTGATTAAGTCGAATAGGTTGCTCCAGCGGACCGGGGGTAGGCCTGCTGGAGTCGTGGCTTCTATGCGTAGGGTATGCAGAGATCCGGGGGGTATTTTCTGCAACACGAGCTCGAGTACCGGCTCTTGTGCGCAGATACGGAGTTTTTTGAGGGCCGGGAAGCGGGATGCCTCCGAGGCGGGTGACCATGCATCAATGAGCGCGTCAATATCGATGTGCCCCGCCTCGATCTCGAGCTCAGCGAGGTATGGGAAGATGGATATTGCGGCAAATGTCTCTGCGGTCAAGAAGGAGCCGGTACGAAGCGATAAGCTGCAAAGATTAGACATCTGGGAGATGCCATGATTCAAGTATGGGTCTGCCAGCCCACGTAGCCGAACGCGCTCGATGCTGGTGGCAACATGAAGTAAAGTCTCGATGTAGTCTTTAGATCCACTGGGCCCCCCTCTTTCTGAACCCGAAATCCAAGTCCAGTTGTCGAAGACTTGGAGACAAACTTAGTGCCGCTGGCGCGCAGTCGGGGTCGGTCGACAACAGTCGTGTCGTGGTAAGTCGAAAAAGAGGCGTTCCTTTTGCGCACAGAAAGGCGAGAAGTTTCGGGTGAATTCGTGTATTGTGTCGTTGTGTGATATGTTTAACGCGATGCGCATACGAATTGAAAGCGCTCAGGTCCACAGACCCTTTGCAATCGGCATCCTGATGGCAAATGAGCTACTTTTTCGGTTTGAAAAATGTGCAATGCAACACACATAAACCCCTTCGACATGAATCAACCCCGGTATTAAATTGAGGAGCGGTACCACAGAACCGAGATGGCTCCAAATACCGTCCAACGCGGGGTCCGTCCAGGACCTACAAGTCCTCGCGACCGCTGGAAGACATTCCCTAGGGCAAAGATCGAGAATTTGCCGGAGGACGTCGTCCAGCAGGAGAACGGCGTGCATCGACGCAGAAGAAAAAAATGAAGGCCGAAATAGGAAGGCGTGGCAAGCACTCGACAACACACCGGTGCCGCCCTCAAAACTTTTGCTGAAACTTGTATCTGCAAAATGGTCAGCTATTACTCTCGGTCAAAGCACCACCGTATTGACCTTTTCTCAGAGACCCATTCTGCTGCAAGGTGGCTAGTTCTCTTCGTCTTGAAAAAAAATAGCCGCTCAAGTCCCCAGGCCATGAGCGTTCTCTGACTCAAATAAAATTCAATGCCGAGGGCGATCTGCTCTTCTCCTGCTCAAAAGACCACGTTATCAACGTTTGGTACTCGCACAATGGCGAGAGGTTGGGCACATACGATGGCAACAACGGCACTGTCTGGACCGTGGATGTTGACTGTAGCCACCTGTCCTTCTATCTGCTTCTCGAAATGACGGGATTTTACAGCAGAGTCAAAATTCCTCGTTTCTGGCGCCGCAGACAACACCCTGCGGTTATGGAGTGTATCGACTGGCAAATGTCTGTACACATGGGAGTTCCCGACAGCAGTCAAGCGCGTAGCGTTCAACGAGGATGACTCCAAAGTTGTATGCATAACAGAACAGCGCATGGGATATCAGTGTGCCATTCGGGTGTTTGAGATCAACCGGGAAGGAGACGGGACAAATCGTGCGTCCATTTTTTTTTGTGCTTCTACATTGTTGCGAAATAAACATTCACCTACAGAATCGGAGGAACCGCTGTACTTCTTCAATCCCATTGGAAGTAAGGCGACAGTCTGTGCCTTCACCTTGACGCCGAACATTATCATCACCGGACACGAGTCGGGCAAAGTCGCGCTCTTCAATGTCAAGACGGGCGAGGAGATCGAGAACAACGAGCGCGCTCATAGCGACGTCGTCACGGATCTGCAACTCAGCAAGGACCGCACGTATTGCATCACCAGCAGCAAAGACAAAATAGCACGGATACACGATACTAAAAACTTGATGGTCATCAAGACCTACACGACAGAGACGCCGCTGAACAGCGCCGCACTGGCACCGACACGACCATATGTGCGCCTTTGACTTGCTCGCATTCTCCTTTCTTTGGTCTAACAGTACGTAGGTCCTTCTTGGCGGTGGCCAAGAAGCTATGAACGTCACAACAACCTCCCTCCGGCAGGGTAAATTTGAGACCCGTTTCTGGCACAAGGTATACGAGGAGGAGGTTGGCCGCGTCAAGGGTCATTTTGGTCCCATCAATACGTGCGTCTCCTTGTCATCCTCCCGATGTGTTTACTGACCTTTAATCAGAATTGCGGTACACCCCGCAGGGACGTGCTACGCGTCTGGTGGGGAGGATGGATTTGTACGGGTACATCATTTCGACGATTCTTACTTCAAAGCACAGCCGTACGGCGCCGTCGATATCGAGGACTGATATCAATACGATGCGCCGATTTTATTATCTTGGGCTGTAAGATGGAAAAGTCCTGGGTCAAGAATTGGCTGGTACTGGTCAGCTTCAAATATTTTGCGACACAGGAAGCGTCATTCCGCGCCAGAAGATCGACCACTTTTTTTCGCCGAGTCGGAAGTACAACTGCACACAATATACATCGCGAGTAAATAGATGAAGGTACGAATATCAACAGAATTAATTCCTTCTTGTGTAGGAAACCTCTGCCTCCAAAACACGCCCATCGCGGACATACACTTGATGTAAGCGAAGATTGTGGAAAGTCACGGCTTTAGGGCCCAGCCGTATTCCGCCACGACCGCCGTCGAAATCATCGCCGAAGCGCTACATGCGCGACAGTTAGCTTGTGTGCTGCATATAAACAACCAGACACCCATACCTCAATAAAGGCAGAGAATATCTGTGCGACCTGCTGGGCCAGTCTACCGTAGGTAACGTGACGCCCTGTATCGGGATCGATGAGGGAGAGTGTTTGCTTGTGCAGGATGTGTGTGTAGCCCGGCCACTAGAGCAACCGACCTCGCATTAGCGCCCTTGGCTAGGGGCGAAAGTTGGAAGACTCACCCGCAACGTGAACGGGAGACATCGAGTGTGGCGTAGGGTTGGAGGTAAGCAGAAATGGATGCTGCTTTTTTTCATGACCATCCCCTCCTGGTAGAACGCCAGTCCCATCGCGACGCCGGCACCTCGGCCATCGTAAGGCAAGAATGAGATGCAGGGGTACTGTCTATCGTTCCGCCGGACCACAAAATACGGCGGGCTGTCCCTTCGGGGCTCGGATTTCGATGGCCTCGATCGTTGACAAATCCTCGGAATGGCGGGGACTTGTGGCAGTCTAATTTCTCGAGGTAACCTTGTTCTTTGTTGGGCTGCAGTCCTGTTGACGACATCATGTCTAGCATTGGTTTGTGACTGAAAAGGCAGCTCGGTCTGAGATGACACCAATGATTCAGAAGAAATGTGATAGACAGGATATATACACCTACGAAGGATGCAGTATTGGATGAAAAGCCTGGATTGAATGACTTGAGCGGTGTGGCATGTTCGAGCAAAGTAGACATCACGCTTCCGGGAGACGTTCTTGTCTTCGGTGAGGTGTTTCTGTATATATACCTCACCTGCATCCAAGCCACCCTTCCTGGACAATGGTGGACTTGGCACCAAAGCGCTGTCACCATGAAGGAGCATATCAAAGCGAACAAAGCGACTGAACCTGAAAGGTATCGAGCTTTTACCATAAAAAAGCCTGTGTACATTAGCGCCATGTGGAGTCTGATGCTTTTGATTGATTCGATTTCTGAGCGTGAATGATTTCCCTAATTAGGATGCGGGAGGTTAGTTGTTTGCGCATGTGTATAGAGGGTTTCGTGAAGTATTAATTAATGGCGCTTATTAGAGGTTATTAGCAACTGATGAAAAATGATTTTCTGTACATTCACAGAACAAGATTGAGCGCTAAGCGTTTAGCCGTCTTGCCCTAAACGTCAACGCTTCGATTGACACTCTGCAAGTTCAAGTTCAAGTTGATTGAACCCAATTCAAACCGTTGCTCAAGAGTCGAAAGCAATCAATAATGACAAAATCCAATGGAAACTGTAACAGAATTATGACCAGGTGGTACATAGGACGAATTTCAAGACCCCAACGTTGACCCCGCTTTGACGTGTGATTAGGGGCCGGTCGTCTCTCTCGATTCTACTTCGAATCCTCGTTCCCCCAAACCCGTCTCTCTGACTTATCATGCGCGGCAGAAAGCCCGCTCAGACCCTGCCATTCTGCCAACGACCGATGCATAGCAAAGGTAGATTTCCTCGCAGCCGTCTGTTCCTGCAAATTCCTCGGAAGCATCTCGTCCGCATAGACTTTCAAAGCTGCGGAGACTTCCTTGGTAGAGATAACCTCAGGGGGCAAGAGCAGCGAGGCAAGAATCGGCCCGAGTTTCAGGGCATCCAGCATCGCGTGGTTTCCCGCTACGCCGTGAACTAGGGAAATGTGAAGCCTGAGCAGAACGAAAAAGAAAAAGAAAACATACAGATGCTCATGGCGTGCGCTGCATCCCCCAGGAGGGTCACCCGGCCCTCTGGAAAAGAATTGATTGTGACCTCCCGCATAAAAATTTGGGTCACTGGTTCTTCGCTGGAAGTTTGCTCTACAACATTTTTGAGTGGGTCGACGATTCCGGTGTCCTTGACGATCTTGAGGACCTCGCTGAATCGGTCCGAAGAGCTTTTCGCCGCCTGGCGCTCCATCCATTCGATCCCGTCGCTTTGCCCCGCCTCCTGGAGCGCCTGCTCACTTTTGTCGATGGACGAGAGGAACCAGAAAAAATCTGCTCCTGGACCGGAGGACCTGGGAGGAGAGTGGAGCTCGATCAGAGTTAGGGCGAGCAAAATGCGGTCAGCATAAGCTACGCTAGCCGCGGGAGCGAGAGTACTGGTGACTTCGGCATAGTGGTCGTAAGAGAGCCGACGTCTGGAAGGATTTGATTAAAATGAAAGCGGGAAGGAAATTGAAGCTTACTGCGCGGAAATGACTGTTACAGGTAGACATTTCGTTTTGCAGTCGGGAAGTAAATGCTGTCGAACCTGGGATGTAACGCCGTCGGCACCGACGAGAACTGCACCTTCGAACACAGTCCCGTCTGAGCATTGGACAACGACCCCCCCCTCATTCTCTGTGACGCTCGATACAGTTTTCCCCCACTCGATGTCAACGCCGATGGCGAGCCAATCCCTGAGTTTTCTCCGGCTCACCCGCAATTCTAGCACCTCATCGAATTTCGTCATGTCTTTCTGTACCATCCTCCCGGTGGTCCCATCCATAAAGCATGACGACTGTAAAGCGACGCATTCTTCATGACCCACAGCATAGTTGGCACAAGTGCTGCGTAGATCGGGCTTGTCCGAAGTGATAATACCAGCAAGAAGAGGCTCTATGATCCAGCTGATGCCGATGGACCAGCCTTGACCGCGAGAACTAGCAGAAGCGTCGCGCTCGAGCACAAGGTGGGGTATATTGAGTTTGCGGAGGGACTGAGCCAAGGTTAGGCCACCCAGCCCAGCGCCAACGATAAGGACACGGTTGGAAGGAGAAGTCATCGAGTTGATTGGTTTTTTTTTTTTTTTAGTCTTGAAATTGGGGCAGCTATATAGGAAAATTAGACGCTTGCTGGTGGTGGCCATGATACATTTTGGTGTTTCCGCGAGGGATCACTGCAATTTCGAAAGATAACGTGGATGGTCGGCACAAGTCCCTATTATTGGCTTTGCCGGTACGATTCGTCGTTGGCCGGAAAATGCAGATTCATATCCACATGGGCCGTCGATATTCGTGTCCCAATTGTACGTGGATGTCATCAGCTTTGCTTCTCTTGAACAGTTCGTGAAGAAAAGCGGAGGTCCGATTCGTTGCTGGTCGGCCGAATACGTACTGCGCCGGCAATATTCGGGTCTAAATGAAAGCCAAAGGACATTATATTTACACCAAAAAATTACAAAGAGCCCTACGGCTCCAGGATGCGATAAAATTAGTTTACAGCTTTAGCCACCTCTCTCTGGGCATAGATTTCCTCGTCGATGGTCTCTATGGTCCGGAAACGCCAAATGTTAACGTGTTTGACCTGCCCAAATCTCACCAGACGGCCGACCGCCTGCGTCATGCAGGCCTCATAAATCTCCTGTGACGGTGCAAGGAGTGGGGAGAGGAAGATGGCGTGGTTGGCGGACGTCAAGTTCGCCCCGCTGGCGCTTTCATCCATGAGATTCAGGAGCAAGACACGCTCCTTACTATCCTGCTGGAAGCTTTCCAGGCTCTTGCTCTTTGCGGACGCCGAGCCCTTGATCTCGAGGAATTTGACACCATTGTCCTTGAGCGCCTCCGCGACCTTCTTCATCAGGTCAGGGAATTGGACGAATATGAGCACGCGCTCGTCTTTAGGGACCTTCTTCCTGCAATACGATAGTGATTAGAACCAAGACGGTTGGCCTCATCAAGGACGTACTTGATCAATTCCATGACCTCCTCCAGCTTCTTCCCGTAATGCTTCCCGCGTCCGTCGCGAGCCTCATCGTCGACGCCCAATGTGTCGGCCTTGACGATATTGAGAGGCTCTGGCAGCTGAGATACAGTCGTTGGATTTCCGATACACGCACTCTTCCTTGTCGGCGCATTCCCGAACACACTCGGAGCAGCCCATGTGGCCACAGGAGGAAAGGACGGAAACCTCAGCGATTGGGATGCTCTGGCGACCGCAAGACACACACGACACATCCATAGGATGCTCTCGCTCTTTCTGGAGATCCCGCACGGCGGTGAAGAAGCGAAGGGAGCGGACACGGCCGACGAGTTCCTTGCTGAGACGCCGGATCTCGTGGGTCGCCTCCCGATGTTCCCAAATGGCATCCTTGACTTTCGTAGTCAATTCGACGGATTTGCGACTCTTCTTCGTGTTGATAGAATCAACATCAGCCTCTTCGAGCATCGCCCGAATCATTTTGGAGGCGTCGGCGTCATCCACGCCAGTTTCTTTGGAGCTCCGCACCCATATGCTGAAAATGGATTCATCAGGGACGTTACCGAGCGCTATTTCTCTCTTCACGCCGGCCTTGATCGCCCGGACAAGTTCAGCCTTGCAGTCGTCCAATTGATTCTGACGTTCGCGGACGATGACGTCGCATGCCTTCATTGCATTTTCGTTCTCAGTGTCGAGATCGAAATGGGAACAACGCTTGAGCAGTGCTTCCTCGGCAGTTCTGAAACAGCATGTCAACCGCAGGACTTGAATGAATATAATTCGCCACTTACTTGCTGTCGCCGAGTGATTTGGCCAGGCGCTTCTCGCGGTCGCTCTCCGTCTTCCTTCCCCGTTTGATGGTCATGTCCAGAGCGCGCAAATGATGCTCGAGCTCGAGATAGATAGCTCGTTCTGCAGCAGGGAGTGTGATGGATTCGACGGTCTTGGTGAACGGAATTTCGTCTATCTCCGGTACATTCTGAAAGAACGAATAAATATCTATTTCGCAATCTTCCTGAAACCAACTTACCTGTCGGACGAACCGATCCAAAAAGACTTGACCAAGCTGATGGCGGTGAGCATGCCATTCCAGGCTATGTACCTCGCGGAACGAGTGGAACTTCTCGGCGTCTAAGGGCTAAAGTTCAATAACGACTCTACCAGAATAGAGTGGGTCGAAATTACCGGTTTGTTCTCGGCGCCTTTTCTTGACCTCCACGGACTGGCCTTCGCCATCGTCATCAACCCCGAGGTGTAAACCAAGGAACGCGGAGATCGTCTTCAGAGCAGCGAAATCATGCACTGGAGGAGTACCAGACAGCACCCAATGCCTCTCTGCACTGAGGTTCGTGACGAGCGAGTGGACCTTGCCATCCAGGTAGGTGTACTCGTCAACGACTTTCCGGCTATAATGGAACATCTCCAACGGCGGTGCCTTCATCTGAGTCCAGTCCCGCTTGACGGCGGGCGTCTCAAGTTTCCACGGATCGTTGTCGACACGCTTTTTCATTTTTCTTGCTCGCCGGCGTGTCGTCGTCGTCGTCGCTGTCGGTCCGCTGTTTCGCAGACCGCTTTTTTACCCTTCGGTGCTGGTTTGTCGTCTTCTGTCTCAGAAGCTTCGCTCGTTTCTCGTGAAATCCGGGACGGGGTCGATTGAGCGGAGGACTTCTTGGATTTGACGCTAGTCTCCTTCTTGGCTGGGGCCTTGCGTTTCGTGCCCGCGACCTTCCCGCTCGCTTTGGACTTTTTGGCTTTGGGGGCGTCGCTCTCATCTTCAGAGCCGGGAACGGACGTGGCGAGAGGCGTCTCCTCCTCCTCCTCGTCAGCCTCAGATGTGGTTTCTTCGGCCGAATAATCCTCGTCGTCCGAGCCCGACTTTTTGGCCTTGGAGCGTTTTCGGGACGACGTCGCCTTGGATGCTGCAACCTTTTTCTTGAGAGGCTTGGACTCCTCTTCGGTTTCGTCGTAATCGCTAGCCTGATCCTCTTCGTCGTCCGACAAGATGATGGCCTTCTTCGTCGCCGCCCGAGGCTTCCGCTTCCGAGGGACATCCGAGTCACTATCGACGTCGGGTTTCTCGCTAGCGGATGAGGAAGCCTCAGAAAGAAGCATGTCCTTCCCAGCTTTCCGACCAGGAAGGAGAGGCACTACGACCTCTATTTTGCGCCCGGACGGCGAGTGAGACGACTTCGCCGCGGGTGGGCTCGACGCAGTGGCTTTCATCTTCTTCTCAGCCTCTTTCTTCTCGGCGGCTTCGCGGTACGCGCGACCCTTCAGTCGCTTGGCTAGGACACGGGCCTCGGCGGCCTTCTTGGCGGCCTCTTCTTCCGCTATCGAACACTGGCGGTTAAAACGATACAGCAAGAAATAGCTGCACTTACCCTGTTGAGCCCGTTTGATCTCTTTCATGACTGCTGCGGCACCTTCGTCTTGCAAACGGTTCGTTTGTTCCTTCAGCGACTCGGATATCTCCTGCAAACGGGCATTGAAATGGCGACCTGGCGAGTTCGGAAGGACGCCGTTGCCGGCGAAGAGCTGGAGATTGTCGGCGTACGCTTGGCTCTTCGAAAGACCAGAAGCAACGATGATGATGTCGGCCTTTTGGAAATCCTCGATCGTAAGCGGATTCAGGTTGGAGAGAGAGGCGATCGTAAGGATATTGAAATGATTTTTGGTGGTGAACTTTCTCGTTTCCGACTCCCACTGCCGCGTCAAGTGAGGTGGAACGATGATGAGCGTCCCTTCGATCGCAATTTTCCCATCGACTCGGCCCATCCGCTTGAAATCCGCTTTGACATTGTCGGAGTTGCAGTCAATCAACCCCAAGGTTGTCGCGGTTTTGCCGTAACCAACCGCGTCGGCGAGGACTCCCCCACGAACAAGAACCGGGCGTTGTGCGCGACCCTCCGCCCGCCAACCAAGGGGGTGCAAGATCGCCTCTGAAATCTCCTCTTCGACGAAAGGAGGGGCGTCGGCTGCCTCCTGCTGAACCATCCACTCGAGTGAGCGAAGCTGTTCCTTCCGCAAGGGGATCTTGAAGTGTTGCGGCTGTTTGTGCTCCTTGTCGCGTTTATTGCTGAGGATAACGAATTTAGGAAGGTTCAGGCTCGCAGCGGGGGTGAAGTTAGTCTTGAGACGCCAAGACAAGATTGGGCGCTCGGTCCGACCCGCAACAGGAAGACGGGCCAGCGCACGATGGACGAGTGTTGGCGCGTTGAACCCGACACGAACTGTGCCAACGCCATTTTCGTCCAACTTCAGCTGGGTGACGAACGGACTAGGACGCTTCTTCAAACTACGCTCGTATTCTCCAGCCTGGACAGGGTCTTCAAGAGCGACCATTTTCTTGCCTGCGGAAACCCACTGTAGCTGGGGAGCGGATGGTGAGCATCGCTCGCAGTTCGAAATCTCCTCCGGCAACTCCACGGCCTGCCAAGACCCCTTGAAATTATCGTCGATGTGTCGGATGCGCTCCAGAAGCCACGCCAGCAGCCGGAAAACGGAACGCTCGTGAACCTTGTCGACTTCGCCCCACTTCCCTCGAGGCCACTCCGGACCGGCTTGACCCCGAAGGGGGACGCTGCACACAAGAACAGCGGACGCGCTTCCACAAGCGTCATTTGAGCCACTGAGGGCGAGCGCTTGCCCCGGGACCGCGTACTGAGCGTCTTGGCCATGAGAAGGCTGCTCACTAATCAGAAAGGAAAACGGTAAAATACGCGGGAATCGTTACCTTCAATATAATGGACTCTGTCTTCTTCCAAATCGGAACGCGACAAATGACTTGCTTCGCCTTGTCCTCACTTGATTGCTTCCACTTTGGATCAAGCATTGCGACGATAGGGCGCGACTCTCCGTACGCATACCTGCGCCTGCTGATGGAGAAAACGAAACAGTCGTCGTCGTCGCTGGTACGCTGGGGGTGCATGAGCAGGAAAAGGGGTGGGAGCGTGGACTCATTCGCTGTTGTCTCTTTCCTGTGCAACGCGCCGTTCGCCGTACCACACTTGTCCAGGAGAGTGTAAACACCAGACACATCACGATCGAACTTCCCAACGACGTCGGGGGGTACAGTGACCTGCAGCTTGGAGTGAACGAGCTTGTCCT
The DNA here is from genome assembly GCA_014462655.1 of Mycena venus. Classification (NCBI taxonomy): domain Eukaryota; kingdom Fungi; phylum Basidiomycota; class Agaricomycetes; order Agaricales; family Mycenaceae; genus Glaucomycena; species Glaucomycena venus. Next base: position 4,783,845 of record JACAZI010000007.1, on the reverse strand, counting down.
TGAACTGCTCCTCTGTCAGACCGAGACGCGCCTCCCACGAGGGCACAAGTTCGCCAACTCCCTCGATGGAAATCGGAACGGAAGTGAATTGGGGTAGCGCGAGTTCCCAGGAACCCGCAAGCAAGGCGTCGTCACAACGAAGACGACCAACTGGGGCCTTGAGAATTTGGCGAATCTCGGCGTTGGCGGGCGCGCTATCTTCCGCCTTGCCATACAAGCGCCATTCCGGCTGCTGGGGGTGAAGGTGGAGCTCGAGCAGTGCATGAGGCGACTCGTAGCTGGCAATCCAGATTTCCTGCCGCTTGGGCTCCACAAAGCGAAGCTCGGTCTGCGAAATCCGCATGACGGAATCACGCCACGCCGACCACAACTTGGGGGCGACGGTAACTTCCGCGTCGCTTTCGAGCGCATTGAGAAGTTCCTTGGAAAGACCGTCGAAGGACAAACACATGGGCAGTGTTGACTTGAGCTGGTCCGCGAACTCGGAAGGATGCAAGCGAGGGTTGGCCTCCGTGTCGACCACGACGGGATTATGTTCCGGGCGGCCTCCACACTTTGAGCATGACGAAGTGTCGCAATCCTGGCAACGGAATAATTTCCGCGTGGTGATGTCGGTGCGCCCTTCACAGTCACAGAGTCGGGCACTCTTGTTGGCGCTCTCGAGGAGATCAGCGAGCGAACTGGCATTGGTGACTGACAGGTCCAGTGGCCTGGATGAAAGCTGATCTTCGCCCACAACATGATCTTCAAGGGCAGCCACGACGTCTACCATGTCGACCTCCATCGGGTCTTGTTTAACACCATCGACTGCCATGGCGTCCGACCGCTTGTCCTCGTAGCTTTGCGAATCAGAACCAACCTTGAGCAGATCGATTCCGGAAACTAATGCCGCTAGAATGCAGGCACCGACAACGGTCGTAGACATGGCATTTCCGGCCAAATCCGCGAGTTGATCCTCTGTTTCACGCGTCAAGAGTAGCTTGTCAACCGGAAGACCTTGCATCGCCAAAGCCTCCAGTCCAACCATAGGGACCGCCGCGATTGGTGATGTACGGGATCATGGAGGGCGTGAGGCAGGGGCAGATTCCAACTCGGGAGCCATGCGTTCTGTCCACGTTTTGTGAAAGATTCCACACTTGTCTGGAAAAGCAAAGGCGTTAGTACAGGTGTAGAGACTCGTGAAATAAAAGCGTACGTCTTATACGAAGGGTCAATGCCGTTCTTCGCGGAGCGCAGGTAGAGAATATCCATCAAATCCCATACACGCTCGACTTGACCAACACCCCAGTCCGCCCAGCTGTAGTCCGGAAGACTGCAAGAACCACCTTGCATGTTCATGAGACTCTGAAAGGAAATACAGATTTGGTCGGCTTACCGTCATCCCAATTGGTGAGAGGTCTCTTCTTCCCTAAACACTCGTCTGACCTCGCTCGCTCGTGACGTCTCTCGCAACGATTCCAGTCGGTTCGCCCAGTCCGACGATCGAGGGCGTTGTAGCTCTCTTTCACAAGTTTCTGCCTCGCCTGATGGATACGAGGGTCATCGGAAGGAAGTAAAAAGGCATCCAGGGTGGAGGACGCCGGTCGTTTCAAGTCTTTGGTCACCAGATTGTACCATTGATCGGGGACTTTGGAGCCCTTCTTGTCGACGGCGATAAGATAAACGCGGGTTCTGGTGTGGGCGATGTAGTAGTATTTCGTGTCGAAACGAGAAAATTTGGCGCTGTATCCAATCTTTTCGAACTCCTCAGCTACCCGGGCCCAAGGAGCCGAGCAGACGTTTTCAAGGATCACAAGCGGAGGTCTGTGCTGTTTAACCCAGGACAGCATACCGCGGAATGTCTGACCAGACTCCCCCTTCGCATCGAGTCCTTGCTTCACGTTGTTCAAGTTGGAATAGTCGACGCAAGATGTCCCGGCGACGAGGAGATCGACATCTCCCGGGACAGGCGCTAAGGCCCCGTATGCGGTGTGTCTGCCCAGACGTGAGAACCGCATATGAATGACGCGAACAAAGAACGCACGCTTCGGCATTGCCAAGTTCGCAAACGTCGCGAAATAGGATGGGAGGATGGAAGTTGCGTTCAATGTAAGCCTGCTTGAAGGGCTCGATTTCGCACGAAAAGACATGCTCGACTTTGAAATCAAGACCATGCTGATCAAGGATGGCCTTCTGGATCAATTCAAGGGCGAGAAGGGGTGACTCTGTTCCCGAACACATGGTGGCGACGCGTAGTTTGCGCCCAGTTACGCGCTGCGCGACGTCTTTGATCTTGGGAATGCGACCGACAAGGTCCTCGAAGATAGCGGGGATCTCTTGAATGGGAGGGAGGGAGAAGTCAGGGGATACGTATTTGGAATCGGTCTTTGCAGGGGTGTCATCTTCGGATTCGACCTCGTCTGCAGACGCGTCAGGGGACTCGACCTGCTTGGGGTCGGAATCGTCCTTGTCGGCTTTCGCCTTGCCAGAACCCTTGAAGAAGGATTTGATAGGATTTTTGGCCGGCGGGCTTGCCCTTTGGCTTGGATTTTTCCTTCGCCATTGTGGGTGGTGGTGAGTGAAAGAAAAGTGGATGTTACAAAACGCGACAAGTCACAGCGTGTTTTGTTTTCTCACGGTTAGGCACTCTCACAAGAACTACCACATAACCGGTATGGCCGCTCTCCAGGCAAAAATCAAAGGAATATTCGGTCACGACGCTCTTCAATGGCCTCGACAGATCCTATCTTACAGACTGGTGTGCTTGCCCGTCCCCAAATTGCAGCATCTAAATAAATTTAATCCGAACTCCAGGATCGTGGTCGCAACTTTCTGGATTCTCTCAGAATTCGCGGCTCATATCACTGTTTTTGAGCGCGACTTTTATGTGACCGACCCAGTCATCAATCATCCGCACAAGAAGAGCCAGTCAGTGAAGTATGCTTTGAGTTGGCAATTTAATTTCTCACTATCAGGGACACAGGATCAATGGAACGTTAAATCACTTCATCGCACTTCTGGTACCTGCTGCTATGGTTCTGGCATTGGGACTACTCCGTCTTTCTTTCGTGGCGATACACCATGGAATAGTAGCCCTTCTTGCCGGTCGAGGAATGGCTCGTTTGTTCACCACTGTGTTGAAGAACAAGTAGCTCTATTTGCATCCCCGTCATTGCATCTGACATGCCGTGCTCGACACAGAGTTGGTCAGGTCCTTTGACTTTCCTGATTCTCCTGCGCTTACAGTACACCCCACCTTAGGACGCTTGAGGCCTGATTTTCTGGCCCGCTGCAAGTGGGATAAAGTAGCAAAGATGTGCACTGGGTAAAGAATAACTTTATTTTTCGCTACCGCGACATGTGTTGACAATTTTGTTCAGCAAAACAGGTTCGCCTCGCAAGCCCACTTTCTGTGAAGACAGTCGTTCACACGAGAAAAGCTGACATTCTAGACGGAAGGCGGTCGTTCCCATCGGGCCATTCCTCCGCAGTCTTTGCCGGCATGACGTTCCTTTCGTTCTGGTTGGCCGGCCAAACTGCTGCGTGGTGTTTCCAAGCCCCTCTTCCGGCTGCCTCTTTGCGATCAAGCCGCCTCCTCAGATTTACCTTGACCCTTCTTCCGCTCTGGTGGGCTATGTTCGTGGCGATCACGCGCATGGAGGACTATGTCCGTCCGTTCAACTTCTTCGCTTCTCACGGCCCCGCTTATGTTGTTTCGTGGCAGCGACATCACAAAGAAGACGTTATCGCAGGCGGAATTATTGGCATTCTGTGCAGGTACGGTTTCCCAATCTACCCGCGTTTTCCGGTAAACCGTAGTACATGCAGTGCAATATGTTATCTCGCTTTCTGGCCGTCGCCTTTTTCAGCCAGGAGCTTTACTTCTTACAGCTACGGACAACCGAGGCTGATCTCCTCCAACGACGACGGCAGACGACAAGCAAATGCCGACTTTGAGTTAACCAGACTGGAAGAAGATGACATGGATGTATAACTTTAATATAATCGTAAAAGTGAAAAGCGAAAATTCAGTGCCAAAAAAAGACGTAGTACAATGCGAGTACAGATGTTATGATTCGTTCGTCGCCGCGTCTCGCACAAACACCCATTTTTCTCCTACTTTCTGCATTCGCCCGCCCAATCCCCCTCCTTCGCCACCTCTCTCCGAAGAGCCCGTATCCTCGACGTCCATCGGTTCCGTGTCCCCGCCGCCCAGAACGATGGCGTCCGTTCCACTCATGTCAGAGTGCCAGCCCTGCCCATCACGTGCTGCAAAATTTCCACCGCCGCCAAAACCCCTTCCTCTCGAAAATCCTCCCCCGACCGCGCGCGCCACCGCGCCTCGGCTGCGGGCCTCCCTGATAGCCACCGCCCCAGCCCTGTCCACCTGCCCAGCCATTTTGATTCAGTTGTTGCTGGCCAGCTACTCCCGTAGCACCGCCGGAAAAGACAAATTGCATGAGCTCGTCTGTCGACGGCAGGTAGCCATGCGTAACCTCCCACATCTTTCCAAGTGCTTCCCACGAGGATGGCGCCGTGAAATCAAATGCCGCTAGACTAAAATTCTCCATGCTTTGTTGCTGGGACGGAATTTTATTCGAGACAACGACAGCAGCATCAGGAGCGCGTGAAGATGTATTCGCATCTACCGATGGTGTTAATGACATCTGATCCTGATTACTCGTGAGTGCAGCAGCAGGCGGGGGTTCTACAGTCTGTGTATGGACAACCGGGACCGCCGGAGGAGGCGGAGATGATTGTGTCGGGATGATGCTCGCGGGTGGCTCAGGAGAAGGAGATGCGGGTCTGACATCGCGTCCGAATTCGTCCTTTCCAGGTTCTGGAGCAGCACGACTCGGAGCCGGTGCGTCGCGGGGGGTTGGGTAAAGATGTGATAGATGGTCTGCGGGGGGGGGCTGTATGGACGCACTTCGCGCTGCCTGCCGGGATATCTGGGCGGGGGGCTTTTTGACCGGCTGCTCCTGGGTCTGCGAGGAGGACTCCGATCTACGTCTCTGTAGCGATCCCGGTCATCCCAGCCTCGTCCATCGCCCCGGCCGCGACCACGGAATCCACCTCGGTAGTTATTCCGCTCATCATGATTCCGCCCGAGTTCCTGGCTATTGGCACGATCATATCTCGAATCCCTACGACCTGCATTCGGGCCCGGGCCATAATGCTCGTCCCTGTGAGATGGAGGTGATCGCGAAGATCCGGGACCGCCTTGGAAGTGTACGGGATGTTGAACAGGTTGAGGGACGTTCCCTAGATTCGCCGTAAGGGCAAGCTGCTGCAACACGGCAAATTGCTGAGCCTGTGCCGCGTTGGGTACGGCCGTATTTGCGAGTGTTTGCCTAAAGGATAACTTCAATAACGCCTTTCAAGATTCAATGAAAGTCTCACCCTGGATTGGCTTGGGCCGCATTGGCAGCTTGCGTGAGCAGAGCCAGGAGTGTCGCCTGCGGATCCATTACGGGCACTGGCGGGGCTGTCGGAACTACCGGATGCGGTGGGGGGAGCTGGCGCCACGGCAGGGGGCGTGGTGCGGGCGGCGGCGCGTGGATCGGGTGGAACTTTTACTTCTTTATCTACGAAAAACAAACCGGAGTTATTTCAGTTGATTGTCTCAGACGTTGAGGGACAGAAGGACACGAAAAAATATGGTGAAATTACAGGGATACTTAGCGAATACATGCTGTGATATGCACCTTTTTCCGTTTCGTTAACCACATCCTTCAGCCGTACTAGAATGGCAGACGGAAAGGTGCTCCCCTTCGACCATATATCGAGAACCTTTTTCGTTTTTTCCTGGTGATGGATGAGCGGAAGGTTAGGACTGTTCTACTCCAACAAAGCACGCAGAAAAGTCGAAAATTGTGACAAGACGGACGAGTCAGAAACAAGCCAGAAACGTATAATCATGAAAAGGATGATAACGGGGAGGAGACCGAAAAGTGCCCTAGCTTGGGACAGTCTCTCTTCGAGTACGATGGTGCCGATGGCAGGAGCTTTCAGTCGTCATGAACTAACCTTTGCTTCAGGAACAGCAGCCGAGATCATATCTTGAAACAAGCCTTCAAGTACACCCTCGACCTTGAGGAGAAACGTTGCGCAGTTGCCTTTCCGAGAGTTGATGTCGCCAGTGAGACCTTGCTTTACAACCTGGGATCGAGCTGCCCGGGCGAGGGCATCAAAAACATATAGACTGGAGACTTTGGCGGCGGGTTGAAGTGACTTGTGAGTCCGGTAGAGAATTGATACAAGCTGGGTGTCATCCTATTAAACCAGGGTGGGTGTGAGGCGGCAAACAAGATTCCAACGAAAGCCAGCACGCACCTGCATCGATTTGAGCGCAATCTCCGTCAAATTATTCATCTTGGAGGCAGATAACCGTTTTGCAAGAACGACCTCCTTCAGCGTCGTCTCAAACTCCTAGCTCGATAATTAGGAACCGGGACATAGAAAGAGGCAAGTCCCTCACCGTCAATTGAGCCATCCTCGCAGACGAGACGCCCGCGGTCGTTGAGTTCGTGAAAGTGGGAAACCGAGACTGTGTTTACGCGTATTGAACTGAGCCCCCCGCGCACAGACCAGGCTCGCCTAAAAAGCACCATGTCATCGCGTCGAGCGAAAGCTACACTCGGTGCTGCTGTCGCTTTCGCCGGGCTGACCATATGGGCTGTACACTTCCAGCAGGAGCAGCAGCACGAGGTTTGACCGATTTTTTACTAATCCAAACGATATTTGACTTGGAAAAATTCAAAGACTATGTACAAAGGTGTTTTACGGGACGACGAGCGCCGGAAACAAAAAATGCAGCAGAGGCAAGAAGATCTCGAGGAGTCTAGAAGGAAACGGGAATTGTATGAGAAAGTACAACGAGTGGGGAAGAGTTAGTTGTTGCCGTTCGGTTCAATGATAACACCTCATTCTCGCAAGGTTCGTCAGCTGCTTGAGGTACAAGGTCTTCTCTTGGAGCCAACCTGAACTATCTCAAAGCTTCATCCCATGCGTTCGGGCCGTTTGCAGTGTGGCCTTGTGAACGATAGGAAAAGGGCAGGTACTAAAGAGTGGTCAAATAGCAGCGGGTATTTATTTAATGGTTGCTCGAATAGAAAGACCGCAGTAACAGCGACTAGCAGTGTAGTGTGATATCCCGCTGTTCGACCGCCCCAAAAATTCCAGCTAGCAGGCTATTTTGGGGTGTGACAGTACAAAGATAGCGACGACGTAGGGCCTACTTATAGCGCAAAGAGTGGGCTGACCAGCGAGGGACGTTGGGGAACTTAAGTCTGGTTTGGCGATAGACGAGACCACGGTCTCCGAGGGACGCGAGAAGGAACCCAAAAGCAGGCATACTGGTCCTGATGCTCGAATCGGTCCGTGGCTGTGATGCTTGTGATTGGCCGTCGGATAGTCTCAAAGATCCATTGCAATCGAAATGTCTGCCGACTTCCCTTTCCCCACCACCACTAGGGGCATTCGACGTTTTTTGCATAATGCCAGAGTTCTCCAACACAGTTATCAGTCTCTTCCACTCCAGGGCCGCCCCAGACCAGGTTCGTCTCAATATACCGTCATCCGGCAGTACCGGTACAGCTGTGCAGCGGACCGTGGTTGGATGAGGTCATGGCCGGCTTTCTTGGGTGGTTTGGCCGGGACCTCAACTCCAAAGCGCTGACTGGTCTTTCCTTAGGGGGGGGCTGTTAACTGGCAAGAACCCAACGGACGTGAACACTGCTGATCCTCTTCGGTATTATTGTTTGACATCTCTCGGATAACTGACAACCTATTTATTGTCTAGCTTGTGGATTATCCAAGTTGGTATGTCGAACATTTACTTTCAAATTGGCCAGCTGTGCCATTGCGCTCCTAGGAATTATTGTTTCAACTGCCAGTCTTCTGTCTCTTGGTTTGCGAAAAATCCGTCAGCCCAAAGGTTATCGCGGAAGGAGGGTCTAATCCATTGAACACATTGCGTTTCCCGAACTGACCTTCCACTGCAGTTCTTGGCGGAATATTGTTGGGTTCGTGACATGGCTACCATGCTCCGGCTGCCGATGTGCTTACTCTCTCAAGGTCCTACCGCGTTCGGAAGCATCCCCCATTTCTCGCAGCGTATATTTCCCGCAGACAGCATACCTTATTTGACCCTGGTCGCTAATATCGGTCTTGTGCTCTTCCTGTTTCTCGTTGGGTGCGTGGCGGTGCAACTCCTTTGCCGTGATGCTAACAAGTGCATGTTTTAGACTTGAAATCGATGGCGGCATCATCAAGCGCAATGCCCGCCTGTTGGTTCACTGCTCAAACATTGGCTTTGCCCTTGATTTACTGACTTCGTTCTTGTAGATCTGCCTCGGTCGCCTTCGCGGGAATGATTCTACCTTTCGGACTCGGCTCAGCGCTCGCCGTTCCGCTCTACCACAAGTTCGTCGATGAAAGCGTAAAATTTACACATTTTATGGTATGCGTAAAGAGCAGAGTGACCACACAGAGTGCTTAGTCTGGGCACGAAGCTATTCACAGGGGTTGCTTATTCAATCACGGCTTTCCCTGTTCTGTGCCGTATTTTGACAGAGTTAAAATTGCTCGATACGACCGTGGGAATCGTCGTCCTTAGTGCAGGAGTGGGAAACGACATCGGTACGCATCTCACTCATTCCTCTTTTAATCATCTGAACTTCGTAGTCGGATGGACGCTCCTCGCGCTCAGTGTCGCTCTCGTCAACGCCGGTTCAGGCCTCACGGCGCTCTACATTCTCCTGGTAAACAGATAAAATTTTAGTATGCGAACGTTCCCCTCAACCACTTCCAAAGATCTGCGTCGGTTTCACGCTCTTCCTCCTCTTTCCCGTGAAAATGGCTCTCCGCTGGCTCGCTCGGAAGACCGGCTCGATCGAAAATGGTCCGACGATGTTTTTCATGACCGTCACTATTATCCTCGTCTTTGGTTCGGCGTTTTTCACCGACATAATTGGGTACACATGACATTTTTCTCTGTGTCCAAGCTGATCGCAAATTGACAGTGTCCATCCCATTTTTGGCGGCTTTCTTACGGGGCTCATTGTCCCGCGCGAGGGCGGTCTGGCTATTGCGCTGACCGAGAAACTCGAGGATATGGTCACCATAATATTCCTGCCCTTGGTGCGACCCTCTTCTATCTTCGCGTTTTCATCACTCAAAATATGCATCCAGTACTTCACCCTATCAGGCCTGAATACCAATTTGCAGTTGCTCGATAATGGCATCACTTGGGCTTATACCGCCGCTATCTGCACTCTAGCGTTCACTGGTAAATTCGGTGGCTGTACACTGGCGGCCAGATATCTCGCCAAGTTCAGCTGGCGCGAGTCTAGCACCATAGGCTCTCTAATGAGTTGTAAAGGGTATGTCCAGCCAAGGTCGATTTCGTTTTGCTCATCTTGTCCCAGTCTCGTGGAGCTGATCGTCCTGAATGTTGGGTTGCAAGCGAAGATTTTGTCACCGCGTGTTTTCTCGATGTATGTTCCGTATTTCAAATCCTGGACCTCTGGCGGCTAATTGCCAAACAGGTTCGTTCTCGAGGCTCTAACGTTGACTTTCATGACCACGCCGTTGGTTACGGCTCTTTATCCCCCGGACAAGCGCGTGCGCGCCAGCGGTGATGGTGCAAACTTCAACAATGTTGTTGCCGAGGACGACCGGCGCGAGCAGCGTGCGCTCCATGATGGCGCACGTACACGCTTCACTTTCGTTCTCGACAAGCTTGAACACCTGCCGGGTATGATGGCTATGGCCCAGCTCATTCAGCCGCCGACGCCCATGTTTTCCATGGCCAAGGACGAGAGGCGGAGCTCGAAGTCAAGGTCTCCCGTTCCATTCGAAGACCTATCAATTGAAGCCCTCCGGCTGATCGAGCTCTCCGACCGTGTCTCGGCTGTCATGAAATCCTCTGCCTCCGATTCTCTGTTGCTCTCCGACCCGCTGCTCGCCATCTTCCGCATGTTCGGCCAGCTACACGATCTGCGCATATCGTCGGCCCTGAGCATCGTCACGTTCGACGACCTCGCGTACACTGTGACGGAGCACGCGCGGAATAACAGCTCCGACATGATCGTCCTGCCCTGGCTGCCCACTGCCTCAGCCCACCCGCGAGCCGACGCAGCGCTCGGTTGGAACGAGCACGAAAACCCAGCCCAAACGCCTGGCGCCAAAAGCACCCACTCGCAGAACCCCTTCGACGCGCTGTTCAAATCGGCTCCCGCGCAGGACAAGTCTGCGTCCGCACTGCATGCGCAGTTTGTGAGGGGCGTGTTTTCGCGGGCGAGCACGGACGTTGCGCTGTTTGTGAATCAGGAGTCGGCGCCGAGGCAAGTGGCGGGGAGCAGGCAGCATTTGTTCATGATATTCTTCGGCGGCCCAGACGACCGCCTTGCGCTTCAGTTTGTCTGCGAGCTGTGTGCGAGTGCGAATGTCACTGCGACTGTTTTGAGGATGATCAAGAAGGAGGTGGACGCACCACTCGTACAGATGACGAACGCGCATTTTGCGGGAGGTGAGAAGGTGGAGGAGACGCCTGTGTTAACTGTGGCTTCGGTTAGTCCACTTTCTAGATTTCAACCATTTTTTCTTCTCATCTTTCGAGACGTACTTCAGGCTGGATTCCCGGACACTGTATACGGGCCCCCCCACGACAGAAACACGGTTGCAGTCGGAGACGGCGGATAACGTCGCCTGGGCGAAATACGCGTCATCTGCGGCCGCTGACAGCGCGTCAACGTCTTCCAGTCCCTCTAGGATCGAGTTCCACGAGCGGGCGACGCCCGTCCCATTGCACGCCGCCATCAGCGAAGTCCAGATATACCAAGAGACGGTCTCGGCGGAGGCGCTGCCTGCGCGCGTGCTTGTCATTGTTGGACGGTCGCGCCGGCTGGCGGTGGAAAATCACGGTGGGGAGCTTAAAGAGCTCGCAGAGGAGTATGGGAGCGTCGGTCCGGAGGTGCGGAAGACGATGGGGGATGTTGCGTCGGCATTTGTCGTTGCCGGTGCAGGATCTGGATTAGTGGTCGTCCAGGCGGTTGAGGCCCGCGATTGATGATTCGAGAGGGCATGACATTCACGATTTATTACCATCTCTGAATCTCTGGAAAAAAACGCCGCTCGCATTTCAGGCAATTTTGATCAGGGCTTCGACGGCATTTAGGAGTCTCCGTCCATGCTGCTCCCGAAGAATTGACGAGAGCTTTGAGCTTTCGAACCGATTTCAGTAGGTAGTAAGTTATTCGCTGGGTTCGCAGACGTTCCCTTCTACAAGAAAAAAAAAGCAAATTAGCACGAGCACGAGCATACGGGAAGCCAACCGAGAACGGATGGAAACTTTTGTTTCAAGAAATTAGCAAGAAAACATTTAAAGCAGTTTGTGAACGACAAGTACAAAGGGTTCTAGTACACACAGACCTAGAGGTCGTTCTTTAACTCATTCCAAGGCGGAAGGTCAAAGAAACTGGGTAAGTCATCCCACATTTTCTCCCGACCAGCGTCCACTAATTCTTCTACCTCATCCGTACATGCATCACAGAATACATCCCTCAACAAAAAACCTGTCACCTTGTCCAGAGCGTTTACTCGAAGGGACGTCAAGCACCGTCGAATCAAATCCTCCTTCTTCTTAGTGCACTCCGAGACATCATCGCAAAGCTTAGTGGGCTTCCATCCGCAAAGCCATCCCAAAGTATAGCCTGGCTTATTTTGTGTCGCGATGATCTTGTTGCGGCTTAGGCTACATTGCCGTTGATCAATCGGAGTGAGGGAAGCTAGCGTTCCATCGTCTCTTATTACGCCGTCAAATATGCTGTTCTGCCATTGAGTTAGGCGGTGACCGGTTGCGCATTGTAAGGTAAAACGTACCAGAGTATGATATCTTATTAGCCGGTAATACGCACAGGGAAGGGCGGCCAGAATATTATTCTCCCTAACTAGAGTCACCATATCGTGCTCAAAGCCATTGTGCCCAATGATGCTCTTGGGAGTGTATGGCAAGTTGCTGTCGTATCCTTCGAGCGTTGTTGGACATTCAAGCATGACTCGCTCCACCGCCGCATCCAGCAGTTTTCGGAAGTCATACTTCAGTCCGAGGCGAATAATGGCTGAAACAACGCCAAATGGAAGTGCTTTTTGGAAAGGAACTGTCCTAAACACAATGTCAGCGGGCACAGTGGGTCAAAACGATGGAAGTCACATGTACCAAGGAGTAACCATACCTTGACTCGTTTAAAGGTTTACAATACCCCCTTGCCTCACTACAAAGTTCCCCCCGTCTAACGTCTTCAACGGAGTCCTGAAGCTCAATAACGGGGCAACCGTCGACGGTAGGCTGGTTGGGAGGCTGGGGTAAAGCCTGCATGTCGCGGAAGAACGACGAGTTCTGCGCAAGTACGCTGAAATGGACGCGAAACTGCTGCGATTGAGCCTGCAAAACGACGCTTCCGTCCGAATACCAGATTTCAGAGCGCGTTATCGGAGCGTCTTCGGTCCGTTGGCGTTTAGCTGGAGGCGAGGACATGGAGGTCATTGGTCAAGGGCGACGCGATCATGTGATCATAAGCTTTCGTGTGCGGCGCGACGACTGTCTGATAATATTTCACGCCCATGGCATATTAGCATGGGTTAATTAACAATATTAAAGGTAAGTCAAGTACAAGGGGAGATATAAGACTACAAAAAGATCAAGGATTTAAAACTTTCGTCCGCCATCACCCTGTCCGAGTCTGATTGCTTCAATGCACCATTAGACCGAAGATAGATTATGCCGAAGTCACTCACATCGGGCTGAAGATAAACGCAGGGCTCGTGTTATTAACAAAGTTCCACACTGTCTTCTCCTTCAAATTGCTCGCTTTCCAGCCGTTCAGAATATGCCGGATAGTACGGGATGACATCCCTCAAGCTCATATCGTGGGCGACGAGCACCCAAATGTCTGGGTCCGCATCGAACGTCGCAATCTTTTCCAAAGAAACTTGAGAGGTTACTGGGTCCGCGTAGAAGGAATTCGGCTGATCTGAGACGGCGAGGAGCTGCTGAGAGCGGGAAGGTATGTCAAAGGCGCCGTCCCGGGATCGAGGGAGACCAAAAATAATCTGTCGATATGGACGTCTTTGCCTCCTCTAAAAGATGCGCAGGACAGGGGAAGTTCTTCTGAAACTGAGGGCCGCGGACGAGCCTCTCCGACGTGATGGAAGGTATCCCCTCCGAGTCCGATGAAGGAAGTGGGAGTAACACGGGCAAGGGCAGTCATATGACCGGGTAAGTGCTGGATAAATGACAAGTTGTCAGAGTACCACTGCGGAGAATAAGAACCCGTACCCCAGGTGTGTTTAAGAGATAGAAACTCCCATCACCGAAATAGTCGATGGCCTTGAGGCCACTGAAAGTGAGATTGGCTGCGGCGAAGTCTATCTTGGTGACTTGGCGGCCACTAGAACGGTATAAAATAAACATCCGAGTCTGAGAGAACACGCATCTCAACTCACGCGAGATCGCTGGTCTGCAAAGTTGCATTCGGGAAATCTGGAAAGGTTTGCGTGTCCGTTTCCGAGCCAATTATGAGCTCGGTGGTGTTGGGAAATTTGGACATGTCTCCCTATATAGACCATCTAGTTAAATGGCTTCGAGAAAGGTAGCGGACTCACTATATGGTCGAAGTGAGAATGACTACGGGGCAAATCAGCACAAGGGACATATACTCGAGCCAAATCAACGAAGGCGGCTCACCTCCAAATGACGGCGTCTATACTGTCAAGCGGAATCCCCCCGTCTTGAAGCAATTCAGTTATGCCTTTGAATGGCTCCTCGAGTTGAATGACTCCCGTGGTGAAAAGACTAGCCACGCTGGGGGCAAAATTGAGGGGATCCGTCCGGAATCCAAGATCAAACATAAAGCGAGAACGTTTATGCTCCACCAAAAAGGCAAATATGGGGACTGCTATGGATTCGCGTCCCGGAAGAATAGGCGAAATGAGAGTGTTGGCGGCGTTTACGACAGTCCCGTTCGCGACATTGAATACCCTGACATCCACCGTCTCACTGGAGGGAGGGATGCCAAAGTCGAGCCACGATGCGTATGTTTCCCTCACCACCAAAAGAAAGGACAAACTTGAAAGGAGGCGCATACTAGGTTGGTGGGGCCGAACACTTGCTAGCCTAGCTTTATTTAAATAAATTGAATGTCCTGTTGATATTTCCGGACGTGGAATGCAGTGAACCAAAACATGACTTGCTGAGAATTGTTCGCCGACAAATTCGGCGGAGACGGTGAATAGGCAGTCCCAAACGGTTAACAGGAAGAATAATAGATGCAACGCCGAGGCAGGCCGAGGAAGCTCCGAAACGAGTCCCACAAACATTGTGGCCCGCAGTACTTGCCGCGCGACCTCCTCATTGAGCTCATCGAACTAGACGCCGGTTATAATTAGTCCGGCCGTTAGATGTATACCGGCATCCAAGAAAAAGATTTTGGGTCGATTCTCTCTTTTTGTGAATACCGCTCGCCACATACCTGTCTGTTTTTCAATACTGACACTGCTTTACTGCCCGAAACCCATCCACGACCGCGGATCAATCTTCAACCAACAATGGGACAGAAGTCCTGATTTAAACCCAGTGGTCGGGACCATGTCCTCGGAAATATTGAAGTGTTGGGTTTACTGTGACCAAAATTAAATAGGTTCAATTCAGCCGGCGTTGTGACCTGTGACTGAACCTACGGTCGAAATGCTATAGTAACCAGAGACAATTGGGCGAAATTAGGCAAACGTCGAGTTCAGACACAAGAATTTGTAGGTAGTGTAGTGGTAGCCTGCGTGAATACCTGGAAAACAACAGTTCAGACGACATACATGAGGTAGGAACAAATGAAGTCGTGCGTACAGGGGCGGAATAGTACGACTTTGGTTCACAAGAAATGACTATGGAAGCGGATGAAACCTGAGATGAAACGGGAGGTTTGGAAAACGCGAACCAAAAGGTCGTTCTTCAACTCGTTCCAGGGTGGAAGGTCAAAAAAAAACTGGGCAGCTTCCCACATTTTCTTCTGACACTGCGGCAAACAGCTCTTCGATGTGCTGCATAGATGCCTCACAGAAATTCATCAAAAGTATCCTCCTGAAGGCGCGTACTCGAGGGTCTCTCAAACAAGCTTGAAGACCCGATCTCCCGCTTTTTCGGACATGTCCGAATATCAGCACAGTCATCGTGAGCCCATTTGAAAAGCCATCCGAATGCATAGCCTGGATTTCGGCTCGTAATGGTCCTTTTGCGGCTGATGAGGCATTTTCCATTAGTTGACTGGAGCGAGCAAGGCTAGCGTTCTATCGGCTTTGGAGACGCCATCGGACTAGTGGTGGCAAAGTTCGGTTCGATGTTCGGGGAGACGTAATGCGTTCGAGCCTTGAACCTGTATCCGAACCTGGAGTAGCGCTTTTGAACATTCCTGCGGTATTTTCGAGTGTTTTTGTGCCGCGAACTTTGGCTTACCCTTCATTAGAATAATGGGACGCGTTTTCGGCTTCGATTAGACCATGATTGCAAATGCCAATACGAATTCTGGTTTCAATGCCACAGCTATATGACCAAGCCCTTGAACAAAATATTTTTCCAGCGTCAATTGCGGGCTTTGAAGACGAACAAGAATATTACCAGTAAACTTGCCGCTCCAAAAACTGCTGGCCTTTACAGGAACTAAAAACTTTTAAATTAGGTTTGAACGCGTTTGAACCTGAACCTGGGTTCAGGTCCGATATCCTGAACCGAACTTTGCCACCACTACCGGGGGCGGCCGTCCAACAATTCACGCTGTCAAAAAGTCAGGGACGTTTTTTTTTTTTCTGAAAATCTGGAACTCACATGTGTACAAAAAATAAGTACGCGATACTAAGTATGCGGATGGAAGAGCCAATAAAATAATATTCTCTCTGACCAAAGCCAGTACATCGCACTCGATTCCCCGGTAGTGAAGGAGGCTCTTTGGGACATATGGGACGTTGGCGAGGGATCCATCGAGTGTTGTGGGATTTTCAAGCGTCACTAGCTCCACTGATGCATCTCAGAGCGAACGGAAAATGGAACCTTTTTTTTGGGACGGTAGCGCTAGCGTCCTAATTATACGTCCTAGTTGGAGAGCACCCTCAGCGCGCGCTTATCATGAGCGAATCAAGTCGTACGAACGGGTTAGGCGGTGTGATGATCGGGGCGCTTGGGCAGCGCCTGGATGTCGCAGAAGAACGTCGAGTTCTGCGCAAGTACGCTGAAGTGGACGTAAAACGACGCTCCCGTCCTGATACCAGATTTTTCGGAGCACGTTATGGCCGCGTCTTCCGTCCGTTGGCGCTTGGCGGGAGGGGAAGACATGTCCCCAATGGGCATTGATCAAGGTGGCAACGGATATGACGGTAGAAAAGAATGGGGAGAGTGTGACTCGGAGGCGGGAGAAAAGCAAGTTGACTGAGGTTCACCGCCACATCCCATTGACATGATCCGTCTCACGGTTGGTTTTTGGCATTTACTTAGCACAATCTCTCAAGGTCCTGCCTTGAACAGTGCACAGTAAAATTGGCGCCATATTTTAGGGGAGAATTTTCCTCCTCCCATCAGGATAGTGCTGTGAGCGGAATTATTTTGGGGGGATTAAGCCAGGCAGAATGGCAGAATGGCATGACAGAATGCTGGCAGGGTTGGCAGTAATATGATATAAAATTTCCCATAACTCCTGGAAGGAAAGTCTGAAAAAAGTAGCAGTCTTCTAAATGTACATTATGTCCTCAATACTACACCCTTTGGTTGATCTAAGTGGCTTGTGGGGTGTTACAAAGAAAGCATGAACAGTTAAGCAAACTCGCATAAATGTTATGATCAAATTTATCGTGTTAGAATTCCAGACCAGCTATGGACTACACATGAGTTTAGGGCAGATGTCTGGCAAATTGCAAGGAGGGTTATTGGAGGTCATTTGAATGGAATATATGCATAGAAAGTCTCCAGCTGTATCCAAAATCAGGCTGTGCAGGCTCCTGACCTGCAAAATTCTGCCAGATTCTGCCATCCTCGGCCCAATTTTGCCATTTTGCCTGCCATTCTGTCATTGTGCCAGGCAGAATGGCAGCATTCTGCCAACACCTTTACATCAGGAACATCGTGCTTGCAACCAAAAACAACAATTTACAGTAAGTAGTGTACAAATCCAAACACGACTACTAGTAACTACAACCCATCGGGATAATATCCATCGATCATCTCGACAAACCTAGAAACAGACAGCTGAAGGGATTTATACTCTTTCTGCCGTGTGGACGCAATATTTCTGTCTTAGAGAATGACACACTCCCGATCGCGCTTGAACTGATTCAGGAGAATGTTCCGAAGTAAGGATAGAATCTGTTGGGCGGTTCCAAATGGCGGAGGCCAAGGATGAAACACCGCGTCGCAACATGCAGACGATTCCTTCGAAATGATGAGGTCAACGACGAGCAAACACGCAAGCTTATTGCAAGCGTAGCAGCATTTCTTTCCGGTATTAATCACCTGTGACAGTCCCTGACGGCCTGTTGGTAACAAAAGGGCAGTAATGAACGGGTTGCTCATATCTTTCATTTCCTGAATTGCTCGTGGATCTGTGGCGAAATCCTCTGCGAATGCATCGCCGGTGGCCGTCAAGATTCCCATTAAACTCGCAATGGAGTGTGGGGGGAAGGATTTTGAATTATCGGAGAAGACGCCGCGAGAGGCGAGATGGGATCTGATCAATGTCCGGGGCCGCCCCAACAGATACATTTCGTTGACGAGGTCCATAATCGGTGTCACTTCGATTGATGGCGGAAGAACCGAGATGAGGTTGAAATGTACGGGAATTGCTGCCCGGAACGCTTTGGTTGAGGCAAGCACGAAAAGGCTACGGGGCCAAGCGATGACCTTTTCAAGCTGGCGAAAGAGGAAGGGCCCGTCATGTTTCTCTGATACTTGAAATTTAGCTGCTCACTAACATAGAGATAGACCTTACCGTGTTCACCCCAGATTTCGCTATACTGTGCGGACCTGGACAGAGAGAGTAGGTGCGTAGATAACGACGAGTTCAAAAAAATGTGGTGAATGATTTCTGTCTCATAAAGCGAATAAAGCATCCACACAGTGGTGTCGAGGCGATCCCAGTCCTCTACTAAACGAGTAGGCTGTTGGCACGCTAAAAGTTTTCCTTCGATAGCATCAAGGAGTACAGCCAGCCTAGCAACACACTTGACCGCAGTCTCGCAGTCAAGCACGGTAGGCTAGGCGTAAGATAATAGGCCAGGTGAAAAGGGCGTTGAAGATCAACGTGATGAGGCACCGAACATTGACTTCCCGCATAGGGAAGTATTCCGGATCAGGATCCCACTCAGTCAACATCCTCCACCATAGCGCGTATTGCGCGATGAAAATGCTTGTGGAATCGCTGCGTCAGCCTTTCGATCGACCTTCGAAGGAAGAAAATCAGACAACTTGTCTGCCGCTCTTCTCGATTGTTGTCGGAAAGGTCGTATCCTGAACAACCCAATAAATTCTGTTCACATCAGATATGTGTTGGTTGAGGTCGGCTGCGTCCAAGCTGAAAATGACCGTAAGAAAATAGACCAAGTGGTGGAATATGGCATCTACCCCGTTTTCAAGACCGCTTCTGGCGTATCTCCGATCTGGGGGTAATTTGTGACCACAAAGCGGACATCGGTGTGCCCTTTGGACCGAAATTTCCCGGGTGTAACAATCTTTGTCTTTGAAACGAGAGGATCTTCGTGCGGTGGGCAAGACGCTGGAGTTGGTTCTGAAGATGAGGATTCATACATTGCAAAGATTCCAAAGTGTCGATACATTGCCGCGCCTGCAAGAGATATGTCCGCCTGCTCATCCTTCATACCATCCCGGGTGAGGAAAGTTGCGATGTGATGGTACAGATTGTTGCCATTGTCGTGGTGTTTGATGAGACCTTTGTGCTTCGAGGACGTCTGGAGGGAATTCTGAGCCAAAGCATCTATCAGAGGGCGAATGTCGCTGGAAAGATGAGATGAGCGTGAAGGTGAAGGCATAGAGACGAATTGGATCTCGCTCTGCAACGACAGACATGGTCATCCCTGAATGTCTCTGCTGAGTGTGTTTAATTTGCGGAAACCAGAGCCTAGCATTTATGAGAGCCCTCCGGGAGCTATGACAGGGGGAAGCTTGGTATCGCATATCAGGCTGTGTTCTACGCCCAGCCCTTTTTCGCGTCCACTTCTCTGCGCGTTGATTTGCATTCTTCGTCCATTGTCAATTTGGCTGAGAGAAGGCTTGAATTGATTGCCGAGCCGGGACTCTGATGCTAACAAATTACCAAAAATGGAAACCAGTCAGCTTTTTCGCGACCTATGATGTCCTCATCTGAAGATCCAGAAGACATCCTTTCGAGCGCCCTTACCACGCTTTATGACTACCAGCCAATAACACTTTCGTCTGGACCGAATTCACTATTCGTCTATGACCCGCCAGAAGCTGGCACTTCCAAAATTACTCTACGGACTCCAGACACGCTGGCTGCCAATTGGTCGCTTCATGCGTCTTCCGTCTGGGTCGCGTCACGCTTTTTGGCAGACAACGTAGACTACTTGAATCTTCCAGCGCATCTTAGTCGAGGGGGGACGCGTTAAATTGCTCGAACTTGGGGCCGCGGCTGGCTTGCCCCAGCATAGTCATCGCGAAGCGTTATCCTGCAGTCTCCATCGTCGTCTCTGATTACAATGATGTGGAGCTAATCCGCACCCTATCGGAAAATGTTGCGGAGAACGGCGTCTCCGCGAACTGCCGCGTCGTTGCCTACGGGTGGGGATCCGATCCTTCAGAGCTGTTCCTACCAGACACCGAGTTGTTTGATGTGGTCATCGCTGCGGATACCCTATGGAACCCTGAATTCCACGGCCTGTTTATTGAAGCACTGAAGCTGACTCTCAAGAGATCTCCTCAATCTCGAATCCACCTGTTCGCTGGCTTGCACACAGGTCGATACACTATCCAATCTTTTCTGGTCTGTTAATTTATCTGTCATGGATGGGAAGAGCTGATCCTAGCGCAGAGTGCGGTCTCCACGGCCGGTTTTGAGCTGGAGATTGCAAGTGAGAGGGAGACGAATGGAGTGCGGGAACGACTGTGGAGTGTAGACAGAGCGGAAGGCGAAGATGAAAGCGAACGTCGACGATGGATCGTATACATGTGTCTTCGGTGGAGATAACGGAGTGTCCTTCAACTGAGGATGAGTCAGAAATGTTGGCGACATTTCAGCACCTTGAAATTGAAGTGTCAGAATTGTCGTCGCCACTGGAGCTAACACGTAGAACGTCATTGACTCTTCCTGGTTGTTTTACCACATGGAGATTAGCCAAATTTCGGCCTGCTCGAAGTTGGTTATGAAATGTAATTCGAGATCTTACATTTCGTTTTGCGCCTAAATTAGGCATCTCGGGCCAACCGAGATGCCTCAGCCTTCCCATATATGTGTAGAAACCCCGAAGCATTCCAGTGCAACCGAAACTTGAGATTTCGGTTCAAATCAAAATGTAAGATTTCGGGCTCCATCCCGTAACTAACTTCGAGCGCCTCGGAACTTCACTAATGTCGGTGTGTGTTCTCTCAGGCGGTGCAGGTAACGAAATCTCCTCAAAAACCAAAATAAATATCGCAGTCCAGAGGGTCTGCCACTCAACAGACATTGTCACGTGCAGGGGCCATGCTAATTTTCTCTGTATTATTCCAATTGTCGTAGGATATGTGGTGATGATCTCGACCCTGTACCTTGTGCTACCTTGCGTGGCCCACTGGAAAATATGTTGGGCAGCACCATTTCTTTGAGACAAGAAATATCGGACAGCCTGTCGCCGCCGTTGCTGATTGAGCAGACCTCTCTGATAGTTTCACGGTGGCCGTATTAAAACTGCTTTCAACTCGCGATCGCAACGGTGAGTCGATGAAAGAGGTACCGATTGTAAAATTTATTCGCTATAAGTACAGGCTAAGTATAGTCCGGTTTGGGCAGAGAGTGTTTTTAAGCTTGGTCCCCCCGAAAGGACATTTTCCTTCATCATACTACTTCATCTGTGAGACGGCCGAGGTGGACTCGGAGGGGCACCAAAAGTTAGGACATTGACAGGTCGGAATCCCGGTCGCAATTCCTGGGCCATTGTGAGCAAGCTCCACACTCCAAGTTCAGTGGAACTTACCAGAAACAAGACAACATTGTCTTCCGTGACGCCAATATCATCGACCGCATAATGTTCCACTGTGCTAAAGGGCAGCCGGCGCGCACTCTCGCTCGGGAACAGCGCCGAGCGCGGGCCCACCACGGACCAGCTAGCATCGAGGCGCGCGGGGTTTTCGGGGAAGGGAGCAAACTCGATCAAGTTCAGGGACGTCCTCCCTCCCGACTCGGAGTCCAAGAACACGACACGCGAGCCGATGGCATAAGGGCCACGGACGGTGGTTCTGCTGCGCGAGAGATCCTTGACGAGAGTGTACTGACCCCACGTACTCCAGGGAACAACGAGACGGTCCCGGCGAGATGGAGCGCTTCTGAAGTAGCCTTCGTTGATAAACAGCCAGCTGCACGAGCTACTTTTCGGGAATGGTCTCGCCGCAACGACGAGGATGCGGTTCGCCGGGTCGGGATAGAACAGTGCAGAGGCCGAGGGCAGACGGGGGGAGTTATTGGCGCAAAAGCTGACGGTCCAGGTGTTCCAGGTGCCTGGGAGTTCGTATTGGCGGAGAACGACCATATTTGCGATATTTGAGATGCTGCATAAATTGATAATCGGCGCACTGCTGCCCCTTTTGCACAGAACAAGGAGGAGTTCGTCGTCTAAAAGGCGGATATCTTGGTCGTCGATCCACTGAGAAAGCGCAGGTAAATATATAATCCTCCGAAGGATAACAGAAGAATTACCCTATAATCAAAGTTGCGCCAATCCATGATCAAATGGTTGGTTTTGCCGCCCACAAATTCCAGAGTCATGGCCATTTTGGACCCGAAAATCGAGATGGCGGCACGAGAAACCGCTGCAATACTTTGGGTCCGAATCTCGTGTAATTCGACTGGCGCCCTTGGGTGTTTAGCGAACGTCCAGAGGTCCCGGAAGTGCAACTGGACCCAAACGATTCCGTCTTGGCTGAAAAATGAAGGTTGAGAAAACCTGAAAACGTTGATTATGAAGAGACTTGCCAGAATATGTGGGCCGCGATGATGAGGGTCTGCGAAGAGTCGATGCAGATGGTTTCAATGGGTGAGCTGATGAAGCGCAAACGACGGGTTAGAGCCGGACTACGCCCTGTCCTGCAGGAAGGAAGCTCCGTGATCTCGAGTGTATCATAAGTGCCATGGGGGCGAATCTGGTGGATAAAGCCGCCCGAGGTACCGATGTGAGACGGGGTGATGATCTGCATCTTGTATTCGTGTGTCCAGTTGAGGCGAGGCCAGTCATTTTGATAGCTCAGGAGCAGATGCAGCCGTCCAAGGAGGGGTGCAACCGCTCGCGGAGCGGCGCCGTCCCTCATCCCGCTCATGGCCAACTCGAGCTTGTACCGGAGGAAGTGGTACTCCATGACGATTCCATAGATGCGTTTGAAAGCCTAGAATAATTCAACATAAGTCGTGGATCATTTCAGCGTTCAAGTAGTCAGACGTACTTTGGCGGCCATAAATAATGACCGGGGATCCAGCCACTCAAGAATGGATGTAAGAACATCGTTCGAGATCCTGTAGCGCTTGAGACGCGAGTAACGCGAAGGAGCCATCGTTGTCTGCCATAGCGCTTTGTCTCGTCCTCGAATTTATACAAAAATCGCTCGTCGTTGTAGCTGGCGGAGGAAAATAAAAAGCTTGTTGCATCGGGTTCGGTAAAACCAAAATCCTTGTCTTGCGGATTGTTCTCTAGCGGGCACCAGGACGGGGAAATGGCGAGCAGGCTGTTCGTCGGTAGGCGGACCATTGGACGGGAAAAGATCTTTTGTGAGCAAGCGCACCACCGTGCACACGTTCTTGTACGGCTGCCATGTCAACGGCGTTGAACTTGGTGGAAATTTGGAGATTTCCTTGATGGTGCCGAATCGGGTGTGCGACATGAAAAGGAAGAAAAAAAGAGCGGACAAAAAGTACCAAACTTCGGGCTCAGTTTTCCTATTCCGGGTCTGCATCCAGAGCACGAGCAGGGCACGGCAATCGCGCAATGTCGATCAGGGAGACGTTGAAACAGAGATGGGGAATACAGATAATAGAAGTAATTGTGCACGGCGAAGCAACGTCGACGGTCCAAGTCAAAATCTACAAAGTTGAATCTGAGTTCGTATTAGGAAGGAGTGATAGACGTGATGTCCCGTCACACAGCCACTTCAGTCTTCCTGGCTGCCATCATCGTCGCTTTCTCTCTACATCCATCGACTCTAGTTATCAGCGATGGTGTGCGTGAAATGCGAGAAGAAGCTTTCGAAACTTGCGGCTCCCGACCCATTCACGGCATCAAGCAGCAGTATAAAATCTGGAGACCGCAAAGTTGGTGAAAACAAGCTGCTCAGTCGGCCAGGCAGTTCCAAGAACCGATTCCAGGTGTTTATGGTCGTCCAGTTGTCCATTTTACATTGCTCACGATTCCACAGCCATATCAAGGCAAGTGCAAGGATTGCAAGCAGAGTGTAACACAGAACAAGGCCAAGTACTGTCATGGTGCGTTTCTGAACATAAATTTCGGTACCGTGTTCAAATATTATCTGCAGGATGCGCATATAAGAAGGGGATCTGTTCGATATGCGGCAAACAGGTGCTTGACACCAAGGGATACGTTATGTCGAGCAAATAGACGGACCTAGGGCGGTGTACAGCTGTGTGTATTCATATCACCTCATTTCAGTGTATCTATAATCCCAAGTAATCTTCCTCTTGACCACCATCGAACTGCCTATCGTTCCACTGTCCCCGTTTGCGCAATATCCGGAGTGTCCAGATACCTGACCCGGATGATACGCCAGTGGTACACTAGACGTGTAATCCGCTGCGCTTTTGCCAACAATACGCGGAAAAGCGGTTGGTGCCGACTTGCAACTTTGGAACGATATTCGGGGCTAGGAAGGTTCGAGCGAATGTCTGTTCTGCTGCGTCAAGGAGAGGTGTTGATACACATTAACCATTTATACACGAAAAACATTCAGTCTACTATCCCACCCGCAACTCGCCAAAACTCCCTCATCGTACAAAGACCAACTGCAACCGACCACGAACTCGGTATGGGGATCGTGAATATACATGAGCTGAGGCCTCCCAGCAGCAGGCACGGTATTCCATCTGTAAATGAATGAGACACAGAACTGTGGAGAATACGAGAGGGGGGCTCACACTCGGCACGTCATGTCATAGCTCGCAGTCGCGAGCACTTCCGCACGATGCGGGCTCCACTGCACCTTCCTAACCGCGTATTCGTGCCCCAAAAGCTGTGTCTCACACGCCCCGCCAACGTTCCCCGTTTCCTGCAGCTTGATCATGCGGCAATCCCACACCTTTGCCAGTTTGTCGACGCCCGCGCTCGCGAGGACGAACGGGCGGTATTTGTTCCAGTCTACGGACAACACCTCCGTGCCCGACGCGGGGACAGGTGAGGACGGCGGCGGAGATGGGGCTTGTGAAGGTGTTGGTGCCGGGGCCCGTTGGGACGTAAGACGGAGCGCGGAGGTCAAATATTTTCAAGGTGCCGTCTGTAGAGCAGGTAGCGACGAGGTCAGGCTGATGAGGGGAAAACATGGCTTGATAGACGCATGAGTGGTGGGCGTGCAAGGTTAATACAGATCGTGGTCGTTCAGGTGTCCACTAAAACACCGTCAGTTCAAAGGCGACAGTCCAGGATGATAATTTAGAAACATACCAATTTGACATTCCCATCCCAAGAAGAGGACACGAACATGTCCTTCTTGATATTTGACCAATCCACCGAGAAAACTTCCCGGGTGTGTTCTTGCCATGCGCGAATCGGTAGATTCTGTGAACACTATCAGGGCCAGAGGTCTCAAAGTTAGTCATTCAAGACCCACGTTCAGCATGATGTCCCATAGCTTTATCGACCCGTCTCCAGACGCAGTCACCAGCTGGTTCTCATGAACCTCGGACCAAGCAACATCATATAGCCCGTCTTGAGTCTCGTACCTTGCTCCCCGGCTCAGTCCGTTCCATGGTGAAGGGACCCCATCTAAACAGACTCACTGCTTATCGAGGTTCAGAGTAAGCGCTCCGCCGGGGTTTGGGACAACGGAGGCAAGATGCAAGCGACCGTTTCCGACCAGACCAAAGTTCGCTGAAGAAGCAAGCGCGAGACGCGTCGTGTGGAATGGGGACCATGCTATCGAGAAATGGGCAAAGCCTGGGGTCTGCAAGACTGCTGGGGGCGCGCGTGGACCATTCATGGAGGTGCAGTGGCGAAAAACTGAAATACGAAAGGTTTAATCCGGGTTGTGGTCGAGAGCCATGGCCGAAGCGTGACATGTGAATTCATCGAGGCTTCCTTCCCACTTTCATGTCGTTCCAGTTACCACCAGAGCTTTGGCTTCGTGTCTTCGAAAACCTTCCTAGGGCCACAATCCCCGATATTCATGCAGTGTCCTCCTTTTTTTCTCAGCTCTCCTACGGCCTCCTTTTCGCGGAATTCTATTTCAATCCCAACCCACTCACCCTCAACAGAGAGCTAGAACGATTGACTTTCTGGTCCTCTGGGAAAATAGCTCCCCATATTCGTAGCTGCCATGTTAGTCTGGCCAGATGCAATACAGGGATTGAACTGGAATCACCTTCACCCATCGTATCGACTTGTTTCGAGGCCATCCCGCGGTTCCTAAATCTCGAACACCTTACATGCATGGTCTCTCGGACGAGACCCGTGGAAATACCCGCTCTTCGTGTGGAGTCTCTTTCACGGCTGAAATTTCTTCGGATTCATGGGGGGCAGCTAATTCGCCCAACAGAAACGGCAGCAGTCAGACTGCAACTCGAGCACTTCTCTTACACGGCCATCCCGTGGTCTTCGTTTGGAGCCACTGAACTCCGACCCTCTTACCTCTCTTTCTTGAATCCGATGACCCTCCGTCATCTCACACTTCGAATGTCGTTCATGATCGCCATCGAGCACTTTCTCGAGGACAGAAGGATAATGACGTCCTTCCACAATCTGCATATCTTCCGGCTCACGCTCCAGAAAACGACTTTCATGCAGCTACACGCCTGCATATCTCCGTTCCCCGCCATTCGCGAGTTGATATTGACTTTGCGAACTCCCTGCGAGGCAGACGACCCGCTGCCCGCAACACCACTTGCCCCACATCTTCGCAAATACAAAGGCCCCGCATGTCTTCTACCCCTCATGCTTCTACAGACGGCCCCACATGCGCTCACAATGTTACCCAGAGAGCCCGTCCATAAACTGTTGCACGCCCTTCGTACCGCCGGAGCTGCCGCGCGCCCGTCCGTCACGTATTTGTCGCTGAGAGTCACGCACACAGAGATATGCGACGAAGCAAAAACAGTTCTCACTAATGTCCTCGCCGTCTTCCCCCGACTCGCCGCCCTCCATATGGACATGTTATACGAAGAACAGCCTGCCGCCGCCATCGACTTCAACCAGTTCTGCACGCGTTTGGCGCAGAAATTGAGCGTCGCTACAGTTCTCGAGAGTCTCGAACTGAGATGGCCCCGGACAATCGATAATGTGGTGATACCACGCGTTGCTCAGCTGAGAGCTGCGTTGTTTCCCTGTGATACCCAGCCTGAGGAATGTTTCTCTAAGATTGATGTAAATCTTAAAGTGTCGATACATTATAATCTTAACAACGACCATTCGCGGCCATCTTTACAACTGATTTTTGCAACCAGCTGTGGTTCCGATTTTCTGTGTTTTGCAGTCGGCTTTAATCACGACTGTGGTTACCGTTTTCTCTGCGTCTGAGTTCCGGTATTAGCGGACCGGTCGGATTTGATCGGGCGCGTTCGTCCGGTTCAACTTCCGGAGAACTTTGTCCTAGTCCAAGCTAACGTCAAGTATCACCTTCAGGCAAACTTGAGGCTGTCGGAAACCCAATAGGCTACCTCTAGGAGACTGTCTTTTATGCGGTTATCTGTCCCGTCCATTCCTCTGCTTTCAACATGACCCTCCAGCGCCCAAGAGATCCATCCAAGAAGCTGTCGAGCGCGTCGCGAATTTCCTCCTGCCCGGAAATGTCGCGATACTCACCGGGGCGGGAGTTAGTGTGGATAGCGGCATCAGAGCTTAGTGCGCACTTTTTCGCTGTTTAGGTCGACCGTGAATGAACGAAACGGTAGTCGCGGAAACGACGGACGATACATGAATCCAAACTACAAGTTTGAACCGTCTTGCTTGAGTCTGCGTGACGTTTAAACATTCTTGGCAGACCGCTATTTTACCACCAACTTATGGACGAGAGCGAGGCGGGCCATGCTTTTCGGTTTGTACAAAATCTCAGCTTTCAGACTTGAATGGCCGAACAATTCTCTTCAGACAGCGGTATTGGCTCAGGTCATATCTGGGTTGGCCAGCGATCCGAGACACGCTACCCAATCCTACACATTTCGGATTGGCAGCTCTGCAGTATGCCCGTGTTGCCCCCAAGCTCATAACCCAAGTATTTTTTTCATCTTCTGATTCAGCTGGATGCCCGTCTTATTCCCTCCCAGAATGTGGACGGTCTCCACCATCAAGCGTTAAACCTTTCTCCTGGAATAAAAAACGACAGCATCCTCGAGCTGCATGGAAGCCTGCACGTCCGTCCCACTTCAAATACCCCCTTTCTTTCTGTCTCTTGATGAGTGAGGCCACTCTTGCAGTACGTCCACTGCAAACACGGGCACGTCGTGGACCGCACAACCTTCCAGACCTGGCTCTCCGCCGCCAACCCGCAGTGGAAAGCATTCGCAGACGAGGCCGAGCGGACAGGCAAACAAACCGCGGACAAATCCTGATGGAGATGTAAGTTATCTGCACCATATCGTGAACGGGGATATACATAT
Organism: Mycena venus; assembly: GCA_014462655.1. Lineage (NCBI taxonomy): Eukaryota > Fungi > Basidiomycota > Agaricomycetes > Agaricales > Mycenaceae > Glaucomycena > Glaucomycena venus. The sequence goes on along the minus strand of JACAZI010000007.1, from coordinate 4,755,793 downwards.
CGAGCCTTTCGCCCGGCCTAGGTCGCCATCGAGCACTTGGGGACGTCCTACACCAGCTTCATCGTACCCGAATGCCCTTCTTGCTTATTAGAGGACCGCATAAACTCCGTGGTAATCGTTAAATTTCGTCCCACAGCGGAACACCTTCCCGATACTTTTTTCAGCACAAGCCCGAGGTCATCTTTTTCGGGGAGTCGATCCCCCCGCCCGTCAGAGACCAGTCGTGAGTTGATTATTTTTCCCCCCGGTTCTACAGACAACCCAAATCGTTGACGCGGGGATTGCAGATTCCATGATGTAGAGGAGGCAGACCGGTTGCTCGTTATCGGCACAACGCTCGCAACTTACTCCGCATTCAGGTAAGGATTTCGCTCCACCTAAACCCATTCTCCCTTTAACCGCGCAACGCAACCCAAGGCTACTCAAGCGCGCCGTTGAACTGGGGAAGCCGGTGCTTCTGCTCAATGTGGGCCCCTCGCGCGGCGACGGGATCGAGGAAATCGAGAGAATAGACATGGCGAGCGGTTTGATTATCCGAGACGTCGTCCGAGCTGTATTGTGGGTCGTCGCTTTGAGTTCTCTCTTTGTATAAAAAAGCTCACGAAAAGCCGGCCGGCCTTCTATCAGAGGAACGGCGGTGTCGGATCCTGTGGTCGCAAAAATGCTCCAGAGCGGGATCGTGAAACCCCCAGAAGACGATTCGGATACGCGGCCAGCGGAGGTCGCGTCAAAATAGCTATGGCTGGCTATGCGATCGAATACTACATAGCAAATACATTAATATATTCAACATAAAATAGAGACACAGGATACAAGAATATGTAGCGAATACATTATGTATGATTGCGAGTGCGAACGACGGTTGACGCGTATCTAGGAAAATATTGCAATGCAAGACAAGATAGAGATGGAATAAAGCAAATCGGACGCGAGAGGTTGTTGTTGCTGATTACACGGGCGAGAGGAACCGGGATTTGAGCTTCGACCAGTCCCAGCTCTGCCAGTCGGGGAACGGGGGGAGCCGGGATATCGGTGTCGGGCGGCGGTGGGGAGTCCACAATACGCGGCCGCGCGTCTTCGTCGCCGTCCGCGGGCGTCAGCGCGCGCACCGAGGGTGGCGGGGATGATCCATTGGACGAGGACGCCGTGGACAACGACGTGGGCTGGATAGATTTGAGACTGGATGCAGCTTTGCGAGTAAAAGCTACCTAACAGACCTTGACCCTCTGCACCTCGCGCGCCCTCGTCTTCTTCACGCACCGCGCGCGGTGCCGCAACCAGTGAGACGCATCGTACTCGCTCTTGTGCGACAGCTTGATCGCGGCGCCGCAGTTCAGACAGTGCACGAGCGTCGGGCTCTGCACGTCCGCCAGCTTGTCGGCGCGCAGCTTCATCTCGCGTATCTTCTTCTTCGACGGTGTGGACGACGCGCTGCTGCTTTCTGCCTCATCGCTCCCATTGGACCTGGATGCATGTGGTGGGTAGCGAATAAGCACGGTGTGGCGGATTTTCTGGCGAGAATTTACGTTACAAAAGGCGGCATCGGGTAGTCGTCAAGGTTTCCAAGACACGATGAATGGACGCGAGGTATCGCTGGAAGAGACGCGTTAAAGTGCAGGAAAGGCTCAGCCTTAGCGGTGGGGGTCGACTGCAGTGGGTGGCGCGAGGATGACTGAAGGAGTTTGCGGCGCACTTATAAGTAGCACGCGTCAGCCTGCTCCATCAAACAAGCACCAACTCCCTACAACGCACGTAAGGCGCGTCTAACACGCGTCTCGCGACCGTTTATTTGCATGAAACTGTGCAGAGGTCATTTAAAAGACAAAACACGGCGATAATAAATGAGCGAACATAAGTACAAGACAGTATCCTAGTAAATGAGCGACTGGGGACAAGATCAGGGGGGCGTTTCGGCGATGCTCTCTTTGACGCCTTGGATGAACGCCTTGAACGGCATGAGGAACCAGCCCAGCAGGCTGGGAGGGTCTTTCTGCACAGGCTCGTAGCTCTCCTTCCTGGGACGATTGGGGTGCCGCGCATCTGGATCGTCGACATCCAGCTCGGGGTCCTCCAAACGGCGCTTCGTCCCGCGGCTGGACGAAGCTTCTGACGAGGGGCCCGCGACCACCGTGGCTTCCGTAGACGCGGACGATCGCGGGGGGCGAGGGGTTTTCGCGGCCTTGCCTTTGCTAGAGGAGGACGGGCTGCGCCGCGCCGATATCAGTGATCACGCCCATTTGCGGTAGCGAAAAACCACGTACGGGGGACAGGTCTGTTTATGCTCATCCCAGCTTTTCAACGTGTAGTCGAAATCCCCCCGCCAACGCAACGTTAGTACCGCAGATGCGGCATTCGACGTTGCGCGGTCCAGAAGTCTTGGCCTGCGGATCATTCACCAGACTAATCTTTCGTTGGGCCATGGCTACGCGACTGCTGACTCTGTACGGAAAGCATTGAGGGTCAATTCAAAACTAGCAAGACCAGCACTAACACTGCGTCCGCGCACGACTGTTGGTGAGTCGTCCAGTTCCCGAGCGAATAATTGGTACGCGTCGACAATCGTATCCATTTCTTACACTTGCGGCACAAAACCTGGTCGACCTGAACGGTTTCCGCGCGCGGGTCGGCTTCAAGCGCCGCCTTACGCTGCGCCTCGGTCATCCGCACGGGGCCGCCGGCTTCCGACCGAATATCGCTGCGTACACTAGCCCCGTCGTCGCTATCAATCAAAGGTGGGTTCACAAATATCGCAAGAGAGGGGACAGAGACGTACACGACGGATCCGGACAATATGTATTTCTGGTCGCAGCGCTTGCGGTGGTTCTCCCATGGCTTGACGGTATACGTCTGCTTCTTTCCGAGCTGGACGACTTTGTTGCAGCGCGTGCACGTAACATTGTGCGGCTCTATGTTCGAGCAGTCCGGCTGGTTGTTGAAATACTCGATCCGCTCGGCTTCAGTGCGGCGGATCGCGCCGACACCCATGGACATGGAAGACTCGGCGACCGACGCGTTGTCGTCGACATCTTCTGGCGTCGCCAATCGTCTATAAAGCCAAACTGGTAAACTGGTGCTCCGAAATGCCGTCAAGGAAATATACGCACTTGCGACTGACGGAAGAAATAGGTTTTTTCGAGGAAGGAGAGTCGGTGGCATCGATGATGCCTTTCATTGAGCTTACTGAAGAGACTGAACGATTGTGTTGTGCGGTTTTGGCTTTCTTGACCGCAGGAGAAGCATTCTGGGCTTCTGTCTTTGCCGATCTGGGAGATGGACCCGGGAGACTGATGGCGATTGAGACTTTCGCGTAACGCTAAACAGTGGAATTGCTCACTGGACCTCAACTTTCTTGGGAACTTTTCCCGGAGACTGGTACGCGGATGAGATGGCGAAGAATTAGAGAGCTGCCAAGTACGCACCACCGGAGCAGGAGGAGCCGTGTCCTTTCGCGAAGCCTTACTCTGAGGCTTGGCGGGCTTCGCGTCGGATGCCTTGCTCGGAGATTTCGCGGCAGTCATTATGATATCTTCCTCTGATTCCGACGGAGCAGGAGGAGCCGTCTCCTTTCGCGATGCCTTGCTCTGAGGCTTGGCGGGCTTCGCGTCAGAGGCCTTGCTCGGAGATTTCGCGTCCGTCATGATGATTTCTTCCTCTGATTCCGACGGAGAACTGCAGAGAGTTCAACAGAAAACACGCGAAGACGCGAAATGCGCGTACTTGGTATCGTTTGGGGTATCTTTCTTCTTCTGTCGCAATTGTGAGTGATAGCAGCCCACAGTAGTCAAAATACCCACCTTAGAGCGCGACAAGTAGGTCTTTCTATCCGGTGGGCTGTTATACGAGTGAACAATAGGGTCAATGAATGCACAATGAGGACGAACCGATCCGGGGAGACGGAGGGCATGCGATGGAATCAATCAAGAGAAGCTGAGTTTGCATTTGTTTACAGGCAATAGAATACACGTGGGAACGGCCCCTATATCGCGTTCTGAGTTTACAACTTTCCTCTATCCTGGCCCTGCGTTTCCTCCCCAAATACCTCTGCAAACGCTTTACCAACTTCCGGAAGCATGTCCTGCGTCACGACACCGCGACCCTCTTTAAAAAACGCCCGACGGCTCGCAGTCCGTGTAACCATGCTCCCACCCACAGCGGCGAGTAAGGGAAAGCGTGAAGCAGGAATAGATCCATTGCTGTAATTTGATGAGTGGAATTGCCATGGCAAAGGTGGAGACTTTACCCGAATATGCCGTCCTCGTAGCATTTGGCCCACGCCAGCATTGTACCCACCGTACCGCTCAACACGTCCCCTTGTCCACCACATCTCTTAAGCCCGCCTTTGGTGTCCACCTCAACCGTCTCTTGGGCCTTCTCTTTTTGTGGATCCGCGCCGGCCAACTGGCTCGCTTCCAAGGACGCCGCGTCGCCGGTCGTATCCACTGAGATAATGTCCGTCGCGCCCTTTTGCAACACCGTCAACACCCCCCAGCTCGCGAGACACCAAGCCTGCTCGTTCATCTGCAGGTGTCTTTGGGTCGACGCCGAGCTGTTCGCTCAAACGTGAAAATTCCGCTACATTCGGCGTGACGACGGCGCGGCGGTATCCCTTGATGAGCGAGATATCCTGTCCGACCATCCACAGCGCGTCCGCATCAAGAACGACGAACATGCCCTGTTTCCGGGCGAGGCCGAGGGCCTCCTTTGCAAAGGACTGCATGTATGGCTCTCGACCGAGCCCCGGTCCGATCACCAGGACATGGAGACGCGAAAGGATGGATTTGAGCTCCGGAGAGACCTGCTCAGACGACTTGTCCTCTCGCAGAATAGGATGGACAATTAAATCTGGCGAATAAGTCTTGATTGCGCCTGCGGCTGTCGGCGAGCAGATTACATGCGATAGATCCGCGCCCTGGAGTAAATTGTCGGCATGGACGCTAGCTACCTTTGAGGTGTGTATTCAAAACCCACGAATCGCAGAGCAGAGATGGCGGCGAAGAAAGGCGCTCCTGTGTAGCTGGTGATGAATTAAACGATAAGAGGGGAGCAATTGCCGTGTTCCGCGATTTCTTACTCCAATGCGCCGCCTAGAACCCCAACCCTGCCTGCGGTGGGTTACTTCACGGTGCAAAGGCATAGGACAAGTGCTGACCAGACTGGCCCTTGTGCAGGGAGCCATCGAGCGGCGGGATGAGTTGTTTGACCTGGTTGAGGATGGCCTTCATGGTCAACATCTTCCCATTGTTCTATAAATAGAGACGACCGAATCTGTCATCACTACCGCCGACCTCTCATAATGGCTCCGTTGTCGTCCCTGGCGCTCCGTGGGCGAGACTGCTCCAGCGTTCTCAGACTCTCCAGCGTTGCTACTGGCTTTACATTCCCCAATTCCAGGGACTCCACTAATTTTCCGTAAACCCCTGCCTCGAACTGCGCCCGAACGGAACAGATGATCGCGAAATATCTATTCGACATGTGGCAAAAGTTCCTGTCCCTCTGTTATCTTTCCGGGCACCGGGGGCTGTGGGACAAGGAACGCTAATTCTATTTCGCGGCAGTGGCGCTGCTCGAATATACCCGGGAAGAATGAGGTCCTTATAATGGTTATGTTATTCTGCCATTGTTTCCCAGGTCCTTTCCTCTTTCCTTTTGTTCGAGTCCCGGCCCTTTAAAGTTCCCCCCTCCGCTTCCCTCCGCCTCTCTCTTCCGCCCCAAGTAATATGCCTGCCATCTCCGCTCTTGTACTCTTTGCCCTGCCCCTCGTGGCCTTGGCCGCCCCTCATTCCGACACCGTCCTCAGACGCCACCCCAACATCCACCAGAACGCGTCTCTCGAGGCTCGGACAACGTATACACTCAAAGACCATTACACCGGCAAGGATTTCTTGTGCGTTGCCACTCTTCTCGTCCCTTCAGTTCTCTAATCGTTCCACAGGAACTGGGATTTCTTCTCCGCAAGGCGACCCTACCCACGGCGCTGTTAACTACCTAACCAAGAGCGAGGCGACCTCGAAGGGGCTTGCCTACGTTCAGAACGACGGTACTACTGTCCTGGCCGTAGACAGCACCTCGAAGCTAAGTTCGGGCGAAAATCGCAACTCGTGCGTACTTTAATTCGCGCTTCATCCTCGTGTACAGGCGCTAACTAGTTGCTTGGGCAACAGTGTCCGGATCAGCTCCCCGAACTCGTACACCTACGGGCTCTTCATCGCCGGTATGTTTGCCGCCTTCGTTAATTCTAGACTTGAGAATTAAACCTGCTGTCAGACATCTACGCAATGCCTCACGGGCCAACTGTCTGGCCCGCGTATTGGACGGTGGGACCTAACTGGCCTGCAGGTGGGGAGATCGACATCATCGTTCGTAGACCTTTTGTCTGCACGCTTTTCATGTACTAACATTGTAAACAGGAGGGTGTGGGCGACAGCACCTCGAACCAGATGACACTCCACACCTCCAGCGACTGCTCCCTCGACCAGGGTGTTGACAGTGATTTCACCGGCCAGGCCACGAACCACCCCAGCTGCGCCAGTAGCGGCAGCGACAACGACGGTTGTGGTATCACCGACTTTGCGCCCCATGTCTATGGCCACAACTTCAATCTCCTCGGTCGGTTGACAATATCTTCATGGGGAACGTTTCTCTAATATTATTTTGTAACTTGATTAGCTGGCGGCGTCTACGCCCACATCGTCGCCGCGTCTGGGATCAAGATCTGGCATTTCCCCCGCACTGCGATCCCCGCAGACATCACGGCCCAGAAGCCCAACCCCGCCAACTGGGGCAAGCCTGCGGCATTCTGGTCGGCGTCGACATGTAACATTGCCGATCACTTCAAGGACCATGTTATTACGGTGCGCCGCAATACCTCTCTATTACGACAGATGAATTAATTTGTCTTGCCTTTGTTAGTTCGACACGACCCTGTGTGGCGACTGTTAGTCTCTTTAGCTTTCTTTGTTTTCGGAAATATGTTTTAACGCCATGAATAGGGGCAGGAAATGCTTTCCCTGGAGGAATGGACAAATGCTTGGACGCAGTCGAAGATCCCGACAACTTCGCTCGTTCGTACTTTTTTCTCTTCCCTATACTTCGAGGCTCACCGACCATTTGTTTGCAGTCGCCCAATGGAAACTGAACTACGTCTCCGTTTACGAATCATGAATCACCGGAACCAACAATGTATCAAACAAACCGAAACTCGAAACGACCTACCACTGTATTTCTATGCATTCTACGCATAGCACCCAGCGTGCATGCCTGTACCACGGTCGTCGCCGCCGCCTATATGCGGGCCCCGACCTTATTATCTGTTGTGTACACGCACGCTCGACGCGATGTTCCTGTACGCCCACCACTCTCCCTCATAGATGCCTACTACGTATATGCAAACTACTACTCTCCTTTCCGGGTTTACTGATCGGTCACCTCCATTTGCGAGACATTTGGAGCTGGATATAGTTATACGCTACTTAACCAAACCTACATACACGTCCTATATTTTGCATTAGAACCCTCGCAGGAATAGATTTCTTTGTGGGGTCGCGCATTTCCGAGTCGTCGTAATTATTTCTGGATCCGAAAGCTCTTATCCGACCTATGATCCACAACATTTACACTGAAGCCTCACTTTTGCCGATGCAGTGTCGATGACTGTAATTTCCGGTCTCCGCGCATTTCTGCGTTCAGCAGGCCACATTAATATTAGGAGGTGGCGTTGAGGTGGCGTCGCAGTTCACGGTGTCACGGGAGCGCGACTCTATTTGCCCGACTAAGCCCGTGTCGGCGTTTACCGTCAACCGTTAGTTATGGACCCTCCCCCGCCCACATCGCCGACAGCGCCCGCCCCCGACCCCTCAAACACCATCGGCTTCGAGTCCAACTGGCCCAAGCGAACCGCCAAGGCACGTCCCATCTTCCCCTCGCACCTCTTTGCCTGCTTATCACATTCACCGGCCGACATCAGGCGTGTTCGAACTGCAGGTGGTGGATCTCCCCGGCCTACATATATAGCAAGTTCTAAGCACGTTTTTTCAGACGAGACAAAACGCGGTGCGACGGCGCGAGACCGTGCAGCGGGTGCACCAAAAAGGCGGTACAGTGCACGGACGGATGCGACCCCTGTCGCCGCGCGCGGGCGCGGTGTGAAAAGTGTGTACAATATACACCGCGCAGACCTGGCGTCCTACTCGGGGCCTTTCTAAATGAGTGTTAAGGACCAGCGGAGACAGCTGCGTACGCTGCGATGCGAAGGAGCTCATCTGCACGGAGGACTCGTCGGCGGTACAGACCGCGCCCCTCCACGCCAACCCGATATCCAGCGAGCGAGTCAAGACGGCGTGCCAGAACTGCAGGAACGACAACAAGAAGGTTTGATATCTGTTCTGTTCTTCTGTTGGCGTTTGCGATGCAATCTGAGTTCCGTTCCACACACAAGTGCGATAACCAGCGTCCGTGCTCGCGCTGCGTCGCCCGCGCGGAGACCTGCATTCCTCTTACGCCTGCCCCCCGCGCCAAGCAAACCAAGACCCGCTGCGAAGGGCTGCAGGAAGCGGAACGTCCGCTGCGAGGACGCCAGACCCTGTCAGAATTGTATAACCGCAGGGACAGAATGCGTTAATCTCGTTCGGAAAGGACCCGGCTTGGGGACTCGAGTGAAGGCGGCGTGCACCAATTGCAGGTATGGCTCAATTCATTGCATTTCATTTTTCGTGAAACTTGATACCCTACCACTCGACAGAAAGAACAAGGTCCGATGCGATGGTGCACGACCGTGTTCGGGATGCAGCCGCCGAGGGTTGCAATGCCATGAACAAGTGTGCAAACGATGTGCGGAAGATGGATTGGAGGAATGCACACATCGTGCCCGTCTCAATGGTAAAACCTTACATTCTTGGCTGTATGTTTTCCCTAAGCTCTAGTTTCAGAAACTCCAGGCAGCAATGAGGCGATCCCGTCGACCTCAAATACAAACGCTGAATCCGCGCCGACGCAACCCTCGACGAGCGCAACGCCTAATCCGATCTCCGAGCCATCTATGTTCACACCTCTCTCGGCACCTCTTCATCCTCCCCAGCCAATCAACCCTTCGGGGCCAAGTTCGACTTCTTTGCCTGTTTCAACTTCCTCGGCCGAACCCAGTCGTGCTTGATGCAGCGATCGATTCGCACATGTATATACCTCTTCTGTTAGACCAATTTTCTTTTTTTTCGTTGTAGCACAGGGTTTGTAGTACCTCGTGGCCTGTATTCGCATTTCAAATTCTAAAGTAAGATGTTGTACAGTGTATGCGTTTATTTCGAAACGTCCGCTATCCATTACTGCAAGAAGGTTAGTCCCGTATTTGTGGGGGGAAGAAAGACTGCTTACAGTGATCACAGTCGGTTTGTCCACCCCGAGGAACTCCTTGAGCTTGCTCAACTCCAGTGCAACTTCGATGAGGCCCTTCAGCCCGTCCGCCGCCTCGCGCTTGAGCTCCGCTGCACCCGCCTCCGGCGCGACATACCGTTCAACATACATGCGGACCGTCGCGCCCTCGCTCCCGGTCCCGCTCAGCCGGAAAACGACGCGCGAGCCGTCCGAGAACGTGATGACCTGCCCCTGGTTCTTCGACACGGAGTGGTCGATGGGGTCCGTGTACGCAAAGTTGTACAAGCCCGAGACGGTGAACGTCTGGCCGGTCGAGGCAGACTTGTGCGTGCTGTTGTCGAGGGACTTGGAGTCGAGTGCGGTGTTGAGGTGCGCGACGAGGGCGTTGGCGCCAGCGGAGGGGACCTCCTCGTAGTCGTACCGGCTGAAGAACGAGCGGCCGTAGATCTCGTAGTGCGCGTGGAGGATGTCGTTGATTCCGAGCAGCTTGTTGGGCGAGTCGCGGTTAGCAGCCGCGAGGATGTTGAGCCAAGCTAGAAATTGGTCGGTCCCTCGCCCCACAATATTCTGGGGTACTTACCGATGACTGCCCAGAGCCCATCTTTCTCGCGAATGTGGTCGGAGCCCGTTCCGAAGGATTCCTCACCGCAGATGGAAAGCCGGCCTGCGTCCATAAGGTTTCCGAAGAACTTCCAGCCTGCACCGAGTCAACAGTGGACTATACACACAACCAACGCGACTGACCGGTGGGGACCTCGAAGTACTCGAAGCCCTTTTTCTGGGCAACGAGGTCAATGGCCTTGCTCGTGGGCATGCTGCGGGCCAGGCCCTTGACACCACCCTTCTTGAAGTAGGGAATGGCCTCCGCCCAGTGCGCGATAATGGCCACGGAATCAGACGGCGTCACGAACGCCCCTTTGCCGTAGATCATATTCCGGTCACCGTCCCCATCGCTCGCCGCGCCAAACTCGATCCCATCCTTCTCCACGGCATCCACGAGCGTGTGCGCGTAGGTCAAGTTCGGGTCGGGGTGTCCGCCGCCAAAGTCTGGGAGCGGGACGCAGTTCTGCACCGAGGATTTGGGCAGGCCGAGCACGTCGACAAACAAAGCCTGAGCGTACGGACCGGTGACGCCATGGAGACCGTCGAAAAGGACCCGGAAGTCATTCGAGTGGGAAGACAGGAAAGACTTGATGAGAGGGAAGTCAAAGATCGATTCGAGCAAAACGACATAATCGGCGACGGAATCGATGATGGAAACCGTGCTGGGTCCGTACGAGAATTCTCCGATCTTGAAAAGGTCGACCTGCACGCACGTTTGTCAGTAGCGCGCCGTGTAAAAACGACAATAATCACGCGTACCGGCGGCGCCTCGATGATTTTGTATGACTGAATCGTCTTGGTCTTTTCGTAGATTTTGTCGGTGACGTTCTCTGGAGCAGGTCCTCCGTTAGAGACGTTATATTTGATACCAAAGTCCTTGTCTGGGCCGCCAGGGTTGTGGCTGGCCGTAAGCAAAATCCCGCCGTACGCCTTGTACTTTCGGATGATGTTGGACACGGCAGGTGTGGACAAGATGGCGTCCTTCCCAACTATGAATTTTGCGACGCCGTTGGCCGATCCGATCTTGAGGATCGTCTGGACGGTCTCTGGGGAGAAGAAGCGGCCGTCTCCACCAATGACCAGAGTCGACCCTTTGGCCTCGATCGAGTCGAAGATGGATTGGATGAAATTTTCGGTGTAGTGCTAGTAGAAGGTGAGTACGCCACAATTAAGGCGCGTCCCAGATCACTGTACCTGTTGCTGGAATACCTTAACCCTGCGAGACGCGTCAATTTAAGAAACAAGGCGAGAGGTCAAAGCGCGCAACCTTTTCCTCAGGCCTGAAGTACCGGGTTTCTGGCCATCGAAGGGCTTGGTAGGGATGTCTTGAATTTTGTGGGACATGGAGGTGGAGGTTAAGGTTCAGGAAGACCTTCGCCGCACCTTTAAATCAGTGATGTCAACCCTTACGTGATGCTCGTTCAAAACCGGTCAGGATGGGACTCGCTGCCTTTTTGGGGCATTATTACATTGCACCAATACATCTGAGGTACAAGGAAAGGTTCGACGTTCAGGGCGAACTGTCGTGAAATAAAAATCATCATTCATCAAGTCAAGTCGCGGTTTTGGAATGACTTTGAGGATGGTGTTGGCGGGGATTCTTGTATAGATAAGAGCTGGGGTCAGGACTCTGACTTGGCAGTGACTTGCATGATGATTTTTGTCCGACTCGGGTGGGGCGTAATCGCTCGCTCTCGAGCTGAATTGTGACACGAATGAAACAACGAGTATAATCAGCATGCAGACGACGATAGTACCTTTTCTGATATTTCCGCGTTACGACGATGCTATACTTGGTTGAGGATTGCTGGCGCTGAATCCCGATTTTCGGTAGCCTCGCCAATGGTAAAATGTTCAATGGTTCGAAGAGAGTCAAGAAATTTCGGTGAGTCCCGGGTGCCAACAAACGAACGAGAAAACTAGAGCTGAGGGAAGAAGCTGAACTCAGGGACGAGGTGAAGGATCAACAAAGTCTGCAGTGCACGGAGATAAGCCAGTCCGGACATAGCTGGAGCAACGCGTCTGCCAAGGTACCGGTCGCCAGGTCAATATGTCAAAAACAACGTGAAATGACGTTCGAAGAGAGTGGCAGTTGTCGGTGTCAATGGACTCCGGTTTGATAACGAGGTGAACGTTCGTCGTTTTCAACGCCAAACGCTCAAAAAGGAAAAATATCGAGTCGGATTTATTCGGCTTTTTTCGGCTCGAACCTTGCTCTTGTTCCAACATGATGCCAACTACGCTCAGCCAACGCTCAACTCGAGGTCCACGCACAACAGGATGGAAACGCTGGGGCAATCGGCTTACCCCGACCCCCGAACGACCTCCTCCAAATTTTGGAGTTAAAACCCTACGATTCCTCGATATTCGCCTCGCTCTCAGCAATTTATGTCGCCGTCTTCATTACCTTGCCCTACCAATCTACATCTCAGCACATGGGATTCTCGTCGCTTTAGCGTTGCCCTCGCTTGTCCTCCGTCATGGCCAGCTCTCCCTACTCGGCGCATTCCAGACTGCACTTTTTCATCATTTCCTTAGAGCATATCTCCTATTGCTTTCCCACCCATCACGAGTCCTATCGCGAGAAACCCAAAGAACTTGTTCTCCGAATATCAGGAGACTTGCTGCCTTCTTGTCAAGACTGGACCAGGTAGACGGGATTACGCTAGATTTCACAGGCATCAAACTGTGGCTCGTCTCACAAAGCGTCGATGCCTTAGACACTTTCGATTCCGTAATCTCCACGCTCTTGGATGTTGTCGTGAAAAAGGGATGCAAAGTGTTCAAGGTGGAGGAAGGAATGTTTACCGTGCATTCGTCCCAGTTGGAGCGGAACTCGAGCCCTCGCGCGGCCGTTACGACTAAACGACGGTCAATCGTGTCTGGCGTTTCTCGTCGCATTTCGAGCGCGTTTGTACAGGGAGATTCCACAGCGCCGTGACGACAGAGTTCCCAAACTGGGATTTCGTGGCAATCGGGCCCCCTGCTCTCAGGATATTCAATATCCATTCCAATACGCTTCTCCAGCCTTTGTTACGGCTAGACAATGACGACCCTGAAGTCCTGCCCACACCTTACCTATCTTTCCATCCTCTGCATCGATATCCCAAAACGCAACGGGGACGCCGTCCAGTTCAATATTCACCCTCCCACCCTTCGATGATACTTCTCGATGGACCTTAGTTGCAAGCGCACCTCACTCGCAGTCGATGAATTTCTGACGCGGCATTGATAGATAAGCAGTCTGAGCCTCCGACGCGAGTTGACTTGATTATTGGTTTTAAAACGTGGTTTATCGGATATCGTTGTGTGTGGCGAGTCTACCACGTGGTTGAACCCACAACGCCACACTGGAACAACAGCAGGTTCGAAATTTAAACAAACGAACTGTTACAAACTCACACTCTTTCTTCCAATGGCTGGCACCCTGTTAGGTAAAGCGGCCGAAGTAAACCTTGGCTGCAATGCGACATTTTACCTTGTTCACAGACACTACGTTCTGGTCCCCCCGCTGCCGCCACCAGCGCTTTCTCCCTCCCATATAGCGATGGGCCCGCCATTCCTGGCCTGGCTTCCACATGAATGGCACCGCCATGATGAACTGGGGTCTTCCTACCCTCCGTGACGCTACTTTGGCCAACGCGGTGTTAAAAATGCCAGGGATAGAGGGGGGGGGGGGGGGGGAGAGTTATTCGACATTGGAGAGGTTTATAGCAAGGATGGTGGTTGAACCAAGAGGGGTGGCGGTGCCAAAGTGATGCGATCACATGTCGAGTCAAAACGGCCCGGGACCGCCGACCCTCTTCAACCACGAGATGCACCGCAGCCTCTGTATTCCGGAAATCGTCGACCTTATATTCACAGAATTGCAATGCGGTTTTTCTAGCGATGTCGACCGTAACGAGAACCTTGGCCGCAGGGACTTTGCTGCCCTTGCGAGAACTTGTCAGAGGTTCCGGGATCCTGCGCTGGATTTCTTATGGCGTGAGCAGGAGACACTCATAAACCTGCTGAAATGCCTACCATCATATTTATGGGAAGAAAGCGTGCATCCAGAGTTCAGATCTCGCGTCTTCGTGGGTCTTAGTTCGTCATGTTGCCAGTGTGCTAAGAATTATCGCATAGCGTATAACCGGCCCTGTCTGCGCAGCGGATTGGGCCAAACCGTTGACATATGCCCTCCGAATTCAGACATTGGATTTAAAGTCGGGCCACGTACACGACCAGGACTCCAATCTATTCGAATTAATCAGCTCTGGTCTTCCCCGCGACTACCTGTGCCCTAATCTCAAAAGAATATCATGGCAATATCAAGGGAATGACATACTCTTCCCCTATATCCGTCTCTTCCTTGGTCCCAAGGTCGTAGATGCCACCATTCTACTTCCCAATTCCGGTTCGCATACATCCTCACTTTCTGGTCTGGCACTCCGTTTTCGGGACCTGAAACAACTCTCCCTGTACACCATCTCCCCGCGCCATGATTCCATGTTATTCAGCGCAGTGTCGAAGATCGCTTTGAGGTTGGAGCGAATCGAAGCCGTTATTTTCGATCAACTTGATCGAGCGGCCATCGAACATCTTTCCCAACTTCCTTATCTGCGGTTCCTAAATCTAAATACGATTTTTGGACACTCAGCCCATCTTTGCGCGGAGACGGGACACCATCCTTTCCCGGCTCTCCGCGACCTCTATTTCTGTGATACCACAATCGACATTGCCACAGAATTCCTCGATTTTCTGTCCGACTGTTGTTTGCAGACTCTATATGTGGCCACTGCAGTCTCAGCCACAAAGTTTCAAACCGGTCAAATGTACATTGCTTTGGCACGTCGCTTGTCGCACACCGCTCTCCGAACCCTTCGTGTAGAGCTTCCGCACAACTACCAACTACCCGGAGCGCTGGAGGGCGGCATCACAAATTATGTGATCGACGGACGGGTTCTTTCAGCGCTTTTTTGCTTTTCAAATCTCACTGAGCTCACCCTCCGACCGCCTGCTGGATTTGACATAGACGACGCCGTTGCGTGGGACATGGCCCGTGCGTGGCCGAAGCTTAAATCGCTTCATCTGGAGGCCTCGCATGTCCATCACCCCCCGAGCATGTCACTGCACGCGCTCCGTGCTTTCGCAAAGCACTGCGACGACTTGGCCGACCTCACCATCACCATCGACGCTTCGACGGTCGCACCTGTAGACAATTCTCCAGAGATGAGGATCTCACAATCCACACTTACTTCCTTCAACGTCAACAAATCCCCCATTACGGACCCGCTCATCGTCGCGCCGTTCATTTCTAGTCTTTTTCCGAACCTCCAGGAGTATCGGTACCCACGAGCATTGGATGTGGATCGTTCTGGCGGACGAAAATGACGGGATGGTTCAGGCGCATGTCCTCTCCACTCGGTGGAAACAGGTCGAAGCCATGCTTCGGGATGACGCTCCTGAAGTAATTGCACCCTAACGCCCAGCAACATGCATGTTCGAGTCAGTTCGACGGGATATACCAACGGACCATCTTTCGGTTTCCTGTCCCATGCTTCATCCCTTCACAGCATGGAGGGCTTTCCTTGCATTCCCCTTTCTGATTAAAATATATTCGCTGTTTGACTCGGAGCACGACAGCGGTTGGACTTTGTACTTGGTCGCTCGAAAAGGAAATCCAGACACCGGCCGACCACGAGAGCGGTGCCTCGGTACGGTAAGTTTCTATCTTTGCTGCGACTTCTCCCGCTACTCGTAACGATATAAAATGGACCCGTCTCGTCACACATTCTTTCTTCCCACTCACCATGAAGACCAAAAGTTCGCCCAGCCACTCTGTGCATATCGTGGAAGAAAAGCCCTCCGCCCATTCTCCTGAGAATTTGTTCAATCCAAGCGTCGACACTAGTGGGGTTGAAGAACGCCGACTGATGCGCCGGATCGACTGGCGGCTGCTCCCATGGTTGATAGTGCTTTATACGCTCAGTTTCCTTGATCGCACCAGTATTGGAAAGTAAGTTTACACGTTCTGTGAGCCCTTTTACATGTAGGTTTGACATTGTCTTTCTAATAGCGCCAGGGTTAGCTCAATGGCCTTGCAGCAAAATAAAGGAGCTTATTTGTGGTGGCAGTTGTACAATCTCGAAGACGACCTCAAGATGTCAGATAACCAATATCTGCTCTCTTTGACGGTCTTTTTCTTCAGGTGGGCATAAATTTCGCGTGTATCACTGAAAGTTTTTACACGTAGAATAGCTATGCGATCTTTGAGGTTATTCTCTTTTCCTGAGAAAATGCACGCTCACTCCAAACCAGGTCCCCTCTAATATTTTCTTGAAACGCTTGCGGCCTTCCGCTTGGTTCTCCGTTCTGATGTCCATGTGGGGCCTTATGATGGTACGGCCGGTGGGATGGCTTCCCAGTGTCAGCAGGTTTGAACGTGTGCATATAGACCCTCCAAGGTTTCGCGCATAACTTCGGCGGCCTCGTCGGCACGTCTGATTTTACGAAACTGTTCTGGTCCCTGACTACTCCAACTTCGCACGCACAGGACTTCGATGGATGCTCGGCATGTTCGAAGCCGGCCTTTTTCCAGGTGCGTTTATAATTCGATTTCAACCTTATGGTAACCGATTGGCCTACAAGGGATGGCATATTATCTGAGTTGGTAAGGAATCTTTGTTCGTTCCTCTTATGGTGAAAACGAAAGCCTTGAACAGCTGGTATAAACGGAAGGAACTCGGCGTACGTCCCCGTCCCCAAGTGAAAAAACAGATTTTGAAATCGGTTCAAAGATCCGCATCGCGATCCTACATTGCGCCACAACCCTAGCTGGTGCTTTTGGTGGGCTGCTTGCAGGTGTGTTTTATTTCTCTGGTCGTCTATTTCATTGAACTTCTGCAGGCAGCTATCTCAAACATGGATGGAATTGGCGGAAAGCCTGCCTGGGCATGGATTTTGTGGGTGCTCTCTCGACGTCAATGATGTTTCATGTTCTTTACAGAATCCAGCATCATCGAAGGTCTTGCTACTATAATAGCGGGGATTTCTTCGATTTGGGTCGTTCAAGATTTTCCTGATACCGCAAAATTCCTCACGGAAGCCGAGAGAACTTTCGTGATCCGCCGGCTTCAAGGGGACGACCAGTTCTCCGCATCAGGTGAAAAATTGCGGATGCGAAGTATCGTCGCTAGTTTTCGCGATTGGAAGACGTGGTTTGGAAGTGTGCCCACACCCCACCCTTCCCTTGAACAGCACTAACTTACTTGGTTAATCAGTGGTTCAAGTAAATCCTCAGTTGAATAAAGCTACCAGTATACTAACAAGAGTCATCGACTTAGCTTATGGGATGCGACATGCCGCTGTACGCGTTCGCGTTGTTTACTCCTTCCATCATAAGCAAGGTAGTAGTTCCCACGGTTCATTTTTTGCATGAGTTGAATGTGGACTCTTTATCCTACACAGCTAGGTGTGTCTGATTTTCAAGGCTGATGACTCGTCCGAAGACAAGACAGGATTTCGCGCAACTGTTGCCAATCTTCTCGTGGTTCCGGTCTACGCGTTTGCGTCGATTGTGACGTGAGAATCTCCTAATATCTATTGAACTGGACCGCAAAGCTCTGGCAGCATTTCTGCGGGGTCAGTGCGACTGACATCTCACCGACCAATTATAGGTGTTGCGTTGCACTATATGCCGATAAACATGGGCGTAGGGGTTACTGTAATATGTGAGGGACTTATTATCTCTAGCTATCTTCCAAACAAAATTCCCGCAGAACAATGCTCTTCATAGGTTTGAACGCTCAGTCTGGACCCTCGTTCTTTGACCGCTATAAATATCCAGGTGCAATCGGCTACATCATTTTGGCCGTGTCCCGTAATGCTGCTCTTTCTTATTTCGCGGTCTTCGTCGCGACCTGCGGCATTTTTCCCGTCGTACGTGCGTACAAAGCCCTCACATCAACTCACTCTTCACCGAGGCACATGATCAGCCAACACAATGTAACTCCAGAGCCATTTTTTATCATGTCGACGATTGACCTGTTACAAGTGCCTGGGTTGCAAACAACTTTGAAGGTTCTTAATAGTCCTCTCATTGACACATTCTCGGTTTCTGAACTCATCGAAGGTTCTTATAAACGAGGGGTCTCCTTAGCTATGGCGATCAGCATGTAAGTGTTATCTTATTTCCTCGAGTCGTTCAAATAAATTGGACTACGCTGTATCCAGTGGAAATTTGAACGGCGCCGTGAGCTCAAACGTTGTCTGTGATCTTCATGTAGGACAGCATATCTTGTGTGCTCAACACTCCCATAGTATCGAGCCAGAGATCAGCCATGGTACCCCCTCGGTGGGCCTACATTAGTTCCTTTCCCCGTTTCTGAGTCTAACTCAACTTTGAAAGGGCATGGTGAGCCTTGACCTGATTAAAATATAACGGGCCCAGGAATCAAGATATTCACCAGGCCTTGTTCTCATGTACATCTGCATCGGAATCATTGCCAACGCGACGTTCCTATATCTCTTGAAGAAGGAAAACGCCAGGCGGGATCGAGGAGAGCGAGATGAACTTATTGGACAGATGTTGGGTGAAGACAATGGAAACGGTAGGTTTGCAACGGTGGAAGATGCCAAAATGGAGAAAGGGGACCTGTGGAGCGGGTATCGTTATATACTGTGAATTGTTCGATACTAGTCATCACCGAAGTTTTGATTGAACTCATGGATTGGAAAGCTAGTACTAAGAATGCAGAGGAATGGCAAACTTACTATACCAGACAATACAAAATAACTAATCTCCAGAAATGTGCCCGGACGCGGGAAAAAGTATCTCAATGATGCTGCCACGGTACACCCGTTGGACAGTTTTGTTGAAGCCCGTCTTATAGCTACAGCCTACCCACAGCCAGCGGCGGGTTGAGTCCTTGGTTAAGTAGAAAGGCTCGGCATGTTCGGAACCACAGTACTCGTCGCGATACAACATGGACTCCGACTGGGAGAAACTTAGTCTCTCAAAGCCAGACATCTTTAAGAAATTCTGGTGTTTACGTTGAGAGTTGCCTTACTTTTTCACCCCACTTATACACAAAAAATTTTCTCCGAATATCTTACAGCTTGTGGTTCGTATTTGAACACCAGGGTATCGCTAACAGCTCGTTGATTCGATGTCGATTCTGAGATTCCCTTTCTGTTCCATCGACTTTCGTCAGAACAGCTCAAAACCGCATTCAACTGGGAGTCACTCACGAAGCTCGAAAGCGCACTCCGAGCCGTAGTTGCAATGTCGAGCGCGTTCGTTCCGCTTGCCTCGCACGCTTCATCGTTGGGGATGGTACCCCCGAACGCTCTGCAAATGATTTCAGTCAAGCTCTAGTGCTGGCGAGATAACGGACGCGATCTTGCAGTAGTTTGCTAAGAGAGGTCGAGTTAGATCTATACGGGTAGCTGGTAGCTACAACTCACCGGGATGAGTAGCGGGGCAGCTGCGTGGGGGGTCAGCATTTGTACGAAATATAAGGAGGGTATATTACGCGTCGATTATTTTGACCTAGAGTGAGAGCCAGATTGGTATGT
The DNA here is from genome assembly GCA_014462655.1 of Mycena venus. Lineage (NCBI taxonomy): Eukaryota > Fungi > Basidiomycota > Agaricomycetes > Agaricales > Mycenaceae > Glaucomycena > Glaucomycena venus. Next base: position 4,736,266 of record JACAZI010000007.1, on the reverse strand, counting down.
TGAGGGTCTACGCGGAAAAGGCGTACCTTTATGGTGGCACCGGAACAGGCACCACTGGTCTCGCCGTCCAGGGAACCGGTGCCTATATGTTATGAGCATAGGGATGAAGTGACGGTCGACAAAAAATACTTGCATTTGACGTTGAAGCAAGTCCCACAAACCAGTTCATCCGCTGTCGGTGAAGTGTTTTCTTCAAACAAGTGGTAAAGACAATCCAGTCTACTTACGACAAGAAGCTTTTCCAACATCGACTTGGGTAAATGCGAATAATTCATCAGGGAAATACTCAACGGCCAACACAATTAACGCAGGCTCCGTGGCCGTTGCTGAAATGTGGCCGTGGATACACATGTATGATGATCATGAATTGATATGCCTACCAGTTAGCGGCATTCATGGAGCCAGTGCAACGCGAGCCAACCCAAAGCGGAGAAAGGTCTGCCATCGCGGCAGAGAAAATACCACCGCCCTGGCTGTTCACAGGAGAGAATCCCGCGCAAGGCGACTCCGGACTGTGTCGTGTAGTCATTAAACGTTGTTACGCCGGCCACGGCGTTGACGCCGGGAAGGTAGCTGAACAAGGTGATACTGAGAGCAGCAGAAACGAGGAGGTTGAGCATTTTGAGTGGGGGAAGGCCGGGTGGCCAGCTCCACCTTTATAGTAGTGGAGATTCCTGCCAGGAGTTTTGCCATGGACTCGAACTTACGCCCAATCATGGGTTATATGAACTTTGGACAAACGAACCCACGTAACGACCTCGTGATAAAAGATATGCTGCTGTATCGGAACCCGTTCAATAAGTAGTTGCAGCGGACGAGCAAAAATGACCAGACCAAGCCTCTGGAAACTATCGGAGCCTATATATGAAGAGAAGATGGGTCCCAAAAAGGGTGTCAGGTATGATCGGCCGAGCTTTCGGAGAGGATGCGCGAGCGTTAGCGAGCCCGCAACAATAGAGCCAGGTAATCTGTATAACAGTTTAACAGTGTAATAACACTTAGGCACCTCTATGAACCTAAATGTAAAGAGTAATTGAGAATTGCCGTGTGCAGGCGAGACAGAAAACCCCTACGGGTGAGATATTCTCCATGGCTCCGTGACCAAGCCTCTGGAAAGTTCCTATTGGATGTGTGCTGACTTGGATATCATACGAACCTACCTAACCACCTCGTGAAAAAGGATATGCGTCTCCATCGTAACATGCGGAGTTCGGGATTTTTGCCGTGTCGGAGCCCGCTTAATAGTATTCGCAGCAGACGACGAAAACTATTGGCCGGACCAAGCCTTTGGAAAAGTTCCTGCTGGATCCGTTCTGACCACGGGCGAAATCGTCGTCAGCGGGTAAGTCAGCAGGGGGGGTGTATCATCCCGACATCCGCGCGCAACGCGCGCAATCCGCGCTACATGCTAGTTGGAGTTTGGAAAACAAGGAGTATTTTAAGCCTTCCCGATTTACCGCATCTTTCAAGTGGTACTCTTCGACTGCCGAGAAAATCCCGCAGTACGCGCTTTGAGCATATTGGGCCCGGGCTGGAAACACGGGTACTGAACTGCGTGCGCTGTATCGGATACATCATCGAGGAACTGGTGGCCACCGGTCAAAAGAAACCGTGAGACAAGTTGCCCAGTTTCTTTGACCTCCCGCCATAGCCCGAGTTGAAAACGACAGGTTTTAAGTACTTGATCCTCTCCCAGACCCTGCCCGCTTACTTCTTGCGAAAAATCGAAGTTGGGGATGATCCTGTACATATGCGGGGAACTTTGCCCTGTAAATTCAGTCATCATCATATATTCGCCAGCAATGTGAAGGGATGTATTAAAAGTCTACACGATATCTACGGAGTTAGTATGATACATTTTTTTATTGCGTTGGCCGGTGACTATGATACGTGAGCATAAGATATGGGGACGTGAGAGTTCATGAGGACTTGACTTCAGCCGTCGTAGGGGCAGGCGTCTGTGTCTGCGCCTGCGCCTGCTGCTTCTTCAAGCGCGCCTCCCGCTCGCTTTCTACCCAATCCTTAGCCCCGCTAACAGCCAAGTGGGGTCGTATTTTGTGGGACATAAGATAGCCTTGCAAGGCGGCCATCGACAACTCGCGCTCGGGGATCGCCTCTGAAAACCGCTCAGCAAGCGCGGCGACCTGTTTCCGCCGCAGCTTCGGCGCGTGCTGGCGGTGCGAGGTGCCGAAGAACGTGGGCTTCTCCGAGGCGGGGACGGTGTCGGGCTCGGACGGAGTAGAGTCGGCGTCGGCGTCGGTGTTGGCGGAAGAGTTGTATCCCGAGTCCGAATCCTTGTCCTTTTCTTTCTCATCGTCGTCCGCGGCAGCGGATTCGTCCGAGGGGAGATAGAAGGAGCAGAAGAGTTTCCGGGCTTGGTATTTACTAGCCAACTTGAATTCGACGTGAAGGTCCATTCTTCCGGGACGGCAGAGGGCTGGGTCCAAAGCAGTGTATCTGTTTGTCGTCAGAAATGAAGCTGAAATGAGCGTGCGAATAGCTTACTTATTCGTCGTCGCATAAAGAATACGGCCTTCTTGGGCCGCTACACCATCGAGCGCGTTGAGAAGACCGCTAAGACTCAGTCGGCTTGTGGGAGGGGCAGGAGGTGCTCCAGGAGGAGGGGGCTTTCCGTCATCAGTTGCAGGGGCGTTGGCAGGGCCTTGAACGGCGTCACGGTTGAGGCTCTGAGTGAAGGCGGCGTCAATGTCTTCCATCAGGGCAATGCATTTTTCTGGCGATTTGTTTGGTTTAGGAATCAAGAAACTGGTCAAATCACTTACCAGGCAGGTTAGAAATCAGTTCGCTGAGCGCAGAGTCGTCGAGACCGGCACGAGAGAGAGAAATTATATACACATCGAGACCTGTGGAGGTTAGAAATCAGTTCGCTCAGCGCAGAGTCATGGATTTTTGCAACGCACCGAGCTCTCCGGCAATGCTAGAAATTATCGAAGTCTTCCCACTGCCGGGGGCGCCGTACTGATGGTCAAATTAGTGAAAGGAGCGCTGGAAGAGACAAAGAACATTTACAAGCAGGTATCCTCTCCTGAACGGGAATTCCGCGAGCGGCGTACCAGGCTTTGCTTTCCAAGAAATCACGTGCATCATCGACGAGTAGTTCAGAGATTCCAGGATCAAGGATGATAGAGTTCTGCGGGAGAGGTAAGTAAGATCATGCAAAGGGGAGAAATAAACACGCACGATATTCCGCTTCGGCCGCGACGCAACGTGACGCCAACCGTTGTTTATGTCGGAAACGTAAATGGAAATATTATGTTCCTCAGCGGCCATGTAGTCCTTCTTCGCCTCAAGTAGCAATTCATTGAGCACCCGATGGCTGCGTGTCAAGAGACTGGATGATTTTTAGTGGTTATAAGAAGAATCCTTCGCGAAGGTGAACATACGAGATTTGCAGGGTCTCCTCTTTCTGCCCGTAATAACCCGTTTGCGACCTGTACACGGGTGATGGTCATGTAGCGGCGGTGGTACCACAGCGAATAAGTCATGGAGGCAGAAGGAAGATATGCAAGTTTCCGACTGGCAAGCAGCGACAAATTATTGTCATCCTCCTCCCCAGGAACCATTATCGCAGAGGTATTGAGACCAAAGCTCCGCGTGGATATCTCGACTTCTCGGGCCTGGGCCCATGAGGGGTGTTTAGATAGCCAAACCATCATCCAATCTGTAGAGTTTCAATCGAAATCGTAAGAAATAGGCGCTTCGAGAGACTCACCATACGACGAATCGTTCTCATCGAATTTCGCCGTTATCCAGAAGGACGCGATGAGTTTGTAGTACATGGAGAAAGCGAATCGTCGCAGGGTCTCGATGACTCCGCCGAACACAATGAGTTTGAGCCAGTCACCCAAAGCGCCAAAGGAAAACAACAGCGCCACTAGAGACGAAAAGTCGGTTACAGACGCGAAGCCACCCGCTGCTGAGGTTGTATTGTTGGCGCCAGCACTGGCAGTAGCGTTTTTGCTTGCGACATTTCCATTCAAGGTCGACAGCACTTGCTGCGCGATATAGAGATAGGAAGCCAGTGCTGCGATGTGGTAAAGGTGAGAGAGGGGAGTAAATTAAACCCTGAGCGTCAAAGGTTTTATACTTTTTTTTCGCGGATCCGGAGGGTCGGTAATTTGAGTCAGCACTGGTCGTTGTGACAAAAATGACTCTGGACAGGATTTTTCGAATCAGCGATGCGGTGCGGGGGCAGTGGCACTTCTTGTGAGCGCTCTGATCCCATCACGTGACGTCATCCGAGAACTCTTTCCAGCGCATTCACCTCCCAATTCCTAAAATGGCCACCTACGGCCCACAGGCTTCCCTGGATCTCACCCATGTGCTGTGTACTTTTTTCTGCCTATTTTCCCTCGCGGTGAATAATTATGCGCCTCAGACGATGATTCTTCGTATTTCTCCTTGGCATTAGCGCTGGTCACTCTAAGCCCCATTCTCCTCATGGTACATGCGCCCCCTCTGTGCCTGTCATGCCACTGACGGTTCTTTCACAATATCATTGAACTCACCCGGCTCTCTGTCAACTCCGGATGAAATTGACACAATGCAGCCTGCCTACGCTGCACTCGCAGTCCAAACACGGGAATATCTAATAATAATGATGTGGGCAGGCCAGCTGGCGGGCGAAGTTCTCAACCTCGTCCTAAAGCATGCTATAAAACAGAATCGACCGTCGTGTGCGCACAGTCTCGAGAAATATTCGAAAAACTAACCGAGGACCAGACAGCGCGGCTAACGGCTACGGATTTCCGTCCTCGCACAGCCAATACATGGGCTACTTTGCCTCATTTCTGATTCTGCACCTCTACTTTCGCCATAGATTTTCGACCACGGGGTCTCGCATTCTCGATCAAGCATGGCGCGCAGTTATCTATCTTGCGTTGATGCTATGGGCGCTCGTGGTGGCGTATTCTCGGTGAGTTTCCAAGGCAATGTTTCGCCACGTAAAAATCATCTTGTGGACGGACAGGTTTTACCTCCGCTACCACAGTATTGCGCAGATCCTATGGGGTTTGGGCATCGGCGTGGCGCTCGGTGTCGTGTTTTATACAGTCTGCGAGCTATTGCCTCGGCGACGGCCAAAGTCTATATTTGGGGTCGTCAAGTCGTGTATCGTCCAAAATCCGGTTTCGACCTGGTTGCAGATACGAGATGGGTGGGATGTCTGGGCGGATGGCGGACGAGAAGCTGAATGGCTTAGATGGAGAGCCGAATGGGATAAGCGTCATGCAGTGTCTAGTGAGAAGAAGGTGTCTTGATTAGATCCATCATTAATTTCGAGATGCCATGACCGCGTTGTTGACGGAAGGGACTCAAGTGCAACGTTGCCATGCAGTTCTCGTTTCATTCTCAGCTATAATGGAATATTGCGAGTACTGCACAAATAACAGGACAATATGTATTACTTCAATACTTGTTTTCTTGTTTACAGTTTGGGTCATAAATGCGCCGTCAAAGCATGAATTTGGACGCCCTCTATACACCTAAGGAGTCCACGCAAGTCTATGATTCTTTACAAAGCGAGTGTATGCATTCTCCATGGAACAGAACGTCAACCCAAAGTAGTGTATTTTCAGGCCACCGAGATCATGCTCTATTGTCGCATGACGATTCTGTAAATACGAAGGATGGCCTAGGGGTAAAGATACACAGCGCTCAAGACGCATGATGCATCTGGGAGGACGCAGCCCATACGCAGCAAACAAGTGTGTTGAACGGATATGCATACTTGTTTCCGATGAGTAGTAATAGATAATGAGCTCCGATATGCGTAGAATTAGTTCTGACGGTAAGTGGATCCCAGATGGTGGCACATAGATATGCAAGACGGGCCTCACATATTGCAGATCTCTCAGCAGCACGGACGCTCCAGGTGTTCCGATTGTTTCAGAGTCCAGAGAATATAGCTAGGAAGAGCGGTCTGAGAACTGAGGAATCTCCAACTGCAACCAGTTCAAATCAGAATCAACAGTGAACTTTTGGTGAATTTGGAGTTCACTTTGCGCTGGGCGTTGGCTTGTCAGAGCAACCGAAAGCTACTACCCTAAAGGAATCCCGTGAAATCCGTGTGCTATCAGTGTGGTTGAACTAACGCAAAGACGACCGAGTTCCAGTTCCGAGAGTTAAGAGAGTGGTCAAAGCGAGATATATTTAGTGAGTGACAGTTACTTGGCAGAGCTTGACAGTCACACTCACATCGGTCTGAGTAACTAGCACAACCATCTTTCCTTCATGACTATTCTCTACGAGCATCGACACGGTTGAAAACTATCGAGAAACACCACCACGGGCAGGGCTGGAGTTTCGCGATCTTGGGAGAGCCCATACGATGTCAAGATAGACATGTACACTTGCATACTGGTAGAGACTAGTAGACCCCTCCTAAGTAGACGCCGACTTGTCATCGGATCTTCGGGTCTTCCCACAGTCTACAGCATCTTACATGCTGCCACCACTATCTTTTCTCGCTGGTTTTCAATTTTCTGAATGAGCGAGAAACCAGCAACGAATGGAGACACGGCATCGATACTGGTATACGAGGCCGTGATTTTGTTCCTCAAAGATGCTTGCAACGTCGAAATTCCGGGGTGTGTCATTATTCGCTATCGCAATCTGTACAGGCTTACAAGATTTCGGTCACAGTTTGGGTCAATTCACCAATCTTCAGAGGATCCTGGATGGCTATCTGCTTTCAATGGCATCCAACAACGCTGTCACTGCTATCGTGGAAAGCGTAGAATACCGAAAGACATTGTTGGAGGTAAAAACTCGGCGCAATACGATGACTGAGATGTTTATACGACCCAGTTAGCTATGGAACTTGGTCTCTCAAACGATCCCAATCTTCGGACTGCTTTGCGCATAGACGAAAAACGGATTGCCTCTCTTCTTATGTTTATTTTCAATACCAAATCTGAAGAGGCGGCCGTTTTACGCCTTGAGGATGATTCAGCCCAACATTTTCTCGATGTTGTTCAGGATGTAGGCGGTGTCCATTCCTGCAACTCTTCATTAATTGTGTACCCTTAGGCACTCGATAAAGGGTCTTTACTTCCCGAGGAACAAAGTCGAATGGCCCGCCGTGTAATTCGGAAGCTGTCGGAATCGTGCGACAGACTCCCTTCTTCACTTTTTATTACAGGCGTGAGCGCACGAGAAGAACATCCTACTTTCGGAGGCGGATATGGAGACATCTATCGCGCTTCATACATTGACAGGCCGGTTGCACTGAAGCGCATGCGATATTTCCTCCGTGGATCAGATTTGCGTCGCATTCATTTGGTGAGTTCTTCGCGCCATACTGCGCGTGTTAATCAATAGGCGTAGAAATTTTGCCGAGAAGCGCTTGTTTGGAAGGACTTGCAGCACCCACATATCTTAGTATTCCTAGGAATCGATCGAGAGACTTTCCCATCGTCTCTTTGCATGGTTTCACCTTGGATGGAGCACGGCACCGTTATGAACTATCTCCAAATTCATGGTCACGGAAATGTAGATAAACTAGTAAGATTTCTCTCCTCTCAGGTTTAGTCTTACTCATTGCCAACACGACATCATAGCTCTACGAAATCGCACAAGGCCTTCAGTACCTCCATTCATGCAACATTGTCCATGGTGACTTGCGAGGAGTACATAACCTTGACAATGCATCGATGATCGACTGACCGTGTCGATTATCGTAGGGCAATATTCTGGTTAATGAGGATTGGAACGCCTGTTTGGCTGATTTTGGGCTCAGCAAATTTTCCGATGCCACTTCCTCGAAGACCACAAATCGAGGAGGAAGCCTTTACTGGATGGCTCCCGAATTAATTGACCCAGACCGCTTTGGGTACGATTTCCTTCGAACACCAGCAACCGATGTGTACGCGTTCGGTTGTGTCTGCTTAGAGGTAATATTTTTCTCCCTTGCACCTCTCTTCTGAATTTGTCCAGTTATATACGGGGCGACCGCCCTTTGCAAACTTATCCGAGCCTGCGGCCTTAATAAAAATCATCAACGGCGAGCGACCGGAACGACCATTGGCCAGTTCCCCCGCCATGTCGGCCTTACTCTGGCAGAATGTGACGCAGTTCTGGGCACAGAACCCCTCTGCAAGGCCTGTAAGCGAATCTGTGGTCCAGCACATGCTTTGGCCGGCTCCACTACCTTCCTCATCAATTCTAGTACCATCGCAGCTTACACTGTCTTCGTCGCCCGCCCCGGTCTCATCCACTTCCCAGTCTCCACCGTCACCGGCCAAGCAACGCAAATGGTGGCCAGTTAAAAGGAATGTATTAGGCATCAGTGCGTCTCGTTTACTAACCGAAGGATCACTCCACTGATTACCCGTGCAGGTTTACCATCCAAATTGTTTACTGGCGGTGCATCTATATCTAAGAACGAGGATCCTCAACCGATCAGCTATCAATTCTCAGAAGGTTTCATGCCGCATAATCCTGTCATATCACCGACTTCTACTATTGGTTCGCCGTCTTCGTACAGTGATGTTCTATCCAAGCCCTCGCCTCAGCCAGCTTTGCATATGAATGCTCCATCACTTAACAATTTTTCGTCGTCGTCAGAGACGCAACAACCATCGGGACATTCTCGCAACAAGTCCGAAGAGCGGAGGCCTAAATTTGGGTCACTGTTCCGCGACAATCAGAACGAGAAAAGCAAGGGCGGGTTCTGGAGACACCGCGTCGATAAGGACCGCGAGTGTGAGCGTGAGGAGGTATCTGGGGACGAGGGGGCGTCGCCGCGCCCGTCCAGCCGCCCCCCCTCACACTCTGGCCGCCTGCCTTCGCGCCCGACGTCGCTTGCGTCGCGGAAGCGCTCCGACAGCATTGGCACTGCTGGCGGGGACAAGCGCCGGCTGAGCGTCGCCAGCTGGGCATCAAGCGCGGTGGGCTCCGTCACGGGCCGCTCGAGGAGCAAGGATAAGAAGACATTTGCGAACTTCACGGATGAGGGAAAGCGCAATTCAGAGCATCGCGAGTCAGACAACGGCCGCAGTGGCGTGCCGACGGGGACGCTACACTCGATCACACGCCGCAGGAGCAGCAGTGCGAATGTTGAAGACGGCAGCGGCGTCAGGAGCGCGACTGCAAGGGATCACGATTCCCGGGAGCAGAATCGCAGCAGGGGACGCAGAGACGAGGAGAACGAGCTTACGCGCAAGATCGGTGCGTCCCAAGCTCCATCTCAATCACTCAACTCATTTCTGTTAGGTTTCCTGACCGCCACCGCCTCGGAGGATTGGACCCTCGTGCTCGATATATGTGACCAAGCCTCCGCCACAGAGGCGAACGCAAAGGAGGCAGCGCGCGCGCTGCGCCGAGAATTCAAGTACGGTGAACCCGCCGCGCAGCTCGCAGCCGCCCGCGTACGTCTAGTGCGCTGTAAACAGACTCCCACTGACGCTCGCTACTTGAAGTTATGGGCCATTATGCTCCGCAATTCATCCGATGCTTTCGTCTCTCGATCGATGTCCCATAAATTCCTTGCCACTCTTGAAGACGTCCTCACCTCATCCCACACATCCCCCGTTGTACGCGAACGCCTTGTGGGCGTACTCGCTGCGGCCGCATATGCTAGCGGACCCAGTCGTCCGTTCCATTTATTCATATCATTAACATCCTCACTCACATCTTGCGCAGAAAAGGAGGCCAGTTTCCGTGGTCTTTGGTGCCGCGTCAAGCCAGACGATAAACCCGAGGAGGGTGTGCCATTCGACACCGAAGATCCCATGTTTAATCCTGAGAAAGTCTCTGAGGACGAGGGGGCGTCGCCGCGCCCATCCAGTCGGCCCCCCTCACACTCTAGCCGCCCGCCTTTGCGCCCAACGTCGCGGAAGCGCTCCGACAGCATTGGCACTGCCGGCGGGGACAAGCGCCGGCTGAGCGTCGCCAGCTGGGCATCAAGCGTGGTGGGCTCCGTTACGGGCCGCGCGAGAAGCAAGGATAAGGAGACGTTTGCGAGCCTCACGGAGGAGAGAAAGCGCAATTCAGGGCATCACGAGTCGGACAATGGCCGTAGTGGCGGGCTGTCGGGGGAGGCTGCACTCGATCACGCGCCGCAGGAGCAGCAGCGCAAAGATTGAAGACAGCAGCGTCGTTGGGAGCACGACGGCAATGGAGCGTGACTCCCGGGAACAGAATCACGGTAGGGGGGCGCGGAGACGAAGAGAACGGGCTTACGCGAAAGATCGGTGCCCCCTCACACTTTAGCCGCCTGCCTTCGCGCCCGACGTCGCGGAAGCGCTCCGACAGCGTTGCCACTGCTGGCGGGGACAGGCGCCGGCTGAGCGTCGCCAGCTGGGCATCAAGCGCGGCGGCCTCTGTCACGGGCCGCTCGAGGAGCAAGGATAAGGAGACGTTTGCGAACCTTACAGATGAGGGAAAGCGCGATCCAGAGCGTCGCGAGTCGGACAACGGCCGCAGTGGCGTGCTGTCAGGGACGCTGCACTCAATCACGCGCCGCAGGAGCAGCAGCGCGAATGTTGAAGACGGCATCGGCGTCAGGGGCGCGACTGCAAGGGACCACGATTCCCGGGAGCAGAATCGCAGCAGGGGACGCAGAGACGAGGAGAACGAGCTTACGCGCAAGATCGGTGCGTCCCAAGCTCCATCTCAATTACTCAACTCATTTCTGTTAGGTTTCCTGACCGCCACCGCCTCGGAGGACTGGACCCTCGTGCTCGATGTATGCGACCAAGCCTCCGCCACAGAGGCGAACGCAAAGGAGGCAGCGCGCGCGCTGCGCCGAGAGTTCAAGTACGGTGAACCCGCCGCGCAGCTCGCAGCCGCCCGCGTACGTCTAGTGCGCTGCAAACAAACTCCCACTGACGCTACTTGAAGTTATGGGCCATTATGCTCCGCAATTCATCCGATGCTTTCGTCTCTCGATCGATGTCTCGTAAATTCCTCGCCACTCTTGAAGACGTCCTCACCTCATCCCGCACGTCCCCCGTTGTACGCGAACGCCTTATGGACGTACTCGCTGCGGCCGCATATGCTAGCGGATCCAGTACGTCCGTTCCACCTATTGAGAATATTCATATCCTCACTCACATCTTGCGCAGAAAAAGACACGGGTTTCCGCGGTCTTTGGTGCCGCATCAAGCCGAACGATAAACCCGAGGAGGGTGTGCCATTCGACACCGAAGATGCTATGTTTAATTCTGCGCCAAGGAACCCCTCATAGGACCTTGAGTGTGTTCTGCTCACCGGGAAGGGCCTCCCTGACTTGATGACGCCCGTGCCAACGTCTGAGGATGCTGCTCGCGGACCTAGAGACCTCGAACATCCCCGATGTCAAAGCCCATGGAAGAACGACTCCCGAATCTTCTCGCCTCAAACAACTGAGCAGGTGGTGGAGGCTCTCAAGGTCACTGATGACGGCACCCTCGTCGGCCTCGCACTCGCCTTCACCGTCCTCGTACTTGTTTTTACTATGCCCATCAACGTCCGTCCACGATTTACTCTGAAAATTGCCCGTGACCCATTCGGCCGACATGGGGCACGATGCGGGAAGGTCATGATTGATAGCACGAGCGCAATATAGAGAGTAGCGCAATATATCCCCTACTTACCTATCACGATTAATAAAGTTACTCATTGCCACCCGTTTCTTTTGGCGCAGTTATTATGGCCGTAACGGAGTACGTTGTCGAATTGGAGTTATTCCTGCAATATTAATCAATCGAGCTTGAGGCTACGTACGGACACCGTCACAATTATATCTCTTGTTCTGCCTGAGCAAATATCACAACGGGCGGGATCGGGATTGCGAACTGGGCACGCCCCATGCGTTTCTTCCTAGGGACCCCAAAGATTTCCAAATCAGGAAGCAGGCGTTGAGTCGCGGCCCGAGCAGGTGAAGAGTTGACGATTTCGGTATATGGAGATCATGTGGGAAATTTCCCGTTTTCGTGCCTCCGATCTACACCTTTTTTTTTTTCCCCCGCACCCGTCAACATGCAGATCGGACCTTCAAAAAACAAGATGCCTGGGATAATTTTTTGCTGCTAGAGAAGGATATTGGCAGTGAAAATGAACGGCATATATGCACCAAACACTCGTGATCCTTGTTGGTGATTTGGCGTTTTCTGCGGTAAAAATGCATATATGCCGGTGTAAGTACATTTGCTAGCCAAAACCATATGTCGAGGCTATTTGATCATTAAAGTCGTACATAAACTGCAGGTGTGCATCGAAAACTAATCTCGCGACTCCGAGACCCACCTAGTATACTTGTAACTTGGTTGGAACTCGGGATTGCTGAAGTCACAAGAGTAGCAAAGAAAACTTCTAGCTCAGGCCTCAAATCGGTATGCACACACTTGAGGCTTGTCCTACTTTTCCTTCTTTTTTAGCTTCATGAAATTCAAAGGAACCGTCTCTAGCAGATCCGACTCGGAGTGAAAGCCGATTTCCAAGAGAACATCGATCCGAGCTTTAGGTTGCTGTTGAATCGAGGCCTAGGTCAAATAGCGCTATGTCAAAAGAGAGAATTTGGTGGAGAGCTGCGGAGGACAACGGAAGATGGGAAGCTCGGACAAACACAACCATAAGCTTTTTTCAAATCCTAACGTCGGTCGGATAGCGCACAGCATATCCGTCGCGCATTATCATCTGGAGTCACCTATTAATGCTCTCCTCCGAGTCTCGTCCTCACCAAGACCTGCACGACGGTCTCGCCGCTTTAAAGAGCTCGCGGCACTCGCCTGAGCCTCAATGCTCGAATTTCCTACGTGTCGCTGTGGTTTAGATTCAGGATTCTTGTCCCTCATCTCCCGAAGCCCGTTGAGTGCGCTATAAGCGTGAGAGGCCCTTGCAGAGGCACGACACAGATGGATAAAGACGCGTACTCCTTCCATCCTCCCCTCACTGCCTTCATTGCGCGAGGTCATGATGTAGCGCTATCGGCTCTATCGCCATGCACGATGGTCCACTGCAGATGCGCTCCTTTTCTCTGCAACACCTAGTCGCGCTGACCGCCCTGTTCCAGCTCCGGAGCGTTGTGTGCGTACACGCGTGCTTCGCGCCCATCATCCCACAGGTCGAGCCGCGTGCGCTGCCCTCCATGGCCAAGTCGTGTGCGTGCTTCGAAGTGAGCAGGAGGTTGAGATGTCCCTTGTAACCGGATCGGCGCTTCTGTTCTTCCGTCGGCTTTGTCGGACCCTGTGTGCACACCGCCTTCTCGTTCCGTACTGCTCCGACGGCACGTCTTCGGCCTGTCAACGTCTCCGTCTTGTTGTCACGGTTGTGCAACAAACCACAACGCTGATGTCGACGAAGCCGTAGTCCCGCGTCGAAATCGAGGCATCGTGCCCACGGCTTGCACGACAAAGCAAAATGAGCTCAGCGGAAACTCGGTGGGGCTCGGCGCAGTGGGGGAAGCCCCGATTCGAATATTTAGGATCTCCGGCCTTTCACCCATCCGCCTTACTGCACTTGAAGATACGCTACTTGCCCGAACGCGTGCGCAACCAAGGCCAACGCGCGCGCGCATGGGTCGCGTTTGCTGCTCCGATGGCTGACAGTGGATTGGACCCGCCGCAGAACATCGGGTTTATCCTCTCGTTTGCCTCTGTCTAACCGGACTGACCACTAGAATAGGAACTTACTCGTACTCGAATAAGGCGAAAATTCATATATCAATATTTCAATGTGAGTATATATAGGTATACCCCAGAAAGTGAGAGTGCTGCACGCTAATTTGCTCGCCCGGGGACGAGGTGGGGAAGCTTTAGCCACGATCCGGTTTACAATGGTCTTGAAGCCGTGGATCTTGATGGGATAGCCGCTTTCCCCTCATAAGGTAATTAAAAAGAAACCTGCACCCATAAAACCCGTACCCGATGGCTTCGCTGCATCAAAAGCTACTGAAAATGGACCAACTGCGGTGACGGCTCAATATGTGCCGCAAAAGTTCCTTAGATAGAAGTGTTTCCGTGTGAAACCGGTTTTCTGGCGGAAAGTATTGTCTTAATGGTAGTGTGGAAAATTATGGTAGTTCAGGGTTCCCGTGTGAACCGGCTTTATAAATCGGAAATTACTACGGGTGGAAGTATAGCGTATCAGCGAGCCACAGTCAAGGCAGGTAAGCCTCCACAGCAACTGAGAGCCCAACTCAGCTGGAGTTCCATGCCGCGGAAAACCGTGCTAATGCTTCTGTGAACTTGGTATCCACCTGCGATGTTATTGGAGATCATGGCGCAGTTGCTGTCTGTCAAAGCTCAAAATATCTTTGAACTCGACCGGTACCAGAACGTTCGCGGAATCCACCAGGATGGCACTATTCCTCAATGAGAATCGTCGTGAGACCTAGCGGCGAAGTTCTTCGCCTTGATGATGAAAGAGATGATTACCAGTGGAGTGGTGAAACAGATGAGTATCCGGCCTCTCGCGCTGGCCGAATGCCATCTCGTGAAACCAGTGGTAGGCATTTAGCAAAGGTACAGTGAAGGGACCTACAGCATCCCCTTCGGGGTACTTGACTATACTTCCTCTTTCGGTTCAGATTTTTGATCTGCTGTCAACGATAACCGATTCAAGTATCTCAAGCTCGGCTTCAATCTATCCACTTTGCACCTCTCATTGTCGCATGGTCACACAGTATAAAAAGCTTTTCAGCGGAGTCCTGATTGTGCACCAGCATTGAGGCTGAACTAAGATCGTGCCTAAGGCGCTCATTCTCTGATAGATGGCTTCTCCCACCATCCCGCGACTGTCACGGGACACCAGACAGTTCCTGAAATTCCAACAGATCCTCGGAGACCTAATCCCAAATTTAACCTCACCATTGCTATATTTAAGGGTTTGCAACATCGACGACCGAAGTGGTCCCAATGATGAGTACATGCTGCGAAGGAGAGCAAGGAGTCTGATTCCGTACGGGATATACTGGATACTGTAATTCTGATCATAATAAAATTAGAGCTTGCCCTTGATCATATTTTTGACTTTCTCGGGCTCAAGTACGCTGAGTGGGTAGGGCACGACCTGGGTGCGGACCTGTTCACTTGCGCCGTCGACAGGGAGGATCTGCCCCGTAATGTATGAGGCGGCTTCACTAAACAGAAAGACGGTTGCGTTCTCGATATCTGAGATTGCGCCCATTCGGCCGAGCGGATAGAGATACTCAGTTGAGCCGTCGCCTTTACCCTAAGAAGTCAAAATTAGTGGTTACGAGGCTCTGAATAAGTAAGTAGTGGGCACCTCGAGACGATCCATGCCTTCTGTGCCGGCAGTGGCGCCGGGGGCAATAACGTTGGAGCGAACGCCATGAGGGCCCTCTTCAACCGCGAGCGCAGCTGATAGTGCATCGACTCCGGCTTTTGCAGCGGAAACATGGGCTTGCAAAGGCGTGCCTGCAACACTCAGGTAAAAACTCTCCTGAAAACTCAATAACCGAGGCTACAACATACCCTTGTAATGCATCATGGCGCTAACGTGGATATATGCGCCTTTAGTAGCCCGGAGATGTGCGATTGTTGCCTTGACAGTGTTGTATGTCCCGAGAGTGTCAATCTCCACGACCGTTCTGAATGCATTCTCAGAAACGGCGGAGATTGGCGCAAGGAAGTTTCCGGCGGCACCTATGGATAAAGTCAGAAAACTCGAGAATGTTGGGGGAAAGGGCATACCACAAATGACAAAATCGATGCGGCCATACAGTTCTATAGTTTTTGCAACAGCATCCTTGAGCGCCTGCGGATGACGCACATCAGCCTGGCATGGGAGGCATTTCTTTCCGGTCGCTGCCATGAGTTCCTTCGCTGTTTGCGTGACGCGGTCCAGCCTAATGCAATCGAATTAGTTCATCGCAAGCCCATGGCCTGAGGAAAAGGAGCAGAACCCACTTCCGGCCGACAATGGTTGCATTGGCACCGTGGCGCATCTGTTCCAGTTGGTTTCAGACCATACCAGAAGCAGAACTGACGCACCATGGCTTGGGTCATTCCACGACATATTCCCGATCCGCCGCCCGTGCAGAAAACGACCTTTCCGTTGAATATGCCGTCCTTAAAGACAGAAGATGAGACGCTCTGAGGTGCCACGAAACCTTGGGACGACATAATGGTAGAGGTAGCGGGGAGTTGAGAGAAGTTTGGGCAGTCACTGACTTGGAGCCAAGCATTTTGTGTGATTCGTTCTGATGAGTGTGTCCGGCGCTTGGTGGGGTGATAGCGATACAGCACTGATGCAAGTTCAATCTTTGAACCTGTGTTCCCACGGTTGTCCTAGCGCAAATACAACTATGAAATCAGCACAAAGAGCTCGAATCCAATCTCCGGGGGGTTCTTATCACTGTTGCTTCTTCAATCACATCGTCGACGAAGCACCCTCAAGTTCAGACGCATGCCTTCTGATTGAATTGTTGGCTCCCACTTCAAAAAAAAAACCTCAGACTGACAGAAACGATCATGACCGATGATCCCAATAGGAAGGCAAAGGCTTTGGTTCGAAAAATTAGGCAAACATTGTCACAGTGGATACCAGAAAACCATTGAGCCCTTCAAAGCTTGGACTTCACGAGGGGATTGAATAATGGGTTCACCTTGGCCTTTGTAGCACGCAAACTTTCAAGTACGTCCTTCGATGAGGGGAAAATCAGGATGATTACCGGTGCGGGAGAAAAACAACTTGCGTTCGTCTGCAGCGCAGATGAGTTCCATAACGCGGTATATTCTAGGTTCTCTTGGACACTAAAACGAAAAAAAGGGGAGAGGGGACCGTTAAGTTTGTGAGAGAAATGAGCGAAGTCAGTGTACCTATGATCTCTGGCATGCGTCATGATCCTCTTTGTCCCCGATACTGCGAGGGGGCTTTTCTGCGCTATAACACACGCGAGGTCTAGCGCAGCCTTGATGACCTCGCTCTGCCCACCCGGCACGACTTTAGACAGGAATCCCAAGTGGAGCGCCTCCTGTGCGGTGAATATACGCGACGTGTATGCGAGCTCGCGCGCGAGGGAGTGGTTGCCTGTGATTTTAGGAAGGTATCCGAGAATGCCGATGTCTGCAGCCAGACCGGCGTCTACTTCCTATTGTTGCCATCGATGAATAAGAGGGATTGAGCGGGTAGAGCAGTCAAACGTCACCTTGATAGTAAACTGCGCGTTGTCCGCCCCGTATCGAATGTCGCACGCAGCGACTATGTCAAGACCGAGACCAATTACGGTTCCGTGTATAGCAGCGATAACTGGGAACCGGCATCGCTCGACCGCACCGATGGCGCTCTGGAACTCGGTGATAAAATGAAAGTTCGAAAGCGATGCGCGCGCGGCGTCCGGTGCTTCAGGGTTCTGAACGGCCGACAGATCGCCCACTGACACGGAATGATGGGTCTTAGCCTCTGGGACTAGTGAAAAGACCAAAGAGGAACATACTGTCTATCCCGGCGGTGAATAATTTCGGCAGCGTAGATGACAAGACGACGGCACGGACATCCCGGCCCTCGCGGGTTATTCTGTCGAATAGGGCACTATATTCCCTCCAGAATCTGGTGTACGCCGTAAACAGCTGATAGTCATCGCGTATAAAACACTTGCACTCACTCAGCAGAGAATGCGTTCACAGGCTTGCTAGAGTCGACGGTGATAACGCTTCAGTCTTTTCCACATCTTCTGGATGTACACTCACCGACAAAGTTCTACATGTAGAACGTGCGGCGTAGGCTCCGACACCGAAATCCACTTTGACGCGAGGCCTTCCGCAATAGACATTCTGGTGGTGGAATTGCAGTTGAGCCAAAAAAAAAAAGAGTCTTGCCACCGCTAAATAGTAACTGGATATTCCTGCTTTGTTTCGTCCCACATCCTGGCTTCTTTGATCCTTTGAAGTGTGAGAGAGCCGAGCCCGCACCTCATATGTCACATGTCACGGCTTGCTGGACTTTGTTTACTACCACGCTTGATCCTCATCGTCAGCGAACACTCTCCTTATCGCCTCTTGACAGTACATCGTTCATGGACCGCAACGGCGTTGTTACGAGTTATCAAATGCTGTGTTTAAAGGGGCCGACTGTCATAAAGATCACTCCTGGCTGCAGTGGAGCCACCGTGATCTTCGTTCGGAGTCATTCCGGCGGACCTCCTTCTGAGCGCTGGCAAGGCGCCTCTTTCAAGCACTCTCGTACTGATAGTCATCAGTGGTTCCATTGGCTGTCTTTTGCGAGGGAGGATGGTCTATTTTCACTCAAAGTGATGAAACAACGCTCTGAGTCAACCAATTGCCTTCGCAGCGCATTGACTTGAAGTCTGGCCCCTTCATCTATCCAAGTTGGTGCCATGGAAAATACATTTCGGGGTCGGTGTTCTTCCCTGTCACGCGGGAGATGATCAATTGTACCATTTCGAAGAATCCCGTCAGTACCAACTCCTCCGTGACTCCGGTTTAGGTTCCTCTCAGATGCAAAACATGGTAAGACAGGTTGGCAAGTCGTCACCTATTCATCAAGGAGAAGTGTTCAATTCAGTTGACATTCAATTGACGCTCATAAACTCCCCCTGAAGTCTACGAAGTTTCTCACCACTGTCGCCGAGGCCGGCCTATGTTAACGGGTTGTTCTAGTTCCAAAGCCACCCTTCAGGTACGAAACTGCATATGTTCAAGTTGATGATCATGGAGTTCTGACGGCTTCCGACCACATCTAGTCAAAAACTCACACTGGAAGCAACGGAAAGCCGTTTGTCCGCGGAATAGACACTCAAGTATATTTGGACCGAGTTGCGTTCCCAGTTGCTGTGGAAGCGGGCATGCTTAAACTATCTGTTTTGTACGTATATCACGTTGCTTGTCTTTAACCCCAAACAAGTGGGATCGACAGCTGACGCGAGCCGATTCACAGTTATATATGGCTCGAATATTGTGTCCACGTCCACCTTCCAGCCCAGTTCACTTGATGTCGATATCAAACTCTCCCGTTGAGAAATCGCTCTCGAAGTCTGATGAAGACCTCGAAGGCAAGGGTAGTGTAGTTCATTCTGGGAATGCTGATTCTGGACACATGCACCGCTCCCTGAAGGGAAGACAGGTGTCTATGATTGCAGTTGCCGGAACTATTGGTACTGGATGTATGTCCATGTCCTTTCCTCTGCTGAACACCCAAATACTGATTCCCCCCAGTGTTCCTGGGCGTATGTCTTTATATGCGCTTGGTTCTCCGCTTTAAACAATTTTGTCCAGTCTGGCAAAGCCCTTGCCAATGGTGGCCCCGTCGGTGCTCTCTTAGGCTACATGATTGTTGGCGGCCTTACCGGACTCATGATGCAGGCGCCCACTCTCTCGCTTCTCGGCCTGCCGCTGACATTGAGAACTGTGCAGATATTCCTTGGGGGAAATGATGGTTTGGGATCCGTCCGCTGGCGGTTTCATCGAGTTTGCGACCCGATATGTTGACCCTGCCTTGGGCTTCGCCATGGGATGGCAATTCTGGTTCCAAACTGCCATCGGGACACCGGGTGAAATTGTTGCTGGTGTATGTTCTTTTTTCATTCCATTTTGGATGTCATTGTGCTCAAGGAAAGACTACAAGTCGATTTTGATCTTTTTCTGGGATGACGATAGCAAGCACCTAGCAATTTATATCACCGTCCTATTACTTGGGATCATCATTGTCAACTTCTGCGGCATCAAATACTTTGGTGAATTCGAGTTCGGTACGATCCTATCTTTGGCCGCGTACTTTTGTGTTGATCCGAATAGTTTTTGCGTCTATCAAGATCATGACTGTTGTTGGCTTGTTACTCCTTAGCCTTGTCATTGATCTCGGTGGTGCACCGGACCATGACCGTCGTGGATTCCGTTATTGGAGAGACGCTCCGTTCAACGACGATTTCGCGGCGTTAAAGCCCCCCTTCGAAGGCTCGTTTTCTCGGCTTTTGGGCTGTCCTTACTCAAGCAGCTTTCTCCTGTACGTGAGCTTCTCCTGTTGTCGCCTTGATTGTGCTGAAGGACGATGCAAGATGCTGGCATGGAGACTCTTGCGATGATTTGCTTGGAAGCGGCTAAACCTCGTGTCTCTATGAGGACCGCTGTCCGGGCCATTTTTTATCGGATTGTTGGACTTTGTTCGTTTTTCGCCGATGATTTACGCTCTATCACTCATTGTTTCAAAGACGTTCTCTCCATTCTACTTATCGGAATGTGCATCAGCCGCAGCGAGCCCGCTCTTCTGCAGGCTAACAAGGAGTCTACCGGGACCGCCTCCGAGTCGCCGTTCGTCGTCGTTATCATATCTTCTGGTATCAAGGTTCTTCCCCACATCATTAGTACGAGGATAATCTGTGCATTCTACACAATCCTAACAGCTTTGAAGATGCCATTGTTCTCACCTCCGCCTTCTCTGCCGCAAACGAGACCTTGTATGCCTCCTCTCGTTCGCTTTTCATGCTTGCCCAGGATGGCAAAGCTCCCCGGTTCTTCGCAAAAGTCAATAAAAGAGGTGTTCCCGTCTACTCCCTCGCTCTTTGCTCTTTCTTCTCCCTATTGGCATATCTTGCATGTGGGAAGAGTGGTGCCGTTGACGCTTTCAACTGGCTCTCAAATATCATCGCCCTCGGCTCCATGATTACCTGGTGTGGGATTTCGTTGTCGCATATCCGGTGGTGTTAGTATTCCTTGTCTGCCCGTGGTTCAGCTCCACCTCACAACTTTCAATTTCATTCCAGACCGCGCTAGAAAATTGCAGGGCCTCAGCCGAGACGAGCTCCCGTTCACCTCTTGGACGCAACCGTATGGGGCTCATATCGTCTTCGTTTCCTTCCTCATTATCATATTTTTCAATGGCAAGTCACCGCACTTTGTTCAATGTTTGTATTTCAAGTTCGAAGCTTAAGTTTATCCCCTTGTTTCTAGGATTCACAACCTTCCTGGGATCTTTCGATGCACAGTCATTCGTCGCCGCGTATATCAACATCCCTTTCATGTTCATTCTCTTTATTGGCTATAAGATCGGTCAGTCGTTGCAGGTCCTTCGCCGATCAAAAGCTCAACTTCTTTCAAATATAGTCAAGAAAACGAAGGTCGTCCCGCTGGCAACGATGGATTGCGGGACGCACTACATCGAGGACAGTGTTGTCGTAAGTCCCCCTCTACTTTTCTGCTAATGACAGTGGAAAATAACATGACGAATTTTTTTCCAGTATTCGAAGTACTGATAGTAACGGGTCTTTGATATTGCTCTCGTCCGACTTAACTTGGTTTCTAGTAGTGTATCATGTTCAACGAGTAATATACGAGACTGGCCACTGCATCGTTGGATAAAGCAGGCCATACTCACTCGGTTGCCGGTGTCGATTGCGATCTTTCGCGGTTTCTACTTATGATCTTCTGGGCGTCGTTAACCAGTGCATATCACTTGTCCTCCAAGGTCTTTTTTCGCAGGATAGGCTGTTGATGCGTCCAAATCTGGCATTTGCGGCACGAGGCAAGCCAGAGAGTTCATTCGTTCAGCCTGCAGGAGTCTACTAGTACATGGCACCGACGAAGTGGATTATGCTAACAGAGCCCCTCGATCTCCTTCAAAACCTTGCCTCTCAGTGAAAGCTATGGAACAGATAATGTCATAATGCAGACTCCTTTGTTGTCAACGAGTCTCTGACTCTAGTCATTCTTGACTACGGTTTCAAGTCGGGCGTCTGGGTCGCAATTCTCATCTCACTGCCGAAAGATTTGATATAACCGAAAAATGAGGGGTCAAGTGCGGATAACTCGCAATTAAGATAATAGAGAAATTTCCGACCACTAGAAGTGCACGAACATTGTGACATTGTGTAAACTGCAACAGTTTTCGAATCTGCCCCCAAGTTGAGCAACCGTGGGAATGCAACCGTGGGAATACCACTGGGGGCGCCAAGCTAACACCTATGTAATAACTCTCAGCGAAAAAAGTAGCTATATGTTCCTCAACAAAAGCTCCATTCGGTGGTGGTCCTCCGAGTGAATCCACCGCGAAGATAGAAGGCAAGTTACATAGGTCACGGTTTGGCGCAAACAGCTCCATGTTCAAGCGTTGAACAGCGAACAAGATTTTGGCGAGTTCAACCCGAGTTACAAGACTAATGCAACCAAGTAAAGAAGACATAAATTAAATAAAAACACACTTCCTACTCAGAGTCGACAACTTTAAACCGGTGTGGCCTTATCATAACTGACGAAAGTGCTGATATCCTCCTTGACTTGGAACTGCACCTGAGTCGAATTCGTCGTCAGCTCGAAGTTGTTTCCACTGCTGCCAAGGGCGGCTGTCCTGCCAGAAGACGGGTTCGACACCAATCCATTTTTGCCGTGAGAGATGTCGCGTAGGTGGTCCCGATTATTCAGTCTGCACACGGGTTAGCGGATACAAGAGATTTCAATATTGCGACACTGACGAGCATAATAGGGACAGGGAGTACACTGTTATTGAAAAAATCAGGGCGACTCGCACTAGTCGTTCGAGATTGCGCACCTCGGGGAAGAACAAGCACGAAGGGGCCGAATATCAAGGTGGTTGCTTCTGAGGCCCACTGATATGTAATTAGTCCAAAGGAATATCTCAGATAAAATTGACCACGACTCGCCAATGCAATAATGGGGATCAAGCATAACCTAGCAGGAAGAATCAGACATAGATATATGCAAGCTTAGAGGCAGATCTTACACCTCAAGCAAACCTAGTGAAAGAATATTGATCGGCGATATTGAGAAAACGAAAAAGACCGACTCACAAGTGTTGACGACATATTTAATAAGCACGTAAATGACGTGTTGTGTCCTGAAAAACCTCGAGTAAGCAAAGATATAAGATCAAAGGTGGGAAGATCAAACTAACGCATGGACCTCGCTGCGCTGAGAGTGCTGGCGGAGATAAAAGATCGAACTCGCAGCAATGAGGAAGTCTGCCGCCAATTCCAATCCGAAGAGGGTCATCACATATGGCTTTTGTTCAACTCCAATGTCAAAAACAAATTTAAGAAGTAGAAAGAGATTGTATTTACGAAGTCGCTTGTTCCCCCCCGAGAATCGTTTGAACGACAATCTGTACTGAAGTCAACACAAGTAATTGACTGATTTACGAGTCGAGACTCACGCAACCTTCGTGTAAACTAAAAAAATGCAGTTATTTCAATATACGCTCGGGGAAAAGTTTAAAAATTTTCACCAAGCCCCATTGCTAGAAAGAATTATTCTTTTGAAGTGCGATAGAATAGTCTCGACGTACCGAATTGAGCGAGCGTGAGGACCATCTACTCATCTTCCAGTTTGGATTTCGTTACAGATTGAGTTGAACGACGTACGATGATACAAGGCAGAAGTAGTTTCTTCCCCCCACCGACTATTAGATCATAAGTAATTTGAATTTGGATACAAGTGTCATTGCGCACGGATGTAAACGCGATAGGCAAAAAACCTATAATGGTCAGCTTGATAAGGGTTCACTCCGGAGAAATTTCACATACGACTGGACCATGAAAGCCACGAATGTCTGAACAGTCAGTTAGCGGTGCAAGGATGGCAGAATACTCGTTGCACATACACTCAAGCCGATCTCAACCTTGGTGGGAATAATTATTGAGTCCAAGTCGCGATATGATATCACTCACCACGATGCTCCTAGAAATGGCGCCATTGAGTGCATAAGAGTTGAATGCCAAAATGGTTGCAGGGTTTTACCAGATAGTGGGTTCGGCCAGAACGTTCAAGTCTCCAAAGTTCGAAATGGAGTAAAAATAGACGCCATGATTGATGAGAACCACGGTGAGTAGTTCAAGGATCCTTCAGAAAAAAGTGTGTAAGTAAGAACGTATACTCCTCGATGAACTATAACTACCAGAGCACCAGTACCTGAATGGATATTTGAGCGATCCGCAAACATTCAGGGGACCAAGTAACAATAAGGGACTTACAAATGCTTTGAAGAACCTCCCATCGCGCTTGCTATGCTCGGCGAAATACAAAAATGACTGCATGCAGTTGATCCCAAAAACCCTACCCGTAGAATAGGTTAAAGTCACGATTAAAAAATTTAAAGGGAGACCAGCGGCTTGGCTTACACGCTCGAGGCAGCGACGCCGATGTACAAGGCGCCGAGGGTATTATCCAGCGGGATCGGAGAAGGCATCTTGGAATTTGACTTGGGGAGCACCTGTTCTGAATCCAGCGCGCTAGGTTCGTTCCCTTAAAAGCTGTCGCCAACGTAAGGTTTTCGAGATAAGCTTTGCTTGACAAGACTGCAATTGGTTGCACTATTTAGAAACTTCCCTCGCACGAGATCTGAACGGCGTGGCACCTGAAATCACAGATGGAAAGTCAACGAGACCTAATTTCCTTAAGTGTAAATGTTTCCGAGGACCATCAGATCCATCGCTTCTCATCGAGAAGTACTGATACCGACCATGTCCGGTCGCGGTGCACAAGAAAATAGCGCTCCCCAGTGCTTGGAACCCAACAACAGTACTCACACGCACGTCGGGGAATCCAGATAATCATCGCTTAACAAAGGGTCTGTGATTGGATACAATTTTTAGTGAGCTCCCAACACAAGAATGTTCCGCACGTTCATCCGTCCGAACATCGGTCAGTTTGTGGTGACATTGATCAACTTTGGCTAAAGGATGGAAGGCCGACAAAATCCGATACTTAATTTTCACAACCATCCCGCATTCACACTGATGGACAAGGAGGACAGAGAGTTTATCAAATTCGTCACTACGCTGTAACTGGCTTCACTAGCAAAGGCAATTGGTTCCCTGCTTCTGGTTGACTCAAGAGCATGGGACGGATAACAATCCCTGTGTCCTTCTGGCCTATTTCCGCCCTAGGCACGGCCAGCTCAAACTCGAAAGCTCGGACAAGCGTGAACAGGAGGGCTTTCATCCTGTTTGAATCCGCGGGTAAGTCAGGAACGAGCACTGAAATGATCAACATACTCGGCGAGCGCAAAACGAAAGCCAATACAATTTCTAGGGCCACCGATGAATGTTAGCATGTGACTATAGACGCCTGGAATAGGGGTTGAGATAGGTGCCGCGCCAGCCCAGCGCTCGGGTCTGCCGAAATGGATTATGAGAGAAGAATTTGCTCGCGGGGCGAATTTCACCGACTTGAACTCCATTGCATCAGCGCCCCATATCGCCGCATCACGGTTGAGAGGTGTGATTGGTATGAATATCAGTTGGCCCTTCTTGATCCTGAAAGGAGAAATCAACAAACGGCTCACGAGGTAAAATGCCAAACTCACTGCAGTGTTTGACGGACAACGCCATTGCGGTCTATAAACGGTGTCTCAAGCGGAACAACGTCGTCTTGCAAAGCGATCCGGTCTATCGAGATGATCATCAAGCGAGAAGCACTCAAATGAAATGTACACACTGATGTCGGTGACAGGAGAATGCATCCGCAGAGTCTCGCGGACAACACAGTCCATGTATGGCAGGTTGTCGAGCTCGTCCAGCGTGGGTTGATCCGTGGACACCGTCAAAAGTTCTTCACGTAGTCGCGTTTGTGCAGCCGTGTTTTGAGTGAGGGCAAACAATGCCCACGTTAAAGCAGTACTAGCGAAGCAAATTGGTGCAAATCCATGATGGATTTGAACGGAAAATACATACCTCGTGGTTTCGTGCCCGGCGACCAGGAATGTAGGTACCTCTGAAAGTGGCTTGCTAGGTAGGGAAAACAAAAAGTAGAAGCACGTACGAGCCAGAACATCCTCTTCAGAGAGCCGCTGACTAGCGGAGACATCTTTGGACGTATTCGCCCGGACGAGGAGCGAGAGTAAATCGCGCCCACGTCCTGTCTCGAAGGTTCCACCCTCTTCCGCCTCTCGTTTACTGTCTTCGAGAATTCTGCGCCCGATCCTCATCATCTGCGCCTGCGACTCCTTTGCAATTCGGTCGGCCTTGGTAGGCTAAGATAAAAATATCAGACTCGCGTTGCCGTTTAATATAGGTACACACAATATGCCGTAGAATGGGGAATTGTCGGCGAATAATGCGGGATATACTGATTCCAGTTTGCAAAGAACACAAGCGCTCGAAAGCCTCTATGAGTTCGTCCGGAGATGCATGTTCATCGGCCTCCAGCGCATGGATGTCGTAGTTGAATCCTACCAGCTTCATATCAGTTTTGTATAACTGAACCAAGTATACCAACCTGCGAGTCCAATAATGTCCAATGACGTTTTGCTGAGCATCGATAGAGCTTCCACGCGTGCTACCCCGCCGCATCGAGCAGCTTGTCTGACCCAGATATCTCGAAGCTGCACCCGGGACGAATTCAGGTTAGTACTCCTTTTTCTCTTCATAAACGACCGACGAACTCACCTCGATCGATTTATGAACAAAGATATCTGTCAACGCACGGACTTCATTCCTTCCAAAGGCAGGGTTCTAGTGGGATGTTAGAGCAATTTCGCTGCAGGCACTCTCGCACACTACCATGATTTTGCGCTGTTTTGAGACGTCAACGACGGGACCAAAAAAGGTGAAGGGAATATTATCTACCTGTCTTCTATGATCCTCGTTCTCTACGACGAGAAGGCCTATTCAAGTCGGGTTCGTAATGTATACCCTATATGTAATATAATCGCACCTGGTCCAACAATTCGGGAGAGGTCTTCGCGCATCATCTCGGACTTTTGGTAGATATGCGTGTTGGTTATGAAGTGGTGTATGGCTTTCGTGTCTATAGTCAACAGGTCGTACTTTCCCTGACAGCGGATGAGCCTCATTCACATTGATTCCCAGGATTCTTACAAGAATTCGGTGAATCCGGAAGGTATGCCCATACTGTTGCACCCAATGTTCAATCAACCCCGAGAATTGCTGCATGGCCGTCAGCGAGACCTGGTCGGTAGGATAATAGATATACCCACGTCCTTCACCAGTTCTTGTGTATTGCCATAGAACCAGTGTGCTGTGGGTGGGCCAGGCAGATTTCGCAGAGGTGAAGTGAGCTGGGAATGTACGGCCTTGACGACGAGGTAGACCACATAGGAAACAACAGTTCCGAGCAACGACTTGGAGAGATTGAGAGACATGCTGAGGGACGTCCAGAACGAATGAGTCGTTTGCTGCACGCCGGCCACAGCCCTATGCTATGTCGGCATGAGAAGCCGTCCACCAGCTATTCTTACAACTCGCTATCGCCACCTTCATTCCCACACTGCCATGCAGGCAGCAAAAGCTTCTGCCCCCCGATGATTATCACCGAGGAGCTGGAGTGTTGTGCCGCCGTGAGTGAAAGTGGACAAAAGTAGACCATGACAGCGGCCCCACAACCGCGGGCATGGCGTGGGAAGGCATATGCCCGATCTGGCCTGATCTTCGTGAAATGACAGTTGACAGCGGATCAAAGATTTGCATCCAAAATAGCAAGTATCCTGAAGGGGATGCATCCGATTGGCAGGAGTTCCTCCAAATCCTGCCCAAGAGGTTTTACAAGAAAGAATCCGCCTCAAAGGCCCAGTTAGTTACAGTGCAAGAAGACGGATAATCATCTAGGGGAAAGGAAGCTGGTAATTATCTCTTTTCACAACGCGATTACAAGTTCTCAGGTGCTGAAAGTTCCAGCAATGGCCGAATTGCAAAGGCAATACGCATAATGAGACTGTACAGCAACTGAGGTCCGACAGCGTTGGAGATGATCAACGAGTTCAGGGAAGCGCCAGAGCCCGGTTCGTCCGCGGAACGGCCTGGAGCTGAGCTGTTGGATAGGACACACACACACATGCCGTCTCGCGTTTTTCCGTTCAGAGGATTTTGAGATGCCAGTGTTTGACCTCCAGAATCGAAAGAAAAATACCCGATTTCCCTTCTTTCAATATGAGTCATATATCCTTACGCGAATTTTTTCGATCGAACATTTAGTCAAAGAAGCTTATTTACAAGTCCGCAAACTAGGATCTTTGACTCAAAAACACGCGCTCTCGATGTAAAACAAATGGCTGTGAGCCATGAGAACCGAAAATCGGTCAACTCTTCCGCTGCTTGCGCTGAAGATAATCGGCCACGAGAAGGAAGCCGAGGCCGCAGAAGATAGTGACCTAGAGAGTATGATTAGTGTTCAACGGTCGTTCCTAGAGGCCAATAAACTTGCCCCGCTAAAAATTATGGGCTCAATCCAGGTGTAACGAGGCGGATGTAGAAGCGCGCCAGAAATTGGATTTCCCGTGAGCAAGGTAAAGCTGCACACAACGCTCATAAATCCGATGCGGGTCCTAACCCAACCTCAGGTCAACCAAGTGGCGCAGTAGGATAGATGAGAAACTCACCCAATCTCCCCAACATTTCGCGAAAACGAAGCAGATGCCGGCACGGAGAGAGATACGAATCCACCGCTGAAGAACCCGTACAGTATAGCAAACACCACAATACCGGCGTTGGATTTCGCCCCAATAAACGCGAACGAGAGACAACCAGAGATGAAGGTTAGCGGAAGTATGACTGGAGCAGAACGAGCGATCAGGATTGAATATTACGAAGAAAGACGAGGTTTACCCTTGAATGGACCCCATAGATCTGAAAAGATCATGGGAATTGTTCGGCCAAAGAATCCCGCAGCGTTGAGAATAGCAACCTAATCGCTTCATAAAAAGAACGCCCAAACCTGTTTTATGAAAACTGCGTACCGAGTAAGTTTGGATAGTCTCTGAAGCGTTGTGTTTGACGGCGTAAAGTTGAATGTAGAAAACTAGCGTTTGTGTCAGTAACTCTTTGCGAGGTTTCGAAAGCATGCAACTTGGAATAAACAGGCCCCAAAACGTTATTGCCTCCCTGGTAAGAGTTCAGTTGCTGCAGCATGTGTGAACTTCACCATGAATTCATTACCCAACTAGACAGATCCAGAATGGGAAATCCCTGAAGATTGCTTTCATGTTGACAGCCGCAGGACGAGGTGGGAGGCGGGTTTTCATGATCAAATTTGCGGTTACAAGGAGGCCGAGGTCGAGAAATGAGACCGCTCGCACACCCCACGCGAAGCCCTTGCTCTCGAAGAGGCGGTTGATCATAATGGGGTAGATCACAGCTCCAACCGAGGATCCTGGGCAAACATTTAAAAGGCACAATCAACCTGACACAAGAAATTACCTGAGAGGACGATTCCTATGGCCACCCCGCGCCTTCGTTTGAAATAATGGGCCGCGACGGACAGACAAGGCAAAAAGACGATACCTGGCAAACTTCACTTAGCTCTACTAGAGAGAAAAAAATGTCGCAACATACCCATTCCAATACCCATCCCTACAGCTTGGGCAAGGAAGTTCTGATAGTAATGGTGGGGCTTGGCGAGGGACAAGAGGAATGATGAGACAAGGTACAGTATGCTGCCACCTGCGAGTAGGTGCCGAAAGTAGCCTTCATCGAAAAGCTATGGAGAGACTCAGCATTCCAGAAAAAATGATTACAGACATCAAGCTACCCTCCCGCTGAAGATTCCTATGGCGAACAAGAAAAAGATCTGGACAGAGCTGGACAAATTAAAGTCGAAATCAATGGGAGAGATGAAATGCAGGGTACCCTATCCATGAGACGTCGGACGGAGGATGCTCATTGAGAAAAACGCGTGTGTAGTAATCTTGGTAGACACCGAAGGACTGTATAGCGCCTGAAGCACACCACAGTCTCAAAGGCAATGAACTAACGTCGCAAGCGAATACTCACCGAAAGTGCAAAATGTGACCATCGAGCTAGAGGCAAAGTTATTAGAGTGCCAGGGTTGACGTTTTCTGCACTACTGCGAACTTGCCCTCCTGCAACTGTGAGCCATCCGTCTAGACCGCCTTCCGGGAAGACGACATCGCCAGCGGGACCCGGAGCGGCCTCCTTGTCGGCCGATGGGTCAACGACGCCAGATTCTGTGTTCGAGTGAGACTGGGACATGGGGGTGGTCGCAGAAACCTAAGGGTTGAGAGCACACCTCGCCGTGAGATAGCCACGACTCGCACCAGCCCTGTGGGTCACGAAAATAAACATCAGGAAGTCCAGGGTTGTGTCAAAGAAGACAACGAGGGAATTCAGCTGCAATTCGCGTCCGGGCCGATGATCAAATGCCGAGGAGTCATCCAAAAAAAGACCTTTATCGTGGTGGCATGGTGGTTTCGTGGTGGCTGTCGTGGATGTTAGTCTAGGAGTGATAGTGATCATCGATCATATGTTGGAGCTGAGAATATATCTCGGTTCAAAGTTACTTCCGTTCTGATTTCATCCCACCTGAGAAACTTCAAGTTGAAGTTGACCCGATGTTCATCCCGCGGTATAACTATTATTAACTTACCCACGGCTAGGCGCGTGAATTACACCATTTTCCGAATCCATACTCGTTCATGAAACCATCAGAGTCTCAGGGACGCCGCCGTGCGCTATTTGCGTATGGGCCGAGGCCATCATAGTCTCTAGACGCGTTGCATGAAAGTTCATCAAGAACGTCAACATACATGGTAATAGTTCCTTCATGGGACCGCTGCGGATAAGGTCTGCCTTTCTTCTACTTCGAGTGTGCCAGTGAGGTTTCCACGAGATGATGATCAACTTCAACATATGCAGTCTCGCTGTCTCTGGGCTTCGCGGGAATTTTTCTTCTTTTCTTCTTGGATGCTGCTGAGAATCTTCGTAAACCAAAGAAGCTGAGAGATCCGGCTTCTCCGAAATCCTGGTCAACGACAGTCGGGCCCCAGAAAGAAGTCTAGATTTTTTCAGGGATGAACTCCAAGGTGAAACCCAAACGGTGTAAACTGCCAGTCTCCCTTAATTATAGTTGACTTCTCGAGTCGCGGAATATGTGGGACGCAAGAATCAAGTTTGGAGTTCTTGGGAGATGAAACTGAGCTTGGAGACACCTGGACGCAATCCCATTTAGATTTTGGACCAGAGAAGAACTATCGCCCGGCGACAACACGTAGGACTCCAGAAGTTGCAGGGAACGTTTGCGGAGTTCGAGCACACGACGTGACAGATCCAAGTCGAAAATGGACGCTTTGCGACCGCCGGGCAGTAGCCACTCACAAAGTAAACAAGTGAATATATCTTTATTCAACGCGCAAGCCTTCAGAAAGATACATGAAAAATAAGTCTAGAGCTTAGCACACTCATGCAAAGGCAAAGTTGCAACCCAATTCGCCCACGCCGACGAGGACAAGATCGGAGTGTGAATGTATGGCTCACACCCATTCTTGTCCAATACTTGATCAAGAATAACAAACGCCCTGGTCAGGGCGTCCACCTCTTTCGCTATGGCGACTTCCCGAGTCGTTAAACCGTTCTCTACATACCATGCGAGGTCTTGAAGGACAGCACTTGCCTCGTACACGGCAACCAGGTCTGGTTCGACATGCGCGTCGAGCGCCGCCTCGAAAGCCATGCGCTGGCCAATGGCAATTACCAGAGGTATGCAACGGGGCAATAGGATTCGGTTGAATTCTTCTGAACGATGATTTTTGCCCAATTTCTCGAAAATCCCACGCATTTCGGAGAAGATTTTGCCCTCATGCATCGCGAGCAAGGAACTCGGGTTCCTGGGAGCGGGCAGTTGATAACGTCCGATGAGCAACTCGCTAGCCAAACCTGATCGAAAGTGGTCAATGGCTGGTAGATTTCTATGTATAGTCAACCTACGGATGCATAGGACAAGGACGTCCCCTTCGGCAATGGTCATGCCGCGTAACTCCATCTAAGGGGAGAAAAGTCAACGACAGTAAGTTCAATAGCATTCGACTATCATACCTCCATAGAAATCAACTGGTTCTCGGTGAACAAGCCCCTGGCACCGAGCCGATCCGTCAGGATTATACTAGTTTCGCGCCAGTGGTGCACTGCGACGGTTTTGAAAACGTCCGCAAGTCCATTGCGTATATCGAGAACCTCGACAAGGTTGCTGTTATCCAGAGCAGAGAAATAGGGCCGTATTTCTCTGTAGAACGCCTCAAGGGCGGCTGCCTGGCTCAATGCTCTGAGAATCGGAGCCTGGGTTGTCCTGAAGGACAAGATCGAAGCGGTATTGCCTGCGGAGTTGGTCACCATGCGTTGCTTTGCATATTTTGCAGTAATATGAGCAGAAATGCGAAGCGCAGGAACAACCATCCCACTTAGAGTCGCCGAACCGACCCCCAGGCGCCAAATCGTAGATAAAAACTGCAACCTCGGCGAGAGTTTGGTCTCCAAATGCCCGATAAGGGCTGTCGCCGGAAGTTTGACATGGTTGAAGTACGTAATAGCGTGTCCCATGGGTCGAGTGCCAGAGCGGTCAGGTAGGGATCTGTTCATGACCTGTGTAAACGTCTGATAGCACTGTGAGACAGTAATACCATACCGGCAAGAGACACCGGGACACATTGTTTCGCCGTCGTTCAAGTTGACAGCAAAGGGGCGGATGCCGCGATCTGAGCCTTGAACGATGAGTCTTGCCATGATTATCGTCATTTTTGGCACTCCTCCAGCTACTATGGTAGCCGGCATAAACCTGATAATAAAGTATTGTGACTAAGTTATGCGTAGCCTCCGTGATATGAAATAAAAATCATACTTCGCTGCTCCTGGATGCGGCGTGTGAAAGTCAAAACCGCCGTCCTCGAGCAAGGTGGCAGTGGTTTCAATATTCTGAGAGTCAAGTCCGTGAGCGACCTCCGTCAGCATATAATGTCCTCTGACAATGCAGAATAAACGATCAGATATATTGAAATATGAAGCGGGGCTTGATATATACGCACGAGACTTCAAAGGCAAGAAGCTTGCGACACAATTCGGCTACCTCAGGGCGAGCGATATACTCGGACAGTGTACCGATGGTAAGATTCACGTGTATCGAAGCCAATGCGCTCGCAGCAACGTCGATGAGATTAATTGGGTGCACGCCCCAATCCCAAAATTTCTCGGAACAGGTGAAAACATCGGAAGTGGTGAAATCTGTCGACTTTCGTCTCAGCGTCATGAATAGGGATTGAGAAAGTACGAGCGTACTGAAGGACATTGCTATTGCTTTGGCTCGCGCATGGACAATTTCCTGGCGCTCCGCCTTTGTAAGAGTGAAGTCGTACAAAGCGCGGGCGAATAGGTCGCTGTTGGCTAAAGTGATTTGGGCAGACATAGGGACAATGTATTACAGAACAGCACAAGAAAGTTGACATCTATAAAGACGTCTACCCAGCTACCGGCATGGAAAGGATTGATCTTCGAGACGCTTTGAGCTGATTCAACTGAGATGATTTTCACACTGGTCCATCACTAGTCCGATGTTCATAGCAAGGTTCAGGTTCACAAAGAGTCCACTGTGAAATCGTCCGTCAAAGCGATAATCATCGAGATGGATATGAATTCCATGCCACTAGCTCGTACGTGTACCTATCAGCGTTCATTCTGACCTTTCAGAACGAGAGCTTCTCTCCGGAGTGGCATGATGGAGTCCAGAAACTTGGAGCTCAGGATCAAGCGGTAGAGCGGAGTAGGAATCTCGAAGTCGCTGGCGCTCTCCCGCGTTGTCCCGCGGAGAGATGGGCGAGATGAACCAGTTGTTTTTGAAGAGCCCGAGGCACGCGCGCTGCGATGAGTTTGAGAACATCTGAAAACTCATGACAGCTTGATGCCGACGGGTGCAATAGCGGAATTAGCCGAACCGAAACCCCAAATGGGTTCTCAATGTCTCGATTGGTTCGATTCTTCTTTTTTCAAAACCATTATTTACCGGTATACCCCGTGTACATCGCCTTTGGTGTTCGGAATATTTTAGGCGTCTAATTTCACTCAAAAAGGGCCATGAGAATTTGGACGAGTGCGAACTGAGTTCAACTTGAGGCGCCAATTTTGAATTTCACAGGAGCAGGTGCACTTATCTTCCATTAAATTCTGCAATCTTTTGGAGACTCCCACGATCCGCGGTGTAGTTCACATGGTCTCCCCGCCAAGATATCAGGGATCTCCGTCTGAACTTTCAGCGGGAGCGTTATGGATTATTTCCTATTTTCGGCTTGCATGGGAAGAGATACAGTATCATCGCAGAAGGGTGATACAGCGTGAAACTTCTTCTGATTCATCACACAGCCGTCTTGTCCTTGGAGCGCAGTTCGATGAAGGCTTGAACCAACTTGATGCCCAAGAAAGACAAGCGTATCAGCTTCGCTCCAATCGTTGCCATTTGATGAGATTCTTCTCAGTGCCGGCAGAGAAAGAAAGTTCCTTGGAAGAAGCAGGCGAAATAATACTTAACAATGTAGATATGTGACCGGATATGCACCCTCTTTCCAACTGGAAATATGGCAGAAGCAGAGCCCATTGCGATTGTAGGCATTGCTGGTTAAATGTCAATAGCTTTACTAACACGCACCTAGGTTGGGATTTCCGTGCAAATTCCCGGAGGCGGGACGTCTGATGATTTGGACTATTCAACTTTGTGGGAGTTCCTCCTCAAGGGCGGGAAAAGCGTATGAGCCGCTCGAAACGATATTTCCTGAGCTTGTTCGGTATGGTGTTTGCGCCTTGCAATGGATATTGACCTCATACATATTTTCGTAGAGATGGGGAGCACGCAAACCTACCGCTCTCAGGATGCTTTCTGAAGAATGCGACAACCTTCGACAATGTTTCGTTCGCGATCAGTACGCGGGACGCCAGAGTGATCCCGAACAGTGCGAGGCGACTCTTGGATTTGTCCTTCCTGGCACTGCAAGACTCCGGAATTAACACAAGGGGCCAGAGAATCGGAGGCTTCATGTGTGGTAACAGAGATATCATCGGGCAGGTAGAATGTTCTCTGTCAAGCCGGTTCAGAATCTAAAGTGGCTAACACAACCATTCTCCGCAGGACGAGATCGACACGGATGGGAGTTTCTCGTGGATGATGTGTGGAATGGCGAATCGCGCGTCGTATGCGCTCGACCTCACAGGCCCATCTGTGTACCTGGACACAGCGTGCAGCTCGTCCTTGACAGGATTCCATCTTGCTGTTAATGCGATAGAGAAGGGAGACTGTTCGGCGGCGATTGTCGGGGCAGCCCAGACGAACCGAGAGTACGTACGATTCGAACTTTTTGGATTTCAGCGCTGAGATGTTACTTGTTGCAGCATGCGGGAGTGGAAGGCGTATGCACAAGGCGGAGTGTTGTCACCAGATGGGATGTGTAAACCTATGGATGACACTGCGGATGGGTACGTGGAGTGAATGGAGAAATGGACGATGACTCATGAACTCATCTTTCAGGTTTGGACGTGGTGAAGGCGCGGTAGTTGTCGTCCTGAAGCGCTTGGATCTGGCGATTCAAGATAACGATCACATCTACTGTGTCGTGAGTTTTCAACCTTCTTCACGTGGCCCAAGCAGAATTTAGTTCTGGACTAGGTCGCCGGTTCTTCCATCAATGCAACTGGATCGCAGATGCCTCTCAACGTGCCAAATGGGGTGGCGCAACAGAGGTGCATCATAGAGGCGTACAAGAGAGCGGGATTGAGCTTTGACATGGCCGATTATGTCGAGCTACATGCGACAGGTAGACTTCGGTTGATGTTCTGCCGGCAAAGCGTTAACATCCATCAGGTACTTCTGTGGGAGATCCTATCGAAGCGAATATGAGCGGATCCCTATTTGCGCACGACACTGCTGCCAACTTTGGGTCAATCAAAGGAAATATCGGGTAAGTTGGCACACCTAAAACTTGATGACCAGATGAGTAACTAAATGCATATAGACATCTAGAAGTCACCGCCTTTCTCGCCTCTGTCGCGAAGGCTTGTCTGATGTTCGAGCACGGAATCATCCCGCCCACGGTGAACTTCTCGAAACCCTCTGGCGGTATACGTTGGAATGACTTTAAAGGCACGGTGCCAGTTGAACCCGTCCCGCTCGGCAACCGGTCCGGTCGGCCGATTATATCCCTGACCAGTGCCGGCTTAGGCGGATCAACGGGCCATGTTGTCTTGCGAGCCCTGGCTTCGCGGCCCGACGCGACTCTCGGTCTACAGGCATCCTTGAGCATCCCGGTTTTGTTCATCGTCGGAGGCCTGTCGCCCAATGCAGTCACTCATCTTGTCCAGATCGCTTCACAACTTCCACCAAGCGACCTCCGTAAATTCGCCGTCACCCTCGCACGACGCGCTCGCCAGGTTCCATGGAGAACATTTTTCATACTTTCTTCCCCTCGGGAATCGTTACCTCCTCCTCCATCACTTGTTCCCCGTCAGCCCTCCCCACTTGTTTTCGTATTCAGCGGACAAGGCCCTCAGCATTATGCCATGGGTCGTCAGCTCTTCGCCGAGTCCCCCGTCTTTAGAGCGACCATACTCGAGTTGGACGCCGTTTACAGGCGGGTCGAGGGTGTCTCCCTAGTGGAATCCACGGGTCTATTTGACTCCCCTTCGTACAATCCCACTGTGACCCTCAGCGAAACATCTTGGCCGGTCATGATCACCCTCAGCTCGCTCGCCATGATTCAAATGGCGATGTTCGACCTTTTAACTTCGCTGGGTGTCGTCCCAGACATGATGCTCGGGCACTCCGCCGGGGAGACAATCGCGTTGTACGCGTCCGGTGCCGGGCCGAAAGAGATGGCCATGGAAATTGCCATCGCACGCGGCAAAGCCATGTCATTCTTGGAAGATCAGGATCTCGGGATGGCAGCTTTGGCGTGCAATTCAGAGCATGCCATGGAGCTCGTGTCTCAGGTGCTTGAGGATGGTAAAAGTGTTCTCGAGATCTCCTGCTTCAACGCCCCGCAGTCCGTCGTACTTTCTGGGGCTGTTTCCCAGTTGGACAAGGTCGTTGCTCTGGCCAAATCTCAGAACATGTTTGCGCAGCGCCTCCGTACCAAGATTCCAAATCACTCCTCGTTCATGGACCTCATCAAAGACGACTACACTACCAGGATGGCCGATATCTTCTCTTGTTACCCTGGACCTCATATCCCTCGCATCCCAGTCTTCTCAACCTGCAGACGATGTGAACTCGTGGACGAATTTACTTCTGAGTACTTCTGGGAGAACTGCCGGAACGAAGTCCTCTTCACCGATGCGGTGACAAAGCTCCTCGACTCCCATTTAGTTCCCATCTTCGTGGAGATATGCTGTCACCCCGTACTCGCCTCCTCGCTTTCGGCCCATGGGATACCGGAGGCGCGTAGTCTGTGTCCAATGCGTCGAAGTTCTCCGACCAAGCCCGCGCCTTCGTCCGGAGAAACGACCCTCTTCCTCGAGACTCTCGGGCGTCTCTCACTTCTCGGTGTCAATTCCCTCGATTTGACTACCCTATATGGACGCGGTGCCTCGCCCATCGAGTCGAAACCGGTCGAGCACCCTCTCATCCGACGCCAGATCTCGCCTCCCAAGCTTCGAGGACCTCCTCGGCTACAGGGCGTTCTGCGAAAGGGTCCTCTCGCTTCCGCGCGTTTGTCCATGAACAAGAAAACACACCCCGACTTGGCTGAGCACGTCATCAACGGTTCGTTTGTAGCGTAAAATGCCTATACTCCTGACTCAGCCTTCGCTCAGGTGAATCTATCTTACCTGCTACCGGCTTCATCGAGATTGTGCGTGTCTGCAACCTATTTAATTATACGCAAGTTCACCTGCTCCCCCAGCTTTTAGAATCCGGCGCAAATTTCCTCTGGGACGTCGAGTTTCTCTCCATTTTGTCTTTGGCCTCAGATTCTCCGCTGGATATCGAGGTTCAGAGAGCAAACTCCGCATGGAGCATCCGAACGGGCTCAGTATGTCTCGTCTTCTTTTAACCATTTCCTCGCTTAATTGTTGCAGGGTTCCCTCGGACGGGAGCATGCCCGTGGTTGTATGGACGATTCGGAGCCGTCACGGCCGCCGTCGAAGATTGATTTGGGACCAATTTGGCAGCGGTTGCCTGTGCTGAATTTGAAAGGTGTTGTATTATATCCTGTTTGACGGTTAAAAACTGAGATCCTTTCGTGTAGGGTTCTATTCATCCTTACAACCAATGGCATCGTATGGTACGCGATTCCAGCGGGTAGTGAGATGCCATGGTGGGCCTGCCGAGGTCATCGCTGAAATCTCCGGTGCCTCAAACGAGGAATTGTACGTCGTAGATGTGTAAAGAATTTCTTCGCGCTAATTTTATTATCCAGGGCGCAAGGATATGTACTCCACCCAGTTCTAATGGACTCCTGTCTGCACGCGCTTCTTCATCCCGACGTTACGAGGCAAAATTCGAAGAACATCATTTACCTCCCCTCACGACTCGGGCATCTCACATTCTACCGTCGCACGCCTGCACCTGGCAACTGGTTTGCACATATGAACCTTCGGCAGTGGACCCCCGGTACGTCTACTGTGACTATGGCTGGAGCTATCCTCGAACCATTCCTGAACAGACACACTCGTATATGACATGACGGTCACTGACTCGTCAGGAGTTGCGCTTTGTGAATTGCGAAGCTTTGCTCTGAAGAAGTTCTCTTCACTCGAGCCGCTCTCGATCAAGCGCAGATTTGACCTGGTCTTCCAGCCGGTTATTGCGACCGTGGACGTTCCTCGTCTCGAGGTGGCCTTCCCCGAGCGAGAGGATCAATCGCAGGTCATCATACTCAACAAGCTTCTGGACGCCATGGCAGTTGATATGATTCGCAAGTCGTTGAGTCAAGAACTCGTGGTGGGGGATGCGGTGCGGTATTTTGTACTTGCTGGGTTCATTTGCTCATGAATGAGTGTTTTAGCCCTCTCGTCACCGTTACCTAGAATTTGCGAAGCGCGTGTCGACTAGAGCAACGACAGTCGATGTGGATCCGCAGGTCGTGCAAGTTCTTCGTGAGAGATGGCCGAATCATTTCGAGATTACGCAGCGGGTTGCGGCCATACATCCTTCCGTTTTTGAGAGTCCGACGGTGAGAGACGTCTTCCCATCACCTTTGCGGCGGTCTTACACATATCCCACTTACCAGCGTGCCGTGAACGTTTTATATTCTGACGATCTAATGGCCAAGTTTTACTCGAAGGATAGCCAGACCAGCGACGTGTGTATCGAAGCAACCAAGGCATTCGCCGATGTTCTCAGTGCGCTGAGCAAGGCTGGAAAGAGGGTGGTAAAGATTTTAGAGGTTGGCGCAGGTTTGTGATATATTTCTTGATGAAAAACGATTTGCGTACTAACATCGCCAAGGTACTGGTTTGTTGACTCACCATCTCGTCGGGGAACTTCGCCAGAACAAGGATATTATGTCGGAGTATACCGTCACGGACATCTCGTATGCTGTGCGTAATATCAGTTTTTTTCATGGGATGGTTTCCAATGTTTCCATGTATAGCTGGTGTCCGATCTCGCTCGTCACATAGATTTCACACCGATCATTCCCAAGGCGTATGATATCAGCAAGGACCCACAAACGCAGGGAATCTTCCTCGAGGCATACGACATCGTTGTGTCTCTCCATGTGCTACACGCGGCTCCCGACTTGCATGCATCTCTTGAGTCCCTCACGACATTGCTCGTTCCGGGTGGATCTCTCCTCACGGTGGAACTCGACGGCACATCCTGGGGTGCTAATCCAGGAAGCGTGTGGATGGACTGTATCTTCGGGTGTTTCTCTGAGTGGTTCGGATACGCAGATGGCCGAAAGCATTGTACGCTGTCGCCTGCGGCGTGGATGGACCAGCTCGAGGCGTCGGGTTTCGTAAACGTACAAACCTGCACGGAGAACAACGGTGGACGGGACTTTTACTTCCTTGCCCAGAAGCCGGCCGCGCGTCTCCCAAATCCGGAGGTCTCGATCGATTCAGCGGATATCTATCTCTACGAATTTGGGAAGGAGATTGAGCTGCAAACGTGGCTCCGTGCTTACGATCGTGAAGTTCCGACAACACTCTACCTTGCAGCTGTGCAAGGTCGAGACGCAGACGCCGCAGTGGGTTTGTGCGTCATCCTTCGGAAGGAGCTCCCGCTCTGGAACATCCGTCTGTGCATCTTCGAGTTGGGTGCCGATATTGTGCCTGTGCTCACGAAGAACAAGTGGGTGTTCGAGAGCGGAGAGGATACGGTATTCTTCGACCGGGATGGTGCGCATGTGACGCGCTTGGCGCTAGGGCGTAGCCCACCTACGTCTTCTCAGCAGACTGCGCTCACCGTTCGGGTCAGTCATTGGGCGGGGATCTCCAGCTCGTACGACGGCTTTGTGGGTCACGTGGAGTCCCCCTCCCATCCCAACTTCCCCCGCGACACTCTCGTTGGTGGCGTAGCAGTCAAAGTCGCTGCTGACGATGTCACAATATCAGTCGATAACGCCGGTCTGGTTCTCGTTCCCGTGCTAGCGGTGACCGTCGACCTGGCCAAGGATATGCTTGGCACGGTTGTCACTTCATTCATCGCCGAGGGAGTCCGCCGCAAGCGTACTCTCGTCGCCCTCCAAAATGCCGAGCTCACTTGTGACGTCCAGAAACGTGTCGCCGGAATGACTGGATCCAGATTGGTTCTCGCAGACCACAGGGACGTCGATTCGTTCCAGTGTGTCGATATCCTTCTGTGTGATTGGGAGACCTATAGCAAGAACCCACATCTGCGGCGGTGGATCGCGCGGGATGGGAAGTTGATCATCTGGGACACCTTGTTGAAGCAGAGCAGACAGCAGGACCCGAGCTATGTACAGCAGGCTATTGCGAAGTTGGGCTATGGGCAAATCAACCACGTACCGATGCTTCCCACCCCGCCTTCCAACCCTCTGCGTCGCGCGTCACCTCCATTCCGAGGCGATGGTATGTATGTTCTGCTCGGCGGTATCGGCGGGCTGGGTGTGGATCTGGCTGTGTGGATGTACCAGGTAAGTTCATTTTGAAATCCTTGCACGTACCCATCGTATACTGACAATTTAATTCAAAGCACGGCGCAAGGCATCTCGTCCTCACATCACGACGGGGTATCGCTTCCTTAGATCCAGTGGACGATGCCATCACACTCGCAAAGATTGGATATCTCTCCGGTCTTGAGGATTTGCAACTTCAGCTTGAAGCATGCGACGGGACCCGCGCCGACCAGATGGGCGATCTTGTCGGCCGCCTGTCTAAATCTGCTCCTATTGCCGGTTGCTTCCTCATGGCCCTCGTTCTCTCGGACGCTTCATTCTTCGACCAAACGCGTGCGACTCTGGACGCCGTGTACGATTCGAAGGTCAAGATGCTGGAAGTCTTCGCGTCGGAGGTTGATATCGCATCGCTCGATTTCTTTGTCGCACTGTCGTCGATTAGCGGGCTTATTGGGATCGCGGGGCAGGCGAATTATGCTAGGTGCGTTTTTTGTTTGTTCTCTGGTCCTAGCTGAAGGTGGATCGAATGTAGTGCTTGTACAACTGTTGACGGGATCCTGGCTGGGTACAAGAATGCATTTTCGTTGATTACCCCGGGGATATCGGATGTTGGTTTTCTGGTGCGTCATGTGGTTTAGCAACAAAGAAGTCAAGGTTGAGCCTGCTCAATTCTAGGATCGTGCGAGCTCCAAACACATTACTCGCAAAGATCGTTTCGGAAGCATAACAGCACAGAGTGCGAGATTTCATATGCGCATTGAACATCGAGCTAACCCCAATACAGCTCTCTGGGCATACCTGGAAGATGGTCTTCGAAAGCTGGACGACGCACCATTCAACCAGTACATTCCCGACCTCGACTGGGATTCGCTCGAGACACATCTCACCTTACCGGGCACCTGCCGTCATCTCATCTCACCCATCCAAAGGCGCGGAAGTGATTTCGTCGTCGCAGGAGGAGGGGGAATTGGGCAGGAACAAGCTGGGACCGATCTCCTCCACCATGTTTTGGAGCTTTTGGAGGTTCCCGCTGAGGAATTCGACGCCGACCAGCCCCTGAGCGTGTATGGTTTGGATTCCATCACTGCCGCCAAGGTGGCCGCTGAACTGCGCCCGTACGCCGCGGTATCGCAGATGCAGCTGCTTGGTGGGGCGACCTGGTCGGACGTGCTCGCAATCATGAAGGCAGCCGCAGAGGCGAACCCATCTATGAACGCGATCCTATTCGAAACGTTGGGCGTCCCAGCCGAAGAATTCTCAGCGGATCTTCCTCTTGCGTCATACGGACTTGATTCGCTTGGGGCATCCAGACTGGCGACTGCGCTACAGCCCTTTATTGTTGTGACGCAGATGCAGCTCATGGGACAATCGTCGTGGAACGAGATCCTGCGCTCGGGTGATCGACCCGTGCAGCCTACGAGCAGCAGCGGGTCGGCGGCGGAGTGCATTGTCGAGATTTGTGGTGGGGAAGGGACTCCCCTTATCATTCTCCCTGGCGCGAACGGCTCGGCGGCGCTCTTCTTCGGCCTGCGGGATACGTTCCAAGGGCCGCTTTGGGCCATCCAGGTCACCGAGTCAACTCCCCTCGAGTCCATGACAACCCTTGTTGCGTACTGGAAGACGCAAATTTGCGCAAAGAGACCCCACGGGCCATACCGCTTCGCTGCGTACTCGGCCGCCGTCATCCCCAGCGTCACACTCGTCAAGTTGTTC
This sequence comes from Mycena venus, assembly GCA_014462655.1. Classification (NCBI taxonomy): domain Eukaryota; kingdom Fungi; phylum Basidiomycota; class Agaricomycetes; order Agaricales; family Mycenaceae; genus Glaucomycena; species Glaucomycena venus. The sequence continues at coordinate 4,693,825 of JACAZI010000007.1, read as the reverse complement.
GAGGACGCAGGGGAAGAAGTTCTGCAGCTTACCTTTATCGATAACTCCCCTACCGTGTGGATTCACGAAGCCTGCGAGGCGCTTTTGCGGAAACAATCTGCAGCGGACTTCCGCACCCTTTCTGATGAGATGGTGCTGGATATGCTCAAGAACGATCCGTCCACGAGCCCCGACGCCCTGGCGACGTATGAGGCTGCAATTGAGGATCGGACTTATACTCCGTTCGGCGCTCGCACCGAACTCACCATCTCGCGCGTTATTCTGACTTTGACGTTCGAGTTTCTGGAAGGCTTTTACCCAGCGTCCGACGACCGGTCGTATGCCGCCTTTATTGGACCTTTCGAGGAGTGGTTGTTCTCTCTCAGGGCTCCACTCGCCGTAATCCTCGCTGAGTTTGGCATGCTGCTCTCGACTCCGTGTCGCGGGTGGCCGGATCTTGGGGCGAGTCGATTCCCAGGGCCCCGTCCAGTGAAAGAGCACCTAGTCCCGGGTGTCGGGCATTATAGTTTGTTCAGGCAGGAAACGGTGGCGAGGTTGTTAGGTGAATATTAATCGCATTGATCATGAAATTACCACGAATGTTGTATTTATTCTTTGAATGCCCAAGCGGAATATGCACAGCGATGAACCAGTGTATACATTTCACCCCGAGACCGAATGCACGCGGAGTCAGGCCCAGATTCCACCATGACAGTGAAAATTTGCGCGCTTGCTCCCCGATTGAGTATCGCAGAGATACAACTTGAACCACTAGGTTGGTGGGAATGCAAAAGACTTGTGGTCGGATGTGGTGGCTCCCGAAAAGAGATCGACAACGAGCGAGGCGGGACAGCAAAGAACCCTGCGAGGGCAGCCGGCTGGCTCGGAGCCAAAGGTAAGTAACTTGGACAAACATAACTCTGAATTTCTTGATCCGGTTCTTCATGAACTTTTTGTAAAGACATGCAACATCGGTGGTACGATAGCGTACGATATCCGACCTCATCGCGCGTTATCACCTAAGGGATGTTCTCTTCTCGCCTTCGTCCTTTCGTGCGCACGATGTCCACTACAGCACTCCCGCCATCCTCCATCCCCCTATTCACCACTGTCGCGTCGTTTCGACAATGGCGCGAGGCCGCCCGCAAGGAAAACAAGTCTGTAGGATTCGTCCCGACGATGGGTGCTCTCCACGACGGCCACATGTCTCTCGGTGAGGTGTCCGATCTCGGCGCGTGCTTGGTCGTTGACCCAAACCATTAATGCCAGTGCGGAGATCCCTCGCAGAGAACGATCTCACTGTCATGTCCATCTTCGTCAACCCGGCGCAGTTCGCGCCGCATGAGGATCTTGCGACGTACCCGCGCACACTGCCGCGCGATCTCGAGGTGCTGGAGGCCCAAAGTGTTTCTGTTACTTCGGGGCTCTCCAGCGACCCAACGATCCGCACGCCATCAGCGGTGTTTCTGCCCTCTGTGCAGGAAATGTACCCCTCTGGTATTCATCAAGATCCGGCTGCTCAGAAGGGCACTTTCATTGAAGTTAAAGGCTATGGCGAACAAATGGAGGGGCAAAGCCGGCCTACGTTTTTCCGAGGGGTTGCAACCGTGGTCACAAAATTATTCAATGCGATAGAGGTTCGTTGGTCAGAAACTTACACTGTGGATATCAGTCGACCTTGGTTTCAGCCCACCAACGCGTATTTCGGACAAAAAGACATCCAGCAATGCCTCGTCCTCAAGCGCCTCTCTCGGGATCTGCTGCTCTCGCACCCAGACCCCGAGCACCTCCATATTGTTCCAACCGCTCGCGACCCATCTGACGACCTCGCCCTCTCGTCGCGCAACGCGTATCTCTCGCTAGAAGGAAGGCAGCTTGCACCGACGCTCTATCGTGCACTCCAGGCCGCTGAGCAGGCTTGGAACGACGGTCAACAAAAGGCCTTCTGTGTGGAGCGCGCGACGGATGTTATTCGGTCGGCTTCAGTCTCGGAGGGTCCTCAATTGCGCTTGGACTACATCGAGTTCAATGACTCGGGCAGTTTAGAGCCGTTGGAGGGTACGCGATGCGTAGAGCCAGGCTCGCAGCCCGTAATCTTGAGCGGAGCCATGTGGGTTGGAACGACGCGTTTGATCGATAATATTGTACTCGGCACCATAGAACAACTCAAATGACATGTAATTTGCTGCCAAAAAAATAAAATTCCGTTTTGATACATTGTAGAAATACCAAGTTGAGATCAGACATGCCCTACTTGCTCTTGCTCCGAGAAAACTCCACCATCTCCGCGAACACATTTACCGAGTAAGAACGCAGAGACTCGTCTCCCTCGTCGGCCTTGCGCTCCTCTGTCTGCCCTTTCCCATCCCACTCCACGTCCGCAAACAGTCGAAAATGCGCCAAGTCGTGCGCAGAGACATTATCGCATCCCTCGATCTCCAACCGCCAAATCGGGGCCTTGCCCTCGCGCCGCGCCCAAAAAAAGCGCGCGCAGCACATCGGCACATACCGGCGGATGCTCGTTCACCGGGCTATGCAGGTCGATGTCGTGCAGCGCGAGACACCGCAGGCCGGCCCACGCGTGCGTGAGTGCGCCGTCCGGGCCCCGAAATAATGGGGTGCCGTATTTCGCCGCGGGCGTGTCCACCGCGCGCGGCAGCATGAGGCGGATGCTGAAACATGAGAGGTAGTGGCTGACTCCGACGAGAAGCATCGCCTGCGTGAGCAGGAAATCGAGCCATAGGGCGGGGAAGGACTTATGTATGTGTAGCGTGCGGACGTGGGGGAGGGCCCGGCCGAGGGTGTCCCACAGCGACAAGGTAACGCGGATGGCCTCGCTATGGTCGGCAGTCCAGGAGAGGGGCGGAGGGAGGCAGTTCATGCCGCGCAAGTGGAGAATTGTCACGTTTGAGAAGTCGAGGTGCTTGCGGACGATCTCGACCGCTCGGATGGCGCCGAGGTGTGTCCATGCGGCGTCGGTTCGGAGCGTCCGAGCCCACTCGGGACGGGCAGAGTGGGAGACTGAGTATGCGAAACTGCTGCTTGTGTGCTCGATACGCACAGTGTCGAACATATTAGGTGAAGGACCTTGGGGCAAAACAGGAAGTAGACGATCGTTAATGCCCTTCTTAACAGTCATATCGGTACTCGCGGACGGTGGAATGTTGAGATATCCTAATAAGTCCAGACATGCGGATGGAGAATCCGTCTTGATGGTGAGCGCAGTGAGATGGGGGAGTTCGACAGTGAAGCCGCTGGAGGTGGTTGGAGAGCAGTCAATTACAGATAGTGTTTGAAGGTTTGGAGAACCGACAAGGATCGCCAAGAACGCCTCCATTGTTGGGCGTTGGGTTGGGTTGATGTTCTCTAGATGAAGATGCGTTAGATGAGAGTACCACCCCGAGTCCCACGGAAATGCGCAGCATTCGAGATGTAATCGAACGCCGGGCTGCATCCCAACCTTCCTACTCTCTACAAATTCTGTTCTGCGAAATAAATTTCGCGGCAGCCACATATCCCCCTCACCCAGGTTGTCTGTGCTGGCGTTCACAATTTTAATGTATTGCAAACGAGGAGCGGCGCCGGCATGCTCCAAATTGTCCATGAAAGTAGCGAGCTGTGGTTGTGGCGAGCGGATATCCAATGTTCCCAGCCGCGACGTGTGCTCGAGGAGGATGGGTTCCGGAGAATTCGCGTGGTCTTTGTGTAGATCCACGCGAATAATAAGAGACGCCATCTTTGAGCGCACGAGCATAACGGGCGTCCACTCGGGGCGCGAAAAGATGAGCGTGCTCCAGAAATCCGGGCATTCGAGTGCGATATTGCGCCATCGGCTACAGACCCTCGTGAGGTGTAAAAAGCTCAAGTCGCTGTGGATCGTCGTCGGGACGCAGCGGACAAAGATATCGGCGAGGATCTCCGCAGGGAGGCGTCCGATGGGCAGGAGCTCATTATGCTGCGTCCGAATCTCCCGCGCTCGACGTTGTTCTGTAGACTCGATGATCGAGCCGAAATAGATATAGCGCTCTTCAACGTCGCACACATATCCGGGGTGGAATGGTGAAACGGTATGAACCGTCTGAATATCTGATTTCGCCGTCATGAAGCCCCGCCGTGCGGATTACTATCGTCATATTGTTCCAATCTGTGAGCATTGAAATGGAAAGCTGTGGGACTCACGATGTTAATTCTAGGTCGGGCAATTCCCTCGCGTGCACCGTGAATCTGGAATATTACATTCAACAGGAATCCACTGCGAAGAATAATGCAAACAATAGAGAAATTTACCGGTGGACGCGGCGACTCACTGATCGGGTACAATATCCTCCAAGGAGGCTGAGTCGGTCAGTGTACGGCTATTGGGCCTTTGGAGTCGATATTACGCACTCTGAGCAGACCCCTTCGCAAATATGCAGAGGATGGAAAGCAGCAGGCCTTTAGGTTCAGTAGCTATGACTCTGCGGAACAGCACTTGGTGTTCGGTTCACGTTCGGTTCTACTGTCACTGATCACTCGGATGTGACAAAGTCACAGAGCGCGCCAACAAGCGCCCACAAGTTGCCCACAAGCGCCGGTACTTTCATGGTCCATAGGTAAAATATAAAATTGCTTAATACCGACTAGCACTGACTCCTGCCCGGGTGAAAAATTTACACTAACATGAGCAACTACGACGGCAAAAAATCCAAAACGAAAATGCATTGACACGACCGTGACTATTCTCCGCTGCTCATCTCCAGCAGCGTCTCTATGCTCTTCCCCAAGTCTCCCTCATTCGCATCTAATACCCACTGAACAATTTCTGGCTCGACATTCGGCCCGAATTTCCGCAGCAGTGTCTCCTTCGCCGCCTGCGCCACATGGCCGCGCGCTGAATCAATCTGCGCCTGTATCCCGTTAAATCCAAATTCAGCGTCGGCGTCGGCGACACTCCCTTCCCGACCGCAAACAACTGGGGATTGAGTCGCATAGGGCTCGGTGAATAACTCCCAGCCAGTTCGTAACATATGTTACTAACATAAACCCTCTGGAGGTAGTTATTCACAGTAGTTAGTAACAAAATTGTAAATAACAGTTATTAACATGTGAATAAAAGTTATTAACATTGTGAACAACTCTGCGGCAGTGAAGAACTCAGAAATGGTCTGCCAGCTTCTAGATATCATCCCAATTGATCTCCTGCTCCGTCTCCGTTGCAATTGGGGCTGGCCGAAGTTGATTTCTACCAATGGGTGCTCTGGATCTGCCAGTGGAAAGGGTTACACTGACAAGATCAGCAGCTCCGATGTCGAGTGCTAAGGCAACTGCCAGCTTTGGCTCTCAAATTGCAATTGAAGTTTGAACGCACTCTGGTGAACTACTGCTAAAAATAGGAAGTTATTCACAGTTATTCACAGCTCGAAAAGGGTCCATTTTGGGAGTCTTGTTAATAACAATTAATAACAGTTATTAACATGAGGTTATTAACTGATGTTAGTAACAGCCCAGTTATTCACCGAACCCTAGAGTCGCAATCACTATGAGACAAAGGCATACCCCCAGAATGTCGTTCATGTGATAGTTGTAAGAGTGTCGGCCAGACACACAACACTGAAGGGAGAATCACGCCAGTGTCAACAGGACCACGGTATGATTCAGCGACGAGCGGCGGGAGGCGTGCGAATACGACGAAGACAGAGTAAACGACAAGTAACAACTGCGTATGTAAGCATCCGACTGGTCCGTAAACCGGGGACAGGTTTACAATAGTGTGGTACATACAGAACTACAGAACTAAACATCAGACTAACCCATCAGCCAATGTCCTGTCCCGTCCTTCTTCTTTTTTTTTTGTGGAGTATGAATCCAGGAGGAAATGCCGTTATCCGTTATGCACAGGATTCAAACCTTCGTGTGGGACTCTGGCCGCCCACTATCACCCTACTCTATTTTTTTAAGCAATGGGCTGTATACCCACTAAAACCTCTCTCAACTTTGTCCAACATCAGCAAACCCTGGGTCCCCTACGTAGTACTACGTAGAGGCTGTAGTGGCTGTAGGGGCTGTAGTTAGGGTCCCCCTCTACGTAGAGCCCTGTAGTTTTTGCCGGTTACGTAGTTTACTGTAGTTTTTTCCCAGGCCTACGTACTAGTACGTAGTGTCTGTAGTTTTGCTGTAGTTCTCTGTAGTTTCTATAGTTTTTCTGTAGCGTGACCAAAACGAAGCGAAAAATCCTCGCCTTCTGTTTTCCCTCTCACATTGCACGATAAAACACACAAATTGCAGAAAAAAACACATTGGATTCATAAAATGATATACACATTGACATGAGCGCTGCGACTCTACCGGATGTGACGTGGGGACTCGACTCGTGGCTGGTTGAGATGTTGAAATCATAAGTACCAGCGCCTTGGATAATCTTGAGGTGTAGCCATTCGTGAGACATCTCAGGACTTGGAAGCTGAACGACGGCAGTTTTGAGGGGAGGGGATGTCTTGCGGTTACGAAGCATGAATCTTGAGTTGTCTTGTGATGCCGAAGGATAGCCGTTTTGAGCAGAGACGAGGTCTTGAAACTAGAGAATCAAGTCTCGAGTCGTCTTGTGATGCTGAAGGCCGGCCGTTTTGAGCGAAGACGAGATCTTGAAGTTGTGCAGAATTGAGTCTTGAGTTGTCTTGTGACGCCGAAGGACGGCTGTTTTGACAGAACCAGAACGAGCTCTTGAAGTCATCGAGATTTGGATCGTGAAAACTTCAAAACTATCTTGGGCTTAAAGGTTGAGTAAGTTCTTGCGGCGTGTTCAGTCTCGAGGTGATCAAGAGTGCTGCTTGAAGCGTAACCTCGGGATCTTGGGGTGTCCTTGAGAACGGTGTCTTGGTGCCAAGGCATGACCCATACTAATGGGGTGTTGTGCTTAGCGCAACAGATGCACGTACTCTGTCGGCAGTTAGAACAACAAAAGAATGGACACCAGATAGATAATTCGTTACATACCTTACTTGGAACACCACAGTAAAGTCATTAGCATGAACATGAGCCGGTCAGCAACAAGAAGTATGTGACCAATGACATATAACTTACCGAAGATCCTACACAAAGGCATCGTCCACACTCTGCAGCCTACCCATTAATTGTCCATGATGGTGGTGTTCTTGATGGCAGGCTGCCCGCGATGGAGGGATTCCAACTTGCTTTAGTGTGTTGATGCGGGCCAGGGAAGTTCCACGTCCATCGGCCGGTTCGCGACAGTGGCATTGTTGGTTGTCTGCGATTGTACAACAATATTGAGAGCACGGCGATGTGAACAGAAGTGAGTATCCAAGGAGGGGAGCCCAGGGTAGTCGCAGCCAAGAAGAGAGAAGAGTTGAATGTGAGACAGCGAAGGGATGGTGGTGGTAGAGAAGAAAGGAAAGACGAACCATGGCCAAATATTTAGACGTTTTTGACACCACGTGTTGACAGCAGTTGACAGCACGCCTTCAGTGCTCGTTCTCCTCTATAGCTCTGGCATCCTCCTAGGGTCAATGGCAGTTGGGCACGCTGGTTACATCGCCTACTGCACGCTCAATATGGTCGACGGTTTTAGTGTCCGTGGGTGCGGCATTCTATGAGGCAAGTACTTGACTTCATCTTGTTCTCTCTTTCCGTCTTGCATTTTGGGGGCAAGATTTTCTTGAGGCGAAGAGAGCCCCTGGCACGCGTGGTCCACGAGCAGCATTGCTCGTTGCTCATTCCTTTTCTGCATGCGGACTTGGACTCGCTCAACAGCTGTTTTTTTTTTCACGCGATTTCCTCTTTCAGAAGGACTTCTTTGGGTGTCTTGTCAGTCATTCCGGTGAAGCGGTGAGCGGGCGGACTGGCTCACGACTTCATGTCTGATGTGAGGACGACTGTGGACATGCATATCTTCATGTGCAATGCCAGTCGAGTGGACGATTTCCGCGCCAGAGGTGGGTACTGGTTGCACTCATCCTCATCGAGAAGTGCAAGTGTCTTGGAGCGGTGGATGCAGACTTCCACTTTCCTACATTACCTATATATTCTTTCTCTATCAACTATGGTCTCTGATCATTCTCTTCTCGCACTTCCCTCCTCTTATCTTTTCGTCCCAATCACTGCCTGACTACTCTCAGTTTTCTTCCTTTCCTTCCGATACAGACCTACCACCTTTGCAGCAGTCCTTCCCCACCCATGGCCAGAAACGCTTCAATTTTCTCGGTGCGTCCAACATTCTTGCCCACCCATCGGCTCCCGCACCGAGAGCGGAGTACCAGTCGCAGCATCAGCGCGGGGAGTGCTGCCCTTCTCTCTCAATCCCAGCATGCAGGGCTCAATCACAGCAGCAACGCAAGCGGCTCGCTCAGTCCGCCAGGCCCACCTGCATTCTCGCAGCATGGGCATCTCAATAACTGACCCTCGCTCCACAAGTCCCTGGTGCCTCCGCATCCCACACAACTATGCTGCACGCTATGACGTACTAGCAGCCTGCAGAGTTTGCCGCCCCAGAGTCTGACCCATCCGGTGTTTCAGCCAGTGTTTGTGCAGCAGCAGACGCAGCAGCAGCGGCAGGAGGGAAGGAAGCAGAGGCATGCGCCGCCGTTCCAGTGCAGCATGAGTGCCATGGCGTTCAACTCACCCTCTGAACCTGCATCATCCTTCACTCAATCGTCTTCAAAATTGAAGCACCCGCCAACACCTACCGAATTCAAGCGCAGCATGAGCGCCCTCAAGGGTGCGTTAGTAGGGAGTGGAATCCTCCTCGGCACGGTGTCTTGATGCTGCAACCAACAACCTCGCATAGCTGATCACGCACCTTGACTCCGAGGCGACGCCTGGAACACCCTCGCCCGACCGCGGTCCTATCGTCCCGAGGGTGGAATGGCCAGAGAGCCTGAGGGGCAAGTCAAAGACTAATGGGCTCCCCGACCTCTTTGCTCACTTCAGTCTCCAAAACAGCATTTAGAATACTTGTGGTTATTAGTGAATGTAGCGCCTGGGACCAGAATACTCTAGAAATTGGTTTGAAAAATGAAAAAAAACTTCGAGTTGAGGAAAAAATGTGTTGCTGCACCTGTCGCAATGTGTCAGTTTTTGGCGCGTCAGGTCACACGACACGTGCCTGTTACTGAGACGAGAAAATTATCATACAACCATATGTTAGGTAGCACAACTACCTAGAACTATGTGAAGACTATAAAACTACTGAAAACTATGTAGAAGGCCAAAAACTACAGAGCACTACATGAATGGCCAAAAACTACAGGGTACTACAGGCTCTACGTAGAAAGCCAAAAACTACAGAGCTCTACGTAGCACTACGTAAAGGCCCGGAACTACAGCCGGCTACAGCCACTACGGCAAAAATCAGGGTTTGCTGATGAATCATCTGGCAGGGAACCTTCGTCAAGGAACATGCTGCTCCAGGTTTAGAGCACAAGCTGTTTCTTTGTCATGAGGGAACCAAATCAAGCTCAACTTGTACATAACTAATCTTGCTTTAACGTAGAATACATCAGCGATACCCAAAGATTGTGTATCTCGGCCTCAGGTGTGTATGTCATCAACTGGAACACTCTCTCATTCATCAAAGTCCAGATTAAATACATTGATGTTGAGACAATAATTGTGAAGAAGCGGTTCAGAGCTGGTGCTGTCTTGCCCTTAGGATGCTTAAATCTGGCGAGACCGCAGCCTAGCAATAGCCCCCCAGCTCAAGTTGGGCCAAATTGAATATCTGAGCTTCCAAAGTCTTTCTGTCAGTTGCCACACTTTTTGTTGACCAGGTGCCTGACATTCCAGCATAATGTGTTCCAGGCTTTTGGACTTCACAGGTTGAGCACTGGCCAAAGATTTCAAAGTTCAGGACATGTTCCCAGAAGAATCCAAAATAGTAAATATCATGCAGGCTTTTCCACAAAAAGTTTCGTGTTAATCACTGGATGTTGCTAGATCTGAGGGAGGACCAAATGGTGCTATCAGTGGGTGTGTATGTATCCAAATTGTTGGGCAACACAGCACCGTACACAATCAAGGTTGGATGTGGTGGATTTCCATGTGGGTTTATCCTTCATGGATCTGATGATTTTTGTAATGTCCCATCCTTAATAAGCTCACCAAGTCCCATTGAGCATGTCTTCTGTCCACCTAGGACGTGTCCCATTTGCAATTATCACCAGGTTGTTCTTTTCTAGTAGATGCATCCGTGTATGATCCTGATGGGCTGGGATATTGCCTCCATTGGTTGCAATTGCATCATGTGCCTTGGCCTCGAAATCAATGGTGAGAACTTGGTGTATGCCTTTCCGGACAGTTGGTTCCTGCATCTTTGGAGGAATGCTATGACAGTCTGATTGCTCAGTCATGACTAATCACACAGACACACAGACAACATACAATCTGTCCAAATTGACTTCCATGGTCTGTTTCACAGCCTCAATCAGTTGGGTCTGGTTGTTGCCCATGTAGGTGTGCACATAGGGTTGACCTAGAGCAACTGCCATGGGATGTTGAGAGTAACGACTTGTCTATAATCAGTGAGAGCACTGGTGGATTGAGTGTCACACATACAGGCCATATAGCTTTACCAATTCATTCATCTCAACCTCCTCATAAATTGGTAGCACCAATGGTGTTCCCTGACACCTGCACTCAATCTTCAGCTATGGCATCATATATATGATGGAATAAGGATACACACAATGCAGAGTAGACTGTTGGACTGATGGTGGGCACACCAAGCCCAACCACTGCTTTCACACTGCCCAATAACACATCATAGTCCTCTCGTGACATTGTTCCAAGACTTTCTAGACCTTCAGGAAGTGGGATGTCTTCCACCACCTTAGCTGTGGTTATAAACTTGAATGGAAGTGCCTTGACCACATCACTGTTCCAGAAATCAGGCTTGATGCGTGCATCCCTGAAGATCCGTGTGTGTTTGGCATAAAGCAGCACAATGTCCTTGCGATCCTCATGCAGAGTGTATGGGCTGAGGTTGCAGACATTTTCAATTGACCATGGCAGGAATGTGTTGTTTGGGTAGTCATATGGTCTATATCTGATGAGCAAAGTCAAGGATTGCAGAAAGATTGTCTTACGTGAGGGACCACGCCGGACCAAGTGGGTTCCAGCTGAACCACTCGTTTGGATCAGGGTCAGCTATAAATGCGAGACCATGGCCCCACGACTTTGGGTAGGATCCCCACCAAGTGGTGGCAAACAGACGAGCAAGCGGGATGGTGCCACGCTCCTCTTGCGGGACATCTAGTGATAGATCCTGACCACCGATGGTGGGCACATAATCGGCAATGCAGCGCGGATCGAGCACACATGATATGACACGTTTCTCCTCAGCCCAGTACATGTGTACGAGGTCAGGGACCAATCGCGAAGTAGTGGCAAAGAGTAGATAATCATGAATGTGCAGGATGATGTAGCCTTCATTCTCCACCATCTCTGACTGGACTAGTCATCAGCGCAAGCTCATACCAGATGACCAGAACCGCATACCACACTTTTGAACCAGATCATCTCCCCACCAGGTGGGGACATTTTTTCGAATTCGTACCCGATGTAGATGTATGATGACAGGATGACTGGTCGCTCTGGACACCAGGTTGTCCCGTTCAGACAGCTTGCTAGCTTGTCCATTGCCTCAAAATTGTGTGCTCGGCCTATATGGCTGAGATATGTCAACTTATAAGCCTTTCAAAGTACACAGGTGCACGCGTACTTGAGATATTCGTGATGTTGCTTGAGCAGATCATACTGGGATTGCTGTCGAGCTCGAAGTGTTGCATTGGTAGGCTTCAAGTGTGTCAAATTGATTTGAAGAGCATCTTTCACGCCGTCATCCCAGACCACACTCAGCATGACCCATGATAAACCTAGCAGGACCACGATACTGGTCCCGAGGACGAAACACAACCGACGCGAGCCAAAGTGGACAGGGTTCCATATCTTCTGTCGATGAGTTTTTGATAGCGCCTCCTCATCCGGACTGAGAGGTAGGAGCTCGTATGCGCCAGAATCTGCACCACCGCCTCTCATGAAGCAGCCGGGATAGAATTTGATGATTAACGTTGGCAGATGAGGATCCTAACCCGCTCTACATAGTTGACATATGCTTGGTATTCAGGCACCGAGTGTCGGAAGAAACGTCACTGCCAGATTTCCATCATACCTGTGATGAAAGAACCTTTACTTATCCTGATTCTGATCCCTTATAAGGCGTTACAGTCGACGGCACTTCGCGCCGTCTCCCATTTTTGAGTGGGTACTATTTCTGCTACTATTGAATATCTATGGCTTATTCTTCAAAAAAATAATACCTCAGCCTTCCTGCCTACCTACCTACTCATCCCAAAAATTGATGAACTTCCGATCGTAAGGACAGCGCCGGGGTGGGGTGCGATGTGCCGAAGCCGAACTGTTGATTGGATAGTTGGTATTGGCCGCAGTGTGCCGAAGGTGATGGAGTTTGAAAGACGGACCGCCGACCTGTGCCGGTGGTATATATATTCTGGATACATCAAGGACAAGTTTCTGTGCCTGAAAAGTATCTCCCCCAACCGGTCCATTGTCTGTCTTCTGAATCGATAACTATATGACATTGAGTATATCCTGTCGCCGACCGCTGTCTGTTGCTTTCAATGAACAAGTTTGCGCATACCACGGGATCTCCATTCCGTCAGGCACCTCCAGTACGATTCGGGTTTCCGCTAGTAGCATACACAAACTCACCGTCGAGGACAGACTCATGATTTTCGCTTCCGCCAGCGAAAACAGCTGCTCGTCAAACATTATGCCGAGGATCCTCCCAATCGGGTCGACGGTCGTAAGTAACGGACGCGCAAGGCACAACAGTGGCCGCGCTGTAACACATAGACCAAGTGGAATTCTTACGTTTGGATGGCTTACCCTTCTCTGTACTCGACCGAGCACCAAAAAACTGGCAGGATGGCCTTGATCAAGGGCTCGGTTTCTGCCACAGCCGTCACTACATCTGAATCGCAAGACGGCAATGCTTATTGACCCTTACATTGTATAGGGCCAGTCCTGCGCAAGCTTCGAGACGTCGAATAGATCGGAGAACACTGTTGGTGAGCTCGCTATCCATCGTGGTGAACCGCATCAGCTGTATGTGGCTGTGACGATGTGCTCTTGAAAGCCGTCTTTTTCCGCCACCATCACCTGTACTTTGCTAGTCGAAAATTACTTACTCGATGTCTCTATATGTCCCTCCTCCATACCTTGAGCCAACTTTCCCCGTCGATCGCAACGACCCGGCTGCTCTTGCCGAGTATCACACTCTTTTGACCGAGGCCCGCGTTGAGGCTCTCGACAACCCGTTGACCTCACAGAGTCAATTCACACTATCCCTCGCCATCCCATCTCCCAATGTGAACCCAAAATCTCGGCCACTCCCAGATTGCGTTCGTGAATACGTCCAGAATGGTTCTACCTCGATGCGCATACAACTCGTCAGAGGCATCCAGACAGGGGCCGACCAATGGTCCCAAGTTTGGACTGCAGTTCCATTCGGTCACCCTCCCGAAAATCCCATCTTCATCATGAAATTCATTCAGCCATCATTATGCCCGATAGATGTTTGGTCGAGAGAATACCGAAGTCCAGAGGACATCGCTTGTAGGGGAGGCGTGGATGTATGGAAATTTAAACTCGAAGCAAGGACTTTCCGCTCCGTATTTTTATGGAGTCCACGAGGTGAGTTAATTATGATGTTGGAAGACGACGACTGTCTCACCGCACAACAGGTCGAAACCCCCTCCCAAGAGCTCGCTTGGGTTTTAGTAATTGAATACATCGTAGGGCAGACGTTGCACAAGTTTTGCGCATTACCGAAGAAATTGCAGGCTGATGATTGCTGTACTGTGGTCAGCCAACTCATTTCGTCTTCGGTTCTCTGTCAATTGAATCTCAATCGGCTCTGCATCGTTTCTAGCTCGATGCTGCCATGCATGCCCTTGCCGATATCACCTCGACTGGATTTCGCCATTACGGTCTCCGACCCCCGAACATACTCATCACCGGTCCTCCAGCCTGTAGAGGAGTTGTGTTCATAGATTTTTACGATTCCGAATGGGATGTGGAGGACTATCCAGGAGATCCCTACAATGGTCTCGGACTAGAGCTATATTTGCTTTTTTTTTGATGGCTTCCCCGAACCTCTTTCCCGCAAGATTGCGAAGTGGGCGCGGGCAAATCTTCCTCCTTGTGCTTGGAGTATTGTCGAGCTTCAGTAACTCTGCGCAACAGTTGGTGGTTCGGTGCTACGGTCCGAGATGATATGACACCAACAAAACGCCCACAAGCGCCAGACGGCCTGAGAGGCTAAGATGGGCATTTTTCATGGTTCAGTTGAAAGACAAATTTCTTGGTTTACTCTTTCCCCGGATGAATATTTTCACACTAACGCCAACAACTAACGATAAAAAATCCAAAACGAATTCCGATGCCTCCATGTCACAGGGTGCGCCAACAAGCGCTCACAAGCGCCGGCACTTTCATGTAAAAGAAAATTCCCGAATACTGACTAGCACCGACTCCTGCCCGGGTGAAAAACTTCACACTAACATGAGCAACTACGACGGTGAAAAATCCAAAACGAAAATGCATTGACACGACTACTCTCCGCTGCTCATCTCCAGCAGCGTCTCTATGCTCTTCCCCAAGTCTCCCTCATTCGCATCTAATACCCACTGAACAATCTCTGGCTCGACACTCGGGAAGATCTGCAGCAGCGTCTCCTTCGCCGCCTGCGCCGCATGACCGTGCGCCGAATCAATCTGCGCCTGTATCCCCGCTAAATCCAAATTCGGCGTCGGCGTCCGCGACACCCCCTGTCCCGATCGCAAGCGACTGCAGCCGCGGCGGAGTGAGCGCTGCACCCGGCGGTACGCGCGATGGCGTCTCGTCTGGCGGGCCCTGGTGGTACGCCGGCGAGTATCCGGGCGTCCCGGGCGGCGTGGCCAGGAGCGACTGCGACGATGCGGACGGGACGCGCCGCACGCGCTGCTTGTACGGCGTCTGTATCGGAGGCATGTAGCCAGCTTCGCCGGCAGGCGTCTGCGGCACAGCCCCGCCTGCGCCCCCCAGCCATATTAGGGTTATCACCGTAGTAATAGTTGGGCTGCCCCTGCTGCTGCTGGCGCGCTGCATCCGGATGGCTCCAGTGCGGTACGTTCGGCGGCGGGCCCTGCCCCTGGTGGGTTTGGGCTCGATTCTCCCGTCCCAGCTCAAAAGGCGCGAATGGTCCAGGGAGATACTGCATCTTCCCCTCCGCGCTGTCGAGCGCTTCGTTGAAGATGCGGCCCAGTGCGTTTAGCGGCTTCGAGATGGTGTCCCCGGTCTTCTGGAAAAGCCGCCGCGCGTCATCGGTGAGGGTCTGTACGGGCGTTGAAATTGCTAAAGGCTGGGCGGACTCTTCGCCTTCGTGTGAGGAAGAAGACGCCGATACCGGTCGTTGGGGTGTAGATGGAGCGGTTGGAGTGACGGGGGTGACGTGAGGGACGACCGGGGAGTCGGGTGGCAGAGACTGTAGAGCCTCTTCGACATTTCTGGGGATATTCGTTACTCCATTTTCTTTTCCCTCAGCGGCAGAAATTCCGTACCTCTCGAACTCTTCTTGAGTAATGTTGGATAACGACGTATGGTCCATAGTTTCTATGAAGGAAACAGCCCCCATCTGAACAAAGTCAAGTTAATTTTAAGAAACATGGGGGTAATAAGACGACTTGCAAGACTGGAAAGATAGTACCCTGCTTCACTTTGCAGTTTCACTGGATTTCTAAATCGATTAATGAACCTGAAGCACTCGTTAGCATCTTTAACCTGCACCATGATTGACATTACACACTCCACATTCGACAACAGATGCTCCGGGTTCGCCTTAAGCACCACATAAATCAGTATAGGGACAAACGAGTCCGCCCCTTCCTCTTTCTTCAAATGTCGTATGAGACCTGCACGACGCCAAGCCCGTCGTCAGCCCGATAGAACGAACAAAGAGAGGGCAGGCAAACCGAAGATGACCTTGCAGCAGTTGAGGATGCAGATAAGCTTATCCCGCGGGGCCTTGTAGTGGTTGACCTTCAGCAGCTCTGCATGGCGTGTCGTGAGCGGCGGATGTGCGCGGCGGAGGGAGAGTATGTCACTGACCTTGCTGCGCAAACATCAGGAAACCATTGCTGCCCTCGCCCACCGGAATATCGAGATGCGACTCTCGAATCCAGCCAAACAGTGCTATTCGCTGTGTAAGTACTCTGTCTCGCTCCAGATCATCGGCCGTTATATGTCGGCGTGGGACGGCTTGCGCCACGGCGGGAGTAAAGGTACTGTACAACAACGAGTAAGAAATGTGGGACTGACGAACTGAAGGAGAAACTGACAATTGATAGAGCTGATTCATGACGAGTTTCTCCATACCCTCCAGAGCGTTCTCAAACTCGGCGTCTGAAGCGTTCTTCCAGATGTCAGACTCGCGCATGGGTTTGACAATGAACTGAGAGGACGTTAGAGTAGCTTCGAAAAGAAAAATGTTACTCACGTTGAGGAAATCATTGATTATTTTCACCTGATCGCTCACGGTGAACGTCCGCTTGGCGAAATTGCTCAAAAAGCTAGCCGTAATTAAATTAATCGCTGGACCGACACAGATAGCATGACCGCGCACGATTTGAGATATTTCGCAACAATCTCGGCGTTCCTCGACTTCATCTGATCCAGAAACTTTTTGAAAGTCGAACGGAGGATCGCCTTTGCTCGCTTCGGATGACGTGGTGCCCGGCGTGCTGCGACCCGACGTGGTCGTCTCGCTTGCGCTTGCTGCGGATTGCGTAGATTGGTCTTGATTCTGCGGCGGCTGATTCTGTTGCGGCTGATTCTGCTGCTCGACGAATGCCGAGAGTGTAGAGGGTGATGGCACGCCGCGGGCGACATCCATCGAGCCTGGCCGCGACCGTGACTTGGATCGAATAGGAAGCGCGAACGTGCGGGCCAGAGCTGAGAAGGAAGGGAAGACGGAAGAAGACGGCGTTAAAGGCTGCGGCGCATCTAGCTGATGCTGCGAAGATGCCGGGTCGTCTTTGAGAGGAGGTACGGGTGGTGTGGGAGATGGTGTCCGCGGGGGTGGAGGGTGACCCTCTGCGCTCTCCCATGCCTCCCGGGCGGCAGCCTCTTCCTGGTTAGCTAAAGGATCGAATTCCAGTAGAACTTCCGAAGCCGGGGGTTTGAGATCGAGAGAAACAGACGGCGCGGCTTGAAATCCTTCGGAAAAGGACTGCTCTAATACAGAGGGATCCGGGGTGTGCAGGGGGCGTTCCTCCGCAGCTGCCGGCTCCTCCTCCCTTAGTGGTAGAATTGGTGACATCGTTCCATGGATTAGGGCTCTCGGGAGGCGCAGTCTGACCGCCAGAGGTCGGCGATGTCACCACTGGGTCTGCTGTAGGTGTAGAATCCATAAGGCTACTATGGACTTGGCCGCAGCCAACCCTTCGAGATGGAGGAGCAAGGCAAACGCGACGCGCCGTCACGGTCACGCCGCTGCTTGCCGCAAACTGCCACTGCGCACAAGACCTGCCGTATTTCTCGGGTGCGTATTGTTGACTTGTTACAACGCCAAGTTGACGTGAAATCCACTGTAAGGCTCGAAGACAGGCTCCTTTTTTGTACTTGAAGCTGTAGTGTCTCCCACACTGAATGACTCATGGTACTACCCTCCAGTTCAACGGATTAGTGTAAATTTACCCTGTAGGTCTACGTTTGAGCTGGTGCTTCAGATAAACACTTTTTCTGAATTATCAATTCCAGAACCAAGGCCGTGCCCACCATCCTTACAATTATTCCAAGGTGGGCCCTACCCAACCCTTCCATCGCATGCTCGAACCATTTGCTGCTAGTAAACCGTGCGGCGGGGGCTTCACCACGGCGACGGCACATTTTCCGTCGGTTCTTGCCGTGTCTGAATCCAAACTTGAACATGGACGTGTTCAATATTGAAGAGGACGTTTTCTTCTTCGAGTCGGCAGAGGAACGCCAGGCACGGGAGCTTCGGACGCTGCAGAACGAACTCGCCCCTATTGCGAGTCTCCCTCCAGAGATTCTGGCCGACATCTTCGTCCGCTGCGTCCCAACGTCCATCGCCACCGATTTGAGCTGGCTAAACGTCACCAGGGTCTGTAGCCACTGGCGCAACGTGTTGCTCGCGTGCCCTGACTTCTGGAGCACGCTGATCTTTTCACGCCCTAAATGGACGCCAGTCATGCTGGCGCGCTCGAAGATGGCGTCTTTGGTGGTTCGGGTGGATCTCAAGAAAGACCACGCGAATTCTCCGGAACCCATTCTGCTCGAGAACGCTTGGCGGCTTGGGATCTTGGATCTCCGCTCACCACAACACGAGCTCACTACGTTTTTGGGCAACTTGGAGCAGGCAAATGCCGCTCCTCGTTTGCAATGTATCAAAATTGTAAACACGAACATAGACAACCTGGGTGAGGGGGGCATGTGGCTGCCGCGAAATTTATTTCGCAGGACGGAAGTGGTCCAGAGCCGAAAAGCGGGGGGCACAACCTAGGGTTCAGTTACATCTCGAATGCTGCGCGTTTCCGTGGGACTCGGTGTGGTACTCTAACCTAACACATCTGCATCTAGAGAATATCAGTCCGGCGCAGCGTCCAACAATGGATGCCTTCTTGGCGATCCTCGTGGGCTCTCCAAACCTTCAAACATTAACCGTACTCCACTGCTCTCCGACCACTTCCCGCGGTTTCACCGTCGAACTCTCCCATCTTACCGCGCTCACCATTCACTGCAGTTCGTCGACGACATGTTCACGCCTGCTGAGCTATCTCATCATTCCTTCGTCGGCCGTTCTCGAGACTTCGTGCACCATCCCAGTCAATTATGATACCCGGAACATCTGCCAGAGTCTAATCCCAATATTCTCGGAAGATCTTTCTCCTGACACGTACGACACCGTCCGCATCGAATACGGTACCGTCCGCGTCGACCACAAAGGTGGTTTCTCGTACTCGCTGCATAACTCCGCCCGTCCCGAGTGGTCTCGCAAGCTTCGGATTGGCGCGATGACTTGGGGGCACGATAACGCCCTCCGTTTAACCGAGGCAGTGCGCGACTCCCTCGACTTCTCCCACATCTCGACGCTTCATCTAAACGGCATGCCCCTCATGCCGTTCTCCTGGGCCCCCGGCCACAACGACTCGTTCACCTCTGCACTTTCCCTGTGGGACACCATGGGCCGGAACCTCCATCGGGTTACGACGCTGCACCTGCACAAGTTCTTCCCCAGTGCGATGCTCGAGTTCCTCCTCACGCAGGCGATGCTCCTCGTCGGCGTCAGCCACTACAAGTCGTGCTTTAACACATTCCCGTCGCAGAGCGGAGGTCTGCCCTTCCGGGGCCCGGACGGAGTGCTGACCCATGCTTTCCCGTCGCTACGGTGTCTCGGGCTGCACGAGATCAACCTCGAGGACTCGCTGGGCCCGTGTAAGCCGTGGTCCGGGGACGTGCTGCGCGCGCTTCTGTGGGCGCGGCGCGAGGGCCGCGCGCCGATTTGGCAGCTGGAGATCGACGAGTGTACGAATGTCTCGACACATGAGCTGGCGCACTTTAGGCTGTTTGCGGACGTGATATATGATGGGAAGGGGCAGAAGACGGGGAGGAAGGCTGATGGAGCCGATGAGTCTCTTCGTTCTTATTCGATTGACATTTTCGTGCAAATGGTTTCGGGTACTTTTTGGGCAGATGATTTTGAGGATTCTCCGCGCCCGTCCCCTTGGGTGTAGATGTACATTGTAAACATTAAAATGGATATGTACCCGTACGCGTTGTAAAATTTATATACTGAGGGTGGGACGAGAGTCATTTCATGTTGTCATTCGCAAGTTACCTCGAGCATAGCTGAAGAACCACAAGTACTACAAAAAATACCAAGAAACGGCTAGAGGTGACGGGCCTGTCGACAGAATTCATACAGGCTGGTTCGAGCTTAGCTGGATTAACGTCGCTCGGGACTACAAGTAACATCTTTGTGTCGTTGATGCGTTAGCGACAACTGGCGAAAAAAGACGTCCCACGCAGTTGGAATCTTGAACGCAAAAGAGAAAGAAATGTAGTGAATTTTAACCTTACAAGTTCTCGACGTGCCGGCAAGTTATGGCAGCGTGGATCCAAGTCAATCAAATCCGTGGGAACTCGGAAAACGCGTCGACGCGTCGCGTCAGTGGCTGTGATGATCGACAGCAACCTCCTATAAATTCTTTCACTCTTTCACTCTCTTTCTTCCTCACCACCATCGTCTTTCTTTCTTCTCTCCGGTGCTAGCCACCATCTCGCCTGCACATAGCGATACTTCAGACCTTCCACGCACCCTCTTTAACCTAATCTCTTTCATTACCTCCACCCACCCACCTTTCATATCATCTCCAACCTCGCCACCTCAGCGCACCACTGAAAATGTCTGCGAATGCCAGGGATATCAGTAATGTGGTCCTGGACTTTGTCAATAGTGATCGATATGCGCCCGAGCCGCTTTTCGATGTCCCTCCCGAGGATTGGCCACTCATGCTGGACCTTGATGAAACCCACGCACCGGACACGAAGGATCTATCCCAGGCTCTACTGCGTGACGACCTGTCGACAACGGGGAAGGAAGTTCTCGAATTTGGTCTCTTCCTCTTGATCTCAGGCCCCGAATCGGACGCTCTACGAGGGATGCCCAGCGACTTTCTGCAGGTGCGACTCCCAGCTTTCCTGGATACAGTCCGAGTGTTAACCAAACGTATTCCAGATTGTGCGCCAGTCCGTCATCCGCACAGAAGCCTTGGAGGCAATTTTTCGTAAAATCCACCCTAGTCTATTCGATCGCGAGGTCCGCGGCCAGCTCGATGCTTGCTTCCAATATCTGGTCGGCTATGCATGGGAGAACATTTTGAGCAGGAACATAGACATACTGGAGGCGTGGTTGAGGAGGATTTTCGGTCCGGTTCTGGAGGCGGCCGCGACTGCTTTCAAGGCTTAGTACGTCCTGTTCCAGCTACTGTATCCGGACTGACAAAGTCTAGCAAACCGAGACGAGACACGTTCAGTTCCAGGGCGGAGGCTCGAGAGAAGAAGCGCAAAACATCTGGTATGTTCTTTGTTCTACCGAGTGTCGTCTTCTGACCAGGACTATCCTCGCTAGTCGTCAATTTTCTAAAGAACATTTATGCCATACAAGCACCCGCACACAAACCCGTTGACCAGGAAAATTTCGATATCTCGGCCTCTTCTACTATTGGGTCGCCGCGCCAGGCCATCCTGTACTCTCCACCCGCAGTAAGAGTTTGTGTCCATGTTCCTTGAACTGTCATCTTTATATTGTTTTAGATCCCCGAGTTCAACCCTGATGCTTACAGTCCTTTCGACGCCTCCTTTCTATCCCGCCGTCAAATTCTCCCGTCCACTCCAGAGAGCCCACTTCGTGTAGAGATCTTTTCGTCATTAAAACGGACTTCGCTGACTCCTATGCATATACTATAGCGTTTCCAAGTGTGGACCGTCCCCAGCCCATTCAACCTCGAGGCCGTACTCGGGACGCCCGGGCGCCCGGACGACCGGCCCTCCAACGATGTGATTTGCGTCTGTCCACGTTCTGGCTCATGTACTGACAAATTCTACCGCACCAGGCATTTATGCCCACGGTCCAGGCACTGCTCCCGCCTTTCCAGGTACCTCATCCCATCCCACATTATACTGGCCCACTAATCAGATTTGAATGTAGCACGTCGCCCCAGTATGGCACTCACTCGTTTTTCTAGAGAGGTGCAATATTCATGTTAATTCTTTCAGAGGACTCAGACGCCTACCCCGGAGCCGTTGAGGCGTGTCAGCGAGGACGAGCTGAAACAGCTGTTCTATGAATTCACGGAGAGCAAGGTAAGGGCTACATATTTCTTCTTCTAGAATTGTCTGAACTCTCCGCAAGACGTCCCCGCCACGTCAGCCCTTGACACCGACCAACCATTGATTCAACACCGCACGAACCGTCTGGACGGTTATATCGTGTCCGTTTCTATTTTATTACTTGCGGAAGGACCGTAATGTAGCTCAACCGTCAATTTCTTTCTCAATGTTCAAGTACTTGTGATGTATCCTTAAACGTTGTGTAAAATTGATTGTATTGGCGATAGCTTTGACGGTTTCATACTACTATATCTTCCACACATGAAATATTTCTAGTCAGATTTCAGTCCATTGCCATGGCCGATGAAATCCAAACGTTCACATTATACGCGTTAATTTAATTCGAAGCTGGCCCTGTAGCACGTATAGCCCACTCTACAGATTGAGAAAGGAGCCAAAGTCTCCCCTTGTGGTCATGGCCAAGGAATATTATCCAGTGCGGTTGGTGCTGAAAGTGGGTTGTCAGACCGACCAAAGTTATGCAGAAACAGCACTTACATCGGAGTAAACACAGACGCGGGGTTAGTTTTTTCAACAAAGCTCCACACAGTCCGCTCCTTGAAGTTATTACCCTTCCAATCGTTGAGATAGGCAGGGTAATACGGCATCGACGATCTCAAGCTGATATCATGAGCGATGAGCACGAGGATGTCCGGGTCCGCATCGAACGTTGCGAGCTTTTCCAGCGACACTTGGGAGGTCACTGGGTCCGCGTAGAACGAATCCGGCAGATCCGAGATGGCGAGGAGCTGCTGGGCGCGGGAAGGCATGTCGAAAGCGCCTTCGGTGGATCGCGGGGACCAGAAATAGTCTGTGGATATCGATGTTTTGGCCTCTTCCAGGAGGTCCGCGGGACAGGGGAAGTTTTGCTGGAACTGGGGCCGCGGGCGCGCCTCGCCGACGTGGTGGAAGGTGTCCCCGCCGAGCGCTATGAATGAAGTCGGAGTGACGCGCGCGAGAGCGGTCATATGGCCTGGTAAGTGCTAGATAAGAGGGTGTCAGAATAGGCGCCGCCGAAAAATGAAGAACACTCACACCGGGTGTGTTCAAGAGATAGAAACTTCCGTCGCCAAAATAATCTATGGCTTTCAGGTCGCTGAACGTGAGGTTCGCTGCGGAGAAGTCTATCTTGGTGACTTTGCGGCCGCTAAGGACGATACAATGTAAATGACATCGGGATCTGAAAAATGAAAATACGAGCTCACGCTAAATCGCTTGCTTGCAGCGTCGCATTGGGGGAATTTGGATATATTGCGGTATCCGTTTCCGCGCCAATTATGAGCTCTGTGGTGTTGGGAAATTTGGACATGTCTCCCTATGGGAATGTCAAGTTGAATTGGTTCAAAAAAAAGTAGGGGACGCACTATATGGTCGAAATGCGCATGACTACGAGACAGATCAGCATGGGGACGACTGGGAACTGAGGGGGCTCACCTCCAGATGACAGCGTCTATACTGGAAAGGGAGATCCCTCCACCTTGAAGCAATTCTGTAATGTCCTTGGGTTCCTCCAATTGGAGGACCCCGGAGGAGGCGAAGATAGCCACGCTAGGCGCCAAATTGAGGGGATCCTTCCGCATTCCGAGGTCGAACATAAGACGTTTGCCGGAGTTGTTATGCTCCACCAAAAAAGAATACATGGGAAACAATGCGTCTTCGTGGCCCGGAAGGATGGGCGAGTATATGGTGTGCGCTTCTTTTGCGAGGCTTGCATTCCCGACATTGAACACCCGAACGTCGACAGTTGCGTTGGAGTGTGGAATGCCAAAGTCGAGCCAAGATGCGCGCGTCCCGCCAACGAGAAGGCTAATAAACAGACCTGAGATGAGGTGCATGCCAGTAATATGTAGGGGTGGTACACTGTCTGCGTACTCTCGGTGCAAGCCTTTAAATAAAAAAACAATGAAAAATCGGATCCCCGACGTCCGCGCGGATTATCGGAAAAAAATAAATTGCTTGCTAAGGGTTTGGAGCTGACGAGGTTGCTAAGAAATTGACTCGACTCGGAGCTCCGTCGAAACCAATTTGGACGCTGAGACTGGTGCTTGCATAAAGGCTGTTATATATCCGAGTTTCTGAGTTCTCTGTATTCAGTTCATTCGGCGGATGCTCAGTACTGAGTGGGATTCTCGATGCGAGACGCCTGAGTTCTGAGAATCGAGCAATAAGACTTCGTCGTGTCGATCGGGATTCAGGAAGTGGTTTGGAACTTTGTTGAGTCGGCCTCGGATCCGTAGGACACATGGGGATCGCCGGGTCCGACATTTTTCGGCTTTCATCAGCACGGCCGGCATTTTGAAACAAGACGTCCAGTTCAGGGAGAATCGAGCGGAAGAAGTATTTTGGCTATCTTCTGCGACTGAACATTGTGTTGAGTTTGTGGTGGGTGAAAGCTGAAAGCATGGGGACTCTTAGCCTTGGCTCAGACCGCATCAACAAACAATGGAACGGCACACGCGATCCGAACCTGAACCTAGCTGAAAATTCAACGAACTACTTCCAGGTACCGGCCGTTGTACTTCTTTCGAAGCTCGAGTTTTTTCTCTGTTGCACTGGCCTGCTCTACCAATTTTCTGCAGTGAATTTGTGTCCAACCCTAAGACTGGAAGTCAATGTCAGCCATTATGGCAGAGCGGGCAGAAGCAAAAGTCTAGTTCTGACCACAGTGCGATGATGAGGTTCAATACCGATACATACCTGAGAAAGCCCTCCGTCGAGCCACTGCGGCTTTTCTGTTAAACACAATTCTTTCGCAAATGGCTCAAGTCTCGACGCGATAGGCACCCATTTGGCCTTGACTATCCCTTCTTTCGTGTACGAGAACCAGAATCAGGCGATATCGTAGTTATCGAGGCGATCGACGAAGACGATGAGACCATATCATCCGCCAGTCTCGATGATGCTGTGTCCATCCGAGACGATGGAAGGGATGTAGCGGGGGGTCGGTTGGATAACGAGTGGCACGATAAGTGTCCATGCGCTCATCCGTCGCAATGTAGCCGTACAGGCATTCGCGTCCGAGAAGGTTGTCGGGGATAGGATATCTTGTAGTCCGGCGCTAATTCAGTTGTTTTATTGGTTACTTAGTTAGATGCAGCGATAGACATGATGACCGGAAATCTGAGGTGACCGTACCAAATGCGCTACCGGTTCCCAGTCTTGTGAATGTGGAGACAGTGGTCGTGGAACTTGGAAGGATACTAAGTGGTCCGAGTCATGTCGATCAAACTTCAAGACACAGCCACAAACTGCCTTTTCGAGCCATCAGCGGTTTGCTCTTTCCAGAATCCACCACAATGGACATCCCGGATCCACCTCGCCAGCGCGTCCACATCTCAACCGGCGACCTTCCAAGCAAAAAGATTCAGACCCTGGCAGCTGCGCACCCATTCACCCAGCAGGAACGTTCGTCCGTGGTGAAAGTTTCGCGACCATGGACTCCATAGCTTAGGCTTCTACTTATGCAGCTCGACATCGTCTTTCCCGCTAATGACGCTCTGGAGATGGCACTATGCAAGCTCGAGACTGCGTACGTGAAAGCCAGTATGGAGTTGGCAAGTCTAGTTGAGCAGGCGGAGACGTTTGTGTCCCCGCTTGAGATGAAGAGGTGATTTTCATCAAACATGACAAGGAAAACAATCACTCATATGGACGAATATTGCAGTAACGTCACCGCGCTAAGCGTTACCCCGCACTCGGATAACATCTGGTGCCTCGACCAGCGCGGGGTCTTGACTCTCCATCTCTCGGCGGAGAGCTACCAGACGCTTGGTATCACGGGGCAGAAGCTGCCTTTCAAGAGCCGTTCGTCCGAGCACAGTAAGCTCGCTCACCTTCTATTCGACATTTTCCGAAGGGCTTCGCACTTACAATATACGTAGCTGTCACCCTTCCCCTGCAGCCGAGCGCGGACTCGCTCAAGAACCGACAAAAACGAGACGCCGCGTTGAAAGCATGGGACATGCGTCGAAGCCAAGCGGGGGAGGCGCCGTGGACGGTGTTGTACTGTGCGAACGGTCCGTCGGCGTGCCATGTATCCACTCATACGCACACTAAACGAATAACGACCGCTAGATGCAGAAGCAACCACCCAATTCGCAGCCTCCAACGGGCACGCAAATCTCATGCGAATGGTCAAGTGTCAAACGACCGCCTCGCACAGCGTGCGGGTCCCCACGGTGAACCTCCCGGCGCGTCCCCCAACATCGGACCTGGACGCGGTGGAAGACTGGGACGAGGAGATGCACGCGCTCTTTGAGTGGGTCGGGATGGCGGGGCTCGGGTCGCAGCGGTATGCATTTCGCGAAATTATTTAAATAATGAATTCGCTCTTATTTGGGACTACGCCAGACTACAGGCGAACGACCGCGCGGATGCGTACGTTGCGGTGTACGAGCCCCCGCAGTCTTCGACGGCGACGGTAGGGGACGTCACCCGCCTCCAATGGCGGGGCTTCCTTTCCCCCGATTTCGTCCAGTCTGTAATGGACGTTGTTTTGAGGTGCCTCTCGCTCTTATTTTTCTTTTCTTTCAAAACGTGCTCACCGGCTGCTTTATATTAGCGTTGAATCCCCTCATCCTCAATTTGTCTCCATCACCTCGCATGCGTTCCCCGCGGCGCCTGTATCTTACATCCCGCCAGGAAAAGATAAAGACAGAAATCTCAGAACCCCCGCTCGAGTACCGAGCGAAGACGGGGAAGATACCTGGAGTTTACTGGTTGCACGCGAGGGCGACACGAAGCGCTGGTGTCTGGCAGAGAGCATTGGGCCGCTGGACACCCGGTGGGGATAAGTCGGACTCATCTCTTATTCTCGGGAGGTTAAGCAGCAGAATAAAACTAGTATGATAAAAGTAGCTAGCAGCACATACAATACACAAGTGTCCCCAATACGATTCGGTGATACAGACGAGAGAACGAAGGAGTGTGTGTTGCGTTGTGTAAAGGACGTGACGTGCAGGAGAGGCATACATATGTGTGTCAGGCGCAGAAGAAAAAATGACGATGAACGATATCCGCATGAAGGGGCCAAACGAGAGGGCGGAAGGAGCGAGGGCGTGATACAGGGATCATAATGAAGCAGCACTGGGCATGCAATGCGTGGGTGCATAATTTTGTGCAGCGAAGAGGGGGTGCAGATCAGACGTTCTGCGCGCGACGGCGGGGCGTGATACGCGCGAGGGACTGGCGTGCGCCGGGGTTCGTGAGCGGGCCCGCGGAGTGCGAGTAGGTGTGGCGGACACTCGGGGAGCCGGGGCTGGCGGACGGGTGGGTGCGCGAACCCCAGACGTAGATGCGCGGCGTGACGGTGGGGGCCGGCGACGGGGTCATAAGCTGCATGTGGGTACTGTACACGGCGGGCGGGGTGGTCGGCGAGGCAGACGTGGGGGACGCGGGGCTCGGGGAGGACGGCTCGACGGGGATACTGATCGGGGGCACGCTCACGCGACGAGGCGAAGGCGTCGCGTTGGCGCGC
The DNA here is from genome assembly GCA_014462655.1 of Mycena venus. Taxonomy (NCBI): domain Eukaryota; kingdom Fungi; phylum Basidiomycota; class Agaricomycetes; order Agaricales; family Mycenaceae; genus Glaucomycena; species Glaucomycena venus. The sequence goes on along the minus strand of JACAZI010000007.1, from coordinate 4,666,410 downwards.
TCGAGATCGGTCGCGGTGGTCGAGTTCCGGAGCGAAGACGGGGGGTGGATGGGGGAGGCTCCGAGTACGACGACGGGGCGCGGGCGGTCAGAGTCGGCCGTCGCGCGGATGGTCACCCCATCGTCTGTATCTGTACGCGCGTACGAAATCTCGCCCGACACCTCATCCACCACGGGCGTATAGGTCGCACCACCACCAGACTCGTCGACCAGGCGGTCCCATATCGCAGTCATCCTGACCGGCTGGGACGTGTCCTCGAAGGGGGCTGTCGCGGCCGCTGTCGCTGCTGTCTGAGCCGGAATCCGAGACGACAACGGGGTGCTCCAGGCGGTCGACCTCTCCCATGTCCATGAACGCCTCGTACTCCGCACCCTGGAAGAACTCGTCCGAGTCGGGGTCGAAGGGGTTGGAGATGCTCCATCTCGCGGGGTCGGGAGTAACAGATTCTGGCTGGACCCTAATGGCAGGGGCCTTGGAACCGTATTTCTCGGAGAAGAGCGCTCTACCCATTTCAGAGGGGAAGACAAGGACTTTTGAGGGGGATACAAGCAAAACGGTCAAGGATTGCTCGTAGAGTGCTGAGGCTGGGCCTGAAGAGCTTTTGTGACGAGGAAAAGAGGGAGATTGATGTGACACCGAGCGTTGTGACCGACGCGTCCACGTACACAGCCACACTGACCACAAACAACTCATTGTCCGTCACGGTGGTCGCCTTTCAAGGCAAGCAAAGTCCATCGACACTCAAGGAATGTCCAAGATTTTTCCCTTTGTTTGTCGAAGCGTTAGAAAGAAACTCACGCCGAGTTCCCGATTGGGACTGCTGTTGAGATTTCTGATCCATTAGGGGGTTTCAAAGTTAAAACTTTGGGCCCAACTTGAGGTCCAACTTGACCTCCAACTTGACCTTCAACTTGCGGAGTTGGGAACCCAAGTTGGGGTCGTTGTCTGTGAAACACCTAAGCAGACGCGCAAGGCCCAACTTCGGAAGTTGAGGCGTCGCGTATCAGAAGCGAGGTGATCCAGGCTTGGGACCCGAATTAGCCGAAGTTGGAGACGAAGTTGGCCATCAAGTTGAGCACCAAGTTGGATGTCAAGTCGAGCTCTTGTGCACGACTTGACCTCCAACTTGGATTTTTGGGTTCCAACTTGACCTCCAACTTCGCAAGTTGGAACCTAAGTTGGAGCTCAAGTTGGAGCTCAAGTTGGGCCCCAGATTTTAACTTTGAAACCCCCTATTGATTATCGTATAGTAAGAGAAGTTGGAGAGGACTAATCTATTTCGAAGACACCCAGGGCTCTTGGACATTTCCAAGCTTAAGAATCAAGGTACAGCCAAGATACATCCCAAAGTTCGCATGCCCGAAAAGTAATTTGCTATTCATCTACTGGAGACCCCTGAACACTTCGAAAGAACTCTTTGCGAGCTCTTGAGGGCATTGAAACCCAATCAATCATCTACGAGAAGATTGTGATGGAGTAGGAACGAAGAGAGTTATTCTCTTCATTAGCGTTAGCCTTACACCCCACCGTCAGCCCTTTGCCATCATATCCCACAGCGGCAGACTGCCACAAGTGCACCAGGTCATGCACAAAACCACATTGGGACTCCTCGATCATCAACCTCTGAATCGGCGCGCCGCCCTGACGCCACGCCCACAAGAACGCACCCAAAATGTCCCCGCTGCGCGGCTTGAACGCGTCCAACGACTCACCCAAATTTATTTGATGCAGCTCGAGGCGCTGTAGCTGGGACCACGCATGGGTAAGCGCACCGTCCGGGTCACGAAATGAGAGACAGCCTGGCGATCTGAAGCAGGACAAGTAGTGGCTGACGCCGATGAGGAGCATCGCCTGCGTGAGTATGAACTCGAGCAGCCCGCCAGGGAACGATTTGTGCAAATGGAGTGTCCTCAGGTGAGGGAGGTTCCGGCCCATGGTGTCCCACAAGGAGCAGGAAGGGTGGAGAATGTTATCTTTCCGGGGGAGGTGCACATTGGGCATGCCATTAAGGTGCAGCGTCGTGACGGTCGAGAAATCGAGATGGTCCCGCACTGACTCTGTTACTCGGAGCGTAGAAGGCCAGTCGTTTACCCAGGACGCTGCTTCAATCCGGAGCCTGCGAGACTACTCGAGATGGGCAGAATGATGGAGTGAGTAGGTGACACCTGTTTCTGTGGTTGATATGAACAGTGTCATACATGTGAGAAGAGAGTCTTCGAAGAAGATGGGAATTAGATCCTGGTAGATGATCTCGGTATCGTGGTGTGTCGGGATGGTGCATGAAGCATCGATAATGGCTGACGGCGGGATGACAAGACACTTCAACAGATCCCAGCATATATATGGGCACCCTTAATGGTCAAAGGTAAGACGGGGAAGTTCGAAAGCTCAGCCTTTAGTAGGGGAGGAGTGGATTACGGTGAGGGTCTCAAGGTTGGGAGAGTCGACGAGGATTGCCAAGAACGCCTCCATTGTCGGACGCTGCATTGGGTTGATGCCTACCAAACGAAGATGTGTGAGATGGGTATACCACGGCGAATCCCACGGGAACGCGCAGCATTCGAGATGTAGTCGAAGACCTAGCTGCGTGCTGGTTTTCCTGCTCTCAATTACCTCTCCTCTGCAGAATAAATTTGTCGGCAGCCACATGCCACCCTCACCCAGGTTGTCTTCGTCGGTGTTGACGACTTTGATATCATGTAACCGAGGTGCGGCATCCGCGTGTTCCAATTTGGTCATGAAGGCATCGAGCTCTAGCTGTGGGGAACAAATATCCAAGGTCCCAAGTCGCGATGTGTGCTCGAGGAGGACTGGTTCCGCAGAATTCTCATCCTCCTCATAGTCCTCTCGGAGATCCACGCGAACAATGAGAGAAGCCATCTTCGAACGCGCGAAGCATGACCGGCGTCCACTGCGGACATGACAACACGGGTGTACTCCAAAAGCTGGGACAGGCCAGTGCGACGTTGCGCCAGTGGCTACAAACCCTCGTGACGTTTAGCCAGCGGAGGTCACTGTGAAGTCTGCGGTGCGTTAGGATGCAGTGCACGAAGATGTGCGCGAGGATCTCTGCAGGCGGGCGCGAGATGGAAGCAAGCTGGTTCTGTTGTGTCCGAGCCTCCCGCACTCAACGGTCGTCTACGGACTCGGAGAGCTCTTGTTTAATATCGGACATACCCATCGATAGCTATGAGCTGGTGGCCGTTGCTCGAGCTTACCTAGGAGAAATGTAAAAGATGGGCGGCTCACCATATGAAATCCGTAAGTACAGACTTTGGGTAGGCAGAAAAGAAAGTGCTTCTCTGCCAGAAATTGCCAGTCTCAAGAGAATTCAAGAGAAATGTAGACGCTGTAGCTGATGTACGCGCGTCCGAGTGTCACGGCCGTAGAAAACGGGTTTACAGCGATGTTATGCGCGATTGTCGGGGAATCGCAGGTTCGCTCGCGTGGCGCGTCCGTCACGAAGGTGGAGGCGTAGCAAGGCCAATGGTAGAGTCGGAGCGTGAGAAAGAAATTGGGCCACTCTCAGCTTTAATTCAAGTTCAAGGATAGAACGTAAGTCACTTCTGTCACAGCAATACATTTCAATACATTAATTAAATCGAAACTCCTAACGGCCGCACTTTCCTGTTTCTGCCGAGGGCAATGGAAAAAGGTGTATCGAGGTACGACCGGTTTCTACTTTTAGGTTTTTGAGTAAGTATGCAGCCTTCTGTGGGGGTGGCGGCCGCTCGCTCCGGGGGATATAACGGCGGGGCAGACGCTATTTGAACTTGATAGCCACGACCTGGCCACGACCCGCAATGGGAAACACAGCAGCCATGAAACCAACCCGCTTGCTCATTCTCGCCGGCGGCCGTTCCGACGAGCATGAGATATCTATTATTTCCGCACGCTCAGTTTTGGAAGCCGCAACCACCGTACCGAATCTCGATGCCACAGGGCTCGTCGTCACCCGCGAAGGCCGCTGGCTCAGTCCCCAAGAAAGCCAGAAGGCGCTGGCCGAGGGTAGTGCGCGCCACGGCGGCGAACCCGCGCTACACAGCGCACATGTCGTGACCGAATACGACGTGGTCTTCCCGCTGATGCACGGACCTTTCGGCGAAGACGGCACCGTCCAGGGTATGCTCGAGCTCGCGGGCGTACCGTATGTCGGCTGCGGCGTGCTCGCGAGCGCGTTGTGCATGGACAAAACGATGACCAAAGAGGTGCTGCGCGCCAACAACATCCCCCAGGTCCGCCATTTCGCCTTCACCCGCCAGGCGTACGCCAACGATCCGGCGCACATCATCAACGAGGCGAAGAGGCTGCGCGCCCCGTGGTTCGTCAAACCCGCGAACCTCGGCTCGTCGGTCGGCGTCTCGAGGGCGACAGACGATGTCCAGCTCAAAGTCGCCATCGAAGAAGCGCTGCGCTACGACCGGCGCGCCCTCGTCGAAGAGGAGGTGCTGGATGTGCGCGAGCTCGAAGTCGCCATCCTCGGTAATGACGCCCCTAAAGTCAGCCCCGTGGGCGAAATCACCCACAACGGCGACTTTTACGACTACCCCACCAAATACACGGATGGCAGATCGCAGAGGCACATCCCCACCGACGCGCCGCACGCGGTGTGCGAAAAAATCCAAGAGCTGGCACTGCGCGCGTACCAGATCCTCGACTGTGCGGGCTTTGCGCGCGTCGATTTCTTCTATGCTGCAGAAACTGGCCAAATCTTCTTGAATGAGCTGAATACCATCCCCGGATTCACGCCATTCTCGATGTACCCGAAACTGTGGGAATCAGGCGGTATCAGCTATGGAGAACTCATCCAGCAGCTGATCGATCTCGCGCTAGAGCGTCATCAGTCACGTCGCTAGAAATTGGATATGGTCTGCATACCCAGATAATAGACTATAACGAGCCACTTGCGAGCTTGAGCGTCTGGCCGTACGGTTGGGTATGGAACGACTGCGAATCATTGCGAGACTCGACCAGCCGGACGAAGATGCCGATGGAATCTGAACGCAGAGACTCTGCCTCTTCATGGGTTTTGGGACGCTCCCTCTCTTGCACCACGCCATCATATAGCACATCCGCATATGGCCCGAAATGTTCCAGATCGTGCGTGGAGATACCTGGGCACTCCTCAATGTCCAACTGTTGAATCGGCGCGCCGCCCTCACGCCGCGCCCACAACAACGCACGCAGCACATCACCACACAAGTCCAAGTCGATGTTGTGCAGAGCGAGACACCGCAACCCGGGCCACGCGTGGGTAAGCGTACCATCCGGTCCCCGAAACGGCAGGCCAGAGTCAGACGTGGGAACGTAGAAGGGCGACTTGAAGTGGCTGACGCCGATGAGAAACATCGCTTGGGTGAGCAGGAACTCGAGCCATGGGCCGGGAAGTGAGTTGTGCAGATGCAGCGTCCGGACGCGAGTGAGGTTACGGCCCATGGTGTCCCACAAGGAGAGAGTAGCGTAAAAGTAATCAACCTCGTCCTCGGACTCAAAGGGGGGGAGGGGCACGTCAGGCATGCAGCGGAGGTGCAGCGTCGTGACAGTCGAGAAATCGAGATGGTCGCGCACGGCCGCCGTTGAGCCAAGGGCGGGCCACCAATCTTTTCCCCAGGCTGCGTCGATCTGGAGCTTGCGAGACCACTCCTGACGGGCGGAGTGAAAGAAGGAGTAGGCGAAACCGTTGATGTAGTCGATGCGGACGCTGTCGTACATGTTGGGAGGAAGATCTTGTGACAATACGGGGATTAGATCCTGGTAGATGATCTTTGTGAGCTTGAGATCATATTCCGGAACGATGATGGATGAAATGTTGATAATCGCTGACGGGGGGACGACAAGACAGCGCAGGAGATGATAACATAAGGACGTGGAATCGTCGATGGTTAACAAGGTAAGATTGCGGAGTTGGACAGGGAATGGGCGGCCCATGGTTGGGCAGCTGTAGACCAATGTCAGAGTTTCAAGGTTCGGAGAGTCGACGAGGATAGCCAAGAAAGTTTCCGTTGTGGGGCGCTGCGTTCGGCTGATGTCCCCCAGATGAAGATGAGTGAGATTGGAATACCACGCCGAGTCCCACGGAAACGCGCAGCTTTCGAGATGTAGTCGAAGATCCTGCAGGGTTTTCCTGCTCTCAATTACCTCCCTCCGGCGAAATAAATTCGTCGGCAGCCACATGCCACCCTCGCCCAGGTTGTCCTCGTCGATATTCACAATTTTCATGTGCTGAAGCCGAGGAGCGGCATCGGCGTGTTCCAAGTTGGCCATGAAAGCAGCGAGCTGTAGCTGTGGGGAGAAAATATCCAAGGTTCCTAGCCTCGACGTGTGCTCGAGGAGGATGGGTTCTGGAGAATTCTCATAGTCCTCTCGGAGATCCACCCTAACCACGAGAGAGGCCATCTTGGAACGCGCAAGCATGACCGGCGTCCATCTGGGACGGGAAAAGATGAGCGTGCTCCAAAAGTCAGGGCACGCGAGCGCGACGTTGCGGAACAGGCTGCAGACCCTGGTGACGTTCAGCCAACGCAAGTGGCGCTGAAAAGTAGTCGGGACGCATAGAACGAAGGATGTCCGCTAGGATCTCGGGAGGCAGACGTGCGATGGGGACAAGCTCGTTTTGCTGGGTACGAATCTCGCGGGCCTTGCGTTCCTCTGTGGACTCTGCGAAGAAGAAGTCTCCTTCGATATCAAACACGTCCATGTCTGGGCCGCCAGAGACGACGAGAGGGCTGAATATCGTTGGCGTTATTGAAAGGACCTCATGGCCGCGGCGCAGATGCTGTATGTGGCTGTGCACAATGGATCCCATATAAAGCGCGTCAAATTTGCCACAGCTTTCTTTCTGCAACCACCACGACTGCGCATACGTATACTGTCCTTTTGCGGTATTTGTGAGTCTCTTTTCCATCGTGATACTGCCTCTACAACGCGTGTTGCGTGCCAGTAAACCCTCAAAGTCACTCGCCAGATATGGCCCACATTCAAGACCCATCCAGCTCCAACTGGTCCTACCGTCCCCCCCTCACCGACTCCGTGCTTTGATGGCTTTTCAAACGTACCGCTTGATCAGCCATTCAGCGAGACTCTTTGCGGTAATTACTTGAGTATGCTCGCACAGCAGCCCTCCAACTCCGGCGCGGGTGGGGACTTTCCGTCGACCACCGTTCCGCCGGTGTATGGTGGTGGCAAGCACGAGCAGGACCCTGCGCCCGGTGCAGGGGACCTCTATTATGAGTGGTGCAATGAAGGCGACGATGATAGGTCGCGTTACCTGACGTCGCCTCATACGCCTTTGTGCTCCTTCACCGGAGCCACCCCCAGCCCCAGTGATACGCCCTTGGTCACGCCGGACATGGGCGCGGGCATGGATATCCAGGGCAATTTTCAGGACTCGGACGTAGTCCTCTTTGGCGGTCTAGGTGTGAAGTCTGTCCCCACAGTTGATGAGTACAGGCCGGCAGCAGCAGCAGCCCCCGAAGCTGCCGCCCACCGACCACTTGTGGACCTTCAGCCCAAGCACCCCCGCGGTCGATTCGTTCGAGCCTGTCGTCCCTGCGAGCGACCCCGTCATCCCATATGCGAAAAAGCGGCGCGCAAGCGCGTCGAAGAAGGTGGTTGCTTTTGTCGATGACGAGGAGGAGGAGGAGGAGGAAGGGAGTCGCCTACCACCACCTCCACCAACCGCAAGCGAAGCCCAGAAGATCGAGTACAAACGTCCAAATGAACACCCTTGCTGCGCGCCGGAGCCGCCGGCGCAAGGCCCAGCACCTGCAAGCGCTCGAGGAGAAGGTAAAGATGTTGGAGGCGAAGCGTGTTATGTGGCGGGAGAATGCGCTGACAGTGCAGAAGATGCTGAAGAGCAGGGGTATCGACTTCCCTTTTGATGAGGAGTGAAGACGTGTCGTAAGATGCTTTAGAATCTCCTGGCCATTGCAGTGATAGTAAAGACTCAAGGTGCATTGTATGCACCACCTTTCTTTTCTTTGGACTCGTAACACACACCCCTACTCCCTCTGTACTCCATACCTATTTGGTTATTTGTACTTTTACCAAAGACTCGCATCTGCACAAATCTTGTATCATTCGTGTTTTATTTTGGTTATGGATATTTTGTTTTGACTTTCGAGAGTACTTTTTTTTTTTTTTTTCGTCTTGGACCTTGGAGGTGAAAGACCGGGCCAAAAATCTCTAAATTAGGAACTGAGCGTGAATTTGTCGAAGCTCACCTGAAACCAAACAACGCGGAACCACCGCCGACTGCGCACAAGACAGTCTTGTCTCTGCCCATTGTACTAGGCTTTCCATGCAAGCTCAATGTCGGGAGCGTTAACGACCTGCCCGTTCTCAATGCTGTCTGCCCCGCGAAAATAACATAATCTCTCCTCCAAACCCTCCTCAAGATGTACAAGCCGCAATCTCGCGCAGAATTGAAAGCCTCTCAGTGCCGAAGGAACCCTCTCAGCCTTCTGGCGGCGCGCTTGTGGCTTTGTACACTCGAAAGCCTTTCTACCTCCATGCATCTAAACGCGACAATCTCCAACGCTCGCACTTTTTTTGTACCATCCAGCGTCCATTCCTTAGGTTCAGCCGTCTGCCGGCACGTGCTAATTTCTGGTGGTCTGGACCCTCAATGAACGCAACGGCAAATCTCACGCTCAACAGCTTTGAAGTTGGAGCCAGTTGGAGTAGCTACGGCGCTTCGGCTGTGCCACTGCCTGGTGCCATGCCATGGTCGCCATTCCGCAGTGACGCGTAGCACTTCTTCTTCTTTCAAGTACGCCGCCCGCATGTCCGCCGCCCTGACGACACCCTGGCGCGCGCCTGCTGATAAGATGTGATCGCGTGGCGGCAGCCGCACTGCACTGCCTCACCGCCGCCCCAGGCTGTGCCTCAGCCACGCTATGTACTACTGCGCACGAACCCCACCCAACGCACCGTATAAATACGCCCTCATGCGCCCAACTCAAAGCTTTCAACCAACCGAGACGAGATGTGGACCTACAGCCCCAGTACCCCTGCACTCGACGCCTTCGAGCCCGCTGTCGCCCAAAACGACCCCGTCATCCCGGCCCCGCCCTCGCTCTCGCCCAGAGTCAGGCGACGACCCCGGCATCCCACTCGACGCCCCGCTCGTCAACCCGGCGCGGACCTACGCACCATCGACGCCGTGCGCGAACCGCGCTGCGCCCTACGATCTCCGACGACGGCCGCCCCCAGGCTACCCGCGCTCCGTGGCTGGTTCCAGCGCGGACGAAGACGCCGAGGAATATGAACCGCTGCCCGATCGAAACTTGGATCCGGAGGGTTACAAGCGGCGGAAGAACACATATGCGGCGCGCAAGAGCCGCCAGCGCAAGGCCGATTATGTACGGGGGCTTGAAGAGCAGACGGAAACGCTCTGGGCCGAGGCGACTCTGTGGCGCGGCCGCGCGCTGTTGGCCCTCAAATTATTGCAGAGCAGGGATATCATGACGGAGTTTTCGTTCGACGATGAGCCCGAGGAGCAGCAGTACTGCTTGGGCCACTTGTAGACTATGACTATTTACCAGAGCACCCGTTGTACCACTTGCCAGCTGTTATGTTTATATGTTGTATGTGCAATGTATATGTTGTATTCTATGTACAGTCGTAAACCGGGAAGCGAAACGGTGCCCCATTCGCTACCTTCAAGGGCCTCAATGAGCACAACTTTTTTTGAATGAATTCTAAAACCTCCACACATTGAAGGACTTGACTCAATCACCTGAGGCTTCTTGGGAGCTGTGTGTGGATAGCCACCCATGCATTAGTTACCTTGTTAGCGCTCAGTAAACTGGTTGTTCCAACTGTAGGACCGTGCCAGTATAATATATCCTCCTCCTCCTCCTCCTGTATTGCAGCCGCCCGGGGCATTTTTATTTGCCCTATTATTTGGCTCATATTTGCCGGCATTATGAATTGATGCTTTTACAAGCCCAGAAACTGTGTAGAGTGTTTCTCGAGGTTGGGACCCCGATTATGGAGTTCTCTGATCTGTAGCTTTCAAGAGCAGGGCAGATCAAGTCATTTTGTAGTGTTTCGCTTTGCCGTTATTTGGCCAAATTTGGCTTTCAAGAGAGATCGCTCCGTTCTCTACGAGAACGTCACCAAATGAAGTGACCTCTTCCACTGACGTGTAGTAGAGATGCAATAGAATGAATCTACAGAAAGATCGGAGGTGCTGGGCATATTATTGAACTCGTAAAATGCCGCGCGGCCTGAGCGTTTCGCTTCCCAATTTACGACTGTATTCACTCCATTGCAATGCCTCGAAAGCAGTCTATGGTTTGCATATTACTTGATGTTACATTGAATCTAAATAGGTAGGTATCTAAAGTATGGCGCAGCCATTATTGGGGCTTCCATCACATCAGCAAAGTAAGGATTCGCAGCCTCAAACACGACGGTCCGCGCTACCACCCAATTTTGATAAAAGGGACGCATTTACTTAGCGAGCGGCGCCTTGAGGTACTTCCGCCTGTACTTGTCGTCGACGGAGTCGAGGTAGTACGCGCCGGGCCAGATGTTATCCACGGACCCCTCGGGGGTGAAGCCGACGGCATTGTGGTTCTTCTCGCGCAGCTGTATGTTTATTGTCAGAACAGAAACGAAACAAAGACAGGGGAACGTGCGCACCTCGAGGGCATCCACGAACTCCTGGCACGGCACGACCTTCATCTTCTTCAGCCGGTTCAGCAGATCCATCTTCTCTGCAATCTCGGACGTGTCGCCCTTGATGCGCAGCGTCCAGAAGCTGCCGGCGCATCCACTCCCGAACGCGTACATGCTCGCGCGCTTGCCCAGCAGCTCCGCGCTCGGGACGGTCGACAGCAGCGATGCGAGGCACCCGTACAGCGACGCGGTGTACATGTTGCCCAGCCGCCGCGAGCACGCCATTGTCGGGTCGACCTTGGCCGCGAAGCTCTTCTTGCCGGCGGCGACAAAGGTCTTCTCGACGTTCTTGTCCGTGAGCGACGCCTTCTGCGTCGCAGCGAGGAACGCCTCGCGCTCGGCTTCGGGGATGCCTGCGAACTGGGGTGCGGAGGGGGCGGCGCGGAAGTCGTTGTAGAGCATGCGAGCGTGGCCCTTGATGGCTTGCTTGCCGTACGGGCTGTGGAAGAGTGCGTAGTCGACGTTCTCAAGGGAGAACGGCGCTGCAGAGTCGCCGTTGATGTGTCCGTTTCCGTTAGCGTGGCCGTTGCCGTTGAGGTGCGCCTTCTTCGAGGCCTTTGCGGCTTTGGTCTTGTACGCCTTGTACGACTCGTCGAGGGCTTGGATGTAGGTCACAACAGACACGGGCCCATCGACTTCCGGGTACTCGGAGGAAAGGTTGGGTTTGTAGAAGTCGTAGGTGTCGGCCATGTACGTTCCGTGGATAGCTGTTTAGCAAGTCAATATTTTTTGTTCGATTTCCCACATCGTGATGTTCTGGCGTTGGCTTCGCAAACGCGGGGCTCTCGGTGTCTCAAGCCGTCGCTTTCGGAGCCATTTGCGGGGCCATTTGACACGAAACCAAGGCCCAGAACATCACGAGTCGGAAAAAAAAGTGGGGCTCACGTTCGAAGACAACCGGCGCGTTGGGGCCAATGAGCATGGCACAGGCACCTGCACCGCCTGCAGGACGAGGCGGCACCCTTGGCGTAGATAGCAATATCACCGGCGACGACAATCGCATTCCGGCCGTCCCAAGAGCTGGACTCGACCCAGTTGATCGCGTTGTAAAGCGCGGCGGTCGAGCCATAGCAGGCGTTCTTCGAGTCGATGCCCTCAATGTCGAAGTTGCCAGACTCGGCAAAGAGGCTCATGAGCGTCGTCTTGACCGACTTGGACTTGTCGATGATGGTCTCCGTGCCGACATCGATGCGGCCAATGGATTTGGGGTCGATGTTGTATTTTTCCAGGAGACCGGATACGGCTATTGCACGGTTATAGTAAGGACGACGTTTAAATTCTCGCAGGCCAGAGACACGGACCGTTCAGTGCGAAGGAATTGATGTCCTCACGGTCATCGGGCCATGCCATGTATTCCTGGCCGAGACCAATGGTGTATTTACCCTTGGACACGCCGTCATACTCTTCGAGGTCAGCTTCGGAGATGCACTGTAGAACGGTCAACACAGACAGTATAGACCCGGATCATAAACGACGCACACGAAGGGGAAAGTAGGTCTCCATTGCGAGGATACCGACGTCCTTGGGACGCGGGGACTCAGCGGCAGCGGCGGGATAAGCGATGGTCATGTTGGTGAGGAAGATGTGGGTGAGATGAAAAGCGGAAACAGCAGCTACTTATATTTGAGACAGAATGGGACCACAAAATTTTAAATTAGCCGACCATCATCTTACGACAACCACTTTTTGGCAATGATCATACGCGTTCCACTTCTGTTCCGACAATAACGACAATCTTTTGTTGAGCTCTGCGCCCGACGATCGCTCACTAGTCTTTCCACGTCGGCCGCTAACCCGCTACTAATCCTAAACCTGCTAGTAAATGCCGAGAGTAGACCACCGAATCTGCATTAGCCCTTCTATGAACCCCTCGAGGCATCGAGTCCCTGCAGCCTCGTTGTGTCACGTAGGTCGCCTATAGCCGTTAACGAGGTCTCGTCTGGTCTCGTGGTTTCCTTGCTTTACATTAATATGGTTGAAAATTGCGTTGCGCACAGAGCGGCGCATGACAGTCTTTTGAGCAAGACGTCAACGAGGTCGGAGGTCTCAATTCGACAGCCGCAATACACTTAATTTCTTCAAATCTTGTACTCTATCCTGTGCTGTTTGTGCTTAGGTCTCCAGCGTGCGGTTTCCAACTGGCGAGGGACGTGTATTTTCTCTGGACCTATCGCGGTGGCAACTCGGATTTTCTTGTGGGTCTATCAGGGGTTGCAGCAATATCCACCTCAGAGTCCCGACAGCGTTCCGGCGGTTCCTGGTAAAAAGTTCACTCGGCGCTTCGAAAGACTTGGGGGGCAATGCATGTCAATCCTTGCTTTCGTCAGCTCCGCTTTCTCAATCGTGAGAACGGCGACTTGACGGCCCCGTATCCAGCCTTGGGAAATTTCATTACGCTCAATCTCCTTGAAGCATGGCTATCTAATCATCTAAAAATTCAGAACCATTATTGGGTTTGGGGCCTTTTACCGCCCACTGCGTTGCACTTTGTGTGGTTAAAATACACTGCCTCTTCCTTGGCTGATACTGTACCGACATCTGATCCGTGAATTGTTGTTCAAGACGACTTATACATATACATACCTATGGATTGACATGGATTGACATAGATCCCTCGGGTCTAACAGAGAAAATCGTCAGGATTCCCACTTGCCACTAACAACGCCATTCCATTTACCCCGCAATAACTCGCATCAAAAGTGGATACCTACATCTTGGTAGCTCCCGGCCCGGGATTGAAAGTCTCCCCCCCCCCGGACTTGTTCAAGTTCTAAGTTCTGTGGGTTAGAAAATCCACGGTGAATCTTGCCTCTCGTTTATAAATGGACTTCTTCGGAGGCATAGTTCCACTTGAACGAAGCGCTTCCATTGGTATGACCTATACTTTTAAACATAATTAGTATTACCATTTACAATTTAAAACCATAAATCATATTACACTTTCGTTTCGAAAATGGTAAGGCTATGGCGACTGAACCAGACAGAGATCACAAGATATACCTATACCCACTCCAGTTATCCCCCTTCTCCCGCTTCGCATCCTCCACCGTCGCATACCGCCCATTTCCATTATCCTCCAATTCCTCAGATCCGATAACCTCGTCCCGCTCCCCGCGATCACGCCTGGCGTTCTCCTTCTTCAAGAGGTACAGGAAGACCGAATTTGCGATGATGCCGATGCAGATGTACATCAGGACGAGGCCTGTGGATGTTCAATTTCTTCGAATTTGTTGCCAGGTAAATTTAGCGGAAAAACGCACCATGTCCTACAAAGAAGAAAAGGCATGCATTAGAAACAACGAAACAGATTCTTGGACCAACTACCTAGCGTGTACCAAGGGGTATCACGGGCGCGATACTGGGACATAGATATCACACATCATCATAAGATCTCGAGTCATTGTTGAAAAGAACGGGTTACGCACAACGTTTGAACTGACGGCGCCATTGAGATTACCCATGCTGATGGCGAGCGCGAGGGTGACCCCGCGTTTGTACGTCCCTATGGAGAGCGGGCAGGAGGTGAGAAAATTTCCACAACTAATCCGCGGAGCAGACCTTCGAAATTATTCGCGATCCAGGTCCTGATGGCCATATAAACAAATAACGGCTTTGAAGGGAAGCGCCGTCACTTACACCGTATTAGCTGAGTGGCGTTGAGGTTCAGACTACAAAGAGAGAGAAAACGAAGACGCACGAACGACGGGAAAGATCCCGCTTGGAAGTTGTTGTCAGCAACCATCTGTTCAAGTTCCGACTTGAATCATGGACACACCAAGTCGCTACGAAAACCGCGAAATAAGACAGCGCGGCATTGCGGGAGATGATCAGGATGATATATCCAATTGCGCCTGCTACCAGTCAACAAAGAAGGGGTTATTGTTGAAAGAGCGGGAACGCAACCAATAGAAAGCATCAGACTATCGGATAGTTGAAAATGGCATGTGAACATCAGCTTCTCGAAAAGGGAGAAGCGTAAGGCCGTTTCTCACATGTTGCAGTAGCCTCGGCGGCCGTGCTTGTCTGCATACAAGGCCACAAAACAGCTGCCGAAAGTCTCAAGTCAGTTAGCTGTCATTCAACATACTCGAGGACTCACGTTACAACAGCCGCGAATGCATATATGGGAACGGTGAGCAGGTTTGCTGGGGTCGCGCGGAATCCTGAGCATTTTCCATGAATTCATCCACACGGCTCTTTCGGGGTTGAAGCGACGACTTACCAAGCTGGTCGGAGAGAAAAAGAAATCAGCACTTCGACCCCGCATGCATATAATCAAGAAAAATATGATACCTGGTTTATAATCGACGGAGTGAACAAGGAGAATGCATACAGAGGCATGTCGCATCCCTAGAAAAAACGCATTAGGTACGAGCAATTGTTCATGTTGCGAGAGACATTCCATAAGTTGAACCACTAGAATAGTCATGTGAGCTTAGGTTGAGTTGGGCGAAAATGAGAGAAAGTACTAGAAAACCACGTCTTCCAATCACGGAAACTGGACCAAATGTTTTTCATTTGAAGTCTCTCGCCCGCCGCGGAGTACTGGTCATCACCCTGAAGCCTCCTAATCATGAAAGTCCTTTCTGTCTCTGTGAGGAATTTGGCTGTGTCGGGAAAGTCTTGAACGATCCAGTAGGATGCGATTCCAGCAACAATTGTCGCGAGACCTTCTATAATGCTGGGTTTGCCGATAATTGGACCCAAGTAATCGGGAAAAAAATACTCACAAGATCCAAGACCATGCCGGTCTCCCTCCGATGCCATCCATGTTTGAGATCGCAGCCTGAAAGCGGATGAATAAATCATTGAAATGTCGCATGCAGGATTAGAGGGTTACGGCAAGAAGACCTCCGAAAGCTCCCGATAATGTCGTAGCGGAGGTAAACAAGGCCGTCCGAATCTTTTACAAGTCTTGAAAAAATTATCGACGTTCGTGGTCAGAAAACTCACGCCGAGTTCCGAACGTTTGTACCAGCTGTGGTGGAAGTTTCAACACAACCATATTCTGACAATCAGATCTCGCATACCAGCTAAGATGAAAGGCCATTCCTGCTCAAAGTTAACGAGCCCCATTATTCTCGGAATGACGCACCTGGATAGAGGCCGGCCTCGAACGTCCCGAGCATCCATCGGAGTCCTATGGGCAATGTTACATTCGTAATCTAATGTAGCCTTGTGAGCGTGAACTTGCCGACAAGGCCACCAAAGTTGTGCGCCACCCCTTGGAGTGTCTACCATCATTTTTGAACCTGCTGAGGCCCGGGGTGTGTGTATTTCTCACCATGATAAGGCCCCACATCACCATGAGAAACGCGAACCAAACGGAGGGTCGCAAGCGTTTCAGGAAAATATTGGACGGAACCTGTGCCCGGTGAGTTGATAAAGCGGCCAAAAACGGTACGTTACCTCAAATATGGCGTAGCTAAGTAGGCCAATGCCGCACAGTTAATAATACAGATCCACCTCGAGTCGTACGACTGGCCTAATGAAGAATACCGTTAAAGATATCAGATATTGGTTGTCTGAAATCTTGAGGTCTCGCTCCAAATTATACAGCTGCGGCGGTGTTACGATAAGGCTTCGTAATAGTCAAGGTTCTTGGCGCACCTTCGCGCTGGGAAATCGCTGGTTAGCTTCACATCTGGGATAAACTTGAAGCGTCCAGGCACTCACTTTCCAATGCTTGTCCTGTCCAGGAAGCTGAGGAGGTAGAGCACAGAAAACCAGGGGACCAGCCGGAGGTCGACCTTTCGTATGATTTTGCGCTCGTCGATTTCAGCCGTATCGATATGGGCATTGTACACGTTCTCCTCGGGCCCAACGGAGCCCTTCTCCTCAACGATTTGCACAGAGTGCTTAGGTGAGTTCTTGACATCGGAATCCATACTGTGTGGTGGAAGCAGAGGGGCCAGCTGGGGCGCCGTTGGGCCGAAGAAGGACTGGGTGACAGCATGCTCACATGCTGTCACCCGTACAAGCCTTAATTTTTCGCAGGTTCATTACGGGTCGGATTTGCAGGCCGACCGAAAGTTATCCAAAGTCCTCAGGCAGAGCCTGGTCCAACAGAGTTTCCTGTTTAAATCAGAGACAAAGCAAAAACCGCTCTTCCTCCATGAATAATATCCATAGAAATTGAATCTTGGTCTTCGTCCCACGCATACAAATCATGGAAGCCTCATCAGCGCTGTTTTTATTGGTCCTGAGAAGTTCAGAAACCGACATGGTGCCTGGTGGCTGTTACTCCACTTGAAAGAAGCCATCGCCGTATGACGCAAGACACTAGTCGACTCTCGGAGAGGAACTGTAGTGAGAGATACAACCGAGGCCCGACACTTGCAGACGTCTGTGAAGGAGAGAGAGTGTTTAGTGGTGGTTGAAGTTGTACCGGAGTTTGCCGGGGTACGAAACACCACAGCAATTTGATTTTTTAGGCTCCGAGGTTGAACGCGGGGTACGGCCATCGGTCCGGAAGTGACAGAATGCTGCTATTTGTGTATGACATTTTGAAAGGCAAGCTGTGGGACGCGTTCAACTGCTTTGACGGATCATGAAACCTGCGAAGCTTGGGTCGCGCTTCCGAATGGATCAGGCACGGCGCAGGTCCTGGAAAGCGACTTGAATGGACGATGTACGGGTGATCGGTCGTGCACTCGGCGTGGTAAAAAATAACCAGTTTAAGAGGCGGTGTTCAACGGAGGTCCGCAACGTAGGGTGCAAGCTGGGGTAGGCAGCATTCTGATGACCGCCAAGGGCTCTCAATTGAGTCAATGTGATGTTTAACCTGGTCAGCTGAGATCGGCTGAAAGGCGAGTGAGAACATGTCAATCTACTCAGAGTATGTCAATTCTCTGGACCTACTGTGGGCGGTAATTCAAAGAGCCACGTTAATTTTACATCTTGGTTAGGAAACATATCAAGCTGAGCGGAATGCGTCGGTGGCTGCTTAATTTTCTTCAACCGCTATCGAGTCCTGAGAAGCAAAAGGAAAGCGTGGAAATAACTAACTCCATATATCATGTTCTCCATCTTAACGTCAATTGACCTTCTGACCGCGATCTCGTATGGGGAAGGTGGCCGAACGGCAAAAAAAACACCAAAGCTTCGTAATATATACATTACGCTACGACGGTGATAAGAATTGATCTTGCTGGTTCTCCCCAAACCATCATGGACACCAAGACTTCGCCTCCAGAGTCTGATAATGCTACGCCTGTTCAACCTCCGGTGTACAATGCAGACATGGATACGAGTGGCGTAGATGAGCGCAAGCTGGTCCGCAAACTGGACTTGGCGCTCATCCCTTGGCTCAGGTGCGTCCACGTCAGTGATTTAACTCTGCCTTGTCTTACGCGAAACAGTCTTCTGTACTTGTTGAGTTTCTTGGATCGCACAAGCATTGGAAAGTAAGAACGCCATTGTATCCCCCTGCGCTGAATCTCAGTACTTTTGAATAGTGCCAAGGTAGCTTTTCCGGAATCGTTGGGATTTTTGTTAAAAAACGACGCAGTTATACAACCTGGAAGCGGACCTGCACATGACGGACGACCAATACCTGATTTCTTTGACGGTGTTCTTCTTCAGGTATGCTCTTTTACTTTTACTTCGCGTCGACGATTTATATTGCCGTTCTAGTTACGCTATATTTGAAGTCTGTGTTTCCCACTCAATCGCCTTTCGTCGCTAACAAATCGTAATATGCCAGGTTCCGTCAAACGTGTTCTTGAAACGTTTACGCCCGTCTATCTGGCTGTCATTCCTGATGCTGCTGTGGGGAGTTATGATGGTAGGTCACGGAATGAAATTGCAAGATTTAGTTTGACCCTTGAATTTTTAGACGGTCCAGGGACTAGTCCACAATTTTGGTGGTCTTGTTGGTGTGTCTCATTTTCAAATACAACGTTTGTAGACCCAACCACGGCGTTCTAGGAATGAGGTGGATGCTCGGAACATTTGAGGCAGGATTATTCCCAGGTCAGTGTCTAAGTTGACAGACTTGCAATGTCAAGGAGTAACCATCTACGCAGGTGTTAATTACTACCTGTCATGGTGCGTTGATTTCTTAGATTTGTGCATTCTCGAGAACTTTGCCAATCTTCAGCTGGTACAAACGCTCCGAATTCGGGGTACGTTTTTTTATTTGTCTAGTCTGCGTTCGGCTGCTGAGGAGTTGATGAAGATAAGAGCCGCCATTTTCTTCTCGGCCGCGACGGTCTCTGGTGCATTCGGTGGCTTGCTTGCCGTAAGCTGCTCATCTAATTCATTGGGTTGCTCACGCCCACGACCAATGTTCAGGCCGCAATTTCAAACATGGAGGGTGTCGGTGGGAAGCCCGCCTGGGCGTGGATTTTGTAGGTTCATTTGTCTCTCACGTCGACATTTTCCAATTATTTTAGCATTCTGGAAGGATTGGCGACGGTTTTAGCTGGCGCGGCGTCTTTCTGGATAATCCAAGATTTCCCGGACACCGCCAAGTTCCTGACTGAGGCGGAACGGACTGTTGTGATTAGGCGGCTACAGTCGGACGACCAATTCTCGGCTGCAGGAGAGAATCTGAAATGGAAGTATATTTGGAAGAGTTTGCTGGATTGGAAGACCTGGGTAGGCATGGCAATTTACGTCGGGGCAGATATGGCAAGTGCAACAGATTCTCTTGATCGGGTGTTGGGTCTGACTCTTGCTTCGTTAGCCATTATATGCATTCTCCCTCTTTCTGCCTTCCATTATCAATCAGGTTCGTCGCCGTTGAAAATTTGGTGTGTTCGTGATCTGACAGTTGTTTAGCTCGGATTCAAGGCCACTCCAGCGAACCTGCTTACCGTTCCAGTGTACTTTTTCGCTTGCTGCATGACGTAAGATTATTCTGCCATCCTCTTCGCGTATTTAACTATAATCCTCTCCAGTTGCCTCGTTGGATTCTTGGCAGACCGATACGGTCATCGAGGATATTTCAACGTGTAAGTTAAACAATCACGTGATGATATTGACTGCCAAAAAAAAAAATTAATGCCTAAATTCAGCGGCTTCCTATGCATAGGTGCGAGATATGGCCTCACAAAACGTTTGAAAATTATTTAAATTTCAAATAGGCTGCGCAGGATACATTATCCTCGTCGCCTCACGAAATGCGGCGTTGTCATACTTTGCCGTGTACATGGCTGCAGCGTTCGTCCCGCTCTACTGTATTGATCTTAAAATTAACGATCTTACAGTGGTATTTATCCTGTCATTCGTGTGTATTTCATATATTATCTGGTTTGCTGGAGCTAAAATCTCTTGGCATCTCTTCAGCCAACACAATGTAGGTTGATTATTAATTGGGTCGTTGATGTTGAGTTAATCCATAACAGTGCTTGGGTATCCAATAATGTGGAGGGAAGTTACAAACGTAGCGTCTCCCTAGCTATGGTGATCAGCTTGTGCGTTCACGCTTCCGGGTTTCGAACAGGAGTCTCACGTTTTTTGCAGTGGTAATATCAATGGCGCTGTCAGCTCGAACGTCGTAAGTAAAGAAATAACAATCCTTCCTCCTCTAACCAATCCTTCGTTTAGTATCGAGCCAAAGATAAGCCCTGGTACCCTCTCGGGCATGGGCTCGTCCTCATGTACATCATGTTCGGCATAATCGCCTCGTTGAGTTACCACTTTATCCTGAGGGCCGAGAATGCGCGCCGCGACCGCGGAGAACGAGACGAAATAATCGGAAAAATCGACGACTCGGACATGAACGAGAAGAACGGCCGATTCGACACGATTCAGGACGCGAAAAGAGAGAAGGGAGACGAGTGGAGCGGATATAGGTATATCTTGTGAAGCTCTGCATGAGATTCACCTAGTATGTAGCAACGAACCTGAACAAAGAACGACAACTGTATGAATGCGATTCAATTTGACCCATTTACTTCCTTTGTAGTTAGTAGTGTTCTCAAATAAGACGCCATTTAGACACAAGTTGAGACTTCTTATCTCAGAGTCCCGCGTGGACTATGAAATCCCCCTGTCGCTCCCCGGCACCAAATACTGCCCAGGGCAAAGAGGTGTCATCCTCGTCGAACCCTTAGACTCTCCTAAATTCGCCGTTCTCAAGTCGAACACTGTCACTTGGTGAATTTTCAGGTCTCCTCGGAATTGAACACATTTTCGGTGCGATAATTCAACCCGGTAGTTTCGTTTTTATTAGCCGAACTTCGAGTTCACCTATTCATATGCAGGTATAAATTGAATTCTCGCCTGTTTGCGATCCTGACGCCCGACTGACCTCTGTTCCTTATAGTTTAAATTTTCCCTCGAGTTCCATCGGGCCGGTTTGAAGCAGAAAAAAGCACTTGTGTCAGTGATTCTCGTGGCAGTCAATTCAAATTCGTTGTAGATCGCGGGGAAATTGCAATCCTGAAAAAAACATATGTGGCAGAATTCCGGCCCCATACTCCGAAAACGATAATCGCGATCGATGGCAGATTAACTCTGTCCCTCTGGCCGGCGGCAGGTGGCGGTGAGCTGAGAAAATTTCCTTTGTGTGGTTGTAGCTTGGGAAATCAACCACCGTTCGCGGCCAAATGTGGTATTAAAGTGCAGCGTCCGTCGAATTTTTGCATGTGTACTTGCAGAAGTGCAGTGTGAGTTCACACAAGGTGAGTTAAAGCATGGATTTCTTGAAACTCGATTTCTGGGCAGATACATGTAGACACACATCTTAAGGTAACAAAAACCACGTACAGAACTATACTATATACTAGTACTTGTCGTAGGATAACCGGAATTTGGGCGTGGATTTGGAGGTTCGGGATTTAATGGTGCAGTTGAGGTGAGGGTGCGGGAGGTTGAGGGTAAGTAAAGTAACAGTGATGCAGGGTCCAAGAATAAGATGCGGAGCGAAGAATAGAGGCCAAGATGTAGACACGAGAGGAAGGATGAGAAAATAAAGAGAAGAACACCAATCCAAAGCCGACCCAAATAAAACTGCACCCGCGTAACACCTCACGCGCCGCTCCACAGCCCGAGGTACGCGCCCGCAGTGGACACCATGCCCACCGCCTTGCCCACGATCGTCGGCGTCTCTCCCTGCCCCGGGCCCTCGGCGGGTGGAGTCACGAGCGTGCGCTGTAGAGCACTGTTCGCGTTTGCGGTCGAGGCCACAGCGGCAGGTGTCGCGCTCGCCCCGCTGGTCTGGAACGTTGCGCGCACAAGCGACACCGGTGGCGGTTTCCCTGCCGCAGCGGGCTTCGCGTTAGGTATTGACTTGGCCGTCGACTGCGCCGGCTTCGTCGCCGCCCCCGCACCTGCGGGGGCGGCGTCAGGTATCCGCGGCGGCACGCGCACACGCACGACGGGTGAGTTCGCGGGTGTAGGTGCGCCGCGCCGCGCCTCGTCCACGGTCTCGTCCACCTCCTCTGGACCCCCATCCTCTACCTCAATCACCAGTTGCTGCTGTTGTACACCCTTTATGGGACGCGAGCGGGGCGGGGAGATAGGTATTGACTTGCTCGTCGGCGATGTCGGCTTCTTCGGGGACCCAGATTTGGCGGCAGGGTTGGTGTTGCTCAGGTTGGATTTATTGAGCGTCGTCCCAGAAGTGGTCGGCGTGGCACCGGATTGCGAACCTGGCGGAGTCGTCGACGCAGTCGAACTCGATCTCGTTGAATTCGCCGGGGACACAAATAGCGGTTCCCGCGCGATGCGCACCACGGGCGAGTTCACCGGCGTGTGTGGGTTGCGGACCTGCAGCCCCCGACCCCGTCCCTCATACACGTCATCCCCATCCTCCTCGTCTATGCGCCCCGCCCATGCCCCCCACACCATTCACCTCCACCCGCGGGCGCGTCGCCGTCGCCCCGCTCGAGCCCGAATTCGACGTCGAGTCGCCCTCCGAAGAGGTGCCCGTTCCCGAGCCCCTGCCGGTACTACTTGTCGTGCTCGCGCTGCTTGTGGTCGTCCCTGTGCTAGCGCTACTCACCACACTCGGCGGCGCGCCCTTCTCCGGACTAACGCTCCCGCCCCCGTCGGGACTCAAGCTGCTGTTCCCCCCGCGCCGTATGCCCTTCACCAGCCCGCCCACACCGTATCCCGTGTACGGGTAGCTCCCGTAGTCCGCGCTCACACGCACACCACCGTACTCCGGGGGAGAGGCTCCCGATAGGACTCGTGTGACTCGACCGGCTGCGCTCACGATCGCTCAGACTGCTGCTCGAGGACGTGCGCGTCGCGCTTCTCCCGCGGCCCTGCGACGCGGATGAGGAGGAGGAAAGCGATGAATCGCGCCCACGCGGCGGCGGAGAGAGTAGGTTCGGTGAGCGCGGGGAGGCTCCGCCAGGGGACACCGAGACGCTGATGCCGTTGGTGTTGGCACTGGAGGAGGGAGAGGAGGAAGAGGGTTGTAGGATGGCTGGGGAGGGCGTGCGGCTGCGCGATCGCGACTTAGAGCGAGACTTTGACCGCGATCGCGACCGTGCCGGCAGCAAGGACGGGACCGCGCCTTCGATCTCGATCTCGAGGATCTCCGCGCCGGCGCTCGCGCTCCCCCGCCGTCCTCTCGGCTCATCCCGTCCTCGGTCTCTGTCTCGGGCTATCGTGGGCCCGAACTCGACCCCAAGGTCAGGGCCCCCAAGGTAGTCGTACACACCGTCGGCGGAGAAGTACGCGGAGCGGTGCGTGAAGATCTCCTCCCCATCCGCAGGTAACGTCTGCATCCTCCTCGAAGCAATCGTCGCTATCAAACGCAGAGGACAGGAGGGTGTTCTGCGCGGCGAGGTTCACCGTCGCGCCGGAGCGTGGCAGGTACAGCTCCTCCGGCAGGCCTTCATCCCTCGTGCCGACCCACTCGCCGCCCTCCCACCCATTACCAACGCCCGTCGTTTTCAGGCGTGCGGGCGCGATCGGCGCGATCGTCTTGCTTGTCGTTTTCGAGAAGCCGTTTGCAAACACCGGGCGGCCGGTGGAGTTGTGAGAAGAGCGGGAGGAGCGCGAGCCGTGGGAGGAAGAGCGCGAGCGCGAGAGGCAGACCTCGAGTACGTCTTCGTCGTCCGAATCGCTCGACAGCGCACTTTCGCCTGTCCAGTGGCCGCCGTTATTGGAGTCGTTGTCGTCGCTTTCGTCATCGTCACCTGTCCAACGCAGACCGCGCGTCCGGCCGTCCCAAGCGGCGCGGGCGGCGGCTGCCCCCCACTGGGGTCGGAGCCATCACTGTTGGAGTTTGACGAGGAACTGGAGTTGTGTGAGAGGGGGGTGCGACGCGGGGAATCTACGGCGATGCACTGCTCCACAAAGGTATTAAATGTAATATGCCGCCTCGGACCACCGTTCCGCGAGGAGGACGCCATGGAGGGTGGCGGAACGCGGGGCGGAGATGGTTTGCGGAGTGAGGGGTGGGGGGCGGGGGGGATACTGGGCGCGCTCTTTGTGTGCAGAAGAGGGGGACGGACGGGTATTAAATTCTCAAGACCACCTTCACCCTCATCCTCACTGTCAACCGGAGTAAATACAGGAGACGTCGGGAGGTCGCTTTGGAGGAGCTCTGTTATGCTGCGGTGCTTTAGAATGGGCTTATGCTTTGCTGCAAGGTCGAGTCGGTCTTCTGCGGACGAGAGTTTGCCGACCTCTGTGGGGTCTGGTTTGGGTTTTGGGGGCGGCGTCCAGTCGACTGCGGTGTGCAGCGGCCCATAGAGCCAGGTCACGTCCGAGTCCTTCAGCCTGTACCCACTAAGCAAAAAACCCAAGAAAAAAATCAGGGAAAAAGGCAGACCAATTGAGGGTCTCTGGGGTGACCGTCTTAAGCTTGTTGCGCTGCTTCCACCAGGTGCGCCAGCTAGCGTTCTCGAGACGCACACCGTTTGCGATCTCGTTCTTCTGCCGCGTCATATTGCGCCAGGAGCGCCATACATCCTCCTCAGCCCATTCGTGCGAAAGATAGTCGACCTGGCCGCGGGGAAGGGTGACGAGGGCGCTATCGTCTGGAATAGCGTTGGTAGAAACCGATACCAGCAGTACCGGAAGGTAGTTGGCCATGGCAAACTGTCCAGGCAAGCCACCCGGCTTTTACTGGCCTGGAGGATAAAAAAGAAAAGCAAGAGTAAGATGATCCCGGGTGCCGCATCCAACCGGCTCATCATTCGGTCCGATCTGTCCCGAGTCACCCGACTTGCAAATCTCCATGAGTTATTCGCCATAATCACGGTATCGATGCTGGCAAATATTATTCTCCATCTACAATGCTCAGGGCCACCCCATCCCAACCTGCAAGAATGCAGACAGAATATGCCAGCTTGCACCCGATGCTAGTCGGGATCGGATCCAACACTGCTTGGATGTCGTAATGCGCACTGTCCACGCCCACAGTCGTTTTTTTTATCCATGGCGAAAGAAATATGTTCCGGTCGTGGTCAGTCATGGTCATCTACAAACATGTTCCGGTCTTCGCCTGGCTGAAACGTCTCATCTTCTGCCCTGTAAAGATCTGCGGCGACTTTGTTTGAGATCATGTTGATCACTCTAGAGATCTCACCCCGAAGCCGAAGCCCGACTCTCTTCGAATCCCACCCATCTGCAGCTAGACCATGACGTCGAATGTCTCCACCCAACGACTCCACTGCGACTCAAGACTGGACTCGCACTGGCCTATTGATCCATCCTCCTCGGATTTTGCTAACTATTCACTCGCTTGCGCCCGACGTCCGTGCTAACGTGGCGCTCCTCGGCCTCAATCCAAGCTCCGGTCGCTGTCTTGTACTAAATAAATATTACGCCCCTCTCGTCCCCTTCCCCGCATTCGTCACACGCACATAACCCCGTCCTGCTAAATGGCACCCACAGCCGCCTGTGTGGTATTTTAGGATCCTACTGAAACCCCGGACGTGGGGGATCACCGAGCGATTCAATTCAAGGTTAATTTAACTGACCGTTATACTTGGGAATGATAGGACACGGAGAGGCAACGGAGACTCAAAGAGGCAGCTACTTATTGAAGGCAAGCTGCCCAACAGGTTTTTAAGCGGAACACGGAACACCATCTCATCATGGGTAAGCATTTAAGCCTCTCGTTTCTTCACCGCTGGACCCTGGCGCTGGATCATCTGAATGCAATATTCAAGGCCTCGGTCCATCATGGGATATCCCGGTGTCCATCAGGCGGCACTATGTACGCGCGCGCGCTGCGGTCGGGGCGGATCTTCCGAGGGCCATGGTGCTGACGCGGCCGCCGTTGGACATGGGTGACAGCCCGGCACTGGCCTCGCAGAAACTGCCTCCGAGCCGCGTACACCGACGCGGTGACACCCGACAATTGCCCGGATTCGCTGTCGCTGTCCAGTGCGAGGTACAGTACGTCTGGACCTGAACCGAGCTCCAGTCCCTTGTCTCGTCAGCCTATTGGCGTATCCACCACGCGTTCAATTATTGAATCGAGATGTGTTTCTGGCACGTTAATTAATATTCACCGTCTCCCTCGCAACCTCCCCTCCCTGTGTCACGCGATTCTCCAACCCTCCACTTTTACAAAACCAAAGAAATGAATTCAATTCATTTGTGCATATTATAAAACGCCGCGGGATTAAAATTTTAGGAAGGCGGTGGAGCCTGGGATTTTCGTCAATGTCTCAGTCGGTGCGAGGATCTTTTCAATTTGGGGCCCCTGTGTACGAGGTGACGTGACTGACGGTTCAGATTAGATTAGATTAAGAAGCGCCTAACGTCAACAAGCACCCACATCCCCGTTCTTGATAACTTAGGTATTTCGGGTTTATAGGGAGGGATGTGCCCTCTCGCCACGGCAAGTGCCACATACAATTGGTATGGTAACGGGGCGGCTCATAAGCTGCGTGTATCTATGTAAAGTGGACAAGGACTCGGAACTTGTCGACACGACCCAGACCTGGCCGAAAGTGCATGTTTGCAATAGCGATGGGAATGGAGGCGGCGTCACTTTTGCTCATCCGAAATGCCGTGCGCGTCGATACCATGGCAAATGCTTGGCTCTACAAAATTGACTAGGTGGCACGTGATGGTTCGAAAATACGGTAACGTTCATCTGCGGTAACGTTTCATTCTAGATCTCGACGCTTGACAATCTCTTGACATTCTGTCAAAGCGTGTTGCCCCTCTCCAAGTCATACAGACAGCATGATTCTTTCCTCTTCCTTTGCTCCTTATCACTGCAACTGCAGCCATCTCATGATCAAATGATTCATCTATGGCATGCAACCACTGGCGCCAAAGATTCCACCTCGACCTAAATTGAACTTACAGCGCAGAAAAACTTTCAGAAGTAAAATAACTCACCTTCTCTGTCGCTTTATCCACCTCTGCTGCGAAAAGACCGCAGAACTGAGGCATCTCACGGAAAACCCTGGCCCGGCATGTCGTACAAGCGCTCGCTTTCTCCATGGCCATGCGAACGACGTTTGAATCTATTGCTACCGTGACTGCAGAGGGGCACTCCCGCAACGCACTGCTCGCTTCCAGCATAAATTCAGCCCACCACTTGGCTGGCCACTTCCGCCGCTCTCCCGCCATCACGACCAACGAGTTTCCCCTACAGTGCAAGCACTCGAACCAGACCCACGTCTCGCTCGTGATCCAGCGTACATCCTGGGCGACGCGCTGAGCGACCACCCCACAGCGGACGTGGTATTCTTGAAGGCCGGTGGTAGGCCCCCGCGGTGATGTGCTCGAGCTCGGGCTTGTATGCTTTCCCGAGGACAGGCGTGCGCAGAGTATACCGAGCACAGATTTTCGCCTCCTCGTACAACCTGTGCTTGACCGCAATGGCAAACACCCGGAGGGGGTTGGGCTCCACAAAACGCGGGGCGACGAGGGCAGCACGTACTTGCTGTTCTATGCCATCCATCGCGTATTTTGAGGCTGCTTCGAAGACCGCCAACACACGCTCAATCGTCGGGAGAAGCGGGTCGCAGTCAAGCAACATCCATTGGGGGTAGCACATTCTGAGAAGTGTGCCCAAGGTTTCTTGGTCCTCGTCCAGGGTCACGATGTGAAGGCCGTCCTTCATGAATGCGGCCGAGAACCCCGAAGCGGCGACCATTGCTTCATTTTGGGGAAGCGAAAACATATCCCTGAATACAGGTGATGCCACTGACAGAAAAGCCTTGTGGACTCGGAAGTCGACATTGTCAGGAACGGAGCGGACGATAATGTCTGCGGCATCATCATTGAAAGGTTTTGCGTTCTTGCAAGTTATTGTTGGCTCCGTGGCAGGAAATGGTGGCGCGTCTGCCATGGGATTGATATGAATGAGAAAGTGCGAACAAGTCAGACACACGTGTAAGACTTGGCTGCATTGTTGCTTTCGCAGCTCATCTTGGGTTATATCATTATACTTTGCATGCAGGAGAATGTGTCGTGAATTTGGCCAGAAAAGTCGTTGAATAAGAAAGATGGGCTCCCTTTGAGGAAGATATTAATAATACAGCATCGAATCGACGCCTCATTTCCCGCTCTATCAGCACTCCTGGCACATGCGATATTCCGCTCCCCCAACAAGTATTTTCGGGTGCAGACTGGTAAAGATTCCGACACAAACGTATAACTAATTCCTAAGCATTTAGGGGCGTCGAAGATGTGGGCCCTGTTATTTCCACAGATGCATATCGATAACATTCTTCCAGATGTTCAAGTCGAAATATTCAAACCAGTGATGCCCAAAGGCCAAAGAGGGCACCTGGCCAGGTTTGTTCCCCATTTCGACGAGACGTGCGCCTGGGATACGTTGTAGAATTTCCTGGTCACCGAATTGAACGGGGGATCACGATTTCGAGAGGGTAACACGGACCTCGGTACAACGAAAGGGAATAACTTGATCCTATTTGTCATCAGCTTGGAACCACAATTTTGTCGATCAGACTTACATGTTGACCGTGGATGACAAGCGTCCGAATATTGCGGGAGATGTTCGGCAGGAGGTGCTCAAAATCGAATCGTTGGAGCTGTGTCAAAGAAGAAGCAGACAGTCAGCGCGGTCCTGGAGTTCGGAAGCAATTTCTACTAACAGCTTTTCGCTGTTTCTCTTTAGGATTGCATCCTGGTTGTGAACATGCTGATATAACTGGATTGAGAGACACTTTACCAATAGTACCCGGCGGTCGTGGGCTATTTAGCATGTTCAGATCCAGGATGTGAAAATAAAATTATATACGAACCGACCGTGGATGGTGTCGTGCATGATGTATTCAAACCTGGCGGAGTTTGCGTGCAACCAAGAAGGATCGAATGTCGCTTGTAGCGTTCGCTTGATTATTTCCTTTCTCTCTGCCGGTGTACGAGGAACGTTGGTAGGCCTTATCTGCAAGCCGAACTGGGGGTCCCGAAGCACAACACAACGTGTTCCAGCCAAGACGACGTGGGTAACCCGAAATGGCAGTGGTGCCGGGTGCGATTTGAGAAACGGAAGTACTAGCAGATTCTGAGCCACAACACCTGAAGACGCCACATAACTAAAGAAGAAAAACTGGATAGAGTGTGACCGACCGCCCATGGAGAATCCGCAAATTGCTACCTCCGGCCAGCGCAAGTGAGCGATGAGACACACGAGATCGCGCGCTAGGGACTCCATTGTAATCTCATCGGTTCCATGTGGTGAAGAGTACGTCGAGTCGCCGATTCCTCTACCGTAAATACATCAGAATGAGGTAAAACTAGCGCAAAAGATTCCCACTAACCGATGATCATAAACGAGCACTTTAGAGGATCAGCGCTCAGCGATTTTCGGCGTGTGAGATGACATGCGAATTTCTCACCAGGACGAGCTTGCGCCAGACACGGTGCCAGTGCACGCCAGTCGCCTCTAGTTGCGCTCATCCCGCTAATCAGGACCAAGGGGAGTGCCTGGCCAATTAGATGGGCACCGAATACATCGTAGGCAATTATCGCTTGGTCGGCCAACACAATGGAGGGCATGATGTATGAGAGGAAGGTGCGTCTAAGGAGAGGGTGAGACATGGTCGACATGGGCCTTATATGCATGTCCAAAATCGGGCTTAATTTTTTTTTTTTTTTTTTTTGAGGGTCGCCGACGCCGCCAGATACACTGCATCCGAGCTGAATAGCACCCGGATCCGATATGTCCAAGATAGGACCCGAGTTGTAGCTCGCATGCTGAAGGAATAGTTTAACCCGATGGCCAACTTCAGACAGGACAGTCATGCGGTGCGTACCTGAGCACACCTGTGAACCTGGTTATAGAGTTGAACGTTGAACGGTGTACTCTTGACTTCTGGAACGCTTGCAGGTTTCTTGAAGTGAGCTGATTGAGATTCGCCTTTTCAAAAGTTTTGGCCCTGTATACTCCAAGATCCCTCCGAGTCTTGGGAGTCAATACTAGAAAGTATAGACTACTCCGGCGCCTTTCCCCGGTGATCACTTGGGACAGCTCGCGGCCGCTGATGCCCTTGCGGCACCGGAGATAACACCTACAGCAGGGGCACAGAAGATAGTCCCGAAGTTACCCAGCGCGGTCCGAGGCAAGCATTTACCATAGCTAACCAGATTACCAAGACAAGATTCGGGTACCTGGATTTCAGGCACTGAGATGAGTGTCGGTCCACAAGAGAGTCGAATGATGACGGCGAAGTTTAAAATGAATCGTCCTCATGCAACGAAAACTTAAAAGGAAGGCATGCCGTTGGAAGACGCCAACTGAGACCTTCAATGTAAAACACCTCTAGAAGTCCACATATTTGCCATGCAGTGCGATGGTTCGGCGTACTTTCCGCGCCAAAGTTGAGTCCACGAGAATGGGAAATGCTCTGAAATGAAGCCACGTACTCGGCAGACTTGCGTCGGAAGATCGTTAAATCGATCAGAAGGGTCAGTAGCATGAAGCGACAGGAGACTGGTCTAAGAAAGGAAGGAAGAAAATATATCACCGGTGCTCCCATTGAGGAAGAATGTTCGGGAAATAACTCCCGTGAGCACCAGACCCTCCCGCTCAATTCCATTTACAGGGTTCAATCTGCCCGCCTGTAATTGAGTCAGCGCCCGAGATCGAAGCCAAAAGATTTCTCTCACCGCTGAGATATGCGGGCTGAAGATCTAGATTGACCACGTCAATATATTCAATGCTCTCTGGGACTGAGAATTTCAAAAGTCAGGAACTGCTCGGAGATTAACAACAAAACTTTCTGTAAATTGACTCCATTCATTTATGTACCCCGAATGTGAGAGGCGGCCACACAGATATCGTGTGCCGAACTAAACGGATGAAGTTTGGCGTCAAAATTCGAGTTACTCTTGAATTTTAGGAGGGCCGTTCCCTCAATTTGGGACAGAAAAAGAATTAGAAGCTGACGACTTATTGTCGAACAATCTTGCCTTGCTTCTCGGTTATCATGCCGCTCATAGTACGCATCACCTGAAAGATGAGGTGAAAATTTTGTTCGACAGATTCTGAGGACATTACTTGGGATATCCATGGAAAGTCAGTGCACAAGCCGATTGTCACAGTTACATGATGTTCCTCACCCACGACTTCAAGAAGACTCTGTTGAGGCAGGCGCTGTAAGCATTGACCCTGACCGTGTGGTATTCAGCTAGCAGCGGTGACCTACTCGTTTTGTGGAGTAGTTTAGATTCAGCTGCGCATGGGCAAAAGTCAGCTTAGATTGAGGAAATCTCCGATTCCGTCGCTGTTTCAGTGGCGGATGGATAGTGATTCAGCGAACAGGTTCAAGAGGCAGGCGCCGGCAGGCTGCCGGCAGCCAACCGACAACTTGCTAGCAACAGCCACAAAGGTCATTAAGCCGGGCCGGCCCACCCAGTTCAGGTCCCCCGTCCAGTGATTCCCATAATCAAGCAGCCGCCCGGGGGCAATGCCAGCAAACAACCTCTCTCTGTCTCTCACCCAGACGCCAATGTCCCCTGCACGTCCCGAATATTTACAAGCTATCTCCCTCCCATCGATATCTGGATATCATGCTAGGCGCTATGTTCCAGGCGACAACGCCACCGCCTCTCGCTCGTTTGCAAGCTTTTCCATTGTCCCTGCCTTCCTCTCCTCTTCCGTGACCAGCGCCTCGACGTGGGCCTATTGTCGCAGAATATCAGCGCAGAAAACTGGATCCCCCGCGTTCGACAACTACATCGCGACGCTGTCCGGCTAGACAAGTTGGTAAAGCACGCCTCACTTGTTCATTCATGGAAGATGACTTTCCTCGGGTCAAGCACCTGCTTGGCTCGCTGGCATCCACATTTAAAAACTATCCACCTCTTCGATAGGGTGTATGCTAGACTCATAGCCATCTTCTCCACCACATTTGGGCAGTATCAGAACTTGCGTTCCTTGGAACTCAAGCATTTTACCCTGACCCAATCTTTCCAAGACACACTGGTGTTATTACAGATGCTCGAAGAGCTTTCTCTCCGCTCGTCTACCATTCTACCTCATAATAAACTCCTCCCACTGCTATGTTTCACCGAATCTAGCACTCGTGGAAAAGCTAAATCCCTCCGCATTGCCTCTCCCCAAACCATACAAACGCTAAACCTCGACGGCGCTCGGCGCCAATTTATCTTCCTCCTTGCAGGGATTCACATCCGAGCCCCTCATCCATCTAACGCATTTCTCCCTCCTAGAACTCCACTACGTCTCCGAATTCTTTGGTTTCCTGAAGCAATGTCCCCACCTCACGTCCTTGGTGGTAACATCTTTAGGGAAAGCTCTTCCTGTGGACGCTGGCGTTGACCCCACCTGCATCCCCCGTCTCCGCCGCATCGCCGCTCCTCCGGCCCTCATCGCTCTCTTCATTCCAAATCGCCCCGTAATCGACGTGGAAGTCTTCTCCAGATATATGTCTGCGGAGGACCTCACGCTCATCCTCATGACAATTTCACGCAGTGCCGCTCCGCTGCAGTGTCTCGAGCTCCCGTCCTGCTCACCGAACCTGGAGTTGTGCGTGACTATCACGGCTCTCTTCCCGAGTCTTCGGAAGTTATCGATTACAATGGTGGAGAACGAGTACAACAAATCTATGTGCATCTTGCTGGGGAACGCTTTTGATGTAGGCGAGGAACGCGAAGTCATTGTAGATGAACGGTCCCTGGACCTCGACGACGAGGACGTCGTAGGTTTCACCACAGAGGACTTATCGGACGCTGAAGATGATACGGATGAGGCAGCGCCACTCCCAGTCCTCTGTCGAACCGAATTCACTCCACCACCCGAGCTTCCCGCTTCCTCAAATCTCCACGTAAGTGCGCTTTGCCTCCTTTTCCGTCATCCTAGTATTGCTTGCCTTCGCTCACTATGGCTTTCACAGAACCTCCTGCGCTCCATTTTCTCAGAAGAAATTTCGCTTCCGCCCACACTTGAATCCCTCCGTCTAAAGGCACACGCGAACAGACTCTTTGTACCACAGTTCACTCCTTTGACTGTGGAGGAGCAGCAGGAGGTCATCCTGGCACTCAACGCTTTATGTCCCGTGCTACGCGAGGTGCGGCTGCATATGGCTGAGTGGATTCGGATGGGGGAGGCGTGGAGAGCAAGGCGGGAGACGGTGGGTTGAGTGAATGCTCAGCGGAAGTAGTGAGTACGAGTACCAGTGGCTGCGCATGGGTAGGCTTGTTCTGGTCCAATTCTTCGTGACACGTTCCCAACACTGAGGCGTTCACCAGTCACAGCTCTAGTTCTGCCCGATGATCTATTATCAATTTATCCTGAGTGTTATCCATGTTGACAGTTGTGCTCATAATTGAACTGGAAAACCATCGCAAGACGTATATACAAAGACAATACAAAGATAGATGTGGTGGAAGTGTTTTCCGCCATTTGCTCGACCTTGTTGCTAACCAGCGTTCTTCAACAATGGTTCTCAATATGAACACCGAAATCGTCCGCGCAGAGCACCCGACCTTCAACTTCGTTCATTGTCGATCTAGGGAGTGATGTTTTCAAATTAATGTGGTTTCCTCGATGATCTGTTTAAACCCGTCATAAGCAGCGCGCGCGCACGAAACGAGAGGCTTACTCGACGGATGACCTCCTTAATTTTCTGTTCGAAGAGTGGAATAAATCTTCTCATGAATGAACCCACTCGCTGGGAGCAAGTTGCACAACGCGACGCCCTCGTTAGGGTCTCATCCACACGCGCCCGGTCGATCACAACGGAACTATGTGGTGTGGAGTCCAATACTTTGGCTGTCTGCGACATAAACTCGATCCACCATGTTTGGGTTGAAGCTACAATATTTCTACCACCTGCCACAGATTCCTTGGACCAGGGATTGAAAAAGGCAAGTCCAAGTTCGGAATTCGAGGAAGTGAGGGCTTCGGTCACTGGCAGGCTACATGGGTCATGATGTGTTGGGAATAAACGTAGTGTTTCATCCGGTATCCAGTCTCTGTTGCCGCCTAGAGCAATGGCTTTGGCTACTTTTCCGCAGCGTATATGAAATTTCAGTAAAGTGTGATACTTGTATGTGGAAATGAGTTCCAGTGCCTGCTCGGACGGGAAGTCATGAATACGGAATCTCAAGGTTTCTTTGGCGGCAAGCGCAGCCTCCGCTCCCCACCCCCTGTGACAAGCATTCGCAAAAATGAGGAAAGGATTTGTCTTCAAGAGGTGGGGATCGAGAAGGACAGATTTTACCGCCCAGTCCAGGGCGTATCTCGTGGCAACATCGATTGTAGGCCCGACCAATTCTGTGGGAAGTGGAGACCTACTCGGCTGCAAACCCGCGGGAATGCAGGAGTTGAGCACGAAATCCACGACATCTTTCCCGCAAACCCGGTTTTGCGCGTCATACAGGAAGATAACGGGGATACCGTCGCGGGTCGCCTGGGTTTCGGACGCCTCTGCGCCATCGATGGTGATCGGTTGGGGGATCTCGAACATCTCTTTGAAAAAGGGAGATGCGAGGACGAGCAGAAGCTTGTACATGCGGAAATCAACGTTTTGGGAGATCCTCTCCGAGTGTTCAGCAAGGCCTATCGACAGAGGCCTCGATGGGATGTCGGATTTGGCAAAATTGGCAGCGAGGAAAAGGGTGAAGTGGGGGTATCCATTTGAGACATTGGCAACTCAGATAAAGGAATTGAACATACCTGGCGGCGTAGTTGAAAAACTATCCAATCACCACAGAAAATGCCACGACAGAATGCAAAAATTCGTGACGCACGCGTTTTTTTTCGGCGCCAGTTCGCTGGACCTGGAAAATATGTGGACAAGGTGTGTTTGACCTTCTTCCGGGCGACCATGGTGCCGACTCGCGTTGTAGGTGAAGTTCAATGTTGAATAAAGAGAAAGAAGGGTCGCCTGGTCAGAATCCTCGCACTGCATTTACAAGAATTTGTAATGTTGTCCCCAACCTTCTTGTATGGCAAA
The DNA here is from genome assembly GCA_014462655.1 of Mycena venus. Classification (NCBI taxonomy): domain Eukaryota; kingdom Fungi; phylum Basidiomycota; class Agaricomycetes; order Agaricales; family Mycenaceae; genus Glaucomycena; species Glaucomycena venus. The sequence goes on along the minus strand of JACAZI010000007.1, from coordinate 4,631,401 downwards.
GGCTGTAGTGTAGAAGCGAATGAACATGGTGGTAACTAAGAAAGCGGACCGGAATTCCAGGCCCGAACTGATCCGATGCCCAACAAGTGTCAATAATGAATCGCTTTCCATCCACCATCGGCATCCGGTTCCTTCCAATACGGAGACATGCTTTCACCACGAGATTATTGCTCCATGCTCCCAGAATTTCTCTCGCGCACTCCGTGAAATTCCAGAATGGCTCACGCAAATGCTTTTCGACACGCACGCCACTGCATTTTCCAGGAGACCAGAATCCTTCCAAACCCAACCCAGTTCTCAAAGAAAACATATACACCTTTCCAAATCTTCTTACCGTCTCAAGGATTATCGCCTGTCCTATTCTGGGATGGTCGATCATGGAGGGCCAGTTCCACCTCGCGACTTCGTTGCTCGTCTATGCAGGCCTCACCGATCTGGTCTGCTATTCGTGTTTATGAGGTTTCCCGCTTTCTAAACCGACTCGTAAAGGCGGACGGGTATCTGGCGCGTCGGTACAAGTCACAGACTGTATTGGGGACAATCCTCGATCCTGCGGCGGATAAGGCGCTGGTGACCACATTAGCAGTAACTCTGACGATGAAAGGGCTTCTTCCTCGTCAGTCGTGCTAGTCGCCTTTGTTTTATTATCTCTCACCCTTCGATAGTCCCTCTGACTGCCATTATATTGGGGCGGGATGCTTTGCTCAGTCTTTCCGCATTCTATATCCGTTACACCTCCCTTGCACCTCCGGTAAGACATATTTGGTTTAATGTTTTCCGCCCGCTGATCATTTCCTCAGAAAACGTTTGCACGATACTGGGATTTCTCTTTGCCTTCTGCGGAAGTGCGTCCAACGAATATAAGTAAAGTATGTGCGGCCGGCCGACCGCATTGAAGCTGAATTAAACCCTTGAATAGGTGAATACGGCGCTACAGCTCCTCTTGATGGGAGCGACCACGGTCAGTCCGCTTGTCCCAATGGACGTGTCTTTGGGCTTGCAAGGGTTACAGTCAGTTTCTTTGCACCTCCGAATTGTGTACTTCTTTGACCGATATCTAGATTGATTGTTGGCGTCACGACCATTTGGAGCGGCCTCTCTTACATATTCTCCAAAGGATGCCGTGCGACTGGTATCGAGCAAAATGAAACCAAAACCACCACCCTGAGAGGCGGCAAGACGGATATGAACACGCAAAAATTCTAGGATAAAAACGAACTAATATGTAACAGATATTTGTACAGCTATAATACACGTTTGCAGTCACCAGTCAGGCAGCAACTCTCCGACGGCGCACTTCTTCCAAAGCAGCGATAACGGCCTGTTTCGAGGCACTCTGTTCTCTCCATGCGTCACTGGCACGTCTGTAGTGCAGTCAGCATTGGTATTTATTACCCGATCTATCTCACTCACTTTACACGGGACAAGAACATGACCGTCAACGCCAAAGCCTTGAGTTTCTTGGGTTTCTTGGCTGGAAGAGCTGCTGCAGGAGGAAACCCGATTCTTGCTATCGAAGTGATTATATTCTTTTCACTGGGGATCGCCGATGAGTAACGATCGACTGCGCAACGAATCGGGACAAACCTCTTCTCAAATTTGGATAGCAGAATGAGCAGATATTCTTTTTGATAACAAAGATCGCTCCGCAAAGTCGATTCCCGCGTAAACTTGGCCTTCAAATATCGAATTTGGACCATTAGCCCCTTGCACTCCTTGTTGTGCTGAAGTTTCAAAGCCGATAATTGACGATCGTCCCTACATTAGAAAGTCAGAGAGAGCACGAAGGTTAGAAGAGCGAGAGATTCTGTACATTACACAGACGTGACTTTGGAGTTCCTCTTTTGCACGTAATGTTTTGGCTCGCTGACCTTCGAGCTGCTCGGTCAGCACCCGTATTTGGCTCTGGCTTTGCTTTCTCGCTCGCTCGGCCCCCTGGGCCTCCTCCTTCTGTTTGGCTTCGAGGCGCTCCTTCTCAGACCGCAGGAGTTTCAAGTCCCGACCAAACGCTTCCGCGTCCCTTCTGACCCGTCTCAGGTCAGCCTCCAAGGCGGCGACAGTCCTTGCGACGTCGCTCTTCTCAGCGGCAATGCGGCTCTTCTCTGCCTCCGCCCGTCGCAATTGATCAGCCTGATCGTCAAGCGCGCGCCGCAAGTCGTCGATCTCTCCAAGCTGAAGGTCGAGTTCATGCCGGCGGTTATCGTGCGACACTTGAGAGGCACGATATTCAGCTCGCAGACGGTTCGCATGCTGCTCGAGCGTTAGCTAATTCACGGCGGGAAGACCTCGAGAACGACTTGCCTCTGAGATTTCAGAGAAACGGCGCTGCAAGTCCTTGTGGTCCTGTGCAAGCAATGACCGCTCCTGCCGAAGCTGCTCCACCGTCTCGGCGTTCTCTTGGACTCGTTCTTCGAGTAGCCGTGCCTTTTGCTCGGCGTTGGCGTTGACTGCAGAATGTCAGCTTATGAATAACGAGATTATGATGCGGAACCGACCTCGAAGCTCGTGCTCCAGTTCGTGGTTCTCCTCCTTGAACCGTTGAAGATGGTGTTTCACATCTTCCATATCCTACAACGTAAATCAGACCCGGATCGGAGCTCCCAGGGAACACCAATTACCGCCTCTGTCCTCTGGAGCTGGACGAGAACATTTTCTTTCTCGCGTTGGACTCGACTCTGCTCGGTGGACAAAGCTCTCAAGCGGGATCGTTCGGACTTGAGCTCAGTTTCCAGGTCAGAAATGACTCGTCTGGCCTCTTCCAGTTCCTTGATTCCGACTCAGCGCAGCTCGCACACAAAATTGAAGAACCTTACCGCTTCAACACCGACTCGCAACTTTTCGCCCGCCCTTTTGGTCTCGGCGACCATTCTCACCTCCTCCTCCGCCTTATGCACCTTCACATTCAGGCGGTTAGCCGCGTCCTGTAGGACCGCCTTCTCGCCAAGCAACTTCTGCTTCTCCTCTTCCCATTGCTTCTTCATCTTTGCGAGTTGAGAATTGACGGAATGGAGATCGGCTCGCAGGGCTTCGCTCGTTCTTGTGGGTGGGGTTGGCGGCTCCGATGGGAGAGAAGAATTGAATGCATCCATGGAGCTGACAGTTGAGTTAGTACGTTCGCAAGGACTTTCAGTCGACTTGCTGCCCTACCTCTCGTCCGCCTCCGCTCGGATAACACTCCGCAGATCAACTTTGGTGAGACACTTCTGGCATCTCGCCCGCTCTAAACGATGCACACGGCGCTGTTCCTTCCTCGACAAACGGGCGATTTCTTCCTCGAGTGTAACGATTCTAGCTCTGGCGTCCTCGAGGCGCTTGGTCAGACCAACAACGCCTAACCCTGCGTCCTCGAGTTTATCCAGCTTGTCGTCGATGCTTTCATTCGCCCGATCAAGCTCTCGCTGCAACCTGGCGATCTCAGCCAGCAGAGGTGACGCCGAACCGTCCGCTGTGGTGTTTTGAAGCCATGACATCTGGAAAAATGAAAGTCAACAGGGCAAAGTTTCGCAGCTCGAGACGAGCACGTACATCTCGTAGAGGTCCTCCGGGTGTTCGCGGCGCTCTTATCGACATGGATAATACTTGACGATGGATCGGCGAAATACCGCTCATATTGTACACCTTGTTAGGTGTGCTGATCTCGTTAACGGTCGACCGCAGAGCCTTGTTCCTTTCGAGCAGATCCTCCCTCTCCTTCTCAAGCATGTCAATTTTAGCATCCTTGGCTGCCTCCATTGCCTTGCGAGCCGGAGACTGGTTAAGGAGCGTGGTGAGGCGGGCGATTTCTCTGTTAGCGTCGTCGAGCTCTTCCTCGAGTGCCTCCATCTCGGCATCCGTCGGTCCAGGAGGAGCAAGAGGGTTGCTTACGGCGTCTGAAAGATCCCGCTGACGCTCGCGTTCTCGCTCTCGTTCTCGTTCTCGTTCCAAAGACGCGATGTTGCCTTTGAGCTGAGCGACTTCATCTTCGTCCTCCAACATCTTCTTCTCGGCCGCCTCCAGCGCCTCTTCCATCTGTCTCGCCAGCTCTTCAGCGCGTTCGCGGGCCCCCTCCAAGCTCTCGATCTGCTCAGTCGCCTGGTCTCCGACCGTCCGCAGGCGTCGAATTTCCTCCTGCTCGGACGCCAACTGGTCTTCAAGGGATTCTATACGAGCAACAGCGCCTTCTGCGGCCTGTTCGAGCTCGCTAACGTAGGTCTTGGTCGTCCGCAAGTCCTCCTCCAACTTGTGCAAGTTTTCGAGTTGCGTTGTCATCTCGGCAGCTTTTGTATCCAGTTCCTGCTCGAGACTCTCGGTAAAGGCTCTCTCCTCCTTGAGCTCCTTCTCCAGGTCATCAACCCGCGCGTCCGACTGCATAACCGCATCCTCAAGCTCCTTGATTTGAGAGTTGGCGTTGCGCAGATCGGCCAGGACCTTCCCCACACGCTCGTTCGCCTCCCTCAGCTCCCCACCGAGCTCCTTTCCACTTTCAAGGACCCGTTCCGCCTTCTCCGCACGCTCCATGGCGGCATCCCGTTCCTCTTCAACCTCTGCCGTTCTCCTCTCGACGTCCTTGACTCGCTGGAGAGCAGTGTCTTCAGCAGCATCCGCCCGCTTTTCAGCAACGAGAAGCCGCGCCTCCAAGTCGCCAACAATCCCTTCCACACCCGTCTCAACCTCCTTCATTCTCTCCTTCCAACGCTCCTTATCCCGCACCCGTTCCTCCTTTTTCTTCCTCTAGCGCCTTCTCGGCCTCTTGCTTCTCCGCAGCACAACGAGTCGCCTCCTCTTTAAACGCTTCCACCATCTCTTCCAACTCAGCCTTCTCCTCCAGCCACCCCTCCGCAGCTGCATCCTCCATCAAGTCACCCAACGCCGTTCCACCGAGGCTGACCCTCTTGCCAGGCCCGCCAATACTCGTCCTCCTGCCGCCTCCTTCGCCTCCGCCTTCACCTCCGCCCTCTCGCACATCCTCCTTGAGCTTCCTCACCTGCTCCACCAGCGCCTCGTTCTCCTCTTGCAGCCGCCGATTGAGCCCATGCAGATACGTGTTCAGCTTCCCCGCATTGAACCGACCGACGCCGTGCAGTCCCTGCGGGCCTACGCCAAACCCCATGACGGGATCGAACGACGCGTTCGCGCGGTAGTGGTGCGTCGTCAAGTCGTGCGACGATGCTGTCGAGATTATCGACGCTCCGTCGTGCGGCGATGAGCCGGACCTCGCCCCAGGTGTCGCCCACGGTGCGCCCGCAGCTGACTCGGAGTCCGACGTCGCGGGCGAGGGGATGTACGTCTGCGCCAGGGGGGTGTGAGCTACGGCGCGCCGGTATGCGGGGCGTGGCACCAGCGAACGCCGTCCTGAGCGCAGGTGTCCCAAGTGCAGCAAGACGCGGGCCTGGTGTGGCTTCCGGCGTCTCCGTGTCGGTGTCACTTGGCAGGGCGGCGCGTGGAAGTTTGCGTGGGTGCGGGGTAGGGAGCTTGAGGCGGGGGGCGCGTGGTGGAGTTGATGACGGACAGCAGGAAAGATCGACGGCGGGTATGCGGGGTGAGGGGCTCTTCATCGCCCTCTGCCTCGTCTGCCTCGTCCTGGTCGTGGCGTGGTGGGGGTGCAGAAGGTGTGGCGGGATCGTTGTCTGGAGGGGAAGGGAGATTGAAGCGCGCACGAGCACGCGGGAAAGCAGGGGTGGGAGTAAAGGACACGGAAGGAGCAGGCGAAGAGAAAGCGCTAGCCAGCCCGCCGGGAGAACGGTGACTGGCGTGATCTGGACGGAAAGTCTGGCCTCCTTCGGAAGAGAACGTAGGTTCGCGTTCAGACGAGGCCTCCTGAACATGCTCTTCCACTTCAGATGCCTCGGCCGTTCTCAATGGTGAGATATGAACATCTGTGATATCCATGGAGTGCGTATCGCCTTCCTGCAAATACGAGTCATTCCCGCTTTCTTCGTCATCGGGGCGGGAGACGATGATGGCGGGAGATGCAGTGGCAGAGCGTGGTAATGGTACGGCTGCTGGAAGCAGAGGAGACGTGGTGTTTGAACGCGGAAATCCAATCGATCGATTGCTGCGCGGCGTCGAGTTCGCCGCCGAAGACGCGGGGGGAAGCGGTAGTACGAGACAAGGACGGTGTGCGAGTCCGTGAAACCGGACGACGTAATGCAACATTGCGGAACTTGTCGAATGGCGAGGGCTGGAGAATTGTAAGGATCGGAATAACGAAAGAGCGGAATGTGTAACGCACCTTAGGCTCAGACCGTAGACTGACTGAATAATCGTAATTTTTCTTCGGTGTGGCCTCCTCCCGACCGAAGCGCTGCGGAGAGCTTGTACGACTGATCGACTCGAGCGCGTCGGTCAAGGACAGATTAGGCTCCTCTTCATCGTCTTCTTCGGCCTCTTCTGGAGGTAGATAAACCTCCGGAACACTCTCTTTGCTTCGTTGGAATTCCTCTTCCTCGTCCTCTTCTGAATAATGGCCGGTGCCGCGTTCTGGTTGTATATCCGGAAGGGAAGGGATCGCGCTGACATCATCAAAGCTGTCTGGGTGGCTTTGCCGCGAAGGACCTCTAGCTGAAGAGCGACCCATGGACGAGCGGGATGTGCGGGCAATGGAATTCGCGAAACGAGATGCAGATGATGTACTCGACGCTGCACGCATAGTCGATGCATGGTGCGACGAGGCGGTTGGGGTGGAATGCATTGGCACAGACATATTGCTGAGCTGCTCGTCGACATCGTCGGCGTCCCTTTGGTCGGATATTTGGTTAAGAGAGTCGTCGTCACCCTCCGAGTCGCCATAGGCAGGAACGGAAGGGAGAGACGGCATGTCTCTGTCCTCGATGGCTTCTATACGCCGCCAAATGCGAGAAGGCGTCTCCAGCATTCCCGCCATTGCGGTCAGTGGCAGCGAGGTTGTGGTCTGTGATTCGTCAACTGGACATCAGGTGATCGTGTTTTGTTTGTTTATTCCCACGCTTTTTCCTCTTTCAACCAAAAGAACTAGAACGCAAGTGGTTTGGAAAGAGTCCAGTATAGCTTCGCAGATTCATTGATTTCCTTAAATTGAACATACAGGAGACGTGCATAAGTTGGAATATACAGGCCGAACTTCACAACTGATAACGGAACCGTGGATGAAGATACCCCAGTTCTTCCAAATCCTTCGCAGTCTTCCCTTCAAGACGGTAGTCTCGTCCGCCTCTGCTACGCTTTGTATTCTCCCACCGGATATATATCGCGGCGATGATGGTAAGCAGGCATATCGCGCTCGTGGTTCCCAAGTTGAGACTGTTGCCTTTGTGATAATTCGGCGCGTCGGCGGGTAGGTACGTCCACTGAACGACAGTTAGCCTTTTTTCCCTTATGTTGAACAACTAAAATACCACTGCAATGATAGAACCCAGAGCACCAAATCCTGAAATCCATCCATGTTCAGTCTAAAGCAACGAACGACAGGACGCAATTCTACTGACCAGGGATGATGGCGCTCGTCACTGCTCTGATTGTATCTGGCGCCGCGTTATCTGTTGCCCATGCAAGTTCCAGCGGCCCAATTGGGCTTCCCCCCATGATACTAAAGAAGCAAGCGGCATATCTACCCCAACAATTAAATCAGCCCAACGAACCACTTCAATATGCGATTCACCGACCGTGCGTGTGAGTTCTTGGTACCGACTGAATAATAATTTCGATCAGCCTGAATCTTCGTGGGAATAAAAATGAATATTTCACCAGCAATCGCATAGCCAAGGACCATGAAAAGGCCAGATACAAAAATCGGGCCTGCGCGCTGTTTCATCCGGAGAGATATGTAGCAAGTAATCACTGCCCAAACTACGCCGACCTGCGCCAACTAGGTAAGGCGGAACGGAACAGCCGGACATTCAAAACTCACAAGGTAAGGAGGCACGGTTCGCAACTGCGATTCAACCACAGCTGCAGGAATGTGCTTTAGCCGTTGAAAGTGGCATAAACGGAGTAAACCCACTGAAATGGCCGACTATCAAAGAAGGTGAGTGGTAGATTTGGAAAACACTTGATCAGAAAACCAACGCACGCGTAGTAATCACCGTAGGCAAGAACAAACTAAGCCCCTGGAACGAAATATTTGCCATAATGTAACACAGAAGACACAAAGTCGTCTGAACCCAAAATAAGAACGGAGGCGCGCTAAACGCGAGAAACGTTCACATTAATGTTGAACGACCGCCAAATTAACTTGAACGTCGTAGGCTCCTTCCGACCATGGGTGTGAACCACTTGGTCGGCATCAATACGGGCAAGCGCAAGAGCCCTTTCTTCGGGGGTGAACATGCGGGTGCGCTCTGGATCGGTGGGGATTATGATGAAACACAGGAGGCCGATTCCAGTGGTAATTATGCCTGTAGATCAAAGGAATGAGCTTGTTCGAAAATTTATCCATTCAACGATACATATTCACCTTCGATGAGGAATATTTTGCGCCACGATTTCACTGTGCCTATGTCGCCGACATGCAACAGGCCGGACGCGAGGAGTCCACCGACTGCGTTGAATTAGATATTGAGTGAACGGAAGTGTTGAAACTTACACGCCCCAGCCAAGGGGGCTGACACTCCGAAGAAAATGCCAATGCGCATGACAAGCTCCGAGCGACGATAATACTTTTTCTTTTGAGTATGAACCGAAAAATAGTCACAACAGAGAACATACGCGCGATATGATGTATGTCAGACCAGACTATACCAGACAGATAAATCGGCAGAAAATTTATAGAGACCGGTCAGACCAAGGTTCCACCCTCCGCCATGCCCAGAAACACGCGAGTCGCGATCAACCCAGAGTAGGACTTGACAAAAGCCGTCCCGATAGACACGATCCCGAAAGAAGTGACCATTGCAGCGAGCCAGACTGAGCCAAAATGCTTCAAGGCAAGGTTTGATGGGATGTCCGAGACGATGTACTACGAGCTGTGAGCAATGACACGATAATCCCCAAATTGAACAGGTACAAAGACGTAGAACACGGTGAGCGCAATGTTGTAGTCAAAGCCAACCATACCGAGGTCTTTTTCAATACCTACGACCCGGGTGAAAATGAGCAGATCAAGGGAGAGGAAGTTTACCTGCGATTTTTGCATTTCCAATTGCAGTCCTTGGGTGGGATTGATTATTGGGGCGTTATGAAATTTGAATGAATATCAACCTGTCCACAAAATTCGTGCAGTCTACGGAAGATGAGATGTGGTAGTTTCATCGAAAATCTGCTCACAGATCAAGGTGAATAGCGGCAACAGAATCCAGTCGAGTTTTCGCACAAGCTTCCGCTCTGCATCTGGATCAATCACAACCTTGCTGATACCAGGGTGAGACTCTTTCGAGTCATTGGCGTCGACACTATTGGTCGTTTTGAGGTGTTCGTGAAGCGCCTTCTCGGTATCTGCTGCTGACATCCTTGGAGGCTTTCCAACTGAGTTTCTACGCAAGTTCTTCAGAACGAAAGCGAACTTTGGAAAGCATGCCAAACCTGCGAAGTACTTGGCTGTTCAAATTCGATGAAAGGCTGAGTCAACCTTTGAAGAACATAGGATGCGAAGGGACGGAATATATCCAACGGCCCGTGAGAGCAGGTGAGAGCCCATGAGACATGGTCTCGTAACAAGCCTTTATATATTCTTGTGAAGACAGTCGTTCACACGCACATGAGACATATTATTGAATTGTGAGGGTTGATTAGCCTTTTTTGGACGGCAGATGACTGGCCGAAATGCCGCCGGAAACGGGCGATTACGCTCAAGTTATGCTTTCTTATATCCAGGTGAACGACGGTCTTCGGCTTGCGAGAAGATCATGTATACCACCTCGTCTGTGTTTCTGCAGTCCCTAGCCAACGCAGGCATTACTCATGTCTTCGCGAATTGGGGCTCTGACCATCCTGCCTTGCTTGAGGACCTCCAACGGCAACGTTCTGAAAATGATGGACAAACAGCCTCCAAGATTATTACATGCCCCAACGAAATGGTGGCTTTGACGGCCGCACAGGGATTTGCGCAAGTAACGGGCAAACCAGCAGCAGTCATTGTTCACGTCGATGTTGGAACTCAAGCTATGGCCGGCGCTATACACAACGTCGATCGAGGTCGAGTTCCGGTCCTCATTTACGCCGGAGCGTCGCCATTTAGCAGTTTAGGTGAGATGAGGGGCAGTAGGAATGAATGGATCATGTCAGTTCAAGGTAAATATGCAATCGCGCGCCCAGATCTTGGGTATTGAACGAGCGAACACAGATATTCCCGACCAGGCGGGAATTGTCCGGCAATACATGCGGTTCACGTCGCAGATCGAAAGCGGCAAGGTCGCCACTGGAGTGGTCCACAGGGCGTTGCAAATGTGCATAAATAATTAAGCATCTTGAATGAGGCATGCACTTATCCAATATTTCAGTGCTACGAGCCACCCGAAAGGGCCAGTGTATCTTTGGGCTAGGAGAGAAGTCATGGAGGCGGAAGTAGAGTATTCAGCAGTGAATACGAGTATCCCTCTCCGGAAGTGGCCATCTGTTGAACCGGTAGCCCTCTCCACAAGAGGTTCGTGGAGTATTCCTCAATTATGATCAGATTCTGAATCTTTTTTTAGCTGCGAACACCATTGCCCGTGCCCTCTCGGAGGCCCACTCGCCGTTGATTATCACTTCTCATTCTGGACGTAATAAAGATGCTGTCCAGCTCCTCGCAGATCTCTCTACTGCGCTCGCAATCCCTATTGTTGCTGTCTGCCCTTCTGCAGTTGCGGTTCCTTTCTCTCATCCGCATTTCATCGGGGTCACATACCTCAACGGCGCCTCGCACTCTCACCACCTTGCCAAGGCGGACGTCGTCCTAGTCTTGGATGCGGACGTTCCCTGGATCCCCGCCGTTCAGCCTCCCCATCCGGACGCCCGTGTCTTTATCGTTGATTCTGGTGATCCGCTGAAAATCATCTCTGCCGTCGGACAATGGCACGTCGACGCCGAGATGATGTGCAACGCGGACATTGTGCTTGCTCTGGAGGGGATCAATGCCGCGGTTCAGGCGCAGATCAAGACCAGTGACGCGAGTCTCATTGAAGAGCGAAGGACTGCTATTACGGCCGAGCACGACGAATGGGTCCGTAAATTGGATCGCCTTGAAGACGCATGGCCGCAGGATCTGCAAGCTGGGAGAGCTACGCTGCCCAACGTCCTCGGCGTCCTTCGCAGAACCATCGCACAAAAAACCCCATCCCGCGGTCTACAAAAGACATTGGTGCTAAATGAATCCATCACGAACTACGCGATCGTGTGGCAGCATATGCGGACGGAGGTGCCTGGGGGGCATATAACTAGTGGCGGGGCATCGTTGGGCTGGAGCTTGGCTGCGGCCGTCGGTGCACACATGGGTGCGGGCAACAACTACGAATTGATGGTCTCAATCGTCGGCGACGGTTCTTTCATGTTTTGTGTGCCTAGTTCCGCGTATTGGATTGCCAGGCGTTACGAGACTGTACGACACACTCTTGCGAACCTGAATGTTGACTAAACAACACTCCAGCCATTCTTAACAATCGTGTTGAACAACGGTGGATGGAAGGTGCGTACCTGATCACCCACCTGTAGCCTGAGCTTGAATTTCTTTCATTCTTCAGGCACCCAAAATGTCCATGTTGGGTTGCCATCCTACGGGGTATGGGAGCCGAGCATCCTCCGGTGCAGAACTATCTGTGGGGTTTGGACCGCACTGCCCCGATTATTCGCAGATCGCTGTCGCTGCGTCGGCGGGATGGGTGTGGGGGAAACGCGTCGGCGGGGACGGAGGGAACGTCAAGGAAGAGTTCGATGCAGCTATTGCTGAGGCAGTCCGAGTCGTTCTGGAGGAGCGCCGTTGCGCTATTCTCGACTGCGTTCTCGAGTCCATATGATATGTAGTACTGTATTCGTTATTCATGAGATATGTACTAAGTAAGTATCGTTAAGAATTTCTGTATTATTCATAGCAGTTGGCCCGCCAGATATTTCTGGTCAATGCTCTGGATGAGGCGCAATATCACGTTGATTTGGGTGACGGCCATATTCACATCTAACCTGCTCCATCCGCCATCCACCATGGCAGCCCTGTAGACATTATTTTTTCGACTACCTTGTCCGAGTACTCAAAAAACACGGACCACAAATAGTCGGGCTGCGGTATTATCCTATGGGCGGGGTCAGTGTCTTCGTCCAGACAACCTGCGCTGGAGATGACTCACCCAACGGTAGGGATATTGGAATAGCCGAGGGTGCTGCTTCCACCCGCTCCGTACCACTGTGACTTTACCCCATTAACGACCTGCGGTGATACCATCGCCATTCTCAGCGACTCCGGCGTCCCTTCGAATGCGTCTAGATACAGCTCGTGAAGCTGGTTGCTGGCGCTGGACGAGTTTCTGCACCGGCCGTCAGCACGGAGGAGCGGAAGAGGGCGATAACATGAAGCCTACACCATAGTCCACATCGGCTCATACCTCCCAGTCGGTTCAAACACCGGCTTGCCGGTTTCAAAGTTGTCTTTCCATTCAATGGCGCCGAAGTGCTCGCAGACGATAGCCGCTTTAGCGTTCTGCATGATTTCAGGCCGTTCGCCCATCCAAGAGGACTCGTTGAGGTGCTTTCCCGACATGTGGCCGGTAGTCATCACGAAACTTTGCTATTTGAGAACACAGAACCAGGATCGAACGAACGAGTTCACATACTCGATGTTGATGTTGATGGGGTGAGCGGCAAAGTATTCCGCCATCGCGAGCAAGAGGATCGGGCCATTCTCTTCAATTATAGAAGGCCCGTCACCTTGATAAGATTGTGAGCAGCTAACTTTATCAATCGAGAAGTAAACTCACTGTGCGTGTACACGATGATGGAGTCATTCTTCCCTGCCTTGCCGGTCAAGTGCCCAATCACGGTAGAAGAGGACGCCCAGGAGCTTGGAGCATCGAGAACCACGGTCGCACTTTCCACCTTGCCGCTCTTCACGAGCTTGCGGATGGTCTCGCCCGTGGAGTTCCCGACGAAGAGCGCCGGGACGTCGTACAGCGAACCGTTCCCAGGCGCGCCATCATTCGGCAAGAACTGAAGTGCGCCGTTATCGTCCGAGGTATGCACCCACGAAGTGACGACGCCCGCCACGCCGAGCTCCTTGATGGCGGTCCAGTTCAGGGTCTTGGCGGATTGCCCTTTGGTTTCTAGTCAGTATCTTGCAAATGGGAAGAGAATAATATCTACAATGAGGGTTCGTGAGATTGCCCAACTACGCCAAAAATATGAGCCACGAGGACTGGGTGGAATGAACTCAATACGAACCTCGGGAATATCCTGTACAGGAACAGACGACCTGGGACTCGGTTCAGCTCCAATATTTATTCGAGTACGACAACAAAACGCACCCGAGCAATCCGTATCCAGGCTGCGAGTAATTCTTCGTCGGGCTAGGGTTGTCGAAGAACAGGATGCTCTCTCCTTGCGGGAGTCCTGTCAAGTCTAGGCTGCTAGGATTCGCTGTCTGGTTCGGGAATAATGCGTAGGATCCCGCATCGTGTACAGGGGCGGTGACGCCGCGTAGCCCCGAGTCTCCGGAATACGGCCAATAGCCTGTGGTCGGCAAGCCCATGGTGGTACCGTCCTTCAGCTTCAGGCTAAGTGACCACCACCGTGGGTCCCATCTTCAGATCGTTCGTTTAGACGTCGGATCATGCGTGGAGTAGAACGGCGGAAGTATCTACCTGAAGAGCGTGTAGTTCAGCGTCTCGACCGTCAGGCCAGCAATTTCCATCGACGTCGCGACAAGGGACGTGAGGGTGTTCTGATTGTCGTTTCCAGCTTTCAAGGAGTTAGTCTGGGTAACATAAAGAATGGGGGCAAACCGAGTACGTACTCCAGCGCGGACCACGCAAGTTGGTTTGGAAGAGGCGGTCATGGAGGAGCTGTTCCGCATGCTGGTCAAGACTCGGAGACGACGCGACGGACGACGCGAATGCCGTGCGCGTAGCCACAAAGGATAAAAGGACACTGGACCAGAACATTTGGAACGTAAAACCAAGAGGTGCTAAGAAAGAACATTTTGCCGTTCAACGCTGGACTTTATAGCGAGCGGCACTCCGTATTTCCAAGATTATGGGGACCAGCTGACCAGCAAATCTTTGGTTTGCCGAAAAAGGATCAGGCGTTGAATTCACGCGCGTAGCTAACTGGTGGAGTTTCGGCGGGGGGAGAGACTCAAGAAGACAGTAAATGACAGGTTGGGTTGAACAAGATGGTGAGTGGCGGTTCTCACTGAGAATAAACGCTTGAACATTGGATGTTGCGAGAAAGAGAAGGACAAAGAAGAACTTCTGAAGAAGAGCCTGGGAGGGATTTTCGATCAACGCATCATGCGCATCAATTTCTCGCGCCCACGGCCCGCTTACCCGTTCAGACGGCAGTTGAACTCAGGCACGGTCAAGGGACTTGAATTTTTTTGAAATGGATTCAACGAAATCATGACGCATTCTCCACAGTAATCATTAAATATGCAGTGGTAAGCCCGACCCGCCGCGTTCAGATCGGTCGTCAGTGAAATAGTAATAAAGCAGCTTGAGAGCAGCGCGTCGCGCGCGCGCGGTATGGCTATGATCCCTCCAAGTCTGAAACTGTCGCGGGAGGAAGAGACTCAAGAGCAGGAGGAGCGTCTGACGGGCCGGCGAGAACATTTGCGAGAATTGGGTGTATGTCAAGACTCGAATCCGGCCGCCGCACAGACGGGCCTGGCGTCGGAATCTCGTCAGAAAACTGCGGTGGTGGTACAGCTCTTTCAGGCAGATCTGCATGCTGCACGCGCTCCTGCGGCGCGAATGGGGCCAGTTCTGTCGCTGACCTAGTAGGCAAGTCGTGCCGTCAGAACGATATCTGATGCTCAAAGAGAAGAAACGCACATCAGTGCTGCGAGCCTACGTTCAAGAGTTGCACAGCGGCTTAGAGCCTCGTCACGCTCCGCCCGCATGCACAGCGTGTACTCCTTCGCCGCGCGCGCGAAACCGAGAAGGCCCGCGTTGGCTGCTGCGTGCACCTCTGCGCGCCGACGCCAAGTCGCGCAGCTTAGGCGCAACGCCTGCGTTTCTGCGTGGTGATTCGTCGGCTTTGCAGGTGGAGGTGCAGCTCGCTCGGATGTGGAGGTGCAGTCAGATGCCTCGAACGTTGCAGACCCCGGTGAGGAGTCGTCGAAAAAGACTGGGCGTAGGGTGGGCAGGATGTGTGGGCGCATGTATGCAGGCACGAGGGCGGGATCGATGGTCACTGGCGCGACACCAAATTTGTCGGTCGAAAAGCCGAGGCGCAAAATCAATCCTCCTTACCGACATTATATCCTGCTCGACAGATAGGGCAGAAATGCTGCACAGCGCATATCTGACTCGCATCCACGGTGCGCCGTATGCATTCGCGGCAGAAGATGTGTCCTATTCACAAACTTCTAATCCCAGATGGCCCCGAACTCGACGGAGTACTCACCGCAGGGCAAAGCAACTGGGGCCGTAAATTGTTCATAGCAAATACTGCAGACCATTCCGGAAGTTTTAGGCAAGTATATTTCAGCGAGAGGTGCCTTAAGTATGACAATCAGTTATCCCTGGCGCGCGAGGGCCCGTCGCCCGGGGAATACCCCCGAGTTAGCATGGCTTAGTCTTTCGTGGGTGGTCAAGGAAAGTTCCCCGCGGTTCCGTTCGGTCGACATCCGATTCGAGACATTCTTTCTAGATGGCCGCCGGCGGCGGCGTCAGCATGCTGAGGTAACGAGAGGCAACACAACCGAGCTCGGTACGAGTTCAGGGGGCGGGGACTGTCGCTCTTGCGAGGTAAGAGTGAGTTGTTTACAGAAAAATATCATTTTTCCAAGAGAGATACCGAGTAGAAATGCCGAGTACAATGACTCTGAGAGGATTTCCTAAATATGGATTGTTAGTCCAAAAATTGTCACGTCATTCTCACTCACCTAAGCATGCGGGCCACACTCTCTTTGAAATTGCCCGAACCCAAAGCCAAGTTACAGGACATTGAAGATCCAAGTATACAGCAAATATACAGCAAATGTTATACAAAAATTAGGCCCAATACTAATTTACCATTACCAGCAACACAGCAAGATGAATATCATAACACAGTCTCAGACTGCGAAGTCTTTTTCCGCGCATCGGCCAACGCTAGCATACTCCTCAAACTGGCCTCTAGCACGGGTTTCGTTAATACACTGTCGGAAATCGCATGAGCGCCGAGTTCTGCCGAAAAAAATAGAAAATGCATACTGATCTGCTCCGGCATCTAAGTATTCCTGGAACCAAGTCAGCAAGCTCTTAAAATGGAAAAAGGACAACCAACCTTCTGGTCCGTTAATAACGCGTTCCCTGTATTAAATTTCAGTCTCGAAGATTAAGATTAAATTTCACTGTGTCCAACGGGCCATCGGCCGACACCCGAGTGAACTTTTGACGTGCGTCGATCAGTCGCGTGTCAGCTCACGTCGGCACAGTTCCCGTTAAACACGGTGAAGGTCGAAAAATCGCGGTACCTGTAACCCCGACAACAAAATCAGTTCGTCCCAGTGACCGCAAGCGTTCTACCAGCTTTACGCCGGACAATTTTGGCATCTGATTATCTACAGTGTTACGTCGTGAGGTGTGTTTCCTCAAAGCCAAAAAAACCAACACTCACCTAGAAAAATAACAGCAAAGCGCGGCTCGGGCGTTCCCAGTTCACATCCTAGCGGCTCTGTGCTTGCAGCTGACGGCGCGGGCGATGCTATGCCGACGATCCTCTGAAGAGCGACCTCGCCATTCTCCGCCGTTGTAACGCGGCACCCCATCCGCTCAAGCATCCGCGACATGAGCATCCGCGTTAGCGCATCGTCATCGACAACCAGCACGTGCAGGCCCGCGGGCGGCGCCGAACCGAGCGGCGGCGACGGCGTTAGTGTCGCATCCAGCGCAAACGAGCGCGGGCTAGGTAGTGGCACGTAGGTCGGACGCGCGGCGCGGACCGCCTGCCCCGCATCCTCGCGCGCGGCGAGCGGGGGCGGGAAGGCCGGAGACAGGGGCAGGACCACCTTAGGATGAGCTTCAGGAGACTCAGTCTCAACGTCCGGTTCGGGCTCGGGCTCAGGCCCGGGCGACACTGGTAGGGGATACTCTGTCCCCGTCGACGGGTCCCCGAGTGTCCGCGTGGGCACGGGCGAGTGCGAGTCGTATTTAGCTAGCATCAACTCAAATCGGCCGCCTAAAAATGGTCCCCGAGTCGGTCAAAACGCGGCGGAAGCCTGCAGCATAACCGCGACGCACCCTGATCCATCAACCCGTGCAGCGCCGATGAGGAACGCGTCGTGGGCGGTGGCGCATGCGACGACATCGTCACCGCGTCAACCAGCTCAGCGACGCTGCTCCCGGAGTCGGGCGAGCCCGGGTGGTGCCCGTGCGTCGGAGGAGGTTGGCCAGGTACGGGATATGTCGGCGCCGCAGTCGTGTGGATGTCGCTTGGCGGCGTCCCGGGTGTACACGGCATCATCGCCCTGCGCCCGACGCCGAGCGGGAGCTCCACCCTGCACATTTGATCGTCAGCTGCTTCGGCCCCGCACGGATAGACAGAGAATGCGCACCAAAATGTGCTACCCACCCCGACCTTGGAGCGCAGCCCCAATCGCCCGCCGCTCAGCTTCACGATCTGCCGCACCAGGGCGAGACCAAGCCCCGTGCCCTTCCCGCCTACGGAATCCCTCTGCGTCAGCCCCCCCCAAGTGTTGTTTGATAATACTGAAACGCACCTTGCTGCCTCCCCTGCTCTGTCTGGTTGAACGCCGCTGCAACCTCAGGTCAATTGCCTCTTCCTTCAAATCAAACACAAGAAAGCCCCGCTCACAGAAAAGTTTGCTCTCGATCATCTCCTTCGCCGGGATCCCGCTTCCCGTGTCCGACACCTCAATACGCACGACGATACGCTCCAACGCGCCGTCCTTCACATCTGGCGGTGTGGTCTCGTTGTGCAGGCTCAGCGCGGTAGCCGTGAGCTCGCTTGGCGGCGGGTGCGGCGACGACGCAATAACCTTGACTTTGCCCTCGTCCTTGTCCGCGCACGGTACCACGGCAGGACCGGGAATGACCAGCCGCGTTGCGATCGTGAGCTTCCCCCCCGCGGGCGTGAACTTGCAAGCATTACTGTGGAAGCCGCAGTCAGACTTGAAGACGAAACGATCGATCCGCGGACGCACCTCGCGAGGTTTGTGATGATCTGCCGCAGGCGCGTCTCATCGCCGACCACCATGCCCATGACGCCCTCGCCGCTCGGCTGGTCTAGCAGATGCTGCGTGATCGCCTCGGGGGTGGCGTCCATGGATTGGTACGCTGCGCGGCGTGCCACCTGTACGAGTACCAATTAGCATTTGAATTCAAATAAAATGAGATACAGATGGGAATGGAAAGTCCTCAAGGCCCGCGAACCAGAGTGAGCGAAAACGTGCGCGTTGCCAAAAATTCACCTCGTCGATCCGCATATCCAAATCCGTCACAAACTCGAGCTTGCGCGCGTCCGCCGCCAGACGCTGTCCGTCCCAACCCAACCATCATCGGAATCAGCAATCGCCCAATATGATCATTCCGTCGACACCACGGGGAATTTACTGCACACGCACCAATGGGATAAACAGAGACCGGAGCACCTTGTGGAATGCGTAGGGCTACCAAAGCAAAGCACGTCAGTACGTTCGCGTTTGCCAACGAAAGGAAAGAGAAGGGAGAAGAAGGAGAAGGGGACGCACGCGTGAAAGCGACTCAAGGCGTCCGCTGTCCATCCGATTGCTATGCATCCCATCCCATCCCCGGCGCTCATGATCAGCTGCAGTCGCGCGTTAAGTAAAAAAAAGGGCCACACGCACAAATCGAGTACGTCGTTCAGCACTGTCGCAGGAAGGGTAAGCCAACCAGACAACCAGACGAAGATGAAAACCAAGGCGGAGGGAGAGGGTGGGACGCAGCGCACCTTTTGACATCATGCTCAGACTACCCTCCAACGCGCTAAACTCGACCTCATGGTCCTTTGCGATCGGGCGCGCGGCCATGTTCTGTACCGCGAGCACTGCACAGTTCCTGAGTTAGAGGAAGATGGAATAGACGAGTTCTAAAAAGGGAAAGACGCACACGCAGTATTGAGCGGAACGCGGACCTGTGCTGAATCGAGATAAGCAAGGGACGCGACACGATTAGCGAGAGGGTACTTATCATGGAAGACATAACTATGCGGAAATTATGAGTATCGACCAACACCGCTCGAAAAAAGAGGAACGTACGACGTAAGCCGGCGCTTCGAGTCCGCCGCCTGGCGCTCAGCCACCTGCGCCTTGCGTGTGCGCTGGAACTGCAGCTTCAGCTGCGTTCTCAGCCAAAATAATTTCCGGGACGACTATGACAGGACTCAGCGGCGCGTCCAAATGCAATTATGATATAGTCCCCGCGCAAGTGCACACACCATCTCTTTCTGGCTGTGCATATAAAGCACCACACACTCGAAGATCACAAAGTTAAAGACGTCTGGCGGAGCGCATGAGTATTCCGCGCATTGAGGGGAAAATAAATATAAAGAAAACTCACTGTGCACATAGTCGTTCCGGATGGGAACTATGGTCACGCAAGATCTGCATGCACATCAGCCTATTAAATGAGCGTACAACCCGAGGCGCGCTCACAAGATCAAGAAAGCGAGCGCGCCTATAGTGGCGGGGAGGCGTTTCAGCGAGGTGCCAAAAAGCGCCACCGCCTGGAGCGCGGAAGTGTAGTAGAAGGTGGCAAGAAAGTCCTTGCTGCCGCACGTGAAGAGGTGGTGATTGTGCGGATAGGACGAGTAGAAACCGCATAGGTAGGCGTAGAGGGTGTCGTAGAATGGCCTGTGGCGTCGTTCAACAATTGCATCTGCACTAGGGATGGATGAGGAGAACGAACCATGACCAGGTTAAGACGCAGAGCCAAGTCTGGAAGAAAAATGAGTGTTCGTACGGCCAGTTGTAGGCACACATAAAAAGGATGGGGGCCGAGAGCAGGGGAGAGATCTAGACACGAGGGTGAGCGAGAACGCCAGCGTCATTCGGTAACATACGCCATAATAGAAAATCTGCGAGGCGTTAGAAGGCATTTCTTTGGGGGTTTAAAAAAAAAACGCGAACACACCTTATCCGCAAGAACCACAGGGGATTGGATAGTCGTGATCCCAAGAATGCAACTGGCGATAAAAAACACCGAGGCCCAAAGTGACGGCCGCTTGGCCTGTCCCCAGACCTCCTTTTGGTACAAACGCTCCTCCGCCTCTTCAAAACGCGGCATGTAGAAGCTTTTTATGACCGGCCACATTCTGGTGCGGATGAACGCGATGGGCTTGAGAGCCCAGAGCCCCCGGAGCGGCACATCGGGGTCGACGTCGGTGACAGAAGGGTCGTGGCTGCTTGCAGTCTCCGCAGCATCCGAGTTGGTCTCGGTTTCGAACTTATCCTCGGCCCAAGAGCGGTCAACGACAACCTCGTCCAGCTCGTCCGTGTCCTTGAACCGTTCTTCATCCTTCCGCGCCGTTGGAGAAATCACATTCGCAACCTCGTACTCGACCGATGAACTCGAGGGCACATGGGGGGCAGCCAAGGTGCGCTTCACGTGTGACTTGAAGCCTGCCCATTTTTCCGCGACGACTCGGACGTGAAAGCGTACGACTTTCCCAGTCACCGAGGATGGCCGTTGGGTGACTGGAACAGGGAGCTGGACCTGGCCGGAGGCAACATTGGTGTCAAACGGTGTAGAATTGCGATGCTTTTGCTGTCGAGGACTCATCGGGAGGAGGTCAGAGGCCCATTTAGTCGAGGGGGTGGGATCCAGTCAGGAAGGACATGGACGATGCTCAGGCAATGCATATCTCAAAGTTACGTAACGACGCGCAGTACTTGGCAATAGCAAATCTATCTTGGTCACTACGGGCATGGGCGGGTCAGATTCGGATATCCCAGCATCGCATCGGCACTGGTCGACCAGCATTCCATCGACAGTGCTGGTCAAGGTAAAAATATTTCCCTAAGCTTAGCAACTATCGCATCACGGTGTGGCGTGTTACTTCTCGTGGCAGCAACGTGGCATTGAAGATTCTAATAGTTTAGGCGTTCATTGGGTTGTGGCCAAGTAGGTGTTTGGTAGCTGTTGTGGGAGAGGACAAGGAGTGGACTCGAGTCGCAATCACATCAAGGTACAACGAATCATCGATGTCGCAAGTGAAGCTGCCGACATCGACATATCAATGGCGAACACGAAAGTTTTCTTTTCAACCTTGAAAATCACTCTGTTAACGAGGAACGAAGGTCAGGAACGTATAGGAAACCCAAATACTGTATTTGGTTCGCAAGCATCAACATCGCAGGCTTCAGGTAAATTTTCAGACTCCAAAATTGCCCCTACCAAATGTCGATTTCTTCTCAAGTTGGAGGGCATCGCAGTAGAAAATCGAAAGTGGCAAATTCCAAAAGTGTTACCGCGCCTTGACCCGTCGGGAGTGTTTCGGCCCAAGCTGAACTGCAATGGTCGTGCGGCCACGGCTGAGCGCAATAGGAAACCCACTCGGCGGCTCCTCTCGTTCTTTCCTCTTCGTCCCTCGGCCACCCAACTGCCAATCGCTCCCGAACCCAGGCTGCGGCATTCCCTCAAATGCAAGCACGGGTACGGTCCGAGAGCCTGACGTTCGATATGGCGTTGACGGCTGCTGCTCCGAGTACTCTGACGGGAACGTCTCCTCCTGCGACGCGACCGACCGCTCGTCAGCCATAGGCATTAATAGATCGAGCGATTCACCCACCTCAATCTCCAGATCGTCGCTGTACATCGAGCTCGAACTCGCGCCCCCGCGCGTCTGTATCTCGCTTCTTAGCTGCTCTAACTGCTCCTCAAGCGCATCCCGTTCCCTCATGATCGCCTTCATCTTATTCTTCTGTACATTCCGCTGGAATAACCAATCCATTAGTCTAAGCACACACGCACGCCGATAGAGCGAAGCACTTACATCCTCTGCCCCTTGCTCCAGAAACCCTTTGAGTTTGCGCATCTCGGCATGTGCCTCCCCCCTCCGCGGCCACGGCGCGCCGCACCTGCGCTTCTGCCGCCTCCACGCGAGCGCGCTCCCGGCCGCACCGTGCATTCGCATCTTTCGCCTCTTCACGCAGCTTGCGCTGCTCATCGCGCAGGATAGCCACCTCCCCTTTGAGCGCCGTCGCGCGCTCCGCCTGCTCCCGTATCTCATCCATACCTTCCAGCTGCTTTCTCAGCCCCGCGATCTCCGTTGCTTGCGATCGTGCCTTCAAAAACAGTGGCACGATCCGGCTACTAAAGTCTGCGAGTGCCACCATTAGCTCGTCCTACATAAGTCAATGAATAACAGTTAGATAGTTTGTCTTGAGCAGCTTTCGGAAAAAGAAAAAGCACTTACCGTCGCCTCCTCGTGCTCCTCCATCTCCTTAACGACCTGCTGCAGCTTACGCTCCGCCGTTCGCACACTGACGTACTTCGAGTCCGCGTCCATGCGCCCGATGCCCTCCGCGACGACGCGCGCGAGCGGTTTCGCCGCGACAAGGTCGAGGTAAATCGGCTGGGGGTCATTTGGCGAGATCGGCGCGCGACACGCTGGGCATACGGCCTTGTTGCGCTGGACGTTTGAGATGCACGTAATGCAAAAGCAGTGACCTGGTTGGTTGAAAGACGAATGAAAGCGAAATTACATTGGGAAAATCAAGAACGATACCGAGCATTAGAAATAGCGAATGAATGAGCACCGAAACCGATAAACAAGCGACTTAGTGTGGCGTACCGCATGTGAGGTGTCGGAACGCATCGACAGAATAGTCGGACCAGCAAACTTGACAGTGGCATTGAGCGGCCATTGGGAAGAGTCGTCCAATAGGTAGATGGGCGTGAGAGAAAGCGCGCGTTGTGTCACATCAACAGACGCGATCACATGATATGTGACAAGTCCATCAACGCTTCGATACTCAGAAAGGAAAGTACCCCTAAAAGTTAAAGCCAGATGAAACAATACTGATAACGGGACAGATACCTTCATCATTTTACGCCACGCAGGTAGTCATGAAACTCATACTGTCATGTTGTCCGCAAAACTTGGCAAAGTTCAGAACGCGGAGGACACCCAATGCAATTCCTGATCATGGTTATCAAATTGCCAAGTAGTTCACGACATTAATAGCTTGTCATTTCAAGACTTCAGGAGCTCGGTAGTCTAGTAGCATGATTATTCCCCTATCCCAAGCCGGCGGTAAATTCAAAAAAATATTACTTACATGGGTGTCAAAGTGGCTCTGACTTGTGTTCACGTCGTCAATTGATACAGACGTTCGAATTGATCAAAATATACAGTAGGTATAATACAGGATGCTATGCCAAAATCAACTAGTACCCTGAAACCACGAAAATTTGAGGAAATGAAACCTTGATGACCCTCTATTCTACCCTTTCTGAAAGTCCGAGGATGATCTACCTGTTCCAGTCAGGCTGCCAGCCCGAAAGCTTGACATCGTCAAGTGGGCGGTCCTGCGACGTATATGAGGACGCCGGCGTTGAGAATCGACTGCGGGAACGTACCTCATGCTCAACGGTTCCTTGCGATGGAGACACATGGGTGATAATTTGAGTTTGAACATATACTTGGTCCGGCTTAGTGCGGAGGTGTCCGAGCTCAACGTCATCACCGCGCTGCGATATGTCGTCAAGAGAGCTCTTCAAAGTTGAGATAAGCACGAGGAAACGAACCTTGTTGATGCTGCGGTTTCCCCGGGATCCAGAGGTAGTTACGCGTTCGCCGCTAAGCACATTCTGGCGGTATTCGTTGATGCAGTTGAGAGTGTACATCAAACTGATCACATATAACTTGGCCAAGCTGTTAGACTTGTTAGCGTTGGCGTTTGGAAAGTTTTCGAGGATCACATACGCATAATTGAGAACCAGATGCCCTGAGAATAAGTTAGTGAGCCGGCGTACGCATAGAAGTTATCAACTTACATAGCAGGTGCGTCGGACCCAGTGTTTGACTCATGATCAAGTCGATGGCTGCGACGATCTGGGCAGCTTAAACAAAGCGTTAGACTTCAAATTTATGAAGGCATACCGTTGGAGGGATAGCGCTTTCAAAAACCAGTCGAAGTAAACGGTTTATGAGGGAGGTCGTTCTTGGATAGCAACATCAGTAGAAAAACTTTGGAATATTACCCGCCCTTACGATTCAAGACCTGACGAGTTGCGACTGCGCAGAGCATAACACGTCCCGACCGTGTTGAAAAAGTCGGTCATGAAAGCACAGACGAGGTGGACCTATTGAATTGAGGACATGCACATGTTTTAGCACCGTTGAGACGCACCAGAAGCCACATAACCTTAGCCTTTGCATCTCCAATCAAGATACTATTCATCTGAAAGGCGACGCATAAGAGAGCGTATCGTTGGAGATTTTCCGACTCACCTGAAGGCAGATAGCTGCAAAGCCAAGAAGCATCGAAGCAGCGATCGGCATAATGAGCCAGATGTTTCGAACGAGCATGTAGAATCGTAAGGCAAAAAACGACTGCACAACAACGCCGATGATTCCGGTCTGACCAGAAATTAGAGCGTGGAAGTTGTAGATGCAAATAAATCACTGACCAGGAGTGGGGTACTAACTTGCCACCAAGCCTTGGCGACCAGAAGCCGGGCGACATCAGGGTTCATGTAATCTTGAACATTTTGAACCCAAACCACGGCGATGGCTTGACTCGTCTATGAGCCCCATGAAAATCGAGTGGTAAATTATTCAGTGGAATTCCTCACCTTCAATATTGACAGGAAAGTAACAAGTAAAACCAGCCAATGATAATGTCTAGCAGCACATCATAAATTACTGACATAATCGAAGCAGATGCAGAAGAAACCAACCTTCCGAAGCCTTCCTGAGACCTCCCGGATTTGAAAAAAGTCATAACTTGGCAGAGCACGACGCCCATTAGTATCGAATCCACGAATCCCGCAAGCACCTTGGAATCGGCTCAGATTTCTTCAGATGGCGACAATCAAGGAGAGAAGGCGCACCCATGTCCCCAACGACGTTGTTCGATTCGCGACGAATGCCTGTGAGGCTGGAATGAGTTCAATGACTGAGCTCGTCGTGGTCGCGGCCATGAGGGTAGGACGAGAATAGCCAAAGAAGAAGTAGCAGTTGTTAGGAAATAAAAAACCCCGAGTATTAATACCTCAGCCTCGTTACATCGAGAGACAACACCAAGACAAGCCGTCACACGATCATCGCGCGAACATTACCACAACCCTGGAATTCGCCCTGGATGCAAATCCCTGATCCGGTCTCTCGACGACCGTCGACGAATTTAAATGTTAAAAGGAAAACCGGCGGCAAATAGTGACTCATACCTACGCGAACATACCTGAGATATTCGAGACCGCGTGGAATATATCGAATGATTTTTAGCGGCTTCTGGATTCCGAAGACCATCCTCGGTTGCGTTCGTCCAACTCTGCCCAGAATCGGATGAATCGTGATCTCGTTTATGAGGCATCACAACCGATCGCGAAATGATCGCGAAGTTGAGAACCTTTTCTAGGAAATTCACAATACAGTAGCGGATTGCGTGGGGAACGTGGATTCTGACCTGGTAAGATACGGCTTTGTATTCGTGAAGTGCTCGACTCTTGGCCAGCGTCGACACCTCGAGAAATTGTTTCGGCTGTATGGGGCTGGATCTGGAGAGATCTCGCTTGTTGCCGTCTTAGCCGAGTTTGAAAGTGTCTCTGGAGATCGACGATCTTGAATGAACTTAAAAACCGTTGAAACTAACGTTGTTATAGCAAGATAGGAGGAATTAATAAGAGTCATGTGGGTCCAGGTTTGTACGTCATTCAACAAGAATCTCTTTCCGGCATTCAAAGGACAAATGCCTCGAGGCTGCCTGGTGCAAACAGTTCCTCGACCTGCCATTTTTTCTTGGCCAAGCCCTAGAATAAAAACTTGGTCAGAATACGAAGTCAAAGACAAACAGACCAGAGCATTGACCTGATTGAACGAATACTCAAGAAATTTATCCAGAGTTCGCCGATTCTGTGGTGTAAGACCGTCCTGCCACCACTTATTTTCTCCCTCGCCGCACATAACAGCTTGGGTCTCTTCGACATGGAATTGCAACCATGGCAGGATGTACCTAAGATAAATCCATCTATGAACAAGCCTACGCTTCAACAAAGAGCTGACCTCAGTGCGCCACGTTCATGGATAGCTGAGTATGCGAACTCGAAGGCGGCGTCAAACGCTTTCGTCAACGAGCGAGCAACCCAGGGATGTTGCTTTAATATAGATCGCTTCACCACGATGACATGCTGCAAAGCGGCGGTTATTGTGGAGAAATATGTGAATTAGGAGGGGGGAAAAACTGACCATGATAGGGAATATTCCCGTGCGCTTGAAATAATCTTGTGGGAGAAAAGATATCGTCGGCGAAAACAAACCTGCGGATGGACCAATCACCTTTCTCCACTTGCATCGCGTTAGGGAAAAGGCGCCCAACATCTGGATGTTTCCCAAAGGTAGAAGGTGCCGTGCTATAAATGCCGAGTAAGCCGAGTTCGTTCAGGCGGGCAAATAATGTACTGACGCGCTTTGTAACGCGTCTATTTCGCCGTCCGCGAGCATCTGGGCCAGGCATTTACCTTTGGGGATGGGCTGAATGCTCACTGTATCCGCTAAATTCAAGGGAACTTTTTCCTTGCGTTCAACCTCGCTAGGTTCGACATTACCTAGACTCGGTTCAGCCTCTCTCACGTTCACGTTTACTAGATCACATTACCCGTGAAGTACTGCGGTGCATCGTACTTGAGACCATATTCGTCCTCGAGAATTCCACGCTGCCAGACGGGTGCTGTCATTTGAAACTCGGGTGTACCGACGCGACGCCCAGCAAGCTGAGAAGGATGCGTTATGCCCGCTTTTGTGTTAACGTAGATGGACTGGTGGCGAAAGAACCGAGACGGGAAAACCGGAAGAGCATAGAATGGAGGGTCTTCGTTGTTCAACGTGAGCTGCATTAGAAATAGTTACCGATGCGAAAAGCGACTTGATTTTGACGCGTACAACATACGACGAGAGGGAAAGTTCGCTGATATCGAATTCTTGATAGCGAAGCTGCCTGAAGAAGCTGAAATATGATGAGTGCGGTCGTTCGCGGGAGTTAGGAAATAAGACCTACGTTTCTTCCACTCTGGAAAGATAGGTACATCACAAGAATTTTATTAGATGGCGTCAAGAATTCGGTTTACCGCAGATTCAGAAAATTGAGTTCAATGCCCTCAGGTTTGACGCGTCCATCCTCAAGGGCCTTGACGCGGTCGTAATCCCAGCATGCCAGAGAGAGGGCCAAGGGAGCCATGAGAGACGGAGAAGAGTCCGGATCCGGCTAAGTCCGCAACCGATCGTAGCCGAGTGTTGATCGGACGAAATGCATCTCGTAAACTTGTTTCTCATCTTTTCGACATATTGCCAACTGCAACCGGCGGCAACTACAACCAGCGGTCCTATTTGGGTCCTGTACCAACTACAACCCTGCAGCTTGTGTATCCCAATTCCCACGACCTCCGAATCTACGCTGGCAAGATTACTTTTGTCTTTGGGTGCATCATGCGTTGCCCAAGTTGCTTCAGGCTTGCAGATTTGGAGAATCTCTTTCCAATATGCCCACCCCTAACTTGAAGCATGAAGAACTAATAACGATCACCCGGAATAGAAGCATCGACAGGATCGGCCATTATATTGAATTTGTTTTTTCGATGGCACTTGGCAACTGTTGTTGTCGCCGTCGGCTCAAAGCCTTGAAGAAGGACATGCATACCGTTTTTGGACTCGTGTCTATTCTTTCCCCCCTTTCCTGCGTTCTCCCCCCGCCAGAGAACACTTGAACATGTCCTCCGAAAAGATCGACATAATCGACGATAAATCCTCCGGACAGGGTATCGACCATAAAGTTTCCGTCTCTACTATTCGAGATCTCGAGTCGCGTGCGATTTTATTCGCTATTGTGTCCGCTTTTATTAATTCTATCCTCCAGAAGGCGTGCATGTTAGCCTTGGCCAGCCTGGGCAGAGCTTGAAGCTCGATAAAACCGGCCTTCCTCTCATTCCTCAGCCTTCAGACGATGCATCCGATCCTTTGAACTTTCCTCAGTGGCTTAAGGTTTTCTACTCTGAACTGGTGTCCATAGCATCGCTCACACGCTAGCCAAGATTGCGGTATTGCTCCAAGTCAGTTTCCTCGCTCTCCTGGGGCCCTTGAACCAGGCTACAATCAATCCCGGTACGGTTCTCTTTATCCATCTCAAATTTGCCGATTCAGTAGGTTTTCTGTAGCTTTCGTGCCCCTTGCGGCCCATTTCCATGTCTCTACTGTCGTGGCCAGGTGAGCTTCTTGTTCCAAACTCCAGCAGAATCCTGATTTTTCTCCAGCTACCAAACGACAATCGCGATAGGTAAGATCATACCTTCGAAGTTTCAGCCCCCAAAACTCAATTCAATGAATAGCCTTCGCCGGCATTGGTTCCTTCGTTTGGGGTAAGTTATAACTCGGACTGAAACTACCTCCAATCCGAACTCAACCCGATTCCGAAATCTAGTTCCTCTCGCCAACACCTACGGTCGTCGTCCACTCCTTCTCTTCACTACCCTCATTGCGGCTGCTTCGTCGCTTGGTTCCGGTAAAGCGGTTACCTGGTCTCAGTTAATAGCAACTCGGGTACGCATTACAGAACCTGAATTTTACATCCCCTGACACGCATACCAGGTTCTTAATGGGCTTGGTACTTCGTCCTTTTTCACCCTCGGCGCCGGCATGGTTTCTGACACCTTCTTCCTACACGAGAGGTAATGATTTTCATATTGACATTTCCCTCGATCATCGCCTGATGAGCTATTCGCAGAGGGCGTGCCATGGGCGTCTTCACTGTTTTCCTGACAAACTCGGCCCACATTGCACCGATTCCAGGTGAGATTTTCTTTTTCATGGCCCGATATATATTTCTAACGCCGTGACAGGTGGTTTCTTAGGCCAGTTCGTCAGCTACAGGTAAGAAAGGGTGTGACCGCATGTCTCACCTGTATATTTTTTTGACTTTCGCATAGGTGGTGCTACTATCTGCCTGCCATCCTCGACCTCACGATGTTTGTCGTCATGTTTTTCTGTCTCCCCGAGACTCTGTATCTTCGGGGATCCACGCCAGTCGTTACGGACAGGCCGATCCTTCGGCGAATGAAGCTTTGGGGTCTCCGGCCCCAAGGTAAGTACCTCAAGGTTTCTGACTTCTTCAAACAATTCATCATGTTTGTCCCATACGCTACCACCGCAAATCATACGACTAACACGCCTGCAGGTTCAAATATCCAACCGTTCTGTTGACCGCTCTTTACTACTCGGTAACCTTCACTCTGAGCTCCATTCTCCCGGCTGTCACATCGGCGACTCTCTTCCGCCGGCTTTACAAGTTCAACGCCTCAGAGACCGGTCTCGCTCTCGGTATTGGTACGCTTGTTGGATCCACTCTCGGTGAATTGCTCGGTGGAATCGTCGTCGACCGCTCGATGTATCTCAGTCGCAAGGGCAAAAAGGACGGCGACATTGTTCCCGAGGTCAGGTATGTGGTATTCTCGTTCTTAAAATCTGGTATTCCAGGACTTATGGCTGCGCAGACTGCAGGGCATCTGGGCGGGAGCAATTCTTCAACCCGTAAGGCGCAATACTGTCTCTACTCGACCACAAAAGTAATCGTTTTCAGATTGGACTGCTCATCTGGGGTTTCTGTATCCAGTACAAGAGTATGTTTCCATGCTTTTCATTCCTACACTCGTTCTAACGTTCGTACAGCTCCATACATTGGCCCCACAATGGGCTTCGGTATCATGTGCTTTGCCATCCAGTGGGTAGCTTGACTCTCCCTTCGCTCACCGGTTCACTGTTCTCTAGGATCATCTCGACGGTGGTATATTCGTACAACGCCGACTGTTATAGGCCTCAGACCCCCGAAATTGCCCAAGTTCTGAACTTTGGTCGCCAAACCGTCGGAATGACCAGTGCGTCCCTCCGTTATGACCTCGTGCAGTTTCCTGACCACCCCTTTTCGTTTTGCACAGCTGGTTTCTGGGCCATGTCAGTATTATTTCTTCTCGTCGTGACTAGCGTTCTTATGTTTATTTCAAAAACAGTCCTCTTGGCGATAAGATTGGTTATCACTGGATGTCTGTAACCATGTCCCTTGTCGGCATCGTCACTTTGCTGCCTGTCGTCTATTTCATGTTCCACGGCAAGACGATTCGGGACAGGATGGGTGTGCCGAGCTACAACCGTTCTCTCTAGGTACTCTGGCAACACTGGTTGTTTGTCCTGTCATATTAATATACCTGTAAATTTTGTTTGTGCACATACTGGTACTTTTCGGATATCACTACATAGTGTTTTTCTTTTGTTGGAATCATTACGAATGGTCTTTAGGCGCCTCAAGTATTCGGTCGGCGCTGGCGGAAGAAAAAAAGTTTTCAGAAAAGCAAAGAAAAAAAACGACGCGAGCAGGATTTGAACCTGCGCCCAACAAGTGGAACAGATGTGGCGGAATCAACTTCCAATTCTAATCTGTCGCCTTAACCACTCGGCCATCGCGCCATGATGACATAAGATGTCAGAAATGTACTACAAACTTAAATGGTGGTCGCATGTACACAGATCTTCTAGCTGGGAATGCTAAATTCATGGGGGGTAAGAAGTATTTGTGGACTTTGTGAACGAAAATTTACTCTGGTGAGGGCCAAATGAACGAGAGAGGTTAAGTTACCTATTTCGGACGCTAGCGTTTGTTTGTCCCTCCAACTTCTGTTTCAGGCACCGCCACCGCCACCGCCACCACTGAGCTCCACTTAAGCTCCACTCAGAACACATCATCGA
This sequence comes from Mycena venus, assembly GCA_014462655.1. NCBI lineage: Eukaryota > Fungi > Basidiomycota > Agaricomycetes > Agaricales > Mycenaceae > Glaucomycena > Glaucomycena venus. The sequence goes on along the minus strand of JACAZI010000007.1, from coordinate 4,600,414 downwards.
ATTCCCAAGAGTCGTGTCTTGCCATCTAGCGCCAGCCTCACGTCGAATGCATCGCGGCCTCTGTATTCCCGAAATCGTCGACTTCATATTCTCAGGACTCAGGGATGAGTGTAATTTGCATTGGAGCCTATGCAAGTGCCGTCGGGATCTCGCCGCCCTTGCGAGAACTTGCAAGAGCTTCCGGGATCCTGCTCTCGATTTGCTATGGCGGGATCAGGACACGGTCACGAACGTACTGAAATGCTTACCGTCGCATTTGTGGTGCGAAATGACCGTGAGCCTTTCCGGACGTCGAGAGTTTGTGGGTCACTGAATAGCGTCATGAAGTCGACATACTAATATGTCGTTCCTCAGTACCTGACCGACAACGCAATACAGCCAGCGGATTGGCATAGACCCCCTGGAGTATGCGCTTCGCATTCGAACACTAAACTTAGGTCCGATGGATCACCTAAGCGTCGGCGCCGATGTATTTGAAAGAATCAGCGCCGGGCTTCCTCGGGACTACCTTTGCCCCAATCTCAAGAAAATATCGTGGCAATATTACATGAATCCTGATATTTTCCCCTTCATTCGCCTCTTTCTTGGCCCAATGGTTGTGGACGCCAACATTATACTTCCCGCCGGTTCGTCGGATGTAGTGCATGGTCTAACAATTCCAGTACCCAAAACTGAAAAGACTCTGCATGTACGCCGGCAACTGGCAAGATAATTCCTCATTATGTCGCACAGTATCCAAGAATGTCTTGGATCTACAGCGAATCGAAGAACTCGTGGTAGATGAACTCGATCGAGTGGCCATCGAGCATCTTTCCCAGCTTTCTACCCTCAAATATCTGAGGCTGGCTACACCACATTTACAACATTCACTCCTCTTGCCCCATTCTTCGTCCCTCGTGGATCCCGCATTCCCCGCTCTCCGCGCCGTAGATTTCGATGAGACGACAGTCGACATTGTCATCCACTTTCTGGAACTTCTCTCCAAGTGCGGTTTGATACGTTTGTGCGTTGGGATCATGGTCCCAGCGACCACATTTGCCACCGGTCAGCTATACAGTTCGTTGCGGAGTCATTTGTCGCATAGCGCTCTCCAGACTCTCCGTGTCGACGTTGCGGAAAACCACGAGATGTTTACTCCGCCGGCGACCATGATTGCACATTACGTGATCAATAGAGACGTTCTCGCAACACTCTTTTGTTTCACCAATCTCACCGAGGTTTCGCTCTCACCGCCGGTTGGATTCGATATCGATGACGCCACGGCCTGGGATCTTGCCCGTGCATGGCCGAGACTCACTTCCCTCTATCTGGGCACCGCTACAGAGTTGCAGTACCCATCTAGCATGACCCTCGGTGGACTTCGTGCCTTTGCAACGCACTGCAAAGACTTGAACAACCTTGTCATCGCCTTCAACGCTTCCACAGTGCCGCCGATCGACAATTCTTCTATTATTTCACAGTCCTCTCTTATCCTTTTAGACACTAACAAATCCCCGATCAACGACCCGGTCGCGGTGGCCCGCTTCATATCTGCGTTATTTCCCAACCTCGCAATCATCCACACCTACCTCGACTGGATCATAGAACAGCCAGCAGGCGAGGATGAGGATGATGAGGCGGCCCAAGCGCGCCTCCTCAGCGCTCGATGGAAGGAAGTTGAATCTAAACTTCCTGGAAAACAGAAATGGTTCTTTGTGTAGTCTCTTAGGTTCCTGATTTCTATTGTACCGACTGTACTTCTATACAAAATTTCTTTCTCGTCTGAACTGACCGTTCTGGAAATCGCGTGACTCTTGTACTGCCTACAATCCACTTCGCGGTTTTCCTCACTTTTGTTCTCGCTTTTGCCCGCCCCAGAAGGAAAATCGTCCGACCTCAAATATAGAATATGACTTGATTTTCATTGACTGGTCCGATGCTGAATTCTCGGCTTTGCCGCATTAGCAGCCTACATCTTTTGGTCCTATCCTCACGAAATCGCGAAGCGTTGTTTGGTGAGTAAGACAAAATCACATTTTAAGCAATGGAGATTTTCACGTTTATGTTTATCTAGGCTGGTTTATGATGTCTTTGAAAACGAGAAGTCTCCATCATCGACTGTTTTTTTTACACAGTCGATGATGGAGAGTTGCAAGTCGGGACGGCGAGGAAGTGGGTGATTACTTATCAGCACGAGTAATTCAAGTTAGAAGTGTTCAATATCACTCCTGAGAAGTTAAATGATCCTATCGAGTTCAAGGGACACCTGTCCGTGGGGTTTCAAGATAGGCAAGTGATGGGAATAAATACAACGAATCTATAACCCTTCGGTTGGGTGATAATTCCCACGGTTCGATTTATCCGGCAGAACCACCGTGGCCTTTAATTCATTCTGCGGACTCCCACCTTTTTTGGCCCTCAGTGCGAGATCCGAATACAAATAAAAACAAAAATTGCAGCTCGTCGGTTCCCGCGGCGGCCACGACTGAAATGAGCGCCGGGATGTTGACCAGAAGCAGGAAGTAGTTCAAACCTATTCAGTCCCAGAAGTTATCAATTGATTTAATATATCCTCATTCTCTTACTGTCACATCCCGAGCATGCATGTTGTGTATATTTGAGGGAAATCAAACCCACGAGGGTCTAAAATTTGCTGCGACAGTATCAATCAATCATGAGCGGGAGAACCAAGATTCATTGAAGGCGGTCGAGTCAAGCTCTTTTTGGCCTTGAGCAATTAATCATCGGAGCCAGTCGGAGCCAAGCACAAAATTCAGCTCTATATGATGTAATCCGCCAACTTTCTCGTTACTATTCAATAAACGCGCTTACCAGCAAAACAACGGCGGCCCAGGATCATCCGGTGTCAAAAATACTTACTATTACTAGGATATGCAGTATGATCCCTTCGCCATGTAATTAGATTGTAATCAAGAAAACCCGAGTACAAGTATACCCACCGTGTCAATATTGGTGGTTTGTACTGTAAGGGCTACACGAAAATGCCCTTCGCCTTGGACCAAGCCCGCAAATGCCTCTTGAAAGCCATCAAAAGTCTGTTCTCGGTATTGTCAACAGCATCTGGGCGCAGCTGAGGACAGTACCGTTACCGGAGATGATTATCACTACCATCTGTTGTGAAGCCGCCGCGCTGGGCTCCGGGCAAGACAAGGCGCTTGAGATCCTCAAATTAGATGAGCGATCGGCCAAAACCAGATTGGAGTATGCACAAGCGTCCCTTTTTCGAGCCACGGATCTAGCAGCTGATCAGTGATAGTACGCGCGCGCGGAAACGGTCTAAAACGAAGGACCAGGTCAGTGATCGAGACATAAGTCCCAGATGCAAAGACATCCAACTGTGCCATTCTTTGCAAAGATTACCAGTGAGAATGCTAAATACTTAGTAAGAATTCCCATGAACACAGCCTATAAATTAGGCCCAGGGGATGGCCATAATAAGTAAGATTCCATCTTACAGCACAGAGCAGATGACGAAACCTGATTAAGTAGAAGCCAGGAAGAAGCCAGGAACTTGAACCGGGTATGAAGGAACTCATGAAAATCTCGCACACAATTTGTTCCATGCGGCACGGACGGTAGCTGGTGCTCTTTAAAACCCGCCTGTGCTCCTACATTTTACATTAATTAAGCAGCGTCATGTCTGACATCCCTGAAGCTTCTCTCTCGATCCTCGCCCAGGATATTCCCGTCAACTCAGCACCCTGGGCCTTTGGTGGTGTCTTCCTTCTTGGTGTGGTGGGAATGGCCTACTACGCATCCCCAATGCGCCTTACTCGCGTTCTGGTTGACTCCATCGCTGCGACTGAGATGATATACCTCGAGGCAGTTGAGCATGGAGTAATCTGTGCATCTGACGTTAATGCGGCGGAGATTTTGTCCAGGTGAGTTGTCTCTCCACTTCCTTCCCCAATCCATGCGATAACTTTTTTCAGCCTACAGTTCAAAGTCTCTGCGATCCGCGAGGTGACCTTGCGTAACTCCCTCTCTCTCCGTGCAACGCTTCGCGATTTCGCCCAAGGACGCACGTTTGAGGTGCTCCGCTGCCTCAGTCAAGTACGAGCGCTCGAGACGCATATCGAGGTACGCTGTCCCCGTCTCACCTCAGTTTAAAGCCGTTTAACTGCTTGAAGATTTTGAAAGAAGAGCAATTACGCCAGAGAACGTCACAACCGCTCTCGGCAGAGTCAGCTCGGGTGGCTTCCCTTCGCCGACGCTATTCCAGGATGTGAAAAATTATGCTCGGAAATCGTTCGCTATCAAGAATACCGTCTATACCTACTTTGGTGACGAATGCAAAGGAAGAATTATGGAATCAAATGTACATAAAAATAATAGAGTTATAGACGTGTTCACAGATCGAACATTGTCGTTCCAGTTGTTGATTATGTTGGTTCCAGCTATAGCCACTTAACCAGACTGGTTAAGTGGCTATAGCTGGAACCAACAAAATGCCAACCCCTTGTGGAGGTCATGAGTTCGAACCCCCCAGTGGCCCCGAATATTATGTATTTCGGTTTGCGCACATGAGGTTGACCAGGCTCCCGGGTCTTTGTTTGGTCAATGCATACCACCTCTGACAGCTGGCCAGCGGGCTTGCGACAGAGTCGAAGCAGCGCGAATGTTTAAATTCCCGGGGGTCAGACACCTGGGGTTGGCATTTTGTTGGTTCCAGCTATAGCCACTTAACCAACAGATTGCCGAAAAACTAAATTTCTAAGTCAAATGTTCAACTTCAACTGTCACGGTCCGATGAGCCGACCAAGCCAAACTCCCACGCCATTGTTCTTCCTTCCACCTCACTCGCAGAGTCCCGTAGCCCTACCAGCGGCCTCCCTTGACCCTGCGATGCACCGGGGCTTCACAATCCCTGAAATCTTTGATCTCTTCCTCGGCCAACTGCGGTTCCCTTATCTTGACCAGGAACTCAGCCGCAGAAGTTTTGCTGCCCTTGCGAGGCAGCAAAACTCCTGCGGCTAACTTGCAAGGGCTTCCAGGACCCAGCTCTGGATCACTTGTGGTGCGAGCAGGATACACTCACGAACCTACTCAAGTGTCTACCGTCACATCTGTGGGAGGAAGACATCGTTAGCCCGACGTTCCCCGAACGTCGCGTGTTTGTACGTTACGGACAAATGTTGCAGTCCGTCAAGCTGATATGCAGCTTCTTAGCGCATCACCGGCGCCATCCAGAACCCAGATTGAGATATACCACTGGCGTATGCACTGCGAATTCGCACATTGAAATTACGATCGTGGGACACGATTGACGCCAATGATGTATTCGCAAGAATCAGCTCCAGATTCTTTTTCTTGGTCCTAAGATCATAGACGCCGTCATCTTACTTCCCTCCTCCAGTTCATATACACCGTCGTTGCCTGGCTTACCCCTTCGGTACGCGGGACTCAGGAGACTCCGCATTTACACCCATCTCTCGCGCGATGATTCCCTTTTATTTCGCACCCTATTCAAGGTCGCTCTGAGTCTAGACCGAGTGGAAGGCCTTTCTGTCCAAAACCTTGATCGAGCGGCCATCGAATGCGTTTCACGTCTCCCTTGTTTGATATCATTGCGACTGGAAAGGCCGGATCTACAAGATTTAGGTCCCTCGAGGCCTTTAAGTTTATCGGTCCATCTTGGACCAAAATACTTCGTTCCCTGCTCTCCGCGACCTCTGTCTCGGTGACACTTCGTTATTGAATTCCTCGATCTACTCCCCGCCCGTCTTTTGAACAGTTTTCGCATGGGAACCCAAGAAGAGGCTATAAGATCGAAGACCGGTCAACTGTACACTTCTCTGGCAAGGAACTTGCCGCTCCCTACATACCCTCCAGACCCTCCGTGTCGAACTTCCAGACAGCTATGGTATAGGCATACCATCACGGGATACGCTCCCGAATTATGTGATAAATGGACCCATTCTTGCGACACTCTTTTGCTTTGCAAATCTAACAGAGCTTGTCCTCACACCACCCGCTGGATTTGGTATAGATGACACCACAGCGTGAGATGCTGCCCGTGCATGGCTAAAGGTAAAAACCCTTTGCTTGTCTTATTTAACCTACTTCGGGTGCGAACTTTTCTTGCTTCGAAACTTCTTAAATCTTCCCAATTCCTTTGCCCTGGCTAATGAGAATGACATGCCAGTGCGCAACGCTCTCCTTCAAATACCACAATACCAATGTGTTCCAATTCTACGTCCATTTGTTGTCACGTCATCGATGTTCATGCGTTGTCGATGATTCCCTTGCTCTCCTTCCTACTTGTCAAATTTAGTCTCATTTCAACCATATCATTGATGGACAGCCCATCAGTGGGGGTGCACTGCCGCTGCAGCGAAGTTTAAGCTTTCTCTTTGGATCTACGGTGGTGTTTTTTTTTGTCTCAGTTTTTCACTATATACCAACATTGTCCCCTGGGGCCGTTTCTCCCCGAGCGTGGTACCCGGATCGGCCTCTAGATATTTCGCTTGAGGCTGTCAGATTTTAAGCTTGGACGGTTCCTTTTCAAAGGGGTCAGTCTCTACTACCACCAAGTCTGCGGGGTCTGTGGAATTAATTATAAACAAAGGATCCGGTAAGGTACTTACAAGTAATATTCCCTCGGTGGCCGCTGTGGCTGTGGAGCGGACAAAGTCGTGAGAACTTTCCGACCTGTACCGTCCACAACACCTGCCTCAGAGTTCCAGCTCAGTGCCCCGTGCTATGCACCGCAGCCTCGCAATTTCTGAAATCATCGACCTCATCTTTGCCGAGCTGCAGCGTCCGGATTATGAGCGGAACCTGGGCCACAAGGATTTTGCTGCATTGGCGAGAACTTGCAAGAACTTCCAGAATCCTGCTCTGGATCACTTGTGGCGTGAGCAGGACACACTCACGAACTTGCTCAAGTGTCTACCTTCGCATCTTTGGGAGGAAAAAGTGGACCCGGCGGTTTCCGGTAGTCGTGGCACGTTTGTAAGCTGCTGAATCGTGTCTCAGTCGACATGCTAACATCGGCTTCAGCGCATAACCGGTCCTGTTTCAACATCGGATTGGAATATACCTTTCGCGTATGCTCTTCGCATTCGAAGACTGGAATTGCACTCGTGGGGCATCACCTCTCCGGTCGCTGATGTATTCGAAAGAATCAGTACCGCGCTTGCCCGCGATCACTTATGCCCCAATCTTGAGACATTATCGTTTCAAATCTACGAGGACCGGCTGTTCCCCTATATTCGCCTCTTTCTCGGTCCCAAAGTCATAGACACCACCATTTGTCTTCCCTTTTCGCATGCGTCCTCACTGCCGGATCTGCCACTTCGGTGCTCGGACCTGAAAAGGCTGGCTATTGACACCTTTACCTCTGAAGGCAATACCATGCTACTACGCGTGGTATCGAATCTTGTATCGCGTCTGGAGCGGATTGAAGACCTCACCCTTGCTAAACTTAGTCGAGAGGCCCTCGAACATCTTCCCCGACTTCCTTCTCTTAGATCACTGCATCTACAGAGGCCACTTTTGGAAGATATAGCCTCATTCCCCCAATGTCGGACTTCACCACGCACTCCATTCCCTGCTCTCCGCGAGCTCTACTTTGGGGATACCACAATCGAATTTGCCCTCGGGTTCCTCAATCTGCTGTCCGATTGTTCTTTGGAAACGTTTTCTTTTGGCACAACAGTCGCAGCTACGAGATTTGAAACCGGTCAGCTGTACGCGACTCTAACCCGTCGGCTGTCACACACCTCTCTCCGAACTCTCTATGTTGAGGTTGCGGAGGACCAAGAAATGCCTGCGCCGGCGGGCCCGATCGCAAATTATGTGATCAACAGAGACATTCTTGCAATGCTCTTCTGTTTCTCGAATCTTACGACGCTTGCCCTGACACCGCCTGTTGGATTCGACATTGACGACGCGACCGCATGGGACATCGCCCGAGCATGGCCCAAACTCGAGGTCCTGTGTTTAGATGCAGCTACAGAATTGCATCACTCGTCAAGGATCTCACTTGGCGGACTTTGCGCCTTTGCAAAGCACTGCAAAGACTTGACCAACCTCACCATCACATTCGATGCCTCCTCAGTCCCACCGCTCGGCAATTCTACTGAGAACGTTATATCTCAGTCCTCTCTTGTGTTTCTAGGCACAAATAAATCCCAGATCATCGATCCAGTCGCGGTCGCATCCTTCTTGTCTAAGCTATTCCCCCACCTCAGCGTGATCCACACTTACCTCAATTGGTTTTGGGAGGAGCCAGCAGACGAGGACGAGGATGACGAGACGGCCAATGCACGCCTCTTCAACTCTCGATGGAAGCAGGTCGAATCCATGCTCGCTGACTTGAAGAATTAACTCCGAATCTGCCTCACTACTTCTCCCTGCATATATCTTTCTTACCTTTCATTATACTTTCCTGGTGCTCAGAATCCGTGTCGTAGATTCGCGGTGGTTAATTTCAAAAAAATTTAAGCACATCATACCACTCGCAGTTTAAGTTCATATACTGTATGCGAATCCAATTCCTTTGTGTTTTACTTCTTCTCTCTTCCCCCTTGGAACAATAATATCAAAGTTTGGCGTGCTTAACAAGATTCCCGCCCTGACTCAACATTTTCACTGCTTCTTCGACCATGTTATCGACAATCACCTGGGAAAGCAGACAAGTCAGTCAACCGCGTTCTCGTGACTCCCCAACCTACCTTCGCTGGCAACACCTCGTTGATGAGCTGCGCGTTGTAAGTCGGACGCTTCCAGAAGAGGATCCCGGGCCAGCAAATACGTACAGCAGCGACACTTCCCAGAGGCCATCGCGATCCCTCGACCGTTTTCTCGGGATGCTGCTCAAGTTCATGATAATGGGGAAGGATACCTTTTGATGTGAGTTCCTTGATTTCAGCTTGCCGGTTCGTGTTCCTGTTGAGAAAATCGACCTATGCCCGGTCGAGTTGATGCAAAGCATACTTACCAGTCCTCGACGTAAGGCGTCCGCTTCACCCGCATTGGTCGTCCGCTATAAATCAAGGTCGTCACTGCGTCTTCAAAGCCCGCGCTAATAACATGGTCTTTGTGCGCCTTTGGTGCGGCGGCTTCGACGGACGCTAAGAACCGGGTTCCTACCCCTGCATATATATATTAGGCATGCATTAATATAATCCTTAAGCAGAGAATACAACTCACAAACAGCCTGCGCGCCCCACATCAAGTTCGCGGCCAGCCCGCGCCCGTCGTACACAGCCCCCCGCGCCGACGACATAGACCGGCTTCTTCGTGCAAGGGGACGTGCGGCCCTTGACAGCATCGACGCAAGCAGGAATGAGGATGCTCGCGGGGATGTTGCCTGTGTGTCCGCCCCCTTCTGCGGCCTGCGCGCAGATTAGATCCACCCCAGCATCGAGCGCCTTCTTGACGTGCTTAGGGTGCCCGACCATGTTCATTATCTGCTCTCACAAATTCGAGAAAATTGTTTATAATTCGCTGGTGACGAACCGGGATCCCCGCCTTGTGCAATTTATCGACAACGTCTCGCGGGGGGACGCCGATCGCACACACAAACAACGCGGCCTTTTCTTCGATTATAACCTCGATAAGCTCGGGCAGCTGGCCGTTTGTGTAATCTAACTGCGGTGAGGTAAGGAAAGGCGTGGTGCGTAGAATTCAAACGTCCATATTAGAGCGGCCTTACATTGGTTTTCCGGGCACTCCCGCCCACTTGCGGGATGAGCAGGTCAACGCCGAATGGTGCATTTCTGTCATTCAGGTCTGCTTTTAAGACGCGAATCTACACGCCGGTTAGTCTTGCTCAGTACGCACAGTTCGTTGGTTGGCCGGCGTAATTAAAGGAATAAATAAAGCGCACTTGCTGACGGAGTGCTTTCGGCGTGTAGCCATACCCGCCGATCACACCCAAACCGCCTAAGTTGGGTAGATTGAGTGAGCCTCGCCAGTCATTTATATTGCAGTAGAAGGAATACACTCCCTCTAGATCTTCCTTACCTGCGTTACACACCGCCGCAGCCAATTCCGGCCCCGCAGCAGTGTCCATCCCTGCGAGGAACACCGGATGCCGGATGCCAAAGAGCGCGGTTATTGGTGTTGAGATGACCGCCATGGGTCGGGTCGATTGGGTTGGATTGGCTTGATGGCGAGGTAGAAGGTAGAAGGTAGAAGTCAGAGGCAGAGTAAAGGTGGAAGATAAGTAGTGTGGAAGCCGGAGTCTGTGCGATGCCCTCGGAGTAGGGCATGTCCCATTGAGCCTGCCAAAATCCGAGAACCCTCCACCAATGACGGAATTTGACAGACGGAATATGGCTAGTCCGAAATTAAAATAACGTGGCCGAGTTGAGTGCCTTGGCTCGCGACATAGTTGAAGAGAACTGAAAAGTAAGAATGGGCGAATCGTTTGTTTGGAACATCTGTAAAGATGGAGCATCTGTACGGTTCAGCATCAATGGAACGAAAAGATACATTGTCTAAGTACCACAGATAACACGGACGTGGTACGATCGCAAGTAGTCTGGCAGGACAGCAAGCAGCAATACGACAACGACACTTACTCGAATTCTAGTCAGGGACGACCGCTAACGTTTGGATCTTACGAGAAAGCGCTTCTTCGTTCTCCGAATCTCGTGGCGCTGTGTCCTCGGTCATCTCGGGCGACTCTTTGCCCTCCTCGCTCTCATCCGAATCCAAATCCGGATCTGGGCGGTGGTTCGGATTGGCGACCAACAGATCTTCTTCCTCGTCGGGACCACGGTCTATCGTAGGTTAGCTAAACACGCTGCTAGAAGCGAGACACAAAACAAAAAAAAAGTGACGCGCCTTTATCCCTCCGCGAGTCCTCCCAGCTCTTCTCGAGCTCATCCATGATGCGCTCCTGCATCGCGCTCACCTCTTCCGCGGTGCCACACCTCTGGTAACGCTCCAGGAACGTCCTGCATGACCATCAGCTCAAAGTTGAAAACCCAAGACTTGAATTAATTGGAAGGCAGGAAAGGATCGGCGCGCACCGATTAACCTTCCAGAACGACCCGCCCCATCCGAACCCGCTCAATAGCTTGTCGGCGTAGGCGTCGAACCCGGTGATGTAGAACGCGGCGGCGAGCGCCTCGACGCAGTTTAGGCGCCATGGCTTGCCGTAGTTTGTCGGGTTTGTGGCGAGGAGATAAGGGACTGCCGTAGTTGTTGCAGACACAGTCAATTTTGGTGAGGGGACGGAAGAGACGCACGCAGACGCTCGTGCGGGCTGGCGATCTTGCCAAAAGGCACGTCGTCGAGACGCGCCCATGAACACTCAACGACGGCGAGGCCGCCCTTGAGGATGAGGTCCCGGTCGGAGGGGCTGATTACTTGTTTGCCCTTTGGTCTGCGATGAAAGGGTCAGAAACGCGGAGGAATTATAGCGAGAACAGTGGAATGGGACAGAAACAGGGAACTGTACGGACAAAATGGAATGCTCACGAGACGACGATGCCTCTGAATCGCGAGCCGACCTTAAGCTCTTTTATTAGACCCAAGCGCGCGAGCTTCTTCCCCGAGCATCGGCGGGGATCGCAGTGGTCAAAGTCCTGCGCGCGCGCAAACTCAGCTGTCGCACATACACAAGACAAAATTGGAGAGAGCAACGCACCCACATTGCGACCGGGACTTCAATCTTCACTTCCGTCTCGTCTGCTTCTGCAGCAAAAAAAAAACATGAGATACGAACGGATAGAGACCCAAGGACAACGAACTGACCTTCTTCCGAACCACTTCCATCGGCTTCTTCGCCGCTAACTTCGTCTACAGCACTCTCCGGCCTCGCATCGCCCGCCGTATGTCTTTCTCGTCCCTTATAAGCGGGCGCGCGCGATCCCCCACCCCCACGACCGCCTCCCCCGCGTCCGCGCTTCGCTCTCGTAGCCGTCCCCGGCGATGCTGAGTTTTTCTTGCCCATGATGGATAAGTAGAAGGAGTGTGACTCTGAGTGTGACAGCCCTCGATGTTCCCGACCGCCATCGCGCGAAATCGCTTCAAGGGCCGCAGGCCGCTGCAGGCCTTTATGGCGAATAAGGACTATTACAAGGGTGCGTTCTCTTCTTCTTTTCTTCCGTTATCCATTCTAAACCAAACTCGGCAAAAAATAAACAGGGAACAGGCAGGCCGCCCTCCCAGGTCACCGCACAGGCGCGCCGGGTGTGCACATCAACAAGCGGCCGGGCTACAAGCTCCTCGAGAGCCGAGTCCGCGTGTTCGTCGCCCCGCCCATTGACGACATACTCGCGTCCCCGGTGCGCACGTCCCCGTCAATTCACCCATAACAAAACTTTTTGGTCTCATCAAACTGGCAGCTAAAACCCTACGTCGCGGAAGGCACGCCCGTCCCCTGGAAGACGAAGAACGGCGTCTTCGCTGGCATGCCTGATGCGGGCCTCACGCCCGAGCATTTCCTCAAGTCGGCGAGAAAATATAGCGCGGAGAAGGCGCTGGCCGCGCGCGAAAGGAATCAAAAGAAGGTTGAGGGCGGCAAGGAGGGGGAGACCAAAACGGATACGGTGGCCGAAGTCATCGAGGCTGCACCCGCACCGACGACCGCGCCCGCACCTACGCCTGCAGTATGATCTGGACTACTACGTCTCCGCTCGCGTGCGCATATAATATTGTTTTATTGTATTTTTAATGCCTACAGATAGATGAGATGTGCATGGTGGCCTAGGACTGATCAGGAAGTGGTTAGCTATGGAAGGGCGAGCCCAGCGGAAGCTGGGGTGCATCTATATTGCCGGGAAAGCTGGAGCGCGGTCGCGGGGCGGCGTTGACGGGCGTGACGAGACTTTGGCGAGAGCGGGGGAGGGGACGAATGATTCGCAGTCTTTTGGGCGACACGGGTGCCTCGTCGAGGGAGAGGTCGACGAGGGCGCTGGTGCGCTTCTTTCGAATACCTGAAGGGCCCTCAAAGACGATCTCCTCCTCGTCGTCGGGCTCGCGACCCTCCTCGCGCCTGTGATTGTGTAAATAGCAGTTTTTCTTGAGGGGAGGGAAGGGCACGCACCTGGCTGCGTCAAGAGCGAGAGACCGACAATGCCGCTTCATCTTGTCGTACTTGATCTTCATTGCACGCAGGGCCGCCTGCGATTCCTCTGCGATCGTTTGCGCCTGTGCCGCAGCCTCCTTCGCCTCTTCCATCGCCTCCTGCGCCTCCTCCATCGCCACCTGCGCGTCATCCCTCGCCTCCTCTGCCCTCGCCGCATCCAACGCAGAACTTCGCAGCATCTCCTTCAGCTCCTTCGCCCTGAGAATCGCGTGCGTCTCGCTGTGGCTATGCGCGCGCGCGGCGGCAATCTGCCGCTCGCACTCGGCCATGAGGCGTTCTTTGTCCTTCTCCAGCGCCGCGACGCGCGCCTCGGACGCGGAGAGCTTCTTGCGCAAGTTTTCGTGCCGCGACATGTCGATGTACACGCGCCGGATGCTCGGCACGATGTACTGGTGGAATTTCTTCGGGAGGCAGGTTAGCTGTAGATACATAGTCTCGTCAGCGCCGAAGCAGGTTTATTAGAAGAGGGCTGTGGACCTCTGGTCGGACTGCGCGGGGTGAGTGAGGTGAATAATAAGATTTTACTTTAAGCAGGGTGGCTCACCCATGTTGAACGTCTCGCGGCACGACGGGCAGGTGGAGGTGAAGCCGTCTGGGCTAGTCGCGGAGACGTGGCCTGTGAGACATTCGGTGCAGTACAGGTGGCCTGTCGCAACGAAAAAAAAAAAAAAAAAAAAAGTTTAGACTACGAGTGGCAACATAAAAAACGACCAAACGCACCACAGGGCACCGATACCGGCTCTTTGAGCTTGGACAAGCATATCCCACAGCTCATTTTGAGAATCCCGAGGAGGATGGTGGTGGTTAATAGACGAGGACGCGAGCGTGACAGTGGGTCGCGAAAAGTAACGCCGTGACGGTAATCGCTTTTGTCTTCTCGGTGTTTGCCGGTTCTGGTCCAGGTTTCTGTCAAGTATAAAAAAGTGTTTGAAAAATCAATCTGTGAGGCCGCTCAGTCAGTGTTGCATTCGGGACCAACGAAATGCGGCACACTCGGTAAATATAGAATAGCGGCACTTCAGATGAAAGGCGGCTCAAGTCAGCTCAAGTCCCGCCAAAGTCCTGCTTCGAATAAAGAACGGCACATCCCCTGCGTGAGACCTAAAGGACGGATTCATCTCCCATCTCCTCGCCTTCACCCCAGGTTTCTTCCGTCAAAAATCAGGAATGACATATATTCCATCGCGTCAGGTCTTTATACGCAAAAAGCTGTGGCAGGCCGTAGCCGCAGTGGGAACCTGCGACACTCTACTCTCTCCTCTTTCGAATGTCCTTCGCAAGGGTTAGTGAGGGCTACATGCCAGAGGATATTTTGCACATCCTTCTTAGCAGGACAGGAGTGTGGACCCTGATCCAGCTAAATGAAGACAACAAAGCGCCAGTTAATACGATTTGGAAAACCGGCGACACTCACTGTGCCATCCTTCTAATTGGTGACAATGGACGGTCTGTGTTGTCCCACACAGTTGTCGCCCCCCTGCACAATGGACCGCGGCCTTTTCCCCAGAGAAAGCCACACCACGAGAGGGCGAAAGGAAGCATGAAACGGGAAAGGGAAAAAGAAATTGAGCAACATATACTAATAGTCTCAAAACCAAGTGTTAAATATATTCGGGGACCTCGATTCTAACTTCTTCATGCATTCATGCATACGCCCCGCGATCGCGCGAATTCTGTGAATTTTTCAGCATTTGATCCAAATGGAACGAAAAGTTGGTATTACATGTATGGCATTCATTTCCGTACCGTCCTTCTGCTCATAATCGGGGTCGGAGATCATCTCCCCTGTTGATTGTGATGAACGGCGCGGGGTGGGCGGAACTAGTCCCTGGGATCGTCCCAGTGTGGCGCCCAGAGCTGGAGTTGGCGAAGACGAGCATAGAATTGGGGCCTAAGGTGTGGGTCGAACGGCCGCCCACGATTTGAAATCGGGAGTTCAGTACCAAGACAATGGTGTTCCCGTATAATACCGGCATAATGGCTGTCGGTGTTGCATAGTATCCTTGGCCGGGAAAGACGAAAAATACGATGAGCGTCGTCAACGCCATCAAGGCTACGGGGAATTGGGGAGTTACTTATTCTGTCTGACGCATACGGTATCGAAGATAAATAGTTACCAGTCAAGGTCCCTGTCTCAATAATTAAGCGAATCAACTTGTGGACCACGGCGCGAGTTTGACGAAATTGAGTGTCATGCGTTGAGAGCTTGATAAAATCTGGGTCAGCTAAGAATTTTGAGACGTAGAGCAAATGAAGCGCACATAATATGTCATGCAAACAGCGATTATAACATCGGTCAACGCAGAACCGCCAAGCCAGACCTAAAAAAAAGTAAGTGGGTGCACTTCTAGTACTACTCCTTGGCCCACGCGCATACCCCCATTGACGTGGAAATTGCGCGAGTGTTTAGCTTTATCACATTTCCGGCTACAATGAAATTGTTCCTAGATGGCGCGGACACTCGAAATAGTGCACGCACCTCTCTTGGCAAATGCACCAGCTACGAATGCACCAGAACTGCTGGCCAGGGAAGTCTGCAATGGTTCATTTGTGTGGTAACAGCAGATGGGCAAAATAAAGGCGACTCACTACCACGATAACCGCAGGAATCCCCCACGATTGAGATAAGATATGCAGGCGGTAGGCGTAGAAACATTGGCCGATGAGGGAAACTGCCATACAAATGGAGGAATCAGAATCTGGTTCTGGTTGGTATGCATCGTGTCATACCCAACCCAGTGATGACCGGGGCGGTCAGCCAGTTATTATGTATATCCGTCAGAGCCACAAGACTGCCAAAGCCATATCCGAACGTCGTGAATGCGGCTTGAAATCCCAGAATGACTTGCACAAGTTCAATGGCGTATACTCCGTAGACCAGGCACTTGGTGAGGATCTTGTCGTCCGGGAAGGCTAGATAATACAAGTCTGGGAAGACATTGAAGTAAGTAGTATTAATTGCACCTCGCAATTTCAAGGCTTACATGTCTGAACAGTCAGCGTAGCGAAAAGCGCCGACTCGGCCAGATATCCGATGATCTGATCTGTATGGTCGACTTGAACATATTGACCGGTGTGTTCGACTACTGGAAGCGCACCAAAGGACCTGACCTGGGGCCGGAAATGGTCTGTCAGAAACGAACGCAAATACTCAAATACTCACACCTGGGCAATCTGGAAGCCTGGGGGAGGTGCCATGCCAGGGTCCATGGTAGAGTATGATGGGGGAGCGAGAGCTGTTTGAACGAGCAGTGGAGGTTTTTACATAGTTAGGCGCGTTATGTAAATCAAACCATCATGATATCCTTCTCTGTAAAAATAAGCAATCAATCTGTGCGATGGTGTCAAAGGATGCTTAACCTGTGACGGAGGAGAAAATGGCGACGACGTTAATGCTCGGCCCCACTTTCGCGTTCCCGGGGAGGTGACCTTAGAAAGAAGGTGATTCTGGGTCGGTGGGTGCCGGGCGATTGTTTTTAAGTTTGCGTTTAGTTCAGTTTCCAATACTATGCCAAAATCAGGTTAAATGCATTCTTTGGCGCCCGCCTGTTCGTTTCGTCCAAACCGAACTGTTGAACACTCACATCAGTACTCATTAAGTGCTGCTTGGATCTGAGAATAAAACCTGGAATCACAGCAGATGTCAGGAGTGGGAACGCCACGAAGACATCGTACTCTTCTTGGCATTCCCAGAGAGGTGGCCTTGGAAAGAAGGGGAAAGAAAGTGGCTGTTGTTTAGTGAAAAAGTACTGTCACTGCGTGCAATTGTTCCTGGACCTGCCTTCTGTTCCCCAGTTTAGCACCGAATTCACGTTTGACGCACGCTATAGCGCGGCGCTTGTCTGTTGCGTCCAAATCGCAATGTTGACCAGAGTTGGATTGGTATATTTTTGCAGCAGTCACCTGGTTCGGAAGAACCTCTGTTGATGTTTGGATCCGAGAAATCAAGGTCGAAATCCGAGTACACGTCAGGAGCATGAAGCTCCCCAGGCTTAAGGAAAAAGGAAGTCCTCCTGCCGGGCCATAGCCGTGGGGTTGGGAGATGATGCATCGATGATGTGCTATCCATTTACATCTAGCGGTGCAGTGAAGTTCATTTCCGTGGAGGATATTCGGATACCGTATAGTTTCGATCAATTTGACATGGGTCGTGACTTTTGGCGACCAAAAAATCCGAAAAATGAAGAAAAAATCACAGACGGAACAAAATTATACGGTACTTACCAATGATTGGACCATCCCCTCCAACGAAACTACGGGACGCCGTCGCAGGATGAGCACTAGGGTTATTCCCGCCCGAACATTGAAAGAGCTCTAAGTGAACCAAAAATCCGAGTCGATTTGACGTATACGTACACTGTGAATGCAAGGCCAATGCCATGAACAGTCGACTCCGCAACAGACGTCAGTCTGCTGAAAGGAAGAAAATCATCCAGGAGGACCTAGAGACAAGTTCAATGAATATAGGCTGAACCACGTGTGTACTAGTAGGAATGCATACACGATTAATGGCTGCATTCACTTTCGGAATGTGGATGAAGGTTGTAAAATTCTTGAAGCCAGAGACTTTTTAAGTGCCGCCACAGACTGCCACCTTGGTATTAGTGGCAAGGAACGGCAATTCCGAAATATTGGCATTAGGTGTCTCCTTCAACAGTGTGCTCGTCCGGTCAACGTAGTCGAATATCCAAACTCTTGGCATGCGCCGAGTGGGCAAATGCGGGAACGTTGAACTCAAAAGAATTGGCCGTACAGGTGGTGCATGATCGACAGGCGTTCGACCAGGGCAATAGCCTTCCGGCCTAATGACCTGCCTCCTGCTTTTCGTGTGGTTTAGAAGCAGGGATCGATATGGATATGTGCGTAAATCGAGTGGGGTTGGAGGCGAAAAGGGAGGGAAGGCTCTGTTTCAATGACCGTCTGGCAGGTGCCTTCGCTAATTTCGCCCAGATCTAGGGACAGGCGATCGCGTAGACGACGACTGCCACGTTCTGGAGATATTCGTGCAGTTGCCGTCGCAGAGCAGGGACGGCAAACGGAATGTCGTATTTTGAGACCGCCAGTTCGCTGAGGGCGCCAGCACCGCGTCGTCACACGGGGATCGTGGTACAATAGCGAAAGGTTAGACCATTCGAAATGTGGATGATATGTATTGATTAGTATGAGCCCGATTGTGGTGGAAGAGGGAGACGTATTAGGTGAATACTGTGTGCAAAGTCTTCCCATGATCTTTGATGGTCTGATTGCATTGGATATGATCGCCGAAACAAAATTTTTGAAAATTACTCATTCTCGACCACCACGTTACTTTCAGCATGGAATTTGACGCCGACAGAGTCACCCCGGAACGCTTCAAGGGCTTATGGTTCGACGACGGAAGCGTCGTGGTTGGTTCTTCAGTCGCCCATTTTCGCCGACATGTTCAGCATTCCGCAACGCAGAAATGAGGATGCCAGACGCGGATGAGGATCTCACCATGTTTTTCAGACCCATTGACTCGTCGTACGTGGTCTTGCAGATGAAGGTCGGCGTCCGAGGCTCCAGTGAGCCGCCTTTCAATCACCTTGCTTGTCAAGGTCTCTCCATACTCATGATCGCCCGCACTTTTGTATCACCCGATGATCCTGAATGCTCCGACATCAGAATTTGCGCAAAATTTACGACTTCTCTGGAATACCTAGGCGGAGCTGCCTCGGCATCTTAGCCGGTGTCGGCAAATGACTGCCGATGCTCTCTCCGTAAAGCCGCAGGTGTCGGCAAGACCCTTCACTCTTTCTTGGCACTGCTTCAAAGCTTTTTCGGTTCTTCTCTGATTGAAGCTTGAAGCCAAGTCGAAGTCGTGATTCAAGTTGGGTCCACTTCCGACGCTCGGAGCTCTCTAGTCAAATATATCCTCTGTTGCATTTGCGAGTTACAAGAGGGAGAGAAATTTCAAGTCTTCAACACTGACGGTCAGTGTTGCAAAAATATTGCGAGATTCCAATGGATCAAAATCTTTCAAGTCCACAACACTGACGGGCAGTGTTGCAAAAAATTACGAGTTGTGTGTGAGGAGAAAACACAAGTCCGCAACACTGCCCGTCACTGTTGCAAAGACTTTGCGAGTTCCGAGAGAGAGAAATTGGCGAGCAAGAAGACCGCCGTCCATGACGGAATCATACTTAATACAGAGTAAAAAACGGACAATGAGAGAAAATATATGCCCCTACGGCCATTCCCCCTTCTTCTGGCGGCGCGAGTGGCAGCGGGCTGTTTGATCATGGTCGGCAAATTGTCAGCGGTGGGTGGGTCCAAGAATACGCGAGCGTGACTGTCGATCGCGTAAAGTCACGCTATCTCACGGTGTGACGTTCTCCCTTTGGACCACTCGGTCAGTGGGGCAGTCTCCGTTTCATCATATACCGCCCTCTGGTCTCTGGAGAGTCTCTCCCTCTGGCTCTAGCCTTTCACTCTGTTTTCTAGTCTGTCTTTGCAAGTGAATGTCTTCGTCTGGCAAACTTTCATATCCGACTTCTCCGCCACCCAACGAACGTGGTCTTACGAGTCCCAAATCTGCAGACCGTCCCTCGTCGCGTAGCTCCATCCGTTCTAATTCTACTCGCGCACCCAGTCCCGCCTTCTCTTCTGACGACCCAGGTGCGTCTGTTGTCTGTATTCTATCAGTGCACGAGGTTTGACACCGCCTCGTAGTCGCGGTGCGGAATCAGGTCAGTCGACGACGAACAATGAGCTTATTACACGTTACTAAACGTCCCACAGGTGTCCTCTCTCAAACATACCATCAGGTGGAGTTGACCAGGGAACCATACTTTATTGACAGGTAGCATTTAATTCCCTCTAACTTCCAGGCACCAGCAAGCACAACTGCAATCCCTCGAGAACATGCTTCTCCGCGGCCCCAGACCCTACCCGCCAGAGCTCTCCGATCCCGTCCAGCCCCTCCCCTCCACCTCGCCCCCCCTCCCCCATCAAGGTCAATCGCCGCTCCAGCTACGACGTCCTCGCCGGTATCGCCGGCGCCGACTCCAATCTGCCGCTTCCCCGTCGTGACCACAGCAGCGCGCCTTTAGAAGACTTTAGAGAGGGCATCCCCATGTCCTTCACCAACGGCGGGGCTGTGTCGCCTCCGGGATTCAAGCGCGGCGGGAGCCCCACACGGACATTAAGCCGTGCGTGTTTTGACCTTTGTTTCATGCTACGATATTCACGCATCGCCCGCAGGTATCCCCGTGTCGTCAGTAGGTCAGTGCTCGAAAGAAATGCCTCAATAAACGTGAATTGAACTTGCATTATCCAGGCAACGCGCGCGCGCTCGCAGATGAGGGCCAGCCGGCGACCCACCGCCCATCGGTAACACCATCCATAGCCTCGACCTCCTCCTCAAAAACTCTCGTCATCGACACGGACGCAAAGTCCCCCTCGTCGCTGCAGCCCCCGTCCCCGTCCCCGAACCGCCGCTTGTCGCTCACGCCGGGCAACACGACCAAAGTGCTCGCGGACCTTCAGACGGGAGTCTCCAACGCGCGCAACGCGCTCGAGAACACCAAGGCGCAGCTGCGGGTGTCGCAGCGTAGTGTTGCGCAGCTGACGCGCCAGACGGAGGATCTGAAGGAGGGCAGGGAGCGTCTGAGGCTGGAGAACGAGGGCCTGAATAATGTGGTAGCGCGGAAGGAGCGGTTACTGCAGGAGGTGCGCAACACAATGACATAGCTGGCTTTCAGGAAATGATTGACGTGCTGCAGGTGCTCGAACGCGCGCGCAAAAGCCGAAGCGGAGGCTGCGGCGCTGAAGACGCAGCTCAAGTCCGAGACGACCACCTCTAAAAAGGCGGTCCGCGAGATGGAGACCGCGCTCGCCGAGTCGACTGCTCTGTCGCAAAAGTCCGAGCGCGAGTACATCACGCTGCGGGACAGCATAAAAGGGCTCGTGGAGGGGTTCAAGAGCGACGCCGATCGTCTGCGGGCGGAGATGACGAAGCGGGAGGAGAAGTGGCGGGGCGAGGCGGAGAGCGCGGGCAAGAAGTACAAGCTTCTGCTGGAGGAGATCAAGAGCGCGGGTGAGGGCCGGGCAGAGATCAAGGCGGCACGCGAGGCGGAGCAGGCGGCGCAGCGGGAGCTGGAGAAGGGGTGGCAGGAGGAGATCCAGCGGCTCAAGGAGGAGGTGGACAGGAGCAATAGAGAGAGCGAGGAGGCTGGGGACACTGCCAGGGGAGTCGAATGAATCCTATCTCTGCGGAGTCGATTGCTTACTCGTTTTGCGTTGTTGCAGGCAATTGGCGGCCGAACTAGCGCGGCTGAGAAGGCTGATGCAGAATGTGCGGTCGCTGCCAAGCGATGGAGACGGACCCGGGGACGCGGCTGCGCCGCCTTGAGGTTGAGGATACGTATACCCTCTCTCCCGGTACTGTACGGTCTCCTACCTAATCCCATTCATTCATTTCGTTTCATTCTGCATTCTGCTCTGCATCACCGGACTTTGAGGCGAATTCGCGCCGGCCAATATCCGGCCAATACGGGGTGTATTGGCCAAATATTGGCCGAATATTGTCTGAAATATTGACTGACTATTATTCGTCCAATATACCATGTATTGACCGCATATTGGCCGCACAATCCTTGACTTTCCTGGGCCAAAAGCGGTCCATTTGAACTTGAGAGATTTTCGAGTTTACCAGTGTGTTACGTCACTCTCCTCTCTTCCCTCCCGCCACCATTCCTCCACGACGTGGCCGCTCTTCCTCCAGCACTTCTGCCTCAATTCTCTCAGAACTTCGCCCATGCATTCCTTCTATCCCCAGCCTGTCTCTCCCCCTGTTTCGAAGCAAGATATACAAAACTTGATCTCTGAGAGCGAATTCCACATCCAGTCAAGGAACTTCGACTTTCGCACGTTGAAGGTGCCTACCGTGGCTTGAATCCGAATGATCTGACTCCCAGATCTTTCCCTTTGTTTAACTACGGATATAGAAGTATTCTTGTGGCCAAGGCAGCTCCTGCGAGCCCATCAAGCGAAGGCAAGCGTGCGGGGTCGCGTTCGAAGCTTACGACTTCTTCGAGCCTACGACGCGTCAAACAGACTTCAGTAACATTCGCTTGGGGGCCGCCTAAAGATCTGCAGTTGCGCATCGAGTGAATGGCTTTGGCGTTTCATCGTGCGTCGCCGTTTTTCCCGTTGGTTCATCTTATCTGTGGGCCTGGGCATCCGCCGATCGGAAAGCGTACAGTATGCACTTGTTTGTTCTCAGATCACCCTCGGTTTTTGATTGCGACTCGACTTGCACCCGCAGGACCCTACTGAACTGCAACAGGAAAATTAGGCTGACACTGTAGGCTTATAGAAAAATACCTAACCTTCGAAATGCTTGGAGGAATTTTCAAAATACTTGATATCAAGAAAATGGGAGTGAAATCGCCCAATAAGTTGAAGCATTCAAAGTCAATTCTTGTCGTGAAAAAAATTCCTCCAAGGAAAGTACGCGTTGATATCTCACGCACCTGCCTTGGATGTTAGATTGGGGAAGTCCGTTGATGCCAAGACGGTCTGTCGCCGTCTCGTGAGGACCGTCTTCTATTGCTGATGTTGTGACGTCACTCAATAATCGACGCGACTGGACGCGACTGGACGCGACTAGCTCACTTTCTTGCTTCAATCCTCTCCTGGACACACTCCAAATGACGAAAAAGCTCTCAGGAAAGCGAAAGGCCCATATAGCTTCACTCTCTGCCAGCCGGTGGAAATCCAAAGAAACAGCAAAAGAAAACCTACTTCCACCCGTTTTGGTCCCTCCTCGTGCGACGACTAGAGCTCACAATTATGTAAAATCCTTGGAGGCTACCGTATCAATTCAGAAGGAACATATTCTCGCGCTTCAGGAGTCTAACTTGGACTACCGAGATCAGAATTCAGCCTTGATGACGGAGCTCGACACCGCTACTTCCCGTGTACACACACTCGAGATCGAGAATGCCGCGATTACGGAGCACCTTTTCGACGTTCAGGAACAGCTACACGATGCACAGGACGTAATCTCCGCTCAGTCCGACGTAATAAAACAGAAGAACCAGCGCATTAATCGCCTCGTGCGCGATAAGGCCGTTCTTTCCGGAAGGATTGCGTGCAAAAAGCAGGAGCTAGCTCAGGCCATTCTTTCAGCAGCAGAGGCCAAGAAGGTCTCCAAAGCAGCCGCTCTCCATATCGAAACCCTCCTCCAAAGCATCTCCCAGCTCAATGCTGCCGCTTCAGCACAGAAAGCTGCCAAATCTGAACTGTACAAAGACTTGCGTGCGACCAGGATGCGGGAAACTCGAGCTAAAACCGCCGTTCGGAAGCTTAGGAAGGAGCTAGCTGCGAAATCGAGGTGGAGCGGGATGAACCGTCATGCATACAGCTCCCAGTCTCGTTCACTTGCCATGGCCTTTGTCAAGGCTGGCTGTGCTCAGTCTCGCATCGGACCTCTTCTATCGCGTGTTGGGAAGGTTTTTGGTATCTCCATCCGGCGCTCCATGAGCCGAAGAACTGTGGGACGCATCATTACGGAGGCTGGGGTGAAAGTTCGTCTCCAACTGGGCCACGAACTCGCACGAGCAAAAGGTATGGCACACTTGATCTATTCCGCGAAATATTTTCTAACGCCCTCTTCCCAGCTATCTGCCTCAGTAGCGACGGCACAAGTAACAGAAATATCAAATATGAGGCCCGCCACATCACGTACAAAGCCCCAACCTACGACACCAATCCCGACGCGCCCCAAGAAGCTGCCGCCACACGTCTTGTAGAAGTCGACCACGCACTTGACCATACGGCTCAAACCCAATACGAAGGTTGGGATGTAGCAAACCAGAGGATCGTCGACACGTACAACAACAGCCCACTCGCGCGTCGCGACGCTCTTGATGGTCTCTCATACGAGGCAGACGATCTGTACCGCAAAACAGTCTCCTATGCTGCAGATCACGCATCAGATGTGCGACTTGCGGCACACAAAGTGAAGGAACGCAAGCAACTGGTGGTGGAATCGGATCTGGGTAGGCAGGAAATCACGAGTATGAGTGATTCTGAGGTGGAGCAGGCGCTATGGGATGTTTTGCAGGAAATGCATGACGATCCTGAAAGTCTGGATCAAAGGTGTGTTTTTTACTGCATGCTCACGCTAATCTAACAATTTTTCAAGCTCGCTGTCTCCCGAACATCGCGCCGAGGCACTTCAATCTCTTGCCGCTCATCTAGGCTCGAAAGAACTTGAATCCCTACCTGACGACCGCCAACAGCTCCTCACGCGAATGGTGATTGCCGGCTGCTGCGGGCACAAAGACCACAATTGCTCAAAATACGGTGTGGAAGGAATGCAGGCAGTTTGGGAGACTCTAGGACTTACCCCACCAGTGCTTCTTGCCAACAAGGACAACGCCGCCACAATTGCTCTCGGAGAAGACGCTGATTCGGCAGCTGTCGAACGGGCGCTCAAAACAAGTCACCGCGGCGGTTATAAGCTCGTTAGCATCTGTGGTGATTTATTCCGCCACAAAGACCCCAAACGAGGTCACCAGGACCTCCATCGCCACTTTTTCTCGAAGGTGAAATTTGACGCGACAGGCGAACATTCGACGGTCAAATTCCCCGACACGTCGAACAACCGATACGGATCCCATCTTGCTGGAGCGGCTGAGCTTCTTAAATATCACTCGGCATACCTGGAGTTCTTTCGAATTATCCGCGACACGAAAACCACTCCGGGTCTCAATCACATGGAACAAAATGCCTTGATGGGTCTCGAGAACGAGGAGACCATTTGCGAACTTGTCGTCATGACGGTGTACAAGAATGCCGTTCCCGATGCTTACTTCAAAATCGTTCGTAAAGCTAGCGTTAACCACATTGATCTAGGTCCCCTTCATGCCAAAATCATTGACCATATCAACAAACTCATCGGTGACACTGACTTACTGCTCAACCCTCTGAGCCCATCGGAGGAGGCAACCCTCGATGGCCTACCATTTTCTGATCAACATGCGATGGACTCGGCACACCTTTGGCTCATGAAACATCCGCTTCGCGTCCCCGTTGTCGAGCAGCTTCTGATAGGCTTGCTGACAAGTACCCTACCTGCTTGGAAACGCTTCTCCTCCGAATTCGAGCCCGGCGGTCCTATCGATTCCCTCACGCCAGCCGAAAAGTTAGCGATATGCATCCCACCCACCAATGATGCGAACGAATCGATCCTCGGCGGTTTGCGCGACTACTCCCTCAAACGCGGCGGCACTGTCAAACACTTCAGCGCGCAAGCTGCGTACCATCGGAACAATACTGAAGCCTTCGCAGCTGCTAAACTGGGTACGGAAGAAGACGCGCTGTACATCATGCGTCTTGCGCGGGTCGAGGACGCCAGCGGCGCTATGCGCAAATTCCGTGATGAGCTGATAGCATTTAAGACCCGCATTGCTGAGGAAGCTCGACAGAAACAGGCCGAAAAGGAGGCTGAAGCGGCAGCTGAACTTGAGCGACTCCGCTCTATCGCCATCATAACCGATGTTCAACAGTTGAAGGCGCTGCCGGTGAAGAAAAAGGGTAGGCCGAATCTGAGGGAGCAATTAGATGTGCGCAGGGATCTGTGGAAGGACGAAATACTCGTCAAGACCAAGCTCAAAGACATTTCCAAAAAAGTTGACATGGTGGCGGCCATCCTCGCTGCTGACGAGCGGTATGTGTTTATTCAATTCAGTTGGGATTTCTCATTGTCAAATTTTGGTTTAGTCGTGCGGCAAACAATGAAGCTGTAGATACTAGTGTACCCTAGGCATCATTATAATGTACAAAAGTAATTATTTGGACTCACCTGGACGTCAAGTTGGGCCTAGCGCGCTGCTGAACTCAGTTGGATCAGTGAAGCTGTGCACCCGATCAGAGTGCCCGTTTTGAATGGCGCACCATTCGACAACCAGGCCACACATGCTTCTGAAACTTGGCACAGGGGTTCTAGACTGTTCGAAGCGTCTCTGATGAATTTCTAGGATTTTTCGGTCAAGTTTTGGCCTCATGGTGTGCAGTGAAATACAGCGTAAAAATCACCTGGTAAATCACGTCCTAACTAGATGGCGAATGGGTAGAAAATTATCAGATTTTGGGAGAGGATGCCTGGCCATATATATTTCATTTTTAGAAAGAAAAATCGGGGGCGAGATGTACGTGTATGCAACAGAAGAACCAACAATCAAAAAACCGCCATATTTTGAAATCAATAGGGAACAAACAAGTACATACTGTACGCTTTCCGATCGGCGGATGCCCAGGCCCATTATCTGACCCATTTTATTCTTTCCATCAAGGTCAGCACGTCAAGGAGTTAGTGGCCGAATTGGACGTTCCTGATGAGAAAAAATGGTATGATCCCTTTACACCGTCTTCTTGGAATAATTTCCTTCGTCAGCCGCCCCAGTCCCAGTCCTTTCATGTCCTAGCTCGGGTACCGCTCTTCGTATTCGTTCTGCGTCTGCTGCGCCTCACTTCCAGGTGCGTATCTTTACTTATGACTTTGTGCCAGTGTGCTGAATGTCCCCATTTCCGTCTGCAACACGGTACCTACTACTCAAACACTGCCATGCCGTGCGTTTTCGACACCTGCGCGCGCCTGCGCTACATTAACAACGATTACAGGTCGGACGAGCCTATCGTACTGCCGCAATGACCATCGCTCACGGACCATCAACTCCAAGCTTGCCAGATTCAATGACCACCCGCTCATCCGCGCCGTTGAAAGCTTGAGTAATGGTCGCTCGGTGAGCTCCTTATGTTTGTTATTTTCATCTCTCGCTTACATCGGGGTGGATCCGTTTCTCTCAAGATCTCGAAGTCGGCCAGGATGTGCAATGCGATGGATCGACAGCAGGTGCGTCAGACTCTCCTCTCCCTCTATTTGCAAAATTAGACAATGATATTGTCTTGAATTGCAAGTGTCATGGGATGCCATTTGGTGTGCAAGTGGGAGCAGGAACAGAGTGCTGCGATCTCAACTCGAGCATGCAATGACGGTGGGGTGATGCGGATTGCATTGGGAGTGTTTCGGGGTGTGTCCGTACACTATCTGTACCATTCTGTTGTAGTATGACTTGAATGAATGTCATTTTGGTGAAATTGTGTGCGAGTGAGGCGAGAGAATAAGAGATGAAAAAAAGGCCAGGCCAATATTCGGCCAATATTCGACATAATATCCGGCCAATATTTGGCCAATACAGCACATTTTGGCCGAATATTGGTCGTCACTTATTTGGCCAACATTCGGCCAATATTTGGCCAATACACCCCGTATTGGCCGGATATTGGCCGGCGCGAATTTGCCTCAAAGTCCGGTGCATACATTTTTCGCATTGTACATTCCACAGTGACATTGTATATTTCTCCTGCTGGGTTGCCCCTATTGCTAAGTTTCCCAAAAAAACCCTTCACCGGGTATCGGGCCAGGTACACACCCGGGTTGGTGATCGCCTCCGAGCCCGGCTTCGCTTCCACAATCACACTGAAACCTAAAACCCCACATATATAAGCCGCCATATGCGCCTGGCAGTTCGCTAATATTCTTGCTTCTCCCCTTCCTCCCGACGGAGACCGACTCAAACATGTCTGTAATATCAACCCCCATAACGGAGCTCTTTGGCATCAAGCATCCCGTCTTGCTTGCGGGCATGAACATTGCCGCTGGCCCGGAGCTCGCGGCTGCAGTCAGCAATGCGGGCGGGCTGGGCGTTATCGGCGGGCTGGGGTACACCCCGAAGATCCTGCGTCAGCAGGTGCGCTATCTTAGTATACGGCAGGAACTTGGGCTGGATGCTAACAAGGGGCGGGTAGATCCGCGCGGTGAAGGACGGGCTCGTCGACAAGTCGCTGCCGTTTGGGGTCGATCTGTTGATTCCCCAAGTCGGAGGGAACGCCCGGAAGACGAACGTGAGTTACGAGTCTATGATCGGGCAGGCGGATGACTGACCCCGACCCGTGAAAAAAAAAGTATGACTACACGAAGGGGAAGCTCATGGAGCTTATCGAGGTCATTATTGAGGAGAAGACCTCCCTGTTTGTGTGCGCCATCGGTATCCCGCCCAAGCACGCCGTCGAGAGGCTGCACCAGGCCGGCATCCCGGTGAGCGCTCTTAAGCAACTCGAATAATTCTTGCCGGGGTACTTACCCTACGCCGTCGGAAAGATCATGAACATGGTTGGGCACCCGAAGCACGTCCCGAAGGCACTCGAGGCGGGCGTGGACCTCATCTGCGCGCAGGCGGGCGAGGGCGGTGGGCACACGGGCGATATCCCGGCGAGCATCCTCATCCCCGCGTGTGTCGACGCCGTCAAGGGCCACAAGTCCCCTCTCACCGGCAAGCCCGTGTACGTCATCGGCGCGGGCGCCGTCTACGACGGCCGGGGGGCTCGCCGCGAACCTCATGTGGGGCGCTGAAGCCGTCTGTAAGTGGTCGTGTGACTTGCTATTCTTGCGGATAGCTGACGCTGAATTGCTTTTTTTTTCTTTGAAGGGGTGGGCACGCGTTTCGTCGCCGCCACGGAAGCGAGCGCGCCGCAAAAGCACAAAGATCTCATCGTCAGCGCGGGCTTCGAGGATGCCGTGACGACGCTGATCTTCACTGGGCGGCCGCTGCGCGTCCGGCGGACGGCGTACGTCGACGACTGGTGCGTTTTCTCTATCTGTTTTTTCTCTGCGCACATCGCTCATCGCTCGCACAGGAACAACAACCGCCAGGCTGAGATCAAGGAGCTGACGGGCAAGGGCCTTCTCCCGCATGAGGTCGAGCTCGAGAAGCACCCCGAAAAGTCCGTCGAGGGTCGCCCGTGGCTCATGGGTCGTGTTTCTTCTGTATGTCTGCCTTCCATCCTCTCTCCTCGCCGTCTACTGACGTTAATTTATTCCCTTTGTAGCTCATCAACGACGTCCTCCCCGCCAAGACCATCGTCGACAACATGGTCCGCGACGCCTCCATCCAGTTGCAGCGCGGGAACAAGTACCTCAACCCCAAGGCCAAGCTTTAAGTAGGAAACGCTAATTCTGCGACTGGAATCTGGCAAGCTATTTATCTTAATCGTATTTATCTTCTATGCAATTATTAATTCTGTGGAATGTCGGATGATGCTTGCCCGATTCTTGATTTGACGATGAGCAAAATCGATCGAAACAATTCCAATTTTCAAGGAAAGGACAGTCTTTTGCTGTCTGCACTGATGGTGCGGATTAACCTCGTGCCAGACTAATCCTCCTCGTCGTGTCACGTTGCGCAGATTATCATTCTCCTGTCGGCTCCCAGTTCTCTCCTGCGACAAGTCTCGGGATGTCACCTGCGTTCAATCTGGGTTGTAATAATCCTTTCGCCGGAAAGTGGTGACACTAGAGCTTGTGTTTCTTTTTGGCAAAACGACAGCAACGAAGTAAAAGAAACTGGCATAGACAACTTGTCCGCTGTGTTGACGTCGGACGCAGAGAGAAGATCGACTCGAGAGCCTCAATATATGTCTTCCAATGGCGGCGAGCAATACGTCGGTGAGGCGGAGGGGAGAAGCGTAGCGCAATGTTCCGGCAACAATGCAGAGGACGAGAAGGGATGTCAGAATGGCCTTGGAGTTGGCACTGTTAATTGGGAGCGTGGAGGCGAGGAATATGGATGATTCGGAAACAGTGGGTGCCATTTGGAGGATAAAGGAAATGGGTTAGACCAGTGACTGTCTGTCTATGAAGGCAAACCTGTCGTGTCTATCGACAGGCTTGCCTTTACAGACAGGCTGGATTCGAGCCTAGAAATGGGTGCTGGGAGATGGTGGAGGGAGCGACTTTATATACCGGCTGTTGTGTACTGCCAGTGACTTGTGTACGGGTGGGTATTAATATTGCTATCGACGCCCAGCCGTGATCTCCGATATGATAGACAGAACGTCTTGAACAAGTATACAGTGTAGGGTGATTGTGAAAGCATTGCCCGCAGTCCGGGAAACTATTCAGCGGCCTTGCGGCTCTGTATGGATTCCGTCCAAGGGGCAACCGGCATTTAAACCGGCGACTAAGGGCCGGTTAGTTAGTCCGGCCGTCAGGCCGGAAAAAAAAAAAAATTGACCCCCCAACTTTCTAAGCAGGAAGGAGGTTAAAAACGATGTTAGCCACATTTGATGAACCAAGAAACCATGGAACTCGTCCACACCTTGATTCCACCTGTTGAAGCAGTACAAATCCATAGATGGTAACTACTGTGGTCTTGTTTGTCACAAGCATCTATTCCTCAACTGAGTCAAAAAATCAATTTGATGGTCCAGCTGTGATCCCGAACACACCTGAAGCATCGAAAGCTCCAATTCTATGTCCATGAGGGCAATACCCATGCTGCAGACCGCCTCCGGCAACTCAAGCACGTGAGAAACTACCATATATGGTGCGTGGGAACAGTTACGTAGAGGTCAGAAAAAAGAAAATCGGCCCTATATCTTTTTTATGAATGCCGGTTGCCCCTTGATTCCGTCTCGCTTATTCCGATCTTCCAAAATTGGAACCATGGCATATAGACTGCACCGCATTTACAACCATACAACCAAAGTCTTAATTTCACGTTTTCCAGAATTGGAATCACATATAGGTTGCACCGCATTTGCAACCATACAACCAAAGTCCTAATTTCACGTTCTCCAAAATTGGAAGCACATATAGGCTCCACCGCTTTTTTTTTTTTTTTTTTTTTTTTTTTGCAACCATACAATCAAAGTCCTGACACCCCGGGATCTCCGGGATCCGCGAAATTAACGGCAATCCACATCTCTGTCGCCAATCCACGGCCGATGGAACTTGAATTTTTTTGACCGCCGAGGGCGAGCTGTGTGTAGCTTGCTTAATATGGCCGAAGGTCCGAAAAAATGAGCCCGCTTCTCAGCTCATTTCTTTCGTATTTCGACCTCCCAATGCGGAGTCCGATAACCCATTGCGGCTTGTGCCGCGAGGAATACTTAAGGGCTATCCAGTGGGGTGAAAGGTCGATAAACTTTACCTCTAAGTTCCCCGAGATGTCTCTTCCTTTCATGGCTTTGGGACTCCCCACAAGCCTTCCACTTAGGGTCGTGGTCACTGTCGCAATCGTTTGGGGTGCTGCACTCACCCTCTACTTGATGTCACCCATGCGACTTACACACGTCCTGGTTGTCGCCATCACTGAAACCGAGAATGCGTACTTCGAGGCGCTCGAGGCACGCCTTCTCTCTGCATCGGATACCCATACCGCGGGTATGCTCTCTTTGTACGTGGACCGTGCATCAACCCCATTTGCCGATATATTGACTGTTGATGGCTCCATAGCCTGCGCTTCACCGTCTCTGAAATCCGCGAGGAAAGCCTGAGTAACTCTCGTTCATACTGGAAGGCACTTAGTGCATTTGTTAAAGGCCGTTCTTTTACCATCCTTCGTTACATCTGGGAGGTTGAGGACCTCAAGACCTACATTGAGGCAAGCAGCTCTCAATGGATACATTTCGGCTTTTTAATCGGATTTTGCTGTTCAAGATATTGAAGGAGGGCCATCTTCGCGAGAGAAACCTCGCTCCTGATGCCGTCTCGGCGCTTTCCCATCCAGTTTGCCGCCGTCGCACGCATTAGATTGGTAGGGGACGATTCGACGAATGGTCGGGTTCAATTATGCTACAACGTTTCCGTTCTATTTATTCGCTCTTGCAATGCTATTTCTATGGCTTTATTTATTCTTTATTGTTGCGGATAGTATTTGAGCTTTTGAGCCTTGTAAGTTGTCGTCAATTTTCAATGGCTTGCTAACCTTTGTAGGAACTTATGGCAAAAGACATCTTCGAGAGGAGGATCATACCAAGACGACCCAAGTCAAGGGGTTTCTCCTCAGAACACGATATGCGCTTCTGCTGTGAGAGGAGGCGGGGAATACGCCAAAAAATCGAGTACGAGGTCCGGCCACAGAAAGGTACATTTAACGAGCACCCTTCGGTCTCCGCCTGGATAGACTGAAAAAAATGCGATTCGGACCTACTGAATTGTTATGACAGACAAATCGAGTCTGGATTTTGATTCTATCGGGCACAGCGACGTTTTTACGATCCGTTCAGCATTTCGGTTGGCGGAGGGACACATTTACCGGCGTATACCGTAGCGATGTAAGTTCATCTTTTTTTAGACTCAAGACTTGAAGGAACGGCGTAAGTGACTTGAGCAAAATTGCAGACGCGAGGCAGCAGAGGGAAGGTACAGAACGTTGAGCAAGTCATAGAGAAAACGAAGAAACATAACTAGCACGCGCGGTTCCCTGTGCGGTGAGGGGTAATGGTAGACGTCGAGTCGCGTGATGGTGGGCTGTCCACTAATGACATGGTAAAAATGAGGTTAAATTTGACGAATAGCAAGAAGAGCAAGGGAACGGCGTGACAAGAAATGGACGTAGAACACAGTGGTATTGTGGTATTCGGAGGAGAGCGTCGCGCACTGTTGTCATTTTTGTTAGCCAGGGTAAAGGAGTTGGGAAGATTTAAGAAGTCTCGAAGCAAGAAAAGTTCGCACCCGAAGTAGGTTAAATAGGACGCAACTTGGCACGATGTACACCTCCGTGGCACGGACAAGAACCCAAGAATATATCTGTGTCGATGATTGTCCATAAACGAGGACACTAAAAAATATCAAGATGGATCCGTCCCCGATATTTTTGAAGCAGCCCTAGAAAGCATCGCTCTGACCTGTTTCCAGCGAAGGAAGTGGTTGTACTCCGCAGCCTCTTCGTCATCCGCCTCTTCATCGAGCCCTTCCTCCCAGATCCACTCTTGGTGGGCGAGGATCTTTGTGAGGCTCGGGAACAGCCAAGAAATGAATCAACAACCCTGACTGGGTGGACGATAGGGCTGTTGCAGGTGCCTATTTCGGTAAGGGAGCATTGGGAAATTACGGTCTCGGGAGAATCGTTGACCGCTGGAACTATGGAAGCATCAAACGAGATGGTGAGGGAAGTCAACTCCCTGCAGTGCTTTGCGAAGGCTTGTAACCCGTGCAATGACATGCTAGGCCGATGCTGGATCATTGAGGCCTCTAAGCAAAGGGCAAATGTGACAACAAATGGACGTAGAATTGGAACACATTGGTATTATGGTATTTGAAGGAGAGCGTTGCGCACTGGCATGTCATTCTCATTAGCCAGGGCAAAGGAATTGGGAAGATTCAAGAAGTTTCGAAGCAAGAAAAGTTCGCACCCGAAGTAGGTTAAATAAGACAAGCAAATGACTTTTAGCTTTGGCCATGCACAGGCAGCATCCCATGCCGTGGTGTCATCTATATCAAATCCAGTGGGTGGTGTGAGGACAAGCTCTGTTAGATTTGCGAAGCAAAAGAGTGTCGCAAGAATGGGTCCATTTATCACATAATTCGGGAGAGTATCCCGTGACAGTACGCCTATGCCATAGTTGTCTGGACACGGAAGATCTGGAGGGTGGGGTGCGGCAAGTTCCTTGCCAGAGAAGTGTACAGTTGATCGGTCTTCAATCTTATAGCCTGTTCTCGGTTTCCCATACGAAAACTATTCAAAAGATGGGCGCACAGTAGATCGAGGAACTCGATAACGAAGTCTAGTGACGTGTCACCGAGACAGAGGTCGCGGAGAGCGGGGAATGAAGTATTTTGGTCCAAGAGGGACCGATAAGGGCTTGAGGGACCTAAATCTTGTAGATCCGGGCTTTCCAGTTGCAATGATATCAGACAAGGAAGACGTGAAATGCATTCGATGGCCGCTCGATCAAGTTTTTGGACAGAAAGGCCTTCCACTCGGTCCAGACTCAGAGCAATCTTGGATAGGGTGCGATATAAAAGGGAGTCATCGCGCGAGACATAGGTGTAAATGCGGAGTCTCCTGAGTTCTGCGTACCGAAGGGGCAAGCCAGGCAACGACGGTGTATGTAAACCGGAGGAGGGAAGTAAGATGGTGGCGTCTATAATCTTGGGACCAAGGAAAAGACGAATGTAGGGAAACAGGGAGTCCTCATCGAATTGAAAGGATAGTGCATTAAGATTCGGGCATAGGTGGTCGCAGGGGAACCTCCAGCTGATTCTTTCGAATACATCATTGGCGTCAATCGGGTCCCACGATTGTAATTGCAATGTGCGAGTTCGCAGTGCATACGCCAATGGTATATCCCAATCTGGGTTCTGGATGGCGCCGGTGATACGCTAAGAAGCTACATATCAGCTTGACGGACTGCAACATTTGTCAGTAACGTACGAACACGCGACGTTCGGGGAACGCCGGGTTAACGATGTCCTCCTCCCACAGATATGAAGGTAGACACTTGGGTAAGTTCGTGAGTGTATCCTGCTCACGCCACAAGTGATCCAGAGCTGGGTCCTGGAAACCCTTGCAAGTTCTCGCAAGGGTAGCAAAACGGAGTCCTGCGGCTGAGTTCCTGGTCAAGATAAGGGAACCGCAGTTGGCCGAGGATGAGGTCGAAGATTTCAGGGATAGTGAGGCCCCGGTGCATCACAGCGTCAGGTGAGGCTGCTGGTAGGGCTACGGGAGGTGGGGAAGAACAGTAACAGCCTGTCCAAAATTTCCCACGCCTTTATCCGCTCCACAGCCACCGAACTTGAAGGAATGTTCCATGTACTTACCGTTCGAGCCTTTGTTTATAATTCATCCCACAGACCCCGCAGATCGGAGCCACAGTGACAACCCTGATCTATAGCGGACGACCGATGTGGGTGAAGCGGACGCCTTACGTCAAGGACTGGTAAAAGGCTATGCTTTACATCATCTCCACCGGGCATAGGTCCATTTTCTCAACAGGAACACGAACCGGCAAGCTGAAATCAAGGAACTCACGTCAAAGGGTATCCTTCCGCATTATCATGAACTTGAACAGCATCCCGAGAAAACGGTTGAGGGATCGCGATGGCCTCTAGGAAGTGTCGCTGCTATACGTATTTGCTGGCTCGGGATCCTCTTCTGGAAGCGTCCGACTTACAATACGCAGCTCATCAACGAGGTGTTGCCAGCGAAGGTAGGCTGGGGAGTTACGAGAACACGATTGACTGACCTGTCGGCTTTCTCAGGTGATTGTTGATAACATGGTCGAAGAAGCAGTGAGAATGTTGAGTCAGGGCGGGAATCTTGTTAAGCAGGCCAAACTTTGATATTATTGTCCCAAGGCGAGCCACAGAGAAAGTAAACCACAAAGGAATTGGATTCATATACAGTATATGAACTTTAACTGCGAGCAGCATGATGTGCCTAAATTTTTTTGAAATTGACCACTGTGAATCTGCGAAACGGACTCTGAGCACCAGGAAAATATAATGAAATGTAAGAAAGATATACGCAGGGAGAAGTAGTAAGGCAGATTCGGAGTTAATTCTTTGTGTCAGCGAGCATGGATTCAACCTGCTTCCATCGAGAGTTGAAGAGGCGTGCATTGGCAATCTCGTCATCCTCATCCTCGTCCGCTGGCTCCTCCCCAAACCAATTGTGGTAAGTGTGGATCATGCTAAGCTGGGGGAATAGCCCAGACAAGAAGGATGCAACCGCAACTGGGTTGGCGATCTGGGATTTATTTGTGCCTAAAGACACAAGAGAGAACTGAGAGATAACGGTTTCAGTAGAATTACTAAGTGGTGGAACTGAGGAGGCATCAAATGTGATGGTGAGGTTGGTCAAGTCTTTGCAGTGCTTTGCAAAGGCGCAAAGTCCGCCAAGTGAGATCCTTGACGAGTGATGCAATTCTGTGGCTGCATCTAAACACAGGACCTGGAGTTTGGGCCATGCTCGGGCGATGTCCCATGCAGTCGCATCGTCAATGTCGAATCCAACAGGCGGTGTCAGAGCAAGCGTCGTAAGATTCGAGAAACAGAAGAGCATTGCGAGAATGTCCCTGCCGATCACATAATTTGCGATCGGACCTGCTGGTGCAGGCATTTCTCGGTCCTCCGCAACCTCAACATAGAGAATTTGGAGAGAGGTGTGTGACAGCCGATGGGTTAAAGTCGTGTATAGCTGACCGGTTTCAAATTTCGTAGCTGCGACTGCTGTGCCAAAAAAAACACTTCCGCAGAACAATCGGACAGCAGATTGAGGAACCCGAGGGCGAAGTCGATTGTAGTATCCCCAAAGCAGAGCCTGCGGAGAGCAGGGAATGGATTGTGTGGTGAGATCCAACATTGGGGGAAGGAGACTATATCTTCCAAAAGTGGCCTCTCTAGGTGCAATGACCTAAGAGAAGGAAGCCGGGGAAGATGTTCGAGGGCCTCTCGACTAAGTTTAACAAGGGTGAGGTCTTCAATCCGCTCCAGACGCGATACAATATTTGATACCATGCGTAGTAGTATGGGATCTCCTTCAGAGGGAAAGGTGTGAATAGCCAGCCTTTTTAGGTCCGAGCACCGAAGTGGCAGATCCGGCGGTAAGGACGCATGGGAAAGGGGAAGACAAATGGTGGTGTCTATGACTTTGGGACCGAGAAAGAGGCGAATATAGGGGAATAGCCGGTCCTCGTAGATTTGAAACGATAATGTCTCAAGATTGGGGCATAAGTAGTCGCGTGCAAGCGCGAAACTGATTCTTTCGAATACATCAGCGGCCGGAAAGGTGATGCCCCAGTAGTGCAATTCCAATCTTCGAATGCGAAGTGCATACGCAAAGGGTATACTCCAATCCGATATCGAAATAGGACCGGTTATGCGCTGAAGCCGATGTTAGCACGTCGACTGAGACACGATTCAGCAACTTACAAACATGCCACGACCACTGGAAACCGCCGGGTCCACCTTTTCCTCCCAAAGATGCGACGGTAGACATTTGAGCAAGTTCGTGAGTGTGTCCTGCTCGCGCCACAAGAAATCCAGAGCAGGATTCTGGAAGTTCTTGCAAGTTCTCGCTAGTGCAGCAAAGTCCTTGTGGGCGACGTTCCGCTCATAATGCGGACGCTGCAGCTCGGCAAAGATGAGGTCGACGATTTCAGGAATCGCGAGACTGCGGTGCATAGCATGGGGCGCTGAGCTGGAACTCTGAGGCAGGTGTTGTGGACCGTAAGGTCGCCGGACAGGTCTGACTCGGAAAGTTCCCACACCTTTGTCCGCTCCACAGCCACCGAGGGAATATTAGTACTATGTACCAGGTCCTTTGTATATAATTCATACCAAAAACCTCGCAGACTTGGTGGTAGTCAGTAGAGACTGGCCCCTTTGAAAAGGAACCGTCCAAGCTCAGATTCTGAGCCGTTCAACGGCCTAAAGCGAAAAATCCAGAGGCCGGCTTTTATGTTTCCGTGATCAAGCTGTCCAATCTACGCTGTTTGTCTTCTCCTTTCTTTGCTGAGCGCATAGCGCGACCAGAGACATCGGTTTCATTACCTCCACTCTTGGCCCACGGGTGTGGCAACTTTGTACTATTCCATCGTTTCGGCGTAACGTCTTCGAAGACCTGGATCTCTCAGATTGTCAGTTGCTTACTGTCGTCCATAACACCAATGATCAACTCCCAGAAGGACGATCTGCAGGTTCTTGGCCATCGCGTGCCCCCAAACACTCTGAACAGGATGGTCTTTTATTAAACTACAACATCGAATACTATCACAGTTTCTGCAACAGTTACGGGCCACTAAGGTGAGTGCAAATGAATGCTGCGAAGTCAATGGAATTTATTTCCGAGATCCTGGATGGCCTGCAGCAGGCGATCCTTTGGCAAACACGAGATTTGTCGTGATGTGAGGCCGGCAGCATCACTGTAGATCTAATTGGCTTGATTTTTCCGGACCCATTTTACCGTCAGTGGATATTCCCTGATGAGAACTCACGGAATGGTCCCTCGCGTGGATCGCTCAGCAGATAGACCAAGGAAATCTACGGTCACGAGAGAGGTATATAAGTGCTTGTATTAGACAGTTCAATCATCACGCTCTGGACCGCCACGAATAAACTCGACAGACTAGCCTCGCACGCATCTTCGGAGCAAACAGTAGAGGCGGTTTACCCAGCTTCCGCAGCTAGTGCGAGCATCGCCCCTGCACCGTTTGCAGTCGAATCACTGGATAAATCAGAAAAGAAGAGTATGTATCTCTCTTCCGACGCATTCTCTGCTACCAATGCGCCTGCACATTTTTCCCGCCAATTCTTGGATAAATTACCAGCGTATGGAGTGCATAACATCACAGTCTTACCGCTTGAACTTGGCCCAGCGGCAGTACACCGCCACTGATGCATCGGAGGAAGCCGACGATCAATCTCTTTCCTTCAGCTTTCTGACCCATGCGCGGCCCAGCTCGACATGTATGTCCTGCAACAGGTTCACCAGAAGCAATGGTTGCTGCCGTAATCGCCATCATGAGGGTGACGACGTTTAGGTACGCGTGGGCATCGGGCACGCTTGTCCAAGTCGGCAGCCATATCCACGGCCTCAGCCACCGTGCCAGCCAGATTCAGACTCACCCACAATGTCTCGACCGTTCGCGAGGAGTCTGTCGCAGCTGGCACGTCCACTCTCGCAGAAACCACGCCAACTTCTCCGCCGCAGGCACAGGGACTTTTCCACCTCCACACCAAGGCATCTCATGGGCATGACGGGCTTCACCGAGACCCAGGTAACAGTCCGCGAGGCCGTAGCAGCTGTCTGCTCCAGGTTTCCCAACACGTACTGGCAAGAGCACGACCAGAGCGAGCAAGACCCGACGGAATTCCACGCGGCGCTGGCCAAAGATGGCTGGCTGGGCATCGCCCTCCCGGAGGAGCTCGGTGGGGCCGGGCTGGGTATTTCGGAGGCGACGATAATGATGCAGACCATCACCGAATCCGGCGCCGGAATGGCCGGCGCGCAATCTATCCATGCGAATGTCTACGCGACACAGCCGCTGGCCCGCTTCGGCACGCAGGAGCAGCTGCATCGTACCATCCCGAACATCATCTCTGGCCAGTGGCGCGCGTGTTTCGGCGTGACGGAGCCCAACGCGGGGCTCGACACGCTGCGCCTCTCAACCGCGGCGAAAGTGCAGCCCGACGGGTCGTACAGGATCACCGGCCAGAAGATCTGGATCACCTGCGCGCAGGTTGCGCGCAAGATGATTTTGCTGGCACGCACCACGCCGCGCGACGAGGTCCGCAAACCGAGCGAAGGCCTGTCGCTGTTCTGCATCGACCTCGACCGCACGCAGCCGGGGCTCGACATGCGGCGCATCAAGAAGATGGGCGGGCGCGCCGTCGACGCGAACGAGGTGTGGTTCGACAACTACGCTGTCCCCGCCGACACCCTGGTCGGCGCCGAGGGCGAGGGCTTCAAGATCATCCTGCACGGCATGAACGCCGAACGGTGTCTCCTGGCCGGAGAGGCGCTGGGCCTCGGGTACGCGGCCCTGGGCAAGGCGGCGGAGTACGCCCGCGGGCGCGTCGTCTTCCAGCGCCCCATCGGCCAGAACCAGGCCGTCGCGCACCCGCTGGCGGACGCGTACATGCAGCTCGAGGCGGCGAAGCTGGCGACCTACCACGCGGCGCGGCTGTACGACGCCAGCAGAAGCGACGCGACCGTCCAACAGGACGCCGTCGGCGTCGCGGCCAACAGCGCAAAGTATCTCGCGGCCGAGGCGGCGTTCACGGCGTGCGAGCGCGCGGTGCTGGCGCATGGCGGCATGGGCTATGCCGTCGAGTTTGACGTGGAGCGATATTTCCGCGAGTGCCTCGTCCCGCGCATCGCGCCCGTCAGCCGCGAGATGATCTTGAACTACATCAGCGAGAAGGTGTTGAAGTTGCCGCGGAGCTACTAGTCCTGCACAATCGATGTATGTATGTCTCGCTGAAGCTCGGCGTGCATTTAGATGTGTGTACCAGCGCAAGGTGGAGCTGGGGACAAAGAAGATTTTCTGAGAATCCCACTGCACCGTGCACGGCTATGGTCCAGCCGTCCCCCGGCATCCATATCGCACTCCCGAATGCGTATCCAATATATTAGCGACCCTGCGGGCGGCCGATGCGGGTGAACCGGACGCCTTACGTCGAGGACTGATTATTATGCGTTGCATCATCTCGACCGTGCATGAAGGTATTTTCTCAACGATCACGAGCTGTCAAGAAGGAACTCACATCAAAAGGTATCCTTCCACATTATTATGAAGTTGAACAGCATCCCGAGAAAAGGGTGGAGGGATCGTGATGGCCTCTAGGGAGTGTCGCTGCCGTATGTACCTAGTGGCCCAGGTTTCTCTTCTGAAAGCGTCTCTCTTACCATACGCAGCTCACCAACGAGGTGTTGCCAGCGAAGGTAGGCTGGGGGACTGACGTCTGCTTTCTCAGGTGACTGTCGATAACATGAAGGAAGCAGTAAGAATGTTGAGCCAAGGCGGGAGCCTTGTACCCTTACCGCACAGCCGCCGTCCATTACATATATCAACCCAAGTGAAGGCAACCGCCAACGACTCAACTGTACAGATGCTGCCCATATTTTACAAACATCAATTTTCTGCTTATTCTATTTTGTCCCAGAATCATAACAGTGCTCAACGGTACTTCGAGGGGCGTCAACCGGGCGACATGGGGCTACTCGCGACAGCAATCACGAAGCGGTCGGGCTCATGTCGCGCCTTCGAAGCCATACTTGTGTGCCTTTCCCAAGAGAGGTGAGGTCGCGAAGTTGCTTTTCTTTCAGTATCTTCAGAATCACCCTCAGTTGAAGCCTCAAATTCAGTTAAAATGGATGAAGCACCTCGATGTGAATCCTCAGCTCTCTTACCTCCCTGACACACAGGATAATTGAAAGCGTCTGACTTCTGATAAACTCTCGGAGCGCTGTGAGGTTTGACACGGAGTTGCGGAGGGTTGCTTCGCGGATATAAGAAACTTTCAGCTGAAGACTATACTCATGTTCGATAAGCTTTGAACACTTGCACAATCCCCCGACTCACATAGACAGCTGGTTTTCCGTGTCGATGTCTGAACGCGCTAGCATGCCGCCCTCGATGGCGCTGAAATAAGATTTCTCGGCTCCGTGCAGGGCGAATATCAAGATCTCTGTCAAACATGTTGGGGAGGCGTAGTGGAGGATGCTCGCTGCAAGGAGAAGGATGAAGGCACCAGTGACGATCGTGGTAGCTACACTCGTCGGAAGGTTAAACTCGAGCATCGAAAGGGAAGTTTCGCTGACAGTGGCAGACATCTGAGAGGAAGGTAAAGATGCAAGAAACGACGGGCTCTTGTCCTCCTATATATATGTTCGGTAGCCCAACTGATTCAAACGACTGTTCCCAGCATGTTAACAGCATTATAGCGCTATTCTGATTGATGCGGAAAACGCAAAATCTTTCTTGGCTTGCTTGGCCTTGTTTGTAACGGA
Organism: Mycena venus; assembly: GCA_014462655.1. NCBI lineage: Eukaryota > Fungi > Basidiomycota > Agaricomycetes > Agaricales > Mycenaceae > Glaucomycena > Glaucomycena venus. The sequence continues at coordinate 4,559,038 of JACAZI010000007.1, read as the reverse complement.
CCCCGGAACTGTTTGTTCAGCATGCCTACGCGCACCATCTCTCGCGACCTGAAGGACCGGATCCCTGTGCTTTTCTTTGACAAGAACTTCTCCGTGCAGAAAATATGTGACGTACTTGGAGTAAAAAAGACTCTTGTGTATAAAACCCTCGACTACTACACTACGCACGGGACTTCATACAATCCAGCGGCCAACCGTTCTGAGCGCCCACGCCTCCTCGATGCCATGGATATTGAGTTCATCCTTGCCCTCATAGAGCAATGCCATACAATCTACATGGACGAGATCCAGGAAAAACTCCTGGTGCAGCGGAATGTTGCCGTGTCTATCACAACGCTTCTACGCACCATGCGCCGACTGGAATTGACACGGAAATGTGGTTCCGTACGCGCACTGGAGCGCAATGACCTAGAACGGTCCGCATACATGAACCGCATGGCCGATCTTGTGCCTGATCCCAACATGTTGATGTTTATCGACGAAGCAGCAAAGGATGACCGCACAATTGGAAGATCAAAGGGTTGGTCCTTGAGAGGTCAGAAGTGTATTCAGCGGCGGGCCTTCATACAGGGGAAACACTACTCCATCCTTCCAGTCATCACGCTGGACGGCATCGTGGCGCATGATATTGTTGAAGGTTCCGTCAATACAACACGCTTTATCAAGTTTCTTGAGGAGCATGTTGTAAGTGCTGCTTCATTGGTATTACCCTCACACTAATATATCATAGATACCTCTCACAAACCCCTATCCTGGACCATGAAGTGTCCTCGTTCTCGACAACTGCAGCATCCATCACGCCGAGGAAGTCCGAGCACTTGTTGAGGACCAAGCATGTGTGTCTCTTATTGCATGGTCTTGTTGTTACTGACTATTCAAAGTATGTAAGCTGGTGTTCCTGCCCCCGTACTCCCCAGACCTCAATCCCATCGAGCAAGCCTTTGCGTCAATCAAAGCCTTTCTTCGTCGTCACTGGAAGGACTCGTGCCTGAGTCTTATTGATCGTGCCTGCCACAATATCACTCTGGACAAGGCATGGGGTTATTTTCGAGCATCGGGTTATGTTGTATAGCTTGGGAACAAGTGAGAGGGAGATAAATGCTTGAAATAGTTTTGCATACTGTAGCAGCTTCCACGTTTGAAATAGACCGGTTCAATTGTTTTTCTTTCAGCCCGATGAACCCTTGAAGCAGGTGTCTGAGCGTGCACTTCATCCACATAGACCGTTGGCAGAATTGCCGTTGACTGAATGAAGTTCTTGCGCCTTTCCATCTGGGACACAGTTACTGCCGTACCAGTACCGTAAATTTAAATTCGGACTTACATCTGAATTCAACTGCCTAAGGAGTTGCAGATAGCGACGGAGTTCTACTTGAGAAATATACACTCCGTTTTGTTGCAAGATGTTCAGTAGCGTGTCAAGATCCATGCGTGAAAGTTGTTTGGCTGCATGTTTTCTTGATCTTTGTTTCCTGCCATGTCTTCAAACTCGACTTCACCTGAGCCAGAACCTGAAGAAAAAACTCATTCGGTCAAGGTGGTCTCCACTGTGACTCACCATACTCTTATACTGGCCAAGACAGTCGCAGTGGGAGCGAAAAGTAGACCTGGGAAACCGAAAAAAAAGAAAGACACAAAGACAAAGGAATTCTCTCACAAATTCCAACTGTCTGAAGATAATTACCTTGCGCTGATGAAGGCCATCCTCTTGAAGCACGGCGAGGAGCAGTATAACATCACTACTAAGATGGTTTACACCATGAAGGTTCAATTGCCCGGAACGAAGTGAGTTAAATTCCTGTAATCAACTTTCTATGTCAATTGGGATAGATTTGACTGTGCTTTAGAAAAACTGAGGCAGTGGATGTTGAGAATTTTGAGGAGTACAACGATCTTGTGGCGAATACTATCTTTGAAGTGTTGCCGACCAAAGTCACAATTTTTTTTGACATGGAAGACATTTGGAAACGCTGGAGCTCTGTACACACATTTCCCTTCTTCACAGTATCCCACTGAATGTAAACATAGAGGGGAGGCAAAGGTAACGGTAGCGATGATGAAGACATCAATGGAGACGACCCTAGCCTATATGACTCAAATGGGATGACCGACCTGGAGAGATCCCTTGCACACTTCCGTGGTATTCTCGAGAAACAATACCAGAATGATCATGATTCGGGATACACGTACATTGACCCTAAAACCGCCAAGTCGCATCCTTTGATGCCACAGATGATGAAAGAATGGTCCCGTGCGATGGTTTGTGGACCTCCTTGGTCTACTAGTATAATCATTCAACTGACAGCAGATCACATTTTTCAGTACGATGGAGCGACAGATCGTGACCACCAGAACACTGGGGTCTCGGTGTTGCCAACAGCCCCCGCTCAACCGCCCTCCATCCAGACCGCATCGCAGCCGGTGTGAATGGCCCACAAGGGACCAGTGATATTGCGCACCTTGCCAGTATAATCACTACTATCCTTGGTCGAGCCCCAACCAACGATGCACCCATGCCGCATACGCCACCGAAACCAACCATTCAGCCTGTCACTGCGAGTTCCCTGGTCATTCCTACACCTTCCAAATTGCCACGGTTCCTTGATCACGCAGTCACAAACCTTGGCGTTGCGACAGCGCGCAATTTCGAGTCTCCAATGCGCTGAAATGGCTTTGGTCCGGATATACTGCATCTGCTTCCAGACCAGGAATTGGTGGGCATTGGAATGAACAAGGGAGATGCTATCTGTCTCAAGGCTGGTGCACAGGCTTGGTGGACTGGGCCAGATGCGAAGAAAAAGCGTAGTCATGGCGAGATGGAAGCCAACTCCGGTGCTTCTGGTTCCAAGAAACCGGGTTTTGATGGGCTTCCACAAGGCATTGACACGACGCCGCCGTCCAAGAAGGTAGCATTCAAGCGCTGCTACGAGGATGGTGGGGCCACGAGATTTTACGGGCCATGGATCAAGTCTGGGTCTGGTGCGAAGGGCGTCTTTTACAAATGCCCACTGCACGGGAAGTTTGTCCCAATTCCTCTCGGATACCAAAGTACCATTGAGGAGGAGTACATTTCTGGTGACGACGACACGGACGCGATGGACCTTTTCAATCCACCTGTTGAGCACAGTGACACTGATCACGACGCTGCAGAGGCTTTGGCAAGTCTTGCCAATCGCCGATGAGAAGAATTGTGCACTATATTAATTTCTTGATAGATCTAGACGTACATACCATAGATGATCGCAATAACTACAGAATACAGTATATAATGGAAGCTGTCTTGAATGGTACCAAAGAGCATCTCTTCATCAAGAGCTTCATGAACGACCAGCTTGGCGGTTCCGGGGTCCGGTACAAACAAGGCCAAGTGAGCCAAGAAAGTTTTTGCGTTTTCCGCATCAATCAGGATTTAGCTATAAATACGAGTTCAAGATACTGGTACCACAGAAAATTAATTGCTTCTGCTATCGTGTGAATATCATGTTCCTGTTGTTGCAAAAATCATGTCACAAAACTTTTTCTCGGCCTTGAAAAATTTTTTCTTCAAAACTCAGAATGGCTCTATATTACATTCTAGCATAGTATGTGAGTGTAAGATACATATCCTCGAAGGAATTGAGTCAAATCAGTCGCGAACAGCTTCAAAATACAACTTCGGACTTACTCGAAGGGATCCGGCGGAAATTGCCGCTGGTCCTGACGGCTGGCTATCATGTTCCCATTGTTGCAAAAATCACGTCACAAAACTTTTTCTCAGTTTTGAAAAAAGAAATTCTTGAAATCTCAGAATGTCTCTATATTACATCCAGGCATAGTAGGTAGGTGTAGGATGCTTACCCCTGAAGGAATTTGGCCAAAGCAGCTGGGAATCAGCGCACCAAAACAAGTCTGCGAGCAGTGGATTGTCGCACAGCCACAATGTTAATCATTTCCTCCTCTTTCCCAGGCTTCAAGTTCCTTGCTCCTTCCTTCCACTTTCCCTCGCTTTCCTCATAAACAACCCACCAGTGACCACCGCATTAGTGATCTTGAACGCGTTGTTACTGTTGGCTGCCTTCAAGTTTATCGTACGCCCGCCGAACACTCACGCCGACACGGATTTGCGCCCACTGCCCACCACTTTGCGCTTCAAGTCTGAATGTGCTCGCCACATCCAGGGCTTGTCAAGACCTAATGAAAAGATAAGGTCAGGACACATTCTTCCAGATCCTGCTTGATTTCGCACTGACCACTCAGCTTGTGTCGTCTCGAAAGACTTTGAATGGGGGCGCAATGGCAAACACAGGGAGGGGTGGAGGGGAGGGGAGCAGTAATGGATCGGATTTAATTACTGTAGGAATCTTGAATACACACTCATTTCTGCCCATTTACTGTGAGGAAGATGCAGAACCACAGGCATCCCCAGCACCGTGTGTGCGTTTCCTCTGTCTCCCTCTCTTTTGTTTAAATTTTGCTAACAATTGCACATGCACACAGCCTGCCAACACCCAAGATCTCCAACCCAAACTTCACCCATCTAATCAACAGCGACAAGATCCAGTCTGTCATCTGCCTCACGGGCCAGGACCTCCAGAGGCGCCCCTGAATGCAGAAGACCCTCTCGGAAACAAGGCTGTTCTATTCTGCCTTAATCCCTATGCAAAGACTATTTGCAGGCATGAGGTCTGTGCATGCCCTCGATCCGAGTATATCTTCTTGCAATGCTGATGATGTGAATACAGTCAGGCAGGAGCGTCCTCGACCAGCAGAGGCTTGCAAGGTGGATAGGGACGAGAGAAGCAGGAGTTTATGCATTGGTGATTTCGTGTTTACATATGATATACTTCTGCTGGTATCCACAATTCTTCACGGCGCATGCCTATTAAAAAATTCTATCTTGCATGCCTTTGTTTCAGCAGAGTCTGCCCCATGACCCAGAGAAGCTTAAGGTTGTCATTGGGTTTACAGGCTCCTGAACATGCGGCAGGGGTGGCACAATGCAGCCCAGCAACTCACTGCATAATAGAGCAACTCACTCTAATGGGTTCGCTCTTGGCATGCAGTGAGAAGAGAATTGGATTGATGGGTGCAAGACGGACTCTTGTGCGAGCTTGAGACTTTAACGAGGTCGGCATACGCGGTGAACAACTTGAGCGCCACAGCCCCTTTGGTTTTGGCAAAGCTCTCGGCAGCAATGGCCACGACCTCCTCGATCTACTCAATGCCATGGCCACAAAGACAAGTGAGTGCAGCGCAGATACGGCAAGGGCAGAGACAACAGAGAAGCAGTGCTGGCTCTGGTTCACCTTGACATGCCACTTGCGCCAGGTTCTGGTCAGCGCGAACATGGGTCCACTGTAGCACATATTGCACACGGTCTTTGCAAGGTGTCAGTCCATTTTCTTTTGAAAAGACTAGAAGTTTATCGCACCTGGCTAGCACAGTGAGTACCTGAACCACCAACACAGGTAGAGAATACTACGAGTAGCGAATATCGCGAATATTCGCAAATAACGAATACTCATACTCGCGAATGGCTGTGGCTGTGCTATTCGCGCGAATGCAAATATCAGTTTTCAAGAAAGTTGATATTCACGAATATTCGCAGCTGTAATACACAGCCAAAGTTTCAATCAAGCATGGCAAATTTAGGTCTGTTTAACACATCTCCTCTCTGAAACCAGATCATACTTCATTTACACCAACTAGATCTGTAATTCATATGCAAACCAACCACATTAGAGACATCTTTACTTTGACAACTGCTTGACAGGTTGAACACAGCAAGTGTAATGGTCAATCAAATGGTTGAACATGCAAGACAAGGGCTTGTATGAGTCTTTGACAATGTTTAAACTCACAAGATAGCATAAAAGTGCTCTCAGCAACTCATTGGTGGCTGCTAAACCCCCGAATTCTCAATGTATTTGCTGAGTATTCATATTCATGAATATTTGCGAATATTGCTGACTAAGCAACAAATATTTGCCATCATTATTCATACGAATGCAAATATCAGTTTTGAGGTTTTGGTGAATATTTATATTCATGGTATTCTCTAAACACAGGAGATACAGGCAATAGCACGACCAGTACCCCAGAATTCAGCGCTGGTCTGGTGGCCGCCCTTTTCACTGGCAGAATATGCCACCCATCTTCAATGCTGACGCTCAAATATAGATATTTCAGCATCTACAGGCACTATCTCTGTATTTCCATTGAGCTGTATTCTCCCCAACACACTTCCCCCCACGCGGCTGAGCATGCACCTTCAATTGCCACGTTGTTCACTCACACTGTGAGAGGACAAACTCCTCTGCCCCCTGCGGTGACGCTCCAAGCACAGCCACTGGTGGGTGAAGCTCAATTGCACTGTATGTCATGACTGCTCATGGTGGTGATGGGGGTGATTGGCAGGTCATTTGCAAAGAAAGCAGAAGGAAGGAACAAGAAACTTGAAGCCTGGGAAAGAGGAGAAAATGATTGATGTTGTGGCTGTGCAACGATCCACTGCTCGCGGACTTGTTTTGGTGCGCTTATTCCCAGCTGCTTTGGCCAAATTCCTTCGGGGGTAAGCATCCTACACCTACCTACTATGCCTGGATGTAATATAGAGACAATCTGAGATTTCAAGAAAAAAAGTTTTGAGACGTGATTTTTGCAACAACAGGAACGTGATAGCTGACTGACATCATCAAGTGGAGTTTGTCTCAAAAGTATGTATGGTACCAGGAGGCCATCCCATAATGAAGCCTGCAATAGCAAAAATAGCGAAAAACAATTTTTTGAAGAAAAAAAAAAGTTTCCAAGAAAGAAAAGAAGGCATAACACTGGTTGACCATTTCAAGTTTTTTGGTGAAAAGACTAGTGAAAAATGTTTTGAATTTTACAGCAATTTTTCACCAAAAAAGTAGGTGAAAAACTTGAAACATTTTTGTGACTTTTTTGAATTTCAAAACAATTTCAGAACTTTTTCAGAAAATTTTCACAAGGTTCAAAAAGATCACAAAAATGTTTCAAGTTTTTCACTTACTTTTTTGGTGAAAAATTACTGTAAAATTCAAAACATTTTTCGCTAATTTTTTCACTGAAAAACTTGAAATGTTCAACCAGTGTAAGTACCTTGAAAAACCTTGATCTTTCACTCAGGGGCTCAAGGTTTCCTTGAAGGGAGATAAAACAGTGATCCCATTCAAGTTGTGGGTATCATCAGAAATGTTGGCCATAGTAGGGCTTCTGCCCGTGCCCTTGACGGCACCTGTTCGATGGGTGCCGTGCCCGTTCTGTCAACCATCTTGAACCTTCATTGACGGCGCAGTCACGGCATGGGTGTGAGCCATTTTTGGCCGTCGAAAAACGGCCGTCACGGCCGTTCGACGGGTGCCCAAAATCTGGCGTCTTTCAGTTATTTCATTCTCTAATCTGGTAAATATAGGTATGTCAAATAACTCACCCATATTAAATCTTGCCTGAATGTTTGCGAGCCATCGTGGTGACTTCTGTTGAAGGATTTCTCAACCCGGGCAATGCCGAAATGGCATTTCCCCTTTCGGAACTGATCCAAACTCACGTCTTTCAAGGACTTGTGAACACGTTCTGCCGTCAAATTCCACATTTCAACGACAGTTGAGTAGCTCCAGGTCATCAAAAGCCTCAATTTTCTTGTTCTCAAGTTCTTCAACTTGGTTTGGCACTCAAGGTGCCGTCCCGCATGTTCAATTGCAATGAGGCAACGATGCGCACTTACCACAAGGCTGGTGACAGGAATCTGCTGCACTATTGCTTCGACTTCCGAGCCAAAATGCAACATTACATCGCCCGTTAATACCCGTCATACCGTCAACACCCGTGCTGTTGACTGTGCCGTCCCGTCAAGAATTTTTTCAGCCTCTCGACGGGCCGTGCCCGTCGAATACCCGTCAATTCGATGGCCGTTGCCGTCACGGCAACGGGTGGAAGCCCCAGGCCAACATGAGAGTGACATAGCCGCGGACTCCGAGTGGACTCCGTGGTTTGCGGACTTGTTCCACTGTACTTCAAGTTGTTCAAGACGGATTTGACTCAATTCCTCCGAGGATATGTATCTTGCACTCACATAGTATGCTAGGATGTAATATAGAGCTATTATGAGTTTTGAAGAAATTTATTTTCCAAAGCCGAGAAAAAGTTTTGTGACGTGATTTTTGCAACAACGGGAACATGATATGTGAACCGATAGGCGAGCAGAAGCCGAAGGCGGAGATTTTCGCACTGCCACGGTTCTGAAAGGGACCGAGGGCTTCTTCAACCTGTTCCGTGTGCTATAGAGGCCGAAACTATTTATGTTTACTTCCTCCGCCTCAGTCAAAGAAGGGATGAACGTCAGACTGGGAATTCATGTTTGCCTTCAGGGTCCGAGGAATCTCCCACGTGTTGGACTTCACGCCCATAGGTTGGGAATGGTGCCGTGGCCCTGAATATCAGTTTCTCTGTAGAGGAAGCACTTGCGGATCATTATTCAATCGCGCAGAACATTTTCTAAAATTGAAATTGCTGCTTGCTATTTCAGATCCCTTTTATATCGTTCTGTATGGAGAGCAACGAAGGGATACTTCATTTCCCATGTAATCATTTGACAGAGCGACATTACAGCCTCAGTTGCGCGGGGTTTTTTAGTTTATCATCCGTCCAGCTCGCACAATGCAACGATTACGTACGGGTTGCGTACAAACTTGAAAAGTAGTATATCAGATCTAGATTCTTTAGCGTGGTACCAGGCACTTGTAGACGCGTACGAAAGTGTGCATTCCGCAGAAAATTGAATGGGATGAGTGACAGATCGAGTGATTTTGTGGTTGCCTACCCGGTCCGAGGAATTTATGCCACGTCTCCGTCAAAATTGTCCATAAGCGGCAATCTGAGGAAATGGTGCTGCAGCCTTCACTATTAATTTCGTCAGAGAGGAAGGAATTGCGGATTTTATGATGATTAAGACCTCTATCAAACTTTTGGGAGGCGTAGTGGAGAATGGCACCAGCGATGGCCGTGGTGGCTACACTCGTCGGAAGCTTGGGCTCAAGTATATCCCACAGTATTTGAAAAATTGTTCCCAGCATGTAAAGAATATCTACAGCATCGAGTACTAGTTCCAATACCCGTGCCATAGAAAATTCATTTGATTACCTGCGCTATCGTGTGAACCAACGAGGCAAGCAAGAAGCCGAAAGCAGAGAGATCCGCACTGCCACGGCTCTGAAAAAGGACCGAGAGCTTCTTGAACCTGTTCCGCGAGCTATAGAGGCCAAAAGTAAGTATCATGGGAGAAGACTTCACCACGCAAAGAATGATAGGATAAGTGACAGACGGGGTCAAAATTAGGTTTGCCTACAGTAAATAAATAAATAAAATCTGTCATGCCTCCTTTAAAACTAGACTTCAGGTCTACACGTTTTTCATTGGAGCCAGAAGGGACGGGGATCTTGTACTGTCCCACATTATTCGATCATTACTGTCTCTTTTCAGCTGTTCCAGGCTATCATCCGCAGAACACGCTGATTGACAAATGAGTCCGACAACAGATCTCCCTTTCCGCAAAGTGATCCCTGCGGCTGGGGATTATCATTATGCCTCAGCTTATTTTGAACCGTGGGAAATGTTCGGCGCATTCCGGTAGGCTTTTCCCAAAATCAGCGCCCGTGAAGATCAGAGCGTCACACCCAGAATGTTAATTGTCAAATATATTACCGAAAATTCAGAAAAAAAAAAAAAAAATTCAAGAGTGGCTTATGACGTTCCCGTTGTCACATTATTCATTTGGAGAAAAAACTTTAGGTCGGAGAAACTTTTTTCTTCAAAAATTTAGAACACCTTCATATTACATTAGTACACAGTAGGTAGGTCTAAGATGTGTATTCTCGAAGGAATCTGGCTATCTCCAGGCTGAACCGATGCAAACACACAAATTTCGGATTGATGGGCCGACCTCGCATAGCCATCACGTCAACCTTTCTAAGCTCTTTGACAGCCGGCTGCTCTGTGCCTTTCGTCTGACCTGACAACCTTCAAATAGAGGTCTAGTACCATAACATAACACCTTTTGGTTTTTTTTTTTTTTTTCCTTTTTTAATTCTCCGAAAAAAAAAAAAAAAAAAAACCAGTTTGAGGAAAAACCGCCAGTTTGCCGGTTGCCCCTTAATTCGGTGTTTGGTTGTGTGGGCATCGGACAAGGGGCCAGGAGGTAGTGGGTGCGGCTGCACATGTCAATGACTCATCTAGGATGGGCACAGAGCAGCGGGAGATTGACGTGATGGCTATGTGAGATCAGCCATCAATCCGAAAATTGTGTTTTTGCATCACTTCCGCCTCGAGATGGCCCTAGTCCTCTGAGGATATACATCCTAGACCTACCTAGTATGTACTAATGTAATATGAAGGTATTATAAATTTTTGAAGAAAAAAGTTTCTCCAACATGAAGGTTTTTTTCTCCAAATGAATAATGTGACAACGGGAACGTCATAGTGGCTAGTGAGCTGGCGGCTGGAAAAGAAACAACTGAAATATCAAGTACAAATATTATTAATATGATTGCTTGGCTCGCAACCCTCTTCACCACGTCATCCTTGACCAGCTATTAATATCAACGTCGCACTAGGTATATCCCGGGAACGCGCGACGACGGCGAAGGGAAACTGTGAGCGGATTCAGATTGTTTTTCCGCAGCTGCGTCTCCTTCAGTATCTTGAGGAAATGGTGAGCTCGAGATTAATAAGGCGGATGATATGTCGCAATAAGAAACACTAACCTCAATGTTTGTCTCGAGTTCCTGAACGCTCCAGATGCACAGGAGCACGGTGAGTGAACGACCGGTGAAAAAATCACGGAGTACTGTCCACGTCGACAGAGAGCTGCGCAAGGTCCCTTCTCGAATTGTTGAAACCTTGAGCTGCAGGCTGTCCAATGTTTCAAAAGAAATGCATGAATCCAGAAGAAAGAGGCCCACCAAGACAGCATCTTCGCGGTTTCGACATCGGAAGAGAGTAATACGCCCATTTCGAGCGCCTCGAGGTAGCACTTCTCTGTGTTGGTGATGGCGACGGCAAGAACGCGGGTGAGGCGCAGAGGGGATGCGTAATATATGATTGCTGCCCCAATAGCAAGGAAAAAACCTCCGACAACGGCCCAGGCCATGATGTGATTTGATAGATTCGCGGACAAGATAGAAAGGGATGTGTCGGGAAGCTGGGAGATGGTGGTCATTTCTTCGTCAAGAATGGAGTGGTTAACTGGTCTCGGGGAGATGGTTATGTGGAAACAAGATGGGGAATCCCGCAACTATGCGACTTTCGGTGTCGATTTTAAGCGTTCTATGGTCATCTGGAAAGGCGAATATAACGCCGCGATTCAATCTTGTTTCGGTTCACCTCTCGCGATCTCAGATTCCAATTTCCATCAATTGATCCTCTTTTCCAATTGGAAGCAGATTCAATTGGAAGCAGATTCAATTTGGAAGCAGATTCAATCTGCCAGTGGCTTCCAACTTCTGTGTAGAACTCCCGGCGTTATCACAAACAGTGAACCCCCGGAGAACAGCTTTCCCTCCGCAGCCACCCGCCATCCGCCATCCGACTCCCGTTTCAGTCGCACCAATATTCCCTCCTCTCTTTGCACCTACACGCCCCGGCCATTTATTTATTTTCTCTTTAAATGCCGTGCCTGGTCGTTATTTTTATTCCGTAACCATCTGTTCCGTAATCATTTCGGTCTTTAACCAGCGAGATCGGGCCAACGCGCCCGTTTATTAATTCGGTCCCGCATTTCGGCATACGCATCATTCCCCCCCCCCGGAGTATCTCCCATCTTTCAGCGCACCGGCTCGACTCGCGCGATCCCCAATCTCAAGGCCTACAACGTCCTCAACGCTGTTTTCTGTGAAGACCGGACTTTGAGAGGTGACAGGGCCACGGGTCCAGCTCGCACTAGTACTGGCTTCAAAAGAACATATAAACCGATGCGATAGATGGATGGCTGACCGAGATCTGTCGCGCGATACCAGATTGCTGCCTTCCACGCTTGTTCACCCGCTCCCGAGTTGCCTAAGAATGTGCCCCCGGGATTCCCTGTGCGATAGCGGCGAATTTGACCTCGTTTTTGACGCCCAGTGGCCTGACAGCCCGCCCGAATTCCAAGCCTCCCAGTCATCCGGTGACGCAATGACGGAGATGGGGGCGCCAGATTGATACATAAGATCTGCATAACACCGGGTTGACTGTTCAACCCATCCTCACGGTGGCGACCAGCCACAGTGCGGATGCCTCCGTTCCGTTGAGGCGAAATGCATATAATTTCCCTGAGGACTAGGTAAACAACATTCCCAATCCGCTAAAAATAATTGAAAGCAATCTAAACAAACGTACATGGCTCAAAGGGAATATTATTTGGAAATATCTCGACGAGACTTCACTCGAGGACGGGGTTGTCATTGGTCAGGGATTATGTGCCTGGCCCAAAGTCAGCCAGAACAAATTTAGCATTCGTCAACATTTTGTCAATGGAGTCTACGATGGACGATCTCCTATTAGCAGTGGGTGGCAACCTCGTCTAACTTTATAGTGCTGTATCAGATGCAGGCCAAAAAAGGAACAGAGAGGCGCTGTTCAAACGCAGGCGGGCGGTTGGCCTAGAACAGATTGCTGAGGCCCGCACTTAAGCGGCAAGGGTTGAGAGTATCAGTCATGGCTCGGATTCCTTCTTGACAATTGAAGAGATTGCCCAGAAAGGCATTCGCTAAACTGGGGCTGACTCGGAGAAAGTGGTGTCCGCGGCTTAGCCGTCGGTTGGGCACTGGAGTCTGGCTTATTCGCCGTGGCAAGAACCGTATTTCTTGATATTTCTTCCGCAGCCACCCGCTATCCACCATACGAGCTCCTGTCGTCACACGTAAATAGCACCCCGGGCCAATGATACCTTAGTCAGTCAATAAAACGCACAGCTTTTAACAGCTTTCAACAGCTATTGGATCTGCCGCGGCAAAGGAATGGCCGTCGGTTACCTGGGTCCTGAGATATACCTTAAAGTACGCCATCGACTTGGAGTAAGCCGTTCTTTATGTGCAAAACTTGAGCGACCCGAATGCCGGTGACAAAGATCGTCCTCGACCAGTCGTTCCCTCGTCGACGTCGTCGTCATGTCATACGTCCAAAATGGTACTAGTGAATCTCACGGCGATACGGCTGAACATTCGGCGCCGAGATTGAGCAATTGGCGAGACTACACGTTGTGCTATGGGCGAAGAATAGCGTGAGAATAAGGAGCCGAGCGATATCCAGGTCGTTCTCTTTAGCCATCAAGAGGAGTTGGAATAGCCTTTCAAATCACCAATAAGCAAAGTGAAAAAATTGCAATTTATTATAAATAGGTTCAATAGGAAGAAATTCATCAGTACGATACCAACGATGATTGCGCAAGAACATGAGAAATAGATAGGCCGATTGCATCTATAAAGATGCACCCTCGACAAGATCAGGACGAAGCCGTTTCCGTTGAGTTGGAGGTAACCTTCGGAAGCAGCGCTTCCGCCTGTTTCCATAGAATCAAGTGCTCCTGTGCTGCAGTCGGTTCTTCGTCCTCGTCTTCTTCCTCGTCTCACATCCAGTCTGTGTTGGTGTAAATCTTGGTGAGGTTCGGGAACAGCCCGGAAATAAATGCGGCGACACTGACCGAGTCTGCGATAGGGCTTGTGTCCATGCCCAAGTCGGTGAGAGAGTGTTGGGATATGCTAGTCTCGGGACTGTTATCGTCTGCGGGGACTGTGGAAGCATCAAAGGAGATGGCGAGGGATGTTAACTCGCCGCAGTACTTTGCAAAAAGCCCGCAGCCCGTGGAGTGAAATGCTAGACCGATTCTGCAAACTCGGTGTGGTTGTCTGTAAACGAAGTGATTTCAGCTTCGGCCATGCGCGGGTCATATTCCATGCTGTGGCGTTGTCTATGTCAAATCCAACAGGCGGCACGAGGACAACCTCTGTTAGGTTTCCGAAGCAAAAGAGTGATGCAAGAATGGGACCATCGACAACATAATCCGTATGTTCCGGCGGTTTGGCCATTTCGCGGTCAACTGGAAGGTCAACGCGGAGAATTTTGAGAGTGGAGCGCGACAGGCGGCTTGCCAAAGTGGTATACAGTTCACCGGTCGTCAATTTCGTCACGCACCCAGCAGTGCTGATGTGAAAGCTGCTTAAACCGCACTCGGACAGCAAAGCGAGGAACTCGATGACGTAGGCGATTGTTCCGTCACGAAAGTAAAGCTCGCGCGGAGAGCCGAGAAAGGAGAATGGAGGGGACGACTTGAAGCGCGGCGATGATGGGAGAAACCTAAGTCAAATATATCTGGCGTGCTCAGTTGCAGTGATTTTAGAGCAGGAAGCTCAGAAAGATGTTCGATGGCCGCCCGGTCAAGTTTGTCCAGATCGAGATCTTCGATTTGGTCCAGACTTAAGGCAATCTCTGATACGGTGTGAATAATCGTGCGAGGTTCCGGTGTAGAGTCTCTTGAGTTCTGCGTACCGGAGGGGCAGACCAAGCAGTGACGGTGCGTGTGCCGGAGGAGGGAAGTAGAATGGTGGCGTCTATGATCTTGGGACCAAGAAAAAGACGAATGTAGGGGAATAGTGAGGGCTGATCGAATTGAAACAATAGGCGCTTGAGATTGGGGCATAGGCGGTCGCAGGGAAGGCCGGCGCTGATTCTTTCGAATACATCAACGGCGCTAAAGTTTGCGTCCCACGAGCGTAATTGCAATGTTTGAATGCGGAGTGCATACGCCAATGGACGATTCCAATCCGCTGCCGAAATGGGACAGGTTAAGCGCTGAAGTCGATATCAGCATATCGAATACGACGAGATTCGATCACGTACAAACTCAGGACGATGGCCCGCGTCCATGATTTCTTCTTCCCACAGATGCGACGGTAGGCATTTGAGTAGGTTCGTGAGTGTCTCCTGCTCACGCCATAAGAAATCCAGAGCGGGCCCTGAAACCTCTTGCAAGTTCTCGCTGCACTCGCAAGGGTAGCCAGATTCCCGTGATTGAGCTTCTGGTCAGGAGTATGAAGCCACAGTTGTGAGAAGATGAGCTCGACGATTTCGGGAATGCTGAGGCTGCGATGCATGGTGAGGTCAAGGGTCGCTGTTCGGCGTTCGGAGAATAAAACGAAGAGAGTTCAGACGGAAGTCTTGGCGTGATCTTGTGATGAGCGAGGTATGAGCTGGCATCACAGTATACAGTCTAGAGAGACTAGGCGTGAACGGACTTCGTGGACGGCCAAGCTTGAGCCAAGCCGTTCTTTGAATCCAACCAAAGCGTCGTGAACTGAGGGGCGGAAATGGTCCCTTCCAGGAGTCCCACCAAATGAGAGCGAGTGTTCGTGGCCTTGGGACAGACGCAGTGAAGTGACTTGGAAGTCACACAGGTTGGAGGTCGTGAAAAAGGGTTGATGACAGCGTGGGTCCGTGGGTCCGTGTACCAATGATCCGACTCGCGCCGACCCTTACCACCCTTGCAACTCTTAATGCTCGTACAACATCAAATCGTCAGAGCCCATTAGCCACAGCAGCCGCCCCCGTGGGCCGCCCTCCTGACAGCTCAGTATGGCCCAAGCGGTGGAGGTTACTCTAAGTTTTCGCCCCAACTTCGCCCTTGTACGCGATGCGGCCGTCGGCATTTCCTCCCAAGCCGAATAGGACGGTGACTTGTGCCTAAGGACTACAACATCGGATCCCCCGAATCTCCGCGTTGGCCCAGCATACTAGCGGCGTACCAGGCTTGGATTGGCCTACCAGCACCCAATATCCTCGCCCTCAGTGCTAGGGTGGTTTTTCTTCCATCACGTTTTGGCGCTGATTCGGGTGGGTGTACTGTTAAACATCACGAAATTACAGAAGTTCTCGATTTTGTGTGTCCATAATCAAAATCTGTTGAATCTGTGCTGTTTCTTTTCTCCTTTTTTTGCTGAACGCAAAGATCTCGGCTTCGATATCTACTCGACTCTTGGTTCACGGGTTTTTATATATTCATTTCGGCGGGATTCGGATCTCTTAGACGGAGTTACTTAAGTACCTTCGTCCGTGACATCAATGATAAAAAAACTTCCTGAAGGGCGATCTGCAAGTTGTTCTTGGCCATAGCCTGACCAAGGACTCAGAAAAGGACGTTCCTTCGTTGAACTACAACATTCGAATACTATTCCAGTTTCTGCAATGGCCACGGACCTCTAATGTGAGTGCAAATATGGATCCATGAATGGAATTCATTTTTGAGATACTGGTCAGCCTACAGCAGCCGATCCTTCTACAGAACACGGGTTTGTCATGCGGTGGGCCAGCACCTATAATCTATCCGGATTCTCTTCTGTGGAGCCGTTTTACCGTCAGTGGATATTCCCTGGTGACCGCTCACGGATTCCCCCGCGCGGCTCGCTCAACAGATAAACCAAGCAAATCTGCGGTGATGAAAGAAGTATATAAGCGCTTGTATCAGACGGTCCAATCATCACACTATAGACCGCGATGGACAAACTCAACAGACAAACCTCACACGCATCCTCGGAGCAAACAGTAGAGGCAGTTTACCTGGCTTCTGCATTTCATGCGAGCATCGCCCCCGCACCGTTTGCAGTCGAGTCGAAGGATTCATCAGAAGAGAGGAGTGTGTATCCCTCTTCCGCATGCCTCGCGGCCAATCCACCTGCACCTTTTCTCCCGCCAATTGCTGGATAAATCACCAGCAGTCCCGGCGGCCCGTTCAATTTACCTGAAGACAGTTTTCGGCGGCGTGGGCGCCCTTGCGATCTTCATCTTCGCTGTCAAGTTTTCTATCTCTGGGAGCCATATGGAGTACACCACATCACAGTCTTACCGGATGGATAGTGGTATGTCTTTGTATCATTTTCTCCCGATTTTCTCGCGCTGACGAGCCTTTCAGTATTTTGGTGGCGGCGCGGTAGGCCAAGTCTCAGTCGTCAGCGCTGCAAACACACGTACAAACAGTGTAGCATGGCAAGTTCTTCTGCGAGCCAGATTCTGACTGGGATTACCCAGCTGGAAAATTCAATGGTGCAGGAAAAAACGCAGTATGCCATTACCAATACTTTCCTCTTCATTCTGCTTGGTGTTGTAATTTCTTCAGGAATCAGACAAAGTTTGAGATGTGAGAAACCAAATAATATTAGTGTTTGACTGAGCTCTGCAAACACTTGAAGACTACATAGAAAATTGTGCTACTTATATACTAAAATTTCAATGTAACCAGAATGTTCTTCCATACACTGGTTGAACATTTCAAGTTTTTCACTGAAAATTTTGGTGAAAAATGTTTTGAATTTTACAGCAATTTTTCAGGGTGAAAAACTTGAAATATTTTTGTGAATTTTTTGAACCTTGTAAAAAATTTCTGAAAAAGTGGTGAAAATATTTTGAAGTTCAAAAATGTCATTAAAAAGTTTCAAGTTTTTAACCTGGTTTTTCACTGAAAATTTGCTGTAAAATTCAAAACATTTTTCACTAGAATTTCCACTGAAAAACTTGAAATGTTCAACCAGTGATATTCTCTCATGTTCCCCAATATTCTACTGACAACTCCAAAGATCTCATACTTACTTGCTGTGCCTCACAGCCTCGGCCTGATGCCAGATTGCTCAAACTCTAACACTTGGGTTTTGAACCAATGAATGTTTCACAGTCAACTGTGGAGTGAGTGCCAGTTTTTCTGTGGCCATTCTGCTGCAGATGGGTTCCACAATTTCTCGCTGGCAATCACATTAGGGGGAATTCACACTAGGGAATTAATTTCTTGTTGGAGACAAGAAATACTTGACTGATGGGATGAGTAAAACCCTCGTTGGAGGAATATATCCATGATCACCCCATTTCTTATCTGCTGAATATATTTTATCCACCTTACCAAAGCAATAGATATTTTTCTCCAACAAAGTGTTTATTCCACCAATGAGATTAAATCTCGTTGGTGAAATTTCTTTTGTTGGAGAAAACACTCATCCCATCACTTGAGTATTTTCATCTCCAACGGGAAATTAATTCCCTAGCGTGAATTCCCTTATTCATGGCATCTGAGGCAAAGAATGAAAACATCTAGTAAGTTGCTGGCACTGCAGAGTCATAGTCAACCATGGCAGCCACCTTCATTCCCATATCGTTATTGCAGAACTGAATGCCATAACACACCAATTTATGCTGCAATTCCTCAAAAATATTGCATCTTTGTTCAATGTTGCGAATCTCCTTTCTACAGTGACGCAGCTTATCTTGCATCCGACTTGCTATATGCTAAACAACCTCCAGCCATTTGATGTCGCAACGTACACCGGTGCATGTTAGATCTTTCAGCTTATCTTTATTAACGTTAGATCTGCAGCAAGCGTGACTACCTTAGTCGATCCTGCTGATCTTACCTGTAAGTGTGATGTGATGCTGACTATGATTTCATATTGAACTTACCACAGTTCTTCACTGTGGTCTCTGCTGGCAGATATGTGGTCCCAAAGTTGACCTCACCCCCTCTTGTCCACGTGCAGTCCTTTGGGGCATAATTCTTCATCTCAGTACCTATGTTACAAGGTGCCATCTTCTTGATTGCATTCATAATTTTATGGAGATGTTTGAAGCAACATTTGCCAAACATTTGAGCAAAAACATTCATTTCAAACGGTGGTGTACGTGTTGCAAAAGAATGTGGGCACTTTACCATCACTGCTTGCAGAAGTTTAAGTTAGACTGTACGCGACATTGTGGTGTTTGGGAGCTATTCACAATTGATGAATGTTATGATGGATTCTCTAGGACCGCACGAGTTCCAGAAAGGCTAGCTCAAGCTCACAGCTGTGCAGAGAAACTTACTTGAAGAATTAAAAATGATGCGGGAAGCCATAGGAACACGTATGGTCTGCTCCATGTGTGCGAAGCATGATTGACCATTTTTGAACCACATACACGTGCTCAGTGTTCAACTTAGCACCCGTGCACCGACAACTGGCAGAAATGTCTACACTCAATGGGGTTGATTTATTTTGAGGCTCACTGTAAGGTCTGGTCTAAATTTCCAGGTTCAAGATTAGAGATTTAAATTACAAACAGCAGATTGTTCCTGCGAGCCAGATTCTGGATGGGATTCCACAGGAAAAAAAGGTGGTGTGCTGTTACCGGTACGTTCCCCTTTGTTTTGCTCTGGTTTTGAGCCGACGAATGTTCACAAACGTTCACAGTCAATTCTGAAGCAAGCACCAATCTGTCTGTGGCCGTTTCTGCCGCAAATGGATCTTACAATTCCTCGCTGGTAGTCACATTCATGGAATCTGAGGTGAGAAATGAGAAAATCTAAACTGATATCACAAATCTCCTTTCCACAGTGCTGCTGTTTGTCATGTGTCCGATTTACTATATGCTCAACAACCTCCAGCTGTTTGATGTCGCAGTGTACGCCGGTGTATGTTGAATCTTTCAACCTGTCTTTATTAACCTTAGCTCTGCAGTGCAACACCGAGAGCTGCCAAACTCTAGCTTTAACTTGCTCGTAAGTTTTTTGTGTCTATTGTTCAACATTTAGCTCTCAAATTGCATCGGCTACAAACTAATCAGATCAGTGAAGATGCGCCAACCGGCAATACTGTACTATTTCATTCAATTTGAATGTCACACGTCACAGCCCGATTTCTGAAAACCCTTGCAAAAAAATTCTCAATTTTAGCACATTTTGGAGATTTGTCGGAAAAATTAAGTCACATGCATTTTCAAATTGAACGAAACAAGATGTAGGCACCCCGTGTCTTCGCCACGGGTGATCAGACACGGCGGATTCCAAGCTTCTGCGCAGACACGGCAGATTCCGAGCCGTCTGGCGCCACACTGCCGCTCGCTAATGCTCGCAGCGCGTGGCGCCTCAGGATGCAGGGCAACATCTCAACAACATCACATGAATTCTGACTTTGTGTCAATCAAAAATCCGGCATCCCTTCATGTATAGGACAAGATTGAGCGACCCGCCTTCAGCGCGTAGGACACGGCAGAATCCCAGTTCCGTGCAGACACGGTGGATTCCGAGCCATTCGGCGCTGCACTGCCGCTCGCTAACGCTCGCAGCGCGCGGCGCCTCCAGAAAGAGGCATGCAGTGGATTCTGAGACCATGGGACTCGGCGGCAACATCCCAGCAGCCGGCACTAACATCTCGACAACATCACGTGAATTCTCAGGTGACTTTGTGTCAATCAAAAATCCGTTATCCCTTCATGTATAGGATAGTACAGTATGATGGAATGGGGAATGAATATCCACAATAGCCAGTGAGAGAGCAGAGGCAGCTGGGGGATGAAGCATATAGTCAGAAAGTACCGACAGGATATAGATAGGTCTGGCATGTTGAACCAATCATGAGCAAAGGGTGTTGATTAATATTGGGGTGTTGTAGTTCCTTTTGCCAGATACGCTCTTGATAGGTTCGAGGGGCTGAGAGATCTAGAAGCAGAATGCTTGACCACCTGGTATATGTCACGCTCCTGGTCCAATGATCTATGGACATTACAGCTCTGCCAAGATGCCATCGAGACGCAAGAGGAGCGGAATGATCCGACAGGCGTGGGAGTTACCTTGCTTGACAAGGTCTACCCATTGGTCTGAAATCAGTGGTGCCGCATCTTTCCGCTGCACAGCCATAAAACCCCTGTTGAACTTCAACCCAAATTCACAGACGCAGGCTGCACTTCCAGTTCTGCAGAATGCACTCAGAGCCGGGAAAGTTGATGTACCCCCATTTGCGTGCACGCCATCAAGTTTCACAAGTTGTGCAGCATTTTTCAAGCATAGAAGACAAAACCAGACCAGCGTCGGCACAGCGCAGAGCAGAGTCGAATAAAGCACCAACTGCCAGTCTCAAAATATTCATAGGTTTTTATTTTGAATGAATATAATTCAATAAAAATTGATTTAACTTGGGTTCAGTGAGACCCAAAACATTAGGGGTGCTCAATTCTTAACTTGCCCGTCCCGTCACGTCAAATAATTAATTAATATTTGCTCAGAACAAACAAATTTCAAACTCCGCTAAGCCTGAGCATTTCTGGCGGCTCACTGGCTGGCCCTCTGCCCCACATTCACCGAATTTGAGTAGCACTGCAGAGCTAAAATACATTATAGATGGTATGGGATCCATTGTGGGCAAAGAAAAAATTATCTCATCGAGTTGCACTCCGTTTGTCTTCCCGACGTTTTCGGCTTGTTAACAAATGTCATGTAATTTTCTCTGGGCAGATCTTTGGCCCAGGAACTTATATAGGAATTTATTGACCATTTTGCCCACTAACTTTAGGTAGTGGGTCCTATGGTGCGATCGGCTATTTTTTTGGCTGTAAATTACATTGTTTGGTCGTATTAGGGCATATCGGAGGTCATAGGTTCGATCCTCGCATGTCGCCCTTTTTTAAAATGTCCTTGAAAGCTCTGATTCACTGTTAATTCTTTTGTACGGCCTGCTGATTGTCTTTCTCTGCATTATGAGTTGCACTCCTGAGACCTCAATCTGCAGCTGTCTGTCTAACAATGTTTTGATTTTTTTTTTTTTTTTTTTTTTTTTTTTTCAATTTGAATCAAGTAAGGCAGCATCTGGTCCGGAAACGGTGAGCTTTCCTATCCTTGCATATCAGAATTTTCTGGCCAATTTTCTCTATTCCCCATTCCACTACTTTGCTTTGTTTCTGTAGTATGTAACAAACCCCGACACAGTCGGGGTTCCCAAGCCCAATGCGAGCTGGTCGACGCGCCGACCGAGCGAGAATTGGGTGCCATTGATTTTTATTGTGAATATGTATCTGCAGTTTTAACTCCTCAGCTGAGTGAATCAGTTCTAGTCTCTCTAGACAGTTACTGTGATCTTACCAGCTCGTTCCTCACTCATCACAAAATTAGTTCAGCCAGAGTTGACTTTCAAATGAAAGCTCCTTGTAAATTATGTTCCTGATGTGCTCTGAGGCAGTTAGTGGGCTCTGCTGCAAAGCGCGCTACAAGTGTTATCACAGCTTCAGCAGCATGTTCGAGGCAGGAAACAGCTAGAGGTTGCCTTGCAACGTGGCAGAGTTTGTTTGTTCCGAGTAAATGTTGATTAATTATTCGATGGGACAGGACGGGCGAGTTAAGAATTGAGCACCCCTATTACTGACGAAGCACAACTGCAGCGGAGTAGATCCCAACACTTTAAGTCCCCAGCGCCGTCGTACAGCACGTTCCGCCAAAATGAAGTAGCGAACAGCAAATTCAACAGCACTATTTTATGCCGACCCATTGGGACCAAGCAAGGTCTCTGCCAACGCAGTCGGTGCTCCCTAGTTCAAGTTCTACTCGCTGACCGTGAATGTCGAATCCTACTGAAGTTTCTCCACGGCAGTACACTAACACAATCACCCTTACAAAACTCTGTGAATCTGTGGAATTTTGTTCCCAGACCTACTGAGGCGATCTTGAATCTGACCGGTTCGACTACAAGATGATAATCCTTCAAAATCACATTTGTGGCGAATATGGACAGTATTTATTTGGATAACGACATGAGCATTTTATGAAGATAGAAGGTGTAATCATTTCCAATGGCAGAGCTAAAATCATTTCGGGGGATTGCGGCGGCAGAGAGACACGGCTTGTGCCTCTTTGGTCACGACGGAATATAGGTCGCACTCGCGCAGCTGGGACTCTTTCAGAATCTTGCATAAATGACAGTTAGCGGTACTGCACAACAGAAACGAGATTATGGGGAAGAATTCACCTCAAGGTGCGTCTTGAGCGTACGCACCTCGTAGATGCAGTGCAGAATGGTGACCGTGCGGCCGTGGAGGAATTCTCGCAAGGTTGCGTGCCACGAGAGAGAGTTCCTCAGACTGTCCTCGCGGATTGAAGAGGCCTTGAGTTGGAGACTGACCAACAGTGAAGAAAAACTCTTTCAGAGGGAAGGAGTCGTTTGATAACGTACGTAGACAACTTGTCCGCTGTGCCGGCGTCGGATGCGGAGAGAAGGCCCGTCTCGAGAGCCTCGATATATGTCTTCTCAGCGTTGCCAATGGCGGTGAGCAATACGTCGGTGAGGCGGAGGGGTGATGGGTAGTGGAATGTTTTGGCGGCGAGGCAGAGGAGGAGAAGGGATGCCAGAATGGTGTTGGGGCCGGCACTGTTTGGAAGCGTGGAGGCGAGAAATATGGATGATTCGGAGATGGCTGCCATTTGAAGAATACGGGAAATGGGTGCTGGGAGATGATGGGGGGGGGAGCAACTTTATATACCGGCCGTTATGGCAGAATACTACCATTAGTATTAATATTGCAATTGACGCCCAGCCTACATGATGGACAGAGAGTCTTGACCGGAGTATAAAGTTCTAATTGGAGCGCGAGACATCACTAGCAGAGGCGAGCAGACAGCACAGTAGCAAGAGCAGTCCAAAAAATCACTTGACAATGCTCGAAAACTTGAACCAGACCGACCCAACTCGTGCATTACCGGTGCTATGCTATGCCAATTTCCGGCCTCATCAATGGCTAGCAGGTGTTGATAACATTCTTTTTAGCATTCGGCTAATAACAGATATTTAACTTCTAACCACAGGAAATAGCCCGCTAGGTATAATATCACACCTAAAATCCATCCTCGACATTCCAGCAAGTCACAGACCAGTCTCATATGACTGCTAGTGAGTACGGGATGTGGGTAAGCTCTTAAAATATATTTCCACACACCGGCCGCCTGGATAAAATTGAACATGTCATGGGTTATCAGGCACATATGGTGCATATAGGATAAAAATCTTGACCCCCGCCGGTCTCCTGAAGTTGTGTAAAGGCTCAGAATAGGCCTACATACAGCAGTATATGTTCTTGAATTTATAGCAGTAGATAGCAGTGCACTTTGGACGGTTCCAGCTATAATAGCTAATAACATGTTATCAACGTGCTATCAATAGGTGTTGTACATCGGAGTTTACAACACAGCGCTAGGCAAGGCCCAGACAAGTGCATCGGCCCCGAGCTTCGCTACTTCGAAATTCCTTTACGAAGAAAGTTGCTTCCTTAATAGCTCCTTAGCTCGCCCTCGGGATTGCCTGGGGCTCTGTTACGTATGAGGTTCTCATGGCATTACGGAAGGAAGCCCGGGAAGCGTGCGAAGAGATGCGACAAAATCATAAGTACCTGAGAAGTAAATCACTGGTTCACGTCCGAGGAACCTGAGGCTAATGCGCATCACGATGCGTTTATAGAGCGGGCAAAGTCAGAGGATATAGAGTAGAGTAGAAAAAAGAAATCTCAATGTGAGGACGGAAGGAAGGAAGAAGGAAGATGTATGACCGGGGTGGCCCTTATAAGGAACATACAGGTGCCAACATACATGTCCTCGAGTCAGTATGCTACAGCCATCTACATTGCCCCATTGGTTCAACATCATATAAGCCATAAACCGCATGGGACTCACGAAATGAACAAAGGTAAATGGGAACAAATCAATTACTGAACATTAACACCCTCTGGGATATAGCTCTCGAAAGCGTCGAAGATGGCCAACGTAGCACCAACGAATCTCGCGACTCGCTTGAGCCCTTCCTTGACGAGACCATGCGACACAGGAAAACAAGTGAATATAGCTCTCAAAGAGGTGTATGCACATATGTGCTCGGTATTGTATTTTTTGGTAGCGAGGGCGCGCAGAGATACTTGATGGCAATTGAAACAGAAACTTAAAACATATCATGAGACGAGGTCTTGCTTGCCAAGGTGCTGCTAAAATTGGGTGAACAAATATTTACAGTTCTTTCGGGATTCGCTTGTGCTGGCAGACGTCGTAATTTATGAAATACCGGCTTACGGGAAAAAGGGAACAAGATAAATTTTCTGACCCACCAAGATACGAGTTGTCAGTTCTTGTCCGACAAGGCAGGAAGGAAGAAGAAAGAATTCCCACATGTTGTTCGCATTCAAGAAGACAATTCATTTCATGAGAGATCGTCTGATCAGATGTTTCCCTATATTAAGCGCGTTCTGAAAGCGGAGCCCGGAGGTATTTTGTAGTGTCTGCCAAATCCGAACCGACATGCGCGCTAAGTGCGAGGTGGCGGGGAGAGCATGCTTGGATTTATTATCCGTTTGCGCGAAGTAGAGTGGACGTAAAGTGACGACGTCAGGAATGAGCGACAGCACCGGACCAGTGCACCCAGGCTGAGCGATCACGCGAGTAGCCTCCAGGTTTGTGAAACAAGACAAGATATACCTCCGCTTTGCTTCGGTACCAGGTTACAAATTAAAATAAATCAATCTATTGCAATGTGAGACTGAAATCCAGTAGATCAAAGAAATCAAACCGGGCGCATGAGGTAAGTTATTATTAAAGTGTTGAAAAGAGCATCCTAGAGAGCTGGTGCTAGCTGAAAGGTGATCGGAGATTTGAGATTGGCAAACAATTTAGGAACCCAGAGAACCAGTCTTCAGTGATATTGCCAGCGATGTTTGTTGGGGAGTAGCCAGGAAATTCCAACTTGGTTTGACGGCTTCTGCTTGAGGCCCAGGGTTTGGGTTAAATATCGAATGGACACAAGAGATAATCGGTCTGCATTCCAGGGCGGGATGGCATCCACTTTATAGAAACAGGGATGCCTCGGGCTTGCATGGCCACAGCTCAAGGCTGTTCCGTGCTGCGCTGATCTGCGAAAGACGTTCTAAATGAGGATTTCAAGAGCAGTTGAACCGCGTGATGTGTCTACGAACCAGAAGGCAGAGTTAAATTCACGAGCCACAGTTCATTATTTTGTGGTAGCAATCCGCAGCATATATTGGTCACCTCGAGCTGGTAGTAAATAAACCGTGGGCGGCCGTGGAATCCATTTCGGAAGCTCATTATTCTTTCGGCGGGGCCGCGCGTGCACCGGCAACACAGCAATGCTAGAGCATTAGAGAACCTAATGGGAAAGATAATCAGCAGAGCTATAAGATTTCAAGCAGCAGAGCAGGGAGAACAAGATGCAATAAGCTTCAAGGGGATAAAACTAAACACTTATTAATAAATTGGGCACTAAATCTGAATAAAACGTTAATGTGTGTGACTCTTATCGGATCCTTATCAAAGCACTGGCACTTGAGGGACCGCGGTTTCTATGACTAATCTTAGATCCCTTCTTTTGTGGTAGCACAACGTACTTAAGAGGTCCTGCAACATCGGAGGTGAGGGAGGCCGCCATCGACACCTGTACAATCCAACTGTGGGAACATGTCGGGAGATGCCAGTGATGAAGTTGCTCACACGTGCAAGACCATTTATCCCTTTTCGGCTGAAGACGTAAATGGGCCTCCCTCACCTCCGACGTTGCAGGACCTCTTAGGTACGTTGTGCTACCACATCAAGTTCCGCACCTCCCAAATGCATTCAATTATACCGGATGAACGGCCTCGGAAGTATTCGCCCATCAATAATAGGATTCCCCAGCTGCAAATTGCAAGTTGTGCGGAAAAAACGGGGTACGCCGTTACCAATACTTTCCTCTTCATTTTGCTCCCGCTTTGAACCAATGAGTCAACTCCGGAGTGAGCGCCAGTTTGTCTGGGGCCGTTTCCGCTTCCGCCGCAGATGGGTCTTACAATTCCTTGCTAGCGATTACGTTCATGGCATCTGAAGCTAGGCTCGTGACCAGCCTGCCTATGAATGGCAAAAAAATGTAGTGAGCACTTTGCCGTAGACAGCAACATGCTCGCCATATTATCGCAACTCGTAAGCAGGCTGGTAACGAACCTAATCTGAGGCGAGGAATGAAAACATATAGTAAGCGACATTTCCATGCCGGCACCGCGAGGTCATGATCAGCCCCGCCTTCACACCCATATCGTTGCTACCAAACTGAAAGCGATAACACACCAAATTATGCTGTAATTCCTCAAACCCAGTTCCTCTTCGCCCAATTTCGCGACTTTCCTTTCCACAGTGTCGCAACTTGTCGCGTGTCAATCTCCGGCCGTTCAATGTTCCAGTGTACTCCTGTACATATCAGATCTTTGTATCCGTCGTTATTAACCTTAAATCCTCAGGACAAGCGCAGTTACCTACGTCAGGCTCATCTTCGGGCTGATCTTAAGTGTGATGTTTATGCTGACTACGATTTCGTATTGAACTTACTATGGTTCTTTGTGAGGGTCTCCGCCGCAGCGTGGCAGATATATGACTGCGAAGCTAATCTCACCCTCAGCTCTCTTGTCCGCGTGCACATTGTGATGTCCTTTGGGGCACACTTCTTCATCTCAGTGCCTATGTTAGACTCATCACCAGTCTGCCTGTGATGAGCACATTGCTGCAGGCAGACTGGTACTTGTCGGATGCTGTCAATGGTCTGCACATGGAGTTTGAAAATTTGGTGGGCGCCAATTGCTGGGATCAGGTGGTTGTGCTATGCCATCAATCTTCACTCAAATTCGACCCTCTAGTATGTGCCCCCGACACACTTACTAGAAATTTCGAAGAGCCAGATCTGGAGTCAAGTCAAAGTAGATTAGATGTTTCCTTTGGAATTTCCATATCCGACTTGAATTGAGACCAGAATGAGGGAAAAGGTATTTTTTCAAACTCCGCACACAGACCATTGACAGCATCCGAGAAGTACCAGCCTGCCTGCAGCAACGTGCTTGCCACATTGTTGCTGCTTGCAGGCAGGCTGGTCACGAGCCTATGCCTATGTTACAATGTGCCATCTTCTCTGACGACAGGCATTTCGGTAGCGCGAGCCTCGTCATCTTTTGGATGCTCGCAATATACGTCCCTGGACACGTTTGTCTGGTTTAAAGACTAACTCACCCTTCTGATAGACTTACGTTAGGGGCAATAATCATCCTATTCACCGTCTGCTTTATCCCAATCTTTCTCATCATTTAGATCGACACCGACGTATCTATCTCTGTATTCCATCTTCAAGTCCTCCACTACGGCTATGTGTTCTTTGCATGCGGCCCGCTCGATCATCTTCAATACTTTGAAGCGATGAGACAAACATATATACATTATTTATGGGGGCTCGATAAAATTAATATTCATTCTATGTGACCGCGTATGGCGGTCAAAATGCACATTTATTCTGCCGCAACTTTTTTTTTGAAAATTGACCTCTTTTGAGTTTTTTTTCAGTGATTTGACGTCTATGCCGCAAGTTTTGAGTTTTGTGAGCCTTCTGAAAAAAGTTGCGGCCGACATCAACTTGCCGCAACTTTTTTCCTCAAGGCGCCGCAACTTTTTTTTTTTCGAGGAGGTTCCGCAACTTTTTTTTTTTGCAAAAAAGTTTTTTTGGGTCAAATATATTGTTTTCATGCTCTCTTCCATGTACTATGGTTCGATAAGCCTGGTAATGTGTCCATTTGTGAGAACCTCGAATCACATCAGTCCCGCCTCCAACTACTAGGTTCCAAATTTGGAAAGTCGTCCGAATGCTGGGTTTAATTCAACATGCGAGCAGCGTATATGAACTAGACCTGAAAAATGAGTGCTTGTAGGGTTCTAAGTGCTTCTATCAATTAAAGTAAGGTGAATTAAGCAATCGTCGGAACTTTTTGTGTAATGAAAGGTTGGACAGACGCGTGTCTAATTAATCAGTGAGAAATGACAGTAGATATATTGGAAGGAAACAATAGGGCTTTATTCTAAAATATTTTTGGCAGATCCATCATTCAAGTTAAGTGCAGCGCAGAAAGGCGCCCCAGTTTGCAATGTCATTGACCTCGCAATTACCAGATCAATCTTTTCCTTCACGCTGCAACCATCCCTTGCCTCACAATCATGTTACTAATAAATCTTGACACAACTTGCAGAGGTCTTCGATGTATTATTGGCAAAGATTGTTCAAGAGTTCCAGACAACTGTTGGGCTGTCTGGATGATGGATAAATCGTGGGACGTTCTCCCACCACTCATGAGTCCATGTGACCCCACAATATGGTTCTGTGATGCAGTCTTTGTGAGTGAAAATGGAGGAATAGTAAAGAAAACAACAGGTCATATATGCTGCTGCTCACATGTTGAATTTACAACTCAGCATTCGGACGAGTTTCCATATTCGGAAACTAGTAGTTGGAGGCGAGGCTGATGTGATTCGAGGTTCTTACAAATGGACACATTACCATGCTTATCGAGCCATGGTACATGGAAGAGAGCATAAAAGCAATCTATTTGACCCAAAAAAACTTTTTGCAAAGAAAAAAAAAAAAGTTGCGGAACCTCCTGGAAAAAAAAGTTGCGGCAAGTTGATGTCGGCCGCAAATTTTTTCAGAAGGCTCACAAAACTCAAAACTTGCGGCACAGACGTCAAATCACTAAAAAAAAACTCAAAAGAGGTCAATTTTCAAAAAAAAGCTGCGGCAGAATAAATGTGCATTTTGACCGCCATAACCGCGGGCTGCAGTCAAGCTGCAGTACGTATTTGCAGAGGTTCGTGCACAACCTAGAAAGTGAAAAAAGTATTTCTACATTCAGAGCCTCATAGCAAAAGGAAGAGTTCTGCGCCTGAGGTGGAAACGGCTTGCGATCTTGTCTCCGATCAAATCGCAATCACAATGATGCGCTTTGACCATCGACTAACCTTATCTTCACTATCTTATCTCAAGCACCGATCATGATCGATGCTTAAATCGAGATTGGGACAAATTAATAAAACTAATGGAATTGAGAGACAAAGCTTAAGGGTCAAAGCTGAAAAAAATTAAACGCAAAAATACTGCTTGCGGTCCGAAAATAAATAAGGCTGTAGAGAAAGAGCACTACGAGAGCGAACGGAAAGGTCCCGCATAATATAAACCCATAAACTTCGACCCCGCTTTAATGCGGGCAGCGGCGGCGAATTTGCTGGGAAAGCGCCAATGCGGCGCGTGGAGTGAGGTTTCTCTCACGAAGCTGGCCTTCCTTCAATATCTTGAACATCAAAATCCAATTAACAAGCTGAAATGTATCCATCGACAGAGCTGCTTGCCTCAATGTAGGTCTTGAGGTCCTCGACCTCCCAGATGCAACGAATGATGGCAAAAGAATGGCCTTTGATAAACGCGGAAAGTGCCTTCCGGTATGAACGGGAGTTGGTAAGACTTTCCTCGCGAATTTTAGATACATTGAACCGCAGGCTATAGAGCCATTAACAACAGATATACTTCCAAACAGAGTCAATGTAAGGTCCACGTACATAGAGACCATTTCTGCGGTGTGGGTGTCCGATGCAGAGACAAGGTGTGCCTCGAGCGCCTCGAAGTACATGTCCTCGGCGTCGGCGATGGCGACAACCAGAATGTTTGTGAGCCGCATGAGCGACATCCAATGGAGGGCGAAAATGGCACCGCAAACGATTGCGACAGTGGCCACAACCCTAAGTGGAGGACTGGTAGGGAGTCCCAAAGCCATGAAAGAGAGAGAAATCTCGGGGAGCTCGGAGGTAAAGGGCATTCGGTAACACTGCGTGAGGGGCACCGGAATCCTGATATGTTGGTGAGTTCTGGTTTATAAATGAATTGGGAAGAAATATAACGGGTGGATTGATATTGGGGCTTGGTCGTAATCGGGACAAGAAAATCAGATGGATCTAGGGTCGCGTCTTCGTGTGAATCTCGTTCTGTCTGCCTGTTAGCACTCGCACAACGTTTTAAATAATCCTTCTTACCACACGCTGCACCCTTATGCCCAAATGATACCCCCAGACATGCAAAAACGCGAGAATATGACTGGTTTTGTAGGGTGCAGGTGAAAGACGAGACTGCGGACTGACATGAAATCTGATTCACTTATTTTGATGCGCCATATGATCTCGCTTCCAGTTTGCTTCCGGTGGTGTTTGTTCAACAGCCCGTTGAGCATTCGGCGGCACTGATTGCTTGTTCATGCCGAGCCAACAAACAGCTTTCGTTGAGCTGCGGCGTCTTCACAATTTTCTCCGGGACATGTGCCACGTTGAATCACTGATCACGTCCCTACAGCATTCCGTCAGACCCGAGTCAATGACAGCATCAAGCTGGACCTCCAACTCCAGCTAACTCCAATCAGAAGGACTTATAAGTATGTCAAGTTCTGCTGGTTTAATTGATTTTTTTCCTCCTCATGTTTTTTCACCGAAAATTACGACGATTACAGCAGCGCAGGGATCACAACCACCCGTCAGGGCGCCAGTCAAGAAGATCCAAGAGCCTCTCTCGATAAGGTAGGGAAAAGGTCTTCGTTATGATGGGCAGCGTGCTATCGTGTGTCCAGAAATGCGAAGAGATCGAGAGAGTAAACTTAAGTGTAGAAACTACATATCACGAGCTCAATTACTCCTCAGAACAGAGTTGAGTTCGGGGAATGGCGGCGGCGGAGGAACACGGCCTGTGCCTCTTTGGTCGCGACTGGACACAAGTCGCAACGCAGCTGGGACTCTTTCAGAATCTTGCATAAATGACAGTTAGCAGCGCTGCGCAGCAGAAACAAGATTATAGAGGAGAATTCACCTCAAGGTGCGTCTTGAACGTACGCACCGGAAACAACGTGGTGTGAAGTACTCCCAATAGACACCACTCTCTGTGGCCCCACTCTGTGATATCGAAGAGACAAGTGACGGGAAAATCAACCAGGGAGGAAGAGCGCGCCGGGACGCATCCACTTCTAGAGCGCAAGGAAGTTAGCGTGACCAACCAGCCAAGCTTAGGAAAGCACAAAAACAAGATGATGGGGCTGGTACTCACCGACAGGGTCTGAACACCAGATAATTCGCTGGCAGTGGCATTGGAAGTGGCATCAGAGTTAAATTCACAGTAGGGTGCGTGAAACTATATATCTTTCAGGTCTGTGTGTTTGAACCCTATCTCTTCAGATTCGGTCTTGGGATTAGTGTTGTTGTGGGACGCTGTGCAGAACCACCGAAATACAGCATTTGGGCCATCCAGGTCAGAAAAAGGCGCATCCAAGTGAAATTGTTGGTCGGAAATTGAGGCAGCTCACCTAGGTCGCAATGTCGAGAGAACGATCGTGGTTTGGTGGTGGTTCCAGAAACTGTGCTGATCAATGAGCGTGAGAGATGACGCGATTGTCGATGCACGTGCTCTTGCGCTTCGTCTTGTGAACATTGCAAGTTTGTTGCAGGACTCGCCCTCAGACCGTTGCCCAGCAAAACAAGACCCTCTGCGCTGGCCACAGCAGGACACAGCCACCGCTGCGCCGCCGCCCTTAAGGCCTAGGCCTAGCTTAAGGGCTGATCGCAGTGACCCGACTCGTGGCAGAAAATCAACAAGTCATTTGAAATAGAAAGCGTGTGGTCGTAATTTTAATCCTTTCCCTTCGATGTCTAAGCGTCCATGCCACGATCCCCCCGATTGGCCGAAATCATCAGCATTGCAAGTTCACGAACGTCGAATACCAGACCGTCTCGAGAAGTAAGATTTGTCTTAACTCGGGACCCTCAAATATTATCTTAGCAGGTTATGCTGTCGAATTGGAAATTTTTGCGTCTTACCTGCGTTTGTTCGGCATCCGTGATACCCACTATCCTACCCTCTTGTCAAATATTTTGACGAGATGAAGTGATCCACAAGCGTGGGAAATTCTTAATTTGAACCAGACACACGTGTCAGTTTTTATTTTGGAGCGCCGTTATGACTTGACCAACGTGAAAATGCATGTCCAAGGAATGAGCTAGCAATTGCATCTTTTTGGCTTCAGTATTGTCAGCTTGATTCTCTTGGTTGTAATTTCAAAACATTCCCATTGATTAATCTGATACAGAAAACAACTGAACAGCAACTGAACCACGAAAATAAACGATTGGTAAATTCCGTAGTATATCACGACAACTCGGAGCAAAGATGCACTAAGTGTCATTCGAACATCCACGGCGTCGGCGGAGGGAAACCACACGCGGATTTAAATTGCTCTTGCGCAGCTGGGTCTCTTTCAATATCTAGAGAGAAATTTTGATCAACGCTCCGCGCGGAGTTGTGCTGCCGAGAGAGACTAACTTCGATCTGAGTCTCGACGTCTCGGACATCCCAAATGCACCGGATTACGGTGATAGTACGACCTCCGACAAATCCGCAGAGTGTCTTCCAATTTGAGCGGGAGTTGACGAGGCTCGCTTCGCGGATTTTAGATGCCTTGACTTGGACGCTGCTCAGGTCCAAAATAAATACATTCTTGAAAGATTGACTGCGGGCCTACCTAGATAGCATCTCTGCTATGTGCACGTCGGATGCAGTGAGTACGCAGGTCTCGACAGCCTCAAAGTATATTTTCTCGGTTTTAACAATCGCGGCAACCAAAATGGTAGTGAGTCGGAAGGGAGACGCGTAGTGAGTGGCTGCTGCCACTACGACGACAAAGAAGACCACAACCCCAACCTTACCAGTAGTTGTGGTGAGTGCTAAAATGGACAAGGGTACCTCGGGAATAACTGGCATTTCAAAGATGTGTGAATGTTAGAGCCGGGAAGAGATTCGAAGCCAGGTAGAAATTTTCGACAGGTTCTTGTAGTACAGAAAAGCATCGATATAAGTATGGGATTCTCCAGGCTGTGGACTTAAAAATGGTGTCGCGGAACGCTCGTTTTATAGTCAGACGGTGCCGGCAGTGCCGTTTTGATTCAAAGCCTCCTCATCTTCCTCCTGTGATCTGCACCGCCCAAGCGCATTATGGAGAACAATTCTCATTATGACTATAGAGACGGCATGTACCAAGCTGACAAGGACTTGAAGGCCCGGACCCCGTTGTCCACCATCTAAACACGGGAATGTGTCCTTGGCATGCATTTGAACGCCGTATATAGTCGGAAGCTCCACCATGTTTCTGATGCTGTGAAAATGACCTCCTTCTAATTCATAATCATTGAGTGTTTGGTTGAGGAGAAGAGAACTTGAATGTACGCTACCTATTTTTTAAATCACTTGACAGATATGATGTAATTCTTTTAAACATTTTGAAGTCCTGGAATGCAGCTTCCATCCGTCACGAGTCCAGGACATAAGCCTATTTCATTACGTCGCAGGAAACTCAAAGCTGTGTGCTGATATCCGAACCTGTGCCACTAGTAAGTCCCGCACATTAGCCACATGGTTCGGATTCTCGCCATCCACCACTATCACATCCTCCTCGCTCTGCGCAGCAATGGAAGCATGGAACAACTCGCCAAGCAAGACGTCCGGGTCGGGTCGTGTTTAAAATTAAGAAAATATCTGCGTCAAATATGGGGGATGACACAAGGAAAAAGACGTACCCAACTCCATTATCCGGCGTAGAACTGAAGCCGGCACCAAATCCACACACCACCGTCCTCCCCTTCAACGCCCGCTGTTCCGCAACGAGCGCCGCGAGGCATGCGCACTGCTCTTCCTTTTCCGGGCACTCCTCCCCTCCTTTTCCATTTAACATCTCCTTCGCACCACCCCTAGCAGGGTCAAACACGCCCTTCTCCTCCGACACCTCCGACACAGCCCCCAGCACGCTCCCATTCACGCCCGAGCCGCGGCTCGTCGACCGTGTGCGGCGCTTGTGCCCCCGCGAGCTGTGCCATGTTCAGAATGGAGCGTGACAGCCACTTTGGAGACTAGAGGCTAGGAGAGTCAGAGTTGTTGGACGGCAGCCAAATTATTGACGATCTCGTGTCAGAATCTCAGTGAGAAAAATAGCGGGATCGACGCTCCAACCCAAGAAGGAAAGCGCACGAAAAAAAAAAAATAAAGCGGGTACTCAACAACACCTGAACCCAAACCTAAGGACTTGAGAGTTAGGGCCCACCGTTAAGCCCATAATAAAGGCTAAAGCTTGGGTCAAATAGTAGAAACAGACTTGTGAGCCGAGACTTCGCTCGCAGTTCAACCCATCAAGATCGCACATTTTAACAGAATCACTGACACAGAATTTGCAGAGGAAACTAGCGTCAATGGTAGAGAAAAAGACCAACCTCATTGCGTTGTCGTGGTGAAGGTTCAAGAGAGAAAAGCTGTGCTGATGACAGTGTGAGAGATGACCTTGGAGATGACGTTGCGATTATTGATGCATGTGCCTTTAAATTTATGCGTTTCTTTTTCTGCTGCGATGAATGTCGCGAATCTGCTGCAGGACTCGCCGTCAGACCGTCGCCCACCAAAAAAAGACCCTCTGCGTTAGCCACACAACACACAGCCACCGCCACGGTCAGAACATCAGCATCCCGACTCCGACTGGTCGCCGCCAGCCAAATTATGGATTCCCTTCAAACTTCAAAGCGCCCGACACGCAACCCGGGAATTGTGTCCGTCCCCCGAGTCCTTCGTGTTCGGAAATAGCGTCATCTGGCCCGATACCATTGCCAAACTGTCTCGCGACTTTCTGTGTTATAGCGGGACGCGCTGCATGGCTTCTCAACTGCTGTTCACCCGTTCTCCCGCAATCAATCAATCCCCCTATTTACATTTACATCGGAATAAAACTTGTGCAGGCCCCTTCTGGATTGACAAACAAAAAATCAAACAATCGGTTTAAAAATCGAAACTCTTGGTCAATATGGGCATTTACAGACGCTGATCCTGGAGGGCTGACGGCGCCGAAGGGACACCATTTGTGTTACGGTTCCGGGATCCAGTTCGCGTAATTGTCCCTCCTTCAAAATCTGTTGAGCCGAGTTTTAATTAATCCAATTTAGAGCCAAATTCAAAGGCAATGGGCAAACCGTACTTCTATATTTGTCTTCAGCCCCCGAACCTCCCAGATGCATTCAATTATCCCGAAAGAACGGCCTCGGAAGTAGTCGCGCAGCAATAACCAGTTGGACAACGAATTGCGGAGACTTGTCTCGCGGATGTTCGATACCTTGATCTGAAGCCTGTGCCAATGTCCAAAAGAGGATGATACAGGATGCGAACGGCTCACTCAGACAATCTCATCTCTGTGCTGGTGCCCGAGCTAGAGAGCACTCCGTCTTCAATTGCGCTGAAGTATGCCCCCTCGGCTTCATGAATGACGGAAACCAAGGTGCGTGTCAGGTGCATTGGTGATGTGCGGTGGATTATTTGCGTCATAACAAGGGAAAAAATGAAGACTCCAACCACGACGTTGGTCGTGGACAGGGGGGCCGAGTCATCAAGGAACGATGCAGAGGTCTCGGTGATGCTGGACATGTTTGCACTGAGTACGCGAATGGGGAGTGAACTAACTGGTCTCATTCTTATACGCCCTCACGATTCTCTCTTGATCTTACCCAGTTTACAGCATCGGTACGCTGTATCAATTCCGGATCTCGCCATGACGTACCATATTTCTACGGATGCGTTTTGCTATGCGCTCCTTCCCCAAAATAATTACCTTTTCCTCTGTCCCGATCGCTTGCAAGTCCACCAAATTAGTACCGTTCCACTCCGAGATAGGCAAGGGTTGCCCGTCTGTTTTTCTCTTCGTTTTCCCCCTCTGAATTTTAAGTACCATTCATTGCCGAGGACTTGAGTATCGCATATAATTGTCTGTTCTCTTTGCGTAGATAGCGGAGAGATCATCGAACGCAAATAAAAAGCTGTTAAATCGGTCATTCAAATTGTAAATCGGGATCTGATAAGAACAGGTTCTGACATGACTGACCCAATAGAATGGTACTCCACATGTTCCTTATGTTAGGCAGAACGGTGTTTATGAGCTACATTGGGTACCCGGAGCCCTTAGGACGTTAACGCCCAACTTCAACTATAACCTCATGTATATCCATATTCACCTGCATGACAAAATAATTGGAGACGACTCGCCTGAACTCGACATTTTGCTCACATGGTACTACAGAGGATATGAGCAGTGTTTGTGGTGCCCAAGTTCAAACATTGACCTTGAAATACAAGCTTGTGTATTCACAAGCTCTAGAGCACCCTATTTCCTCTTGACTCAGAACTTTGCCGTTGACGTACGGCAACCTCCTACGGTCATATCCCGACCCCCCACATTCAACCTCGACAATACTCCTATTTTGCCGGAGCTCCCCATTCATATCTCGGCCCTCTGCTTCTGAGAACGCAGCTGACAGTGATAGTGTGGCAGAAAATCGGACTTTTGTCCTGGTAGAAAGAGTGTGGGAGTAATTTTACTTCATTCCAAGTAAGCATTCATGACACAACGCCCGAATGCCCGAAATCATCAGCTTCTCGTCAGTCCTCTGTCTCTCATCTGCATTGATGTTCTGGTCTACTCCACACACTCTTTTGCCGGGAGACCATAGGGTATTTTCAGTCATAATTGAGAGGCCACTAGGCCGTGAAGGTGGGTGGGCAGGGAAGTGGACGATACTCTCGTTGAGACGGTAGAGTGTATTAGATTTCGAAAAAAAACGGATTTTTTTGAACCAAGTTCGGAGCCAACCAGAGCGTCAATAAATTCGCCCCTTTTCTAAATCCAATACACTCTGGCGAAGAGGTATCACAGAGGCTGTAATTCGGGATCCCGAAGAAGCGCAACATTTGACGCTCAATCTGACCACTATCACGCTCTTAAGCGCCAGAAACTAGTGCGGGAGGCCTGGCCCGCCAGCTTCACGCTTGCACAGGCCAGATGAGGCAGCTTCCCGGCTCACAGCATACGACACGTTCCAGATCTAATAGTAAGAGGATCGGGCTGCGATGATGCGCTTTGACCGCCAAGCCAGCAGGTAATCTAACCGAGAGGCTATCTTATCTCTCCCCAGGCACCGATCATGATCGACATCCAAAATAGGAACACAGATCTTCTTTCAGATCTGAGAGATCTTACTGGAATTAAGCGAGCCAATCCAAGCAGCGACAGAACGAATAAGGATAAAAAGATAGCAAAGCCTCGAGAACTAGAAAAAAAAACTAAAACAGCACAGAACGATTCGATACACTTCAGTCAACTGGATTTCCCGCATCAAGACCCATATCGCCACAGCACGGCTCCCGTCCGCTCTCCCCACGGCGCGTACGCAGTACTTTTGCCCTCCCCAGCTCCGTCGATCGGCATCGTCGGGTCACCTTCCTCTCCCTCGACTACAACGGCGCGGAACCGCACACCGGCCTCCGCAAACTCCACCTCGTCCTTCCCAAGCGCGCGGTGTAGAATTTCCCGCGTTCCGTCTGCCATCACGCGCGAGACGTCCCACTTCACCTCCTCGCCGGCGTTGGAGACCGCAGTGGGAAGAGAAGGAGGAGCAGAACGCGAAAAGACGAGTAGGACCCCATCCTTCCCCACGAGATGTACATCACGGGGCTTCTTCTCCGCCTGCGCCTCTTTCGCCTTCTCCTTGGCCGTGATTTTTTCTTCCGCCGCTGCCTTCTCTTCCTTCTCCACCAGCGTCTCAGTCTCCTTTTCCTCTTCCTTTTCCTCAGCCTCCATCGCCGGGCCGGGTGCGGGTGCGGGTGCGCGCGCGGGCGTCATCTCTCCATCCTCCTCCACTGCCATCTTCTCGCCCTCCTCCGTAGCACCTTCCTCCATCTCGCGCGCAGCGCGACGCCCGCGCCGACATCCCCCTCCCCTTCCAGCGCAGCCGCATACACCTCCTCCAGTCCACTCACCCT
This sequence comes from Mycena venus, assembly GCA_014462655.1. Taxonomy (NCBI): domain Eukaryota; kingdom Fungi; phylum Basidiomycota; class Agaricomycetes; order Agaricales; family Mycenaceae; genus Glaucomycena; species Glaucomycena venus. Next base: position 4,520,534 of record JACAZI010000007.1, on the reverse strand, counting down.
CCGCCGCTTCCTCGGCGGCCCACCCGCGTCCTCTCCGGTAGCGTCCTCGCCTTCCTCCGCTTTCACATCCACATCCCCACTCGCGCTCTCCTCTCGATTCGGATTCTCGCCATCCACCGCCATCGCATCCTCCTCCCTCTCCCGCAGCGACGGAAGCAGGTGGGTCAGGGAACAACACGCCCAGCAAGACGTCCGGATCGTACTTGAATCTAGAGGAAAAAATGTCTGCGTCAAATATGGGGAATGAACCAAGAAAAAAGCCGTACCCAACCCCATTCGCCAGCGTAGAACCGAAGCCAGCACCAAACCCACACACCACCGTCCTCCCTTTCAACACCCGCTGGTCAGCAAGGAGCGCCGCGAGGCATGCGCACTGCTCTTCCTTTTCCGGACACTCCGCCCCTCCCTTTCCATTCACCATCTGCTTCGCACCACCCTTAGCAAGGTCAAACGCGCCATCCTCCTCCGGCACCTCCCACACCACCCCCAACACGCTCCCATTTGCGCCCGCGCCGCGGCTCGTCGGCGGAGAGGTACGGTCTACCTCCCACGGCCGCGTGCGGCGCTTGCGCCCCGCGAGCTGCGCCGACGTGCGCGCGGGGCAGAGCGGGGAGGTGCACCCGCGGAGGCGCGCGCGCGGTTCCGCATTTGCGTCTTCTTGGGCGCGCGCGAGTGTTTTAACGGCAGTGGTCGACCCGTTGCGCGAGGAGGGGAGCGAGAGCGCCGGGTTCGCGGTCGGTTTCGGCTTTGCCTTCTTGATGACTAAGGAAGGGGACGAATAGTCGAGCGAGACGACAGCGAAGGTGCGTTTGGGTTTTGCCGCGGAAAGGGAGTCGGCGGTACAGAGCAGCTCCGCCCTTCGCGCGGCGTACTCCGCGAGGCGCTGCGACCGATTCGGGCGAGTGCGCGCGTGGGCAGCATTTTTCTGTAAAAGGGCGTACTACCATCAGTATTTGATGCAATAAAATAAGCGCCAGAAAAACGCACCCCACCCTCAACCCATACCCCCCAGCACCTCAAACGCACTCCCATCATGCCCCGCGCCCCACCCCGCACTCAGCACCGACCGCCCATCATCCGACGGGTCGTCCCTCTCCCTCTCCTCCCTCTCCGCCCTCTCTTTCTCCCTCCTCTCCCGCTCCTCCCTCTCCCTCTCCTTCCGCTCTTTCTCATTCTCCTTCTCCTTCTTACGGTCCTCGTCCACCTTCATGATGTCGTTGAACTCGGAGAGGAGGCCGCGCACGTCCTCACGCTTGATCTCCGGTCGCGGGTCCGAGGGAGCGTTCAAGGGGAGCATCGGCCTCCTCGACATCGATCTCGCCCTCCTCCTTCTCCTCCTCCTTCCCACCTGCATCCTTCCCTTCCTTCTCTTTCTCTTTTTCTTTTTCTTGTTTTTCTCTCTCGAGTTTCTCTCTCTCCTCCCTCTCTTTCCGCTCCCTCTCCTTCCTCTCCCTCTCCTCCCTCGCCCTCTCTCTCAAAAACGACTTCTCCTTCCTCTCCTCCCCCGGTTCACGAGCCAGCATATCCGCCCATCCCCTCAAACACCTCGCCCCCCACCCGCCGACGAACCGGCCCACCGCCTCGATGCGCGGCGCAGCGGCGTCCTCCTTGCTTACCGCCGCATCCTTTTCCTTGTCTTTCTCCTTGTCTTTACCAGCGGCATTGGCCGCAGCGACAGAGGGCGGGAGCACGTTCACATCCTTACTCCCTCCCGGCGTCTTCCCCCGCTTCCCACTCCCACTCGCCGGTGCCGTAGGACTCGTCCCTGCACCTGTACCCACTTCAGTCAACACAAACGCAAATGGAAAACAGATGAAAAAAGCTCACGAGCACTCGTATCAACAGGCACCCCCGCCCCCAACACCCTCACAACCCTCACCTCCACTCTCACATCCCGCCCCTCCCTCCGCGCGCGCTCAAGCGTACTCCATCTCACGAACCCCGCATGCACCGCCGCGCCAAGCGGGTCCGAGTCGTCCGTGTAGATGCGCCGGTGAGGCGGGGGCGTATATCGGTTCCTTCGCACCGCTATTTAAATCTCCCTTCGAGCTGGAGTCGGCCCGTCGGTGACCGTGAGGGAGCGAATCGCCCCGCCTGTGAGAGTGAGAGGCGGGATCGCGCAGATTCGACATCGGGGGCGGCGCGTCGCGTAGGTGCGAGCCGCCGTGCGTCCCGTGCGCTCTCGGGGACCCGTGTGCGAGGTGCGGCGACGCGAGGTGGTGCCGCTCTCTCTCCCCCATCCGTTCTCGTTCACGCTCCCGGGTCGGCGACGATACAGCACCCGCGCCCACCAAAGGTGAATTCCCACTGGCGGCTCCAGGCAACGCCCCCGCCCCACACCCTTACCTGCCCCTGCACTGGTTTGCCGGGCGGGAGGTGCGTCGAGGGGAAGAGGAGGGTAGCGCGCGTGTCGAGCGAGAGGAGGAGCGGGTCGTCTGCTTCCGCCTCCGCGCCTGGTGCAGCTTTATCTTTATCCTTGGAATTGGAACTGGGATCCTTGTTCAAAATGGAGGCGGAAGCGGCATCCCTTGTAGCAGAACCTTCAGATTTAATAGCAGCCGTAGCAGACGCAGTATCGGATTTCGGCGAGACAGGCGGCGCATCGGTCGGAGAAGGGAATACATACGGGAACGGCGTTTTCGGAAAGACGTACGTCCCGAGACTGATAGTCTTCTTTGCGCGGAAGACGCGCTCGGGGGGCTCTTTTTGGCGCCGGCGGCGGTTGCGGCGGCTGGGGCGGCGCAGCCGTGTTGTTAGCGGCATTATTAGCGGCGATGATACTATCCCGCTCCCGCTCGCGTTCGCGTTCGCGTGCCTCCCACTCGAGGTCCGGCATTCCCGGGGGTGCGTTAGGGACGCCCCAGCTGTTGTTGTATGCCTCCCTGTCGCGCTCCCGGTCGCGATCGCGCTTACTTCCGCTGGGAGGAGGGTGTTTGCTCGAGCTGGAGGTGGATGGATTGCCGGTACTTGGGCGAGAGGAAGAGGCGGAGGCGGACAGAGGGAGCGGGAGCGGGGGGCAGAGACGAGGGCGGCGGGGACGCCTCACGCACAGGAACGAAGGACGTGTGGAATTGGCCTTGGAAGGTACGCGCGCCTGAGCCTTGTTCCTGTCGCGGACCTGTGGGTGGCTGCTGTTGGACAGGATGGGCAGATGGAGGTAGCGGCGGGGGGGGGGGCCTGCCAAGCTAGAGATGGGTGGGGTGAGTGCGGGGCGAATTCCCTCTCTCGCGGGTCGCGGAGGTCGCGGTCTCTCGAGCGTTCTCGTTCGCGCGGCCGCTCACGCTCCCGTTCTCGTTCTCTTTCACGTTCGCGCAGCTCGCGTGCATCCCGATCCCGATCCCTGTCGCGCACATCGCGTTCCCTCTCCCTCTCCCGTTCGCGTTCACGCACGTCCCTCTCGCGCTCACGTTCCCTATGATCCCTCGGCGGCGGGGGCGGTCCAGGCTGGCGCAGCGCACCCATCGGCGCATACATCGGCGATGGCTCGGAATAGGGACCACCCTGCGGCGGCCCTTGCTGCTGGCGCGGGGGCATGTACGGCGTATTGCTGCTGCTGCCGCCCGATGGATTACCTGGAGGCGGGGGCTGGCGCGGATAGCCTGGAGGCTCGCGATAAGGCTGGCCGTAGGGCGGCTGCTGGCCATGGCCCGGGGGCGGGGGCCATGATGCCTTTTGCTGTTGAGGAGGTGGTTGCTGCTGCTGCTGCTGTTGAGGGGGTGGTTGTGTATTCTGCTGTGGCCAGCGCAGAGGGTCTTGCTTTGGTGGACGGCGGTCTGACGGCGAGTCCTGCAGCAAACTCGCGACGTTCATCGCAGACGGAAGGAAGCGCGTAAACGCACGTGCATCAACAATCGCAAACGACATCTCTCACGCTGTCATCAGCACAGCTTTCTGACATCTGTCTTGGTTCGGAACCGCCATCAGGACGACGCAAAGGTCGGCCTTTTCTTTACCTTTGACGCTAGGTTCCTCTGTGAATTCTGCGTCAGTGATCCTGTTCTAATGCGTGATCTTGATAGGTTGAACTGCGAGCCAAGTTTCCGCCCACAAGTCTGTCTAAGGCTCAACGGTGGGTCCTGACTCTCAATGCCAGACCAAGTACAGTCTTTGGGCTGGGACCCAGATTTTGTTGAGTACCCGCCTTATTTCGGTCTGGTGAGTTTTTCTTTTGGGGTTGGAGCGTGTCGGTCCCGCTATTTTTCAGGTAAGTGGCATATGCCTTCAGCTTTTGACTTTTGTCCCCACAATCGGTTTCCTTAAATGGCTACATCAAAACGTGACCTCCGGAGCTCCGGAGGTCTGTGAGCAGATGTTTGTTCCATCAACCGCCTCTCTTCTCTTACCATAACGACACCACGACTGCCCCTCTCTTTTTGCCATAGCAAGGGGCCTTCTCCCAAGCCTTCTCCCCCCCTTTTCTAGGATACGCCCCCCTTCCCTTGTTTTCTCATAATTTTCCTCAAGTAAGTACGGCTTTTTTTGAATCCAGTGAGGAATTTTGCCACCCGCTTGCCACCCGCGTGCAGGCCCTCCTCCGCCATCCCGTGCCCATGTGTTCCACATATACCCTTCCTAACACATAAACACTCGCATTACATGCAACCGGCCCATTATTACGCGTGTTGACGCGTCCCGTCGCGTTCGCGATGTCACTACTGTACCCATATCTTTCGGAATTCCTACCACAGTCCAGGCTAGCAATGTTATATTTTAATGATCTTCTTAAGTACTATGGCCTAAGAGACCTTGTTTTTCCACCTGGTTGCCACTCAGGCCTCAGGCCGCGCGTGCACAGTATTCACTTGAAGTCAAACAAATTGAAACAATGCAACGGAATTACGCCGGAGGCTCTGGAGGTCACATGATACAATTACCGTAAAGAGTTTGATGTGTGGGGACAAAAGTGCGCTTCTTATGCCTTCCCCCGTCCGATCCCTATGCGGACGGATTTGAGCTCAAAAACGACCAAATGTCGATGAGGTTCGATCCATCATTAGGGGAAGTCAGAGTAGGCCGATTCTGCGACGATTCTCAATTCGATTCCGAAACGATTCTGACTCAAGAATCGAGGCAGAATCGGCGACTCAAGAATCGACGTCGAATTCAAGAATCGTCGATTTTCGATGGAGCTCCTCCTCTGGAGGAGGAACTACGTCGATTCTGCTTCGATTCTGACATCGATTCGCCATCTTTGATCAGAATCGGCAGAAAATCGATTCTGAGATCGACGTTGAATCGAAATCAGAATCGGGGCGGTCAGAGTGAGAAGGCCGATTCTGAGCCGATTCTGAATCCAGAATCGAGTTGAGAATCGCCTCAAAATCGATGCAAAATCGTCAACTCTGACTTCCCCTATTAGTCCGGTCCGCTATGCGGACGAAACTCGCCAAAAAAAATAGAGCGCCTGATCCTTATGCGGACGGATTCCGCGCAAAACGAATCGGACGGAAGTGCCCAAAATTCGAATATTTGGATCGGACCTCCCTCGGCATATGCCACTTACCTTATTTTTCCCACTGAGATTCTGGCGCGAGATCGTCAATAATTTGGCTGCCATCCAACAATTCTGACTCCCTCGGCCTCTGGTGTCCAAAGTGGCCGTCACGCTCCATTCTCAACAGTGGATACACATTAGCGACACCGATTCTAAGGTTCTCACCCACTGACACTATCTTGGCCTGCTCGCCACTACTTGCTTTCGTTTTGCTCTCACTGTCAACGTTAATAGTTTCATACGATGCGCGCAAGGACGCTCTCATCCTGTTCGCGGGTCTCTTCAGCGATGGTCCGAAATCCGCGCACACCGGGTTAAAATTCTCATAATGCGCAGTTCGAGAAGGATGTTATTGGTCTTGTGAACGGACAACGCTTCCATGACGCGGGATGTCCTCAATGCTGGCAATGTCGTGTACTCATCAAGGCAAACTGCGAGAATCATCAGTACTTCTGTCGACAGTCCGCTACGGATTCAACTTCCTCGAACGGCGGCGGGATTGGTCAGCAAAGGTGCAGGAATGGAAATAGAGAATAAGCTTTCCGTATAATGAAAATGGCGAACCTTTCACTCCTTTTTCTACACGTTGCTGCTCTCCTCATTGAACAGGCGCTGAAAGGAATGTATTCCACTTTAGCGCCTGTATATTAATGCAACGCCAGGCTAGGCACAAGTCGAGCGTCGGGAAACGAGTTACTCTACAGCTATCTGGAAGCTGCTTCTTCTCGCAATTGTTGGTCAAAGATCTGCAACCGATCAGAATCGAGTCGAGTTCTGCAACTGCCGCTGATTCTCATCTGCGAAGCATCTGTAGCCAATCAAATTGCGGTAGGTGAGGCCAAATCCGCAGACATGCTAAATAAATCATGGCAAGCATCCAACTCTGATGAGGACTTGAATTCTTAGCCAGTGGCATCTAAACTGGCGAGCGACGCTCAGGACCTCGTTTGAGCGAGTACGACTCGTTTCCTCTTCTTTTCTTACCCCTCTTGATTCCAGCTCAATAATGGTTCTGCATCAGCACCATTACCCTCCAGAACTGTGCTGGCACCCTTAATTTTTGTAACCTGCCAATGCAACAGCTTGCATATGGTAGCCCCGGACCGGAGGAACCCGCGCTTTTAAGCAGTGAGTGGCATTTGATAAGACAGTACATTCTAAACACAGCCTGAGGGGTGTCGAATGGCTTGTGATGGTTGAGGCTCGCTTAACCCCGGATGGGAGGACCCCGCGCGTTCGAGAACATACGTGAATCAGAAAGTTCACGGAGTTCACCGTGAACTCGGTGAACTGAGCGGAGTCCGGAGTCCTTAAATTCTTTTAAACACCGGGATGTTGAATGGCTTGTAATACGTGAGGCTAGTGACTGATACGACGATTTCCGCTACCCTGGGTCCAACATACTACCTTGAGCTGCGCGTAATTCAGGCCGATTTTGGTTGGAATCACCTAATAACCTGCTTCGGCCCGAAAACCGAGCTTCTGGAGTTGTGGGCAGGTTCAGCATGTTGGGTTTCGAGATGGCCTCCAGATCTTCTGATATACACTTTAGATAGACACGCAAAAGTATAAGACGGGCGGTGTACAAGGCCATGTCCCTCACACCTGTCTTTTACTTCGCCACCACCAAACACGCCTCTCACTCCTAGAATGGCCACCATCCCCGAATCAACCCTACTTTTCACCTCTGCTATCCCAACCAGTGCCAGCTCCAACAATCGCGGACTTTTAGCATCTCTCATCGTCATCGCTATCTTCGCTGGCACTCTCCACTACATATCCCTCCTGCGCCTCACTGGCGTCTTAGTCACCGCCATCTGCCAGGTCGAGAAGAAATACCTGGACGCGCTGGAGACCGGTCTTCTCTCCACGTCCGATGTCGACACAGTGGAGATTTTGTCTACGTATGTTATCCTGCTACCTTCAGTCCTCAAGAGGCTTTATACCAGTTGACCAGCCTCCAATGCAAGGTTTCCTCGATTCGTGAGGCCAGTCTGAGGAGCTCCCTCTCGTGGCGTGAAACCCTGCGCGAGTTCTACAAAGGCCACAGTTTCTCCGTTATCCGGTGCATCAGTGAGGTACGCGCGCTCGATACGCACATTGAGGTGAATCAGACTGCGACTTTCATGACCCCGCCAACTGAGATTTATTCAGGTTATGAAAGAATTACAGCTGCGCAAGGGCAAGTTGTATCCCTGTTCAACAAAAGGGGCACAAGTTGTGTCCCCCCGCTGCCACCATTCCCCGAATTCGGTTCCATCCCAGGGAGCTACTGTACCACGGATGTAACCTGGGTCTCGCCTACTACATAGATTTTATGTGTTTTTCGTACTTGCAACTTGTTACTTCCCTGCCAAGTCTCAATGTTGAAGATAACTTGACCGAGATTGATTGAAGCAAGGCGGAGTTTTTGCCCTGAACATTTGATTTTCAGAGTTTTTCAAACATCGCACATTGTGGTTGCATCATCCACAACGCCGAAACAGACCCTAAACCATCTCATACATTGAATTCAGTGACGGCCCGGTGGGCAAGCCGAATCGGATAAAAATTCCCACGGTTCGAATACACCTCTGGGCTGAAACAAATGGGAGTCAATGATTGCAAAATTAGCGATGCGAGACCGACTTACAAGAGCTAACGGTCTGCCCAATTTTCTTTTTTAAATTAGATTCAGTGCCTCTCCGTCCTATATAAGCAGTGGCCTTTTCTGCTCTTTAATTTTCTAAGGACAAGTCTCTGCGTTCGCATCTCAGTAAATGACACTAATTTTTCAACTCCCTGGCGCTATCTTTGGGATGGCACTCCCAAACTCCCCCGACACCATTCTCGCGGTCAGTTTTGCCACTGCTGCTGTATTTTTTGCCGACTCTGCATATCCCCAGCATCTCACAGGCGTCGGTCACTGTTATACATACAGAGCCAAAACCCGGATCCGAAAAAAATCGATTTTGAGCGGGATCCGTGGGGCCGCCCAGCTGGGCTTTTTTTTGTAGAATACCTGCGAGAACTAGAAGTAGTCTGGTACAAAAAAACCGGGTCCATCCCACTGGTTTTAGCCCACAAAAAATCGAACAATTGCCAAAAATGGCAATTTTCTATCAGTTGTGGTTAAGAGTCAACCACTTCAAATCAAAAACATGGTTATTCATATCCACAACGTTTTGTAGAGCTAGTATTATGAGCTGGAGTACTCTCTTGACATTTCTGAGCATTGTCAGGCTGTGTCGGAGTCGGCAAAGATCGGCTCATCGTGACATCCTCATTCTCCACATCTGAGTCTGAAGAGTTTCAAGCTGTTTCTCTGCCCATTTCTCTTGCTAGCGGTGTGTCCCACTTGGTCGGCCCTGGGGATTGCGTGAGGGAGGCATATGTGCGTGTGATAGGTGTGCAGGGTGCTAGACGTCACCATGATTTCGCACCATCGGCATTTTTCAGATCTAGGTCAAACTCGGAATTCGGCCAAATAAATAAAGGCGCCGTGTCATAAAGCTGCTGTATCAAAAATTGTGAAAATATTTGAGGGTGAACTACAGGCTATATAATGTACCCTATCACATTTGGACCTTCAAAATTACCTCTCACGGCCGTCCAATAGGGGGTCAACTTTTTTTTCGGATCCGGGTTTTGGCTCTGTACTTATGGCCGACACCGAGCAATCCTTTTGAGTCCATGGTGATGGAACCATTCTCGCTTTCCGACATTCACACAGCAGAGGTGTTATTCCGTGTGCGTGTTCTTCCTTGTTCATCGTTGAATTTATTTTTGATTGCTTCTGCCGCTTGCAAACCGAAGTCGCGACGATCCGGCGACGATAGTGGAAGCGTCCCTCCGCAACTCTCTTTTATCGTCGTGCAACTTTGGGCAATTCATCAGAGACCTTCACTGTGGCTCGGTGGATTAAGAAGCTGGAACCAAAATTGGAGCAAGTTCTCACTTTCATTTGTTGGGGTCAAAGGATCAGCTGCTCCAAAGATCCTGCAGCAGGCTCAGTTTCGTGATATCAAAGGTAGGCAGGTATATTCCGGCGCGGTCCCATTAAGAAACAACCGGGGCCCGTACTACATACATGTGTCAGGTGTATGCTATGGATACCTTCAGTCTTTGACCACTTAATCACCTGAGTAACCCTTCTCTGCCTCCCGCAACTTGAAGCCAAAAAAAATAAATGCCTGTGCGATTAATGAGACAGCATCAGATCCCCAGGGTCGCATGGCCTCCAACATCAGGTACGAGGAAGTCTGCTATCCAAATGCCAACATACTCGGTGGGTTCGATCTCCGAAACATCGCGATCTAAGGTCAACTGGTATCCGTCCACGAATGGCTCTTCAATTCTGCAAGACGAGTCGCCAGTGTTGTCGAATGGACTTGACTCACCCTGGTCGTTGCAAGCAATGAAGATTGTCATGCATAGCGCGATTTCCCATAGCCGAGGTTCGGACGTAACGACCTGCATCTCAATGGCGGGCAGGTAACGCACTTGTATTTAACTCCGCATCGTGATTGACATGAGGTGTAGTGAGCGGGTCAAGTCAAGCAATGTCCATTTGAACCAATCTGCCAGTGAACGGATCCGGCTAGAGTGATGTTGCGCAGAATGACCAGCATTTGGGAACCTCAGTCCTTTGGGAAGTGGGGAACGTTTGGAGGCTGTGCGACGAATTGAAGATAGTCCCAACAAGTGTGAAAGCCAAGGAATCACAGGTTTCCCGAATAATGTGCATGGAATGGGCCAACGGAGATTTGAATGTGTGTTGCTTTGCCTACAATCTGTTTCGGCAGTTCGACACCGAGCCCAGTTAAGCATTCCTGCATATGACACGGGTTTGTAGTGTCCCAGAAACAAATCCCGGACACCGATTTGAAGACAAGTTCATGTTTTTGTTGTTGCTTAACGAGATATATGATGTCGATGGATTTTATATGAGGAAGTTCATCCACTTAGTTTTATTCGCAGATGCCCAAAAACTCTTGCCTGGGAATTGGCCGTCAATGTACGCGCTATTTGCATGCAGTTCCCAGAGCATCTCAACAACTTGGCGTTCTTAGATTCTCGGATACGTGGAAACTGATTGAGATGAGTTGAAGCAAAAGTTGGAGCAGGCAAGCGGAATGCAAAGTATTAGGGAGTTTCATATATTCAACTTTGTGCCCAACTTGAGGCCCAACTTGACCATCAACTTGACCTCCAACCTGCGGAGTTGGGAACCCAAGTCGGAGCTGTTGTCTGTGAAACACCTGGGCAGATACAACTTCGGAAGTCGAGGCATCACGTACCATAAGCGAGGTGATGCAGGCCTGGGATCCGAATTAGCCGAAGTTGGAGACAAAGTTGACCATCAAGTTGGGAGTCAAGTTGGATGTCAAGTCGAGCTCTTGTGCACGACTTGACCTCCAACTTGGATTTTTGGGTTCCAACTTGCCCTCCAACTTCGCAAGTTGGAATGCAAGTTGGAGCTCAAGTTGGGCACGAAGTTGAATATATGAAACCCCCTATTGTCTCTCTCAACATGGACTGGCATTGCCCTTAGCCAATGCAAACCAAGTCTCTCCTGGCGGTCTTGTTTCCGTCTCTTGTTCGCTGTCAAGTTGCTCTCTGCTGGCAATTACTTCTTGATATCGAAAATATCCAATCCAATTACCACCAACTGAATCAAGTAACCAATGCCGACTGTTAATGTTGCCTAACACCATGGGGCGGCACCCATCGCCTTTTGCAGTTGAGGTGGTTGCTGCCGCTGCTGTTGCTGAGGGAGTGGTTGTATATTCTGCTGTAGCCAGTGCAGAGGGTCTTGTTTTTGTGGACGGCGGTCTGACGGTGAGTCCTGCAGCAAATTCGCGACATTCATCGAAGGAAGCGCGCAATGGCACGTACATCAACAATCGCAAACGTCATCTCACGCTGTCCTTAGCACAGCTTTCTGTCTTGAACCACGGTGAGTTCGTCTCGTTTTCTCCGTATTTCGGCCTCGAGGTGTTGTTTCACGACAGAAATTTTTCCTTTGGCGCCTTTTCTGACCTCGAAGGTCCAGATGCCGTCAGGGTGGGTCTTCATCGTTGAATATTGAATGCTCGCTCACCATGTGCTATTTGCAGCCGCGGCGTACTACAGCAATAACAATGAGGACCGAATCTCAAGAAGTAGGATTCAAAAACTTAAACCGAAAGATATATAACTTTACGGATTCGATGGTGAATACAGTTCTCATACCACTCCCCAGTAAGTTTCTTGTGTTCTGACCTAGATGTTGGTGAGTGATGGCCCCGTCATCTGTTTTTGTGCTTTCCCTGATATCGGTCATCTCTGAGGCCTGTCGGTCGCGCTAATTGTTGCGAATCAACTTCAAGTTTCGAACTCTGGCCCAGGAAAAATGCCTCACAGGTGGCGTCTCCTTGCGTCTCCTCATAGCTGTCTAAACTTTTATTCGAGCGTTAACCAGGCCTTGGCGGTGGACCCCAAACTTTAACCAAATTTTGGGCTTGATATCTCGGTTCAAAACTGGATTTCTATCCGAAACTGGGCTGGCATTCGGCAGATTTTGCGTATTTTTTATCCGAATTCAAATTTTGGCTGAACAGGCATATTTATGAGATATTTCCAGGGGTCCTACTCTCAGCAAAATTTATTAAAAACGTTTCGCGAAACTACATAAGAAATCGGGAATTTTACCTAAGCATGACGGCCGGTCAAATCGCAGTCCAGCTGATTTGGAACCCCCGCCTTGAAATTTTGAAATCCACATATAGGTGCGCTAGTCGGAGCACCGGAGCAGTTTCATGCACTGACCAAATTTGACCAAACCTTTCGGCGATTGAGAAGATCTGTTTTTTTTTCTCTCCCAAATGCGAAACTGTCATCACTAAGGGCTAAGTCAATTATCGCCTGGATTGAACCTTCGGAACCCACGGACTCTTGGCCTTGGTCGTAACACTGTCTCTTCTACAAATTTCACTGGGGTACGCCGATCCTGTATTCCTCAGCGTGGCAACTCTGGGCTGCGCTCCTGTACATCAACACCTCAGTTGTTCTGCGAGCACTCACTACAAGACATTTGTGCGTCTGGCGCACATTCTCTTTGCCGGCTGTTTATTTGAAGTGGCACCAGAATTTGGGACTAAGCTTTTCACTGGGCTATTAAGCCCGGGACCACGTCTTGGACCGGCCTTCCCATGGCCGCCCGGCCTCTACTAGTCCCTTCACCCGATGCGATGCTTACATTCTTCATCATCTTCAAAGCATGATCTGAGTGCGGGGATAGAATGGAGATGGCATATCATGACAATTCGCACGTCAGCGTCCAATGCCCCCCAGCGCGACCCTTGACACACACCCCGGGGATCTGGTCGGATGCCCAATACAGGAAAATTCCTGTAAATGGTTCGAATTTAGTGCCCAACCCAGTGAATGTCTTTTCTATGCTTTCCTCATCCCAAGTTGAACGTTTTAATGCGCGTCAACAATTATGACAAACGAAGATATTTGGGCTCTTGCAAGCATTTTCTTCGTTGCGGAGGAAGTGGGCCGTGATCGTGCGTATACATAGCCCTCCAACTCTAACCCCTGTCTCCTGATTTCTCTGGATAATACAAAGGCTGATGCCGCGACATACATCCCGCATGCACGAGGCGAACCGCTCAGGTCATTAATGACAAGCGTAATGAACTCTTGGCCGCCCAGCACTGCTTTTCCCGAAGGACTTTTATTATTGGGAGGTCCGGCCACCCGCACGAAGCTGTGTTCCAGGTTATCTCCTTCAGCCAATAATAAGTATAATAAGCTTTTTGGTTAACAAGCTAGCCATAAGCCAGCCTCCTCTCTTTCGCTTCCTGTTGCGCACCAAGCTGTGCCTTTACGCACTCGTCTAGACCCTTTGCCCTGCTTTACACCCATCCACCTCGTGGCTCTCTCCATGTCTTCCTCATTTCCCACTGGCACCTGTTCCTGATTTACCCTCGTTCCATCGCAAGCGCCCTGAGTCACTACGTCGAATGCGAATCCCGCGCTTATTCCGAACGCCATATAAACCTGGTGCTTTTGTACGAACTGTCTCAAACATTGAATTCATCAATGGCCCGGCGGACGAGCAGAATCGGATAAGACTTCCCACTGTTCAAACACAACTGAACTCTACTGGGTGCGAGAGACTGAGTAAAGTTACTTTGATAAAGTTTGCACCATCCGGGCTGCCGCTCTGAGCCATGAAACCGCTCCTGCGGGCTTGCATAACCATAGATGGAGTCCACGACACAGACGCGGCGGCTTGGGAACCCAAACGATCCCCTGTCTCACAGAGGAGTTGCTGCATCAAATTGACTCCTTCATGCGATACCTGCGGAAGGGGAGGGAATTGCAAGGATTGCTCCCAATTCAAAATCTTCTGCCGCGTTACATGCCGCTAAAATTCAACAGCATGAGCAGAGGGATCCATTGACGGTGGCGTACTCACGGAGTTGCTGACGAAGGGCGGGAATCCGCCAACAATAATGAGTGGGGGGAGAAGCTGGTAGCATGTGGATACCAACCCGTATAAGCATTCATACATGATCACTCCCAAACTCCACCAGTCACAAGAGTAAGAATAACCGCGGCCTCTTACCTCATGGGACACTGGTACGAGACTGTTCAGATTCAAATCTTACGAATTGAGAGCGGTATGTACTATACGAGTTGGTTCCACACCTACAAAATCATCAACATAGCGAAGTTACATACTTCGGAAAATTCGAATACTAACACTGAATACATGAGCTAAGAGAACAGAAGCGATTGAGAACGTGTTTGGGGCAATAGAAAAACAGATATTACCTTCCGGCGGTTTTACTCTCGCCAGGTGAAGACGCCTCCCTGCCCGTCTCCGCCCCTCATCAACAATTCGACTTCAAGTCGGTCCATCCGTTTCGTTTTGAGGCCGTCCGCAATGCCGTTAGAATCCTCGAGATCAATGCCATGCTTGTGCAGCAGATGGAGGCGTTGTTCGTAATCTATGAGATTCTATCTCAGCTCGAGCAACCACGAAATTATGTATCCAAACATGAGGTGGTGCGCCCAGTGAAGGTCGGTCCTGTTCAAAATAGCGTTGAATGATAAAGTGGACGAGAATAGAACAACACTCACGCTAGACCAAAGCCACGTAGCTTGATGTGACCGGAGGGATCGAATAAGAAATTCTGGAAGAATCGCTGTCAGCGAGGCCGAGATATATGAAAAGTTGGCAGACGTTAGGCTTGATGTCGCGGTGAATAAAGCCATGTTTGTGGCATGATTCAATGGCGACTATGATCCAAGAGTCTGTCAATCATGGATGAGTGAAAAAAAAGAATTTCTGCACCTCAGCCACATAGAAACGTGTGAAGCTCTCGTCGAAGATGTCCCGTTCTATCAGAAGATTGAGCAGGGTCGCCGCCACCCATGTATTCTAGGACCTAAATGAAATTCTGCTGGTCCGTTGGCCTGGGGAACCCCAGGCCTGATCTCGTAGAACCTGCTACACCTCTATCCCGGAATCCACCGGAATTCTATTTCATTCCAATGGCTGATGATAATCCGTATATGGGAATCCGCTGGGAAAACGTCACAAATCCTCTAGGACGATCAAAAACCACTGAAAACCATGCATCAATCTCGGCCATATCAGCTGTTGCGATCTAGAACCACAGGAATTCCAATGAATATACGCCCCAGCAGATTCCGGTGCATTCCGGGATAGACGTGTAGACCGGGATCCTCTGCGGCCGGAGCTCCCCAAATTAAACTGGAAAGAGAAGGGGTCGGAATCATCGAAAACAGGTCGTATAAGCCCTTGTGAGGCAGCGTTCCCCTGAGAATAAAAATATGGTGCAAAAAGTGGCCCGAGAAGGGATATCCTTCGGCCCGGCACTGGTGGGTGGCTAATCTGTAGTATTCCCTCTTGAAGGACAGCAGGTTACCCTGGGTAGTGGCTTTGCTGAGACCTCTGAGCTCACTGCAATTATCATGTGCTGTGAGGTACACCACATATGGGTGTGAAGTTGAATTCGGCAGTTGCTTTACAGCCATCCACCTCGTGGCCCTCTATATTCATTCCTCATTTCCCACTGGCACCTGTTCCTGATTTACCCTCATTCCGTCGCAAGCGCCCCGAGTCACTACGTCGAATGCGAATTCCGCGCTTATTCCGAACGCTATATAAACCTGGTGCTTTTGTACTCACCATATCAACAAATCCCGCTCAGTGCCTATTCGATAATGATTTCAAAAGTATCCGACGCCTCCTCAATACTTGATTCAGACCTCCACGCCAACTGGGCACCCTGGGCGTTTGCTGGAGGTGTCTTTTTCATTGGCGCCTTGGGAATCATATATTACACGTCCCCTCGGCATCTCACGCGTGTTATGGTCGACGCCATCACTCACGCTGAAAAAACATACACCGACGCGATAGAGTTGGGCTTGCTCCCCCGATCCGACGTTCACATCGCCGATATGCTGTCAAGGTGGACTCCGCACTATGTTCCGTCGCCACTTTTCACTCGCTGAAGTTTTGCGCAGTCTACAGCTCGAGGTTTCATCTATCCGCGCGGTGACCCTCCACAACTCCCTCTCGCTCACTGCAACGCTGCGCGAATTCTTCCAGGGCCGCACGTTTACCGTACTTCACTGCATATGGGAGGTGTATGCTTTCGAGACTTACATCGAGGTGAACCTCCCATTCCTCATCACGGTGTTGAAACACCATTAATGCTTTGTTAATCAAGATCTTGAAAGAGGAGAAGTTGCGCGAGACAGACTTGCATCCCCCGGCGGTACAGGCCGTATCCCTTCGCCGCCGTCATGCCCTGAATTCCGTCCTAAAGAGTCCTTGTAGCATGCCATGGCTACTACGCCCTCCAAATCGATTTTTCATGTCTTTTTTCTTGTGCTTTACACTTTATGACTTCTCTGTCAGTACTGTATGAGACTAGATGATTTATATAACTTGGAGTGATTGAGGCAACGTGGAATTTTTGCCCTAATTTGATTTTCTGAAGTCTTCAAACATCACCCATTGTGGTTAAACTATCAGAATAGATCCTCAAGTTCAACCGTTGTGACAGACGTCGATGAGCCGATCATATAATGAATTTTCCGACTACGGAATCGGACCACGGTTCCGAATACCATCCGAACAGGGACTGAAGGGTTCGTAAATGATGGGCAAGAGAGAGCGTAAGGCATCGCTGAAGGAAGTTGAGTGAATCAACCAAGAATTGCGCCTGGTATTTTCAATGCTCAGATGGTTGGGAGTAAATGATCGTACAATTAGCGACGTGAGACCAACTTAGAAGAGCCAGTGGCCTAGTACACAGTCCTCATTTAGATTCAGTGTCGCTCATCGTAAAACTAATGGCCCTTTCCGCTCATTGTCTCCCATTGGCAAGCTTCTGTATCTCCGATCGAGAGATAACATCAATTCCTTTACTTCCGGACGCTGTGCTTGGAGTGCTTGGAGTGGCGCTCCAAAAATCCACCACCATCCTCGAAGTACTGCTTCTGTAATTTGTTCTCCCCCAAACCGAGAAATCCTACTTTGAGGCCGTCGAGATGGAGCTATGATACTCTCGCTGTGCGATATCCAAATTCTCTGCGTGGGTTTCCTTTTTTTGTTCATCATGGACTTTAATTTGAACGCTTTTGCAGCTTGCAAATGAAGGTCGCGAAGATCCGGGAAGCGTCCCTTCTTAGCTTCTTACGTTGGGCAATTTTCAGAAAGGCGGCATCATCACTGTGGTTCGGTTCATTTGTGATGTTCAAGACCTTCGGACCAAGATTGAAGAGTATTGAGGCAGGTCCTTACTTTCGTTTGTTGTCGTCAACGCGTCAGCTGTTTAGAAGATCCTGCAGGAGGCTCAGTCCCGCGATATTAAGGTACTGCCTCTCAACGTGGGCCGTTGCCCTTCACCGACGCAAACCCCCGACTTACAATTATTGGATTTGTCCCTCCACATGACATCGATACGTTGTCTGTTTTGTCGATAATTTGGTGAGGATTCGTCTGATTGAGGCGCAGTCGAGTGATTCCCCGAGCGAAGGCCCTCCACGGAAGTCGCTGAGAGAGGCCCTGAAATTGAACATCAAGTTCAACAATAGCGGCCCGGGAAGCCGGTGCAGATCTAGAATATCTCTCACGATGCCATGACCGCTCTGCACACCTCTCAACTCGTGTAGCGACACGAAGATGCTCTCGGGAATTGCTCTCACCGATGTGCTTGCCTAATAACACAACGTACTTTTGGGGACGGTGGTGGCTAAACTGACGAGCTGAACGAAGTGGGATCTCGCAATTGAATTGATGTCTCTGAAGGCCTAGTCCGCGATTCAAATCCAAGTTTCCCGAGCCTGGAACACAATCGTGCGGTTCTACTGAAGGACGCACTTTCTACCTGCGCAGATGCTTGCCTGCGCCCGCCGCCTGACTAGCATGTCCCTCGGCATATAGCTGGACCGAGGACTCGGAGGACTGCGGCCCCTTTGTAGCTTTTCTCTTACGTCGCGGTTGTTCTGCGTTTCATGGCCAAATCGTACATACCTCGCGGTCAGCGTCTGCAATATCGCAAGTCCGGTTCCTGTGTGCAGAAATTGCCATTGATGCACTGCTTTTTCGTGCTGCTGTAAAATCTGCCTTCGATTCGGGTTACATCTAGTAAGCCGCGGGACGAGTGGCTCGTCATCTATCACCTCCTTATCCTCAGCGCTTGCTCAGTTGCCTGTCGAAGTCTCACTTCACTGCGTCGCTTAGTGCAAGCTCTACCCTCTCAAGATCTCACTCCCAAATCCCTTTGGCACGAAATTTAGATCCTATCTAAACTCAACCCCGGCCGAGACTAGAATCCATGGGGCGGCCCGCGTATCCGTTCCAACTTCCCCAACTTCGACTCTTAATTTCTATTACTTAACCGGCGTCAGCATCTAGCTTTCCGTCCCAGCTGCCTGTCACACTGCCCCCCGCTCTTGGTCTCATTGGCGCTAGTTACAAGGCGCAACATCCCGCTCCGCATTGCAGGCCGCGGCGTCATCGAGGCATTAATATAATCAGTCTTTTCGGGTTGTACTCCGCGGTGACATCCGGATCCTGCTATTAGTCGGAAGCAAGCTCTGATAACAGGCCTCTGGATTTATATAAAGGCGCATACAAACCAGTGAGCTCTGTTTCGTGTTTGAGACCCTTTTTTTTCGTTCTTCCCCTTGGTACCGTCGTTCTCAACGGTAACTCAATGGTAACACACATGCGATAGCTATCTATATCACAAGTGGGGACGTTAATCCAGCATAGCCGGATTCAGAACCGGTCTTTCAAGAGGTCAGCGTAACGAAGCCAGCACCACCCTTCTCGAAGGACATTTCTGATGATTTAATGTCCGGACAGATTGCGCTCAAACGAAGCTTGTCCTAAGTTGCCTCTTTGGGCAAATAATAAGTTTAACAAGCTTTTTCGTTGACAAGTCCGCCATAATTTGCGCAGCAATTGTGTCAGTTCACTGCATTCGTCGGGTCTTTGCTTTGGTTCAACAGCCATCCTCCTCGTGTCTCTCTGCATGATTGTTCATTTACCGCTGGCTTTTCCCGGTTCACCCTCGTCCCTTACCAAGCGCCTTAGAGTCAGTACGTGGAGTGCAAGTTCCGCCTGTTTGGATACTTACGAGCAGCGCCTATTTTATATATATAAATGAAGCCTCCATCTACTCGCTATCTCGCACCAGGGTCCGTCTCCTCATCCATTTTCAAGTGATTTCAATGCCCCAATTTCCTGACGCCTCCCTCGCGATGCTCACTTCGGACCTCCCAGCTAACTCTACACCCTGGGCCTTTGTCGCAGGTCTCTTTCTCGTTGGGGCGACGGGAGTCGTTTACTACGCATCTCCGCAGCGCTTTGCACGCGTCCTTCTGCCCGCCATCGCCCACGCTGAAAAAACATACGCTGAGGCGCTTGAGTCGGGCTTACTCGCCCCATCCGACGTCCACATTGCGGAGACGTTGTCAAGGTGGATTCGATTCACCTTAAGCAGACCATTTTTAACGGAATCTTTTTCTCTAGCCTGCAGCTCAAGGTCTCCGCCATCCGCCAGTCGACGCTCCGCAACTCCCTCTCGCTTTCGACAACGCTGAGCGAATTCTTTCAAGGTCGCACTTATACGGCGGTCTGCTGCCTTTGGGAGGTATACGCGCTCGAAACTCATATCGAGGTAAACTCTCTATTCTCCGTTGCTGTTTCAAGCCGGTTGATTGTTATTCAAGATCTTGAAAGAGGAGAAGTTGCGCGAGCTCGACATGCGTCCCCCAGCGGCACAAGCCGTGTCCCTCCGTAAACGCCGTTGCCCTGTCTGATTCAATGAATACGTTGTACAAAATCATTTCATCGGTGTATAATTGTATCACTGGATACGCTCTATGCCTAGTATGGCAGTATTGTGTGAACTGTTCTTCACCCTCGGACGGGCCTCGGTGTGCTACCAGCCCTGCACATCCACTGAAAATTCATTCATCTATAACATTCTCCTGTACAGTTCTAGTTTTGTGTCAAACTTAAGCGCTAAAGCGTTAACTGATCCTTGACTTGTTCAAGCGCTGAATTATTCGTCAAACTTAGATTCCCTGAACCGATCGGCCGACGCATTTACGGTTTGATGACCTGGAACCTAATCGATACCAGGAATCTTTGAGATCAATATGGATGCGTGGCTCAAGGATAATACGGGCGCCATGGATATAGAATCTATATCGGGAACGGCTGAACCTCAACCTCACACTTGGGTAGAGCAAAATATGCCGTTCAGATTTTATACAACAAATAGACTGCCTCGTAGACTTTCACTACTGCTCAAGCCGCGCCCCAATATCATTCCAAAACGCACATCGCGTGTCTTCGTCAGCTGGGATCGACTCCACGTGCGTATCGTTTAACACAAATTTAATTCGCCTCTGATTTTTTGAGTCGAATTCTGCCCATTCTGGAGCAGAGGAAAACTTGTGGGTGTTGGGGTTGAGCGAGCGGACAAACGAGATCCAGTAGTTCATCAGTACGGGAACGATTGGTGCATTGGTCGTGGCGAAGGTCGTTGAATTTCCGCCGGGAATGAAGGGAGGGCCGAACACTGCGGGGAGCTGGGTTTGAAGTACATAAGGTTATATATTGATGGAGTCTAATTTTTATTATGCATACCTCACTGGTGTGGTCAACCCCCAGACCTGAGGCAGCGCGATCCGGTTGGACGACGCTAAATCGGTAGTTCCAAACATTTTTTCTGGCACCGATGAGTCCCGCGATGAAGTTGCTGGGGCAGGTGAAAGTACTCTCTCCATACGCTGCAGCTGCGGATGGGAAGAATGGAGCGTGATTCGGAAGCGGTGGAAGTAGAGGATAGAGTTGGTTGATAGTCGTTGCATCGTCGGCAGTCAGTTGCGGATAGTTATCAGTGAGGAAGGAAATAACGTCTTCAGGAGTCTGTGCGTTTGCAGCAAAAGCGGTGCCTTCGTCGTCGTCGTCTCCAATCATCAGAGGAACCTTTTGCTTTTGAGCTTCGAATTCGAACCAAGGTACACTACACTTACTGGAGTGAACTTGTTCTGTCTGAATAAATTGTACAGGTTATCCCGAATGAAGTCTCCGTCAATAGTCGGCGTATAGTAAAAATTTGGAACCGTCGTGCGCCCGGGGAATGGATGAGCAATATTCGCAGCAACGAGCGTGGAGGTATTCTGAGCCCTAAGGCATGCCATTTGGTCTGTTGCATCGGAACAGCCGGCAGCAGCAGCGAACAAATCAAATTGAAATTCGAGTTGCGAGACAGGCGCTTCTCGAGGCCAGAATACTGACTCGCCAATGGCGCCGACAAAGAGTCCTAATAGAGAAAGATTAGATGCACGTGAGATGCTGAATTAAACAGACCTCTGACCTTCATCTCGTCCTCCAAAAGCCGTCATATGGTGGGTTACAGATCCACCGCCTGGAAAAAAAAAATCAATCTTAGGATAATTTTGAAAGATGGTAGAGATACATACCTGCAGACACCCCGTGAATCACAACATGATTTGGATCACCGCCAAACTGTCTTAGCTTTCAAAAGCAGAATAACTAGAGGGGACAGGACTCACCTTCGAAATATGTTTTCTAACCCAGAAGAGCGCTTTGCGCTGATCCAATAGACCAGCATTCAATTGACCGTCCTTTGCGACTCGCTCGCTCGCAAGGAATCCGAAAGCTCCGACCTGAATAAAGATGCTCATAGAATTAGCTGCAAGTATCGATTTCGAACACATGGCATACCCGGTAGTTGAAATTCACTACCACGACATTCAATCCAGACTCGACGATAACCCCAGTTCCGTTGTAATTCGCGTTTGAATTGGATACATATCCGCCGCCTTGGATGAAGAACCACACTGGCAGTGGCTTGGATCTTTTGGAGTGCGCATGCGAGGGGGTGTAGACGTCAATGAATAAGCAATCGTCTGAAAACGTCGTTGCGTTTGGGTCGAAAGCGACGCCAAGGTTATAGCAAATAGGACCATGCTGCCAGTGATAAAAAATTGAATTTGAGTGAAAGTGACCATGACTGAAATGAATTTTAGACCATACTTTGGAAGCCTGAATTGGTCCTCCTGTTTCAACGAGTGGATCTGCCGGCGCACGCCAACGCAGATTTCCGAGGGGTGGCGCTGCGAAGCGCATACCAAGAAACTGGGTCACTCCAGCGTCCAAAGCGGTGCCAACGTACGTTGCATAGTCCAAGTTGACTTCCGGCGAAGCTATTTGAGCATTACTGTTCAGAACGGTTGTGCTCAAGAGCAAAATGAGCGGAGAAAGCCAGAAACGACTCTGAGATTTTCTCATTGGACACTTGGAGAACTGAAGCGGAGGGAAAGACGTTGCTGAGTTGGAAGTCTTCGAGAATGTCTTTTGTACGATGTCGATCAAGAAGCGTCACGGACCGCCGTTGAAATCCGCGTTCGCCATATGACCCCAAGAAGTTAGTCATGGGTGGGTTACATCTGATTAGGGCCCCACGCCGTCCCGTCGAAGACAGTCAGGACAGGACAATTACCGTCCGTTCGTCTGAGGCTTGGCGCGCCCTTGGACGGGACGGGTTGGTGCACCTGAATTTGTGTTAGATTTGCTTCTGAATCCACCACACTGCTGATTTAATCACATTCTGGACTGAACTAGGCTCCTCCTCCAAACACCCTGCCAGTGTATGGTAGCAAAAAAAAAAAAAAATGTCACCCTCAAGTCACAATATGTGACATTCCACTGCAATTCCCGCACCACCGGATCTTTCCGCCGCTACTGCTATGACCACTCTGCCCCCGAACACCTTCCAGCGCGTCCAGCCCTCACACGCCGCTTATGAAAATGCTCTCAGCGCCGAAAAACTGGCGCTCACAACCGACAATCTCCGCAACGCTAGAATTGTCGGCTACACTATTCTTAATGCCCCGAACCGTCAAAACGTGGTCCTAGAAGCGTTGAAGAACGGGGAACCGTCGTCAATATACCAACTAGGGGATAAATACCTCAATTTTTTCGTTAAACCTTGTGCGCCTCAACTTTCTCGGCAGTTTCTACTCCTCTCTCTTATTCTTGTGGCACAAGTCAAAAAACTTAGAGGCTCGGCCATACCTCAGCCGAGCGAAATAATGACTCCACTCTACGTAAAAACAGAGGTTCAGTTGCGGGCGATGGAGGCTCGCCCATCCACTGACCACAAGACCGCGAAAAAGCATGTCCGTCCTTTCTCCATCGAAGTAATACTCTGCTGCAATTTTTCTTATCTGACGCCAGGCGCTCGTGAGGGATGGTTTCAAGTGCTTGCTCTCGGGCAAATATGACCTCGACCAGACGCTCAAGTCGTCGCAGCTAACCGCGAAAGCAAAGACAGAACTAGTGATCTCAAAGTCCGGTTCGGGAAATCGGTTCGAACCCGAACCGGACCGAACTGAACGCGAAGTTCAGGTTCAGGTTCAGCAAATGGCTGAACCTGAACCTAAAGTTTGGTTCGGGGTTCGGGACAAGTAGAAGATTGCCGAACGCGTTCGAACGCGTTCGAACTTCCGAACCTGTCAGAGAATTTCCCGACAGGCGTTTGCGCACAAACCATACCAAACTGGTTTAAATTTCATCTCCGTTATCCCTGCAGGCAACAATCTTACCTGCTGTGTGGCTAACCGGGTACCAATCCTGCTGCCCGCCATTATAATTCCGATATTTCGTGATTTACATACACATCCTCATCCTATAAAAGGTGTAGTACAATGTTGCTTTTCCCTCAGTTTGTTTCGCTCCTTCAATTCTCTCATCGACCGGTGACCAAGGTTGCGGGCCGTCGTCTCCGCTTCTTGGGTAAGCACAAGTGCACGTACGGCAAGGCACATGTAAGTGGTGCAGATATTGTACAATCACCAACCAATTCATGTAGTGCAGAGCCCTGGGAGGGAGGTTCAGGATGGAGAAGGTTGGGGGTGTTACTTATACATGTAGTTCATCTTTTATCATCGAAAAATTGGAGATACGCACAAATGGGGGAAAAAGTTCGGTTCGGGCGTTCGAACGCCAGTGAACGCTGAACCGAACCCACTGAACCTGAACCTCAGGTTCAGGTTCAGGTTCAGGGAATTGCTTGAACCAAACCGAAGTTCAGGTTCGGCGTTCGGAAAAATTGTGCCCGAACCTGAACCGAACCGAACTTTGAGATCATTAGACAGAACAGTCTGTGGTCTCCGCTACAAATTGTGCACACATATTTCCTGTGTCACTCAACCCCTCTAAAGCCTCTCTGGTTTGTTCCCTGACATTTTTGGAATCATCCCGCTTTTTATGCATTGTAATTATTAGACCGACCATTCTGCCAATGTCTGGCAGGTACTCAAGATGCTGGGTGGCCTCGGCACTGAGTTCGTCGACAGCTTGAACGGTGCCGGGATCAATCAGCTTGGCAACATTCTAACGCTACTGGTAACCTTGCATGAATTTTTCGATAGGCTCATGCTGTGGTTAGAAAAGGTCGAGGTGTGTGTTCCTTTTGAGGTTTGGCAACCTTGAGTCCCAAACCCATATTCTCGAACTAGGGCCAGGAAAACACTTACAAAACTTGCTACCCTCAAACTGGTATTCTTGACCTCGACTATCTCCCGGCAACCGTCACCTTCTCAACATCGACTGGATTCCCCCTTCCTCGTGCCGATCTACTCGCCGTCCACGCAGCAGCGTGTTGTGTGGCGCATTTATCAGGGGCCGCTGAGTTTTTGGAAATGAGAGAGGATGACGATGATGATGAGGTTTCTTCAATCATGCTCTCCCTGGCGGACTTCATATCGAAGGTGAATCGCCACCTGCGACGTGCTGTGGATGACCGCATCGTGCGCATGGACGATAATCAGATAGAAGATTTTAACTTGCCATAGCGTTCAATTTGTCTCGACCTTCGACCTGCTTCGTCCTTTCCTGCCGACCGAGCGATCTCGGGATTGTGCTCGTCGTCCGACTCCGCTGTCACTCACAAGGCTCCCATGCTGTCTGTCATCCTCCTCCTTCCTATACTGAAGCGCCTAGCAGAATAGACGACGCTATCGCATGAGATATGGCTCGCGCATGCCCGAAGCTGAAATCACTTTGTTTGGAGCCATCCACAAATTCACGCCAACAACCGCACATGTCACTGCATGGATCCGGGCCTGCAAAGCACTGCAGCGAGTTGACTTCCCTCACCATCGCCTTTGATGCCTCCGGTCCCAGCACTCGGCGATTGGCTCGAGACCGACATTTCCCAATGCTTCCTTGCCGAATTAGGCACCAGCACAAGCCCTATAGTTGACCTAACGGTGTTGCCGGATTTATCATTGAACTGTTCAAGTCCCGCGAAGATGAGTGGATCTGGGACCAAGGGATGACTGACGATGTGGACGAAGTTACAGTGAAGCGTACGGCCACTTCATTCTACAGAAAGAGGTGGGAGCGATGCTTCCCATGCTTCTGTTGCAACGGCATCGGGACCTGATTCAATCTCATTATCACGCATGTTCGAAGAGGCAACGGAACCGATGTTTTCTTGTTCCTGCTTATGTCCGATTTTCGTCCCATTTTGAACATAGTGCAACATTCTTTGTCTTGCTCGAAGCTCGGACTCGTTAAAGCTTGAAGGGAATTCACATCTGCTAAGCAGTCCAGACCATGTCTGTTCTAACTTCACGTACAACATTGAACGCGAATATGATTTCTTGAGGGACTGCCACGCTCAATACTCTCTGTCCGTCTTCTCCGCACACGGTTGCCTATATTCTGTGCCGCATGAGTGTTCATTTGCTGAGCTTTGTCCTCTATGTTTATTGCTTTGAAGTTTGGTGTGAAAGAAGAAAGATCTGCGTTCCGATTCTGGCTGATCCGAACGTCGATCATGATCGAGCGAAAGCTTGGCGGTCAAAGCGTGTTCTA
Source organism: Mycena venus (assembly GCA_014462655.1). NCBI lineage: Eukaryota > Fungi > Basidiomycota > Agaricomycetes > Agaricales > Mycenaceae > Glaucomycena > Glaucomycena venus. The sequence goes on along the minus strand of JACAZI010000007.1, from coordinate 4,494,597 downwards.
CCGTGTTTGATCAAAGATGAATATTAATCGGACTCGTTCAAAGATTGGATTGGACGGAAGCACTCGGGAGGACAGAGGTTCCATTCCCCGAGTCTCCCGGTCGAATCACAACTAGCGGTCCCCTGCAATGCTATGGTTCATTCATATGTTTTCTTCTTTTTAGGTACTGAAACCAAGGCTCCCATTCAACTCTCGCAGGATCATGATCACCTTCGAACTTCAAGCTCATGACTATGACTTGTGCAAAGCACTTATATTACCTGGTCTCGTTCGAGCTTCACTTAAGCGCCGGGAGTAAATGACTTGTAATCTCGCGGAGCCGGTCTCTCAAGTCGGACCATTAAACGAGATTTTTTTTCCCGTGGGAGGTGGAAAAAAACTGGTGTCATGCTTTGGAACGAGATGTACGCGAGGTATGAATTACGAGAGTGCGAAACTTTCTCCATTATCGCAAAACACTTCCGCCATGAGTATCCCGAGTGCATGAGAGCTTTCAACCCAGCTTGACGAATGTAATGTAAACGAGGTACGAGTTACATTGTTGTAGCGTCTGTTTATAAGAGACTAAATGTAATGGCAGTCCCGGAAAACGACCACCCCAGATCGGATGGCTCCACTCTGATATGTTCTTGCGATTGCATCTAAGCCTGTCTTCCTCCATGTTCTTCGCAGTCACTGCGCCCAAATATTGAGATTGAATGCTTGACTCGTGAACGGTTTTGGGGACAGTGAACTCGTGAACTCTACCTTCTAAAAAAAGGAAATTCATGTTCGAACAAGTCTCAGCGTTGATTCAACGCGTATTACCCTGAATGCCAAGTTTAGTGCTCGTTTAAAATGCGTGCCAAAGCTTGGGCGACTAGGACATCAAGTACAGCTTTAATACTCACTCCAGAAAGGAATGGCGGGTCTTGAGTGCAATATAGATGCCAGATGGTTGTCGGTCTTCGACCCAGAGCCTGAAAAATCCCCGTCGGGTATACAAAGTTAACGTGACTCTCTATTAGTCGCAAGTGGTTGTAAGTGCACAGTAAGTTTCAAACTCGCAGTCCAAGTTTCCGATAGTGCCGTGTTCGACCTGGCCTTTGGCGGACACGGTCCGCCTGTCCGACGCAATTTGCCTCCGGGCTGATTCAGTCAAATTGGGAGACGGCGGGAGTCGTTAGGCAGGATTTGGATATAAAATTTCGCGATTCTTCGCGGTACGTGTCCCTGCCCGTATTTAGTCTGACGGCGACCCGAAGGACTGGCATCCGTGGCGATGTACAAATTTTCCTACAACGCAACGAGCTCTATTCCGATGAATCAAGGACCGTGGTTCTAGTTCCGACGTCGAGCCTCGGGAATGTCTTGTTGCTGCTTCCGAAACGCCTCTCCTGATGGAGGACGCATACTCTCGTACGGGACCCAGTGCCTGGTGAGCTCTGGCGCTGTATAAAACGTGAAAGGAAACCTCAATTACCTCAACTGCTCGATTCTAGATCTCTCCTCCTTTCACAACTTTGCACTCGATGTTTTCCTTCGCATCCCTGCTTCAAATTGCGGTTGTTGGCTCTGCTATCACCGGCGCCGTAGCTAGCACGACTTCGACTGCCGTCGAGTTCACCATCAGCGACTCCTCGTCTGTGCGCCGCCTCGTAGATTCCGCGTCCACGCCCTGCTGATAATCGACCCAGCTCCCTTGCCTCGGCTCGGGCGTCTCCACCGCTCGCCAGAATATCGTCAAAGCTGCGCTCGCGAGCGGCGAGTACGCCATAGTCCTCGACCTCATAAGTTAAGTCATTTAGCTCTGCGAACGCCTGGCGTCACGAACATTGGCCAGCCTCTCGCAAACTGCAGCTCCGCCGTGTTCTATGCCAACGACGCCTCGCCCTCGGTCGATTTTACAACGTTCGCCGTCGGCGCTGCGCCCGACGCCAACCTCGGTCTTGGGCCCGTGAGTTTTCCGCGCTCGGACGGCTGAACTCCGAAATGGCGCTGATTTGTCCAGGCCTCTTTCGCGGAATCTTCCAACGGCACAAGCTCGTTTACCGCAGACTACAATGTATCCCCCGCGAACGGCCGCCGCCGCATGTAAATCGCAATTTAGCCTACACACTCGCAGTGTCAAGTTCGATATCAGCAAAAATAAAAATTGTTGTGGCACGCACAGGTCTCCATACTGATTCCTTTTCTGCTTGTACGAGCCCGACGAAGCCAATTGCTCATCCTTCTGCAACGCGTACGAGCCCAAGATTCTAGACGAGGCAATAGGAAATGATGGTCAGACATGTTTATTCCCTATAATGTTTACACCCAATAAATTATTAATGCAAATGCAATATGATGATCCGTTTGGTACCACACAACTTAAACCATCTCTCGTGGCCGCTCCCTCACGCTCGCGGCGTACGGCTCCGCACACCTCAGCGCGAGGATGCGCCCATCCGCCATCTTGACCAAGATGCGCGGCGCCGCCGATAGGAGACGGATGTTGGCGCCGTGTACGGTTTGCGCGTGCACGCCACTGTCGATGCGCCAGACGTGTAGTCCCGTGGCCGAGAATGCGAGGAGGTACGGCGCGGCGAGGGCTGGAGCAGTGCCACGTCAGCGCGGAAGACAGATAAGGCAATTGCGCGTACCGAATTGCTTCGTGGGTTCCTCCCATCGGATCGCGAAATCAGCCTCGTACGACGTGCCCGCCTTATCCATGAAGAACGCGCAGCCTGGGCGCAAAATGAGTGAGCTTTTCAGTGGGAATGATAGAAACGCACGGTCGTAGCACAGCAGGAAGCGCTCGTCAACCCGGAACATCGCCCGGCACTTCTTGTCGTCGGGCACGGGCGGGGCGGGGTCAACCGGTACGGGGAACGTGACGAGCGACAACGGGTCGACGCACTGGAAGCCCGAGCGCAGGCCTGCGCCGATGGTCTTGTTCCAGATGTGCACCGAGCGCGCGCGGTCCGGGAGGTAGAAGGAGCGGAGATGCTGCAGTGTGTGGGTCCCTCCACCAGCGGGAGCCTCGACGACCTCCATGAGCTTGAAGTGGCTGCTGAAGCGACCGGCATGGACGATACACACGACGCGCTTTCCGGCATGGTCGCCGACCTGGAAAAAGCTCGTATCTGAGGACAGGACGATTAGGCGACTATGAAGTAGCGCCGGGGTGCTACTCGTCGCGAGACTGAGGGGCCCCACAAGTAGACGGCGTCCTGGGTGGAGTTAAGGTAGGGTTGAGATATATTTCGGAGCCCACGAACCGGAGACAACGAGCAATAGGTCCTGGGTCTCTAAGGCGTCGATCTGAGAGACTGCTGGCAGTTTGAGGACTCTGGTCAGGGCGCGATTGCGAGACAGGTATATCCCATTGTTTGTTCCGTATAGCAGAGAGTCACCAGCTGTTGAAACACCACCATGAATACACGCAGAATCATACGAGGGACCAAGGAACGCACCGAGAGCGACTGCTGTGTTTACCTTGTGACAGTTTTCGCCCAAAGCAACAGGAACGACGGGGAGCAGCCCAGTGAACAAGTGATAACGACTTGTGGGGAACCAGTCGCGACAGACGACACTGCAGGAGATGAGGGCGTTCTTGTCTGCATGTAAGAAGTCGAGGATCCGCTCGAATATCTCGGTGGGAAGACGCTGCCATTGTTGCGCGGGCGGTCGTGGATATCCAGCGTCCCTTGAGTTATCGCGTGTGGGTGGTTTGGATCTGGGGTGTTTGAGGGCAGCAATGCCAAGAGCTGTAAAATCGAAGAGTCTGTTGCGGTGGTCGAGCGGCATGTAGGGCCGGCTATTTGCTGAGTCCCCGAAATGAGCCCCTATGTTAGCAACGCGTATCCCCTTCCATGCTAATTTCCGCGAACAGTACTACGCCAGGACATCCCCCCATTTCCGATGCGTCCCCAACGGGACTGGAGAATACCGCCGCCCGCGCTGGGTGCGTCTTAGGTGCGCTCACTGGCTTCACAAAGTTCAAACGAGGAGCGAGGTGTAAAGCATCGGGAAACCGCTCCAGAATGCGAGAACGAAAACGAAGACACGCTTCAACAGCGCTGCCGAAAACCGCGCGTCCCAGGCGTCACAGATCGCCGCGATCGGTGTCCAATAGAGCATCGCAACCCCTGCACACGCCGCCGAGCGGAGTGCGTGCCTGCGATGTCGATTTGGAGCAAGTGACGGCGATGTCGTAGGGCCAACGGCTCCGCAATACGAGCCCGAGACACCGTCACTGGAAACGTCCCCGGGAAAAACATCTTCTATGAAAGCCACGTCGGCGCTGTCGAATGGTGTAGCGGATACGGCCGAGGTCGGGAGCGTTGACCGACCGTTGTTCCGAAGCAGCGAGCAAGCTCAGGTGGATGAACAAGACTCAATATTGAATACAGGATGAATAGGTCGGACATAAGATGAGCAACATAATGATATAGATCGGGATTCAAGGACATGACACTGAAAAATAAGGAGATTAACAGAGAGCTTGAGCAAGTCGACCGAGCATATCACACACCAGAAATCATAACGCCGGCTTGGTCTTCACGACACCGTTAGGCCCATACAAACGTTAGGCCCATAATCGTACAGGCACACAAAATTGGCCTTGCAGCGACGACCAGTGTTGGTGGTGGATTTTAAAACGCGCAGCTGGCCTTTGAGGTCCGTATCGAGCAGCGCACCGGCGACGAATTTGCGCTGTTGCAGGGCCCTGATGTCGGCCAGCGCGAAGTACGTCTTCGGAGACGCGGGGATGGATTCGTGAGGAAGGGTGAGAACCTCGCGCTCGGTGAGGTTGAATGCCTTCTTGGCGTCGCTTTTAAACATGACCTGCGACGTCCTGTTGGTCAATCCACCGAAGGCGCATTAATATTGCGGACCACTCACATGCGTGCCAGCTGGGTGGCGAAAGGTCGTTGCACCTTCTTCCCATGGCTTCGGAAGGGCGGCCTCCCACTCGCCGCGGGTTTCTTTCAGCATCTTGTTTACTGCGCGCTCAAATTTCGCGTCCTCCTTCTCCGATTCCGTCAGGACCTTCTTGGGTCGTTTCACGACAGGTTCAGTGCGATACGCGCAGGACATTTTCGAGCGATAAGAGGGCATCTCAATTGGGCAGTTTTGGAGACGAGAGTAGCGCGTATGAGAGCAAGAGAGTAAACTGTGACGAGACGCGTCAAGTCACGTTTTGAGGCCCCTTGAAAGTCCGCCAAGACTCCGACGGAGCTCGCCGAATACTTGCGCGGAGACCATAGATTGCATCGTGAAAGAAAGAGTATAAAGGAACGGAAATTGGACAAGAACAAGGCCTAGATGGATGTTCCGGTCAGCATGCCGAAGACGGCATGTTGAAATTCTGGTGCGCAGACCGCGCCCACAGATTCACAGATGTGAGCACTTGACTTTCTCTATCACAGTGCGAATTTTCAGGCAAGTAACCGGTCTGGGTCTTCAGCAAAAACGAGAGAACTGCGGTCTTCCGAACATTCCTGGTCATGTGTTGAAAGGTGTTTTCAACCAAATCGTTTTTAAGTTACAATTTTCAGAGAAGCCTAAGGAAGTCCTCGCCCATGTCCATGGGATTGAGACCCCATTTCTTTGGAGTACACTGTGTACTGGTGAGCAACGAACAATTTAGAGGAGACCTAAGGCACTGACTTGCAAGTATACAACACCCTGTTCGCGATCAACGACAGTCTCGCTGCTTCTCTTCGTCGACGTCTCCGGCACGACTCGGATTTTGAACGTCTTGCTCTTGACGACCTCCTGGAGACCCTCATGGATCATATCGTCATCCCTGAACCCTAAGACGCGCACTGTCAGTTTTCCGAATGGAAAAGAAAATCCAGGAGCGGAACACACCTTGGCGTTCAAGTTGGAACTCGAGCCCTTTGAAATATTTCAGCGAAACCGAGCCAACACGCAATTCCCAGTCCTTGTCATTTTTGGCCGTCTCCTTCGCTCCAGCGAGAACCCTGTAGTTCTCCTCAAAATTGGGGTCGAGGGCAAATTGGGTTCCGCAAAGCTCGCTGATCGCCTGCTGGACGGCGTCGATTTCCCCTTCGTAGTCAGTGTCGATGGAGTGCTTCGCCGAGAGGGAAAAGCCATCGCGAGGCGCAGACTCTATGGCGGGCAGAATGTTGTCATATTGTTGCGTTTGATTGTAACCAAGCTCGCCGGGGCGGAAGAGGATGCGGTATACGCCGTCCTTGACGTCGCTGGAGATGGTCTTGCCCTGGAGGAAAGGTCAGGCCAGCAGCAGCAAGGAGATTTGGAGATACAATAACCTTCTCGCCGAGGGGGTTTACCTGAGAGATGTATCGGCATGAGCTCCCGGAAATATAATAAACAAACTTACGGTGAGCGTAAGTGCAGACTGCGAGACGGCCGCGTTAAAGTAGGTCTTTCCGGCCTCGTGGTATTTGTTTATGAAGTATTCAAGAGCTGAGATAAAACCCTCGACGTATCTAGCCAGAGAAATGCATAAATGAACACATAAGAAAAAGACGAAGAGACTGCCTCACCCAGCGAAGCAAGTGCCTGCCGAGGTCTGTCCCTCTTCAGCATACGCCCAGACCTCTTCCGCATTAATGTTGAAGGTAAAATCCGTCCCAAGAAGCGCCTTTATGCGAGCTCGAAAATCCTCCACATTGGCTTCAAAGTTGTCGGAAACTTTCAAAAATTGTTTGAATACACCGAACCGTGAACGAAAGCGATTTCATGCTACTGACTATCTTTGCGCGCGGCCAAAGGAAGCTTGTCAAGAGCAGGTTTGGGGGTGAATGGCGTAGCCTTGACCATTTTGCAAGTTTCGGTCGGTCGACTGTGGGCAGGTACTTAGATGAATGTCGAACGCGTTGCACTTACATATATATTCTTTTAATAGATGCGTTGAACCGGTTAGCGATGTGCTTCATCCCAGCCCTCTCATAATGATAAACTGCCAGGTAAGAGCTTACTTGGACAAGGGACAGATTCTTGATTTTGGTGGGAGACAGTTTCTGATCTGGCAGAAGTTGGTCGAAATGTTGAAATTCCCTAGTCATGTTTGAAAGCAGAGGAATCGCTGACTGATGGGAGCCTGAGAGGATGCGACCATGTTCGCCACACACAAAAGCTCACCGCACGCAACCACTAACCATGTTCGACGAAGCCTATACACAATGAGTGCATTCTATATATAGCATTTTCGGTGACTCACTACATTATCCTGCTTTATTCATCTGCCAATGTCTATTAGACAGGAATGTCGCGGACTGAATATGAGAATAACGAATAATAGTCATCGCCTTTAAGCGGTCATCACTCGTAAGATGGTTATCATGGCTCCCTCGAACTTTGGAATGGGCATAAAAAGTCCAAAGCTCAGAACCTTTCGTTCCCCTCAACTTCTTACCGTGACCTGCCATCATGTCGAAAGAACTGTGAGTATTCAGAACGAAATCTACGCTGCCGACCACTGACGACAGCCTTGCTGTATTAACAGGCCGCTCAAAATTCGCGTGGACATTCGTGATCAATGGGATTCGCCCAATTCCTCTGTCAACGCGTCCGTCAGTTCGCTCAAAAAAATTCTGGGACACACGATTACGCCTCGCGTCGTCTGGCCCCTTCTGTGGGAGGCCGTCAAGGAACAGTTCCCGGACAATACGACCTTTGTTCCACTTGTTTGTACGTGGGGCATGTTAATTGACCCACCACGCTCTTAATGTATGCAGTGCGTTACACGATTGCGTGGTACGAGCGGTTGATGGGCCGTCTCGAGAATCCCGCGCATGAAAAATGGACGGAACAGTTTTTGAACTCGATCACGGAGGTGTCGAAGGCGAAGGGCTTGTCTCTCCACATAGAGGTATGAGATCCGGAAAATCCTCGGTTCGGGTGTGCTGACTGCGTCGAAGCCTGCTCACGGTGCCGCTACTCTTCCCACCACCAAGTGGAACGAGAAACTGGCGACACTCGAGCTCTACATCCCTAAGGCCGACCCTGTGTCGCAATTGCAACTCGACTCAAACTATGACAGATGTTTCGAAAATCTGTTCAACCCCGATGTAAAGGATGAAGGTTGGGCTGACCTGGTTTCTGGGACGCCGACGACAGGAGCCTTTGCCTCGTCGAATGAACGTCCATATATGACCCGCCTGCCAGTTCTGGACGCTCTTGCGCGCCCGCCGGATCTATTCAAGTCCACTGCTCCGTATACTCTCATCGTGGAGGAGCGTTCACCGCGCATCGTCGTGCAGTGCAGCCACGAGCCGAGTCTAGAACTTATTGCGGCGTACCTCAATAAATTCGGGAAGACCAATCCCGACGACTACGAGCGGGTAATTTGTTTCCTTTGAGAGCATATCTCGAAGCTAATTATTCGCATGCACCAGCGAAACATCTTGAAGGTGGAGTTGGTGGAATCGGAGTACTGCTACGGCGTCTTCGATACACTCACAATCGAACGAAACCTCACCAGAAGAGAACCCATCAACCCTGTCATGCTCTTTGCATTCATCGAGGGTGTTTTGGGGTACCGGTTGATCAATACGAATGGGTGCTGCAAGACATATACCTTGACGACCCTTCTTAAATAGTTGCGTGGCGCATCTGTATACCAAATTCCAGTTATAAAGGAGAAAGTTCATGGAAATGGCGTACTGGGGTATCGTAAGAGAATGGAGCAGCGTAGGGTCAGCCTCAATCCGCAATCTCGAGAAATTTCAACCACGTATCCGTCCTCAGAATCGCAAGCCTGTTACTGCGTTCACGACCCTTCATCTAGCTTGGGTCGCGATTGCAGTAAACATGTGCTGGAGAAAGTTGGACGAGTGGCAAGACCACAGAGGCATGGGCGACACGAGGAGTGCTGGTGGCACCGGAAGAAAAGGCGGAGTTCAAGTCGGAGTTGAAATCGCGGAGCAAACCAACGCGATAAGATAAGATTTGCCATCGTTCCGTCATCAACGCTTCTTGTCCACCGCGCTCTCCGCAAAATGGCCTCGCTGGACTACATCGACGTCCCTGAGTCCGCGTCTCGTCTCAGACCTCAATCCAAGCGGGACAGCATCACCCACGACATCCGGCGAGCTCCGAAAGTCGTTACCTCCCTTCCGCATCCACCCGCACCGCCCATGCATCGTCGGACCGAATCTGCTTCGTCCATAATAACCTCGCCCACCAAGGCTGCAAACTTGCTTCCCCAGCTTCTTCTCTCATCCCTTCCATCAAATCCGCCGCAGCAGGGACCCTCCAACCCCCGGGCAAAGCAGCAGTCGAACACGCTATTGTCTTCCCGCGATCCTCTTTCGGTCCCCATATTGACCTCCAACTTCAAGCGGTTTGTCGAGCGCGTCGGGCCTATATTCTGGCTACAGGACAGGATAGAGGAGATTGTCCTGTGGAAAAGAGGATGGAAGGTGACTAGCGTTTGGATAGCTGCGTATGCTTTTTTCTGTACGCAACAAAACACGGAATTCCCACTTCTATGATACTAAGGAGCAACCTAGGCTACTTTCCCCGTTTACTATTCCTCCTCCCCCAAATAATCCTCATTGGCATCATCCTTGCGACGCACCCAGAAACTACACACAAACCGCCACCGGCGCCCGAGGCCCCGGCAGAAACTGGGACTGTCGACTGGCAAGCCAACATCCAGGCCATTCAGAACCTGATGGGATTTGTGTGCGTGGCGTGTTTCTTCTTGTGGATCTAACTCAAGCTTTATCAGTGCGGACGCAGAAACCAGTCTCCAGCCGTACATTCCGTACATAACGAACCGCAAACCGCAAACCCCGCATCTTCTCACCCTTTTAAGTATCTCCCTCCTCCCCATGATCGTCCTCGTATCGCTCCCCCGCCTTCCCCGTGCGTACAGTCTGCCTCGTCCTGGGCATCGCACCTCTGCTCCTCACCCACCCCATCATCCGCGTTCTCCTCCCCACCCTCTCCGCGCAACTGTTCTCCCTCGTTGATGCTAGCCCGCTTGTCACGAAACTCCGTGCCAAATTCTTCACCACCACGATACCTCGATCCTGGAAATCCCTCGGCGTGCGTCTGATCGACGACGCGAATCTTTCGGACGAGTGCTGGGTCGCGGAGATGCGCGAGGTAGAGCTGTTTGAGAACGAGCGCTTTGGGGGAGTCGACGATGCGCACAAGGAGTGGAGCAAGACGAACCTCCGCGACGGGGAGCGCACGGGGTGGACGCGCGGGAGGGACGGGTGGAGCGGTGTTGGTGGACAGGGCGGCGTCAGGTTTGTTTTGTCTTCCATTGACCGCACGCCCCATGACAGCGCTGACCCGACATCCACACAGCAGCAACCTTACCTTCTCGCTCGACCCAGGCTGGGCATTCATTACTACTGAAGACTGGCGTGCAGACCTCGAGGCGCGGTGGGCCGCGCGGGCGGCTGATAATGAAGGGACCCAGGCGGATGTCGTTGACGAGGGTACGTCCTTGTTCCTTTCCTTCCTTCTCCGGTCCTCGTTCTCCATACTTACATCTAACTTCCAGATGGCTGGGTATACACCAACGACGCATGGACCGCGCTGCGCCCGCCCTCCGCTTCCTTTTCTCCCAGCGTGGGTGGGGTGACGCGGCGGAGGCGGTGGGTCCGGAGGATATGGTATGATCATGCGAGAGCGATTTTGATGTCGTGAGGGACAGTATAGCCTGTGATAATCTGTAGCGGCACTTCGGTGTTTTATTTGTAAATGTCTTCAGCCACTGATTCAGGCTGGACTGCCGGGTCTTTTCGGGAAAAACAGAAAAACGCGATCACGTGTGGGCGGCGCAAAAAGACGCAGTCGCGGCATAGGTTGTACGCACGGCTCATGGCCGTTATGTCTCGACTGTGATTTCGAGTCAATCGATGGCGACTTTCCCTAGCCCACGAAGTACCTGGACCGCGTCGTGGGACGCGTATGTTAATATTTCCATCAAGTCTGGCAACACACGCCTTCACCGTCGTTTCGGAAAAATGGGACCCTTCTACACGTGTAGCGGCACGTATGGTAGCCAAGCCCGAATGCCGCTGCTATAACTGAATTCTCCTAGATCTTGACGATGTCGAAGGCAAGAAAAATGCCGCAACAGGTCGTGTTTTCCTACACCTATCACACGACAAAAGTTTGTCTCCCACACATCCCGTCCCACTGATAGTCTCATGATTTAGAGAGACCTATATTTCGCAATCGAAGGCCGTCTAGTTTTAGGGTTCTGAACTTGGAAGCATAGTAACCTCACTCAAACCCCAGGATCAAGAAAGCCGAGACCGCCGTGCTTCTCAATCCTTTTTCCAACCGGCCAAGGAGGGAGAAAACGTTTTGAGAAAAATACATGCGGCCACTAGGTGAAAAGCGTATCATCGGGGTCGTATTCACTTCCAGGCGGCCAACGCTCGACGGTTTCGAACCGCTCCACCGTCAAATTTTCCTCCAGCCACTCCCAGATCTCCTCCTCGTCTTCATCGATCTCCTCTTCCTCAATTCCGGAAACACACAAAAACCGCAGTGGGCACCCAATGCGCTGACGCCGCTCCACTGCATCCCGTGTGAGTTGCAAATCGTCGGGATCGAGATTTGTGCTGAGTGTTTGCAAGCCAGGCCAGGGTTCGCCGTCCGGTGAGCCGGGGACAGACGCGATGGACTGTCCCGCCATCATGACGAGGGATGGTCGGCGCGTACGCCGTCGTGTGGATGCACGTAAACTCAGTCACGTTTGGGAAAGCAGCACACATCAGCGCCAGCCGCTCGGCCGACTGGTAGTCAAAGTCGCAGAACGTGAGCGAGCTGAGGACTGGGAATTTTGTTGACGCGGCTGGGAGTTGCAAGAATCTGTCGAGATGTATCTGGCCTACCTCTTTGAGGACGAGGGAGATGAGCCGCGGTGCTGAGATGGAGATGAGGATGTCGGAGAAGATGTGCTGCAGCGTCCCGGGGATCGAAAGGCGCAGAGCGACCAAGTTGGGAAGTGGGATGTCATCAACACTGTCCACGGGCCAGGAATCCTCCCACTCGTCGATGATGGTGTCGTGGATAGAGAGGTGAGCAAGGGCTGGGGCTGCAGTCAAGAGATTTTTAAAACATTGGTACCCGAGGAACAGACCCCGGGTTTGTTCGAGATAAAGCGTCGTGACGTTCGAAAGCGGTGGGCGAAAGAAATGCATGGAGAGGCCACGGAGTCGCAGAACGGTTAGGCGAGGACACCCCTGCGTCAGAATCTGCTCGAAATCAGTCCGGCGAACCGATGCTAAATTCTCCGAGTCGATGTCGTGAATGCAAAGACCCAAGTGTTCCAGTGACGGGGCGCAGGTGTCGTACAGCCGCGAAACGACAGGAATTTTCGACGTCTCGATATTAGAATGGATGATAAATCGCTCCCAGCGATCTAGCTGCTGGAAAACGAGGTCAAGGATTTCCGTCAATGCGGGAATCGCCTCCCTGAGATCAAGCCGCAAGTGCAGTGGGGTGCAGGGGCCAGAACGCGCCATGTATACCCGAATTTTGTCCGCAGATTCATGTGGCCCGACGTTGATATAACGCCAGAGAACGCGTGTATTGAGCGCGACATCGCGCCAATACACATTCACATGGGAAACTAGGACCTCAACCCGAGTTTGTAGGGCGCACCGTGGGGCAAAGTCCTCTTCTTCCTCGCCGAGCCGGCGGTCGTCGACCTCTGAAGCCCGCTGGGCGGTCTGGAATATAGCGGCCAACAACTCGGGCGGAATGTTACAGATATAGTCCCTAGTCTGCGATCGACGTCGAAGGTCAGACGTGACGTCTGCACTGTTCATCCTGAAGACAGAGGTTGTGGGTGCCTGGACGCGTCTATATTTGTTTGCGATCAGAAACGTCAAGAAAGGTTTGTGCAGCGCGCACTTGTTCGTCGTGGTCGTCGACGTCGCCGACATTCGACTGCTCCTGCAAAATCTCCGCGATGCGGCGATTATGTGTGGGCTGTTGATGTGAGGGGACGAGTAGCGGCCCTGCTCTGTTATAAGGCATGGACTTTGGCGCAGTTTATCTCGGATTAGAAGGTGAAGTATATCGCGGCACCGGAGATTGCCTCCTGCATCGCTGCGAAGTACGGAAGTTTGCCATACATGGAAGGGCGCTGTGCATTCCATTGGCCCTTTTGAGCGGTTCTCGTACAGGGAACAATTACATCGTTGACGGGACCCTGGTACTTGGCTCCTTAAGTACGTAGCTGTTGCGTAGCCCTCAGGAAGTAAATGGGAAATTTCCCAATTAGAGCGAAATGAATCAGGGAAGGGCACAAAATTCTGCCTTACATGTCTGCGAGGTTCCTACAAGTTGGTATTTCCGGGGTGACAACTTCGATTGGGACCCGTATCGCAGCCCACAGCATGGCCCAATGGTCAAGCGAGGCTAGCAAGCCAGGGTTCTATGCGATTAGTTGTATACATAGACTAGACAATACACCGGTCATATTAATCTGATTTTGCCTTGGAAGGTGTCGCTTTCCACCTTCCGAGCAAGTGGTTGGCGCGCACTATCAGCAAGTCGCGCAGCATCTGCAGAGATGCAGAGACCACATTCAGCTTACTTCCTGGAACCTCGTGCCATTGGATCGGAACCTCCGCTACAGGAATTCGTAGCTGCTTCGCGAGCAGCAGGAGTTCGACATCGAATATCCATGTCGGGAGGTGCTGCGCGGGAAATATCTGCTGCGCTGCTGCCCGGGAGAACAGCTTGAACCCGCACTGCGTGTCACGGATATGTCCAACGCCGACGATCCGCAGAATGGTGTGCAGACCGTACATGAGAATATTGCGGAGAAGAGAGCGCTGGGAGCTCCACCTCAGCTCAGTGGGTATGACGAATGGATCAAACTTACTTTGACTACAGCTTCCGTCTTAACGAGATGAGCGCGACTGCCGACAACGACACCGGCGCCATGACCTGGCGCAATTTTGTCCATGGCCTCCCAGAGAAGTTCAAGGTCCGTAAAGCGACTGGCGTCGTCCGCGTCGACCATTAGGAGACGCTCCCCGCCCCCAAACAGCATGCCATGTCGCACGGCGCCGCCCTTGCCCAGGTTCTTCTCCAACGTTACGACGCGTACATCGCATTTCGGGTACTTGGCAGTGAGCTTGAGCGCTGCGGCGGAGGTGTTATCCGAGGAACCATCGTCGACGATGATGATCTCGAAGGTGCGCTTGTTTTTGAGCGCAGGAGACGTAAGGTGGGCGATGGTGGAGGCGAGCATTATTGGGAGGCGCTCGGTCTCGTTGTACGCAGGGACAACGATTGTCAAATCCACCGTACTAGGGTCAGCGAGTTTCGCCAGCGGCCGCGGTTTTTTCGGATAGGCATTGGAGAGGTATTTCGTCTCCGAGTCGCGGGTCACTATTGGCGGGGGTGACCAGATTACGAGTGCAACATACAGCTGAAAGGAATGGTTCAGCTTCTGTGCGACTATATTTGACGGCGAAAATGAAGGAATCAGACAAAGGGAGCAATCCCTGACCCAGGGTTGTCGTCGTTGGTTCGGCGCAGACCCAGAGGTCGCCCAAAGCTCGAAGAACAAGGATGAAGGGGTGCTCATCACATAAATCATGCAGGGAAATGATACACACCGAAGATAGGGCAAGGATGACCAAAGTTAGAGCTCCGTAGAGTAAAGAAGACTGGTCCATGTCAAGTTACACGTCGACTAATACCTTACCATACGAATGAATCTGAGCGATTTTGTGTCAGAAAGTCAGAGCGTATGGCCTGGCAGGGTTCCCGCAAGAAGAGACCGGTGAAGGCGAAGGATCGAGAGGAGCCGTTGGCCGTGGTGGAAGAGAAAGAAATAGCAGCCATCTTGACGTGCCACGATTGAAGCTTACGTGATTTGGCTCGAAACACCGCAATTTAAGTACAAAAACATTGGTATTATTCAAGTAAGGGATACATTCAAATGTAGGAGAAAACGTAGCCGCCGAGAGCAGTAAAAGCAGTCAGTAGTACTGTAAATTTGTACATGCAGCGACGAAGACAACACAAGTTGAAGGCGGTATGTCATGCGGCCGGAATGTTCGCGTTGATTTCGTTCAGCAGCTCCTGTGCAGCTTTCGCGCTGGCGACCTGCAAGAAAAAAAAGTTTGAACGCAGTCCGTCAAGTGTGTCGATACAAAACGACTGACCCGCAGATTGTAATGAGTGGCGACGCCGCCCTCGAGAACGCTGAGACGTATGTATCGCGGGTCTTGCGCGAGCGTACAGCGCATGCCGTGGAACAAGGTCACATTGAGAAGCACCGTGTATACTGCTTCCTTCCTCATGACTGTCGACCAATCTGAGTAAGACCAAGGAAACAAAAAGAGCAGCGACAATACACGCACCAAGCCGCGCACCACCGCCATCCGACCTTCGCACGTTTAGCTTGAGCGTGCCCGTTCCTCGTTCCTTCCACTGGGCGACATCTAACGAAAAGAGCTTCCCCCGCACTTGGTGGAGCGTCTCTTCGTCTTCTTCACCCGTCATAACTATTAAAAAGATCAGTTCGGTCGCAATAATAATGTCCACAGAAACACGCACATTCTTGTTCAGTCAAGACAGGTTTTGCACTCTCTTCGTCGCTCTTCCCCTCCTCCTCCTCATCTTTTCCTGCCCTTAATTTTTCGCCGAAAGAGATTGGTCTATCATCGCGTTCATCCTCCGCGCCGCTGTCTGGTGCAGACCCATTGCCTGTAAACGCGCTTCCCACAGGGGTCGCCCGCTCAACGGAGCTGGCCCCAGAATCATCCGGGGACCCAGACCGCACGCGAGTCTTTGCCGGCAGCGAGAAGCCATGCACCCCCCCGCTGGCATACGCAGAGAATGCGTTGCTGCCAGCCGCAGGGTTCGCTCGTCGAGGGGGTGACTTTGCTCGCCCAAGTTTGGACGTAGATCCGAGGACGTCCTGTTTGGCTTTGGTCGACGCGGCGAAGGGCGACGACGATGAGCCAAAAACCGCGCGTTTTGTTGACGAGGGTGGGGAAGAGGGGCTCGCCGAGAGCAGCGGCGAAAGGAGAAGCAGTCCTAGAGGTGGCGAAAGGAGAAGAAGTTCCAGACGTGACGGTGGTCGTTCCAAAGGGAACGGGTGACGTTGCCTTCTTCGACGCGAAAAGGTTTTGGCCTTTAACCGCCGCAAATGGAGAACTCGTCGACGCGTACGCCATGAAGCCACCCTGAATTTAGAGAGCATTTAGTTCCAAGAAAGTGGAAACACGAGCCACGCACCAGTTTGGGGGGAGCTGTCTCGGACGGTGCTGATTTGGCAGCACTCTTCTCGGGAGGCGGGGATGGCCTCTTGGTCTCGCGAGGATTCTCGTCTTTATCCGGGTCGTCCCGAAGACGTTTGAGGGGTTCTGCAGGAGCTTTTGATTCGTCGCCGTTTTCGGGAGGCCCTGCGCTAGAGCCCCGCTCCAGGAATTTCCGCTTCAAGCCCTTCTCCTTTTCCCCACTGTCCGAATCCGAGTCCCTTTGGGACGACAGTCCGGCGGACACAGCGCTGACGTCCTCGGTGGCTGGGATGTCGAGGGCACCGTCCGACGACGATGGCTCCTCTGCATCAACCTTGATTTCCGTTGAACCGTCTGCGTCTGCGGATTCAACTGGGTCCGAGTCCCCCAACTGGCTAACCGGTTTCTCGGGACTGGCGTTCTTCATGTTTTGCCAGCTGAGATCCTCGACGCCCTGGCTTATCTGCCGCACCCGAATCTTCATTTCCTGCGGCGGCGACACGCTCAGATCCCCATCCACATCCACATCCAAACCCGGGGAGGGCGATCGCGAGCGGGAGCGTGTCATAACACCATCTTCCTCCTCTGCGGTCGAGTCGAGATGCAGCCGGTTTTTCTTGGCTGGTGTTCGAGCGTCGCGTAAGAGAGGATCGGTGTCCTGTGGGAATGGGGACCACAAACATTCAGAATCGCGCAGACGGATGACTGAGAACGAGGACGCAGCAGACTCACGGTGGTGGATTTCGGGGTCGTCGCAGGCTCAAGAGAGACCTCGCGTTCGCGCTTCCTGGACAACTTGGTATCTAGACAATAGGTTTTGACCTGACCCATCGAGATAAGTGAGACCCTCTCCGTACCTGTGTCTGAATTTGCTGGAGACGGGGGAGAGGCAGGCGGGGAGTCTCGGATATGGTTGGTACTTGGCGGAGTATTGTGGGCGTCGGACATGTTGGTGGTGGTCCAGTCCAAGCTGCAAGAGCCACTTACTTGCCATTCTCGGCCAAATCCGAGTTCGGCAAACACTCGATCCGCGCGCTTTTTTGTCTTGCAAGTTTACCAATAAGTACACAGCAAAATATATGCAATGTTCTCAGTGAGTGTAAAAGTGTGTGGTAGTGATACAACCAATGTGCCCTAATAGTAGCAATAATAATCCGACCCTAAGATAGTATGCCAAACATAGAATGAAAGCAAGCACTATGAGGCCCGTGCAGCGGCCTTGCTTTTCCGTCGTGTATCAGCAAGCACTAGCATCCGCCGCAGTGCCTGTTCGTTGACGGGTTTTGTCAATACACTGTAAGTGATGTCAGCTGCGAGCACCGAGTTTATGGATGAGGACGTACTGATCTACCCCTGCAGCGATATATTCCTCCTGGTCTGTGCATTCATGTCAGCGGAACGTAGGTAAAATTCAGTAACCAGTTAATTACCCTCCAGCAACGCGTTGCCGGTGACTCCGACCACGAAATCTCCTCTGCCCCACTCCCGCAGTTTTGCCACAGTGTTGATCCCACTGAGCAACGGCATCTGGTTGTCGAGGAAGATCACGTCGAACCGCTCATCGTTCGGTGGGTCCGGGCGCTCTAGTATGGGCCCCACGTTGCTGCTCCCTGTCGTCCCCGTCGTGTGCTCGCTCGCCGGCGTGGCCACCGCACCGAGCGCCAGCAGCGCCGCCTGGCCATTCTCTGCCGTCTCGACGATGCACCCCAGCCGCACCAGCATCCGCTGCATCAGCTTCCGTGTCACCAGGTCGTCGTCGACCACTAGCACGTTCATCCCCGAGTCGAACACGAGCGACGAGTTCGAGTTGGATGTCGGGATGCCCTGGAAGTTCGAGTCGAACAACATGAGTGGCGAGGACCCGTTCGAGTTCATGCTCACGCCCGAATTTGTGGAATTCGTCGGGTAGGCATCCCTGACGAAGCGCTTCGGGCTCGGCATCGGGAGGTAGGTAGGACGCTGGGTCACATTCGGTCGAGTGGGCGTTCCTGCACCTATGGTGGAGGTGGACGCCTCTTCGCCTAATGGAGGTCGTTGAGGCGGAGGTGATGGTGAGCCCAAAGGACTCGGAGTATATGACCCAATGGAGCCGGAGTTCAGCGAGTCTGATGATTTAGGCAGCCCCAGCTCAACGCGTCCACCTGGAAGATCATCTTAGGACAAGCAAAATAATTAGTGGTAAAACTGACCCTGCTCCATAATATTGTGTATGGCGGAAGTCGACCTTTCCGACGGGGGGTTTAATTTGCGAGGCCTTCAAGGCGACGGTGTCAACCGCCATGGTCAAGCTATGGCTGGACACAGGAATGTCGGCGCTCGTTCGGGCGGCCGTCCGGACTTTGGTGAGGTCCGGATCCGTCGACGAGTGTTCCGACTCCATGTCTGGGGGGAACTAACGCTTCTCGACCAACACCTAGCGGTAGCTCAATCCTGCGAGTCAAATAAATCGCTGTGAAAAAAAAGTCGAGACCCAAGGGACGCACCAGAAACAACTCCCTTCACCAGCCTTAGACCGTACTCCGAGCCGACCCCCACTGAGTTTCACTATCTGCCTCACCAGCGCCAGCCCAAGCCCAGTCCCTTTCCCACCCTGCTGCTTCCCCTGTTCCGTCTGATTGAATGCAGCTTCCAAGTTCATCATCAGCCGGTGTCTACGATAGAAAACGGCTCGAACTCACAGAACAAGTTACAATCGTCCATATCACGCCGCGTAATTCCATACCCCGTATCAGTGACCTCGATTCTCACAACGATCGTCTTCAGCTCCGGCGACGGATCTATCCCGTTTGCCAAATTGTGCTGAGATAAATGCGATACCGAAAGCGCATGGCCATGCCCGCGTTTAGAGACGGGACTCGAGCCGGGCCCATTCGTCTGCGGGTCGGCGATCTCCGCGGCGGGCGTGCTCGGGCCCTCAGAGTACGCAATCTCCTCCGGCGTCGGGTGGATCAGCTTCGTCGAAATCGTGATCCGGCCCCCGGCAGGCGTGAACTTGGTCGCGTTGCTCGCGAGATTGGTGACAATCTGCCGCAGGCGGACGTGGTCGCCCGTCACGACGCCAGACACCTCAGGGTGTTCCTTCATGTGCTGGGAAATTGCGGCGGGGGATTCGCCCATTGCTTGGTACGCTGCTCGTCGAGCCACCTAAATAAATGTCAATCGGGGTTAAATCGAGTAAAGCGGAGGGGGATACACACCCTGTCGATATTCGGGTCTAAATGTGCGACGAACTCTTGCCCTCGTGAGTCTGTGGCAAGTTGTAGGGGTACAAATAACGAGCGCATCGTGGTGTGGAAAGCAAAGGGCTACAATGAAATTGTCAGCAGGTTCGGTGCGTTATTTGAGGGAAGATAGACCCTTGAAGAAACTTCAAACGTCCCGCTGTCCATGCGATTGCTAAAAACGCGTAATTAAGGTCAAGAGTACATATATGGCTTTGTGAACGATAACATACAAATCCAAGACGTCGTTCAGCACTGAACTGGGTCAGGATGGTGAAGTTACTGCAGCTGAGGGCACTCACCATTTCGCATCATGTTGAGACTCCCACTGAGAGCGTGGAACTCAATCTCATGATCCTTTGTGATGATGCCTGAGGAGTTGATGTTCTGGACGGCGAGCACTGCAAACCAGAAAATGATAAGCATCCATCTGCCCTTGATCGAGAAAGAGACACGGACACGCAGAGTTGAGAGGCACGCGGACCTGTGCAGAGGAAGCCGAAATCCAGTCAGCTGGAGAGAGAAGACAATGATTGGAAGGAAGGACATATCATGGAACACGTATGAGGTTAATCGCCTCTTCGAGTCCGAGGCGTTCCGCTCGTTGATCTGCGCACGTTGTGTGGCCTACAATAGGTATGATTTTTCGGTTATGAAAGTTTCTTTCGACTCGATTGAATCATACCTTAAATTGTATTTTGAGCTGGTTCCGGAGGGTGTAAAGCCGGCGTTCGGACTGTAAGGAGATAGAGATAAATAATCAGGAGAGAGAGGATGAGAGCTTACGATTTCTTTCATGTAATGAGCGTAGATAATGACTACAGCAGAAAAATTGATAAGCAGAGTGCATAGCGAAGGCCAAGGGGTGCACTTGCAGGCATTGAAGAGGAAGAAATTAATCATGGCTATCACGCATGAAGGTAAGGTTTCAGATTAGTTAGCGCGACCGATAGAAGGACAGCATCGATCGGGTTGACGCACTGCGAACGAATTTGGGTTGGTGGGGAACAACCGTGACGCACATCCTGCGACGCGAGACGCAGATAGTGAGAAGATGGTAGCAGCAACAGGCGGGGGACGATACGTACAGGATGAAGAAGCTTAGAGAGCCGACAGCGGCGGGGAGGCGCTGCATGTTCAAGCCGTATAAACCGACGACTTGTAGGGCCTAGAATGCGTCGTTCGTTCAGCTCGGCAGTGGAAATTCAGAGGAGACGCACCGTGGTATAATAGAACATCCCTACGAAATCCTTGCTGAAGCAAGACCAATGCGCGTCCGCCTTGTCGTAGAATCCACACAACCATCTATTTTGCAGGATAAATATCAAGTTCTAGCTGCAGTAACAGCACTCACATGGACAATCCATAGTATATCGCCCACATCCACAGAGAAAAGCCCACGAATAGCTGATATGGTATGGAGTGGTCGCGGGGCCAGTCGAAAGCAACCATGATACTAGTATGTCTCAGCAGATAGCACGTATGATGCGAGAGAGACTTACAGGACTGGGGAGGTAAAAGCTGACGCAACCTAAATCCAATTCGTGAATAAATATACACGACACAGGTGGCCTGGGAAACTTGCCCCGTAAAGAAAGATATCGTCCATGAGCACGCGAGGCCGGGTCGCAAAAACGCATCCCAGGACCCAGCTTATAATTAGCCAGAAGGCTGCCCATCTGGCCAACGGTTTGGAGTAACTCCAATACTCCTGCAGATAAAAATGAGCAGCGGAACTACAGGAAATTAACGATGAGCTTACGCGGCGATAATTCCGCTCGGCTTTCTCATCCGGAAAAACTGGTTGGAAAAAGTGGACGATAACTGCCCAAATGCTCCAGAAGACGGGCGGTGCTATCCGGTGCATGAACCCTGACGGCTGCCAGCCCGGTTGAAAGGGAGTGACGGGTTGGATAGCGCCATAGCTCGATTTCGTTTCCGGACTTTGCTGGTCATCGTCCCCGTGTATCGACCTTTGACTGCGACTCCACGTACGGTCGACCACTATTCGGTCAACCTACGGACACAATGAGTGAACGAGAGAGAATTTCAGCACTTGACGCACTCGGTCTGGATCCCCCAGTACTTCATCTCCCACTATATGGCCATTATGTGACTGGTGATCGGCGCTGCTCGCTCGAATGTCTGACGACGAGAGCGAAGGACTGGAGACAGTGCCGAAACGTCGTATTAGGTTGGCCCAGTAGCCTCCAACACCGCCAAAGCGAGCCTTCTTTTTCTGCCGCCGGCGCCCCGTACTTGCGCTCGGGGTCTTCTGAGTGACGGGCTTGGGGAGCGGGAGTGTGGCGGACATGGGGAAGTCCCCGCCAACTATTCCAAATTTCTTCGAATGTACACTGTCTTCACCGGAGCTGAGACGTGGAAGGAAGTAGGTCATCGGTGGGGGGGGTCAAGCCATAGGTCCTGGGAGACGCGAGCTGACCGTGGTATAATTCAAAGCCGGAAATATCGGCCTGACACGCCGGGACGGCTCCTGTCAGATTTGCGTACACACGGAGAATTTAGAACCATGGCCCAGACAATGGCCCAGATTTCAATCATTAATATCTGTGCATTACTACGCTACTCGCGTCTCTGCGTGCAAATGAACACCCCACGCTGCAATAATCCCATTGCGAGCCTTTTCCGGGCCAGCCAATCTTCCGTCGGGCGCCGTGCCTGTGACGATCAGGTCAAAAAGCGGAAACGTCGTACTATCACCGACCCCCCCGCGAAGTTTCATCGACACTTTTCTCGATCGACCACAGACAGGAGAAATCGCGCCGGGCTCCGCAACTCAAAAGGCAAAGGTAACCAAAAAGGAAAGACGACGTTGCAGACGTGTACTGGTAGTTTGGACATCGAATGCGGGAACGTCGCGGAGACCATAATTTCAAATGTCGGCCCAAATTTGAGACAGCCAGACTTGATGAGGCGTTAAAATTGGCACGAAGAATCCACCGGTCAAGCTGCCTGTGCATAGGCGTAAGACAGTCGAAACGAGACCGAGCCGCTTCTCCGGTAGACAGGTTGCTATCACGTCGCCTGGCAAAACACGGCTTGGTTGCGATATTCGGGAGAGTATTCAGGTGGGATCCGCTGGATCGCACAGAGACGGAAATAACGAGAAACCTCGAGAAACGCGGCAAGTCATCGACGAGTGAGGAGGAGATGTTTAAAGGCCGTACAAGACACACCGCTCCATGCAGTCCATCCTATTGTCCATCCTCTGATCCAGTTACGCCACACCGTCCCAAGTAAAATTATCTGATGACCACGATGCGGTCCAAGAACCTTGAGTGAACTAGAATAGTTGAAGGGCCTGAGGAATACTGAGAAGCAAAGGCAGAGGAAGAGCAGGGAAGATGGTGGTCGAGAGTAGAGAGATGACGGGGGTGCTCACGCGGAGCTTCCAAACTTGGCAACCAAGCACCAAGCCCCTCCCAGGCCCAATTTCCGTGAAACGGGTCCAGGAAAAACCAGAGAGTTGAGAAAAAAGACTGAATGTGTGGCATGAGGGTATATGAACAGATTTATAGCGCCAAAGGGAAAAATACAGAGTCGTTCTGAGGTGGTGGCTCGACAGGGCGAGATTTGTTGTTTACCAAAGCGACCCAGTCGGAGTTTGAAACCCATCTTGCTACTTGACCCTCACATCCTCTCGAGTCCATCATCTTGCTCTCTTAATAATCCTTCCTCGACCTCCTCGCCTTTCTCCGAGCCTGTGTACATCTGTACATTTTTCGTCGTCTCTTGCTCTGTCTGTCTCACTAGCTTTCTGAATTTTCCTCACGCTCCTCCGTCTTCCTGTACATCTTTCTATTTTTCTCTCCCTTCTTTTCTGTTTCCAGCTCAACCGTCTTTATTTAATTAGGCAATGACCTTGTTCTATCCTACCAATCCTGTATTTCCTGTGTATCTCAAGAATGGCGAGCAAGTAAAGCTCAACGGTACTCTCATTCCACTCGCATTATTACTTCCCGCTCTCTCATGGCTGATATCTATTTTTCCAGACCATGTCTACTGCTCGCCTTCGTGGGCCGTGCGAGATGGCACTCCATATTCCGTGGCCCGGATAATGGAGTTCTTACCCCCGGAAGACGCACCGAAAGGCGATGAGGGCAAGCTCTACTTTTACAGCCGCGTCCGCCTCGCCTGGTATTATCGCCCCAGCGATGTGAGCGACCGGCCTGTCACTGATTCGCGCCTATTATTGGCCGCCATATATTCCGAGGTCTGCGACATCAATCAGCTCCGTGCAAAATGCCACGTTGTCCATAGAGACAAGATATCCGACCTCTCTGGCTGGAAGAAGCGTCCCGACCGCTTTTACTTCAATCGTCTCTTTGATCCCTACATCAAAAAGGAATTCGAAATCATTCAAGCGACTGACGTGCGGAATCGTATGTCGCGGCTTCCATCAAAAATCTTTTCCCACTAACCGCTAATCGTGATCTTCAGTCCCCGATAAAATCCGAGACACCCTCTGTTCTCGCTATGAATATGTCGTGGCCGAGAAGGAGGTTGTCCCCGATCTCACAGACCACCCCCCCGTCACTGCAACACTTGCCAGGTTTGGTGTCCCAAGTGAGTTATTTATTGTAAATAAAATAGGTAACCGAGACGAGCGACTTTGTGGTGTAGTGCGGAGTCAGTCCAGTGCGACCGATGCAAGGGGTTTTTCCATATGCGCTGCGTCCAACCGCCCCTAGCTGCAAAACCCTCCCGCGGCTACGGCTGGACGTGTGCGCCTTGCTCTAAACGGCACGAGGAAGAAGTCGACAGCCGCGACGTCCGCCCTCTTGCTCCCTCCGTTCCGAAGAAAACCAACGCGCCAGCTGCACGGGGCCGTGGCCGACCTCGGAAAGACCGCACTCAGGCCGAAAAGGAGGAAAAGATGGCCATTAAACATTTCAGAATGTGGCCTTTCCGATACTTTGGGTGAGATTTCTCCGTCCCTATCCTTGAGCCGCTCTTTTTACCATGACGGTCATAGGCAATATACAGTCGCTGAGGACACTCTAGGTGAGCATATCTTGCCTCTTGTGATGATCTCAGACTGACAGTTGTCCTCGAATAGACCCTGAGGACCTCATATTCCCTCGAGCTGCCACCCGACTTGGGCCCAAGTTCCAAGCAACTGTCTCCGCGGAACCAGAGCTAGATCCGGACATCAACGGTGCGCTCCTTCCATTCCCTCTCACCAGACGCACATATTTATTGTTATCGTATCTTCCTCCAGAGCAAGACGAGCGGGGCGGTGACAATACAGTGGAGGTCCTCAGCGCTATAAATATATTAACCGAGGCTGAAGGCAAGAATCTCCATTTGCATCCGTCTTACGTAACCCCATATCTGACCATTTTGGGGTTTTCGTTACCACAGTCGCGGAAGGTGAGTTTGTTCTTTATCGTGGGGGTTGAATGACGACGATTTCATATTACTAGTGGAGACATACAAAGCGCGTCTTACAAATGACAAGAAGCTCCGCACCAGCGTCGACTGGCTCACGGAAGTTATCCACCGGTTTTCGGTCGCCGCGTTGGCTGCTAAACCGCTCAGCTCGGTGAATATGAAGAATGTGATGCGTACTGAAAAAGTGCAGCTTTTATTTATGCGAGTCTATTATACACCTCTCTGACTACAAATTATAGTGGAAACGTCACGAGACGAGATACACCGATAAAGAATGGAGCGTCGAGGAGGTCGCGGCGTTCGAGGACGCGATCCAAGCCCATGGACCGGAGCTTAGAGCGGTTCGGGATGAAGTTCCCACGAGATCCATATACGAGGTCGTCCGCTTTTACGGGCATTGGAAGTGGTAAGGACTTTCTGTTTCGCGATTATTTCCTTGAGCCTAATTTGATTTTTTTTTTTTTTCAAAGCTCTAAACTCGGCGAGGAGAATCTTCGTATTCTGGAACACGGAATGCCCGTCAAGCCTCCGGGGAAGCAGTACAAGACCATGGCGGAAGCCGTCATCGGGCAGCGGGTAGGCCTCGCTGACGATGAAGGATCCATCATTGCGCATCCATCCAAAACCGCGACCTGCGGTGCGTGTCGGACCCGCGACTCGAGGACGTGGTGGAAGGCGCCGAAGGGGCTGTCGACGAGCATCCTCTGCGACACTTGCGGGACGAACTGGCGGAAGTACGCAGACCTCAATGTGCGGCCAATCCGAGAGGAATCTCTGCCGGCTACGAAGAAGGTCGTGGAGAAGGCTGCAGAGCGGGAGAAGCGTGAAGGCACGCCTCTCGCTGGGCCTGTCCCCAAACGTGCAAGAGTACGTGTTTCAAACAAAATGAAATGTGCATTCGCTGAGCTGGAATTATTTTTAGACGAGTGCTTCCGCTCAGTCAACACCTCCTCCAGTCGTATCTGCTGCTCCGCAGATCCGATGTATGGCTTGTCTCAAGAACGGTCCGCTGGGCAAAGTTCTCAAGTGCAAGCAATGCGAATTCCGCGTGCACGCAGGTAATGATCACCGGTCATATATTCGCGATAGGTGACTCAAGTATCCTTTGTAGGTGCCTGCGGGGCGATCGTGCCTCCGGAGTCCGTGGATGACTGGATATGTGAGCTATGTCAGAATGAGGAAACGCAAGAAGCTTCTCTGGTACTGTGTTTTCATCTCCGCTCTGTCTTGGCTAATCGGTCATATAAAGAATTCTGAATGTCTCTTATGTCCACGCGAACGGAAAGGCATTGTCAGGAAAGTGCCCCCGGGAGGCATTGCGCCGGAGTCATTCCTTCACGCGCGCAAGCCAACAGAGGGGCAGGGCTGGACACATGTTCTGTGTTCTGTCTTCATTCCTGAACTTACTTTTACGGACGCTTCCCGTCTTCGTTGTGTCGAGGGCCTCAGCTCGATCTCTCGCCACCGCTGGACTGCCGTACGCATTTTCCTTGTAACCCATCGTGCACTCAAGCTAATGCGCGGACAGAAGTGTAGTTTGTGCGGCGATGCACAAGGTGCTGTTATCCGGTGCTCAGACTGTAGCAAAGAGTACCATGCATCGTGTGCGTGGCGGCATGGCCATAAATTTGGCTTCGAAATTCAGCCTGTAAGTCTTGGCATCCCTCTTTAACTAAATGCTGTCTCTAAACTCGTTTCTCCGCAGGTGAAGAGTTCGCGGAGGGAGACGACTATCACCACCACGTTCAAAGGCGAATCGGGCTGCATGAATGCCATTATCTCGTGCAAAGAGCACGATCACAGCAAGCGCGATATATATGGTATTTGTGAGACGAACGAAGGCGGAGAGGTCTGTCGACTCTTTGTACATTTTCCCTTCAGATGCTGAACGATGGACAATCCAGACTGCGCTCCAAGTCTACTGTCAAGCGTACAAACAAGCGCCTATCAGCCAGGCTCATGGCTTACTGCGGAAAGCCCGGAGACTCGACCCATTGCTGCTGAACAACATACGGCTGGAAACCCTTCCCCATCACACGGACGCGAACGCCCCAGACCCAGAATGCTTCCGCTGCCACACACACTTTTCTCCCGCATTCTATCCTGTCGAGCGCCTCGGCGACGATGCATTCACCTGCCATACTTGCCATTTCCTGGAGAGCGAGACACTTGGGATGTTGGAGAAGGAGAATCTAGGGGAGACGAGCATGGTCACGACATGAGATTAGTGTACTTGAATGCCATACAGTTCCTATGTTATGATGCGACGAGCAGTAGGTGCAGTAAAATACAAATGATAGTGAACAAACAGCAATAGATCCAGCGAATTGTCGAGATGAATAAAATTACCTTGCAATCTAAGCTTCTCCAGCTGTCAGGCAGCGACATCCAATTGGACGAGCAGCGCTGGCCTTCCTGGTCGAGTCCGCACCATCTAGGGCGTTTTCATTCTCTTGTAGAACAAAACATATGCGCGCTGGTTCTGAGGGCCGATCAGTTTGTGGGGAACAGGTCCAGCAAACAAAAAAAACGCACAACGACTTGTTTCTCATCCACCGGCCGAATGCTGCTGTCATCGCACGACTTCCATCCATCACGATCCGCGATGTATGCAGTGTCTACATCGACGTTCGTATTAGTAGAGAATCCAAGTATCAATCATCCCACGTACAGTGTCCGCTCGTGAGATTACCGCTGTGGTTCGTGACGCCGTACAGGTTGTATTTGTACGGCGGGAGCTGGCATCGCGGGTCGTCAGGCGAGACCGAGTTCAACTGGCTCTTGTCGGCACCGGGGGGCAGCGGCGGGGGGCATGAAGTTCGTGAGGTCGAGCGATTTAAGCGGGTAGTCCACGAAGGTGTCGATCTTGTCCGAGAAGCGGCCGTTGATCTCGAAGCGCTTGAGGTGGATGACGAGGATCGGAGGGAGACGCGCGAGAGACAGGTGCTTCGTCGCACGCCGCTTCGTCTTGCACTTCGGGCAGTCCCTGGGTTATGTGCGTGAGCATGGGCTCAGCAGCAGCAGCAAGGGAGGAAAACATACCAGGCATCGTCCTTATCCAGGATCTCCGTGTTGAAGAACGCGTCGATGCAGCTCTGGAGGGGCACCTTTGAGCTCCTCCCGTGCGGGATGGGCAGCTGCAGGATCGAGAACACGTTATATGTCGTCGAGGTCTTGATCATCACCAACGTCCATTAGCACGACTCTCGGAAGAATAGAGGGACACGACTCACAGTCTGGCACGTCTGACACTGCAACCGATTCCGGAACTGCCCCTGGAAGAAATCGACGATAACACTATCATTTCTTGTCTTCCACAGCCGCCACTCCTGCTCGCTCGCAATCTGGGGGCCTAGCCGCTCGAGCTCAGCCTCCTGCTCCGGCGTCCGCGTAAATGTCGGCTGCACCAAAAGCCGGTTGAGGTCCTCGTGAATCCCATCGAGAAGGAAGCTGAGGAACTCTTGCGAGTCGTGCTGGTTCGAGCCGTTGTATTGCGAGTTGAGGTGACATACGGCTTTCTGTATGACGGTGAGCAAGATGAAGGAGAGACAACGTAAGGAAATGCATACCCGGAAGTCAATTGGTATTATGTACGGCAGGTCGCCGCTCCACATTGTACGCACCAGCTGCGCGAACGCGCCCGAGAGGAGCCCCTTAGAACCCATCGGATTCAGGGTATTCACCGCAGTCTTCCAGCGACCATCTGAAGCGATTCAGTAACCTTACAAAGTATTGATGGTAGAGGAACTCACTCGCAAAGAACTGAGCGAACGGCAGCGTTGCACTCAAACACTGTATCGGAGCATTCATGTAGCACGTGTTGCCCAAGTTCTTCAGCCCAGACGTGCCCACACCAATATCAGACCAATAGGTCGGCGCATAGTCACTCTGTATCCGCGGAGGATCGTTCGCGTTCCCCGTGCCATGCACCGACAAGCTAGCACTCTGACCCCGAGGCCTCTCCTGCCGCTCAAGCGCGGACGACGCAACGGCAGGCGGTGGCCGCAGGATATGCTGCGACGGGTAGTCGATGCCGGGTATTTGGGACCGCTGGTGTAGCGAGGAAACCGCCTCGGCGGACTGGTCGACATAGTCGCTCCGGCGCCGCGAGAGGGAAGGATTAATAGATGCGAGCGGGGGGGGGGACGCGATCGAGGGTGAGGCGATCGCAGCGGATGCGGGCGACGGGGCAGTGTGGTTGAGGGAGGGCGAGGGCGAAATGCGCGGCGCGAAGGAGGGGTATGTGATGGATGATGAGCTACCATTGACCATTGGCGGAGGAGATGCGAACTGAGAACGGAACGGAAGTGGGTTAGTGGGGATTAATGGGCCACAACAAACCACACACGTTTTCAGAAATGCTATGCGGAAACGACGAGGGCCCCGCCGATGGGTTTGCCTTCGACAAAGTCGGTCTTCGGCTCCCAGCGCTAGGCCGACTACCATACTCAACACCGGACTGGTAATTAGTAGGGTACGTGATCTCTGCCGGAGACCTAAGTAGGGCGTCAGCACCAGCTGAATTTTAGAGAGTGAGAAAGCACACCGCGAATGTCCACCCATAGGCTGATCCAGCGAATAATTCGGACGGTGCTGGACGTAGGCCGGCGCCGCCGCGGGATTGGTGTCCGCTCTTGTTCGGGGTGTCCAGAGTTGGTGAGGGTCGGAGGACGTGGAAGACGAAGATGATGAACTCGCGAAGCCATTCGTCATGGATGAGCTGCTGAATCCGTTGGAGGCCGGTGCTGTGCCGTGCAGGCCATTCGCTATTGATGCAGATGCAGAGCTGCTGAACCCATTGGGCATGGGTGACGACGACGAACCGGAACTCGACGTGAACGAGATCGGCGCGGGAATGCCGCCATTCGGCGGAGTCGACCTTGACGGCACTACCGTCGTCGCTGTTGCCGTAGCCTGCCTCGCCCACATCCTTCCGCCATGCATCAAAGCCGCCTACAAGCATCATCGGCATCCTCTTCAACAGCTTCGTGAACGCCTGCTCGCTAATCAAGCGCACGAGTATGGACATCGGCGCGTTCTGCCCTCCCAGCGTCTGCGAAGACTGGTCGTAGACGACGATCAAGTCAAACTTGTCGCGGTTTTTGAACATGGTCGTCTCGTTCGTCGGCGCGTTGACCATGCTGTCCTCAAGCCCTTCAGCGGTTAGCCTGTGAGACACGTCAGTATCATGCGTACAAGTAAGCAAAGAGAGGGACGCACCCTGTCCGTGTGAGTATGATAGGCTCGACGCAAACTACCGCCTCCGTGCGGATGTGCGCCTTGTCGAAATCGGCGCGGTTGCGTACATCAAGCAACAGGACATTGTAGTCTCGCAGATAGGTCTGGAGATCCCGCGGGAACGCCGTACCGCTATTCGGGAGGGGTGTTTTTGGATGCGCTGACAAACCCGAGGGCTTCGAGGGAACTTGTGGCTTGGAAGGGGAGGCCGGGCGGCTGACGAAGGAGCTGACAGTCGGCGTGACCGGGGTACTGGAGGGTCGGTCGATGGGTAGGAAGTCCCTGCGAAATGACGAGTCTGGAGGTACCGGAAGCTCCCGGGGGACGGAGGGAAGAGAGGGAAGTGCAAAGGATTCATCGAGTTCGTCAATAGAAGGGAATTTGGCCTCGGTGCTGGATATACTGTAGCTGCGCGAGGGCGACATTGGCGGCACCGTAACAGTCGAGGGAAGTGCCGGAGTGTACATGTGCACAGGTGACGATGATGGTGTTGATGCTGGCGACGGAGGTCCGAAAGAAGCTGGCGAGACCAGAGTATGCGGAGAGGAGGAAGTGGACACGGGAGTCAACGGAACCAGCGGACTCGGAGACAAAGCAGTCGAAGTCGATGTAGTTGAAACCCGGGGGGACGTTGGCGGAGTCGGATACTTGGCGGCCTGCGGCGCAAATCGCTTCGGGGGATCGGCGAGCGGCAAGCCATTGTTCTGGAGGGCCTTTATCCTGTCCTGTATGCCGCCCATGGACGTGGTGTTGGGCCCGTCCTCCGCCTTCTCTAAAGCCTTGAGTTTTTCCTCGATGGCACTCATCCGGCTAGCCATGTCCACACTGTAACTCTGTACCACGGGTTAAAGACATCCGCGATCGGAACCACCACTCACCTTCTGGAACTCAAGACACTCCTTATGCACCACGCCCCCCCGCCGATTCCCGCTTGTACTCGGTCGAATCGAGTGCTGCGCGCACAAGAGTACCGCCTTTTGTGTACGAAGCCAATGCGTTCTTGAGATCTCCTTTGGCCTCATAGTCATGCGCAGCAGCGATCTGGGTGCGGGCAGCCTTGAGGAGTGCTAGCGCTCCAGCGCCTCTGGATTCCCGGCGCACGGCCTCTATCGTCTGGGCCTTGATCTGGGAGGTCGACATATTGTCAAAGTGTCGTCCGACGCCGTTCGGGGTCGATCCAGGTCTTCCTGGTGCGCCAAATCCGCCGACGCCGGGCGATGTGGGCATGGCGGAGACGCCACCGAGCATACTATGGCCGCAGCTATAGGGTAAACTGAGAGAATAACTAAGCGGGATCTGTTTGGCTACGCTACAGACCCCATCATCACACGTTACCGCCGAGACAATGACGGCTATTACCGGTTCGGAAACTCCGAGATAATCCGAATGGTTCAAAACACAATTATGATTTATTAGCAGAAACATACAGCGGGCCAAATTATTTTATCTATTAGCGTATAGAGTCAGGCCGTGCTCGTGGCGTTGGCAATTTGGGTGGAACGAGCAGCAGGGGCGAACCCAGAACCAGAAGCAACGCTGGTCGCGCTGATGGTTGAATTGGACACGGAGGCAGCGCCGGTGGAGTTGCTGGATTTGTCGGAAACAGAGGCCAGCTGGGTAGGAGAGGCATCCGCATCAAAGCGATTGGTCGGGAAAGCGTTTCCAGGCACACGCGGCTGATGTTGCGCAGTAGGCTGGACGGGACGGTGGAGCCCGCAGCGCTTCAAACATGCATCAGTACCTGCCGCGACGTTGTCAGGGATCTATGCAAGTAAATGAGGCTGAGCTTCGACTTCAAGGTAGTCAATATTATTTGTTTACCTTAGCCTCGAGTCCCTCGACCTCCTGCACACCGAGACCACCCATCGTAGCGGCGATAATATCGACTGGCAGACCGAAGACTGTACGAACATCGGATCAGAATTATACAGAGCACAATTACTAGAATTACTTACAGCGCTGCGCGACGGAATTAACACCAGGATCTTCGTTATTGAATGCCGCTACGAACATGGCCGGTTCTTAAATATACGAAGGAAATTAGAGTTGAACCAAGCGTGTCTGTAGTCGAATTGAACCTACCACAATTGTCGTTCATTTCAAAATGTATCGCGCCCATAGGGAAGATCGTCATGGAACCCGGCGGGAGCTCGTTCACCACAAAACGCGCACCGTTTTCCAAGAGCATACCCGTGCGCAGGGTTCCGTTCACACTGAAGTTGATCTCGGTGGCGCGGGGATGCTGCGAATCATTGTTGAGCGTTCATTGATTGAGAGAGATGAGAAATATGATACGTACCGTATGAGGCGTATTTATCCCGCACGGGCCCAGGAAGCCGATAGCTAATTTGCCGCTCGTTGAGTTGAATGTTTAAAATTCTTAAGTAAGGGAAAACACACTCATGGCAACACCGTTCCCAACTACAGCGGGGAATGTTCCTGAAGTCGCGGTGACGGTGTGCCCCGCCGCACCCGTCACTACGCCCCCGGGAGGGTTCAGGAAGTCGTAGACGAACTAAGTGACGCATTTTCAACATTTTCGTTTTAATGCTCGAAAAAAGGCAGGTGTCTGTACCTGTTTATCGTTTGCCAGAGTATTGATGCGATCCACGGCGGTCGGGTCGAGGCGCAGTTGCGCGACCTCGTCGGACAACGGGGAACCGAGCACGGGCACGAAGCGCAGGACAGTGCTGAGGAGGACAGAAGCGGCGAGGGATTTCGAGAACATGATAGTTGTTCAAATGTATTTGCTGACCGGTTGACTGGGAGAGAGCTCGATGAGAGGGAAATCGAATGCTCAATGCCTCAACCTCGACATTGTGACTGGCTTTTATATGTTTTGTCGTCCCGTCCAATAGTACCGCGTAGACACCAGGAAGCTACCTTGAGGGTAACTCCGAAGTTAAGGGGTTTGAGGCGAAAATTTTGCGATTTTAAACTCCGAAATTAGGGGGTTTGAAGCCAAAATTTTGAAAACCGACGGCAAGTTAGGGGGGTTTGAGACCAAATCGAGACGAATTTATGGCTGCCAAGTAGTGTTGCCGTCGAGTCGAGTGAGTCGAGTTCGAGTTCATAACTCGATGCCGACTCGATCCCTCGAGTTATGTCGAATTGGCTCCTTTTGGAAAGTTTTTTCCGGATTTGGCCACAAGTACAAGGGAAACTCCTGAACTCGAGGCGTCGAGTCGAGTCGAGTGACGTCACTCGATCCGTTGAGTCGATTCAAAACTCGAGTCCGACTCGACTTGACGGCAACACTATGTACTGCCAAGCCTCTTCGACGCGACGTTGCAAAATTTGCTATGGGCGATAATATTCCTAACGCCACACTGGGTACCGACAAATCAGGAATACCAGGACGAAGAAACACCAATCTGGTGGGCCCTCGGCTACTTCTCTTGATGCGTCGAGCCACACTCCAAACGCTTCGATGGCAGTCGCAGGGATCTTCTGTCGAAAGCCCAATGCCAGAGGCTCGATATCTTGATTCACGATCTGTATTAGCAGTCCTCGCGTCCGGTCAAAGCAAGTGCACGGGGCTGGGAACAATACTTAGAGAAGGCATTTTCGCCGCAGTCACATATGACATTGGAGGCGACGTTGGCGCGGCCAAGGTGGATAATACCGCTATGTTTCAGTGGTGCAAGGTGTCACTTGAATACCTATGCAGCTATCCAAACACTATCGTACCGCGCTCAAGCCTGTTGCACTCTCCAATTCTGAGGCACCGGTCGCCGCAGGGTCTCCCAGGGCACTTACAGAGCAAGCGGGGGCACAGGGGGAAGGCCCTCTCGCGGAGAGACGCTGTGGAGGTGCTACCGCCGCTCAAAATCAAGGTC
The DNA here is from genome assembly GCA_014462655.1 of Mycena venus. Lineage (NCBI taxonomy): Eukaryota > Fungi > Basidiomycota > Agaricomycetes > Agaricales > Mycenaceae > Glaucomycena > Glaucomycena venus. The sequence continues at coordinate 4,460,685 of JACAZI010000007.1, read as the reverse complement.
CCGGGGGCGGTGGCGGGCGGGAAAGGGGAAAATCAAAAAATAATAGAATTTCCATATTTAGCCATGTCACGTGACAATCTACTTCGACTTAGGGGGTTGAGGCCGAGACGCCACCGAGCATACTATGGCAGCAGCTAGAGGGTAAATAAGACTTGAGAGAATAACTAAGCGGGATCTGTTTGGCTACGCCACAGTCCCCATCGTCCCGCGTTAGCGCCGAGACAGATAACCCGAATGGTTCAGAAAACCTTACTAGTAACTTGAATTGAATTTATTTTTTCTGATACAGAGGGATCCAGCCTGAAGTGTACTTGGGAATATGGTTTATCGTACTTTCGAAGAGCGATTCAGGCTCCTGGTACTGAGAAAGGAATGCGTTTGGTTCGGCCAAAATGAATATCGGTGTTGAGACGACATCAGCATGCCAAGATCAGGCTGCTGAAAGCGCGGGGGCTAGTCTAAACGTGACGAATTCATGGGAACGCCTGAACTATACGCATGAAGGACTTACATAGAACCAAAACGACATCGCCTGGAAATGCGTCAGCGTCAACTTCATCATACCCTCGCGGGCCACTCACAATCAGTGTGTAAATAGCTATATATGGGGTCGTAAAGTTTCAGCTGTATGCTCTGCGAAAGGTAACTGCACACGAACCAATTAACGAGAAACCCGATAGCCAGTCACTTTGTCCAGGTAACAAGGTGAAGTTGACGAACAGTACTGGATCAAATTACGGGTTATTTCGCAAAGATTGATTTTTTTTTTTTGCACCGGCATACCGGACAAAAAGAGGGCCTGGACGAGGAGGGATTTAGTGTTGGGTAATAGAAACGGGACCGTAAACGTACCAAAGTTTCGAAAGGGTCATATAGAAGTGTGAGATTCTGTCGTGCGCATACTCAGCCTCCCCTCTCCCACAGTCGAAATCGACATGCCTTGTTCATCATCCATGCAAGAAGAATAAGGAGTCTGAATGCAATTAGCTGAGTTTGCAGATCCACGAGCGATGGTGGGCCTACGGCTGAATAAATAGCGAGATGTTCTGCCGAATGCGCATGAGCAAGTTCTTGGACTCAGTATCTAAAACCTACCACACTTGATCCTAACGAGAGGCTGGACGATAAAAATTAAGCATAGAAGCTGGATTGGGAAGAAACAACTCGTACGCCAAGGAGGAATTCAATTTGTTCTTCAAATTGACAATCAGTCCTGAACATCGACCCTCACCATGTCAGGCTCACCTTCATACTATATGCTGCAGCTTCGAAGACATCACGGCCTCGATGGGGTGTTTTACGACTCCAGTGCAAAATAATCGAAGGAGAGACTCACGAGAAAATGTTCCAGCAAGAGGAATGAGAATCAACCCCACCCATCCTTCCTTAAGCGGCGTATGTGCTGTAATGTCTGAGAGAGCTGAAACCAGAAAATCGGACAGCATATATATCAACTTGATGCGCGTCAGGCATATTTATGTTAGGGGATGATATAAACGCGTACTGTGCATGCCCCGAGACTTGCGACCAGAAGTAATATAATGCTCATTAACGGTTCCGATTCCTTCTCGACCTCCGCGCCACTTTCGAGATCAGGAATGGCACGCTGGCCGGCGGAATGTCTATTCTCATGATGGAAATCCTGCAGAGGATAACCGGTAGAGTGACTGCTGTCTTCGAATGTGAACGCATGCGTGCTGTGGGTAAACAACATAAGAGACCATGCACCTTTTTTAATTAACCATAGACTCACTACAACTGGTAGACACCGAAGTGAAAGTAACTGGACATAATAGCGTTATAACCAACCAATCAGAAAGCAGAGAGAACTTACCAAAACAGAAGTAATACTGCGCCCTGATAATCTGTTCAGCATCGCATGGACGATCTGCGCAGACAAACGTATGTACCCCACGACTGATCCGCAGATTGGATATCTTCGTCTCTTCGATATCGCTTTTGCCAAACAATGAGGCGAGAATGAAAATATCTGTGCGCACCCAATTAGTGCAGAGAACCGACAACTTGAAAAAAATAAAAAAATAACTGAAAAGTAAAGTTGCGAAGGTGCCTAGCATCAACATATGACTCGTCCTATGAGCATGATTTGTGCTATATCCCTGTCCTGCAAATTTGATTCCACCAAGGATGCCTTAGAATTGCTATCAATATCTCATCAGAGTTAGTAAGGACGAAACTCTTACATGCGACTCCGAGGACCAAGAGGATATTGATCAAGATGGACCCAACGACTGAAGAAGGCTGAGGGTCAGATTAAATACAAAGTCAGAGAAAGACATACTGGAAGCCTGAAGGACCTCCAGTTGACACTGCCTTAGAGCAATAACCTGCCAATGAAATATCTCAGCATGGAGAGGACATGACCCAGGTGGTGACATGACTCACACCGGATATGAGTTCAATGATATTACCCGTGAACACTCGGATGAATGTTCCCGCATGGGGACTAACGCGCAATGTTAGATCCTCCATCGCAACCTTGAATATTCTGGCTGTCGGGAGTAGTCCCAGAAAAGCAGCTGCGTATTCTATTTCACTTGAAGTGCCTGCGGACGAGAACGAAACACGTACAGGCGAAGAGAGTACTCGTGGTGGTGCTGGTGGTTTCTGTGGCAAAACGGAGCACGAACTTTCAATCAAACGTTAGATAACACGCATGGTAGTAATCCTTTTAGTGACCACTTACCGTGGTGGGTATACAAATGAGGAGAATATTCTCCCCTGGGGCGCGATTGAGAACGATAAGACGAGGAGAAAATGCTTCCCTACTTTGTAACAAAAGATTTCGGAGACTTCTCCCAACACTTGGCGCTTTTCCCACCGGGCGCTCCGGCGTGAATAGAGAAGTTGCTGTTGCTGTAAAGATCTGAGATAGGGAGGTTGGATTTCGGAGAGTCGATGTCTCGGACTCGGACAGCGACGGTGAACGCGTTCTGAAGGCAGAATTCACATGATAACATATATGTGTCGAGAATACACCTACAGCCTGAGTGCGCTGTGGCCTCCGTCCCCCACGACCAGCTGTTCATGGGCCGGTATTGCGGGATCTGTGGCTCTGTATGATGAATAAGTGTAATGTAAAAAAGCTCGAAGTCACATCAGCATACTCATTTGAACCGCATTGAGCGGCCGCCGCCGCAGGTGGGATTGCAGCCCTGCGTGAAGCATGAGTGTTGAGCCGAATCGAACACTTAAAGCTCCCGAGCCCACATACTCGTTGAAATTGTTTGGAGCCATGGTTGAGATGCGAATGTAGAAGGGAAGGGGAGAGGAAAGTGGGGGGATGACAAGGAACTTACGAGGTTGTGCCTTTTATCCCAGTTTCGCGCGTTCTTGTCAGAGATAAAAAATCTGATCTTCTTTGCGAGGCATGGTTTTCGTCACAAAGACGGCCTATTTTGGACACTACACGATGCTGCTCCGGCCTCTGAATAGCGTTCGTAACGTTACCGCGGAAGCCTTCTTACCTGACACTGGCCTCACTACACAAATCCCTCCACCAGGCTGTTTATTCGCTTGCATAACCAATCTCCGTTGTTCTCTCGTACGGTGAGTGCTTCGTCAATATTGGATTTTTAGCGTCATGCTTTTGATTTGGCTGTTTTTTCCCCCGGGATTCTTCGGCCTATACCGGATTCGATACTCGTAAAACTTCTTCATATTGTCCTTCTTTATTCAGCTCAGCAGAAGCTTTCGGAATCTCCGTTGTGTTGCATACTCGTGTCGAGATCGTCATTTTTAGATGCCGGGCTAAAGCAAGGTTCTGTACACTCATGTCAAGCCTTGCCCAGGAACGGGTTCATCCGAACTTCACCGGACCGTTTATCCATACGCCCGTATCTTTAGAGACTTGATCAAGCACGAGTCATGAATACGAATCTGTTGATCAGGCGGACCGTTTCCAAATTTACTGGGCCAGTGGCACCCGTTTTACTGGGTCAGTGGCACCCATTAATTTCATCGACGCTTCTATTTCCGCCTGGAGATAGCCCCCCAAAGCATTTGATTTTTAGAGTAAGTCGTTCACTATAGTACGAGCGATGATTCCTGCTGAGATGCTTGTACATTCTGGTTTACGAATAGACCTAACAGGCCGTCGACAGAATTTAGGCCTAAAAGTTTTTCTGTCCTTTTTCCGCTTTTACGCCTCTTGTTCAAGTTTTGATCAAAGCGGCCAAGTAGTCTCGCGCCACTGGACAGACAATATCCTGTCAAATATCCTTCAGATGAAGTTACCGAGATTACACGGTTCAAGGGGGAAAGAGCTATAAGTGCATCCAGGCAGAACAAGAACCGGATGAAGGATGAGGCCTGGGCGACTGCATACCTTCGCAGAACGCGGCACACTCTCCTACGAATCGTCCACGACGTTCCTTGATCTATATTGGAAATCGATGTAAGTTAAACACGATCAGATCCCATAACATTGCCCATTGCGCCGGTAGCCAGGATATTGGCAACCCCAGCCTTCAGAGTATTCGTCCTCGTCATTTATCGTTGAATTGCTGGGGGAGGGCAGGATTCCGTCTGCGTTCGGGGACCGATGGGAGCTGGTAGAGATGGAATGGATGACCCAACGATCCCTGCGCGAACATCAAATACCTATAAATTTGTTGCAGGATGCCAAAAACAAGGAATGTTTTTGTAAACGGTTCGAATTACGGCGTGATACTCACATTGGCTTGAGCAACAAGCTCACCGTGAAAACGAGACGTTGAGAACAGTGTTTCCCTCCTCCGAAAAGGTTCCGAAACTCAGAGGTGCCCGAAAGCTCCGTGCAGCGGGCCCAGCGGCGAGCGCAAAGGGGGTCCGCGGGGTCTCCCCGGTAGCAGCGAGAACGGAATGCCGTATCGGTTTGTATGCTAAATATGCTGTCCCGCAAGTGACGAGGAGTATTGTTGGATAGACCCATGGCTTGCGTCTGTATAGAGGACGTGGTTTCGTGGAGTTGCCGCGCGCGAAGGACGGAGGGCGAGGAAACAGACCTTTCCCCGCGCTACATCCTTTGAAAAAGGCGGGAAACAGGGTAAAAACCCGTATTTAGAGACAAAGCGGTGCTTAAAATATGTCATATGTGCCGCCAGGCAAAAGGAGGGGTCTGGGGGGAACACCGTTCCCCCCAGCGCAGAATGGTCACGATTGAGTTGTATCAGTAAATTGATGGCTGATTGATGGGACTGCCGAGGGCAAACATGTAATCACCGGAGAGGCCGGTACCACGCTCTAGGCTACTAGTAGCCGACACTTGGCTACGGTCATAACTTTTGTTAGTAGGTTTATATGGCTACAGCCATTGGATTTATTCTAAATCTTACAGCTATGGCTCGTCGCTGCAGAAAGCATGGCTCCACGGATGTCATCATAAGTTGTTGGAACCGTTCTGCGATCTTGAATTTGAAGTCCAACGGCTTGCGCGCATGAAGGAAAAACGGGGAAAGGATTGTTGGACAGAACAAGTAGATCATGTATCGTATCACAGTACGCAGCCACGGAACTAGAACGGAGTAGGCCAATGCTCAACGTACGCCAGCCGATGGATATCGATCCGTATGGTGAACATCTTGAGGGCCCTTGAGTCCCGACGCAACCTTCTGAATGACCGACTGTGGGGGTCGCCCGCGCGGCGGTGCAGTGATGTGGCTGAACATTGATTGAATGTGATCTACCTTTCGATTGGTAAGTCATATGATAGCAAGAGGCCGGCGAGCGGCGGGTCACAAACGTAAACAGAAAAAATAAAATGGAGATTTGTTGAATTTGCTTAGGTTCAATGTTCACTCGGTCGGCGCGCAAGCGCCGACCAGCTCATTGAGGGTTGTGTAACTTAGCGCTGGAAGACTAGATAGACGCCATCAGATGTGCTGTGCAAGTCACAAGACCCAAAAAGTGGCGACATTTTTGGTCTTCCCCCCTCAGACTCCCCCTAAATAGGCACATACAGGATAAATCCTGTTTCCATTTGTGAATGTGCCACATCGATCAGATTGAGTAACACCGGTATGCATTACACGTTGCAGGCCTTCCCCCAGGCCTCGGGCTGTAGTGGTTTGGTTCAGAATTCACGCGTCTCGTCCTCAGCTGACCCACCTGCAGTTAAATTTGGATGGAGAAGCTCCGGAAGATGTCGAGGTGTTGGAGGTTCCGAGCAGCGACGTGCCCAGAGATAGTAATGCCACGATAGTACGAGGAGATGATCGTGCGGAACAGTTCCACGTCGGCTGTGTCCCACTGAATAGTGAAATGGAGTAAGCGGGCGCTTAAAGAAAACAAGGAGGGCCTTTCGCGCACAATCCGGAACTCTACGGCCTTACCCTCAAGCTCAATTGTCCTGATCTTGAAGTCGACGTCAATGGTGCCGCTGTAGCTCTCGGTGTATGTGTTGTTGGCGAACCGCAGAAGATTCCCGGTGCGCCAAATCCGCCGACGCCGGGCGAAGTGGGCATGACGGCGACGCCACCGAGCATATAGGGTAAGATTTGAGAGAATCACTAAGCGGGATCTATTTAACTACTTAGTCCCCATCATCCTACGTTAGCGCCGAAACAATCCGACTAAATACCAGTTCGGAAACTCCGAGATAATCAGAGTGGTTGAAAACATTATAATTAGCTGATTTACTAGCATAGATATACAGCGGGCCGAATCGTTTTATAGAGTCAGGCCATTGGCAGCTTGGGTGGAACGAGCAGCAGGAACGACGTCAGTAGAGTTGGAACCAGAAGCAATACTGGTCGCGCTGGTGGTTGAGTTGGACGCGGAGGCTGCGCCGGTAGAGTTGGTGAAGTTATCGGAAACGGAGGCCGGCTGGGTAGGAGAGGTACCCGCATCAACCGTATTGGTCGGGAAAGCGTTTCCAGGCACACGCGGTTGATGTTGCGCAGTAGGCTGGGCGGGAGGGCGGTGGAGCCCGCAGCGCTTCAAACATGCATCCGTACCTGCCGCGATGTTGTCAGGGATCTACATAAGTAAATGAAGGTGAGCTTCGACTTCGAGGTAGTCGATATTATTTGTTTACCTTAGCCTCGAGCCCCTCGACCTCCTGCACGCCAAGACCACCCATCGTAGCGGCGACAATATCGACCGGCAGACCGAAGACTGAACGAGGGTCGGATCAGAATTATACAGAGCACAATTGCTGGGATTACTTACAGCGCTGCGCGACGGACATAACACCGGGATCTTCGCCATTGAATGCCGCTACGAACATGGCCGGTTCTTAAATACGAAGAAAATTAGAGTTGAACCAAGTGCGTCTAAAACCGATTTAAACCCACCACAGTTATCGTTCATCTCGAAATGCACCGCCCCCATGGGGAAGACTGTCATGGAGCCTGGCGGGAGCTCGTTAACCACAAAACGCGCACCGTTCTCCATGAGCATCCCCGTGCGCAGGGTTCCGTTCACGCTGAAGTTGATTTCCGTGGCGCGGGGATGCTGTGAACCATTTTTTTGTGTCTGTTAAAATCATATGTGAGAGTAAGAAACACAATGCAGACCGTATGAGGCGTATTTATCCCGCATGGGCCAAGGAAACCGACAGCTAATTTTAGTTCAGTGAATTGGACTCAAGATTTGTAAATGAACAACGCACTCATAGCAACACCGTTCCCTATTACAGCGGGGAATGTTCCCGAGGTCGCAGTGACGGTGTGCCCCGCCGCACCCTTTGTTATGCCCGCCGGAGGGTTCAGGAAGTCGAAAACGAACTAAGAAGCATTTTCAACATGTTTCTTCTACATAATACTCGCAAAAGGGGCAGCATTCAGCACCTGTTTGTCGTCCGCCAGAGTATTGATGCGGTCCACAGCGGTCGGGTCGAGGCGCAGTTGCGCGACCTCGTCGGACAACGGGGAACCGAGCACGGGCACGAAGCGCAGGACAGTGCTGAGGAGGACAGAAGCGGCGAGGGATTTCGAGAACATGGTAGTCGTTCGAATGTATTGGTTGAGAATTAACTGGGAGAAAGCTCGGCAGGGGACTAGTAAGGCAGAGAAGAAGAGGGAAATCGAATGCTCGATGCCTCAACCTCGGCATTATGACTGGCTTTTATATGCTTTTGCGTCCCCCCCACGAGAACTGCGTATGCCTGCGCTTGCGTTTCAGTGAGCTGGCCGAGACCCAATCTTCGTACGGGATCCAGATCCATCGTCTGTAGGGAACAGCGTCGCATGGTGCACGTAGATTGCAGCCCTCGGAACGGGACTCGACTTACAGAGTACACATGGTTGACTTGAACGAAACAGGAACCGCGTCGGTGTGCGCCGCCACAAATGGGATCCAAGTTAAGTAAACGTTAGCTGTTAATTAAGCTTCGATTGCGATGCAGGTCGTTCCTGAAGGAAGGTATTGTTCAGGAGATTTTCCTCATTATGTGCAGCGCGAAATTATACTCCCACCACCTTGCGCGAAGTAATAGTTGGGCAGGGGGTTTGGCGCCAGACAATCTGAACAGGTCGGTGGTCGAGACTAGACCAGGGAATGCAAATGATTCACATTTGTGAATGCTTTTTTGATGTGAGGTCGCCCGAGGCCAAGGCACGGGCTGTGGGGAGCAAGTTTGAGTATGAACGACCAGTCATTTGCCATGTTCAGGACTAGGGAGGCAGCCTGCAATATTTGTGCTCCAAGTGTACCTTGGTTGTCCGAACCCCGGACCCAACGGCTATCGGACAGACGAGGTAGTTTGAAACGAACAGTCACCAGCCACGTCCGGTGGGGAAGAAACCGGAACCCGACGCCCTTTCGACATCGGACGCGAATAAGGTTTAGACTGTTGCCCGTACCCCCTGCTCGTCTCATCACAGCATATGGCGCAATTAAAGCGACACAGCACGTTTAAGTCGCCGAATCGTGATCTGGACCAAAATGGGTTCCTGGTGACCTTTCGTGGCCAAGGCACAGACGTTCAAGACGGATCAGAGTGTGCCTGGACCGTAAGCTAAGGTTCAGTTCTCAAGACGACCGAGGTGTTCACTGTCCCGCGACGACACGAGGGTCGTACAGCTGTACAGTGGACCTTCGAGGTGTCGTCGAGTCGCAACACCCCACTCATCGCCCACAAATCCGAATCAGCCGAACCCATTCAAGTATCTCCTACCAGCTCGTTCAAATAAACTGAACAGCTTTACTTCAGATAGACATACAAGGGCTCAAACCGTGTATTTATCAGAGATTGGAGGATTTAGCAGGCTTGGGCTCCATGTGGAGTTCTTTGACCCAGTCACACCTTCCATCGGGGCGACTCTCACGGCGTGGAACTGAGAAGCGAAGCGATGAGGCGATAATTGAACCAAGTTCACAGTCGCACTCACCCCAAGCCTGACCATCTACTGTACCGGGGCACACGCTAATCCAGTCCGTCTTGGTCGGGGAGCTGAGGAACAGCGCCGACCCGCAATTCGAGCAGAAGTGGCGGGTGAGGGTGTTTCCGCTCGTCGTATCGCTGTCGTCGTACTTGCGGATAAGCTCCTTGCCTTCGGTTACGGTGATTTTCTGGCACAGAAAGGCGTGTCAGAGCGCATGCAATGCGTGCACTTCGAGGGCACGTACATCAGGAGCGAAGAACGCGTTCGTCATGAACGCGGAGCCCGCGAATTTCTTGCAGTTGATGCAATGGCATACGGCGTAGGTGAAGGGGTCGCCCACCACGGTGAACTGGATTTTGCGGCACAGACAGGATCCAAGGCGCTCGGTGGAGGACATGGTGGTGGTGTTAGTAACTGAGGAACTGCGGGGCCACTTATGACTCCATGAAGTCAATCGATTCCTTTAGCGGCCGGGCCCGCACCGCTTGATGGTGGCGAACGGCTTGCCATTCGTCAGTGAGGTCACGGTTTGCGGAGCTATAGCGGACTCAGTCGCCAAAAGGAAACGCAAAGAGTGGGTATCAGCGCTCGAATCAGCGCCAGCCGTGCCAAGAAATGGCTTCTGAGGTTCAGCTACATGTTTGTCCGCGGAATTTCCGGGATTGGTAGATGTACTACGCGTCCGACACAACGATACAAGAAAACAAAGGGACGTGAGGATGAAGAGCAAAAGAGTTTCCGCTTAGGTTTGAGATGAGCTTCGATGTTCAACAGAAGGACAACAGACTACAGTATACGGGTTCAAGTGTTTGAACGGACAAGGATAATCTACGTGATTAGTTGTACAAAATGTACCTTCGTTTACTTCTTCTTTCTATTCGCTCTTCTTTATCGCCTTGGTGAGCATCGCGTCGCGCTCAGGCCCCACGCCAATCCACTCTACTGGCACCTTGAGGAAATCCTCGATGAACTCCACGTACGCACGACATTTTTCGGGCAAGTCCTCATATCTGCGCACATGCGCAATGGACGTCTCCCAGCCGGGGAGCGTCACATACTCCACCTCTACCGCCGCCAGCACGCCGAGGTCTGCGGGGAAGCCCGGGAGCGGCGCGCCGTCCTTGTCCTTGTACGCGACCGCGACCTGGATCTCGCGCAGGCCGTCGAGCACGTCGAGCTTCGTGAGGTTGAGCGCGTCGTATCCGTTGATCAAACACGAGTGGCGCAGCACGACGAGGTCGAGCCAGCCGCAGCGCCGCATGCGGCCCGTCGTGACGCCGAACTCGCGCCCGACGCGCTGGAGGTGCTCGCCGGTGGCGTTGAGCTGCTCGGTCGGGAAGGGTCCGCCGCCGACACGCGTGGTGTACGCCTTGACGACGCCGATGGCACGCCCGATTGCGCGCGGGGGAAGCCCGAGGCCGGTGCAGACGCCGCCGACGGTGGTGGCGGAGGAGGTCACGAAAGGGTAGGTGCCGAAGTCGAGGTCGAGCATAGCGGCGTTGGCGCCTTCGACGAGGACGCGTTTGCCAGCTGCAAGCGCCTGATGGATGTACACCACACTGTCGATTACATATGGCTTGAGGCGTTCGGCCAACGCCTGATAGTGCAGGATTTCGGCCTCAGTGTCGTATTCAAAGTGGCCGTAGCGTTTAAAGCGGTTCTCGACGACCTTGCGGAACTTGTCGGCGAAATTAGCGTGATCGAAGAGATGGTGCACACGCAGGCCCGAGCGAGACGCCTTTGCAGAGTATGCTGGGCCGATGCCCTTCTTTGTGGTCCCGATGCTGGGTGACGATAAAGATCAGGCGCGATCGCGGAAGATCAGGTAGCAAACCTCGACCCGCCGAGCTCGACTTCCTTCAATCCGTCGACGATCTGGTGAAAGTCAAAGACGAGGTGGGCGCGATCGGAGATGAAGAGGCGTCCGGTGCAGTCAAGACCCTGAGATTCCAAGGCCTCGAGTTCCGCAAAAAAGGATGGGACATGTACTACGACGCCGTTTCCAATAAGACCAGTGCAGGAAGGATTGACGAGACCGCTAGGGAGGAGATGGAACGCAAAAGTAGTGCGGACGCCGTTGACGGGAACGACGATGGTGTGGCCGGCGTTGTTACCACCAGCACATCTTGCGCAGACGTCGGCGTCGGCAGCGAGGATGTCGACGAGCTTGCCCTTGCCCTCGTCGCCCCACTGCGACCCCAACACGACTATCGTAGTCATAAAATACAAGCCCGGCTGCTTGGTGTCGCGCTCGAGTATTTGGTGAAAGAACAAGCGCAAAACCGGCCCGGACCTGATTCGAACCGACCCCTGTCAGCCGCTCTTTCTTTCTTCCTTCCACCTCGCACCGGTGCATCTAACCAACTTATTGCTTTTCATTACTCTGCTGGCCAGTAATCTGACATGTTCTTCGCCCGAAACTCGCCCCCGACGGATCCCTACACACCTCTACCAAAAGCACCTCGCGGACGAGCTACTTCAGACGCAACCCGCCTACGTTCTGCTTCTGTATCTTTCGTCCCCGAGCAAGCACCGCACACGGACAAGACATCAAAGCGGCATACATACCACGCCCTGCAATCAGTCGGAACGACCGCTGCTCGGAATAGGGTCATGTCACTTCCATCCGCGGACGAAGCGTACGGAAGAGGCCGGGCTCTGCAGTCAACGCGTTCTGCCCACAAGATCTCATCTGGCGAGAACACGCCGCTCGGTCCACGTCGATTAGAGAACTCGGATCCTAGGACTCTTCTGCGGACTCTTAATACCTTGCTCGACCCCAAATCTCAGCGTATTCCGGATTTTCTTGATGTCGACCACCTCATGGCACTGCACGAACGCGATCTGATGGAGCGAGAGCAGAGGGACGCGATAAAGCTCAAGGCACGAAGTGATCGCGCGCACGGCGGTGTCGTATGCAGTGGGCTCAGTGCGTTATTTCATTGGACTTTTCTGCCTATGCTCACATGGTTCTCTAGCTGTCTTCGGCTCTTCCTTGCGAGAGGCTACGATGTTTGCGTCCAACTCGACTGTACTCGGTGGCTATGAACATGACTTGCCTATCGTCGTTTTCCGTTGTGTCCAAGAGCTGTGTCGGCACGGTTCGTACCTCTTCGTATTTGGCTCCTCCTGGTACTGAGCGTTCCTCGTAGGCTTCCACCCGCCACGACAGCCAAAACCGGACCGCGACCGCCTTCTCGCCCTTATCAGTGCTTTCGACTCAGAACCCCAGTTTGGAGCGACTACGCCTTTGTTTGGTCCCTATGAGCTCAGAGAGGTCTATGCTCTCCTGACGACATATCTCTTTGCGCTTCCCGAACCAATCCTGAGCTCCGAGATGTTCGAGGCTATATGGACGTGGTGTGTTCTTCCGTCCCTCCGCAGCACCCACTTCTTGGAGGACGACAATCGGGTTAGCCGCCAAGCGCCCACCGACGCTGGGATTCACATTGCTCAGCTTCTCCTTCTCTTGCTCCCGCTGCCCAATTTTTCTCTCGTTGTGTACATGATGGGTTTCTTCCAGCGGCTTCCGCACATGGTCACTGAAGACGTCGGGAGGGCGGTGTTTGCGGGCAGTTGTGCCAAGTCTAACGCTTCCGATGGACGGGCTGAAAGAGCAGAAACCATGCTGCGGTGGCTCCTAGACCGGTGGGATGCTATCAAAGAACTTCTCTCGCCCCTCGAACCCCAGCAAGCCGGGGTCATCGCTGCCACAGAAAGCTCGTGGTCGCCTGTCGAGTCGCCTCCAGCCGCACAGGTAACGGGAATGGACGCAGAGTTTACGCCAATCGGTGGTAGCGAGCCTTCGCGCGGTGAGCTCTTCCCTCGCCTGGCGCAGGCGTATGGCATTGATCTTGTTCTGTAGCCCCGCTCATGCGGCTACCCTCAGACGGTTTGTTTGAGAAGGCCATCGGCACCGAGTCCGACACGTCCAGCATCTCATCCTCGGCTGCTCGTGAGTACCCATGTCTTACGTTCTGGCCATTCATTTATGTCTCCATAGTCGGGGAACGGCTACTCGATGTCACATTGGAGTTTGCGAAAGATGCTCAGCGCGACGAGAAACGGTGGAACAACAGCCACGCGAGTGTCCCTGACGACATATCATCTGTCAGCGACGACTCGGGGTACACGTCTCCCGAGGAAGACCATGATGCGCCTCCCTCCCCCGCAAGCCCCGGAAGAGCGCGAAATGACCCACACCCAAGCCCTCCGGCGCATCAGTCTTCTGGAGCGCGAGCTCGAGCGGAGCGACGTCGCCGTCGGCGAGGCCATCTCGGAGACCTTCAAGGCGCGGGAGCAAGTCAAGGAGCTCGAGGCGAAGCTGCGTGTGTACGAGAAGCGCCCGCCGGTGCTGGAGCTGACGCTGGATAAGCGCGCGGCGGACGATTGGCATGCGGTTCTGCAGGCTGATACAGAGGCGCTGAAGTGGCAGCTGGCGGAGGCGCAGAAGGAGCGCGATGCGGCGTTGCAGGTTGTGGAGGAGATCAAGACGCTTGTGAGGTCGCGTGGGTGTTCCCTTTAGTTGTGTATCGGCAAATTTTGAGTCCCAATAATTTTTCGATTTTGCTTCACATTTGTGAGTCGACCTGAAACGCAGCGACCACCTTTTCAAGGTTCTCTACCGGAAGTGGCCAATCGAAGTTTCAAGTGCGTATATAGCACTGGCGTCCAGTCGCCCCTGGCGTCGACCATGCATTTTCCGTTCTTCGTCTTTTTCCATGGTTTCAGCTGTGGGTGCCCATTGTCCCTCCCATCATACTTATGTACCAACGTATTGCTCTAATACGGAACGAAGCACCCCAACGTCTTTTTGCAATGGCATCAACTTCAAGTCTGAAGAGTACCTGTGCGGCGACTCCCGGCTCGGGCCCAAGGAGCTCCCCGCATCGCCCTCCCCCCCCCTGCGTTGCTGTTCGTCGGCTATCAGCGCCTCGGCGGGCTCTGCGTTCCTCAAAAAGTGGATCGACCTTGAGGCCGCCTACTCGGACACCGACCCTCCGGCGGACGGCTTCCAGCTATCCACACGACACAAACCCATCGCGAACGACCAGGTACTCCAGCGGGACACGCTCATTCGTTATGATGACTGGAGTCAGGGCGGCGTTCTTTAGTCAGCTGGGAAGGGGACGGTGTTTCAAACGAGGACCAGCATCGAGATGCTCGTTTGGGGCGATTTTTTAACGAGGGTCATGGAGTAAGTTGCAGAGACGCGGTCCAGCTCTAAGCCTCGGTGATGAAATTACAGGGGGAATAATTATGGATTCGCAGGGGAATTAGGATCAAACAACAGATATAACACGAGCGTCAAGTGAACAGTCGAGTTTGATGAGTCGGCTCACTGGTAAAGAGGTGAGAGGCATTGACGAAGACGGAGGAGGCAACGCACAAAGGAATCGAATGCTGACTACTCAACTGAAGGTGAACTCCTGGACCGTGGGGAGCAATGCCCCGCAGTAGGTAGGCTCAGGCACCGATGTTACACTTGTGACGTGCACCTGCTCCAGCTTGCAACCGGATTTTGCTACGAATGACGCCAGGGATTCAATGGGGTTCGGCCCAAGGAACCGCTCTGGGATTTTGATACTGCGGAGAGCAGGGACGAGCAAAGCCTCGAGATACCTCATCATCCCGGAATCCGGCGGAGTCCCCAAGATCAATGATTCCAAGCGGGAAAGCGTAATATCTGGCTCCAGCTCGTCATTGCCAGGATCTAAGCAGAGGTTCATGCAGCAGTGAACCAAGTTCGATGTCTGCTGCAGAATAGGAAAACATTCGGAGGGGTAGACATAGAAGAAAGTGATCGAAGTCAATTGAGCCCATGGTAAAGTGACGGTCAGAGCGGCAATATCATTGAGAGTGGCTGCGCGTAGCATGGGCAACTCGTCAAATGCAACCTCGGTTCCAAGTCTCGAGTCATCAAGCACCAGATATAGGTCTTGGAGCAGGGGGCATCGGGCCTTCGAGGGCGGGGAGAGATGACGCAAATTCGAGTCTCAAGTGCTCAAAGCGAGAGCGGTGGAGAGCGAAATTTGCGAAAACTTCGGTGAAGTCTATCCCTCTCTCGTAGTTTTCATCAAGGTCGATGGAAAGCGGGCAATAACGGGACTGTGTGAGCCACAGATAACCTATGTGGACATTTCGCGCGAAGGGAATGGCCTCGTAGGATAATGAAATGGCCCGCCAAAGTGCAGGAGTTTCCAGCGCAATTTCTCGCCACTTGCGACAAATATGGGTGAGGAGAGTTGGCGAAAGATTTCCGGTGAGCGGTGGACAGAGAGGGTAGATTGGCAAGAAGTGGATGAAGATCTCCGAAACAATTTCGTTCGGCAACGTCAAGACCGGATACTTGTAAGAATCGATCCGCTCTTGCGCGAGCGCTTTTTCTATTCGTAATGCTCTAAGCCTGTGCTCGAGGTCGCCGATTTGGACGTCGAGATCTGCGACGCGAATACGGTCCTCTTCAAGGGCGCTCATGCCGAGCGCGTAACCTGCAGTAAACTCAGATTCGGTATTGAAGATGATTCCATTTGTTGGTACGTACGTTGATACGACTTTGTGGTGGATTTCAGCGGTAGAAAGAACCTGGTGGCACTCGTCGCTTTGAAAGAAAGAAGGTCGTGCATCGCCACTGATGTGGCATCAGTGAGCAAAATGGAGGCTTTCGAAGGGCGCAGAGATTTCGAGCCGGCTTATTCAAGTTGTAGAAAGACTCTGAAAGAGAATCTCTTCGTAAGTGATTCAATACCTGAGTCTTGCTGATGATGATTTCTCGCATGAAGCTAGTTGTCCACTTTCAAGATCTTTGACGCCGCAAAAATTCGATCCTGGCCTGCGTCAAATTGGTGGGGTGCAGAGTCCTGGGATTAAATACCGCTTGAGCCTGGCCAATTCAATCATTAGGCAAGTCCCAGTGTTCATTTACCGCAAGGCTGTCAGACGTTGTCTCAAATACGTGTTGAGTTCGATCTCGCATAAGTAGTACCTACCGTGTATCTGCTGGAAAAAATTACGACAGCGCAATTACCCGCGAGCACCCCGTTCTGGTATAAATATCATGTCCTGTCAGATTCATGTTACCTTGCTTGGTTTGGGGGTGAAACAGTTATGAGCAAAGGTGCTATTTTGAAAACGACAGGCAGTTTCGAACTTTCAACTTTAGAGCTCACCTTAACCGAACCCCCCATTAGGGCTCCAGCTCCACAAAAAGCTCACAATCAGTCTCTCGAGCCCTCATCACTATGCCTTGGTGGAGCTCGCGTGCCCTGGCCCGAACCCAGCTCGAAAATCGATTGAACTGCCTATCGTTTTCAAAACAGCTGTCATGTACAAATATCTCTTGAATCGACAGAGTACAATCGCCCCAAGTTTCTGAGGCCTCTGATTTCTCTTCTACGCTCCCAATCACTTGCTTTTGCGGCAATTTGTGTTTTCTTAGAATTTTCGCAAAACTTGGGATCGGAAGCAAATTGGATTGATCGGCCATCAGAGAGATCGGCGCTTCTCACCAGGTGGCGATGCAAGTTTCCATCTTTTCTGATCAAACACAAGAACAAATATCCTGACTTGTTTCCATGTACGGTATCTAGTTCTTGGTTGAGGTCGCGTCAAAGTCAGTCAGAAATCCCCCCTCATAATTCGAATCGGACTCCTCGAACGCAGCCTCAAAAAACGCCGTCAGAACCTGCGCTGAACCTTGAAGGCAAAAACTTACGAGTCAAGTCCAAGGAAGTTGTTCGCCGTCAACGGTCACACCAAAGTCGGAAGAAACCATGATGAGGACTACTGTGAAGCCAACTGTTGACGCATCATCATTCTCGTAGGATATGGTGGCGCCGCAGTATCAAGGAGCCACATGTGCGGGATAATTTAGAATGGGGCTCAACTTGAAAGGTGAGGTATTAAGTCTGTAAACTTACCAGGCGGTCCAGGCCTCCGAAGGGGTGGGATAGAGGCGTAGTTTCCCTTGGCGATGGCAGACGTGACGAGGTCGATCCGAGCGACGGAGATGCCGGAGCTGAGGTAGGGAATCTGGACACTACTCGTTATGGAACAAAGTGATGGCCGCTAGGTTTTTTGGTCACTGCTAGGCAACGGGAGTATATTTTTGGACAAAATAAATTACCAGATAGCCCAGAAAGATGATGTGCACATTTTGGAGACATTGATAGCATCAAAATATTTTGATATGTGATCAAACGAGCCAGATATTTGAAAATGCGATTTTTCAACTCTGGCAAATATTTTTTGAGAAGAAATGTAAATCACCCATATTGTAGCCCTAGATGTGGTGTTTCATCTGACACTTTGAATTTTGTAAAAATATACAGGCAACATTGAGAAATTAGGACTGCAAATTTCGAATTTTGGCTGATTTTGGCTGATTTGAGCAAATTTTAGTGATTTTGGTCATTTTGCGGCCCAACTATCTCGATGTTGCCTGTATATTTTTGCAAGATTCAAAGTGTCAGATGAAACACCACATCTAGGGCTACAATATGGGTGATTTACATTTCTTCTAAAAAAATATCTGACAGGGTTAAAAAATCGCATTTTCACATATCTGGCTTGTTTGATCACATATCAAAATATTTTGATGCTATCAATATCTCCAAAATGTGCACATCATCTTTCTGGGCTATCTGGTATTTTATTTTGTCCAAAAATATGCTCTCGTTGTCTAGCAGTGACCAAAAAACCCAGCGGCCATCACTTTGTGCCATACCTAGTACATCGAAATCAATCTCGGCCGCCGATAAAAAACTATAATTTGAAGGCAACACATACCAATGAGGTTTCATGGTCAAAGCCTTGGCTCAGGTGGGTCCATTTAGTCCGTGGCGGCTATTGACGGGGAGGAAGGTGAAAAGTTAAAACTGTCGAGTACCCTCCAGTGTCAGTAGGTTCGCCTTTTGACGACTCCGCGAAGGCAGCCCGCAAAGCAGTCTTGGATTGGACTCAGACTGAAGGAAATACCGGCGCAAACTCACAGGCCCAAGTCTAATTTTGGTTTCTGTAACGTCGAAGTCTCCAGAAGAGTCGATGACAATTGCCATGAAGCTCTGCTTGAAATCGAGTTTATCGCTGTTGCTGTGGATCACGGTGGCTCCGCAGTCCGCGAGCGAATGGCGGGCGGAGCAAAAGTCAGGCAGCGACACGGCACTGGTACTGGCACTGGGAGGAGCCTTACTTGCCCTTGAAGAAGGCCGGGATAGTGGCATAGTTTCCATTCGCGATCGCCGACTTGACGAGGTTGACGTGAACGTCGGATCCGAAGCAGGGGAGCTGCGGTAGTTCAGTATGTTGGCGGGCAGACAAATTTCGATGACTCAGACTGAACACGCACCGACGAGGCGTCGACCACATGGAGTGATTCCACCCCGACTATGCCGGTCGATGGGGAGGCGACTGCCCCAGTGGCAACGAGAACAAGTGCGAGCAGAGAAGTGAAGGCGGCCATGGAATAAAGAGACCAAGAAAAATTCAAGTTGAGCCACGAGATTGTCTCCCTCGATTCGTGCGCTTCTATACGATGATCGGCAGAGCGCCCCAAGTAGAGCGCATATGCTCCTGTGTCGCATCAGGCCGTCCCAAAGCCTCGACGCGCGTCTGTCGCCATCCTAACAACTCGTCGAGGAAATTATTTCCCTGATTCTACTCCATCGGCATGGAGTCGAAGGAAAGACACAACGTCCCGAGTACATCCCGCGTGAGGATCTGTATGGACATATGTCGTTCCAACTCAGTCGTGACGATGGGAGGAGAGAACGTGTTGTCGCTGATGGGAGTTTTTTGATACTCGCCCGACGACGATTCTGCCGAACATTTTGGCGTAGCAACTCTGGTTGAGGATTCTCTGCCAAAAATTGGAATGTACTAATTTAATGCGAAGGCATGGTGCAATGCTCTCGGTTGAAGATTTGGCAACGCAAATTGAGTTGCTGCCTTTGATAGTTTCAACTTGAACTTCCGCATTCGGACAGAAGGGGAGTTGATAGAAGAGTCCGGAATCGAGAAGACCGGCAGGGTCCCATACGCTTCATTGATTCATCGAGGCGGTAGAAGCGAGAGAAAAAGACCAGTACACTGATATTTGGATTCCTCATATGGGCATTGAGGTGATGGTTGAATTTCGGGCATCTCGGGCTCTGGAATAACTTAATGTCCACCGTCTAGATTTGATGGATGTAGCGGTTGGATCCCTTAACCCATTTCTTCCAGGAAAGTGTTTTCAACTGTTCGACGCCGCCTGGAGTGTACTGGCCGCGCTAGTACGTGTTCTCCAAAAACCAAGAACCCGTGGCCTCCGCTTGGTGTAGCGGTCGGATCTCGCAGCTCATTTCTTCCGTTATAAATGGGGAGGTCGAGTGTTCGATTCCGCCAAGCGGAAAGCTTGGGCCCGGGGCTGTGGGTGTGCCCGCGAAGCTTTGTTTGTATCAGGCCCTATGCGATACGGGTTTCGGTGTTGTCGTATTTTCTCTTTTCTTTTTGTTTCATCATCCAACTTGAAGTCCAACTGGACTAAAATCTTGGACTTGGTCGTGCATAACTCTCCTTTTTATGAGGGATTTTAACGCTGAGGGGCGACTCATTCCTGAATTTCCATGTCTATGAACGCGGAGGTGAATGCCCACGCGTTGTTAACAGACGCTTGTTGGGCGGAGCCTCGGGCCGCAGGAATTGATACGCGATCCCTGGTCACATGACCGCGTAAACACTGTTGGCCACGCCCAACACCAACACGACCCGCGCAAATGGCGACCGAGGCGCAAACGCCAAAGAAAGGCGTGCACTGGGGACTAGAAGACCCGAGCTTTGGCTCCCCGTTCTCAGATGCATCCTCTGCGATGAACTCCACGTCCAGTCTCGACTTTGTCAACTCTCAACTCGTTGCCCATGGCTTCGCGTCAGCCCCGGGTCTCTCCCTGGACGGAATCAATAACGCAGATCTTGAGAGGGTTGTAAAATGTCTCCTGGGGATGCTCAGCCAACGAGTAGTGAGTCACCTCCCTCTGAAGTGCGCTTTCAAAGGCTCATCATGACTGTAGGACGATATGACCCGCACAGAAGATCTCACCACGAAGCTGCGAACGTTATCTTACGACCACGAACGCCTTACGGCGATGCATCGCACGGCGACAGACACCGCAGCAAACGCGGAGCGCGAGACGAACCTCCACAAGTCGCGATTAACGTGCGTGCTTCTTCGTGTTGACAGTGCCTGGTCTAAGGCAATACGTGTAGTGCAACAACCCGATTATTGCAGGCTTCCGAGTCCGCTCACAAGAACACGTTGGCAGAGCTGCAGCGCGCACGAACGGCCTTGCAGGCAGTGCGCGC
The DNA here is from genome assembly GCA_014462655.1 of Mycena venus. Classification (NCBI taxonomy): domain Eukaryota; kingdom Fungi; phylum Basidiomycota; class Agaricomycetes; order Agaricales; family Mycenaceae; genus Glaucomycena; species Glaucomycena venus. The sequence goes on along the minus strand of JACAZI010000007.1, from coordinate 4,440,019 downwards.
CACCCACCAAACAGAGCTCAAGAAGAAAGAGAAGGAGGTGGAGCGGATCGTCGAACGATGGGGAAAGCTTGCAGACATGCAGGCCAAACTCTCAAACACGCCCAGTGGTCTGAAATGCGCGAACCTCAAAGTGGTGGACGGCACGGAAGTCATTGGAACGGGTCCTGGGGTGGCGGAGCTCGCGCTCGAGCAGGCTGAGGAGGCGCGACAACGACTCAGCCAGGAAAACGCCAGGCTTCGTGGACTGCTGCTTGGCGCCGTAAATGAGGCCCAAGCGATGCTACACCTCGCACGCAAATCGGAGCGGGAGGAGGTATGGCTTGTCACTTTCTCCTATTCAAAGAATACTAATGGTAGTGGTACAGCCCGTTCCGTTCACTCTGTCGACGCTTTTCCCGATGACGCCCCAAGATGCTGCCACCGACAGATTGACATCTTTGCTAGTTGCGCTCCGAGAAGCAGTAACACGTCCGCTCCCCACTGTCATCACCCCTTCTACATCTGCTAGCTCAGTCCCGGTTCCCGACGGCGAGCTTCTCCGACTTCAGGGAGTCATTGAGCAGCTCAAGGCTGAGATTGAGCGTTCCCAGAAGGAGTCGATGGTCCAGGCTGCGCAAACGCAAGCTGTGTTCGATCAATTCGCTGGAGACCGTAGAATCGTTGACACCGACATGGGGGATGCGAGCGTCGACCTAATGATTGCGCCCGTCAGAGACGCCGAGAAGGAGCGGCTAGAGAGAATTAAGGCCCAACTCGAGCTCGAACGCAGAAACTTTACCGACGCCGCTTTGAAACTGGGACAAGAGAAGGCTGCTTTAGAGGTGCCATTTCGTGATCCATTGTTGAATGGGAGCTCATACTCTTGATACAGGCGGAACGGATGAAACTCCTGGATGAGAAACGATCATGGGAGGTGGATAAGATGCTCGCAGAGCTTCCACCAACGCCCAATCCGCATTCGCCTCTCAAGGCTTCGACAAGTAAAAAGGCCGCTCGCAACTCTCCACGCAAGTCCCCAGCAAAGGTGGTTAGTGTTGGGAAAGCCGGTGCAAACAGGAAAACAACCCGAGTATCGCGACGATCGTCCCTCGTCTCCCCACCGAGGATCCAGCCCGCCTTTGAAACGGAAGTCCTTCCACCGCTTCCGGCGCCATCATTCACCTCTATCTCTTCATCGCTCCTCCCTACCTCATTCGTCCTGCCCCCCGCCCTCGCCCAGCTCAGCCTTCCCTGCCCCAGCCCTCTTACTCTCTTCTTCATCCCCGCTACTTGAGCTTCCCCAGCCGCCCGCCTCCGCGTCAACCGAACCTGGGCCCTCCACCCCGCCCAACCTCCGCCTCCCCTTCCCGATGGCAAAACCCTTCATGCCGCGCATGATCCACGCGTACTCCCCCCGCCAAACCGAGCCCGCTTAGCCGCATTCTCATGCTGGGCAACTCCCCCGCCACTCCGAACGAGGGTGACCCTGACGGTGATGCGGGAAACACGTCAACGCCGCTTGAAGCGCTGCTCGAGGAGGACGAGGGTGGGGCCGCGCTCGTCGACGCGCTGTTCCCTGAGATGCCGGCCGTGCGGCAGCCGACGCTCGCGGAAGAGCTAGGTGTGTCAGAGTCCCCGCCCGAGAGCCCTGAAGCGCCCGCGTCGGCACCGGTGCCTGTAATAGCCAGTTCGCTCGGTGGACGCGTATTCTCGCGAGAGCCGAACAATGTGCGCTTTACGGCGCAGGAGAAGGGCAAGGGCCGTGTGTCGGAGGTCCCGGGGGCAAGGGGAGCGAAGTCGGTCGGGGAGAAGGAGAATGGGAGCAGTCAGGGGATCAAGCGGAAGTTGGTGGGGCCGCTGAAGCTGTCGCCGCCGCTGGCCATGGGGAGCGCGGCCCCCGGTGATATCGTGGCGGTGAAGAAGCCCAAGCTCAGGGCGCAAGGGAGTACGGTTGGGAACGGGAAGTCTGGGTCCGGGTCGGGGTCTCGCGCGAGGGTGATGGCGAAATTACCTGTGTCTTCGGCTGCGGCGGCGAAAAACCCCGGTCCGAGGAGAGTGCTTGTTGATAGTGCGGAAGCACCTCGCGGCTGGCGAGGGTAGGTCTACGCTATTAGGGATCAGTTCTCTTGATTTTATATCCATCCATCTTCTGCAATGATTTCTATATCATTCATGTTCATTTTACAATACCTTCGCAATGACAGGAGTTTTCGTAGGATATATGTATTCTCCGTGGCGAGGTGAATGAGAAGAAAGTGCCGACGAGACCATTGAGTGGTTTTCTATTTTTTCCCCCTTCTTTGGTTGCAATGAGGGGTCTTGCTCGAAAGAAAAAAGAATTTTGGCAAGGACCAGAGCACTTGACAATAGAGTTCCAAGTTTTCTTGAAGCTGCGTGGAATCTGGATGAGAAACGCTGATGAACAGTGAACCAAGGGTATACCAAAGTGACTCGGAACCCCAAGTCGAAGTATCTTCATACATTTGGAAGTATCTATTACAAGTGCTGGTAGTAAGTACTCAAGGCGTAACATGAAACGGTCTTTGGCTCTCTCCTCCGTTGAGGCCTTCTGTTCTCAGTGGAAGGATCCCTCTTTCCTCCGCAACGACCTTCTTCTTCCAAAGCACACCCGCATAGTCCCCCTTTTGATAGTTTCTGGTGGGGTCAGGATAGTCTCTCCGCAGCCGAGTCATGATCATGAACTGTTGGTGCTGTTTGTACGGATCGGTTGTCCCGGACTGCATCAGACGGGCAGAGGTATTGGCCACGCCTTCCACTGTAAATACCGGCTGCGCAAGAGGGAACGAGGCCGGCATTTCAAGCTGCAATCCACTCCGGAGGACTGGAGCCGCGGCACCCGACATAAGGTAGTGTGGGACAGGGTGCTGAATCATCGCGTTCCCCACAACAGTTACTGGTACCATCGCCTGGAGCGTCATGGAGCGGTACCACCTGGAGTTTGAGATGGCTGGCTTTCCGACCCGAGTGTACATGTCCCACAGCCCTTCTTCCGTCCCCGCGGCTTCGTCTGTGGTCATTTCCTCGTCCCCGGGGACATTAGACTTGAAGCGGTTTGGCTGCATGCACTTGGCGACGTCGATCGAGTATAGCACGGTGAGTCCGAATTGGAGGAAACTCTCGCCAGTGGTATAATACGAGGTAAAGTCCACTGGGGTTTCAGGCGGAACCTCGATCTCGAAATCGTAGTATGGGTTAGCAGGTGAGATGGGTTTGTTCTCCGTGGAAGAGAAACGTCCGTTGCGGACCATCCATTCTTCGTCGTTTTCGTAGAAAAGATAGGCATAATTCTCAGACTCCGCGTAGAGCTCGCGCCTGCCATATGATGGATTGCACGGCCAGGACGTGGCATTATAGAATTCCACATCACCACCGGCCGCAGCCTGCGCCTGCGCCCAGTGATCGCGGGACAAGGTCATTATGTTGAGGGTAATGTCGGACATAGTTGTTGACCCGTTCTTTGTGCTGTGCACAGTCACCCGTCCTTTCAGGAGCCGGCCTGAAATGCAGAATCAGTCGAGTAGCCACGACACGCAGTAAGAAATACATACCCCTCTGAAGGACGTTCCCTTCCTCAAGAGTTATTTCCGCAGCGAACGAGGAGCGGTCCGCTTCAGGGAGGCATTTCTCCAAGTCCTCTGCACGTTTATTCCACGCGGGTGAGCCATTGTCTCTGCATTCGGAATCCTCAAATGTCGAGCTCCACGTGAAGGGCGCCGGGACGTTCATTTGCGACGAGGAGGGGATGAACGCTGTGTAGCCCGCTGCCACATCTTGAGTGTGTCCGTCAGTAAAAGTTACGACCTGGATGTCGTAGAATCAGCAGGATTTCTTCAAGTGAAAGAAACATACGGCAAAGTAGCGATAACCGAGATCGCTGGAAGAGTGTTGCGAAACGGGGCCGCCCTCGAGGTAGTGGTACTTCTCTGCAACGGGAGGATAATTCACACGCGGGACCGCGACAGTAAAGGCGGCGACGATTGGCTGCGAGAGGTCTGTGATACATTGAGCGGCGACAAGGTGAGCGGGGCCAAGATACGAACCGGGATTATTTTCAAGTAGGATCACCTCAGTAGTCCATGCTCGTCTTTCTTCCGCTTTCACAGTCCACAGTTCTGGATCGCTCAAGCCATCGTCGTGTGCCTGATAGTCGTATACGCCATCGCCTCCCATCCAATCCGCATACCCTAACGGTGCACTCTGGTTCGAAAGTTGCACCTCCGGGACGACGGCACCTCTTTTGAGGTATTTAAACTCGCCAAACTCATCGAGCTGCAGGCGGAGCGCCACGGACGCGATCTGGTTCGCACATTCTGCGCGCGGGACCTTGATGCGGAGCTCGCCTGTACGAGACAACCATTACGGTGAGTCCTTCGACATGTAATTTGCGACGTACCACGAGAGATGTGGTCTGGTGAGAGGTCTTCTGCACGCACCCAAGCGCGGACGGTACAGGGCTCAGGTTGAATGGTCTCGATTTCCTCGGAGATCGACTGGACACCAGACGCGAAAGACACCGCGAATACTACAGTCGACAAGATTGAAACAGGGCGAGTCTTCATGGTTTGGTGAAGCTTGAGATGACTGGAGTGCCTTTATCTACCCATCCACGAAGGCGGTACCGGAAACTTCGACCAGTTTATCGAACAACTTGACAACAATCACATAGCGCTTTCCAGCGTTACGCAATGCGGGAGTTGAGCAAGCTGTGGACAAGCTGTCGGAGCGCTCGTAAGATGGTGCATCACAAACTGCAAACTTGTAACATCTGTAAGATTAGGTTGAGATGAAGATACATATTTCGACTCGGGTTCTGACTCGAGTCACATTGTTTCCTTCGAGATATATCCTTTATCGAGCTGAGATTCACAGAAGTTCTGTCCGATTGCGCGCGGGCAGAATTAACGGATGCTGCTTGATTAATTTTTGAGGTTGTTCAGTTCGGTTCAAGGATTGTAGCGCGTGGGAAGTTTTGTGATACAGCATCTAATTACTGCCTCGAACATGATCACCAGATCCGCAGCTCAAGCGCTTGAGCGCTGGGGTGATTCTCGTCCCCAATAGTCTCCAATCCACCAGCCCCACTCTTCTCTATTGCAGCATGGGCCGTGTCTTGCTCAAGGCTTGTTTTACGCTCTGTTTCGCTATCCCACGTCCTAACGCGATTGGGCCAGGTTATAATTCTAGGCGACAGTGGGTTCGTTATTATGATCACTAATGGTGTCTTGATACCAAGACTCTCTCTGTAGTGTCGGCAAGACCTCCTTGATGAACCAATACGTGAACAAACGATTCAGCAACCAGTACAAGGCTACCATTGGCGCTGACTTGTGTGTTCATTGTCGTTTGTGCGGGAAACTCTGCTAATTCAGATCAGCTTGACAAAGGAAATCATGGTCGATGACCGCCCCGTCACCATGCAGGTTTGTTTCGAAGTCCAGTCTGGAAATGCAATTACTCAAGCGTACGAAAGTTATGGGATACCGCTGGTCAAGAGCGTTTTCAGTCTCTGGGTGTGGCCTTTTACCGAGGCGCCGATTGCTGCGTCCTTGTATACGACGTCAACAATGCAAAATCTTTCGAAGCGTTAGACAGCTGGCGGGACGAGTTTCTTATTCAGGCCAGCCCACACGACCCAGAAAACTTCCCCTTCGTCGTCTTAGGGAACAAGATTGACGTCGAGGAAAACAAGCGGCAGGTGCGTGACCTTGAGTCGTTGATTGCTGCGGCGCTGACGGCTTGCGCAGGTATCGCAGAAGCGCGCAATGGCGTGGTGCCAATCCAAGGGCAACATTCCTTACTTTGAGACGTCGGCCAAGGAGGCTATCAATGTGGAACAAGCGTTCCAAGCTGTGGCCAAGAATGCACTGCAACAGGTCCAGGAGGAACCCCCGTAAGACTCTGTACCCACCTCCAACTGAATAAAACAGTCTGACAGACTTCCGTCCAACAGGTATGTTGACTACCCCATCCAGCTGGGCCCAGGGAATTCGCAGAGCTACGGCTGCAACTGCTGAGTAACCGCGGGGGGTACGAAGCTCCAGATGATATCTATATCTATACCTGCGGCCGAGTGACGACATGTATGGTGTACAACTCGAAAAATCCTTGGAAGGGCACAGTGGTGGGTGGTGGATGTTATAGTACTTTATCGATTCGCCCGCCATAGTCGGACATTGTATATATATTGACTAGTTTATTTTTCAGAATCGCAGGGGAAACTATCAACAGTTGACCACTCTATAGCACTCGCGACTGGCACCCAAATCATCTCAATGCCGCCCAAACGTATCCAGTGGGATCTCATAATCCTTTACACTCACCCGGTCCAATGAATCGAAGTCGCAAGTACCGCTCATGCGCGCTTATGGGTCCCGCGCTCAAGTCATCTCCACCTGAGTTCCTGTTTCCCAGGGAAATTTCTTTGCTCTCGTTACTGTTGACTGCGGTATTTGTGGTATCTCTCGCGTCTGATATTGTGACCGATCCTTGCGCGAAGATCTGGCGCCTCTTTCATCTCAAAGCCGTTCAAACACCCGCCGCGGCTCCCACAGCTCTCGTTGATTGTCTCCCAGGTTCAATAGAATCGAAGCTTTCGGTACTGCATAAGCGCATCTATGATAGATAAATACCGCAAGGCATATCGAGTTGGACTCCCCTTCCCATTGCCTTCCCAGCGATGAAAAATTTGCTTGCTTCGCTACTGTTGGCTGTGTCGTTTATGGCATCGTCCACCTCCGATGTCGAGACGACCCATCCTGAACCCTGCGCCGTCCGTTCGTGGATGGGCGAAGATATGGCACTTCTTTCAACCAACTTTTATCTATGGTATTATGGTAGGCGAGAGCTGTGCGGTTCGATTTAAATCAAGAACCGCGCCTACGGTATTCATGTCAAAGCCGTTCAATCATCTTTCGCGGGATCTCACACTTGCGCCAAGGCATAACAAAATCGAAGCTTCCGTTAACGCACAAGCGCGTCTATGGATAGATCAATACCCCGAAGTCATCTCGAATCGGATTCCCCCCCTTCCCAGCGATGAAAACTTTGCTTGCTTCGTTACTGCTGGCTGCATCGTTTGGGGCATCTTCCGCCTCCGATATCGAGACTCATCCTGAACCCTGCACCGTCCGTGCGTGGGTGCGTGCAGAAGACCTCTCGCCAGACCACATCTCTCGTGGTACGTCGCAAATAGCGTGATTATTAACCACGATATTCACACTCTGTAGGTGAACTCCGTATCAAGGTTCCGCGCGCAGAGTGTGCCAATCAGATTGCATCCGTGGCGCTCCGCTTGCAACTCGACGAGTTTGGCGAATTTAAATACTTGAAAGGGGGTGCCATCATCCCGGAGGTGCAACCCTCCAACCAAAGCACGCCGTCAGAATATGCGGACTGGATGGGAAGCGACGTCGTGTACGACTATCAGGCGCACGACGATGGCCTGAGCGATCCCGCGTTGTGGGCGGTCAAAGCGGAAGAGAGGCGCGCGTGGACGACTGAGGCCACTCTCATTGAAAACAATCCCGGTTCGTAGCTCGATCTCCCTCTCATATCGTGCTAAGCATATCACAGACCTCTCGCAGCCAATCGTCACCGCTTTTACTGTCGCGGTCCCGCGTGTGAATTACCCTCCCGTTGTGGAGAACAGCCGCCGCTACCTTCGGGGCCCCGTTTCGAAACACTCTTTCAGCGATCTCGGTTATCGCTACATTGCTGTACGTCTTTTCTTACTCTGTCACTCCGAGAAATTGCCTGATGCAGCCGCCAGGTTGTGACGTTCATTGACGGGCGTACTGAGGATGTGCCAGCGGGTCGCACAACATTCGTTCCCTCGTCGCAGACCAACCCTCAACAGATGCCGAGGACGTGGAACGTGACCTTCGAAGATTCTGATTGCAGAAGAGACACATCTCCGACAATGAAGAAACGCGATGAAGATCTGGAGAAATGCTTACCTGAAGTGCATCGCTCCGCTTTTGCTGCAGAGATCACTCTGGACGAAGGGACCGTCGCACAGAAGGGTAAGCATTTCATGTAGCTAGGAACTACCTACTCAACTAATGGCGTATCGTAGGCCGGTCGCTGAAGGGGAGAGTGACTGTACGGCGCACCAAAGACGGGTCCACAACCATGTCCGACCTTTCCGTCAAACTAGTAACCTCGTCACGCGATCACTGGGTGCAGGCTGCGGCTGCGGCCGGCGGCGACGTAGAGTTTTATAATGCCACATCCGGGCTGTGCAACCCGTCGTCTGTCAGCCGCGAGCTCTGCGCAGAGTCTGAGAGGTTTGCCCATGTTTTCTATGAAAACGACGATGACGGGAAGGTGCGCCCGGTGCGATTGTATTCCGTCACAACGTCGACTACCAACAAGACCATCACTCCCGCGCACTCACATCTCGACTTCGAGATTCAGGTGCCGCACGATTGGCCAACAGATTTCTCCTCGTATTATAGCAGCAACGAGAATCAAATCAATTTCTACCTCTCTGTGCTGTACTCGCAGGACGTCGCCGAGTGCATACGCCCAGGACTAGTATCGGAGGATGAGATGGAGACAGCAGACGACGCAGCGAAGACGGAGGAAGGTCTATGGGACCCTTACACCCGGGTCGGAAAGCCAATCTCGACTTCCCGCCAGCAACGCCAGATGAGGCTACAAGCCACTGTCCCGATCACGGTCGTTCGCGGTGGCCCGGTGCCTGCGCGCCCTATTGTGCACTATCTGACGCCCGGCGCTTTGGCGCCCGTCCTCCGGAGCGGGGCGCATCTTGAAATGCCTGCGTCGTTCCCTCCTGCGCAGCCGGTATTCACTGTGGAGGCGCTCGCCAATACGTCTGCCCGTCTGATGCAGCCCGGGTCGACCGATCCGTACCAAAAGCACCAACAGTTCATGAACATCACTCGGCTGCGGAGAGACTATCCTGACCCCACCAGAAACTATCAAAAGGGGAACTATGCGGGTGTGCTTTGGAAGAAGAAGGTCGTTGCGGAGGAAAGAGGGATCCTTCCGCTCCGAACCGAAGGCGTTGACGGAGGAGAGGACCAACTGCCGTTTTCCTTTGCGCCTTGAGTAGCAGTGGAGTCTTTTACTCTATGAAACCACTCTGGCCTTTTGGCTCGTAACTTAGATCAAGCGTAGTACCATCTGTATATCGACTCGGGGTTCCGAGTCACTCTGATTATTTTTTAAAAAGCCTCTCCGGCCTTGCCGTGAGGGGCTTCCAGTGCACACGGCCGAAAACATGATACATTGGAATCGGCCCGAAAAAAAACAGTCATCTAATATTCTTCTATTCGCTCAAACTCCGCTTATGATTTTATCGTTGTTTCTCAACCCATCGATTATTCCACCGGCTGAGTGCACGGTTTCGTCATCCTAGATATCCTAGTTTTCTGGGTCGCTTTTCGAACAAAGGAATGAGCTCAGGCGATACAAAAAGGAAAAAGTAATGAAGGGACGGCGGGCGGTCCAAGAAAATCTAGGTTTAATATGTACCGCAGTGGTTCCGGCCTCGTCCATCAGTCCCGCAAAAGTCTGGCCCAGACGGTAAACCGAGATGGCGAGGGCCACAATCAAAGCCCGTGTACCACGTCACAAGTGGCTGCTCGATGTCCGTCGCCTTAATATTCGCCCAGGACGCAAGGAAGAGGGGGATTCAAACGAGCAGGCCGCAACTCCTTCATCGTTTCCCGAAAGAAACTTGCACTCCAAAGCTCGAAGGCCCTATGTGCCGATGCCGCGCACGGAATTGATCAAGCGCAGCCTCGCTAACCTGGCAGTCGAGGTCCATCACAAAGTATTTCAGGCCAGGCGCGTGGATATTAGCCAATATGTCGTCCCCATTGCGCCGCGGGATATCTGCGCAGACGATGGAAAGGGAGACAAGGTTTGGGGAGGCCCGCAGTGTCGCCATCGTCCAGCTGTAACAAGGGCGCAGGAGAAGCACGTTGGAGTGGATATTGAATGTCCTGAGACCCCCCGGCTGCGGCTGCGACTCCGAGTCTCCAGAACCGATCCCTCGTTGTATGGTGTCTGGTCTGCGCACAAACGCACTCGCAATTCGGCGTCCGAGGTCGGACATCAGTGATGACCGTCGTTTAATCACAACAGCCGTCCGGAACGAGCTCGAGTTCCGCTGGAATTGCGACGAGTGCACGAGGAACATGCCTCCCTCCACCGTGAACGTCTTGCAGCCTGTTTCCAAGCTAGCATCCAAGAGCGCCGAGATGATGGAATCCCAAGTATCCAGGGCCCCGAGCCCCTGTGAAAACAGCGCAAAACCGACGTCTCTGAAATCCAGCGTGACCTCGTCGACCTGTTCCAGCTTCGACAGGAAGCCGGCTAGTCTCCTAAGGTGACGAAAAAACAGATCCCTACGCGTCCTGATAGGAATAAAGGAGTATTGGATGCTGGCGCTATCCAAGGCAAAGGCGCAGGAGATGTGTTTTAGTTTAAGAGAAGGGATGAAGAGCGCTGTCTGGAGTGCGACGAGTACAGTGTCGAGCTGGTTGGGAAGGAGGACCAGGTCCTGGGAGGCCAGGGCCGATGTGTCGGGAATCCCGTGTGCTGCGAGGTAGACGGGTAGAGCAAGGTAATGAAGACGGCGACATGAGGTGCTCAAGGCGAAGATTCCAGAATCAGCAGGATGGAACTGCAAAATTTGGATGAGAATTTCGTTGGGAAGTCGCAGGATGCCGATTGTCTCAGACTCAGGCGTGTCCATTGTGCTGCATGTACTCTAGCTTCCTCGATGAGGTGGAGGAACGAAGTAAAGACGAAGAGGCGGCAAGCTGTAACGGTTTTTACCATTTTAGGAAGCGGGTGGTGATTGCATTGCATTTGTTTCGAATGAAAGGTCTACTCTGCCAAGTACAAACGAGGAGATGCGCTCAAACTCAAGTCCTTTCCGTCAGGTATACCATGATTGCATGCAGTTTTTTGTGGGGGCAGGTCATACAAGCATAGGATAAGTAAAGGAAGGGACGTCTCCACCCAGACCCATCTACTGCTCCGCGGCGCGTTTTCTCTTGAGATCACGCTCCTCGGAGATGGTGAGCTTCGTGCCCTTGCCCTTGGGCAGCGATATCCACGGCTTGTTGCCCTCGCCGATGACGAAGATGTTGGTTACCCTGTGGACGAAGGGATAAGGACAAGACGGATCAAGAGAAAGAAACAGACGCACCGGGTAGCAAAGGTACGGTCGAGCGAATCCTTCACGTGCACAATATCGAACCCGCCGATGTGCTTCTCGCGGTGGACGATGACACCCGCACGGCCCATGTTACGACCGCCAGTGATGATGCACATGTTGCCCGTGTCGAACTTGACAAAGTCGACGAGCTTGGCCTGGTCAAGGTCGTACTTGACGGTGTCGTTGACCTGGATGGCGGGGTCGGGGTAACGGATGGTGCGGCCGTCGTGGGTGACGATGTGGGGCACGCCGCCGGCGCCAATGGCCACCTTACGGACCTTGAGGAGCTTGTAGGTGGCCTCCTCGGGGGTGATGCGGTGGATGGTGAAGCGGCCCTTGACGTCGTAGAGGAGACGGAAGTGCTCGCCGGATTTTTCGATGGAGATGACGTCCATGAAGCCGGCGGGGTAGGTGGGGTCGGTGCGGACCTTGTTGTCGATTTTGATGAGCCGCTGCTTGACGATGGAGAGCACCTCCTTGCCCGTCAGCGCGTACTTTAGTCGGTTGCGCAGGAAGACCGTCAAAGGCAGGCACTCCCGCAGCTTGTGCGGGCCAGGCGACGGTCGCGGCGCCTACACGCGATCTCAATGAAAATGCATCCAAAAAAGACACGGAAAACGCACATATGTGCCGCTGAGCTTGTCGAGCATCCAGGACGACGGCGCATTAAGGCGCTTCAAGTGCTTTTTGGGTCCTCGGGCCTGCACAAAAAAAGTGAAAAGTCAGCATCCATATCCGACATCCAAAATCTCCGCGACGAATCCATCCTTTTCCACCGTTGAAAGACGGATTCAAGCGACACAGCGCACTCCTGGACAACATGGGCATGGATTGGACTAACCATGGTGGATTATGGGGTGCCGGGCGGGGTGTCTTGACGAGGAAGAGAGTCTTGCTGACGGCTGGCAAATTGCTGATGTGTTTGTGTTTGTTGACTGATTTGATTTTGCACGGCCACTTGAACCGAACCACCATGTCCTCACCTCCCGCAAAACGCCAACGCACAGAAAGCACGCCTATAACGCGCTCGCAAATGTGGAAAAGTGATGGCAGCGTCGCGGAACTGTTCAGTTCAGGGTTCACTGGAGTGTGCTTGGAGATAGCTCGTCTGTCTTCCGCGGTATGCAGGGGCTGCCCCAGCCGCCTGACCAGCCCAATGTCGATGGATGCCCAATGGTGGAGCTCTCTGATGATCCAGTCGATGTTGAATATCTTTTGAAGGCACTTTATATCCCGTCTGTACGCCCGGTCCTTTCGGAGGCGCATTCTGACTTTCCCTCTGGTTTGAATATAGGACGTTTCATTGCCAAAATAAGCTCCCGCTTGCGGTTGTCGCCGCATTCATCCGGTTGGGTCGAAAGTACGACTTCAAGGATCTGTTTAATTCGGCAGTGGCACGCCTCACGTCTGATTGCCCGGCGACACTCGAGGAGTATGACGTTGTGCAGACCGAATTCAAGACCATCGAAGAGCACAGTGACATAATGTTGGATCTGATAACTCTGGCGAGCCAGAACAACATCATGTCTATCCTACCCTGTGCATACTATTACGCGTTGCAGGATTACAGCCTAGTAAACGCCAAGGTTCTTCGGATTCTAAACATGCTGACCTCTATGAAAGGCTGAACTCTTTGACGGCGTACAAAAATCAGATGGTACTGTGGCCTCCTTGTCACCGGCCGACTTGCGTAGATGCGTCATAGCCAAAGAGAAGCTCTTGGCCAAGCAACTTCAGCCCGGCTATACACTGGGGTGGGCTCGGAAATGGGAGTTTGACGACTGTACGAGTCATCCACGGTGTCGCGTGTTACGGGAGGCCATCTTGATCAGGCAATCGGATGACGCCGCCATCCACGCTTTGACGCCACTGTCTTGGTTCCGTAGACTCTCGTTCTGTGCAACTTGCGCTCTGCACGTAGCTGATTCTGTCAAAGCCGGCCGGAAGAAAATGTGGGACGAGTTACCCGGGTTCTTCGACCTCCCCCCTGGAGCGAGTTGAAGAACGACATATAACTCCACGTTTTCCCGCTGAATTCAACCGGCCCGACGCTTTCTTGCTACATGCATACACTGTACGACATCCTCTCCACGTATCCCTTTCCCCCGTGCTTGTTCACCGCGCCACAGAACGCATGCGGTATTCCCTCACATACCATGAATTATTCCAGTATTATTCCGTGAATCACCCATCTTCCTGTATAATATACGATGAATGCCAACGACCGCGAGACTCGATGAAGCAGACATATCGACCAGACGCTACGGAAGATTGGCGTAGGAAATGAGCACTCACGAAGAGACCGGAAGCCCATGGTACAGGAAATGGAACCACCAATGGAATCAAGCAGAGGACGTGCGGAATATCGTCGCGGCAAGAAATCAAACATCAGCCTGTAGATTTCCTCACTCGCAAGCGCCCAAGGCCGCCACCGCGCCCTGGGGTGCTGCTATTGATTTAACGGTTGGTCAACGGGCACGGCGGTTTCGAGTGGTTGAAAAAAATTCTTCGCCCGGACGGTACGGTCGGGATGGGTAGATTGGTTCAGTAGATTCCAAACTGGATTAATGGTTAAGGCGGTATGTATGTGGCAGTAGCTTGTTAGGATCGATGGGCACCAGAATCTTTCATGATCCACGCGGGAATACGCTCCATGTCGCCTGTTGACTCGGGGAACGTCTGACCCTTGGAGTAAGCCATATAGCTCGTACATACCGTTTGCCAATTACGGCTTTCAGAGTTGAACTTTGCCGCTGGGCAATAGTCGATACTAGTGGACTCGGGCAGGCAACCAACAGATTTCATTGTGGGTGGCCCTGCTGGGAACTTCCAAAAGATATAAAAAAACGGAGAAAGGCTGTTCTTGGCAACGCTGCAGGCTCATGTTCCATTCCAAAAGATTAAAATGCACCGTGCATCGTTTTGGACCGTTCGGGACACAAGAAGCAAGGGAAAAGTTGCGTGGAGTGTCTTCTGTATTGATGACTCGGAGAAAAGAAAAGTGGAGAGGAAGGATGCTTATCACCTTAAGTAAGTCATCGTAGTTCAGTGGGAGATGAACCTAGCGCCGCGGGCTCAACGTCATTAAAATACCTCGGCCGACGCAGTCGGCGGTTTTCGAACCACATCCTGCAGTTTGCAACATTGCGAGCTGATCTTCGGCACCCTTTAGATGTGCTGGCAGGCAGGAACATCGCTCGAAGTGAGGAAGCTGCCCGGCGCCACCATCATCCACGAAGGTTGGTTATGTAGTAGGTTTCAAATAATCAAAATACTCGGGATCGAATGACAGCGCCACCATCATCCTCGAAGGTTGGTGTCAAAACCGAAGGTTATGATAGCTATCAGCCAATAGATAGGATACGTTGGTGGTAGTAAAGAGCAAGATACAGCGTCTAATTTAATCCGCCTTGATGCCGCATAACCTGTCGGCATCTCGGCTACCTCGGAGTTGAGCCGGTCACTCCTCAAATTCTAACACCCCCCCTTGACCGGCGTCAAGTACGAGAGGACAATAGAGAAGAAATAATACAGGATAGGAAGCAGAATGTGCCGAGCTCCTCGTCTGGATGAGGAAAGACATCAGGGAAAACCCAAGTTCCCTTTCCAGGCGTAACCACACTGTGGCCTTTAGGCTCTTGCGAAACTTGGGAGGCAAAGTGAGTACTCCTCAGTACCCACAGCACCATAAACCCACGCTACTGAGTGCGACCTCAGTGCACCAATGTCCTGGAGCCATTACACTTATGATTAAAAAATTGAACAGTGAGTTTGAACAGGATGAAAGGGTTTGCCTGAGTTCAAGAATTAGCAGTTATCTTGACTCGAGAACAGGCTGAATGAGTAGAATATGCTCATCATCAAATGCAGCAGGAGGCTGCTTCAAGGCAGATAAGTACGCTCGAAGGTGGAGTTATGCTTGATGGCAGATTATGATTATGTTGAATGCACGGCAGCCAGTGGCAGTGAGAGGTCAAAACCGAGAGGAAGGCAATAACGAGTACAGAAAAGCACAAATTCGTCGACAAAACTGTGGAGTTTTGAATCAGTTTTAATTATTCTGGAATGAGGTTTGAACGTAGCTGATAGGTGAAGAATTGAGAGCGCGTATCGAGAACTCGATGTGAATGCCAATTGTTGAACCAAGTCGGTGAACAGGTTAGAATGAAGGTCTGTTCAAAGACAGTGAGTCAGTTAGTAAAAATATATGCTCAAAGGTGAATGCTCGGCAGTGCCTCAGATGAGCAGAGGTTCGCTCAATGGCATGGTTACACTCGGTGGCAGTGGTTATGCTCGATGGCAAAGTTACGCTCAATGGCATGGTGCCTCAAAGGGCAGGATTATGCTCAATGGCAGATTATGTCCACACTCAAAGGCGGAAAGTTACGTTCGAAGGCGGAGTCATGCTCAAAGGCAATTATGCTCGAAGGTGGACATCACGCTCCAAGGCGGAGCCGTGCTGAAGTGCAACTACACTCCAAGGCAGACGTGATACTTGAAGGTGGAGTTATGCTCGAAGGCACTAGAGACTGTCATATTAGTCAATTTCTATGCAATGAAGCATGAACATAGCTATTAGGGAATGATTTGGACTGTTCTGCATCTACTTAATGGCCGACCAGATACGAGAACTTTGTGAGGCTGAAGGGTAAGGTTATGCTCAAAGGCGGGTTATGTCTGATGGAAGACGCCTCAAATGGCAGGATTGTGCTTGGTGGACAAATTATGCTCAGAGGATTGCAGTCAATGGACAATACCTCAGATGGCGAGATAATAGGGTACTCATCAGTTAATGTTTGCTTGATGGTGCTTAGAGGCATGAATCGGTAGTGGATTTCAATTTGCTTGTTACAACGAGTCAGCAGTGAGCCACTGAAGAATAACAGCGAGATTTGAGTAATAGGACATCTATAGTCAGCGATAGTCAGTCAGGATAAAACTCAGCTTCTGTTGGAACAAGTCGGCAGTGAGCCATCTCTGTGAGCCAAGAGACTGAAGATGTGTGAAGTCAGTCTTGGAACAAAGGATACCAGTTTAATTCCTGTTCACCCCCCCCCTCATCCGAGGTCCCAGAGGGTACTTATGCCATCTGGAAATGATAGCAGAATTATTGATGTCGAACAGAAATTAATTGCTCAGCTTTGGTTTGTGGGGATTGACTATGGATTGAATAGTGTCGAGGAGTCATTCATAAGATCCAAAACAAAATGTAGAATTGCTGTGAAGTCCAGAGTTGACGACACGGGATCATGCGTGTCGTGGCTCAAAGTTGGAAGGCCTTCCTAATATCGCGGAACCCCAGGTCTGGTGTCGCATGCCAAAGTCCTTCAAAGCGGTGAATGTCTCCGAGATTATGTATCAGCATACAAAATTAGCAATTGAATTAATACTCAGAGTTAGGTGAGATCGCCTCTGGCATCAACTTCACCTCCGGTTCGATGCCTAGCTGTGGTTCTCAACCATGAAACAGATTCAAGTATTCAAATAGTAGAGTTTAGAGTAGAAACTCAGCTTCCAGTCTTTGGTGTTACTTGTAGATCCTAGATTGGGATCATCTTAACTCTTTGACTTTCATTATTAAACAATTTTTGGTTGAAATGATGAGTGACACTGCGATGTTCGGCTGCTCTAGTCTCTAGATAATTGTGAAGGGTAGGATGAGAATATCTTCGTCTCCCTTCATTTAGCATAGCCAATGCTGATGACCAATCCGGTACCAAACGAGGGGTCAAGAAGGCAGATACTACCAATGCCACTGAGACATTATTCAGTCAGTGAAATTTTTCCCCCCCGTCATCTGTGGTTTTGTGATGGATGACTATTGTCAACAAAATAAATGAAATATTGTACAAAAGAAAACTTAGCATTGCATCCTGGGAAGAGAACTGAAAAGAGATCTTCTCCGGTTTTATTCATGTTAATTGATTCATCTTCGGTTTGTTTGGCTAAAGATGTTGAGCAGACTTTGAATTTGGACACCGGATGAGTTCTGCTTTGAACTTGTCAACTGGAAACTCAGCAAATGTGGAAGGTAAGCTGATGTAGACAATTATCGAAGACTTCAATTCAACTCTGCATAGCAATTCGATACTGTGTATTGGTCAGACAGCAAACTATTCCTTCACTAACCAGCACTACTAGAACCATCATGAAGCCAAATTGTTGCTCGAACTCTGCCAAGAGCACCCGAAGCGGCTGTTGTCTTTGAACCTAACCAAACCAAGTGCAAGCAAGACCTTCAACGTTCGAATCATTCCGGTATTTTCTTTCAAAGTCTTGTCATATTCAAGAGCTTTGGCACTGCGATCCGGACTTCACCATGCCGGTTCAACTCGGGACTGCAAAATTATTTCCAGGTTCAAAACTGACGCCCGGTGCTACACCGGTTCTTCATTTTCTTGTATGTTGCATCCTGAACTAAATTGAATTGACCGATCCCGAGTATAGTCTAGTCCGGCCGAGAGTATTGGAGCATGGAATTGCAGAAAAGTGAATTGGTCCTGCAACTAGATTAGGTGCGTGAAATTGGGGCATGAAATTGGCTAAAAGTGGAACAAGTGTGCAAGATTTGAGACGGAAGTGAATGGAGTTAAAAGAGCTTGATCTTGCATTGCCTCATCAAGATATAAGACAGTTGCCATCAGTGCTGGCTAAACACAGTCTACTGCCGGTTCCAAGGGATCAGTCGGTCCATTTTGCAGTTTCAAAATCACGTAGGCTTGGCTTGAGGTGTTCCGGCAGAGAAATATGTCATTGGATTCGGGGAAACATCCAATTTCAGGGTCTACTGAAGCTCTAGGCGTGTTCGACAATGGTAACCAACAACGGTCATTTAGTGATATTGTCCCCCCCTTGACCAGTGTTGAGATTGATTCATGCAGACCAGTCAAATCCTGGATAACGTCGGCTGAGAGAAACAAAAGCAGGCTGGTAGCATCCAGGAAATGCTAGTTGAAGTTTGAAGCTAGAGGAGTGGCCCATATGTGAAGAGATAATTTTGGTGGTCAGGTATTTCACCGTGGTTCTTTCTACACGTTGAGGCCTTGGAATACTATTGGGCGGCAATCCGGCCGAAAAGAATTCCAGAGTGTAATAAAGTCCATAGAAAGAAACAAATTGAGTTGAACGTTACCAGATTGAAGGCAGTGCAAGCGGTCCGTGGATGGGAGGTCAAGTGGGGGAAACAAAATTGGAGGTAGTGTTCCAGGTGGTAATGCAAGCCCAGAAAGGAGTCCATGAGATTGGGCGGTAGCTGGAGCGAATCCAGAGCTTGAATAATGTCGACTTTTGAGTCTACGTTGGTGAAGACTGTGATTCCCGTCTTGGCCTTGTTTTGTCTTGAAGTATGATGTTTTGGCATGGTACATCAGCCTCGTGATTTCGTTCTTGAGCACTGAGGGCCACTAGGTGTCTGAAATGTTGACCAAGGAAAGATAGGAGTAATTGCGTTTTGTCGCGATTAAGCTGGTGGATTTCCAATTGTGTATGAGTGCAGTCAGAGCGCGAGGGCCCATAACCTGTCAAAACCGAAGGTTATGATAGCTATCAGCCAATAGATAGGATACGTTGGTGGTAATAAAGAGCAAGATACAGCGTCTAATTTAATCCGCCTTGATGCCGCATAACCTGTCGGCATCTCGGCTACCTCGGAGTTGAGCCGGTCACTCCTCAAATTCTAACAGTTGGTTATATAGGTTCAAAAATACTCGATAGCGGATGGCGTCGCCACGGCTACGGCATAATTGCAGCAAGAAAACTGGATAGGCAACTTGCGCCTGGAGTTTTTTACGTACCTAGATATCGCCGTGATCAACAGTGGAATCCTCCGGTATTAGAACTAAATCCACTCGCGTAAGGCGGGAGGGTGTGTGGATGTCTTCTGCTGTGGCGCTACTGCTGTAGAACGATCTAACCACGACAAATCTGGAGCGGAAACGAATCCCACTGTTCTAACCCAGCTCTAGATTCTCGAGTTGCAAATCGAACAGTAAACGATGAAACATTCTCAAGTCGAACAACAGTGGTGTTAGCAAGAGCGGTCCTTCTGAGCTACAACACCATCTGGAAAATGACCGATGTCTATTAGTGTCTATCCGGTCAATATAGACAGGGGAAGTCTGTGGTAGACCAGATAGACGCCGATGGACACCGGATAGATAATGATAGTACAGAGGCGTTTCCAGATGACCCGTCCGTGCGTTTGGCTCATTCAAGCTCAATTGGAAGTTAGTCTCATGAGCGGGTGTTTTTAATCCGGCCTTCGCAAACGACTCATGGTGGTGCTGTCATTTAAACCTACATAACAACGTTCGCGAATGATGCATTAACGATGGTGGCGCAGTCATATTCTACCCTGCTTACGATTAGCGATGATGACTTTCGAGTTTAATATAGTTTCAAAGTACTTGATAATGACAGCAGCTATTGTTTCCTATCGGATCGTTGTAGTTGCATACAAGGAACAGGGACAGACACGGTAGAGCGTTTGTCTCGATTTGAGAATGCACTTTTTGATGAGTTGAGCCGGCGTGCCGGGCCTGGCTGGTTCAATTTCTGAGGAATAAGTATTGCTTCGTCAAATGCATCGTTGGGCTACTCTTCAATTGCTTCTGCTACTGCGGTGTCTGCTTCTCTTTTCCAGGTCTGTCTCGCGCTCCCAGGGCAGTATATTCCCTTCAAAAGGTTTTGTCCATCATGTGAGCGGGAGGTATTACGGAGTGTGAATAGACAAACTTGGGCGTCAATTGTAATATTAATACTCACCATACATGACGGTACTCGAAGTGGCCCGTATATAAAGTAAGAACCACCCTCCACCATCTTTCAGCATGCCCATTTCCCGTATCCCCCAAATGGCAGCTATCCCTGAAGTATCCATGCTCCTACCATCCACCCTTCCAAATAGCGCCAACCCCAACGCCGTTTTGGCGTCCTTTGGTGTCCTCTGCATCGCCGCCGGCATAATCCACTATACATCTTCCCACCGCCTCACTTACATATTGCTCATCGCCATCAGTAACGCGGAGAAGACATACCTCGAGGCACTTGAGACGGGCCTTCTCTCCGCATCCGATGTCAACACAGCGGAGAAGTTGTCTATGTGCGTTATCCATCCACTCTTACCCTCTGCCGTATTCTATAACTGTTGATCAGTCTCCAACTCAAAGTCTCTTCAATCCGCGAGGCCAGTTTGAGAAACTCCCTCTCATGGCACGCAACCCTGCGAGAATTTCTTCAAGGCCGCGCAGTAATCATTCTGCACTGCATTTACGAGGTCCGCGCGTTTGAGACGCACCTTGAGGTCCTATAATCTAGCTTCTGCTGCGTAAAGCCGCTAACCGTGATCTATTCAAGATTCTAAAAGAATCCCAGCTGCGCGAGTGCAAATTGTCTCCCCTGGCGACAAAAGAGGCACAAGTAGTGTCTCTCCGCCGTCGCCATTCCACGAAGTGATTTCAATCCTGCCAATGAAAGATGGATTCACCTTATATCTTCATAAAATGTTCAGGTCGATATTGAAATACTGTCCGTATTCGTCACAATTTGAATTTGGAAGATTATTATTTTGGGGTCGAACCGAGATTCAAGGTCGCATCAGTTGGACTGAGAACCAAAAAAACACCCTACGGACTCACGGAGGTCCTTAAGGGTCATCAGTAAACTTGAACTCCCACGCCTGTCGGATCATTCGGTGACTCCGTCTTCGACAAAAGTTGCCACGGCGTCTCGACGTTCACCTCGCAGAGTCGAGATCGGACGCAGCAGGGGTGAGTTCGCTTCTCTTGCCTGGGCACAATGAGGATTGTACAAATTTCGCAGGAAGGTGTCAATGGCCGGCTGAGATAAGATAAGGAGTGGCCAGATAAAAATAGCCGATGGCTTGGCGGTCAAAGCGCATCATCGTGTTTGATCGGAGACAATTCGGAGGTGTCCACACCCCAAGCTGCGCTACTACTAACTTGGTACTGCGAGGATTTGAGCGGAATACTTCTCTTTTTATGAGGCTCTAAACATCACTTTTATCAATTTTCTAGGTTGTACGTTGGTTGTGCGCGAAGCTAACTATGCGAATGCCTGCAGTCATGTAGAAAGAATGTCAATTTCACCGAACCCGCACAAATGATGTATATAGCCATCGCATTGCTTCAAGGTATTGTATGCTCTAAGTGGGTAATAAAATACCGATAGGTTTACAGTATTGCTTTGGAACATGAGCAAGTTATGAATCTAAATCCCAACATCATAACCAGGCCGCTTTCGTCTGTGCGGAGACAAGCCTCATGCGCATGAACCATTGAAAGAGGGACAACGTGACAGTGGAGAGCGCCACCCAGCTTATGAGTATGCCGGGTTCATTCCCACTGCGTCCGGACAGAAAAATCAGAGCCGTAAGAACAAGAACACCCACGATCGTTCTTTGTATTGAAGATGATCGAGCGGACCACACGCGAGATGTTTTAGAATGGGACCGTATAACCGTAGCAATAGATGTGCGGGAGGACATGAAGTGGGAATACAAAGATGGAAACGTTGGTGATAATCCAGATGATGAGGAAGAATGGGATGGAGCGGAAAGTGAGTAGGGTGATCAGTACCTCGAAGGCAAGACAACTAGATAGGGCAAGTTAGTCTTCAAGCCGGATAGACATGGCCAGGGGACATACATTGCAAGCATTTCAACCCAATTGAGCATCCAAAAGACGACGAGGCCCACGCTACCGAAATGCTGGTCGAAAGGGAATTGGAATGCACGGCTGAAGAGCGTGTAGAAGAGCTGCATTGGACGATGAGTTTACGGTGCAGAATTAAGAGGATGGCACATAAGTACCAAATGAAGAAGTATGCCCCAAAAGACGTCGCAATGCGTACGCGGACGAGAGAGCCAAGGGTGAAATTAGCCTCGAGGCCCGATATCTGACGCGCTGCGGCGGAGACCATCACGATGAAAAACTGCGGTAAGTTCAAATGAACTCGTAGTCAGCATACAGTAAACATCCCGCTGACAGATAAGATCAGCAGGAAGATGAGCCCGACGAAGGTAACACTGAGGATGGAAGGTTAATAACGGTGGGTGGAAGAACTGGTATGCACAGGTGCAGACTGGGACATCGAGCGGCTGGAAGAGGTCTACAAGAAATAACTCGAGCGGCAGAAGAGGTAAACAAAAAAAGACACCCATAATATCAGCTGAACTGTGCAAAATTACTACTAGGCCCGGATACGATACGCAATCCAGATACAGGCTAATACCAAGATAGCTGAGATTCAGGCGCAGTAAGTATACAATAAATGCAGTAGTCGATGGGACACGATCGTCACCATAAGGAAATAAGAGGTCCACAATCTGTGGGTCTAACCTATATATCTGATGGGAGGCCGATTGTTACGCGATGGTAGAGTTGATCGGATGGCAAGTAGAGAGGCGGTACGTTGAAATGTCAAGATTTAAATTAAAAGTGTGGGGAAGTTGAATCAAGAAAGGTCGTAAAGATATGAGACGGTGTCGGAAAAGAGGTGGAAAGTTGGGTGGTTGGTCACGGCCAGCGAAGCTAATCGTTTTTCAACTCGCTCCACGGAGGAAGATCAAACAATCCAGGCAACTCCTCCCACATCTTCTTTCGGCCTGCGTCCATTGACTCTGTCGCGTGCTGGGTGCAAGCGGCACAGAATTCGAAGAGGCCAACCGTGTATTTCGATGAGGAAAAAGCCATGACGACAGTGCCATCAAGAAACTTGCTCAAAACGGCCTCTCGCGATGCGCGACACCGTGCTAAAGTCGTACAGTGGTCGTCGAATTCCCACTTTCGAGCCCATCCGAGCGTATAGCCCGGCTGGAATTGTTTTATCAAGAGTCTCTGCTGGCCTACTACGCATCTGCGCAAGTCAGCGGGAGATAAGGAAGTCAGTGTCCCGTGGTCGTTTGGCATTCCATCGAACAGCTCAGTCTGTCAAAGAGGTCAGTCACATGTATGAGTCTGCTCGTATAATGAGAATGATATTTACAATGTTGCAAGACTTCACAAGCCAGTAGCACGCACACGGCAGTGCAGTTGAGATGTTATTCTGGGTGACCAGAGCCACCAGGTCGTACTTTAAGTTAATGTGTGGCTGGATGGTCTGGAATATTTTTCGGACAACGTTGAATTCTTGGAGGGTCGTCGGGCATTCAAACGTCACACGCGCCACTGCCGAATCGAGCAGATCCTTGAAGTCGTACTTGCGGCCCAACCTGATGAATGCGGCGACAACGGCAAGCGGGAGCTTCTTTTGGCAATGAAACGTCCTATATACAAACCAGGGGAAAAGTCAGAACGCGCCTCCGAAAGGACATGGCGTACATACGGGATATAAAGTGCCTTCAGCAGGTATTCAACATCGGTAGCGTCATCGGGAAGCTCCACGATGGGGCATCCATCGATACTGGGCTGGTCGGGCGGTTGGGGCAATCCTTGCATATCGCGAAAGACAGACGAATGCAGCCCAAGTACGCTCCAGTGAACTCGAAACTGGATCGATCCGGCCTGAAGAATGACATTCCCGTCACTTCGCCAGGTTTCTGAGCGCGTTACAGCGTTTTCAGTTCGTTGGCGTTTTGCAGGAGGCGAGGACATGGGGATAAATCTATTTGTCAACCCCCCCTTGACAGAAACATGGGGTTGACAAAGAGCGATCGGTTATTTGGCAACCCTTCGGGTCTGGACCGGACTCCCGTATCTTATCCTCCCGCTTCGAAATTGCCGAGTGACAGAAGGTACGAGCGCGATGACCATCCTGGCCATTTTTTTAAGGTAATTTTCTTGACCTATCACTTTAAGTGCCTCACCATTGTCGTGACTGACTTATGGTCATTTTCCTCTGCATGGTAATTCGCATATGGCCTTACATATGGCGCATCAAGGGCGGTACATCTTTGATGGGACGTTGATCACCGCAAAGAAAATTTTCGAATTTCACCTGCAATTTTTGCCTCTTCTCTCCTTCCCCCAATGTCGTTTGCAGCCTATTCTACTCCCGACCCAGAGACCCAGTACTCTGCAGAATATTTCGCGGCTCTGACCATCACTGACACACATCGAATCATTCAAAACAACCGCCTGCCGGCCATCCTGCCGAAGGGCAGTATCCAAAACTGGTGTTGGAGCGACACTGTGCCCACGGCAGCCACAGACATAATTGTGACTGCTGCGGATGCAGTCCCATGCTTGGAGGACCTACTCCCCATCACCCAAGCCGCGGAAGATGCATTTCACGAGAATGCGCGATCCATTTGCGTTCGAATCAGAGGGAAAACTCAAAGATATCACTTTTCCAAGGTGTGTTTGGTGCTGGATCGGGTCTAGGTGAAATGAACCGTAAATTGTCTTCAGATCCGCCTCATCGTGAACATCAACAACCACGCGTACAATCTCCAGGCAGTCTCCCGCATTCTGGATCGCGTAGTGTCTTCCTCCCTTCTCCTTCCTGATGTTATCGAAGAGTTTAAGCTCTGCAAATTCTCGGAACCGCTTGCCGGCTTTTGTATCGCTCGGACGACACCTCTTCATATGCTCGGTTGCCTCCTTGATGAGCAGTGGGTGATAGAGGATGTTCTTAATGCTCGTGCTGAGCTCACGTACTTCCGGCGAGCCGCAAAACACCTCGGTCCCGTACCGACCTTCCTGTTTCTCCCGACTTTTTTTATCAACACCTGTCGCAAGCTCTACGCTCTCCCACACAGACCTTACAGCCCAAATCTCGTGGAATTACGCGAGCGCATTCGCAATGGCGACGTTCTTACTCTTCCTTGGCGCTGACTGGAAGAGCTTCCAGACAGACTTCTGGGCGTCCTATCGTGCAGTTTCACCTGAAGACTTTGACAGGCAGTGGCGCCTGCTTGTGGCTAGATATCCATCAGCGCGAACATACCTGCATGATCTATACCAAGTGCGTGATCGTTGGGCCTGGGCCTGGGTCAGTGTGATTTTTACGGCGGGAATTCGAACAAATGGGCGTGTCGAGGCAGAGAACCGTGTCACCAAATATATCAGCGGACCCAAGAAGAACCTGTTCCAGGTTTTTACGGCCCTGAACGAACGCACAGAGGAGCAGTCTCGGGACGACCTGATCAGAGTGCGGGAGGTACGGATTCACTGGTGTTCATCTCTTGCCGAAGTTGAACTATCGATTTAGGCGAGCAGGAAGCAACATCCAGGTCAACTTGAGACATTGTTTAAACCTATCATGGACCTACTAGTATTGCGCGAACACGTAGGGCCATTTGCGCTACAAACTTGTGTCAACCAGATGAAACTGTCCATGTTCTATGATGCCGACGCTCTTCAGCTACCGGATGGAATCAGAAATTGGGTGCGCCGACTTAGACCATCTTGCAGGTTGATGCTGATTCGAGATTTCAGTCTGAATATGCAATTGCATTGAACGATTCTGAACCGGGTTACATCTGGCAAAATGGCGAGGAACAGGTACGTCATATTACTTTGTTCCGCATCTCATGTCATATTGATTTCTGCGGCCGCTAGCAACCCAGGAATGACTTCGCAAATGACAGTGTATATATTGGTACAAGATTCCTGCTGCACCTCATCCGAGAGAGGGGGCTTGTACCTTGCCATCTTCTCAGAATCACTCACAAGGTCAATAAAGCCACCCACATTATCGCCCTGTTTCCAGATGGCCGCTACATGTGTGACTGTTGCATGCCCTCCAACCTTGGCGTTGTTTGTCGGCATTATTTTGTCGGATGGACCAAGATTCCTGGATTACCGTTCCATGTTTCATTAATTCGTGCTAGGTGTGTACAAGGAATGTCTGTAACCAACCAATCTGACGTCTTCTGAAACAGATGGTATCAAGATCCCGCTTTGGATGTCCGTGAGACTCCGGCGGTTACTCTGAATGGACACTCGAACCATAAAATTCGATTTTCTGCATTGTCGCTGCCAGCTGCATCAATTGCAAATCCGGTTTCTACTATTCAAAACGATACTCAGAACGGCACACCACCTCCTCCTACTCGCACCATCCCCCAGCGCACTGTTTACAATACCCTTCTGACTGAAATGCGCTCGATGATGACTGGTATTCAGACACAGGAACAATTGGATGAGGCTCGAGACAGACTGGTTGAAGTTGGGTAAGCAGAGGAGATTTCAGTCAGAAATCTCGTTCACTGATTTTTTGTGTCTGTAGAAAAGCGGCGGCAGAAGAGGCGAGAGCGGAGAGAATTCAGGACCCTCCGGTGGTCTCTCAGAAAGGTAGGCCCCCAACTCAAAGGCTTACCGGGCCGACTGAGGGCCGACCCCGAGGTGGCGGGGCAGGGATTCAGGCACAGGGTGCCCCGAGACGTCAAAACCGTTGCTCTCGATGCAAAAAAACAGGGCATAACCGCAAGAACTGTCCTTGGGAAATGGGCTTCGATGAGTAATTGATCTTAGTAATTTGTATGCAGTCACAAATTTTTTATCAAAAATTTTTGAGGCCTCTTTTGACCTGCTAGGAATTTGCGCAAACAGTGTGAAGCTGCGGTTCAGGTCGACTGTGTTTGGCCTGGTTATGCGAGCAAGCACTGGATCAAAACCAGGCTTATAACTTCGTTGGGCTGGTAACTGAGTTCAAGGCAAAGGCTAAAGGCACCTCACGACGTGAAAAGGAAGTCTACCACCCGATAGAATTGCGTGCCATGTATGCGAGTACTGTGCTCCGAAGCGGTGTTTTGATGGCGTCAAATTTCCTATTTTGGTGAAGACGTGTTAGCCGAGCCCATTTCTTGCGAGGTTCCATGACGCAACCGGATTCTGGGTCCTTGGACTTGTAGTACAGTTCGTTCATTGTCAGATCAGGTGGCTCGGGGCCTGGGGAAAGAAGAAGAGAGAAAAAGGGAAATCAAACCGACGTAACGGCGCCCGGACCGATAGATGGATTACAATCTTATCGCAACTTTTTAAATCGGGGGTTGACAAATAGGGTCAACCCCATGTTTCTGTCAAGGGGGGTTGACAAATAGATTTATCCAGGACATGGTAACACAAGAAGAGTGGCTGTGATTGGAAATCAAATCCACATTCCCACGCAAGACTTCTTTCAACCACAACTACGACAGGATTCCAGCTGTTTCGAAAACGATAGGCAGTTCGAGCTGAGTTTGGGCCGAGGCACGCGAGCTCCACCAAATCGTAGTGCCGAGGGCTCGAGAGGCTGGTTGTGAGCTTTTTGTGGAGCTGGACCCCTAATCTGGGGTTCGGTTAAGGTGAGCTGTAAAATCGAAACTGCCGAAGAACCCCTAACTCCTGCACAGGGCATCCGCAGTGACTCTTTCGCTCTTGCCAAACTCTCGCAAGCCATCAACGGGTTTCAGAAATGGACGGCGATCTCAGAGTTGACGGTTGACTGATTACTTTGCGGTCTCCGCCGCGCGGAGATCGGAGTCCGGTCCATAACTACCGCGGCGAATGCATTCTGCAGCACTCATGCCACGTCCTACACTAGGTAGCCCAACGTCGACGCTCCGGGCTTTCGATCAATACACCCCATCCTGTAAACCGGTGGCACTCACCCTGCCTTCGCTCGTGTTGTATCAATGGGTTCTGCGCTTTCTTCTGCAACGGCCGCTTGTTCCGACGTCCTGGCGCTTCCAAAGACTTTCGGTAAATAGGTATTGTTCTGCTTGTGCCCTTTGATGACTGAATCTCCACACCGAAGACGTGATGCTGGTCGGTTTGGACAGTGCCGGAAAAACTAGTATTTTATACCGCTTCGCACACCGCGACCCTACAAACATGCTGCCTGCTACAGAAACTACGATTGGTTCGTTCAATAAATCTGCTTAATTCAAGTCCCACTTACATCCTTTGCGCAGGAGTCGAGTCTGAAACAATTTCTTACCGGGGCCATAATATCACCATCACCGAGTTTGGCGGTTCAGCTAAAATTCGCGTATGCGCGAGAGTCTGTCAGCAATCCGTTGTTTGATTGATCAAAAGTCGTTCTCATGTGTGGCCCAGATTTCTGGAATTACTATGCGTTCGTCTTCGTCGTCGACGCCACTGCGCCAGAGCGATTTTCCGAAGCCAAGGAAGAAATCCAACGCCTCAACAACGATAGCACCAAATGCGCATCTCACCCGCTACTCATATTAGTCAATAAGACTGATATGGCCGGTGCGGTGGACCTTGCGACAATATCTCAGGCCCTCGGCATTGACCAGATCTCTCGTCTGCGCAAAATCATAGCGGTGAAGGTGATAATCATCCTTTCAAAACTGCTGGAACAGGTATGTTGACCAAAGCAGGGTGTCTCTGCCATGACCGGCGAGGGGTTGGACGAGGTTCTTGAATGGGTTCGCCGCCGAGTCATCCCTTTTCTTCCTGGTTGCTTACAACATTTTCATCTTAGCTTTCCACGGCCGTAGATCATCGACTGATCGAATACCACGATCGTCTTCGAAGGACCGGTCGTTATTGAGGCCGCTGCCTTGATCTTACATTGAAGCGACAACCCGAAATCTCTGGAATTTGGCCGATCGCTTCATGCGTCGATGTTCAGTTCCAACATCGCCTGTGGAAGTCGAGATACTTCTCTCCAGATAAACCATGAAGAAGCCTGCTATGTGCAAAGATTTTTTAGGGAATAATTTGACTAATGAAGAGATTGGGAAATCATATGTGCCGTGAAAGCAAAGTGGAAGAAAGAAAGTTCAAAAGGTGCGAAAATATTCTCTTCTGCGTTCGCCAAAATGCTGGTATCAACTCACCAACAGCAATTAATTTTTTGAATCAAATTACCTAGCTGTCAGGCGGGCACTCTGAGGGCCGGTGGAAACGACCGCACACGGCTTTGATGTTGCATTTGGAAGAATATTTGGACATGCGATGAAGACGTGAAATTTGCTTCGCACCAATGCATCGTATTCCTCAAGGGTCGTCGGGCATTCAAACGTCAGGCGTGCTACTGCAGAACCGAATAGCTCCTTGAAATCGTACTTGCGGCCCAACCGGGTAAATGCGGTGAAGCGGAAGCTTCTTTTGGCAATGATGAAAAGTCCTACCGGCCTGCAAAACGACGCTCCCATCGTTTTTACACATTTCTGAGCGCGGTAAAGGCGCATTCTTCGTTCGTGTGCGTTTTGCTGAAGGTGAGGACATTTGGAAGACATAATGGTAGGAGGAATACTGGTGCGTGTGATCAGCTGATTCGGAACGGAAAGCCGATCAAAGGTCAAAGCGTTCAATTTTGTCCCGTTTTGTTCATTCCAGCAGTTCGTCGGTATTTCTTCAGCGGCACAACATGGATATTGAGGGAACTTAAGCTGGAGGATTGCTGAGAACCTTAAAAAGTAAATTCTCCAGTACCTTCGCACTCAATTTGTTTGAAACTCCACAACGTTGATCAGTCTACGAGATCCCAGCATGGGGTACAAACCTACACCCTTTGGTCCAAATTCTTCTGAAGATATATACAGTAAGATGGCTCATAATGCATAAGCTCATAATGCATACCTGCCAAAATTTCTCATAATGCATCGGATTTTGGATCCACCAAAATGCATTTTACCACTGTAGAAGCAAGGTCATAATGAATAAATGGTCATAATGCATAAACTTTGGGAAGATCCTGCTCAATTTGGCAGGGAACTGACCTTATGCGTTATGAGCCATCCTACTGTAATAGTACGACATTTGTTGCCATTATTGGCGGCCCACTGGATCGATGATTCTTTGAAAACTTAGCATTCGGTGCCTTGCGCATTCAATGCTGAAGATCTGCCAACCCGTGTTTTCAGGCACGCGCATCAAGACGCGCATGAATAATTTGGCCTGAGAGCGAGCTCGAGAGAACATGCCGACCCCGGCTTCGCGTATTCGGGGCCGATGCCTGCCGATGCACTAATGCCGCATTGTGCGAGTTCGGCGAATGTCACAATTCTCTAGCACAGCCCAGAACGGCCAATGCCTTATTTCGGCAATCTTCCGATTAAATGGAATTTATCCTAATTAATCTATGTCCACACTATCTCTAGATCTTCTCTTGACATCATTCCCGCCCTACAGCCGTGGTGTCAAGTCATCGCCCTCAGTCTATCGAATGTCTGATTCAATTCCACCAACTACTCTGGCCTCTCTTAGACTATCTTCGCACTTTTTTTACTTAGTAAAATTATCGGAACCAAACCCCACACCATCTCGACAAAATGTTGCGGGATGAATGTATTAATGCGCGTGACGCGCCCAGACTCTCGGAAGACTTTCAGGGGACAGCAAATGCGTTTGATTAGATCGAACGGCCGCCGACGTTCCTGCTTCGATTTTCGAGGACCGTAATTACGTACGTACTTACCGGTGACGGATCTTCGTGCCGGCAAGTTGAGGCTTCTTTTGTAACAGGCCCAAGAACAGGCTTCGAGCTTTCGACTTTCTTTGGGGCTGCCACTCATGGCTGAATTTTTCTCGGTGGTCTTCACCCGAATGCAACCAATTAGTAACTGTCGCGGCTCCAGCCCTTTGGCCCCGTTTCATCCTACAATATTGTTTTCGGTGTCTTTCAGTGGCCCTGGAGGTCAATTCAATCCCTGCACGCTGCCCGCAGCGCGTGATTGCGATAGAACACCGGAAGCCGACATGCCGTTTCGATCACTCATTATCTCAACAAATATGGACGATGTGGTCCGTGCACCACTGACATCGTTAAATCAAGTCCGAGGCTGTTAGCGTTTATTATGCAGCCCATAATCGCCACACGAAACGCGATCGGTGGTGGCACGGTTGCTGAGCATCTGCAGATTCGATTTGTGGGGCGGCGGCTGCAGTTTTATTATTATTCTCTCATATGCAAGCAAACTTGAGGGTGTTGAGACGCAAACTTCAAGAATGTACACCAAAAGAATACACAGGAATTTTGTACGGTAGGAATAGCGCATGCAGTACATTATATATACACGAACGTACATTTACTTAGAGGCGGATGGGATAATTATAAGGGGTATGCATGCGGTCCATGAGGTGACAGTGAGTTTTTACAAAGGTGGTTCTATCGACCATTTGGAGCGGTTAGAACTCTAGCTCAGCAGAAGGGTCGAAATCCAGTTCGACCCCAAAGAAATTGAAGTCGGCATTCGGGTCTGCCACACCATGCACGCGTTCCTGAAGCCCATGTTCGTACTCCTGCAGCGCCGCCGCGCGAGCATAGTCCTCGGGATCGGTCGCAGCCTTCAGATGTTCGTGCGCCAAGGCGTCCCAGCCCGTTGGCACCCCAAAGACGTAGTGCCCCGCAGGGTCGAGCGGCCACTGGTCAGCTGGTAAGGGAATGGGCGAAACGACGCAGGGGCTCGCGGCTGTCCCGTAGGCGAGTACCGTCTCGGGTGTAGCGAGCCACGACGGCGGACTGAGGTACATGGGCTGCGGTGCTATCGGCGCGACCAAAGGCGTTGAGCTAGGGCTTGGTACCGCGCCGTTCCACCCCGCGAGGGACGACGCGACCGCCGCGAGAGGCGACATATGCTGCGCCGGCGTGAAAAGCGTCGAGGGGTCGACGGTATCGAGGTGTGCGTGGGGCGAACACGGGAGGAAGGGTGGGTAAAAGCTTTGTGAGAAGACCGCATTCTAGAGGTGAGTCAGCATCCAAGAATTGGAGAGATGAGCACGGAAACGGACCTGAGGACTGCGAGGGTCAAAGAACGATTCTTGAGGGTGTAAGGACGGGGCCAGGCTGACCCAGTCCTGGGTTACGGAACGCGAGCGGCGCTTCGTCTGTGTTGGACGCTCGGGTCGCTCCCAGCGCTCTTCTGGCAAGAACGCCGAAGTAAATTGGTGTTCCCCCAAAGTCACCGGGACGGAGGAGGAGCGTCGGCGGTCAGCTTTAACCGTAGGATCCACTGCGGGCGGGAGGTCCTCGGCTCCTGGGGACGAAGGCGGCTGCTCGACCGAAGAACCGATCGTCTGTGTGTCGCTCACCGTGCGAATGGTCAACGTAGGCGAAGGGAGTCGTCGTTTCGGGACCGAAAGGGTGCGCCGTGCACCACTAGTTTTGTGTCGCTGAGGCCGGTACTGGTAGTTTGGGTGTGCGCGGGCGTGTTGTTCTTTCGCAAGCTCTGCAAGATGCTGATAGCGTTGTTTTTCCTCCGGAGGAAGTAGACGCCAAGCGTCGCCAGCCTTTCGAGAAACCGAGGCTATCGCCTTCACATCGTCTCGCAACGCGTCCCGTCGGGACCGGGTCCCCTTTGGATTGTGGTGTAGTCGCGTGTACTCGGTGCGGAATATGATGAACGAGTTTGGTGGACGCGGAATTTTCTTTGTCTGGGCATTGGGCGTGGTGAGAACCCCTACCGAAGGCGGGGGCGATGGTGCCTCAGCAACAGACATAGACGGTGAGCTGGGGCCTGAACGAGCTAACTTGAAAGTAAACTGGAGAGAAGCTTGGGGTACAACGTCGACCACATCGCCGTCTGGGCTGGACGGAGTCCATCCAAGAATGCGGGAAGAGGACATGGGTTGGGAGTGAGGGAATTTGTGACATGGAGTCGAGTTAAAAGACTGTGAGCAGAACCGAAGTCCGCCATTGTACTACGACCGCGGATATCCGCTCAGCCTCCAAATCCGTAAGTTTGGAAGAGATCAAAGAGATCGCGATGTAGAATCCAAATTAGGCAATTTTCTCGATCATGATCGATCGGCCGTACGCCCCGGTCTTCCATGAATTCGAATTTGAAACAATTTCTGCATGTGAGCTCCAGGCACTGAACTTGTATCCTCGGCTCTTCGGACAACCACAATGTAGAAATCTGTTCTTAACATCGAGCTTCAGCAGCCTCTGTTCGCGATAGCAGGGCCTTGAACCGAGAGGTGTTGGATTTATTTCGCAGCTGGATACTTTTTCTCCA
Source organism: Mycena venus (assembly GCA_014462655.1). Classification (NCBI taxonomy): domain Eukaryota; kingdom Fungi; phylum Basidiomycota; class Agaricomycetes; order Agaricales; family Mycenaceae; genus Glaucomycena; species Glaucomycena venus. Next base: position 4,406,954 of record JACAZI010000007.1, on the reverse strand, counting down.
CTCAAAATAGCGGCCCTAGCAACTATCGAATGTCTTCAAGCTCCAATGGCCTGCCAGATGCCTGCCAGGTTCCTGTGTCGATCGTACTGACCTCACCATTGTCTTCCTGATATAACTCCCATCATATTTTGAGTTCCGAACACGCTGTCGCGCCTTTTTCGGACTGGTTCTCTGAGCGGGGAAACCGGATTTGGGACTCAATTACGGGTCAGTGCTAAATTTACCGGTTGTTGGGGAGAGTTGGTGAAAGAGGTTCGACCAGAGGCAACCAGGCAGTTGAAAGAATTAATTGAGAACAGGTCCACAGTTTTGGTAGAAACGTTCTGGATCATGACTCGCGCACTCAGGGCACCACTAAACGCCCACTTGACATCTGAATGGTACTGTAGGCATGATCATTCAGATGTTCGAGGACCATCATCCATAATTGGTATCTCGATTTAGTCCGCAGGAGCTCGATACGGGTGCAGATGGAAGCGAGGGAAGATTCGGTGAGCATTTGCTATTACAATCGACGCATAGACAGCCTGACTCAATAGCTTGCACGTTTGAATTTAGGGGTCTTTTGAATTATCCAGTATTTTGGATTTTTACACTGCGTCACCACCTCATCGAGACAAGGTTCCACCAACCTGGATTTTTCGAACTCCGGAAACCGCGGGCGACACGACCGATCCAAACGACGGAGAGCAGCAATTGGAATATCCGTAAGTAGGCGGAACCAAAAGATGCCTCCGTGTCCGCCTTTGAAATACGAACCGATTATCGAACCCCACCATTGTACTGGCAGTTGTCGCGCCGACGACTTACCCCCGAGCTGTAAAATCAATTGCAAATTGCGCCCCAAAGTGCGCGGGTTTTTTGCCACCCCGCGGTGCACAGGAGACGGTGCAGAACTTTGGTATCGCCCCTAAGTATATTTTTATGGGAGATGTTCACTTTTTATTTAATTCAATGATCAGATTTATTTTGAGCTACCTTCATCAGCTGTCGCATCGACACAGTTGACTTGACCAGCCAACACATTTGCTAGGGGTCATGATGCCAGCCGCCGCGGCAAGTAGGTCGGACCCTGTTTGGGGTCCTCGACGGAAATAGCCGCCCAATGAGATGAGAAACGCGTAGCAAGGACAATCGATCGCTTTTGGCCCCGGAAAAGACGGAGGTGCGAACAAAGCATTTTATTTGGTTGGACCGGATCTGGCGGCATGTGTCCGACTTGCACTGACCTGTTATCCGGTACATCCCGTCACTTTGGTCTCTGCGGCTGGAATTTCAACCCACTGCTAGTGTCCCGATTCGGCTACGGACCACGGCGGAAATATTAAATATGTTGTGCCACCTGCAGGCGTTATGGGCCGTGTTCCCGAAGGCGCCACAATGGGCCGCGGGCTAGGGTCGGCGGTGTTACAGCGAGGGCAGTATGCGGTGCGCACCACCGCCATTTATCGTCAGCAATGTGCAAAGGCGGATTTCTCGGAGCGGAAAGGAAATTAGCCAAGGGTCGATGAAAGATATCTGCATCGCGTTTGAATAAAATTTAAGGTTGCCGTTGCGAGTCAATGGCACGGAGCGGACGTTTGGACGTGGGTTGGACGGCGGTGAAAGGATTGCACGGGGCGGCGACATAGGCGCGCGCCACCAAGATCGTCGGTGATATGACTCGGAGCAGGGAGCTGAAGATTTGAAGTAGACCGGAATCCACTAGAGGCACCGGGGATAACTAATTTAAGGTTGACCGTACGCGAGCCAATGGGACTGAGTGATGCTGAGAGGATGGGTTGTATGGAGGCGGAAAGGTGTCATCGCCGCCTATTATTAGGCACGCGAGCTTTAATGAGCGAGCCCACAAGGATCGGCGGCGGCGGCGTTTACCGTTTCAGAGTCATGCATTGGGGAAAATTGGGGAATGGCCGCCGCACCGCGGCATTTTTTGGCCTAAGGAACAGCGCCCACATGCATGTCAATAAATTGCCTTCGCTATACTCGGAATTATTGTAAACATCTGCAGGCTCGGAATCATCCGAATTTGCGCAAATTGGTCGAATTACTTGTCGAAAGCCTGATTCGCAATATTCATCAAGGTGTCCAGGCACAGCATATGTATAAGATCCATGCCTAGGCCTGATCTTTTTTTGTTTCTTCAAGGCTGAAGCTTGAAGTCCCTACTAGTGCATTTGAAGAAGGCTCACTGCCAAAGCCCAAGGCCGCCGGCGATGCGGAGCTCTGATGGGACCCATTTGCCGCCGACCGGCATTCCTCTGATCACTCGGCACGCGAGCGGTATGAATACACGCGGCGGTGGAAACGGCACCGATCGGCATGGTTCGGCATCAACAACCAATGGCCGCCAACGCAACCTCCACCGGATTCCGGAGGAACCTGCTGGAATCTAGTGGGAATCTATCCGTCACTGGAGCCAGTAAACCCCACTGGAATCCAATGGCTTCCAATGGAAATTCCACCTCGCTGACTGTAACGAAGACCTCCATTTGGCATCAAAAAGTGCCGTTTTCAAGCGGAACGCGCTGCCCTGCAGCACACCTTCATCGGCTACCAACTAACTCAGTATCTGAAAGTAAGACTCAAGATTTTGATCAGTTCAATATCTACCTGGGTGTTTTATTTTCCAAAGGGCAATTGATCATGAACACACATTATTAAAGCAACTGCAATCCAATTATCCAGAATTCAAATTAAACTGTTGTATGTATGTTCTCCTGCCACAATCTGACTGTCTCACTCCAAATCCTCTTTGGGGACGCGGCTTCTTTGCCCACTCTAGGGGCGTTTGAATCCAAATTGCAAAACACATCATCCCAAAAAATATGTCCACCGAATACGTGGTTGCGCTCATCAACTTTTCGCCGGACGTTATCTGTTTTATATGTATACATCGGTGCTCTGAAAAACAGTGTTTGAGGGTGCAGTATGTGCAGGGATTAGCTGAATAATGCACATGAGCATGAACTGTCCTACCTTACATCAATGTTCAGTGGTCTTCAATGGATTATGGTGGAGATTTGTGGAGAACTTAAAGCCAACGGCATATGATGGAGATTGCCGTAAATCGCCATATATCTTGCCGGCCTGTAGGCATCAACGCCTCCTGATGTTCACCAGTGTCCACCAAGGTACATCGGCGACCATATGAGTACGACATGTTTAGAGACGTAACACAAAAATCCGTGACTTTCGGGTCTTCTTGACTGTTGTCCGTCTTCTTGGAGCTAAGATTCATTTCAACTCCGGATCCATCCATTTTTCAGACCTTTAAGCGAGGCTTGAACAAGTTGGTTCTGATTATGACTACCTTGCTTCGAGTGATTCCCTGCTTGCAAAAGGAGGCAGTGGAAAGCCGAAGGCAGACCTTGTGAAAACAAACACACGCCCCGATGCACTGTTGTGGCGATCTCTTTCCAAAATTATAAGCATGAGGATGTACCAGCCGAAATCGAGCTACTTTCGGTTATCCGCTATGGTGTAGCGATCGGATCTCCCATGCGTTTCTTCCGCCACAAATGCAAAGATCGAGTTTTTCGATTCCTCCTAGTGGTAACGCTGGGGCCGGGCCTGAGGGTGTTCTTCCCGCGAGGAAACTATCGTGCATCCTCCCTTGGTACTTTACGGAGTTTCAGTTCACTGTGGTCTTTTCTTCTCTATTTTTGAGGCGCGACCAACACACCCTGTATTAACGGAAACAGCACATTCTCCGGTTCTCCCACTCTGGCTCGAAAGCCTGGGTAAACTTGAACGTAGTCCCACGCTGTTCCAACAAGAAGGAAGGAGATATTCTTTTACGTTACTTCTTCAAGGCTTCTTGTCAGAGTTCATTTGTGGCGGTGTTCACTTCAGAGATTATCATTCTGTGTGTCTAGATTAGATATCGGTTATATCAGAAAATCGCGGAGATCACTGTCAAAAAATCACAGGCCCGGGACCGAAAGCCTCGAAAGAGCTGGAAAAGAACAAGAAATCGAGAGTCAAAGGTCCGCCGATGATCCAGAACAGCTGTTGGAGATTGGTTACTTCTTCAGACGTACTCCGGAAAGATAGTCTGGACCACCACTGATAGAGGAATTCTGGCTTTTGTTTCCGCAAAACTGCGCAGAAGAGCACACGAACATATGGGAGACATGCTTCCAATCTCTCTCTCGACCGCAGATTCTAGGCTGTTGCTGACAGCGGTTTAAATAGGTTGCGATATTCTCGACTCGCCGGCGGGAACGAGCAATTCATTCGAGTGCGATAAGCCTGTGAAAATGCCGTTGAGACTATCACAGGCCAATGTCGTGAGAAAAACACATGCAAACGACAAACGAGTACATAAATATTTGGTACGCGCGAAAACCGTCCAGTCATCCTTCTTTCTTCCTACCACCATGGCCTCCAGTGTCCCCATGCCCTCCTCCTCCAAGCAGTCGTCCTCGAGCGCCCCAGAGCTCACCGTTCTCACTCGCGTCGCTTCCATCCCTCTCATCGCCTGGACCATCAACCAGGTCAGCTGTACCCTCGAGCAAAACCGCTACACCTCCTCCCCGTACGCGACCGCGAAGGGTCTGTCCACGTCTGCATACAAGTACACCGAGCCTTTCCAGATTCGCCTCGCCCCCGCCATCACCACGGTCGACGAGTACGCGAACATGGCCTGCGACGTCGTCGAGAGCAGGTTCCCATACCCATTCAAGGCAAAGCCTGAGGAGGTCGCGGACTACTACGAACAGAGCCGCCTCCAGGCTTCCAAGACCATCGACGAGAAAGTGAAGACGCCTGCATTCACCGCAGCCTGCGAAGTCGATAAGGTGAGAGCGCGTTCTCTTTTACGGCATTATTGTTGAACAACGTTCGTGCAGCGCTTCGCCCCCATCGTTGATTATCTGGAGAGCACCGCCGTCACCCGCCTGAACACGAGTGCCGCGCCGAAGGACTGCGAGTACCAGTACCAGCGCGTCTACGTTCTCTCCAAAAATGTCACCGGTCAGCTGTACCAGTACTCCAACCAGACCATCCTAGTGTGAGCCTTCCTTTTCTTTTTTCGTTTTCTGAAAATCCTGACGACACATTTCACAGTCAGCGCGCCTCCCAAACCGCCGATTCCATCACCGCACTTGCTTCTTCCGCCAACTCCCGCATCCACACCTTGTCCAACAATCTCATTACCGACCTCAAGCACCTGCGGGCGTCGTTCACCGACACGACCACCGCGGCCTACCACGAGCTCAACGACTGTATCGGCTCGATGCACAACATAGTCAGCACCCCGAACCTGACGGTCAACGAGAAGATTAGCCGCATGGTCGACGAGATCAACTTCCACATGCGCCCGCTGCTCAATCGTTTGCCTGGCGCGCGCACACCGCCGACTACGAGTAATCCTAATGGCAATGGACACGCGCAGTGATCGTTCACTTTCGTTGTTTATTTCTTGTTCTCGATACGTATCGCTTTAGACTAGACGCGCTTGTACTTTTTTCTTGGGGCGCACAGGCGCCGACGTTATGTCGTCCACTCATGATGTAATATCAGTTCCGCTGAAATAAGATGTGCCTGAGCCTGATTGAGTCCATGGATCCGAAGAGACTCGTGCGAATTAAATACATTCGATATATTAGCTTTTACGTCTACCACCGTCCCAAAGAATCGCTTCAAGCTCTATGTACTGTGTATGTGCAAATAGATATGTATCGTATGCGTAGCTGGATAAATGATGAACGAGCGGGGGCCAGCCAGCCAACTATGCCGCCGCAGGCAACACGCTGGCGCGACTCAAAGTGCATGTGCGCGTGAAGCGGCGGCGGCTCGTGCTCGTCGATCGACGGCGGCGGCGAGGGGGTACGAGTCGGACAACGGCGGCGGGGGCGTGACGCGGATCGTCAGCGGCGGCGCGTGCCCATGCGGGTGGGCGTGCGGGTGCAGGTGCGGGTGCGGGAGCTGGGGCGGCGCCGCGGAGTATGCCTGTGCGGACGACGGCGCGCGCGGGCGGCCGTATATCTGCGGGACGGTCGCGCCCCCGGTCCCCGTCGTCTCTGCGCGAGGCTCTGGCGAGCCGGCCATCATGCGCGCGTCCTCCTTCGTTGTCGGGAGCGCGAGGTCCCGCGCGGCCTCGACGCGCCGCATCTGCTTCTCTCCGCGCTCGACGTCCGACTTTGCGTTGTTGTACATGTAGAGCCCGGTGAAGGTCAAAAGGATGCCGAGGCCCTGCACGGGGTGGATCGGCTGGCTGAACCACACGATCGCAATGCAGATGACCCAGACGCGCTTGATGAGGGAGGCGATGGAGTACGTGACGGGGGAGGTCGACGCGAGGATGACGAACGCGATGATGTTCTGCGCAAAGTGCACGGTGCCGTTCATGAAGAAGTAGTACCCGACAGAGTGCGCCGGCGGCGGCTTTCCTGCTGCTGCTGATGCGGCGGCGGCGGCGGCGCTGGAGCTCGCAAAGAAGAGGGTGCGGAAGTCGTAGTAGAACCATATCGGGATCATGAGGAGGAAGGCCATGCCCGACGAGTAGAACAGCAGGTTCAGCTTGTCGAGCTTGTGCGACGTCGTTTGGGCGTTGGAGGGCATGATCTTTTTGAAGAAGATGTTGGAGCTCACAAACACCAACGCCGACCCAAAGGCACAAAGGAGCCCAATGGTACTCGACGCGGAGACGTCGAAGGACATTGCGAGCATGACACCGATTGTCAGGGGCAACAGCGATATGTAGGTCTTGCTGGAGTAGCTAACTCCGAAGAGCAGTGCATAGGCAGCGACGGTGAAAAGGGGAGACAAGGCCTGTGCATCCATAAATCAGCAAAATATTCAGAGATATGAAGAAAAGACAGATGCGCACCTTAATCGTATGCACCGTGCTAACCGGTATCCTCGAAATTGCCAAGCTCGAGAAAATGTGGCCCCCGACCTGAAACATGCCCATCGGCAGTGTATTCTGGATTATCTGCCTCGTTGGCCGCCGCAGGCGGGAGAAACGGATGACGGGGGACATGAAGAGGAGGCAGTACCCTGCGACGAAGCCAAACTGCACAAATGTGAGGGTGACGGGGTAGCGAAACTGGGTCATGATGGCCTTCCCAGTGTTCGACGACAGGGCGGAGGAGGTGTACCACAGCGTACATAGCAGCACGAACTTCAAGTTCGAGGCCTGTACGGACAAGGCGGAGGACGTCGCTATTGGGTTCGGGCGGGGAGACCAGTAGCGCGAGTAGCGGGAAATGGTCTTCCTGACGCGGGAAGAGAGGTCGTTGAATGATGGCTTTTCATCGTCGGTCCAGGGCACTGAATGGATAGGAATGCGTTGGTGGTGGGCAGGCATGGTGGCGGCTAGGAATAAATAGGGCGCATCCAGTGAGACCAGTTTGTCGTTAACCAAAACCGGCACTGCCTTGAGTTTCACACGCAGCAGCCGATGGAGTTAAAAAAATTCACATCAATTATACGCAGTACAAAAATACAGAAAAGCATTGCGACGTCGATAGCTATGGTAGCATGGTACACTCGAGAGCATGAAGCCTGGGGGGAAAAATGGACTGAGAAAAAAAATTCAAACAATCACCAATTCCGCGAAGCTCCTCAAAGCCGGCACACAGCCGACGAATGTGCGTTCCAGCGGATTCAGCCATTTCATCTGCCGCCGAGGACTCTCTGGAACCGCGAGGCGTGCAAGGTGCCAGTTCGCATAGTCCTTTCCGCTCATGATCTGGCAGAATAGCGTCTGCGGAGGCTTTAGTTGTGCACACCATTTGAAAGAAAGACGACTGACCAATTCGCTGATATGAGAAAGACCGTACGAATCTTCCGAAACGATGGAGGAAGCATCGCTGGAAGGTTCTTGGTGCACCACCTCCGTAAAGTTGAGGTCCAGGGCCGTGAGCGCCGGAAGACCTGCCGCCATAAGGTCCACGATCTCCGGGCTCAGCCAACGCAAGCGTAGGCTCAGAACACGGAGCAGAGGCGGGTCGTCCAGCACATCTAGGATGCGCACCAACTCCACATACTCAAGGGGCCGCTCCGAAAGTTTGAGCATGCGCAACTGGGAGCGGACGCCGGTTAGGCATCGCAGGAGTGGGCTGAGGTCCGTGCGAAGGGGGCGAAGGCCGAGCGACAGGTGGGAGAGCGCGGGAAAGGGTGGGTGATTTTTCAATGTGTCCCGGATCCAGTACTTGGCCGTCGGAGCCACCGGGACCGGATGCGCGGCGGCGCGTGTGGTGCCGAGGTTAAGGGACTCCAGCGTGGAGCGGTGCTTGATAAGGAACCGACGGAGAGGCGTGGGGTCTGGGAGATGCCCGCCATCAAAGGGAATGCAGAGTGTGAAGGAGGTCAAGTATCGACCGTTCCCCAGATGGCAGAAGAGTAGACCGAGGTCGAGGTATGCGGATGTAGGAGTGGTATAAAGCGAAAAGGTACGTAAATTACGGAGTACAATATTAAGAAAGACTACAAGGCCCTCCAACTTTTGAGAAATATACATGGGGATGTGTGCACCGGTGTGGAGGGTGAGTGAGAGGTGGAGGAGGTTGGGGAGAAAAGAGGCTAGGGGCGGTAGGAAGGGCATGTGATACAAAGGGACTTTCAGTATGAGTGAAGTCAAACCGCGCCCAATGGTAGGAATGACGAGGTCCAACAGGGTGGAGAAGAATTCCGGGTGGTACGGCCCTTCGTCCCAGTCGATGTGATACGTGTGCAGCTTGGTAAACCCTTTGATCGTGTCGGCGATGCGGCGCGTCTGTTTCTGCAGTCGCCTCGCAATTTGGGCCTCGGCACCATCCTCAAAAGCATGGGCGGGCGAGACACAGGCATGGAGCAGCTTCCAAGTTGAGGAAGACCACGAGTGTGACTTCGGTTCCTTGGGTAGCACCATCCACGGCTCAGCGCGGACCGAGTGTACGAGTTTAGAATCCCCTGCCAAGGGTCATCATTAGCTCAAGCACACATTCAATAGGGTGATGCACGTACTTCACATGCTTTATGAGAGGCTTCGCACTTTTGTACGCCGTAAAGCTGATGGCTTGGTAGCGGGTTTCCCTCACAATCTCAAGAAACGTGCGATTGACCGAGAATAGAGTCAAGAGGACCGTCACTGGGAGGAACCCAGCGATATAGCGCCAGATATCGTCTGGTACTTCTGAGGGCATGAGCGGGGAAAGTAGAGACGTGAGTCAAGTCCCAGTTTCCCGAAAACCGATTCAATTAATGACCTCGAGGCACAGAGGCTGTGAGGGGTCACATGGTGAATACGTCGTCCTAACTGTTACGGCAAAAAGAGCGCAAACTTCAACGGCGACTGCGCAGAGAGAGCCGGCAGGTGCGGAATTGCGAGCGCGACATGGTGGTTGAGACCAAGGGTCGTGTTGATCCGTCGAGTAATTTCGTATTTTCGTGTCATTGCGAATCACCGTCACGTGAGAATGGCGCAATTGTGTCGCGACCAAGTCGCGCGCGTTCAAGTTGAAGTTGAAGATTATCAAGTTAGAATACTCAGAAAGGTACAGCGGAAGAAAGGTCAGCATCTCGAAAAACCAGAGAAAAAAAAAAGTCGGATTTTTTAAATTACTGATTGTTAGCAATTGCACGCATGCAATTGCTTTCTTACTCAGACACCTCAATCATAAGGATAATTACCCCTTCTCGTTGTCGTGCGTTGAGGACTGAAACGAACCCACTCGAGGACTTCATCAAAACCCTCGCCAGCGACGAAAAATTTACTCTACATCGGTTAACCCGAGTGTTCCGGGGAGATCCTCACCTCCACAGCGATCCGCTTGCGTTGATGAAAAAGTCCCTTAGCCCCTTCAAATATTGTCGCCAGGTCCATCGCGCCGGATAGTTCTGAGTAATGTCATCTTCCATTTTTGGCGTCTGGGAGTTATTCTGGGTCGGTGGCGCCGACAACAAAGGAAAGCATGCCATTTCAAGATCTGTGCCATAAAATGGCCGGGTCTTGAGAGTCCGATGAACTCGCAATTTGTTGATGATCTCCGCGGAATCCTCGCGACGGAGTCCGCAACCTGAGCAAATATTGTACGTTCACCTAGTTCGCTATCAGTTTATAGTTTCGCTGGGCTGCAAGTGTTTGCGAAGAAGGAGATGAGCTGCTGACTTGACCGGCGTTCAACTGTATCAAGACGGAGAATGCCACTGGGTTCAAGTCGTCTTTGAGAAAAGGACAGGATAATATGGCAACGTAGAGTGAGTTGCTCTGTTGTGCAGTGAGTTGCTGGGTGATCCGCGTCGTGCCGCACCTGCCGTGTATTCGGGACCCCGTAAACCCACGTTCAACACAGATGAATATGTTCAACTTAAGCTGCTCCAGGTCGGGGGAGGGATTCTCCCAGAATGTTGCGTACTTTTCTATGTGGATGCTGATGAGACAAAAGCATACAGAAGTATATCATATGTAAACACGAAATGACCAACATAAACTCTCGCTCCTCTTGTCCCCATCCACCTCGCATGCCTCCAACGGCCGAGGAAGTTTTTTTTAAGAGCTAAGGAGGTCGCAGTGAACGCCTAGCCAGTCGCTCTCGGTTGTACGGGCTTCTTCGCGTTCTTCAGGCGCTCCTGCGTGACTGTATTTGCACTGTCAGCATTGCAAGAAAATATAGGCGGATGGAGGGCACGCACGGATCTCATACCTGCAAATAGATTTTGCGTACGAATTGAGATCGAAGAGAGTAGCCTTGTTGCCGAGCGGTTCTTCTGCGTCTAGGGGCGCTTTTGGAGCTCCTGGCCCACGGGGCAGACGGCAGATTGGATCTCATCGCTGTTGATTAGACAGGTAACGTTCAAGCTGGAGATCTTGGGATGAAAAAGCAGCCGAGATGACCACCAAGATAGAGTCTCCAGACGTCGACGAGCTCGAAGCCGGGCAAGTTGCGGAACACCTTGACAATGCTGTTGTTCTCATTGCACACAATAAGCGGCCGGGCGCTGGCGATGCCTGCGGTTCCGCATCTTCCCCTTGCCCGTGCGCAGATTGCGCGAGTTCGAGACCTTGACGAGGTCGGTGTACGCGGTGAACGACTTAAGCCGCGAGGGCCACGGCTTCCTTGGTCTTGGTGAAACTCTCGGCGACGTTGGCTATGAATTCCTAGATCTGCTCGACGCGGTGGCCGCGGTGAGGCAGCACAGACGCGTTGAGGGCGGAGACGACGGTGAAGCGGCGCTGGTTCTGGTTCACCTTGACGTGTCACGTACCGTGCACCTGAGCAATGACATCGAGCCTAATAAGTGCCGTCAAGAACGCCAGGTCACATTCACCCACACGACTCAGTTCCCGTCGTTCGCAGCTTCAAGAAAGGGTGTTAAGCACTGAACTTCATGAGGCTTGATGTGCATTGAGGCAGGGCCGGAGAAGAGGACGTGGATGAAGGAGACATAAGAGATGAGGTATCTGGGGTCCTGTACACCCCCGCCGTGTCAAGGATCAATTAAAATCAGACGGATCATCAGCAACTCACTGCACCGCAAGAGCAACTCACTCTACGTTGCCATAGGATAAGGATAATGGCTGGAGAAGAGAAGGTGTAGAATCCGTTTGGGCATGAATTTACGAGACAGGACCGGTGGTCGGAAGATCGTCTGTAAGGCCAATGAGGACAAAAGTTGCGGGACGAGTGGCTAAGACTTCGATTTCCAGGCTCCAGCAGACGAAAAAAGCGGCCAGCGGATGGGTTACATGTCGCCGGGATTCGTCCTGCAAATGATCACCGGAATCCTGCCTGTGAGTTTAACGATGAGGTTCTTGAGATTATCGGATCTCAATACTCCTCAGCGCTTCAGCCAAATTTGTGGTGGTTGTGTTGAAGAAAGAGAGGTCGTGGGACAGTTGGGTTCGGATCTGAGCAACGATCACTGGCACTGTTTTTCTTTGAGCGTTGCCACCATGTCATCACCTCCCGCAAAACGCCAACGACAAGAAAAATCGCCTTTAACGCGCTCGGAAATCTGGAACCTGGACTGTTCTCAGGGAAAGCTCGCTCGCCTATCTTGCCCGATATGCACCCCATTCGCCTGACTCTGAGCCCAATGTCGAGGGATACCCCCCCCCCCTTTATTGTTGAGCTGGCTGACGAACCGATCGATGTTAAATACCTACTAAAGGCACTGTATACCCAGTATGTACGCCTGACGCGAGTCGTTCCGGAAGCAGCTGTGGCGGCCAGGTTTCCCGCACTCTCCTAGCACATGCCACGGACTCCACCAGCTAGAAGTTCTCCCAGCCGCCTCGTGTCGTCTCAAAAATACTCATCCCATTTTTCCGGGTTTGACCACTTGAACGGTGCCCGATCTCAGACTGTGAATCAATATTTAACCCTATCGCGCGACCGCTGGACTGCAGGACTACGGGTTCCCTTGTTGTTTAAATAGCCTCGAAGCCGAACAGATCGAAAAAGAAATTTGGGGCCGAAGTAGCCTTTTCCTTACATAAATACCCTCGCCTTCTTGTCTCAGGCGCCGTACACTGACTCGCCATGGGCGGGCATCTCTCCCCTCAGCCCTCTCAGTCGACCGCTGTCCCGGCAGAAGCTAGTCCTGCAAATGCATTAGGAACGAAACCTACGAGGATGCTGATGTATCAGGTGATAGTTACTTCTGCTGCTACTCAGAAGGACCTTAAACCCGCTACAGACAGTACTTTCTTTTCTTATGGGCGCTTGTAGCATCCGGAATTCTGGGTGGGTGATTCTTCACTGTAATAACTGTGGTCTGCTTAGGTTCAGGAAAAGTAGGAATGCTGTCGCGAGGTTGCAGATGGCCCGGGCCCTGGATGGCTATCTGCTTTCGATGGCATCTGACGATATAATCGCTGGCCTTGTCGCAAGCCCAGGACAACGAAAAATATTGTTGGAGGTACGGCACGAAAGACTAATGCTGTGGCTTGCTGACGTCTTAATCCTCGTCTAGATATCGAAAATGATCCAAGGCTCAGAGCGGCCCTACGCGCGGATGAGGAACGGATAGTAGAACTCATTGCGTCGATCTTGGTTTCCAAAGCGGCACGAGACGTCGTGCTAAATCTCGAAGACAACGACGCACAGTGTTTCCTCGATGATCTTCAAGATGTATGGTTCTCCCGAATTTCCCTCACGTTCAACCGATTTTATCTTGTAGACACTGAACCGAGAGTTTTTAATGGTCCAGGAACATAGCTCTCAGGCACGTCGTATAGTCCGCAAGTTGTCTGAGTCGTGTGACAAGCTCCCATCCTCTCTCTTCATCACCGGTGTCACGGGGCGGGAGGATCACCCCACGTTCGCCGGTGGATTCGGAGACATCTATAGAGCCTGGTACGGAAACAGAACGGTGGCCTTAAAACACATGCGGCTTTTTATACAGAGCTCGGATCCGGAGATAAGGGGTATCCGTTTAGTAAGTCAGTTCTCAATTCTCGGGCCGCATGCCAACGTGGTTGAGCGCAGAAACTGTGTCGAGAAGCTCTGGTTTGGAAAGATTTGCGACACCCGCATATCTTGCCGTTCCTAGGAGTCGATCGAGATAGTTTCCCATCATCGCTCTGTGCTGTTTCTCCTTGGATGGAACACGGCACGGTTTTAAGATATCTTCAAGAGCACGGCCGGGGAAATGTGGACAAACTAGTAAACTTCTGTCCTTGCATAATTAAGGTCATCCTACCCTAACAATACATTCTAGCTTTACGAAATTGCGCAAGGCCTACACTACCTTCATTCTTGCCATATCGTTCACGGGGATCTTCGAGGAGTGTTTTCCTTGCCTAGTTATTATCTTAACAATATGAACCTTAATGGCAGGCAAATATCCTGATCAATGAAAACTGGAGCGCGTGTTTGGCTGATTTTGGACTCAGCGTCTTTGCTAACGCCACTACCTCAATGTACACTTCCACCCGGGCGGGAAGTCTCCATTGGATGGCGCCGGAATTGATGGATCCCGATCGCTTTGGGTGCAAATTTGCCCGAACCAAGGCAAGCGATGTATACGCTTTCGGGTGTGTCTGCTAGACTCGTAACCAGCCTGCCTGCGAGCAGCAACAAATGTGGCGAGCACGTTGCCGCAGGCAGACTGGTACTTCTCAGATGTTGTCAAAGGGCTGAGCACGGAGTTTGAATTTTTGGCAGGTACCGATCACTGGCATTTGGTGGCTGTGCCATGCCATCAATCTTTGCTCAAATTCGACCCCCTAGTATACCCCCGCGATGCACTTGGTACAGATTCTGAAGAGACAGAATTTGAGAAAAGACAAAATGAATATAATTTTCTCTTTGAAATTTCTAAATTTGACTTGAATTGATTCCAGAACGAAGGAAAAGAAAAAGTTTCAAACTCTGCGCTCAGACCTTTCGCTTAGCCCGAGAAGTACCAGCCTGCCTGCGGCAACGTGCTCGCCACATTTGTTGCTGCTCACAGGCAGGCTGGTTACGAGCCTATGTGTCTGCTATGAGGTGCTCTATGTGCTGCTCTTCTTCATCCACACCTTATATCTCTTGAGTTGTACACAGGTCGACCGCTGTTTTCAGAGCTCTCCCAGACTGCAGCTTTGCTGCGAGTGTTGAAGGGTGAACAACCTGGGTGACCCACGAGCTCCCCCGCAATGTCTGATGGCCTTTGGCAGCATGTCAACGCTTACTGGGCTGAAGATCCTGCGACGCGGCCCTTTGCTTCAGTCGTTGTCTGGGAAATAACTTGGCCGCCCCCGCGCAAGTCAAAAGCCTCCAGTCAGCTCTCGCAGGTCTCCATCTCGCGGCCTATATCAGCTGTATCCTCCGTGTCACTGTCTAGATCAAGTTCAACTCGGTCTTCACTCCCGAAACCTGTCGCAAAACCCTCGGGATACATACTCGTGGATCAAACTGTTGTATTGACTGGCGGGATGGAGACATTTTTGGAGAGGGCCCACCAACAAGAGATGGTAAAGGTGATCCAGTGTTCAATTCACCCCGTGTATCGATATAAATTCTGCTCCTGTATAGCGCAAGGCATTCATCATGCGGCTTGTGGATTACTCAGAGGCTGGGAGGTTCCACACTCAAAATACTGTCGTCCATCACAAAACCTCGGAACCTTTGGTGAGTCGAATTTCGCTGAGTTCATTCTGGACCGGCCTAACGCGATCCGGTCCAGGACCCTGATGAAATCATCTCTCTTTCCGAATTCGTGTAAGAGGTGCCTCTGCCTCACGTTCGTGACCCACCTCCGATAACTCCCCCAAATGTAATCCCCAAAGTATCCCTTGGACCACCACGACCATCTTTACCATTGCGTCGATTTTTATCGCCCATTCGTAAGTGCCCCCCGTCCGTTTTGTCGCCCTATCCATAAACTTGATAGCCTTCCCCAGGCCTTCCATGGATCCCCCGGTTGAAATGCATGCAGGTATTCTCCGCATCTCGCATCAAACAGCATTCACTCATGTTCGCCATTGTTTTTAGCTGATTCGACAGCCTCCGCGTGCTGTCCTGCCTGCCCTTTCGGCAAATGCCTCAAAAGCCCATATTTAATCTTGCGAGTTCTCCATGTTTTCCTAGGCCTCTGTTCATTTGGGCCTTGAGAACTAGTTTGTATTTTGTGTACAAGGGACCTTCCACTCGCGGCTTCCTATACCCCGTTCTGCCATTCCAACCTGAGAGTCTGACACCAATAAAGCATACGCCTCACGAATTTCGACGTACTTCTGACTTTGGGAGTGGGGCAGCTCCATAAGAAGTAGACTCTCCCAATGGTAGCATGATGGAGTCCTGTTTGCCCCACTCAACAGTACAGTGTAAACTTACAACACGATAACCCTAAACCCGCCGCAGTCTGGGCAGCCTTTGCTGTACTGAACCTCAGTTGAATTCCTTGATTTTCATCGACCACCCGTCCATGGGTGCATCGAATATTTTTTGGGTCCATCGCGCTCTGTAGGCGCATCTCAGTTTGCAAAAACGAACGGGTGAGCGGTGGATGCTGTTGCACAGCAGAAAATGAGATATGGCTAATAACGCAGAGCTGGTGTATTCGAGGTCACGCACAGTACTCCCAGATTGTGATGCAAGTATCTGGTGAACTGCTGTCTTCGAGGTGTAAATTGAAAAGTGGAGGACAAATATTTTCAAGACAAAGGGGAAAGAAATTGAAAGCTGAATATACGAAAAGTTGGGGGGCAGTGAAAGGAAGCCAATATGCGAAAAGTATTATGACAGGTTCATTGAAAGTAGTTTAAATATTTTCATAAGCATTATAGACATGAGGTACAAACCAAGATGTCTGCATTTTGAAAACAACATTCACAACGAGTCGACCCAATTTCCAACTTCCTTCAAAGTGTTTGTCTTCTCCGGCTCATGCCACAAATGAGCCATGAAATCAAGGGTTGACTCTCCATCTTGTTTCTCAATGTTCGCATCAGATCGAGAGTCGTTTCCACACTCCCAGACATGATGAGATTTCCCGTGTTCCCACTGGGTGATATGAGTTACTGCAGCATATAAGGACATCGGACTGTCCTGTGTAACGACCGAGATGCGTCTCGTTCCACGGCTCAGGGCAACGGTATGAGACAAAGCCGACTTGAGGGATGAGCGCACCACGGCCAACGGCTGGGTGAACACGAAAGATGTATCGATTAGCGGGGTTACATTTGAGAGAGTTGTAGTCGTGCCACCACTCGAATTTGAATGGAGGCAAAACGGAGCATTTCAGCTGCATTTGGTGATGTGGGCATTTGATGGCATTGACAGGATTTGCATGGCCCTTTATAGAGATCGGGCGTGCCGGCCGGCCCGATATTTCGGCTCCTCATGCCGGCCGCAGTAAGCATCGCCCTTGTCTCTCTTCCACTCAGTCCACAATTCGGGATTGCTTAATGCTGAATGTCCTGAAGTCTTCCCTGGAACGTGGGGATTATCTTTCACTCGACCTTGGGGTGCAGGATAGGGGCATATGTAGCTCAGATGATTTTGGGCTTCAAGTTGTTCATACCCTCGCCCAGTGCTCCCAGCAAGGGAGAAGGTCTCGTTTTCGGTTCATCTTCCCTCTCCGTTGGAACCCTTATCACCGTCAAAGTTGGTTTTCTCTCAAGTCTTTACCCTATTATCTGTGACCATAGTATACTCACATTGCTCGGCGTTGGTGGATTGGCGCCTGGATCGACTCCGAATGGTGTCGTCCGACACTTTGACAATATGTCGACCTCCCAGATATCGATCAAGGTCCAGACCTTATGGAAAGTCAATCAGCAATTAGAGGTTGGTTCTGATATTCACCTCCTATAACATTATGTTGAGAAATATACGGACCTATCCAGCTGCGTCCAGTAGAACCTGCGCTTGAACTGAAAGAATCGGAATTCTCTCGACCGCTGTAGAATAAATCTGCTCGTTTTGTGGTCATGGGGTCCTAATAAATGCCTCGGCAAGGTGGCGAAGTATTCTGTGTTGGAAAAACCCGGGATTATGGCAGAGTTATTTCCGGATTATAAACCATTATAAGGTTATTTTAAGGAGTCATCAGGAAACAGTCGTCAGATAACGCCATTATCCAGGGCTGATATGATGACTCTTTCGTTATCAGGGTCGGATAATGCTTAAATAATGCAGGTAAGGCCGACAAGCGGCAGGGCCCGCTACCGATAGATTTGATGTTGGTACAAAATTTGAGTGTGGTCTAAAAGCTCGCTCGGTCGACGCTGCCACGTCGACCAGCTCGCATTAGGGCTCCGAGCCGTCGCCGTCAGCGACAGCGACGGGTCCCGTCTGACAGGGACGGGACCCGTCCGACAAGCGATGGGATATCATTTCATGACGGACGGGTACGGGACAGGTAGACCCATCAACGGGAGCACCCGTCCCCAGCCGTTGACGGGTGACGGGTCCCACTGACAGACATGTGTAGGTGCAGCATAAAAGATCCGACCAAATAAGGAAAGAATGTGGGAAGTTTAGAGTGCTTCAAGGGGAACTCGAGAAATTTACAAGAAGTCAAAATCTAATGGTTCTGTACACATTGTACTGTCGACTAATCACTCAAGCACTCTGTTTTGAAAAAAACTTCAACATGGCAGCAAACTGATGATTAACATTTTCATGTTTGCAATCCGTCTGTCACTATTTTCTATAGAGTTGAGGATTCCATGACTCGACAACCTGTGGTGAGCATTGGAATGCTCTTGACACGGGAAATCGAGAGGGGCTAGTATGGTCGCTGTCATTGGCTGTCAAAACATGATGGCGATTACGTTTGGCTCGGGAGACATCCAAGAAGCAAGAGAATGCCAAGATGAAGGCATTTGAAGAGTTGTAGCATACCTTTGTGTGTTAAAATTATTCAATCATGTTTGCGATTCATACAGGGTGGGAAAGGCTAAAGAACATTTGAGAATATCCTTTTATTCAGCAAATTTCCCTGTCGACGGCCGTAACGGGTGTGACGGACGGGACCCGTCCGTCGGCTCCTCCTGGTTGAACCCTCAACGGACGGGTGACCCCCGTTGGTTGAATATGACGGCCGTTTTCCGACCCGTCCCATCGACGGGCCATGCGTCTCGGAGCCCTAGCTCGCATTGGGCTGGATTATTTTCATCTGTCAAAGGCCACAGACCAGAAGAAGGATTTTACTAATTCAGGCCATGCATGATGATTTGCTGAATGGTTTCTGAATACTTAGCAACGATACTGTACTTCAAAGTAAGAAGAGTCAAAATCTTGACACGCTAGTCACCTCCAAGTGAGAGTGAGGAAACATCGGAAGTGACAGAATCTGTGGACAAAGTCCGACAAACGTTGCGGTGAAAGAGGAAACTTGCTCGTCGGCCGAGGAGTCCGAGTCCGGGGCTTGTCGCGTTCACATGGTAATTGATTGTGCAGATGGCCGCGTCCGGCAGGGCTGAACTACGTAGCGCAAATGACACATCAAACACATCTCATTTGGACTCCAGCAATTCGTAAATTGGCTCAGGAAATACCAAGAAATTACCCAGGCAACAAAGGATCAAGGACTCGTAGCTGGGCTCAAAACAGTGTCCGAACAGTTGGCCATTGCTGAGTTCTTGAACGATGACTCATTGCATATGACAAATTTCTGTTTGACCTTGTAATGAAAATGTGATCTACTGCGAGTAGTGAAATTTAGGGCTCCCTAAAACCCTTACCTAAAGGTAGCGGGAATAAGGCTCCCGGTTTTTTCCGACATGTATGAATAGATTTTTAGGGGAAGTCAGAATCATTCGGTTCCACTGTCGACGAGTTATGCCAATAGAAGTTGACGAACAATTACAGAGCCCCCGAGAGATGCCGAGCTATCACCTTCACTCTGCAGCACTCTGCCTGCCAAAGACCGAAGAAATTCTAGAAATAGTTCGTCTTCTGCAGCCTCCGTCGGCCTTCCGATAAGAATTGATCCTATCTAGATAAAATCCCTGTCAAGTCCCAGTTCTCAGGCAGCATGTCCGAGTCTCAAGACGACCCCCAATATGTGCTCGATCCCGCAGAGCTTGCGTTTCTGAAGACAGAGACCGGAATCCAAGACGATGATGCGTTGAAAGCCCACGTCCTAGCTATCCAGAAGAAGGCGTACGAGGTCTGTGTCAAATCTGAATGTGAAGTTTCCTGAAAACTACAGCTCAAACGCAGGTGTACCCATACCCGTGCATTCGGCTCTTTGGATTCGTTAGGTTCGTCATGGAATGTAGATCACGACGGAGTTTAGCTTATGTTGTTTTTAGACTCAAAATCAACCAGAATCGAGCCGCGTATGAGCATGTCCTTATTCTTGGGCGCGACATTCCAGACGCTCTCCTTCTGGATATAGGGTGCTGTGGTGTGTATTTCCTCTCGTTATTTTCACACAATAACTCCGTTCAAAGTCGGGAACGATCTGAGGAAGATTGCGAGTGAAGGATTCCCGGTGCAAAATATTGTCGGTACTGATTTACGCCAAGGTTTGTCGATTCCCCCTTATCTGTGCGCAAGTCGGATCTGATTGTGGTTTCAGAGTTCTGGGATCTGGGTCATGAGCTCTTCCGATCCACTGCCGCTTCGTTCCCCGCGACTTTCCTTGCGGGGGACGCCTTTGATCCCGAATTTCTATCTGTCCCTCCCTTGTCCAGGGAAGGGATGCAGCGGGCCATAAGTTCAAATCTGGGAACTGTCAAGTCACTTAACGACCTTCATGGCCGTTTTTCCGCGATTCATTGTGCATCCCTCTTTCCTCACTTCAGTGAAGAGGAGCAATTCGAGCTGGCGCACAAGCTCGCCGGGCTGTTATCCCCTCGGGCTGGATCCATGATCTTTGGGTCTCACGGCGCGCAGCTGACGAAAGGTTACAGTTCGGCGTGGGGCGAAAAGCGCATATTTTACCACTCCCCGGAAAGCTGGCGCGAGATGTGGGATGGGGTAGCCTTTGAGCGGGGGAGTGTCGAGGTGCAGACGGAGCTGAAGAATCTAGGCAGGGTTCTGAATTCAACTAGTGATCTTCATGTGATGTTTTGGTCCGTACGGAGAATGTGAACAGTGTAACTTTGAGGTTTTAGCCCTGTTACCTGTGGGAAATCGAAACGCGTCACCAGCCGTCACCTGCTCGTCCTCAGCCACCCCCGATGATGATATCAATTATGGATATCTACAACGTGAATGGGAAACCCTCTAATGTGTTGGCGATGCAGTGAATGTTTTTCTCTACTCTTCTTTCCTTCGTTGCAGTGCCGGGTCTTGTTTGAGCCTTGTGGTATTGAACATAAGCTTAAGACGATAGAGTTGACGTCTTCTAGCTTGAAGTCCAAGTTGTGTGAATGAGAGCCGGCCTGGATCTCCAGCCAGCGAACCCTAACTCGAAAAAGAAATCAAACTGACTCGGAACTCCAAGTCGAAGTATCTTCATCCAATATCTATAACAAGTGCTGGTAGTAAATACTCAAGGAGCAATGTGAAACGATTGTTGGCGGTCCCCTCCGTCAACAACTTCAGTTCGCATCGGCAGGATTCCTCTTTCCTCCGCAACGACCTTCTTCTTCCAAAGCACACCCGCATAGTTCCCGTTTTGATAGTTTCTGGCGGGATCAGGATAGTCCCTCTGTAGTCGAGTGATGTTCATGCGCCTTTGGTAGGGATCGGTCGACCCGGGCTGCATCAGACGGGCAGACGTATTGGCGAGCGCCTCCACAGTGAATATCGGCTGCACAGGAGGGAACGACGCAGGCATTTTAAGCTGCGCCCCGCTCCGGAGGACTGGCGCCAGGGCACCGGGAGTGAGGTAGTGCATGATGGGGAGCGTGGGCACTGCGCCACCGCGAACGACCGTGATTGGGACCATTGCCTGGAGCGTCATAGAACGGGACCACTCGGTGTCCGAGATGGCTGATTTTCCGACCCGAGTGTACATGTTCCACATCCCTTCTTCCGTCGCCGCGGTCTCGTCTGTGGTCATTTCCTCGTCCCCGGGGATATTAGACTTAAAGTCGTTTGGCTGCACGCACTTGGCGATGTCGATCGAGTATAGCACGGTGAGTCGCAGTTGGAGGAGACTCTCGCCAGTGGTATAATACGAAGTAAAGTCCACTGGGGTTTCAGGCGGAACCTCGATCTCGAAGTCGTAGTATGGGTCAGCTAGTGAGACGGGCTTCATGAAAGACAAATGTCTGCTGCGGATCATCCTTTCTTCATCATTTTCGTCGAAAACGTAGGCAAACCTCTCAGACTCCGCGCAGAGCTCGCGGCTGCCATATAACAGTGGACTGCACGGCCAGGACGTGGAATTATAGAATTCCACGTCGCCACCGGCCGCAGCCTGCGCCTGTGCCCAGTGATCGCGGAACGAGGTCACCAGACTGACGGAAATATCGGACATGGCTGTGGACCCATCTTTGGTGCGCCGTACAGTCACTCTCCCCTTCAGCGACTGGCCTACAATGCGCCGTGAGTCGAGTACATAGTTCCCAGTTACATGAAATGCTTACCCCTCTGAAGGATGTTCCCTTCCTCAAGAGTTATTTCTGCAACGAACGAAGAGCGGTCCACTTCAGGTAAGCATTTCTCCAGATCTTCATCGCGTTTCTTCATTGCCGGAGAAGTGTCTCTTCTGCAATCAAAATCTTCGAAGGTCACATTCCACGTCCTTAGCGTCTGTTGAGGGTTGAGCTGCAACGAGGGGATGAATGTTGTGCGGCCCGCTGGCACATCCTCAATACGCCCGTCAATGAACGTCACAACCTGGCGGTTGCATCAGGTAATTTCTCGGAGTGCTCAGTAATAAAAGGCGTACAGCAAAGTAGCGATAACTGAGATCGCTGAAAGAGTGTTTCAAAACGGGGGCCCGAAGGATGTGGCGGTGGTTGGACTGCAAAACGGGAGGGTAATTCACGCACGGGACCGCGACAGTAAAGGCGGTGACGATTGGCTGCGAGAGGTCTGGGGTATGCTTAGCACGATACGAGAGGGAGATCCAGCTACGAACCGGGATTGTTTTCAATGAGAGTGGCCTCAGTCGTCCACGCGCGTCTCTCTTCCGCTTTGACTGCCCACAACGCGGGATCGCTCAGGCTATCGTCGTGCGCCTGATAGTCGTACACGACGTCGCTTCCCATCCAGTCCGCATATCCTGACGGCGTGCTTTGGTTGGAGGGTTGCACCTCCGGGATGATGGCACCCCCTTTCAAGTATTTAAATTCGCCAAACTCGTCGAGTTGCAAGCGGAGCGCGACGGACGCAATCTGATTGGCGCACTCTGCGCGCGGAACTTTGATACGGAGTTCACCTACGGAGCGTGAATATCATGGTTAATAACCACACTGCTTGCGACGTACCACGAGAGATGTGGTCTGGCGAGAGGTCTTCTGCACGCACCCACGCACGAACGGCGCAAGGTTCAGGATGAGTCGTCTCGACATCGGAGGCGGAAGATGCCGCAAATAACGCAGCCAGCAGTAACGAAGCCAGCAAAGTTTTCATCGCTGGGAAGGGGGAGTCCGACTCGAGATAACTTCAGGGTATTTATCTATCCATGGACGCGCTTGTAACGGAAGCTAAGGCCTTGGCGCAAGTGTGAGAACCCGCGAAAGATGATTGTACGGCTTTGAGATGAAAGTTGGATGGAAGAAGCACCAGATCTTCGTCCACCCACGTAAGGACGGCGCAGGGTTCAGGATGAGTCGTCTCGACATCGGAGGCGGAAGATGCTGCAAACGACGCAGCCAACAGTAACGAAGTAAGCAAATTTTTCATCACTGGAAGGGGAGTCCAACTCGATATGCCTTACGGTATTTATGTATCTATAGACGGGCTTGTGCGATAACGGAAGCTTCGATTCCATTTGGCCTTGGTGCAAGTGTGAGATCCCGCGAAAGATGATTGAACGGCTTTGAGATGAAAGTTGGATCAAAGAAGCGCCAGATCTTTACCCACCCATGGACAGCGCAGGATTCAGGATAAGTCGTTTCGGCATCGGAGGCGGACGATGTCGTAAACGACGTTGCCAGCAGTAACGAAGCAAGCAGCTTTTTCATCGCTGGGAAGGGCAGTCCAACTCGAGATGCCTTGCGGTATTCATCTATCATAAATGCGTGTATACGGTACCGGAAGCTTTGATTCTATCGAACCTGGGCGACAATCAACGAGAGCTGTGGGAGCCATGGAGGAGGGTGTTTGAACGGCTTGAGATGAAATAAGCGCTAGATCTTCGCGCAAGGATCAATCCCAACATTAGATGCGATAGACAACGGAGCCAGCAGTAGCGAGACCAATGAAATTTCCCTGGGACATAGGAGTTCAGGTGGAGATGACTTGAGCGCGGGATCCATAAGCGCGCATGACTAGTAACTTCGATTCATTGGACCGAATGAGTGTAAAGGATTGTGCACGTGAGATCCCGCTGAAGACGATTGGACGGCATTGAGATGATTGAAGGTAGAGTGGTCAATTGTTGATAGTTTCTCCCTTGCGATCCTGAAAATCAAACTAGTCAATATATACAATGTCCGGCTATGGCGGGCGAATTGATAAAGTACTCTCACACCCACCGCTGTGCCTTGCAAGGATTCTTCGAGTTGGACACTATATGGAGTCTGACGAGGGTTCTTCCTGGACCGATTGTAGTGCATTCTTGGCGACAGCTCGGAACGTTTGTTCCACATTAATAGCCTCTTTGGCCGACGTCTCGATGTAGTAAGGAATGTTGCTCTTGGATTGGCACCGCGCCATTGCGCGCTTCTGCTTACCTGCACAAGCGCTCAGCGCCGCAGTACTCAGTCTCAAGGACTTACACCTGCCGCTTGTTCATGGAGCGGCATTCCGCGTTACCACTTGGAAGCCGAGAGAGGCTTCAGAACCGAACAGCTCTTCCTCACTCAATCCACGCTGCGTTGTTGTCTGTCTTCGCCATCTCGGCCTTCATCGCTGAGCCTGGGCTCATACACCTGCTTACGTTCCGTGGGTACAGAACATGAAGGCAGATGTTGAGGTAATTCTCGTGAGGTAATTCTCGTTGCTGCTATACTACGAGGCAAAGTCAACGGGCCAGTCATGCGGTGCCTCGATCTCACAGTCGAATTCGAAATGTGGGTCCTCGCGACTGGTGCACTTGTTTGTGGTGGGTTCATGTCGTACTGCCCACAGTGAGAAAAGGCATACCGCGAGGTAAGGATAACCGAGGTCGCCGAAGGAGTATTGCGAAATGGGGTCTTGAAGGTCGCGGGATTTCACCACGACGGGAGGGTAATTCACAGCCGGGACCGCGACAGAAAAGGCTGCGACGATTGGCTACGAGAGGTCTGGGGTACGTTCAGCGCCATACGATAGACAAATCAAGTTTACGAACCAGGATTATTTTCAAGGAGTGTCGCCTCGGTCGTCCACGCTCGTTTCTCCTCCGCTCTCACACTCGACAATTCGGGATCGCTCAGGCCATCGTTGTGCGCCTGATAGTCATAGTCGATATAGCTTCTCACCTGATCTCCAATCTCCGAATAAAGTCTGGCTAAAGGATTGTACCGCCAGGACGACGGCGCCCGCTTTCAATAATTTGAGTTCGCCGAACTCGTCGAGTTGCAGGCGGAGTGGGACAGAGGCAATCTGGTTGGCGCACTCTGTGCGCGCATCTTTAATGGGGAGCTCACTTGCCAGCGGGCAATACCGATGTATAGGTCAGTGCGTAGACATACAGCTCGCGACCTACTACGGGAAATATGATTGGGGGGGAGGTCTTCGGCATGCACCCACGCGCGGACGGTGCCGGGTTGAGGTTGAGTCGGCTCAATTTCCTCCGAGAGCGAATCAACCCCAGACGCGGGAGAGACTGAAGGTCGCGGCCGACAAGAAGAACACGACGGGAGTCTTTATGATGTTTGGGTGGAAGTTGAGATGGGATGCCTTTATCCGAAGGCGGTACGGAAACTTCGAGTATTGTATTGAACAGCTCGACGTCAATCACCCAGCGCTGTGCGGAAGTGGGATCAGTCCGGGAAGACGGGTCCTTGCGATGAGAGATCACAAACTCCCAGGGAGTGCGAGCGCCGAGGGTGTTGCACTGGTTCTTGCCAGAGAGCAGATACCCCATCTTGCCTAGAACAAAACCCCTTACTCCCGCAAAAGAAAGAGAAACCTACTGTAGTGCGGAGGGGCCAAGGGATCGAAGGAAATCAGTGGTCTCCACTCTCAACTCCACCAAGAACATATGCTTGAATGGCTTTGAGACGAGAGAAGCGCCAGATTCGTCGGCGATCAGGGTGCTGTGTTCGGGTTGAGTGGTTCCGATGCAAAATGCCACAGCGAACGGTAACGGAGCCAAGAAAAAATCATGGGAAGAGGATGGAAGTAGGAGTTCCGAAGTTATAATTACCTGTTGGTCTTTATCTGTCCCTGAACCTTGTGCGGCAAGTTCGGTGCTATTGGATTTGCAGTGTGAGTACGACATCCCGCAATGATCAAAGGAAGCGCAAATCCTCGTCAACTTGCCTGCAACCGATCTACTTCGTTCTTGGGCGAGTCGAGAGCAAAGAGCAAACGTCGGTTTGCGTTCCGACAGAGTGCAGTGCTCTGGATTCTGTTGCTCTTTGCTCTGCAGCCCAAGGAATGGTCAAGTCGACACTCCTGTCGCTGTCTTGAGAGGTGCTTGGAATTGTCTTGACTAACCGGTTGTCGTCAAAGCCGCAAGTTGTGCCAGCAGATGTTGGACCGAAGTATGCCGACCGCGGAGATGTTCGGACTCTGACGGAAATACCATTTCTAGAACTCATTCCGCAATCTTTTTTCCGCATGCTTTCCGACGGCGGCCCACTTATCTTTTCGCCACCAACCATGGCTGACGCATTCGATTACAGAGCAGCTCCTCGCCGCGGCGCTCAGGCTCCCAGGGTTTCCTGTTCACCATGTCTTCTCCCTCCACAGACCCAGAGACGCCAGCCACCCCGCTCGAGTACAAGGATGAACAAAGTCAGCCCAGAGCTCATGGCGCGGGATTTAGGGACAGCGAGGACGCGGTCGGTCTGCCGCACAACAAGTGTGTCTTGCTTCAAGTTGGTTCGTTCTCCAACTCATCAGAGTAAATTTCTAGCATGTTCGTGGTCATGACCGGACTCGCGATCACAATGTTTCTAGCGAGCCTCGACAACACGATCGTCACGACGGCGCTGCCCACAATTACCGCGGAACTACATGGGACGGCGAGCGATTACAGTTGGACCGGGGTCTCATATGTACTTCCGCATTTAAATTATGCGTTTGCCATGCTTATGCGGTCGCTCAGATGCTCTGCTCAGGCGCGTTCATCCCACTTTGGGGGAAGCTCAGCGATGTTCTTGGGCGGAAGGCGCGTAAACCATTAATTTTTGTGTCTATTGGGCTCAAGTTTCACGCGCAGGCCATTCTGTATCCTTGTATCGCGCTATTTCTGCTCGGCTCTGGCCTGTGCGGGGCGGCTACGGTACGTCTCTTCGATTACGCGCAAGCATATCCGCCCACATACCGTTTTGCCAGTCAATGCCGTTCCTCATAGCCTGCCGAGCAGTACAAGGCGTTGGCGGCGGAGGAGTTGGTTAGTGTGTTCTTCTGCTACATGTTCAGAGCATGCGCTAATTTCTTCCCTCAGTCGTGATGGTCCAAGTGGTTTTATCCGATATTGTGAGTCTTCGCGACCGCGGCAAATATTCGTCCGTGATAGGTGGATGCTGGGGTAAGTGCTATATGCTGAAATTCGATCTTAAATTAGAAGTAATGATTCTCCAGGCATTGCAAGCGTGAGTGGGCCCGTTCGCGGTTCGGCAGATACATGTGCTGATTTATATGCAGGTCCTCGGCCCGTTGCTGGGAGGAATTGTAACCGAGAAGGCGTCTTGGCGATGGTGGTACGTCTGCCCGCAAATAAGTATCATGACGCATAACTGAACGAACGAAGTTTCTGGCTCAATCTTCCCACCGGCGGCGTCGCAGCCATCATGCTGCTCTTCGTGAACGTCAACCCAGTCCGAAAACTGACCTTCGCCGAATTCCTTGAGAAGTTTGATTTTTTGGGCATGTACGTCTCGCGTCTTATCGAAATCAGCGACAGAAAGCTCACCGTGCTTGTAGATTCCTGCTTATGACCGGGACGGGGACGCTCCTCGCTGGGTTCTCGATCGCGGCCGACAACGGGTGTACGTGCAGTGCAGGCTTGGGATATCCTTTGAAATGAAGTAATGGTTGTTTGTTTATTTACAGGGAACGAGCCGGCGACGATAGGGCTCATCGTAGCCGGCCCCGTCCTCCTAGCTCTCGCCGCGGTCGTGGAATCGCGCACGACGCGCATGGCCATCATCCCGCCTCGACTGCTCAAGACGCGCACGACGTTATCCCTGTTCGGGCTCTGCTTCTTCCACGGCATGGCCTTCATGTGTACGTCGTCTGCCTGACCTTCCCCGCTATCCTCTCCTCTCCTGGCGATCTCATGATCCCACAGGCACGAACTTCTACCTCCCCGTGGTCTTCCAAGGCGTGGACGGCGACAGCGCGCTCCTGAGCGGGATCAAGCTCTTTCCCGTCGCGCTCGGCGGCTCGCTCACGACCATCGTCGTCGGCCCGCTCGTGACCGCGACGAAGCGCACGCGCCCGTTCATATGGGGTGGGAGCGCGCTCATGACACTCGGCGCGGGGCTCTTGATTTCGCTCAGCGAGACGTCGGGGTTAGGGATGGAGCTGGGGTTCACGCTCGTCCAGGGGTTGGGGACGGGATTTGTATGTTCTGCTCGGACGCCGCTGTGATGAGAGTCTGATGATGGGATGGGATTTTTCGCAGTTGTTCCAGCCGCCGTTGATTGCGCTGCAGGCGGCGATGCCTTTGAAGGATATGGCGGCTTGTACCGGTGCGGTACGTCCGTCGCATCTGTATAATTATCCATCGCTCAACTTTCTCTTCTTCCAGTTCTACCTCGTCCGGTACGTCCTCCCACTTCCTCCCCCCACCCCTCGCTGATGACATCTTCTCCTCTCTTCTACCAGCACCCTCGGCACGACCCTCGGCGTCTCCCTCGGCGGCGTCGTCTTCCAGTCCCAGCTCGCGGCCCGCCTGCGCGCGATCCCCGCGCTCGCGGGCACCACGACGCAGGCGCGCATCCTGCAGGGGGACTACAAGGACATCGCGCGCATCGTGCCGGCGGAGCTGAGAAGGGAGGTAGTCCGCGCGCTGTCGCGGAGCCTGCGCACAGTGTTTGTGGTGCTCACGCCGGTGTCGGGGGCGGTTTTTTTGGTGCGTCTTTCGTGTTGGGTGCTTTATTTTGAGTGAGCTGATCTGGGTGTGTACAGCTGTCGCTCCTGGTCCGGCATTATTCGCTCGAGCGGAATTTTGTGCAAAAGGCGCGGCCGGTGTCGGAGGAGGCGGCGCCACAGATAGATATTGTTGATGAGAAGGACTCGGAAAAGGCGGACGAGGAGAAGAAGTAGCTTGGCTTGGCTTGGGATTTAGAGATTTATGCAACGATTTATGTAGCACCAGTTTAGACGCTTAGGAAGATACTTATGATTGAAGTGTATTGCGGTCGGAGTTATTCGGCATGCCAGCTCCGAAATATCTACAGCACCTCATATGTTCCCGTCCTTAACCCGCTGCTTAGAATTCAGAACTCCTAGACTTGTGATTAGTGGATTTTGAAACCACAGGTGTATGCGATGTACCTTTCTTAAAGAGAATCAAGTCTTTTTTCAATCGGATCTCCAGCTGAGGAAACGGGCCAAAAACGGGCACCGAAAACCGGAGTGAATCAAACGTCGTTTCTTCGAGTTCCATTTGACACTGTCAGCCAATTCAGCCTTCACGGCCAGTAGCAAGCTAGGGATTCTGGCTCAGGATAGTGCAACATTTGGATTTTGGATTGCCTCGCGGCCAAATGCCTGGATACTTTAAGTATCCGGGTTCTTATACCCTGCGCGTTTTTGCTGATGGATTCCCACGTTCACTAAAAAGGAGATTATTGCGGCCGGCATCTCAGTTTCTCACGAACGTCCTCAGATGACCTGCCTTTTTTAGTGAATACCATCAATGTATGTTCTTTTTCCTGTGAACAGGTCCTGGCGAGCTCTGAGTCTGAGAGGACTACATGATTCAATAGCACCCCTTGATGCTCTCAGAGATTTGCCGATCTTTATTCCTCACGGAGCACATGTTTACTTTCGACCAATGGATGACTTCCCGTACTTAAGGCAAATTTATTCTGGGGGTTGCCGAGACAGCTGTCGGGACCCCATCAATTGCTACAGCTCAAAGGAGCAGGCTTTAAGCCCCATCGCTCGAATAGAATCTACTTCTGGAGGAGCGGCGACGACCCCCCCTCTAGAATTTTGGCCGGTTGAAAAAACCTTTTTGGTCAAAATTGATCCCAGACCCTTCCCCTTGCCTCTAGGTGGCTTCTTTGTGTTTGAAAACACAACCAGGTTATATATTATTATTCTGAAGCAATTTCGTGGACTCTTTTGATCACATCACTGGCACCCCCAAACAAGCTCAGAAATTGCGCCAAGATAGATTTACCTTATGGGAAGTCACCCAGCCAGTCTGGGCAAACTCACTCGATAACTTCCTTTTCTGCTGTTCTGGTCTCAATTTGACTTGGTGATAAAAGGGCCCTTCCAGAGAATACCATGACATCATCTTCCGAAAATTGCCGCTACGCCCTCGTCCCAAAATGATAATTTTGAAGAAACCAGAAATAAAAGTTACAAAAAGTTGTTCACGTTAGGTAGCAGAGGAGGGGGATGCGAGCACTTGGAATCCAAGTTATGAATGGAACTGTTTTCTATCTGCCAGTGTCCTAGCCCATGCCCAAGTAGCCCGGACTTCAGGGCAGATGGAATGCTAAAGACTGTTTCTACATACTTCAGGGAACAACGAGCCTAACAGATATACATCTTGACCACAGCTTTGTTGTGCCTCCGGTCCTGCTCATTATTTTCCTGGACCACTTCCATGGTGAGACCTGTGTCACTGGGGTGTTGAGCAATGAGCTCCAAAGCTGTTGCAAAGCAACTTCTTCATCCCCAGACCGAGCTGATTCAGTGCCTCATCTAAAAAAATTAATCAGTCGACAATAGCACTTGTACCAAATTGAAACCGGTCCCTTCCCCTTCCCACTAAATGGCATGGCTATCTTCTCCTAGGCTCGTTACCAGCCTGCCTACGATGAGCAACCATTGTGGTGAGCACGTTGCTGTAGGCAGGCTGGTACAACTTGGGACAAACAAAAGGCCTGGGTGCGAAGTTCAATCACTTTCCTTTTCCCTTGTTCTGAGCTGACTTTATATCTGTTGAAAAACTCTAAAGGGAGGGATAACTTTAACTCCTCTCTTCTCAAATTCTGTCTCTTCAGAATTCTGATTAAGCTTGTTACTGGTGAGTTCTGAAGCCTCAAATTTAGTAGGGAATTGATTGCAGCGTGATGCCGATGATCGGCACCACTCAAAATTTCAAACTCTGGGCTCAGCCCTTTGGTGTGTCCTGAATTGTACCAGCCTGCCTATGGCAAAGTGCTTGCCACATATTTTTGCCATTTGTAGGCAGGCTGGTCATGAACCTAATCTTCTCCACAGGAATGTCTTCAAAATCACCCAACAACTTGATGATCCCCTCCACTTTTGTCCCAATCTCCATGTCAGCCCCCATCCTTATCTGGACCTCCTTCATTTTGTATATGAACTGCTGTGTAGCCAGCCCTCTAGACTCTGTGAAACTGATGAGGTCAGCCTCTTCTAGGAGGAATAGACCCCTGGGCTTCACAAGGTGTGAGGCACACTGGATGGTGTCTGTCCTGCTCATGGTCTTAAAATAATTATCTTACTTCAGCAACCCAGTGTAAGGGCAACCCTGCAGCCCGAGAATAGCTCAAGTCCTGGCGAGGGAGAATCTGAAGGTTAATTGACAGGACTAGTTAAATATACACTCTAGTGCACCTGGTGAAAGAGAATCCAAAGAGAAGAAAGCTTAAGGATTCCCATGCCAGGTGCTGGTATCTACTAACTAGTCAAGCATGTGTCCATAGTGATTGGCAGAGGTCTTGGGCTTGGTTGCAAACCACGTGCCACCAGAGGTTGCCAGGCTGGTCATCTGGTAACCAGCTGGGCACTGGGAGGAGCTGGAAGGGCGCCAGGAGGAGCCAGAAACAGGGGTTCCCCTGACATCACCCCCCCCTTGGAATGTGGCGCCCCAATGCATAGACCAGACGTGGAGGGCAGGTTTGCAGAAGGGCAGGGAGTCGAAAGCAGTGGCGGCAATGGAGCAGGGTTTTGCAGGGTACTTCCAGTAGAATTCTGCAATGGCGTCTGGAGAGAAGACATCAGAGTGTTTAACCCACTGGTCATGTGAAGCATTGTACCCCTTCCACTGGACAAAATACCAGAGTGGCCAGTAGCAGATTTTGGCATCCAGGATCTTCTCAACCTCCCAGTGCTCATTGCTGGGGGGCCTCCAAGGACCGGTGGTGGTTCATCATAACTGGGTGTTATATCCATGCGCACACTCAGCGCACCTTCCAGATCAATTCTCCTTGCGACCGGTATTGTCCAGTCATGTCTGGTCGTCCAATTACCGGATCTACTGGTACCTGACCAGAACTCCACTCCGACTGGGTTTTTATGCTATGAAGGATTACTGAGCGTTTCCCGTTTATCCGGCTTCCTAACTTTGTTCCTTTTGTTAAAGGAACTTCTCTTCTATTCCTCAACCGCATCTGGGTACAACTTATTATTCATACATAAGCCATACTTCTATTACTGTATTTAGGACTACAATAACGGACTTTACTATATAAGCCTTGTAATTACTTCTTGTACTTCAGTTTGATTATTAACATGCTTAGTGCTCTACTTGGCTTCTTGAGTCTCTTTGTCCAGATGATAATCCGGACATCTTATTTGTCATCCGGCCATATCCGGTCAAGGTAGTATGCTCACCCTAATTCATCTGGTGGTGATTGCATCCACAGCTGACTCGTCTGGTCATCAATCATCCGGTCCAGTCCGGTCGGTCACCTAGGTCTTGTCATCGACTCGGGATTTAACAGTATAATCAAACTCACCTATCTTGATTGGTTCAAATGGCTCTCCCCAATCTTCCCAACACTGCCGACTTTCAAAATTATCGTAACTCTCGCCTCTTTTCTCAAATCCAGCCTTTAACACCACCTACCCATACCTCGAGCGGATTATCCTCTGGACCAATTAATCCGGCCCCTCTGCTACAGATTTGATCTGTTCGGGACTGGGTTCCTTCCGAGGCTAGCCCGCAGATTATCAATGCACCTGGGTTGGTTTTAACTCCTTGGACTCCGGAACATCCCAGGGTTTATCCAATATCTCCACATCCGAGGTTGTATCCTGCTTGATATCCCTATTCTGGCTCACCAATTCCTTTTGCCCACCTTGATGAAGTTGAGGAAACTCCGGCAGAAGCAGGGCCAGCTATCGGTTCCCATCATTCATCTGCTTCTTCCCCTTCTCACCATTTGGCTCAGCTCCCTCCAGCTGTGCAACCTTTCCATCGGACTGCGAATTCACCTCGCACCATCACGCTGGTAGGATCACAGCAAGGAGTCCTGGAGGCCGCCAGTCAGCCGGTTGATCCTGGGGATCAAGGACCAGCGGCTCAACCAGCTGCCGAACAAGCACCAGCTGGAGCTGGGGACCATGATGGAAATGGTAATGGTGGAGGTAATGGTGGTCCGCCCGGTCCGTTAGATCCACAGGGTCCTCCAAACCCTCAAGGAAACGTGCCACCACCACCACCGCCCAGACCTGGAGGTCCCGGTGGAGGAGGTGGCGGAGGTCCACCCAGTGGAGGAGGTGGTGGCAGAGGTCTGCCTGTGCCTCCTCCTGCTCCTGGTCCAATTCCGGGTCCTGGTCGTCGACCACCCCCTGTGCGTGCACCGGATCCACCAAATGCTCTTGAGGCTTTATTCACCAGTACCCTTGTTGGGCTTAATGAAGCCCTCAACCGCTATGCTAATCAATCTTCGGCTCCACAGTCAAACCGCTCATTGCTTCATAATCCGGATGCCTTCAACGGCTCGGACCCTTCCAAATTGTCCTCATTCATGACTCAGTGTTATTTACACTTCACCGAGCGTGAACAGGATTTTCCCACAGATGATGATAAGATTCTTTTTACTCTGTCGTATCTCCGAGGAACAGCTCAAAAATGGTTCGAGCCAAACCTTTATGATCCAACTCCTGGCTTGGGACGGGAATCTTCTCCTTTTTGTCAAGGAGCTTACTGACAACTTCGGTCCTCAGGACCCGGTTGGTGACGCCAAGGATGTGATCCATCAGTGCTGGATGAAGTCTTCCAATCGCATCACCACCTATATCATTGCTTTTGATCACCTTGCTGCTATCACCGGCTGGGGTGACTGGGCCCTTCGACATCAATTTTACGAAGGTCTTCCGAATTGAATCAAAGATGAGATGGTTCATCACACCTATATCAACAATCTCCCTGGTAATAAGGAGGTTGCTCGTCGGATCGATGCCCGGTACTGGCAGCGCGAGTCGGAGAAGCAGTGAGAGTGAGCTCGCCATCCTCCTGGGAATCCTGGTGCCGGACAAGGCGCCGGGGGTTCTGGAAACCCATCCGGCAGTAATCGCGGCAACAAGGGTTCATCCGGTAAATTGACTTCACAACCCAACCCTTCCGGTCAAAAGGGCTCTGGAAAACCATCCGGAGGTAACCTGAAAGACCAATCTGGTACCGGCAATCGAAATGCGGAACCTGGCTCTTCTCAGAAGAAAGCCAAACCATACGCTGATAAACTAGGGAAGGACGGGAAGCTTAAACCAGAAGAACGGGAATGACGTCTAAAGGCCGGTCTCTGTTTGTTCTGCGGAGGTTCTGGTCATACTACCGACAACTGCAAGAAGCGGAACAATCCTCCGGCTTCTTCTGGGAATCCATCCGGCAAGGCCGCTACCACCACTCCAGCACCTGCGGCTGCTGAGACCGGTAAAACCCCGGAGTTGAAAAAATAGTCAGCAGCTCAGAATCCTCATCACCTGGTCTGAGTTGCGTTGACTCCAGGGTGTTTCCTGAGGTACATCTCAACACATCCGCTCTCTCTCCTAATGCCCTTTATGTTGACCTTGATATATCCATTCTCCGGCCAGACTATACACCTTCCGGTTCGGACTCCTGTACCACCATCCTGCCGTCTCATGTATCCCGAATCGCCGTGGAATTCATCTCACTTATATGGACACTCATTGATTCCGGATCTTCACATTGTTTTATATCGACAAAGATCTGCAAATTATATGGTTTTGTCCCACACACGATTGATCCTGTCAACCTTCGATATCTCGACGGCTCCTCTTCCATCATCAACCGGCAGCTTCGGCTCCTGATCCAGTTCCCTTCTGGCAAAGTCCAAACTCAGGACTTTTATGTTACCCGTCTCAATTCTCCCTGTGATTTGGTTCTCGGGTACAACTGGCTCCACCGCTTTAATCTGTTGATTAACTGGTCGGAAGCCTCTATATCATTCCAGTCCATTTCCTCCGGTTTATCCCTGTCGACAAACCCAGCAATTATGCTGGCTCCTGTTTTGGTAGTTCCAAATACAGATGAGACTCCATCGGCCCCGGTCGAACCAGCCATGGCGCCTACACTGAATATAATGAATCTGCCAGCTTCCGGTCCTTCTATGGACACGTCCGGTTTTGTTCGGACACATTCAGATCCTTCTATGGATACCCCTGAGGATGCTAATCCTCGTCTGTTCACTACTGTTCCCCTTGTGTCGCTGGTGTCTGCAGCGTCATACTGTTCCATTATTCGAGACAAGGATACTGTCCAGTATACCTTGTGTGCCATTGCTCCGGATGAAGTAACCAGACGATCTTTTTTGACTGGACAACCGGAAATTACCGGTTTGCCTTTGGAATATCATGACTTCGCTGACGTCTTCTCTGAACAGGAAGCATACAATCTTCCACCTCATTGGGAGTTTGATCTGAAGATCAAAACCATCGACAGCGAAGTTCCTCCAATTGGTCACGTTTATTCCCTGTCACAAGTGGAGCTTGCTGCCCTTCGAGACTTCATCAACAAAAATTTGAAGTCGGGTTTCATTTACCCATTGAGATCTAGCCATGGGGCTCTGATTCTCTTTGTGAAGAAGAAAGACGGCACTCTCTGGCTTTGCGTCGATTACTGCAGACTTAACCGGATCACCAAAAAAGACCAGTATCTACTTCCCCTAATCGCAGATTTATTGGACGTGCCAGGGAAGGCACATATCTATACTAAACTCAACCTCCGGCATGCTTATCATCTTCTCTGGACTGCTCCAGGTGACAAACCCAAAACTGCTTTTCGAACTCGCTATGGTTCCTACCACTTCCAGGTTGTTCCGGAAGGCCTCACCAACGCGCCAGCTGCTTTCCAGCGCTTCCTGAACAGTATTTTTGCCGATCTGCTGGACGTAAACATCATTGTGTACTTGGATGATATCCTCATATACTCCGACGATCCGTCACAGCACACGGCTCACGTTTGGGAAGTTCTCCGCCGGTTGCGTGAGGCTGGGCTTTATTGTAAATTGCCCAAGTGCGAATTCAGCATCACCACCTGCGAGTACCTTGGATACATCCTGTTGCTGGACGGCTTCCGGATGGCTCTGGAGAAGATTTTGGCCGTATTGGACTGGCCGGTTCCTCGGAAAATCAAAGATATTCAGTCATTCCTTGGATTCTGCAATTTCTATTGCCGGTTCATCTGGAACTACTTGGACATCACTATTAGATGGAGCGCGCACACGAACGTCGAGAACAAAGGGAGCGATCCCGATCAAATTAGGTAACACAACATGTAACGGTATCGTAAGTATATATTCTAACACACCCCCTCGCGCGCGAAGTCAGGATAAGTTCAAGAAAAGGAAGGTAGGTGGAAATAAGGTCCAAAGAATATTTACTTGTGCCGATTATCTCCCCGCCTCCCACGTCTGGTTTTCTTCTGAGTATCCGTGCGCACCCCCTTGAGCTGAACAGGGTTCGACGATGATGACAAGATGGAAGATGGGGCAGAGTGAGAGGATGAGGCGGTAGATGCGGCAGTCAACAGGTCACAATCTGACTCATCCAAAATGATGTCGAGGTCGAAATCATCGCTGGCAATGTACGCGACACCACAATCACCTCTTCAACAACAGCGGCACTGTTGTTGGATGCCAGGATCTTGTTCTTGACATCCTCCGGCATGTCGGCGATGCAGCGACGAGCGATGTGGCCAGAGCGGCCGCAGCGGTGGCAGACTCCATCCCTCTCCTTCGAATTCCCCCAATCAAACTCGCCCCTTGCTCCCTTCCGACTCCCATGACCCGTGGTTGCTGCCATGGCTCTGCTAACTCCATCCTCCTTGTCCTCCTCTTCCTTCTTGATTGACTCTGCAACCGATTCCGATAGCTTCTCCTCAAGCTCGAAAGCTTTGATGGATGCGATCAAAGATGGAAGCTTAGGGGAAGGGGGTGCAGTTGGAGAGTGTCGAGTGAATAGTTGCGAATGATGGGTGAAGGCAGAGTAGGATGAGGTCGCTGAGGTTGGCGTCAGAGACGGTGTGTCCAATGCCCTTGAGCTGACGGGCAACAGTGCGGACAGATTCGATGTAGACCGAGATGGGCCGCTTCGGGTCGTGGCGGACGGAATAGAGCTGATTGCGAAGTGCGAGGTGGAGCGCAGAAGAATCCTTCTGGTATTCATCCTTCAGGAGCTTCCATGCATCAACGCCAGTCGCGACATTCGCAATGAGACTTCGGTAGTCCGTGCTGATCAGGAAATAGAGCATTGAGTACGCACACTCATTATTCCGTGTCCATTTTGCAGCCTCGTCTGCGTCTGTCGGCTTCTTCATGGTCCCATCAACAATCCCCCAGATACCCTCCAACTGAAAGAAAACCTGCACGTCCTTGCTGAATGAGCTCCAGTTCGTGCCGTCAAATACAGCGATGCACGCGATAAACAGATTATTGGTGGTTGAAATGGGTCAGCAAGATGAGTAAGCGAGTGGCGTGGCATCAAAATGAATAGAAACGAGTGACAGGGGCAAAAGGGGGTATATGGTGGGGAGCCGAGCTGTGCTCAGACCTCAGAGAGGGAGCGACTAGCGGCTGCAGTCTGGTGGTAGGGTGCTCTGTGAGCTACAGGCTCTGGCAGCTGGGCCAAATCTTGGCCTCTGGCTTTGGGTAGTGAGCTCAAGCGGCACAATCCCGGGGTTTGGTGGACACCTAGACAACCCAGAGAGACACAACATGGAAAGAAGCGCAGAATATGGGGGGCCGGGGCCCTATAACCTATTAGACGGAGCGCGCACACGAACGTCGAGAACAAAGGGAGTGATCCCGATCAAATTAGGTAACACGACATGTAACGGTATCGTAAGTATATATTCTAACAATCACCATCCTGCTGACCTGGCTCACCCGGTTGAACGTCTGGTGGGATTGGTCGGCCACTTGTCAAAAGGCCTTCGACACACTCAAAAAGGCGTTCACGGAAGCCCCGGTCCTATCCCATTGGATACCAGGCCGTCAAATTACTGTCAAAACTGACGCCTCCGACTATGCCATTGCCTCAATCCTCTCGATCACAGGGGATGACGGTGATATTCATCCTGTTGCATTCCATTCCCGGTCCCTCGGACCTTCGGAACTCAATTACGACACACACGACAAAGAGCTTCTAGCCATC
Organism: Mycena venus; assembly: GCA_014462655.1. Taxonomy (NCBI): domain Eukaryota; kingdom Fungi; phylum Basidiomycota; class Agaricomycetes; order Agaricales; family Mycenaceae; genus Glaucomycena; species Glaucomycena venus. The sequence continues at coordinate 4,368,813 of JACAZI010000007.1, read as the reverse complement.
TTTGATGCCTTTACGCAATGGCATCATTACCTGGAAGGCTCGACTCTTCCGATCGATGTTGTCACGGACCACAAGAATCTCGAATACTTTGTGACTACCAAGGTGCTTACCTGTTGCCAAGCCCAATGGTCTGAGTACCTCTGCCATTTTAATATGGCCATCCGGTTTCGTCTGGGCAAGCTCGGGGGTAAACCCGATGCATTAACTAGACGATGGGACGTCTACCCTAAAGAGGGGGATAGGGCTTATGGCCGGTTAAATCTGCAAAATTTTCGCCCAATTTTCACCCAAGATCAGCTCACCATGTCACTCTGAGCTACATTTCTCGAGGGAATAGTCCTTCGATCAACCGTCGTCATGGATGTTGAGCAGCTTCATGCTGACATCAAATCACACATGGCTGATGATCTGGCCGGTGTTGCCAGTATAACAGCCGCTTCATCCGGTCAACCTTCGCACTGGTCAATCGACTCATCTGGCATGCTCTGGTACAACGATCGCATCTGGGTTCCAACGGTTACTGGAAACACTCCAGACGCCCTCTGGGTACGTGTACTTCAACATATGCACGACCACATACTGGCTGGTCATTTTGGTCAGAACTGGACCTTAGCGCTCGTACGCCGTGAATATACCTGGCCTGAACTCCAGAAGTTCGTCCGGGATTATTGCAAGTCGTGTATTGTCTGCAAGCGCAACAAGGCTCCTTGGCATCGCCCTTATGGATTGCTGAAGCCACTTCCTGTTCTGCTCCGTCCGTGGCATTCTCCATGGACTTCATCGAGCAACTTCCCATGTCTGGCGAGTACGATGCTATTTTAGTAATCATTGATCGTGCCTCCAAGCAGGTGATTCTCATACCCTGCGACATTCACATCACTTTGGCCGAACTCGGCTGACTCTTCCTTATTCATGTTTTTTTCCAAACACGGTGTCCCGTCACACATCACTAAGGTGGAGGTCGTGGGAACCCAGCACCTTTATATAATCAATCATATGATCGTGGGAATGTTTCAAATTTTGGTTTGCCACAAAAATTTCTTTAAGAAAAATATATTTATGACCCAGGATGGGTTCAAACCAGTCCATCTTGGCTATTGAAGCTCAGAATAAAGTAATCCAACTTCTTCCCTCCCTCTGACTACCCTTCAACACTGAGTGTAAGATAGGTGAGAATGTACATGTGACATGCCGCTGTGCCATGATTGCCATGCCACGGCTGTGTTGTGGCCGTGTTGTTTCAAATCTTGAGGCTGTTTTTGACAAAAGTGATTCATTTTGCGAGAAACCCATTTTACACACAAGTCACATTAGTGTCACAGCTTTTGTCACGCTTTTATATCTCAAGCAGGAGTGACTTTTCGATGAAAATCTTTCCTAGGATCTTTTTAACTAGCCTGTAGGAAGTATTCCTAGGAAAAAAATTGTTGATATATTGTTTGAGTGTCCTGCAATAAAAGGGTGACAACTGTCACATGTGACTGCTTATCTAAAGGTGCTGGTTTTCCACGACCTCCACCTTAGTGACCGGGGCAAGGAATTCATCTCGGCATTCTTCTGGTCCCTTGCGGAACTCCTCAGTATGGAAATGCACTTTACGTCCAGTTATCACCCTTCGGCCAATGGTCAAACCAAACGCATGAACCAAACTGTCGAGCAATACATCTGGATCTTTTGTGCGTATCAACAGGACGACTGGGACAAGCTTCTGCCTTTGGCGGAGTTTGCTCTCAATAATGCTCCCAATGCCTCGACCGGAGTTTCACCATTTTTTGCCAACAAGGGATATAATCCGGCAATCACTGTTCATCCGGAACGTGATATTGCGAACATGTATGCCAAAGATTTTGCTGTTGACCTTAACGATCTCCATCAGTTCCTCTGTGATCAAATCACATTTGCACAGGAACGATACAAGGAGACCGGGGACCGAGTATGTGCTCTGGATCCTGGTATCAAGGTTGGCGACCAGGTCTTCGTATTGACCAAGGACATCAACACCACCTGGCCGATGAAGAAGTTCACCGAAACCTTCCTCAGACCTTACGAGGTCATCGGAAAGCCATCCGCCGCTTCCTACACCATCCAGTTGCCAAAGGCACTCGCCCAGATTCATCCGGTATTCCATGTCTCCCAACTTGAACCGCATTTTCCAAATCCATTCCCCAGATGTGAGGAACCTCCTCCAGCTGCTGTGGAAATCATCAACGGTGACGAGCACTTCGAGGTCAAACAGATTGTTGACTCGAAGATCGACCGGCGTTACCGGACAAAGCTCCGGTACCTTGTCGAATGGCTTGAATACGAGAACACCAATGAGCAGTTCAGTTGGGTGAGCGCCAATGATATTGACGCTCCAGATCACATCGAGAATTTCCACCGGCGTTATCCGAACAAGCCTGGTCCAAGTTCTTAAATTTTCAAGTTCACACAATTTTCAAGAAATATCGGGATCTTACCCGGTGTTGTCTTTGATTTCTATATACACTATACAATCACTAAAATCTTTCAAGAAATTATATCTACATTATTCTATTTACAATTGTCCATTTTTTATCTGGACGTATCCGGGACACTACCAGATCCTTCCCCGCTTTCCCCAGGTGCATTTGCATCCACATCCATCTTGTCCGGCTCCCTCTCCTCCGCTGGCTGCTCCTCCGGTTCCAGCGTGTCCTCCAGGACAATTATTTTGACTTCATGGGTTTTGACCCATCTATCTCTTGTCTCGGTAATCTGCTCCCAGACGATTGGATGCTCAACCCAGGGTACTGGAGGTGGTACCTGGGCCTCCTCATCCTCGGTCTTCACCACCGGTGCCTCCACTGGCGCTGGGATGGTCATCTCGACTGGTTCCTCTTTCGGCGTCTTTTCCTTTGGCTTCTCAACCTCCTTCTTGACTTCCGGTTCCACCCCGCTACCCTTGGCTTCGACCGGTGTCTTGATCGGCACATCAACCGGATCAACGACCGGGTCATCCATGAGGGCGGTGAGGTTGCTCAGAGTGTCCTCCCAACTCCTCCACAATGGACTATATACGACCGGAGGGTCTGCCATTCGGAATCCCTCTGGCCACCCGGTCTCGTCGCCCGCATTGATGATCATCAGCACCGGAGAGCTCGAGTGCTCATCCGGTTGCGCCGGTTCATTGTCTGGTTCGCCATCCGTGTCCTGCGATTCCCTGTCTCCGCTTTCCGTCTGTCTCCTCTTCCAGGGGTGCTCTTCTTCATCCGATTCCTCCTCCTCCACCTCGCTCACAATCTGTAACTCCTCCACGATAGGAACCTGTTGCGGTTCATCCCCGATGGGCGAATATTGCTGGACCCGGCGATTAAGGTACCAGAGGTAGTTGGTGTCCCCCTGCACTGAATTCACGAGAAGGCCGAGCATGGCCCGTGTCCCCATGTGGACGTACCAGGCCGATTTTCGGGCCTTCTCCTGCTCCTCCCGCATCTTCCAGATCTCCGCTTCCAGCGAGTCCACTTGCTCCTGGAGCTCAGACATATGCGTCTGGGGCCGTCCAGCCTCGTGCACGATCTCCCGGGCCACTCAGCAATGACTGGAGACGTGATGTGCCTCCCGAGATGGGCCAGCGACGCCCATCTTCTTCGCCCTTGCGAGCTCCCAGCGCTGGTTAGTCTTTCGCTCCAGTCCGGTGAGCATGCATCGGGTCTTGCGAGCATTGCACCGGAAGCACGCCTTCGACGTGAAGAGTGCCCAGCTTCGACATTTGACACCCGCCTCAATGCAGGCATCGCACCCTGAATAACCGGGTCAGTTCCGATCAACCTCAAAATCGACTGCGACGTACCGGGTGTAATGATCTCCAATTCCTTTTCCTCCACTTCCTCCTCAGTGTTTGGGTCGGCTTTGCTGGAGTCCTCAGTGACTGGCTCGTCAGTAACTGATCCGCTCTCTGTTGAGTCACGGATGACCTCCACGGCCGGAATGTTCGGCGTGGGAGACTGGTCGAAGCGCTTGTCGTCTGGAGCCCACTCCGTGAGCCAGCTGCGCACGCTGCACAGCCGACACTCGACTCGTCTCTTTGGCCGCGTCCAGGTCGGACTGCAGCCGGTCGATCATCATCTCGCAATGCTGTTTTCGCATTGTCACAATCAAGAACCTCTCGTCCAACTATACGAAGATAGTGGATTAGGGAGTGAGGTATTAGTTCTCGAAAAATGAGTGAATAAAAGTGTAAAGACTACAAGTGAATATCTACTCGTATTTATACTGTTTATGAGTGGCTGTGTAGTCTATAAGTAAATGCGTAGTAACAAAAGAAAACAACGTGTATAGCAATCGAAGCAAAGAAGAGCTGTCACCTATTATTATAAAGACATGTAACATACGTGTTTATTGTCCTGTGTTCACACGTTTGATCGTCTGTGAGGCAAACACCTTGCCGATCGTTGCGAAGTCGTTTCAAGGAAATAAAAACAATGTCCAACGATTGAATTCCTTCTCAATATTCTCCGTTGTCTTATCTCGTCACGTGCTTTAGATAAGATGGAGTGATTAGGCTCAAATCGTGATATTACCCCCCTCTTAAGGGTCGATGTCCTCGGCGACTGTAGATCGAACCGTATCGTCTTCGATTTCCTCGAATCACTCGGAATTGGGTATATCTGAATCCATTGAATAATTATAAAGTTTCTTCGTTGAGTATTGTTTGGACTCCTCCTTTGGTTTATACCGATGAATTAAATAATCCCAGTGCCCTGTAGGGAATATTGGGATGGAACAGATCTTAATGCCATGTTTTTTCTTGTATTCATTAAGTATTTTCTTGGCATTCTTTAAGTGCCATTCTGGTTCCCACAGGCATTCTGCAAGTGGATATCCTTTCCACTTGATTAAATACTGGTATCCACGCCCTCGTTTTCGGTGTTTTAGAATTTCTTCCACTTCAAACTCCGGTACATTATTAATGATTTCGGGTGTGGGTCATTCTTCTCGCCGATGTGAAGGCGGTTCCGTGTATGGCCAAAGTTTGGCCACATTAAATACGTTGTGCATTCCTGATGGTGCTTGGGAATAATAAGTTTATAGGCCGCTTCTCCGACCTTTTCAATGATTTTGTAAGGGCCCAGCCCTGTCTCGGCAAATTTCTCTGAAGGTCGGTCTGTCTTTATGTCTTTCGAGTAAAGCCAGACTTTATCTCCGGGTTTAAATACAGGCGCGTCCTTTTTATGCGTGTTGTAATATTTTTTCATCCGTTGCTGTGCTTTTTCAAGCGCAGCTGTCGCTTCATCACGGATTTTCTTCATTTTATCAGCGAATTCCTGCGCTGCTTTGTTTCGTGATTCAACGGCATTCTCAATCCCTTTCCAAGGGTGATAGCCGTAGTTTAAATAAAATGGAGAAGCCTTTGTTGCCGAGCTTTGTTTGTTGTTGTGTGCAAACTCGGCTAACGCAAGCCACTCTGACCAGTCCATCTGGCGATAATTAACATAAACCCGGAGATATTTCTCGATCTCCTGATTCATGCGTTCCGTTTGCCCGTCAGTTATCAGGTGATATGCGGTGCTCGGATTCATTTCTATACTGAGCTGTTTGTTGAGTTCCCGCATGAACCCGGATGTGTATCAGGTATCTCGATCTGATATAATTTTACGTGGTACCCCGTGGTACCGGATAACTCTATCGCACGTCAAGCATGCGACACCTTCAGCTGTAATCTCCATGGATGTGGCCTCTGCGTGTATTTGGTTGGTGAATGTGTCCACCCAAACTTGTATGGCATTGTGCCCGTTACTAATGGGCAGAGGACCAATAAGATCTATAGATATAATCTGCCAAGGTCCTTCTGCGATCTTGTGTGGATTAAGTTTTTCCCTGTGTGTCCCGAGGGACACATGATTGTCCACATGCCTCGCATGCTTTTATATACATCGAGACTTGATTTCCAAGTCTGGGCCACCAATAATTACATTCTATTATTTCCTGCATGTGGTTCTCTCTGGGATGACCGAGCAGCGGGTTATTGTGGTGTAACCTGATAATCTTATCTCGGAGTTCTTCGTTCTGAGGGACATAAATAAGATTGTTATAATAAATAACATTGTCCTTCTTCTCCCATCCGGGAAGTTTCTTCTCAAGAGCGAGTTTGATGCTCTTATCGATTTTCTTTTCCGCGAGAATCTGATCCCTGATCTCTTTCTCGGGACCTTCGAGCGTGATGTCTTGCGCTCGGAAATATTCGGGTTTCAGGAGTGTGACGTTTTCGTTATCACCCTTGCCCTGATCGTGATCCTCCCTGCGGGATAATAAGTCGGCAATTTTATTAAGTGTGCCTGAGCGATGCGATAAAGTAAAATCGTATTCGGCCAGCTCTATGATCCAGCGAGCTTGCCGATGATTAAGTTTTTGGGGTTGTCTGAAATATTGCAGATTTTGGTGATCTGTCAATATTTCAAATGTTTGCCGTGCACCCATCAAGAGCGCCCTCCACTCTTCGAGAGCGAGCATTATCGCGAGCATCTCTTTATCATAGATCTCGTAATTCCGCTCAGTTTCGTTGAGGCCATGTGACTGAAAAGCCACGGGCCGCCATTCGCCATTCTGTTCCTGGCTAAGTACAGCACCCATAGCTCTGTTGGAGGCGTCAGCTTCTAAACAGAACTTGCCATCGTCCGTCAGTAACGCCAGTGTGATGTCTTCGGCAATCCGGTGTTTCAGTTCGTTAAACACCTTCTTTTGTTCATCTCCCTATGAGAACCCGGCTTTACCGGTTAACTTAGTGAGCGGTTTGGCGATGTCACTGTATCCTTTTGACAAATTGCTGATAAAAATTAACAAAGCCTAAGAACAATTGAACCTGTTTCACGTTCTTTGGCTCGGGCCATTCCGCAATTCCGGTGATTTTCACTGGGTCCATTTTCATCGAATTGTGGCTAATGATGACACCCAGGTACTCTATCTCCATCTTCTCGAAGTCGCATTTTTCTGGTTTTAAATATAATTTATTCTTTTCGAGTGTGTCTAACACTCGTTTGACAATCTCCCGGTGTTCCTCCAGGGTTTCCGTAAATATTAAAATATCGTCCAGGTAGACGATGACCCGTCCTTCATTGATGAGATCCCTAAGGATATCGTTCATCATGGTTTGGAACATGGCCGGGGAATTGGTGAGACTGAAGAACATCACCAAGGGTTTGTACAATCCCCGGTTCGTTCTGAATGCGGCCTTCCATTCATCGCCTTCTTTGATCCGGATGTTATTATAGCCCCACCGGATGTTGAGCTTGGTGAAATATTTCGCGCTGCGAAGTTTATTTACAAGTTCCGATATCAAAGGAAGGGGATACCGGTTCTTGATTGTCATTTCGTTTAATTTACGGTAATCCTGTACTGGTCTGAGAGATCCGTCCTTCTTTTTTACGAAGAAGAAGGGTGAGGCCATCGGTGACTTCGATGGCTGAATCCGTCCGCTTTTCAAGTTTTCCTCGAGAAACTCGTTAAGCTTTTCTTGCTCTATTAAAGAAAGCGGGTATATTTTACAGTCAACGGCTTTTGTGTCTGGTTTCAACTCAATCGCGTGATCCCACGGTCGTCGTTCCGGAAGGGAGTCAAAAGACTCCTTCGCAAATACTTGGACGTAATCCCTATATTGTTCTGGGATCTTGTCCTCCGTCAAGTGCTCACGCTCCGTGTTTGCTTTTTGTGCCATCTGTTGTGCCGAGGTTTCCTTTGTGCGTATCGCGATCTTGTATGCAAAGTCGACCAATAAAATACTTTCTCCATCTTCGATTTTTTCGTCTTCGAAGATGCCTTTTCCGAATTCCGTGCCGGCCATGCCACACTCATCCGGGCAACGATTAAATAGAATCATTTGGGACTTCCAGTCCACCGAGGAGTTGTGCCAAAACAACCAGTCATATCTGATAAATATCCGTGCCTTTCCAAGGCCGGTAATAAGAAAACGTTGTCGGTTCTTATGCGGACCAACTCCCATGATCAACTCCACGTAATGGGTGATCTTGCCTTTGGTATTTTCGGTTCCATCGGCATTGTGAGCTAAGATTGGTGTATCCAGCTCTTTTAGGTCGTATTGCCAGGCTTTAGCGAAGTCCCAGTCCATACATGTGGTTGTACAACCTGTATCTAGCAGGCCTTTAACCTTTTCGGTTTTTCCCGTATCTAATGCCTCAAGCGTCAGATTGACCCACATCTCATGGCGAGTTCTCTGAAATTGGAAGGCGTGTAATTCTTGCGCTAACCTATTCTCGGAAACTCCCATAGCACGTCATGCGAGCCACCGGGCCGTTTCTTGCTTCTTGAGTCCAAACAGGACTCACGTGTGCTTCGGTGCTTCCTCCACTATTGTGGATTGAGCCGTCTTGTCGGCGACGACCTTTTTCTCCACACTATTTTTCTCACTGGTTTGGGTTCCAGGGGCCTTAGATAAAATACGTATGGGACGAGAATGCATAGGTAGTATATTTTTTGCCTTTTCTTGTACATGATTTTTTGTATAAATTACTGTATCCTTTGCCGCTACCAGTGGGGCAAAGAGACCGCCCTGTGGCGCTACCCCCGCTCCAGCAGAGCTGTACACTCTGACCGGTTGCTGTGTGGGTTGAGCCACCGTCCCGGAGGGACCCTTTTTGATATCGACTTTTATATCCCGAGTCGGCCCTGGCTGTCCTGTAAGCCTATCTTGTATACTGGTGGCTACCGCTGGTGTATTTTCTCCATTTTTTTTCTCCAATATGAATTTTCTTATTTTTTTGTGTTTTTTGGTTTTCAGGGACTACTGATTCGGCCTTGATTGGAGTCCTCCTTAAAAATCCTTGCTGTACTTGGTATAGGCCTTCTCCATGAGGAATTTAAAATCCTCCTCAGACATTTCATCAGTGCGCAAGGAGTGCACATTGACCTTTCCACGCTCCCATCGTGGTTCTGGGCATGCGCGTGCCATGTGGCCTTCTTTGCCACAGTTGTAACATTTGAGGGGCCCGCCCTTTTCCTTGTTTGTCGGGGCAGCTCTGCTGAGACGGCACACTGCCAAGTATGCGTCATCTAGCTATTTTTGCGCTCACAAACACATATTATAAGAGTTGCAAGGTAGTTTCTAGTAGTACTATCACTAGTACTCTGGACTTCTGTTCGGTGATACAAAGGAGAGTCAGAGTGAGCTCCGAGCTGCTGATTGTAGTGTATAGACAAGGTCTAGCGTATTCTGCGGGCTGTCGCTCTTACACAAAGAGGAGATAAATACCCAAAAGCCCCAGAAGTCATCATTTAGAAGTTGTATCCTACAATAGAGGACCAATGACTGCACAGAGGAAGTCTTTGGAGACTTACAGAGTACTAGTGAGTGGATTGAAGGCTAAGGGAGTCGGCCGCAGGCAGTTTACATAGGCTGCGGGCCGTCCTTCCAGACTGGCATTAGGTCGTGGGGTCAATGCAAGGCCTGCGGGCCATGCTGAAGCAAGCGGAAAGCAGTTACAGAGGAGAACTATGTAGAGAGAGTACACGTGGGGAGACGCGTCGCGTCCCTAGTGACAAACAGAGACACACAGAGTGGAGCAATGGGACTTATTCCATTGGACCGGAGTTCAGAGTGGGATCGTGGGTACAGACCGACAAGGAACAGACCCGTGGGCTCCCTTTGACAATAGCAGTATTATCCTAGAGGGCGGATTCAACTCCGCGCCCAGAGGTTCTAGGCCCGCGGTTGCAGACGGCAGCTCGCGGCACCTATCATATACCCAAATCAGGACGTGAGAACCATGTGAAGGGTTTCTCTTGGCCTGTGATGACGCATCAGATACGCATTGAAACGCTGAGTGCGTGTTGGTAGGTGAAAAATCCAATTCACAATATTTCAACGGCACAAGATAGCGCGCAAATTCGGAGGTTCTTGCCAAAGTATATGGCAATTGCGAATCCAGGTAAGTTTGAAACCAAAAGCAATAGATCTAAATCAAAATCCAACCAAATCCAATCCTTCCAACCAAAAGTCCCGTTCCGTAAGGTCCCGTAAGTTCCCGTAAGTGTTCCAGTAAGTTCCCGTAAGTTCCAAATAACCGTTCCCGTAGAATTCCAGAAAATCCAAAAGAGACACGGGCTTTACCCAGGCAAGTGTTATTCTTCTACCTACAAGATACACCTCCTTTTATACCTTTACTGTTTATCCTATCTAAACAAATACCCACTCCTACAAACTTCAAGTCCCAATTCTCTGTAACCAAGTCCCTTGCCCATATTCGTGAGGGATCCGGCTCAAACCTGAGCAATTCTTGACGAAAACTCGGGCGTTTCCTAGCGACCGTACTTGTGAACAATGATTTTCATTGTTCAAGTGAATATCTTTTGGTGCGTATCCACGCCCCTGGTGCCATTCATGTTTCAGCATCGTTTCAGAACGCTAAAACACGTTAGAATATTTGAAACGGTAGTTGCGACGGCGTCTGAGATGCGCTTGGATTGTCCCCATCAAAGTCACGTGGTCGCAACAATAGCCTTCCATTGTTCCATTATACGCACTATCCAGTGCAACCCTATTATCCTAGGTGAGCATTATCCCTTTTCCATTGTCCTATTCCTCATTGTTTGATTCCCATTGTCTCGTCTTTCCACCATAATGCCTTGTGACTGAACCTCCCCTTTGCTTTGGAAAATCGAAAATTTCCACGCCCCGGGCATGTTTCTCTCCTCAAAACGCCACAGCCTCATTAGCATGGACATCTTTTGTTTGCTTTTGTTTTCACTCTCTGTTTTTCACATGTAAATCTATATTCTAGTAGTATAAATAGGGCTCGAGGACCCCGTGGAAGGCAGTTCACCTCGGCAGACGTTGTAGCAGTTGTTCTCAGGATAGATCGCAGTGCATACATTGCCTCGGTCATTCTCAGACTATGGCACAGCTCTACTGTTGTGGTTGTTCTCAGGTCAGCTTTGTGGAGATTAGTTCTATCTCTGTTGTAGTTGTTCTTTAATAGAGACTTGGTTGTTGGCTCTAGAGTTCAGTCAGAGTTGTGTGATTAAGTTTCGCGTTGTTGGTGCCGCGGCCCCTTCAATTGGCCTGTGGGTGACCTTCACGTATAAAAGAGTTGTGAAGCAGTTGGCTATTGCCACAGTAGAAGTGTTGGGCTTTGTCTGTCAGTCTTTAGCAGCTTGTGGATACAACCACACTGTTGAATCGAAGGGCCTTTGGCTAGGTCATTTCGTTTGACCGTTGTTGACCCTGTGGGCAGTCTTCACGTATAAAAGAGAGGTTTACCTACCTAAGTGGGCTTGTTGCTTCGCATCTGCTTCGCTAGTTGCATCTGCGGTTGATATTGCCCGCCGTAACCAACAGGAAGATCAGTTTGGTTGCCAGCAAGGTGCTTAAGCCTTGAAGTAGAGCGAAAGGTTCCTGTGGCAGGTTAAGCCAAGGTCTACAATAAGAGTTGCTTGTTGTAAGAGTGATTGAAAGCTGGATCTGTGACCTCAATTAGAGGATTTGCTGTTGAAACCTTTACAAACTCTGCCCTGACGTTGACAAAACTATCTAATAGTCTTCCTCTCGTCTTGTATCCAAACCCAAACCCTTGTTCATGATGGTTCATCGAGGCCGCAGGCATAGTTTCATACAAGATCCTGCATAGTTGAGGTGCCGCCGGGGACTTTGTGTTAGCAGTTATTGAGGGCTGAGGCTCCACGGGAGTGTTGTGTTGGTTTTGTAGAGAAGGATTCGTTGTCCACAATTGGGATTCAAACCAGTTTAAGTCACATACTACGACTCGGACCCCGAACTCACCAAGGGAGCGCGCTGTCTTTTGGGGAGTGATAGCAGTTTGGGGTGTGGTTGTTAGTTGTGGTGTTTTTGTTAGCACTTCACTATATATTGCATTTTCAAGCTTATAGTTAAGCGCACCGTTTCACCGCCCTGCAGAGTCATTGGTGCCGTTCCCCAATTTGGCCCAGTTGATCCTTTATTTTTCAACGCGGTCGATATGTCTCTCTGGCTCGCAGGAGTCCAAAATTGACTCCCAGAACCCGCCTGCGGGTTGCGCGCCATGATTCCGCCTATTTCGGTCAGGCGATACCGGAATCCCACGTAGTCACGTGGGATTGCTACATTGCAGTATAGCATCTTCTTGACTCCGGCAGCAAGAAGCCGCTCCAGAGTCTGACACAGGAACGTGTCGTAAACCGGGAGGCCAGGTACAAAGCTGGCCATTTCCGCATTCAGCTCAAAGAGCTGAATAAAATCATTCAGGGGGGTGGTCCCCTGCGTTGTCTCCACCAACCGCTTGAAGGCGGTTTCTCTGGCATTCTGGTCTTTGAACGTCATCTTTAGGTCGCCCAAGAAGTGGGTGAACGTTACTCCTGTGCGAAGGGAGTCTCCTAGAAGATTGGCCATCTTCCAATTTTGTACCCAGTTGGTGGCTGGGCACACAGCGCCTTCTTTCCCCTTCAGGCGTGAAAGGGTGAAGAAGACCTTCTTTTCCTCGGTATTGAACTCCGAGGAATACGCACTGAGGTAAGTGCGTAAGGATTCCAAGAACGTTTCGAACTTGGACTTGTCGTTCCCATCGAATGCGTTGGGAACGTCGGCGAGGACGACTTTTGAGGAGCCCGTCCTTGAGGCTCCGGACCGGTGACCCAAATAAGGTCGTCCAGAGTAATCAGCGCCATTGGCACCAATGGCAGGGGTGTGGGTGCTGCGACTGGCGGTGGGTAGGCTGCCGGGGGCAGCGGAATTGGAGGTACTGCGGCAGGCAGTGGGGGTTGTGGTGCCGTGGGAAGCGGCGGAAATGCTGCGTGAGATGGCTGTGGAGCTGCAATAGGCAGCATGGGTACCTTCACCCATGGTTTTGGGGGGTGTCGGCAAAGGTCGGGGTGAAGGTCGAGTAGACGACCTGCTTGGGGGAAGTGATACTTCCTGGGGTGATTCCTTTCCTGATTGGGGCGTCACGCTTGTGCGCCCCGATCCTGCTTGACTTCGGTATGGTGAAGTCATTTCGTCCAGTTCCTGTTTGAACTCTTCTAGTTCTATCTGTCGGAACCGTTGTTGTAAACACGCTTTCACGCGTTCGAATCCTTCTCGTCCAAGGACTCATTCCGGGTCATAACCCGCGGCTTCTAACTGTTCCTGAATAGGAACAGGGGAGGGTGCGTATCCAGGTGGAAACCTGGAGGGGGACTCGAGATGTCTCGCCTGTTCGTGGGCGTTGTGAAGCGTTTCAAGTTGCTGCTGCTTCAAAGCAGCAAATTCCTCCTGAGAAAGGTGATGTGGGCTAAACATGCTCGGGGAGGGATTTAGGGGATAGAGGTTAGAATCGGAGGATGCCCTATTGTCTTGAGACATTGTGGGAGAGGCGGGAGAAAAGGTTTGTGGGTGACCCTCTTCGGAAGAGGTATTGAAATGGGTAAGAGTAAAAGGTCGAGGGGTGAGGGTCCAAACGTATGATCTGATCGTTTGTGTAGTTATTTCCTCGTGATAGGTCAAAGGAGTCGACGATGAGGAGGACAAAGGCGAAGGGTGAAAGGTAGCTGTGGGGAAAAGGGCCGCACGAAGCGGTGGGTGTTACTAACCCGAACTCTTGCTGCCAGAACTACCCCACACAGGCGGCAAAGCCCGTGGCTTATCGAATGATAAGCCGCTGTGGCATGTAGCTGGTAGTTGGCCGGAAGTTGGCTGACCGTGACTTGGATTAGTCAATTAGGAATGTGCACTGGTTCAATTCCCGGTACTGGCATCTTTTAAAATATTCCAGTTGCATTTGTGTCCTTGGTCATATTTCTGATTCTACAGATGCAGACTGTCTACTAAATGGTTACATACTCTCTTTTGTCTAATTCACTGTAGGAGGCCTTTCTGTGGCCTGATGTTGGCTGGCAAACCTTGTTTTTAGGGCCCCACAGCTGCCTGCCAGGGAGACCCTGGGTCCTAGAGGCTCAAATTTAATTATCCTAGAAGGTCTACACCTCAGGTGGGCAACCACATAAAGGGATGAATTTTATCAGCTAAGACATTGCCCAAACCATAAATGCTGTGTTTAAAAAAAGATGTCAGCACCGGGATTTGAACCAATGCACACCCTGAATTGAATTAGCCGAGTCACGGCCCGCCAACTTCCAGCCAACTACCAGCTAGATGCCACAGCGGCTTATCGTTTGATAAGCCACGGGCTTTGCCGCCTGTGCCAGGTCTTCTACGACACACCTGACGATAGTGCCCTAGTCCTCTCCGAGGATTAGACTAGTGGCCTTGCTGCTGCCTTGTGCGGGGACGGTCTCAATGTTTCCCATAACACGTGGCGTGGTCTGGTCGATCTGGTTTGACAATAGTTGGCGCTGCAATTATTTTACTTTGGTGTGGACAAAGGAGAGTATCGGCGGTTGGGAATAAGGGTAATGGGTCTGCAGGTATGAGAAACCAAGTAGAAGGATGAGGACACACAAGAAGTGCGCGAATGGGGGAAAAGAGGAGAGGAGTGTTGGGAATGGCGGTATGATCGGTATGAAGGGTACGCTTTTATTATGTCACAATCAAGAACCTCTCGTCCAACTATACGAAGATAGTGGATTGGGGAGTGAGGTATTAGTTCTCAAAAAATGAGTGAATAAAAGTGTAAAGACTACAAGCGAATATCTACTCGTATTTATACTGTTTATGAGTGGCTGTGTAGTCTATAAGTAAATGCGTAGTAACAAAAGAAAACAACGTGTATAGCGATCGAAGCAAAGAAGAGCTGTCACCTATTATTAAAAAGACGTGTAACATACGTGTTTATTGTCCCGTGTTCACACGTTTGATCATCTGTGAGGCAAACACCTTGCCGATCGTTGTGAAGTCGTTTCAAGGAAATAAAAACAATGTCTGATGATCAAATTCCTTCTCAATATTCTCCGTTGTCTTATCTCATCACGTGCTTTAGATAAGATGGAGTGATTAGGCTCAAATCGTGACACATGTCTCCCGACGCTCCCATTCCTCTGCCACCCGATCCACCTCCAAATCCACCGTTGTCGCCCTCCCTTTGCCTTTGCCACTCGGTCCGCTGCCACCTTCACCCTTTCTTCCTCCACACTTGTTGTCGCCCCCCGCTCCGTTGTTGCCACCTGTTGCACCTGCACCGGTGTGTGTGGTGGTCGACGCCATACTGTGGTGTGAAGTGGTTCAGTGGTGATGGTGAGAGGAAGAGTTTAAATTTCACTTATGGCATTGATCGGTGCTTAATATAAACCAGCATCACGGCACCTCGGCCTGCTGGCATCTCGGCAAATCAGCATCTCACTTCGACAAATTTTTTCACCCAAGTTTGTTCCGACATCACTTCCATCATTCTATCAACCTCGACCGGATTCTTGCCTAGTTTCTTGGGGCGAGAAACCCAAGAGGGGGATACTGTTATATCCGTGCGCACACTCAGCGCACCTTCCGGATCAATTCTCCTCGCGACTGGTATTGTCCGGTCACGTCTGGTTGTCCGGTTACCGGATCTACCGGTACCTGACCAGAACTCCGCTTCAAACGGGTTTTTACGCTATGAAGGATTACTGAGTGTTTCCCATTTATCCAGCTTCCTAACTTCGTTCCTTTTGTTAAAGGAACTTCTCTTCTATTCCTCAACCGCATCTGGGTACAACTTATTGTTCATACATAAGCCATACTTCTATTACTGTATTTAGGACTACAATAACGGACTTTACTATATAAGCCTTGTAATTACTTCTTGTACTTCAGTTTGATTATTAACGTGCTTAGTGCTCTACTTGGCTTCTTGAGTCTCTTCGTCCAGATGATAACCCAGATGTCTTATTTGTCATCTGGCCATATCCGGTCAAGGTAGTACGCTCACCCTAATTCATCCAGTGGTGATTGCGTCTACAGCTGACTCATCCGGTCATCAATCATCCAGTCTGGTCTGGTTGGTCACCTAGGTCTTGTCATCGACTCGGGATTTAACACTGGGCTGGCCTTCAAAAGGGTCGTCTTCTGCAAGCTGCAACTTCACTACCAGAATATAAAAGCTTTTTTCATTGGAAAATATTAGGTTTGGGGTTGAGGTTGAGGTTGTGAATGAGTGGCAGGTTTAGCATGAAGGACAAGCATTTTTGACGGGTTTTATGAGCTGGTCTGAGGTTGTGAACAACAAGTCACATGACTGAAGATTGAGGTTGAGTCATGTGACTTGTTGTTCACAGCCTCAGACCAGCTCATAAAACATGTCAAAAATGCTCGTCCTTCATGCTAAACCTGCCCCTTGTTCACAACCTCAACCTCAACCTAATATTTTCCAACGACAAAAAAGATCATACAAAACCTCATAGCTTGTCCTGTAAAATACACAAAACCTCATGCCTCGTCCTGTAAAATACTGTTCTAAACCTTGTTTCTAAACCTTATATTTTTCAGTGATAAAAAAAGGTCATACTGGAAAGACCGGGTGGAGCCGAGAGAGGCAAAGTGGTAGTTCCAGCTTGTAGGCACCTCACCCGATGACCTTGACAACCTTGAAGGGGCCAAGGTGCTGGTGCGAGAGGCCAACAAATGGTCGAGTGGTCTGGATGTCTGAGGCATCAAGCCAGACCTAGTCACCAACCTTGATCTCCAGTGCTGGTGTCTGCCGGCAGGTAGTACCGCTTATACTCTTCCTTGACCTTCACAAGGGCAGCCTTGGCTTCAGAAACACCAGAGGCGATCCAGTCACAGAACTCATTTGCAGATTCCACCCTCAAATGCATTCCATCTGGTTTGAACCCCATCCGGGGGAGCTGGCCAGTGTTGGTCATGAACAGGACCTGCTGTGTGGAGGAGTGAACATTGTGAGCGGTCACGTTGTTCCCACTCCGGTACACGTGCAAAAAGTACAAATCCACGACACTTGAAGAAACACGATCGATTGACCGAGCCTCAAAAGAAGTCAGCGACCAGACGCTAGACAAGACAAAGACGGGCGGGATCATGCAATAACAAGGCGAGTGGAATCGTGCGACGGCAAGACAAGCGGCACCGACAGAAGAAACTGCAGCGAGACAAGTGGAATCATGCGATAACGAGATGAGCAGACTCATGCAATAGTGAGTTGAACGGACTCATGAAATGCAGAACAGTTCCAAGGGCACGATGATATGGAAACGACTCAGGCCAAAGACGAGCGGAACCGGACATACGGGATAACAGGGAGGATTTACTCAGTAAAAGCGAGCGGAGTCGGCCCCAAGAACAGGAAGTCGACGGTCCCGAGTGAAAGGACACGAGCGGGACCGAGACTAGAAGGAACCGCAGTAGGAGAGAAGGAGTGGAAGTGAGACCAAACATAAAAACACATCACGTAGAGTACGGAAACCCTTCCGGGGAGTAGAGTATAAAAAGAGCAGGGGAAAGACGAAGAATGCATCTACTTTTCCAGAATCCAAAAGCGCCTCTCTCGAACACAAGAGAGCTGGCGACTTGACCAATCAAGACCCTTGAAAAGAAAGGTCTTCTGAGGCCGTATCGCTTGCTCATTGAGTCCCCTCTTTGGAATATCGTTGCCAGCTGCGCGACAGTCACCTAAGCAGTAGGAGTGACCTCCTGCCTCACTCCCCGATATTGAACGACCGCCTCCCTCGCCTTTGTCGAGGCAGCACTACCCCCACAAGCGGCCAGTTGGCTCTCCGCTCGAGTAGCCTTTGTGTCACCGCCCCATCTTGAACGGCAGTTCAGTCACATATCAGTCGTGGATTGGACGGTGCTCTGTAGAGGTTTAAAGAAGTAAGAATTTTGGTGATAGGACGAGCAAACATTCCTCCGCTCCACGGCGAAACACTCCTACCTGGCACGGACTCTCCCAATAGGGACACATAACCTACGTAAAAACACACATTCCCCAGTAATCCATAGTGAACCACCCCGCATCACATCTCCCCCACCCCTATCCCGGTTCAGATTGTAGAACAGGACACCTATAGACTACTAGGAAGGTTTTCTAGCTACGTCAAATACGTATACTAGTTAGCAATCCACGCTCCGCTCCTATGCTTGACACTTTACAAATGTACGGACCGGGAACCACTCACAAATCAATTACCACATACCGTTGACTCACCAGTCTTGCACAGCGATTCATCATTTCCCCCAGAGGACGAACGCTTGCACACTCTCCCACTTTACATCGAGGCGTGGGAAGGAGGCGCAGTCCACATCACAACTGGAGCCCACCGCGAGGGGGAAATTTACAGCTGGAGACTCGTCACCAACAAAGAAATCGAGCGGGACCCATTCCCCAACTCACTCCCTTACCCTCGACACAACGCTCTCGAAGACCCGACCGGGATCTCGAACAGGAGCTACGCCTTGCTGAACAAGCACCACACATTCTTCCCTTAAACGAGTCCATCTCACAAGCGGTATATATCACTCTGCTCGAGGACTTGTCGGCATTAACAGAACTGCCTCCCTCCGACGACAAGGAAGAAACTGGACCGTACACAACGCCAGAATCTATCACGCTCTCTTCAGAATCATCACTGGAAGTAACGCCCGATCCAGTACCTTTACCAAGCCAACCTAGACACATGATGCCGCCCAAACCTCTACCAAAAAGTGGGAGTAAATCTGCTCCTTCGTTCGATGGAAAACCTACGCATCTGGAATGGTACTTCCGCGACGTCCAAGAAACGGGGGACGAAACTGAGTGTACGACAGCGGACGAATTAATCGACATCGCGCTCCGATATCTGGATATTGACGACGAGCAGTTGTGGAAACACAAGCGGACGCAGACAATGACGTTTGACCAATTCAAGGCAGAGATCAGGAAATTGTATCCTAAATCTACTGGGGACAGACTATACACCTGGGGGGACCTTCGAGAAGTTGTGCGGAAGGGGCAGGAAAAACCGCCCACCAGTAAAGACGAGTTCGGGGAGTACCAGCGGAACTTCCAAAGGGTGGCGGATTACCTAGAAGCACATAACAAGATCTCGCAGCGAGAAATGAACAAACAGTTCATGCGGGGAATAAACACAGATCTCCACTTCAGAGTACTGCAGCGCCTACAAATAATCCTTCCTCACCAGGCCAGCGATGAGCCGTACGACATCGCTGAGGTCATAAAAGCAGGCAAATGGGCAATAGACAGGAGTCCTGGGCAATTCTACCAGGACCCCGAGGAGGATACTACACAAATAAAGAAAGAGATGGTCGAACTCACCAACTCAATGCGTGACATCTGCTCGGTCCTCATGAACTTGACCTGCAGAGTGGAAACCTCGCCCAAACGGCTCCCCGACCCACCCAGGCAAGGTGCTTCATTCCAGAACTGGGCAGAGCAGACGTAGTGTTCGGCACGGTATCCTGAACTACCGTGGCATTACAGGTACGGGTGTCCCGGGTGCGAGTACGGGTCCGGAAAATTCCGGACCCGTCACTACCGTACCCGTAATACTGCGGTATGTTGGGGTACCGCGGGTGCAGTATTACTGCGCGGTTTACTGTGGACAAGCCCGGTAGATGATTTATTTATAAATTGTTTTGGGGGTGATTTTGCCTGAGCATTCCATTACACGGAACAATAATGTATTTATCCTCTAGCTACGCATACATGCTCTATCATTCAGGCTATTCCCGTGTCTATGGGACCCATCGAACACATCGTCAATGAACTGCTGGTCTGTGATGCGGGGTCTTGAATTGCCAGGGCAGGCTGGTGAGATACTGAGAATCGTAAATGAGTGTACGTCATATCGAAGAGAACGAAAATGTACCTCCATGCGCGCCAGGAGGGAAGATGTAGAAGCAGATGCCGCCATACTCGCAACAGCCACGGGTTGCTGTCCACCGTGAAGCGGTCGAAAGTGTTGGCATTGGCGGGGGAGTTGGAAGTGGAGGTGGAGCTCAACGCAAGACCTTGATTTGCAGACGTTGGGGCGGGGTTCTCGAACACAGATGGCACATTGCCAACCTCAGCTTGTACGCCCATGTTCCCTTTGGTACCAACCTCCAAAGCGACCTTCTTGATCTTGCTGGCGAAGATGGCTAGTTGGTCGATCATGTCGTTGATAGTATTGACCAAGCACAGCATCTCTCCAGAGATGGACAAGCCTGCGATCTTCCAGTCAAATCGCCTTTGGCGACAGTGTTCTACTGGAGTCAGAGCAGGAAAAAGCAAAGAATGAAGTACATACCGTGGCGTCGGAGATCGTCCGTACTTGTAACGTTAGCTGGAAAGAAACGAGTCAGAATGAGGCTTGCAGAAAGGATGAGCACAGACGTTGTTGGCCATGACGTTAACATTGTCCGTCAAAATCTTTCCATGTTTCTTGGACGCCTTCGACCTTGGCCTACCCGCTAAGCTTGCCCTCCGTGCCGACCTCTCTGGTGACTTCCGTCACTTCAGCAGCGAACTGGCTCAGCAACATGGTCATTCCATTGATGGTGTTTTTGAGGTCGAGGATTTCTCTGTGCGCGACAAGTAGGACTTGCTTCGTGAGATCACTGCCGGCGACGGCTTTCGTGACCTGCGCAATGGAGCGTATCTGGTTGGTCAGGTTTTGGGCCATCAGATTGATGTTGTTGGTGACAATTTGGAGAAAGGTTAGAACATCGCGTGCTCGGGGAACAGACCTAATGAATGCCAACCTTCCACATCCCAGTCATCCCCTTGACCATGGCTTGCCCGCCCAGCTTGCCCTCTGTCCCGACTTCAATATTGACACGCGTGATCTCCGAAGGGAGGGTGTGCAGTTGGGTAACCATTCCATTGATGGTGTTCTTGAGGTTAAGCATCTCACCCTTGACGTCGGCATCGACCTTCTGTGTGAAGTTGCCCAATGAACGGCCTTTGTGACCAGCGAGATGGACCGCACTTGACCCGTCAGATTCATGGCCATTTTCTAGGAGATCTTTAGGAAGAATCGGATATGAATGATGACGAAGACGTACGTTGACGTTGTCAGTGAGAGCCTCCCATGTCCCTTGCACACCTTCGACCTTCGCTTGTCCGCCCAGCTTCCCTTCAGTACCGACTTCGAGCGCGACTCGGGTGATCTCGCTGGCGAAGATACTGAATTGGGAGACCATGTTATTGATCGTGGACTTCAAGTCGAGCGTCTTGACTTTCTTGGTGAGATCGCCATGAGCGACAGCAGTGGCAATATCAGAGATCGTCCACACTTGGTCGGTGGTATTGAGCGCCATTTTCTGCATCAATCGATAAGGAACCGCGAGACGTCCAAGGAGAAGAAAAGGGGAACTCACGTCGACATTCTTCGTTAGATCCTTCCATGTCCCTTGGACGCCTTTGACGAGACCCTGACCTCCAAGCTTTCCCTCAGTTCTGACCTCAAGAGCGATACAGGTGACTTCGCTCGCAAGGATATTCAGTTGCAAGACCATGGTGTTTAGTGTGTTCTTCAGGTCGAGCATCTCTCCCTTGACGTCGACATCGACTTTCTGGCCGAGGTCACCCAAAGCCACCGCCTTTGTGACGAGTGAGATAGAGCACACTTGGCCGGTGAGTTTGGACACCATGGTCTGTCAATGTACAGGTTAGATGCCTCGCGATTCAAAGGCGAAGAAAAACCCACGTTGACATTGGTCGTCAGGTCCTTCCAGGTCCCTTGTACACCCTCGACTCGCGCCTGACCTCCGAGCTTGCCTTTGGTTCCTACCTCCAGCGCAACTCATGTCACCTCGCTGGAGAAGTTCTTTAGGCGCTCCGCTATCTCATTTATGGTAACCTTGAGATCGAGCATCTTGCCACTAACATCAACGTCAATGGTCTTCTCTAGATCTCTATGCATGACTGCCTTCATGACAAGCGAGAGCGAGCAGACCTGGTTGGTCAGGTTCGAGGCCATTTTCTACAAGGGACGTGATGAGCATGAAAGACACAGTGAAGAAAGATATGACGTACATTAACATTGTTGGTGAGATCCTTCCACGTTCCTTGGACACCCTCGACCTCAGCTTGGCCACTAAGCTTGCCCTCCGTACCGACCTCAAACACAACACGCGTCACCTCACGCGAGAAGTTACCCAGGTGGGCCACCATCTCATTGATAGTCACTTTGAGGTCGAGCATCTTCCCGCTAGTGTTGACGTTGATCTTCTTGTTGAGGTCCCCATACACGATGGCCTTGGTCATCAACGACATGGAGTGCACTTGGTTTGTGAGATTGGACACCATTCTCTGTGTCTGAAGGTCAGCATCATGGTCGAGCACAATGACCAAGGAGACTTACATTGACATTGTCCGTTAAATCCTTCCAAATGCCCTGTGCTCCCTCCACCTTCGTTTGACTGCCCAATCTTCCTTCCGTCCCAACCTCCAACGTGACTTGAGTGACCTCACTGGAGAAGTCGTTCAGATTCTCCACCATCTTGTTGATGGTCACCTTGAGATTGAGCATCTCGCCGCTGACATCAACATTGATCTTCTTGCACAAGTCTCCATACACGACTGCCTTGGTGACGTCTGAGATACTCGGGACCTGGTTGGTCAAGTTAGAGGCCATTTTCTAGGCGCCACGTCAGCACCCACCGACGAAAGAAGACAGGAAAGAAACTCACGCACTACATACAGTACGTCTTTTGCAAAAGCCCAGATAAGTATTATCCTGGCCTTTTGCAAAAGCCCAAGATAACGTTTTTACACTGTTTTTGCAAAATCCCAGGCTAACTAGAACAGAGTTAGTGTTAAAAAAATAGAATAAAACAGCATGGCTGGGGATTAAACTCATGACAGCTAGAGAGCAGTTATGTCATCAATAAGGCATACACTGTTACCACTACACCATATGGCTGGATATAGAGGGTATTTTGATGTGGTATATTATAGGCTCCTATCAACTGGGAAAAAACAAAGAAAAATCGAAATAAAATCAGGAAAATTCAGAGAAAATTCAGGGCACCTTGGGATAATGTACACAAATAATGTCTTCAGAAACATCTTGAACATATGTCCCAACCTTTACATTAGGGATTGAACCAACAGCCTTCCGGATACTCCTGTGACTATATGTCAATACAGAGCTCTTACCAACTACACCAAGAGGCTATGATGGGTCCAAACATTGATGGCTATATATGTCTCATTTGATATATATTACAAATTAAATAAAAATAAAAATTCCAAAGCTGTTTGTGGGGGTTAGGGTTAAGGTTGGGACATGTATTCAAGATGTTTCTGAAGACATTATTTGTGTACATTATCCCCAAGGTGCCCTGAATTTTCTCTGAATTTTCCTGATTTTATTTCGATTTTTCTTTGTTTTTTCCCAGTTGATAGGAGCCTATAATATACCACATCAAAATACCCTCTATATCCAGCCATATGGTGTAGTGGTAACAGTGTATGCCATATTGATGACATAACTGCTCTCTAGCTGTCATGAGTTCAATCCCCAGCTATGCTGTTTTATTCTATTTTTTTAACACTAACTCTATGCTAGTTAGCCTGGGATTTTGCAAAAACAGTGTAAAAACATTATCTTGGGCTTTTGCAAAAGGCCAGGATGATACTTATCCTGGTTTTTTATAAAGTCTTTACCATACCAGCTGACTCACATTGACATTGTCAGTCAGGTCTTTCTACGTCCCCTGCACACCATCAACCTTGGCTTGACCTCTGAGTTTCCCCTCTGTACCGACTTCAAGTGCGATAAGGGTCACCTCGCACGAGAAGTTGCCCAAGTGAGCCACCATCTCTTTGATTGTAACTTTGAAGTCCAGCATCTCACCACTGATGTCGACGTCGATGGTCTTCTCCAAGTTGCCATGCGCGACCGCCTTCGTGACAAGGGAGATCGAGCGCATTTGATTTGTCAGGTTGGAGGTCATTTTCTGTGTAAAGCGAAATGAGCATAGCCCCCAAGATGAAGTGGTCAAGAGACATACGTTGGCGTTGTCCGTGAGGTCCTTCCACGTCCCTTGCACACCCTCGACCTCGCTGAGCTTCCTGTACGTCCCTACCTCCAAGGTGATACAAGTGACCTCGCTTGAGAAGTTGCTGAGTCGCTCTACCATCTCACTTATCATGACCTTGAGATCCAGCATATGCTGATCTATGCTGAGAATCACTGTCAGGCTCAAACGAATCAGCTATAACAAAGAAGATGTAAACATACCATGCGGCTTCATTGCCAAACTGACAGGCTCAATCCACCAGTAGAACTCATCGTGCGGCAGTGCCTGTGACTCCCGAAACTGTTGCACTCCCAGCAGCCACTACCACTCCTGCCATACCTGCAACGTTGAACCCATAACTGGAGTTCAACGGGTGATGAGTCTCCGTCTTTAAGTCAAGCGCAAATTGCTTGAGGAGGAAGAGGATGCGTGCATATGCAGTGTGAGAAGGAACAGTAGCCGATTGAAGAACAATTTGAGGAAGGAAGGGCAGAGGTGCAGCTGGAGGAGTAGCACCATTCCGTATGCTGTACCAACGGTCGGCATAAACACACGGAAAAACACGATGCGATACAACTAACCATGTGGAAAAGTTCGCTCATGAGCACGCTCTTGATGAACTCGAGCGCAATGGTGTTCTGAAAGAACTCTAAGTTGAGGATGTTGGGTTCGTCGGAGTTCAAGTTGGCAAGAAGACGCAAAGCTGGATGTCGACTCCTCCGTGGTATTTATTATTTCCACTGTGTTGCGGGATGCTATTAACTGTCGGGAAAATGGCAAGAACTTGTGCGATGAGTTTGTTGTTCGTTGCACATGAAGACTCGTCAAATTTTGTATGGAGAATCATAAGTGATGAGGGTTGGTTCGATCATGTGATCATTAAGACATTTCGACTCTGAGGCCAGCGCACAAAGCCAGACTAGATATTCACAAAATACATGCATGACAGCCAATACATAAAAGAGATAATCAACTGGACAAGATAATAAAATCATGCTCTCAATAGCAAGCACGTTCTTCTTCAAGAAATTGTATTCATAATCTTCCAGAATCCAGAAATTAGAACTCGACCAAAAACGAAAAATAAAATAAAGGAAGCCGCTTACCAGGCCACTTCCAGATCACAGCTGGCCCGCTCTAATGTCCATGCCAAAGGTGCCTTGAGAATTGAAGCTCGGAATAGAGGAGGCTTCATAGTGCGGAGGAGGAGTGGTGGTGACCAAAGGAACCTGGCCATATGGGTGGGTCTCCCAGGCAGTGCTGGGAAAGGGTGAATAGTTTTGTTCAACCTGGACAAAGTCGGCTTTGGTAGAGTCGCAAGTGGAAGTAATTTGTTGCATCAACGCCTTGAACGCCTTTCTAAGGTTCATGGTAAGATCAGGTAGCCAAAAGGCAAGCAATAGGAAACTTACTGTAGCTCTGTAAGCTCTTTCAATACCTTTTGATGGTGCTGAAGCAGTTGATTATAGGAACGATTTCCTGTGAGTCTCAGTACCTCCCCGCTGGTGCCAGCCACAGCTCTCAGAGCTGCTCTCCGAAGATGGTAGTCCTTGTGCAAAGAGATCAGCATGTGCAGTCAAGGGGAAAGTGTTTTGTGTACAAAATATTCCAAATATTGGGCGTTGTGAGTCCCCTGAGCGAATACTGTGAGAAAGTCTTGGATGTTGGCTGGAGCGATGTTGATTGGACCATCGACATCCGTATATTGCATAGCTGTTGCACCGGTGTAAGGGTTAGAAAAAGAGGGGATGGACATGGTGGAAGAGAAGAACTCGGTATGGGCGCAATGCCAGCCTACTTCTGTATATAAACTTAGAAGGAACTAAAGTATGGTCAACATTCTTCTATCTGGGATTGATGGAAGCGTTTCGAGAAAAAAAAGCTTTAAAAGATTGTCGCCATTGACAATTGCGCCTCACTGCCATTGACCCATAAGAAATTCCTGCTTCAAAGAGACTTGGAAAGTAGTGGATAGTATCATGCAATAGACGTTCAGTATTCCACCAGACGACATACAAGGGGATCCACCTTTATGTACTTGTTCCTCAATAATTTCCACGTCTATTAAAGTTTGAACGTAACTCTTCTTCGGTTAGTCAAGGCAGTCTAGAACTCATACAGACAGAAGAAAAAAAAGACAAAAGTTTTGGGTCTAAAAAACGACAGTGGTATCTATAGACCAAGAAAGACGAGAGTACTACTCCAATTTCAGTCAAACCATTCATAAAAGGATTAAGATGAAAAAGAGAGAGACTCACATTTTGGTTTTTCCATCAGACATTGCTGTAGTACGCGCTCGTTCCCCCACCAGAGCTGCCAAGCGCTCCACGCACCGCTGCCGCAGCTCCAACATATATCGGAGTCTGGTTATATGGGTGTCCTATCCATCCAGTGCCCGGAAAAGGGGGATATCTGATTTGAGAATCAGTGAACTCCCTTCCCGAGGCAGTGAAAGCCAGGGATATGTTTCGTTGAAGCCCCTGGTAGACGTCCCTGGAAGATCAAAGTTCATTGGAATCACAAAAATTTCTGCGATTGAGATAGATAATACCTAAGGAACGACAGTTCCTGGAGTAAATGATGGTGGTGGTGGAGCAGGCAATTGTAGGCCAAGTTGCCAGAGAGACGCAATGCCTCACTTGGTGTGCAGGCTAACACTCTTTCCACCTCATGCATCTTTATATGTTGTAGGTCCTGGAAGGAACAGGAAAGAAGTTATGTACTCACAAAGTAGGGGGGTATACCCTCCCGACGTTTGATATACCACGGAGAGCTCCGTTACAGTCGCCGGATAATTTTTGTCAGGCAACATCGTAGGGAACCCGAGCCATAAATTCGTGTTATCATGAGGAACATAGCGAAGACTCGGAGGGCTAGGCAGGTCGACCACAGAGGGAGACATGAGAGGTGCGCCAAAGGAAGTCATGAGAGGTGGGGAAAAGGACTAAAAAACGAGGTACGCATTATAGAAGCAAGAGCGGATCAAGAACCAAAGAGTGGTGACAAATAATGTAAAACAGGGACAGCCTGTCCCTCCGCAGAAAACAAGATGATCACTTCAAATTGTATACTGTAACTTTCAGCAGGGTCCCTTCATAACTGCGCCCAGCTGGCGGCTCATCCGCATCTCCTCCCCATCCGAATTGTACAATATCTCCAATCAAGCTCCGCCCCATCAACGCCGTATACCTGTACCCTCTATGCGGCGCTGCGCCACCAACGAGATGTCCACGCTGGGCGAGCAAGGCCGACGAGAACAGGTAGAACATGAGAGGGGAGTAAAAGTAGCCTTGGCGACAGGGAATGGCGAGCATTGTGTGCGCTCAGCACTGCGAGTGCATTGGATCTGAGCCGTGCACATGTACAAGGGATGGGTGACGGTGCTCCCTCAACGCATCCAATCTCGTCTCCGAGTCCCCCATATGTCCTCGGATCCTCCATCAAAGGCGCTCGCACGGATGCAAAGGTGGAGCAGCACTGCGAATGAGTCGTGCGTGTCCAACTCTGACTCCCAATGCGTCGAGAAGGGAATCTTCATCGACTGGGTGAAATGGGGAGAGGAGCGTTTGTGCGCTCCCATGAGCGCGGGGACCCGGGCAATGTGCTTCTCCCCGAAACGTGCCACATAGCAGCGCACTGTCCCAATGAGGCGAGACCGCCTCATACCGTGCCTCCTCCTCGTTGTCCGCGAGGCAGTGATACGTCCTGCTGCTCAGCACTGAATGAGGTCCACGAGGGCTGCTGTGCCGACATGAGGACGGGTATGGGTACAGAGTAGCATACGCAAATGGACCGCACGAGGCCGGTCAGCAGGGAGACCACGAACACAGGCCTGAAGGGTGCGAAGCAGGGCTGCATACGACGGTCATGCTCTCGCAGTCCAGAGGGAGAAATAAGACGACGAAGCCGTCTCCAGGCCGATGAGAGTACGTAGAGCGCACACGTGCAGAGGCGAATGATCTCCCCTATGGCTGCAGCTGGGCTTGCGAGTGATATCTGGGTCAAGATGAGCTCCTGCGAATTCGCACAGTTTTGTGCAAAGTGCAGGAGTGAGCATATAATTTGATCACAAGCACGCACAGCTGGCTCACCACGATGAAGATTGTTAAACTGCTCGAGCATAGCAATCCAGAGTGCCTGGCTGAGCAAATGCAAATTCCCCACACCAATCTTACACTCCTGGAACAACCACCGCATACCCATATGTCGTTGTCGTTGAAGATGGTCAGGGTATTGCACAAGGGAGGGTCATCGATGTTGTTGAGTATTGATTGGAATTATTGAGTATCGTAGCGCCATTGAAGTATCGGAAGGATTGAAATATCAAAGTAAATATGAAGAAAGAATGCAAAAGTTGAGAAATCGTTGCCGTTATGCTCTGGACCTGTGCAAAAAAGAAAGGAGTGGTCAGCGCTCATTTGCTGAAAAAAAAATGAAGGGGGAGGAACGCACAGCCTCCAGGTGTTCACCGCGAGGGTGTTCACCTCGTCGGCCAGCTTGCGCCAAGTCCCCTCGACGTCCTTGACATGCGCCAGGGCGCTGGATTCACCCTGCAATGCGGGGGCTTAGCATGGATGAACAGTGAGTATAGTAAAATGATGGTGAGTAGAAGGGAGAGGAAGGTGAAGCGAGGATTTGATGTGGACATACATTTCGGTGTGACACTCGAGCTCTTGTCAAAATTTCGGCATTGGCAGACAGCTCCAAGGAGCTCATAACCAGCACCACATGGGTAGCTCCCGTAAGTAGTCCGTGCTCACGCACACCGCCGTTCTCCGGGAAGAGGCTCCCGAGAGGACTCATGTGACCCGACCGGCTGCACTCGTGGCCGCTCAGACTGCTGCTTGTGCGCATCGCACTTCTCCCGTGGCCCTGCAACGCAGATGCTGAGGAAGAAAGCACAGAGTCGTGCCCATATGGCAGTGGAGAGTAGGTTTGACGAGCGGGGGGAGGCTCTACCTGGTGTCACAGAGACGTTGATGCCATTGGTATTGGGACTGGAGGAAGGGAAGGAGGAAAAGGGTTGCAAGATGGCCAGAAGGAGGGCGTGCGGCTGCATGATCGCGACTGGGAGCAAGACTTAAACCAGGATTGCGACTGTGCCTGCAGCGGGGAAGGGTCCACGCCTTCAATCTAGATCTTGAGGATCTCTGCACCGACGTTCGCGCTCCCCCCGCCGTCCTCTTGGTTCGTCCTGACCTCAATCTCTGTCTCAGGCTGTCATGGGCCCAAACTTGACCCCAAGGTCGGGGCCACCAAGGTAATCGTATACACCATTGGCAGAGAAGTATGCAGAGCAGTGCGTGAAGATCTCCAGGTTCGCAGCAAAGTCTCCGTCCTCGAAGGAATTGTCAGTATCAAACGCAGAGAGGTCCAGCCCATCCACTACACACTCCCTGCCAGCAGCAGCCAAAATAAGATAAGGCTCTCGTAAGCATGCCACTTGTCCTGCAAAGACGTTAGCGTCATCCAACTTGGCCCCTGATTGCACCAACCTTTACAAGCTGGAGGACAGCATCTCGCGACTCTGGAGCTGCTGAGATCTCTTTGACAATTTCCTTGACGAAGTTGTACAGGCAGAGCCAGCACCAATAGAGCCCCTCCCAGACAGTGACATGGGGCGCGGATGGGAAGGAAAGCAGGTGTATGAGCTTCCGCAGGCGCTTTTGATGTCCGATCTGACCGACAATCAAGACTCGCAGGTCACCCATCTGCTCATAAACCAGATGATACTTCGACACCATGTCATCGTCAACGACGGGCGCAGACGAGACACCGGGAACACCCTCCAGGTACGCCAGATACCGCAAGCCTTTGGCTGCCAGCTGTGAGACTCTGTTGTCTTCTGACGCCAGTGTCACAAGCAGTGCGAGCTCAACGTGGGCAAGGGCTGAAGTCCGGTGCTCGTCGTTCTGGATCGCCCTCATGTGGATGTCCTGTTCAGTTGATGGTCTGGGAAGGCTCTAAAGGTCTACTAGCACACGCACCTGATCATTCACAACATGCAGTTTCAGCAGGCGGAAGATCGACAAAGCCCACATTCGGGTCGTTTCCGTGTCGCTCTGCGAGTGCACTGTGCTGGAGGTTTGAGGCCAAGCAGAAAAGCACATTCGGTCTTTCAAGAATAATAAGGACAGGAGCTCGAGGGTCAGCGCAAAAACTTACAACGTGTATTCCAGGAAGTCCCTGAGCATCGCAGACAATCCATCCCCATCCGTATATGCTGGGTCAACAGATGCCTGCAAGACCGAGTGGACGGAGACCATTAGATTCGCGATTCCAGCGTCCTTGACCGAGTTGTCAACCAACGACTCCCACAATCATATCGTTGACTCCATCCACGCGACACTGGGGGGCTCAGGATCGGTGTGGTGGAAGGACGGCCTCTTTCTCCAAAGTGACAATATCCCGAGTATCAGGACCTCCCTGTCTTGTAGTGGCTGGGGGACCCTCTGTCGGCACTTTGGATATGCCTGCGGTCGCTGCACCCGCCCATTCTGATCGGTTTCGCCCCACTGCCGGCCGCCGTACTTGTAAATCAACATTAGGTGCAGCGCGACAGCAAGAATCAGGTTTTCCAGGTTCTTCTACCACGGTAACAGCGACTCCTGGAAGGAGGGAGAAGGGAAGGGTTAGTGGAAGGTATTGGTACAGAGCGAAATCAAGTACCTCTTGCACCAAGGTCAGGCACACGCACATGGCGCAAAGCTTGACAGCATCCACATGCTCAGGGAGCAAGCACTCCTTGAACAGGGATATAGAGTCCTCCTCCGGAAGGAAGCGGAAGATCATTGTCAGCGCCTGCGCATAGAGCGCGACGTCAATTTCGTCCAAATCCTAGAATGGCTTCTGGCTGGCAACAATGGGGTGCTGGAGCGTGCCCTGAAATTGCAAAAGCTGGAGTTAGCAGTGAGACCGCGGTGGAAGATGATGGTGCACCTTGATCTCGGGGGCAATGTTGTATGCAAGCAGCCGTAAAGGCACCTCCCTCTCCGGCTGCACGCAGGGACGCCATACGACACACATCGACCGCGCACACAAGCGCAACCTCCAAAAGCTTCGACTGGATCTGCGCGTGTCGTATCATGTCCTCCACCCACATTACGTTCTGAAAGAATGCTCAGTGTACACACCAAGACGGAACCAAGGAAACATACCGGTCTTGCAGCCTTCTGTCGGGGGAGATGCTGTTAAGCATCGTGAGGTCAGGTCAGGTGCGCTTGTTCGAGTCTGGTGGCTCTGACCACATGTACAGCAGGTCAAACATGCGCTCGGGGGCACCCTCCATCACACCACGTGTCTGGAGAGTCTCATTGAACTCGTCGGGGTACTGGTTAACCCAAATCCATATTGCCACTCGCAGGACGGGCACAATCGTGTGCTCCTCTTTGATGTTAAGGAGGATTCCAGACAGCTCTGAGCAATGCGTCAGCACATGAACAGTGCGAAACCGGGCAAATGTACCCTGCAGAACAATAACTAGCCGCTCCCTGTTCAGCTCACTGTGTGCAAGAAGCTGAAGGTCGATATGATCCGGAGGATTTTTGTTGCGGTCGAAATCCCCACTCGCAAAAGTGTGCAGTTTCTGCCGAACGCGGTTGAATATGATGGGAAATGTGGTAGATGATGCGCCCCGTGAGCTCAGCAGGGAAGGTATTGAGCCCATGATATAACTTCGTTGTGGACCGTGTCGTCTGTTCATATTTAATGCTCCGTACGTGCGATGGAACACCCCACTGGTCTCATTGAATTCGTTGGGATACTGGATGATGATAAGAGTTGAAGAAGCAAGTGTCGTTTCCTTTTTTGGACAGATCAACACTCTCTTGTTTCTTTCCACAAAGTCATATGCCTACCCTCTCGTTGTACGTGCTTTGCATGACCGCTCATCCCCTCGTCCCAAGAATTGACTTGCCATTGTGACAGGACTCCATCCTCTGTGCCGGCACCCCCGCATATGGCTCCCGTCGACAATGTTCCCGTTGAAGTCATTGACCATATCCTCACTCTTGCATGCGAGACCCCCAAGAAATCGGTTTTTCATCTAAGTCCTGGTCTCAAATGCCCCCGTTCCAATCCAACCACACGTGACTGTGTCATAGTGTGCAAAAGGTGGCGCATTATTGCGACACCTTTGCTCTTCCAGACTATCTTTCTTGATTCCAAGGACCAGGCGAAGGCACTCTCCATTGCCGTGAAAAGTGGCCAGGCTCCTGGGAAATGGATAAAAATCCTGGTGTTGAGTGCTGGGTTCGGTCAAGCCATGAGGATTATTCTGCAGGCTGCAGAAAAACTGGAGACTATTTCCGTGTCGCTCAACCTGGACTCGGGTGATAGTGTCACTGGATTGCTCAAAGGCCTCCCTTTCATAAACCCCAGGCACCTTGTCATTCATGATAGACCACGGTACCTGCCCCCTCGAAACAGATGTCACCCTCAAAATTTTGAGCCACTGCTTGACTTTGTGAAGAAGGAACAAGAGTTGATCGAATCGATATGTCAATGTATTCAAGGACCTTGGACCCGGCTGGTGCTTTGCTTCGTTCTCTCCACAACTCTTTGCTGATGTTCAACAGGAAATTTTCTGGGCGGGCATGCCAGATTATCCTACCCGCCACAAGTGCTTAACTGACGCTTTGGCTATTTCCCGACATCTGCACACCGTCCGTATTAGATGCCACAGTCATGTCCCCGAGTATATTGTCCACCTCCTGCATTTAAAAAGCGTTGTGGTGGAGTGCAGTGAATCCAAGGCGAAACAGAGCTTCGTGGAAGAGGTCGCTCAGCATGCCAAGCTCCATGAGCTAGTCAGCTACTGCAAACGTATGTGAAATTCTCCTTATTGTACCTCATCCTCAAAGTCCGGACAGGTGGATAGGGATTTTGAGCTGTCGCAATCACGTATCACCTGCTTTACGGTACATATTTTCTGGCATTTGGACTACAGTGAAATAAAGTTGTGAAAGTAACGCCTGCATCCCAAAAAGGACATACTTTGGTCCCACAATTGTCTTCAGCTTGAACTTAGAGGAACCTCAACTCAAGATATACTATGGCGATTGAACTTCTGAAGAACCGCTATGTCGAAAATAAATTACACACTGCCAACTTATTGCAAGCAAAAAAAAACTAATATCTCACAAATACTCTAATCCGCATCTTTATGTTCTTTGCCGCTCTCCCCAACGTCAAATATTGGCAGCGCCATGGGCTCCACAGCGCGCT
This sequence comes from Mycena venus, assembly GCA_014462655.1. Taxonomy (NCBI): domain Eukaryota; kingdom Fungi; phylum Basidiomycota; class Agaricomycetes; order Agaricales; family Mycenaceae; genus Glaucomycena; species Glaucomycena venus. The sequence goes on along the minus strand of JACAZI010000007.1, from coordinate 4,335,755 downwards.
CCTTGCCTTTTCCCTTCCGCTGCCGAAGCGCGTCCTCATCGCCATCATCATCGAGCACGCAGTTCGGTGGTATGTCCCTCGCTGTGCTGGTTGAGGGGCAGCTGCGGGCTGCACTGTTTGCGTATCCGACACCACACGAAGACTTCAATTATGCCAAATATCACTGTCAGTATGAACGCAGGGGCGCCTGCGTTGTAGTATGCTTGATAAAAAGGCATTAGATAACCATCTGAGGGAGAGGATAAAGCAAAAGACTCGTACCCTCCCACATCGCTTTTGTCTGCTGGCACAATGAAGAAACACAAGGAGTGAGTGAAGGACGAGGGTGGAAGGTAGCAACAAATGCGATGAGTTCGGAGGGAAGAGTATGGGAAGAGAGGAGGAGAAGCGTCGTGTGGGTAAGGATGAAAAGGGATGGACAGGAATATGACTCACCAGCGCCCTGCCCCACGCACACTCGTTCCTGGTGTCATGGTGTTGCTTCCGATCTCTCTGCTCCTCCCCTGTCTGCCGCACTGGCAGTGTGTCGTGCCTGGGATCTATACTGCATCACCGTGATAGAATCTGGAGAGAAAAAAGGTCAGCGATGGTGGGATGAAACGGGAAGATTGGGGAGAAGAAGGCGAGAGACACGGATGTAGGGGAGGAGCGGAAGAGCACGAGCAGCACAAGGAAGGCCTGAATGGAGAGGTGGCACGAGTGGGAGGTGGGGTGGGATGAAATAAAGAAAGGAAAGATTCACCCGTCGTGGGACAAGATAAGGATGGGATGTCGACGTCCAAGCTAGCGTGCGGGCGGTGTTTCCCGCGGCCCACAAACGTCGAAGGAGCGGCCTGCGTGCGAGGGCGGGAGGACGGGGATGGTGATGTATTCGTGCCTGTGCTTGCACCCGTGCTTGTCTTTGTAGATCCAGAGCACAGGCATTGGATTGCGGATGGGTGGGCTGAGGGCTGCGTGCTGTGCTGCAGTGTACACGATGAGCCAGGAGGGGGGAGGAATCCGCACGGAAGAAGCATTCCAGCCCTCGCATTGGCTGGTGGAAGTATGCGTCCACGGCGGCGTGCAAGTGGAACGACGGTGATGACGTGGCACGAGCGAAAAACCGTCACAGTGGTGCAGCAGAGGCAGAGGCAAGTCGGGAGGATGCAGGATGCCTCTCCTGGAAGAATTTCCGGGCCGGAGAGCCAGAGGAAGAACGACTGCGGTTATTGACGAATTGGCAGCCTGACGCACAAGACGCAGGGATCGAAGGGAAGACCCCCAGCCAGGAGTGGGAGCATGGAGGGGCAGCGTTGGAGATCAACGGAGATAGCTGCTCGAGTGGCCAAGCGGGCGGGACCAAGGACGGTCGGGGGAAGAGGAGGGAAGGATTGATGGGGGGGATTGATGGACGGGATGTAACCTTAACCCTTGTGGTCCACGACGAGCTCGTAGCGAGACGAAAACAGCGATGATGGCGGAGGGTGGAAGGGGGGGGAGAGGCGCGAGGCCAGAATTAAATTGCAGCGCACACACGTACGAGGGGCTTTTTACAGTATCGGGTGCAGTGGTGACTGTTGATGTTGGGTGGTCCTCGAGGAAGAGCGGTTGGAGCAGCGGCACACACCCAGAGTCCCTTCACATCATTCCAGTCCATCGCTTGGATACATCGCCTCCAGTCCAACATAGTTGCAGATGAGGTCCCGGTCACCCACGAATAGAAGCACAGGGATGCGTGTGAGAACCTTTGGAAGCACGATGATAGATGAGTCCGAGAGACGCTCGTGCAACTCTTGGTGCACTCGCTCGCGGCATTCGATCCACGAGCGCGATGATCACGCCCTTCCCGAGTGCTCATGACCCATAAACAGTACATGTCGCCGGATGAGCTTGCGGTTCCATCTCGGACAGTCGGCCTTCCAACCAATTCCAGCGCTGACACTGGCCCTTTCGTCTAGTGTGAAGTTCACAATCTAAGCAGGAGATGAAGAGGGCGAGTCAATGTTTTGAGTAAAAGTCGGGCATGTAAGCAAAATTTGTCAGCGCGCTAAATGGGCGCTAAGAAAGGACAAGTGTCCCTTTGACTTGATCGTGGTCCAAAAAGCCAAGAAAAATTATTCCGATGGATACAAGAATTGTAATACTATATGCAACAATTTCATGGATATCCAGCTTTCATCTAACCACCCTGATGTCTTCGACTCTGAGCCCAGTCCCTTTTTTCCTGCTCCAGATGTTCCTCCTGAGAAATTGAAACGACGGCAGGCGTGAGGTCAGGAGATATTTCCTGGCCCCGAGGAATGGTTTCAAGAAGAGTATGGATGGGCCATACGCATGCACGGTGGATACTGTCATGGACAATCGAGACCAATGTGAGGCCAGCATCGGCTGGGAAAAACTATGGAGATTGGAAATGAAAGGCTTTTCTGGGCCGCCATCCAGTTCGAGCACCGGGGAGGAACAGCGTGAAGACCATGGCGATCCAGCGGGGGCGATCAAGGGCGAGAGGGGCTCAACCTCAAGGTCCCAATCATCCTCAAAACCCACGCTTTCTGGGACGTCGAGGGGTGCGGGTCTGGATGACTCTTCTCCCTCTGCAGTAAAGGAAATGTCATTGAAATCCAGAGCACTGAGAGATGGACAAGGAGAGGTCGGAGAAGACAAGGAACCGTATGCTGAGTTTTAAATTAGCGATAAAATAAGAAGAAGAGAAGAAGAAACGAAAACCAACAAGCGGGGAAAGAGAAAAGAGAAGTTGTTGAAAACAGTGAGGATGGCAAGGAAGAATCGTCAACCTCTGTGGGGAGTGCCACTCTTGGGGCTGGTCGCTGAGGAGAGAAAGAGCTAGGCAGAGAGAAGTTCCGGACCCGACTCTGAGAAGCAAGAATCGAGGATTCTCGGAGGGAGGGCGCAGTCACCTGGAAGCCATGAGACAAGCAGGACTCTGCTTCAACCTCCAAGAAACCGTGCATCTGGTCGGCGTAAAAATCGGCTGCACCAAGTGTGGCTGGAGGTTGAGGGAATGGAAACATGTCCTTGCCAATGGCCAGATATGAGACGCCATAGCCCCTTCCGTCCCTTATTTTGAGTGGAGGATCTGCGTGCGTAAAGGACAATAAGCTGGAGAGTCTACTCTGACCAAAGATCAGCCTGCTCACCGGTACAAACGTCCATGAAGGAAGAAAGGAAAGTCCAGGCTGACACAAGTTGCCAGATGGAAGCACTATGGCCAGGTAGAAATCCAGAAGAGAATTCTTACATCACGCGCTTGTGTGAAAGACGGGTTCATTGGCATCTTTATCAATGTTCACGTTTCTAGGAATCCATTCAAGCTTAAATACACTTCTTTCAATGAGCTCACAGTCAAACACACCTTATAACATTCCAGCATATAATCTAGACTGAAGGTGCACTCACTTTCCTACGAGTTCGTTTTTTTCAAAACATGGGCAATGAGTTGCGCACGCACCTTGTAAATTCTTTCTCAGCATCACTTTGAATCCGGAGACCAGGCACTCTTGGGCGATCCGCAGAGTCATCCAACGAGAAGCAGCAGAGCTCTAGGCACATGGAGCGGCTTCTAGGAGAGGGTACTGCAGGAGCATGACATCTTAAGTTCTTCTGGAACATGGCATAGGCAATGGTGAGTCCATAGAGTGTGCTGAAGAGACTTTCAAGACAAAAATGAAAACATAGAATGTCTATTGTCTTTGGTTGTTGATATTTGCATGCAAGTCAGATCAGGTGAGATGTTTTGACCAACTTATATAAGTACGTTTTATGTAAATGAACACAGCCACTCATCAACGGAGCGCCGCAGATTCATCTTGTTCGTCAACCATCTTGAGAACCACTGCTCACATACTGAATACCCTGTGTGCAGAAGTAAATTCTGCATCGACTAGCTGTGCTTATTCTTCTTCCTGATGCGCTACCTGCACTGGATGCCCTCAACAACAACAAGATCAACTAATTTCGATTCTTAGCAAACTCTTGAGTCTCTGCGTCTTGAATTTCTGTGTCTTTTGCTTTTCTTGCAACAAGATCGGTGGCCTGCCAACCTACTTATCCAAATTTTCCAAGCTCGAGGGCATTCAAGTGATTTTTGGGATTTGTCATCAGCTGGTATGGTAAAGACTTTATAAAAAACCAGGCTAAGTATCATCCTGGCCTTTTGCAAAAGCCCAAGATAATGTTTTTACACTGTTTTTGCAAAATCCCAGGCTAACTACCATAGAGTTAGTGTTAAAAAAATAGAATAAAACAGCATAGCTGGGGATTGAACTCATGACAGCTAGAGAGCAGTTATGACATCAATAAGGCATACCCTGTTACCACTACACCATATGACTGGATATAGAGGGTATTTTGATGTGGTATATTATAGGCTCCTATCAACTGGGAAAAAACAAAGAAAAATCGAAATAAAATCAGGAAAATTCAGAGAAAATTCAGGGCACCTTGGGATAATGTACACAACTAATGTCTTCAGAAACATCTTGAACATATGTCCCAACCTTTACATTAGGGATTGAACCAAAAGCCTTCCAGATACTCCTGTGACTATATGTCAATGCAGAGCTCTTACCAACTACACCAAGAGGCTATGATGGATCCAAAAATTGATGGCTATATATGTCTCATTTGATATATATTACAAATTAAATAAAAATGAAAATTCCAAAGCTGTTTGTGGGGGTTAAAGTTAAGGTTGGGACATGTATTCAAGATGTTTCTGAAGACATTATTTGTGTACATTATCTCAAGGTGCCCTGAATTTTCTCTGAATTTTCCTGATTTTATTTTGATTTTTCTTTGTTTTTTCCCAGTTGATAGGAGCCTATAATATACCACATCAAAATACCCTCTATATCCAGTCATATGGTGTAGTGGTAACAGGGTATGCCTTATTGATGTCATAACTGCTCTCTAGCTGTCATGAGTTCAATCCCCAGCTATGCTGTTTTATTCTATTTTTTTAATACTAACTCTATGCTAGTTAGCCTGGGATTTTGCAAAAACAGTGTAAAAACATTATCTTGGGCTTTTGCAAAAGGCCAGGATGATACTTATCTGGGCTTTTGCAAAAGATGTACTGTATGTAGTGTTGTCATCACCACGCATGAATCTCATTCGGGGACAGCGTGCACAAATTCCCGAATGTGATTTGCCGTTTGCAAAATGGGTAAAGGAAACAGAGACTTCCAGGCCACATATCCACGATGACTCGGGACTCAGAGAGCAGGAAACCGAAAAGGGATTTGATAACCGTGTCACCAGCACATACACTCCTTCTCAATCAACTCTAATTTCTCTCTCGCCCAGTGCAAGTCTGGGTTCGGCGTCTGCACCAACTCTTATGAACTCAGTGTAGAGTATCTTGCATGACTCTAACTACAAGACGAGCTCCGGAATGTATTCCGACCACATCACTGTGACCTACCAGCCGTAGGCAGTGTCAAGCCCACCTGGCGATGAGTCGCAAGTAGCTCACACCTGCAGACTGGGTGCTGGGAAAACATGGCAGCAGAGTGTTTTATGAAAGACAATATACCTAGTTTCAATTTATGTTTGCAGACTTCCGTTTCCTAGAGATGTCTCTGGTCATCCTCTGGCTTTCTACTTGCGTTAGCTTGTACGTCTCCCGCACTGGTCCGTGCACAGTGTATATATTTACTAAAAGCTTGTTAGACCCGCTCCCCGTTGCCACCCACATCACGTTTTGGGCCTTCTCTCGCTTTCCCTTTGCTCCCACTCACCATGGAACCCTTTTCTCTTGCTCAGGCTGCAGCGGCGGTACTAAATGATTGTAAGTTGTTTACTTCCTCTACGCTCCAACTCCCAGTCATCTTTTCTTTAGTTCAGTTGCCTTTCTGCATCGGTGTAATGATTCTGCCTCCGCCTCTGCCCCCTGAATACGTGCGACCCGTGCCGTTTCAGGATGTATCAGCCAGCATCCACTCCTCTCGGACCCCTTCAGAGGCTTTCATTGGCCCAGTTTCAGATATCAGCTTACCTCAAGTCGTGCAGGATGATGTGCACCGGGATCGTGACGACATAGAAGAGACTGAAAGGCCATTCACTGAGGACGGCTGTTTGTTCCCCTCCACCCTATCCCAGGAGGACGAGGTCTCAAATTCTTCTAGCACACGTACAATAACCCTGGTCAGCTATAGATCCAAACTATGTTCTTTCTAATTCTGATTCGCTTTCTCTGTAGGAGTCTGGAAAGTTCACCTGGAAGACAGGAAGGGGGACCCGTACTTTCATTTTTGTTCTTTCAGGATTGTTTACCGGTTTTTTATCCCTTTTCGTGATATTTTTGTGAGCTTTAGATTTCAATCCAGTCCACATCCGTCATTAATTATCTACTTCTGCAGGATCATTCATCTGAGATGCCATCTGGCATCGATGCGAGTCTTGGAGAAGGCTGTTGAGGGCCTGGTAGCTTGAATGGATGGCGTCATTTTCTTTTCTTGACTTCTGCTTTCGAGTCTCAAACGATCTGTAGTCACAACTTCGATGCAAAAATTATCTCTAATTTCCTTTGTATATACACTGTAGCCTTCGTTTGTATATCCACTGTAGCCTAATCCACCGCCTAGTTCCCTCTCTGAAAATATGTTCCGTGCATGAAACTTTGAAAGTGAGATGCTTGTGACTTGCGTGACTTTCTTCGTCATCCACTCAAACAACCTTTTTTTTCTTCCACATTGCCCGCCATTTAATGTTGACCAACTCGTGCCCTCCGATATCAATGGGCGACATCTTCAGTGCCGACATGTCTCTGGACTCCCCTGGCAGATCCATCTGAGGCGTAGCATATTTTTTACTATGGCGGTTGGCAATTCGGTCTCTCCCACAAGTTACCAAGTGTTCCCATTAAACTGCAGCACCTCTGGGGGTTCCTTTATTTTCTCAGTTCTTTCTTTGCAGTTACAGAGGGCAGTCCAAGAATTAGTCGGTTCAAAAACTTGTCAGTCCGTACACCGCTGTCATTTTAACCCTTGACAAACTTTTTCAGCGCCCATGTCCTGGCGGATCCTCTTGCGTATCCTGTTAACGGCAAGGGCTTCTACAATATATTCAAGACCCCAGAATTTTGCTATTGGTAAACAGTCTAATGATTTTTCTCAATTTTACTTTCTTTTATTATTCTTCTTCGCTCTGATTCTCACCAGGCACATTCTCCGCCTAGCAACCACTTTCTAGCGCCGAGAGAAAGATTTCTATTGGTTAAACTGCACGACTGTTGCGATCCCTTGCCTCTGGCTTATATTACAACCGACAACTTAGGGAAAAAAACCCGTTTATATAACCGTGAAGAAAAATCGTGAGCAGTTCTCCTCCACTGTTATCATGGGTAAACCCAAGGACAAGCCCGACAACTCCTCGACCAAATCCTCCTCCCCCACTATGCCTTCTACCCGGTCTCAAAAAACAATCTCTTCCATTGCATCTAGTCTCAGCTCCAAGGTCAAAACCGCCAGCAAAGCCACAGTCAAAAACGTGAAAAAGGCTGCTTCCAAGGTCAAGACGACCCTTAAAAAGGCCAACTGTGCTGGTGCGACCAATCTTCATGACGCCATTTCCTTCTAATGCAGTGACAGCCCCTAGCAACGACTCTCTTCCTTCATTACATTTGGTTTCACACTCTTCGGCAGCAGGCTCGGACTCGGACTCAGACATACTTGTGGTTGAGGAGACTGACCAGCAAGAACTCTGGCATCCTGCTTTATTTCTCCCTTATTTTTCTGATGATCCAGTTAGCTCGACTCCAGGCAACTTGGTGGTCTCCTATATACGGTTTTTACAAGAAAAAAGTAACCATCGGCTTTCAAGGGGATCGAAAGTATCATCTTTTCCATTGCAACAACCCCAAATGTAAACTCGGTACGTTTTTCCACCTTTGCGCTTTCTGGTTTGTGAGATGACATGCAAACCAGGCGCTCATGACAAACCAGGCAGCGTAAGGCGCTATCTCGACACCACCGACTCGGGCGCAACCAGCAATCTCATCAACCATGCAAAGACCTGTTGGGGCGTTGAGGCGGTTGAGGCTCTGATGGATTCCAAAGTCAGCAAGTCCAAAGGCAAACGCGACAGCAGTATCTATGCGGCTTTTGCTCGTCTTGGGCAGAGAGTGAAGACTTTCTCCCACCGGCCGCATACCGCCAAGGAAACCCGGTCAGCCGCCTATTTCTAAGTCCACATCATGTCTCATTCCTTTCTGTCTAGCGCCCATATTGTCCGTTGGATAACTGAGTCGAACCGTCCAGCATACATTGTCAACGATACCGGCTTTGAAATCCTCATGAAAACTGGACGTCCCTCGACGACTTTACCCAGCCCTTGCCAAATTGCCAGAGATGTCTGGGAGGCCTTCATTTGTTGCAAATCACGGATGAAGCAACTTCTTCAGGTAATATTCATCATCTTTTTCCCGTCCAGAAAATAACACCTGCTTGCCAGGAATACCCCGGGACTCTAACTATCTCCACCGATGCCTGGACCTTGTCAAACCACCGTGCCATCATTGCCTGGGTCATCCATCTGGAGCACGAAGGAAAACCGCTGTCATTCCTTTTGGATGTCAAGGAGCTTCCTGAGGTCAGTTTTCGTCTTTAGCTTTGATTAATGCACTTACATGTATCTAGTCGCACACCGGGGAAGCTATGGCAGCTGTGCTGCAAGATGTATTGGAAGATTATGAGATCCAGGACCAGGTTCGTCTCACTTTGTTTGAGGGATGATTTCTTCTTACAGTGTTTAGGTCCTTTCTCTTGTCGGGGACAACGCCACATCTAACGACACCCAAACAGAATCCCTGGACGGCATGTCCAACTCCTTCGAGATGCATAACCGTGTCCGATGCTTCAACCACACCCTTCAATTGTCTGTGAAGGCTATCCTTCGTCATTTTGACACCAATCCCGAAAAGGACAACGAGAATGACCTAGAGGACCCTGACCTCCCCGATCTGGAGGCTATCTCTCTATACAACACAGACGACAACGACGACTTGCTCTCTAATGGTGGCAAGGCGAGTGACGACGATGACAACGAAGAACCTAAAGATCCCAAACCTGCCCAGGCCAGTCAGATCAGTGATGACCATGAGTCCACAGACACCGAGCTTTCAGAGGAGGATCAAGCTGCACGAGAGGCCGCAAAGCTAGCCCTTAATAAGGTATGTGTCTGGGTATCGTGTTCGGTGATTGAGTACTGATGCGCTTTTAGCTCCGCAAATTTTCTTTCGCTGTCATTCACTCCAGCACGAAACTCTTGCCCAAGTGGCGGGAACTCTGCCCCGTCCATGACCTTTCCCCTCGGCTCATTCCCCGCGACGTTCGAACTCGATGGAATTTGACATACGATATGTTGAAGGTTGCCATTGAATACCGGCCAGTTATCGACGCTATGATTAGTGACAAGAAGACCAAGCTTCACAAGTACGAGCTGGACGACGATGAATGGGACTGTCTCAAGGATCTTCTTCGTGTACTCAAGGTAAGTTCTTGTTTATCACTTGCTTGACTCGTCTCTTACAATGTCTTTTCTGTAGCTGTATAAGGATCTCACTCTTCGTTTTTCTAAGGAGGGCGTGGCCACCATTGCACATGTCATAACATCCATGGACCTGATCGAAGACATGCTAGAATCTCAGAAGAAATCTGCGGTGCTGAAACCTGCTGTGAAGTACGTATCCAATTTTTCTTATCAACTCTGACTTGATTCTTTTTTAAATTCAGGAATGCTTTGAGAGATGGCCAGCGTCTCATGAACAAGTACTATGAGAAGACCGACTGCTCCGCTGTTTACTGCATTGCCATGGGTATGTTTCCTTCTCGTTCATTCAGTTGTGACGTCTGGCTAATCAATACTTCTTAGTCCTTCATCCAGGTCTCAAGCTCGAGTACTTCTGTATCCATGGATGGGAGCAGGACTGGATCGATGAAGCCAAAGCCCTTGTCGCTGGTACATTCACGGTATACACAGCCCTGACGGACGAGCAGATTAATGTACGTGCCGGTATCTTTTTGCAGCCTAGTTCTTTCTGACCATGTTTACCTAGGACATGCTCGACAACGAGGAACAGCAGAAGGCAAAGAAGGCCAATAGCTCTTCCAAAATTGACCTTGGTGACTTCAACATATCTGTCTGTGCCCAGGAAGACCCGTACGTCGACACCGAACTGGAGAGATACTTATCCCTGGCCGTCGAGAACACTCCGGATCCGCTTCGATGGTGGTTTGATCATAAAGCCGACTATCCGATCCTTTATAGAATGGCGCTCAACTACCTCAGCGTTCCAGGCAAGTGTTTTCTTTGCACATTCCAGGATCTCACTGATTTTCTTGCAGCAACCACCACCTCTGTGGAGCGCGTTTTCTCAATGGGGAGACACCTACTTCACTTCACACGCAACCGGCTGTCCCCAACCTCGATTCACTCCTTCCTCTGTCTCGGTGACTGGGGCCGTTGTGACCTCCCTTGACATGAAGGACATCATTGACGCGTGTGACGCGAGCAAGCGCAAGCGCAAAGACAAGGAAGCGGATCTGAGCAGTGACGAGGATGAGGAAGAACAGCATGATCACAAGCACCGTCGTCTTAATACTCCTGAAGTCTGAATATAGCTAGTTGATTTGATAAGTAGTCTGCGGTGTGCATCTGTCTTTGTAACAAATTGAAGAACTCTGCAAAATATAATTGTCTTTCTATGTTTTGTGGACACCTGTCCCTGATAAGCGCCGATATATTTTGCACTGTTTGCATCCAACTTGTTCTACCGCCTTCATCATCATGCCATCTACCAAGGCCTGAGGCTTCGTTTTCCTCAACGCCTTTCCGGTTCTTCTAGTAGTGGCACCCTTCATTTGGCTATCCTTCATTTGGTTATATCTTTCAGCGGTGGCGTCAGCGGTCCTTGCTGCATGAAAACTTTGTTTGACAAGGAAATATCACTGGTGCTCTCCCGGAACAACTCAGTGCATGTACCCCGTGGCTCCAACCTGTCGTTCAAATGTCAATCCCTAGGTGTAACTACTTTTTTTTTTTTTTGAAGTGGAATAGCGAATGTGTTTGCCACCAATTTGCTCTGTACACGAAACCAAAAGTCAATCTCGACAGATACCGTAATGCGTCCCTCTTCTTCTTCGGATGTCCATTCGCATATTTTGATCCCTGCTCTACTCGTGTCAGGTACTGCGCTGCTTTGCGACAGTATATAGTACTGGCCAACAAAAGCAAGATGTCCCGTCTTTTTTTCCTCCATCACTTCTTCAAATGGTGTCCAGGTCCTCTTCCATACCTTGGCCACACCCCAATGGTCCATATTACATGGCGCCCCGCAACCTTAAAGAATTCCAGTCTGTTTTCTCACCTAATGGCACCGAATATGACCCCTACTTTGTAAGTTTCTCTGTTTTCTTGTCGCCATTTTATGCGTGCTGATACTAAAGCTCAAGCTCTTCCACCTCAAGCGGGGCGTTGCCGGGCGCCAGCGCAGAGGCTTTGCGCCTTTCGGGAAACCCTGCATACAACAAGCTACTTGACGACCACCAAAAGGCGCTCACAGAACTCAGCAATCTCCAGTAAGCATCACCATTCCACTTTATTTCGGCGTGAGACTAATTGCGTCTCATAAATCTAGTGAGGCGTATTCCTCTCTTTTTATATCTATCACGCACCTCAATACAAAAGCTATCAGCCAACTGAAGTCTACCCATCGGACCTTCACCAGGTCCAAGAACAGGCGCCCGAGATTCCCTGCTGGGCATCCCTATGCCCAGATGCCGTTCAAGCCACCATCCGCTCTTCCTCTCCCTCTCACCATCCTACCTTCGGATATTCCTCCTTCTGACGTGGACTTCCGATCTGAAGACTTGAGTGTGAATACTAGTTCTGGTGCTGGTGCTGGTAGAGTCGAGGATACAGGATCGGTGTAGTTTGTAATGTGATGGGAGGCAAGCTATCGTTTTTCTCTCTCGCTTAGTTCTGATGATGGAGTAGATGAGTTTTTTCTCATTAAATTCACGTCCATGTGTTCGCCTGTTCGCCTGCTGTTTTGGACGCGCTGTTGGTTCTGCTGTTGTTCATTGCCTTGTCGTTGCTATTTTTTTTGTCCCTGTGCCCGTTTCGTCTGCTCTTCCAGTTTTATTCTTGTTGTTTTCCTCCTCTATACGTTGTATTTGTGTACATACATTACATTTCACTTGTCTTTTTTTTTTGGCTCAACGTCTTGCTGAATGATCACCTGTGCTACGGGCCGGTTAGCCGGCCCGTCAACTGTCAGTGTCACGTCACATGTGGCCGCCGTTGTCTACCAGCACCAAGTGAGCACCTTACCCGTCCAGGGAGCCCGACTCGGCGACGTCGTACAACACCGCACTGGAGGACGACGAACCGTCTGAGCTGCACTACACCAGCAGCTCCTCGTTGGACTCTGACTACACAACAGGAACAGGTCCTCGACAGACGAGCTCCTGACTACACCAACCACTCGCAGGAGGGCACCTATACCCCCCACATGGACGGGATGCCCCTTGCGTCCCCCGGCCCGCTCACCTGCCCCACGTGCGGCCACTGCCCGCTCTACCCAGGCATAGACTACGCCGAGAGTCCAGGCGTCGTACCCACCGGTGGGGCGTTGGCGAATGCGGCAACGCAGGGAGGGATGGATGCGTTGGAGGAGCTGAGGCTTTTGAAGGCTCAGGTGGGTGTCGCTTATACCAATTTTTTTGGGGAGAAAAAAAAAGAGGGAATGCGGGGAAGGGAGGCGGGCAGATGACAGCAATTTTTAGTGCACTTTTCTTTGCTGCACCTCGGCGGAGGCGGCGCTTTTCGCATTGGATGATGATCTGCCACCGCCCTTCTTTTTCCGGGTATCTGCTGACTACCTCCCTCTGGCGGGGTCAAGCTACTTAGCTTGTCAGGTGCTCTCCTCCCTGCCTTCCCTATGTCTTCTCTCGGAACAGCTCGTTAACGCTCACGCTAGGTCTGAGACATCTCACGCGTCTGCAACGCCGTTGCCACCGGTGACCTCACCCTGTAGATCACGGTGCCCGCTGATGGTGCAGCTGAAGAAGGTGTGTTTTGCCTTTTGTCTCTTGTCTCTTGTCTCGACATCATTTTCATTCTTCATGTTTTTCTGTTTTTTTTTTTTTTTTTTTTTTTTTTTTGGCTACAATATTTTTCTTTTCTTGTGATGGCTGGAACTTTTTCATCTTTTATTTTCGTGGTGCGGGGGTACGCGCTGGAGAGGGGCATTTTGCTTTGGGCTTTCGAGACGAGATGCGAGCCTGCGCCTTGCTTGGCTCCCCGATGTGGCGCGACACACGGACTGGCGCGCGCACGGGTTGGGTGTGCGGCAGGATATCTGGGACGCAGGCCGCTCTGCATGCCTCAGGGCTGGCGCAGAGAGCGCAGTTGGCGCTTTACTTCTCTTCCCTTATATTAACCAAAAAATTACCCTCTCTTAAAATGGTGCTGACTCCTTTCGTTCCGCCCTTCACGCAGGTCATCAACACGATGGTCGACAACCTGGGCCACTTTGCGATGGAGGTGACGCATGTGAGCATGTGAGCTGGGATGTCGGAACTCAGGTGGGTGTCCTCCAATCTTAGTCCTTATTTGTCGTCGTTCTCGTTTATACGTGTATACTACACCTTCACTCGCATGACTCCCTCCCCGTCTTCATGTGTACTCGTTCATCTTCCCTTCGTCTTTGTCCCTTCCGCTCTCCCTCCTCTCCCCTTTGTCCTTCTTTCTCTCTTCTCATCCTCATTTCACATATACTCACTTTGTTCGTGCAGGGCAAACTCAGCGCCCAGACGCATGTCGAGGACGTCGAGGGGACGTGGCGCGAGCTGACCAACGAGATGAACACGTTGGCAGCGAATTAGACGACGCAGGTGGGTGTTCATTTGTAGTACGAAAAGGGGGAGAAGACAGCGCGGCGTTAGAGCTGTGGCGGAAGAGACGGCGCCTCGAGCGGGCCGCACGCTCCTTCCCTCCCTCCCTTCCTGTTCCCTTCTCTTCTCTCCAAGCCTGACGCTGACCACTCCCTTCTTTTTTGCACAGGTCTGGAGCATCGCGGTGGTGACGACGGCGGTAGCTAATGGGGATTTGAGTAAGCAGATTGAGGTGGATGTCTTTTCATTGTTGTTTGGAGGGGAGAAAGGCGGGGGGAAAGGAGGGACCGCGCGTGGGCGGGAAGCAGGGGTGTGTCCTCCCCCTTCCACTCTCCGCTGCCCCTCCTTCCTCGTACTTTTCATTTGCAATTTCACACATACATACTCACTTCGCCTTCGTTTCGCAGGTCTCGGCCACCGGGGAGATCCTCGACCTCAAGAACACGGTCAACGGCATGGTACTTTGGCTATGGACGCTCGCAGTAGAGGTGACGAGGGTGATGTTGGAGGTGGGTGTTGCTCCATTCCGTTCCATTCCCTGTCCTGGGGGATTATGCCTCTGAAAAGGGAATCGCATGGTCGAGATGCATAGAGGCGGGCGAGATAGACGAGAACAGCATGCTTACTGACGCACTCACCCACAGGTCGGAAATCAGGGCAAGCTCAGCGGGGAGGCGACAGTGCCGGATGTAGAGGGCATGTGGTTTGAATTGGTTACAAATGTACGTCTTTGCGTTTTGAGTATGGGTGCGGGGCTGATTATGTCTTTGCTTTGCTTTTTTTTTCATTTCACTTCGACACCTACAATCTTCGATGCTTCAATGGTGCTAAGATACTCGACGACCATGCACGACTTGACTCGATACTCTATGACACCAATGACCCTCCCTTTCCGCGATGCCCCGACCTTCTCCGACATTGATGACGACTGTTACATTCCCTGACATACGTCAACCGGATGTGTCTCTCGCTCACAGACCAGGTGCGGAGTATCACAATGGTCACGACAGCCGTTGCGCACGGGGACTTGTCGCAGAAGGTGTGTATCTTGTCTTGTCTTTCCTTCACGTCGGGTGCGCGCCTGCGGGCAATTGAAGCAGATCAGCACCGCAGGGGTAGAACGACAATGACGCTAACTCCGCTCTTTTTCTCGCAGGTCACAATCCAGGCGGAGGGCGAGATCAATACGCTAAAGGACACAATCAATCGGATGGTGGATCAGGTGTGTCATTGTCGCTCTTCCTCTACGTCGATCTTCAACTAACTTCACTCACTCGCATCTACAGCTCAGCGCCTTTGCATCGGAGGTGACGCACGTGGTGGTGGAGGTCAGGACGGCGGGCAAGCTCGGTGGACAGGCACGGGTGGACGGCGTGCAGGGGACATGGAAGGATCTCACAGATAATGTTAACGTGTGCCCCCCATCCAATCTCCCTCTCTTTTGACTAGTCGATGCTAATCTCTGCGCACAGAAAATGGCATCCAATCTAATGGGGCAGATGCGCTCAATCTCGCTCGTCACGAAAGCGGTGGCGAACGGGGACCTGAGCAAGCGATGGAGGTGGACGTGAGCGGGGAGATGCTGGATCTGAAGGTAATGATCAACGAGATGGTAGAGAGGTTGGGGAACTTTTTGAGTGAGGTGACGAGGGGTGGTGTTGGAGGTCGGCACGGAGGGGAGGTTGGGCGGGCAGGCGAGGGTGCAGGGGGTGCAGGGGACGTGGAAGGATTTGACGGATAATGTCAATGTGCGTCTTTCTTTCTTTGAGTGGGTGACGCGACCTGACATGGTCTCCGGCAGCGCGTGGCCTCAGATCGCACGAACCAGGAACATCTCTGAGGTTATGACCGCTGTCGCGTACTGCGATCTGAGCAAGGTGAGGTGGACATGCATGGGCAGATGCTTGACCTCAAGGTCACGATCAACGAGATGGTGACGCTACTATTGAACTTCTCGAGGGAGGTGGCGCGCGTGGCGCTCAAGGTTGGCATGGAGCAGCTGGTATGGTAAAGACTTTATAAAAAACCAGGATAAGTATCATCCTGGCCTTTTGCAAAAGCCCAAGATAATGTTTTTACACTGTTTTTGCAAAATCCCAGGCTAACTAGCATAGAGTTAGTGTTAAAAAACAGCAAAGCTGGGGATTGAACTCATGACAGCTAGAGAGCAGTTATGTCATCAATAAGGCATACACTGTTACCACTACACCATATGGCTGGATATAGAGGGTAGTTTGATGTGGTATATTATAGGCTCCTATCAACTGGGAAAAAACAAAGAAAAATCAAAATAAAATCAGGAAAATTCAGAGAAAATTCAGGGCACCTTGGGGATAATGTACACAAATAATGTCTTCAGAAACATCTTGAATACATGTCCCAACCTTAACCCTAACCCCCACAAACAGCTTTGGAATTTTTATTTTTATTTAATTTGTAATATATATCAAATGAGACATATATAGCCATCAATGTTTGGACCCATCATAGCCTCTTGGTGTAGTTGGTAAGAGCTCTGTATTGACATATAGTTACAGGAGTATCTGGAAGGCTTTTGGTTCAATCCCTAATGTAAAGGTTGGGACATATGTTCAAGATGTTTCTGAAGACATTATTTGTGTACATTATCCCAAGGTGCCCTGAATTTTCTCTGAATTTTCCTGATTTTATTTCGATTTTTCTTTGTTTTTTCCCAGTTGATAGGAGCCTATAATATACCACATCAAAATACCCTCTATATCCAGCCATATGGTGTAGTGGTAACAGTGTATGCCATATTGATGACATAACTGCTCTCTAGCTGTCATGAGTTCAATCCCCAGCTATGCTGTTTTATTCTATTTTTTTAACACTAACTCTGTTCTAGTTAGCCTGGGATTTTGCAAAAACAGTGTAAAAACATTATCTTGGGCTTTTGCAAGAGGCCAGGATGATACTTATCTGGGCTTTTGCAAAAAGACGTACTGTATGTAGTGCATGGAGGGGACACTCAGTGGCCAGGCGTAGGTCGAGGGTGGAAAGATTTGATGGACAATGTTAATGTGCATATACCCTTAGTCTCTCGTACATTGGTGCGCGGACGCTGACCCGCCTCTGCAGCGCATGGCGTCGAATCTCACCAACCAGGTCGAAGGCAGTGGCGTACGGTGATCTGAGGAAGACGATCGACGTCGAGGCGAGCGGGGAGATACTCGACTTGAAGGTGACGATCAACGAGATGACGGAGCAGCTCGAGAACTTTTTGAGCGAGGTCACTCAAGTGGCGTTGGAGGTCAGCACGGAGGGACGATTGGGCAGGCAGGCGCGAGTCGAGGGTGTGCAGAGGACGTGGCTCGATTTGACAGATAATGTCAATGTGGGTGTCCGCTCGTTCGTGCTTATTCTCGCATACTGACGACACTCCCACAGAAAATGGCGTCCAATCTGACCAACCAGGTATGGAGCATCTCGCTCGTCACCAAGGCTGTCGCGCACAGCAATTTGAGGAAGATCGAGGTCGACACGAGTGGCGAAATACTGGATCTCAAGGTCACGATAAACAAGATGGTGGAGCGACTCAGCAACTTCTCAAGTGAGGTCACTCATGTCACCTTGGAGGTGGGGACGTACAGGAAGCTTGGTGGACAGGCTGAGGTCAAGGGTGTGCAAGGAACGTGGAAGGACCTCACGGACAACGTCAACGTATGTCTCTCTTGACCACTTCATCTTGGGGGGCTATACTTATTTTGCTTTACACAGAAAATGGCCTCCAACCTGACCAATCAAGTGTGCTCGATCTCCCCTCGTCACGAAGGCGGTCACGCATGGCAACTTGGAGAAGACCATCGACGTCGACATCAGTGGTGAGATGCTGGACTTCAAAGTTACAATCAAAGAGATGGTGGCTCACTTGGGCAACTTCTCGTGCGAGGCGACTCTTGTTGCACTTGAAGCCAGTACAGAGGGGAAACTCGGATGTCAAGCTGAGGTCCAACGTCAATGTGAGTTTCTTTCCTGTCTTCTTTCATCGGTGGGTGCTGACGCGGTGCCTAGAAAATGACCTTCAACTTGACCAACCAGGTCCCGAGTATCTCAGACGTCACTAAGGCAGTCGCATACGGAGAATTGCGCAAGAAGATCGACGTCGACCACTCAGGGGCTCAACCTGATATTGGATGTCGCCCCCGAAATCCCTGATGCACTCATTGGAGATTCGCTCCGCCTCCGACAGGTTATCACCAACCTTGTCAGGAATGCCATCAAGTTCACCCATGTCGTGCTCAGCATTCACTTCGTCTCCCTCGATCCCGACAGTGTCACTCTGCAGTTCTGTGTCATGGACACAGGTATTGGCATTGCACAGGACAAACTGAATCTCATCTTCGACACATTCTGTCAGGCTGATGGGTCGACAACACGAGTATGTTCTCCAAAGATTGTTATTCGTATACTGCTGATCTTTCGCTCAGGAATATGGTGGAACAGGACTGGGGCTTTCCATCTCCAAACGTCTGACCTCGCTCATGCAGACATGGGTGGAGAGCGAGCTCGGCAAAGGAAGCAAGTTCTACTTCACCATCATGTTGCAGATTAACCAGCAGCAATTGCTGGATGCGATGCTCTTGAAGTTGTCGCCGTTTACAAAATGGACGATTTTGTTCGTCGACACGTTGCAGGACGCCAGCAGCGTAGAAGAGCGTGTCTCGGAGCTCAGTCTTGTACCCGTCGTCATCCACAATGTTAGTGAGGTCTCTGACAAAAGAAGTGCCTGCACATCGATACCATCATCGTTGATTCGCTGTCCGTTGTAAGTCCTGACTCCTGCATACGATCCCGACCCTCACAATCTTCCTAGATGGAAAGCCTATGACACATCCCTATCGCTCTCTTCGCATCTACGTGGCCGCGTCTCGACAGTGAGTTCTTAATCTTCCAAAGGATCACTTGCTGATGTAGTCAGTGAAATGTGTCTGCAGAACAGATCAGTGCGCATAACGCCACCCATAAGGGCCTTCAACCTCTCCTCCATTCTTCTTTCCGCCTGAGAAAACAACACCGTCAACCCGGCGTCAGCGGCTACTGACTGGGGAGTCGGCGGTGAGAGCGTAGATCAGCAGAGCCTGCATTCCTCCTTCGCCTGTCCTTGCCCACGACTGCATGTACCTGACTACATGTACCTCAATTGTGAGTGCCTTCGTGAAGGAAAGCCAGAGGAAGCGACATACATCCTGTGCAGTCAATTGGGAAAGCTGCCAGGGCGAGCAGTTGTGGGAGAGGGAGAGGCAGCGTCAGGGAAATTGGAAGAGTTATGACGGGAAATGGGAGGTGCAAGGAAGAACTGGTGTGTCCCTTGCAGTTGTTAGTCAGTTTTACTTTTCCTACACGGGACCTAGATATGTTGTTTAATACCAAAAGAATTTTTAAAAAAAAAGTGGGCGGGACGTCTGAAAATACGGGCGTCTAAGAGGGACAGCTGTCCTGGTGGTCATGTGACCTGTGTTCCACCTTAACTCTTGCCACTGAACTACGCCTACTACGCTTTGTCGTGACGCGTCTTCACACGTCTCCTACTACCTACCTAACTGCTCTGTCAACTCAGTCATCGGTCCTCATTGAACCACCTAGAGGCTGCCCAAACTCGTTGCTACTCACAACATCAAGAAAATCTGTACACTGTCAACAAGGTTTCTGGTGCCTCCTGAGTGTTCATTGGATATTAGATATGGATTTGGATGACGACCCAATACAACTCGCGCAGCAGCTGCTAGCTCACGTCCCGGCTCTGGCTCAAGAGCCTGTCTTTCTTCGTCTGCAACAATCCTTGAGCCGAAACCCTACACGTAGTAGGAGTCCTCAAACACCCACGCCTCAAACTGCTCCAACCTCATTTACCAACTTTAACCCTGCGAACAACCCCTTTGACGGAGATCTCTCTGATCTTTCTGAAGACGAAACACCAACGCCATCTCTCGAGAAGCGCAAAATTTCTGATTTAGAGGACAAATATCAGGATGAGGACGGGGATGAGGATGGGGATGAACACGGGGGAGTATGATAGCAAGGAAGACGGGCGGATGGGAAAGGCTGAACGCTTGAGAGGCGGCGGGGAGTCTGGTGGAGCAAGAAAAAGAATACAAGCGCACCCCCAAAATAGGCCAGAGGAAGAAGAAGTGCGAAAAGCAGAACGCAGCTGGAAAAAGCAACATGCACAACGACCGTGTTACGCACGCCAAAGCCACTGCTTCTCGGTTACGAGCCAGGGCAAGCTCTGAAACCCCGCCAGCAGATCGAGCTCCCAGCGATCTGCGTGCCACCAGTGACGATGTGGACATGGATGGTGATTCAGAGCAGGTGGAGGAGATTTCCAAGGAGGCAAAGTAAGTGGACACCGTAAACCTTCTCATTTCCCCTACGCTAAAAATCAATGGAATCTAGAGGAAAAAAGAAACAGAAGAAACCTTTCGTTGATGATGGGAAGCCCCCCAAGTCTCTTGGTGGCCAGCTGCTGGCCAAGGTTTCCCGAATCACAAGCACAGAAGGCCAACGAGAGCTGCAAGATTTTATCTCTGAGTTCATCCAGTACCAACAGAACCTGAATTCACCTACAGCCACCCCTTCTAATTCCACGGATGTCCACCGGTTATCTTCGACCATTGAAATTGGAAAAGCCGGCAACAAGATGCTCAAGAATGGTAAGCTTCATGACTTCAATGTCATGATGATGTATGCGCGTTTTCAACTGGCTCTTCATAAGTGAAATTTCATTAATTGAGGTAAACCACTTCGCTGATGCTACTTTCTAAGTGAACCACTCGTTCGCGCCCAACTGGCTGATGGAATGAAATGTTGTGTCAAGACCGTTACCCGCTAGAAAGAAAGAGGCCAGCGTATCTTGTACTTGGCGGGAGGAGGTAAGTTTCCCGGTTTGCTATCGTGATCTTGTCTCTAACCGCTGTCTGTTGCACAGGCATTTTTTACTTTCTTATCCTTGTGGCCGCGTTAGACCTGATGAATATATTCCTCAGCCCGGACACTCTTCCCTGGGATATAGATAGTGTTGCACATGCGCTGAGGGATCCACGTTGTGCGTTTCAAACTGCCTTTTTTTGCGCAATGCCCTCTGAATTCTGCGCAGTGGATGATTCTTGGGGAGTGACAGTCATCAAGACGGTGAATCCTCAAATCCAGAGCCTATACCACGACCCTCGTCTGACCAACATAACATCTTTTGGGATCAAATCACTGGAGCTCGATGATATCAAGCGTGAAAAGCGCTTTAACGACTTCAAGATCGAGTTCGGGAAAATTGAGGTCAATGACGCAGTCCTGAATCAAATGTTTACCAAGTAATCCAATGAATTATGAACTCATTCTTGGTAGTTACAGCCCTTATACAGTGCTTTCCTCACTCGTCCAAGAGCCACCAAATGGTGGGACCGAATCCGCGTCCAACCTATTCCCTGACCGCTTGCGGTTTCCAAACCACATCATCGTGTTATTCAGACAGCGATGCAAATGCTGAAAGGCTCAAGTCCAGTACCTCAAGACCCCGTGGAGGCGAAGCAGTGGGTGAATCTTTATAGGCATCTAACAGAACATGGTGTACAGGTC
Organism: Mycena venus; assembly: GCA_014462655.1. Lineage (NCBI taxonomy): Eukaryota > Fungi > Basidiomycota > Agaricomycetes > Agaricales > Mycenaceae > Glaucomycena > Glaucomycena venus. The sequence continues at coordinate 4,314,270 of JACAZI010000007.1, read as the reverse complement.
CAGTCCATACCTGATTTAGAGAACGAGGCAAGCGCATCTAAATTCTGAACATGCCTTGATAAAAGTATCCATTCCACAGCTCAACCGCATACACTCATGTGACGATCCTGAAACATATGTGCGCTTCGATACCAAGCACTGTCAGGGGTAAGATTTATGGAATTTGCACCGAGCTCATTGTACTCAATGCCTTCAGGGCAACTCTCTCTCTATCAAAGGCATTCCAGACTCAGATGGCGACGACAACATGGTTCTTATCCTCACGGACATGGGGGAGTTTCTAGGCGAAACTCTGGACGCCTTACCAGACCTCATCAATACTGCACTGGGCGATGGACTGACCCCCAAAGATTCTCGAGAGGATGGGTTTGCCACCCACGCAATCCACATGGAGCTCGTGTATAACTGCTACACAGAGAAAGTATCAAAAGCATTCGACGTATTGTGCTACACTAACATCTTCCAGGGCAATGGAGCTCCTTGCGAAAAGGTGCATCCCCACTTTATTTGTCGTCAAGCAACCAGTAGGGTCAACCATCACATGCGGACACCTTGGGTGTCCAGTGAGGTCACCACAGACCCTGTGGCACATGCAAGCTTGGCGGCAGCTTTATCGGGGGTTTGTAAATACCTTGCAGAACGCGTGAGTTTCCTTTCCATGCTACATCGACTGAACGACTGAATTACATCTCAGCTTTATCAGCACTTTCCGGAATTTACCCAGAAACTGGAAGTGTACATCCAGTTCCTGCCCAGTAACGCAGCATGTCCCTGGGCCCCTTTTGGCGGCATCGTTGTCAATATCAATGCATGCTTGGATGCCCACCTGGACTCCTTGGATCTGTATAAGCATTGCGTCGTTGTTCCACTCCAGAAGAAGTGCCAGGGAGGTGGGTTGGTTCTTCATGAGGGTCGTCTGGTGCTGGATCTCCACTCCGGTGATGTCGTGCTGTTCCCTTCCGGGAGATTCACCCATTTTAACTTGCACTACCAGGGAGTGCGGGCGTCATTGGTATTTCATACAGACTGTTATTCGAAGCAGTGGATGAAGAATGGGAACGGCTGGGAGGGGGGAAACAGGGTTCAGATGGAACCCAGGGTGGATTCATAAGTACCACAGTCTTAATTACCATAGCGTTCTGTAAAATATTCAGCCAAGATAGAAATTTCCTAATCAGGACGAAAACAAACTTGACTTCACTCCTCACCCGCTCTTCAATCCCAATGCCTCGCGCTTCGGCAAATACACTGAGCTCCAGTTCTCCGACCGCGGCCGCCTCTGTGGTGTCAAAACGCTCGACTACTACCTCGAGCGCAACTGCGTCGCCGGCGCCCCCAATGGCGAGCGGAATTTCCATATTTTCTACTATCTCGTCGCTGGCGCTACCCCCAGCCCCTCCATCCTCTCGACAAGACCACCTACCGCTGCCTTGGGCAACACCGTGCCCCCAGTGGCCCAAGCGCGTGCCCGACTGATGACGCGATGCGCTTTGACCAGCTCAAGGCCGCACTCAAGACCATCGGCCTGAGCAAGCGGCACGTTGTGCAGACCTGCCAGCTCATTGCTGCCATCCTGCACCTCGGCAACCTCGAGTTCATGATCGACTGGAACCGCAATGAGGACGCTGCGGTTGTGTGCAACACCGACATCTGTGAGCTCGTCTCTGACTTCCTCAGCATCCATCCAGGTGACCTCGAGGCCACTATGTCGTACCGCACAAAGCTCGTGAAAAAGGAGTTATGTATGGTGTTTCTGGACTCCGACAGGGCATCTGATAATTGCGACGAACTTGCCAAGATGCTCTACTCCCTACTCCTCGCGTGGCTCAACAAGCACATTAACCAGCATTTGTGCAAGGATGACTTTAGCACCTCCCCGGGCCGTAGAATCTCTCGAGCAGACCCCACTCACTCAACCGGTTCTGTATCAACTTTGCCAACAAGCAGTTCAGTCCTGGACGCAGCACCGCCTATTTGAGTCGCACGTCCCGGAATACACCACTGAGCAGCTTATCCCACGCTTACTCCCCACTTCCTTCCCGTACTTCGACAATTCCGAGTGCATCCGGCTCCTCCAAAACCGACCCAGTGGGCTGGTGCATATTATGGATGACCAAGCAAGGTGGGCACCAAAGAAGATGGACTTGACTAGTGTGGAGGCATTTGCCAAACGCTGGGGGAATCATAGTTCTTTCAAGTCTAGCGGGGCGATGGACAGAGCCGGGTTCCTGACATTCACGATTAGCCATTATAATGGGCCGGCAACGTATAGCAGCGAGGGGTTCCTTGAGCGCAACCTCGTGCGCAGGCTCCGCCACAGCGCCACGATGACCCCCCCGCCTCAGCTCCACCGGCACGATGCGCCCGATGTCCTTGTAGTTCCCCTGCAGAATGCGCGCCTGCATCGCGGTGCCCGCGAGCTGGGATTGGAAGGCGACGCCGCCCGAGGGAGACGCCGCCATATCCTTCAGAGGCATCGCCGCCTGCAGCGCATTCAACGGCGGCTGGAACAACTATGAAAGAATCCCATCATAAGACGCTGCACAGGAGCAGAGCAGAATAAAACATACAAATCCCGTCCCCAATTCCTGGGCGAGTGTAAACCAAAGCTCGATCCTAAACTCGACGTCTCACTGAGCGAAATCAAGAGCCCCGCGCCGACGGTCATGAGGGCGTTCCGTCCCCATATGAACGGGCACGTCCGCTTCGTGCGTGCGTGCGCCTCGCGGTGCGCGTTCTCGTTTATTTCGGCCTTGTTTCTCTTTGCGTTGTTTGCGTCAGGGAGAGCGTGGTCGGAGGGTTGGGCGATGTCTAGATTGCGGATCCAGGAGGATTGCCTCTGCTGCGGGCATGCGCCTTACGTCGTTTGGGATGGATAGCTTCTTCATATACACGAGATCCGGGGCCATATGTACTTCGCCTTCGGTAGCCCGGGCTGTGGCGTTGCAGTGTTGGGCTAGGATGAACTTCAAAGCTTCGATGTGGAAGGCGCATATGGAATGGCGAAAGAGTGTGCAGTGGCCCGTCTGCAGTATTGAACATACATAATTAAAATAAATAATCTATCTTTCAATGTCAAGGTTGGTCGCTACATACAGAGTTGGCTGTGATAATGTGCAAGAAGACCAAGATACAGAGTTTTGACCTTTAAACGGCCTCTCCAGGCCCAGGGGAGAAAAAGAGTATCTTCTTTTTCAAGTACAAAATGGCGCTGAAATCTTAGTTCTGCAGGGAACACGAAAAATTCGAAAATAGACGCCATCAAACTCTGGCGCTTTGCCGGCAATTTCTCGGCAATTTTCTCCAGACCTCAGCTTGTATTCAAAAATGAAACCCTTTGGCATAAGGAATTTTCATATGTTCTAGTTCTTATATTTCAATGCCGAGATCAAAAGGAAAGGACTTTATCGTACGCCAACAAAATTGTCTTTTGGAGCTACTAATAGTAAACACCGCCACAAGAAGCAAGGCAACACGACTATAACACGTGTGCATCCCTCCTTGTACACAACGGCCATGGTCGAGTATACACTCCTCAGTGCGTCAAAAGGATGTTATGCCGAACTCACTTTGCTAACTACACTCCCGCAGTATTGCGTGCAGAAAAGCTTCGCATCTGCCAGCCACCAGAATTTTATGTCACAGTAACAGATGGCTCTCGCAATGAATCTAAAAGTTCTATTGCGAGGGGCACCACACCTAAGTGGAATTTCAAGTCAAAGATGTGAGTGCCTCAAATTTTAAATGTCTTCTATGCTATAACTTGAATACAGTTCAGCAAATTCCAACCCCGGTAACTTCACAATCAAGATCTTCTGGAGATACGACAGGAAGGAAGAATTGATGGGCCAGTGCAATGTGTCCCTTCCTGAGCTATTGCAACAGCAAGGCACTTCCAAGAGTGGTGTGTTATCTTCCTCATTATCTACAAGTTGCTGATTAGTGAATTACTCCACTGGCTGCAGTCCCACTAGAGCTCCAACTGAAGAACAAAATTTCAGGACTGGTTTTTGTACAGCTCAGTGCAGACAGAGAGGCAACAGCATTGCCTGTCCCTCCTGTTCCACCAGTCCAAACCAGGACCTCGGCATCACAGAACAAAAAGAATAGCCAGGCTACAGGAACCAGTGCCAGAAAGTAGGTTGTTCCCCTGTGCAAAAAAAAATGTGTCTTTACTCACAAGTATCTTTTCCAAGCACACCAACTCCTAACAAACCTTCAGGGCAACTGTCTGTCCAGCCAAGCAAAAAGAGAGCAATAGCTTTGCCTATTCCTCCTGATCTGCCAGTACAAACCAGATCCCCAACATCCCAGAACAGAAAGGACAGGCAGGCTGTAGAAACCAATGCAAGAAAGTGAGTCGTTTTTTTCATTGCAATCTGTTTCTTTACTCACAAGTATCTTGTCCAAGTATATCAACTCATTATCATGTTAACAGTGAGTGCATATGTAAGATATGATCATGGCTTATCTATTGCATCAGTGCATGGAGGCATTGGTGGTCCTGGAGGTGGTGGTGGGGGCCAAGGAGGCTCTGGTGGGCATGGTGAAGGACCACAGTTGATACTCAAGGGGAAGAAGATATGGGTTAACAATGACAATGCAGCAAGTAAGTTCTTCCAATGTGTATGAAGATTATAGTGACAGACTGGCATAGAACAAAAGGAGTTACTAACACTCTTGACACCTATGGATGTTGATGCCTCCCAGCGTCCCTTATGTCTTGAAGGAACTCGAAAGAATATGCTGGATCAAATCATCAATCAACTCACTGTCTCTTCAGAGGGTTGCAATATCCTTTGGCTTCATGGAGTTGCTGGATCTGGCAAGAGCACAATTGCAGCTAGTATAGCCCAACACTTCCTGAAGCTCAATGCTCTTGGTGTCTTCATCTTCTTCACTAGAAATCAAGAAACTAGCCCTCGAGCAGTGTTGCATAGCATTGCTTTCCAGCTGGCATTGTTGAATGAAGACTTCAGGGTCAAGCTCTGTGACAATTTGAGTAGCAATCTTGGGGTTGTGAATGCTGATATCAACACACAATTTCAAAAACTACTGAAAGACCCAGTTTCTGCTGCTCAGTCCTGTTTCTCTAAGTCTATTGTGGTGATCTTGGATGCTTTAGATGAATGTGATACCTCAGGCCGCCAAACTCTTATCTCGCTCATCATCAAGGAGTTTCCTCAACTGTGTCCCACCATTTGTTTCTTTATTACAAGCCGTCGAAATGAGGACATAGCTGCTCAGTTTGATAACAAGGATTGTATTACCCAGCTTCCACTTGAAGATTTGGGTGACCAAAGTCAAGTCAGCAGAGATATACTTCTTTATATACAGCATCGGTTCAAAATCATTCGAGAAAGGCACAGGATTTCAGACCAGAATTGGCCAGGAGATAATTCTTTGCAGATACTTGCCAAGTCATCTGGGAGCTTATTCATCTGGGCAGCAACAGCTTGCAACCTTGTTCAGGATGCCTTTGATTTTGAAGGTGCACTGAAAAAATTGCTTGACACAGGTTCCAAGATGGGAAGCAACCTTTATCACCTATACAGTGTAGCACTAGAGACCTCAGGCAAATGGGGAGAAAAAGAATTTGCAGATGTTGCACAGAGAATTCTCTCTGCAATTGTACTTGCTAAGGATCTACTCACTGATGGAGCCTTAGACCACCTTCTAAATCTAAGGCCAGGTACATCAGCTCGAGTCCTTCGTCATCTTGGTTGTGTCATTTACTGGAGTGAGGGGCAACCTGCCCATATCCTTCATGCCTCATTTGCAGATTATTTGGTAGCCCATGAAAAGTCACATCCCAAGCCTTGGTTTGTTGAGCCTGCAGTTGGCAATCAATTACTTGCAATGGGGTGTCTGCATGTGCTCCATACACAGCTCCATTTCAATATCTGTGCTCTTGAAAGCTCATACTATCTCAATTCAGAGATTGAAGACCTTGATAGACGTATTGCACACTATATCTCCTCTGAGCTTGCTTATGCCAGCAAATTTTGGCCAAAGCACCTTATGGATATCATAGGAAAAGAATTAGATAATAGCATTCACTCTGCTTTAGATAATTGCTTTCCAGAATATTTTTTACACTGGCTTGAAGTCATAAGTTTTTTAAGGTGTATAGATGTTGCTCTTGCAGACATTGACAACCTAAAGAGGCTTATACATGTAGGTCAAAGGATTCAAAATGATTACCCAGCTAATGGTTGGTAGGGACATCTTGGTACCTTTTTTGAAGATGCAAAAGAATTTATTAGAAATTTTGGACCAGTCATTGCACAAAGTGTTCCACACATCTATCTCTCTGCAGTGCCATTCTCATCAGAAGACTCTATGGTGCACAAAAGATGTGGTAGAGAGCTACACAAGGTGTTAGAGTACCAAGGGCAATCAAGCCTGGGCCAAATATCTCTTTTGACAGTAATGCATAAACACACAGACCAGGTCTGCTCAGTTGCCTTCTCTCTTAATGGGACACGGATTGTGTCTGGTTCAAGTGACAAAACAATCCGCATCTGGAATGCTGCAACAAGAGAGGCAGTGGGCACACCATTGGAAGGGCACACAGGCTCGGTCAGCTCAGTTGCCTTCTCTCCTGATGGGACACAGATTGTGTCTGGTTCATATGATGAAACAATCCGCATCTGGAATGCTGCAACAGGGGAGGCAGTGGGCACACCATTGGAAGGGCACACAGACTGGGTCAGCTCAGTTGCCTTCTCTCCTGATGGGACACAGATTGTGTCTGGTTCAGATGACAAAACAATCCGCATCTGGAATGCTGCAACAGGGGAGGCAGTGGGCACACTATTGGAAGGGCACACAGACTGGGTCAGCTCAGTTGCCTTCTCTCCTGATGGGACACAGATTGTGTCTGGTTCAGATGACAAAACAATCCGCATCTGGAATGCTGCAACAGGGGAGGCAGTGGGCACACCATTGGAAGGGCACACAGACTGGGTCAGCTCAGTTGCCTTCTCTCCTGATGGGACACAGATTGTGTCTGGTTCAGGTGACAAAACAATCTGCATCTGGAATGCTGCAACAGGGGAGGCAGTGGGCACACCATTGGAAGGGCACACAGACTGGGTCTGCTCAGTTGCCTTCTCTCCTGATGGGACACAGATTGTGTCTGGTTCAGGTGACAAAACAATCCGCATCTGGAATGCTGCAACAGGGGAGGCAGTGGGCACACCATTGGAAGGGCACACAGGCAGGGTCTGCTCAGTTGCCTTCTCTCCTGATGGGACACAGATTGTGTCTGGTTCAGGTGACAAAACAATCCGCATCTGGAATGCTGCAACAGGGGAGGCAGTGGGCACACCATTGGAAGGGCACACAGGCTGGGTCAGCTCAGTTGCCTTCTCTCCTGATGGGACACAGATTGTGTCTGGTTCAGGTGACAAAACAATCCGCATCTGGAATGCTGCAACAGGGGAGGCAGTGGGCACACCATTGGAAGGGCACACAGGCTGGGTCCACTCAGTTGCCTTCTCTCCTGATGGGACACAGATTGTGTCTGGTTCAGGTGACGAAACAATCCGCATCTGGAATGCTGCAACAGGGGAGGCAGTGGGCACACCATTGGAAGGGCACACAGGCTGGGTCCACTCAGTTGCCTTCTCTCCTGATGGGACACAGATTGTGTCTGGTTCAGGTGACGAAACAATCCGCATCTGGAATGCTGCAACAGGGGAGGCAGTGGGCACACCATTGGAAGGGCACACAGACTGGGTCAGCTCAGTTGCCTTCTCTCCTGATGGGACACAGATTGTGTCTGGTTCAGATGACAAAACAATCCGCATCTGGAATGCTGCAACAGGGGAGGCAGTGGGCACACTATTGGAAGGGCACACAGACTGGGTCAGCTCAGTTGCCTTCTCTCCTGATGGGACACAGATTGTGTCTGGTTCAGATGACAAAACAATCCGCATCTGGAATGCTGCAACAGGGGAGGCAGTGGGCACACCATTGGAAGGGCACACAGACTGGGTCAGCTCAGTTGCCTTCTCTCCTGATGGGACACAGATTGTGTCTGGTTCAGGTGACAAAACAATCTGCATCTGGAATGCTGCAACAGGGGAGGCAGTGGGCACACCATTGGAAGGGCACACAGACTGGGTCTGCTCAGTTGCCTTCTCTCCTGATGGGACACAGATTGTGTCTGGTTCAGGTGACGAAACAATCCGCATCTGGAATGCTGCAACAGGGGAGGCAGTGGGCACACCATTGGAAGGGCACACAGGCAGGGTCTGCTCAGTTGCCTTCTCTCCTGATGGGACACAGATTGTGTCTGGTTCAGGTGACAAAACAATCCACATCTGGAATGCTGCAACAGGGGAGGCAGTGGGCACACCATTGGAAGGGCACACAGGCTGGGTCCACTCAGTTGCCTTCTCTCCTGATGGGACACAGATTGTGTCTGGTTCAGGTGACAAAACAATCCGCATCTGGAATGCTGCAACAGGGGAGGCAGTGGGCACACCATTGGAAGGGCACACAGGCTGGGTCCACTCAGTTGCCTTCTCTCCTGATGGGACACAGATTGTGTCTGGTTCAGGTGACAAAACAATCCGCATCTGGAATGCTGCAACAGGGGAGGCAGTGGGCACACCATTGGAAGGGCACACAGACTGGGTCAGCTCAGTTGCCTTCTCTCCTGATGGGACACAGATTGTGTCTGGTTCAGATGACAAAACAATCCGCATCTGGAATGCTGCAACAGGGGAGGCAGTGGGCACACTATTGGAAGGGCACACAGACTGGGTCAGCTCAGTTGCCTTCTCTCCTGATGGGACACAGATTGTGTCTGGTTCAGATGACAAAACAATCCGCATCTGGAATGCTGCAACAGGGGAGGCAGTGGGCACACCATTGGAAGGGCACACAGACTGGGTCAGCTCAGTTGCCTTCTCTCCTGATGGGACACAGATTGTGTCTGGTTCAGGTGACAAAACAATCTGCATCTGGAATGCTGCAACAGGGGAGGCAGTGGGCACACCATTGGAAGGGCACACAGACTGGGTCTGCTCAGTTGCCTTCTCTCCTGATGGGACACAGATTGTGTCTGGTTCAGGTGACGAAACAATCCGCATCTGGAATGCTGCAACAGGGGAGGCAGTGGGCACACCATTGGAAGGGCACACAGGCAGGGTCTGCTCAGTTGCCTTCTCTCCTGATGGGACACAGATTGTGTCTGGTTCAGGTGACAAAACAATCCACATCTGGAATGCTGCAACAGGGGAGGCAGTGGGCACACCATTGGAAGGGCACACAGGCTGGGTCCACTCAGTTGCCTTCTCTCCTGATGGGACACAGATTGTGTCTGGTTCAGGTGACAAAACAATCCGCATCTGGAATGCTGCAACAGGGGAGGCAGTGGGCACACCATTGGAAGGGCACACAGGCTGGGTCCACTCAGTTGCCTTCTCTCCCTGATGGGACACAGATTGTGTCTGGTTCAGGTGACAAAACAATCCGCATCTGGAATGCTGCAACAGGGGAGGCAGTGGGCACACCATTGGAAGGGCACACAGGCTGGGTCCACTCAGTTGCCTTCTCTCCTGATGGGACACAGATTGTGTCTGGTTCAGGTGACGAAACAATCCGCATCTGGAATGCTGCAACAGGGGAGGCAGTGGGCACACCATTGGAAGGGCACACAGACTGGGTCCACTCAGTTGCCTTCTCTCCTGATGGGACACAGATTGTGTCTGGTTCAGGTGACGAAACAATCCGCATCTGGAATGCTGCAACAGGGGAGGCAGTGGGCACACCATTGGAAGGGCACACAGGCTCGGTCAGCTCAGTTGCCTTCTCTCCTGATGGGACACAGATTGTGTCTGGTTCAGGTGATGAAACAATCCGCATCTGGAATGCTGCAACAGGGGAGGCAGTGGGCACACCATTGGAAGGGCACACAGGCTGGGTCCACTCAGTTGCCTTCTCTCCTGATGGGACACAGATTGTGTCTGGTTCAGATGACGAAACAATCCGCATCTGGAATGCTGCAACAGGGGAGGCAGTGGGCACACCATTGGAAGGGCACACAGGCTGGGTCCACTCAGTTGCCTTCTCTCCTGATGGGACACAGATTGTGTCTGGTTCAGGTGACGAAACAATCCGCATCTGGAATGCTGCAACAGGGGAGGCAGTGGGCACACCATTGGAAGGGCACACAGGCAGGGTCTGCTCAGTTGCCTCCTCTCCTGATGGGACACAGATTGTGTCTGGTTCAGGTGACAAAACAATCCGCATCTGGAATGCTGCAACAGGGGAGGCAGTGGGCACACCATTGGAAGGGCACACAGGCTCGGTCAGCTCAGTTGCCTTCTCTCCTGATGGGACACAGATTGTGTCTGGTTCAGGTGACAAAACAATCCGCATCTGGAATGCTGCAACAGGGGAGGCAGTGGGCACACCATTGGAAGGGCACACAGACTGGGTCTGCTCAGTTGCCTCCTCTCCTGATGGGACACAGATTGTGTCTGGTTCAGGTGACGAAACAATCCGCATCTGGAATGCTGCAACAGGGGAGGCAGTGGGCACACCATTGGAAGGGCACACAGACTGGGTCAGCTCAGTTGCCTTCTCTCCTGATGGGACACAGATTGTGTCTGGTTCAGATGACGAAACAATCCGCATCTGGAATGCTGCAACAGGGGAGGCAGTGGGCACACCATTGGAAGGGCACACAGACTGGGTCCGCTCAGTTGCCTTCTCTCCTGATGGGACACAGATTGTGTCTGGTTCAGGTGACGAAACAATCCGCATCTGGAATGCTGCAACAGGGGAGGCAGTGGGCACACCATTGGAAGGGCACACAGACTGGGTCCGCTCAGTTGCCTTCTCTCCTGATGGGACACAGATTGTGTCTGGTTCAGGTGACAAAACAATCCGCATCTGGAATGCTGCAACAGGGGAGGCAGTGGGCACACCATTGGAAGGGCACACAGACTGGGTCAGCTCAGTTGCCTTCTCTCCTGATGGGACACAGATTGTGTCTGGTTCAGGTGACAAAACAATCCGCATCTGGAATGCTGCAACAGGGGAGGCAGTGGGCACACCATTGGAAGGGCATACAGGCTCAGTCCGCTCAGTTGCCTTGTCTCCTGATGGGACACAGATTGTGTCTGGTTCAGGTGACAAAACAATCCGCATCTGGAATGCTGCAACAGGGGAGGCAGTGGGCACACCATTGGAAGGGCATACAGGCTCAGTCCGCTCAGTTGCCTTGTCTCCTGATGGGACACAGATTGTGTCTGGTTCAAGTGACAAAACAATCTGCATCTGGAATGCTGCAACGGGGCAGGCAGTGGAACCAACAATTGTAGGTTGCATATTATTTGAATTCCTTCACACCAAATGACTGTTCCTAGCCCTTAACATCAGGTATCAACTGGCAAACACACCCAGCATTTAAGGATGGCTGGGTCTGCACCTCCTCATCTAAGCGCATGTTCTGGGTTCCTTTGTGGCTCCATGATAACTTCTGCCTTCCATGGAACTCATTTGTTATCACCCCCAAAGGTGTCACAAAGCTGAACCTCATCAATTTTGTGCATGGTAACCAGTGGACCAAGTGCATTATTCCAAACAGTGCTGTACCTATTACTTATATTTTTCAACTTCAAACTAAACATTCATCAGGATAATAGGATAATCCTTCATCAATACTTGTTGTTAAATACTGAACCAAATGAAGTCCAGGACTCTGAATGAAACACTGAGAGAGGCACCAATGATAAACAGTGAATGAACTCACACTTGAAAACACATTATTTTTATTTTTCACTTCTCGTGTGAAACATTCATAATATAATATCTATTGAGAGGCAGTACTAAACCTGAAGTAGCTGGCCTGTGGCCAGCATCACAAGAGTAATGAGATAGTGTTCCTGGTGTTCCAGGAACATCTCTGGCAAATGCTTGCATCAAAATCAACAAGAGACTGTGTAGCCCAACTAAACATGGGGGGATATATGTGCATTGTGCTGGGTGTTAGGGGAACCCCCGTTTCTGGCTCCTCCTGGTGCCCAGCTGGTTACTGGTCAACCAGATGACTGGATGACCGGCCTGGCAACCTCCAGTGGCACGTGGTTTGCGACCAAGCCCGAGACCTTTGTTGATCACTACGGACATGTGCTTGACTAGTTGGTAGATACCAGCACCTGGCATGGGAATCCTTAAGCTTTCTTCTCTTCGGATTCTCCCTCACCAGGTGCGCTAGAGTGTATATTTAGCTAGTCCTGTCAATTAACCTTCAGATTCTCCCTCACCAGGACTTAAGCTATTCTCGGGCTGCAGGGTTGCCCTTACAGTAGAAGAAAGCTTCTAAGGGATTAACTGGTCAAGATTGTGAGGTTCAGAGTAGCTGGTTCGGACCACTCAACCAGTGCTCTGACCTCCCCAACCTCAAATCTTGCCCCCTCCTCCCCTCTCCTAGACTGCGCTATGGACACTGCTGCTGCTGAGCATATGGACCAGATTGAAGAGAGATTAGCCACTCTCACGGAATTATTGACACATTGCTCTCACGCTGTTTCCCCTGCTCCGGCCCTTGCTGATTCACCTCCGGCTATGGGTCCAGGACTTTTTGCCAACATCTACCCTGGCTCAAAACTGTGCCTCTGACCGAACCCCTGTTCGTCTTTGACAGTGACTGGTCTCAAGGCCAGGCGTTCCTGCATGCTGTCTAGATGTACATCTAGCTTCTCCCAGAAGCATTCCTCAAGAATGGTGACCCTTCCAAAGAGAAAGCTGTCCGGTTTGCCATGTCATTTATGGCAAAGGATGCAGTGCAGCACTGGGCCAAACGCCAGGCCATGAAGGTCCCCTTTCTCCTGGCAATCTGGGACGCCTTTGTCTGGGAGTTCTAGCTCTGGCTCATCAAGGAGAACAAGTAGGACCATGCCCTGCATAAGCTCAAATCCCGGTCCTACTGCATGGGCTCCCAGGATGTCTTCAAGTATATGGATGACTTTGAAGACCTTGTGGTGCTTGCTGGCTTTGAAGACCCTCTCGTGAAGGTCACGAAGTACTGGACCAGTCTCGACCCAGCGATCAATGACGCCATCACCGCTTCCAGTGATCCACCAGACCTCTGAGACTACCTGACATGGCATTCCCAGGCCTACCAGCAGTACGAGTCGCAGCTCCGTGCTCGTGCTGTTGGAAATGCCCTGCACGTGCCAGCTCTAGTGGCCCCACCCAGCCAGTCTTGGTCGTTCCAGCCCCTGTTGTTGCGGCCCAACCAAGGCCTGCTGCCCCACCACTACTCCCTCCAGTCCCAATGGACATTGACCGGACTCACACCTAGGGCTTGCCCTGCCATGGCTGCTACCGCTGTGGAGAGCCCAGGCACCTCACCTGGGACTGCCATGCACCGGCTGATGTCCAGTTGGTTGATGTCCTTGACGAGGTGATCTGGCAGCTTGGTGGAGACCTGTTGGAGGAGCTAGTCGCCTGCTTGGAGACAACTGCAGCCACCACAGCACAGGTGGAAACCCCTGTTCCAGAGGATTTTCTGGCGTGCGACAAGTGAGTGGTGTGATAAGGACTGCGGTGTCGCTATCGAAAGGTAATGTGTTTCGAAGGCAACTGCGTTCGTCCTCTAGGGAGGAATAGAGTCAAATGATAGAGAGGAAGGTCAGTGCTTGGATCTGCTTTGGAATTGGTGGGAAAAGTGAAGAATGGATCGGGAGACGGATCATCTCCTTGGTAGTTTGTGTGTGTGGCGGCCTGTTGTCAGTCAAACAAGAATGGAGAATGAAAGAATACTTGTTCAGGCTCCCTGTACTGTGTACGGGAACCTCTTATAATGATGCCCTGTCTGCTTTCCTTAGTGCGCTCTTCCCCTTAGAACCAGCGTAGGACGTGTGATGTGTATTGCGCCAACAAGGACACCGACATCGTTCAAACGAGGGGCAAGATGATCTGTCTCCTCGACTGCGAATCAGCGGTTTGGAACTGGTGGCTTCTCCCTGGGCCTGTCTTCAACAGAGCTGAGCTCGTGAACATCAGAAAAACCCTCTTTTGGTAATTTCCCCGGTTTACCCCGAATTTCCGGCAAATCTGGTCAGATTACCAACTTTACCAGTCATTACCCCCATTACCAGTTTTACAACAGTCCCAAAAAATTTCCCCAGATTAGGGGAAACTTACCGACCATTACCAGCCATTACCACTCACTTTCCACCCTTTTTATTCCTTGCTTTTTAATCATTATCACAAAATGGCGTTCGAAAGAGATGTTATTTATCAATCCTAACTAAGTGTACATGGCAGCAGCTGTACTGAAGTAAAATACACCCTAATTCCACCACTTATAACGCCATAGGCACAGCAGCACGGGTCTGAAAAAATTGCAGAAATATTAGTATATAAGGGCCAATGGAACGGGAGCTGGGACGTACACAGAGACATGTTGGCATATGCGAGGACGACGATAGGATGAAGCTGAACATTCATGATGCTTACTTCAAAGTAGTTGCAAAAAAAGGCCGTGATAACGATGTACCCTCCACTCATCTTCTCCGGCCGGGACCTTGACCCACAGGGATCGATGCCTGTCTATCAGACGCTGTCAGCTCGGATGGGGTGAAAGGAGGCATGGCAACATACCTCTCCCACGTTGATGGCATGTGCAACTTCCGAGGCACGGTGTATGGGGTATACCGACACTCTGGCAAAGGGAGAGAGAGAGAGAGTAAAAAAGAAAGGGCTAAGCTGTGACATACTCAATCAACTATGGGCAGGCACGTCAAGTGCTTTTGCTCGGCGTTACTGCAGAAAAGGATTATGTTGAGCGTGGGAGATGGACAGGAATGAGTGGGGGAGGACATCATGAAGTATACCATGACATACCTTAAGACAGAGTTTGCACTGTACTCTCATCTCGCCTCCACTGCCATGCCGGCGTCCTGTGTATCCGAGGTGCAGCATTAGAAAAAGCAGCCAAAAATGGGCAGACAACCCACAGGATCCTGTGAAAGCCTGCTGTGGCAGCAGTAGGATGTGAGGGAAAGAGCTGGATGACAATTGGAAAGGCAGGAGGTGGAGGGAGATGGGGGAAAGGAAGGAAGAGATGTTTGACCTTGTTGTCACTTCATCAAAACGAACCACTTTTTGCGCCGACGTGTCAATTCCGTACAACATCATGACGGCTCGCTTGTTCGGCTACGCTCAGCTAGGGACTTAAGAACTTTCGTTGCCTTTTTGTTGTCTTGTGCAATTTTCATCTAGAGCATAATCTCATCCCGAAATAGTTCGAGTGTGTGTGGGGCATTTCTGAAACCTATTCTATCACCAATTCTGTTTGTTTTGAAGGGCCTATAAAGTGGACAGTATGGTAATCAAGGAAATCTCGGTAATTTGGTCTGATTACCCCAAATTTCCGGAATCTGATGGACACTTTGGAAATTTGGGGGAAATAGGGGGAAATTACCAAAGGAGGGTTTTCCTGATGAAAACGGTGATCCTAATCGAGGAAGCCTGGAATGGTGACACCGGGTCCAGTGTGGAAGGACCCTGTAAAGGAGGTGTGGGAGATAAGATGCCTAAGGTGCAGGTGAATATGGGAGAGGTGGCCTGTCTCCAGCCTTGAGAGCGAGGGAGAAGGGTGCACGATGAGGGTACAAGTACAGAGGAAGGACAGGAAGTACCCCTTGGATTGAGTGAGACTTGTTACAGTGAGTGGGGAAAACACCCTGGAAGCTACTGACTATTCTACCTAAGTGCACTCCCTTTTATACTCTTTCGACAACTTCACACGTTTCCAGGTGCGCCATGCAGCTGCAAAGGGTTTCCAGGGCACAGAAGTCGTTACGGCGAGTTCTAGGGTGCATACTTGGCAGGAGACTGATCATCTCTGGTGGGATGTGAGGTGCAATGAGGCCAAACAACCTCGGGAGTGGTTTGGGGCTCCAGGCATGGCCATTTTGTCATATTCTGGAGTGTCCGGCAGACTCTGGTTTGGTGGAGACGAGTGGTCTCCCTCGGTTAGCAGGTGCGCCGTGTGAGGCACAAGCATGGTCATGGCTCAGATAGCCCGCCTCTCGTCTGTCCGCTCAGCCTCATGTGTGGAGCTCTCCTGGTACGTACAAATCAATGTGCACTGGGTTTCCCACAGGGACATGTTGAGATGCGGCCTATACACTACCACACATGGTGCATATTGCAATGTGCACCTATAGCTGGTTTTAAATGCCGTGCTTGCCTGCCTCGGCTCACATGCCGTGCTTTGTGGCCTCTGGCAATGCCATATGCCATCATCAATTAAATATTTCAATTTAAATACTACAATTTGCTGAATGCCATCAAAACATACATTAATTAATATAAAAAAATATCTCTCCAATTATGTGGATGGTCCACATTGCAATGTGTTCCGTTACTGGTCCACAATGCAACATGAATCCTCTCACACAGAAAAAAGGGGGGAAAAATCGCATAATGCAGTGTTTGCCTTCACAGGATCCCAAAATAAATATTGTTATTCCTCCTCGTTAAAATCTTCATATTCGTATGCGCCACGCTGATCCTCCTCAAGTTCAACCTCCAGCGGGATGAAGACCTCGTCTTCAACATCACCCACATGGTCCCGCAACACCAGCTGTCCCCTACTACGCACTGCACGCCACTTTTCCATCCATGTTGATGCCCATCCAGCCTCCTGAGCTGCCTGTTCCAAGGCATATGCACGCAACCCTTCAGCGAGCAGGGGTGATTCCACCACCCGTGAATCTACCCGCTGCCTCCACCACTTCTCCTTCCACACACAAAACTCCACAGTCCGCCTCATTTCTTCTTCCAATAAAATCAATTCTTCCCTCCATCGATCAGCGCATGCGCGTGTGCCTTTGCCCACTCAATGCCTATATCTGTCGTCTATATTAATTCAGGAGTCACACATAAATGTCGAAAGATTACCTGGATGTAATTTCCCATCAGCGCCAAGGTCCTCAGCTGAGCTTGCTGTGTACCAAATCCACGAGAGCGAACGATGGCCCTCACCCGTTTCCAAGTGGAAAAGCACAGTGAGGTCGACAGGCTCACCATATTCGTCGAGCTCATCTGATCCATCCCTGCTCAGACCCGCCAAGGCGTGGGCTTTCCTGTTCTCCTCTTTTTCTTCATCATTCATCGCCCGCTCATTGATACCCTGGACGTCTTCCTTCTGAAGTTCTTGGAACACAGTCTCCCACGGCCCGAGACCACGTAGCCCGAGTAAACCCGCTCGTGCACTGCGGTACCGTGCACACGCCTCCTGTATCCTCCCTTCAATCCCATCCAATAAACTCCAGCTTTTTGTATACATTCCCTGCCCATCCAGGTGTTTCCGCTTGAACTGGTGGGCAAAGGTCTGCATCCTCAGGTTTGAATGCAAGTCACGTAAAGCCTCACCCGCCTGTGCCTGCCGAAGATCTTCCTTGTGTTTGATAAGGCCGGAAAGACATATCCCCTGTTGATCGTCAACCGGTAATGAAGATGGGAGGAGGATCTTGATGGTCTCTGGCCTCGATTGGTCCCCTGGTGGGAGCGGCGGGTTCTGGTTGACAATCCACTGTGAGAGCCCAGGCATGTAGGTGTTCTGTGCATCCTGGAGGGCTAAAATTTTCCCTAGCAGCAAGGTCCGCTTGCGCTGCAAATCGGTAGCTTGGATTGTTGTTTTATTTTGACGCTTTACATCCAGTGCGATCTCCATTCTGAAACAATGTCAGCAGGTTCTGTCAAAAATTAGTTTCCCATGCACTGAGTCTGCTGGATTTCCATTCCAGCCATTAAGAACGCAGCCGGATTCACTTGCAGTGCTGAGGCTCCATTTCTACTCACCCTTGCGTGATCTTCCTCTGCAATCCTCTTCACAACGTCGGCCATTGTCTCTGCTATTCTCAGCATTAGTTAATGATCAAGCAGAACGTCCGGGTATGTGCTCACCTTCTACCTCCAGATAGTCGAAAGGGTTTATCTCCGTTGCCAGTGGATCACGCTCCCATGCACGAATCACTGCCTCCCAGTCACGTAACTGCGCTTCATGTGCCACCTTCAAGCCATCGGTAAACGCATGAAAGGCGCGGCTATGCATCATGGCTTGCGGAATGGCCAGCACCATTTGCCGCAACAAAGAGTTGCCTTTAAAGAAATTCAGCTTTGTCCAAAACTGCTTGTTGCAAGAATTTGACTCACCTAGATCCACTGTCTTTCTCCAATTTGAAAACCCGCACAAATCATCAATTGTATCCTCACGGCAGCCTGGACCCATCACCGAGATCGACCTCGCTGTTGAATTAAGCCACGACCAGTTATGTTCCACACCTTCCCCATCCGTTCTTCCAACCCCTTTCATGTGATTGAATGAGTACGGTCCGTGACAGCCCTTGACATGTGGAGGAAGATGAAATTTTGGGACTTTGAAAAGAATTTTTAGCCAGCTCGGCAGTTGAAGTTGCTCGGGCATCGCCTTTGCCCGAGTCCAAAAGCGGCGGGACCACTGGCATGCAATATCGTAGCTCGCAACGACTGTCAAGAGCACAATGCCGAGGAGGCTCGAAAAAAAAAGGTAGTCCATATTAGAATATCTATGGCATCAGCATTAGCTACCTTCGAAAATAGAAATGTATTTAGATATTTACCTTTCCCCCCTATGCAAGTCCCCCGTTCCAAGCGGGCGAAACATCTCATGACAGAAGCAGCTCACAGAGCCGATGCCAGATGCATGCAAGCCTTTTGCCCGTTTATTGTTTGCTGACCACAACGCGACAAATGCCACGCAGTGACTGATCTGCAGGTTCATCAGCAGGAGTCAGGTTTACAAGTTTAATGTACAATACCTCGTCCGAGTCCACATACTTCGATAAATGCCTCAAATACCCATCGTTGGCAACCATATACGCCCACCCAGGGCCCAGGGTTGGGTCTTTGTCCCTTGATGAACGATCCCGCCCTTTCATCTTGAAATTCACGTCTTCCGAAACCATCAAACGATAAATCCAGCTACTCAGACAGTCAGCATTTAATTATGCCGTTAATAGATCACTCACGCAACTTCGGGTGGAGCCTCTTCCCATCCCTCAGGGAGATTAATTCCGGGATGGGGACATGCACGGCATGGAATCGCTAACTCGCCTGCCGCTGTACCCTCAATTCCACTGGGGTCGTGTGCGCGTCCCGCTCGCTTACACATTTGCAGATGACGATATTCACGGACCATGTGCATAAACTGCTGCAAACGGTCCTATCGTTCATGTTTAGTGGATGTGTGTGAGTAGAAAGTCTTCCCGACTTACTGGAGTTTTTTCCAGACCTGCACCGTTTGTTAGCAAAACCAGCAAGTTATAAAAATCATATGCGGGAAGACAAGCTTGGAGATTTAAGATGTGGAAGCGTTGCAGGAGACCCAGTGTCGCGGCTGTTGACGGATCTTTGCAGGTCGTGGGGTACCACCCAATGTTGAGCAGCTGTTCCACTTCTGACGGCGAGCCAGGGCAACCACAGAAGTCGATGTCGATAACGTGGATGCCGTTGCTCTCCAGAATGACAAACCCATTCTTTGGTGGCAATAAATCGACGAAGGGGCAAGGGTCCCCATAAGGATGCCCAATTTGAAACCTCAGTTCCAGGTCTTGCGTTGTACGACCCCCAAAAAAATCTTCGTCCCATTCCTACAATACAATTCAGTTAGTACACTGGTCAGAGGCGAGAGAATTGAAGCTTACCTGCAGCAAGTGAAGCGGCTCGTGTTGGTGACAGTCCCTTATACAACTGAAGCACATCATGTACCCACCAAAACAATCCACGCAACGCCAAAGCGCCTTGGGGTCTTTGCAAATTGCACACCCTTCGGACCACCAAGGTCCACGCCCTTCTCGTTGAACAAGCACGTCCAGATAATTGGTGCGCTCCAGAATCCATGTTTTAATTGGGTGCGTCTACTCACATTTCAGTTACTTGTGATGGATACAAATTACATTACAAGATATGCACCGAAGTTCTCCGACTTGACCTTCTTGATCTTGATGGATGCAGGCCCTTCACGAATCAGCACAGGCTGGTCGAACCCAAAATCATCAGGCTCGTAGCCCATTGCCGCGTCAAATCGGTCAAACGACCTGGTTTTCTCGGGGGAGGGCGGTGGGGCGACATGGACTTCCCTGTGCATGCGGAAATTGGTCGCTGTCGATGCCATAGACGTGCTCTCTGCAGTTGCATCATGCGTGTACACGCCACGCTTGCGCTTCTTCGCATTCTTGCCTGACATTGGTGGTGGGCCAGACAAAGATGAGGTCCGGATAAAGAGGAAGAATATATATATATATGATATGTAACGGACAGGAGATATGCAAAAGTAAGCGAGGGGAACGCACCGACTGCAACAGTAAATGAGAGATAGCAAGAATGATGAGTACCACAGATGGGAGCAAATGATCCGCCCCCTAGCTTTGATGACGCCACTCAGCCCGTGCTGCGCGAGCATCCAACTCCACTTCGAGATCTTCCGTGTTGCGTGAGCTGTCCGAGCCCATGTCAGATCCTCCCTCCAGGTCCGTGTCACTCTGCTTTCCTTCCCGATGCAGCTCTTGACCATTGTCTGGGGCTGGAGTTTCCTCAATCCATCTGATAGCCCGAGAGAGTGATCGCGCCACAACAATCCCAGGGCTATGGCCTTGGCGCACGAGTGTGCGATAACGCACACGAGCTTCCTGCAAGTTGGTGTATGCTTCCCCCTCCCCCCCAACCCGCACAGCGTACGTGATATCACCATGTGCAGGGGAAGAGACAGAAGTGGTCGTAATAGCACGGTGGGTATATGGCAGAGGGCTTTCTGACTCGGAACCTGAGGTGCATGCAGGGGAGGTGGTACAGGCAGGTGAGTCTGACGTCAATGCTGAGGACGCTGTGGTGTCATCATCCATCGAGGTGTATGGGACAATTGTCACACCAATGAATGTGGGTGGTGGAGAGGGTGAGCAACTCTTGATGCGATAGACAGGGATTGCCGCTAAGGGACGGGGGCTGTGAGGCTGAGTGTGGCCATTGGAGCTTGGAGGAGAAGTATAGGCTTGGGAGCAATGGTGCCGCAGTGCGGTTGGCATGGCCGGTGGAATAATGAAGCAGTGAAGTGGTGAGGAAAAAGTCAGTTTGATCGTTCTTGATGTCACCCCAATTTGGAAACGTGGCACACAGTGCCAGATTGCCAGTAGCATGCTGCATGCGCAGTGAGAAATAGAATAGAAAACAGGTGGTGAATTCATGCATGTGTATAGAGCTTTCACCCGGTTATCCCACTGCACCTCCACAAGCCTATGCAAGTGGCTTTGTCTGGGATTGGAGTCTACGCTTCTGCTTCAGACAGGCAGATCAAGCCTTTGAGGCTAACGTGGCACGGTTTCTGGCGTGTAACTTATTCAGACCAAGAGTACAGGAAATCGGCCCAGCGAGCTCACCTTTCGCAATATTTACGTGCAGACTCTCGTGCTGCCGCACGTCTTTCATCTGTAACTTCTGCGGGCTCTCCCACACGTGATGCTTGAAGAGCTTGCATGTGCAGCTGTTTCTTGGTGTTGCGCTCATCACGGTTCCTCAACGCAGCATCAGCATTCAGAAAAGGCTCAAGAAACACACATACACTCTTACCTGTCATTGTACCTCTTGCTAGCCGCTCTCTGGTTCATAAGCCGGGTGGCTTGTGCAGACAGCTGGGCTCGAGATTTACGAGGCATGACACCAATACCAAATAGGCTGGCAGTGGTGCAAGATCAAGACGAGACGTCCCTGCCGGAAGATGCCGGAACCTAATATCTGTCATTGTCTTGATCTTTTTTCCTGCACTTACAGTCCTGCTGCAACCCTAATACTTCAGAGAGTAAGATTTTTGAATATTTCCGAATTTTTGAAATCGTTTTCAACCTTTTAGGATTTTCTGAGATATTCATCTATATGACCGACAGAATGGCTTTTGAAGTCTCTATACGCCCGGTGCATCTCACTCCCACACAAAATTGCAAGTCTTGACACTTCCATTTTTTTTTGGCAGAAACATTTATGAAAGGTCTATCAAATTTATCCACATTTTCTCGGCTTTTTTTATGCTCCCCATTCCACCTCAGATAGTTCCCGATCATAAAATATAATAAACAGCACAACAACGGTCGAAGAGACGCTGAAGCCCCATTTCTATTCCTGGGTACTCGGGATTTGGGCAGATCACTCTTCAAGATACAGTGTATGCAAAATGTGGAAAATACTGTTGATTGCAGAGGCACTAGCGCAAGAGCCACCATTCGAACTTCCAACTACATCTGATTGTGGTGAGTGCACCATAGCACTGATGGTGCACTCACCATGAGAAATGGAATTGATGCTGGAGCCCCATTTCAGTTGCTGGACTTTCGGGATTTGGGCCCAATGTTCTTCAAGGTACATACACTGTATTAAAAACGCAAAAATAACTGCATCTGACTGTGGTAAGTGCACCATAGCACTGATAATGCACTCACCATGAGAAAATGAATTGATGTCGCTGTTCTCTCAGGATTTGGGCCCAACATTCTTCAAGGCACACTTGAGGAAAGATGCAAAAATACCTTTGTTTGACTTGGATTGGAGGGCACCAGTGCAGGGGTCAGCCGTTTGAACTGCTAACTCGGCGCTCGTTTGATGGCCGGTGTCCATGCGATCGGGCCAGGATAATAGTGATGCTACCTACCTACCTTTCTACCAACACTGCCTCATTCCCGATGATATTATATATCCAGGGTTCTATAAAATCTTTTTCCAAACCAATCCGATGAAACCAGTCCGATAAAGCCGAAATTTTACCACCCAGTATCGGAATGCGGTCACATGATTCGATCAGGTCGCATTCAACTCTTGAAAATTTTGGTTGAACAAGAGAGTTCAAGAAGCCTTGTCTCAATGCAACATACTTTTACCCCAAATCACACAATTTCATAAGTATGCCCTATCTCTGAGAAAACAAATTTAATTCATCAAGAAAACAAACCCTCTGTCTTTTAATACGAGGGACGAGATGAAGTGAAGATGAATGATAGGAGAATAAATTTGGTTGTGACGCCTTCCTTGAGAGGCTGGCAATGGAAATATCTATATATTACTCCAGGGCGTTTGCGAATAATTCTTGTTATTCTTCATCATCCAATGGCAGTTTGTATGAGTCTGGCTCCTCTAAATTATGTTGGAGACTTTGGATTACTCAGTTTTATCTGAACCTTCTTACATCTAATGATAGTAACAATTGCATGCAAAATGTTGGCCAAAAGTTCTGACAAATAATTATTACGTCTCGAATACCTGAGCTTGATCAATAGCCGATACAATGCCATGGAGCATGGCCTTTCAATGTTAGATCTGTATGGTGCGACAATTTACCAGTATACTAGCTAATAGAAGATGGATCAAGGGTTTGAAGTCTGAAATCAAAATTAAAACTAGCTGCAACAATGCCGCCGACTGTAATCGTCGAAAAACCCAAATATTGTATGACAAGAGGAATGAATGGGCCACTTGGGTTGATGACGAGAAGGAAGCTCTGGGCGACAATAGTGATGGTAAGTAAAATTAAAAAAGAAGAGGATTGACTTACGTCTGCATAGCGAGTGCCAATCAAGAAGGAAATAGTGCGGATAGTGGCTGGGAGGCAAGGACTTAACCAGATAACCATTTACTCTTTTCTTGACGCATTGCAATACGCACCCACTTTTTTTAGCTCCTCTCACATTGCAATACACACCGGAAAATTTCCAATTCTCCATGACCCGCAACAGAAAAAACATCCCATCTGGCCGCAAATCTGACTTCACCGGGGAGAAGGCTGCCTGGCTGGAGAGCTTCAAGGACCAAGTGCTCTCAGCAGGAGATGCAGTTGGTGATGAGTACACCGACATCACCAACCGCTTTTTACTGCGGTATGGATACGATCTCCCATTCCCCCAGAATGTCGAGGGAGATCCCACAGAAAACCCGCCTACCATTGAGAAGAACGTGGGAGCTGAAGAGCAGGAGCGTCGGGATGAAATTCGCAAGAAATTGCAGACAGTGCGTGTAATTCATACCTCAATGCGTCCTGTACTGACAGAGATGTGCATAGAAACTTGGGGGGTTGGTACCGGACACACTTTCGCAACAAGAAAGTGCACAGCGTTACCATCAAGAGCATATTGTCGACCATGCAGGCCATGTCAGGGCCTGGGCAACGCCCTCGGCGCAAACATACACTGGCCGTATATTCGAACCTGTATTATGAGACGCGTTTGAAAGCCGACTTTGACGCGATCTGGGTGTCAGCCAAGGAGACCACGCCTGCCATGGCTCACGTGTCTATGTCGCAGGACTATGTCCGCAGCCGTTGGGCACAAGAATCCGACGAGTTCAAGGCCGAGGTTGAGAAGCAGGCGGTCGCAATGCACACTGAGGCGCTTGCGTCATGGAAAGCGAAGAGACAAATTCCAGAGAAGAGTGCAGAAGAATATCATCGGTGAGTGGGAGGTTCTTGAATATTTACTGGGATTTGTGGCTAATCTTCTTGATGTAGAGCCTTGGAAGGGCTTGACGAGGTGGCCATACCTGTTGCCGATGCTCTTGCAGAGCGACTCGGCTCGCATGTGGTCATCCTGGTTGTCGGACCAGTCGGCACGCAAAACAGTGAAGTACGTCTGCGAACGTGAGTGTATATTAACTCTTTCAATATACCTATGGATTGACCAACATTTAACAGCGTGTTTTCTGACACTGCAGAGGACCAGACATCGAAGACGTGGTCGCAATTTGATCACAAGGGATTCAGCGCCATGGAGGCTTCGATAACGCGCTATGGACGAACTTTTTTTCAGTATGCAGCACATATTTAATGTCTTGGGTCTAACTAATCTTTTCGTTTGCTTTATTTTAGGCAAGGCTGAATGCCGGGATTGTTGCTGGCCGCCGCTCGCATCGGACCCATCGACGGTGCCCGGTCTGATTCAAATCCAGAATGGAGGTCCATCAAACAGCACCGACCCATCGACTCCACCCCAGCCTGCAGATGGCTGTGCTGTGGCCCTCCCCCCACCAATACCCATGCCCTCTATGTCGACACTCATGCCCTCCCCTCCTGTCCATGCTACGTCAATTCCCACGTCCTCCATATCAGCCCCCAAGTCTCCCACATCGACACCCAAGTCCACGTCAACCTCTCTGCCGGTTGATGGGATCGATTGAAGTGAGTGGGACAATAACTTCGTGGAGGTGTACGCTTACCTTTCGAGCAAGGACTGGGGCAAGGACTGGCAGCGCCTGTTGGCGGCTCTCATTCACTACGAGTGGTCCCATTATTTTGAAGATAACATAGACAAGATCGAGCACATCAAAATGCGCCCGAGCGAGGTTGGTCAGTGGATGAAAAAACATCGCATCCTTGACGACTACCCACTGGACCCAAATCTACCGCCATTCGGCGAGCATCTCCTTGAGTGGTGGAAGGAGGTTGGGCTGAAGGACCGCTGGGTCGGAGTGGAGGGGATGGGCATGCCCCCACGCGATTACAGCTTTTGTGCATGGACACATGCGGCCAGGTTCGGACGCAACGGCATCCAGCTGTTTGTGCTGGCCCTAACTTGGTGGGGCCAGCACATCTGGAACACCGGTGCGGGAGATGGACTCGGAGGCGGCGAGAAAGCCTTGGCAGACTCAGCAGCCTGGCGCAGGCTGCTGGAGGAGCTAACCTGGTTCTTGGAGTTCGGGTGCGAGGACCGGGAGCAGGATGAGGCGGAGAAGATGAAGGATACGCAGAAGGAGGGGGAGCAGCCAGTAATGAAGGGGAAGGCGATGAAGGGGAAAAGGTGCACATCTGGAAGACTCCCATGTACCCACTACTGACTATTCTCGCAGGAAGGCAATGGGAAATCCGGAAGGGAAGGAGATTCCGTCCAAAAAAGCGAGGCAGAACTCAGGTGAGCGCACGCACAATGTGTCACAGCCCAAACCTAGGCCTTTGACAAGAGCGTAAGTAATAATTATATTCAATCGTGAAGTTAAGGCTACATTTCTAGCAGGAATGCCGCCACCGCTGTTTCTGCCTCCATGCTACCCATTGAGCCCGCCACTGCCAATACGACGGTCACGGAAAGCGTCCCTACTGTACCCAATGCTTCCGCCGCTGATTCTACCTCCACACTACCCATTGAGCCCTCCACCACAAATACGACGGTCACGGCGTTGGCAATCTTCCCTACTGTGTCCAATGCTGCTGCCGCTGTTTCCTCCACACTACCCATCGAGTCCTCCACTGCTAATACGACGGTCACGGCATCAGCAATCGACCCCACTATGGCCACCATCGTCAACCCTGCCATGCCCCTTGTTGTCAACATTGCCGTCAACCCTGCCATCACCGCCGCCGCCACCACCGTAACCTCGGCCATCGTGGATACCGACACCGTGGCCAACTCCGCTGCCGTGAGCACATCTGGCGAGAATTCTGACGTGGTTACTAACGTAGCTGAAAAGCCGCATGACCTTGTCCCCGTAGGCTCAAATATTGTATTGCACAACGGAAATGAGCCCACCACCATCAGTACAATGGTCACGGCACCAATCAGCACTGGCGGTGAGGTGGAAAGCACTCAAGTGCTTGCTGGCCTCGTTGTTGAGCCCATGGATGTCGATGTGAGTCATACCTTGTTGATTAACAGCCTGAATGATGATGTCGGTTAGGAGGATCCCACTGTAAAGGATCCTTTTGCAAAGGATCCATTCGCTGGGATGACAGAGGAAGAGCTGGCAGAGATCCACGGCGACCCCTATGCCAATGAGGATGATGAAGACGCTGGTGAGGAGGACTGAGCAGGCGGTATTTCTGGTTCGGGCAATGCTTCCGCATTGGGCAGGCGGTCTTGGGTTTTGGGTCTTGGCGCATTGATGGTCGGTTACGCCTGCTCTCCTCCCACATATTTCCTGTATCGTCAGCCCCCTGTAATTTTTTTTGGAAAAAAATGCAATCAGCTTTGTCTGCTCCTGGTACGTACAAATCAATGTGCACTGGGTTTCTCACCGGGACATATTGAGACGCGGCCTATACACTACCACGCATGGTCCCGTGCACATTTTGACAAAAAAATCTAATCAATTTTTTCCCGCTCCAAGTATGCATTAGATTGTGCAAGGATCTTGCGTGTTTATTTTGATGTGCACTGTCACGAGGATGAAGTCTGTCAGAGGGGCACATTGCAATGCGCCCCAGAAAAAAAAAGTGCACATTGTGATGTGCACCATAAGGATAAAATAACCCTTTGTTACCAGAGATAACTTACCGAGATTGTACAAGGATCTTGCCTGTATATTTTGATGTGCACTGTCATGAGGATGAAGTCTGTCAGAGGGGCACATTAAAATGTGCCCCAGAAAAAAAAGTGCACATTGTGATGTGCACCATAAGAATAAAATAACCCTTTGTTACCAGAGATAACTTACCGAGATTGTAGGATCCCATAAGGGGAAAAAATAAATACAAGCCAAATAATGCCGTTGCCCTGCCGAGGTGCCGAAGAATTGATCTAGGAAGGGAGCGGCACCATAAGGTCCCGCGGGAGGGTGCACAATGCAATGTGCACCATGCATGGTAGTCTATAGGCCGCGTCTCAACGTGTCCTGGTGGGAAACCCAGTGTACATTGTATTATGGCTACCTGAACTGTTGGTGCGCACGGGTAAGGTCTGGGGGCTAGAGGACTCGTCTTCTCGTTGTGTGGAGGAGGAGCAGAAGGCACGGGGCTGAAGGGCGAGGAGATCCGGCTGCGAGATATCCATGCGTGTGCATTGTCTTAGTGCAGAACAGCTAGGAACAAAGCTTCCGGTGCCACTGAGGAGGGTGCAGGGAGTCCGTTCAGTGGGGAGACCATCGTTCTCGTCATGAGACTAGTTCCGGTAACGTGGTTTCCCGATTTGGAAGGTGCTCGTCTCGGACTCCGGGTGTGATTGCCATATTTGAGAGTGGCTTGGAGGGGCCATGAGATGACGAGCAGTGCATAGCACGCTCGGAGACCTCACAGTGGTCACCCTCGTTTGTGTCCCCTAATTGTTTCGCCTGTTTGTATAACAAGTCTGACAATACATCTTATGCAATGGCTGAAATGAAAGACACCTTTTGACCCAGATGATTACATAACACATCAAGACTGTCTTGATGGCTTGCATGGTCACCTGGTAGAGACCTCGGCTGCCCCGGTTCCCCCAGAACTGGTGGCCCCAGCCCCTCCAGCAGCCCCCCATGTCTGGAAGCTAAGTTGGGAATGCAAACTCCCCAAATGGTACACAGTCATGGCCTCACCAGGTGGAAACTTGCTCCACCTGCCCCTGGAGATTGAGTCCACTGACAATTCTGTGAAGCTCTCATTAAGCGGGCTGGTTGACTGTGGTGTGACCTCTGACTTCATTGATTCAGAGTATGCTGCTGCAAACCAGTTACTGGTCTGCCGGCTTTCACAGCCCATCCTGGTCTTCAATGTAGATGGCTCTCCCAATGAGGCTGGCTACATCCAGGATGTGGTGGAAGTGGTCCTGCACTATAAAGGCCATAGCGAGTGGGTCACGCTTGCTGTCACCAGACTGGGGAAGGAGCAACTCATCCTCGAGTACTCTTGGCTCTGCAAACACAACCCGGAGATCGACTGGGAGACCCAGGAGGTCAAGATGAGCCACCGCCCTTCTGGCTGTGCCACCTGCCACAACAAAGGGTGATCTGAGCGCTGGCAAGCCAAAGCCATCACCCAAATTGTCTGGCAACTTCAGTCTGGTCCCTTCCCAGCCATTTGCATCGTTGATGCGGACAACCGGCTAGATGAAGACAGCAATGATGACCTTCTGGAACTCACCCCAGACTCCAAAGATGACGAGGACAGGGATGACATCCCACTCAAAGAGGGTGACTGGATCTTTTACACTTGATTCATCCCTGCAGAAGATATCCACACTGCCAGCACCGTCTCTCAGCGGCTGGCAGAAGCATTTGCCAAAAAACTCTGCACCCCCTCAGGAGGGGCTCCCCAATTGGGTCCATGAGTTTGAGGATGTCTTCAACTGGGAGTCATTCAACTCTCTTCTGGAGTGCCAGTTGTGGGACCATGCCATTGAACTTATCCCAGATGCGAAACCAGCCAACTGTAAGGTCTACCTGATCTCCCCCCTTGAACAGAAGGAGCTTGATGCCTTCATCAAGGAAGGGCTGACCACTGGCCAGATCTGGCCATCCAAATTGCCAATGGCCTCCCCAGTCCTCTTCATTAAGAAGAAGGATGGGGCGCTCTGGTTCGTCCAGAACTACTGGGCGCTCAATGTGATGATTGTGAAGAACTGGTACCTGCTCCCCTTGATCAACGACTTAATCAACCAGTTGAAGGGAGCCCAGTTCTTCACCAAACTCAACATCTGGTGGGGTTTCGACAATGTCCAGATCTGGGAGGGCGATGAGTGGAAGGCAGCATTCCAGACTAACCGGGGGCTCTTTGAGCCCCTGGTAATGTATTTCAGCCTGACCAACTCCCCAGTGACTTTCCAGACAATGATGAATGACATCTTCCAAGACCTCATCTTGTCTGGGGATGTCATGGTATACCTCGACGACATCCTCATCACCCATTCCGGCCTCACCCAGCACCAGGAAATCATCCAGGAAGTCCTCTGTCGCCTTTGGGAGCATAAGCTCTACTTGCACCCAGAGAAGTGCAAGTTTGAGAAGTCATCAATCAAATACCTCAGGGTGATCATCTCCCACAACCATGTGGAGATGGACCTGGTCAAGGTCACCAGAGTCACTGCATGGCCGGAACCACGCAATAAGGATGTGCAGCAATTCCTTGGCTTCACAAACTTCTACCGATGGTTCATCCAGGCCTTCTCACACTCGGCCCAGGCCCTCTTCGACCTCACAAAGAAGGGTGTGCCTTGGGTCTGGGGCAACATGGAGGCAGCCACGTTCCAGGCCCTCAAGGACGCCATGACTTCCAAGCCAGTTCTGATCCTTCCAGATGAATCCCAGCCATACGGTCTGGAGGCAGATAGCTCCGACTTCGCAACTGGAGCTGTCCTGTCACAGCTGGATGCAGACAGGAAGTGGAACCCAGTCGCATTCCACTCCAAGAGCTTGAGCAAGGTCCAGTGCAACTACAAGATCCACAACAAGGAGATGCTTGCAATCGTCTGAGCCTTAGAGGAATGGCGTCACTTCCTCAAAGGCATGCAGCACCCAGTTGAGATTTGGACCGACCACAAGAACTTGGAGTACTTCTGGAAGTTGCAGAACCTCAACTGGAGGCAGGTGCGATGGTCCCTGTACTTGTCCCAGTTTGACTTCTCACTGCACCACAAGCCTGGAAGCCTTATGGGTTGTCCAGATGCCCCCCTCTCAGCATCTGGATCATGGAACCGCCTCAGACAATGAGGATGTCACCCTCCTGCACCCTGAGCTCTTCAATATCTGCATGCTGGAGGGCCTGGTCATTGCTGGCCCTGAGGTCCCCCTCCTCCGTGACATCCAGGAGGCTCTAGCTGGTGAACCGGACCTCAAAGAACCAGTCACTGTGGTGGCTCGAGACCTTCTTAAGGTCTGGGGTGCCCAGTCATCCTGGTCCACTGAATGGCACATCAAAGTGGGGCTGCTCCATTTCCGTGGTAAGATTGTTGTTCCCTGGGACAAGGACCTCTACTGCCAGATCCTTGAGCAGCACCATGACACCTGGGTCACTGGCCATGCCAGTCACTTCAAGATGCTGGAGCTCGTCTCCCAGAACTACTGGTAGCCCCAGATGTCCTGTCATGTCAGCTGGTACGTTGCCACCTGCGACCTGTGCTGCTGGACCAAGGCACTCCAGAAGCTTCCGGTTGGTGAGTTACACCCCACGGAAGTCCCAGAAGAGTGCTGGGACATCGTCTCCATGGACTTCATCGTCAAGCTTCCAGAAGTGCATGGGTATGATGCAGTCATGGTGGTTGTGGACATTCTTGGTAAGTGGGCACACTTTAATGAGTGCAGCACCTGGCTTGATGCAGTGGGCACTGCCCGGCTCTACTACCAGAACATCTGAAAGCATCACGGCACCCCTCAGAAGTACATTTCCGACTGGGGCCCACAGTTTGTTGCAGAGTTCACTACCGAGCTCTGGCGCCTCATCAGCGTTGAACCGGTGACCTCCACAGTGTACTACCCACAGACCGACAGTCAGACGGAGGGCGTCAACCAGGAACTCAAGCAGTTCATCTGGCTTTTCACTAACTACAAGCAGGATGACTGGGACAAGCTCCTGCTAGCTGCAGAGTTCACATACAACAATCACGTTGTGATGTGGACTGCGCCTCCCTTCACATGCCTCGATGTAAAGTGGGAGAGTGTGCGAGTGTTTGTCCTCTGGGGGAAATGATGAATCGCTGCACAAGACTGGCGAGTCAACGGTATGTGGTAATTGATTTGTGAGTGGTTCCCGGTCCGTACGTTTGTAAAGTGTCAAGCGTAGGAGCGGAGCGTGGATTGCTAACTAGTATACGTATTTGATGTAGCTAGAAAACCTTCCTAGTAGTCTATAGGTGTCCTGTTCTACAATCTGAACCAGGATAGGGGCGGGGGAGATGTGATGTGGGGTGGTTCACTATGGATTACCGGGGAATGTGTGTTTTTTACATAGGTTATGTGTCCCTATTGGGAGCGTCCATGCCAGGTAGGAGTGTTTCGCCGTGGAGCGGAGGAATGTTTGCTTGTCCTATCACCAAAATCCCTACTTCTTTAAACCTCTACAGAGCACCGTCTGATCCACAACTGATATGTGACTGAACTGCCGTTCAAGATGGGGTGGTGACATGAAGGCTACTCAAGCGGAGAGCCAACTGGTCGCTCGTGGGGGTAGTGCTGCCTCGACAAAGGCGAGGGAGGCAGTCGTTCAATATCGGGGAGTGAGGCGGTGATCGATGAGCTCTGAACCTACTATGGAAACCAACAGA
The DNA here is from genome assembly GCA_014462655.1 of Mycena venus. NCBI lineage: Eukaryota > Fungi > Basidiomycota > Agaricomycetes > Agaricales > Mycenaceae > Glaucomycena > Glaucomycena venus. The sequence goes on along the minus strand of JACAZI010000007.1, from coordinate 4,282,282 downwards.
AACTTATTCCCTAACTCAAAACCCAATAAAACCTCGAGAAGAGACGAATCTAATCACGAAGCTCCAAGAGAATGAGCGGGAACCAGGAAACCAGAAGTTCCAACAGTCAGACGAGTTATAGTCCCTGGCACAGAGCCTTGTAAAGGTTGGAGGGAAGGTTATGGTCCTTGTTGCGACGGAGAAACAGTGCTGTGTTGTTGCAGAAAGCGTAGGAACTCGCTTTACCGCCCACACGAGACAAAGGGGTAGGGTGGCAGACAGCCAACAGTGGTTTTTAGGAAGCGAGAACACAAGGTTCAACGGTTCCAGTGGGTTCCCAACGGTGGGATAGACGATTCAATATGCAAGACGCGATTCCAACGAGCCAATACGAGCCAGAGACGATCCGAGACGATTCAATAGTACGATTCGATACGATTCAAGGTCCAAGACCGGCGATTCAATACGATCCAAGGTCCAAGACCGGCGATTCAATACGATTCAATACGATTCAATACGATTCGAGATGTTTCCACCCAATAGAATATATGATATTCGATACAATTACAATCCTGAGATGGTAACTGGCTCGAAGACCCGGATACACCCTCTAGCGTGAACTGAGCTCACTTGAACTGGGGTGGATCGCGTGTCGATCAAGTCAGAAACCCTAGCTACTTATACTAGTCCGAGAATAAATATTACAAACAATGAAAATAAGAGAAAATGAGTCAAGACTCCGTTTATCCGTCTTGGTAAGAGTCCGGGTATAGTTCCTATTGGTTCCCAGCCTGAGCACGCCATTCCTACGCCATTCCGAGTGTATTCCGGATTACAGAGCGTCGGGCTTTTGTGTGGGGCCTGATGTAGGATTGATCCCCATCAAAGTCCTGGTCTCTCTAGCAGGGTCTCCTAGGTTTTGATTGGTGTCCCTCAAACAACTCTACCAGAACTGAGCAGTACTGGTCAATAGCTTTCGAATGATACCCAAGTTGTTGTGTTTCCAAGAAAGGGATCCAGAGAACTAAGTATAGTCCTTGTTCCAGGATAGTGATGCTAAAGATAGCATGGTTCCTTGGACGATCTTGGTGGATCAGCACCCCATTAGGGACGATCCCCATCGGTTTCCATCATCTGACAGAACGCGTCTCGCATTCTGAGCCAAACACCAATGAACAGAACTGCGAACCAAGCTGAGCATAGGTTCCAAGAGATTCCCATCGTAAGGAATCTTGTAAAATCAAACGAATATCCCCAATGTTTAACGTTGGACTGCACATTCTCCTACAGGTTTCGGAGCGAGCACCTGCCAGAGACCCCAAAGGTTACCCCTTTGTGATCCACTCGTTACTCTGTGGTCAACATCCTGCCAGCTACTTCGGGAACTCAGTACTGACACCAGTAGATGACATGCACGATGTTTCCATTGATGAAATGCGAAAATATAGTGTTTCCGTAGCCGGACACATCCACTGCATATCAGCGGGAGGTCACTCCTACTGCTTAGGTGACTGTCACGCAGCTGGCAACAATATTCTGAAGAGGGGACTCAATGAGCAAGCGATACGGCCTCAGAAGACCTTTCTTTTCAAGGGTCTTGATTGGTCAAGTCGCCAGCTCTCTTGTGTTCTCGAGAGAGGTGCTTTTGGATTCTGGAAAAGTAGATGCATTCTTCGTCTTTCCCCTGCTCTTTTTATACTCTACTCCCCGGAAGGGTTTCCATACTCTACGTGATGTGTTTTTATGTTTGGTCTCGCTTCCGCTCCTTCTCTCCTACTGCGGTTCCTTCTAGTCTCGGTCCCGCTCGTGTCCTTTCACTCAGGACCATTGACTTCCTGTTCTCGGGGCTGACTCCGCTTGCTTTTACTGAGTAAATCCTCCCCGTTATCCCGTATGTACGGTTCCGCTCGTCTTTGGCCTGAGTCGTTTCCATATCGTCGTGCCCTTGGAACCATTCTGCATTTCATGAGTCCGTTCGACTCACTATTACATGAGTCCGCTCATCTTGTTATCGCATGATTCCACTTGTCTCGCCGCAGTTTCTTCCGTCAGTGCCGCTTGTCTTGCCGTCGCACGATTCTGCTCGCCTTGTTATTGCATGATCCTGCCCATCTTTGTCTTGTCTAGCGTCCAGTCGCTGACTTCTTTTGAGGCTTGGTCAATCGATCGTGTTTCTTCAAGTGTCGTGGATTTGTACTTTTTGCACGTGTACCGGAGCGGGAACAATGTGACCGCTCACATCTCCTCCCTACTTTTGAAACGCTGATCGTCCCTGGTCGGCCGTCCTTATAAAGTCGAACAGAGCGAGGTTCAGATACTTTTCTTTCGCAATAATGGATATTTGCGCGATCAACCGTTTTCATCGCTCCATCTGGCCTATCCCAGCAGACATCAACGTGGTCCCTCCTGGGGGGCCTTTGGCAGCTCTTGGAGCACAATTTAAGGGAGAAGGTGTTCTTGATAGCGCTCGGGGTCTTTGAAGATTGTTGGGCAGCTCACCCCCGACTGTATGTGACAGAGGCGGAGTTAAAGGCCATTTGTGTCTGCATGCACGTGGTGGTGGATATCATTGTGCGTTGAGTGTCTTATGTTGTCCTGGTTTCGGCACCATTTTACAGATTCACAGTATTATGCCGCCCACGTTCGGCAAAATGAGTTGTGCTCCATGTTCAGTCAATATAACACTCTGTCGGAAGCATCGTGGATGTTCTACGAGGTGCTCGTTTTGCTCAATGTGGTGGGGTTTGAAGGGGAAGACAGAGCAGGGGAACTGGGGTTCGGTCCATTGGAGATGGCTACGCAACAGACAGAATTCTTGCTTCGTCGGGCCTGCGATACCTATGGCCTGCAGCAGAGCATCAACAAGTCAGGTCATCTCGACTACGAGGCATATGACCCCCACCGCACGATCGACCCTTTCTTCAGCAATCGTCGGGAGCCAACAAGTTATGGTCACATCGTCATCCGAGAGGCTTACCCGCCTGACTTCGATCCCAAGGACCGGGTGGAGCACTGGACCAACGCTGAGCAGGTCGTTGAGGCCTGTCTCTTGGCATTATCTCGTATGGAGGGTAGTGTTCACGTTATAATGGACGGGGATGGTGTAGTGGAACGGGTTCTCAAGGATAGCGTGGGGGAGGTGATTTCGAGCATGGTAGATTCCAGATCTTCCCTTCATACGGGTTCTAACGGGTCGAAAGGCATTCAATTCTATTGCTCCTGAGGTGGCGAGGCTGGCAGCCATTTGTACAATGGATGGGACAATGGGTCCCTCCAGGTGGAAGAGTGGTCTACAGTAATCGCCAGGCCGTTGTTGTCATAGAATTTTCTATGCTCCCCGTAGCGCTGAATTGAATGAAAAACGTTTGCCGCTATAGATTCTATGTTTCTGTATGAGGAGGTTGGTGAGGCAAAGTTATCGGATAAATGCATCGGGCTATAGGCGACGTTGCCGAACTTGTGTGTTGAAGAGTATGTAGGCATTGGATGTAGTATCGTCCAAACGCATTTAGTGCTGAGGCGTAATGAACTCGCACTTAGCCAGTGACAGAAGATGGATCGTTGCGTGTGAGTCGAGCAGACTGAAAAGTGGAGCGGAAAGAGAATCATGATTGCTGGTTCGAGATTTCCCCATTCCTATAGATTGGTGGACGGTATGGAACCATAAAAAGGCCTTCGATCGCCAGCCCTTTTTTCAAGCTTCCTCCGTCGAATGCCTTCTGTGCACACAGACGATATCGTTCACGAAAGCGCTCACTTCAATCGGGTCATGGGGAGTCCCGGGGGCGGCGCCGTTGCTCAGGAAGTTGATCAGACAGTCAACATCCTGGCGATGCTTGAGATCCCAGACGAGGAATATTTGGAACGGGAACAATGGCGTCCGACGCTCCTGATCGGGGATATAGTCCAGCGCCGTTATTCGCCCGTCGGTTTATATGCTTCAGCAAGTGCTCAATCCATCCTTCAGTTCTCTTCCTGGTTCTTTCCACCTTCCTGACCCCACTTTCCGTCGGTTACAAGGATCTATCTGCAAGCTTCTGGAGCTTATTGCATGTGCCCGCACTTTTCCAAATGCGCTCGTATTGATTTTCTTCCAATAGCACCTGATATCACTCCAAGATCCCGATTATCCATCATACGTCCAGATATGGAGCGGAAGCGAGTCTGTTTCAGTCGCGCCCCCTGAACCACCCATCTCCGATCGTGCTCGCAACGCATTTGAAATATTGGACAACATCGTTATCCAATACGGGTTTGTAGGAGAAAATACACCATTGGGCAGGGAGTTGGAGGACGGCCTGACGCATGTGCTGCGTGTGTCTCAGTGCTGGTGTGCTCTTCTCAGAACGCGCGGAGAGTACCCTGAATACGAGCGGAGCGGTTGCATGATCCATCGCCCGTCCCAGATTGGATGGTGATTGGTGTATTATCGTTTAGGCGTGATATGTTATCTCTCGAGCCAATCAGTTCAATTCATCTCTGTTTCCGTTCATGAGCCAGTTCGGCCTCCTTTGTGCAATAAAATATTGCATGGCACAATGACGGGGGCATGGGTATCGATATTCCCCCCTTAGCCCGTCTTTCTCCCGCTGAGCAGATGGAATACTTGCAAGACCATTTCCGGATGCTCCCCAGCGAAATTGACGAGTCGGGCGTCTTTGTCGGCACCATTTCTCTCGACAGATACCTATGCACGTATTTCCGGCTGTCTGTGTATTATCTTCAATTAACGGTGGATCCCTGCTTTGGGGGAGTCCGTCCGTTCCGCTCCTTCGAAGGGGAGGCCCTGTCAACCATTCGAGGAAGCGTAAGGTGCCTTCTAGAGGAGCTGGTAGGCTGATTTGTTGTTGTCGGCCATCCGCCCCGCGTTTCCTGATCAGGAATCCTACAGGTATCGCTCATACGCCAGTTTTACCCAGAGGTAGCGGATCCGTGCACCAATATTTCGTCTGTGGCCAGGTCCGTTGCCGTATCCAGCTGCGTGTCGAACATGTTCTGCATTCTGGAGAATATTGCGAACGAGTACGGTGTGGAGGGAGACAAAGACCCCGCTCGTGTGGAGAGGGTCAAATATACTCTCGCCCTGTTTTCCAAGGCAGCGGCTCTGCGTGCCTCCTCCGATGCTGTCGCCGAGTATTTGCATTTCTTCCGCTCGGGTTCCATGTGCTACATTCTGTCCCAGGTCGTGTACGTGCCTCCGGTTTGATGGCTGTTTCCACCATTCCTAGGATGGCCCTTCGTTTTGCGCTACTGAAGGACGCATCGCTCGGATCTGCTCGTATTTTGCAAACATGATCGCAATACAAAGTGTTCTATGTTGATTTCGACACTGAAGAAGAGCTCGTTTGCTACCTCTGCTGCCCGGAGGTCATTTCTTACTGCCAGAACGTCTTGTGTCCGCTACGCAACATCGTTATGTTGGTTCAAGACCGCTTCCGGTCGCATCCTCCCCAACCTGGGGACACTCCTTGGCTCTGCACCCAGTTGTCGCAGTATCTTCACTTGCTGGTATGCCTACCTCGTCCCACACTCAATATGGACTGCTTATCGTGTTCAGAGCTTTGTTGCTGATGCCGTGACACCAGCCGTTTCCTCCATTGCCGGGAAGCGGATCCTGACACCCTCTATCATCTGCATGTCATTCATGGCCCGCTTGGTTTGCAAGTTTGGGTATGACAGCGATAATATCGATGCACTCGCGGGGTACAATAGTGGGAACATCGAGTTGGTCCTTGAGCATGCTAACAACACCTTGGAGGCCATGTCCGCTCGTCTTGGTGACATCCTTGGAAATTCTGCTCCATCCATGCCCGAATTGCTGGTCGTCCCTGACGCCGATTCAAAACCCGCCTCGATTTCCATTATCCCGATGTCGTTGTTATCTGGAATTGGGTCCGACGCTGACGTTAGTGCTAGTGTGAGCGAGTTGGGTAGTTCTGGGTCATTTGACGCAGTGCTGTCTCCGACCCAGTGATATGGAGCATGTTTTCAATGTATCTCCATCCGTAGTCGGTCCTCTGCTCGTGTATAGAGAGAGATCTTTTTATAAGAGAGTGATCGTCCCCTTCAGCTGCTTTCCAGCATTCCTCTATGCAGTCCGAGCGCCCTCCCCGCACTACTGCTGAACTGATTGCCATCCCTTCTGCCCTTCATCTCCTCCTTTCCCCATACCTCCTCCAAATCCTGAACGTCAATTCGTACGGCCAGAAGCCAGACGGGCTCTACTGCTTTTTCGTGGAGGTCGTCGGTCCATACAGTCGGCTCCTAAATAAGGCCTTCCCTTCTGCTGCATGGTGTGCCAACCACATCTCGCCTGCTAGCAAAGGCTTCCTCCTGCCTCACGTTGGTAACTTCCTTTGTTTCCTGGTATGTTTCCGCTCGTGTTCTTTTCAATTGCATCTGATTCCAAAAATTTGGCCAGGGACTTGCACACGTCGTGGCCACGCAAACGGCAGCCCTCGTTAACCGGCCCACTACAGTCCCCTCCGAATGCATCACTGTCCTTGGATACATGCGGAAATTTCATCATCTTCTTGGCCGCCTGTCTTATGGCTTCAGAAAAGATGCCGAAGAAGTCTATTTCCGCTTAGTGGAAGAGCTGATGCAGTCCGCCCGATTGTCGCATTCCTCTAATCTGGCCCCAACCAACTTCCCGTACACCGCTGGTTTGGAACACGTCCCCTGCGTTCCTTCGTGGACAGCAGAGCAAGTAGAACTGTTGATGTCGCAGGAACTGGTAGACCCCTGGGTGGCTGGGAAGTACTGGGTCCGTGAGCAAATCCAAGATTGCGACCGGGCGGGGAAGGATTTGTCAAAGATGCAGGCGAGCGTTGGAGGAGGGGATTGGTATCCCGATATTAGTTCATCATCCTCAGAATAGTCCGCTCGTGTATCCGTTGGTCGTGCCGAAATAATTTGATACTCACGATCTGTTTCTGCCTTGCTGGTATAAGAGTCCATCCGTAGTCGTAGTGGGGGTCCTGTTTGGAGACCCTTCGGCAAATTTTCTATGGAGCTGGGTGGATCGAGGTCGCCCAAGAGCTTCCTCAGGAAACTCAGCAGGCCGTGGAAGACGCGCGTCCGTGATGTGGCACAGGCAATCCATATGTCCTACTCAGAACGTCCTCCAGTCGTACTTTTGGTGGCCGAGCTTGCAGCCACAAGGGCGATGGTATGAGTGCTCCGCCTCATTCTCTGTACCCTGCTCCATTCCATGTGACAGCTGTCGTTGGGATTTTGCCGGCCTTTGTGGTCCGATTCGTCGTCAATAAAAATCTTCTTCGTCCCCTCGACCGCCCTAATGAGCTTCGCGACGCCTGAGCATTTCCTTGGTGAAAACGGCTATATTGGGGATTATGACGAGAACCTTTGTGAGGGTGTCCTGGATTCCTGAACGACGTGAAAGAATACCAGCACCCGACTCCAGTGCAGGTTTGGAGAACATTTCCGGGCGCCCCTTTCCGTGGCTTACAGGAACCGGTTCAGAGCCGGCGCTGCATTGGATATCCATGGCGAAATTTCCAAGATCTCTAGCATAGTGTCAGATTGCCTGCACTGCGACCACCCACCAAAATCATGCGACGGTGGCGATGCGTAACGAGTGCGGCGGGGTTATGAAAGGTCTCTCGCGTAGTTAGTCTCTCTTTTTTGCGATGAAATGTAGCCGCACTGCTCGTAATTTATCCTGGTTAGTGGTCCGTTCGACATTGAGCAACGAAAAAAGCGAGCGGAGACCTGCCCAGGGAGGAACTTATAAAGATGCAAGTCATTCCCTTAATGAGCCCATCCATCCCCATGTCGAATGGTGTAGGACATAGGCGGTTCGACGAGATCACGTTGATTCTCCTCTCAAAGCTGCATCCTGCGTTTTCCACCGCATCGACTCCTCATATGATATGCTGCCTGGATTCAATGTGGGTGTCACATGTCCGTGTCCTTGCACAGGTCCTGCACGAGACATTGCACCGTCGCAACATAGATACCTTCCCGCTAGGAATGCTCAAGCAGGCCCGTACTGGTGTCGGAGTATTGTTGTCGAATATGGTGAAGCGATTTCCAACAACTCCGACCCATACTCTCTCCTGACCGATTCCCCTGACAGATCCTACTCGGGTCCGTTCGAGTTTTTGCGTACGCCTGACCAAGATTTGCCGTTGCACTACCATATCTCGCCCTTCGCAATGTTATGCTTCGTGATGGCAGAGAAATTTGTCTTTCAGGTTGGATTCGATGGAGATGAGGTAGCCGCCAATCGGGAATCCATTTTCGCGGCTCTCGATGCGTTTCAACTGGCGATGATCGTCCGGTCTGAATACCTGACCACGCTGTGCAACGCTCCAGGCTTTACTTTTGATTCCGTGGACCCTTTCGATTATGGAGTCGGCAATCACACCAAACCGCAGCAAGTGTATGAGGTAGAGATGAGCGGACGTCTCACCCATCGTTTTGGCAGTGGTTTGGAATGGTACGAGGGTACGCTTGGAACCACTGCGTATCGTTTCCCTGTGTGCCCGCCCCCAGTATCGCATTATCGAGACTGTTCCTAATTTGCCTGTAGATACGCCCATGACAGAAGAGACTGGAGCGGAGGCCATATCCCATCTGGTTTAGCACGTGGCACCGTAGCAAGCCGTATCCCCGTTGTGTAGCTGCCTGTACCTGTCTTGATTTCCTGAATTCGATCTGAGCATATGCTCCCACCAGTGAAGCGTCGCTTCTCGGGTCGTGTTCTGCTCAACTTCTTCCCTTGTTCTGTCCTCCCTACTTTTGGATGCTCTGCCCTATAAAGGGGCCCGCTCGGTTATTTACTTCACGTTCACCTTTGTCGCCCATCTTCTATGGCCCTCTACACTGTAGACTCCGCTACCCCCATTCTGTGCAGCCTGAGTCTGGGTTGAGAAATCCTGTCTTCAGAGTTTTATATCCTGCCCGAGGGTATCGATTCCTTTTTCTGACGACGCCTCCGTCTGTTCGTCCATACCCTAAGGCGCGCCGCTACCCGGGATTTCTGTTACCTGGATCGTCTCCCCCAGTATCCCATCACCGAGCATCGCAAGCTGGTGTCCTGGATCGAGGTCCTGGTATGGCACTTTGTAAGAGTTTGTTCCATGTTTCGAATCCTTTGTTGCTTATTACTGTCCTCCTCCCATAGCGTCTCGTAACAAAAACCATGGAGAAGCGGGACAGTAGCCTTGCCAAGGGTGAAATCTCGTGGGCCGCCATCAACTATCAAATCCCTGGCGAGGCATTCCATATGCTCCAGCTCGCCTCATTCCTTTGTCATTTTGTTGGGTATACCACCTGTGATGACTCGGTGGAGAGCCTCCACCCAACCATACTTCTTCCTCTCATTGAGGCAGCATCCCATTGCATGATAATGAGCGGGTGTTGGGGAGAGTACCCAGAGTACGATCGGCAAGGCCGGCTTCGATACGCAGAACTTCTTTGCTCCCCTTCCCTGCCCCCGTTCCTTTTTTGGTCCCGATGTGCAGACACTCCGGCCCAATTTGAAGACTCTGGTGGCTCCTATGGGATTTACTGGTGGGTCCGTTCGTATATTTCCCAATCCGTGGTTCTTGACGCACTCCACTTTTCTCCTCTCCCCTTCTCCCAGATTCCGCTTCTGCATTTCATGAATTTAACCTGCTCCCTAACAAACTCGACTCTGCTCTTGAAGTTGTTGGACTGGGGATCTAGTATTGCTCCCATTCGTCCCGCTTCCGGCAGGGCACCTGAGGGAGCTGCTGTCTGCCGTTGCGCGGTGTTTTATCCATCACGTAACGTGTATAGGATCGTATCTCTCCAGTGTCCCATCCCTTTCCTTTTCTTCATTTCTTGGTTATTATGTTGTTACTTTATTAGGTAGACGGATCTCTGTGCGTAGAGGGTCATGTCTGGTCGTCTGTGTTATCCATTTAGTGTGAATCGTGATTTTTCGTTCGTGTTTCCGAGGGTGACCAATCCTCATAACTCAGTTCCTTCTCGCACCAGTGTGAGCGTCATCATGTCTGGGGGCCCCCCTCTTATAGACTCAAAATGCAGCGCTCGATAATTCGCGTGTCTCATACATGGGTTTTCGGAATTTCCGATGCAGTGGCCAGCTGCCATGTGTTCTTCGTGTACGGTTGCCGCCGTACTCCCATATATCGTGGTTCTTCCAGTATGCACTGCGAGTGGTGCATCCGCTCGATCCTCGTCGGATCAGAGCACTCTATAATCGTTGATTGCCCTGTTTCAGGTGTCCGCCCAATGTTTGCCAGCTCCTTTGATTGCCAAAAGTTCCCATATTCTCGCAGCACACAAGTAGTGTAGCCAGGGTACTCCTTTCCTCTGCCCAGCTCCTGCCTGACCTGTTCTTGTGGCAGATTTAGGGGATCCCGCCCAAGTTCTGATTTCTGGTATGTCCAGTCGTGCACACATAATTCTCACTATTTCTCCCCGTCCTCTGGTATTGAGCTTTCGTTGATATAGCCGCCCCGCCCGTCATTGCCTCTGCTCCCCTCTTGTCCGCCCGCCACCGTAACTTATAAATATCTTCATTCCCGCCCTTGTATTCTGATTTGAATTGCGCCGCCTTCTAGCGCCAAGCGCCACCGCATATCGCTTGCATCTTTGCTTTTGTTTGTTTCATCAGGTTCGGTTCCCATGCTGCGCGTCGCGTGTCGAAGATTAAGTTTCGCGTCCTATTTTTGCATCCATCTTGCTCTTTTCCTCTTTCCTGCCTTCCGCTTCCCTCTGTCTTCTGCTAATCCCTTTCTCTGGTTTCCTACCCCCTGCTTTCCGTGTACTCCTTTGCCACCCGTCGTTTCTCCTGCTCTTTTTAGTTTCTATCTCCAGTGAGTCCAATCGTGTCTGGTCAACAGAGGTTCCTGGGGGAGCTCATAGACTGTTTTACAGTCATGACCTCTCCCAGCAAGCCTTCGTTGAGCAAGATCATCCTCAAGGGCCCTATCGACACCCCCTGCCAAAAAGCCCGAGCGCCCAAAGCCGTGTCCACTATATGGGGCAGGCAGGTCGCGACCCAAAAATATCATTGATAACCTGATCACCATGCTCTCTGACAACGACGATGACGACCCACAACATCGTGGAAGTGGAAGTGATCAACAGTGGCGAAGACAAGAAGGACGACGAGGAGGACGAGCTCAAGGCCCATGTACCAAAGAGGAAGCGCACAAAGGGCAAACACGTCGTCCGGTCTGTAATCCCCACTCCGCCAATTAAGTGTGGTGGTTCTCGTCCCCCGCTGTCGGGGGGCAGAAAGGGAAAGGGAAAGGCAAAGCAGATGCCTACGTCTGCTGATGCTCCCCTTCCTCCTCCACTCAACTTCGTCGTGAGCAATCCTACCCCTCTCGCGACCACCTCTTTTGTCAAACCCTCGTCCCCAATCCTCATGCGCCCATCGTTCAGTCCATCGCCTCCCTCGAGAAGTCCTGAGCCGTTGTTCTCACCCACATCGCTGGACTATACGAGCGGCTCAAGACCTATACTGCCGACTGGACCCTGGAACCCGTCGCCAAAATCCCGCCATTCGTGCGCAACGACGTCCCGCCACCCATCGACTACACTGGAGAGCCGGAACTCCTACCGAAGCCTCCCGCTCAACCTCTTCTGCCTCCCAATGACGCATCCCTCGAGGAACAATTCGAGCATACCCAGGCGGTCACCACCTGGGAGACACAACACTTCACCTCTCAGCGCCGGTACAATGAATTGGTCGCACGCGTCCTCCAGTTCCAGAGAAACTGCCAAGCGGAACAGCCGCTGCGGCACAAGGAGGAGCAGGACCGCCTTCAGCAAAAATACAAGGCCGCGGTCGCCACCCGAGAGAAGGTTGTTGAAGAACGGAAAGGGGAGCCTCTGCAGATCTGGCACCAGTATAAACGGTGTCTCCATCATTTGAAGGAGATCGATGCAGCACTCTGGGTGGCGGCTGATCAGGCGCATGACATCGACGCTGGGCTTCATGCTCTCGTCGCGCTTGCCGTGGAGATTCATCACGTCACCGGTCTCGTTCGTGCCGCTGGGTACAATGGCGCTTTGAGCGCAAACGGGGTCATGGACTTGATGGCGGATGCGGCATTTTTGGAAGAGGAACTGGTGAACATGAACTATCGGGAGTGCCCGCCCCCTTCTAACGCTCGCCTCCCCCCCACAATCTCTTTCGGCACCATCACCATCCCTCTGCAAAAGCGTCCCACCGGCGATCTGCCCGAGAACACTCCGCCTCGGAAGCGTCTCCATCCAGGTCCCACTACTCGATCAGCTGAGGACCAAGCACTAATGGACGAGTACCTCTTCAAGTCCCTGGTCCACCAGGCAGGGCTCCAGAACGCCGTTCTGAAATTCGTGAAAGGTCGTCGTTTAATGAGGGGGAAGGTTCGTTTGTAAATTTCTTCTCCTTCCCTTCGTTCCCTTAAATCCCCCTTCTTCTTTCTTCAGGGGTGCAAACGCTGCCTTCGGCTCGGGCCCTGTATCATTCTGAAGGATACCGAGGCAGACGTAGAGAGAGACCTGCTTGTGGTGCAAGCAAAACGCACGGGGCTGTGTTGAGGGCAGTTCCGGGTTTCACGAAGCGACCAGTATGTCTCCTTATTTTTCCCTATACTTCTTTTCCTGACCTTTCTTCCCTTCGGCTAGACGAATTCATACATTTTTGGAATCGCGACACTAAGGCGGCGTATGACAGGGCGACCAAAGCATTGCTTCTTCCGCTCGAGGTGTTGGAGCAGCACAAGCTGAAGGTTCCAGTAATGCCTCCGCACAGCGACTCCCAGCAGGCTTCCCCGTCGCCGTCTGCCCCATTGTTGTTGAGCGCTGTCGTCACGAGTGGGTCTAACTTTACCCTGGAGGATGTTCCCGCTCCTCAGCCCGAGAGTGCCATGTTCGCCCCGGATCCTTCAACCTTCCTGCCCCTCGTCCCATCTGGGGGCCCTCGCTATTCGTATGGTCTGGAGGACCTCACCCCCGAGGTCAATGGTTACGTGTGGTTCCCTCCTGAATCGCGAGTTGGTCGTACTGCTCGTATCAACATACCAGCGGAGGAGGGGTCCCTCGACGAGCAGATTCAAAACCTCGTGGTCCGGAACAAGTGCGTGTCAGCGCTGTCGTCGTTGATGTACCGCCTCAACCTGCATCTCGCTGGGTCCAAGGCAGTCTTCCGCATTATCGAGACGTCTGACCCCGAGCGCTTCCCTGTCCCTTTGTATCGCCACTCCGAGGAAAGTATGCCTGCCATTCATAGTCCAGCATTCCCTGTCCAGATCCCCGAGTCCTGCGATCCGAGCCTGTGGAGTGTCAGTGCCGGGGCGTATCGCGAGTCTGTCTCGCTCGCTGTCCGTCAGATGCGGACCCTTATTGGGGCAGAGGATCGCGAACTCCTTCAGGGAGGCGAAGTGCGCCTTCCCTCAGCGCTTCCTGCTGATACTCCGCTGACTCGGGACCTTTATCGATGGATGTGGGGTGTCGAGGAGGGGAATGCCGCAGTGTCCGGGCCCCAGGTGCGTCACTGTACTAACTTCTACCCCATTTCTGACATCCACCTCAGCCTCTCTTCCTCCCAAGCGACTCTCCCGCCCCTCCCGTTGTCGATGTGGCCGCCCTCGCTGCCCTAGTGGCAGAAAACGCTCCGCGTGTCGATGATCCTCGCGCTGTCCTTTCGGTCCGTCCCAACATCGAGGGTGACATTGCCATGCCGCCCATAAATCCTTCAGCCAGCGACCCCCCGCACCTCGTCGAGACCCTCGACCCCGCACACTTCTGGCGGCCCTTTGTCATCTACAGATAACAAGTCCCCCTCCGTGAGCTCCACTCTTACGTCACCCGCCCCGCTGCTAGCCGCAGCAAGTCGTCAGTCGTCCGTTGGATGGTCTTCGAACAGGGACATTGTGTTTGGGTTTGAGGAGCGCGAGACATCGCTTTCTCAACAACTTCGAAACAGCGGACTGGGAGTCAGGGGGAGTCGCATATCACCGGTCGTCGAGGGAGAGGAGGAAGTGGTAAAGGCTGAGCTTTCTGAGGAGGAGCCCGTCGACAAGATCTTGTGGGTCAGTGCTCCTCCTGGCGTTGTGGATACCGAGGACATCGTCATGGGCGAGGACTCCGAGCCCAGTGGTCTGCTCTCCCCCATCCATTCTCATTCTGCTTCTCCCTCGTTGGACATGTCGGAGTAGTCAGGCGGCATAGCCATTTCCCATGTGTTTCTGTGTCGTCCAATGTTTTTTTCTTTGCTGCTGTCGCTGTGCGCCCCTGCCGTGGGCCAAAATAATCTTGTACATGTATGTAAAAAAATATTTTTTTCCTGTAATTGAATTTGCTTGTTCCCCCATCTTGAGACGAGTTGAGGTTGATTCATGCCCTCCCCTTCTTCTCAAGTCCCTCAGTTTTTTTTTTTGAAATAAATTATATTCAAGAAACTGAGTCAGAAGGACAATGACAGAAAGATATGGGGCAGAATACATGTGTTGCTGCCCAGTGATAGGGTTTTTTATCGAGCGGGATTGCATAGTTGTCTTAGACCTCTTTATTGGCTGCGCCTTGGCTTGTTCCTTGGTTCTCCCAATGGCTTCTCTGCCCGTCGTCTTCCTCCCTACTATTTGTAATTCTTGGTCCGCGCCACTCGCCTTTGTCGCAAGTATCAGTTCATTGGCTCAGATTGTCCTTCCCAGTCCCTGACACCGTTGTCTCCCCAGATAGGCAGCCCATACCCCTTGTCAATGAGCTCTTTGTGTTTTTCGACCAGCTTGGTCACCAGTACTAGGGTGTTGGATCGGGAGTAATATGGTATGAGGCGGAACGCAGCATATGGTTCTACCGCAACCGCTCCATCAAGCTCGGATAGAATATACGCTCCTCCCTTGTTCCTCCGTACCACTATCATGGGGCCAAAGTAGTGTGGCTTGCTTTTTCGCGAGTGCTCACTCTCCACCTTGGAGTTTCGTATGAGCACAAGCCGCCCTGGTTTAAAGTTGAAGTCCACTATCTTGCCCTCATTGTCCTTTTCCCATTGTATTATAGAGCGGATTCGATCTTTGTATATCTGGGAGCGTATCTGATCCAGTTCCTCCCCCTCACTTCATCAACCGGAGCGCTCTTGCAGCGATCATCTCCTCCATTGACATCCGCCTATCCTGAACTGGGGCCATGTAGGTGGCTTCTGTTATGTCGAACGGAAAGAGCAGTTCTACTCCGTGCGCCATCCAGTAAGGGGGAGCAGCCCGTGGCTTTGCTAATGGAAACCCGCTCAGCCCAGAATACATAAAATATTCTTTTGGTCCAGAGATTTAGGTCGCTTTCACATGCCTTGACCACAGCTTCTCATACGGGATGGTGCCTCCGCTCGATGACTCCTTGCACTTGAGAATTGTATCCAGAGATGCGGATGTGGTGGATATTGAATTTCTGGGCTAGCCATTCCACCGCTCTTACCCATGGTTGGCCATTATACGTAGAGATTTCCATGATGGCACCCCATCGACACATTATTTCTTCGAATAAGAACGACCCGATTGCCTGCGTGTCCTCGTTTACCATCATCCTCCATTCCGGCCAGCCGCTAATGGAGCACCTTGTGTGTGCCACAGTATGGAAACCATTTACCCGTGGAAGGTACATGGTGTCAGCATAGACTTTATAAAATAAGGGGAGTGGCATGGCTACGGTCGGTGGGAGTAGGATTTTCTCGTTCGCGCGAATCTGGCACTCATGACAGGTGTTCAAGTACCAATGGAGGTCCTGGTCCATCATTGGCCACCAGAATCGGTCGGCAAGATGTTTTAGAATGATAAAGTGGGCTTTATGCCCCAGATCGTCGTGGAGTTGGCTCAGGATATCGGGGCATTTCCACTCCTCCAGGTAGAGTTTGTGCTCTCCTCGTGGGTCCTTTTTCCAGAGCGAGTCACCAGTGCAGAAGAAATCTCGCACTTTCCTAAGGAAATGCTTGTACTCCTGCTTCCCTAGTCCGCTAGGCCGCTCGAGGTCACCAAGGAATTTGTACACTCGGAGAATACTTTCGTCCGCCTCCCTAGCCTTCCCTGTTCGAGGAATCTTGACCTCTGGGTCGGTCGATCCAGCAACCAATACCAATACTGCCTCCACTCAAGTGCCGTTTGGCATTGCTTGTTCATACGGGTTGATACAGATGTTTCAGAATGATTTCGCTGCAAGCGGATACCGCTCTCGAGACCAGTTGACAGCCACTATAGAAAAACCACATGCCTGGTTGATCCATTCCTCCACATCATCCTCCTCCCTCTGGGTCTTCTGGGGCAGATGGCCGCCTAGACAGACCATCTGGTGCATGCGAAATACCGGGGGTATGTTCGAGCTTGAAGTCAAAAAGCAGGATAGCCGCAATCCATCTGTTCATGGCTGCATTGGGTTGGAGATCAGGGTTGTTAAGCATGCCCTTGATGTATTTCGCATCTGTCCTGACCAGCAGGTCTTTCGCACCAACGAGGTATATCCGGTAGGCTCAGAGCGCCCTGAACAGGCCGTACAGTTCTATCTTCGCCTGCGAGTACCGTGATTCCCGCTCGTTCCAGGTAATGGAGCCAAAGCGGGATGGATATTCCTGCCTGTCCTCGCCGACTTGTAGTAGGATGAATCCTACTGCTATGTATGATGAATCGACCGAGATCACAACTTGTCGGTCGGAACTGTAGTCTATCATACGGATAGCCGGTGATTCGATGAGGATTCGTTTCAGTATCTCCATGGAATGTTCTTGTTCTGGGCCAAACTCAAAGTCCGCTCCTTTCTGGGTGAGGGCCATGAGCGGGCGAGAATGGATCGCGAAGTCCTTCATAAATATTCGCATCAGCCCGAGCGTACCCAGAAACGCTCTGACTTCAGTGAGACTTTCGCAGGGCAGCCAGTCCTGTATTGCTTGTACTTTTGATTTGTCCGGACACTGCCCCTCGTAACAGCAAACGTGTCTGACCACTTTTATTCTAGGGACCGCCAGGGACGATTTCCTGGCATTGAAAGTACCCCTCACGTGCCTCATCTGATGTAGCAGCCGGTTTATATTCACCATATGTTCCCATACAAAGCGCCTGATCCCTGGGTTTTGAGTAAGGGTCTCGTATTCTCCGTTTGTGATGTAGTAGTCTTTTCCACCCTTGGCAGGTATATCGTTGACGAACGGCTGCATAAGGTGGGGAATCTCGTCCCTTAGAATGAACGCAATGTCTCCTTGCTGTACTTGTACTGCATTCGTATACCCCTGCAGTAACCTAGTGAGGCGGAGGGTCCCAAGAGGAGACTGGAACGTCATGAAGTCCCACGACGCAGAATCAAGTACTCAGTGGTTGAATCTGACGTAAAGGTCAAACATTCCGTAGATCACGCAGCCACCGAACGACTCCGTGTAAACTTCCAGTATAGGTGGGCACCCCGCATCCTTTATTGTGACCGCATTGAGCAGTTGCAGGTTGTGCACGATCCTGAGTGCTCCTTTCTCCGCTTTAGGGACACAGAACCAACTGGATCGGTAGGAAGAGGAAGATGATTCATAAACCCCCGAAGCTATCTTTTTCTTTATTATGTCTACGACCTGGTCTCTTATCCCAGGCGGAATCAGGATGTTCTTGTGCTGCCAGGGAGTGTGGGCAAGTACCGGGAACTTGACGGGTTCAAAGTAGTCTTCCCTAAACCGGCCCTGCTCCGAATCATCCCATGCAAACGCCATTTCATGCGTTCGTATGACATCTGTCACCAACTTCTCTTCTTCCGCCCATAAGAATCCGTCCGGGTTTATATTCATGGCATCAAGCCGTTCCTTCGTGACGCGTTTACCAGGGATGAAGTCGGGTGGGTGCGGATTTAATAGCGGCATCCCTTCTAGAGGGTTGGACAGAAAACAACGGACCACCCTAAATTCTTCTGGCAAGCTGGCCAGCACGGAGTGGACCTTCTTCGCTGCGGGTTTATACTTCTTCTTCTTTTCTTTTATTTGCGGCATCTCGTCCACCGTTGTTTTTACAGTAAATGCGTGAATTGTTTCATTATATTCATATGCCTGGAGCAGGCAGTATTGCAGGTATGCAGGTGACACCTCCCATATTTGCTCCGTGTCAGTGATTTCTATTGCACGGCAATGATGCACGTTGGTCCCCTTAGGCACAGAGTGAAGGACGATAGGTGGGGCCAGCCACTTCATTTTAAACAATGGGACGCGTTCCTGGAACAGGACGGCTGGCCATTCTGAAGTGGCTGTGTTCAGTAGTAGTCGGTACTTCTGTAGGATGTGGGTTGGGGATTGTCGAGAGGCACGCTGTTTTGTTCTAGCAGAGCGCCTGCCTACAGGCGTGCCTCCGCCCTCTGAAAACCCGGTCCTGATCCATTCGGTGGGCGTTGGTGAACCTGTCCCTTGTTTGTCTTTTTACAGGTGGGAATGGTAGCCTTCCGACCGGTGTTAGGGCAGGTGATAGTAATTTCCTGGCTTCCGTCCGTATTATCCGTTGTCTGGCAACTAGTGAAGCGCAAGAACGGCCTCCCTATTAGCAAGTTGAATGGGGCTCCCTGTACTACGTGTACTTGGAGAGGGAGGTCGATCCCCCTGACGGTGAAATTTAGGTCAGCAATCACCCCAACCGTTGCATTGGACTGCGAGTTTGCCGACTGCATATTCAGGATCTTCTGGGGGTCCAATCCTACCCCTAGTTGCAACCATATGTCCTTGTTCATGGCAATGATTTCAGATCCCTGGTCCAGGATGGCCTCCACTTGGAGACTGTTATTGATCAATGGGTCTATAACCCTCAAGGCATCAATCTCGGAGGAAGTGAGTTTCTCCTCGTATTGAACTCCATTATTCTCCTCATATCGGATGACGTATTGCTGTTCTTCTTCCTGCCTGAATCCTGGGTCTATGTATGCCACTTCCACGTTCGGCAGTTTCTTCGAGATGAGTAGTTCCTTCATATACTTCTGCCCGTCCGGGCATATAGCAAAGGAACTCCCTGGTGGATATCTCGAACTTATTGCCGAGCACCTGGTCTACCATTAGGGAAGCGTTGACTGTGTCTTCTATTGGCGCCCGATATTTTGGTACGAAGGGTTTCGGGAGCTGGGGTGGAAGCACAGGTACTTGCGGTAGCTTTCCTGCTGGTCTGGGTACTTCTGCAGGGGAGAACACGACCTTCTTCTTAGCTGCCGAAGGAGGTTTCTGCAGCATTTGTACCCCGTCAAACACCTCCCTGGGCTTGTTCCGTTCCACTTTCTTCTGGGACTCCAAGAAGGATTGTATCTCTTCTGTCAATAAATTGTTTAGAGATATAGTCCTGTTCTCGTGATACGCCAAGGTCTCCGCTTCTCTCTCCTCTTCTTCCTCAGCTACAGACGTGGCCATGTACAGCATATGGGGCAGTTGCTCGCGCTCGTAGAGATTTGCGGTCGCTGGCGCTCCATTTCCCTGCTGCTTATGCCAGTTGTCGATTTGCTCAACAAAGTTCTTTCCAGGAACAGATCGTGGAAGATACATTCCGTTGGGCAGCACTATGTGGTTAGTTTCATTACGCTTGCACAAACCTTTCTTGATGTATTCGTCGATCACCGGGCAGGCCCTCATGAAATGTCCGTTGTCTGAGCAGAATCCGCACTTCCCTTCCTCGAACACACTGTTCGGCCCCCTGTTGTTAAGGGTCTGCTGTTGGGAACTCCTGAATGCCTGGTTCTGAGGGGGCAATGGTCCAGGCAGGGCGGAACTCCATCGTGTCTGCTTAGTGTTCGGCATGGGTGGTACCACGGGTGGATCGGCCCGGAACCGCACCCGTGGCCAAACGGGTACGGTTCGGCGGGTATACAACCGTGGTAGGAGCTTCACTACCGTGGTTGCCACTATCGTAATATACCGTCAATTAACCGCGGTATAGACCACAGGTCGTAACTCAGATTGGGGCCATGGTAGCATTATACCCAATTATTTAAATTTATTTTCCTTCAGACATACACGCAATAGGGATTTCAAACATCATTGATTGAGAAATGTCTATGAGATACTATTCCAACTAGCATATCTTATGAAGGAAGGGACGGAGCAGGAAGAGGGGGCAGTGGGTGTGAGTGAGCAAGAGGACGGATATAAATGAGGACAGGGAAGGAAGGAACGCATAGCGTGGGTGGCGAGAAGAGCGTACCAGGAATATCCCCTGCCCCTGGACTCATCGACACCAACGATGTCCTCTTCGGTGCATTCTTCCTATGCGTAGACAGCGTGTGCATGGGTTTAACAGGCTGCTGTGCCCCAACGATGGTGCCCTTGTTTTGCGGGTGGGCTTGCGTCGCGATGGCACGGTTGCTGGGAGGCGAGAGCATTAGCGAGGGCAGGAGAGTGTAATTAAAAACAGAAACGGCGAAAGAGGGGAGGGAGGGAGGAATGAAGGAGGACGAGGTACGGGAGGACTAGTAGGAAGTAGTGGGAGTGGCGTGCGAAGCAAAAATAGAGTATAAAGAGAAGAACTCGCGACTCACGAGAATAATCCCTTCACGAAGGGGTTAACGCTTCCACCTCGAGCTCCTATGTCTTGTCCCCTTGTCTCCCAGGAGGAACACGAAGTGGGGATTGAGCGCATCGAGGTTGCGGGCCTGCACAACACATCAGCATCTTCCAGAAAAGCAAAGAAAAAAACAAAAAGAAAACGAGGGTGAGTGGATGAATGGAGAGAAAAGAAAGAGTGGGTGCAGGAAAGAACACTCACCAAGAACCCCTCACTACTATGTGTCACTGGCCCATTGTAGTGGCTATTCATGAACGTTGGGAAGCTGTCCTGTCCGCCGCCCATGGAAGTGCCCTTGGAGCTGTCACCGACGCCTCTGCTCTTGAAGGAGGAATGGTTCCCCCAGCGCTTGGCAAAGGCCTCGACCATGGTGTCAGTCTTCTTGGGGGCGTGTCTAGTAAGATCGTCGTAAGCAAAATAAATCAAACGAGGGAAGAAGTATGAATGGAGCAGGGAGGGAAGACGTACCTCTCCTGGTCATCCATAACATGCATCAGCCCACCCGGCCTCATCTGCATCATCCGCAAGCAATCGCTATTATCATAGATTCACAGTAGCCGCCCCTGCGCCGGCAATCCACCTCGGTATAATCCCCGCCGTTGTATACTCCACGACATCCCTCTCAAACAGCCTCCCCAGCGTATGTGCTACAAGTTGCTCATTAGCGAAGTTCACGCAAAAACTGGTCCAGCGAGTTGGGACGCGATGAGGGGTTTTGCAGGTCTGGAAGGTCGAACAGGCCGATGAAAGTGGCGAAGTTGTCCCGGCCGAGCTGCTGGTTGATGTGCTCGTTGAGCCATGCAAAGAGGAGGGAGTAGAGCGTCTTGGCGAGGTCATCGTGATTGTCAGAGGCACGGTCTACACAACTCCTTTTTGACAAGCCGCGTTTTGTATAACGGCATGGATTCAAGGCCCGGGGACGAGGGCAAACCGCCAAGGAACTTGGAGACGAGTGAAAGGCAGTCAATATTCCGCACAACCAGGCAGTCCGCATGAGGTTGATGTGGAACTCAAGCTGCTCCGGCCTGCCCAAGGTAAAGGATCATAGCGAGGAGCTGGCATGTTTGCACGACGTGCCGCTTGCTCAGGCCGATGATCTTGAGCGCGAGCTTGAGCTGCGAGAAGCGGGAGGCGTCGTCGCTGAGGCGTGCAGATGAAGACGGGTGCCGAGGTAGCGGTATGGCATCTTGCTGGGCCCGTCGAGGAGATGGAGGTGCGTGTGCTCCCCAGGAAATAATAGAAAATGTGGAAATTGTGCTCCCCGCTTGGGGCTCAGCACGTAACTCTCACTCCCGAAATTCAACGCTGTCTCGTGCTCGTTGTTGTGGGCATTCGTGAACCGACTTTGCATATCAAATGGGTCCAAATCGGTGTTCTGGCGCAGGGCCCCGTGCTCATTACTGTATTCATCGTCGTCCCGCTCATACAGGTCCGCACGCTGGAATGGGGACACGTTCGTAGCGAGCAGAAGCGCGGCGGAAGAGCCAAAAGGGTCGGAGTATGCTTCCCCGCTAGCGCTGCTGCCCCACGGCGCCTCACCCATTTCAAGCATTGGCGAGCCCGACGTGTACAGCGTGTATGGGTCTACAACTGCAGTGTCACCTCAACCAGTTTTGCTCCTCGCTGTCGCGCGCCTGGAGCTGGTCCTTGAAGCGGTGGAACACCGCTTGTGTGAGATATACCTGCAAATGTTGTGTTAGTGGCCCATCACCAAAAGTGGAAGGAAAGGCCCACCTTTTATACCCCCGCAACGACATCCATCCAGCTGGTATGGTAAAGACTTTATAAAAAACCAGGCTAAGTATCATCCTGGCCTTTTGCAAAAGCCCAAGATAATGTTTTTACACTGTTTTTGCAAAATCCCAGGCTAACTAGCATAGAGTTAGTGTTAAAAAAATAGAATAAAACAGCATAGCTGGGGATTGAACTCATGACAGCTAGAGAGTGGTTATGTCATCAATAAGGCATACCCTGTTACCACTACACCATATGACTGGATATAGAGGGTATTTTGATGTGGTATATTATAGGCTCCTATCAACTGGGAAAAAACAAAGAAAAAACAAAATAAAATCAGGAAAATTCAGAGAAAATTCAGGGCACCTTGGGATAATGTACACAAATAATGTCTTCAGAAACATCTTGAACATATGTCCCAACCTTAACCCTAACCCCCACAAACAGCTTTGGAATTTTTATTTTTATTTAATTTGTAATATATATCAAATGAGACATATATAGCCATCAATGTTTGGACCCATCATAGCCTCTTGGTGTAGTTGGTAAGAGCTCTGTATTGACATATAGTCACAGGAGTATATGGAAGGCTGTTGGTTCAATCCCTAATGTAAAGGTTGGGACATATGTTCAAGATGTTTCTGAAGGCATTATTTGTGTACATTATCCCAAGGTGCCCTGAATTTTCTCTGAATTTTCCTGATTTTATTTCGATTTTTCTTTGTTTTTTCCCAGTTGATAGGAGCCTATAATATACCACATCAAAATACCCTCTATATCCAGTCATATGGTGTAGTGGTAACAGGGTATGCCTTATTGATGACATAACCACTCTCTAGCTGTCATGAGTTCAATCCCCAGCTATGCTGTTTTATTCTATTTTTTTAACACTAACTCTATGCTAGTTAGCCTGGGATTTTGCAAAAACAGTGTAAAAACATTATCTTGGGCTTTTGCAAAAGGCCAGGATGATACTTATCTGGGCTTTTGCAAAAGATGTACTGTATGTAGTGATCCATCTCCCCCAACCCAAATGCCATCTGCACCTGTTCCACCCTGTCCTGCTCTTTCCCTTCATGCACACCCTTTTCCTCAAGCACCTCTCGATAGCGCTCGCAAAACTCCCCGAGCGGCATACCAACCTCGAACACACACCTGTTGCGCAAGGCAATTTGCACGAGGCCTGCGCTGTATACCTAGAATGCATAGAATCAGAATAAGAAACTTGAAGAGGAAAGGAAAGCGCAAACGCACCTGCCCCTTGACACTCCGCCCTTCAAGCTAGTTCGGCAGCTGCAAGTCATTCGGGTTAACGCAAAAGACATGCCATGCCTGTGTCTCGTCAAGCGTCACGAACAGCATGTCCAGCGCTGCGCAGAACTCGCCCGCCACCGCCGCCCTCGCATTCGGCGTGTCACTGGGCTCCCCAGCCTCGTCTTCTTCCGGGATGTCTGCCGAGGTGGGTGAGAGGAGGGCAGTGCGACTGCGCTTGAAGGTGTTCTTCCAGCGCTTGGAGGGCGCATGCATGGGCTTGACGGGCTGTTGGGCGGCGACGATAATGTCCCTCGTTACGCGGGTGAGCTTGAGTTGCGATCGCACGGTTGCTGTAAGGCTTTGTTAGTACCTCTAATTAACTTTCATGATAAATAAGTAAAGAACGCACCTAAACAACCCCTTCACGAATGGATTCACACTCTCCCCTTGCTCACCCTCGCTCTCGCCTCTCAGCAAGCTCACAAAGTCCGGATTCAGGGCATCGAGTCTTTGTTGTGCTCACACCGGTGTCGGGGACGGTTTTTTCGGTGCGTTCCGCCCGCGGCGTCTTATTCGTTCCGCGTCTTGAAGCTTGATCCCCGCTGATTATCTGGGCACAGCTGTCGCTCCTGGTCCGCCATTATTCGCTCGAGCGGAACTTTGTTCAAAAGGCTCAAGCGCCGACGGAGATGGAGACGGAAGGGCGCCCCAGGTAGATATTGGAGTAAGGTAGATATTGGTGATGAGAAGGACTCGGAAAAAGCGGACGAGGAGCGGAAGTAGCTTCGCTAGAAATTTAGACGATTTATGTACTACAAGCTTAGATGCTTACGTATACGGAGATAACGATTGAAATGTATTGCGGCCGGAGTTATTCGGCTTGGCAGAGTCAGCATACGGCACCTTGCTCTACAGCTCTGACACCGCTTTGGCGACAGTATATCCAGGACATTGAACAATTGCCTTCTCGTCGCCCGAGCATACGATGGACTCGGAATTCAACCCAGCACTGGCGGTCGGCGCCGGCATCTTGCGCCTTCCTAACGAAATCCTCCTCGAAGTCCTTCAGCTGTTGGACCCTGCCGACCCGGGGATCTTCGCCCTCAGTACTTCATGCCGCCGTCTGCATTACCTCGTCCTCCCAATCTACCTCGCGGGGTATGGGATCCCCGACGCTCCAACCTTGGCCTCCCAGGACCTCACACTCCTCCCGGGCCAGCTCGACGTGCTCGGCGCGCTCCAAACGGCGCTCTTCCTATCCAACTCCTCCTTGAAACACATCGCCTGCTCCTTCTCGCTGAACTCCGCCCGCCCCGCGTACCACTCGCGCAATTTGGACGGTTTCTTCCGGCATATCAGGAAACTTGCTGGCTTCTTGTCTATCCTGGAACGGGTGGACGAGGTCACGCTCGACTTTAAAGATCTCAATTTCTGGGTCATCGGAGAGAGTATCGGCGTCCTTGAGAGCTGGAATTCCGCCATTTCGGCACTTCTAGACGTCATCTTGGAAAGGCATTGCCAGACGTTGAAGGTCGAAGGAGGCATGTTTATGGTACATCCGTCGCAGTTCCAGCGGAAGCCGCAGGCGCTGGCGACCGTCAAGCGGCGGTCAGTCATATATGACGTTGGCCGCCGGATTGGGAGCGCTTTTGTCGGGAAAGCAGATGCGCAGCCCATTTTCGATTCCGGCAAGCCCCAGGGGGGTCTCAGAACATTCAATATCCACTCCCGGGTGCTTCTCCTGCATCCCTGCTTCAGCTGGACGATGGCCGCTCTGAGCGCATCGCCCAATCTTACCTCCCTTTCCATCATCCGCGTCGAGATCCCGGAGCGCAGCTGGGACGACATCCTGACCAGCATTCACGTCCCCACCCTCGAATACCTCTCCATCGACCTCCGCTCCAAAATCAGGCCAGCAGCACTGGATCAGTTTCTCGCGCGGCATCCCCTTCTAACCACCCTGAACCTCGGGCGCGATCTGGCCCCGCTGGCAGAAGGCGACGTGGCGTCCAAGGACTGCCTCCGCAATCTGACGAACCTCTCCGCCTCGCCGACCTACGTGCGCTTCCTCCTGGCCGACAAGCGCGTCGCGCCCGCCGTGCGCAACGTCCGCCTGCTAGTAAAGGTCACGTCCCACGCGACCTTCGACGCCGCGAGCATCAACGAGACGCTCGCGCCGTGCCACGTGCGTCTGGACTCGGGGCACGGCGTGCAGCTCACGTTAGTCATCATGGTCGACTACCCGTCGTCGCACTGGGCGGGGTTCTTCGCCGAAGAGGCTCACGACAACGGCAGCAGCAGCGCGCCGTCGCCGAGGAGGGGCGCAAACCCAGACCCCCTCCGGTGCGCCCGTGCGCTGGAGATGGTCTCGACGCGCCCCAGCAACGCATTCGAGGCGCTCGCGCTGCGCTGGCTGCCCTCGTTCCCCGCCCTGAAAGCCCTCTCGTTTTCGGGGTGCTTGGTCAATGCGCACTTTGATTATAATGCGCTTTCCTTCGTGCGATGTGTCAGGGATGCGTGTCCCAACGTCCGGACGGTTACGCTCGACGGGAGGGTGTACGATGCGGTGGCGGTGGGTATGGATGGGCCACTTTCTTGGATGTAGCGGCATATACCTGGATGTACCATGACTAGAAGATATCAGATTTGACATGATTTGCGCGCTGCTCGTGAGTTTAAAAGACTACGATAATGAATTTCCTTAAAGTGCGCTCACACCCAATGACACGTTAACGATTGGAATGCATTCGCCATGACTAAAGCTGAACAAGAGTTCATATTAGGAATGAAGGGTTCATATATACTTACGTTGATGGCCTAGTTGGGTCGACTTTCCGTTACCAATGTCGAAGAATCGACTTCGGGACCCTCTATCCAGCTGGCAAAGAAAAGCCGACGGAGTACGGCAGACTCTGCTGCTGATTCAGACGCGACTGTGTGGGAGGTTCCACAATGGGCGATGCGGGGAAACCGAGCAAAGTTAACTGCTCAGCGCTCAGCGCTCACCCGCGCATGGCGTTCTTGCTTTGCGAGTCCACTCTTACATATGGTGAGCTTGATGAATAGCTTCCAGATTACTTCAGGCCATCGTGTGCCTGTTTCAGGAACTTATAAGTATTTCTGTATGGGAAAATGATCTTCCTCCAAAGAAGCACATCAACGTCAAGTGGCAGTGAGGATCGACGATCAATAGGTTCAACGCATTCCCATACCCAGCCCTCGAAGTGCGAAATGTTGAGCTCGAAAGGCTCGAGAGGGGACCGAGTGTCATTCGCCCGTCGTATCCTTGGTTTTAACGACCCAAACTATAGTGGAATTGTTTTCGAGTCTAAACGAAAAACCAAAAAAAGAAATACTACGCCCGGAACCCGTATCGCACAGGGATTTATGCACGAAGTCCCGCGGGCACACCCACAGCCCCCATCCCGGCTGACACTCGGCGGAATCGAACACTCGACCTCCCCACTTCTGGCGGAAGAAATGAGTTGGGAGATCCGACCGCTACACCAAGCAGACAGCGACAAGTGTGGTACTGGATACATCTACGCCGTGCACCTGTTATGATTCGTCCATTTTTACGCAGAGTAAGGAATCAAAATAAAATGGGATGATTGAAGCGCTACTTTCTCGGAAGCCTCTCTCTCGCATTCAATCCCGACGGTCATAAAGCCATTTAAGTTTTCGTCTCAGTCAGATTCAATTCGTTTGAACCATCGGTGACGTGATCAACGCTCAACCTTCTTCACCCTTCCCCCACCGCGAGAGAAAATAAAATAAAATAAAAGAAATACCACATCATGAAACACCGTTACGCAGGGGGACAATGCACAGTGTTTCCGGCCGGCCCTCCAGCCTGTCCCGGCATGCCACTAGGCGGAATCGAACGCTCGACCTTCCCATTCTGGTGGAAGAAATGGGTTGGGAGATCCGACCGCTACACCCAGCGAGCAGCGATAGTGTTGGATTTTCAATGTATCTATACCCCACTACGATCGACCCAAGCCTTCATCTTTCCGACCGCCAACGCATTCACGACGCGTTTGAACGTGGGGATGTATGCTCTTAGTCACTCCACATGTGCGATGCGGAACGCACTGGAGAAGTGGGAGAGGCGGGCGCTAGTTATAAGGACAATTCCGGCGTGGATAAGTAAGCACATGGGGGAAGCAGGAGTATAAGCATGAGGATCTGACTCCGGGGAAGGTCGTTCAGCGAAGCCAGGAAAACAACGAATAAACAGGCCGCGTGGTCTCGAGAGGGAGGCATTTGGAAGCGAGGGCCGGAGTAAATCAGTGTCGGAGAGCGAGGGAAGAAAGAGACGAAGGCAAGGAGACAGTTGACAAGACGAAAGAAAGAGGTACTTGATCAAGTTCCACATCCTCCATGTCCCAGACTCGGTGTAGAATCAAACGCACGGACCTGAAATGGGGGAATTTGGCAGCCGATTGTATTGCGATTCGGGGGAAATTATTCCACTCCAATCGGAACCAGCAGCGCGAACGTTTGTCTACCACGTGAATTATCAGATTTGCAAAGGTACCGAGGTCGCTGAGTATTCAGCGGACAGCCGCTACGTCCATGCGAATCCGATACTACGAGTTAGTCAGATATTGCTGGTGTGGCTGCTGCAATTGTCGACTACATCGTAATTTGAGGTCAGAAACGAGTCGTCTTCAAAGTTTCAGGATCCTTGAAGAACCAATCTTTAAAAGCTCAGAAACCCATTCTCGGACAAGCGTTGTGACCAATGAAAGCTGTTGCAAATCTTTCGCCACGGACAACCGAGCACCCGGAAAAAGAGTGAGTCGAAATCGCGAGCCCTGGTGGGAACGCGCGGGGAGCCTAGGCCGGGATCCCTCCACAGAACCTTTCAAACTGAGCATCTTCAGGCCTGCCATCTCACCGTTGGAATATGGCCGCTTGAACCTGGTGAAGTGAATCAGACCCGTTTGCGATCATGTGATGTATTTTCCTTGACCACAACTCTCATGTCCGTTTTCCCCCATACGCAACTACTGTTCTCGGCTTCGCTAGCGGTGGTTACATCTGGACCGCATATACAAATCCTCGACTCAAGGTTCAAACTCTGAGCTCCGAGACGCGTCGCTTCTCATAACCAGCAGAACAGGCGACCTCATCACAACGACCGCAGACCGTCAAGGCGCCGACAAGGAGGCTTTGCTCAAGTCGGGGCCCATAAGACTGGCTGCTGTTGATAGATCTGGAAAACATCTTGTAACATCGGGGGATGATAAGCAGCTTAAACTTTGGGAAATCGATGGATTGAAGCTCTTGAACGAACGGTATCTGGCTCCCCTCTCTTTTGAGAACAGGCTTCTGATATGGCGAACAGAGAGCTTCCAAAAAAGCCCACGAGTCTAGCATTTACACGGGATGGCCAGACTATCCTGTCGTCTGACAAATTTGGCGACATTTTCAGGTGTGCTTCCTTGCTCAGAACATGGGAACACATTGTAACTTCGACCATAGCTACGAATTACATCCGGCGCCCCAGACTGCAGAACAAAAGAAGGCTTCTCTGGCTTCGCACGACAACCCATCCGGCGGAAAACTCATCCTGGGCCATACCTCATTTTTGACCGCATTTCTCCTCAGCTTTGACGAGAAGTTCATCATCACCGCCGATAGAGACGAGCATATAAGAGTTAGCTGGTACCCGCAGGGATACACCATCGAAAACTACTGTTTGGGGCACGAAAAGTACGATGGGCTATCTGTCTTCGCTCCTTGCAACAGAAACTCATCCGTCTAATCCACAGGTTCGTCTCCGCTGTCCACATACCAGAGTTCTCCCCCGCAGAGCTTGTCTCTGGAGGCGGTGATCCGATGCTCAAAATCTGGGATTGGATGACTGGAAAAGTTAAACGTGAAATCCCCATTTTGCACGCCGTGGAGCCTTTCATCAAAGTGAAGCCGGCAAGAAGGACGCCTCGACGCTTTGAGGACGGCGGCGGCGAGGAAAACGGAGACGATGACGCCAAAAAGAAAGGTCGGAAAGGGAAAGCGCGCGCCAAGTCCGCGTCGGCCAGCCTTCCAGCTGATCCCTCTGAGGAGGGAGGCGAAGCGGAGGCCAGTGAGAGTGGTGATGCCGTCCTGGCGCTCCGGCACATCGAGTCACTGAAGCCTGGCGTGGACGAGAGCCGACATCTAATCTTCAGTGCCGTTGGGTAGGCCGAGCAGCTCTTTTCTTACTTGTCTGACTTGTTTCCCTTTCCAGCGCGACCGCCCTGTTTTCGTGTGCGTACTCTGACGACGCGGTCCATGCCTTCGACTTCGAGAAGCCCGTAATCGACTTCACTGTCTCGAGTGACGGGCTTATATGGGTCTGCCTTGACGGGCAGTGGGGCGTCGACAGCGCGGATGGTACCCCGGTCATGGTCCGAGTCGTAAGACTGTCTGGAGATAAGGTATTCTATGCTTCATGTTCTCTTGCGAATACATGCTGAGTCTCGTGGCTACAGCTCGTTGAAGTTTCGGGCAACGATGTACCACCTCTCTTGTCATCACTGAACTCGAAATGTCTGCTTCCAAGTAATAGCCTTGTCCTCTCCCTCTCATTCTACGCTGACCCGATCGATCCTCCCTTGCAGCGACTCCGGCCGAGCTGAAGGCCCTCGACCTCTTTCTCCCTCTTTCCGCACTCCCCAAAAACAACGACGTCGAGCACGATCCAATGGATCGCGAGGGTTTTGACAATCCCGGCGTCAGCAAGAAAGAGCTGGGGCGTCTGAAGAGCAAGAAGGCTGTTGCAGCGAAAGTGCAGTCACGTCCGGCCGGCGAAGGGGGAAGGGGAGCTCGAGGAGCGCAGTACGAAGAGAGCCAAGTCCGAGCACGACGATGCTGGTGCCGGTGAGGGCTCGGGAGACATTGTTATGGATGATGCGTCATAATACAACCCAGAAAATGTATCAATATCATTAACGATTATCTACCGAGCTCACACTGGAGTGTACACAAGTCAGCCATACATGCTACGCTTAACACTTAACAATCGACTTCGCATAAACGCTCGCGAGTACCTCCACGACTCCTTTGTGATCCACGCGTACGGTGTGCTGCCTTGGCCATGTTAACGGAAGCCTTGAACTGGTAATGATACGACGACCACCAAGGATCGCCCAAGTTCGAGAACCCGTGGACCTTCTCGACTCTACTTTTGCTGCCCATCGTCACCGTTACGGAGTGATCGCATTGACATCGAGGAAGGGCGGGATGAGTTTGAGGGTCAGGCATCGAGAGGCAGTAGGGAAGCGCGAGGTGGTCTGTCGATTGAGTTACGACGATTGGACGGACAGATAATGCAGCCCATTCGGAAGCTAGTCGGTAAGTGTAACCAACAATGCGAGTTGCAGGTGGCTAAGCTGTCCGGATTGTGAATGACTTCAATTTCTGGACCGTCGATTAATTCTGTTCAATCGGGCGAGATGTACCCGCCGAACACCTTTATGAACCAAGAAAAGACTAAGAAATAAGCGACTACCCGCACGAAATGCTGTGTGATGCTCACCAAGGCCAAATGAGTTCGCGCTTACAATTTCTTACCTGCACGCCAATCGAAATGAGCAATGGGGTCCATCTATCGGTAGAGCCGCCGGATGTCCAAAATAATCGGCGAGAACAGCAGCGGAACCGGCGAAAACAGATAGTTTGAAGTGTGTTACATGCATTGCCCTGAGTCAGTCCTTAGAGTCGGGGCAGAGTCATAATCCCCTCCAGATGGATGAAGCAAAAAGGTTTCGGCCCGACTCTCCGAGTGTGGTCGTGTTGTGTCAGTGACGGTGCCGGTTCCTCACCTTCGACTCGACCAAAACTTTGAACGTACGGGCACCTCGCCATGGCCGACAAAATAACCCGTATTGCCATCGTGGACGCGAATAGATGCAAGCCGAAGCGATGCGCCCAGGAATGCAAAAAGGTGCGTTCAAATACCGTCATTTTAATTGGACGCTGGAATTTATTGGCGTCGCAGTCATGTCCCGTCGTAAAAATGGGTGAGTGGTGGATATACAAGGCCTAATGCAAAGCTATATCATGCTCTGCAGGAAAACTATGCATAGAAGTCAAGTCTACCGACAAAATCGCCTTCATCTCCGAGTTTCTGTGTATTGGTTGCGGTATCTGCGTGAAAAAGTCGAGCCACCATCCATTCTGAATCGTGCATCCTCTGACATGCATGCGTACAGGTGTCCCTTCGAGGCTATCGCAATCATCAATCTACCAACGAATTTAGAGTCGCAGGTTACACATCGTTATACAGCAAATGCTTTCAAACTACATCGGTTGCCCACACCCAGACCAGGCCAAGTGTTAGGGCTTGTTGGCACCAACGGTATTGGCAAGAGTACCGCCCTGAAGATCTTGGCCGGAAAACTCAAGCCTAATCTCGGGCGATATGATGTACGCATGGCTTTTTCACCAAAAAATAGATCCTCTCATATCTGTGTGCTGTACAGGATCCCCCGGACTGGCAGGACATTCTCAAGTACTTCCGTGGCTCGGAGCTTCAGAATTACTTCACCAAGGTCCTCGAGGATAACTTGAAGGCACTGATCAAGCCGCAATACGTCGACCACATTCCGCGTGCCGTCAAGGGCAAGCTTACCATCTCTCAAATGCTCGACTCTAAGCTCGAGCTCGACAACAAACAGCACATGTGTGATGTGCTGGAACTGAATCAAGTCTTGGAGCGGGACATAACGCAGCTGTCTGGTGGGGAGCTGCAGAGATTTGCCATCGCTCTGTCTTGTGTACAACGGGCCGACGTGTGCGCTACGCGTATCTATCTTCTTTCTCAAGCTAATTTCTTGCGCAGATACATGTTCGACGAGCCTTCAAGTTACCTCGATATCAAGCAGCGGTTACGGGCGGCGGAAGTCATCCGCTCGCTACTTACACCCGATTGCTACGTCGTTGCTGTAGAGCACGATCTTTCCGTTCTAGACTACCTTTCGGATTTCATCTGCTGCCTGTACGGCAAGCCATCGATGTACGGTGTCGTAACCATGCCCTACTCGGTGCGGGAAGGTACCTCCGACTCATTGTTGTGTGTTTTCCTCCTGCTAACGTTCATGAAGGCATCAACATCTTCCTCGACGGGTTCATCCCCACTGAAAATCTGCGATTCCGTGAAGAATCGCTGTCCTTCAAGATGGTCGAGACCGCCGAAGAGCTGGTCGTCGACAAGACGCGACACTACTCTTACCCGTCCATGACAAAAACCCTCGGGGGTTTCAAGCTCACCGTCGAGGGCGGGTCTTTCACGGACTCGGAGATCATCGTCATGCTGGGCGAGAACGGGACGGGCAAGACGACTTTCGTGCGCCTGCTCGCGGGCGATGCGCCGGACGACGAGGAGGCCAAGCAGAGTCTGCAGGTCTCCCTGAAGCCCCAGACCATCTCGCCCAAGTTCCCCGGGACCGTCCGCATGCTCTTGATCAAGCAGATCAAGAACGCCTTCATGCATCCTCAGTTCCAAACGGATGTCCTCAAGCCCATGAATCTAGAGAACCTCATGGATCAGGATGTCAAGACTCTGTCTGGAGGAGAGCTCCAGCGTGTCGCCATTGTCCTAGCACTGGGTGCGTTGCTACTTTCCTTCGGGGCTCGAGTCGTTGCTGATGCCTTGATTAGGCAAACCCAATGTATCTGTATATCTGTTGGACGAGCCCAGCAGGTATGTTTACACTCCGCTCGGGAGCCTTTCGCTGACACGCGCATAGTTTCCTCGACTCCGAGCAGCGTATCATCGCCAGCAAGGTCATCAAGCGGTACGATCCTATCGCTCCTGTACTATAGCCCTCCGCTAAACATTCGGCCAGATTCATCCTCCACGCTAAGAAGACGGCGTTCGTCATCGAGCACGACTTCATCATGGCCACATACCTCGCCGACCGCGTCATCGTCTTCGAGGGCCAGCCCGCAGTCTCGGCGACCGCTACGCCGTGCGTCCGCTTCGCCATCTTCGACTCTTCGTTTCATATACTCATTTCACACGCGCACGTTCTCTAGGCCGCAGACGCTGCTTTCCGGAATGAACCGATTCCTTGCGTCGCTCGAGATCACCTTCCGCCGCGATCCGACCAACTTCCGCCCGCGAGTGAACAAGATGAATAGCGTCAAGGACCGCGAGCAGAAGAGTACGTTCTCCTTCTCTTTCTGATGTTCTCGTCTAATCCATTGATCAGCTGCTGGCAACTACTTCTTCCTTGAGGACTAGAGGAGGAAAAGAATAATGTCATAGGACTCGCGCCACGATGAGGTTAGGCTGGGACTGACGTTGTCTAATTCGATGTAGCGCTAGCTGTATAATGTTCTGTTTGTACTCAGAGGCTACTGTATACATCGTCCTCTTTGGCCTCAAGTTCAGCGCGAGCTCATCGTCGAGTTGAGCACGAGCGTTGTTGCGACGGTCATTCGAACTGAGACAGAACCGAGGCGTCGGCTGCACAAAGCTTGGACCCACAATCTTTCAACGCGATTGTCTTCGTCGGCTGCACAAGCTTGGACCCATATTCTTTCAACGCGATTGTCTCGGAGAGAAATTATGTATGATAACAGATGCTACATGCGGTTTCGGCTACAAAGACAGAATTGTTTGGTGTACAGGGACACCAGGAAAGATTAAAGTGCAATAAAGAACAGGACAGGCAAGCCAGCTCTAGTGATTGAGCGGCGCGAGCGGGGATCTGAGCTCCAATGCCTATGAAATTGTAAGGAAAGAGAGCGCGCAAAAACAAGACGGTTTCGTACCTTCGACGACTTTTTGGGCGTGGTGGGGAGAGGGCTGAAAGCACCGCTGTCCTCCGGCGCACCATAATCCTCGGGAGTGCTGTAGTCTTCAGGGGCACTATTGTGCGGGGTGTCGGGGAGGTAGAGGTCGCTCTGGTGTTCGAATGAGATTCATGCTTGAGGAGGAATTTCCGAAAGTAAGGAAAACTCACGTCATCGCGGAGAAAAGACTCGAACACGTTCTCGTAGTCTAGTTCACTGACCGTAACCGAGGTTGTCGTGCCGACCACCAGGGTGACGCTGGCGGCGTCGGGTTCCTGCAAAAAAATGAATGCTGCTCTGGACGCAGAATACCGAGGAACATATTTCGCATACTGTGAAGGCAGGTACGTCATAGTTGGACTCGTCCTGGGGCTAAGGGGCAAAATCAGGTGAGTAAGCAACTTCAGATTGCGACAACGGAATGACTGACGTGTGGGGGCCACGAGCTGGCGGCTTTCAGTATTTCCGGGTCGATGGCGTCCCACTCGTGGCCACGCTAGGAATTAGATTAATTCAAGCAGGGATACATAGCGACAGAGAACAAGCTCACGTCGACGTGCAAGAGCCGCCACTGTTCGAAAATCCCAGGTAGTTTCTGTTAGAAGTGGGTTAATTCCACTCGGAAAGGGACGAAGAACAAGGCTCACGTCGGGTGCTGGATGCTCGTCCGAGTCAAAGATGGCTGCGGGTTCGTCTTTTGGTCCCTGTTGCCTCGGTGAAGACGCGTTGGTGAATGAAAATGGATGTGCAGGAAGAACTTGGGGACCTCAAAATGAAAAATTCGGGCGGTGGTAGCAGCTGGCAGATCAGTCGACTCAGCCTGGAGAACTTTGATCAACGGCAACTCGTGGAGAAAAATAAATCTTTACAACCTGAGAATCAGAGGGGTTCGCCGCGTCGCCGAATGAGCTATCTGAGGTGTCAGAGTTGCCTTCGTTGGCCTGAACTGTCTTGAGATTCTTGAGGAACAGGAGGGCTAAAATGGAATAGTCGGTGCCGGGAACTGAAGTGCAAGAACAGAGAAAAAAAAATACCGGCGCCGACGGCAACATTGCGTTTTTTTTCCTCGTCGATAGAAGCCTTCTCGTCCTTGGCTTTCCTCGAGTGCTTTGGGCTGCAAATTCTCAATTTCAGTATCAAGCATGATAGACGCTAGTTACTGTTAGACGCACGGCTTATCGTATGCTGCAATAGCAATCTCGATGAGAGGCCCCAACAATTCTTCGAGCCAGTCGATGGTCTCGTCCATGTCCTTGCCCGACAGCTTCCAGAGATGACCAACCAGATATCTGAAACCGGGCTCCACCTGGTCGAGGTCGCCTTCGAGGAGTTTGGGGTCGACAATTTTGATCACGGTTTTCAAAACCTCAGGCAACAGGACAGCTTGGCGGACTGTCTGAAGGAACCGATGGGTGTCAAAACTCGAAATTCGTGAGAGATCATGGACGGGCTCTTACTTGTACGAATCCAAAAGGCCGTCCACGAACGTCGTCTAGCAGCATGCTGAAGACAGCGAAGTCGAGGATCTCTCTGCCGACACTGCACAACTCCTCGCGGAGGAGAACCTCGCCAGCCGTCGGCACGCCGGCTTTCGCCGTCGAGATTTCCGCAGCGGCGAAGACATTACACCAGCCGTGTACGGTTGGAAAGGAAGCCGGTTTCTTGAAGTCCTAACTTCGCGCGTAGGTGAGGACTGCGCGGTTTATTGAGGAGGCGTGACCGTGCGGCATGAGGGAATGGTAGAGGTATCAACGAAATAGGTTTCGCTGTGGGCGGGGGTTTCGCGCGCGAGTGGTAGAGGAAGAAAGAGGGCGAGGGCGGCGTGGAGAATTTATAGGAGGTTGGCCGTCGATCACCACAGCCATTGACGCGTCGACGCGTCTTTCCCACGGATAACGGGGCTAAAACCTTAACATCTTGATGGATCCACGCTGCCAACAGCAGTGAAGATAATGAGTACTACGAAGTCAAGAAATTTTCTCTATCAATATCTGCGACCAAGAAATTGTAATAATTATTGTATGTTTGAGCTTGAACTTCGCGACTTTGTTTTTGAAGATGAGAAGCTTAAACCCATGCAGCACTACGGCTGGTAGGTACATGTTACTTGAAAATCAAGAACTATCGCTGTTCGTTAGGTGTAGCGGTTGGATCTCCCAACCCATTTCTTCCACCAGAATGGGAAGGTCGAGCGTTCGATTCCGCCTAGCGGCATGCCGGGACAGGCTGGAGGGCCGGCCGGAAACACTGTGCATTGTCCCCCTGCGTAACGGTGTTTCATGATGTGGTATTTCTTTTTTTTTTCTCCCCCCTTTTTATTTTTGTTCATTGAAGATTTATTGCGAGTCAGAGTCATCGAGAGTTTCGTGCGGATTCAACGCCAGGTGTGAGTCACAGTTTACTTCTTACTTCTCCAGTACCTAGGCTAAGGTAGTGAGTGTTTCAACACGCACATGACTCTGACTTGTCATTGGTTATCAGGATAGTACTCCAAAGTCGAGCGTGGATTATAAGTAAGGCATTGTGTCGGATTTCTTTAGTGCCGTTATAATGAAATGAGAAGAAAAAAGTGGGTTTCAGAATTAGGTGTCAGTGGATTAATTAGATGGAAGGGTTTAAGACGGAGGACAGAGGACTTTGAGTATATCGGTGAAAATGGAAAAAAAAGAGCGGGGAGCGGGCAGCCAGTGCACAGCGTTGAAAAGTCAGTCCTCTTCATCAGCTTCAGCGTATCCTTCATCTCGTCGTCCTCCTCGTCGCTGTCTCCGTCCTTCTCCTCTAGCTCCGGCGGCGCGTTGGTCTTTGTAAATACGCCGCCCTTCCCGAGGCTGCCGGAGGCGGGGGATGCCTCTTGAAGAATGCATGCCATAGTCTGGAATTGTTCGCCCGAACTGCAAATAGTAAGTTAATCTGTTCGGAAAGTAGAGCTTTTAGTCGCACGCTTATTACTGGGCCGTGGCCGGGGCCGCCTGTTCCACCTACCTCAACTCCTCTCCCACCAGCGCCGCCTGTCCCTCCTGCGAGATGTAAGCATTGGCTCAGATAAGAATGAAGAAACTCACCATAGATGGTGATATTGCCGATATGGATCCCGACCGGAAGATCGAGTTGTGGTCCATCGCCTTCGCCGCCTTCGCCGCCTTCAACATGTCTTGAATTTAATAAAGCCAAGGTATCGGAGTCTCGACGGTGTGATGGAATCTGCAGTGGTGTGGGATATGGTTTGGTGGATCGAGTGCGCGAACGATCGACATAGACGTTGGAGGTGGGGGGTGGGGACGACTGATAGGTCTTGCCCTGCCGACGTGCAGATGACAGATTCCACGAATCTGAATGACCCGCATTTTGGCGGCTCGAGCCGTTATGGTTTGAGGAGTGCGAGGAGTGGAAAGACCGTGCGTCCGGACGAGGAGTTGGAACTGGAACCGACCATCGATCATCGTGGCCGACTCGTGGATAAACGGACGCGCTGTATGAAAAGGCAGGGTAGAGTACCGTGTCGGCGAACGGATTTTCAATCGGCGAGCCTTGGCTGCTGTCGGAGCCCCAGGATGTTGGGGAAACTGAAACGCTGTAAGGTTCGTCTTCAGTTTTACACGCGACGACGTCTGATGCAACTTCCTCGGTCTCACTGTTGAAAAATATATCAGTGTTCTGAATGCCCCGAAATTTAAGCCAACGTACACAAGCCGAGAAGTGCCATCCGGCCCTTTCTCGACCTTGGGAGGTACTCGAAAATTCGTGGCGCGAAAGAGGCGAGGGTCCATCGGAAGGCTCATGATATCAGGGCGACTCGTTGGCCGCTGAACAACGCGTTAAAATGGATCGAGCGCCAGTGTCGTCAGAGGACGGACCTTGAGTTTTCCAGAATGTTGGTCGGCTGAGGTATAGTAAGAAATTAAATGGAAGTCGGATCCCTCGATGGTCACAGTAATAGTCTGTGCATTTAATTGCTGAGTGCTCGTTGTTTTGCGACCGAGCGCACCTTCTTGATGAGGCCGTTGGGTTTGAACGTTCCATGTTCGCTAGTCTGGAGGCCAGCGATGACAGTGAGTGCATTGTGGAGCCGCGCCAGCGAACTAGGACGGACATACAAAGCCCGAGATGGCTCGTCCGTCGGGTATAAATTCTTGTGGCTACCGCGACTATTCGTTCGCTTATTGATTTCCCGATAAATCTTTCTCATCGTGTCAGAGATTTAGAGGGAGTTATTTAGACGATTGCGCGCACCAAAAAATTGCCAACGATACGAGATGGGGACCAGAGCAGACCATCTACGAAAATTGTGTCGGGTCAGTATTCAACCTCGCAAGCGGCGTCAAAATTGAACCTGTCCAACGCTTGATGCCGCTTTCCTCAACACTGAAGACGAAGACGGCGCCACTCTTGATCATCGTACGGCGCTTGGCATCGTCGAGACGACGGGTTATTCTGGGAATGAGACCTTGGCGCGCTGCATGGATGAGGCGGAGGGCGTTCAGGGTGGTTTCGACGGCACCATAAAATGGGGGCACAGCAGTCGGCTGGGAGGAGCTCATTTAGATGCTAAGTTTGAGGTTGTCAAACAATCAGAGATAGGGATGAGCTTAAGAGGTTGTGCCCTTTATCCCAGTTTCACGCGTTCTTGTAAAAGATCAAAAATCTGATCTTCTTTGCGAGGCATGGCTTTCACCGCAAAGACGGCCTATTTTGGACACTACACGATGCTGCTCCGGTCTTCCCGATTAGCGTTCGTAACGTTACCGCGGAAGCCTTCTTACCTGACACTGGCCTCACTGCACACATCCCTCCACCAGGCTGTTTATGTGCTTGCATAACCAATTTCCGTTGTTCTCTCGTACAGCGAGTGCGTCGTCAAGATTGAATTTTTAGTGTCATGCTTTTGAATTGGCTGTTTTAGCTCTGCAGATCTGGGATCGCTCCTACCGTCCCGTGTACGCCGGGAATCTTCGGCCTATACCCGATTCGATACTCTTCATGTTGACCTTCTTTTTTGAGTTCAGCAGAAGCTTCCAAAGTCTGCAGTGTCATTAGAATGCTCGTGGCAGGTACGAAATCGTCATTTTTAGATGTCGGGCTAAAGCAAAGTTCTAAAGACTCATGTCAAGCCACGCCCAGAAATGGGTTCACTCGAGCTTCACCAGTCCGCAGGGAGGATCGGATTCCGGGTCTGAGAGCGGGGCTGGAGACAGGATGGGGATGGTCCTATGACCTATGGGCGTCATGGTTAGCCTGTCACACGCCAACTTCAAATAGGGTACCGTTGATTTGAGGTAGAATGGCCAATACAAGAAAGTTTCTGTAAAAGGTTCGAATTCGGTGTCCTATAAGTGATTCGGGAGATGCATGATAGCTGCAATGCCAGGCAACGCCCGTACCACACACCTTGGCTTGAGTAACAAATGCACCGTGACAACCCTGTAACAATCAGACGGTGAGAGCAGTGTGTTCATCGGGAAGCCAGGGGCGGCCGATGTATAATTGGGCCAATACAAGAAATTTTCTGTAAAGGTCGGATTCCGGGTCTGCGTTCCACGACATGAGAGCGGGGCTGGAGATAGGATGGGGATGGCCCTATGATCCATGGGCGTTAGCCTGTCGCACGCCAACTTCAAATAGGGTACCGCTGGTTTGGGATAGAATGGCCAATACAAGAAAATTTCTGTAAAAGGTTCGAATTCGGTATCCTATAAGCGATTCGGGAGATGCGTGATAGCTGCAATGCCAGACAACGCCTGTACCACACACCATCCATGGCTTGAGTAACGAATGCACCGTGACAACCAGACGGTGAGAGCAGTGTGTTCATCGGGAAGCCAGGGGCGGCCGATGTATAATTGTGTCCGTTGGCGCAGGAGCCTGAGACTCACATGAAGGACATCATCACCAGAGCCTTGACTCCTTGGATTAATCTGAGCTTCTAAATCGCGTCGCTACAAAATAAAATAAAAAACCCGAGTTTCGCATCTGCATTATCCTCATGGACAAATGGCATGGTACGCACGCTACGGTCCAATGCGCCACCAAATTGAGCCAAGGTCGAAGTCTCACCGCACTCAATAAAGTGTTCGTCTCAGTAAATTGAAGCGATAGCGTTTAGGATATGAACACCGAGTGAGCATCGGTTAGGCGGCCCAAAGACGACGAGATTCAAGAGCACGAGAATATTCATCATCGTGGAGAACGCACCGCGATTAGCTCTTCAAGATATCTCCGATATGACCTCGACCAAGTGTCATAGTAGTTGTCGTTGCACTATCACCCGGCTC
Organism: Mycena venus; assembly: GCA_014462655.1. NCBI lineage: Eukaryota > Fungi > Basidiomycota > Agaricomycetes > Agaricales > Mycenaceae > Glaucomycena > Glaucomycena venus. Next base: position 4,241,754 of record JACAZI010000007.1, on the reverse strand, counting down.
GGAGCACCACAATAATAATCAAACTTGATACGCGCAAATGAGCCGACTCTGGGCGGGGTGTTCCAAGGCGATTGCCTCCTGCAAAAATCCAAAAGCAAGTCATAGGTATTCTGTGATTGGAACGGCAACAGCTAGGGGTCTGGAAGGCCGCTGGAAGTGAGCGTTATGGTTCTGTCAAAAGAATCTTGTGAACCGCGTGGTGTATTAAATTTAACAGAAGCTAGACTGACCTGGTCAACGCGGCCGGAGAAGTACCACGGTCCGTGGTTACCACCGAGTCCTATTATAGCAGCCATAGTCGTATAGGAGGCCGCCAGCATAAGTCCTTTACTGGATTAGCACGATAGGCAAGACCGGGACGCTCGAATTGCCTTCAAAGTCGCGAGTCAGAAGTATCCGAGGAGGTAAAAATTTGGGCGCTGACCTCGAGTAAACTCGTTGCTTAAGCTCCTGGAGGGAGCCACGAGCGCTTTTTGCGAGTCAAGTCTATATTTTCTGTCGATGCCGTGTTCCCAATAAATCTGTGGCAGAAGTACACTGGCCCTGTCCCAGTTTCCAGGCTCAGACGGGGCGACTTGAGAGTCATCCCCCGCACCGAACAAATCCGCCCCGGCACTTCACAGCCCCAACGTGCAGATCAGCTGAAGATGAAGGACAAAATGACCGAGCTCGGATTAGATCTGATTTGAAGTCGAGTTTGTAATATCCAACTTCGTTTCGACTTTGTTGTCGAGCACAACGGTCCTCTCCTTGTGCATGGGGAACAGAGAGACGACTGCGCGAAGGAACAACTTGATCAATGTCGGAGTCGAAATAAAATCTTGTTCGACAGAACAAATGAATTCACGGTTCGCAGCCGGGGAACACGGAAAAGTGAACCGAGACTTTGGCGCAAAGTGAGTCGCCGTGCCCGGCACGGAAACGGAAAGTCGGCGCCAATACAACCTAATGTTCGAAGCTATTTGATGAACGTCGATCCCGGTGGCAATGAAGGCTTCGAGGCTTCAGGCAACTTCTGAATTGGCCGACTGCAGTTGCGGCGACAAAGATGCGGACCGGAGCGTAGTTGAACATGAATGAACTCTTGCTAAGAAGGGCAAGTACACGAGCCTTGCGTACATCGTTGGGGTGTCGGGCATGATCACGGGCACGCCGAAGGGTCCCAGTCAACGATGAGGGCTACAGGTTATGGTTTAGAGGCCGGCAACCAGGTGGTTCTCACCTTCCTCTAGGCCATCCCGGTTCATCACTTCTTGGGGTTCCAACTGAAAGTCACAGATATTGATGTTCGAGATAATGCTGGTTTTCGAGGCCGACTTGGGGATAGCGATGTAATTCTAGTGCGGATCCTCAGTCAACACCAGCGCACGATGCTGTAACAGTTACCTTCTGGAGGGAGTAGCGGAGGAGCACCTGGGCCGGTTCTTTATTCCCGAGCGAGAGATATGATGGCGGAGTGATCGAATCGAAGACCACGAACCAGTAGACCCGGGTCTGAAGTTATTGTCGTCGTGGGCAGGCTGGTAATAAGCCTATTTTCGTCGGACATATCCGACTCCATGACACGGAAAGCGGAATTCTTTAACTTACCTCGAGAGCAACTTGAATTGTGTTCTTGACAAAATTTGCTGATGACAGCAAGATGACAGATCGTCATAAACGGGTGAAGATCGATCTGCAGGCTCTTTATGAACAAGCTTGAAGTGTACTAGGAACTGCGACGAACCTGGTTGATTGCAGGAACGAGACTAATGGCAAGAATTTCTTAGAGGTGTCGGATACCGAAACAGCTAATGCCGATGCTCTTCAATTTTCTCTCCTTCTGGGAATTGCATATCACGCGCCAACATTCCTTCCTGGCTTCCGGACCACCGAGAGGGCCACTGTGAAGGAGATAAAGGTCAATATATCCAAGTCCGTGCTCGTCAAGCGAGAAATGGATCGCCTTCAAAGTGTCGTCATAGCTAGTGTTCAATGTTGATCATTATTTAACTTAGTCGCGCGCGGAACGCGGAGTCCTCGTCACTTCGCAGAGCTTGAAATCTAGAATTGCCTCCAAATTGCCTCAGAAATTGCCTGGCCACATTGTTTTTCGTTTTCGTACCAGGTTGCCGAATCCTAAGTGGGTTTTGTGAACCTGCGAACAAGGACCACAGTATCTCGACTTGCGATGCGTCGATACTAATCCTGCCTGGATGTGGGTTTATCAACGAGCAGCGCAAGAGGACTTTAAGAGTGATCTCACATTTGACGCCTCAAAGACACTCTTTCAACGCGATTGTCTCGAAGAAAACTTATCTATGATAACAGATGCTACATGCGGTTTCGGCTACAAAGACAGAATTGTTTGGTGTACAGGAAAGATTCAAATGCAATAAAGAACAAGACAAGCAAGCCACCTCTAGTGATTGAGCGGCGCGAGCGGGGATCTGAGCTCCGATGTCTAGAAAATTGTAAGGAAAGAGAGCGCTCAACAACAAGACGGTTTCCTACCTTTGAGGACTTTTTGGGCGTGGTGGGAAGATGGCTGGGACCGGAAGTAACGTCGTCCTTGAGAGCTTCGTCGTCTTCGGGGGCACCGTCTTCGGAACAGTCCGAGTTGGGGAGGTACAGGTCGTCCTGGTGCTCGAATGAGACTCATGCTTGAGGAGGAAAGCAAGGAGAACTCACGTCGTCACGGAGAAAAGACTCGAACACGTTCTCATAGTCTACCTCACTGACCGTGACCGAAGTTGTCGTGCCGACCACCAGGGTGACGCTGGCGGCAGCGGCGGGTTCCTGTAAAAAAATTGAGTGCTGCTCTGGACGGAGGATACCGGGGAACTTTATTTCGCATACCGTGACGGGGGGTACGCCAGACTCGTCCTCGAGCTGAGACTAAGGGGCAAAATACGGTGAGTAGGTAATTTCATATTGCGACAACGGAATTACTGACGCGTGGGGGCCACGAACCAGCGGCATTCAGCAGGTTCGGGTCGATGGCGTCCCACTGCTGGCCACCCTAGGAATTGGGTTAATACAGTTTGACAGATAGCGACAAATCTAGCTCACGTCGACGTGCAGTAACCTCCACCACTCGAAAATCGGGGGTAGCTTCTGTTAGAAGTGGGTTAGTTCCACTAGGAAAGGGACGGAGGACAAGGCTCACGCCGGGTGCTGGAGTTTCGTCAAAGATGGTTGCGGGTTCATCTTGCGGACCCTGTTACCGCGGTGAAAACGACTCAGCAACTGAAAATGTGTGTACAGGAAGCGCTGAGAGACCTCAAAGTATATAATACGGTGTGCCGCAGTCGGGGCCGGGTTGCTGGATGCGGACTGAAGAACTCGGTAAATGATAAGTCATGGGCTGAGCAAGACAACTTTGTTACCGAGGGATGAACGTTCGGTGTTGCCGAGTCGGATGGTGCCAGGATGATATGCGGATGGGCCGCTTACATCGCCTTGAGGTTTTCTAGGAATTTGGTGACTATATAAGGGATGATCATTGTCGGAAGATGAAGGGCGAGAACTTCAGAACGACGTACGGCACTTCCTCTTTTTCTCCTCACGCCCGGCAAGCTTGTCAGACTTGGATTTCCTCGACTCGCTTCGGAGGACTTGGTCAGACTCGACACGCCACGAGAATCGCGTTGGGCGTACTACGAGTCGTATCTTTTAATGGCGACTTCGAGAAGGGGCTTGAATATCGTCTTGATCCAGGCTACGAGTTCATCCATTGTCCAGGCCTCCTTCTCCCACAGGTAGCCCGCCAAATATAAAAATCCAGAGTCTGGGTGGTCAGTGACGCCGTCGACCAGGCGAGCGTCGATTCGCGACAGGAGCTTTTTGAGGACGTTCGCAGAGAGCATCGACTGCCGAATTATCTTGGGAGACCCCCTTGTCAGATCTGAATCTGAAGCCCCAAAAAGATGGTTCTCACTTGGAGGAAACCGTGTGGCTTCTGGCCAAGCGTATCGGAGAGTATGAGGAAGAAACTGAATGATAACAATTCTGAGCCCTTCGTGGTACGATCTTCCCTGAGAGTCTTGGAAACGGATCCGTGTACTGGGTCATTGACAGCTTTTAGAATGGATGTCCATTCGAGTAGTGGGAACGGCGAGGACTTGGAGAGCTGGAAGTCGGGACTGTCAAGAAGGTCTGTCACGGCTCGGGAGACGGCGCAAGCGTGAGATTGGGACATGATACGAGGGTGTCGCGAGGTGGCAGCGCGGCGGGTTGGTGGGTATCGCGGGCGAGATGGTGGTGGTAGAGGAAGAAAGAGCGTGAAGCGGCGAGAAGAATTTATAGGAGGTTGACGCCACAGCCACTGACGCGACGCGTTTCCCGAGTTCCCACACATAACGGAGCTAAAAACCCTAATTTTGATGGATCCACGCTGCCAATAAGTCCTGGTCTTCTAAGACTCTTCTCAAGTTGAAGCTTTGAAAGCGCGCTGGCCGAGTGTTGAGAATACTTTGTTCCGCTGGTTACGTCAGGGGATATATGTTCCAGCTTGAGATTCACGACTTTCCGTTTTTTTCTTCTTTAGCCCAGGGAGCACTGGCCGGTACATGTCGCCAAGAAAGCAAGAGCTCTCGCTGTCTGCTTGGTGTAGCGGTCGGATCTCCCAACTCATTTCTTCCGCCAGAAGTGGGGAGGTCGAGTGTTCGATTCCGCCAAGTGTCAGCCGGGATGGGGGCTGTGGGTGTGCCCGCGGAACTTTGTGCATAAATCCCTGTGCGATACGGGTTCCGGGCGTAGTATTTCTTTTCTTTTTTTCCTTTTCTTTTCTTTGATTATCGAGTGGTTTGGACTGCCTCGAAATCATATCTAAAAAAATCATGAAGATTCAAGCCAGACTTTGGATTCATCAGCGCAAATTAATGACGGAAAACCCAAAGTTGACCATAGACCACAGTACCTGGTCGGTTTCACCTCTGGGGTCGTTGCATAGGAGAACACTGGACCGCATGGATTTTCAAGGAGACAGATCTCAAGACGGGTACGTAGCGACTTCGGCCTTTCGGCATTTTGATCCGACTCGTTGCACCAGCTTTTCACTTTCTTTTCGATTGATGTATTGCGAACGCACCTGAAGTCTTGAACCTGTCCTTCCCGTTCTCGGCGAACAGCTGCTTGTCTTTTTCTTCCCCCTCTCCCATCTCATCATCTCTTGCTCTATTTACGGGTCTGTTTTTTTTTTTTTTTTTTTGAATCCCTGTTATTTGCCCCTCGCCGCGTACGGGACGTTGGGCATCCTTCTACACACATTCGTACTACTTTCTACTACTGTAATAGCTAGAATGACCAATCTATCTACGAGTCCTCGATATCATGCCCTAGCCCACGTTGGACTTTTTGGGCGAGCGCGGTTGTAAGGCGCGCTCATTAAGTGAATGCGACACGACCTAAATGTTAGTAAAGTAATATGGCCGCGGGCTTAGAATAATTGGGATATAGGCCTCCGGCGAGGGCAGGCACTGGTGAGTATTGTAAGTGAGGGGTGCGAAGAATGTACGTGATGGACTCCGGTGTCAATGGACGGGGACTGGGCGTTGCGTGGACTGGTCAGCGGGCGTAGGTGTGGCGTCTTGGGCTCGGGGTTACATGTTGAATGGGTCGGCTTTGCGAGGCCACGCACGGCGACTTTAGCTAGGAGCAATTTGTGGATCTCCGATCGTGATGGCTTTTTGGGGTCTGGCGGCTCGGGGAGGTTGCCGTGTACGGAGTGACTCAAGCATCCAGTACGACCCAGGAAGCGGAAGAGGTGTGGGTACAGTTTTGGTGATCCTAACAATTTTTTGAGGTCGCCGGCTTGGGGGCCGGCTGCTTGAAGCAGTTCGCGTCTCGCGTCATCGTGAGCCGGGCAGTACACCAGATAATGCTCTACGGACTCATCGGACTGTCGGAAGCATGGGCATATGGGGGAGTCGGCTTTATTAATTTTTGCCAGTGGTATGTGGCCGGTGCGCAATTGTAGGAGGAGCACGGCGAGGCTGCGGGATTACGGGTCTGTTAAATTGGCTTCATCTAAGTCGAAGCAGCGCTATCACGAATGTACTGTCTTCCTCCTTGTGCGTTTTTTGTTTGTTTGTGATTCTCGATGTTCATACTGATATTCTATCTGTCCCTTGCTGTCAGTTCTTCCAAAAAATTGTCGCCTGCTAAATGCAAGGCGGCCGACACCAACAGTGAACCTGAAGCCCTCGTTGGATCCGGGAAACAGAGATCTTGGTATGTGCTAGATGCGTTACAAATATTGAGGCGAGTCCCTGGCAGCAATTGGTTTTGATGGAAAACTAATCATATATCGTGAAATGGAGCGGTAACTGGGCGAGGATCACCGCCGATAATCACAACCAGGAGCACTATCAACAGAACTATCGTGCCTCCGAGAACCGCAAGGGACGTCACCCACACCTCGATCCGCTGGCTACTGAGCACGAGGCTCAGTGCCCCAGTGGTGAGGCTACACAGCCCCGCAAGAACGAGCCAAGGTACTGTCAAGCTCGCAGCGAATCCCAGACTGGTGCGAAAAGCTGTTTGGGCGAGTCGATTGGTGGTATAGCGATAATCTGCCATGGAATACACAACAGTAATTCGATGGGCGTCGTCGAGTTCTGACTCCCTCAGGGTTCTTTCAACCAGATCCGCAGATTGTTTGAGAGGCGAGGAGAGCTCGTTCCAGAGTCGAGGATTCTGGAGGAGACGGAACACGATCATCTTCAGGAAACGTAGATGGTGCATGAGTGCGAGGTTATCCTGCTCCGATTCCTTCAAAGGCTGGGGCGTCAACACATCGCCGAGACTTGTGAGTGCTGATTCTCTCTGATGTAACAGGGTATATGTGCGCTGAAGTTGAATGGCGCCAACTATCGCGATCGTGCCACTGAGCACGTCGGCGAACAGCCCCCCGAAAAACAGCGCATTCCCCTGCGATTTGAAGAGTCGTGTTGTTTTTATCTAGGAAGAAGCTGATTGCCTGGGCTTGCACCCCAGCGAGGAAGGTTGCCTGGTAACCATGACGATTAGCTCCGGCGTTTAAGTTTCAGGAATGCGCACAATAATGGCGAGCGAATTCAGGTTCGTGTTCATCAGCTGTATCGACTCTGTCTGACGAATTGGCCGCATCCAATCCCATCTTGTATTCTGCGTTGACACGGTGGTGGCCATGAGTGCCTCCAGAGGCAGCAGCTGGCTGGTTGGGGTAGGTCGTGCATTGCGAAATAGTGTCTGCGACATCGAGGGGGTCAATGAAGGGACGCTGACTGCGAAGCTCATGCAGAAAATCCGATCAAGTCCAGGTGCTGTGCGTAAGATAGTTCTCAAAGCTGTGGAAGGAAGGAAGGAAGATGTATAACCGTGATGGCATGCTGTATGCGCGCTGATTGTACGTGTCAAGCGTAAACCGCTTTCATGGCCCTCACCTATGCCACCGTGACCGCAGATATGTTCCAGAAGTTCCTCCCGAGGCTCCCACTTCCAACCCGATATGAAGACAAAGATTATGAACACCGTCATGCAAGGGCGCTAAAAATTCGAGTCCACACATTGAGCCCTATGTCTGCAACTCAAAAAAGTTGAGACTTTTTTCTCTTGTTTGTGACCCGCCGCTCAAATGCCGGCCTAGACCCCTTTATGAACACCTCCGTGCTGGCTAGATCTAGACTTACTATCCTGCCTTATCCTAAGTTCCAGAAACAGCCATGACCAGCCGTTATACATGCAATACACACAGCTGCGGGGCTGTGTTAAGCGAGGTATATATGGGCTTTGTTCGAGTCGGTTCTGTCCAATCGTTCATCCTTCTAGATAATTCTCGCAGTGCTTCAGGTTCCTTCAGTCTTTGCACGAAATCAGCCAATGCAGTCGAAGTCCCGAAACCGCTGGCTTCCGTTGGACCGCACCAATGGAAACACTGTGGGGGAGATAGAGCCTGCGGCAGGCCCTCTGGATCCTGAGCTCTCCGCGATGGCCTCTCTCCCAACGTTTCAAGCGTCGTATTCGTTACTGGACGTACTCGAGCAGATATATCAAGATTATGCCGGTGTGTGTTCGCCCCGATGCATATCTTGACTCTAAGTCACAATTTTGTAGCCGGTTACCCTAACGCACCTTATCGTGTCAACAGTGCCAGCCTCTGCCAGGAAGAGTGGGAGAGAGTGGAAAAGATTCTCCACCGTTACGGAGGTGCAGGCCCCCGTCGTGATAAAAATCGCGTCACTTATTTATTTTTTTGCCGTCTTTTAGTACCATTCGCACGATTATTGGATGTACCAACTGGGGCTCCGAGACAGAGAATATGCGACGCTGGAATGGCAGGTATCACACGCATACGCAAGGACTGTTATCGATTGGGCGCAGACATCGATGTCAATGCTCTTGTACTCCGTGGTATGTCGTCGACATCTCGAATCAAGAATTAACTGATGGTTGGAACGTTGGAACTCATTCAGACATTGGTAATGCTTATCCTCCCCCCCCATTTGGTGCGAATTTTACTGACCACTGACAGCCCTCGCTGCCGAAATGACGGAACTCAAGGCCTGGTGTCAACGCCTCGAATATCTGTGCCGGACAGGTCGGGCCTGCTCTGGCAACCGAGCTCGGATAGAAAAGGTACTTGCTCAGATTCTAAACTCGCGCGCCTTGCGAGATATAGAGCTTTTGCGAGGTCGAAAGGACTTCACGGAGTTATATTTCAAATTCTGTGAACTGACTCTCATGGGCGAGGATACCGCAGTGACGATCCGGGACCTGCGCAAACTGGTGAAGAATGAACATGATTTAGCCAGTCTCCGGGTGAAGGAATTCAGTGCTCTGCGCGAACAGTATGAAGGCGGGGGACGACGTGATCTTATCGCCGTCATGCAGGCGAACGCCAAAGCCGGTGGGTATCCAACATTCCCGGATCTTTTCTGTCGATCCTGATTCTTTTCAGCGAGGAAGGAAGGATTTCAGGAGTGTGACGGCTCGGCGGCGGAGACCCAACAGATTTATGACGAATTGGAGCAGATCGACCGGAATTTCTCGAAAATCGGGGACACTTTAAAGGAATCCAAGGAATTTTGGGAGGGCGTTGGTCGGAAACTCGGGTCTCTATCATCATCGTCTTGTACCGGTCACTACCGAGCGAAGGATCCACCCCATGGTATAACGACCGGCCCTGAGGCAAGTCCTTTTTAATTTCGGTCGGCTCCCTCCGAATACTGACTCCAGTGTCAGCGATTGCGGATTGATCGTCAGGCAGCGAAGATTCACGCTGGCCTCCAGACCGTCCACCGGGTCATAAAGCGCCGTTCATGCTCGAAGAGAGTACTCAAAGCTTGCGATAAAATTGTCAAGGCCGCTGAAAATCTGACCAATAAGTGCACTGGTGTCGTCCGCACTCACACCTCAGTTGAACTTCACCTTCGCACTCCGACGTGCGACTTCAAGAGCGGTCGCAAGGCGATCTCGCCGTTGACGAAGGGCCTGGGATATATTCTCAGCGGTTATGAGAAGCTCTCGCTGCGGTTCACGAAGTGGGCCGAAACGATCTACCTCCTCTTTTGGTTCGCCGGAAACACCGCCATCGACAAATTGCCAGGCAAGTCATCACTTGAGAATTGCCGTCCTCCGTATTGACGTTATTCCATAGCGGATAGACTGGGCCATGTTCAAGTTGCTCAGGCAGAGTTATTATCTAAAGGACTTTTTACATCCTCTTACTCCTCATATGCGCTTCCCTTCGAGGCGGCCTTTACGCGTCTCGAGACTCGGCTTCTCGAGATGCAGAGACTGTGGACCAAAGTCGTATTGAGGGTCGATGGAATTTGTACATTACACCACCAACGGTCAGACATGTGTGCCTCAGCTGGAAGGAATGTGTCGGATACAGCTGGGTCCAGCATCCTGAAAGCTGACCTCTAGGGGAATTACGAATGGGTTACATTTTTTCACGCGCGCGGACATGGTTCAAGGGAGTAGGCCACTAGGGGTGGCATATATAGCAGCGCCAGCGAGGTGGATGGTGCGGCGGAGATCTTGTGCTTCGATATTTATTAGCTTGACCTGTGGTTACGTATGTGGACCAGGGCTTGTGCTTGAAATATGTATGAGGCCATCCGTTTTCACTTGCGACTGAGTCTTGTTTTCGTTCGAATATTTTTGCTTGGACAAGGAAGGCAAAGGAAGGAAAAGCGGTATGAAGGGCGAGAACTTGAGAACAACGTACAGCCCTTCCTCTTTTCTCCTCTCGAACCGCAAGCCTGTCAGACTTGGAATTTTTGGACTAACGGAGAGCTTGGCCAGTCGCGGAATACCACAAGGATGGTGTTGAACGTACTACGAGTCGTACACCTTGATGGCGACTTCAAGAAGGGGCTGAAATATCGTCTTGATCCAGACTACAAGTTGGTCTATGGTCCACCACTCCTTCTCCCACAGGTACCCTGCCAGATATGAGAATCCAGAGTCTGTGTGATCAGTGACGCCGTCGACCAGGCGAGCGTCGATTCGCGACAGGAGCTTTTTGAGGACGTTCGCAGAGAGCATTGACTGCCGAATTATCTTGGGAGGCCAACTCATCAGACCGGACCAAGAAGCCCGAAAAAAGATGATGTCTCACCTGGAGGAAACCGTGGGGCTTCTCGCCAAGCGTGTCGGAAAGTATGAGGAAGAGACCGAATCCCAGTAATTCTGAGTCCTTCGTGATACGCTCTTCCTTGAGGGCCACGGGAACCGCTCCGTGGACTGAGTCACTGAATGTCGCGAGAATTTTGTTCCATTCAAACATTGGAAAGGGCGAGGACTCGGAGAGCTGGAAGCTGGGAGTGTTGAGGAGGTCCGTGACGGCCCTAGAGACGGTGCATGCATGGGAGTGAGACATAATGAAATGTGATGGGGTGTCGCGAGGTTGCGGGTGATTTCGCTGGTGGTTGTGGTGGTAGAGGAAGAAGAGCGTGAAGCGGCGAGAAGAATTTATAGGAGGTTGATGGCACAGCCACTGACGCGACGCGTTTCCCAAGTTCCCACACATAAACGGAGCTAAAAACCCTAATTTTAATGGATCCACTGCCATAACTCCGATTCTTCACTTAGCTTCACTTCGTACCAGCAACTGTCGAGAGAAATTCTCTCTCGATGTTTGCGACCAGGGAATCCCATGTTTGAATTTGAAACGGGACACTGACCGGTACATGGCGCCAAGAAAGCAAGACCTCTCGCTGTCTGCTTGGTGTAGCGGTCGGATCTCCCAACTCATTTCTTCCGCCAGAAGTGGGGAGGTCGAGTGTTCGATTCCGCCGAGTGTCAGCCGGGATGGGGGCTGTGGGTGTGCCCGCGGGACTTCGTGCATAAATCCCCGTGCGATACGGGTTCCGAGCGTAGTATTTCTTTTATTCTTTTCTTTTCTTTTGCTTGATTGCCTTGAAGATCAATTCCCAGTCGTTTGCACTGTCTGGAAATCATATTCAAAAAAAATCATGCAGATGCTTTGGATTCATCAGTGCGAATTAGGACTGCAAATGAAGGACAGAGAAGCCAAGGCTGACCGACCGCCACTCCAATATCTACATTTGGTCTCGCGAACAGACAGTCAGTAAAACCTCTGCGGTCGTTGAGGCATAAGAAAACACCCGATCGCGATTCCGCGAGGCTCGGTGGGGCAGGGGGCTGCGCGGCAGAGCCGGTTCAGACCCATCATAATAAATTATACTGTAGAAAACCATCCAGGGTCAGCTTCGACCAAGGCAGCAGGCCTTTGGCCATTGATTGGCCTTGCTACTGGCACAACTTGAATCTAAGATAGTTATACTGCCACTGGAAGAAAAAAATTGCTGGTAGGAGCCGGAAGAACGTAAGAATACCTCACACATTCAGCGCGCAACACGCAGGATTCGAGCCCTTGGAAAAGTCCTTACCATGGATCTCGAGATCGTCGACGATGGGAAAAGGCAAGGCGACCAGTTCGGCATTTCGGCATTTTGATCCGACCGTTCTTCGTCTGCCCATTCTCGGCAAAAAAGTCCTTCAAGCGGTGCAAACACCAATATCTATTGTACAGAGTTTTGTCCGTCAAATTCCTCACTCTGGAGTTACACGCTACACAATGGAGTAGTTTGTGCAGATCGTTTCTCATTTGCTTGTGGGACCAAGCTTGACCCAAGCATGCTCTCCGGACTCGATCGGAAGGCCAGATGACACCATGGGATAAGGTACGTTCGCCATGCTTTTTTTCCCCTTCGGAAACTCATGCGCAAGGCACAGACTACGGACGCCGTGCACGCCAAAGGTTGCTCAGGCGGCCCCGAGAAGCCGGCTTCGAGAGGCACCACAAACGGCTTTCTGTTCTACCACCACCTTCATGAGAGTCGCTCTGGTTGCTGGAGCGGTGATAAACGTCGCTGGTCAGGGCAACCAGTACGATACGAATTACTCCGTGGTGCAATTTCAATGGTATGCACCTTCTGTCCTTGATATTTTGTTTCTACCAGACATTCTCTTCGACACGCGTTCACCTCGCCACCCAACTCCGCGACCGCTGCCCTGCATCGAGCGCGTCTGGGCACACGAGATTCATTTGTGTGATGCACTTTACCGTATAGCTCGGGAGTGCGCCGTGTCTGCCCAATAGACTCGCGCGACGCGCAGCTTCGCGTCATTGAGGCGTCCTTCGCCGCGTGGAACCACGACTGCCCATCAAAACTCTCCGCCACCCAAACAAGCCCAACGTCCGCGCGATTGGGTTGTACGAGGTGCTACTGAACAAAGACATCTGGGTGAATCAGTACGATCTGTTCAGTGGTTGCAGTCTCGATGTGCGTCGGGGGAACACGCTTTCAAAGTCGAGGACTCGCACTGCAGGATGGATTCTTGCGTCCTTCTGGTTCTCTTGGCGCTCTACGGCCGCTCCTAACTCTGCTGATAGCTCTGCAACACCTTTGAAATCCGAACTCGGAGCATATACCTCGCCCAAACAAGCCAGCACATCCCCAAATAGCCCTTCGAAACGACTCGCACGCGGGTGGGTGGAGTCGCTCATCTGCCACTGGGGAAGCCTGGACCTGCAGTATTGCGCCGGGGTCGGGAGTTTTGTGCTTTATAAAACGTCAAGACCGCCAACCCCAGAGGTTATACTGCCTTTGCACCTCTGCAGTGAGCAACTTGTCGTCTCGTTTCACCTAACTGCATTGAATCTAATTTTCGAGCCTCTCGATCGCAAACGACTGTGGCCAGGGCAATAAAAGTAAAAGAAGAAAAGAAAAATACGACAAGACCGAAACCCGTATTCCACAGGGACTGATGGACGGAAGTTTCGCGGGCACACCCACAGCCCCGCCCCAGGCTTTCCGCTTGGCGGAATCGAACACTCGACCTCCCGACTTGTGACCGAAGTGAGCTGTGAGATCCGACCGCTACACCAAGCGGACAGCTGTTTGAATTGGTTCTTCGCGCGTGCTGTCGGTTGTCGAGTGTTTCTTGAGGCCCACCGAGCTCAGAGGTTTTACTGAGTATCTGTTCGCAGAGTGGCGTGTCAGTCTTGTCTTTTTTACCGTTCATTTATATTTCTATGACGGTTTTTATACACCTCATAGTGGAGCGAGAATAGTAAGTTGGATATGGTTTTCGAGGCTCGCGCCGTGCTTCATTATACCCAGCAGCCATGGCGTTTCTCATTTGGGCTACTGCGTCTGCGCACTGGTGAATCCACCAGAAAAAGTCTGGTATGCATCTGCATAACTCTTTTTGGCTTTTCAGGCTGACTCGGAAAGAATCTTCAAGGCAATGAAATCATAGCAAAAAGAAATACGACGAGACCGAAACCCGTTTCCCACAGGGACTGATGGACGGAAGTTTCGCGGGCACACCCACAGCCCCTGCCCCAAGCTTTCCACTTGGCGGAATCGAACACTCGACCTCCGCACTTCCGATCGAAGTGTGTTGGGAGATCCGACCGCTACACCAGGCGTAGGCCACCATTCTCAGCTTTCAGGCAAGACGTCCTGGTACTCCCTGGCGGCCCGCTAAAGGCTGTCCCTCAAAAAACGGAAAGCAGCGAATTAAGCTCCAACATACTTACAATCCCCGTTATAAATATCGAGACTCGGAGAGAACTACCTGCATGGCCGCGTCAAGAGTTGCTCTCGGGTTCTGCTTGACGTTGCTGGGGCAGTGGTGGTCAGGGTAACAACTAAGATACGAATTACCCCGTGGCGCATTGTCAATGGTATGCACCTTCTGTCCTTGATATTTCGAGAGCAATTTAAATGTTGTTTCTTCCAGGCACTCGCCACACAGCTCCGCGACCGTTACCCCGCATCCAGCGCGTCTGAGCAAACAAGATCTTTTGTGTGATGTGTTTACCGTATAGCTCGGGAGTACGCCGTGTTTGCCCCAATAGACCTCTCGCGCGACGCGCAGCTTCGCGACATTGAGGTGTACTTCGCCGCGTGCAGCGGCTGCAGCCACGACTGCTCGCCCGAGACTCTTGAGTCTCCGCTAACAAAACAAGCCCAACGTCCGCGCGATCGAGTTGTACGAAGCGCTACTGGACAAAAACATCTGGGCGAACCAGTACGGTTTGCTCAGGTTCTCTGAACAACTGGGGGAGCGCAGTCTGGACGTGCGCGCACGGGAGCACGGTTTCAATGTCAAGCCACACTACAAGATCGATTCTTGCGTCCTTAAGTTCTCGCCGTCTTGGTGCTCTACGACCGCGCTTAGGGTCGGAAGCCTTTGTGCTTTATGTGGCGCCCAAGACTGCCAACCTCAGAGGTTATACTGCCTTTGCACATTTACAGTAAGCAACTTGTCGTATTCAAAGTCGCCTTGTTCTATCAACTTTATGAATATGATTCTTCGAGGCTCTCGCAAACGGCTGGGGCTAGGGCAATAAAAATAAAAGAGGACAAAAAATACGACAAGACCGAAACCCGTATTCCACAGGGACTGATGGACGGAAGTTTCGCGGGCACACCCACAGCCCCGCCCCAGGCTTTCCGCTTGGCGGAATCGAACACTCGACCTCCCCACTTATGACCGAAGAAGCGAGTTGCGAGATCCGACCGCTACACCAAGCGGATAGCTGCTGGCTCTTAATTTTCAGGCGCCATGTACCAGTCAGTGCCCACTGGCTAAGGCTTTCTATTTTTTTATCCCTTACAAAACGGCAAGTTGTGAATTTCAAGCTCAAACATGGATCCCTTGGTCGCAAACACCGAGAATTTCTCTCGACAGTTGCCGGTGCGAAGTACTAGTGAGGCTAAGTGAAGACTCGGTGTTATGGCAGCGTGGATCCATCAAAATTAGGGTTTTTACCTCCGTCATGTGTGGGAACTCGGGAGACGCGTCGACGCGTCAGTGGCTGTGGCGTCAATCTCCTATAAATTCATCTCGCCGCTTCACGCTCTTTCTTCCTCTACCACCACCATCCCGCCCACCGCGAAACCTCTTCAACCGCCACCCGCTCTCCGCGAAACCCTTCTCATTACCATCCATGTCTCATTTGTCCAACGCAGTAGCCCACGCCGCCATGAACCACGTCAAAAGCGCGGCTTTCACGCCCCCCCGCTCTCCCAAATGTTGATTGCGACTGGAGTACAATATTTCAGCAAGAAGAGCCCTCTGTCGTGGCCGCGGGTGCACTCGACTCCGGCGAGGTCCTTGTCAGCGAGGAGCGTTACGTCGTCGGCCAGGAGATCTTCGATTACACTATATTCCAATTTCTACTCCGAGATATCCGTCGCCGGCCGCCGGGGTACCTCCAGGTGCGAGCTGCGATACCTAAGGCATGAGGTCACTGAGCCTTAACACGGACGAACATTTCCAGGTCATCAGGGACGCCGTCTGTTCTGCTAAAATTCTCAAAGAAGTCATGGGCAAGATCGACACACGGCTTTTGGACGGGAAATTGGTGCAGGTTGACATAGGCTTTCGCTATCTCGTCGGATATCTCTGGGAAGTTACCGGAGATGACATGGAGTGGACTGCTAGCTGGATAACGGACCTCTTCGCGCCTATCATTGCAGTTGCAACTGCTGCCTTCGACGTAGGGTGCGTCGACCGCACGCCAAGGATGCATGATCGGCTACTGACCTCCTAAATTCGCAGCCCGCGACTCCCCCAGAAAGCCCAAGGAAGGAAAGCGGGACGAGGACAAGGCAAAGCTCGCAGGTATGTCCTTTTCTCGCATCGTGGATCTCGAAACTGACTGCCGCTCCCCTTTCAGCTCAATTTATGAAAAATCTCCGCAAAATCCAAGAGACCGAGCCCGTGGCGTCCGCCTCATCCAGAGAGTCTTCTCAGGTAACGATTTGTTCCTCATGTTCCACGATTTGTCATTTAGCCAAGTATTCAGTCCGCGTGCAGCGACCCGGGCACGACGTCTCACCGCATCGTGCACGTCGAGGTCTCTGGCTTTTTCTTGTATATGCATCCTCATTTGCTGACGCGTCTTCACCGCGGTAACAGGGCCCCATGGATGAGCCAGAAGCCATCTTCGAAGAGCAATCTCCCGGCGTAAGTATTGTACTTCGTCCCTTTCCAAGTGGAAGCGTATTAACCCACTTCTAACAGAAATTACCCGGAATCTTCGAGTCGTGGCGGTTACTGCACGTCGACGTGAACTTGCTCTCTGTCGCTATCTATGCCCACTTGAATTAACTCAATTCCTAGCGTGACCACGAGTGGGACACCATCGACCCGGAAATGCTGAAAGCCGCTAGTTCGTGGCCCCTACATGTCAGTCATTCCATTGTCGCAATCTGAAGTTGCCTACTCACCGGATTTTGCCCCTTAGTCCCAAGTCGAGGAGTCTGGCGTACCCCCCGTCGCGGTATGCGAAATATATTCCCCGGTATCCTCCGTCCAGAGCAGCACTCAATTTTTTTGCAGGAACCCGCCGCTACCAACGTCACCCTGGTGGTCGGCACCACAACCTCGATTACGGTCGCTGAGTTGGACTATGAGAACGTTTTCGAGTCTTTTCTCCGCGATGATGTGAGCTTCCCTTGCTTTCCTCCTCGAGTTTGAATCTCATTCGAACACCAGGACGACCTGTACCTCCCCGCCGACTCGGACTCCCTGGACGACGGTGCCTCCGAAGACGATGGTGCGCTCAAGGTCAGCGGTGCTCTCGTCCCTCCCCCCACAACGCCCAAAAAGTCGTCGAAGGTAGGAAATCATCTTGTGGTGCGCTCTTTTTTCTCACAATCTTCTAGGGACCGGAGCTGAGGTCCCCGCTCGCCCCACTCAACGTCTAGCCGGCTTGTACACTCCCTTCTCATTTCCTGTCGTGTATCAGATCAGACTGTCGTTTTCCCTTTATTTCTTCTTACTTTGTCCTGGATTTTCTGTATTTTAACTGTTTTCTACTTCATAATCAAATATCAGCACCCGATAATGTACTGTACCTTTGCAGATATGTTGTATATTGATCCACATCCGACATTCATCGTCCATTGTCTCTCCGAGTCATGCCAGCGAGTCCTGTTCGACGCATACTTGAACTTTACACACAACGCAATTCGAAAGCAAGTTCGTCAGAGCAGTACATACATATTAGATATATTCCATAGACTGCCGTCGACATATCACTATCCATTGACCACCGCCAGAGGCCCTGCATCTTCCAGCTCGACATCCCCATCTGCATCGACGTCTTCCCGGAGGAATCGCGGGTTATCCACCTCCGCGAGCAGCTCGTTGCGCTCCGCCTCCTCCTCCTCGCCCATCTCGACGTGCGTCATGCGGATAATCTCCCATTTGTCGTTGTACCCGTCGTAGGCCTGCGATAAAGTTACAGTATATTCAGCACTCGAAAAGGGAGGGAAAAGAGGAGAAAAAAACACCCACATTGACCCTCTTCTTCTTCAAGAGCATCTTCCTCTCGATGTTTTTGTAGAAGGCGCCTTTCGGCCGCCCCGCGGTGTCGCCCACGCCGAGATCGTCCTCGTCCTCGATCACGAGCATGAACTCGTTGGGGACCTCCTGCTCGACCTTGACGGTCTCGTAGTCGCGCACGAAGTGGAATATCGTTTCCTGTGAGGAAGGTGTAAGCCGAGGTATAGGTGAGCAACAAGCGGCGACAGCGTACCTCCCGGTCGGCGGGCACCTCGTACGGTGCGAGCGCCAGCCGCGTCTCCTTGAACTTCATGGCGGACTCGTCGTCTGCGGTGAGGTAGTACGCGAGGAAAGAGTCGTGCTCCGTCTTCATTGGGCGCAGGATCGCGCAGTCGAGCCGGGGGTCTTCCACCTGTTGCCAAAGAAAAATCACGTTGTCATTCATTGCACTATAGAGGGAGAAATGTCCACGCACATCGAGAGCGCGCTCGCCCGGCCGCTCAGAGAACCTGAAGAGATCGTACTGGTTCGCCCAGATGTCCTTGTCTGGCAGGACCTCATAGGACTCGACCGCGCGTACGTTGGGCTTGTTGGGGTGTCGGAGAGTCTCGAGGGAGAAGTCGTCGTTGCACGCGGCGAAGGACGCTTCGATGTCGCGGAGCTGCGCGTCGCGCGAGACGTCGATGGGGGCGGAGATGATGTGTTTCCTGATTAGACGCGTTATTGATAGTAAAAAGAAAAAGAAAAAGAATATGGCCACGCACGGCTCTTGTGCGCCGGAGCGCTGGACACCTTCTCGAGAGATATATTCTGTCTTTCGTAGCCAGGGTACGTGCGCCGGGGAGGGGTGTCGACGGACCAGACGCGACCTGGCCATTGTTGCCGAATGCAGGCGTGGCAGGCGCGAGCTCGGCGAGTAGCGCGGCGTCCTCTGGGTCCAGCACGGGCAGGTCGTCTGGATCTGGATTCAACTCTTTCAGAGCGTGTTAGACCTCACCGGACGTGCTCTTAACGTGTTTGTAATTACCCGCGTCCAGCGCATCCCACCGCAACTTGATGTCTCCGCCGCTGGTGTCTGTCCGGTCCTCCCCAAGCCAAAGAGACTCCCACCTCCCCCAGATCGAGGGGCATGCCACACTCTGCATCGACGATCATGGGGAGTGGGATGTCATTTGCGAGCGCGTTGAGGAACTCGGGACGGGCATAGCGCATTGGGTTCGTTGGGATGTCGAGCAGTTTGGGAGGACATGGTGGGGCTGGGAGCGGGTTGGAGTACCGCACTCGGACGAGGAGGTCGAGTTTTGAACTGAAAAGAGTTGAATTAAATAGAGGGCATTAGTTGGGAATTGGACCAACTTTTTCTTTGAGCTCATCGTCTTGACAGAGCCGGAACGGAAGCCAATGGCCCCGGATACAAATCGGGCACGCTACTCACCGCTCGATTCCTAAAGCGGAAATCGGTGAAGATCGCAATGTGTAATCCACGCTTCGTGGTTCCATCGTCGACGTTTTTCAAAGCTCAGGCTGAAATTACGGGAGAGTAGCTCCTGAAGTCCGAATTCGACCATCAGTCTGAAATTCCGACAGCAACCCACAAAGTAGTGTGTAGAATTTCCGATTTGTCGATAGGGATAGCGAGCAGGAAGGCAGACCATTGAAGACAAAGAGGTACCGCTTCATGGATTCCAACTACCACCGTCATCTGTCTAATCCTCTAAAGTATAATACAAGCGCCCGACCCACATACTTATTACCCTCACCACCGGCCTCGCCGATGTAGCCTCTACCTTCTCTAATCGAACATTGCAATGCACCCCTTACAATTTCTGAATAAGAGAGCGAGATATCGGACCTCAAGCTTATGCAATTCCCTCAGCGATTGAGGCGGCGTCTTCAAAGCTGTGGACAGCGAACTTGGGAACGTGAAACTCGACGAGGGAGATTCACTAATGAGTTTGTTAATGTCTGCCATCCGACGCAAGACGTGAATCACGGAGCGGTGCTCCACTCTTGAGCTCATAAGAAACATTCTCAAGCAAACTCCGCTAACTGTCACAAGAAAGAGCTCGTAATCTGGCCACTCCGACGATCGGGGCCGCAGTGCGGAGTCTCATCCTCGGCGTATGGGTCCGACGCTAAATTCTCTCTTCACAGTTTCTACGGCTCTCGACGCGCTGGTACCCTCGGATACTTCTTTGCACAGAGTGGTATCGTCCGGGGTCAGATCGCCTGAAGAGGGAAAGCGGGCATGACTGAGACCAGTCGTCCAGAAAGAAGAGAGGAGCGACAGTCAAGGGAAAATAAGATGGAGACTCGCAGAGCAAGAACAATATCGAAAGACGACGATGACTAGTTTCGGCCGGTAGGAGTGTGTACATAACGCGCTCCTGTTCTAGATGCCGACAAGTCTAGCTTCGACGCTCTCCAGCGTAACGATGTGAAAACCCACAGCAAGAGGAAAAAGCGTGACCCTTTTTGTGATTTGTATTACTTGAAATTTGCAAGCGTCTAAGGCGTTTAGACTGCACTCTAAGATTTGGTTCGAAGCAAGATGGTCGAGTGTGGCAGATGGCAAGGCTCATGTCCCATATATTTCCAGAAAAGTTGGACTTGAAGATGAACTGAACCAAGACTCAGACGTGAGAGTTGCAGCCAGAGAAAAGTTGAGTTGGCGTTGTTTACCTGCCTGCCCCTTTCGGCAGGTGCTTCTCGTCCTCATCTTCCACCAGCTATGGTCGTCCTCGTCCAGTCTTCAAGACGAAGTATTCCAATCTCGTTTATGAATCCCACTTGAAGAACAGGTACCTGAAGTCACTTGCCAATCATGCGTCAGTCACCGAATGGACATGGCCGTGGAACGCCGTTGCTACTACAACGGCTCTAAACTGTAATAAGAACTCAGTGTGATCCCCAAGAATTCTGGATTAACTGCGTCGGTGACGTTTCGGACAAAGGCTGCGCTGGCTGCAGACGGAGCGGCATCATGTGCGTACGTCGCGGCCACCCCCTTCGGCCTCTGACTGCTGACTGTCCCTTGCAGAAATCGATATGCGATCGTCTTGCAGATGATTACCGTCGGACATCAGCGGTCCGTGCCCACAGTATGTCTTAAAGGCTTGTAGAAATTCCCATTGCTGTCGCGCGCGTTCCTTGCCCGAACCATGTCCGACTCGACGCGTGTCATCAACCTCAGTGCAGGCCCCTGCGCTCTCCCAGAATCCGTTCTGCAGGAAGCGTGCCAAGGTCTTATCAACTTCAATGGCACCGGCATAGGAATCGCAGAGATCTCCCACCGCACGCCTGAGTTTATCGCGTACATCAACGAAGTCGAGCATCTGATTCGGACCCAGCTGGACGTTCCGCAAACGCACAGCATCCTCTTCGCCCAGGGCGGCGGAGCGCTGCAGTTCTCTGTCGTCGTTCTTAACCTCCTTGCCCGACACCGTCTCCTCCATCCCGACCTGCCCGAGAACGAGCGCATCATGGACTACGTCCTCACCGGCTGGTTCAGCAACCTCGCCGTCATAGAGGCCGGCAAAATGGGCGGCGGACGCACGAACGTCGTGGTGGACGCGCGCCTGCACTCCGAATCCGGCAAGTTCGACAACATCCCTCCTCACGACGCGTACAAATTCTCTCCCGACCCCGCGCTCATTTTCTACTGCGAGAACGAAACGCCCGACGGCGTGCAATTCTCTGACGGCGTCGACCCGGCGGACCCGACCTCCTTCCCGTTCCACCTCCTCCCGAAGGACAAGGGCCTGCTCCCGCTCGTGGGCGACTACTCCTCCTCGTTCATGTCCCGCCCGATCCCCCATCTCGCCGACCACGCCGTGATCTTTGCGAGCGCCCAGAAGAACATCGGCCCCGCGGGCGTCACGGTCCTCATCGTGCGGAACGACTGCATCGTCGACACCGACGCCGCAGCCAAGCTCGGCGCGGCCCCCGTCCCGTACACCCTCGCGTACAAGACCCTCGCAGACCACATCAGTTTGTATAACACCCCGTCGGTGTTTTCGATATATGTGACTGGGCTGGTGCTCCGGCGCTCCAAGGCGCTGGGCGGGGTGGCGTATTTTGACGCGCTGAACAGAAGGAAGGCGGAAAAGCTGTACACAGTGATCAAGGAGGGGGAGGCGCAGGGCGTGTGGCAGGCGCGGGTCAAGGAGGGCAGGGGGCGGAGCCTGATGAATGTCGTCTTTGATTTCCACGAGCGGGAGATGCAGGATCGATTCGTTTCTGGCTCTGAGGCGTGTGGGATCAAGGGCATAAAAGGACACCCGTGAGTACTCTTTATATTTCGCTCTACCATTGCTAAATCGACCACCTGGATGAAAAGACTGGTGATAGGTGAGCCTGCAATAACTTCCCTCCCGAAAGGTTTTAACTCTAGATGCAGGAACGCGACTATCTATCTACAACGCCGTGACGGAGGAACAAGTAGACGCTGTGGTGGCTTACATGCGGGACTTCTTGGCTCAGCTTTTAGGTCAACCCAGACACTGTATCGTCGTGGAATTTGAATGGTTTCCATTTTTCCATTTCGAACCCAGTGGAAAGGCGACTGGTTTAGTCTGTCCACAAACTCGTCTACAAGTTAGAGATGCATCTATATATCTATATATTCACGAATGCCAATATAAACTTGTTATGATACATTTCCAATCTTACTACTACAGTATGCATTGTACGAGGATGGGGAGATACAAATCGATGAAAAAAGGATAAAGATAGAGAGGTCTCGAGCGTTGTGCGGAGAGGGGGGCAGCCGATACTCGCCGACCTAAAAATTGTAAGAAAAGAGAAGCCAACTGAGCGGATGGATCCCAACCTTGGGACCCTGCTTCGGTGCCGCCAGTAAGCTTAACCCAGCTTTGCCATAGTTCTGCATGAAAATCAATATATTAGCCAGAAGAGTTGGGAACGCCTCGCCGTGAGGTTCAGCGACAGTCCGCTTGTCGTCATCGAAGGTGCGAAAAATGAAAGAAAAAAAATACCACAAGACTGAAACTCATCGTGGCACCGGGGGACAATGCATAGAAGTTTCGACTCGCAGGCGGAGACACAACTCGGGCCTGGCCCCTACCTTATCCGCTTGGGGGAATCGAACGCTCGACCTTCAAATTTCTGGCGGAAGAAACCGATGGGAACATCCGACCGCTACGCCAAGCAGATAACCTGGAAGGAACCTAATTTTAGTCGTTAGATATCGCATATTGAAGAGGATGGCAACCAGGAGCTATGGGCGAACACCAAAGTATCAGATTGATGATGTGCAAGTACTCGCACAGCCCGGCAGGCTCGTAAGTATACTTATAATATTGCACACCTGCGGCCTACCTCCATTGTTCCTCATACGCTTGATAGCTGACTGCGCTTGACAGTAGGTACGCGAATTTTCTGCACTGCGGCAGATTGTGCCCGGTGGGCCTGCTCATTTGAAATTTGACATTGACTGGAATTGGCCAGTGCCAATGGATGTCCTCAAAATTCAATCATTCAAGATGGGAAGAAACCCTCGCGGAAACGAAAAACTGGCGAAATCTTCATGCAACAGTCCGCTCGTCGTCACTGAAGGTACGACGAAATGTTTTTCAAAAAAGAAAGAAAAATACCACAGTGGAACCCCGGATCGCACTAGAGGAGAATGCACGGAAGGTTCCCGCGAGCGCGGAGGCACACCCACAGCCTCGGGGCCCGGCCCCAATATGCCCCAGCGGGAATCGAACACTCGACCTTCCCATTTCTGGTGGAAGAAACGGGTCGGGAGATCCGACCGCTACGCCATGGAGGCAACGGGAATTTTTCACTTTCAACGAATACATGACCACAAAAATTGTTGGGAACACAGGTCCGGAGCTAGCGGATGCCACTATCGAAGGTGCGAAAATGGAGAGAAAAAAATACCACAGTGGACTGAAACTCCGTTTCGCGCCGAGGGGAGGACGCACGAGAGTTTCCTCGCGGGAGGAGCACCCTCAGGCCCGGCCCCTGCATTACCACCTGGGGGAATCGAACGCTCGACCTTCGCGTTTCTGGCGGAAGAAACGGATGGGAGCATCCGACCGCTACGCCAAGCGGGTAACCGAAAGTCACTCAATTTGAGTCAACATAAGTATATGCCCTATTGCAGAGACCAGCATGTG
Source organism: Mycena venus (assembly GCA_014462655.1). Classification (NCBI taxonomy): domain Eukaryota; kingdom Fungi; phylum Basidiomycota; class Agaricomycetes; order Agaricales; family Mycenaceae; genus Glaucomycena; species Glaucomycena venus. The sequence continues at coordinate 4,217,806 of JACAZI010000007.1, read as the reverse complement.
GGCGCAACCTGTGCGGCCGTGTCACTGTATTTTCGAGGCCAAGTAACAACTCTTGACGTTGGATTTCGTGGTGTAAATTTCTCGTGATAGCACTAATTTTGCAAGTAAACAAATGGAGAAAAAGGTGGGAAAGGTATATCCGATTCCGAGGTGATCAGCGCTGTCATCGAAGCGCATTGACATGACGCGTAAGTGGCGGTGCCGACCCGTGTCGGGTATAATTAGGCCAACCTCCTCTCAACTCTTCTTGACCTCGAACCACCACCACCTCGGGCGTCTCGCCATCTTCTTTAACTTGCCATGATTACACCAATTTCTGTTACTCGCGCTACGGCAGGCTGCATCGATAGTGCGGATTACGACCCATGCTCTATCCCACCCTTCCTTGCCTGTGACTGGATCACCATGCTGCGATGCGACACCTCGCCCGCGACTTCTGCCACTCCCAGAGACTCCAAAGCTGCTAGAGGACAAGATATTCTCAACCTTTCTCTATTCAGAATGCTCGATGAAGTCTCTGAGGGCAAGCCTGCGGACTTCATCATGGTGCGTTCATCTTGGTAGGCATGCCCGAGCTCTGACACAGACAAACTCTGCTCAGACCACCAGAACACACCTCCTGTCAGATCCTGTTCTTAAACGTATTCTGACCAAAATGGACCCGCGCACTACAAAAGGGATCGACTCTGTCGAACTTGGGTTCCGAACTGTTGTAGGACACATATACGAGCTCTTCGGAAAGAATGTCAGCCAGACGGAACAATGGCTTCGCCCGATTTTTTTGCCGCTTGTTCTCGCCGTGGATTCCGCATATGTGTATGTTTAACTCACCTGCAAAGTCGCATTCTGATGCCGACTCAAATGTGTAGACCAAAATCGCCGAAACCAAAGAGGGAGGCGAGGAAGGCTCGCAGGTTGCAGACCAAAGAACAAGGTACACCGATTCCGGTAGCACTGATTTTCAGCGCGATGTTGACCTTTCTCCAGAGCTGGCCTTTTTGAGCAACTTGCGTGACGCTCAGATCTCCGATCTCCGGTACACTTCGAGTCCCACCAATGCCGCAAGCTCTGTGGCGAGCTTTTCCCCGCGGACGGTACGAATCAAGTCACATTTCTAGATCTCTCATTGAACCACACGTTTTCCAGATGCTACCCCTAGACTTGGACGCATTGAGTCCCCTTCCCCAAAACGCGCTAGCTGTCATCCGTGGCCGCCGGATGTCTCCAAATGGCCGTATTGTTGAATGCTTTGAGGTCTTTCTAACGTCCCACATATACGTAGTTTGTTGCTGACTTATCTCTGTTTCCTGTTCCAGGAGGACGCGAAGGACGAGTCCGGAGATTTCCTCAATTATCTACTTTCGCAGTCCGATGTCAACTTGACGGCGCACTCTGGTCCCCTCACCTTTCGAGTGATTCCTTTGTCTCCTGCTTGCATTCTGATACGTTAACCCGACTCTAGCCCGACAATACGGAAGCGGTAGACCCGGCGGATATCGCGTCAGGAACTCTCCTCCCGGCTGTGGAAGTCAGTCACTTTCTCGATTGCGACTTTCTAATGCCGACTGACTTGCACGTTTCGCCTCCAGATTAAGGCCCCGTCCCCCAAACCGGTCGATACTCGGGTATGCGAATAATTTCTTCACTGTTTCCCTCGATGTCACGGCTCAATCTATTGCAGCCTCGAGTGATGTACGCCTTTGGGCCGAGTAGCGCCGTAACCTTCCGGGAGGGCGAGTACGAAGAGCTTATGAAGGGCCTGAACGTGAGGCTTTCTCACCGTTTTTTGTTGTCTAATATATGAAAATTTCATGCAAAATTAGGGCAAAACCAACAAACTGGCGACGCCGAAATTTAAACAGGGTCCCGGGTCGAAGGTGGGATTTTTCCGCTCATTTCACGTTTGTTTTCTTACAATTTTCTATCTATATTCCTTTATCCACGTATTTATATCGATCTGTATCTCCTCATCCTCGTACATGTAGACTGTAGTAACACTGGAAATGTATCATAACGATCTCAGTTCATTGGCGTTGGCATCCAAGTTTGAATCAAAAGAATTGTATTTGGCAAGAGAACCCTGAACTTGGCTTCACTTTTGTCAGATAGGACGGCGACACGCTACTGTCAGTCCGTGTGTTCTGCGCGGTCAGACCGCAGTCGCGGATGAAGACAGTCAGATAAATTTAGGAGAAAATATTAACATGTCGCGCTCCCTTCGGCCAGTGCCATATTCTTAGAAGCAACTTCACCCACGAAGAATCGATTCGCGGCGTCCAACAAATAGGCGAAAGATCAAGATGCCGCGCTCGCCGCAACCGCGCTATATTTGTGGACGTGTGCTTAGAATGCTGCTCGACGACGACCAAGAATATGCGACTCTTCGCCGTCATGTACACCGGGGTCGTGACAGAGGATACAACGATCTGTGATCATTGAATACTACTTAATCAGCTGGCCAGATGTATGCACTGCTCGCAGTGATGAACTCAGTCAAAGTTTCGGCGCGCTCAGCAAGGGCGGCCATGCGGCGCTGCTCAGTCAGACTCCGATGCAACGCCGAGAACCAAGTTTTAGAACATAAAAAGGCTAGTGAAGGTACAACTGATACTCGCGACATGCTCTGCCAGCTGGCCGTGGGTGTCCGCGCCTCAAGATGCTGCTCATAGTTTTTGGGATTCATGCGGCATATGGAGATACAAAGCGTGCAAAGGAGAAGGGAATCTATGCCTCCGTAAGGTCACGCAGCCGACGAACGGTGCTGAAAACAGGTTCGTCAGACTCTGACGGAAAAAAAGGAAAGTCCAAGGCAGCGCACCTGCGGACTGTTGCAGCCGACGTCGTGGGAGACGGTCCATGCGCCCCCAGCGATAACTTTTCTGCATGAAGAGCAGTTCCAGATTCCGACGGCGGTCCGCTTTACTGTGTCCTGAAGATTTAGAGATTTTTGGGTCGGTCAATCATTCAGAGGGCGTGGACGATAGTGGCGAACGAACCTTGCCACAGAAGGTGCAGGTGTACCGTGCGTGTTGGGATATTTCCATCCTTTTTACCTGCTTGCGCAGGGAGGCACCGTAACGCTGCGCAAAAACTCAGTATCCGCGAAGAAGAAAAATGGGGAGACGACGACGACGTACTGTACCGTACTTTCCGGTGATGCCGACTTTCTTCGTGCGTTTTGTCTGTGGGCCATGGTCAGTGTAATTCACGACGGCGAGGGGCCATGGATGCTTGCCATCTTGAGGGTGCGGTTTGGAGGAAGAGGCTTGGATGCACGTGCAAGGTCCTGAGCAGTAGTTCCCACCCCTCCTCTTTCATCACCTTCATCAATTCACATCGACAAACAATGCACTCCGCCTCGTTCCAAATTAGGGAATAAAACTCATCCTCTCTGACACGCGTTTGACTCGCACATTCCAGTGCCTTCAGCTGGATATCTCCTCAAGAGACGCCACCTTCAGTCCTGGACCAGTTCGCCCGATCACCGCCTGCGTTTTCCGCCTCTCCTTGGTCCGGCCATGGTCACAGCGGTTGGCAAGGCGGCAACGGTCATGGCCCGATCGAGCGCGCATACACTCGTTGCCGCACTGGTATGGGGATATATGTACTGAATATTTTCGTATTTCGCATCGCAACGTGCATAGTTGCAGTGGTGGCATATAGCACATAAGATTTCCTCGTGCGCGTCTAAAACTGGTCCCGTTTCAACAAAAGCTCTCTACAGGCAAAGCATGCTCTTGGGGCCAAAATTAACTGGCAGGTCTGCACGACTCAATACTATGTGACCGAAATTGCGGCATCTACCATGTGGATCCTTTCCCACTTCATGGCCCTTGGTGCGACTTCCCCAACATATCCCCACAATCAGATGGAATGATACATTCAATCAACGCGCGGCACAGTAAGATTCTCTCATCCGTTACCATGATCTTAGGGGCTGATTCTACCCGCCACACTACGGTTGCCATTCTTGATATTTTTACGATGGGTTCTTTCGGGGACCCTCTGTTCTTCAGCATGGTATCGATAGTACCGCTTCTTTAATCCTAAATTTGACGCTATGTTCGGCCGCCAAGGCGATGTTCTCTTCAGCTATAAAGCAGGAACTCTTGGGCTTCAATTCTCCATCTCACAGTTAAACCAATAACATGGTCGGCGCTACTCTCGTTTGGAGTTCTCTTTTTCTCGCTTGCCGCTGCCGCTGCCTCTTCTTCACGCCAGCCCCGTGTCGTGCACTCTAGTCGCAGCAATGCTCCTCAAGGCTTTGCCAGTCTTGGCCCGGCTCCAGGAGACCAAACGATAAAACTTCGCATTGCGCTTGCCTCCAAGGACGCTCCAGGACTGGAAAAAGCACTCCTTGATGTCTCGACACCGTCGAGCTCCAACTATGGAAACCATCTTACCAAGGACGAGGTCGGTAGCTCTCTACACTCTTAGACTTTATCTAATATCTCTCCCCAGGTGAACGCCTATCTTGCGCCCTCGGACGAGGCCCTTGCAGCTGTCCAAAGTTGGTTATCGTCCAACAACGTAACCGCGTCCTCGTCTGGACCCGCCGGCGACTGGCTTACTGCCACGGTTCCCATCTCCAAAGCCAACGACCTGCTCGGAGCCAACTACCAGACCTTCCAGCACATCAACTCTGGCAAATCTTACGCCCGAACCCTGAGTTTCTCGCTGCCTGCTGACGTTGCCGCCCACATCGACGATATCCACCCTTCCACGACTTTCAGTAATCCCTATCTCCGTGCGGCCGGTGCTCTCTCTGCCACAGTCTAAGAAGAAGGGCAATTCTGGTTCTGGTTCTAATGCGGACTCGTGCGCAACTACCATCACTCCGAGTCGGTCTTTTTCGGTCCTTTTCTTTCCCTTTACTGACTCATCTTCCATCAGCATGCCTGCAGACTCTCTACGGCATCCCGACGACCGCCGCCAGTGAATCTTCGAATAGCATTGCTGTTGCAGGTAGGTTCCTCACTTAAGTGGGGGTATGAGACTCAGTTCTGCATAGGCTTCATCGAGCAATTCGCCCAGAAAGCCGACCTGCAGACGTTCCTCACCTCCTTCCGCAAAGACATGTCTTCCTCGACCACCTTCTCCACGCAAACGCTCGACGGCGGCGAGAACACTCAATCTCCTCAGGACGCCGGCGTTGAAGCTGTCAGTATTGTTCCTTTGTAAATTTGACTATCGCTAACTGTTGCATCAGAACGTTAGTTGGGATTGTTCCTGCAATGCGAGTGCATACTGACCTGAAGACCACCAGCTTGATATTCAATACACCGTTGGCGTAGCAACCGGAGTTCCGGTGGTATTCGTCTCGGTTGGCGAAGATGACCAAGATGGTGATCTGGGCGGCTTCCTCGATATCGTCAACTTCCTCGGCGCTGAAGACAATGTCCCGCAAGTCATGACGACGTCGTACGGCGGGGACGAGAGCAACATCTCCCAGGCCCTCGCTGTGTTAGTCTTCCTTCTTGGTTCGCCTCGTTCGTTCGCGTTGACTGAATGATCGCGGCAGCAAACTCTGCAACGCGTACATGGGACTCGGCGCTCGCGGCACCTCCGTCCTGTTTGCCTCTGGAGATGGCGGTGTCGAAGGTGGTCAGGCGCAGCAGTGCACTACCTTCCAGGTCGCGTTCCCCGCCGGCTGCCCGTAGTAAGTCCCGGTTGGCGCCCGTCGTATAACCCGTATTGACTGGCGATGCTTAGCCTCACCGCTGTCGGCTCTGTCCATGGAACATCGCCCGAGACCGCTTCCGACTTCTCGAGCGGTGGATTCTCCAACTACTTCGGAGGTCAGCTTCCTATCATCCTTTTTTACTTCTCGTTTATTCATTCTTCCCTTGGTCTCACAGTTGCCGACTACCAAGCTGACGCCGTCGCGGGATACCTTAAGGCTCTCGGCTCCACCAATCAAGGTCTCTTCAATGCCAGTGGCCGAGGCTACCCCGATGTTTCTGCACAGGGCGAAAACGTGCAAATCGTCTCCGGCGGCCAGACTGGCGGTGTCGACGGCACTTCGTGCTCGACCCCCATCTTCGCCAGTGTCATCGGTGAGCCTCGGATATCGTCAGTGACTTGGAACAAGAGTAACACCACTTGCAGGCCTGATCAACGACCAATTGGTCGCAGGTGGAAAACCGCCCCTCGGTGAGACTCAATCCCTGTCCGATGATGGCCTTTCTGATTCTTTAATGAAGGCTTCCTCAACCCATGGCTCTACTCAAACGCCGCCGCTCTTAACGATGTCTCAGCTGGGTCTAACCCGGGTTGCGGGGTGAGTTCATTCACTACTTATGATCTGGATAAAACCCTGACAACGGGCTCCCCAGACCGACGGCTTCCGTGAATATTATCTCCCTCTCAATCCGCGATACGTGCTGACTTCTTTTCAATAGCTGCAAAGGCAGGCTGGGATCCCGTCACTGTGAGTCTGCTGGAGCCGGATCAGAGCGTACTTCGATTAACATATTTCCTCAGGGTCTCGGTACACCAAACTTCGCCGCACTGAAGGCTGCCGCAGGTCTCTGAGGCTAGAATACATCCTGGCATTCGCATCTGTACACCTATCATTATCCATTGTAGAAACTTTACTTGTACACGGGATTAAATTAATTACATTGCTAAAGTCGACTTTAGAACGATTCTGACGTATCGTTTATAACGTCGAGGTCGAGAGTGTACGAACCTGAGGCTTGGCATGATCTTGACCACTTCATATGCCACTCGTGGATATAATTGTCACATCGCTGGCCCAGTGTCAATGATCGCCTGGGCAGGAATTCAAAAGGCATAATTCGGGTCAGATGAATTCGAGGCACCACGGAGATGACTGCCACAGACGCGTCTCGCGCCTGCTCGGTCCGTAGTAGGGCAAGATACATCAAAAGGCAGGCCATCGATTGTGTACTAAATTTCAATTACATATCTACAATTCTCGAGAGCGGACGGGCATTGGGAAAAGTATTTCGAACGAAGTATCAGTCACGGGATTGGAGTACATATTCTTCCGTTTGGCTATCAGCGTAACAGGGCCCCTCTCGGCTTGCGGAGGGATTCGGCGAATCCCAGGAAGGTCTCGGCCAACCGCACCTACAGGACTCCGTCAGACTGAAAAGAAGTCCTGAAATTGTGGCAGACCTCATTCAAGGCCTCAGAAAACGACGATGGGACCGTAGTATTGTTCGGGTTAGCATTTTGAATATCTAAGGCGAACTGAGCCATGTTACTGAGACTACCTCTCCCGCGGGCGCGGGACCCAAAAATAACCGAGTGGAAAGAAAGCGGTTTCCTGAAAATGAACTGATCAGCAGCGACTTTGTGACCTTGATTTCTGTTACCCAAGGCTGACAGCCGCGCGACTGATGCTCTCGACATTCGCCTGGGCATCGTCACATTCGCCATCTGATAGAAATATCACGACCGGAGCTCTGTAGAAGCTTTAGTTTTTGCGAGCGAAAATTAGGAAGACGAGTAACAGACAGTGCATCACTCCAGCAGTCTCGCATAACGATTTCCGCTGTTGCCAATGCAGTAGCAGAATCAGTCCACCCAGACGCAGTGTATGCGAGCAAGGATCGCAATAATTGTTCCGGAGTGCTGTCCTTGTCATTTTGCAAGCATACAGTGGCGCTGTGGTCGAAGAAAATTACGCTATATGCATCTCTGCGACCTCCAGAGTTGGAAGCTCCGCGGCGGCCAGCATTCAATGCGGAGGAGCGAGATACCCAAAAGGCGTGCAAAGACGAGAAAACGGCACCCAATCGATTATTAGAGTGGCGGATGATCAGATCGGCGCCGGGTCTATTGCATCGTCAGCCTTCGCAAGGATTAGATTTCAATGGTCAATCTACCTGTTGGGAAGGGGTTGGAAATCCCTGCCGGCCATGGAAGAGGATCTGAAAGCATTATAACAGAATGAACAAGTAGGTAAAATTACCAAGTTGGACGCATACTTATCGATCACAAATATCCTGTCTAGAAGTTAACCACCGTACGACTCCGCAAGTCGAACAACATACACATGATACGCAGGGTGCATTTCAGCAGGATTCTTACACGCATATGAATGACCATCACTTGAGATATAGCCTTGCGCATTAGGGTCAGCTGGAATCACGTATAATTGCCCAGGCGCCTGAGGAGGATGAAGGATGGGTAGCAAGCAATAGGATGGAGCGGGAGGGTTTGTTGAAGCATGTTCGGGTCCTATCAGTATTTGTTAGATATAGTCCATGTTCCAGCGTTTGGCGGCGATCACCTGGGCACATGTATTCGCTGGAGAGACGTCAATGAGCGTATAGCGAACGACAAAAAAAAAAGTCACTCACCATTTTGCAAAATTCGCCTGATCGTCTCGAGAATAAGGGTCTGAGATATTCATCGGGATTACCACAATAGTGTTTTTTGTTAAGAAAAAATGTCTCACCCTTGAAGCCTAGAGACCGATTCTCGATGAGGAAGTTATCGCCGGAAGAAAGAATCTGGGTCGTACCACTTCGCTTCCAAAATAACGAATGAGAAATCCAGTCTTTGGGTTGGTCCGGATTTGGGGTCATCGGGAAGTGTATGTGCACGACTTCAGCTCCATCGCATGGGGCCTCTTCAGTTGCGCGACAATAGTCGACATGTACATGACGGCCCATGTCTTGGCAGAAAAGGTTACACATCATGGGAGCCCCGTCATCGTTGGAAGCAAATCTGCGCCCTTTGAGCTCAACGACTGTGTCGTCTGGGCCGTCGATGGCCCACGAAGTTTTCGACATAGAGCCGTGGCTCGTTTCATGATCCTGTTGAGGGTGTCCTGAGTCTTGAAATCAGCGGTTGGATAAATGTTGAAAAGGCCATACTGACCGAGCGGCAGGGTGCAGAAATATCCGCAATTCAGGCATCTGCAGTGCCATTTAGGTGAATAAATTGCATATTGGTCAATAATTGTGCTCACCGAGTTTCACAGAAGTGAAACGGATGAGGGTCTTCGGTATGAACATGCGGTCCCTCATGTCGCCTTTCATTCGGCGGGATTTTGATTGCGCAGCGTAAGCGTTTGGAGTCTAGGCGATTGCGACCAATGAGTCACGACGTCAACCTATCCGTGAAATGCATTCATTACCTTGAGAATACTAGAGACACCGATGTGTACACAAACGATTCGAAATGTTCAAAAGCTAAATCAAGTACGAACCTTGGTGTATTGGAAAGTCTCGTGGCGTCCGGTAAATGTGGCTTCAATGGATTGAGGCGCAGTATCAATTTGACAAATCCCTTTGGCTTGGCAATGCGAGGCACATTTGTGCTCTTGCCTGATTCCGGTGAGGCGAAATCCCAAGCAATGACTCAAATAACTCACCCACAAAGGTGGCGGGCATCCGGTTGAAGCCCATGTAGATGATCCTTATTTGCACACAATCTCTCGCAGAGTTCGCAAGTCATCGGACACGATGGTGTATTGCAGACATGGTGATCGTGTACTTCGTGACTGATAAATAGAATCGTAATTTAATACCTCAGGGAAGAATTAAACACAAAGCGCACCTCGATATCGCACAAGTCTGAGGACACGTGTATGGCTTGCCGCGTGTCGATTTCAAGTGCTGTAAACTGCAAGGCTATGCGGAATATCAGCCTGCAACTTTGAGTGTGGACAAGCTCAATGTTACCTGTCCGCAGGAATGTACACGAGCAGCACACATGTGGGCCCCATCACTGTGCTTCGCGACCTAGTGAAAATTTGATCCAACTATTAGTGGAGAAAAGTAAGTAGGCCAACCTTCGTACATTTCTTCATGCATCCGTTCTTATCCTCAAGCATACAAGGTTCTCCGCACAGGTGGACACCCACAACACATCTGAAGATATCAAAAAAATCGGTACATAATTAAGTAAGACGAAAGACTCGAACGCACATATGTTTCCCAGTGTGACCAGAACTACGGCGTCGTCAGCGAGGAGATTGGCAATAATTCTTATGCTCACGGATAACCGCAGTTCTCAGGCTCAGCATGTTCATCGCCGAAGTCGCAAGGATGGGGACATTTGTGTGAAGTCTGGCAGTCGTGAGGTGCGTCGGTATCATGGCGGCGGCCTAAAAGGCACAGAAGATCGCAAGAAGCACACTGCATCCGACAAATTTCCACGTTTGACCTAAGATCGACCGCCCCGCTGTCAAAATCTCTTCGGAGTAAGTCCATATTGGCGTGATTGCTCTTGAAGCGCGCCAGATTGGAGCCGATCCAATGGAACACGTATTTGATTCTCATTTCCGCGCGCTCCAGGAGAAATAGGGACAGTCCAGCAATCCACTCGGCCTCGGACATCTGGTGTCGCGCGCCAAACTGATCCCAAGACTTTTGAAGAGTAGCCATGATATTTTGTCGCTCCTCAGGCGTTGCGCTCGATGTCGAGAGAAAAAATCTCGAGGAAGTGTCCGGTTGATCGATAGGAGCATCCGTATCGAAGTTCTGATCAAATACATCTCAGCGGAATAGTGGGGAACAAGATGACGTCTAATGCGACCTTCAAGGGTTCAATGGTAGGCTCTCTTTCGTAGAAACCGAACTCCAGAGCACTGTCAAGATAAGTGCACAATTTCTGGGCTCGATGAGCGGCCAGAGTTTCTGAACAAGCGGAATACGAATTAGAGTCTGTCTCAATGACCAGTAAAGTACCGACAAACCTGAAAGTGCGCCCCAGTCATTGGCTTTCAGTTTGGCCATCAACGTTTTGAGGGTATGGAGAAATTCTCCCGCAGTTGGATGGGTTACTTCTTGCTGATCGAGAGTCTTTTTCAGCGTAGGAAACAAGGCGTAAAATTGCTTCGACTCGATCACTGGCCATGGTATGATATCAAGTTGGCCGGCATGAAGGCGGGATATGAAGTTGGCGCTTTGCTCATCTGCGACAATTTTCTATGTAGGAGTTCAGCCGTCGCAAGCCGCGACTTTCAGAGAAGTCATGCCAGTACCTGGAATTTCGTCTGGAACCTTGCTCGGATGTCAGGACTGGATTGAAAGCATGAACTGAGGAACGTACTCTTTGACAATCTCCTTCTCGTCTGCGTCCACAACATCCTACGATTAAACTGATGAGTATGGCACTCGCCCGATGAGGAAATTTACGACTTTGATAACAATGACAAGTGTCGATTTGAAAAGCTGGGGATTTGCGGCAGGGTCCAGCACCGTCGAAGACGACTGGAACGACTGGAATAAACCCGTAACACTTCGGGAGAGGGCAAAATTATTCCTAAAAACGACCAGATTCGATATCGCCGTGTTGAATAACACAAGCAATGTATCCTCTTGCGCGGACCGTTCGATACTATGAACACCTGTGACAGAATGAGTAATCTAGACGACATGAAATGAGTTGAGGCCAACTTGACCTTCGAAATCGAGGGCGACGATGAGTGCGTTTTCTGTGGGGGTAACAGACATCCAAACTCCCTCTAAATCATCGAGTAAGTGGCAGAAAGTGTCTCGTTGTCGCTAAACTTACCGGTCGTTCTCATAGCACTACCAGCAACTATGTGGACGTTCGGCCTAAAAATCAAGGGCGAGAATTGAAACGTACATGAAGTGTCGACGAGGTGATTTAGACAAAAGCTTTTCCCAACTGATTGTTCGCCTAAATGTATGTCAATGAGTGGTTAAACAAAAGCAAGGGAGTTACACCCACCCATTGAAGAGACAACCTTGACAGGCTGAAACGGGATAAGGATCCTGTAATCATGGATAAGCACCTTGGCGTACCTTGGACACCATATACGACTGGAATACGCTCTCGTACCAGCTGCCGTTTTTTCAGTCATCGCTGTGAAAATAAAATAAAATAAAAATCACCCGAGCGACAACGCATCCACAATTGAACCCACTTCTGCACCAAGAAGCTTCTGTTCCAAAGCTGCCGACACGACACCATCTTTCAATGGCACAAATCTATTTTCCTGAGTTACGGCGATTTGAATGGGAATCAAACATAAAAGGTCGACGAGCCATTCCCCGGCGCGGAACTCTGAAACAGGCCATTGAGTAGTAGAGAAGAGCGACAATACCCCGTCGATATCCAGTGCGTGGACTTCGACCTTCTTCAGTTGGTTGCCTGTTGGTTTCCTCGTTTGTTGCTCGAAGTTGCAAATCAGATCATCAAAGTAGGGAGAAAATTTCGAGTGGTCCGAATTTGTCGAAAATGTGAATGAACGTGGAAGCCGGTTTTTGGAAGAAATGATCGTTTGCCGCTGAACCGCAGCAATGACAGGAAAGCGAGCCCAGACATCAGAATGGCAGTTAATGAGGGCATTGTGGGTTATGGTATTGTGCCTGGCTTTTAAAGAGCTCTTGCCAGCCGTCTCCGTGAACATGAACTCGGTAGCCTTTTTGGTTATGTCCAAAGCAACAGATCCACAAACGCCGGTATCAATGCCGACCAGATGAACATTCCGTCGGTTAACCATGGACGTCAGGCAAAGGGCCGAACACGGGACTTGAAGCATCCCGAGATTAATTCCCTCCGAGCCGAAGGTGTCCCAGTGATAAGCATGGAACGCGAGTCCAGAGTCTCCGGGGTATGATAGAATGAGGCAGGCTCCATCAGGGGACGAATAAGCCGAAATCGGGCTTTGCGGGAGAGAGACTGTCGCAGGCCTATTACAAATATCTTAACTGAGGCTCGGAAGTGAATCAACCGAGAGAACTAACCGGAATTGCCGAGGTTGGAGAGAATAGATCCTGGCCATGTTTCCGCTATCGACAACTAGGATTTCTTCTTTCCCCACAACGAAACACGCGTGCGTGATAGTCGTTCCTGCTGCATAAGATTCCGTGAGATCCACGGAACCCGCACCCTGGAGTGAACCACTGTAGGTTTCATCAAAAACATAGAGATGAAACTTCAACTACAGAAATAAATAATCGTTATGAGCGCAAAATGAGTTGATGGAACCGCAACCAACCTGGGACGTGGCACAAATTAGAAGCATACGGGTAGATTCGTCATATGCAATAAGCGACTTTTCGCCAATCTTTCCACGGTTTATACTTTTACGGTGTTTGCGGAAGATGTCGAATCCGGTGCGGAGCTTCTCCAAGTAGATATACAGATTGGTGGGATCTTCGAGCACGAGGAGAAAATCACCGCTTTCAATGAGTTGAGCATGGCTAAACGATGGTTGTCAGCAGCCATTGATTGGTATAAAATTGCTTCGTACACGATTCGCTCTTCTGGGTTGAGGGAAAACCAGGCTGTACTTTTCATGATACGCGGAGATGGAACGAATAAGGGATCAATCTGAATACTGTGGCGGTCGTCGGTGGTCAGGCTTAATAGGTGTATGTCGCAATCGAGAGAAGCAGGGCTGTTAGATCGTTGAAATCCCTCGACGTTGTACGAGGCTGCCAGCCAGGCAGATCAGTGAGAGAATCACAACCAAGATAGCACGCACGAGATCCAGAGTGCGGTGTTTCAACGTCAAAAGCAGTGACAAAAACACTACACGGAGACATTCAGATTTGGTTGCGAAATGGGTGAAGCCTTACGAAGCGGTTGGGGTCTTCCTCTCCATTTCTGCTCTCAAGATGTGCCGTGATTCGCGGCTCGATTCCATCCGGGTTTTTTCCACGTTCTGCCTGAGTTTTCCTCTGCGAAATTCCTGCTGGATTTGGACGGCCTTCCCGACAAGAATTTTGACAAATTTGTCAACGTGGTGGCCTAAGTGAGCAGTTGCTATCTCTATTGTTTGAGATATGATGCCGCCTAGAACTCGGGGCTCCATAGCCACCAAATCTTCTAGACCCGCAAGGAACTGTGCATCCGACGTGGTTGCGACCAGTTGACGAGTTGCCGACTCAATATACGCCACTTGGTCCCGGGAGTTCCAGTTGAACAGTGATCCCACAACTGCTGATGCAAAGGATCTCACAGAGGGGAAGATCTTGCCGGAGTCTTTAACATCGTTATTGGTCAATGACGGGGGAAAGCCCTTCTTGTTGAGAATCTCCATGATTGCGGTCTCTCGCTGAGAGCCGACTAAATCCTGCCGCGTAGTACCAAGAAAGACCTCGACGTGCAAGAGGGTTTCTTTCAGCCTTTTGAATGAATCTGGCGTAATTGTGCCGACATGCGGACTTTCGACAAGTGCATCCAGCTCAGTGGCGATGGATGGATGTATTTTGATGAGTGCGGAAAACTGATCTGAAAGAGAGTTTCCAGATATGAATTGAGCCTTCAAATCCAAGCACGCACTTCGCAAGTCGCAGCGCTCATCCTCGGAAGCATTTAAAATTGAACCCAGTTTGATAGAACTTGAAATCCGTCAGCATCTAACCGACTAAACGGAAAAAGAACTTACGGGAACCGGTGCACAAGGCCGTCAATCAACGCTTGGCAAAACTGGTCTCTCCTTTGCTCTGTTTGCTTGATCACTTCAGAGTCTAGATCCGCTTCCTGCTTCTTGAACTTGTCACCGAGTTCCTTTGATTTTGCAGCGTTCCGTGCGCGCCAGTTGTCAGGAGCCTTCGTATATTGAAGCTGCAGTTGACTTCCAACGGGCGATTTCACTAGCAGGGCCTCAATCGCCCTATCCGGGAGGTTGGGAGCAAACTCCACTCCTCCTTTCCTGTCTCGTGGTCAAGGTTAACCAGGTGCGAAGGGTATGAGTGCGTACATCAAGTCTCGAAGCTGTAGCGCATTGTAGTTGCCATCCAAAGGCGATTCTCGGAGGCCGGCAGGCGTATACACTGTCGTCAATAAAGCCTGCCCAGTTTCACCGCTGACCAACTTGGGTTGTAGATCAGCAGGATCGATAGAATGTCCGCCTTCGTCACGTCGTTCAGCGAGGACAGGGGTCATTATCTGAATCATGGTATTTGAAAAACTCCCATCGCTTCAAAAACTAGACGCTGACCTCGAAACCTGGCCGCGGGGTAACTGTCTCCTCCTGCTCGTTCGTCTTCGCTACCGTAAACTTGTACAACCGGCTAGGTTTGTTGTTTTCGTCGTTGGTGGCGGCGTCCTCCGATTCGTCGTTCCAAGCTATGGAACGAGCGTGCTCCTCGGATATCAAGCAAGTGACTTGGTCGCACATCTTGGTCAGATATCTACTCGGACTGAGTGCTGGTACTATACGGAGGATCCTTCAGACGCACCTCATAAACGTTTCGCGATTGCGCGAGATGGAAGAAATGGCGTTGTCGTCCCAGGTTGTATCCTCGGGCCAGTAGATGACGAAGATCTGTTCTTTACCTGGTTCCGAACCGAAACTTCGAAGTAAATACAAGCCAGATCGCAAAGATGGCCCCGCAGCGTCGTCTCTGGAGAGGCATAAGGCGTGCGCGCTAAAAAGAGGATCAAAACGGAATCAAGAGTAGACGCGAAGCAAAAAACATACGTGAGCTCATCGATGGCGCCGAGGGCGGACAAGAAGGCGACGATCTCGGACTTGCTTCCGTACAGTCCGGCCGGCTTGATATGCAGTTGATCAAGCGTCTTGAAGTCGACCTGAAAAAGAAACACCCGGTGAGCGCGACTCGACAGCCAGAACTCTAAGATTCACTTTAGTCAGCGAAGAATATGCGCCAGGGGATAGCTCGTTGATGAAAGCCTTGAGGGAATCTTGAGAAATGATGATCTTGTTGACTGTGAAATGTTCGCTGGGAAGTCTCAGAGCGATACATTGTCCACATACCGAGGCCATCGCTGATTTGAAGTATTCAGAACGATACCAGTAGTCGGAGATGAAGGGAAACACCGACCTGCCGTGCTCGCTCAGCAAGTCCAAAACCCTGAACATGCCGTTGACCGAGTGCATGAGATCCGTCGAAACCACGGGTTCAGGCGTCTATAAGGCTGGTGAGCGTCATGACGGTGGCATATCTCATTGAAAAACTCGCGTCAATATCCATGGGCTCTTCGGAGAACGGCGCGTCCACGGAAGGACGCTGTGTATCGGCCGAGAATTGTGAAGTCGAGAAATATTCTCCTGAGCTTGCGATGGAACTGGTATCGTCCGCCACCTGAACAAAGAGAAAGTTGCTCGAAGCTGGCTTCCAGTCCTGAATAAACTGAAAACTCACGACAGTGGCACCCATCGGCCCATCGGGGACCGTCGCGTGCAGAGAAGGAATTTCTACTTTCTCGACAAAGGGGATTTCATTCGAATCTGAATTCCAGTCGTCAGTAGGCTGCGGCGTTGCTGGAGACTGTCAAAGTCTACCTGCGAATTCGTCCGAAGATTTAGACGCGTTTCGACCTAACATTATTAGTAATTGCACTTCGTCAAAGAGCCATCGCAACTGAAAGGAATAATTACCATCGATGTTGTTTCCTGCACCATCTGGTGCAAGAACTACTTCAGAGACATTGTCAGACATTGTGCTTTCGCTACTTTCGCTTGACTGAGAGTGAGGGCAGATCAAAGGAATAGGCGCTTAAATTCCCTTTTGCTTAAGTGACCAAAGCCTTTGCAACGAGGCATCCCTTTGTCTCGCAGTCGCGCCTTCTATTTCCACCGAATAAACGCACTATTCTTGAATTTGGCACGCGTATAACGCGTTATAGGAGTTTATCAACTTTGTTATGTATTGTCGGATGCAAAGGTGTAAAGATCCACACAGCCTTTTCGCCGGCATTTGGCCAGCATAGTAAACGTATTACCCAACAAGGCATTTTAAAGCAGGGACAGCAGCTATTCGAAGATTCCGAGTGAGTGTGCGCCTCGTTGCACGAGTTTCTTCTGACCTTCACTTTGGCCGACTGCGAAGCATCTTCGGAGAGCTCCGTCATGACGAGACTTGAGCCCGAATCCCTCATCGTGCCAGATCCTCCAGCGACTCGACAGAGCAGCCCACAGGTCGAGGAGATCCTATCTGGGCAGGAGAGGATCGTGTCCCACGTCGGGGCCAGTCAATACCAAGGTGGCGGAATCGCCTCCCTGTGGGCTTGCTGGGCTCAACTTCGTTCGGGTTGTCCTTGGAAAGGTGGAAGAGGGATTGGAGGGTGGCCGTTTGCTGGAAGACGTGCTATCGCGGAGAACAAGCGAGGTAGGTGGTCGTTTTCAAGCTTCCTGCCGCCATCGCGTTGATGGCAAAAGCAGGACGTCATCTCCATTTGTTCACGATGGGCGAGCAACGTCCACCTCGAAGTAGAAGATATATTCAAGGCCATGCCTGTATTCAGGAGGACGTTGAAGCTTGTGCATTCGACTTACGGCGAGCCTTCGTTCCAGCGGTTCAGGGCTGTGCTCTCGTGAGTTTGGGCTTCATTTCATCAAAAATCGTCGTGAATTATCTTCAGAGAGCTTCAATCTATCCCCAATTACGCTGCAATCCTCATAACGCGTCCACCAGAGATCATAACGTGCTTCAAGCTCCCTATCGACTTACCAACCGGCAGGCAGAATGTATTCATCATCTTCGACAGTCATCCCAGGACAGAGTATCCAGATGGCGCGGGACTCATAGTCAATACGTCTCTGGACGCTACTGCATCTCATCTCGACAATCTTCTCGCCGTCGATAGCCGTTTACTGGCCGACAGCAGTCTGCAATGGCAGACTCAGCTTCTTGCCAACTTTTCCGGCCACTTCTTTGTGGCGAAGGAGGGCGCGCCGAACAGCGTGGAGGAATTGACTGAGGCAGTTTTGGAGTCTAGCCTTGGTGCTCTCGGTTTGCAGGCTGAGGTCTCGGATTTAAAATTCCAAAATTCGAGTTTATTGCGCGATCGCCAATCTTTGGAGACAGAACTAGAGGATTTGAAGGATAAATACCGCTCGGTCAAGCGGAAGCTGGATGCAGCTCCGCGCTCGTGTGTGCAATGCGGCCAGAGGAACTCTCCTACATCATCGAGAAAATCGACCGCCAATTATCATGAATCACAGTCTACCAGCGTTCCTTCCAGGCTTCCGGCCTCTGGCACGTCCTCGGCGACGCAGCTGAACGCGCTCGAGTATTTCAGCAGCCCCGCGAACATCATACGTTCCTCCGCAAGCTCCGAATCCGCTGATCATCTCCTCGCAAAGCAACTGCAGATGGGAAGTGAGATGGATTTCGACCGTGGGCACCGGCACTTCGGAACCGCACCTCGTTCCAGCTACGCTCGAGTAGTAGCGCCAAAGCCCTTGGACGTTCCCATGGACGATTATATGGTCGCAGCACAGCTCCAGATGGACTGGGATCGAGCGGAGCGCGACGATGTCATGAAAGCACAGGCGAAGCAGCGCGAGTATGAAGCAGAGGATGCCCGCCTGATCGCAGAGCGGGCAGCTCTACAGAAGGAGATGCAAGTCGTTTTCGAATGCGGGGTTTGTTTCGACAAGTATCCCGAAGATTACGTCGCCCGCATACCAGACTGCAACCACGGGTTCTGTCGGGACTGCATGAAGGGATATGTCATCTCGAAGCTCAAAGACAAGCTCTATCCTATATTTTGCCCGCTTTGTATCACCGACAACGCCCAAGTCGAGCCTGGAGGTAAGTCGCTTTCCACCTGTAAAGGACTCAAGCTTATAGACTTCCTAGTAATTACGGATGACCTGGTTCAGATACTTGGCCTCGACGACAAAGAGTACCAGATTCTACAAGAGCTCCAGATCGCCTCGCTGTCGATTTTGCTCCATTGCCGAAAGTATGCTGAATACCTCAATTTCTTGTTCTGAACTCACCTTTCCTTCTAGGTGCAAGGAGTCAGTCTTTGTCGACCGTGTGGAGTACGAGGCGGCACCGATTCTCGTGTGCCCACTGCCGAGATGTAACTACGCGTGGTGTAAATCATGCCAGCAAGCGATCCCTATCGACGGACCGAAGCACTCGTGCGATGGCTCATCTGAGCTCGAACACCTCATGAAACGCCGAGGGTGGAAGCACTGTCCTGGTCCGTCTACTTCTCCGTGTGCACATTGGCTTCGCTGACTTCGCCTCAGGCTGCAAGACGCCGTTTCAAAAATCGGATGGGTGCAATCATATGACGGTGAGCTAGCTGTAACCTATATGACTTTTCCTCATCTTTCTTACAGTGCATGTCGCCGGGATGCAACACACATTTCTGTTACCTCTGTGGGCAATCAATCGTGCGATCTGCCCTGCAGCGAGAGGTCCGTTCGGCGGTGTCCGCGCATTATCGTCGTTGCCGCCTGTTCGAGGATGTTTCCTGAGCGCTGTCCGGAGGTCGTAATGTCCAAATGTATTGATAAGTCTTTTGTATACTACGGCTATGTATTATTCCAGTTTTTTTTTCCTACTGTCTATAGTAGCTTTCCTTTTTTGGACTGAATCAGACTGATGGCTTGCCACAGCTCGTCTTTCACCATGTCGCTCGCCGATTCGCCTTTTGCGGATCGACTGAACACCAATTATGTCCCTTCAGATTCTGAAGTCTTTGATATACGTCGTATCCTCGTGGATCCCGCAGATGAGCTAGCACGCCTAGATGCTGAGATTAAAGACATGGAAATTGCTCTCAGCCAGCTCAAGGAGAGGCGTGCATTGCTCAAGATGCCGATTGACGCACACATGGCCCTCATCTCTCCCATGAGACGCATTCCTCAGGACGTTCTTGTCGAGATCTTCTTCTCCTGTCTGCCTCTGCAGCATAACGCTCTCATCGACCCTGCTGAAGCACCATTGATACTGGGCCGCATCTGTAGGGATTGGAGACGCGTCGCGTACTCTACCCCGATGCTCTGGAGTTCCATCCACATTCCTGCACCGAATTATTGCTCCGCCTCTACCGCTCTTCTTTCGAGGTTGGAGAACCTCGTGGAGGCATGGCTCGAACGGTCCGCCACCTGCGCTCTGGATATTTCCCTTTATCATACCACCATTCTCGCCGATGTCGAAATTGACCCCCTGATATCGCAGCTACTTCCGGTTTCTCGCCGTCTACGCCACCTAGCATTATCCGGGGATGCTAAATTATTTCGCCCTCTTCTACAACTTGGCGCAGAGGACCTGCCGCTTTTGAAAAGTATCCGGATCGAAACTGGCACGTACGAGATCTTCGATGATCACCCGAGTGCTGCAAGCGCGTTGCAGATCCCCACTCTACGGGATGTATCCCTGCGTTTAGCCGAGTCGGTCGATCCGCTCTTACTTCCGCTTAGATGGTCGCAGTTGACGGGACTCCGCCTTCATTGCTCTTCTTTCTGGATAGCGACCGGTCCAGTAGGGGGTCTCACCCTCGGCGGAGCGCTGGAGGTACTTCGAAGGTGTCCGAATCTCGAGCGTTGCCAACTCCGAATGAACGGGGGTTCAGATGATGAACAAGTGGATGTAACGACCTCAATCCCCTGCTGCAGATTCACACTCTCGTCTTGACCGGTTTTCATTTCAAGAAATGGATTCCGCATCTGGTCGTACCGCAGCTTCGTTGTTTACAGGTCGGAAACGTGATGCCTGGGGACACAGCGAGTCGTCCTCCATACCCATACATGAGAGCAGATATTGACCCAACTGAATTCACTTCGTCCAGCCTTCACGAGTTTTTTCAGTCTTTCCCAATGATCTCACAGCTCCGACTGTCCTCGATGGCATATGCATACTCCCAGGAACCCGTGGGGCTTGACGATGCATTCCTTCCGCTCTTTTGTCCACCGCACGATCTGTGCCCAGCGTTAACTCATCTCACGGTGCTCTCGCCCTGTGCTGGGTTTTCTGACGCCACTGCCTTGGCTTTTGTTAGAGGAAGGATGGCTATGCCCACCCCTCTGCAACAATTTCAGGTTCGCTTCCGCCGCCCAATGGAGGTCGACTCCATCATGCCCGAACTTCAAACTTTTATTTCGGACGGGCTTGAAGTCGATATCCAGTATCCCCCTCTATTCTCGAACTTCGACGCCAGGGAAGGATTACATGAACCGCAGTCCTTGTATAATTCTGGGAACATGGTTTGAAAGGGTTTTCTCATCTCGGCAGTAGGATTCAAATGGAGACAATTTTATTGATGTTCTATGAATATTCAGGGAGGCGTGCAACTAGGTTCGGTTCAGCCCCTGCAATATTACTTCGTAAGTATCTGAAGACAGGTTCAACAACACCGAGCCTTCCTCCGCACTCGATCCTGCTCGGAGCCCTTCCCGAAGTCGCCCCACCCCCCAACTCAAGCACCTAAATGAATCTTCCACATTGTGACCGATGATGACAGCAGTTGTATGACAGATAACGAATGAACGAAGCACAACATATGAATATCGCCTCTCCTCACCAAACAATTCGACTCCTTCGTATGCAGAAACCGTTAGGTCTTTCCCGCCTTGTACCAAGCAAGATTGTCGAGAATCATATGTATTCGAACCTTTGTTTCAACATCCGCCGACTGGCTCAATCCCTGCAGCTCCTCAAATATATTTGTGTTTGCAAGGGCTGCGACACCATCCGGCCTTTGACTGATTGCAAAAAGTGCCACCATTGCGTCGGCGCGGATGGCAGGATCCCTGATCGAAATGAGCCAGGATAATGTTTTTCCCGTGTGATTCAAACTCACCGCAAGAAAGACACCAGCTGCCCACAGGGTTTCTGCCTCAAGACTGCCTCCGCATTGCTCTGGTTAGCAGCGAGCCTTCCGACGAGCTGGCAAGTCCATTGCCGAACCTCCAATGTCGGCGATTCAAATAATACCAGAACAAAACTTCTTGCGTTCATATCAATATATGACTGCTCAAAATCTGACCAACGCCCAATCTGGGTCAATGCGTATGTCGCTTCCCTAGCAACCCTTGAATTTTCATCCCTGTTTAAAGATGAAAATATTGACAAAAAGGGAGAAAGGTAAAGAACCATCCAGCTCACCCTAGTAATGACGCGACTTGCTCCCAAGCGTCAAAATCCATCACGTACCACAGGGGACGGTAGATAAAGAGGCGGCCCAGTAGGGTACAGGATTTTTCTCGGACGCCTGGAAGTGGGGACTTGAGTAATTCCAAAACGTCTTTTAAAATCTTGTCATCCTCCCGTAGCCAGTCGTTTGGAAATGGATATGCCCAGTGCGCAACCTGACACAATGCGTCCAAAGTACACTCGATAACTTGAGCGTTGTCGTCGCTGTCAGATGTTAAAACATGCGGTAGAAAAAGGAGACATTCAAAATCACCGCAACAACGTCGCCAGCCGGTCACAAACTCCCAGTTCCAAAATGGGTGATATATTGGACCGGTACCCCGCTACGCTCGTCAACAGTCTGCACGAAGAAATACGCGCCCCAACGTCTGTGGAACCAAGCATTTGCACGAAGCCATTGAAAACAGGTGAATCGACGACAACATCTGACCAACGCCCGATATGAGTTATTGCGTATGTTGCCTCCCCAGCAACCCCTGAATTTTCATCCCTGTTTAAAGATGAAATATTGACAAACAGGAAGAAAGGCAAAAAGTCATCCAGGCTCACCCAAGTAATGACACGAGTTGCTCACAGGCGTCAAAATCCATCAGGGACCACAGGGGACGGTGACTGGAGAGGCGGCCCAGTAGAGTGCAGGCTTTTTCTCGAACACCTGGAAGTGGCGACTTGAGTAATTTTAAAACATGCTCCGACATCTTGTCATTTTGTAGGAGGAAGTCCGTTGGAAATGACCAGTGCACGACCTGACACAATGCGTCCAAAGTACACTCGATAACTTGAGAGTTGTCGTCGCTGTCAAAAGTTAAAACATGCGGTTGAAAAAAAAGCATTCAAACTCACCGCAGCAAGGTCGCCAGCCGGTGACAAACTCCCAGTTCCAAAATGGGCGATATATTGGACTCGTGTCTCGCTACGCTCGCCAATAGTCTGCACGAAGAAATGCGCGTCCCAACGTCTGTGGATCCAAGCATCTGCACGAAGCTATTGAAAACAGGTGAATCGACAATGGTGCATGCGTCAGCCTTGGATGCAGATCTTGAGATCAACTCCTCTAGAATCGCATGTTTAGTTGCCGATGAGACGTAGTTCCACCTGTAGCATTCGGTGTCAGCGAATTTGGCTGATGGGAAATTATTACACCTGCGGAAAATATGACAAGTATATCTCCAAGGTTGGTGTTGAAAGTGGGCTGTCGCGATTCTTTCTGATGAACGCCAACACCTGTCGGTGGTACATCAGCCTCATAAGCGGCTTTGCAGCTGCATGAAGGTTGATCGTTGGGCCTTGGAGCCCCGGGTTGCTGTCTGACCAATAGCTATGGATGCTGGGGCGGGTATCCTGGCGGGCCAAGGACGACATGGGTGAAAGTGGAAGAGAACGAAAGGAGCTATGAAAGGCTGTAGAGACGGCTTCAAACGATCAACGACCATGCTTTCCGCTGTGCCGAAGTGACGTTTCGGCGCTCATACAGACGCTGGTGAGATAGCAGGCTGTCCCCAACTCGTGATATATTTTTCAAGATGTGGCCCAGAGTTCAAGCCAAGGTTGAGCATCCAGAACACGATTTTTTCCCGAGATTAACTGAGCTCTTGAATATTGTCACCCATTAGGATCAGCCACTAGCGCCACGCAGACGACCATTGAGGAGTGTATAAAAAAAAGCCATGGCGGGAACATGACAGTTGAAATGATGTCGCAGTCAACAAACATCAGCACTCCTTGTCAGCACTCAACATCACGGTTCCGGCGTATGAGCCCGCTTTTGCGCGGACGCTGGTGACAACAGTCCCTCCCCGAATATTACCGAGAATCTTGAAAGGCAGATCGTTCATCCACCACTTTTACCTTTGGTTGTTCCGAAGATGGGATAATTTCAAACATATGGAATCCCGCAGTGTCAGTCGGCAACCCTGGTCCTCAAATAGATACCCGGGACCGCTTATCGACTTTCTCCACTAGTATCACCTCCATGCAGACCCAATTTCCAGGACGCATATTCCAGTGTGCTGGCGTGTCACTGGCAGTTGTTGAGTTTCGACCTCTACACATTGTCTCTTGGTTAGTAATTCGGAATTTCGTACTTCACTGCTCAGCCCGTACTGCGCTTGTTACCATCTGTTTCACCCCGACCTCCGTTCGAGACTTCCGGATTTGGACATCCGAGAGCATCCTGCCTGCCTTCGTTGGATTCTGCAAGTTCATCACTCAACTTCTTTCTCCACGTCAATTTCGCGGCAGTTTTTCGACACATGTACATTCGAGGAGCTCGCCACGTTCGAAAAAATCTCCTCTTCCTGTCGTTCAGAATTACACGGACACCCCACAATTCCGAGGCACTTGTCCCCGAGCGAACTTTTGCCCGCCCTTCTGCGATAACGACCGTGTTGTCTACCTTTTTGAATTTTCGCAGGTGAGTGTGGCATAAATGCCGCTTGTAAGGCTAGGAGACAAGACCTGGTGGTGGATCGTCCCATACCCGCTGTACTTGAACCAGGATTGAATGCGTCGGTGGAAGTTGTCGTCGAGTCCGGCTCAGGTCATGTTTCGATCAGGCGTATTTCCCCCCTAAATTCATTTTGCGTCAGGGAAACGTCCGTCGTCTGCCCCTGGTTATGCACATTCGCGGGACGAGAATGGCCAATAACACACAGCGCACTCACAACACATTAATTTACATTGTTTCCAGAATTTAATTACATACAGATTCTACATAAGTAATGACTGACGGGGAGTGAGGTAAGGTGTACAACAACAGTTCTAATGAGACATTGGTCAGGGTCTGGGCGGTGTACAACAACAACAGATTTGATATGGTATTTATGGGCGTGCCTGTGGCCAGGCGCCTGTCGTGGCAGTGGCAGCGGAGATAACAAGGACGGGGCGGAGGAGTTAACGAGTGGATGTGTAAGTAGGTGCGTCGAGCGGGGTACAGCTTTAATTTGGGTGGGTGCGGTGGTGATAGCACTTGGATGAATAGCAGATAATGCGCAAATGAATGAATGGTGTAAGAGTGGCACAGGGACTGTTCGTTCGTTCGTTCCGTTTGTCCTGCCAAAGAAGAAAACATAGATGAGGATCTGGAATGACAGACAGACACCGAGTGAGCGGTGGTGAAACGTGTAATGGACTTACCCGGCGTTTGAATTTTATCTTAATATATTAAAAAAGGAATTACTCAAACTCGGCGTGTGGTGTGGAAGTACGCAAACAGCTTGAAGCGGCTTCCGCTTCCAGGAATTTTGGCTGAAGATTTTGATTTCGAGTTCGGCGCCGCCCGCCGCGGCGTCGGGAAGAACCCGATGGACTCGCTAGGGTCCGCAGGGGGTGAAGTGCGCCCCGCGATTGAGATTGAGATTCAGGACGAAGGGGTCTTGGCGGGGATTGGCACTGGCGGGGTGCACGTATGGCTCCGACGCCGGTGGTTTTGCCTTGAATTAGAGGCGTAAGTGAGTAGGAATAGGCATAATTAAAATGAGAAAAGGCGCACGACGAGCGGACTTACAGAGTAGGAATGTGAAGAAGCCGCCGGGTCTGCCGCGAGGCGCTCTGTGGGCGCCACGATGTTGAGCTTATCGGAGAAGGGCAAGGGCAAGGGCACGAGCCCTGATGCTTCGTCGAGGAAAATTCGCGGCGCGGCGTGGACTTGGGCTAGGGTGGTGGCGACTTCGACGGTTGTTTCGTCGTCCGCCCAGTGCACCGCGCGGGAGTCGGTGCCCGCGCCTGTGCTAGCTATTGGCTGCGGTTGCACGTCTTCCTCTTCCTCTTCCTGTTCCCGTCGCCGAATGCGCGACGCCCGCCGCGAGTCCGTCCGGCTCACCGCCTCTGCCCAGCACACGTCCGCGAAACACTGCACGGGGTGGTGCAGCAGCTCCTCGTCGAGCGCGTCAAAGACGCACGAGTCGCGGTCTGAATCGAAGACGCCCGTGGAAAGGGGAGGTGCGGTCGATCCAGAGCGAGTCCTCTGAGCTGCGCGAGGCGGAGGGCGGGTCGACGGTGATTTCCGGTGCGGGGGGGCTCGACGGTGGACGGGGACCACCGCGAGGTGGGGTACTCGGGTGCGGGGAGGTCGGTGTCGATACGGATCTGGACCCTGCGCGCCTATGAAAGAAAGAGCACGTTTATTCAATGGGATGAGCTGAGATCGACGATCAGTGGACATACGTTGAGGGCGCGCCGACTCTCAGTGTAACCGTACATCGCGCTCATCGCACTCGTGAAAGACAAAGGCAACGAAAGGGGGGGTATATGGCGGGGGAGGAAGAGAGGGCCGTGGGGACAGCATCTTATTATTCTGGGACCGTGTTCACCTCGGCGAGTCGGCGTCTATAGGGAAATCTCGGGATCAGCTCGGTATCTCCAAGCGGAATGCACAATTAAGAATCGATATCCCCTCCTGGTTGACGCCGCGTCGCCATCGTCGCCATCGCAGGCACGTGGCGAACAAAAAGACGCAATCGGAAAACCGGACAAAAGCGAAGATATCCCAGGGGAAGCAGAATTTTATTAGAATCAATGACAGAAACTAGCTGTAGAAGATGACCGGGAACCGAGACCGAGAATGATGAAAGTAAGGACAGATGAATGTGGGTGGATATAATACATTGTAGATGTAGCTGTAGATGCGGGTGTAGAGCGAAAACGAACGGACGGAGAATATGGACAAAGGGTGGCAGGGAGGGAGGAAGGCAGGGAGGGGAGGGGAGGAGAGCTCATGATGCAGCCGCCTCCTCACCAGGCGCCAGCGGCATCTTGCTCTTCCGTCTAAACTTCTTTGTAAAGTTTTTCGCGCGCGCGGCCCAGCCCATCTTATTACTGAGCGACGCGCCGCCGATGCTCCCCTTGCTCGTCTGGTGGTGCAGCGCCCCGGGTGCATGTACCACTGCACCCGGCGCCGCACCCTCGCCTTCACCGCCTTCAGGCAGCTCGACCGTCGCGGCAGCCACCGAGACGCCTATGACCATGTTGTCCGCACCGGGGAGGATACCGCCGGTGGAGCGCGCGCGGGAGAGACGCCGCGGGAGGAAGCCGCCCATGGCGCGCGAGAGCGACTGCTTGGGCGCAATGGTGTGCATGTGCGTGACGTGGTGGTCGTCCTCGTGGTGCGCGTCTGCGTCGTCCGCCGCCGATCCACCCGAGGCGAAAGAAGTCTGGCTGCCATTCTGTAATTAGAACGACATTAAAATTAGATTAAATTTTTAATGTTAGGATTGAATGTCGGAGCTGCAACAGCACCGACACGTACCTTGAGCTGTTGCTGGAAGAAAGGTGATTTGGCGGCAATGTCAGAGAGCGCGGGCGTCATTGGGCCGGTGCTCGATCCATCAGAGGTAGCGTCCGAGGTCGAAAGCTGGCTCAAAGTTATTGTTTTCGTCTAGATAGATAGTTTGAAACCTGACTCACCTGGCCGAAACGAGTGATAGATATGCTCCCCCTCCTCCTTCCTTTTTTCAGGTTTTCCGACGACTCGACCCTCGGGAGGGTGGTCGGGACGCTGTCCTTGTCTTCTGCCTCCTGCTGCGCCCGCCGCTCGTTTTGCTCTTCCACCTGTTGGAAGATCTACGAAACAAAGTCAGTCAGTCCTTTGTCCCCCGGATGATCTGGGACAGGCACCGACTTTTTCGAGCGGGTCAGGACACGAGAGGTCAGTGAGGTCCACCGTAATCGCGGGGGGCTCTCCCATTCCGTTTGTGTCCGCTTCAGCAGAGGGGGGGTGGTCAGACGTGGCGCTCGGCTCAGGGTCCATGTCTATCCAGGATTTTTGATAGGGAAGGTGTGTGAGATCAAAGGGTACGGGGGGTTCGGGAGGGGAACCGAATGAGGGGTCTGCAGTGCGCCTGGGGGGTCGGATTCAGGGTAACTTAGCTCACTGCGTGGAATGTACTGGCTGCATGATGAGGGCAGGACACAAAGGCAAAAAAAGAAATTTCGATGGAGAAGTCAAAATTGTATGCGACCGTGTGAAGATCAGAAATGGAAGCCGCATCAGTCCACCTCACGTGTCACGGTATTTTTCTCTCCGAGCGACCATGTCCAAGCACCATCCAGGTCCGTATTCACCTTGCTGTTATTCATTATTCACCATCCACACAGATTTGATTATGTGTCGGCGCCAGCCAGGAATCGGTCTGTCCTTTCCTCTTCCTCGTATTTTTTTGTGCAGGATGACTAACAGAGACGGCACCTCGCTTCCAGCAATCGGGCGTCTGTGCGAAAAGTGCGACGGAAAATGGTGCGTCCCATCCCGGTCTCTCCTTTGGGTAAATGGGCTTGGAGCTAACGGTTACGCGTATGCGTCGGCAGCCCGGTGTGTGATTCATACGTGCGTCCCGAGACGCTCGTGCGGATATGCGACGAGTGCAACTTTGGCACGTATGGCGGGCGCTGTATCATCTGTGGATCTCCAGGTGCGTCCTCTTCTTTCTCTCCGCTATGTCTCCAAGCACCCGCTTGCTTTCGGCTCGTCTATATATATAACGTTCGTAATCCTGACTCATTCCGCGCAGGTATCTCCGACGCGTATTACTGTGCCGAGTGCACACGGCTCGAAAAAAGACCGCGACGGCTGCCCCAAGATCGTCAACCTCGGCGCCAGCCGCACGGATCTGTTCTATGAGCGCAGGCGGTTGGGTGCGTCCCTCCCGTTGTTCCTTATCATCTTTCTGTGGATATTAAATTGTTTGTTTGTTTGTTCTTAGGTTTCAAAAAGGGTTGAGCTAATTTGCCTCGGAACGAACGGACGAACGATCCGCGCCGCGTCGGATTTAATCTTCTTGCTGCTGTTGTATTGAATGAATCGAAAATGTCATGCATCCTTTCTGCTGCCACTTTGTTTCGCTTTGCTGAATCAAGGCGTGCAGGTTCACCTTGGCCATCCCACCGACGACGAAGGGCTCTCGACTGCGAAGAACGTGTCATCAAGATGGTTCTTTTCTCTATTTCCTAGAGCCCTCGACGTTTTCGAGAAACTACTTTTTTGTCGAGAGACTGAAAGAAATTGGTTCGGTCTGCTGGACTTTCACAAGCTTGAGGATCGCTCACTCGTTAATATCCATAACTTTCTTACAATTGAGTTTCACCAGGCTTGCCCTGCGTTTTTTCAGTTTCCTCGATTAGCTCGCGCTCGGGAGCATCAGCAATCCTGAACTGCCCCCGTCGTCCGCGTGTACTTTGGGACGGATCGTCACGCAAGTGTCCTCAACCCTCTATCCCAACCTCGCGATCAGTACCTTTTCAGTAGTTAACGACGATGCTTACGCGCGTCCGACGCCACAGGTGCACGACGGGCGGTGGAACGAACACATGTGCGCAATGAAATGAAAGTCCAAGTTCTCAGCCGTTCACGTTCCGTTCTGTTTCAGGTTTCCCAGCCACAACCATAAAGCTTAGATGCCAATATTTGAATCCGCTTTGAGTAATTTGGGTAGACCGTGCACCTGTTCGTCCTATCCCACTCATTCCAAAATTAGGCGAAGCCTAAACACGAGATTCATGACAGCTTTCGGGACTTGCGCGAAGACCTACTTCTTGGATCTCCGGATTCATATCAAGATTCAGATCCCAGTAATCCTGGCCTATAGTTACCCAAAGAGTGCGAACCTCGGATCAAGTTTACTCGATCCCCCACCGGATTCTGTAGGATTCACAAGTCTGTAGGATTCCCAAATCCTTACCTGAAACTGTAGAATGCGTACACCAGCTAAAAAACCGTTCATTGAAATAGGCTATGTCAACTCTTCTTGTCCTTTTGTCCCACTACAAGCTCTTTCCGAGGGCATGCATCTCTGCTATTTGTTTCGCCGTCTCCTCATTCGCAAAGCTCGCACTACTGATAGCTTGGCCCCCAATGTCAAGTTCTCAGATAGCACGCCAACATCTCAAAGATGTCTTCCTGAGATGCACCCTGCCAAAAATGACCCACACGCCTTTCAAACCGCCTCTAATGCCCTGCAATTCGCGCTCCAGACACTTGGTTCTATTTCCAGCAGTATTCCCTTTGGTACTGCTCTGGGCGGCATCATTGGTCCTCTTTTGGAGATTGCGGGGCGCATTGAGGTGAGATTGGTCTTGTCCATCCTTGCAATACTTACATGTCTTGTTCAAGCAAATTTCCGATAACAAAGAAGGTCTTGAACAATTAGCAGAGCAAATTGCCCTTCTTACACCCATTGTTGATGAAATGGCAAAAAAGAATCCGAGCCAGGCCCAACGTGTTGTCAAAGCTCTCCAACGGTCAGTGATCCACTTTCTGTGCAATAAATAAATGTTCTCAGCTGTTCGCAGAGTGCTGCAGTCAATCACCAAGGATCTCGAGGTGGCCAGCTCACAAGGCACACTCAGTCAAATTTTCAATAGTGCCAATAATGCCTCCTCTCTTGACAAACACAACGCAACTCTCAGTTGGCTGATTAGTGTTTGCATGGTAAGTACACCTTCAATTCCCCAAGCGTGCTGTTGATCATGTCATGATAAAAAAGCTTGCGACCATTCATGAGGTCTCTAAATCTGTGCACAAGCTTGAAGTAAGTAAATTCCAATGTGCAACTTGAACTATATCCTTACCTTATGGTGTGAATGTAGGAATCCTCTCGATCCAAGGGTAATCTATTGCTCATTGAAAGTACTCAGCACTCTCATTGATATTTATCTTAGGAGAGATCAAGATGGCCGACATTGACATCTCGCAGGAAGGTATCGGAGGCTCTCAATACACACTGAAGAATGGCATGGAGTCTGACAACTCCTGAATATTGGTGAGCCATGTTGGCACCATCGGGCTCGTCAACTCTGTCAAGGTGCACCAGCAAAGACCTTCTCCAACTCCATCATTCTATTTTGATTCTATTACTACATTTACATGATTTCCCTGGACAGCTACCTATAGCTACTAAATTGTAAGTAACAGAGGCTGTAAATACTTGATGTTTTGTGTACATGCTTTTAGGATTAGATTTTACTTGAGCTTGTGTGATGTGGGTCTGTCACTTTTTAACATGGCTTCAGTGCATTTGGCCCAGGGTCAATTTTTATTCGGGTTTGCAAGGCAGATTACCAATGTGTGGTGCCCAGCCACAGGCATGACCATAACAATCTGTCGTTGCATACTGCCCAAACCCAAACCGATGACTCCGAACTCTTATTACCAGTAGAACTGTTATTGTGCACCTTACCTCACCTCCGTCAGTTGTTACTTATGTAGAAACTGTATGTAAAAATGATGTAAATTGATCTTGGGAATGCAGGGTGTGCCATTCTTGTCTTGTCCTGCGAATGTGCATAACCAGGGGCAGACAATGGCTGTTTCTCTGACGCAAGATGAAATTTAATCAGGGGAAAGAAATACACCCTCTGGCTGGCAATCCATGACCTGAGCCAGACTCAGACCAATAACCTCCACCAATGCACTGGAGAACAGTTTAATTACAACAAGTATGAAACAATCCACCACCAGGTCTTGTCTCCTAGCCTTACAAGCAATATTTATGCTGGACTCTCCTGCAAAATTCAAAAAGGTAGACAATACAGTCATTATTGCAGAAAGGCAGCAAAATTCACTCAGGGACAAGTGCCACCTCAGAATTGTGGGGTGCCCGTGTAATTCTGAATGATAA
Source organism: Mycena venus (assembly GCA_014462655.1). NCBI lineage: Eukaryota > Fungi > Basidiomycota > Agaricomycetes > Agaricales > Mycenaceae > Glaucomycena > Glaucomycena venus. Next base: position 4,186,371 of record JACAZI010000007.1, on the reverse strand, counting down.
GACAACTGAGATATATTCAAGCTCCTCAAATGTGCTGAAGCCTGAAGATCTGCAGCAAAGTTGGTGAACAAGCTAGGTGAATAAGTTGAGTGACAATGAATTTACAGAGTTCAACAAGGGCAGGCAGAATGTTCCTGGGTGTTAAAATCTGAAGTCTTGAACAGAGGTCAAGGTGAGATGGATGGTAACAAGCATAGTACAGGCTGATCACTGAAGTACAGAATTCTAAAATTGCTAACCAAGAGACAATGTGCAGGCCAGAATTCAACAACTGCTAGTCACATGCCAGCACTAGAATATGTGTCCTGGAAATGGGGTCTGTATGGAGGTGATACTAGTGGAGAAAGTTGATGAGCAGTCCCATGAGGACCAGGGTCGTCAACTGACACTGCAGAATTCCATATGTTTGAAATTATCCCATCTTCAGAACAACCAAGGTAAAAATGGTGGATGAACAATTGGCCTCTCAAGATTCTTGGTAATATTCAGGGGGGGACTGTTGTCACCTGTGTCCATGCAAAAGCAGGCTCATACGCCGGAACTGTGATGTTGAGCATTGACAAGGAGAGCATTGATGTTTGTTGATGCAAATGCAATGTCATTTCAACTGTCATGTTCCCACCATGGCTTTTTTTATGCACTCCTCAATGGTTGTATGTGTGGTGCTAGTGGCTGATGCTAATGGGTGACAATATTCAATGGCTCAGTTCATCTCAGGAAAAATTGTGTTCTGGATGCTCAACCTTGGCAACCCCTGGTCATGTCTTGAAAAAGACATCATGAGTTGGGGACAGCCTGTTATCCCACCAGCATCTGCATGAGCACTGAGACATCACTTCAGCACAGCAGAAAGATTGGTCCTTGATCATTTGAAGCCATCTCTACAGCCTTTCATAGCTCCTTTCATTCTCTTCCATTTTCACCCATGTTGTCCTTTACCTGCCAGGATACCTGCCCCAGCATCCATAGCTATTGGCCTGACAGCAATCCAGGGCTCCAAGGCCTAATGATCAACTTTCATGCAGCTGCAAAGCCACTTATGAGGCTAATAGAGACCTTGCAGGAGCCATCTGGAGCCACCCAGTGGCTGATTGGGCATGCAGTAGCTGGTGGCTGTGGCTGGCTGGTGGCTGGCACAGTGATTTCATGTGCGATGTTGGAAAAGACCTCTGCTCTCTGGTTCCAGGTAAAGTCATCCTGGTGTCCAGACTGCACTATACTGGCAAAATCAAGCCATTTTTTCAATGAATGGAAGAAAAACTTAGCTGTGCTGCCTTCTGCATGCAAGCATAATACAAACTGGTATCAAATATAGTGGTAAAGGACCATAAATGGACTTGGGTGCCATCCCACAATCTGCAAGATTCAGCCACTGGAGGAGCCACAGCCACCAGCTACCGCATGCCCGATCAGCCATCGGGTGGCTCCAGGTGGCTCCTGTAAGGTCTCTAATGTACCACCACTAGGTGTTGGCATTCATCAGAAAGAATTGTGACAGTCCACTCTCAACGCCAACCTTGGAAATATACTTGTTGTATTTTCCATAGGTGTAATAACTTCTCATTGGTCAACTTCATCAACACTGAATGCTATAGGTGGAACTATGCCTCATTGGCAACTAAACATGTGATTCTGGAGGAGTTGATCTCTAGGTCTGCATCTGAGGCTGACACACACACCATCATCAATTCACCTGTTTTCAATGGCTTCATGCAAAGGCTTGGTTCCACAGATGTTAGGGCACATATTTCTTTGTGCAGACTGTTATCGAGCATAGCAAGGTACAAGTCCAATATATCGCCCATTTTGGAACTTGGGGTTTGTCACCGGCTGGCAACCTTGCTGCAGTGAGTTTGAATGCTTCTTTTTTCAACCACATGTTTTAATATCCGAGAGCAACAACAAGTCTCAAGTTATTGAGTATACTCTGGATGCATTATGTCAGGTCGTGCATTGGTCATGTCCATTTCCAACAGATTCCCTACTACAAGATGGAAAGATGTCAGAGCATGTTTTGAAATTACTCAAGTCACCACTTCCATACATCTGATCAAAATCCTGTACCCTACTAGGCCGCCTCTCTAGCTTGTCCCCTGTGGTCTGTGATGGATTTTGACAACTGTGAGCAACTCATGTCATTGCTAGAGTGAGCCTGGATGTTCTTACCTTTCTCCCTTTTTGTCATTATTTTCCTCTTTAAACAGGGATAAATATGAAACAATTGTTAGGGAGGTGACATACACATTAACCCAGATTGGGCATTGATCGGATACTGAGCAGAACTTTGTCAATTTATGCACTAGGGATTATGTTCTGATGTCGCTTGAATCAGTAACTTTGGAGGTTCAGCAATGAACTTGCCAGCTCGTCGGAAGGCTCACTGCTGACCAGAGCAATGTGGAGACAGTCTTGAGGCAGAAACCCTGTGGGCAGCTGGTGTCTTTCTTGCGGTGAGTTTGAATTACATGGAAAAAGAAATTATCCTGGCTCATTTCGATCAGGGATCCTGCCATCTGCGCTGACACAATGGTGGCACTCTTTGCAATCAGTCAAAGGCTGGATGGTGTCACAGCCCTTGCAAATATGAATATATTTGAGGAGCTGCAGGGATTGAGCCAGTTGGTGGATGTTGAAACAAAGGTTCAAATACACATGATTCTCGACAATCTTGCTTGATACAAGGCAGGAAAGACCTGACGGTTTCTGAATACGAAGGAATCAATTTGTTTTGTGAGGAGGGACAATATCCATATATTGTGCTTTGTTCATTCATAATCTGCCATACAACTGCTGTCATCATCATTCACAATGTGTAAGGTTCATTTGGGTACTTAAGTTGCTGAGAGGGCAGCCTCAAGAGGGGAAGGCTCAATGTTGAACCTCTGTCTTCAGATATTCATGAAGCAATACTGCAGAAGTTGAACCAAGCCTAGTTGCAGACCTCTCTGAACATTAATAGAACATCAATAAAATTTGGCTCCATTTGAATCCTACTGCTGAGATGAGAAAACCCTTTCAAACCAGGTTCCCAGAATTATAAAAGGATTACAGTTCATATAATCCTTCCCTGGCATCAAACTTCAAGAATAACAGGGGATACTGGATATTGACTTCAAGCCTATCCAAGATAAAAGTTTGAAGTTCAGGCATGGTGTTGACATCTATTGGGCGGCAGAAGCAAACATAGAACAGAAAACCCAGCACAGGGTGAGAGCACTGTGAGATGAGGCAACGCTGGGCACAGATCATGTGGGGGACAAAATAGTGAGAGGAGTCCATCAGTGTCAATCCCTACAGGTGCCTGGGAGTATGTCATCGAGGACAGTCAGAGGTGTGAAATTATTAGGAAAGACTGAAAAGACTCGTCAAGGCTGGATGAAGTGAAATGATGTTGGTCAATATCTGCTCTCATGTATGGGTCTAGAGGATGATTTGCTGTGTTCCCAAGCATCACATTATTGACCTGCAAACAACGGAGCTTTGGTAAGGCCAGATGTGGAATCCATTTCTTAAAATGAACAGCAATCAAGACAGGGGTGTGCATCTGCAGCAGGGATCAAGGTCGTTACACCCATCAGTCATTCAGAGTTCGCATGCACCAGATTTGGACACTTTCCAGCGCCAGGTCCTCGGATCCGGTAGGCCAATCCTCTATACATTGAATCTTTTGAGAGGCTGGAGCCATTAAGTACAAACGAGAACTGCCTCGGAGTTTGAATTCCATCGATGGGGGACTCGCTTTCTCTCCCAAACTCCCCCAATGCGCCAATTCTTTTCACGGATATCCATTTTGCTAATTGCAGGGAGACGAAAGCAATTTTTTGAGAATTTTACAATGAAATATGAGTGAGTTTGAGCCCTTTCCTTGGCAAGGCGCTTCTATGATGGAGTGATGGCACGCGACCACCGGATTTTACTCGGATCTTTATTTTCAAACTCCGAGGTGGTTCGTAGGCGGTACTACTTTGGTACTACTCGTAAATCCTGGCCTAAGTATGGTCGGAAAACCATTTCAACTGTCATGATCCCGCCACGGCTTTCATGCGCTCCGGTCCTCAATGGTCGTCTGCGTGGTGCTAGTGGCTGATGCTAATGGGTGACATTATTCGAGGGCTCAGTTCATCTCGGGAAAACTTCGAATCGGGACAGCCTCACCAACATCTGTGAGATGTCACTTGGAAAGAATGGTTCTTAATCACTTGAAGAAGCCTCCACAGCCTTTCATTCTCTTTCACTTTCGCTCATGCCGCCCTTGACCCGCCAGGATACCCACTCCAGCATCCATAGTTATTGGTCGGACAGCAATCCAGGGCTTCAAGGCCCAACAATCAACCTTCATGCAGCTGCAAAGCCGCTTATGAGGCTGATGTACCACCGCCAGGTGTTGGCATTCATCAGAAAGAATCGCGGCAGCCCACTCTCGACACCAACCTTGGAGATATACTTGTCGTATTTTCCGTAGGTGTAATAACTTCCCATCAGCCAACTTCGCTGACACTGAATGCTACAGGTGGAACTATGTCTCATCGGCAACTAAACATGCGATTCTAGAGGAGCTGATTGCTAGATCTGCATCTGAGGCTGACGCACGCGCCATCGTTGGTTCACCTGTTTTCAATGGCTTCGTGCAAATGCTTGGATCCACGGATGTTGGGACGCGCATTTCTTCGTGCAGACTGTTATCGAGCGTAGCGAGGCACGAGTCGAATATATTGCCCATTTTGAAACTGGGAGTTTGTCACCGGCTGGCGACCTTGCTGCGGTGAGTTTGAATGCTTCTTTTTTCGACCGCATGTTTTAACATCTGACAGCTACGACAACTCTCAAGTTATCGAGTGTACTTTGGATGCGTTGTGTCAGGTCGCGCATTGGTCATGTCCGTTTCCAACGGACTTCCTACTACAAGATGAAAAGATGTCGGAGCATGTTTTGAAATTACTCAAGTCGCCACTTCCATACATCCGATTAAAATCCTGCACCCTACTGGGCCGCCTCTCTAGCCACCGTCCCCTGTGGTCCGTGGTGGAAGTTGACGTCTGTGAGCAACTCGCATCATTACTAGGGTGAGCTTAGATAGTTCTTTACCTTTCTCCCTTTTTGTTAATATTTTCATATTCAAACAGGGATGAAAATTCAAGGGTTGCTGGGGAGGCGACATACGCATTAACCCAAATTGGGCGTTGGTCAGATATCGAGCAGTCATATGTCGATTTTTTCGCTTGGAATTATGTTCTGATGTCACTTGAATCGCCGATATTGGAGGTTCGGCAATGGGCTTGCCAATTCGTCGGAAGGTTCGCTGTTTCCGAGTCCGGTGTGGCGGCCGCCTTGTGCCTTAAGCCCTGTGGGCGGCTGGCGTCGTGCATGCGGTGAGTTTGAACCAGACAAATAATACATTATCCTAGCTCATGAGAGTCAGGGATCCTGCCATCCCGCGCCGACGCCGTCTCGGCACTTTTTGCAATCAGTCTATGGCCGGATGGTGTCGCTGCCCTTGCAAACACGAATATATTTGAGGAGCTGCAGGGACTGAGTCAGTTGTTGGCGGATGTTGAAACAAAGGTTCGAATACACATGATCCTCGATAATCTTGCATGGTACAAGGCAGGAGAGACCTGAACGAATCCCGCATACAGCGAAGTTGAAATTGTTTGATGAGGGACGATATTCATAGGTTCTACTTCATTCATTCGTTATCCGCCATCTGCTGTCATGATAGTTTACAATGAGGAAATATATTTGTGTATGATACACTTTTCTTAGACGACGCAGGGTGACTTTGGGAGGGCTCCGGGCGGGATCAAGTGCGGAGGATGAAGGCCCGGACATAGAGCTCTTGTCTTTGGACACTCACGAAGCAATAGCTGAACCGTTGTACTTAAACCTCAAACATCCGTACGTGACATCATGATCATTAATAAAAATATCTCCGTTTCAATAGTACTGCGGCAGAATTTATTTTTATTTTTATTTTGGAGCATTTGGTGCACTGAGTCTCAGTCTGCAGAAACATTCCAAAGTCATCCGCTATTTTGCTGGTTGTGAACCAGTCAGATAATAAAAAGGCCCATCTAAACCGGAGCCCATAATTAATATAACGACTGCGGTCCGTACAATCCTTCCTTGGCGTCGAACCTCGGGACTGAAGGATACTGGACCTCAACTTTAAGTCCGTCCGAAATAAAAATTTGAAGTTCAGGCATGATGTCGACCTCCATTGGGCGGCGGAAGCGAACCTGAAATTGTTGCAGAGGGGTGGGCATAACCATTCTCCCTCTAACAAAAGCCAAGGCAGCGGTGTCGGAAAACCCAGCACAAAACGAGAGCGCCGTGAAATGAGTTAACGCTGGGCACAGATCATGCGGTGCATAAAAGAGCGGAAGGAATGCATCGTCAAGCGCCACGGGTGCCTGGGAGTATGTCGTCGAGGAGAGTCGGAGGTGTGAGATCATTGGAAAAGATTCAAAAAGCTCTTGAAGGCTGGACGACGTGAAATGATTTGGGTCAATATCTGCTCTCATGTATGGGTCTGGAGGACGACTCGCTGTGTCCCCAAGTATCACGTCTCCGACCTGTAAACAACGGAGCTTCGGTAAGACCAGATGCGGAATCCATTTCTCAAAATGAAAACCGGTCAAGACAAGGGTATGCATCTGCAGCAGGGGGATCGAAGTTGTTGTATCCACTGATTCATCATCAGCCCTGGTCATTCGGAGTTCGCATCGCTCAAGATTCGGACACCTTCGAAGGACCTCGAGTGCTCCTCTAATGGTGAGACCCCCCTCTGGACCATTCTCGCTCCAGGAAGAATAGCACTGAAGACTGAGTCCCGTCATCTGCGCCCATTTAAGTGGAAATGACAGCGGGTCGACCGACTCCGTAATACGGAGGGATACGTCCTCGAGACTGGGGAGCTGCAAAGCATCCGCGGAACCGGAGAAAATTTGATTTATGTTGCTGTCGATTCGGATACTTTTCAGAAGGGGTAGGTCCTTTGCGCCAAGTCGTAGAAGAGGGCGGAGGAACTCAGCATCCCCGGACAATGCTAGGTGGCGTAGGCGGCGAGAAACGGGGAGTAGTTGCGATATCAGGGGGTGAATTTCGATATTGACATCGACAAAAAAGGTGGTGTCATTGAGGGAAATATCCAGAGCGCAGGTGGCAGTTCGTTCGAGCCATGCTTCCACGATCCTTCCCAATTTCGAAAGAATGGTGGGAGGGGCGAAGCGATAATTGGGTGAAGGAATGTGGATGAAACACCAGAGCATCGGGGTAGAGTACGCGACGCGTCTCCAATCCCTACAGATGCGGCCCAGTATCAACGGTGCTTCAGCAGGATCGATGAGAGCGTTATGCTGCAGAGGCAGACAGGAGAAGAAGATTTCAAGAAGAACGTCCTGAGGAATGCGCCTCATGGGAGAGATGAGAGCCTTGTGCGCGTCAATCGGAACCTTGAGCAATGCACGCCTCTCCTTGAGCCGGCTGATGGCGATTTCCATGTCTTTAATCTCAGCATCTAGGCGTGCTAGCTCATCTGCGGGATCCACCAGGATATGAAGTATCTCGAGAACTTCAGAATCCGTAGGGACATAGTTGGTGTTCAGTCGATCCGCAAAAGGCGAATCGGCGAGCAACATTGTGGGAGTATGAAAGATGCCGAGCGGGCGCCAAAACCTGCGCAGCAGTCAAATTACTTATCGAGTATTATCGGTCCTCCCCGCCATCGCCCATTTGGATTGAAAGATGGATTGTGGACTATCCTAGTTCTAGAATGGAAAAAAAGGAAAGCTATATAGACAAATGGAAAGCAGGTAAAAGGTGTCCAAATGTAAAGACTCTGCGTGCGTTCGCATGTATTATTCTCTCTTTCTCTCTTCCTCCTTCATCAATGTCATTAACTCAAGACAGCATACGCAATCCACGCCCGCCTCAAGACAGATGGAAGCTACCCATGCCCTCCTGAATCGCAATGCGCAGTTTTTCGCGCATGATCGCCTTCGAACTGTACTCGGGCAACTTCAGGTAGTTCACGCACGTCATCACGCTCGGCAGATAGTCGTCTGCGGTAAGCGGCGCCTCGTGCGGCTTGCGCACGACGGTCAGCGGAGGGTTGAGCCCACGGAACCCGCCGATCGGTAACTTCGGGCTACCGGTAACAAACTGCAGGTAGTTGCGCCGCGTCGTCGCATCGTACTCTGACAGGATCTCCACAAGGTCGCGGATGGCGCGGCTCTCGCCGTTGAAACCGTGGTCCGCTTTGAGAGCCTCGCTCAGCGCTTGAAACACTTGTCAGCCTTGCAAAATCAGAGAAATGATTGAAAGCATACTCTCGACACTCCAGTCCTCCTCAGAGTTTCCAAAGAGGAGCACCAGCTCGTCCGCCGAAAACGCCTGCAGATCGCTGATCGGGAAGACTTTGGAGAACCCTTCGCGGAAGGCCTTCGCTTGCAGTTGAGCGCCTTGGCCGATGATGGCGTCCAAGACCTCCTGAATGTATTCCTCAACGTTGTCTGCCGTTACTGCAATATCGCGTCCACCAGGCTAGGGAACAGGATCAGGTCAATCTTGACCAGAGTAAAGAAGACTTTACGACTCACCCGTAGCTCGATATCGTACCCAGGAATGGTAAAATCGAGTGCCAGGTCATCAATGCTAACAGTTTCGATCGCGGCGACTTTGCGCTTCAGCTGTCGGACTTTCGTCGGTACACGTCCATTGCATTCCCGGGGGACGAACCTTATCCTTTTCTGCCTGTGCCCTTGCTGAGACGATGCTCTGGATCTTATCAAGCGAATTAGCGAGAGAAATGTCTACGAGCTGCAACGGCGTGAGCGTTTTATGAGCGGAAGACGGGACACGAGCAGACCTTGAGCGTCGCGACGGTTAGTGGGACCTCCTCGCCAAGAACAATCTTGAGGAAAATCTTGTTCATTGACAAGTCGATGATACGAGAATCGAGCATCGCCTTGGCAACAAATTGACCAATCACTCGGAAGATATGGGTACGTTTGCTGAACGGGAGAGTGAGATCGGGGAAATGAAAAAATGAGCACAACAAAAACTTACACTCCTCCATCGCTCGCAATGTCCTCGGGACTGATCGGTGCTGGATACAAGCCGCTCGGATGGTCGACATATGGGCTCGTGCCGGCAGCATCAGCATCCCGCCATATTTTGAGATCTTTCCGGGCGAACTCTTTGGACACGAGCGAGTAGAACTCGAGCGTCGGGCCCAATCCCGTTCCGACTTCGTCGAAGTACTCGACTTCAAGCACCGACGAGGAAGACCCGTACAGCTCAAAGACCTTCACCGCGGACTCCAGAATGTGCTTGCGCGAAATTCGGACCTTTTGGCGCTGTAGCCGACCGAGGAAACCGATCCCTTCGTCTCGTCTCGAAGTGTCTTGGACGCGAGCCTGCTGGCTCTGCCACTTGAGGATTAGACGGGCGTATCCGAAAGAAGTCGACTGAAGGAAATTGTAACGCGTTGCGAAAGGGAAGAGGAACGGGAAGTGCTGTGGCAAATCCAGAGCCCAATCCGGTAGACAAGAACTACAGTTATGTATTAGGCAAAAATGTTTTGGCACCACACAGAAACTCACCTTGCAACGATCATGGGCTCCTCCAGCTGACGCGTTAGTTTAGCAGTGAGCTTGTTGTTGACGAACGCGGATTCGGGAAGGTTCCGTTTCTCGCCAATGAACACTGAGCGCTCAGCCTCGAGCGTGTTAAGCTGGTGCAAAACGCGAAGCAGCCTCAGGATTTTGGCGTGCGGGGCGTCATCTGGTAAGGACGAGAGCGTAGGGCTCGGTGACCGACTCTTGGAACTCCCTTCCCCACTGTCTGGCCGAGCTGAGTGGATCGTCAATGAAGCGAAGGAGTACGCAGTACAAAGCAACGCACCATCGGTCGCTGGCAGCGGCCCCGGGACCTTCTTGAACTTGACCGTATATACGCCTTGCCAGATAAGATTCGGAGGCAGCGCGCCGGTCTTTTTTCTCATCTCGTGCTGATGCATAGCCCCATAGATAGTTAAATCGAGTGGTAATATTTGGTCGTCCATTGAGAATTCAAGGTGCCAGTCAGTGGGTTTCGCTTTGAGGGCGGAAGCATAAGAAGCACGCGTTGCCGGGGCACGCGGGGCCGGTGAAGGTTGTCCATCTTTCATGCTCGGTGTTGCGACCCGCGTTCCGTCGGGAGTCTGGGCTTCTACCTTGGAGCCATCTAAAAGTCGATTAGAAGCGAAAATTTGAGAACATGGAGAAGACGCACCCTCTGCTATGGAAAGCGTCACCGTCTTATCAGCGATAGAATTATCCGGATCCACATCTTCGTCAAACACCTCTGCGTCGACCTCTTCCTCGTCCGTAAAATCTGCCGCCATCTCAGAATCGATGATATTGCTCGGAGCGCCACCCTCGACGCTTGACGGGCCCGCAGCACCAGCGTCGGAGCTCGAGCCAGCTACCGGAGCGTCGGACATAGACGCCGAACCCTCTGCCGGCGGAGCATTCTTGGCACTCAAGCGCTGGCTTCGCCTACGAGTGATCGTCGACCCCGAAGCCGCAGCACCCGCTGAACTGCTCTCCGCCGCCGCAGGCGGTGGTGCAATCGGTGGTTGTGCAGGTGCTTCGCTTGGTGTGGGTGCTCCTGAGCTGCCAGGGAAACCCGACGCAGCCAAGGCAGCGAGCATACCCGACAGTCTCGATCCGCTGCCGAGGAGTCCCGCGACACGGGGCCGAAGGTAGTCGTGAAGAGCCTGGAACGTCGCGATCGCATGGATGGAGACCACGATGTTGTGCAGATTCCGGGGGACGTCCGACTCGTCTCCGGCTACCAGACGGAGACGGAGCTGTCGCGCTAGTAGTGAGGGGGAACTCCGCTTCGAATCTGAAGGTAGATAACTTGTGAGTCGTTTCCAGTGAAGAAAAGGGAATATAGGATCGCACCATCAGCACCCTGCGCAACGGTGACGACGTCGAACGATTCCATGCGAGTAAGGCTCTCCTGGAGCTTCTTCACAAAGGTCGTGAAAGGTGTCGGTACTCCGCCAACCACTTTGGTCCGCCGCCCCGCAAAGGCATCCAACAGCAGCTCCTTCCGCTTCGCGAGGCTCACTATCCCAAATGAATAAAGTCAGAGATCAAATCAATACCGCAAGACGACAGCAACTCACACTTGCGCTGCCCATCCGTCGCAAACTGCAGCAGCCCATCCACCACCCCACTCTGCAGCAGCTCAAAGCTCGACACGGACGAATGCGGCGCGCCAAACAGCTCCGCCATCTCCCTTAGCGCCTCCGCCGCGTCCTTCTCCGACCCGTCCTTCCCGATTCGCTCCACGAGCCGCTGCAGAACCCCAAACGACCCGTCTTTGTCCCCCTTGTCGTCCCCGGAGAGGTACTTGAACTGGATGACCCTCGCGCGGAGCGTGATCGCGTCCTCGGGCTCGAGCGACAGCGACGACAGCTTCTTGAACCCGGGGATCGTCGGTGCGGTGCCACTGGCGTTGCTGCCCGACGCCACCGCCGCTGCTACTACTGCGGGCGGCGGCGGGATGTCCGCGCTATCGGGGGGTGCCGGGGACTCCGAGGACTCCTGCTCCTTTTCCTTTTCCTTCTCCTTCTCTTTCTCTTTGTCCTTTGCAGAGGAGGAGGAAGAGGCCTCCTTTTCTTTAGAAGGCTTCATCGCGGAGACGACGTTACGGCCCGAAAGCACCTCGATCTCGTGGAACACGCCCTCACGCCGGAACGTGGGCTTGTATAGCGCGGGGACTTTGGCGAGGAGGAGGTCAACAAGCTGCAGGGCACCGATGACGAGCGTGGGGTGGTCCCTCGACGACAGGATAGACGAGGCGAAGCTTGCTACGGGGACGAACTACACGAAATGATTAAATTAGACGAGTGTTCGAAACGAATGAGAGAATCGTGAACGCACGGTCAAAACGCGCTTCAAGCCATCCGCATCGAGGAAGCTGACCGCCTTGAGGAGGCCCGTGAGCGTCTTAACCCGCACAGGTGTGATGACGCTCGCCGCATAGACGTCGATGAGGATCGGGACCATCAGGTCCATAAACCGCCCCACGACCACGGGCTTGGAGCGCAGCAGCTCGAAGCGATCCGGCGCCGGCACGCTGCTGCCCGCGGCACCACCCTCTTCGGGCTCGGCAACCGCCGTGTCGCCCGACGCGGTGTCGTCTGTCGGCTGCGCAGCCGCAGCCGAGGACGAGGAAGAGGACGCCTTAGGAGTTGGTGGGTCGACGATGAGCAGGGCGGCCGCGAGCGACGCGTGCGTTGCCTGGCGTGCCGCTGCGCGTTCTGCCTTCGCCTTCGCCTTGACCATGCGCGCGAGCGACTTTTCCGTGTAGCCCTTGTGGTCGAAAACGCCATCTAAATAAATAAAAAAACTTAGTCTGAGAAACGAACAAGAATGAGAACGCACCTTTGGGCAACGGTGGCATGAGCTCCGACACAAGACTCAACGTCTCCTCGACCTGGTCCTTCGGCCGGTGTGCGAGGTTCTCCATGACCGTCATATCCGCCAACCCACCGCCGAGCCCCCTGCCCTCCACTCGCCCCGCCTTGCTCCGTCGCAGCATCCCCCGCAGGCGGCAGCACACCTGTCAGAATCTGATACAGTGTATCCACAATATCCGCCTCAAGCAGCGCGAGCGTGATCTTGGGGCTTGCGCGCGCGGCAGTCGCCAACGCGCGCACAAGGAGCGTATACGTGTTCGCGGCAACGAGCGGCGCGCCGGCGGGGAGGAGCAGCATGTTCACTGCGCGGATAAGTTCTGTGTCGACGAGCGCCTCGAGGTTCTCGACGCTCGCGCGGTGGTACGAGTCGATCACGCGAATGACGCATAGGCAGGCAAACTCAACGAGCCGCTGGTCAGAGTATGAGAGGCAGTTGCGGATGATCGGCCAGACGCCGCGGATCTGCGTGGAGTGGTCGGGGGAGACGTTACGGCAGCAGTTGGACGCGGCTTGGAGCGCAGTACGCTGGACGGCGATAGAGAAGAAGTCGAGGTAGTTGAGGAGGGCTGCGAGGCCGCCTTCGCGTACGATGGAACTCGGGAACTCTTCAGATATTTTCTCCAATGTCTGGATTGATGATAAGCACGAATAGAAATGCAACAAAAATTTGGAGACGTACACTCAAAGTCTGCTCAGCAAGATCGATATAAGAGATTTCGATCAGCTTGCTGCACAAGACGGGGATTGCACCGTGATAGACGACGGTGTGGGCGACACCAGGCAGAGCCTCCATCAAGTTAGCAAGACACCTGCAAGCCAGAACCTGCGCTTCAAGGTTATCGTCTCCTTGATAGCCACCGGAGCTCATAGCGAGTGCAGCAGCAAGCGCTGCATCCTCGTCCTGTTCTGGGGGTTCTTCGTCCCCCTCGTCATCCTCGTCCTCTTCGTTGCCGCGTCCACCGAGGATCTTGACAAGCTCCCTGACAAATTGCTCGACTTGGAAGGACCCTGCAAGGGTGTCTTCGGTGCTGATGCTGAGGAGTTCGCTGAGCTCCTGCAGTGTGACGAGACGCGTTGTCGGGTCCGCGGTGGTCTTGATGTTATTCAGCATCGTCTTGAGGCGTGACGATAGGGATAGCATGTATGAGCCAAACTGGCGGTAGTCGCCAAAGATGGCCATGGCGGTTGTTTCGTCGAGACCACCGGGGATGCCCGGCGCACCTCCAGGGACTCCCTCTCCGCCGTCGTCCTCGTCGTCGTCGTCATCATCGTCTTCTGGGTGCCCCTCCTCCTCGTTCTCGTTCTCATTCTCGTTCTCGGCCTCCTCCTCCTTGTTGTACTCGGCATCGAGCATCTCGGTGTCTTCGTCTTCAAGTCTGGAGGAGCCTGCGACGGCCATGGCGGCCTTGCTCTTCACGGCGGCTTTTCCCTTTGCAGCAGAGCTGTAATTGTATTTCCGTGATTAGTCAGCGCTTCGGCAATGACAGACGCAATGGGTGGACTGACCGGGTCTTTCTGGGCATGTCGATGGAAACTGAGTCTTTGAAGGTGCTGGAGCGAGTGCGGGGGGCGTTTGGTGGAGGGGCCGGGGGACTCTTCTTCGTCAGAGTTCGGTTCCGGGGCTGCGCGTTTCTTTCCCCTTGGGGTCGCGCACGGGTTCGTTGATAGTGAGAGCGGTCTGCGGGGGGATTTCTGCGAGCGCTGGGGGTGAAATAAGTACAAGAGAAGCCACCGAAGCCACGCTGTTACACACCGTTTCGCAGGGCGTGAGGCTGTGGTGGTGGTGTCTACGGGCTCCTTGGCTTTGGATTTGGCGGTGCGCTTGGACTTGGTGCGAGCTGGGGGTAGCGCGGAGGAGGATGGGAGGTCAGAGTCGTCCTTGGTATCCCTTGCCTTTTGCTTTGCCGCCTTTACTCTGGCGCTGGACCGGACTTCTGGTTGGGTTTGCTGGGGCTGGCTGGTGCTGGAACTTGGTTGCTGGAGTTGGTTTGAGGAGAAGTCCATTTAGAGTCGCAACAAAGCCATCGATCCTGGCCTTGACCGTGCAGGAGGAATCCGAGGGCGTAACACAAGGTCACGTTCCGAGATTAAAGGCGAGTCACGCCAAGCATTAATTCGACTCAGTCGCGGGAGCGTACCCGAATATTTTCTATATGGACAAAACATCCATGGGCTAGCTAGAAGAGGCTTGAAGGTAGACGACAAGACAAGACACAAATTAAATTGCTACCATAAAAATTATTTACAATCGAATCCAATAGATCATTGCAGAATGACTAAATCAAGAACGGATACGGACTACTTTGGTTGGTGTGTGGCTGCTTGAAGGTTGGTGGAAGATGAAGGTTGTGTGTGCACGAGGCAAAGAGACTTTCCGATGCGCTACAAGGACCTGATTCGGCACAATGGATTTGCGGGACGCGGAAGATATGTGGATTATTGGATGCCACGGATAGGAAAGCATGGGGCAAATGGAGATACCGTTCTGTGTTCACACGGAATTGAAAGCATGTCACAGAGGATAGTTCCAATCCAGCCAGAATAAGCGGTACGCCAGGCAGGACGGCCCAGGAGGACACAACTCAAGGACGGACCACGCGAGAAAAAGCGGCACTTGAACGCAAGCGGCATAACACTATGGCGAAGAAAACTTGAAATTAGACGGTCTTGGATGATGGGGGTCATTGGTAACTGCCCCCGGAGCGGAGAGCGCTAGAGGATGTAGAGAAAATGAGAGAACTACACGTAGCGTCGTGGTATTGCTGACACAGCACCAAGGCAAACGCGAGCCGAAGGACCTTGAAGGACCAGCTCAAGTACTGTCGCTAGAATAGGCTGCTAGTGAGACCACCTCACGCTGGCCGAAGACAAGACAGGCTAGGGCCTATGATAGGACGTCGGCAGAGACCAGCGAGTAGAACGAGGTCAGAACCAAGATGGGTATTTCTTTTTCTAATTTCGTGGTCACTGGTGAGCGTGCTTCAACTAAGGGCCTGGTCGTTGCTGCCAGGGGAAGATGGACGTTCTGGTTAAGGGACGCCGTGGCTATCATTCGCTGTCGGCGACTCGGGCCGATACTCCGATGACTTTCATCTTTTCCTCAACTCTTTCTCGTTGGCTCTAGCCACCAGTCGCCCTCTAACCTGTCCACACATCTGGCAAATCTTGTTCTTTGAGGCCTTTTCTATTAGGGCTGCAGCGAAGTACTTGCGGCCTTTGGGTCTCTCAGGATGTTCAAGGTCTCTGATTTGCTCAGTGCCTCTCCCGCTCTCTTGAGCAGATGGGATTCACGACTTACCGCAGGGAACAAGCTCAAATTCTCCCCACGAAATTGAAGGTCGTATAGCTGAAGTACAACGGCTTCACGATTGACGGAAGCGGTCTCCGGGACTCGAATTCAAACTAAAAAAAAATCAAGAACTCTACCTGCGATTCTTCTTGAATTCCGCCTTACGTCTCATTTCCGATCAAGATACTATGAAAACACACGCAAGTCTCGAGGTATCGTACAATACAGTATTACAGAATAAATTCAAGTCTACAAACCATGACTATCCGGGGCCGACATCCGAGTCAGTCTTTAAATCCAGACGACGTACTCCCCCGTGCATGCTGCGGGCATCCACATGATGATACCCGACCTCCCGGCGCTGATGCTTGCCTCCTTGCCGTTGTAGACAAGGCGGAGTATCCGATTCCGGCGTCGTATCTGGCGTAGGTAGACCCTCTTCAGTCTGCGCGCGCGTGGTTGGGCCAGGGCACTCGGCCGCAAGAATCTGTCCTCCTGGATTTGGTGCTCGTTCCCGTCCTGGCTTTTTTCACCTCCCGAAGCTGCTCCGCATACACGCATGCATCGTCCATCTCCATCGACCTCAGCTTCTGCTCCAGCTGCTCCGTATAGCTCCGTAGTTACGCCACGAGCTCTGATGTACCGGGCTCAAAATCATCATGCGGCGCACGAGCACGAGCATGATCGTGCGATCTCCCCGTTTGTGGACGCACCGTGGGGGGGAGGGGGCGGTGGCCGAGGCGAGAGCGAGGGTAGAGGCTCGCGCTGGTGCACGTCCAAGGCGACCTGTTCCACGTACACCACCCGGTCCGCCTCCATCTGCGTCTCCATCCGCTCCAGCTGCTCTACGTATCTCACATCCTCCGAGTCCGCCATTTGGTCCTCACTCACCGCTATATCTACCGCACCTTCTTCCAACACATCCCTTGTCCCCTCCCGGTCCCTATAAACCTCCCTAAACCCGGTCCATCCCCAAACCTCATCCCCAACACCATCGACGCAGCCTCCATCCTCATACCTTCTCACCGCCGTCTTCCTCGCACGAAAAAATCCGCCTCGATCCAATTGCGCTCCGCCACATCGCCGTCAAGTGTTCCGCTGTGGCCGCGCGGGAGGCGTGTACAGTCGAGTTCCTCATATGGAATCAGCTCATATGGAATACACAGCCAAATTCCGTGGTATGGAATGGCCCTTGGGCTTCTCCCAAATGGCCTTTCACCACGGTAGAACACATCTCATATGGAATATCCGCAGTATGGAATGGGGTTGGCTAGCATTTTGACTGGTGTCCCAACTTTATTCCATGTGGGGAATTCAACTGTACCACGATTGACGCGTCGTGCCCGAACGTCCACACCGCGTCGAGTACGAGGCAAAGGGATTGCGTCCGGATCCGGCGCGGGTGCGGGATGTAGACGCGTCATGAATGGATGCAAAAAGGCCGCATACGCGATGAAGCCTGCCACATATCCAGAGAAAAACGCGCACCTCGCAGCGGCGTGAGGTCCTGCGGAAGCCGAGATATCCGAACGCCTCTTCCGTGGGGCGTATCTCGTCCGCCAGACCGCCAAACGTACTAGAGATGCCCAACACCTCCTACATACGAGTCCGTTCGTCAAACTAATACCTTGGAAGTCGTCTTTCATCTTCAAAGAAATCCCGTCCCAAAATGCTCGCGAGCCCGCCTCCCAGGCCGGCGTCTCCGTCTCCGTCTCCGTCTCCCTGACGCAAAGCCTCAACCCGAAAGCCTGGACTCCGGAGTACCGACCTCACGGAATACAGCGCAATGAACGTGCACGCAATCGGCCCGCCCGCGTCCGACTGGCTGATGAAAGCGGCAGGCTCCTGCGGCACACTTCCTCTGCGAGGATGGGGTTGTTGGCCGGCGAGGTTGAGAGGGATTGGAATATTTGTGCGGAGCGGTACACGGGTATGGTGTGCGTATTGCATGCAGATGTGTTTTGTTTTATGGGTGCAGATATTATCTTAGATCTACCCATACGGACTCAGATCATAGGTGTGGTCAAAATTGCGATGATTTTTGAACAAGGAGAGCAAGGGCTTGCGTTTGGACCGTCGATTAGTCCGAGGTAACTCGGTGGCCATACCGTTCGACTTGTGGCGTTCCAAAATATGGGAGACTCGAGGCGAATCAGCTCTTACTAGACTGAAGAAAGGTGTAAATTCGAGTCCACGACTCAACAAGGCCCGGCGGCCATTTCTTGTTGCCAAATTTAGAAAATATTCAGCGAATGAAGATAGAGGTTGGTTCGGGGTTCGGGCCGACTGTCCGCAAAAAACCAAACAAATATCACAGCCACCTTCAACGCAACATCTCTTGACAACCTTCACAAGATCTCCTCATCTTGTTCTGACGATTCTCTTCAGACCGCAACATGACGCCCCCAATATCGTGAACCATTAAATGTGCAATGTTGCTGGACATGTACCAAATGGTGACTTTCGGCCCTCCTCGCTGTACTGTACTATTTAATTCAATTCATCGGTCACGCGTCACAGGCCCCCAAATCGACGAATAATTTCGCGCCTGTCACAGGTCACCGAGGCTGAGCGCGAACTTGTCAAAAAAGTCACAAAATTGTGAAAAAAACGCGTCCAAAATCTTTTTTTTTCTTCGCTGACGCGCCCTGATATTGGAATGGCCGCCAGTCGCCATTTCTGACGTGATCGGAGAAACTCAACTTGCACACGCACTTGCTCGACGCTAAAGCACTGCGAATCGGACTGGCAGCTCACAAAGCCCTCAAGTTCTATTGAAACTACTTGGTAGATAAAGGGAGCTCAATACCAGGAACAGGGGTATCCTTGTAGAGAATAAATGCAGTGAGCAAGTGTCTACAGGTAATGGTGAGTAAGGATAGTTGAATAAAATAAATAATATAGGTACATACCCTCAGTTGCACCAGGATGTGGTCAAGACTGAGGGTTGAAAGAGGGGTCTGCGCCATATATATGATCGGTCGTTAGAGTGGGGACCGGCACCGCCCTTGATCGGAGCGGCAGCTTTGGCCTTGTTTGTTCTCACTTACATCTGAATCTGGCATGTTCCAGCTTGTAACGACTTCCCCATGCATTATATGGACTCGTGTCAGTGAGATAAATTGTTCCTAGAATCAAAAGGTATGTGGCTCACAAATATTATCCACGAAAAAATCGTTTGTTTCCCTATCCTGCCAGTATGGTCACGGTTAGCCTATATTTACTGAGGTTCTAAATTCAAATCTGAAGCGACAGATTGATTGAGGAAATAATACTCAAGTATCTGGTAAATTTTCAGAGAGGATAGGTGAGAAATTTGGCCAGAATGAAGCCAAGTTGGTTGAAGAGATGGGGAGTCACAGAGTGTGACATTTGTCACACTTCTACGAGTTTGCCTCCTTCGAAGCCCATCCACGAAGTAATATGCATACGGAAGAGGTCAAAAAAGTTTTAATAATGTATAGAAAGCTTCACAAGTAGTAACTTTGAATATTGGGGTTGTTTTCTGATCATGGCACCAATTTTGGCTCAAGCCTGTGAAAATCTTTATATCTCTTGCAGTTCTCGAGGAACTGCTTTGATTCTGCTGTACAAATTGTTGAGAATCTTTCTCTCTATGAAGGTACGGAGCCATAACTTTTGAATCTTATAGTTTACCCTGAGATATTTGTCGATCTTTCGTTGGATGGTGTCGATTTACATGTATCAGGTTTCAATCAAAGGATCCGGCTCCGTACTTCTATTTTAATGCTTATTTCAATATGAGTTTACCTTTAGTGTCGGATGAGAAAGCTCCGCAGTGAAAAGATATAACATTTTTAAAGTTGGAACCGACCGCTCCTGCCAACCAAACAAGGCCAAAGCTGCCGCTCCGATCAAGGGCGGTGCCGGTCCCCAGTTAGAGTGAAGTAAAATAAATAAAAAGATACTGGAACCGGAAACACTACCGCTGGACGCCACATAAGGCAACCCACTTCAACAATCCTGGTTCTTGTTGTTGGTATGGCGCCAAAACTCGCCCGCATATTTGGTGTTGGGGCTTCTGGATAACCTGAAGCAAAGCGCGAACTTTTTTTTGTGTCACGGTCCCCAGGGGCAATCGACGAATATGAAATTTCGTTGCTTGATGTCACGGGTCACAGGGCCCGCAAATTGAATCAAATAGTACAGTAGTACATTCAACATTGCAATTAAAACAGTGGGGTAATTGGAGTCATAGCCCTTCGGATATTGTGCCGGGCAATATGTATAAGGGACACATTCTCCAACAACTATTTCGCTAAAGATGAATCAAGTCCTGTCGACGGCAGCCCCACTCACCCATTGCGTGGCCTCGTTTATCCCCTCATTCGACATGGCAGATACACCCTACACGCAAAAAATCTAACCTTTCTCTCCATGCGAGGGAACGGGACGGCTCACCTTCACAGCTATCACCCTCCCCAATTTGCTGAGCCCTGCGATGTCAAGCGCTCGAGATATCCCATCAACATCCAAAGCCTGGCCGGAATTCAATGCGTCCACCTTGTTGGCCGCTACAAGGATAGGGTGTGCGCTTGCGTCTCCGTGAATGCGACGAATCTCCTCGGCCAACAACCACAACGCGTCTTTTGCTTCCGGAAAGAGCTCCGGCGCCGAAGCATCGACGACGAAAATAAACGCGTGGGCATCCTCGTATACTTCAAGTCATTCAAAACCAGTAAAGGTTAAATCTGTCTGAATGCAATACAAGTCTGACTCACACCTGCTACGCCTCCTCCCTGCCTTCAGCTGCATGTCTGTCCCAAGATCCCACAAAGTGAGCGTGTGATTCCCGGGATGAATCTCTACCCTGTTAAAACCTAAAATTGAATCGTTACAGAGGGAAGTCTCCAGCGGTGGTGTATGCCGCGCCTCTTGTAGGTGTCACTTCGAGGAGCGACTCGGTCTGTTCGCCGAAGTCGAGATAGCGAGGAGGCCGAAGGCGATTGACGAGGTTTGTCTTTCCTGCATCGCCCAAACCGACGACCGCAATGTCTTGAATGATGGTGAGTGTTATGCACTGGCGGCCGCGGTTGGGGATAACAAAGAGCACTCGCCGAAGGTCTTGGGTATTGAAGACGAAAGACCAGCACCCATAGGTCCTGAGGGTAGAAAGGGAAGTTGGTAAGCCCTCTGCAGATCCCAACTGCGCATCATACCGCAGTATTCATGATCAATTGACACGCCAAGGCGCACCTTCAAGGTTCATGTAAAATAAGATGGAGCAACTGCCGCCGCACAGCCCGTACCAAATCCGTTGAATCTGATAGCCGAGCAGTTCTCTTGGCGATTGGGTCTATTCACAAAACTCGTATTATATTCCTCTTCGTTTCATCGTGTTGCGCGATATGTGTGTGGGTTACATTATCCAGTAACTTATCCGGTGAAGATTAACGGCTCAACATAATATTGACTGTTGACATACCCATCGCATGGCCTCGTGCATTCCTTCGTTCGACGTAGTCGATACACACTACGCATCAGGGATTAATCGATTATCTTGTTGAGGTAAGATGAAATAATGTAACGCACCTTCAAAGTTATTACCCTCCCCCACTTTGCGATCCCTGCTATGTCGAGTGCTTGATATATTTCATCAACGTGCATGGCGTCTAATTTATCCATCTTGTTAGCAAGGATGAGGATAGGATGCGTGGTTGAATAGAGACCCCCTTTGCGGAGTTCCTCCGCCAATAGCCACAGGTTTTTTTGCCTCCGGAAATCTCTCGGGGGCCGATGCGTCGAGCATAAAAATGAATGCGTGAGCATTCCAGTATACTAGAGGCAGGACAAGTGAGTTGAGTTGCAGAGAATACAGAGGAGAGATTGTCACCCACCGAGCTTCCCCACCTCAAGTTGTGCCTGCACGCTGAAATCCCACAAAGTGAAAGTATGTTTTCCGTAAGGCATCTCTTCTATGATGTAGCCTAAATTGAAATACGGTTATGAAACAAAAAACGAAAGTAAAATATGTGTCTTGCCGATTGACGGTGTCGTTGGCGGTAGTTGAGGCAGTTCACCCGAGTCGATAAATCGAGGACGTCGAAGGCGACTAATCAGGCTCGTCTTACCTTCACTGGCCTCTAAAAAATCCATGACGGATGCTGAACCATCTTACCTACATCTTCAAGACCGATCACTGCAATGTCTTGAGCGGATTAGCATATTTGGCCAGCTATCTCAAGTCGGGTTGAAGACAGGGGCTTACCAAAGGCCTTGGGTTGATCAGCAGTATCTTTGGAAGACGACCGACTGGTGCCCATGCATGTGTTTACGCGTTTCGCTGCGAGTGGGACGACAATAATACAAAGGCGGGTGGTGGTCAAGATCAGGTCACGACTGGCAACACTAGTTTCCCACGGTTCTGTTTCTTCTGCGTAAATCTGTCTTACTAGACGCACTAGGCAAAACATCTTGTATTCTCTAACTAATTCTCACGACAGCGTAGTTCAGGGACGCTTATCAGGAACTCAGTAAGGCTCCCCTCGGCTTTCTCAAAGACTCTGCAAACCCGAGGAACGTCTCCGCAAGCCGGACCTGCGAAACAGATTTAAAAAACATCAATTCAGGAATTTTCGAAAGAGTTACGAACCGTGTCAAGCGCTTCGGAGTAGGAAGAATTGATGACGGACTCCGCTGGGATGAGTGGGTCATGCGGCGCATTGGTTTGGACTTCGAGGGCGAGTTGAGCCATTCGCCTCAGTACAGAGCTCTGAGAAGCAGCTCCAAATGAAACAGCATGGAACGAAAGCGGTTTCCTATTGCAATGGTCAACATAAATGTACCTTGACAGAAGGCTGATATACCCAAGAGCCACAGCTTTGCGGCAGAGGCCGCGGACTGTCTCATCGGCAATACTGCATTCACCATCCGATAAGAAAATGACCACCGGAGTCCTAATTTCGAAAAGATTAAACATATAACAGGAAGGTCAACGCAGAAGACATACCTCTCGGTACTCCAGTGATCTTGCATTAATTTCTGAGCAGTCGTGAGTGCGAGGGTGAAATCAGTCCCCCCACCACTTCGGTAGACGACAAGTTTGTTCAGCAGATCGTCAGGAGTGTTAGCGAAGTCGTTAGCGATGCAGACAGACACTGTGTGATCAAATAAGACCACGCTATATGCGTCTCTGCGAACGGGAGCGGCTGCTGATCGACCGCTATTGTTTAAGGCTGTGTTGCGAGACATCCAGAAACCATGCAGAGCCGAGTAGACGGCACCGAGCCGGTTGTTCGAAGAGCGGGATATCAAGGCAGTGCCAGGCGCATTTTGCAACGGTCCACGATCGGAGGATCCCATTGAGCCAGACCTGTATAATGTATGATATCAGAGTACCTGCTACACGGAACTAGAATTACCGGTCAATTACAAAGATGCTATGGCATGATATTAGTTACGAGCGGAATGAGATTAGTCGGTCATACACATGGAATGCCTGCTGCGTCACCGACGGATTTTTGCAGTTGAAAACATGCCCGTCATTGGAAAGATAACCTAATCCAGCGGCCACCGTCGCAGAGGGATGGAAGATGGGCAGCATGCAATACGACGGGTGTGGTGGATTTGTGGCAGTTCCTGCGTGTTCGCTATCTAGCATTTAGATGTCAATAAGCATTCCTGCATCTGAATGAATATATCTACCTGGACACATGGCATCACTAGGAAAATATGAGAAAATCTGTGGTGCTTTAGTTCCATTCCACGTACCATTTCGAGAAGTTGGCCTGATCGGGTCTTGAATAAGGGTCTTAGGTATTCCGACATAAATATTTGACTGAAATCATCAAATGCCGTCCCACCTTTGAAACCTGCAAGATAATTTAACTTGTAATTTCCTTGAACAGTTCACCGCAACGGAAGTTCACCTGAGCGCTTCCAAAATAAAGAGTGCGTGATCCAATCTTTCGCGCGAGCGGGGTTTGGGGTTATACGAGTCTTGATGTGTTGAATTTCTTTCCCACCGCAAGCTGCGGCATCGTCTGCACGACAGTAAACTAGGTGGGCATGCCGGCCCATTTCTTGACAGACGAGGTTACACATCATCGGCGCTCCATCGTCGTTTGATCCGAACTTGCGACCATTGAGTTCCAGAGCAGTTCCATCGGGTCCGTCTACAGCCCATCGGGTTTTCGACATTGAACCGTGGGAAGTCTCGTGTTCCTTTTGCGGGTGGCCTGAAAAATATCAGTTCTCCGGGGAATGCGACGGTGCAAATCTAATTCTAACCTCGGGGTAAGGTACAAAAGTACCCACAGCTCTCGCATCGCGTCTCGCAAAAGTGAAACGGAGTTGTGTCTGAGCTGTGGCTATGGGGACCCGAGTGTGCTCGTTCGCCCGGCGGAATGGGGAAGACACAAGGAAGGCGTTTGGCAACTGTTGGAATCATAATCTTGTCCACGACAGCCATCATAACATAAGTATTACCTTGGGAATACTAGAGAATAAGTTTAGTTGTTTAACTTCCGCATTTTCTCGAGCCAACAAGACATACCTTGGTGTATTGGAACGTCTCGTGCCGTCCTGTGAAAGTTGCTTCGATGGATTGAGGCGCAGTTTCAATTTCGCATATGCCGGCCGCTTGGCATGAACCGCTGCAATTATGAGTTTGCCTGCACTGGGGTGGTTAGATCTTGGGATGCAGATGAGCTGGTGACTTGCCCGCAAAGATGAATGGCGCCAGCTTGGAGACCATGAAGATGGTCAGTATCTGAACAAAGACGCTTGCAGAGCTCGCAGGGTAAAGGACACGCAGATGCTTCACAGACATGCTGAGTGTGAGCTTCGTCACTAAAATGTAGAAAAATATGAATATTATTTCGGAGTGTGAAATGAGAGAAAAACAGACCAAGCTATGGCACACGTCCTTAGACAAGAGTAAGATTTTCCAGAAACCTTGATTTTCTTCAAATCGCATGGCTGAAACAAACGGAAAAAAACAGATATGATACTGAAAGCTTGTCGGTGCTGATGCTCACTGACCTCTCCGCATTTATGCAAGCGCACAGAACACATATGATCACCCTCGACATGCCCAGCGATCTACCGCAGCCATGAGCGATGATGATCGAGGCAGATGAAAATATAAGATGAAACCTTCATGCAACCTCCGAGGCATCCTTCCTTGTCTTTGAGTTGACATGGTTCACCGCACAGATGTATATCGACTGCGCATCTATTGAATAGGTGAGGAATGCTAATAAAGGTGGAGGGACAAGGTAGCGTACATGTGTCGTCCAGCATGCCCGGCCCTAAAGATCCCATGAGCATCAAATTGATTTAGAAGCAAATTGCCTGATCGAAACGTACGGAAGTCCACACATCTTTTCAATAGTCGAGTGTTCTTCTCCAAAATCGCAGGGGTGGGGACACTGGTGCGTTGTTCGACAGTGGTGCGGAGTGTTGGAGTCATGGCGACGACTAAGTAAACACTTGAGTTGACAATTAGCGCACTCTGCTCCGCAAATTTCGATGTTCGCCCGAAGATCGACGATGGTGGTTTCGAACACTCTTCTCAGCATCTCTATATTGGGGTTATTAGTTTTGAACCGGGACAAATTAGACGATATCCATTCGTGGACATGTTGGATGCGTGATTCAGCTAAGCCTTCGAGGTGTGCTGCAAGGTCTTGGATCCACTGCGTTTCTGTTATATACGGCCGACTAGTGAAATGATCCCAAGAATCTTGCAGGACGAAGAGCATAGTTTCTCTTTGGGCGGCAGGAGAGTCCGTGGTAGAAAGGAAGAACTGTGCCGAGGTCTTTGGCTTCTCAATGAGCTTGTCAGTATCGAAGTTCTGGCAAGATATAAGTGTATGCTGAAGCCGCGAGAGAGATTAATTCAACCTTTAAAGGTTCGGTATCCGGCTCCACCTCGAAGAAACCATAAGCCAGCGCGTTACTAAGTCCTCCGAGTAGCTTCTGTGCTCGATGAGCGACCAGTGTTTCTGTAAATAATTAATGGAAGCTTCCGACCATCAATTATCTCAACTTACGCGAGATAGAACCCCAGTCGTTAGCCTATTCCGAAGGATTTGAGCGGCGCCAAAAATAAATAACCAGAAAATAATCACCTTCAACTTAGCCATCAGTGTTTTGAGGGTGTGTAGAAACTCCCCCGCCGTTCTATGCGTGATCTCCTGTTTATCAAGCAGTCGTTTCATTGCAGGGAATAGCTGATAAAACTGCTTGGACTCGATGACTGGCCAAGGAACAATATTGAGTTGCCCCGCATGGAGTCGCGAAATGAAGTTCGCATCTTGCTCGTCCTCGACGATTTTCTGAAAGTGTTTAGTACGCCGGATAAACTAAATAAAGTCCTCACCTGAAATTTGGTAGAAAACCTAAAATAGTCAGATCAGTAAATATCTCTTTTGATTGTGCAGTTCGCTCACTCCCGGACGATTTCGTTCTTGTCAGATTCAACGACGTCCTAGGGCGCCCTCCGTTTATTCAGACGCTACAATCAATTCTTGAAATCGTACCTTGATGACTATTGTTAACGTGGATCGAAACAGAGTTGGATTGGCAGCGGGATCCAAGACTGTGGACGATGACTGGAAGGATTGAAAGAGCCCGGCAACGCTTCGCGAGAGTGCAAAATTATTGCGGAAAATCACGAGATTTGATATCGCCGTGTTGAACAACACAAGCAATGTATCTTCTTGCGCAGACCGTTCGATGCTGTGAACACCTGTGTATCTGCATCAGAAAATGGATCTACTTTAAAATAACTACACAATAACCTTCAAAGTCAAGCGCGACAACAAGAGTGTCATCCGTAGGCGTAACAGACATCCAGACGCCCTCTAAAAGATTCAAGATTAGAATAGAAAGGGTACGAAGAGCAAAGAATTAACCTGTAGTTCTCATGGCGCTCCCGGCGACTAAACGGAAAATGAGAAATGGACAATAACATCGGGGAATAACCTTACAGGATGTATCTGCCAAGTGGTTAAGCGAAAAGCTTTTACCGACTGACTGTTCACCTGCTCGAGTTGAGTAACGTATGGACAGAACGACGATGATTGATCTTACCCATTGAGGAGACAACTTTAACCGGCTAGGAAAATAAATAAATAAAAAGCACAGATAGAATCGTGAAAAAAGAAGGTCACCTTGAATGTCATATAAGACTGGAAGACGCTCTCATACCAGCTGGGAATTAATTAATAAGTAGTCAAAGTTGGCTTTGATTAGATCGCACCCAAATGACAATGTGTCCACAATTTGATGGACTTCAGCACCAAGGAGTGACCGTTCTAAAGTCGCTGAGGTTACACCATCCTTCAAAGGCAGGAAACGATTCTCGCGAGTGACTGCGATTTGGATGGGAATCAAGCACAAGAGGTCGACGAGCCATTCTCCGGCGCGGAATTTGGAGAGATTCCACTGATCGTCGAGTGACGCTTCAGAGAACAAGGAAGCACTCGAGGGAAATGCCAACACTTGGATGTTTTTCAAAACATCGCCAGTGGGCTTCTTTGTCCTTTGCTCGAATGCGTAGATCAACTCGGAGAAATGCGGTCCGAATCTGTCGTGATCTCGGTCCGTGACGAATACGACCTTCAGCGCACTTCTGTCCATCGAGGAGACTATGGTTCGCCGTTGAACTGCGGCGACAACCGGGAACCGCGTCCAAACATCTGCGAAGCAGTCGATGAGGGAGTTGTGGGATGTGGCTACAGTTTTGGGTTTGGAAAGGCTTTTGACACCTGTCTCCTTGAACATGAACTCGGTGGTCTTCTTCGTGATGTCGAGGACAACAGATCGGCAGGCGTGAGCGTCGATGTCAATGCTAATGAGGTGCACATTTCTGCGGTTCACGAACGAAGTCAAGACGGTCATGGCGGTGGGGAGGTCCAATGCACCGAGATCGATGCCAGCCGATGAACCGAACGTGGCCCAATGGTAGGCACGGGACGACAACTGGTCCCCATTCCGAAAAGAAAGAACGAGGCACGCGCCATCGGGTGATGAATGAAAGCCATTAGGGAGTTGCTCCAGAGATAAGGACGCCGGCCTTGAAAACAACATTAATATTCGAGCAGGAGATCAATCGATCACATATAGTCCTCACCGAAACTGCTGGGTGATCAAAGAAAAGATTCGCGCTTGTCCGCTCGTATCGACAAAGAGAATTTCTTCCGATCCACAAACGAAACACGACTGTGCCACGAACGTTCCTGCTGCATACCACGGGTTGAGGTCGAGGGCGCTGCCCCAAGCTTGGAGGGAACTGAAAGTTTCGTCGAATACATAGATGTGGAGTTGCAGCTGGAGTTCGTTAGCCATGATGGAATCCAGAAATTTCCTACTAAACGTACTTTCGAAACAGCGCAGAGGGATAGCATCCGCTTCTGCTCATCGTACGACAACACGACATCTTTGCCGATTTTATCGCGATGGAGGACCCGTTTGGCACTGTTGCGGCCACGTGATAAAGCATGGTCGAGGGCAACTGGGCTCTCGAGAAAAATATAGAGAACATCGGCATCTTCGACTATGAGAAGGAGCTTCCCACTTTCAAGTAACTGTGCATGCAGAATGCGCTGTCCAAGTGGAAGATGGAAAACTTGAACGGAGCTTGCCTGTAGATGCGGCGAGGGCACAAATTTCGAATCAAGTTGAATTTCGTGCTGATCGTCGGCCGTAAGGTGCAACATGTGCAGCCTACATTGAACAGCGGGTTCTGTATGAGACTCGTCGGTGCCGCTGATCTTGAAGGCCGCTGGAAGTTGTGCAGTTGGAGTAGATCAACCATACGAGGAATAGATTTACTCACATCCAGAACCTTGCCGGCATCGCTCTATCCTTTCGAGTACGAGCGTTCGGCTGGAAATTTGATTATCAGGCATAAATACTCAATTGTTAGAGGAATCAACATACGGGCTGGCTGGGATTTCACGCTCATACTCTTCATTCAACTGATCCCGGGAATTTTTGCGCTGCTCTTCGAGCTTCCCGGCAAACTTGCGTTGAATTTGCGCCTTGAAAAAGTCGTGTTGTATAAGGATTGATTTACCGATGAGACGGTCAAGGAGAGTCTTGACGGTGCTTTGTAAATGACTATTTGCCTCTTCTATCGTTCGCGTTATAATGTCTTGTAGAAGAGGCTCTCTAGAAAGCATTTCGGCGAGGCGGGCAAGGAATTGTGAATCTGTGATAACCGCCAGGCGGTCACGGACGTCGCGTCGAATCTTCTGCTCGTTCGTTGACTGGCCATCGGATAACCAGCCAGTGATTTTGGACAGCCATCCTTTGCTTTCCTTTGAAGAATCTCTGGACTTCAAGGCAGCAGATAGACCGTCCACACCGACTTTCGAGATGTGCCCGATTAAATGCTCACGATCCGAAGCATCAAGACCAGGCAAGTCCCGGAATAGAGCTTTGAGGCAAAGGAGCTGTTCTTTGAGAGCTTTGAACTTGGCAGAAAGTCGAAGCTGGTTCGGCCTGTCTCCTACGGAGGTAGCCTTCTCCATTTCATCCTCGACTTTGGGATGGAGCGCGATCAAGTTGGCGTACTGTCCTGCGGCGTAGCAGTCAGAAAGCAAGACCAAAGAAGCATCGGCCACGTACCGCGGAACAGTTCGAGATCTTCGTCAGAAGAGGAAGACAGCGTTGTTCGGGATATCGTCCTACAAATACAATCAACACGTATTGCGCCGTAGAACATATCAACTTACGGGTACACAAGGAGAAGCTTGTCGATGATGACCTCGCGAAGCATAGGCTCCGACTGTGAAGACTCGTCAGTTAATTTCTGTTTCGTCTCCTGCTCCTCCTTTCTGCCTTCGGCTTCGAACGCCTCTTCAGCCGCCTTATTTCGCGCTTTCCATGCTTTGAACGGTGCCGGGAACCGAGTACTGAGACCGTTCTCCATGAGAATCTCGATCCCATCGTCTGCCAGCGATGCGCCTAGCCGAATAGAGCCATTGGCACTGAAAGAAAAAAGATTCAGGGCGACTCGGAGACAGGCAAAAGGAACAGCATACAGAAGTGATCGCAACTGGACTGCATTGTTGGTCTCCCCTCGGAAAACACGTTCGTCGTACTTGCTTGGGACGAAATGCTTCGTCAAAATGGCCTGTGCGGCCTCTCCGTGAATCAACATTGGCTGCAGTTCAGAGGCGTCTAGCGTGCATTCGACATGAAGGCGCTCAACAGAGAGAACATGGGTATTCATCTCGAATACAATTTAAGTAACTCGGAAACGGATATACGTGGAAACTTTTCTCACCGTGAACCCGGGGCGCACTGCGACGTCCTCATCCTGTTCGTTCGTCTTCGCGACTTCGAACGTGAAGAGACGGTCGTACCCCTCCTCGATGTCCATCTGGATCTCTTCCGCCTCCTCGTTCCACACAATCGCGCGGGCATGTTCGGGTGAGATCAGACAAGTGACCTGGTCCGAGATCTTCGTGAGATATCTGAATGATGGTGGTTCAATTTGGTTGAGATGCAGAAAGAGATGCAGATGGGTACCTCATAAACGTTACGCGGTTGCGGCGGACGGAGGAGATGGCATCATCATTCCAAGTAGTGGGCTCGGGCCAGTAGATGACAAAAATTTGCTCCAACCTAGCACCTGGTCCGTCGTGGAATGTACGAAGGACGTAAAGACCGGATCGTAGGTGCGGGACAGACGCGTTGTCTGCGGAATTACTTAAAGCGCGTGTGCTGCGAGTCTCTGAGCATTTCAGCCAATGAAGCGAACAAAAACGACCCACGTCTCATCGTTGATAACGCCTCGAGAGGACAAGAATGCGACAATTTCTGATTTGCTTCCATACAGCCCAAGCGGTTTGAGCATAAGCTTATCGAGGGCATTGAAATCGACCTGAAGGCGTATAAATTCTCAAGATAAAGATTAACGAGCTCGGTAAACCTTGGTAACTGAGGCGTAAGCTCCAGGAGAGAGTGCATTGATAAGCTCTTTGAGAGACTCCTGAGCAATGATAATCTTGTCGACTGTCACGCACATCAAAAAAAAGGTGTGAAACGTTTTTAAAAAAAATCCAGGCTCACCAAGTCCGCCGCTACATAGGACAAAGAAAAATGGTGAGCTTGCGCAGTGAACTACATATTGGAATAATGCCTACCTTCCGGATTCACTGATCAAATCCAACACACGGTACATCCCCTTGATTGAATGAAACAAGTCGAGATCTGCCTGCTGGTTGGGAGTAACGGGCTGGAATTGAAATGGATGAGCTGGAACGAAAGGATAGGTCGGGATAGCATACATCGATGTCCATAGCGTCAGAACGAGAATTGAGAGACGATTCGGGGAGGGGTTTAGTCATTCTACTCTTCTTTTTCGGGGGTCCAGGCTGGGGGTCAGCCTCGGCTTCGCGGTTGCGACGTTCATCGACGTCCATGGCGTTGGGATTGGGAGATGAGTCGCGGGGAGGTTCAGTCATCTCGTCGGATTGAGAGCCTGTCGGGGCCTTGTTTTCTTTTGTTGCTCTGTCTTGATCGCTTGCCGCGGGGTCGTGACTCGCAATCGCGTCGTCGCGCTTCTCGTCTATCACCGTGACCGCACTGAGCATTGTCAAAGAATGTGGACGAAGAGAATTACCAGACGCTGGATTTGGATTTGGAGGCGATTCGGTGCTGTCTACAACTATCCGAAATGTGCGTGAGACAAAGAAAATCAGCATCGGACTGAAGAAAGTATGCACCTTGCTCGTCATCGTCGAGGTGTTGCTCAATCCAAGCTCCAGGGAAGATAAATGCGTCATCGTCGAGGTATCGCTCAGACCAAGGTCCAGGGAGAACTTCAGGGGGGCCGCAAGTCATTCTTGCGGGAAGCAGGTGAAGGTGCTGAGAAAGAGCGACACCAGCCAGATCCAATTTACGGGTCCGAGAAGGGATCACGATCGCCAGCAGTCATGAGGCTTCCCGTTGAGTCATCGACTGAACAGGGAGGTGCAAGTCAACGCGTCCCACACAGATTAGCGCGCCCCTTGACGTGATAAAGGTGTGTGCAGCTGGTTGTTAAATTTGGATTTTCAAATCCCTGTTCAGGAAGTGAAACCGCGCAACATACTACATCCATTGCCCAAATACCGTTAGAACGCTTTTATCTTTACAGCAATCTAGGGCGGTGTCTGCAGCCGAAGGTCTGTTAAACTTAGACAAAATTTGGCGCCTACGAAATCTCCAAGCTCGAGGTTTTTGGCGACTTCCTCGAGCTTGGAGAAGCTATTTTTTTTTCTTTGTGGAGAGCTAAGGCACGGCGCCTGTCGCTGCAAGAGCGCGAGAGTGGGAGTTGGTAAGTATGAAACTTCATCCATCACATTCATCGCTACCAGGCGCTCGGCGTCTTCCGTGATCGCGAGGGATTCCATTTTTCAAAGCACCTAAACAAGAAGTATACGGAACCCCTCCTGAAACTGCCTGGCGAACAATTCGACGAGTTCCCCGTCAATTGAAGTCTTTCCCCACGTCAGCGCAACGTTAACTGCGCCCGTCGGGTCCCCGATCACATTTATCTTCAGCGCGGCGTTGGTTACGAGGTTGGACTGCGCGAACACTATGCGCTCGATGCGCCACCGCTCCGCAGCATCAGTGGCGGCGGCGGAGGGAACACGGCCCACATTCGAGATCTCGAACGTTTCATCGCGTTTTTTGCCGAGCATGCCTTTGAAGAACGGCGCGATGTTGCCGAAGAGGAGGTATATCAGGCCGATCTTCTTGGCTGCCTCAGTCTTCTGGCGCTGCAGCTCGACGGCATAGCGCGCGGCGGCGGGCCACTGGAACGCGGGGTGTATGGGTGGGTAGGTGAAGTGCCCGGAGACGTAATCGCAAAAAGGCGTCCGGCGCGGCGCCGGCGACGTCGCGCAGCGAGACAGCCACTACCGCGGCGAGCGTCTTGTACTGGGAAGAATTGGGCGGGACGAGGCGGGAGAGGACGGCAGCCGCGAGGACGTAGAACGCGGAGGTCACGGTAGCGCCGTGCGAGCGGCATATCGTCATGAACGCGGCCATTTCTTCGGTCGTAAAGGTTATGATTTTGACGTGAGGTTGGTAAACTTTGGGGACCTCTTTGGGAACCGGATTTGCCGTCCATGCTTTGTAGCCGGGCTTCCAAGAGGCTGGGATGAAAAGAGAGAACACCTCGGATATGATTGTGAGTAAGGAGGGCCGGAGGTTGATTACTGCCTCTATTGGAGGTAGCAACGAGAGTGACTGGGGTATCGCGACAGAAAGGGTGATATCTGCGGGGACAACATCCTGAAGTGCGGCCAGAAGAGTCTGGTGAAAGATAACGCCGCTGAGCGCATCTCCAATACAGTGATGAAAAGCAAAAATGACAGTCCCGTCATTGAACACCTCGACACGCCACAGCGGCAGCCGTGCAGTGGTGTCAAGGCGGTTCGCAAGCTGCCGTTGCATGGCAGACTCTAAATCGGTTTCGTTCGAGAATTCTACAACGAGAGGCAGCTCAATCTTCTCGAGCTTGACGAATGACGGCTTGTTGGTGCCCTCGTCCTGGAGCATCACAGCTAGGATTGGGTGTTTTTGAATGACCTTTTCGAGCGCAGGGAATAGTTGCTCCTTGTTGAGAATGGATCCGTCAGCACAGATATACCTGGCTGAAACCAACAGACAGGAATCTATTTTGAGAAAGTGCCTGGCTAGATGATACGACTCCATGAGCCCTGCCAGGATTCAGTTCAGAAAAATGAACAGTGGATGGATGAGGAAATGTACCAGGGGCCCTCAGGGGCGTGGGGGGCGACATGTTTGCTGCGCAGTAATCTCACAAGCTGATTTTATATAGTTTGGAAGACAGTCGTAAGCGCAGTAGCGTTGGCGGACCGCTGCAGCTTTTTTTCGCGGTTACACGGAAAAAGACGATCACGGATCATCAATATTGAGAACCGCACCGGCACTAGACATCTCGGCCGATGATTCCGGAGTGCGTCCTGCTTCAAGGCCAACTGACCGCGTTCAAACCAAACATGCAACCTGCTACAACTTTCTTTCAGTGAAAAACCATTTCTAATGCCAAACCCTACTCATTCCATTTTTCAAAGGATTTCGGTCATCTTTTCACCATCAGTGTTAAGTCCGATGCACCGCGGAGTTGAAAATGCGCTCAACTTGCAACTCTCCGAGAACAAGTAATGTGTAGAGGATTGGTCCGGCGGATCCGCCGGATCCGCCGGACAAAGTCGTGAAGGATCTAGGCAAGTCGTGAAGGATTTTGATGAGTCGTGAAGGATTTTGGTAAGTCGTGAAGGATTTTGATGAGTCGTGAAGGATTTGTGAGTAGTCGTGAAGGATTTTGGTAGAGAGTAGACTCGATGCTTCTTACTCGGCTCTCGGCCAAACGCTCGGACCGGGGTCATTACTCACCATGATGCGCCATCAAACGAGTCCGGCAGTCGTCGGCGGCGGCGTTCTCAATGCTATCAAGTCATCGGGGACGGGTGGCAACATTTAGAATAACGTTTTCTTTGTATTCCTCGAAAATGAACCCGCGTTTAGGACCTTTTAGGCTCGCCTGTGAGGATTTAATCGCAGTTTAGATGAACTTGAACTGCTTGACGAGATAAAGTACTCGGTGTTTGAGCTTAAGGGCTAAAAACAGTGTTTTTCAGACACCTCCTCCCCAGAAGGACTTATTTGACATTTAAGAACAATATGAAATTGAACAAGCAATGGAAAAACACCACAACTCGACGAACCACTTGATCAATTATCTCAATTCTGACCATGCCTCAATTCTGCCAATCTGAGAATGATTTAGCACGAGTTGTAAACCATTTTTGAGTCACTTTCTGCGCCGAAACCACCATACCGTTCACGAGTACCTAAACCGTTCACGATTTTGTCCGCCGGATCACCGGATCCGGCGGACCAATCCTCTACGCATTGGATCTTCTGGACTCTCCGCACTCGTAAAGAATTCAAGTTCAACTTTATTAAGCAAAACAACCTTTACGCGAAGCCGTCAGAGTATTGCTTAAAATTACACAAATATGATACATTTCACCAAGCTTGTACTACATGTTTCTTCGCCTCGTCAGTTTCCGCGATGAACTGGTGCGATATGTTTTCCACAAACTACCCCCAAAATGTTAGCAATTCGCTACGCTGGAATGGATGAACTGCAAGGTACCCATCCCAGCGCCTCATTCAACCCCTCACCAGTCAAAGCCGATACACCCTAATTTAAAACCGATACATCTTTAATAACCATCGCTTCCAAAAAGGTGAGCCTACCTTCACTCCAATCGTCCTGCCTGACTTTGCAAGCTCTGGAACACCCAGCGCTTCCTCGATGACACTTAATTCCACTGCGCCCGCGAGATCGATCTTGTTTGCGAGCACGAGGACAGGATGTGTGTCCGATGTGCCCTCCCACATCCGCGTCAATTCCTCCTTTGCTTCGGGGAAGCGTGCCGGCGCAGCAGCGTCCACGAGAAAGACGAATGCATGGGCATGCCAGAAGTCTTCTCCGAAGTTCAAATTAAACTCCACCTAATCAATAGAATGCGATTGCACGCACATCGTCTCCACAGTGGCCGTACCTTGTCCAAACCGCCAAACTCCCATATGGTAACACTATGTCGCCCGTACGAAATCGTTTCAATCGTGCTGCCTATCCAATTAATGCCTTTGAATAAAACGCTTGCAAGGGAAAGGAATGACGCGCCTATAGTGGTTATTGTAGCCGGGAGCACGCCTCGGGGGAGCTCGCGCCGCTTGAGACGGTTCACGAGGCTGGTTTTGCCCGCGTCGTCGAGACCGACCATTACGAGTTCTGCCATGCTAGTTTATTATCCAAGAATTATGAAAGTATGTGAGAAAAGGGCGTACCAAAGGTCTTGGACGCGCCCAGGAGGGTCGCTGCTGTAGTAGAAATAGCGGAACCCATGCAGGTGAAAACGATGAGTATTTGGCAATTGAATACGTCCGACGCGGATGGTGGATGAAATATATGCGTTGCGCCACATTCGATGACCGGCGGAGTAGCTGTGCCACGCACACTGGCCTTGGAACACGTAGATGGTTATGGGTTCCGCATAAGCTGCGTTAGATCCAAATGCGGAAATCACCGCTCACTTCCTGAAGAAGAAATCCCGAGAAGTCCGCAATCAAACACTTGACACTGCCCAACTCTCTTACTGACAAAATGTCCAGTGCCAGTGGATGGCACTGAGCCTCTGACATTCCATCTCTGGCCGGACTGCATTTTCCAAATTCTCCACACAAGCGGCAGGAATTTGGCCCAACTCTGTGTCGACTCGGATCCGGCCTCGGTCAATTTTAGAGTTCCGCAGTCACGATTGTCCAGTACGACTCGGTGCGACTCATAACTCTCAATATTTCATTTATAACCCTCACTTCAGCTGGTAGTACTGCATCCCTCACACTTCCTTTCGCTCAAGAACCACATGTCTTCTACTGTCACATCTGAGCAGGTTGACAGAGTCGCTGAGGAAGACGGATGGTTTCGTCCAGAATACGATTCCCCTCCCTTTACCCTCATTCTCCAGTACCTCACCGGAGAACTCTCCCTAAACGACACCGTCACCCGACTCACGGCTCCCATTAACGCCGCCTACACCAGCGCCGATTCTGGGAACGCCATCCGCAGAGGCGAGGAGATAGCCGCCAACCAACGGAAGTACCACTCTGAAGACGAAGCGCGCGAGCTATGGGGCGACCCACTGCCCGAGAGCGAGGTGCCCCCCGGAAGCTCCAGAAGGCACACCCAGCGCCGAGGGCCAGCTGTGGGAGCTCTGGTACGCGGTCCTCCACGCTGCGAAGCGGAATCCCTGGCGGAACGACGACAAAGACGCCCACGGCAAGCTCGTGGCGCTCGTAGCCGCCATCAAGCTCGTACCCGATCCGCCCCTGCCTGCCAATGCGACCAAGGTGCTGCGCAACGACTGGATCTGGGAAAGCGGTACCCTCTGGTCGACGCTATCGATGCTGGGTCCGTCAGCGCGCGAAGCTTGGAACGACTCCCCCGGCGCTGCGTTCGGGTTCTCGGACGCGGCGATCGCGGCGTGGGCGAATGTCAATGCGTTCGTGGCGCGTCTGACGGCGGAGGACGTGCGTGACTTCTCCCTCTATGCAATCTGGGGGATGCGGGACGCCCTGGAGGAGAACGTCAAGAACAAAAAGGAAAAGGAAAAGTGGCTGGATGCGACGGTTCCGGCGGCGGCGGCGTGGATCGGTGTCTGGGGAAGGCAGATGTATGAGCGGCGCGAGGATCTCACTCCAGAGAACCGGAATCAAGGCAATCCGGCGCGGCCAGGCGACTATATGATCAAAAGAACCAAGAATAAGAAGCCTGAGTGGTCTCGAGAGAGGTGGGCATTCTGGAAGCTAAGGTTCGAGGAAATCAGTCTCGGAGAGGGAGTGAAGGACGAGACGAAGGCCATCGCCAAGGAGGCGTCTGACCGAATGGTCGAGATAGAGAATGAGAGTGCAAGCACCCCTTAAAATCGTGTATTACGCCCCAATATGTATATCCTACAAAATTGTGTACACTTTATTTTGCTTAAATGAAAAATATATCAAGCACACACAAAATAATCAATCACCAATAATCAAACCGCCGATGGGGCACACCCTCGCCCTTCCCCCTCTTCCTCCTCTCCGCCTCCCACTTCTTCATCCATGCGTTCATCTTCGCGCGCGACCGCTCGCTCCCCACGTTCACCGTCGCGATCATACGTCCCCACTGGTGCAGCGACAGCGCGAAACACGTCAGCTCGAAGAACGATGAGTGCTCCGAGTACGGGACGGGTATAAGCTGTAGGGCGGTGCTGGTGCTGCGCGCGGGGCGGAGGTTCGCGTATGTGAAGTTCCTTTGCTGGGCGGCGGATATGACCGATGAGATGGTCGGCGACTGGACGGCGCCTGCGGGCGGGCGGAACCTGCGTGAGATACATAAAAGGATAAGGACGAATTGCTTATGATAAGCAGGCTAGCGAGCGACGTACGTCCACCCAGTGGGCCGAAACCCGACGACCCGCGTGAACTTCCCCTTGAAGCGCTCGAGGTAATGCTGGAGCTTCTCCAGTGAAATCATGCCCAACGGGAGAATATGGACGTCCGCGCCGAGGGGGTCCGACGTGAGCAGCGCGTGCAGCTCCGGGTCTGGCTGGCAGCGCAGGATCGCGGCCTTCTGCGAGTCGCAGTATATCTTGGAGTTTACTGCTTGCGCCACCGCTATCGGAAACATATTAGAGGGGCAAAGATGATACAGATGAGAAGGTACCCTTCACGATTCGTTCTTTCCCGACCGAATACGTTCTGCGGAGACGAGATGAAACTCAGACGAACCACGAGGAAGGAAAGCGAGCTTACCCTACGACCATCAATATCCGCTCCGGCTGTGCTTTCTGTTTCCCTTTGGGGTCGCCTCCGCCATGGACAGACGCAGACGGAGATGCCGATGCAGAAGAGAGCCACGAATCCATCTTCGGCCCAGAGTTATCGTGAACCCTTCCCTCTTTGATGCGTTTGGCAAGCTCCGCACACGCCGATATGACGAGCGGCTGCGGGGGGAATGTGTACTAAAAACAGACCTTCAGAACAAAGTATGTATGTATAGCTGGCTCGTTTACCTTTGGATCCAGATACGTCGTATCCAAGTACACATGGTCGATATGCTTTCCTTTGACGGCGGGGTGCGAGGTGTGCTGCGGCGAAGCGCGAAAGTCCCCACAATGCAGATACCGGAAGGTCTTGGACGAGCCAACGAAGGGAGATTTGAAAGCGCTGTCACCGGCGTCCACGGTCTGCGGGCCCTCAAATAGGAAGAGGCACGAGCCGGGGCAATGGTTGGCTTCGATGAGCGTTACATGGACGCCGCCGGTGTTGGGGACGACCGTCGGAACGTCCATGGGCAGCGGATGCACCCATTTCTTGTCGACAGACAAGATGTGAATGATGAGGTTCGCGGTGCCCTCGGAGCAGTAAATCGGCCCGTGTTTCCACGAAGAGGACAGATTGGTGTAGTGGTCGCTGTGCGCGTGCGTCAGGAAATATGCCGTGACGCCCGGGATGCAGCCGTATCTAAATGCATCAACTGCAATGGGCATGCCTTGCATCACTTTGTAGAACGGCGCAGGTCGGCGGTTCTTCTTCGTCGCACGGGAAGTTTCGGCAGCGGTAGCCTCGGTCCAGATCGCCATCTCTGAGCGCGAGGTCATGAGCACGGAGAATGCATTGCTTCTGTTTGACTTGTGCCCCAGTGCACTGGGAACCGGGAGCGAAGACAGAGGCTTTAGAGGAGGGGCCTTGAAAGGACCAGGTTCTGCGCCTGAACTCGCGTCCAGGCATGCGTTGACATGGCCTTCACGTTCCTAACTCGTGCGTGAGTTCAATGCGTGATCTGGAAGGAAGATACGGACTGTCTCGGATAAATCATCCAAAACCTTCTGGCAGAGAGGACACGAGTAGACTTCCACGCTGCCTGGGTCGTCGATCTGCATGCTCCCGTCGTCGTCGTCATCGTCGGGGTTGACTCCCATCTCATCATCTCCCATTCCCCACTCGTCGTCGCCGCCGAAGTCCATGGGCGCATCATCGGCTTCAAGCTCCGTCCCATTCGGAGAAGGACAGTTGCCGAGCAACAACGACGAGGGGTTTCCAAACAACAAGGTCGAGACGGTGGGAGCAGGACCACCGAGCAGTGTCGATGGAGAGCCAAAAGAGAGTGATACCGACGACTCTGACTTCGATATGAGCAGAGCCGAAGGCCTTCCAAAGCTCAACGTAGGCTCTGGGAGCGCAGGCGGTGCGGACGCGGCTGTATTGACGCGTTTAATTGGTGTATTTGGGAGCACCTCGACATCGCTAGAGCTCCCGCTGCGCCGACGTTTTTTCTGCACGGTACTAACGACCTCAACTTCAACGTCCGAGTCCGAGTCAATGATGATGATTTCTTTGGGATTGTGCACTGATTTTCGTTTGTCGCTTGTACTAGGAGTGGATTTCTTGGAGGCGGTTTTGGGGGTATTTGGCTTTTTCGAAGAGCCAGCACCCGGACTCGTGAAAAAGTTGTGAAGGGTGACAGCAGATTTATCCTTCGGCTTTGTTTTCGAGCCCTTCTTTGCAGGCGCCATCGCGGTCTCGCGCAGTCGACCAAACGCGTCGAGGAGAAGGTCGTGACACTGACTAAGCTTAGGAGAACGTGACCGGGACTTCGGCCCGCGTTGAACCTCTCTCAGCTCCACCACGATGCCACCAAGATCCCAGTACTGCTCGTCTTCGCCGATTGACTGTGCTGAGTCTGGACTCTAATAGCATAGCGACAACACTTCTCCTTGGCATCCCCACGCTCGTTGGCTTTTGTGTATATATTATGCACTTCCGTTCGACCGGAGAGTCGGACTCGAGTCGGACTTCAAGTTCAAGCTTTCGTATCACCAGCGGCGACTCCGACACTGGACAGCACTGGACAGAACTAAAGAGGACTCTCCCGTCTAGAAAGATTCAACTCTTTAGAAAGGAACACTACGGCCAAATGTTCGGCGAATTCCCGCTTACTTGCGCTCTCTGAACACTGACACCCAGCCTTCCTTCAGGCCGAGCTCAGGCTCAGCTGGCCTGCGACGCTAAAAATGGAA
Source organism: Mycena venus (assembly GCA_014462655.1). NCBI lineage: Eukaryota > Fungi > Basidiomycota > Agaricomycetes > Agaricales > Mycenaceae > Glaucomycena > Glaucomycena venus. Next base: position 4,145,981 of record JACAZI010000007.1, on the reverse strand, counting down.
CAAACCTTGGCCTTCACCTTAAAATGCGCCACAAGCGGCAGTATGTCCCCGCCTCCAAAAGTTGTCCATGAAGAAGTAGCGACTGCCTTCACGCTCAACGCGCCGAGATTGACGGTCATTATAAAACTACTTGCACTCATCTCAAATCCAACCATTGTGACGATTTCTTTGAACCTAGGCTCGTTTGTGCGTTACTTACTCGGCATGCCTCTCACTATGACCTCTGTATGACTTGCGCTGACACCTGAGGTTGCGTAAGCCACCGGTCTATGCAGTCAATTGTGAGGGGCATCTCGAAACCTTTTCATCGCCACGGCATCGGTCCATGCAGTCGTCCCGCTCTTTTTCGGGAGATCGACGGTTCGCGCTCTCACAAGAGTCACAAGTGATTGGGCCCCAGATGAAACTTGACAACTCAACGCTGCCTCCGCCGAGCGCTGTGGGGATGGCCGGTCTTTTACGGACAAAAATACCATAAATCTCAATCAATGCCAAGAGAATCTCTCTGCTCAAATCGTTAATGCTCCGCGTACCGCCACACATCTTCGGCCACAAAGCGGACACGAGCGGATGTGCGGATATATTTTACGTGTAGAAGTGGTGGGTTCCGCTTCATACCTCACATACCTCACATCCCAGAGCACACTAAACCATCGCCAAGAACTGACAAGAATCCTTGGAGGCAAACTTAGAACTAGAACCTCACGTAAAGGCTATGCATACCCAGACGCGCCCCGAACTGATTCTGATGTACGGGATCTCTCGGAGTCGGGGTTGTTACCATGCAAAACCAACGAAACTAACTAACTAAATCCATTGATCCGCAAGAGCACTGGTCTTTATAAAGCAGCGAAAGAGACTAAGCTGCCCATTCTCTTTCCTCCCTGGCTGCGCCACTTTTTTTTTTCTTTCTTTCTTTCTGTTCCATTCTCTCTTTTTATTTTCTCCCGCCGCCTTCTTTTGGTTGATCCATTTCTACTTTAATCGTCCGCTATGCGTATACCATTCTCCATCGTGTTTGCTCTCCTCCTATCCCTTGACACGTTTGCGGCCCCGATTCCCAATGCTCAGGCCGGGGATGAATTTGTGCGTCCTATTCAATCAATTATTGTACCGTACCCAAATTGAGCAGAATCTTCAGGCTCTGGAGGTACGAAAGGCAAAGGTGGCTGCTAAGAAGCCCGTCAAGGCACCCGTGAAAGCAAAACCGGTAGCCGTAAGTTATGTTCTTCGTGTCTTCTCGTTTTGTTTCCTCATCCAAATTTGCCTGCAGAAAAAGCCCGTCGCGAAGAAGCCAGGCAAGTGATCCTTATTTCATTTATCGACGCTGTGGAAGCCTATTTTATTCATTACAATGCGAATCCACAGTTGCAAAGAAGCCCGCTGCAAAACCAGTCGCCAAAAAGCCTGCTGCGAAGCCTGCAGCTGCGAAGAAAGTACGTCTAAATCCTCAGTTTATTTTCAGCATCATTCAAACCCCGTCCCAAAAAGCCTGTCGCGAAACCGGTCGCCAAAAAGCCTGCTGCGAAACCTGTGGCTGCTAAGAAGGTGCGCCTGAATGTTCCTCTCCACTTTCAACATCATTAAAACCTGGTCCACAGCCGGTAGCCGCGAAGAAGGTTTGTCGATAAGATTATTTTACGGCATTTATTGAACTCCCTCTCTAGCCAACGACCGCTGCCAAGAAGCCCGCAACGGCTGCCAAGAAGGTTCGTCGAAATATTTACTTTCTTCAACGGCATTTGAACTTCCTCCTTAGCCGACAACCGCCTCTAAGAAACCCACAACGGCTGCCAAGAAGGTTCGTTGAAATTTCATCCACAACGTGGCATCGCATTGGTTGAACTGGGTTGAACTCTCTCCGTAGCCGACGACCGCTGCAAAGAAGCCCGCAACGGCTGCCAAGAAGGTACGCCTCAGAGATGTTCCTCTCACTTTGCAGTTTTTAAGTGTCCTTCCCAGCCCACAACCGCGGCAAAGAAACCCACAACTGCCGCAAAGCCCGCGGCACCCGCTAAGAAAGTACGACTCAGAAACGTTGTTCTTCACATCATTTAATTCTCTTCCTAGCCCACAACTGCCGTGAAGAAGCCCACAGCGCCCGCCAAAAAGGTATGTTTCAGAATTTTACCGTCATCAAACATCGTTTAAATTCCCTCCCAGCCAACAACCGCCGCACCAGCCAAGAAACCCCCGACCAAATCAGCGACAAAGCCGGCCGCGTCAGCCAAGCCCTCGGCCCTGCCGAAGTGTACTCGGGCGCAGATTGAGGCTCGCGAGTTGGAGGACCTCGAAATACGTGAACTTGAACTTGAGGCGCGAGCTTCCGTTAGCCACCCTTCCGGAGCCGGATCTGTGACACTTTTCCATGGAACAACTGCCGCAAACGCAGCCTTGCTCGCCTCCACCGGCGTAGATCTTTCCAAGACTCGCGGAACTGGAGATTTCAACCACAAACCTGGTACGAGCGAATTCGATTTTGTTGACGTGGATCTCACACAAATCACTGGCAGAGGTGGCTGGTGGCTTTTATCTCACTGACAGTCTCATCGCGGCCGCCCAGTTTGCGTGCTTTGGCATCCCAGGCAAGACACCCACGTCGGCGGATGTTGTCGGTGAGCTTGTCATGCATTTCGTCTCGTAGCGCATGCTGACCTTCGTTCACAGAGTTCAAATGGTCCGGATCGGGGTATAAAAATGGCTCTTGATTGACTTCGCTTGAACTCACTGACTGTTCCTATAGAAAGAAAGTCCACACTTTCCCTGGAGAGACTGCTGATTGGAAGGCGGTGGGTATCTAACCATAACTGCGCTGAGCACATACTGATTTGATCTCAGTTCCAACAATTCAATCAGAACCCCAATCAAGTCGTGGTTACCACCGGTCCCTTTGCAGCGCAAGCTGCAGCACTATTCGAGAACGACATGATTGTTGGGTATGTGTCGGTGCCTATCGAGAATCAGTAACACTGACTGTGTCTCGCCACAGACCTCTGAACGGGCCGGCTGGTGAGTGTTTCTATCACAATTGTTCGTCACTCAGCGTTGAGCTCATCATCTCTAGACTTCAAGATTACCGACGACTTCCAGCAATACGCTGTGATCAAGCAGGATGCCGCCACCAGTAACTTGCGGTTCTCAAAACGCCATTCGAACCTCTTGTGCAAAAACGTCCCCACCGCCAACAAACTTACCGCTAGCCTTTACACACAAGGACAGGCCGGAAATGCGAAGTTTAACTCGCTTGTGACTAAGCTGCAAAAGAAGCCCCTCAGTCAACAATGCACCATTCAATAGACGCGACTCAGAGTAGCTCGGAGTCTGAGACACACGACGATTTTAACGTACTTTATGGCGGCGGCGACGCAGTAATTAATTCCTAGGCGCGGTTTAGTGACATATAATTATACATCTACAAAGAAGATTTATAAATAACGAGATGGTTCAGGATGACCGTTCCGCCCCGAGATGATCAAACCGTGGGAAAGAGAATACGTGTTTCATCCAAAAGCTGTGTGCATATCGACGTACTTAAGCCCGACATCTCGTCATTCTTCCTGCATGGGTTCCTCTCTATCAAAGACCACTGGCCCTCTCAAGTTCGGTAATATTCTCATGCTATTACTCTGCTTATAAGGCGAAATTGATGTTGTTTGAACAGACATTCTCCTAATCGGCCTCGACAACGCAGGCAAAACCAGCCTCTTCAAGCGCATAACGCAGCCGGAGACGGTCTCTCTCGATTCTGACCTTGTAATAGAGCCTACGATCGGTTCGTGTAGCTCAAACTTCATGCCGGTGTGGTCTGATCCGAACGGGACAGCCTTTGAGAAAGAAAGTATCCAGTACAGAAATAACAACATAACTTTATGGTCGCTCGGGGGTCAGAATAAAATTCGACCACTCTGGAGGTCGTGTGGGTCATTCAGCAGTGACAATGAAATTATGCTGACGTCTCCAGTTTTATGGAATGCTCACGCGTATATGTTCGTCGTTGATGCCACGGCGCCGGAGCGATTCGCCGAAGCAAAGGAGGAGTTACATCGACTGCACGAAGAGCTTCATCACCGTCAATATAAGCACCCGCTCCTTGTAGTGGTGAACAAAATGGATTCTGGAGTCAATGCCGAAAGACTGGGGGAGATATCGAAAGCACTGGACGTCACCAAGCTCGAGAAGTCAGGTAGAATCGTGGGGATGAAGGTACTGCACGAATATCGCGGGAAAGCTGTAGATTAACAGATTTCAGGGAGTTTCTGCGAGGACCAATGAGGGCGTAGAAGAAGTCATGCAATGGGTATGAAATGCCGTGTCTTTTTCATATTATGCGCTAAATTATAAACGACAGTTCCTGGAGAATACCTCGGCCGCGGATATTGCCCTCCACGACGAACATAGAAAGGAAGTTGAAGGAAGTAGGGCTTGATGGTGGAAGAGACTGAACGAGTGGCGGGGATTGTGAATGTGAGGAGAAATTGACGACAGTTCACGTGTACTTGTAATTTCTTTGAATCCGCCAGCGCATGCTCTAATTTTTTCGTGCGGTGGAATTTACGAATCCCACAACGAACAATGAACTTGATTATGAATAGACATCTCCAACGCGGTTATACACTTCCCTCCTCGAAGAGGAAGTCTTGAATTGATGTCCTTGACCTGCGGAGGAACTAATGATCATGGTTCTTGCTTAATTATTGAGCTTACAATTGTATCGATGAACAAATAAAGTTAACGGTGTGCATTCCTGCGCGCGCAGGATTTGTGTTGTGGGCAGTAGAACCCGAAAGAAAGCCATCCCGACCGCCATCACTTCAAAATATGATTTTCGTGTTTTTCTCTCTCTCGAGTGTCTTCCATCTCCGGCACGGTCCCGATTTTTTTGGTTGCGTGAGAGCAGATCTCTTGGAATGGCATTCATTTTTCGACTCCTTCCGGACAATCAAAGTTCCGGTGAGCAGTGGGTCTCTTCCACAAGAATTTAGCTTTAAACTTTTTACGACCATCTCAAGACCATCTGGAAAGAAATTTTAAACGCAGCACATTTTCCAAGGCTATGAGCCGTGATCCAAATTAGGAAGCGCCTCGAGGCTCGCAACCTGTTATGTTGTCTCCATATGGCGACGCCAATCATCCACTGTTATAAGCTAAGCTTTAATTCTGGACGTCGCAGAATTTGAAATGAATACGAGGTGAGAAAAGCCTGATTTTCTCATGAGGTTATGCTTGTAGTGCATACGCACGGTAACTGAACACATTATTCACTCTGGCCACCAGAACCGCAGGGGTGCATCATGTATCATAACACCGGAGCTGTTTCCAAGTTCCACTCTAGCTTAATGGTAGAGTTGCCTGCAGTGCTTGGTTTTCGAGCCTCAGGAAGCCGAGGGTTCGATTCCCCGGAGTGGCAACGAACCGGGGGCCGGGCGCAGCGCGACCGCGACGATTCTTCAGGGCCACTCCTCTGTGGGATGCTGAAGTTTCAAAGCCATTCAATGGCTGATTTTTTCCCCCTTGTCGTTCTTCATTTTTTCGTCATAAGAAAGCGTGGCAGCCAGTCTCAAAGCTTGGGCCTCAGTCACCGCAACAAATCATTATTTGGGACGACCGCCATCTGTTCGGACGCTGGGTTCCTGAATTTGTCGGAAAAATCTTTGTTACCTGATCTTCAAACATATGAGAAAATATGAGAATATCAGGCCATCAGACGAGGGGTGCCATATTTTTTTTAAGAATGTACCTTTTTCAAATATCAGGCAATCTCAGGCCTGAGCAGCAATATCAGGCTGACAGCGCAATATTTGGGAATATTAGGCAAAATAAGGTCATTTCGGTTCAAAAGAGAAAACTTCTTCACCTTCCTTTGAATTCAAGGGAAGGTCATAGCTCATTTCAATTTGGTTTGTTAATGAGGGTTAGTAAGTAGTTATAGGTGGTTAGTCAACGGTATTAACATCAACATCTAACATCTAATTCTTATGTCTTTCGCAGGCACGCATACATGTTCAGCAAAAGTTGAGAGGTCGCGACTTGAATTATGTACCTCGTGTGGGCCACCTGGATGCAGCTCCACAGGTGCTCCACAGCCCCTTGAATCTCAAGCGAGAGAAACCCGTGAGTGCGATAAATAGAAAATTGGCCTCAGAGGCATGTTCAACATGCACGCCCATCATGTCCTATACAGTTTAGAGCTGAAAAAAATCAAGGGAGAGGGGGAAACAATATATGGTTGGATATGACCTGACCATGCCTGATATTGCCCCCGCACTAGCAATATCAGGTCATATCAGGCCGTCGGACGGTCTCAGATCTGATATGCCAACAAAGATTTTTCCGACATTAATGACTGGTTGTAAGGGATATACACCAGCTTAACAAAAGCAACTAACCGTCATAGACCGTTCAATCCTGCTGGAATGAAAGCAAAATTTTTCAGCGCCTCGTTCCTGCCAAATGGTGTCGAAAAAACTATCAAACTCTGCCGCGTACTGGCACTCGCTGGCATGTCGTCTTCCACCTCCTCGGTCGTCTTTCCTCGATGCATATGCCGGAAATCCTAAGCATTAAGTTGTTTTGTTCATCTTCTAATCTGTGGGTAGCATCTATTTTGGCGCATGTAAAATTAAACAACTCGGCGCGAAAGCCTCGCAATAATTTGTTACACCATCCGCTCGTCAAACTGGCCGCCGAGCGTTTTTGTCAGCTTGAAAAAATTTGCCGAGGGGCCTTCATAGACAGCGCCAAAAACGGGTTCGGTATGTTGCAAACAGGTTCGCAGATAGATGGACCTTCGGCGATACTGCCAAATAAGGCAGCCGCGATCTGCACTGTCAACTGTCATAGACTGCAGCCTCGAGCCATATATGGACGCAAATCCGAAAATTGCGTTCTTCTACGCGGGAGAGCCTCTGAGAGCCTGAGCATGTCTTGAGACTGCCGCAAGAGATCTATATTTTCGTTTTCGGAAAAATCTCCGGCGTTCGGCCAATGGACAATCACGAAAATCGATGCATGTGTGTATTAAGCTGACTCCTTGACTTTCATTGTCCACTTTATCTTAGTGGTAGAGTTTCCTGCAGCGCTTCGACCTCGGGAAGCCGGGGGTTTGATTCCCCGGAATGGCAGCAAAATCGGAGCCGGGCGCCCTGGGATGTGACCCCATATCCGCGACAATTTTTTAGGACCGGTCCTCGGTGATACTGGAATTTCAAAGCAAGGTTATTTTTTTTCCCTTTTCAAGTCTTTGAGCCGGTTAAATGAAGATAGAAGTCAAATTTCACAAAATGGCCGAAGTACCAACGTCCATTTCTATGAAGCTACGCGAGTCGCACCCTGGATCAGAGCGCAGGCCTCGGTAGGTGAATGAAGACCGGAAAAAAATAGGTACATTCAGACGTGGACCCATTACCAATGATACTGGAGCTGTTTCCAATTTCTACTCTAGCTTAGTGGTAGAGTCGCCTGCAGTGCTTGATACATCAGGAAGCCGAGGGTTCGATTCCCCGTTCCTTCCTTCCTTCCTTCCCCAGAGTGACCACGAACCGGGGGCCGCCGCCGCATACTGCGTCCGCGACGATTCTCCAGGGCCACTCTTCTGTGGGATGCTGAAGTTTCAAAAGCCACTGAGTGGCATTTGTTTTTCTTTTCTTCTGGTTTCCAAAGTCTTTGCGCAGGCTGGAAGGGGGAGATATTTCCCCTTCAAAAACAGGTAGGCCCTCGAAGCTTGGTTCTCACCCAATTCGAGCTTCAGATATGGCGGGGGCTAAAGAGGACGAGGGTAACTTGGAAGATGAAGAAAATCTGTGTTCATAGGGCAAGAGAGAGTTGAAAAGCGGGGCCGTGGATTCAAGAAGGAATTATACATTTAATGTGTTCAAGGGTATTATGCTGTTGGCACAGTCATTCATCACATGCCGTTTATCAATGACCCTGGTACATAAGTAAGTACATCGTCCGAAGAATTAGACGATTTCTGCACTTTCGGCGAGTAAATTAAGCAAGCTACAAAGATGATGGGATATTTCTACAGCGTTATCGGTAAATTGGGTATGGAATCACAGGCGGTGGGTTCTCGATCGGAGCAAAAGATCTGCAAACGCAAAAAAAAAAAAAAAATCTTGAGCACGGAGGAGGCAAGGAAGAGACACGCAGACGCACTTCAACGCTTGCATATCGACAGGAGACTTGAACGCCATAAAGCAGTGCGAGTCATTATGCGTATCGACCGCCTCGCACGCGTCGCATAAGTCCATCCCACAGTACGCACAGCGGAACCACACGCCTTGGATGTTGGACATGCAGCGGTCGCAGATGGCCGCGCTGTGTTCGAGCGTGGAGAGGTACGTGCGCGGGTCCATCCCTGGCGGGGGCCCGGCGCCGGGTTTATATCTACATTAAACAAACGCAAAGCAGGCAGGCATCAGGGTGGGCGGTGGGGGGAGAAATGAAGGAATAACTGACAGTCTCGGAAGGAACGCGAAAGGCGATACGAGCGGGCGCTGAACCGGCCGCGGGAGCTTGAAGAATACGTGCCCTGGGTCGTGGATCGAATATGAATGTACTTCGCAGTTCGCACACTGACAGAGAGTAAGGGTAAGCGCCGAATCAGAAAAGAAAAGCAAAACCCACCAAGCTGTATCCCTGCGGCTGCGAGGGGCAGTTCGCACACTGGTACCGCGTTCCGACGATATTCTAAGCACGGACCCGATAAGTTCCTCTGTCGCAGCTGGAAGAAAGATCGGAAGCAGACTGACCTGTCCACACCCATGGCAAAAGGTATGGTGGTCCTCGTCCGGAGGGAGGCGTGTCCCAGACCCAATGACCGTCCGCGCGTACGAGGAGACGACCGAGCTCGCTTTGGAGGGTTTCGATGGCTGATGACCGACACCGACGCTCGCAGCATCTCGACCCTGCCACAAGTGAATCGCTCTTCGACTCGCGGTTTGTACCTGAATCCGTCCTTATCAGCACGTCGACAAGACAAGGGAGTGTGACGAAGATGACCGACTTCGTCTGTTTCCAGCGGATAAGGAATCTAGAATGGAATGGAAGCATGGTCAGAGCGTTCGGAAAAGTAAGGACAAAAGATCACACCTTGATCAAGATATGCGAAGAGTTATGACCACCGTCCGCGGAGTCGAGGTTTCCTGGTAACCCCGCCGACTCGCAGTTGGCACAGATGTCAACAGAGTCGCAGATGGCGCAATGGAAGCGCGCTCCGACGATGTCGAGCATACAGCTGTGCACATTAGATCTGTATACAAGGAAAGAGCCAGAGGTCACTTACTGCGCACAACGGACGCCGGGATGGGTCAATGCTGTGAAAGAGACGGATGTTAGTTATGAGAATGATCAGTAAGCACGTCGGGCGTCGCACATTTCTCGCCCTCGGGTCCTATATCTGGAGGGACGCTCTCAAAGAACTCTGAGCCATTACTCGACTGAACCGGCATGTCTGGTACGACAAGGAAGGCGTGCGATGGGTGGAGATCATGTACTTGGCTGTGTGTTCATCAGTGTAAGCCCAACATGTACACAATCATACTGTAAACGAACCTATAGCACGCCCGACACAGATTAAACTTCTTACACGACGCGCACTTGTACCGATGGTGGTCGGTAATCGCCGCACACGTCGAGCACTGGTGGATCTCGTTCTCGTCTTGTTCTAGACAGAAGTGCCAACACATGAGCTCGACGGAACATGAAATGAAAACAGAAGAAATGAGACAACGCACCAACGTCCTCCCACCCAAGATGCCCCCACACCTTCTCATGATACGCATGACGCGTCTGCCCCTTCTTCGGTGCCTGCCTCCTCCACTCCTGCGCGCGCTGTGCATCCGCGGGCGAGGACGGACTCATGCTCGGCGACGCAGAGCCCGGCGCCAGCCCCGCCTCGATCGCATGCGTCACGCCTGCATGCTCGATGCAGCCGGAGCACAGTTCGTACCCCGTGTCCTCGGGCACATTCGAGGGCACGATAAGCGTCGCCTGGGAGCTGTACGCGCTGACCGTCGTTGACCCCGTCGACCCCGGAAGCCCGGGCAAGCGCGGGAGGGGCTTGAAATGGCGCATCGAGCCAGTGAGGGTCTCGGTGCTCCCGGCACCCACGCCCAGAAAGGGACGCGACGACGAGGGAGAAGCGTCGTATGAATGTGAATGCGGCCGGGGCGGGTAGGAATATTCCTGCTCTTGCGGCTGTCCTTGGAACGAGCCGTGGTGCTGATGGCTATAAGGATAGTTTGGGTGAGATGCGGGGTCCAGGAAGCCCCCGTTCCCGTGCTCGTGGTGAATGTGCAGACTCCTCCCCTTCCCTTTGTTGGATTCACACGCAGGCCGTTTCTCCCCACAGATGGAACACACGTAGCGGATCGAGTCAAGGAGTACTCCGCATTCGGAGCAGTCGGTGAGGGTCTCGGAGGCTGGAGGGCTGAGCGGAAGAAACTGGAGGAGCTCCCGGGGAATCGTGTCGGAAGTATATGGCTGATCGGAGGAATGCTCGTTGGCTGCAGCTTGGAAAGGATCCTCAGTAGGCGGCGAAGGTCGAGGGGCTGCCTGAGAATGGGCCGATTGGGAAGAGACGGCCTGCTGGGCCGCAAGCCAGTTGAGCTGCCGGGAGGAGGGTCGTGGTTTCGGTTGATGGTGAATCAGGTTTGTGCCGTCGTCGTAGTATCCTGAGTCACGATTTTGCGAAGAGGACATGAACGAATCGCGGGTTTGCGACGCAGAAGAGGATGTGTACGAATAATAGTACTTTCCTCGGGGATCCTGCTCCAACGCTAACGCCCCTCCAAGCTCTTCCTCTTCCTCTTCGGGTATCGAGGTGACGCCAGAAGAGACTGAAGGTGCAGCGACCCCGATCATGGAACGGATAGCGCGTGCATTCTGGTCGCGCAACCAGGCAGCGCCTCGGTCGTTCTCGTCGAGATTGTCGTATTGGACACTCGACGAATCGTCCGGTATGGACTTGGTCTCCTCGAGCTTCAGACGCTCAAAGACGGCGATCGGGTCTTCAGGCCGTTCCGCGGCGGTTTTATTCTGGTCATCCGAGAAGGGGTCGCTGGCATTGGACTGAAACCGCAATGTGGTACTGGGTCCTGCCTCCGGGTTCCCCGAGGACTGTGATAGCAGGTCCCAGGATTGCGCCGATGCCTGTGAGCCTCCATCGTGAACAGGCCGTTCTGCATGCGATATCGCATCTTTGGAGCTGACGGTTATAGAATCGTCGTCGAGATCGACGCTGGGAGCACCGAAGGAGAAGGACTGCTGACTGCCGTTGCGATTCCGGTACTCCTCCATACTGGCGAGCGAAGACGTGTCGGACAGACTGGGCCCGTCATAGTCCACTGTGATGGATACGCGGAGAGTTATTTTGCTCTTCCCAAAGCTACGACCGGACAGGATGGATGCTGCAGATGATAATGGTGGATCATCTCCTCCGGCCTGAAAGTATTGAATCGCTTCCGTCAAATCCGAGTCCGTCGTAATGTCGGTCACTTCGCCATCATCGTCCTTGTAGGATATCGCATACGATGTAGCATAGAGTGAGAAGGCCTGCTCGACCTAGCGATACCAAATGTGAGATTCAGACACGGATCGTGGTGGTAATGGGCAGACCTTATGGCGGAGAACATCGTAGCTGCAATTGCGGGCAGAATTGAAGGTAATCCTTTTATTCCACCTGTCGAAAGTGCACTTTACCACCAGCTGGCGGTCGGGACGTCTATCCATGAACCCAGCTGCGCAAAACACGAACGACCAGGCTAATGTATAAGCGGGAAGGCTGTGACTGTCTCACGCAGACGCGCTCACGTGTCTCGTCGCGTCAAAGGTAATTAGGAATTTTCAAGCGTCCACTTGGGGGAATGAGAGGTTACAGAACGATAAATAAGAAAATTTGCAAGCTCAAGTTCGGCCCCACGTCGGCAGGCGCGCTAATTTTAGCTCACTCGCAGTTCCCCCTCGATTTTTCCCTTTCCATGAGTATCAAAAATCCCGAATTTCCTGTGGCAATTGATGGAGGCTTACCGTGCAATATTGTTGGGTGTCTAAGGGACATAAAAGTGAAAGTTGCTGATGCCCACTGGCGAGCTGGTGTAGCTATGACGCGTTGGGATGTGTCGGCCCAAACTTTGCTCGCAACCTTTTTGTGTCTATCGTTTTGCGCTCAGCTGTAATCAAGTATGTATTGTCAGAAATCGCCGGCGATCTACAACCGCCTCCATGAATGTCTGGGAGAGCTAAACGGAAGGTGGCGCTACTGATATCAAGGCCCTTGACACATGTCTGGAGAGACCCATGTCCATATATGGACATGGGCCATGAGGCTATGTTCGGTAGTGCGGATCGAGTATTGATGGTATCAAATGTCAATCAAACCTCGATGTAACCGCGCGCGCGCGTATAGGGAGCTCCTGCCGCCGTCTTATGATCTATTGGTGGACTCTACACCTATTAGTGACCTTCTCTGATTATGCTACCTTTGAGAAGAATTCTAGCTTTCCTGAGGTCTCTCTTATTTTATTTTTATTTTTATTTTTGATGTTTTCCCGGAAATACATGGACTTTCCTGCACAACCACATGAAATGTATTCAGTTTCACTTCAAAAAACAAAAAATCATTGAAGTGCAGAGTCTGTGTTAGATTTTGTGGTTGAAATTGACTCATCTCCTGCCAGAAAATACCATTGTATGAGAAGATTCAGAACATGCTACTGAGATTCAAAGAAGTGAAAAAGAAAAGCTATAAGACAGATTGTAAGTGACTAGCCGAGAAGACAACCATGCAGTCGGTGCAGAAAAAAAAAAGAGGTGTTTAATGCGAATCGAACACAAGACCTCCGTAAAACAAAAACAGTGGTCGTCCGGTAGCATAACCACTACGGCACGCTGCCAACAAGGACACCCTCTATCAATAAAATATAATGTTATGGTAACAGCGCTCCACATGATCTTATATCTTGAAAACGATTGGCTGGGCCCATGTCCGTTTGCGGTCAATTCCCCGAATGGACTTGGGCCTTGAAATCAATAATTGCCCAATTTAGACTTAAGAATCAAGATAATCAAGATTTTGTGAAACGTCCAGTGGACGCCAAAGCGAGTTTGAGAATTAATTTTCGACGCAGATGAGCTTTATTAAATTGTAGATAGCTCTCTCTTTTCCCCCTTTTTTCTCTCCTTTCTTCAACTTGAAAAACTTGAAAAACCCGCCGTCTCTCCAGACATGGGCCATAGGCCGATATCAAGCCGAATTTTACAAAATTAACTGGATTTTGAAGCCGCCGGTGGCCCGGTTCAAGATTAAGATCACTCCTGACTTTCCGCCTCAAACGTAAGCACCAAATCGGGCAATGTTTTGCGGCGGCCACGGCATCATTCAAACTCCGCATCTGTCAACGATGCACAGCATCCTGTCAGCCACAGTTTCTCTTACCTTCCCCCACGATCCTCCCTGCTTGCCGTCATCCTCCGTCCTCAATACCGTTCCGCCCATCGCTCCTCGGATCAAGAATGCGTTGGCGACGTCTGCGTCCCGCTCTCGAGGGGGTTAGGGCAAGCACAGCACGCTCTAACTCCCAGGTATCCGCCGTGTCCTCCCGCCTCGCCGGTTGGGGTTAGGGATAGGTTAGGGTGTGGGGGGAGGGGGAGGGACACACGGAAATACACAAACGAGGCTCTAGTGTGCCGACCTGAGAGGCCCGGCTTGGGGGACCCCCCGAGCGCAGCGAGGGAGAGGAGGGACTCGAATGGTCGGTCCTCTTCACGCACATGAAGCAAGGAGGATGTAAAGATTTCTATATCAATATAATCACAGTTTTTCTTCCACTGTTATCTGAATTCTGAAAGCTTGCGAGTTGAGACTGACTTTGCCATTTCTTTTGCATTTCTGTGCCGTGCTCGGCAGGTTCGGCAGCTCAACACTGCCTCAATCAAATTGCCCGATTTGGGGCTTACGTTTGAGGTGGAAAGTACGCAAGTGTTCAAGTATTCGGTTTTAGGGTTTAGCCAAAAAGTACCGACCACAAAAATGTCCATAATAGGATATGTTTGTCACGGTCACACTTTGAAAGGTAGGTAGGTAGGTAGGTAGGTAGGATTACACGGCACGGTCCAGCTCATGAACGCCGGTTTCCAGGAAGTATCCCGGTGTACACGCACTAAATATTTACACCTTTGTCCCTGGGCCCCCTTGCACCTTTCTAGCCGAGCTCACGGTCGAGTAGAGTCTTGGAATCCTTCTCGCCGCGGTAGAACTAAAAGACTACAAAGGAGCAAAAAAGTGAGGTTAGCACATCAACTCGGGTAAGCCCTCTCACTCAAGCAACTAAATGGAACACTAAAACGACGGGAAATACCTGTGGAACATCAAACCAACGCCGAACTTCGTGTACTATGTTGCGCGGGGAGTGGTACTCAAGATGGAGATAGAGGAAAAGACTGTCTCTCCATGTGTTCAAGTCTCCGCCGAATCAAGCACGCAGGAAGTATTCAAGTTGATTTACGTCCGTGAGGAAACACGTTAGCAGTGCTACAAATTGTGCTTGTTGAACAAGTTAATGTCACCTTGCAACCATACCAGCATCGGTAATGGCAGACTCGAGGTAGTTTGGGTTATCGGAGCCGAGAAGAGCATGATATGATTATCATCGTTCGGCTGCGAAAATACACCAAATCGTGACCATCGAGGGGCAGGCAAATAACTCGCAGAGGTCTCCCAGTCTTTGTGAAATGTAACATGGAGCAACAGTGGAAAATGAGGACTTGAGAGATGGCAAACTGGAATTTTGAATGGCGGCTGGATGTCTATCATGTGTTCCCTCAGGCGAAATGTCGCGTGTACGGGATGACACTAGCCAGGTACAATTTCAGTTTCGGGTTAACATTCTTTTATGCCTTCCAGTTCCCTTTGCTGCATCCATGTTAATGGGGGTGCGTGCTTGGACTACATAGCAGTGTAAGAATAAGTGTCGAGTACTTCACAGTGTGTCATGTTAATATCCAGTGTTAAGTTTCAACGGCGTCGAAGTCAACTGCCTCGTTGTTTCCATCCCTAATCTATTCAAGAAACAGAGGAGCAAAGAGGCAGAGTCATCTTATGCTTCCAAGGCAAGTCTGAATGTCAATTGAATCGCACTGCACTTGCTCAAGTACTGAACTATTTCATTCAAATCGACAGGGGGAGTGACACGTGACTGGATTTACCTATTCGACATTTCGACAGCGGCTGGATTTTTGCGTGACACCTCCAAAAATTTCGACAATTTCACGGAAAATTTGACTTTTTTTGCGCTCCTGGGGGGGCAGAGGATGCCCGTGACAGCTTAGAGGTTCGACAAACGCCTTTGTGACGCGTGACATCGACCAATATTCGACATCGACAGAGGGGTCCGTGACGCGTGACTGTCGATTTGAATGAAATACGTCAGTAACCGAATTGGTCGCGATTCCGTGCTCGAGACGAATAGGGAAGTGGCAGTGTGGTTGACTAAGCCAGACAAAAAAGGAAGGCGTCTGAGCAGTGGCGGACGACAGTGACGGCGAGCAGCGAGGTTTGATAGATTGAGAGTGGTATAGATTGAGAGGAACCTATGCATGCAACACAGTGTGCGGTGGAATGGGATAAAGGGGCCCAAACTGAGCTGGATGCGCGAACAACAAAGTGGATGTCTTTTTAAAAAAAAATATTTCGTCCTAAACAAGATCTGTCCAGATGGGAAGGGCATGGCTAGGCTGCTCTGAGGACTACTGTGGCACATTTGGCAGACAGAGTGGCTGAGAGGGCTAACGGCCAACTTCGACATCGGAGATGATGGTGGTACGATAAGAATCTGATTTGTGTTGGTTGCCACCTGTCCGCAACGGTCGCTACGATGTACACCATTAGACACCATTCTGCCAGCAGACATTCGTCGGTTGTCTCGGACTGCACTGCACCTGTTGAGTTTGGGAAGCCCTCTCAATGCGGCTGGCCCGAGTCCTTATTCCTTAACAGCACTCTGCTGGGGGCGCGCTTCAACCTTTCTGCAGCGTTTCTGCGCCTATTGGGCTCAAAACAGATATCGGGCTCGTGGTCAATCTCAAACTCTGCTCGAGGAAAATACTTCCAACCGCCTTTACGAAATCTCTCAGACGTCGGACCGCTAATCGCATAGCCTGTTTGAGACTTGGCGGTTGCGATTCATGAAGTCGACACTATGTGGGGTTATCGGTTGTCCACATGAATTTGACCCGCCAATTGGTGCTCGGTGTATTTCTATCTTCAACCACCACTTTCTGCATGTGTTTGGGTCCGTCAATGCATTTACTTTGGAACCGTGTGCCGGCGTCCCTCACCTGTACTGCCCGTTCCTCCAGCCCATCGCTGCATGTCTAAACCTCGTTCAGTTATTCCCACACCTAATACGACAAATCTCTCATCCCTCTCTGGCGTCTCTTTGTGCCCCCTTCCTACTCGCACGCAAATTCAAACTCCTCCGAAACATGTGCGACGCGGTGTCTACCTCAGCAATATTTTGGGCACTATCCATCGTGCCCGGCAACCGCTACATTCTTTTGGGCCTCATCTCGGTGACGTTGATCATCTATGCGGTCAACAGCCAACGTCCATCCCACAAGCTGCGTCTAGTCGAGGAGGCGATCAAAGTCGCGGAGGAAATTTTGGAGCGTGCACAATGGAATTGTTCAAGGAACCAGGTAGAGTTGATGGATGAAACGACTCACTTGCTTAAGTAAGTTCAATTCGCCATTCCCAACGAACCAGAGTTTTGATTTAATTCCAGGGCAAAAATATCGGCTTCCGAGATCCGGAGTCGATTATTGGAGACAGACGGTGTCACAACATGGAAGGAATTTGTGAAATATCTGCAGAGCCTCAGAGATATTACCCAGAAGATGAAACAATGCGCAAAGGAGGTGAAGGAAATTCAGACGTCAATTTTGGTGAGCGCGCAGTCTGATGGGTATGGATTATTCAAATAAAACTATTCCAGCGCACCATTGAGGCCGAACGCCGACGAAAAATTTCCGAGGGCGTACAGGAATCCCAAGAGATCCTCGACACGCTTATTTCTTCGTTAATGCGTGCGTCGCTGGTCTGAATATTCCCTGATTATCTGACACGGTCCTCCCTAATTTTGAAAGGTCATACCCGCGGGGTCGCTCGTCGTCGGTTGGATTCGGTAACCACTGACAATACACCACAATCATTTATGTAAGTATCCCGGACCTAAGATGAAGCCCACAGACTTATCTCTGTATAGGGTGTAGAACATTCCATTGTGGTACGACGCCAGGCTCTTTATGCATACTTTCATTTTCCTCGAGTTATGTCTGCATTTGTAGCTGTCGGTATCTGCTCTTCGTTTGCTATCCTTGTGTAATAATTTTTTTCCTTGTTATGAAATTTTCCTGTACTTGGTTCCGTACCGTGTAATTCAGTGCAATGTCGATTTTGGAATAGTTGTGAGAAATCTCGAGAAAACCCGTACCCCACTGAACTGGGTCTCAAAACAGCGACGTGAACAGTTGAATCAAAGGCAAGCATGTATACTTATCGCGGATATTCAACTCGGGTCTACCGGTCTTGATGAGGGCCAGGAAAAGACCGGAAAAAGCACACAGCTCATGATCAGAAGCTTTTGGTTAACTTACCGTGAGGACCACTTCGTTTGATTGTTAGTGCAGGTTTGGAGCTTGGACGAGATCAGCGTGATAGGATTTACCCTAAGTGGTGTGAACTATGCCGAAGATTCATAAAAATACCTTCAGCATCATTGACGAGAGTCTCCTGCACTACAAAGAGAGGAAGGAATTTTGTGATCCCTGGCGACTGGACAGCAATTTCACACCAAAGTTTGAGTAAAAGCTTACACAACCGTTTATTTCCAGTGACTGGACGAAATAAATGCTGACTGAACCGCTGGGAAGCGTTGAATGATAAATGGTTCAGATAACAGGAGCAAAGAGAGTTCAGCCTCAGCGAGATTTTAATGTGATCTAGTACGCTGCGTCGTATGTCGGACTCGGGCGTTCAGAAAATCGCTCCACCTACTTTCTTGCTATTCAGAAATGAGAGCCGGGAAAGTCTCGCTGCCTGTGTTTTGAAGGGCCCAGCCTAGGATCGTCTACATGGCACTGAGTGAGTACGGAGATCAGAGTTGGCCCTATACGCGGCGAGAGGGAATGGAGGGTGAGAGAATTTGGCACAGGCTGTGATCCTTGATGTGATCCGATTGTTCCGAACTTCACCGGGAACGACGCCACGTTTGATTAGATCTTCTCCCTGCGAGACGTCGCACCCTCCTTGATTTATATATAACTTTCTTGTAGGTGCTAATGTACACAGCTCTTGTCTATTGCTTATTGTGCTACATAAGCCATTTTTGGAAGGAAAGGTACAGACAGCGGATCGAACACAAAGCAGCGCGGCAAGCAGGTTGACCCTCCAACGAAAAATCAGTCCTGGTCCAAGGTCGAGGCACCACCTTTGAATCGACGTTGAATCGAGGTCAGTCCAAAAAATCTGTGGCGGATGCAAAGGCAGCGTCCTACGCGTCCACCAGAGACGGGCGTTGGGCGCCCGAGGTCGCCTGATCCCTCCCTCTCCTCTGGAGATGGGGATAGTCCACTAGGACCCATCACAAAGTCTCCACATTCCGCACGCGTCATCAAGAGAGGTAGAACTTTTGGTCCCGACGCGACACCCGTCCTGGATGCCAACCAAACCACGACTGCCCACCCAGCTCCCATACCTGTATTCACCACACACGACAACGACGACGTTGATGTCCATGGACCCCTTATCTCCCGGACCCTGGCCGAAGTAATGGCCACCAAGTTACAGGAAGAATTCACGGCTGTATTGGCAACAGCGCGTGGCTTCAGACAACACGCCGACGAGGCGAAATGGCTTGCCCCGCCCACTTTGGAACGCGTAACCGCACTGCTATCCATAGCCGCAGAAATACGCGACATATTACTGCTCCCGGAGCACGTCGCTCCCGCACAAAATACGGCCGAGAATGGCCAACTAAGCCCCCACACTTTCGCTGAAGCCGCAAAGGCTCAACCTGACCGGGCCCCACCACGGGTCCAACAAGCCTCCAAGCCGAAGCGCCCTGCCTCGGCGCCCAAGCGGGACACAGCGAAGCCCGGCCAACGGACAGCACCGTCGACACGCCTGATCGTAGAGCTCGCGGGCAGCCGCCCCACCAAGAAACCCCACCCTGACTCGGTGTGTAGGGCCATTAACGATGCCCTTGACGGTCGGTTAGGAGTCAGCGCCGTCTCCACCTCGCGGAATGGCAACCTGGTTCTCCACGCGTCGGCGCCGGCGTGCTCAGCACAGGCTCTCGCGGCCCATCGGTCGCTGATTTGGAAGACCATAGCGCCGCTTCTAGGGGTGGCTGACCCCACCGAGCCACCATTCTACCCGGCAGATCCATGGCACAAAGTGGTCTTCCACCGTGTACCCATGATGCAGTCGGGGGTGCTCCCGTCCTCCCGCGACTTTGTGCGTGAAGTCGCGAAGCGTAACCAACTACCAGGAACGCAGTACCGCATTGGGAATGTGCGGTTCTTGCATGGGCGGGACACCGTCCCGCA
Organism: Mycena venus; assembly: GCA_014462655.1. Taxonomy (NCBI): domain Eukaryota; kingdom Fungi; phylum Basidiomycota; class Agaricomycetes; order Agaricales; family Mycenaceae; genus Glaucomycena; species Glaucomycena venus. The sequence continues at coordinate 4,126,376 of JACAZI010000007.1, read as the reverse complement.
GGTGGAAGTGTCGGTCCGGGTTGACTTCATCGAGGAGGGAGATGCGCGGCGTTTCCTTCGCGAGGGCATCTTCTTGTTTGGATCGCACTGTCGGGCTACGCGCTACAAACCGCGGCGTACGAACGGCGGGCGGCCCCCTGGAGGTAACTAAAACCCTGGCTGGCCCAGGGCCAACTTTTCCTTTTATTTCTTATGTGCTATGATCTATGGTTTATGTGTCGACGATTCTAATCCGCAACCATACCCGTCACATTCCCCTCCACCACTATACTTACTAAACAAACACCCGCCGAACCACATACACATAACACACCCATATTTATTGCCCTCGGGCACCGCGTCTTAGTAGTTCGTGTACTTGTTGCGGTATAGAAATGCAGAGTCAAAAAAAAAAAAAAAAAAATCGAGGTCAGTCCCATCGACGCAAAATTGACGTCGGCTCGTTTGGACTCCCACGAGCAGGCTAGCTCCGACCTTCGCTGAGCGCTAATGATGCAGCCATCTGTCCCATCTCCTGCCCTCCTCCCCGTTGAGATCTGGCTCGCCTGCTGGACACTATGCTCACGTCGACAACTGCGCAGGCTTTCATTAGTTTGCCGGTTGTTTCGGTCTCTCACCTTGCCCCTTCTCGTGCAGCACCAGACCATTGACGTAGCTTCACTGGCAACCAAAAGTTCTAGGGGGACCATGGACAACTGGCAGGACCGCCTCTGCCACCTCCATCGCACTTCTGTTCGGCTAGACAAATTGAACCAGGCCCCATATACCTTGTTGGTTCGTTCTTGGAACGTCACGTTCATACAGCGTGGCGGCTGGCACCACGGCGTGAAGAACATGCAGCCATTTGATACCCTGAACGAAAGAGTCGTTTCCACCTTTTCCACCACCCTCAGGTCCTACCAAAACCTCTCTTCCCTCCAGCTCACGCACAGTACTGTGGATGGCCCCCCTACGCCAAACCTTGAGCCTGCTACTGAGGCTGGAAACCCTCGGTCTCTGCAATTGGGACATAGTCGTCCCGGATGGGTTCCTACCCCTCCGACGTTTAACATTATCTGGAATTGGCCCTACGGACACCAAAGGTCCAGCACAGATTGGGTGTCCAGGGAGTCTTCGCACTCTGCATGCGGGGAACTACATTTCACGGTTCATCCTCGGATTTGGCACACACACACTCCACCAGCTCGTCGATCTGGCTCTCGTGACGGTCGAGAATGTCGACCTCTTCTTTCAGTTCCTCGGCCAATGTCCACGACTCGAAACCCTCGCGGTGGTATGCGTATTGGACAACCCCGCCGCGCTACCAGTTCCGGTTGATGCGAAAATCGTTCCGCATCTGCGCACTCTCGCAGGTCCAGCGAAATTGCACCATCTGCTGGCGTCCGGCCGTCCGATTAGCACTGCAGAAGTTCTACCAGACACGACTGTCTGTCTCACGACTCCTCAAGAAGAGCTTATAGATGTATGCTTCGCCATCGCACGAAGCTCCATTCCTATCCGCTCCCTCAACCTAATGCCAAAAGAGGCAGCGAATCTGAAGTTCCTCGCAGCCATCGCTACGCTATTCCTCGAACTCAGGGAGCTGTCGCTCATGCTCCCCGAGCCAACAGACGCTCCGTCTCTCTGCATGCGCCGCAGGCGGCGGCAGCGCATGTCATCTCTTGCTAAACTTAAATGGCCTGATCTTGATGATGATACCGCATTCGACAATGCGCCTGCGGACGATATCTCCGACGATGAGGTCGACGAGAGCCCCACAATTGTGGTTGTAAAGGCAGGTGGCCAAGCGGACAGTACACTGCCGCTTAATTACGTCCATGTACGCACCTCCATATAATATATCCTGCCCGTTCCCTCACGCTAATCCCTCACCAATGCAGGACATCTTCGACTGGATATTCGACGGCATCCTTCCTGTACCTCCCAGCCTCGAAGTTCTTCGACTGGACACCTGCGGAGTTCATAACTATCTGCCGAATCTTCCACAGCAGCATCGGGCTATTGCGGCGCTGGCTCCGCTGTTTCCGGATCTGCGGGAGGTGCAGCTGGGGTCGAAGTCCACTAATTGGAAACGGTTCGGATTGGGAAGTGGAGAAGTGTGGAAGGCGGAGGGAGAGAAATCGTGGGTGAGGATAGGGTGATCACCTTTTTTTCAGGATATTCGTATGATTCAGAGCCGGAAAACTCGACGTGATGCTGAATGTGCGTGGCGTCACAAGTATTTAGACATTCTCCCTCGATGACAGTCAATGGCTAACAGCTAGTCGAAGTACATTCCACCATAACGAATAAATATCATCAGCTCAACTGGGAAAATTACGCACGCTTTGGCCCAAGGCCTGGTGTTCGTGATCCGGTTGTTCCGAACTTCACTCAGAATCTTTCTTCGCTGCACTCCTTTTCCGCTGTCCTCCGCTTGCAGGTGTACCTTGGTGACTGATTTTCATCCTTGAAATTCTGTAGGATTGAATTCGACTGATTTGTAATCCAGGGGCATTCAACCCTGGCATCACAGTCTGACTCGCACAAAATTCCGGTGATCCAGGATCTCCAAGTGCTTGGCTCAGATTGAATGCCCCGGACGTGGGAGAGACTTGTCTGACAGTCAAGCATTTTGAGCTTCTGCCGACATGCTGTCAGGAGACATTTATACATCGGTATATAATCTCGACCGAAACGAAGGCTAAAATATCGATTTCTTTGACCTCGATTCTAGTCGATACTCTGGTTCTTGGGCTTCACCACATAGCATCCAACTCATGCCCGCCAAACAACGGAGTGGATTTTATGTGGGTGAGGCCATTCATACTATTTTTTGGCGGCTGCTCGGTTGTGCGGCTGCTCGGATGTTGTGTGTGAATTCGGTCCCGTTATTAATTCCGTTGTCTATATACAGCTCAGCATACGAAAACGACGAGATCAAATGGCGGCAGACTCTTATCTCAGACCTATCGGTCGGTCCTCTTCAATTTTTTTCGGTGTTGTATGGAGAATTAAATTTGTACAGGTCTCCTCGAACGCTTTCATACGACCCGCAATTTTTTGGGATTCGATAGTTGTGTCGTTGCTTCCGGAAAATATGCCACCCAGGATAGCCTTCCACTCACGAAGGATGTTTTATTTCCTGCTCTCCGCGAGGTCATAAAAGCGCACCCTTCGCTCTGTGTGAGGCTGAAAAACGAGTCATGCTCGAATGCGGCCTTCACCAGACTTCACAACATTGATTTGTCGCACATCGTCGAATTTCGGGATGATGACAGTCTCGAGACGGCCCTGGAGAGTCAACTCGCACAGGGATTCGACATGGACGCCGATCTTCCCCTCTGGCGCATCCAGGTGCTGGGGGATAACACCGTGATCTTGGGGATACATCATGTCATTGGCGATGGATTGAGCACCATTGCCTTCCACGCCTCGCTTTTACGGGCTCTTCGGAATGTCCCAATTGGCGATGCCTCGCCGCTAGTTCAAATTCCGGACACTATTACTCTTCTCCCTCCGGTCGAGGCCGCCACCAACGTTCGACCCTCATTATCCACAATCTTCGACGAGGTCTACAAGCTATTCGCGCCGAAATACTTGACAAGCGATCGTTCCGCATGGTCAGGGAATCCTGTACCTAGCGTTTCAGGTGGCCTTAGAACCCATGTGCGCTTGTTGGCCATTCCCGCGCCGGATGTTACGGCCTTCTGCACAATATGTCGGACCCATCGAACCACCTTAACCTCCGCATTCTACGCCCTTATCGTTGCCCTTTTGTCCCGCATGCTTGCGGACGACTCACACTATAAATCCATTTCATCCACCGTCGCCATCTCACTTCGAGGGACCGCAGGCATGTCGGGAGACGCAATCTGCGACTATGTATCCGCGCACCGCACATATCCTCCGGCGAATGCCAACTTCAACTGGACTACTGCCGCACGCTATGCCACAAAGCTGCGAAAACAGAAGAGAAAAGCCCGAGAAAGCATTGGAATGCTCAGATTTCTGTTTGGGAACTACGTCCCATACATGCGCGGGCATCTCGGCAAGAAACGCGCCAGCGGATTCGTCCTATCTAACCTCGGACGATTCGACGCGCGTACGGTAGAGGGCACATGGAACATTGTGAATGCAGTGTTCGCACAATGCGATGTGATGGTTGGTGCCGCGTTCAAGATGAACGTTGTTTGTGATCCATCCGGAGCCCTGAATATTGCTTTGACGTGGGGAGAGCACAGTATTGACAGTGCTTTTATGGAATCATTCATGTCTCAATTCCGGGAAGCATTTTATAACCTCCTTGTCTAGTTTTTTGTGGGTGTATTCGCTATCTCGAAGTCAAATTTGTCAAATAGTGCGCGGCGGAACGGTGAGAAGCCTTCGGAGATAGTGCCAAATGAGGAAGCCGCGATCTACACTGTCAACTTCTGTCATTGCGGCGCCCGGCTCGAGGCCCGCGTCGTATCCCCATATAGGTACGCAGGTACAAAATTGCATTTTGTCTCCACGGCAGAGCCTGAGCGTCTGAGCTTGCCATGGAGAAAGATAGCCTCGGTTTTTGTTTGAGAATTGGTCGGGGAGGTCCCGCTAGTAGACAATCAACTACGACTTTCGATGAGGTGAACGTGTGCAAAAACTAATTTAACTTTCGTTGTCCAGTTAGCTTGGTTGCCTGCAGCGCTTGGACCTCAGGAACCCGATGGTTTAATTCCCCGGGGTGGCAACAAGTTAGGGGGCTGGGCGCTCAGGGCTGTGACCCCGCGTCCGTGATGATTCTTCAGGGCCACTGCCCCAGTGGGATGCTGAGAGGATCATAGTACGTAACCTTTCAACAGTGCTGAGCCAGCTAAGCGAGGCTCTGCTTGGCTCAACTCAAGTTCAACTTGAACATTTCGAACCGCACATGAAATCACCGCAATATCAAGTTCACCCGCCGCGGAGCGAACAAGTGATGCCCCTACCTCCATAGCGCAAGTGTTGCAATTGTCACTTGGAATTTATCACAGTTACCCCGAGCAGACACTTTCATTGTTTCCTCTCTTCCACGTATTAGGCGACGCTATGGCTGGTTACGCAGCTTGCGCCCTTATCCTTGCCGCTTTCGGCTCAGAAAAAATTCGCGGTCAAAGTCTCGGGCGCCCTCTACACGAATGGCAGCGAAGCTGCCAGGAATGAGTTCATTTGGCTTCAGGAGCCCGCGTGTGTCGGGTTTCCGAATGTGACGCAGGACGTGCAAACCGTCTTGGCGTATATCTTTAGAAAAGCGGCGGTTTACGCGGTCCGGGCTGGTAGCATAGCATGATCCTGGCCTGAAATATCTGTGTGCGAGACGAACGTCTCAGATTCAACGTCAGACACACACTAAGAGTGTACCTGGGCTTGAGATATAATTACAGTGACAGGAGAGCACCTCTGGTTCAACCCGTTTTCATTAAACTAGTCAATGGGTGTAATATAACCCGACGAATCGCTCACGGAAGAGGGCCAGTAACGAGGCCCAACTTGCGCTGTATCGCCCGAGCCAGAGTTACACAAGTGACTCCCGAACCTTCGCCGGTCATCGATACATGAGCCTGTATGAGAAAATCTTGTCTTGAAGTGGCACTACCAACTGACTGGGATTCCGAAGTTCGATGCATCCTTCGCCAATCTTGCCGCAAGCAGTTGTAGTTGTTCTATGACTGTAAATACACCCGAGAACTGATATCGTCACCGTCTAATCTCGTCCAATCCATGATCCGGGGGCCGTTCATCTATGTCGTCTGTGTATTAAGGCACCGGTTTTTTTCCCGGACAACCGTGACGGAGTTGTTGCACCGCAATGATTCACGTTCATGACACACTGACATTGAATGCACCCGCATTCGACAGCGGTGTCTTCGATGCTAATCCTGGACAAGACGTCACGAGGAACTTGCATCTCATCGTATGATGATCGTCGCGACAGTGAGCAGCAAGTACAGAGCATTCGAGTGGCGGCGGCGCCAGCATTAGTTCAAGTTCGGACGTTTCGGGGGGCGATGAACAGCCTTCGGTGGCTTCGGTCTGCTATGGAGAAAACCCAGTACTCACTGTTGAGCGAGGGTGAAATGCGACTGTCCCAAGATCCGTTGCTTCCTTTGTTGAACCATGTCAGAACACGCAAGCTGATGTAGGAAATGAGACTGAAGAAGAGATTCTGAATCAAAGACCGAGCACTTGGATAGATGCATATGATACCGAAGGTGAACAAATTTAAGAGTTATTCGGAGAGCACGGGCGCCCAGGGTCGGTGCGGTCCTCTGGTCCACTTGGACGTTATGAACGTTCAACGTTGTGGTCGTGTGCAAGATCGAAGCCGGCTGTTTGGTCCGTTCAATGTCCGGTCAGTCATTGTTAGCCGGCGGTTGACTAACTCCGAGCCACATTCATTCACTCGTTGTTTCATCCCACTTCCCTGACCGTTGTACCACGCAATCTGGACTTATGGGTGCGTGTAGGTTCCCAGGCAACATGTGGATGCTGACTCGATCCAGCTCATGCTCAAGAAGGGTTTAAAGGCAGGTGTCAAGGCGCTTCTTTCCCGAGGCGCCAGGATGGTCCATCCAAACAGGTCAGTGCTAGCCAATTCGTATACCTCGGGCTTGGTTCAAACTCTGGGTAGGTCTAGGAGGGTAAAGAGTCTGAAGATCGACCACCTCATATGGCGCACGAATGCACCTCTCAGCGGAGCAGAGGTTGTGCAGGTCACAGGTCTGCTTGCGCAGGCACAGGCTAGCCTTCGGGTCGCGGACCCCGACCATGCTCAGATTGTTTCTGCCCAGATCCAGTCCTACAGGATTGCCTTGGCCCCACATAAAAAGCTTCCACCGGAAGTCCTTGCGATTATATTCGTCAACTGCGTTGGAACCCCGATCATCCTTCCGCCGTCTACACACGAACCGGCTTTGGCTCTGGCGGGCACTTGCAGGACTTGGCGACACATTCTATTGAACATACCCAATCTTTGGAACAACATCTTCCTCGATTTCAGAGGCTCCAAGCCCGTTAAACTGCTCGAATTTGCCAAACTCTGGATCTCGCGCAGCGAAAATACCCTAATTACAATACGCAACTCCACCTCCAGATGGACGGAGAACCGTCTAATAGAGGAGAACGTCGATCCTATCACCTACCTCGTCGCACCGTACGTGACTCGTTGTCGTGAGATCGACTTACGATTCCTGGAGTCGTCTATCGACGAATTCTTTACCCTTCCCGCGGGCTCCATTGAACGCCTGGAAGTGCTCTATCTCGAGACCCTCGGCTTCACCATGCCTTTTTCTCATGCGTCCAACGAACCGCTCGACGTATTCCGCTCCGCCCCGCGTCTCCGACGTGTGCTATTCTCCACCGACCTCTGCAGCGTTGATCCCCAGGTCCTAGGCCTCCCCTGGGGACAGCTCACCGGCCTGCACTTCATTGCCACTTACATACCCCCCACTTGCGATGCTTGCCATACTCCGCGAGAGCCACTCTCTCCTTGAATGTAGCTTCTCCATCATCCAGCTCGACGACGCGCTCGCCGCCGAGCTCGACCGCCTTCCCGAATGCGTTTTACCGGCGCTACAGTCGCTTATGGTCGAGTTCTCCCCGCAGACAGTCGACTACGCGCCCTTCTTGCGCCCACTCGTCCTCCCAGCGCTGACCGACCTCGAGCTGCGCCCCCTCGAGGCGGGCTTCCTCCCCCAATGCCCCTGGTCACAGCGCGCCTACGCCGGCCTCCTCGCGCGCTCGCGCTTCACCCTCCGCCGCCTCGCCATTCTGCACTACACCATCTCCCCCGCGGACCTCGAAAGCATCCTTTCGGGTATGCCCTCCCTCACGGACTTCCACCTCTACCTCTGGGACTCGGAGACGACCGAGTGGGATCGGGGCATCCTGCGCGGGCTCGGGACCGGCGCGCTCCTCCCGGCGCTCGAGGTGCTCACGTTCAGCACGTACCCGCTCGCGGACGTGCTCGACGCGCTGGAGGCGCGCGTGCGGCTTGCTGCCCCGGGTGCGGGCGGCCGCGTAGCGCGCATGAAGGCGCTGAACATGTCGATGACGTGGCGGCACGACATCCCGCAAGAGGCCATGACACGATTCATGCGATTGGCGGAGGGGGGTGGGCCGCGGTGTATGGCGTTCACGCACACCCGCGCGTATGCGCACGACCGGACGACGACGCAAATATGCGCGTCGTGAGTCCGCGTCACTCTGACTCCCTTGCCGAGCAATTTAGGGGATCGTCGTCGTTCGCGTTCGATGTTCTCTTCTTACGACCATTGATGAAAAAACAACATGCAGTTGTCCTTCCTGGCAGTTCCCTGATTTACTGTAATACAAGCAAGATTGCTATCAATGAATGGATTATACCCGACTTCACAATATCTGCCTGGGACGGCTTTTGCGGATGCGCCATGGACATCTTGACTTCTTGCCACCGAGCATGGATTCAAAGCTAAGATCGTGGATTCAAAACAATTTACAAAGGTATTATCTCAAGGTCAACAATCTATCGGGGTCGCTCAAGCCAAATCTGCGCAACATGAGAATAAATGGTACAATAACATTATGCAAGTGTAAGTCAAATACATCCCAAGCCTAAACCGCCTCTGGTCGCGTTCGATAATAGCTGTTCCCGTTGGACATGTGGGTCGCGTTCAAGTTTGACGTCGAGTTGTTGGTTAGGGGGACAGGAGGAACGGTATTCAGCATGCTTGGGGGCAGCGGCACAGGCTCGATGAGGTGCTCCGCCTGGGCTCTGAAGGGAGTGTGATGAGAAGGCTGCGACATAGAAAGACGAATGAATGAATACTAACCCAAAGTATCCCCGCAACAAGCTGTCCAGCGCGACCTCTTTTTCGTCCTTCTCCCTCTTCAGCTCCGCTCTAACGACGCGCAACTCCTCGAGAAGGTGCTGGTGCTGCGCCGCCGCGTAGCGATGCTTAGCCTTCATGAGGAGGTACATCACCATCGCGGGCGTGCGCCCATTCACGAGGTTGTCCGTCGCGTTGTAGCGCGCGCGGAGGTACGGCGGGAGCGTGTCCACCGAGGGCATCACGTCGTCGTCCTCGACAACGCGCGGGGGCGTCCGCATCCCCGCCGACATCGGCGACAAGCGCGGGTTGTGCGCGCTCGGGGGGCTCATCGAAGTCATTGCGCGGGTCCAGCACGGACGTCGTCGACGCGACCGCGGCGGGGTCTTCGGTTTCGAGCGGCGGGTTGGTCTCGACCTTGAAGGTGCTGAAAGAGCTCTGGACCGGGGGGACGGGCGGTGGGGGCGGGGTGTGGGGGTTCTTCTCTGCGTCTTCGGGGTTGCGCTTGCGTTTGCGCGAGCCGCCGCGGCCGGGGAGGGGCGGGGAGATGTTGTGCTGCAGACGCATGTGCTTTGCGAGGGCGTCGGAGCGCGTGAAGGACTTGTCGCACTCTGTAGACGAAGACTTGAATCAGTCGAGATCGGGGAAGAGGACATGCACGCACCAGGGCGAGCGCATGTGAACGGTTTCTCGCCTGTATGGGATCGTATGTGGGAAATCAACGCGAAACGGGACGTTTGCGGGAGACCGCGGCGCTGGCAGGTCGTCCATTCACACGTGTAGTTGGACTTGTGAACCCCGATATGAACTGAAAAGATTGCCAAGTTTTAGACATGGAATTCCAGCACGAGGCTAAACGTGGGAAGGATGGAAACTCACCGGAGTGTATATGTTCGATGAGAGTCGGGAGGTGGGTATAGACTATGCCGCAATTCTCCCATTGGCAGGTGACACTATCGTCCGAGTCGCGGAATTCATGAAAATGGGTCATTGGAGGTGTGCCTCCCCGCGAAATAGTGGTAGAGTCAGCATCGTCATCGCTGACATAGGTGGGCGCGGCAGGAACCTCGGCCGAAACGGATGGAGAGAAAGACCGCGACGGCGGCTCGGAATCTGGTGACAGCGAATGGGGGGCTGAGGCGGTCGCAGTAGCAGCAGCTGCTGCAGGAGCTGCAGGAGTACCAGCAGCTGGAGTAGCAGCAGTAGCGACCGGGACCGTGTGCACGAAGACAATTTCCGAGTCACCCTGGGGCGTCGTAGACATCGAGAACGAGTTCTTTCAGGCTGATTTGCTGTAAAAACATCAAGGCCGAGGAAAAAGCAAATGTACGGATTACTTGCCAGCACAAGACGAGAATAGGCTCAGAACTCTAGTCGAAGAGTCGATTTTTGTCGCTTCGAGCTCTTTTACTGCGAATGCAGTCCGTCGGGGCGGGCCGAGTGGGCTGGGAGACAGGACACTGCTAAACACCAAGTTTGGAAGTGGGAGGAGCGGTGTTTGGCATTGATGTGGTTATGATCCCGCTTTGCCACAAGTCTCACGGTCCTCCTCTCCGCTCAGCCACAATGATTTCACGATGTGGTCAAGGCCGACTCATTCGGGAAATAATTGGTCTTTCCAATTGGGGTGTTCGATTCTCCGGAGCGAACCTTGAGGCACTTCGGTTTCAGTGAGCGGTCAGTGTTTACCCCAGTAATTTTTTTGTTGGTTTTTTTGGCCTTGGTACGCGTGTGGTGCACTGAAAATGCCACCCTTATTCCCTTTCCCGAAAACAATCGGGATACATGAACATTACAAACTGCTCTTACAGTATGCTGACGACTGGGAATTGCCGTCGGGTTGCGGATCACCCGTGGGATCGACGTGGGCGATCGGCATATATATTCTGATTTTTGAAATGTCGCGAGCTTGTAATTTCTCCTCCTCTCCTCTCTCCCTTCCGCAGCAATGGGACAGATCCTCAGCTTCGCCTTCATGTTTATCCGCGTCCAGTTTTTCACGAAACTGCAGGATACTAAAGCTGACCTGACTGGCCGCACCTATCTCGTCACTGGAAGTAACACTGGCCTCGGTCTTGCGCTTGCCATCCATCTTGCGCGGTTGAACCCGGCCCAACTGATCCTTGCGGTCCGCGACTTGAAGAAGGGGGAGGCTGCGAAGGAGAAAGTTATTGCCGAGACGGGATACAAAGGTTCGGTTGAAGTCTGGGAACTTGATATGGCGAGCTTCGAGAGCGTGAAGAAGTTTGCGGAGCGGGCGAATACCAGTCTGAAGCGTTTGGATGGCGCGGTTCTCAATGCTGGAATCAATACTCCGAAATGGGGTGTGACTGTGGATGGATGGGAGAGAATGTGAGTGTCTCGTATCTCTCTGATGATGCCCCGAACTGAGCGTTACAAGCCTCCAAGTAAACGCGCTCTCGACTGGTCTCCTGGGCGTTCTGTTGCTGCCCTTACTCCAGGCAACATCGAAGCTTCCCCACCCACTTCCCGACACAGCACTTCCGCCACATCTGACTATCACCGGCTCAGAGGGTACGAAACGGCAACTGGTTCTTACTTCTTTACGTTTCTAAATCTCAGCCAGGTATGTTTCTATCGAAGCTCCCGCAGCGATCGGCCCCAAAGATCCTCGAGACTCTGAACGACGAAAGTCAATGCGGTAAAAACATGTGGGACCGGTATGCTACTGCTTCTTTATCGGTTCGCTTCCTCACTCCAATCTTCAGCTACACGACCTCCAAGTTGTTTAATCTCTTTTTGGCTCGAGAGATCGCGAAAATGTCTCAGGCGCAAGGTGTTGTCGTGAAGTAGGTCGTGCACTGGAGACCCGACTTGACCTGTTCTCATCCTTTGTTACTTAGCGTCGTCGCCCCGGGTCTTTGTGCCAGTGAGCTGGGAAGAGATTTCGGTCTTTCTTCTACCGCCGAGTTGATCTTCTTTCCCTTCAAATTTCACACGAGTCTAAATTAGTTCACAGATCCGTCGTCCGACGCATCGCGTTCAGCACTACGGAAGGCGCTCTGAATCTGCTGTATGCGGTGCTCCGGCCCACTCCTGCGGGCGCATATATCTACGCGTGTAAATTGTACAAGTGCGTGCTCTAAAGCTTTCAGCTTTGCGTTTTCCTCTGACAATTCTTTTTTCTTAGACCTCCGTCTTGGACCGAGAAAAAAGAAGGACTGGCCGCTCAGGCGAAGGTGTGGTCAGAGATGGTGGAAGTTTGGCGAGGAGTCGCCCCGGAGGTTGCGAATATCATGACTGTTTAGTTTATGGATCAGACTATCTTTATTTTCACGTGTTATCTGCTGGCGTTGAGTTCCCGATTTGGCCGGTTGGGCGGAACAGTGATGCTTGTTCCTCCCCTCTCCCGACGTCTCAGCCAGCTCGTCTACCGCCGCGTCTTCATGTCGACGCGAATGTCTGTCTCTCAGCCGGTGGACTGGAAGGCTGCGGCCCCCGAACCCTTGCCAGGAACCAAGACGTTCGCTGGCCAAGCTTCCCTTCCGCTTCTTCCCGTACTCGAGCTGCAGACGACATTGACGCGTCTTAAAGAGTCGCTGAAGCCTCTCGCTTGGTCTGAGGAGGAGCTGGCTGCTGCCGAGGCTAAAATCGCCGAATTTGGAACGAGCAAGGGGCCGGAGCTCCACCAGCGCTTGCTTGAGCGATCCAAGCACCACAAACACTGGCTGGAAGAATGGTGGGATAACACGGGGTACCTGGGATACAGAGACTCGGTGGTCGTGAATGTCTCGTACTACTGTGAGTTTGGACGTCTCTTCATGGATTGACGCGGAGTAACATCGGCTGTTGTAGACGGATTCGATGACCATCCTCCGACCAATGACTCTGCACCACTTTCGGTCGTCCGCGCGGCCTATCTCGCGCGCGCCACGATGCTTTTCAGGCAGCAATATAAACTCGGTCTTCTCGAACCTGAAAAGACCAAGGAAGGGCCAATATGCATGGATACGTACCGCTGGATGTTCGATTGCTGTCGTGTACCGGGTCCCGAAGGGCTCGACTGGAGCGTCACATATGCTAAGCCTGGCGACACCGGAGAATCTGACACACATATCATCGTGTTCCGGAACAATCGCCCATGGAAGGTACAAACTGCGTTGGAAGGACGCATCTTGAGCACTCGGGAGATACAGAAGTATGTCTCCGTAGTTCCGTCTTTGACTTGTCGTGCTTATTGTGCGCCAGACAAATCCAGCACATCGTCGACAACTCCGATGGCGAATACCCTGGCGTTGGTGTCCTCTCTTCTAACAATCGAGACGCCTGGGCCAAGGATTACACCGAGCTTGCGTCCTCCCCACATAATGCCGCCATTTTGCAGGCCATCCAGTCGGCCGCATTCACCATTAGCCTCGACTCCTCCTCCCCGACAACACCAGTACATCACAGCCGTGCGCTTTGGCACGGCGACGTCTCCGACGGCGTCCCCGTCGGTCTGCAAAACCGCTGGGTAGACAAACCCGTGCAATACATTGTATTCGAAAACGGTGTTGCGGGGCTCATGGGCGAGCACTCCACCATGGACGGCACACCCACCGTGCGTCTCTCAGACGACGTCTTGAACGCGATCTCAAGCCCGTCCTTCGACGCCGGCGAGGTCCCTTCTCAGGCCGAGACCCTGACGCCCACCGCGCTCGACTGGCAGCTCTCCCCTACCACCGTCACCGCCATCGACGCTGCGAACGCCGCCGCAGTCGAGCTGGCCGAGAGCCAGGAGCTTGGCTTCCATCTGACCAAATACGGAAAGGCCGCCATCAAGCAGTTCGGCGTGTCGCCCGACTCGTGGGCGCAGATGATAGTGCAACTTGCGTATCGGCGCCTGCTCGGCGGCGCGAAGCGGGTAGGGGGCACTTACGAGGCGGCGTCGACGCGACGGTTCTTCAAGGGGCGCACGGAGGCGATCCGCGTCGTGTCGGCGGAATCGGACGCGTGGGCGGCGAGTATGGATGCTTCGGGCGTTACGCCGGAGGAGAAGAAGAAGCTCTTCGACGCGGCAACGAAGACGCATGGGGCGTTGGCTAGGGCGGCGGGCATGGGGCAGGGGGTTGACCGCCATCTTTTCGGTGGGTCGTTTCATTGCTAATTGGTTCGAGCCGCCTGATTTATTCGACACACTAGGTCTGAAGAAGCTGCTCAAGCAGGGCGAGGATATCCCCGCTCTGTTCACGGACCCTTTGTTCCTCCGGTCGAGCTATTGGGTTCTCAGCACGTCCGCCGTCTTTTCCAAACACTTCCCTGTGTATGGATGGGGCGAGGTGAGTCTTCCCTTCCTCGGCCTTATCACTTTATTGAATTCTCGAATAGGTTGTCCCAGACGGGTTCGGCGTCGCGTATATGACGGGCTACGACGGTACGTTCTTCGCCCTGTACATTTCCATACGCTCATCGCCTTCCCTCTCCAGACCGCCTGCAGTATACCATCACCTCGAGAAAGGAAATGCCAAACGCACGGTTCTGCGAGGAGATTGCACGCGCGGCGGAGGACCTTTACGACTTGCATGCGAACTTAAAGCAAGGCTCTTCGGGCAAGCCCAAGCTGTAGATTTTGTACAAGTGTTGCGATGCTGACGGTGCGCGTGTGTCAGGTTAATGTGCAAGGACAATTCGTGTGATGTAGTAATGGTACTTAGAGCACTGGTTTTCTATGATAGATACAGAGCTGGGAATTCAACCAAAATTGAAGCCGGCTAAGGTGGGAATCGACGGTGCGTATTTGATAATATTCATGAAATAGAGTTCCAGCAAAGTAAGTAAAGGAAGAGAGCTATAGAAACAGCTCTTGCATTCAGCCCTGGAGGTGGGAAAAATATGTAGGCCTTGTCGCCATTTATGACTAACTTCCCACCTTTAGGCTACTTTGGCGAACCACACTTCCGCCTGATCCTCTGCCGTCTTGCCCTGCGGGTCCGGAGAATCTTGCGCTCCCCATACGCCGCCCACGAATCCAAACCCAGAACTACCCTTGCTCCCGCTGCCGAACACGACGTTGGTACTAGTCAACCCAGCATCGTAAGCCCAGACCGGGGAAGATGCATTTCCGGTGGGCTGAAATGTATTCAGCCTAAATGCCAGCAAATAGGGACAATTATAAGTAACGAGACTTACCAGCCCGATCCAGCCCGTCAAGTTGAACACATTGCCGTTGAAGTGCGCGAGCTTCATGTACTGCGCTGCGACGCGGTCCCAGGTGAACGCGAATGTGGGGATGCTGGAGTTGATGTGGGAAGGGAAGGAAGAGTTGAGCGTATTGGCGAGTGCTCCGCAGGCTTGCGACGCGGACGAAGGCTGAGGTACAATTTGGCAAAGCTCGACCGAAGTGTAGCCGGGGTTGCTGTAATTTCCGACGAGCGATGAGAATCCCCCCGTCGGGGGCGTGGCGTTTGCTGGCCGGGATGTATTAACGAGCGAGGCGAGGACGAGAGCAGTTTCAACGGCGACTTGTTGATGTCTGGATTATTGAATGGTCCAGTTTGAGAGCTAGAGCAGGATGAAGTGAGGTACACCCTACCTCGTATTCCAATCGACGGGCTCCAGTCCAAAGAGCTCGTCCATGATGCGGTATCTTATAGTATCTCTGATATAGAATTGATCATCGTTGGAAAGGATCGCAACTCCTGCACGCTCGAATGGGAAGCGAGTGAACGCGCTGTGGAACCCTATCACGAAAGCTCTGGTAAGTAACCTTCGCATCGAAGCCGAATGCAAGATACCTTGAATGTCGCCACCGTGCTCAATGAGGTCGTAGCCTCGGTAGCTGCTTTTGAACTGCCCCCCGCCGTAGGTAGACGCAGAAAATTCGGGGTAACTGAATACGGTTCAGCAACGGATGGAAGAACAAAATAAAATGATGGTGTACTCCTCGGTAAAAGGGTAAATGGTGACACCAGTGATCACTGTCTCCAAAACATCCGCAGGAATGACAGTTGCATTTGTGACCGGGTTCACTCCGTTGGAAATGAGCATTTGAAGCCACTTAGCCTACACAGTCTCTTCAGAATACTCAACGACCCTCCACGACGGATACTCACGATATCGTTGATACTGCTGATCACGCCGCCGGGACCAGAGACGACTGTGAATATGAAATTTATGTAAGCTGAAGATACAAAGAATAGAGCAGAACGCACAGGTGCTGCCGTCCTTTCCACCAGCTTGAAGCCAGTACGGCATGGGGTGAACACTACCGGGGAGTAGCGGATTCGTGGTCGGGTCACCCTCTCTGCCGAAGGCGTCGGCCAATCTGCCTGTTGCGTTGGCGACTTCGAACGAGTACGTCGTGGAATTCATTCCCAGGGGCTCCAAGATGTTCTCTTGGACATATTGCGGGAACGTGGGCTTGTAGGGAAGGACGGCCGTGGGCAGGTACGAGAGCACCGTGTACATCATGTTGTTATACTACGCTCAATTAGGACCGACTGTGTGACACTAAGTTCCAGGGATGGGTTGCGTACCTGGAATTTCGAACGAAACTCGGCTGAAGGGTTCAGGTACTTCATGCGTTTGATCTAAGAGGAATGAGAATAATCCTCGATTGGAGGTTCAAAACATTACAGTGCTCAGCGCAGTGTCTGAGAATCCCCACATAAGGTCGTGGCGAGGCATCCCGGTGCGATGGCTCATTAGGTCCACAATCGAACTTCCAGCGGATGCGATTGGATCCATTAACTCCCATTCCGGAATTATGTCCGCGACTTTCGTGGTCCAGCTGATTGGTTTAGCCAAACTCTGGTTGGAAATCAAAAGCCCAGTGGCCAAAATGTCGAAAAGCTGTTTAAAGGTTGTCAGCGATAATTATTTGGTCCATAGTTGCGGGTACTTTGGACTCCGATCCGATGGAAAACAAGGTGTCAGCGGTGATCCTGGTCCCATCTCTTTTGGCATTTCCATAGCCTTTGGTCTCGACAACCCATCCCCCTTGACCGTCCTGTCGGACGACGGCGACAGCAACTCCGGCTTGTGAGTTCCATCCGGCGAGAGTGTTAGCGATGAAAGTATCAATATCTGAATTTAGAATGGTGCCGGTGTTAAGGGCGGCCGCAAAACACAAGAGTTGGGAAAAAGCGAAGGAGGAAATAAGACGCATGTCGAGTGAGGAAATGAGAGAAACGTTGTGGCTTTTGAAGGAAACAACGCTAGAAAAATAATTACTAGGCCCGTGCAGAATCGGACTTGCGCAGTGCTGACATATTGAGATGTTGAACGGAAAGAAGCATTGCAGATAGGGAGTAAACAATGTGGCTGTCCATTGAGAATCATCCGTTTGAGTTGCCGCAGCCCTGGTCGCAGTAAGCAATGACTGCGAGCGCTGATCTTAAGGTCGAATGCTATTTGGGCTTCAAACCGTCCCGAAAAATTACGGGACGAGCCGTAAAAGTGGTTACGCACTCGTACCAGTGGCCAAAATTTCGGTGAAAATTACGGAAAATTACGGCCGTTTAGGATGGGTTTTACGGGTCCTGCTCACGCATCCCTGGACCGTTCTGGCATACCTTGGGGTGTCAGTCTCGGTAACTGTATCAACTTCAAGCTCGAAGAATATGCTTACAATGCCCAAACTTGTCCCGGGAAATCAAAATACGCCCGTAATGGACGGTTACAGTTACGAGTACGGGTCAAAATTACCAGCTCCGTATTGGCCAAAACTCTTCACGGTTACGGGCGTCGCCCGTGGGCGTAAAACGGGGGGTGATCCCCTACCCGCGGCGGCTGATCTGGAGGTCGAAGGCTATGCGAGGATGCTGGAACAGGGACGGACTGTACTTACCGGACTCCGAGCCAGTTGGGCCAGATTGAACGTCATGGTTGAACATTGACCCATTACTTACCCTGAGATGATTCGGCGTGTGAGTAGCATTGGCTAGTTGAGAGCAAAAGCGGTGGCATATCGGAACAAAATGATGTTATCGGTGTTGGTAGGTAGGTAGGTAGTATTACACGGCACGGTCCCGCTCAGGAACGCCGGTTTCCAGGGAGTATCCCGATGTACACGCACTATGTAGCTACATCATTGTCCCTGGGCCCCTCTGAATTTTCGTAGACGAGCTCACGGTCGAGTGGAATCTTGGGATCCTTCCCGCCGCGGTAGAACTAAAAAATTGGAATGATGTCGGATCAGATTCCTCTTTTTTTTACTTTTTCTTTTTGGAGCGTTTGATACTGTAGTATTTCGATCAACTCGTACGTCCCGCGTCACACAGCCAATTTCGTACGAACTTTTTTCGTAAGTCACGCGGTCACAGCAGAGCTGTACGAAAGGTTCAGTCCGAAAGTCACGAAAAGTGAGCCAAATCCGGCCAAAAATAGGTATTTTCGTACGAAAAATTTCGCCGAGTCACGCTGGCGCGGCCAGCTATACGAAAGGGTCGTTTCGTACGGGATGTCACACCCAAAAACCCCGTACCAGATGAACGAAATACTACAGTAATGAAACTCAGTCTGCAGAAGCATTCCAAGTTCATCTACTTGGGTTGCTGGTTTTTTTTTTCTGCCAGTTGTTGCTAGGGAAGATGTCCAGGAGGAAATGCCATTATGCACAAAGCTAACCAGTGTATGCTTTCGCAAGACCAAACCCCTAAGTATTAGAGCTCTTTGGCAAAATGGTATCAAGTGAGCACCATTTTGTATTGTGGAGTGGTCCATACTTGATAATTCTTCAAATTTGCTTAGCATTTTTAGCATGAATCAAGGCATGGATCCGTTTTGCATTGGTTGCCAAAGAACTTTACCGTTTAAATTCTTTAACGTTTTGTTCGCTCGGTAGTGCAATTGCTCCATATATCCATCCTCCTTCTAGATATACCTACCTGCCTCTACTCTTCCTCTTGCATTGGCCCCTTTTTAGTCTCAACGTTCTGTGCTTCTTCACCGCCGTGCGCAGTCTCTTTCTGATAGGCCGCAGTTGCTGACCCGTGCAGCCTACGGCGTAGCTCCGAGTCGATTCGATTTTTATCATGCCGGTGGGCCGCGTCATCTTCTGTCGTCTTGCCGATCGTGGAAGTCCCAAGAGGGTGCTTCTCTTTCGTTTGTCTGGCAATTTTCTGTCCGTTATTCATGCCTTCAAATTAAGGGCCTCACTCAACTGCAACATTCTTTATGGGGAGTCTGGGCCTGATCTCGGAACGCCTCTGTCTGCTGTTGCAAAGCTATTGCGTCTCGTCTCGGTGTCTACACTGGTGCTGCGCAATCTTCATCCTTTCCCGAACTAAGGATTCGGATTTCGTGGTCAGGTTGCAGCAAATTGGCATGCAGCTGTGTTGAACTCAATACGCCACACTATCGGCCCCAGCCCAGATACTAGGCCATGCTACATTGCTGCTACACCTCTTCCGCTGAGTTCCCATTAATCAGGTTTCCTCGCCGAGATTGTACGGAGTATAGATTTTGCGTTGTTATTCGAAGTATCAGGACTTTCTCCACCCTGGGGCGTTGGCCGTCAAATGTTTTCCACTGCTTCCCTGCTCGTGTGTACTATCATTCGCGGTTGTTTATACCTTATGCTGCCTTCGAACACATGGAGGAGTTTTTGCTCACCAATTAATTCTGCCATTCAGATTTGATGCCATTGGGTCAGTCTCTGTGTCTCCCCTTCATGGCCTCCTTGCCTTTGCCTTTCGAATATCGGAGTGAAGCGGCGGTCCATCTTGTATTTCTGAAATTATTTCGTCTGGCAAGTTGTTCGCCATCCTCGAACGTGTCTGGTACGGACACATGTTAGAATATGTGGCTAGCAGGTAGGACGAGAACATGCCGCGGGATCAGTACTAATGGTGGTGGCAAAGAAAGATGCGTTATTTCAACGAATCAATGTTCATTTTTTCGAGTTGTCTACCTGGTTTCCAACACTGCACAGTAATCCATCATGACCAAGTCGCGTACGACGAATGAACATAAGTAAACTCGTCTTTATCGTCCAAGCGTTTGTAATGGGAAAATTTCAGTTGGTCGGCTATAGTTGGGATCACGACGGCTGCGCGGTCCGTACGCCGCACCGTCTTTCCGCGACCGAAAATGGGAGGAGGGCCTTCTCCACAACCAATGCCTTCTACCACTCCCGGTATTGCAATCCTAGGCGCTGGGATATTTGCCAAAGAAGGTGAGACGCGATCCGTCTATCTAGACTCTTCAGCGCGATGCCGATCGCAAACAAACTATAGCTCATCTTCCGGCACTTTTGGCCCTGGGCAGCGACGCGCCTCCGCTGCACGCAGTGTACTCGCGCTCCGAGAAGAGTTCGCACGAGTTCGCCGACGCGGCTGTCGAGCTGGGTCTCTCGCCGGCACCCGCGATCTACCACGATGGCGATCCCTCTATGGATTTAGACGCACTCCTCGCGCGGTCGGACATTACCGCCGTCATCGTCGTCCTGCCAATTACCCTGCAGCCCTCGATCGTCCGCAAGGCGCTCGCCGCAGGCAAGCATGTGTTGAGCGAGAAACCCGTTGCGCCCGACGTCGCTGGTGGAATCAGCCTCATCAAAGAGTATAACGAGAAATACAGGAAGAATCTGGTTTGGCGCGTGGCAGAGAATTACGAGGCGGAGCCGGGATTCCGCACGGCGGGTGAACTTATCGCGGCTGGTAAAATTGGCAAAGTCAATTTTTTCAAGGCGGTGGTAATGAACTATATCGACGTGGATAACAAATACTATAAGACGCCGTGGCGGACAGTTCCCGATGTGCGTCTCGTGGCTCTTCCCGTCTTTCTTGTAGTTAATCGGCTGCGTTTTTGTAGTATCAAGGCGGATTTTTGGTAAGCTCATTAGTTCGGCGCAAGGTTTCCAGCTAATAATTTTTGATAGCTCGACGGAGGTGTTGTGCGTTTTGAGCTTATTTCCGGTTTACATTCGAAGTTGAGTTCCATATTCAGCACACAATCGCCGTCTTGCGGACTATGCTTCCTGAACCGTTAACCCATCTCTCGAGTTTCGCTTCACTCAACCACGAATATTTGAAACCGCACGATACGATAAACGCCGTTGCCAAAGCAGGCTCCCACTTCCACGGCATCGTTGAGCTCTCATTCGGCGCCCCCACCAAATCCACACCATCTTCGGACGCGTTCACTATTACGGGCTCGGAAGGCTGGATGACCGTCAACTTTACCGACGTCGAGGGAACGGGGCAGGTGCTCCGCATCCGCATCAAACGCGTGGTAAAGGTCGAGGGAAAGCCAACCGAGGAGGTGGAAGAGGTCATCGATAAGCCAATAAAGGGTGTACAGGCGGAGTTTGGCAGTTTCTTCGACGCCATTAGTGGGAAGGAGGCGCTGGATATCGGTGATCCCCTTGGAGCGCTGAACGATGTCGCGTTTATCCAGGCGGGATTGAACAGTGGAGGAGAATTGGTTGATCTGGTTAAGCTGGTGTCCGAGGGGAAGTGAAGGAGTGTTTATGTTATTGTACTATTGTAAATCTTCAAATGTACGCCAAGTTTCTTGTTCATGAATGTACCTACTTTTTCCTGGTCTTCACTCCCCTCCGTCTGATTCAGGGTGCCTGAATCTGTTGATTTACAGCTTTCCCAGGATATTCGTGCAGTACTAGACTCGAACCAGTC
This sequence comes from Mycena venus, assembly GCA_014462655.1. Taxonomy (NCBI): domain Eukaryota; kingdom Fungi; phylum Basidiomycota; class Agaricomycetes; order Agaricales; family Mycenaceae; genus Glaucomycena; species Glaucomycena venus. The sequence goes on along the minus strand of JACAZI010000007.1, from coordinate 4,104,994 downwards.
GTTATTTCACTATTTATGATAATCGATAAATAGGACGTGTCAATAACCAAACGACTGTCTTTGAGAGTTACACCGCGGACTGGTTCGAGTCTAGTGCAGTACCTTGATCCCCACGATTCCACCTGACTTTTCGAGCTTGGCGACCTCCAGCGCTTTCGATATCTCCGCCATTTTTTCGGTATTGATACCAGAATCCACGTTTTTAACCACGGCAAGAATTGATGAAGCTCTTCATGCAGCCTATGCAATTCTTTCTTTGCTTCGACGAATCGCTCTGGTGCCGTGGCATCAACGACGACCATATACGCGTGAGCATTCCATAGAACTGGAGACTTCAGCATAATTTCATTGTCGCTGCTGAACGACCCACGCGACCTCCAGAGTGGTCGAATTTTATTGTGGCTAGCGGCAGCATTACGCACCGACTTGCTAGGCACCGTACTCGGATGATACACTCAGCGAGTACGGATTCAGTGCGCGTGGGCGGGATATGGGTACGTTCCTCATCTCTTATTTGCTCTCCTTCTCCCTTTCCGCCCTTCATCTGCTTCGCTTGTTCCGCTCCCTAGTCTATATACTTACCCACCGTCCCCTCTGGAGGAGGCCGTTCCAGCACGCATCCGTGACGGTCTTCGCCCGCACCTCTTTCGCCACTTACCTCCCCCCCCCTTCACGCCGTTGCTGGGCATACGCCGTGACAATCACTGCCGCCTGCTTCCCGCACAGGCCACCGGTAGGACCAAGACAGTGTGCACGATGCACCGCGCGACTCGCCGACTTCCATGTCGCTGCCTGTGAGCTCTGCCGTCCCCTAGGCGGTGCCACGCCGGAGCGCACCTTCGCCCTGTCCCGCACCACCGGCTGCATGCACAGCACGCGAGGTTGGCGGTCCTCACGTTCCTCGCCTCCCCCCGCGCACTGGACCGCTTTCACCAGTATACTACCGTCACCGCTCGATGCCTGCCTTCTTCGGCTCCTTGCGAAGTATCGACGCTCCCCGCTCCACACATCTCCAACACGACACAGACCACCACCGACGTGCTTAGCACATGCGGCACGCGCTCTAGCGCCTCAACACCTTCCCCTGCGCTCCCCGTCGCCCACGCCGCCTTTATCGCCTCCCCACGCGCCGTACCCATCCCTCCGCTCAAAACTTCGGCCTGCCACGTACTGTGAATGCCACGGTCACCACCCCCGGTGTGCACCGCACACGCTGCAGCCGTTCCCCCGCAAGCCGTCTGCAACGTCGATTCTCAGCTTCTCACCGCCCCGCCCACTAGCAACTCCACCTGCCGCTCATTTCAGCGCGAGCCACACCGCAGCGCAGAGATTGCCCATCGCCGACGCTCACCGCTTCTGCCGCGCTGACACGGTTGCGCGCGCTGATAGGCGCACCTCGCGCTGCCACCAGCGCCTGCCTTCCGCGCTAAGAAATTCAGACAAGCGTGGATGGGCACTGTGGGCAGTACGCTGCCCCGGGATCTCAGATCGCACTGCGGCTCGTTCAGGTGGGACCCTGAGCGCCCTGCACACAGGGAAGGGTACTGCGTGAATGCAGGACAAATCAAATACCCATTCTGACGCACGTTAATTTTACGCTCGGCTTAAGTTCATTTTCCACGTTCTCTTTCTCTTTTACATCCTACCTTTTTTAAAAAAAAGTGTTTTTCAGCTTAATATATGGGCATATATCGATACCTTGAAAATCTTCGGGTTCGGCGTTCTTTCTCCGATTCTGACAAGGAGGGTTGTAAAGGCAGAATTGGTGAACATTTTAATTAACCGTTCTTTATGACTAGGTGAGTTCTGGGAATAGTAGTGTCATCTATCATTTTACTGAACATGGTTGTAAATTTGTCAATGAGAGGAATGACCTCAAAAACCAGAGCCACTTCAGCTTTAGATATCTTCTCAGTTGCAGCAATGAATGTCTGACAAGTCAAGGATTAGCAATTTGAAAAAAGTCTATATTGAGTTGACACACTTTGAGAATATCTTCGAGTTGTTCCAGGATCATCCACTCCTCACCCGAAAATGTGTACTGCCTTAACTTGAGATGACAGTCAGTGCACATTTGGGTTACAACAGCCTGCCGGTCCAGAGTGCAAAGCAGACAGTGAGCATGCGAGTTCCATCAAGTATCAATTACTTTAACAAGGGTGAGAAGGGTGACATTGAGCTCTCGTGACTTCGTCTCCCAAGCCTCGGAGTTCAGCAAGCTGTTTTGAATGGTCTTTGAAAGACCTATGGCCTGGTAATATGGTTGTCAGTTTCAATCAAATTCTGAAAATAAATGCACCTTTGCAGGAAGGACTTGAGCTTGCTTGCGCTCCTCCACACTCAAGGGAGGGAGCCCAATATCATCATTCAGATGGGAGCCTGTGCACTTCTCCCCATCCTCGCACTTGTCAATCATCTCGCTGTCTGCTGCATTGTGGACTGCATCAAAATCCGGATTGATTGGGGTACGATCCACCTCATTGTCACCATCCCCCTCCTCTCCTTCCACCTCATCATCTGAATTTTCTGACTCATAATCACTGTCCTCCACATCGTACTTTGCAACTTCCTTCTCCAAAGAGTGCCACTCTTCAGTGGTTCCTTCTGCATGTGCCAACTTCTTCACCTGCAAGAAAACATGCAAGAAAGCCTGGATGCATTGTGTATAGATTAGTGGCGCAACTTTCAAGACAGAGTAAATAAATACCCTCATAACCAAGTTCAAAATGTGAGCAAAACATCTGATGTGATGCAGCTTCCACCAGAAACGTCCAGATAGACCGATTCTGGCAGCAAGTGACTCAACAAGTGTGTTGTTATTGGATGCATTATTGGCAGCAAGTCCAAGAAGCTGCAGGCAAATGTCCAGGTCCAAACTTCAGGAGAACAAAACGAGACTGGAACAACTCACTCTAAGATGTATTTTGTAATCACATAGACAGTTGTGCAATGCCTGTGCAAGAGCCATTCCAGTGTGGCTCCCACGGATGCTAAGACCCCATTTATGGTAAGCTGTGATTTTTTATAGAGGCTCAGCTCACCAAATGAAATCAAGGACAAATCGCTTGTACTGTCTGCTACAGACAAGGTAGCATATAATTCCAAGCCATGGAACCATGTCTCTAGAACTAATAAATTAGTGAACAGTTTGAGAATATGGCTTCAACATACCGCCAGGAAAATGTGAGTCTTATTGCGCGAGAGCTTGTAAAGGTGCTTCACATCGCAGGCCTGGGTTATTGCTGAATGTGTGCACTTAGGTTGAGAAGATGGATGATTTCACAAAACTCTGGGTCTTTGATGATCTTGAAAGGCTTACCACACCGAGTAACCCAGAGTGTGGTGAGTGTTCTCAATTTTTCATGCTTGTAGGTCAAGCCTGATACAAAGGAGCACATCATGCCTTGCTGGGAAAGGAGGTCGGGCTTAGGTGCGCAGTCCCTCGCGTGATTGAGGAGATTTGAAGTGGTATTGGAGCTAGCATTGCACTTCAAGAGTTTGCCACACCTTTTGGGTTGCAAGTAGTAATCAAACTGGCAGCTCAAATGACGTTCTGGAGACATTCGTAAACATAGATGGGTATGGCCGAGCCCTTCACTGTTGTATACACAATTGAGCCATCCTTGTTCTGCTCAAGAACAGGCTTTTTGAACTCCATGTAGAATGCTGCATGATACTCTCGCCGTGCATGTCCTAGGGATACAGCAATAGGTGAGATGAGTGTTTAATTATCATTCCAACACCCACATAAATTATTCTCCTCATCACAAAGATCAACATCAGTCAAGTCGTTGGCATTGTAGTTTTGACGTTCTACTGCCTTGCTATGGCAAGATGGGACACTGCTTGGAACCTGGGATGCGCTGTCCTCCGGTGCAATCGAATCAGTGTCATCATCTGAACAGGGGAAGGTTGGTGAATCCAGACTCGATGCAAGGGAAGAGGGAGTTGCAGAGGCTGTATCCTTCTTCTGAGACCTCCCTCTGGTCGAACCAGAAGCCATTGAAGAAAGCAATTAAGACTGTATCTTGAATGCAACTTAAATAGGTGTTGAGAAACTCCGAAGAAAGATTGAGAAAACTCCGAAGAATTTGAACAGCTTGCCACAAATGTCAAATGCAGGCTTCTGAAGTATGGTGAACTCGGGGTTACTGGGGAGACTCCAGAGAAATATTGAGAAATCTCCGAAGACTGTGAACAGCTTGCCACAAATGTAAACTGCAGGCTTCTGCAACGTGCTGAGCTCAGGGTAACTGTGTTCAGTGATAGTTATCATGTGCACCTACTGTGTAAAATTCTTTCGACATTTGGGTGGCCATTTGACCCAGGTGCGTCCCTCTACAACTTATGTTGAACTTACTTACCATATTGGGAATAGCCCCTAACAACTTTCTTTATCTTATCCTTACTTCCCCACATCACACATTCCATTGCCGTTCTCTCATCACAACCTGTAACTAGGCCATTCCCACGGTGATTAGCCAATGAATATTCAGAGGTCTTGGGGACCATATTTGCATTTGTGCAAATAGCACTGCTACAGCCATTCGCAAATATAAGTATTTGTTATTCGCGAATATTTGCGATATCTGCTATTCGTGTTATTCTCTAGAGGCAAGGCAGGGAACATGTTTGAGAAAGAACATCCAAATTCAGGTCAATCAGATGGGCAAACAGGTGCATCATGATACAAAGCATCTGCTTAATATATGAGGTATGTTCTCGAACATGATGTCATACCATGCTGAAATATATGAGGACAAGAAGACATGTTGCTATGGGACATATCACACAACTATTATGCATGCAGTTAATTTAAAGTATATATTTAATTACATTTCACATGGTTTGTTGTACAGTATAAAGAGAATAGTTACTTGCCTGTAGTAGTTAGCATTTTATCACATCATTTACAAAGCTAATATTGCACCACCCAATCTGCTAGTGTTGTTCTAGTTGGATGTGAAGCTTTGTTTGTGACACATTTCTACTGGTGCTGACACCTTTCTCCAGCAACATGTGGGCAGTATTATTGTGGCCTTGTTAGGTTTCATACTCTGGTGTGGTGGCATATTTTCCTCCTGCTGCATTGATGTTGGCATCCTTTTCAAGCAGCATATGGGCAATCTCTGTGTGGCCCATCCTGGTAGCAGTCTGCAACAAGGTCCTATAGTGTTCTCCCTCTGCATTGATTTCTTCACACTTTTCAAGAAGGATATGGACAATTTCTCTGTGGCCTTTGGCAATGGCAGCATCCAATACACTCCCATATTCTCCCCCTGCTGCATTGACATCAGCACCCTTTTCAACAAGGATGCAGACAATTTCTACAAGAACATGGACAATCTCTGTGTGGCTTTTGGCAATGGCAGCATGCAATGCACTTGCATATTTTCTCCCTGCTGCATTGACATTGGCACCCTTTTCAACAAGCATGCGGACAATGTCTGGGTGGCCCCCAGCAATGGCAGCATGTAATGCACTCCCATGCTCTCCCCCTGCTGCATTGACATTAGCACCTTTTAGCCCAGTCGCCATCATCAAGGAAATGGCCTCGCCGGCGGGCGACGATGCCTCACCCACTGCTCTCCCTTCGCCGCGGGGGTCGCCTAGGCCGTCGTTCATCCGTCTCGAAGATCTCGAAGGCTTCTTAGCCTCTCACGCTGTCGCCGTCGCTGATCCGGCTGAAGACGCGTCCAGCGCGACTCGCCATTCTCCGCGACTCGCCAAGGACACCACCTCGCCCACTCCTGCCATCCCCTCCGACGCGTCTCTCGTTAACCCGCCCAATTTCTCTAAGGTTACACCACGCTCCACGCCCCGCCAGAAAGCGCACCGACCGTCCCCGCAAGTGAATATCACCGCGAAAGTTGGCCAAGGCCGCACGGCGAACTCGTTCCAGGTCCTCGCCGATGTCACCAACGAGCCCACTAGACCCTCCCACAAGGTTACTACGGCAGCGCGTGTTGGCCCTAGGGGTCGCAGCGCCCGCGGAAAGCGAGGGGGGGCAGACACCGAGCAATCTCGTAGTCTGTCTCCGCCTCGCGGTGATAGGCAAGTGCACGGTAGTTCTGCCTCTCCGGTAACCGAGTCTGCTGCTCCTGTGCAGGAACGTATGACCGCTCTTCCGCCTCGCACCACCGCCAGCCAGGAGAAGAAAGCGGCCTACCTCGCTGTCAAGGAACGCGCCATCTCGGCCTCTTCTCTCGACGAATTCGCCGCGTCCTTCGGTGCGCTCGTGGCTCTTATCCGGGACCACAAACAGTCCGCTCCGACTGCTGCCTGTCTGGATGCTCTCGGCGCGTTCCAGGAACGCCTGAACGCCCACCACGAGTTCCCGCGTGAGGAAGAAACCGGGGAAACCTTCAGTGCCCTCCTTACCAAATCTGTTACTGCTCCTATACAGATTCTGACCGCCCAGCTTCAGGCCCAACACCAGGCCCTACAGTCGGTCAGCAAGACGATGGATGCGGTTAAGACGGCACAGCATACGGCGAGAGCGGCTACCTTGGCACCAACCTCCCCAGTCCCAGACTCTCCCAACTTTTCCTCAAAGTCTAAGTCGACGCCTCTCACACCCCTCACCGGACGAACGTATCCTCCCTGCGTGCTGCGACGGCGAGGCCCCACCTATCTTCGCTCTCCACTACCACGAACTAGTCCCTAAAGTCAACGCGGTGCTGGAACCTCTAAATCTCCCAAAGGTGGCCTGTGCCTCTCGTTCCAAGGACGGCGGCCTCTTCCTGGTTCCGGAGTCTAAGGACGCTGCCAACAAGCTCGTTGAGGCGTGGTCGTCATGGGGGCCCCCTCGTCTTCCCCGGCGCCCGGATCGTTCCACCGGCGGTTTACTCACACATCCAGCTGGACGGCGTCCTTCATGCTGCGGCGCCTGAACTCATGGACTTGGCAGCGGAACTTAACGAGCGCTACCCCGAGCTAGGCCCGGTCGTTGGCAAACCGGTCTGGGTCAATGCGCCTCCGAGCGACGCTCAGATCTCCGCTGCTAATACGGCTGGCAAGAAAATTCGTCTGGCTGGCTCCGTCCTTATCCGGCTCTCCTCGCGCGAGAAGGTCGACCTCGCCATGTCGTTCGGAAGACTTCGACTCGTGGGCTCGGCGGTTCGTGTAGCCCGTGGATTCCCCCACCTCAGGGTTACCCAGTGCTGGAGATGCTACAAGTTCGGTCATACGAAAGTGCGCTGTACCGTTAAGGAGGCTAAATGTGGGGGCTGCGGGGACAAGGAGCACGGGCATGGGGTGGTTTGCTCTGCTAAACCGAAATGCCTGAATTGCGGGGGTGAACACCGTGCTGACGTCTTCTTGTGCCCCTCCAGGAAACGTATCGCTGAAGCTCTCCCTCCTCGCGGTCGATCTCAGCAGCTATTTGGACGCGACTTCCTCTGTTCCGATCCCCTCCTCGGCGCCTCGGCTGCCCGACCTTGCGTAGATGCTCAAATTGGTCCAGGTTAACTCGTGGAAGTCCCGCAGCCCGCTGGACATCCTCACAAGCGACGAGATCGACATTATCTGTATCCAAGAGCCGCACCAAAACGAAATCCTCAACTCCCGCGATCATCCAAACTATGCCTTGATCTACCCCGATGCCTTTGACCACCACCGCGTGTCCACCTATGTCAAACTCTCTTCCATCCCTGCAGCCAATATCTGCCCCCGCCCGGACCTGTCGAAGTCGGGTGACATCCTCGTCATTGAATTTACCTTTGGCAGAACGAAATTAACGCTAATTAATTTATATAATGACTGTGTTACGCGGGCGGGCGTCAAGCTCCTGCGTCATGTCCTCCAATGCCTAGATCCCCTCTCGAGAACTCTACTGGCAGTCGACTCCAACTCCCACCACCCACACTGGGATCTGAACACCAAAACGCCCATGTGCGAGGACGACTTCGAACTTCACGATCTTCTACTGGAATATGGGCTTCTCCTAGTCACTCCTCCGGATGTACCGACGCACATTTCGGGCAACGTCATCGACCTGGGCTTCTGTTCCCCGTCCCTCTTCATGGCGGTGGATGCGACTGTGGATCCGTCGTTATGTCTGGGCAGCGATCACCTCCCCCATACACTACAGCCTATCATTTGATGTTAAGCTCTCCAGGTCGACGAAATTTAACGCTGCCAAGATGGATCTGGATGCGTTCCTAGGTGTTCTCCGTGACAAGCTTGACCTCCGCCCAATCCCAGTCATCAGCTCTATCGAGGAACTGGACGAGGCCGTAGAGTTTCTCGACGACGTTATCTTGGCCGCTTTGGAAGTCTCCACCCCGCGTCATCGCCCTTCGTCCAAGGCCAAGCGATGGTGGAAGCCACTGCTCACTAGTCTCCGCACCTCAATGCGCAACCTGCGACGTCTGTTCCAGCGGACCCGTATCGATAGCGCCAGAACTGATTGGTTGAACGCTCGCCGTGCTTTCTACAGAGCAATCTCCCAGGCTAAGTTCGAGGTTTGGATGACGTTTGTGAAGGAGCTCGAGCGTATTGACGTCTACAAAGCCCTAAAGCGCCTGAAGGAGCGTCGATCTGCGGTGTTCCCCTCCATCTGCGACCCTAACTCTGGCGAAATCGCTCTCACACACTCCGACCGCGGCCGCGTTCTTGGTCGTGCTTGGTTCGGGCGCCATGGCCACGGAGTTGTCCTCTCCCCCCGCCCTCTGACGACTTATCTCCTGCATCCCCAGATGTGACTCCGGCCTCGCGCGTAGACCACGCTGGCAGCGGCGACCGGAGAATGCGGGGGGTCCGCTCGGAGGTTCCACCTCTTAGCGGACTTCCGCCCTCGGCGGACAGGCAAGATCCCATGCCTGCCTCCAACAACACATCTGAACCACCGATTAACATCACAGACCCCATCTCCCTTGCTGAATCCATCTGCATCGACGCCGAACGCCCATTCGTCACACCCTACGAACTCCGAAATCGACAGGGTCATCATGGCATCCTCCCCGTGGAAGGCCCCGGACCGATATGGCATCCAGATGGGTCATGTCCAGCGTGGCTATCCCGTCCTCTGCACCTGGATTCGTGCAATCTACAGGGCTTCCCTCTCGCTTGGCGTGAAACCAACCCCGTTTAAAGCTAATGTCGCGACCCCAGTACACAAGGCCGGTAAGAAAGATAAAACGACCCCCCAAGGCGTGGCGCCCGGTTGAGAATTACGAGCACATCCTGGCGAAACCCCTGGAACGACTTGTGGCCGACCGTCTCTCATTCGACGCCGAGTCCCTAGGGTTCCTCGAAGAAGCGCAGCATGGCGGTCGCCCCGGCCGCAGCACACTTCAGGCAGTCGACGGGTATATCCACCGAGTGAGGGAACAGCTTGACAGAGGGAACACCGTGTCCACACTGTTTTACGATCTCAAAGGGGCCTTCAACCGTATCTCGCACCGGGGTGGTAATCGAGGAGATGGCGTCCCTGGGGTATTCGCGACCACTCATTCGTTGGGTCGCCTCGTTCCTACACCATCACCTCGTTACTGTGGTTATTGACGGAGTTCGTACTGTCACTTTTAGGTGTTCAACGGAAGGCGCACCGCAGGGATCGGCACTTTCGGTCATTCTCTTCCTCATCTACATTAACCGGCTCCTTCGACGTCTCAAAGCTATCAGGCGTTTTTGTCAGCTGGTCCTATGGCTTCGTTGATGACACCAATATCAGCACCGCCAGTAAATCCGCCTCCCAGAATGTCCTCGTTCTTAACAAGGCGGCTGTTATTTGGGCGGATTGGGCGAAAGCTGACGGCGCTACGTTTGAACACCCCAAGTCCGAACTCTTGCATCACTCGCCGGGACGGGCCGACCTATCTTCCTATGTTGTCACTTTCGATGGCATTACTATCCACCCTTCTGAAGTCGTCAAGTGGATCGGGCGTCTGGTTGGATTCTAGGCTTACGGGCGACATTCACATCAAGTCCAGGGCGGCATCGGCAGTCAGAGCCCTCAATGCGGCCCTCGCCCTAACTCATGCTGTCTGGGGACTAAAGCCGCTCATGGTCCGGGATCTCGCTAACACGGTGGTTTTACCCAGGGCTGACTACGGGGTTTCATCCTTCTTCCCTCTGCCCATGTCCTCTCTCAAGCCACTTGAGCGTGTTAACAAAACTATGGCTCGCTGTATCACTGGCGGGTATCGTACGGCATCTCTGGCTGCTCTGGAGAAAGAGGCGGCCCTCCTTCCTGCACCCTTACGATTGGAGCGTTCTCTCCTCCACCGTCTCGCCGGATACCTCTGTCTCCCCCAGTCCCATAGTCTGACACCTCTTATACAGAACGCTATCTTGTCCCCGCCGAGAAATGCACATCGCGCGTCAGCCCTTCACTTCGTTGAACGTCTTCCGGCTGTTCGCTGGCCGGCCGCCGTCCCGCCTAAAGGCTCCCGGATTCGTGGACGTAAAGGTCGCCTCCCCACAGATGTTACGACGGGTACGTGCGCAGACCCTGAGGGCAGCGGCGTCCGTGGAAGGCGAGGGGGGGCAGTCACGGAGTGTTATGCTCTGGGTCTGTCTCCACCTCTCGGAGACAGGCATGTGCCCGTGACTGCTCCTCCCGTAGCATCTGATGCAGCGTTCCCATTCCAGACATTGTCCCCGGCTCGTATGCATACCCCTCGTGACCCCACACAGGCGTTCCCCGCCTCCAATCTCCAGGATCCTGACCTTACCCTCGGTCTCGAGCCAATTGTGCCTATCTACGCTCCACCTTGGGTCGAACCACTCCCCGTGAATACGATCATCCCTTCTCGGACAGGTGCACTGGCGGTCCTGAAGGAGTTCTTGGCCGATCCTCGCTTCACAAGCGCGACTTGGTTCACCGATGGGTCTTTACTTGAAGGTCTCGCGGGTGGTGCAGCGGTATGGGTACGAGATGGTCGAGTTGTCGAGCGTATTCTCCTGCCACTAGGGAAAGGGCAAGTTGCGGAGGGTGAGATTGAGGGCTTAGTGCGGGCAACGGAACGCGCCCTTGCTCTGGGTGCGATTCACATCCTCGTCGTCTCGGACTCCCAGGCCGGCTTGCGGGGAGTGCTCTCGACTTCCCCTCGATCCGGGCAGTTCCGAGCCATCCAGTATGACCGTATAGTTCGCGACGCCATGCTACACTCACCAGCGCTTCGGATCACCAACCTCTGGACTCCTGCCCATGTCGGAACAGTTGGGAACGAGTTTGCGGGACGACGCAGCAAAGGCGGCCACCCTTCTCCCTCCTCCGCCATGCGTACCGGTATCCTTGACGACATGCAAGCGTGCCATTATGGAACAAATTCTGTCTCGATGGAATGATATGTGGAAGTGCGCTACCACCGGCAGAGGACTCCGTGACATTGACAACTCGCCGCCGTCTCTCATACTACGCTCACCCTACCTGTCCTCCTCGGCCCGCGCTGATATCTCCATCCTGTCACAGCTCCGCACCGACTTTTCCTCCCTCAACGCTCACCGGTTCCGCTGCCGCCTCACTACTTCGCCTGCCTGCGACGCCTGCGGTGCCCCCCAAAGAAACCCGCGCCCACTTCCTTCTCCACTGCCCGACATGGGGAGCACCTTCGTCGCCCGCTACAGCTTGCCTCATACAAGGCTGGCAAACTCGGTCCTGTCGATGTCCGAACCCTTCTCAACCACCCTGACCTGGTCAAGCCCCTCATCACCTTTATCTCTCAAACTCGTAGATTCTGTTGAGTTCCTTTTCCTCTCTCTCTTATTTATATATATATTACCTTACTTAAATCCCGTATTAATCTCTCTCCTCCCAATAAACACACCCAATCGCAATCCTCTTGTACAGTTACTGTAGCCCTATCGCATCCCACTGTATTACTCATAGCACCGTCTTTCCCCTCTCGTTTTCTACTTATCTTTTCCTCTTTCTCTCTTGCAAATAGCACCGCATATGTAGACCCTGTAGTTTAGCCTTATGACTCCGTAGCTACCTAGTTGTAGTTGCGTACTGCCGCATAGCCACATGGCCAGGTACGGTAACAATAGAACTCCAGTTCCAGTTCCAGTTCCAGTTCCAGCAATAAGGATACAGACAATCTTTTTGTGGCCCTGGTAGGCAGCAGCCTGCAATGCACACTCATGTTCCCCCCCTACTGCATTGACATTGGCACCCCTTTTCAACAAGGATACAGACAATATCTGTGTGGCCCTTGGTGATGGCAATATGCAATGCACTCCCATATGATCCCCCTGCTGCATTGATTTTGGCACCCTTTTCAAGAAGGACAGAGACAATCTCTGTGTTGCCTCCATAGGCAGCAGCCTGCAATGGGCTGCCATAGCATCCCCCTGCTGCATTGACATCTGCACCATTTTCAAAAAAGAGACAGACAATCTTTGTGTGACCCAAGTAGGCAGCAGTGTGTAATGAGCGCCCCCATTCTCTCCTTGCTGTGTTGATGTCAGCACCACTTTCAATAAGGATACGGACAATCTCTGTGTGGCCTTTGCCAACAGCAGTATGTAATACACTCCCATATGGTCCCCCTGCTGCATTGACTTTGGCACCCTTTTCAATAAGGATGGAGACAATCTCTGTGTGGCCCAAGTAGGCAGCAGAATGCAACAAGCTCCCCCACTCTCTCCCTGCTGTGTTGATGTCAGCACCCTTTTCAACAAGGATATGGACAATCTCTGTGTGGCCTTTGGTGACAGCAGCATGCAATGCACTCCCCATATACTCCTCCCCCTGTTGCATTGACATCAGCACCATTTTCAAGCAGGATATGAACAATCTTTGCATAGCCATAGAATGATGCTACAATGATCTCTGGGTTTTCTAAATGCTGCAGCAAAGACCTCTCATCCAGCAGAAATTTTGCAGTTTTCATATGATATGCAGCTTTATCCTGCTGCAATGGTGCCTTATCCAGTAGAAACCTTGCAGTCTCCACAAGGTTAGCAGCTGCTGCAACCCACAATGCAGAGGGGTAAAATGGCCAATCTGGATATGTCCATGGCTGGCAGTCCCATCTCTTCCCCATTATTTCCTTCCATTGAGGAGCCCAACCAAGGAACTCCAGAAGAATTTCACTGAGTTGAACTTCAGGCTGTCCAGCAACATGTGTGAGGCAATTTTGGGAATATTCAATAAGAGGGGGTAGAGTGACCTGGTAATTTTTCCAGGACAAATCTGGAAATCCATCAAAGGTAAGGTATGTGAGCAGAGTGCATGCTATCTCTGCTTGTGCATTGGGGAATTGCTGCACCTGAATGCTGTCCAAATATTCCTGTGTGGTGTAGTGAACAAGTCGCACCACATTATGGTGTTTATCTACAATGACAAGTCCAGCACAGACAGCCAGAATAATCTCAACCTTCAAAATATTTTCCTGGTCAAGCTGTTGTGTTCCTGGTTCAACAGCAAGAGCAACTTGGAGTTCTTGGACTGTTAATGCCCTCTTCACATTTGCAACCCAAATCAGGGTAGAGCGAGCTGTCTTTCTGTCTTCCTCATTCTGGGCTTCAATTCTCTGCATTGCAATATCATAGCCTCCATAAAGGTTTTTTGGTAGTTCTGTCAAGGCTTTTCGCACAGCCTTGATTGTGTTCTTTGTCCTGATGGACTCAATGTGAAGCTTGGCCAGAAGGAACCTGGTCAATTTTTATTTCAGTTCCCATTTGGCAAGAGGTGATCCCCACTTACATCCCATCCACAGCATCAATGATTTTTGCATGGATTTCTCCTTGTAATGTGGATTGGGCCTTAACATGTTCAAATAGGCGTGGAGATGAATAGATTTGTGCATTGATATATTCTTGGATATCCCTAGGTGTTGCCCGAATATGTAGAGTTTCAAGATTTGTGAAGAGGGAGGGATCTGGGGAAATGTGTGGCCGTGAACTGATCATTAAGTTCACGTTGCTGCCAATTGCTGCCAGATGTTGGAGTAGAATATGCTGCTCAAACTCAGGATATTCATCAATGGCATCAACAACAACAAAGACCTTTGAAAACTCTTTGAGGCTTGAGCTGAGCATGTGAACAACTTCATCTAGCAATGGTGCAGTGCCCTTCTCTCGGTGTTGCTGGTACAACTTCTTTGCAATGATGCCAACATCCCTGCTATGTACAAGCTGTCTCCAGAGAGCTGCCAGAAGTTTTGATGGTGTTTGGTCCTTGGCTTCTTTGTGGTTCAAATAAATGCAGGCTACACCAGTATCCTTATTGTTTCTGCATGCAACACTGAGATGATCCACAACCATTGACCTGGGATTGTCACAATTAGTGGCAGCCATTCAATGTGGAAAATGGACTCACATAAGAACTGTTTTCCCAGCACCAGCTGTAAATATCAGCTTTGTTAGTCCAGCAGGTTGTATGGGAGGGTAATGCATTACACACGAATTCCACAGCACCAAAGGGTCCTTCCAGAACCAGATTCCCACTGTTGGAAGAGGGGATGTACAAGCAGCCATTCACCAGTTCCCTTCACCCGCACCTGTGAAATATCTGCCTGTTGTAGAAAGAAATTGATAGGTGAAAGCCAGTTAAGAAAGTCTAGGCGTGAGATATCTATTCCTTCTTCCCTGTTGGCATGGTTTATTATGATATGTATGGTTTCAGCATTGAAATTCAGAGTCGCGCCAAGCCCAGGACCTCCATTACCGCCCTGTTGGCTGCCTGGCCCACCAGGGCCTCCTTTGCCTCCTGGTTGAAATAAATACTGATTCTGGCATTCTTATCAATTTCCTTCGTACCTTCCACAGTAACTGTGTAACATTCACTAGGTTGCTGAGACATGGCCTTTCTGCACAAGTGTGGATCTTATGTATGAGGGACAACCATATCAGCCAGCGTCAAATTTCACATGGGAGACACAACTGACCAAGGAGATTATATTGCTGCAGTAGACTTAAGGGCAACTTCGGGGTGATAACACGAGGAATGTGTTGGGGTAGAAATATGCACAGGCCACGTTGCGCTTTAAATTAGACAGAATGCTGCCACGGGAGAGCCGGGGGAGGGGGGGTGGTTGGCCTCGTTGTTCGCGTACAGGACTTCTTACGTGAACATTGATTGACGCTGGAGCTTCGGCGATGACAACCAGCTAGCGACACTCATTGCGTTCCCATGGGTTGTCAGCCACATCCGGTGGACACAGGGGGTTGGCATGGCCGGCCAACCCCAACTGACATCACTAGGTCTTGAAAAAATGGCTTTTTTGTCCTTCTGACGGGAAGTTTAAGTCCATTGGACCACAGAAACACACGACAGGTGACAGCTTACCGTAATGATCGAGTTCCAGGAAGTCGGTCGACGGCCGTCGACCGAGCGTCGACCGATGTGAGCCCAATTTGGCTGACGTCCGGTCGGCAAGCAGGGCCGACGGAGATCAACCGCTGTAAATACCGCTCGAAATGCAGAGCAGCCAATTTCTCAGCTCAATGGCGACGAGCTGGAGGATAGTGGCCACAGTCCCCAGAGTGAGGACACAAACGTGTTACGTAGTGGCCACGTTGTTAGCGTGCGGTACTTACGTGGATGTTGAACTTAGAATGATAGCAACGCTTCGACAATGACATCTACACGGCTATCCCGGATGTCACCGGAATTTGATAGGACCCGTTGTCGATCGAAATCCAATGATTTTCGGCTCGGGTTTCTAAGATTCAATCACTATGTGCCGGTGAATATACGAATTAGTGGAATCCACCGGCTCCGTGCCCATATTCCAATAGTCAACCTACAGTATTCGAAGGCTAATAGATGCGACCGTAATTACTAACTTGATCATATCCTGCCAATCGCAAACAAACTCTAGCTCATCTTCCGGCACTTTTGGCCCTGGGCAGCGACGCGCCTCCGCTGCACGCAGTGTACTCGCGCTCCGAGAAGAGTTCGTACGAGTTCGCCGACGCGGCTGTCGAGCTGGGTCTCTCGCCGGCACCCGCGATCTACCACGATGGCGATCCCTCTATGGATTTAGACGCACTCCTCGCGCGGTCGGGCATTACCGCCGTCATCGTCGTCCTGCCAATTGCCCTGCAGCCCTCGATCGTCCGCAAGGCACTCGCCGCAGGCAAGCATGTGTTGAGCGAGAAACCCGTTGCGCCCGACGTCGCTGGTGGAATCAGCCTCATCAAAGAGTATAACGAGAAATACAGGGAGAATCTGGTTTGGCGCGTGGCAGAGAATTACGAGGCGGAGCCGGGATTCCGCACGGCGGGTGAACTTATCGCGGCTGGTAAAATTGGCAAAATCAATTTTTTCAAGGCGGTGGTAATGAACTATATCGACGTGGATAACAAATACTATAAGACGCCGTGACGGACAGTTCCCGATGTGCGTCTCGTGGCTCTTCCCGTCTTTCTTGTAGTTAATCGGCTGCGTTTCTGTAGTATCAAGGCGGATTTTTGGTAAGCTCATTAGTTCGGCGCAAGGTTTCCAGCTAATAATTTTTGATAGCTCGACGGAGGTGTTGTACGTTTTGAGCTTATTTCCGGTTTATATTCGAAGTTGAGTTCCATATTCAGCACACAATCGCCGTCTTGCGGACTATGCTTCCTGAACCGTTAACCCATCTCTCGAGTTTCGCTTCATTCAACCACGAATATTTGAAACCGCACGATACGATAAACGCCGTTGCCAAAGCAGGCTCCCACTTCCACGGCATCGTTGAGCTCTCATTCGGCGCCCCCACCAAATCCACACCATCTTCGGACGCGTTCACTATTACGGGCTCGGAAGGCTGGATGACCGTCAACTTTACCAACGTCGAGGGAACGGGGCAGGTGCTCCGCATCCGTATCAAACGCGTGGTAAAGTTCGAGGGAAAGCCAACCGAGGAGGTGGAAGAGGTCATCGATAAGCCAATAAAGGGTGTACAGGCAGAGTTTGGCAGTTTCTTCGACGCCATTAGTGGGAAGGAGGCGCTGGATATCGGTGATCCCCTTGGAGCGCTGAACGATGTCGCGTTTATCCAGGCGGGATTGAACAGTGGAGGAGAATTGGTTGATCTGGTTAAGCTGGTGTCCGAGGGGAAGTGAAGGAGTGTTTATGTTATTGTACTATTGTAAATCTTCAAATGTACGCCAAGTTTCTTGTTCATGAATGTACCTACTTTTTCCTGGTCTTCACTCCCCTCCGTCTGATTCAGGGTGCCTGAATCTGTTGATTTACAGCTTTCCCAGGATATTCGTGCAGTACTAGACTCGAACCAGTCGTTATTTCACTATTTATGATAATCGATAAATAGGACGTGTCAATAACCAAACGACTGTCTTTGAGAGTTACACCGCGGACTAGTGCTGTCCATTAATATAATACGGAATAATATATTATTAATATATTAATGATACTACGAATACGATATGGCTCTGGGACAACCTACATAATATTAATATGGCATAATATAATACGATATGATATGAATATAATATGATATGGTGCTCAGCATATTATTATATTATTTCCATATTATGGTAGGCCACAAACTTCCATCTGACACCCAAATCATGCAAAATTTTCGATGAGCTGATCCTATTGAGGTCGTGAGAAAATCATTTCCGGCCTCAGCAGGCCCAAAAACCACTGAAAACAGCGGCAAATTCCGAATGATTGCTTAAAGGGGTAATTCGCCCCTATCAAATATTCATACACTAGAGATTCTTGCAATCCTAGAGTAATTAGAGACGTTAATCTGCCAAGGACCCTTAGCTATGTGTATTATAACAGAAGAATAGCTAATATATGAACTTTCCCAGGGTCTCGACACCAGAACTACTCAGAACATGAGCCTCACAGAATATTATTAATATATTATTGATATATTCTAATATGTATTAATACATACGCAGATAATATAATACAAATACGATACAGAGGCATGATACGATAAGGATCTAATATGATATGGCAAAAATCATATTAATATCGTATTATGGACAGCACTACCGCGGACTGGTTCGAGTCTAGTGCAGTACCTTGATCCCCACGATTCTACCTGACTTTTCGAGCTTGGCGACCTCCAGCGCTTTCGATATCTCCGCCATTTTTTCGGTATTGATACCAGAATCCACGTTTTTAACCACGGCAAGAATTGATGAAGCTCTTCATGCAGCCTATGCAATTCTTTCTTTGCTTCGACGAATCGCTCTGGTGCCGTGGCATCAACGACGACCATATACGCGTGAGCATTCCATAGAACTGGAGACTTCAGCATAATTTCATTGTCGCTGCTGAACGACCCACGCGACCTCCAGAGTGGTCGAATTTTTTATTGTGGCTAGCGGCAGCATTACGCACCGACTTGCTAGGCACCGTACTCGGATGATACACTCAGCGAGTACGGATTCAGTGCGCACGGGCGGGATATGGGTCCGTTCCTCATCTCTAATTTGCCTTCCTTCTCCCTTTCCGCCCTTTCTTCATCTGCTTCGCTTGTTCCACTCCCTAGTCTATATACTTACCCACCGTCCCCTCTGGAGAAGGCCGTTCCAGCACGCATCCGTGACGGTCTTCGCCCGCACCTCTTTCTTCGCTTACCTCCCCCCCTTCACGCCGTTGCTGGGCATACGCCGCGACAATCACTGCCGCCTGCTTCCCGCACAGGCCACCGGTAGGACCAAGACAGCGTACACCATGCACCGCGCGACTACGCGATGTGCAGGGCGACTCGCCGACTCCGATGTCGCCGCCTGCGAGCTCTGCCGTTCCCGAGGCGGTGCCACGCCGGAGTGCACCTTCGCCCTGTCTCGCACCACCGGCTGCATGCACAGCACGCGACGTTGGCGGTCCTCACGTTCCTCGCCTCCCCCGCGCACTGCGACCGCTTTCACCAGTATACTGCCGTCACCGCTCGATGCCTGCCTTCTTCGGCTCCTTGCGCGCCAAACATGTCTCTAGCAAGTATCGACGCTCCCCGCTCCACACATCTCCGACACGACACAGACCCTGCGCTCCCCGTCGCCCACACCGCCTTCATCGCCTCCCCCACGCGCCGTGCCCATCCCTCCGCTCAAAACCTCGGCCTGCCACGTACTGTGAATGCCACGGTCACCACCCCCGGTGTGCACCGCACACGCTGCAGCCGTTCCCTGTTGCCCCGTAACCCGCAGTCTGCAACGTCGATTCTCAGCTTCTCACAGCCCCGCCCACTAGCAACTCCACCTGCCGCTCATTTCAGCGCGAGCCACACCACAGCGCAGAGATTGCCCATCGCCAGCGCTCACCGCTTCTGCCGCGCTGACACGGTTGCGCGCGCTGGTAGGCGCACCTCGCGCTGCCACCAGCGCCTGCCTTCCGCGCTAAGAAATTCAGACAAGCGCGGATGGGCACTGTGGGCAGTACGCTGCCCCGGGATCTCAGATCGCACCGTGGCTCGTTCAGGTGGGACCCCGATAAGGCTCCAACCTTTTAGTTTTCATTTACGAAGGCCCGTAAACTAAACGGTTAAAAAATCCAAAACGTTTACAAACGTTTGTAAACCGTTTAAAAACAAATATTTAACAAGATATATTGATTGGGCACGGAAGACTGCAGTTCTGACCTCAATGAAGAAACTGGGTGTCTCTCACCGTTTGCGAATTTCAGGCATAATTTCAGCAGCATGTTGGCCTGCATAGACCAGTGGGCTCCCCCCCGATGTAGATGTACTGCCTTCGGGAAACCGAAGTCCGAGATGACCGGAGTTGCTATCGAACCAAGCGCGAGGCTATGCGCAGCACAGAAACAGCTTGGATTTGTGTTCAAATTGAAGTCCCAGGCATAGGCACATAGTTTCTGAGTGAAACTGAACAGTGAATCAATGTACATAGTCAGTTGAAAATGCCTGCAAATATTACTGTTTAAACCGTTTGTAAACTGTTTGCAAAACGTTTACCGAGGCCCGTAAACTAAAAGGATTATTAATCCGTTTACAAACGTTTATAAACGTTTGAAAACAAAAACGGTTGGAGCTTTAGACCCCGAGCGCCACGCACACAGGGAAGGGTACTGCGTGAATGCAGGACAAATCAAATACCCATTCTGACGCACGTTACTTTTACGCTCGGCTTAAGTTCACTTTCCACGTTCTCTTTCTCTTTTACATCCTACGTTTTTTAAAAAAAAAGCGTTTTTCAGCTTAATATATGGGCATGTATCGATACCTTGAAAATCGTCGGGTTCGGTGTCCTTTCTCCGATTGTGACAAGGAGGGTTGTAAAGGCAGAATTGGTGAACATTTTAATTAACCGTTCTTTATGACTAGGTGAGTTCCGAGAATAAATTCACGGGAGGTAACATCGACAAGTTTCTTTTTGAGCGTTAACCGCTCTCACGAATAAATGCTTGGCAAGACCGTCGATCACTGGATGTTTCCTAGTGGACCAATACTGCCATTACTTTCCTTCGAGATTGGCTAGGATCCCGACATCAGATTCATGTCCCTAATGTCTCGCACCGCTTGGTAACAATGTTTTCTGCAATCTTGAAGACTCATTTTTGAGTTCAGGCTGTTCAACAAGGGGTAACACTTTTGGCGGCAAATTCTCCGGAACAATGCTAAAACGCAAGAAGTTCCTTCCTTCCTTCCTTACGGGTAGATACATCAGCCGTCATCCCACGTCGAAAAAATTATACCATTTCCCTCAGTATCTATACGCCGCCAATTTTGACCGTTCAAAAGGGTCAGTATTGCATTCCGGTGATATTCGGGACATTGACCACAGGAGTAGGCAAGGAAAGTGTTTACTACTATAACACCTCCCTCTAGCAACCTCAAGGAAGGATATTTCCAATTTGGAAAGGGTCAAAGAAAGGGTCAAACTTGGTCAACCGGGTTGACCTGTGGTCAGAGGTCAAGCTTGGTCAACCGCGGTTGACCTTTGACCTGTTTCAGACAACACTGGTCTGTGGGACTGTGACCCTTGACCTCGATTACTGAGGATATAGAAGATGCGGCACATTCAGTAAAATTATAACAGCGGCATATTGAATGAAAGGTGGCTCAGAGCTGTCTTTGAATTACAAAAGAGCCACATTTAGCTCAACCGAGCCTGAGGCACTTGACACTTGGGGAGAACTCTAGTCTGTTGGTTACCTCCAAGGGCAGAGCCAGGAATAAATCTACAAGCTATGTGCACTTAGAAACTCAACCCGCGCTCTGCAATTTTAGCAAGAGGCCGCTGTATTGAACCCGTCCATTGTAATTCCCTACAATGGACTCCTTCCCCGTGAAACCATATAGTCCACTCGATTGTCATCATCGCTCGTTCTTCCTTCTAAAGGGTGGTCAAAAACCTGCATTGAGCTCTTGCGTGTTTGCCACTTTTTTTTTATTTCAGCACCCTCGTACACCTATGTACGAGTGAGAACCCTGGATTTTCTGAGGACAGAGCAGAAGATAAGAAAAGTGGGGTCCATGGTCAACAAAAATGTGGGTAAAATCTTGCTGGCAGAATGTGAACGTAAAAATACGTGAACGATAGAGAGGTGGCGATCGTCGCTCTCACTCCGGGACCCCTACAAGATTCACACAACGCAAAGCGAGGCGCCTTTCTCTCCATTGGACATGATGGGCAAGAGGCCGATGGCAGACCGCACCCGGACGGGATCATCCTTGGGCAGAGTGAAAGAGAATTTGCCAACAAGCTCGCATATGATCACCTGCATCTCCAATATCCTGCTCACCTCAAGGTAAATCAATCAATTACTACCGTTTATGAAGGAACGACTCACGCAAAACGCCAGCTGCGTCGAACAGACTGTTAGTAAATTGAACTGGGCTTCTCAGAGATCTCACCCTAGACAAGTGCGCAGGCCGCCTAAAAAGCTCAACCTAAATTCATCACCTCAACTATGATGTCGCAAGGGAAACAAGGAAATCCACGGACAGATTAGCATATGGTCCTACACTGGTTTCACCCTTGTAGGGCGACCTTTCAAGCCACCGCTGGGGCTTGAACTCATGTGAATCAGCGCCCCAGAAGGATTCAAGTCTAAGACATATGAATCAATGTGAGGAGCTCGAAGGAGGAGTCTAATGCAGAGCAAGGATGCACCTTTGGAATGAAGCAATCGCCATGGTCACAAACTGGCCCTTGCGAACAGGGATCTGTGTAATGATTTCTTCCGTTGAGGTCTTGATGCCCTCCATAATAGGAATGACCGCGTCTGCGAGGGCGACACGGTCCTCAAGAGCCACCGCCGGATAGAGTCGGAGCGTCTCCTACGCACCGTGAGCATAGGTCAGCTTGAATCCCCGACTATCGCGCCTAAAAGACGGCTGCCATACCTTTATGAATGCATTGAGCAGGGGCATGCTATCATATGGGACGTTGTGGGGATTAGCTCCAAGATTGGACTGGATTTCGGCGCGCAGTTGATTCTGGAAATGGGAATGCATGGCGAGCTCCACCAACCCGAACGCCACTGCATTCGCCTAAATACGGAACGGCGTTTAGAAAATACTACAACTGAAAGCAGGAGGTAAATTGGTCACCGTGGTTTCTTGGCCCACAATGAGAATGAGCGAAGTCTGAGCCACGACCACCTCCTCGCTCATCCCTTTCTTCGTGCTGTCCGACTAGACGGGATTGACTGAGGAATTCCTGTCAATCGAACGGGCGAAGAACAAACAGAAACTTACGAAGCTGGCCATAAAAATCGCTGTCAATCTCTAGCCCCTGTCACGCCGCATCCATCTTCTCCCGTACTACCCGACGCCCAAGATCTTCCGCAAGATACCTTGCCTTGCGAATGGCCCTAAAGGCACGAGTTGGAAGATAAAACGCCGCGTTGAAGACTGAGATGGGCAAGAGTGCGCCGAGGGCGTTGGCTAGAATCTGTGCTGCAGATTGACTGGAGGCCAGCATCCTGGGAGCACAGCCATCATCAAAGGAGTCGTTGGACCTAAAATAGCCCTTACACTATCTCAGAGTTATTCGCCACGAATTCCTCTCCTAAACCTTCAGTCGAACAGCCCAGGACAGCTATATAATCGTCAGAACGAATTTCAACCGTAGTTATAATCATACGTAACCATACCTTCGCTAATTGCGCCCAGAGTCGCAGTGCTGAGCAGAGGCGAGATATTGATCGATGATGCAGAGGATTGTTCCAACTGCTCGGTCAGCTAGGGATGCGAAAGGTGTGAGGAGGGAGACCGAGCAAATGCACAGTCAAATATCGTCACCACATGTGCCATCTTTTCGAAAATGGGTTGATAATTCCTTACAGCGGCAGCGGTAAAGCCAGTGTTCAGTGCAGCGTGGAGCCGTCTGTGGGTGTCTCCTGTGGTGCTATCACGCTCAGCATCCAAAGACTATCGTAAGTTACCGTGTACTTACCCCTCACGGTCGAGACGCTTTTCATCCCGTAGAGCAAATGTCCGAAATTTTCTAGGATTGGCGCATGCACGAACTGCGCGCTGTTCAAGATGTATTGAAATGCAAGCGGGTCGGAGACCATCAAACGGTCTTGCTGCGGGGGGCATGAAGTCATAAACAGATATCGGTGGAACGAGCTCACCCCGAAGCATTCCTTGAGGCGATAGATCGGTCCGTACAGTTTCAGCCAGGTGAATTCGTAGTCGCCGTAATTTGCAGGCAGGAGTAGCTGCAGCGTATTGCCTGGATAAATGGTTCCATTAGGCTGGTACAGTCGCAATGAGTCGCTTCGCCGACCGAAGATCCACGATGGTGATGGTGGACCTGGGATATTCTCGATGCCGCTTT
Organism: Mycena venus; assembly: GCA_014462655.1. Lineage (NCBI taxonomy): Eukaryota > Fungi > Basidiomycota > Agaricomycetes > Agaricales > Mycenaceae > Glaucomycena > Glaucomycena venus. The sequence goes on along the minus strand of JACAZI010000007.1, from coordinate 4,081,324 downwards.
TGCGATGAAGGACCCGATACAATGCCACGGCGACGATCACAGTGATGAGAATGGTTGCAGAGCTCATGGTGAGGTATGTGGGCGAAGGAGATGGGTGTTGGTGCAAGAGAGTTGTAATGTGCGATAAGTTAAACGCCTGCCGTGAGCTTATCACCTGAGGTCCGCAAGACCCACGTTCTATCACCTAAGAGACCGCGGTTTTTATGACTAATGGACCTCTCAGGTCCCTTCTTTTGTGGTAGCACAATGTACCTAAGAGGTCCTGCAATGTCGGAGGGGAAGGAGGCCTATTTACGTCTTCAGCTGAAAAGGGATAAATGGTCCTGCACATGTGAGCAACTTCATCACTGGCATCTCCCGAACAGGTCTCCGCAGTTGGATGTCTGTACAGGTGTCGATGGCAGCCTCCGTCATGCCCTGCCTGTGTGTTCTGGTCAATCTGCCTTCTTTCCCTTGATTCCTATGATCAAATATTTCATTTTTCCAGAGCTTAGGTAGGTTTAGAGGTATCCTCTGCCTTGAATTCATGAAACTGGGGCACATCCGAGGCCTCTGTTTTCGGCATTTGACAGCACATAATACATTCCAGGATGTTCCGTAGATCTCGAGGTCTGCTGACAGGCCTATTCTCGGAACAAATCATAAAAAAGAATCCGGAATCTGGGGCACAAGTGAGTCTATGAACCAAATGGAGGCCTCCAATTTGCATCACCCCTGCAATTTGATGGATATTCTGGGCTCTGTGCAACCCAAGCAATGAATATTAAGGCTTAAAATTACTAAATTGCAGGGGTGAGGCAGATTGGAGGCCTCCATTTGGTCCATAGACTCACTTGTGCCCCAGATCCCGGATTCTTTTATGATCTGTTTCGAGAATAGGCCTATCAGCAGACCTTGAGATCTACGGAACATCCTGGAATGCATTGTGTGCTGTTAAATGCCAAAAACAGAGGCCTCGGCTGTGCCCCAGTTTCATGAATTCAAGGCAGAGGATACCTCTAACCATACCTAAGTTCTGGAAAAACGAAATATTTGATGATAGGACTCGAGGGAAAGAAGCCAGGTTGGCCAGAACACATAGGCAGGGCATGACGGAGGCCGCCATCGACGCCCGTACAAACATCCAACTGTGGGAACGTGTCGGGAGATGCCAGTGATGAAGTTGCTCACACGTGCAGGACCATTTATCCCTTTTCGGCTGAAGACGTAAATAGGCCTCCCTCACCTCCGACGTTGCAGGACCTCTTAGGTATGTTGTGCTACCAAAAAAAGAAGGGACCTAAGAGGTCCATTAGTCATAGAAACCGCAGTCTCTTAGGTGCACCTCGTTCTATCGCCATTATGATACAAGAGATCGGATCCAGAGGTACATATCGGCAATGCCGGAATTCATCCCCACGCCCGAATTTTATTGAGGTAGCACTGGCGAGAAATTCGTCAAAGTTGTGAGACGGAATCTATGTGAGCCGGGACGAAGACCTTGTGCGTGAGTTGAACCGATTGATCATAGTTATGTTGTTATTTCTGTATCGAATACTTTCTTTCTCAAAGGCTGTCTTATTCGGATCAGGCCTCATCGGCAGGAAATTTGAGCCCCACGAACCGATCGTGGGATTTGTTTCAAGGACAGAATTGAGCGCTCGAAGAGGCTGGTTCTGCCTGCGTTTTCAAGGCGGATCAAGAGAATCTCTGTTCAGAGAACATCAATTTCGCTTTAAAGCAGAATAAGAGTCTGAGTTGCGTATATAGAATGGTACAGCTTCCGTCACCGGGCTTGAAGTTCGGGTCTTGCAGCTTAGCCAAATGCGTGTTAAATTTCACATTCCCTGCCTGACCTTGTTCGTACAGGCGAGCGGTAAGGTCGTTGCCTTGGGGGACGTTTTTGTACAAGATGTCCTGATGGCGTTGCGAGAACTGCAAGTTATTGTTGGCGGCATCCTGCTGGATCACAGCGTATTGTTGGAAGTTGTCGGTGATAAAGATGTCTAGAGATTATATGGGCTCAACGTTGCGCGACTAACAAGTGCGGCGGAAACACTCACCAGTCGGCCCGTTCAGAGGCCTATAGCGAGACACAGTCAGTGTTACTGATTCTCGATAGGCACCGACACATCATACCCAGCAATCATTAGACTCGTGACCAGTCTGCCTGCGAATGGCAACGAATGTGGCGAGCACGTTGCCGCAGGCAGACTGGTACTTCTCGGATGCTGTCAAAGGGCTGAACACGGAGTTTGAATTTTTGGCGGGTGCCAATCGCTGGCATTTGGTGGCTGTGCTATGCCATCAATCTTCGCTCAAATTCGACCCTCTAGTATGCCCCCCGCGACGCACTTGATACAGATTCTGAAGAGACAGAATTTGAGAAAAGACAAAATAAATATAATGTTCTCTTTGAAATTTCTAAATTTGACTTGAATTGAGTCCAGAACGAAGTAAAAGAAAGAATTTCAAACTCCGCGCTCAGACCTTTGACAGCATCCGAGAAGTACCAGCCTGCCTGCGGCAACGTGCTCGCCACATTTGTTGCTGCTCGCAGGCAGGCTGGTTACGAGCCTAAGCAATCATGTCGTTCTTGAATAGTGCTGCAGCCTGCACTGCAAAGGGACCAGTGGTAACCACAACTTGATTGGGGTTCTGATTGAATAGTTGGGACTGAGAGTAAATCAGTATGTGCTCAGCGCAGTTATGGGAAGATCCCCACCGCCTTCCGATCAGCAGTCTCTCCAGGGAAAGTGTGAACTTTCGTTCTATAAACAGTCAATCAGTTCAAGTTGAGCAAGAGCCAGTTTCATACCCCGATCCGGACCAATTAAACTCTGAACCAAGGTCAGCATGCGCTACCAGACGAAATGCATAACAAGCTCACCGACAACATCCACAGACTTTGGTCTTTTTCCAGGAATGCCGTAGCACGCAAACTGAAAAAAAAGGAAGGAAGGAAAATCATTGGCGAGGTTTCAATAAGGAAAGCAGGTATTGTACCTGGGCTGCCGCCACAAGACTGTCAGTAAGATAAAAGCCCCCTTCCACCTCTGGTGAATTGCATGAAAACCATGTTAACAAAATCGGATTCACTCGTACCGGGCTTGTGGTTGAAGTCTCCAGTGCTGCGAGTCTTGGAAAGATCAACGCCGCTGGAAGCAAGCGATGCTGTAGTCTGGTGTTTACCGCAAGGATCCAATCGTGTACCACAACTATTACATGATCTATAGCGGTGCAAGCACCGGTCCCCTACTCTGTTTTTTTTTAACTTTGTTCTACTTCTTTGAAAGTAAAATCAATTGAATCGTAAGCTTTATTTGTGACAAAACTCAGACAAGCAAGTGGAGAGACCAGGGGAAATCAGATACTTGAGTGGTTTGAGCTACCTTACAGCGCCAGGAAAGTGACAATGGTGGGTGCACAATATTAACAACAGCGGATGCCAATTCTTTGGACTAGCATCATGGCGCAACTATGCTAGACATGGGAGGAATATATAAGTAAGAATTTGGAGCCATCACGAGGAAAACGTGAATAGAGAGTATGCGGTGGAGCCATCCGGCACCACCAGATGGCTCATCAGGCATGCGGTACTGGGTGGCTATGTGATCCGGTGGCTGTTTGGAAGCCTGCCTGTTATGGTGTGTATTGAGCATGTATTAAGCGTGTAAGACCCCTGAATCTACATCACTTCCTTTATATTCCTTGTCCTTGCTTCCTTCTCTGTCTGAATCACGATTCCTCTCGGAGTTTGGGAAAGCGCTCGGGGAAGTAGTTTCCGGCACTCTGCCGGTGCTCGCATGCATATGGGAATGTGTTTTTATGGGCATAGTGCATGTATGAAGTCAACAATTAATTTTTTCCACACCACCCAAACAGCCACCAAATGACATAGCCACTCAGTACCGCATGCCTGTTGAGCCATCCGGTGGCGCCGGATGGCTCCACCGCATACTCTCTAATATTTGAGCAACTCATCTATTGTGTGGAGCTTTTGCTCTATTCATGAAATCTCGGCGTCACAAGAGCGTTCTCCGTGAATATTTGAACAACTGAACAATTATGTGGAGCTTTTGTTCAATTCATGAGATCTCAGCATCATATGAGACTCCATGAATATATGAACAACTGAACAACTGTGTGGAGCTTTTGTTCAATTAGTGAGATCTCAACACCACATGGTTTTGTTGCACCAATCAGAGCACAGAACAAATCAATGACATACAATGACGTGCAAACTGCAGTAGATTTTGCGGGCGGTTTCAAAGAACTCGGACACAGAACCCTTCTCTGTTGCACAGAGTAGGGGATTGATCTCATGTAAGCAAAGTCCGAGTCGCATAAATTGTGCTTGAAGGACATGTTATTTTGTCAGATTCTAGTGCAAAGTAAGTTAAATGGATTGTATCTAGACTTCTGTCTTTTTAGAATTTTGAGATATGTGGTAGAACCTGTTTTTGTGGAATCAGTGCTTGTGGTCCGAAGGCCGAAGAAGGCCGATGCACGGGTTGTTGAAAATACAGAGGGACATCAATAAACTGCATTATAATTTTCTACTAGTTTCAAAATGTGTTATTAACACTGGTAGAGGTGAAATCTAGGCTACCAGAGGGTTGTGAATGCAGAAAACTTAAAAAAGAGTAAATGTTCGCCGTGGGTTTCGAACCACAGCTTACATGAGATCACGTAATAGTGCGGGTACGCGATCCAACCCCCGTGGTAAATCACAGACTCTATATAGCAAGGTACGAGCGTTGATATAGAGCGTCTGGCTTGAGAGACTAGCGATGCTGCGCTTGCGGCGGTCGTCCCTAGAAAAGCGTTACAGAGCCGTCTCCAGACAGGTGGCTAACGGAAGCTCGCGCTTCAAGTTCGAGTTCACGTGCTTCAAGGTCCTCAAACTCGCGAGCCTCAATCTGCGCGAGGGTGCACTTCGGCAGCTTCGAGGGCTTGGCTGACGCGGCCGGCTTTGTCGCTGATGTGGTCGGGGGTTTTTTGGCTGGTACGGCGGTTGTTGGCTGGGAGGGAATTTAAATGCTATTTAATGACGGTAAAATTCTGAAGTATACTTTTTTGGCAGGCCCTGCGGGCTTCTTCGCAGCAGTTGTGGGCTAGGAAGAGAATTAAATGATGTGAAGAACAAAGTTTGTGGGTCGTCCTTTCTTAGCGGGTGCCGCGGGCTTCTTTGCCGCGGTTGTGGGCTGGGAACGACATTTAAACACTGCGAAGTGAGCGGCACATCTGAGTAATACCTTCTTGGAAGCCGTTGCAGGTTTCTTTGCAGCGGTCGTCGGCTACGGAGGGAGTTCAACCCAGTTCAACCCATGCAATGGCCCGTTGTGGATGAAATTGCAACAAACCTTCTTGGCAGCGGTTGTGGGTTTCTTAGCGGCGGTTGTCGGCTAAGGAGGAAGTTCAAGTGCCGTTGAAGAAAGTAAAAATTTCTCAACGAACCTTCTTAGCAGCCGTTGCGGGCTTCTTAGCAGCAGTTGTTGGCTAGAGAGGGAGTTCAACAAATGCCACATTTTCGATTGAATAATCTTATTGACCAACCTTATTTGCGGCTACCACTGGTTGAACATTTCAAGTTTTTCAGTAAAAATTCTAGTGAAAAATGTTTTGAATTTTACAGCAATTTTTCAGTGAAAAACCAGGTGAAAAACTTGAAACTATTTAATGACATTTTTGAACTTCAAAACATTTTCACCATTTTTTCAGAAATTTTTCACAAGGTTCAAAAAATTCACAAAAATGTTTCAAATTTTTCACCCAGTTTTTCACTGAAAAATTGCTGTAAAATTCAAAATATTTTTCACCAAAATTTTCAGTGAAAAACTTGAAATGTTCAACCAGTGTACGGGCTGTGGACCAGGTTTGAATGATGTTGAAAATGGGGAGGAACATTCAGGCGAACCTTCTTAGCAGCCACAGGTTTCGCAGCAGGCTTTTTGGTGATCGGTTTCGCAACGGGCTTTTTTGGGACGGATTTGAATGATATTGAAATAAATAAGGGATTCAGGCGTACTTTCTTCGCAGCCGCAGGCTTTTTGGCGACTGGTTTCGCGACAGGCTTTTTTGGCGGCCGGTTTCGTAACAGGCTTCTTGGCGGCCGGCTTCGCAACGGGCTTCTTTGCGACTGTGGATTCGCATTGTAATGAATAAAATAAGCTTCCACAGCGTCGATAAATGACATGAGAATTACTTGCCTGGCTTCTTCGCGACGGGCTTTTTCTGCAGGCAAATTAGGATGAGGAAACGAAACAGGAAGACACGAAGAACATAACTTACGGCTACCGGTTTCGCTTTCACGGGTGCCTTGACGGGTTTCTTAGCAGCCACCTTTGCCTTTCGCACCTCCAAAGCCTGAAGATTCCGCTCAATTTGGGTACGGTACCATAATTGATTGAATAGGACGCACGAATTCATCCCCGGCCTGAGCATTAGGCACCGGAGCGGCAAACGTGTCGAGGGATAGGAGGAGAGCAAACACGATGGAGAATGGTATACGCATAGCGGGCGACTAAAGAAAAAATGGATCAACCAAAAGAAGGCGGCGGGAGAAAAGAAAAAGAGAATGGAACAGAAAGAAAAGGAAAAAAAAGTGGCACAGCCAGGGAGGAAAGAGAATGGGTGGCTTGGTCTCTTTCGCTGCTTTTAAAAAGACCAGAGCTCTTGCGGATCATTGTATTCAGTTAGTCTCTTTCGTGAGTTTTGCATGGTAACAACGATGGTTTGAGATCATGTACATCAGAATCAGATTCAGGGCGCGCCGCGTCTGGGCGAGCACAGCCTTTACGTGAAATTCTAGTTCTAAGTTTGCCCCCAAGGGTTCTCTTCAGCTCTTGATGATGGAAGTTTAGTGTGGGTTGGGATGTGAAATATAACGCAGAACCCACCACACTATTCCAGAATAGTCGAAATTGAAGAGAGTACTTCTCCACACAAAATATATCCACACATCCGCTTTTGTCCGCTCTGTCCGCTAACCGAAGACGTGCGGCGGTCTGCGGCGGTACGTAGAAATTAACGGATGAACGGAGATTCTCTTGGCACTATTGGACATTTATAGGTCTCCGCAGGTCTCCGCAAAAGGCCTGGTCATCCCAACAGCGCTCGGAGGCCCGGCCCCCGGTCACTGCCTATGAACTAGCTCCAGAATAGAGTAAAACACGGCCTCAAAATCGATGTTTTTGCTTCCGGGATATAGAGTAGAAGTTCTAGGGAACGAAACCGTCCGTTTTACGGCGACGGCGTAAAAAAATACGCCCGTAAGCATAAATAATTTTCGTCAATACGGTCCGTGTAATTTGGACTCGTACCCGTACCGTACCCGTCCGTTACTGCCGTATCTCAATTCCCCTGATGCATCTGAGAACTCTCAGCAGTTTTATCTGAGCTCAAAACTGATTCTCTTAGCTAGCTTGACGTACCAATGGATATTGAAAGCTTCCAGCGAAGCGCTAGGCATCACCCGTAATAACCTGTCTAAAAACGGCCGTATTTTTGGATGAGAATTGGCCAGACGGTACAGGGCTGTAACTGTGTTTATGGCCTGTCTTCCCGTTAATTTACGGGACGGTTCATGCCCTAAGTAAAACAGCCTCCGAGTCGAAGGACGCAATCTCGCTCCGGAATGGAATACTGTAAAACGCGCCGCAGGTCGAGGTGTAGTACCGCCATAGCCTAGAAATGTTTTGTTCAACCTCATGCGCAAAGGAACCAAGTCGCTCTGATGAAGTGGCCATCCGATTGAAGGTTTGCATGTCAGTAAACAGGTGGTGGGTGACACATGGAAACCAGCGGCTGCCGCATCTGCAGATCGCAGATCAGAGTACACCGGATCCAGATCCCCGAAATCGGAGAAACGTTCTGCCACACTCTTCACAATATAATAAATGCCAGCTAAACTTTCCATCACAGTACCGATCGCCGGCTCGGACTTGCATGCGGCGCAAATTATCCACACCAACTTGCCTATCTAGAGGAAAAAGTGATAAATCAGTTGTTGAAGAACAAGAAGTTCCGCACCTCGATACAGTTACTTCGAGATGAACTTCGTGGGATAGAGGATACGGTCTCCGCTCGAGAGCGAATGCTTTCCATCACAAGGTCGCGTTCTTTTGAATAGCAACTCTGTTGCGGATACGAGGGAGATGATCTTTCGGTCAATATAGCCCAAGCACTTTTCAGAACTAATCTGAACCTCTATAGAGGACGAAATGGCCCGTTAGAATCGTTCGCGTGAACCAAGGAATGTAAAACCTGCGGGGAGAAGTCCTGCCGATAAGGTTTTCTCAGTGCTGGAAAACTCGAATATAGTCTGCAAAAAAATGTGGACAAGGTACTACACCAATTTCAGGTCACGCATCATCTGGATAAGAGTTGTGTTCAAAGTGAATATGAAAACCGTCGCAAAGGATAGGTAATTCACCTTGGGAGCAGGCAGAAGACGGCCATTGCTCGGAGACGACAACTCGAACTGCGCCTGAACCGAACTTTTGCCACCACTATGAGGACAGTGAATGTCGTACGCTACAATCACCGTCCATACGAGGGAGGTCAAGCGACCCAGAAGCCCCCTAGATGGCCGACTTAGACATGGTAAAGGACCTAGGATGTGTGGGGTCCTACGAGAGAGGTCTTGAGCTCCTCCGCTTGCTGCCGCTAGGACGGGTCAGCCATTGTCTCTTAAAAAGAAAATAAGACATACAAGACCATGTCGAACGATGCAGGAGGAAGGTGTCTCTGGTCCCGCCTTTTGAAAAGCGGAAGGAGCGAGGGGGGCTGACCGGCCATTCGTTAAATGACGGAATTTGGAACAAAGCTCGAGGATGGAATTTAGAATGTAAATCACGAGCCTGCTTACCCCTGGGGATGACAAAATGGAGAGATGCTCTATTGGTGGGTTTGAATGTCAGCCGAAGAGTTTCGACCCTACAAAATCTAGGCTTGAGGCTGAAGGGAAAATATATAACAAAGGACTACGCTGCTCGTTTCCTCTGAAAGTGAATCGAACGACGAATCGTTGTCTTCTTGTGACGCCTGCATCTTCCTTAATTCTTGAGAGAGGTTATGCCTGCATAGGATACTGTGAGGAGTCATATCGAAAATGTGGGTGATGAGGATGGCATTACTGTGGGATACGATCTTGGAGTGAGGCAAAGCCTTTGGTTTGCTGTAGCCGACATTCTCATCAACATTTTCGTAAAGTGTAGTGATCTTCGCCAGCAGGGACGCGAGGAGACGACGTAGCCAATTCAGAGTGTGCTCCGCGTTGCAGCGTTGCTGATTCCACTCTGCACTAATGAAGGTGAAAAACTCTGAGGCAGGATGAGGATGCCGCCGAGCGTCGCTCGCTTATCCATGGCCTTGAAGACAGCGCAAAGCACCACGTTCGAGTGCAACAGCTCTTTGACATGCTGCACACCACGTTGAGCGTTGAGTGTTGGAGTGAAACGACTCGAACGCGACTAACCGCAGTGAAACCCGCTGGACTTTCCAGTAAGTCCTGTCACTGGTATCGCAAAAAAATGGCGCGTCTGTACCACCGCTTTCTTTGTGATGCGTACAAGTCGAATGGTGACGAGCGCCAACCTTTGTTTGTGGACGTGTCGATGATTAGGAGATTAATTAGCAAGACCGCGGGCGGTCATTGGTTGATGATGGTGGTGGTTGAAGTTTAAATTTGAGACCTCATCGGCAATCACCGAATTTCCGCATTCTCATCTTGGAGGCAAAATCCCATTCTTTCCGCCCCAGAGAGGAGATATGTTGGAATGTCCTACCTTCGATTCCCCGCAGAAAAATTTTGAACTCTGCATGGAAAAAGTCCACAACTATAATAGACTATAATCCACTGAATGAGGATGTGATTGCCTCGAGGCTCGCGATCTGCACCTTACCCCATATGGCGCGCCGATCATGGCCCCCGCTTTAAGCTCAGTTCTCGAAGTCGCAGAATAAAAAAAAGTACATACGATGTGGATAGCGGTCGATTTTGACATTGTGGGTGCTTCGTGGTGGTTAACGCCTATTCTGTCGAACCCTAAGGTACATGCATCATACACGCCGGAATTATTTCCAAGTACCACCCTAGCTTGTAGTGGTAGAGTTGCCTGCAGTGCTTGGGTTTCGAGTCTCAGGAACCCGAGGGTCAGATTCCTCGGAGCGGGAGCCGGACGCCACATATTGCGTCTGCGGTGATCTTTCAGAGCCACTCCTCTGGGATGCTGAAGTTTCAAAGCCATTCAATGGCTGTATTTTTGTTGTTGTTTACTGTTCTTCATTTTTTCTTCCTGAAAAAGCATGGCAGCAAGTCTTAAAAATTGGGCCTTTGCTACTCCCAATCATCGTGACAAATCATTATTCGGGACGACTCCCATCTACTCGGACACTAGGTCCCTGAATGACTGGGTGTAAGGCTTATACACCAGGTTAACAAAATCAACTAACCGTCCTCCATCGTTCACTCCGGCTTGGATGAAAGCTATCCAGAACCTCGTTCCTGCCAATGTCGTTGAAAAAACTACCATGCTCTGCCTGTGTACCGGCACTCGCTGGCGTGTCGTCTTCCACCTTCTCGGTCGGCTTTCCCCCCGCACGCTCGATGCGGTTACGGAGCATCTGTCCCGTTCCCACGACCTTGGCAAAACGAGGCCGGCCTTCGGGGCCCGTAATGGTGAACATGTCCGGTGTTGACTTCGTGTTTTAAAATATTCCTGGTTTAGCGGGGACAAACTTGAGAGACAGTGGGTACACTATTTCCCCGACCCTGTCGCCACTGCAACCGCCTTCAATCTCTCCAAGGCTTCCTCAAAGTCCGGAACCTCGTCCGCCCTCCGCATCGCCCCTCCCCACCGCACCACAGCCTCGCCATCCACCGCAAAGCTCCCAGAAGTCTGCCATCTACTCCCGCTTTCCGTCGGCCTAACCGAGATCCCCTCGTCCTTCCCAAGTCGGTAGGCCGCCCACAGGCCGGCGGGGCTCATGAAATGGGCGAAAGACGAAATCCCCAGACCCCACTGAGCATATAAATCCCGATCCGCGTCGACGAGCATTTCGACCGCATCGGCGCCTCCGACCGCGGCCAGCCAGTGATCGGTCGCACTCTGGTCGCTGTGCGATACGGCGACGAAGCGGGTGTCCGGGGTGTGGGCGGCAGCAGCGCGTAGGGGCTTTGAATGTCTTCTCGGCGACTGTTGTCCCAATGCGTTAGCGGTGACCTTGACCTACACGCGCAGACTTAGAGAAAGAAAATACAAACATGGGCAGCCACAGTGCCGGAGGAAAGTGATTATTATTGGGCGGTTGTCCGGGTTGGGCAGGGGCAGGCGGTCCGACGAAGGCGCCTTGGAGCCGACCTCTGGCGGTGGTTGAGTCGGCTTTGCCTTTGGGACGAATAGAGAATTCAGTTCCTGTCGGAATGTCATTCTGGTTGAGTCTGGGATGAGTGTAGGAGGAAAGATGACGCACAACTGATGCTTCCTTTATAGCGAATGCGTGTGAGATGTTTTGCCCATTCAGGATACTGCGTGGTTCGAAATGATGTTCCCGAGTTGGCAATCATTGACCGCCTCCCGATTTTTATAGAATGGACCTTTTCTGTACCAGAAATAAAAGGACTTGTCATCCATGAATTCGATCGAATATCCAAAATTTATTTTCCCGGGGCAGTTTGACTCGACGAGACAAAAAGTCCAAGTAATCGGAGGCCGCTATACAATAATACAATTTATTCACGGTTACAACGTTAGATTATAAAAGCACACTTCAGCGAGGTCCAAGTACACTTCAAGTCCAAGTCAAATTCACAAGTCAGGTCCGAGTTTAGACGGTGGAGGCCGCGATGCAGCAGACAGTCCCGCAGCTGGATCGAACGCCGGCCAGGCGAAGTGGGCACGCGTACCAACTCAACCTTGCAGGTTCGCCGCCACTAGCCGTACCGCGAGGATGCGGTCCTCCGAGACCATCAGGATCTCGTCGGGGCCGACGCCGCTTTGGCCCCGGCCAACATCCTCCGACGGCGGTGTGTCTGCAAACAGCAGCCGGATATTCGAACCGGGGATCTTCTGCGCGATGGCCCCCGTCTCAACGTGCCAGATCTCGACGAACGACGCTGAGAATGCGAGCACGTATGGCCAGTGAAGGGCTGTTTACTCTTTAGGACTAGCGTCAACCAAAGTCAAGCCGTATAGCACCCACCGAAGCCAGTTGGTGTTCCCTCCCAGGACACCATAAACTCGCTTCGCGAGCCTCTTCCCGATTTGTCCACATAGAATGCGAACTCTATTCGAGATATATCAACGAACAGGTCGATACAAGACGGAGAAAGCGACGCACTGTCATAACAGAGCAGAAAGTCGGTATTCACGCGATATATCGCCATCGGACTGGAAACAACTCGAGGGGCGGTGAAGAAGGGTAACAAGGACCTCTGTTTCAAGAAGCCTAGCGACTTGTCACCGGTGTCGAGGAGCCCCTGCGTTTCCAGCGATTCGAGATCGACAATTTCGAAGCCTCTGGGACACCCGACGCACAACCGCGTCTTGAGATAGTGGAGCGACATCGACTCTACCGGCATGTAGAATTCCTGGCCACGCATGTGTATGAACATCGGAATGAAAATGAAAGCAAGAAACATACTCTGAACGGCTTAAGCGGACCGATCCCACCTTGCAACAGCTTCTTAAAGGTGGGCTGTACGCCTCGCCCACTGCGCGACCTCTGCTCAATCGGCTCCAGGACTTGAATGACCGTGCTCGACTTTGATGACTTGGCGGTGGACACGAGCATGCGGCCAAGGCAGCGCCCGACCTTGAAGAAAGAGATTTCTGTCGAGATCTGCGTCGCGCCCTTGAGATTCGCAGCGGGATCCATCGGGTCCAACGTTTCGAGTGAAAAGGTCAGTACCTGACGCTCTTCGGAGATGGGTCAGCAACTGCGAAATCTCGAGGAAGCAAGAAGAATGCGCACCTGAGAGCACGATGAGGAGCTTGTAATCCTCAATGACATCTACCTGGCTCACGTTGACCAAAGGGAGCACTTTCGTCGGCTCTTTCTCGACCTCCTCCAAGTCCGAGATATATACTCCGTCGTCTGTTCCATACAGGATCCGCCGTCCATTATCTACAGCGGTCAGCGCTGTCCAGATGGAACCGTAAACATGGCTCACTGAAATTGAACGGCACCGCACAATTGACCGTGTTAGCTCGAAAAAAACCCTCGCTGAGGGCTATCGTGTCAAAGACAGCCATGTGAGATGTCGTCTGCTCGATGTGGGAAGAGCGCCCGTCTATTGCAGGGCTGTGCCACACCGGCGATTTCAGCCCGGGAGCTGCCCGTGAGGCATATTCTTGACGTTTAAAGCTGCGGTCACCGACGCACAGGACTCAGGCCACAAAATGTAGGTCGCAGTTGGTCGAAGACTCAGGGCAAGGCACACTGATCGACGATCAACACGATCAAACTTCCGAACTCTTCAAGACCTCTCAGCTTGTGGCCAGGATATTTGAGCACCTTAAGAGACCGCCCGCCTCCGCCGTCACCACGACTGGCTGCCCCACTCGGGCACTCGGGCACTCGATGCATTCTAGAATCTCGCGTATTTCGGACTTGAAAGCGGCTTTGATGCGTCCCAGACACTTTCGCGTCGTCGCCGTGTCCCTAGATCTCTAGATATCTGCAGTTCAACGATCTTTGCACCGCTTTGAAGCGCTAACAACCTTTATGCGGTCTGGCCCAAAGGTTCCCGGACATCCATTTAGCTGCCGCCAACAGGAGTTCGACGGTCTGCCAAAGTTCTAATCTTACAGATCTAGAGGTGAAAAGATGATAGGAAGCTCTTACCCATCGACCCCCAGGATTCCGGAGTGCAGCCAGGGCGCTATAGTGGACTATCCCGGCTAACCCAACGGTCTTACACGCCACCGAACCCTTCCCGCCCCATCTCGAAACTGTCCGCCGACACTAAGCCAACAATATGTTATTCTCCGTTGATGTGATCCTTGTATAGCGGCGAGGCCATAAACCGGTGACGAGGTCATCAAAATCAACGACTTGCTGGCAGCAGGCTGGCAACGGATCCCCGCTGCCAACGGCCTTCTTACCCAGAGCCTTTCAGGTGGGATCCACAGGCCTACATATACAGTACCCCAACCACGACTTTGCCACTGATTTCTTCATGACTGACTTTTCCTGCGATGTTTTGATTGTGCGTTCCCAGCATCTTTGCTCCCGCGGACGTCTTAACTCACCCTATCTAGGTCGGCGCCGGGCCATCTGGCCTAATTCTTGCGCTGTGTCTTTCCATGTCAGGAGTTTCTGTGCGTATAATCGACAAAGAGCCCGTCCATCGGGTCGGCAGGCGTGGCGCGGGAATCACCGTTCGTTCAATTCACTCCGACATCATTTTTTACGAGGAAAATTAACCAAGGTGACAGCCGCGAACCCTAGAAATATTTCAGACACTCGGTGTTCTGGATGACGTGCTAAAGCTCGCGCATAATCCCGTGCCTTTCCAAAGCTACAAGTTGCCAGAGGGGATTGAACCGGAGAAAACATGGGATATGGCACCGACTTTGGAGCCGACGCCGGCTTGCCCATTTGTCTGTGACCTTCTCTCGCTGCGGAATCCCTTCACTTACATTACGTCTGCGCCAGCGCAATTCCATGTTCCTTGGTCAAGACCAAGTGGAAAGCATCCTTCGCGAGCGTCTCAAACCTTATGCGTGCGCCGTTGAGCTGGGAACGGAGTTAATTGGATTCGAACAACACGATGACCGTGTCTGTGCAACCATCTCGGTTGCTGGCGCGGAGGAGGAGATCAATGTGAAGTACCTCGTCGGAGCGGACGGCGCAAAGGGTTTGCGTTTTTTTTTCTTCGCGCAACTACTCGTGATAGTTGATTTCATAATATCAGGAATTGTGCGCAACCAGCTCGGCCTTTCATTTCTGGGTCAAACACGTGAAGAGGATCACCTCGTTATGTCGGATGTGATAATCGAGGATTTGGACTCGGAGGTACGCACATGTTCATTAAATTCGCTACCCCACAATCTCATGCGCAAGCACAGCATGTGCATTTGTGGACCCAGGTAGATGCGACGTAAGTGGATAATTTACCTCGGACCGCTTCGAGGCTTTTCTCAAGGGTCTGAAAAGGATATTGGTCTGGCCGGGACAGACCGAAACGAATCTCTTCAGTGTGCAGTTGGCCGGGACTAAGCTCGAACGCCAGAAGTTGGCCTCGGATCCCGATGAATTGCGCGCTTTTTTCCGGACACATACTGGGCGGGCTGTACGAGATATTATATGGGTCTCGGAGTACATGTCAGTTGAACTTCACGCAAAATTTTTTGGCAGTAGGACGCACGCTTATGTGTTTTAGACCGAATATCCGCATGGTTGACGAGATGAGGAAGGACCGCGCTTTTCTTGTTGGAGGTAGGAGGCGGCAACTGGAAGTTGACAAGACTGGGTTGACTTTTTTTTTGCAGACGCAGCGCATGTTCACAGTCTATTCGGCGGACAAGGCATGAATGCCGGCGTGCAAGACTCGGTGAATATACCATTTTAGCCTGCCTGTCCGGTATCGCTAACTTGCCGCAGTACAACCTTGGCTGGAAACTCGCCGGCGCTCTCCTCGGCCTCACTTCACTCGATCTCCTCTCAACATATTCGGAGGAGCGGCTCCCAGTCATCGCTGAGATGTTGAACAAAACATCCGAACTCCAGGCGAAGGCACTTGAATCCCGCACTCTGAATGACATCTCTCGTTGGAAGCGCAGTAAATCTCTGGATCAGCTCGGCATTAATTATCGTTGGAGCTCCATCGTTGTCGAGGAGAGTCGGACGTCGAGGTACACCGACGAGGTTGTCAGTGCGTACGGTCATGACTTTGATGTGCCGATTCTACTCCCGAGCCGGTGACCGCGCGCCCGATGCTCCAGGGTTAGTGGAGATAGAGGATGGGGGAGGGATCGTCAAGCGGAGTCTCTTCCAGATTTTCAGCTACACGGTCCACACGGTCTTGATATTTTTCCCGCCAGCGGAGCTTTCGGTGGTCAGCGGGATCCTCCGGTTTCTCGCGGACTTCCCGCAGAAGGGGATCATCCATCCCGTGGTTATATATCCTGCTGGTTTCAAGATTCAAGGAAACGGAACCGACGTCGTCCTGTGCGACAGGTATGGCCATGCATGGCGGGCATACGACGTACCAGCGGACAGTGTACATTGCGTCGTGGTTCGCCCGGATGGAATGGTCGGCGCAAAGGTAGCGGGTGTGCCGGGGTTGAGGAAATATTTCGATATCATTTTTCGCGATCGTCATTAATTCGTTCTATTTATTATGTATTATAGGAACTAATAGACTCCATGCAGCGAGGTATGAGCGTTCGTATGGAGCGTCGTCTACGAGACTGATGGACGCATCTTGCGATTCTCGTCTTCAGAATGTTGAAAGATGAATCTTATCCAACATCTTCCCATCAATTCCTTCAAGCTTTTTGACCATTGAAACCTAAGTCCTGAGGTGGACCTCGTCATCGTTGTTATAATTTCAAGGCTGGCCATCGTTGCCACCGCTTGTCAAGTTGTGAGTTTGCTGTCGACTACTCCCAGGCTGCGACTCCCCTCCGATGTGGCCGTCGCTTGGAATGCGAGTCTCCCAGTGAAACAGATCCGTACCCAGAAGTTTGATTTTTTGTTCCGTCAAAGGCCATTCATCGAAGTACGCCGCGCTTGAAGCCAGTCAATTATCCTGTCCAATTGGGACCCCGGTGATTTGACTCTATCTCCTTGGACTTCATTCAACTTGCAGGATAGGGACTGTTATGTCTGATGCGAGTGTCCATAAAGCCGACATGAAGCAGTCGGACAAGAGGTAAGTCGTGTACAGGGGAAGTGCGGGTCAGAAAGAGAAGAATGACGTGCGCCAAAACCATAGTTGCATGCATTTTCGATGTCTACATACTTTGCGCCCGGTAAATCCACTCTCAATGCGAGCGAAATTAGGTCAAGCAAGGAAATTATCCACTGCGGCTACTCGTCTCCTTCAATTCGTATTGGAGGCCTGGCAAAACAAGAGTAAGTTAGGCGTCTGAAGAGGTGAAGGCACAAAAGCTAACGGTCAAATTCCCCAGATCTTCGCTGCGTAATGAAATCCTCGGCTCGCGACCAGTAATCGCTGCCCGTGAGTGCTCCGGTTTTCCAGTCATCGACGAATTGCGAACAGAACATCTGGACAAATCGGGGGTCCTCTGAAAGTTGCCCCAACGCCTCGTGTTCGACAATCATTTCGCTGAGATACCCACGCCTTAACATCACGAGGACGAGAACGCGCAGTGACTTGCACGTTTTTAGTAAAGTCAACGACATGTCGAGGAACCCGGGGATATTGAATGCCAGATGTGTTAGATTCGGAATGAGGGCGAGGTCGAAGTAGGAGTCCGTGGCATTCTGGTCGAAGAGTTCAAGATGCGTAAGGCGAGAGAATAATGGATGTCCAAAATCAATTTGGGCCTTGTGGGCAAACAATTCTTTCAGATCGCAATAAAGGCGCTTCAGAGGTAGAACGCCGATAAACGGCAAGAGGAAGGCAATGGGCTCGGCTGTGGAGATCCAAAGATCTTCGACAGCAGATGAAGCGGACACAATGAATTCCGACACCGTTTTGGGTATCCTGAAGAGGAGTAAATGGCGGACCGAGTCTCTGAGGACCGAGGTCGGTTGGGATTGAATGCCAGAGAAGTCGTCGTCACCCGCAATGGGGTAAGTGTATGGTATGAAAGTTTTATCCAAGCACTGGTACCTGGACAAGACAATGACCTGAAATAGCAGCGGTTCAACCCTAGAAGTTGAAATACGTGAGTCGGCGCATATGAGCAGACTACACGCATGTACGAACCAGATTTTGACGCGGTGTGCCACCAGCATCAAGCGTGGGATGGATAAAGGCCAGGAGTAAGCGGTCATCTGGAATATTTCCTTCTCCAACTCCACTGGAAGTATTGGAATCCACATGGATGGTTCGCTGCGTGTTCTCCTGCCAGTGGTAGATGATGATGGAGAGCAAAAAGGGGGGGGTACACGACATCCTCAGCACAGCCATTCCGAGTCGGCCATCGACAATTGATTGTGCCGTCGATCTTTCCCGCGCTCTAGTGCCTGCCACCTTGTAAAAGGTTTTAGATGGAAGTGCTGTTGAATCACTGAGGCTCTACGCCAAGATTCGAGCCCAAGAAAGCCCTACATATCGTAGACGGAGGACGATGGGCTAATACTTGGACAGAAGGGACTGTAATCGTGGGCCAATGACTGGCGGTAAGTAGCTACTGATTATACTAATGCGAGAGGCGAGAGAGCTGATGAGGGCAATGACAATCCAAGAAGAGAAAATATTAAAAGATCTATTCAGTGGGGCTCGTCTCATGGATACAAGGTACAGAAGTGGGCTGTTTAAATAGGAAAGGAAAGCATATGTAAACGAAATGACAAGAGAAGCAGACTCGGCTCGGAGCCGAGCGTGTACACAGGTCTGTAAAATATTCCGGTCTTCTGAGCACCTGTGCTACGAGAGTAGAACCTAAATGGGAAATATAGATCGAGGCGGTTCGGGTCGGAACCGAACCGAGGCGTAAGTGGGATTGAACTCGAGGCTGTTTCCGATGATATCCGTTCGGTTCGTTTCCGTGCGCAGTGCGGGTGCGAGATCAAGCGGAGCGGGACCGAAGCATGGACTCGAGTGAAACCGAATTAGGAGCGGACTTGTTCGGATGCGGGACCGGTAGTTGAGCGGGTGCAGTAATATCGTTTACGTGCATAGAGCGGGCGGATGCACATGCTCATCATATATCCACCGCACCGCACTCTCTGAGCCGCATCTTGATCTACCGTTCCACCATTTTTTGCATGTAAATATTGAGAGCACGAGAGCCAATTGAACCCAACAGAAATCGGTATTTTCCGTCCGCTGTCACAGTCACACCTTCAATTCTCTTCCTCCTTCCTCCTTCAAATCCGTCGATTCCTCGTGCGTTAAATTCTCGAATCTGTAAAAACCAACTGCTCATCCGCCTTCTAAATGACCCGCCCACAGTTGATTGATTGGTCTCCGAAATTCGAATCGAAGCTCGAAATCTGTGAGCGTTCAGCCTGCCTTCAACGGCGCTGGCAGGATGGTGCGCTGACCTCGTATTCATCTCAACAGACTCGAAAATCCACCACACTGCCCTCCTGCCTCTGGATCATGTTTTGGAATCCTCGCGGTCGATTGTGCTGAAAGATAGCCTGTGGGATGAATGGTTTGAGGTAGTACCATTCCCTTCCGTCTTTTGCATGAAGAAAGGACTTTGACGCTTGCATCCCATCCAGATGATCGCCAAATCCAACACCGGGGAGGGGCTCGCGACTCGGAGATAATGTAGCGCTTCAAAGTTCGATGTAATCCCCAAACAGTACGTACCGACGAAACGCCTGGAGCAATGGTTGCATGATATCTTATTATCCGATTTTTCAGCACCATAGTGACTCTCTGTTTCACTACCAAGTGCTCGCTGTGCAAAAGGGATACGCCGTCTCTATTTCTGCCCCTCCTCTGGGTGAGTTCGGCGAGGACCGCGGGGGACGATGCTAACACGGCGTGCACCAACGTTACGCGTATCTGCAACCGATGTCTGAACCGTGACAGCAACTCGGTTATATCTCTCTACCGCGCTTGAGGTCTATGATCCGAGCCAGAAAGACGTGCGCGACGTGGTCGTTCTGTTCGTTTGACCTCCCCATCTATATCTCCAGCAACTCATTCAATCGATACTAATTCAGCACTGGGAAAACAAGGAAAGTATGTACCATCAAACTAGTGAACAGGTTTGCCGTCGAAGATATATGCGTGCCGTTTAATCACCCACTTCAACCTCTTGCCCACACGAAATCATCTGTATAGCGCGATTGCGAGGCATGCGACGAAAACTCGATACGTACCACACGCGCCTCGACGCGGCACGATCCAAGGAAAAGTTCTTTGCAGCGGAGATATCGATATACCAGGATGCTTCGATCCTGCTCACAAACTTCCTCGTCGCTGACGCACACCCGGGATGCCTCACGCAGCAGAAGCTTGTCCTACATTTCTTGTCCATGCACATCAGCCGAATGATATCACCGTTGCTCGTCCGCGGAAATATTGATACGCTGTTTTCTCCCTCCTCCGTATATGTCCGGCGGTACAAATTCTTGACACTCAAGATTAAACAGCTTTGGCTGTACGTGTACAAGTGCGTCACTATTCAACCCTTCTGTTTTAAAAAAATACTATAACTGATTATCCTGATTATCATACCTGTTTCGTTTTATTACTTGCAGATGAACGTTGGACGACGTTGTTATAGAGCTCCGACCTGTCCGTTTTACGGGACGGCCTTCGAAAAAACGGCCGTTTCTGCGCAGAGATGTTAAAGAAACGGACGGACCCGTTTGACCCGTCCCCGTCCCGTTTGCGACGGGTGCATCGCTCGAGGTGCACGGCTAAAGCTAACACAAACATGATTTATGTGTAAACCGACTACTTTTTACACCTTGCGTCCTTTGAAACAGTAGGACAATCGATGCCGAGGACAGAACACAAGATAAAACATCACCCGTTTTTACCTGTTTTTGTAACAGATGAAAAATTACCCGATGGACGGAACGGCGACCGTCATGACGGACTGTCGACGTCAAAGACGGGAACGGATCCGACCGAGCCCTACGTTGTTATAGAGTGTGAATGAACGGAGGTAAAAGCGGCTGTCTGTCCGTAAATGCAAGCTTTGTCTATTGATAACCTCGCTTTCATCACGTCATCTGTTGAGCTCTGTGTCTACCGTGCCTCATCCGAGTTTTGCACTTATAGTCTCCAAGCTAACCTTCCATTCGCCCGGACCGGCAGCGGAACAATGTCTATTTTCCTCGGCTATGTGCCTCTAGCTGAGTTTGCTTGGCATTGTCAGCATTCCTTGTAAAGAGCTGTCAGATCTAGTCTCCCTAATCAGACCATTAACGATTTTTTTCATGGGTGGAAAAAAACCATCTAATGGTCTGATTTCACTGGTGACCCTAAATCCGTGAGTCCCCCATTCCCGATATGGTAATTTTTTAAAAGGAATCTTACCGAGGAGCTTTGCGCCACTTTTTTCAATGAAAATACCATGGATGAAATCTAGAGTGGGGATAATCTCCATTAGATCTCTTCAGACAGAAATTCAAGTGCTCAGAGACACCTTCTGGTGCCTTTGTACTTCATCGCTGAGTGGCTGTGCGTTTGTTTCTACGATATCTGCCTTGCGAACATTTTATTCATGAAGACACCGCGATGAAGGAAAATAAATTGAAGTGAGAGAAACATTCCTAAGACTCATAGGCATCCACCTACCCACGTTTCATGACTGATTTATACTTGTGGTGTGCACAACAGACAGTGCGGCAGAAGCTTGACTCACGGTTAATAGGTCACGCCTAAACTTAGACTATGTCAGATCAGTAAGAAAACCAAGAAAATTAGGCGCGTATACGTTAGTGATGGATGTTCGCGTGATGTCTATTATACGAGAACCCTGTCGGACCCATGAATGCGATACCAACTCACTAACTCAGTGACAGTTGATCTTAGAAGACCCACAAATGCGATGCCAACTCACCAGCTCAGTGACAGTTGATCTTAGAAGACCCACGGATGCGATACCAACTCACCAGCTCAGTGACAGTTGATCTTAGAAGACCCACGGATGCGATACCAACTCAGTGACAGTTGATCTTAGAGCTGTTCAGCCTATTATTATGGTGTCCGCGTCTTCACATGCTATAAAGACGCGGAGGATCTCTCCCAACTTTCAGCAACTTCTTACAAGGGCGACTCGACATTCCAATATGCCCATCATTCCTGACGAACCCCTCGAAATCCTAGCCTCTACTGTCCCAGCAAGCACCACCACTGGCGAAATCGTGATCATGATCCTCGCCGTCATTTTCGTGGCGGGACTCGAATATTACGCGTCGCCGCTGCGCCTCACCCACGTCTTGGTTGCCGCTATTGCCGCAACTGAGAAAGCATACCTCGAGGCGCTTGAGATAGGGCTTATCTCTCCATCGGACGTCGAGACAGCAGAGATGTTGTCTACGTAAGATAACCATTCTCTTGACCTGCAATTGATATTGATATGTCTAATGTGTCCAGGCTCCAGCTGAAAGTCTTGAAAATCCGCGAAGCAAGTCTGCGTAACTCTCGTTCGTACTGGAAGGCATTTTTTGGATTTTTAGAGGGCCGTACACTTACAGTGCAGTTCTGCATCTGGAAGGTTCGCGATTTGAACACTCACATTGAGGTGGGTCCTCCCTCGTTCACCACAGGGAGTGGCTCTTTAACTTGGACCCATGTTCAAGATTTTAAAGGAAGAGAAACTACGAAAGAGAAATTTCAATCCAAAGGCAGTTGTCGTGCAATCTCTTCGGCGACGCCGCGAATACAATGACATCATTTAAACTCTTCACGTCCAAACCCTTTGGCCGCAGTGCCATGTGAACGCGTAGTTCTTATTAGTTTCTAAAGCTGTTCTCCTTTTTCTTGCTCTCTGTTTCTCTCTTTTTGTGCCGTGAAGCCTTGATATATTGTACAGCTTCATTCAATTTGTATGTCACGGGTCAGAGGGCCTGAAATTCAAAAAGAAATTCGAACCTGTCACAGGTCACTGAGAGGATATTCGAATGTACCAAAAAAGTCACGAAATCGGCAAAAAATGGCCCAAAAAATCCAATGTTCGCGCGCACAGCACGTTTTCCTTCGAGACGCCGAGGAGCTCTCACAAAATGTCGAGTTTGACGTGATCGGATTTAGATCTGGTCCCTCTGGGATCTTGAAGTCATCGGGAGGACTACCCATTGCGCGCCATTGCGGCGAGAGTGGCGGGATTGGCACAAAAAAGGAGTGATGCTCAGATTGATCTACACCACTTTGAGTGGTGTTTTCTTGGCAATGCGCGCCGTCATTCTCTACTTATTCTACACTTAAAACTTATTTTCCAAGAATGTCTGAGGCACTGCACTATTTTCCACGGGGTTTACGAACTTCTTTTGGTGTTACGGCCGGCCCGGCAGATTTATGAAAACCCAAGTTCGAATGTCCGTGTCACGGGTCACAGCAGGGGAGAATTGAATGAAACTGTACGGAATATTAATTTTATCACTGCGAGACAGAAAATCTTTGAATCGAAAGGCACTCCCACAGGGGCTTTACGCACTATTACTTACTGTTATCGCAAGACCAAATATATTGGTCTACGATGGCATATGAATCTTACGAACAGCGTCACAAAATCATATGGGGTGTAACTTCGACTGGTCTATGCCGTGACGAGGATATTTAGAGGTTAAATTGTACTCAGACACCATGAATTTATTTCTAAAATATTTCTAAAAGGTACATCATGTGGCTGTGGTGCTGTTCCCACGGTTGCAATTTAGCGGCTACTTGGTTCCTCGGTGACGGAAGCTTCGATTTGAAGCATGTTGGGTTTATTGGTGGTAGAATCAGACAAAGTGTGAGAATAAATAATAGATTATATTAGCGCTTGACTGAGCTCTGCAAACGCTTGATTAATACATACGAAACCGTACTACTTATATACTAAATGTCCAAGATAACTAGAATGTTCCATAATATTCCTTACTATTCTTCAGTGTTCTACTAATGACTCTTACTGACTTGTTCTGACTTGTTCCAGCTGGCAGTGACTCACAGCCTCGGCCATGATGCCGGGTTGACTCAACTCCAACACTCCCCCTCAAGCCGGCATCATCTGACAAGCTGGGGGTCCAAAATCTGATCCATGTTTCCTTCGGAGTTCTTCATGTGTGGGAGCACTCAGCTTCCTACCACCACAGAGCACGTAGCTCGAACTCAAATATTCCTGTTCTATCCCATTTCTTATACCAGAGGTGCACGTAGCATCCTACTCCAGCAGACCACTCCGAGGTCGGGGATTTCCGTTGCTTGAATGTCCGATTAAATCTGCCATGATGCCGAATAATCCGTAGTTTAACTTCGTGATTGTTCGCAACTAAAATGCGGTGTCGTAATCGTCGATGGCAACATTTGCCTGTGCTTCATCCTCGTTCGGTTCGTTCCGACCTCTCCGGGGTGCCTTGCAGTCTCGTGCATAGTGTCCCTGCTTCTGGCAATTATAACAGATGATATTTCGACGTGTGCGGGCAATCATTGCAGCATCGGTAATTCCATCACTGTTCTGGGGCCCTCCCCTTCTTCCCTCTTCATCGAGCAATGGTCCGGTCACATCAGTGACAACATTCAGCTCATCTGTGGTTGCGCAAAGAGTAGCTGCAATATTTGACCAAGACTCATCAAGGTTGAATAACAAAACATCCATGATGTCTGCATCCTCAAGCTTGACTCCAATAGCTTTGAGTCTTGTCGCAAGACCAGTAATTCCAGCAATGTATTCCTGGATGGGCTGCTCTGGGTCATGCCTGTAGCCGTAGAATTGGCGTTTGAGCGCGATGCGATTGGCACGAGAATTCTTCTCGTAAATCTTCTTCAAAGCCTTCCATGCCTCAACACCATTGGTGCTGTCTCTGATGTACTGGTACTGGCTGGGCTCAATGGTTAAGCCAATGGCAGTGAATCCTTCTTCGGCTCTTAGATTCCATTCTTTCTGGGCATCTCTGGTGTTACGAGCAGTCACCTGTTCTGTGATGACATCCCAACATCCTGAGCGGTGTAAGACCATGGAAACGGCAAATTTCCAATCATGATAATTCTGTCCGTTTAGCTTCGGGATGGAATTGAGAAGCGAATTCGTGTTTGTTGCCATAGTGGTGATGAGGGGATAGTCAAGTTGGTAGTGGGAGTTCAAATGGGGTGTTTCAGTGGTTCAAAGGTCTGATTCTCGCGGCTGAGTTACCGGTAGCGTGCCGGGAAGCGTTTGTGTTGGGTTTATTGGTGGTAGAATCAGACAAAGTGTGAGAATAAATAATAGATTATATTAGCGCTTGACTGAGCTCTGCAAACGCTTGATTAATACATACGAAACCGTACTACTTATATACTAAATGTCCAAGATAACTAGAATGTTCCATAATATTCCTTACTATTCTTCAGTGTTCTACTAATGACTCTTACTGACTTGTTCTGACTTGTTCCAGCTGGCAGTGACTCACAGCCTCGGCCATGATGCCGGGTTGACTCAACTCCAACAAAGCACATACTTCATCGGCGACACCTCCGATGCACGCTCAATCTAAATAACGCTCTGATCGCTTCCTTTGGAAAGTTACCAGATTCGGAAGAGGCAGAGTTTGCTTCGTAGTCGGCTTTGAGTTGTTCCGGATGTTGAAAGCAGTTCAACTCGTGTAATGAGCTCATTGACGATGCGATTCTAGTCTTTGATTCAGACTCGATCAAACCGTCATTTACAAGACATCCACTTGGACCCTCTTGGACCCACAGTCTATTGTTGATTGTCTGGATACCATCAAGTCGACTAACCGTTTGTGTTTCGCCCTCGTGTGCCACCTAACCCATTTCCCGAAATTCGGAAAGGTCAATTGCAAGCCCCAAACACTTTTGTTGCCGGCTAAATCGAAATAGAATACAACCTATGGATGATACCAGACCACCGCTCCCGGACCCGGCCGCACACTATCATATTCGGGACACGCTCCAATTGTACGGCCACAATCCACCGAACCCACTCGGTGGTTTCTCCGATGAAAACAAATTTTCATGAAGGGATTTATCCCTTGAGGCAGCCTGATGGTCGTCTGGAAAAGTGTCGGCGTCGCAGATTCAGCCAACATATATCTCTTCTCCGGATTGCATTTTTCAGATTGTGCGAAACGCATGTCATTGGGGCCAGGCTCTAGCAGTCTTATTTGAAGAATCAAAGATATCAAAGCAGGTTGGATTTTTCTGCCCGCAGTTGATGAGACGGCCGTTCGGTTTTCATCCGAGAATATGACCACTGTCATAAAGATAGCACCCCTTTTGTGCGGTGTCATTAGCGACCCTGAATGGAAGTGGTTCTTCTTAAAGAGTCAAAACGAAGTCCTGTTTGTAGACGTCGGGAGACTCAGGTAGTTGAGACATGAGCTTCCAGCCCGTTGATCAACAAACTCGATTCTTGAGCGTGGCTCAGCATTTATATTCAGGAATCCGAAGAAAAATGCACATGAGTAATGGAAACCAAGCGGCAACAACCCGGGTTTCAATGTCTGAGAATGGGCTTGGCTTTGAGGCGACGGTGGTGAGGATGATATGTAGACACGTTCAGACCGCTTCTATCGGCATCATATCCCCTTCAGTCCGAAATAAAAATACCTTTGTTCTCAGTTTGGACGGTTGGTTATACCGGGTTCCCCAGTCCCAGAAGACTGGTCCAAATGCTATTCCGTTATTGTGTTCTTGGCCTTTGGAAACTTGCCGAACGTGTGCTCTCTGCGCAGGTGCATTCATGTGGACCTACATGGACCCACAACTGTTCTAATCTGTTTAATAATTCGTCCGAAGAGCGTCCCGAAGTCTTGAGTGTCTATGGATAATTATAATCGACATTGAAAAAATGAAGCAGGAATGGTGAGCAAGAAGATAACAAGACAGCACGAGCGACAGCAGAACAAAGCAAATCAAATGGTAGAAATGTCTGAGTATCGTCGTCCAGTGTCATACTTCCGAGCTGCGTTCAAAGTCGTGGGTGTGTCGGAGGTACCAGGCGTTTCCTTCAGATGTATGAGAACGAATTGTGATATCATGCGATTTTCTTACATACCTGTCAAGCTAAGTACCGCACTGATATCTCGGCTCTCTTGTATGTCTTGGGCCAATCGCCGTTGAATTTCAGATTCGATTGTTAACTACAAGTTAAGTTCCGTGAGTAGCTTGTGAGACGATAGTGTCACTGCCTACCAGTGTCAACGTCCGAATCTTGCGTACTTGTCGCTCGCACTGATTGAGTTCCCGCCAGACGGCTTTCATCTTCTGGAAATAAATCTTCCAAGAAACGTCGCATGCTTCAAGCAAGTCAGACCGAATTATGGACGTAGACAATGTTGCCCTGAAAGAGATTCAGTTTCTAGTTTCGTCTCTGTATGTGGAGAAGGTGCCTGTCCACCGACTCACTGAAGCAAGTCGCAATGGATTTCGTCGAATTCAAAAATGTTACGCGGGCATTGAGACCTCGCATGGGATAGAAGGTCTGTGGCGGCCTTCACCTTGTCGTTGAGCTCCTCTAGGCGCACTGACGGCCGAATGTGACGGGCAGCATGGATCCCGAATGAGGCGAGGACCACAACTATGCTGCCGTATCGGAAGACGTTCGTTGGTATGAGGGATAGTGCCGCGGTTGTGAAGCATAGAATCCATGACGATGGGAGGGAGAAATAGGTGCTTTGGGCGTCGGACATGTGTAGAGAGTAGTACTGAACGGGACAGGATATCCTGCATCCTTTTGAGGCGCGCCATGGTAGCAGGTTCAGCTGAGGTCAAGTCGAGGATGGCTTTTATACAGCGAGCACTACGACGATCCACAAAACTGGGTGCGCTGTGCACCAACGGCCGTTGCAGCTGTGAAAGCTGTATTAATTCAGTTAAAACGTCCACGAAACCTGTGGCTGACGAAACGAGTGAATTGGGTCTGTCACCTCTACATTGCGTGCAATTTGCGATTCGCCGTGCGCAGCACGCGCCACTTGGCTGTAGAGTCGATGCTATACAGGCTGACAAGGAGAAGTGAATTCGCCGCAGCATTTGAAATGGAAATTGCGCAGAACAGGCAAATGAGGTCGGCATCCAGTGCGACATATTTCTCAGTCGAAGCTGTCGACATCTGGACGGGCACTGGTTGGTATGATGGTGGCTATAGAGAGCTCAGCCATAATGCTGCATTCGGTAAATCCGTCTCGCTCCTTGTATTTTTTTGGCGGGGAACAAGGGTTCTGGAATAGAAATGTCAGGCAGCGCGGAAGCTACGGAGGCGATGTTGCACAGGTGAACCCGGGAATGACAGAATGAATTCATCGCGCCCGCTTAACAAGACAATGCCTGAAATTTGAGAATGTGAAAGGGTTGGTATGCCGTGAATAAGAACAAGGTCGGTAGGACGGGAGCTATAACATTTCACACGAAGCTATGCATTTGGTAAACTTGCCTTGTTCATTGTACTCGTTTCGGCGACAGTCCGAACACGGGGACATTGCTTTCGAGGCACAGATACATGGCAGAGCAGGAGCTGTGGGCACTTGGTGACAACAAGGAAAAAGCTATGACAACACGCTGCAAGATTTATTCCGAGTACTACACGAGGTGGTGGAGTCGGATAAAACTGGCCGAGGACCAATAACAATCGCGAGTAAAATCAGAAAAGAGGTAGTGCTATGTCTGTCAAGAAATATTAATCAACGAATTGAACATCGGGAACAGGTACTGGGCACTCCTGTCTGTCGACTAGGCAGCACACGATGATCAGACTCAACTCCCATAGATTTCCGTGGATGAATGGAGAAGTTTGAGATTACGCGACATCTGACTCCCGAGAGACTGAGGCTGGGCAGAGAATGGCTAGAGCGGCCGCCATCGTGGACTGTCAATGTCACTGATCAACACTGTTGGAGGGTACATTGGAGGAGAGTGGTAAAGATAATGGGGAGAAAAGACAACTCAACTTATAGGTGTATGTGGATCGACCTCAGCCCCGCGAGCCGTGGTGGGAAGCAAGTTCAAATACAGCCACGGAGACATGAACAAACTTTCCGTGTGGCATCACTCGTGCCGGCGGGTGCCGGCAGAGTAACCAAGTTGAATTAACCACAATACATGCGTTTCACCCCATATTCTCCGAGCCCGACTTGTACGTCTTTCGGCTCCACAAGGTTAGGCCGTTCAGCAGATAGTGCGATCTCATTTCAATTCATCAAAATGAAGCTTTGATAACTTGCTCTGCATAATTTTTTTTGAAAGACGAAAAAAATCCGCGGTGCACATACTTTCTACTATTTGCTACCCTCGTCTCCAACTCCGCATTCAAACTTGAGAATTCCGCGGGCATTGGAAAGCGGAAGACATTCCTCCCAGCGCTGATCGTCGACATGCGTGGGCCAGCTGATCACAACAGTTTTCAGCCTCCGGAAGGCCTCCCCGGCTAACGCCGCGTCAATTTCATGCCACAATCGCGGAGTGGCTGCAGTGGCCTTTAGAGTAATCGCGTCGTACGCGATGGAGATCTTGGTCAAGGTCGGAGAACGAAGGAAAGGAAGGAACATCAGTAGTCTGGACAGTAGTGTGTCCAGAGAGAATTTGTCTGTCAAGTACAGACTATGAAGGCCAGTGCTGTACCATAGAGCAATCGCCTCGGAATTTTCGTGAGCTGCAGTTCATTTAGAAACATCGTGTAACAATGATAAATGAACTAAGCGCACGGGAATAGGAACAGTCGTACAAAGAAAGGTGGCGGAGACTATGACCGATCATGATGATATATTTCCCCAGGAAGGACTCGACGTCCACTGACGGCCGGGAACTTCGTATGGAGATCGAAGAAAACCGGGGAGCCGGATCCAAGGAAAGGACGGCCCGAAAAAAATCAGCGTCGCTGCTGTCCAGTACGTCCACCGCGCTCAGCGACTCTGGGAATCGATATTTTGTCGGAATAGTGTATCCAACAAACAATCTTCTGGACATGTCGTGGATGGTCAAGGATTCCAGCTTCGCAAAGCGCGGTATTGCTTCAAGAATAAATCTTGGCGATATCGATACTTTGGATCCAATTGCGAGCGACGACACGCATGGTAGAATGGTACCTAGGAATGCGCAATGCCGATCCAGGTCGTAGTCAAGAAGTCCTAGATGAAGGGATTTCACACCAGGACAAGTGCCGAGGCGCCGAATGTGATCAAACTCGTTCTTGAAATGGCCCTGCTCGGTGTCGAACAAAGAAAGGTTGCGAATGAAGTGGGTGACGGGCAGCAAGGAGGTCTCCGATCCGACGATATCGAAGAATGGTCCAATAGTGAGGTCGTTAAGCTGAACATCTGAGAAGATGCGGGAACGACTCGAATGGAGCCAGTCTTTGCAGACAAGTCCGTATTGGATGATTGTGGACCTGTCCTGAAAGTCGTCCAGGTGGTCAAGAATAAGATAGTAGAGTTCTAGAGCGAGTACTGCCATAGGGGATAATTTGGTGGTTTTCGGGTCAAGTATTGGATGAGCGACCAGCTAACCTTGTCAAGATGATCTACAAGCTCTGGATGAGGTCTGTCTCCAGACTTGCTAGCATATTACACACCTATTGTAAGGGATCTGCGAAATCCTGCTAGATCGTCTCAAGATCGTCTTTTAGTGTGATTGTGGTTGTTGGTAAGACCTGTTCCGATCAGCGGATCACATTCCGTCCTTGAAGTTCATCTACCATGCTTGTCCCATAAATGCTGCAGACACATGCAGGAAGCTCAAACTTCTGTCCTTGGAGGACTCTGTGGGACAAATGCGTCGTAGGTAAGAACTTGAAGTATTCGGGGACAAACGGCGGGTTGCGCGTACTTTGCAAATTGTGAAGTATATCTTACTGGCAGGGACTCTAAACGGTCGGTTCTGCAAGGGGCCGACGTTCATATTCACGAATTATGCCGTTCGTCGTGACAGGACACGGCGAATGCAAGGAACCAGAGGGTCAGGAACAGTACCTGTTGCCTCAATATGCCAGTCGGCTCAAGTCAATAGCCGCGGTGACAGCGAGCAACGGACTCGAATTCCAACAATGCAAAGGGCTTATAAGCAGACACTGTGAACGAGTTTGAACATTACATCTCGCATCTCCTTTCCTCAGCTTCGCTCGACCCGCCTCCACCACCATGTCGACAGTGCCAGTAACGGAAAAGTCCACTACTGCGGCCGCACCGGTGGCTCCGACCTCAACGGATTCCGCGTATGTCTGTTCTTCTGCAAAGTCACGACCTTGTGGGCTGAGGACTTTGTACCAGGTTCGACATCTTCCAGACATTGAAGCACCCGTGCGTCCGCCGTCGCGTCCATCCTTCATTCCTGACTATCACACAGTGCCGAATACGTTGGCGAGAAAGTCGGCCACAACATCGATGTGATTACAACTGCGGCTGGCGTCGCGCCGGCGTCACGCACCGAGGCGCCGCGCGAGGTCTTCATCGCTTGCTCGCCGATGGAGATCAACAAGAAGTTCCTCGGCCCGCTCACGGACGGCGTTGCGCGGGTCATCTCCCTCTTCGGCGGCGTGGCGCCGCCGAACCTCACCTTCCATTGGGCCGTCATCGTCGGCGACTACGTGCACGAACTAAGCTACGACGACCACTACTACAACACCTATGAGAACAAGGCGGTTAAGGTTGTCCACGATCGACTTCATCGGGACGAGTACCGCCTGTACCCGGTCGGAACGACCCGCTTCAACGACGCGGCCATCGTCGAGGAGGGCGTGAAGGCGATCGACGCGCCGCATATGCTGCCGCGCTACGAGGTCCGGACAAACAACTGCCACAAGTTCGTCATCGAGCTTCTCAACCTCATCTGCGACCCCGGACGCACGAAGGTGACGACGTCGTATGGTTGGAGTCGCATGGAGGTGGACGACAACGACTGGGAGCCGTTGCCGATGATGACTTACTATGTGCCCGAGGACGCCACGGATGAAGAGGTCGCACAGATCAAGGCCAAGGCGGAGGCAGAGCACGCCGAGCGCGTGGCCGAGTTTCATGCGAGGCAGGAGCAGAAGAAGCAGGCCAGGGCTGCGCGAAAGGCCGCGCGAGAGCAGGCGGAAGCCGCGCGAGAACAGGCGGAGAAACAAGCCGCGATGCAGGACATCCTCGCTAACGCGGAGGAGTTGATGGCCCGCAGCGAGGCAGAGCAGCAGAGTATGTACCCCTAGCATCTTTGCTGAGTACCGCAAACTGACTCTTGTTCGTAGTCCCGGAGCCTGCCACCACCGTCGCCGAGGACGAGCTTGTGTAGGCGTCAGTGGTCTGACACGAACGAACCGTCTGGTGTAGCCGGTCAAAGTCGTTATTGGGAAGATAGGAGGAGTAGAAGCGATAATGGGATAAGACCACCCGATTGCGAGTTCTATCTACAGAGTGAGAGTAAGCTGCAATGGACTTGAACTGCACGATCGAAATTCAACCGTGGGATTGGATCTTCGAGAATCATTAGATTTCGGAAACGGAATGTACGGAGTCGGATGTGATCAAACTCATTCTTGAAATGGCCCTGCTGTGTCGGATAAAAAAAGGTGGCGAATGAAATGGGTGATGGGCAGCAAGGAGGTCTCCGATCTGACGATATCGACGATGTCGAAGAATGATTCAATAGTCAGTTGAACATCTCAGACGACGCGGGAACGACCCAGTCTTTGCAGACAAGTTCATATTGGATGGTTGTGGACCTGTCCTGGAAGTCGTCTGGGTGGTCAAGAATAAGATAGTGGAGCTCTAGAACGACTACTGCCATAGAGGATTGTTTTCGGGTTAAATTTTATGTTGGGTTAAAGGGAACCAACTAACCCTATCAAGATGATCTACAAGCTCTGGATGAAGCCCGTCTCCAGCTTGCGAGCATCCTGCGTATCTACTGCAAGAGATCTGCAAAACCGGAAGATGGACGGAGTCAAGTCGATAAGCGCACTGAGCACCTTGATACTGCTGCCGTGGACACAGCCACTTTCACGTTTCCACAGTTCGCTCTCGATGCGAAAAAGTGTATAGCCTATACCTATGGCATCCGAACGAAACGGACAGCAACAAATGCCGGCGGTAACGAGGTGCGACGTTGCTTACGGCTGAGAAACTTGAAGTACAAGGAACACTGCGGCGCGTGGTTGATAATTGGGAATCAACCGAAGCGGAAAATCTGTACTGGGTTTTGAAAAATAGTACTGGATTTCATTGCTCGGTCCGATTTTTTGCAACAACGTCATAAGAAGCATAGCAGTATGAGCATCCACAAAATTCTCCTGCAGGAGGTCAACAATTCTGTCCGGGGTCAGGATGACTTTGACCGACTATATAATCTCTGCGACTGCAGGGGCGACTCCGCGCCAAACGTCCAGCATCTCTTCCCAAACCTGTTTTTGTATGCGGATGCCTTCTTTACTCCGACTCCAGGATGAAGGCCTTGAACGGTGAGCTGAAAAAATAATGCACAGAAGAGAAACAACCTTACTGTCTGATTTCGCCCGCGCTGATGTACGCTCCAGGCGGGGTCGGAGTAAGCACCGCATAGAGTAAATTGAGGGCGCCCTTGGCAGTTGTCCAACCGAGACGCATG
The DNA here is from genome assembly GCA_014462655.1 of Mycena venus. NCBI lineage: Eukaryota > Fungi > Basidiomycota > Agaricomycetes > Agaricales > Mycenaceae > Glaucomycena > Glaucomycena venus. The sequence goes on along the minus strand of JACAZI010000007.1, from coordinate 4,048,014 downwards.
AGAATAAATCTGTCCGTATATTTGCACGTCGCAAATCATGGGTGAACAGGAAGACTTACAGGACGACTGGTTTGAGGTCCACTTCGCGTCCGAGTTCGGAGATGCACAGACCTTCAAAAATCAAACGAGGTACGAGTTAAAGATGATTTGAAGTATCGGTCAAGAGAGACTGGCACAGACCTGGGTCAACGACACTGAATGGAACGGCTCAGTAAGAGCCATTTGTTATGGTTTCGACATACTTGACAACTAGGCCCTCTGCTCGAGGCAATCTAGCAATTTCCCGAGCCAGAAAGAGGTCTAGCAATTTTGAACTTGAATATCGGTCTTTAAAATTGCTTTGCCCTTCATCATTGAGGGCTTCAAGAATTTTAGGAGCGGATTTTTCGGCAAACTTAGTCAGAAATAAGGCTGGTCCCCGCATGAGTGGAAAGCAAACCAGTTTGACCTCCTCGCACCTCCCGAGCCCGTGAATGTTAGATGGGGCGGCGTTTGAGATGCATTTATATTCGGGGGAGGAAGCCGCGTCGTAGATTGAAGCAAAGGCAGCAATAATATCGCCAGGAGCCCGGTGGAGAGGACATTCACTTGCAATCTGGAGCATACCCTCAAGCTCGGATTCCAAGGAAATTGAAACGATGGTCTCACGTCTTTTCCCATCCATCGGTGGTCACGTCCCATTTGCTGGCATGGATCCCAGCATTGAGAACCGCACCATCCAACCTCTTCAAGATAGCATTGGCCTTTTCCGCAAAGTTCTTTACACTTGCAAAGTCCGCCATGTCGAGCTTCCAGACTTCGAGCAAGCCCTCGAACCCTGTCTGAGCGACAATTTCCTGCTTCGCGAGTTCACCCTTTTGCAAGTCGCGGACCGCAAGGATGAGATGGCCGGGATTTAAGCGCGCGAGATGAATTGCAAGTGCCAGCCCAATCCCAGTGTTACTTCCCGTAACAAGAAATGTACGGCCAGCTAAGTCGGCTCGAGTAACGGGAAGCCTAGCAAAAAGCTGGTCGGGCAAGAAGGTGAAGAAGAGATAGCTCAGGCGACCTAGTGCTTGTCCCATGGCGCGTGGCGGTAGAAGGCCAAAAAAACGTTCGCTCGTATTGAGACGCTGCCGATGGATGTACTACGACGCGAGTCGTAACAAGCCTTTATATACTCTTGTGGAGACAGTCGTTCATACTGTCATCGGCCCGCCGGTTGCCAGCCGGCGTATTATACCAGAATGTACTGTCAGAAGGTTTGATAAGGACCGGCGAAATTGAGATATTGCGACTGAAAGTTGATTGAAAGTGTCGGTGCTTTGGGTGCGCCGCAATGGACTGCACGGAGGATGGTATTGGATCTTTGAGAATCGCTAGATTTCGGAACGGAATATACTACGGAGTCGGCTCAAAGGCATCGTCTTTCCTGAAGCTGGGCCGATGCTGGCTAGAGCCGCAAAAAGAACGTTACATTCGGCGAAGTTGGCCTAACGCTGGAACATGGTGGAAGAAAGGTCAAGAATTCCCTTTTTGGGAGAGCGCCTCGATGACAGTTGTGACTCGAAATTTAAGTTTTGCTAGTTGCAAGAGTACAGATGCAAGTGATATATATATATAGAGTATATGTATACTAGACGCGACGCTGGCTAAAAGCAAACAACACACTAAAGACACATGAGACAGACGCGCGTGCACAAATGACAATGGACGAAACAGATGATCAGTAGGTATGTACGTCGTGCGAAGAAGAGAGACAGAGGAGAGAGAAGAGAAGAGATATAAAAACAGAGCAGCAAGAACGGCCCAGAAACCGAAGATAGTCATGAAAAACCCCCCCGGCCGCGCGAAGTTCGGGCTACCGCGGCATCGACATCATCGAGACATTATCAGACATGAAGCGCTGCGGGCCCGCCGCGGTGCGGAGAGCGAGGACGCGGTCGTCCGAGACCATTAGGATCTCGTCCCGTCCGACGCCCTGCGGGTAACGGTGCTGCTGGTGCGGGTACTGATGTGGGGGCTGCATGTGAGGCGGGGAGCGCGTAGCCGCGGCTATTGGCTGAGTTCGGCGGACTGTAAGGGTCGTAGCCCTGGTAGTTATAGCCTCCGCCGCTGTTGTTCACCGACGGCGGCGTATCCGCGAACAGCAGCCGCAAATTTGAGCCTTGGATCACCTGCGACATGAGCCCCGTCTCGATATGTCGGATCTCGACAAAGGACGGTTCGAACGCGAGCACATAAGGCTCGTGCAAGGCTATTTCCGAGTTCAGTCTTCAACATTTTACGCCCAAAGAGGACTTCGCGTACCGAAGCCGGTCGGCGTTCCCTCCCAGAACACCATGAACTCTTTCCGCGACCGTCGTCCCGTTCTATTCACATAGAATGCAAATTCTATGGATGGAACATCAGCTAGCAGCACAGCGGGCAACATTAAAGGGAACTAACCATCATAGCAGAGCAAAAAGTCGTTGTTTATGCGGTATATCGCCATGGGGCGCAGATTCTCCCGCTTCCGGACAAATTCGAGCGACTCGTCCGAGGGGTCCAGCAGCCCCTGCGTCTCCAACGACTCCAGGTCGACGATCTCGAAACCTTTCGAGCATCCAATACACATTCGTGTCTTGAGGTAGTGTATTGACGTTGACTCGACTGGAATGTAGAATTCCTGCGCAGACCCAATAACCGTGAGCATCCAGCGAAGAAAGGGAAAGATGAACGCACCCTGAAGGGCTTGAGGGTATCGTTCCCGCCCTGCAGCAGCTTCTTGAACGTAGGCTTTGCGCGCCCCCGCACCGTCTGCTCGATCGGCTCAAGCGCCTTGAACGTGCTCGACAGCTGCGTCGATTTCACGATGCACACGAGTACGCGGCCCAAGCAGAAGCCGGCCTTGAAGAACGATGTGTGTGTCGCAATGCGCTTCGCGCGTTTGAGGCCCGCCATGGGGTCCATCGGGTCCAGCGCGTCCAACGGAAATGTCAGCACTTGGCGCTCTGTGGCGTGGGGCGTTAATACAACTACGACGCGGGTGAGACGAAAAACGGGCGGGTGCACGCACCAGAGAGCACGATAAGCAGCTGGTAGTCTTCGAGGACGTCGACCTGGCCCACATCGAGCAGCGCGAGCACCTTCACCGGGTCCTTGCTGATATCCCGCAGGTCCGAGATATATACCCCGTCGTCCGTGCCGTATACGATTCGCCGGCCGCCGCCTGTCATCATCAGCGTCCCATCGAATCTATTTTTTCACGGATACTCACTAAACGGCGCTGCACAATTGACCTTATTTGCACCGAAGAACCCCTCGCTCAGCGCAACCGTGTCGAACACCATGCTCCGCTCGCGCATTGCCGTCTGCTGCTTCACAATGTGCTCGACCCACTTGCGCTGGGCAAGCGCCGAATTGGCCCACAGTACGAGGCTGTATGTTTTACGTCCCAAATGCGCAAAGGTGATCCAGTGAGGGCCCTTGGCATCGGGACGGATGTTTACAGCAGGCGGGTGCGGCGTGCCGCGCGTTGCGGTGCTACCAAACGACGACTTGCGCACGAGCTGCCGCGAGCGCTGCCCGCGCATCGTGTCCTTGCCATTGCTGTTCGCATCCTCCGACGCGCCGATGAGCAGTAGCTCGAGAGGGATGGGCTACAGGAGACGCATGAACGATTGTCAGCGGCTCAGCAGAAGCACGCACCCGTCGGTATACCCGAAACTGTTCGTGTGTCTTCGTCTTCATCGGCTTTGCAAACAGCAGCGCGTGGTCAAACAAATACACCTGCAGCTCCCCATCGCGCTTGTTCAGCACGCCCTTATATACCAGCTCGCGCCCGTCCTCCTGCAGCCGTAAATCCTGTGGGTCCGGCACCATCAGTATCCTATCTTCACGGTACTTTACAGTAAACTACTTACAACCTCCTCCCCGGGCTTGAAGATCAGCTGGGAGTCGAGCTGCGCGAGGTTGAACCGGTTCTCCGCGCGACCAGACTCCTCGTTGACGCGGGACAGGAACGCGCGCACCTGCGCGACGACCTGAGGAAGGATGACCTTGTCTGGCGAGTCGTCCGGCGTATGCTTGAGCACCGCCTCGAGCAGCAGCGGATACCGCGCCAACCGCGTCGTAGGCTTGGTCAGGTATGCATTCAGCTCGAGTTTGCGCGACTCGGGCAGCCGTTCCGTCGCCTGCAGATATCTGTTTGATATATAGAATGGACGGAGGGGTAGAGTGACGCACGTCGACAAACGCCGCAAATTCGGGATTCGCGCTCTTCTCCTTCTCAAACTCGTACTTGCCGTACAGCTGATGCGCCCCATAGCTCACAAACGGCTCAAAGTGCGGCACTGCATCCAAGAAGATGTCTCCGATCTTCTCAACCACCGCGTACGCCCGCTGACGCTTGTTCAGTGCGTCTCGCAGCTGTAACCACACCGCGTGAGCATCCACATCCTTCTTTCCCTCGAAAATGAGAGAGCAAGCACGGGGAAACACACACCTTGGTATTCACCGTGATGATATCATGCGCATTCCAAAACACCTGTATCAAAAACTGCTCCCTCCTCTCCTGCGGAATAATATCCGCCGTAGCCAACCGCGCGACCCACGCGTCGCGCAGATACTCCATGTCCCGCACGAAATCGCGCTCAGTGTAGATCACCTCGTTGATCGCCTCCTGGCGCTTCTTCTCCGCGTCGGACACGCTCGCGGCGATTTCGGCGGGGACGGAATGGATCCACAGCGTGCCGGCGTCGGGCTCGTCGGCACCGAGCGATTCGCGGGAGGGGTCCTACAGTGCGTTGTCAATATCGTTCTCCATTGAAAGAAGTAGGGACGCACCTTCCGCAACCCAGGCTGCGGCTTCATATTCAGCCTCGCCTGCTGCTCGAGCCGCCTCGGGCACGCAATGCTATAACACAGCTGGTCCCGGCTGCACGTCGGACTATAGCAGTCCGCCAGGAGCGTGAACACGCCGCTCGGCAACGGCGCCTCGTCCTCCTCCGTCCCCTTCTCCACCCCCGCGTCCAGCCCCACCGGCGTATCAAACGAGTCGGGAGAGAGCACCCCGCCCTGCGGCGGCGGCGCCCCCAGTAGGTTCTCCCCTCCCTCTTTCCCACCCGCACCCACAGCCAACTCCCCACTCCCAAACGGACTCGGCAGCTTCGTCCGAAACTGATACAACTCCACGACGCTATCCCGCAACCGATGGTCGTACGTCACGTCGTGGAAGAACTTTTGCGCGTCGAGCGCCCTCCCCAGCAACAGCGCGAGGTTCCGGTCCGTCGTCTTGATAATATGCGCAATCTTATCGACCGCCTCCCGCCCGTCGAACGCATCGTGGTACGTCAGCCCGTCCTTCACCCGGTCCGCACGGGGCACGCGCGCCCGGAACGCCTCCGCCACCCGCGAGAGCAGCGCGGGGTACACGATCGGCTGCGGCGGGCGCTTGGGCCGCGGCGTCGCGGACGCGGCGACGGTCGACGAGGACGAGTTTGCGTGCTGCGGGGGGTGGTGGCCGGGCGGGGCCGCGCCGGGCGGGAGGTTGGGCGCGGTGGGCGACGCAGGCGTGCTCATGGAGGACATGCTCATCGCGCGGTCCTGCCCCGTGCGCTCACGCCGCGGGCCCATGAGCCGCGGCAGCGTGCGCGCGGTTTCGGACGAGCGGCGCGACGCCGTGGAGGGGCCTCCGTGCGCCAGCGAGGTGTGCGAGGCTATCGAGGCAGGTGAGGCGGCGAGCGACGCGGGCGAACCGTGTGCGACTTGTAACCCAAACCCGTTCCCGTTCTTATGATTTGAATACCCCACGTCGTGGTCGAAACTCGTCGGGCTCGTCGACGCGCTGGCGACGGACGAGCGGATCGAGGTCGGTGGCGTGTCCGAGGCGCTCGAGAAGCGGTGCGCGGGGTGCGGATAGCGCTGTGCGTATTGGGCGGCGGCGGCACCGTAAGGTGGTTGTGCTGGGATAATTCAAAGAAATGGCGTCAGCAATGGCGTCAATAGCAAGCGGAATAGCAAGAAAAAGGCAAGATGAAAATCAAGTCGAGGCGGGCACGTTTGTAAAACTGAGTCAAGCGCAAGTGCGTTCGGCGCGCTTACACACCGCAGCCTAGTCCCCTCACTTGCAGCCGCCACCAACAATCCTGATGGCCGCGCCCACACAGCAACGGCCATATCGGTCTCGATTCAATACCCCTAATAAAATAAAAACGCCGCGCCCCAACCACACAACACGACGACACCGAATCGTCATATCTCGGAAGGCCAACGGCGGAGAGTCAACCAGCCCGGAGATATCATTCATCCATCCCCGCGGACTGACCGTCGACGCGTCGCGACAGATATAAACGCCGTCTCAACACCCGCGATCTACGCGCGCGTAGATACCACAGGCGGCTGGCGATCTAACGAGCGCGTAGATTGCGATTGCGAAGCGCGCGAGGCGTCAGTGAGTGCTAGGCCAGAACGCCGTGCGCGCGATCCGCACCATAGTAAAGGCGGCCACCTACTCCGCGTAACGCAAACACGAACAACTCGAACCCAAAGCAGCCAGAATGAAAACGGAAAACATGTCGCCCACGCACGTCCCAGTCCCAATCCCAGTCCCAGCCCCGCCTCTACATTCCAAGCCGACGAGAACGTCAGCATAGCTCGCGCTTAAGCAGGCGGCCGTCCGAAGATAAGGAGAGAAGGAGAGGGAGGGAGAGAAAGATAAACCGCCAATCTAGAGCAAGCCTGGTCCAGGTATACACCCCACGCCCCCCAGAAGCCGACCGGCATGCCCGACGGTGAAAGTAGTCGTAAAAATAACAACAACGAAAAGAAGGACGCAAATCAATGAAGATAGAAGCAGCGATGCGATGCGGGGAGATGGGTACCCCGCATGCGTGTACCTCCCCAGCGTGAAGAGGCCGAACACGCCCCCACGGTAAAAATACCCGGAGAACGGGAGTTCGCGATGGAAGGAGCGTCCACCAAAGAAGGAAGGCAAAACGAAGAACCGAGCATCGCGGGAGCGTCCGCAGCACGCACGCGCCTCCATAGGCGGGCACGCCCTGCCACGCCTGCGAAAGCGCCGTCCTCAAATCCCACCGTGCACACGGGGGCGTCCTCTGCCGTGACTGCGACACAACAACATGGGCACGACATCGCGATGGCACCGCGTCGACAGTCGCAATTCATATACGGCACCGCACCAGACATCGGCACTCTCGCACCGAAGCCTCCAGGAACGAAGCCCAACAACCCAACGTAAGCCCCACCCACAGAAGAAAAAAGTAGAAGATCGAAAAAAAGAAAAATAGATAGAAAGGGAAAGCAAGGAAGGAAACGCACGTTGTAGTTCTGTATGTAGAAAAGTAAGAGAGAGGATGTCAGTTACGGGTATCATAAGAGAAGGAAGACGAGATAAAAGTCAGGGAAGGCAAGAAAGAAGAACAGAAAGGGCCGGTCCAACGCCCACGCCCAGCGCGCCGGAGACGCCTTGCAAGCGCCCGATCTCGCGGCGCGCGCGTGTAACATCGGAACACCGTCTGCCTCTACAAGACCGGCGCCGCACGCCCCTCCCTCCCGTGCCTATCCCCAGCGGCTCCGCATGACATCGAAACCGCTGTATACGCTGTACGGCACGCGCCAATCCGCCACTCCGCCACCGGAACGGGGACAAGCATCTGCATAGGCGCTCAAAGGGAAAGGTAAGGGGAGAGGGTCGGCCTCGAACCCAAGCCCGAGTCCCCGAACCCAGCGGACGGGCGGCACGCACGCGCGAGGACAGATACCGCCCGTCCCATCTGTCGCACTCGACTGGGACATCCGGGGCTCGATGGAGGGAAGCCCAAGCCCTCTCGCCGGGATCCTGGTGAGAGCTGCATCCTGTCCCGTAGCCCGCATAGTTCCGGCCGTGCGGTGCCGGACCCGCGTAAAATTCGTGCATGTGTGCCTCCAAAATGGGACATTTCGTTTCGCATCGACGAGCGCACTCCTTGGCTGGCTGCGGAGGGGCACGCTCGAGGCAACGAACGATAACAAAACGCCACGGTCGAGACGAGGCGAGAAGAGAGGAATGAGAAGAAAACGAACGGAGAAATAGACACTCACGTTGTGTTGCTAGAGGAAAAAACAAAAGAACGCGAGTCAGCACCGATAGATAGCAGCCATAAGCGGAACGAAAGGACAAGGTGAACGTGTAGGGTGATGATAAGAGACCACCGAAGTTGGCCGTGGCCTGGAAGGTACAGAGACGGGGTGCACGAAGGAGAAATGCATCGAAGCAGATATGACCCCAGAGGCGCGATGAATGAAACGGACAAGATGCGTGAGTGCACTAGTCGCTCGTGACGCCCTGCCTCGCGGCGGCAGCACTTTTGTTGGCCCCCACCGACGACGTCATATCTCGTCGCCTCGCGGACGCGGAGCCGAGTCCGCGCGCATCGCATCGGGCGGCCCAGGATGCAGGCGCATAATCGATGGACGTCTGCCGATGGAAAGAGAAGATAAAAGCAGAAGACTCACGCCTGGCCCACGGCAACTCGCTCTCCTCGTCGTCCTCCTCCCCTGCATTTCCATTTGCCCCTCCTCCTGCTGCTTCCTCCACATTCCCATTCGGAGTGTCAAAGTTGATCCCGAGCCGCCCGCCATCGCCTCCAATAGCGAGACTCAGCGCGGGTGGACCGCGCGACGGTGGGCGTTGCGGTGGTGGGGCATGTAATGGCGGGGCGGGACTGGGACTGCGCCACTGGCCATGCGCGACCTGCGCCTGGTACGCCTGCGCGGGCGTCAGTCCCTGTGCGTCGAGCGGAGCTTGCGGCGGCGGCGCAGCGACGCCGGCCTGGTATCCGGGCGGCGGGCGCAGAGACGGCGCGCGTATCGAAGGGGGGCCATAGCCTTGTGGGTATCCCTGCGGCGGACCTGGGTATCCTTGCTGCTGCGGGTAAGGTCGTTGGTATTGGACGGGGTAGTATTGCTGCTGGGGGTGCGGCTGGTAGTGTTGTTGTTGCTGCGGGTGCGGTGCATATTGCGGGTAGCCCTGTTGCGGGGGGCGGGGCGGCGCGGGGGGCGGGGCGACGGCCAAAGATGTCCTCGTAGGCGGCGTTGCGCTCTGGGGCCTGGCGGGGGCCGAGCGGGCGGTGGTCCATCCAGGCTGAGCGGGTCGCAGGCAGAGACAACAGATCAGTAGTCGGGCATCAGACAAGGTACCGGCAAACTCCACAGACGTCACTACCCTTCAACTCACTATAAAACCACCGTGGACAGAAGACCAGAACCAGCTCATTCCCGTTGCCATTCAAACTAGACGGTCTCACCCTCAAAAACACCCGGTCTCACAGGCCTGGCTATTTTTTTTTTTTTGACATTTGAACCCCGCATTTTTGACCGCAAAATTATAATACCGAGTCTCACACCTTAACCTGCACTGAATCGTCCTTGTTTCCCTCCTTGGCCCACAGCTGCACGACACAATTAGACTCTGGATAGGCGCGTAGTCTCATCTATCCATCTTCTTCACAGGATACGAAAGTGGGATATTCTGCTCCTGCTCCTCTGCATCTCTTCCGTATCTTCGTTGCAATGCCGTATTCCCGTATCCGCAGCAGATGTCTCTTCTATTATCTCTGCATTCTGGCCCTCGAGCTAAACAATCCATACCCAGATTCATTGCACCTCTATAGCTCGGCGAGCGCCCAGTCTGAGTCACTGGCAGACGTGGTACACATCTCCCGCTCCCCAGCGCGCACGTTCATTCCTTTATTTATCCTGAGGCTGTTGTCCTTCTGTCCCCGCCCGCGTTTGGTGATCCTCTATCATTTTAGTGCTCGTCGCTGCACACCGACTCGCAAGCATACTGTTTTAGACGTAAATTTCGCTTTCACAACTCTCGGAGGATGAATTGCAACATAGCCTCGTCATCGCATTAATGGGGTAGTGGTAACCTGGGTCGTTGCCACAATGTGCGGATTACGCAACTGTGTAATTCGACCTGCCGGGGGTTCGATTCCCCCTTAATGCATATTTTGCTGACACATTCGTTTTTTTTTGTTGTTCTTCTCCCCTTTTTTGCTCTTGGCACCTTTTCTTTTGATTTTCTCATTTTCTATTTCTCAACCCCACCTGCAACAAAGCTGAATTTAACTTTACTTTTAGAATAACTTTGCCCCTCCTCCTCAGTTCCACGGCATACAAATCACTGTGTCTGCAAAATAACTACCAGGGTGGATATATGAGGAAGCCTGAGGTAACTCATACCATCACTAGATATCCTCTGTCTTTTGGCAATATCTGACAGTGGATAGCTGGGATATCTGCCCTAGGAGGTATCTTTGCAATAACCTACACTCTCCCTCTCCACCAAACTTTTACAACCTATGCACCATCAAACATCCTCTGTCATCAATTCAGATATCCCAGATTTCAGTACCAGATAGCTGGTGAAATTTAGCACTGCACAGTACTATAAAAGACCCCTTTCATTCCCTCAATAAAGTCTCCGCCTGTATCAACTTGATGTGCCCAATCCTTTTATCTGGTGTGTTTCTTCTAAATTCTCTTCTTTTACTGTGAACTACATTCCCAACGGTCTGTACTTCATATTGAGTTTGAGTTCTTCAGCGCAGTATGTTTGTACACCTGTGTCACATTATAATCAGGAGTATAGAATTTTGTGGTCTACCATGTTTAGTACTAGTATAGTGATAATAAATCATTTGCTGCTCATCTAATTGCCTAATGAATGTATTACTAGTAGAGATATGACATGCTCACATGTATGTTAAAATTTCAGTGATCCATCCATGTAGTACATTTATGGACAACAAGCTTTCAACCGGTAGATAGCTACAGAAACTCAAGATATCTGAGCTATCTTCCTTGCAGATACTTCAGGATACCTTAGACATCTACCAGGCAGATTTTGTTAGACTAGGATACTGTCCACCCTGGTTTCCCCTAGGTGATACTTAGAATTTCATCATCGTAGATAGCATGTGATGCTGGGGCTATCGCTATGGATATCGACAGGGTGGATATTTTGCAGAAAATGCACTGAATGGACTTGAATTCAACAAAAGCCAGAGCACCATACAATATAATGAGGTATGAGTTAGAAATGTTGTAGCATCTGTTTATAAGAGACTAGGAGCACCACGCTTGAGGCGAGTGTTGAGATCAAATGAGCCAAGTCGTGACCATCAGCCTCAACAACTATTGGTGGAAAAAATGCAGGGATCGTAACTGGATGCCCATATTTTTACTGTGAAACAACTACATAGAGAGAGTATGTATCTGTCAGTTCACATGAGCCAGCCATTTGCACCTGTGGAGAGTCAACTTGTACTTGGTTGACAGACTAACAAAACAAATTTGAAATTGGGGTGTGGTCATGAGAATCTAGTCAATAAAGTGGTTCAGAACAAGATTTAGAAACGAGTCCGAGCTGTCTTCGTATGATGGTCAATGTGTTACTTTATTAAAACAGGTAAAATGTGTGATTTTGAGGGAAATGTATGTGGAATTGAAGGAGGAGAAAATCTTACAACCTTTCATGTAAAACATTTTGGACTTTTTTGGTCCCCTAAAACTTTGTCAAGTTTTTCACCACAACAACTTTCTCGGCACTTTTGCGGCACGATCAAGGGGCTGTGCCGACCGACTGGCGGCCGAACCTCCGCTGAACTCAGCAACTACACAACCACCATAAGGATTTCTAGATAGCAGGCCATTAGTATGATGAGGACAAGGAAATCACATTGAATGCAGGATATTATTCAAAGAGAAGGTTGAAGTTACTTATATGAGAAGGGATTACCACAGTTCAACCAAACTCGGCCTGTGGGCCATCAGCACAGCCACTTGATCGTGCCGCAAAAGTGCCGAGAAAGTTGTTGTGGTGAAAAACTCGACAAAGTTTTAGGGGGCCAAAAAAATCCAAAATGTTTTACATGAAAGGTCCAATAAGATTTTCTCCTTTCTTCAATTTCACACATTTTCCTCCAAATCACACATATTATATCTATTTTAATAAAGTAACACGTTGACCGCCATATCTTCGTTCCTATGCTTATATTGACTCAATACTGAATGCTCTCGAGATGACCGAAATACCCGAGCCGAAGCTACAGTCTAGTAATTCAATTTGACGGCTATATCAAAGCTTTGGTTAGCAAACTGGTGGATGGATAGCCATTCTATATCAATGCCGAGTATTATTTTTGACTTCTACTCAATTTGGCCCATCAGCGCGTGCAGTCACATTTTACCGGGGTCAGTTTGAGCGGCAGAGCCATGGTTTGCAGGCGGTTCTACAAAAACACGCTATTGTTGTACATCTGAAAGGAAAACTTGATTCGGAACGGTTAGTACATTCAAAGACGTACGAAAATGAACCTTTGGGGTACGTTGAAGTTGAAAGTTTTGCTCATTTGACTTTGGTCCGTGGTGCAATTTCTGTCCCTCTACTAAGTTAGTCATTCTATTCTGCAGCCAAAGGGAAATTTTTCACTCCCTGCCTTCAAGCGAGGGACCCAGATTCGGTAGACTTCCGGCAAGGGCAAATGTCTGCATCCTCCACGGTGAAGTCCCCTCTCCGGCGTTGAACTCTGATCGAGGAACAGTCGGGCAGGTGGAATTTGTTTGCGACAACCCATGTGGTTTTTATCACCAAAAATGTGGCACAGGATGGGCTAGAGGAACAGTAGGAAGACCCAGGAACATGGTCTCAGCAAAACTACGGCCATCGCGCTAGCTTTGATCGCAATACTCGCTTAAAAGGGTGGTGCTCCCGCTTTCCATAGGACACCCACCACCTCCGCGGAGGAATAAAAAGAATGGGCGGCAACCACCTCGATAGGCCTGTGGCTTTTACTCCTTTATTTCCCCCGCGCTTAAGCGCTTTCCACGGACTGTTTCTCATCGCAATTTCTCTCTGACAGTCCTCGAAGATTCTTCTTGCGAGGCGTATATATACGGTCGGCTAGGTGGTGAAGTTCTTTGTCAGTGTTGAGTGGAGTAGAACTCTGATCAAATCTGCCTGTTCGGGAAGTTTGGTCCGGTGTTCGGCTCCCAACCACGGCCTGTTCGTGGAGGACCCGGGAGACTCGAAGAGAGTGGAATACACAGAGGAAACCTACGGTGGTCCGTAATTATAGGTCATGTCTAACCTTGATTGAGATCCGCATTTCTCTCCTCAAAACATAACTGTTTAAAAAATGGACATTCGCAATTGCAACTAAGGAAGTGTTCAACTTGACAGATAAATCTACAAGGGTATGTGAAGCTTACGCTGATGATACGTTAATATGCGTTATCTCTTCCATTTAGGCTTCGGAGATTGGCGGAGTCCCACTCCACTCTTCTTTTGCGCCTCTTCTCTCCGGTTCATTCCAAGCTTCATACCTGTTACGTTTTTTTTAATTTTATTCACTGCAGGCCCCAATTTACGGATAATTCTATTCAGAAGCTCTGGATTCTAGCATGCTTATTCAGATATCCGGGTTCCTGAGCGGGACCGTGCCGTGTAATGCTACCTACTTACCTACCTACCGAGAGACTCTTTCGGTGCCGAAGCTGATGCCGAAAGATGCCGGCCTGTTGCATTCCCAGGCAAAGAATCAAGCGTCAGATTTACATGGGAGTAGAGGTATATTTCTATGTGATGGACCATGTTTGAATGTTCTACTTATAATCTCAACGCATGTACTCGGTTTGGAGTTGAATACTTAAGCTACAGGTTATAAGGTGTTAGGCGCCTTGATGACCACCTTCTAGATTGACTTGGAGTCCGGTGTTTTACAAGGAGAAGGTAGGGGTTCTATTCCTCCCAACAGCATTCACAGTATTAGGCAGTTGGCATTGACGATAATCCTACGCCAGAATTTTAGTTGCTCGTGGGAGAATAAATTTGTGAAACAGACCGCCTTCGTCGTTTTGAGGCCCAGATTATCGTTACTGCAACATATCAGAGCTTCGAAAAAATGAGACAATACCGAGAGTAAATTGATAGCAAAAAATGAAGGCAGGAGAACAGCTTAAAGACCTAGAAAACACAAGACTTACTGCCGCTTCGCTCTGGCAGCGTAGGTGAAATGAAGAATGAATTGCATCTAAGCTTGCATGCTTAGAGATCCAGGGAGTAAGAACTAACGAAAAATAAAAAAATACCTGAGGCGCGCTCAACCTGGCAGCGAGGAAAGTTTGTATACCGCAAATAAATGCTGGTGTATTCCCGACCCAAGTGTTGTGGATGGTCGGGATTCTCTTAATTTACGAAGCAGTAAGTAGCCGTAATTGACATCCATACCCTGTCGAAAAAAGCGCCAGTTCCCAAGTGATTCCGACTGGTAGTACCCTTAGGAATATTATTGGCGCAGATCCGAAGGCTTCACAAAGTAGTGCGAGGAACAATGAAACGCCAAACATGTTCAATACGAGGAGAGATGGTGTCGAACACAGCCCGAGTAGTCCGAATACGCAAAGATACGGGGGCAGCCATGGTCAGAGAATGAGATAGAGCCCGATACAGATGATACGAATGATCCAATAACTTCTGGTGGCAGCAGAGGACTGGGTGGTTGAGAGCACATGAGAACGAGTACCAGCCAAGAAGACATTGAAAACAGTTGAATGCGGCGGATTGCAAGCGAATCTTGGGGGCGTAAAATCAGAGAGGGAGCGGGCAAAGGCAGTGAGGCAAAGGCGCTGGAAACTGGCCCTTTACCTACGCCCCAAGGATACAGCCAGAGTGAGAGAAATTGAGCGGCCTTGCGGCGCAGTGAGAAAAATACTGCGGTACAGTGAAAAGTATGCTACGAGTCGAAAAAGTGAGCGAACACCTGGCAAATAAATGGGGCAAGACTGAAAGAGCTCAGAGAGGGGAGGCGGGAAATGAAGAAGAGCCTGGATGGGGAAGATAGCAAAGCCGAGCGAGGAAATCGTGAAAGAATGGCTAATCTATTGATGACGGCGGGCCAGGATCGGTGGGTAAGCGATTGCCGATGAACGAACGGCCAAGATATTAAGAGAAGACTGCGAAGATCGTCTCGGGAGATTCGCGGAACCATGGAAACGCGGATGCGTCGAAGTTGATGCTGAGAGAGGTCAAGTCTTTGCAGTACGCAGCGAAGGCGCAAAGCCCGTGGAGTGACATCCGAGGTGGATAATCAAAACCTGTGGCTACTTCCAGACGAAGCGATTTGATTTTCGGCCACAGATGCCACAACGTCATCAATGTCGGATCCAACCGGTGGTGCGAGGGCCAGTTCAGTGAGATTGGCGAAGCAACAGCGGCGCATGAGTATGCCCATCGATCACATAATCAGCCATTGTAGCCGCCAATAGTGTGTGGACGTGGAGTAGTTCTCTGTAAGCCGGACATGAAGGGTCTCGGGAGTGATGTGCGACAAGTGAGGTGTACAGTTGGGCTGGTGGTGGACTTTGTTGTCAATTCTGTGGCGCCAACACGAAAGTGGGCCAAACGACAGTCGAAAAGTAGATCGAGAAACTCGACGGCAGGATTTATAGTCGTGTGGCTGAAGGAGAGCTCGCGGAGAGCGGGGAATAGATACTGTTGTGGGCCAGCCAGGCGGGACGAGGGGCAAGATCCTGTAGAATTGTGGTGTCCAGACACAGGGATTTGAGAGCATGAAACTAGGAAAGATGTTCAATGGCCGCTCGATCTGCTACAACTCGAAGGTAGAGGTCTTCGATTCGTTCCAAACTCGATGTAATCTTCGACACCGCGTGTGCAACGCGGAAAAATCGCCTGAACGTCCCGGATAAGCAAGCAGGCAGAGGCATTCAAAGTCCCGATACCGAAGTTCCAACCCAAGCAGTGAGAGCGCAAGCGAAGCGGATGTGGGGAGTAAAATCGTGGCGTCTATGACTTTGGGCCCTAGAAACAGAGATATGTAGGGGAACAAAGAGTCATCGTAGAAGTGAAACGATGTTTTCCTGGATTAGGGCACAGGAAGTCGTGGGGGAACCCAGACCTGATTGCCTCGAATACATCAGCGGCGGAGAAGTTCATGTCCCACGACGAGAGATATAGCACCCGAATTTGGAGGACATAAACCGATGGTCCTTCCCAATGAATTGCCTGAGTAAGACCGGTTATGCGCTAAGGAACTATATCAGCGCACCGACTACGACTGAACAGTATTCAGTGACCTACAAACGTGCGACTTCTGGGAACCGCCGCACCTGCGATTTCTTCCCACAGATGGGACGGCAGACATTTCAACAGGTTCGTCGGTGTCTTATGCTCGCCCCACAACATATCCAGAGCAGGATTCTGGAAGCACTGGCACGTTCTCGCAAGGGCGGCAAATATTAAAATCCCGGCAGCTGACTCGTGTTCTGGTCAGAAGAAGGACGTTGCAACACCGAGGTCGAGTATATCAAGAATGCTACGGCACGGATGGACTGAGCGTGCCAGACAGCGAAGGTCCAAGGATTCAGCGGAAGGATTCGGAGGCGATTCAGTGGCTGCGATTGTTGAGTGTTTGTCTTTTGATTTGTCTCCCATGCTGTCATGATTTCCGACTTTCCGACCTCTTGGCTCGCCACGTTCTCGAATTCTGCTGGACGAAGATGCGGATAAATCCTCAAATACCACTCCAGTTGACACTTCATCCGACGAGGTCGAATCGATGTCACCTTATCAGCCTCAGGGTCAGACAGATTAATACTCTGAGGAACTGACAGGTTGTCGAAACGCAGAGCTACTCGTTCCCTCTTGAAGGGCGACAGACAATTTATCGAGAAGGAAGCGCTTGCGTATCTTCGCCGCACCTCACGTTCTTGACGATAAAACCGCTAAAACGGTTTTTTTTTTTTTGCACAGTGAAGAGTTCGCATTTTTTATCAACAAATCAGGGAGGCGCTTACGAGCCTCATGAGTTTGTGGTGTCCTGCAAGGGTAGAGGCATATATCTTTTGCTCCGACTCGACCTGAATGGTCTCCAAGCAGAACATGTAAAAGTCGAGTCCACACATTCTCGTAACGCTTCCCCCTGCAACAAACTTGACGTTAGACTTGGAGGAGCGTACTTTGGGTTCATGATAACCGTAATCGTGCCTCCATTGACCCCACGACCCCCTGTCTTTCCGAACATCGCACCCTCTTCCCTCTCACAGGCTTGCTGCCCTTCCTTGGCACTGACTCCTTCAAAACGTAATCTCAATAAGTACGCTATTCAACTTAGAGATGCCGTTAGTCAACTCATGTATCCGGCAGGTTGGGATCTAGCCATGACTTTACTCTTTGGATGCTTAAACAGCAAGCGCGCGAAGCTTCAAGTGGTCAATGCAATCTCAGTTTTGCTAGGCGAACTAATGGCCTGCTACTTCACCGGATTAAACTACTACACGACCTGTGGAATAGAGCTTATTGGCAGATTTTCGGTCAAAGGTTTTGCTCAACTCTGATTGGCTGCTCTTTACCTTCCAACCAATGAGCGGTTGAGCAAAATCCCGACTAAAAACCGCCAATAAGCTCTAATGCGGAGCAGAGTTTTTTCTCTTCAAATACAATGTGTGACATAAAGGTTTCAATTCCAATGAACTTCATTCTAGCTGTGCTTGTGTACTCCTAAGCGTACCTGAGGCCTCACGCTCCGCTGACACGGATCTATGGCCCTAGTTAGTGTCTCCTCTGATCCTCGACCGGAACATTGCACTCGTCACCAAGTGATGTTCCTCCGGATTGGGCCGTTGAATACTTTCGCAGTTTAGAAGCTTGGCGATCGGCAGCGTGAATTGAGACAGACCGGCTGGGAGGTGTTTACCAATTATTTTAATGGATTAAGATCACTGGAAGTCCTTGGCGCGTGCGATGCTACAGAACGAGCGGCTACAAATGTGTGCAGACGCCAAGGTTGGATGGCTTGGCATTAGAGAAAAAGTCAAACAAAAATCGAATTCTATATAGTTTATCATACGTTAACATAGATAGGGTGTCCATATATCATACGTTTCTCTGCGTTGGCACCCAGGACATGAAGCTATCCGAATCACTCATATTCCAAGCTGAGCCGCTGTTTTCGGCATACGGTTGCTCGAAGATACTCGGCGAACTCGGAGGGTTACCCCTTCCGAAGCCAGGTCCACGGCTGAAGCTCGCTGCCAAGGGAGAATCGTAGCTTGGAATGTCAAGCAGCGAATATCTGTAATCGATCGTTTTAGCGCCGAAAAAGGGCCGAGATAACGCTTCACGAACTTGGCAAAATTGTCCAACTCAGATATGTGGGTGTTCAAGGCGCAATCTGTGTGGCTTGCGTGGCTTGGCGACCGGGAAAGAACATCCGCCGCCTTCCTGAGCCTGAGTGACAGCTCAAGGACGGCATTGTAGCACGAAGACTCATTCAGACAACCGCAATTCCCTCCCCTTCGAATGAACATGTGGTCCGTCAGATCTGCATATGCAGCCATGAGTGATGCCAACGAATCGCTCGGCCGCGGATACCCCGCCACCTGAGGGTAGCTGCCCATACCGGAAGGGAAATGAAGACTTGAGCCGGAGGAATTATAGCTTGGGGAGGGTGAAGGCCAGCTCGTCGTGTTCGGTGGGGTCGTAATTCCTGAACGAGTGGGGGATGTTCCACCTGATGCCGAGGATGATCTATCTTGAGCCGGCCGAGGTTTGTTCTTCAACTGTGATCATGTGAGAATATTGAACAAGGATGAAGGTGGAACTCAGGCTTGCCTCTCGAATAACACCTTCAAGTTCCGCAATGCGATTCATGAGTCTGGTGCCTTCGTCTTCCTTGGTCTTGTTTTTTGTTCTATTTGGGTCATCTACTTCGTAGACGCAATTTGCGCTCTGTAGATGTATGTGTAAGGTCAGCGACCCTGAAAAAACTTTATGAAAAACATACAATGCCGAGCTGCGTGCATCGAGAACAGGGCCTGGCCCTATCACACTGGAAGAGAAAGAAACTCGGTAAGGAAAGGAATGCCTGCAAACGGGACTGTTTGTACCATGCGTTTTGTTGTGTGGCAGTTGAGGCATGATTGTGTCGTGCGGTTGCGGCGTCTAGCAAGCTCATTAGTTTTACAGGGAATTGCGAGTTAAGAATGTGGTTCACCGCTTGCGATGATCACCTTCGGTTGGGGCAGGGGCCTTCGAAGAATTTCGTGGAGAGGCAGGTGGAGACATTGCCAACGAGGAGAGAGGATATTGAACTGTATTGTAAGGTGAACATGCCTGCCTTTGTACCGATTTCTGAGCTTGGCATTGAGAAGGGACGGTGGCAAAAGAACACATAATGCGGAAACAATGGAGCAATTTTGGAAAGGTGGATCAGAAGAATCGCGCACAGCCTTGGGAGATACGTCTAGACGTTCCCCGACGCAAAGATACTTTTAGAGATTCCTCTCCTCCGAATCGGAGATGCGGGGCGGTTGACATACGGCAACAATGGGAGCAGCCATCACTGTTTGACAATCCGTATTACGGCCTGGAACGAGTTACTCCGTTGAATTGCGTGGAGGGCGGAAAGAGGGACTGTGTAGTTGGGTCGTCTCTGTATCTGGGGACAATAAACCAGATCGTTTCTGCATCTGGGCGCAATAAACCAGTCATTATAATTTTACTTTGTTCTTGTCCATGCTTTCTCGCTAACTCGAGGAACAAGAAGTTAACGTGAGATTTCCTCCCAGTCCCAACAGAACGGATTTCAAGAGGAAGCACTTGCACAGCTAGGATCATGGGGTCCTTCTGAGGTGGGATGTGGTTAAATTTTGTTAGAAGAAAACCTAATTCCTGAGAAAACTGGCATAAATATCAGGGACCGAGGAGAGTTCATCACGTCGGGATGTTCGATGAAGTCCTGTTTCGGAAGAGTCCTACCACAACTGAGTGCCAAGGGCTTGCGAGTTCCCCTCACTGCGTCACAGAATCCCTCGGTACCATATTGAGAACCTTCGGGATCGGCAGGACTGTCGGACACTTTTGGACAGTATTGACGCCGAACAAACAAGAACTTCGACCAATGCGCCGGTAATTGGTGGCCCAACGATAGCGCAGGAGCATCCTACAGAATATTGCTGCTGTGAATGAAGTCCAAGGAGATAGAGTCAAATCACCGGTCCTAATTTCCAAGCTAGGACAGGATGATTGACCGGCTTCAAGTTGGGGGGGGGGCTTGCTTCGATGCATAGCCTTTGACAGAATAAGAAATCAAACTTCTGGGTATAGATCTGTTTCACTGGAGCACGGAGCGACGGGAGCCGCAGCCGGGGGAGTAGTCGACAGCAAACTCACAACTTGACAAGCAGTGGTGGCCAGCCTTGCAATTGTAACAACGACGACGAGGTCCGCCCCAGAACTTGAGAAGATATTGAGAAAAAGCTAGTCCCTGGGAGTTTGTGAGCTAGATCGGACCCGTTGTTGGGGCTCCTGCTGAGGTGAGAGTTTGGCGAAGCTTGGCGACATCAGACATGCTGCGGAGATCCGCGGGTCCGTAATCTTCCGACACCGAGCTCCTGGGCGCCACTCAAACCTGATAATCGTCTTGCACACAACCCTCAACTTTAACAAGAGACTGGTTTCTTCTGAAAGGCTTGGCCGGGAGATTACAATATTGAACCATCATGATTGTGATGAAAGGTGAGTTCAACCGGTGTTCGAGAGAAAATGCCCGCTAAAGTCGTTGACCTTCGATTCACACTACCTCACCAAATTCGCTCTTCTCGTGTCGGCCAGCCGGAATCTAACTGGATCCGGTAGTTCCGGACAGCAGTATTCTTTCAAAATTCCTTCCCAACGCTTTCAGTGGCGCTTGGCAGTTAAATCCGCATGAATTCCGCAAAAAGAGACGAAGTAGAACTTGAATGCACATCACTCCGGATCCACAATTGTACACCTACAGGCACGGTCTATGTTCTTTATCTCACTAGCTTCTATCGCAGTGTCAACCAAAGGACCGGATTATTGTCTTCTGCAATCGGATCATGCCCGCTCGCTGCTGGTAGTATCTCTCTCCCATTCTTGCGAACAAAAACAATGCAAATGGACAATCGTTATCCCAACCTGCGACAATCAACCAAAAATTGCTTGGACCCCAAAAAACCCAACCAAGACGTCTTGCACTGCCTCTGTCAATGATTCCGCAGCACCTCTGTTGTTGTTCGCCTTCGACCCTCCGTCACTGCGCGCAGCAGTGTCTACGAGATCGTTTCACCTCTGTTCGTATGTTCACTCTAATGCCGACGGGACAGCTTTCCTTGATCTCACAAAGATAAGTGCAGGCCTTTGACGCGACGGCCTCGTTGAACGTTCATGACTGATCGCCACTAACAGCTCGCGGGACCCGCAATGCGCAGTCAATCGCCATTAACTCCCGACGACCTGTGTCCGATGGTCAATTGCCCAAAGAGTCGGCAAGAAGTTCCGTATCAGTTTTTCATATCATGACCGAGATACCGACCATCCAGGACATCCGAGTCTTCTTTCATTGTTCCTGTTATGGCTATGGTTGAAATGAGGCTGCGAGAGGAGAAACATCGCCGTTTTGGGAGACGCACGAGATCCACATTGACGGTGTTTACACGGGCTAATCCGAAGGTGCGACTTGGTCGCTGGTAGGTACTTCTAATCAGACTGGTAAGTTTATCGTTCGATCTATATGGATGGCGCCACATCCGTGGAGTGGTCACGCAGCAGGCCGCAAATGGGACTAGTTCACGGAGATCTCAACTGGAGATTCTCTGCCGCCAGAGGACTTGTCCTCAGGGGAATCCATCCTCGTGGAATGCACATTGTTTCAATTCCCCCTCCACACGCGATGTCATTCACACCAAGTTTCGGCAGTCCGACGGCCAACAACCAGAACTTCCGAATTGTCCAGGTTCTGGGACAGGCCAGATTCAGTTGCATGTTCTGCCCGCCTTCTCGTGGAGGTGCTGCTGGAGGCTCTTCGTTAGCCAGGGACCCAGGAAATATGCCGACTACACTGACGGAGGGTTTACTAGACCATTTTCTGTGTCCAAGTCTTGATGCTGCCCGCTGGCGATTTCCAGCACTGAGAGCGAAACTGTTTCAGCAGCTGGGCAGCTGAATGTTGACAGACTCACCAGTTCTACGTTGGCTCGCCAAACATCAGGACGATGCGGCTTGCTTCCGAACGTCCATGGGGTTCCCCGCCGTTTTGCCGCCGTCTGAGCATGGCACAGGAGGCGCTGACGACGTAGGCTGCGGTGGCCAGGATACCCTAGGTCCTGGGTTCCTTCCGGCCCTCCTGAAAGCTTGAGCATGGTACACGTAGGTTGCGGTGTGCTCAACGTGGGAGCAATAACGCGACAGTCTCTGGCGTTCTGCGTTGGCCTCACTAGTGCTCAAACCCCGCGGCCGGCTTCCCGCCCTGCTTCGGGCTCTCCGCCGTTCGAGCACGGTGAGGAAGGCACTGACGACTTGAGCTGATGGCTGGCACACCCCGTGTCGGAGATCTGTCCCTTTGTGTGGGGCAAATGGGATTGAAAGTCGGTCGGTTGGTGTAGTATTGCACTGGTCGTGACGAGAAAGATACTGGCCCCACTGAGCGGGGGTGAGGAAGGCTAGACACTGCCTCGTGGGAGTCAATTCTGGGATGCCACGATAAATGACAAACGGTGCCCACCTTTCAAGCAGCTCCCCGGTCCTCAATGTGGCATTTCCATGGGTCTAGGGGGACTTCGATTTAGAGGTTAGACAGATCCTTTACCAAAGAGAAAATCAATTGCAATTAGGCGGAGGAAAGCCGGCGTAAAATACCTCCGCGGTGGAAGGCCTGAGCTTCAGCGGCGCACTGAAACCTAAGTCTCGATCTTTTTGGGCCCAGGGCCCCGGTTGACATAGCTGTGCGTCGAGGAGGAAGCGCTTAGATGCTGGTGGTCGATGCGGAGGAGAAGGGGGCAGCGCAAATCGTAGGAAACGCGATTTAACGATAAGGTGTCCGTTGGTTGAAATACAGTACGCCAACGTCGGCTGTGTGCAGAATGCCAGAAATTTATGTATTATATGGGGGTAGGATTAGACGATCCTGAGCGGGTGGGGGGGTAGACGGATGGCCTTCCACGTGCCCTAGTGATGGGATAAGCGGCGATAGAAATGGAGTGGAGTATAGGATGTACGCAGTACAGCCGGCATTTGAGAGCTGGGAGGTCTGAAGCAACCATGGGGCACTTAACTTCCCGGAAATTCCGGTGTAGAGACGTCGGCCGTCAATAATGTTTCAATAATTTTTTTAAAGAAACAAACAAGACGCGCTACACCAAATTTGCAAACTCCGCCGGGCCGATTACGTCGTGGGCGGAAACGAACCCTCTAAAAGACAGACCGGAAATAAAAACGTCATGTATAGTGTCATGCACAATGGCCTTGCCAACAGTTGAACCAAGAAAGAACTAGAACAAAGTCCATACAGAGAATTTTATGGAGTGTAAGATTGCAAGTATTCGGGTCTTTACCTGCGCATAAAGCCGACACAGCAAAGCGAGGGCACTGCAATTGAGAAAAACTGATCCAGAACCAAAAACAAACTAAAAAAGAAGTAATCAATGAGGCACGACGGTCCGAATTGAGCCGAACCCCGGATTACCCAAGACCGCAGCCATGGCCATGGACAGCGTGCAGCGGAATGGGGTGTACCATTAATACCCTCAAAATGCCAGCGATCTCAATTAGTTTGGAAGGAACTGTAGAAAATTTCCGAGAACCAAAATAACATCATTAATATGGGCAGGTGATTTCCATTCATACAAACGGAGAGCGCAGATTCAGTGCAGACCTTCTACGAGACTTACCTTCAACACCAATCCTGAGACTCTCAAGAGAGCCACTGCTCTGTCGGCAACTTCCAGCCACCACCTTCCATTTCCGGCGCAAAGCGTTTGTTTTGTTTGTGCACCGCTTGGCCTCGCTTGGCGTCTTCCCTTCCAAGAACAACTTTTTTTTCCGCATCCGCATCCCGCTGCCATCTCCTTACTGCGTACGATGGGCCAGACGAGTTCGACGCCTCGAGGATCTGCATCTGCTGGGTGTCCGGTTGACCATAAGGCTGCTACTGGCGCGGGTGTAGGTGGCTGCCCTGTCCCTCATGACGGTCCTTCAAAATCCTCGCCGAAACTTGCACAATGTCCCATCGACCACGAATCCATCTCCCCGCTCAACCAAATGCCGCAAAACCTCTCTCAATCTCCTGCCCCCTCGCAGGCTTTGGCTCTCCCCACCTCGCGCACCATCTCGTCCATCCCGCGCGGAGACACCGATACCGCCGAGAGGTGGGAGTATCCGTCGGCGCAGCAGTTCTACAACGCTCTGATGCGGAAGGGGAAGGTGGCGCCGGGGGTGGAGAAAGAGGAGCTGGAGCACGTAGAGACGATGGTGGAGATTCATAATTTTTTGAATGAAAGGGCGTGGGAGGAGGTTGTGAGGTGGGAGAGGAGGGTGGGAGAGGATTCGTGCGTATTTCCTTCGGTTTTAAAGTGTTGGTTGGTGGGACTGATATTGGTGTTGGTACACAGCGGCGACGATATCCAGCTCGCGCGGTTCAAGGGACGACCCGGAGAGATGTCGCCCAAGGCGCGGATATGGCAGTTTGCGGGTTGGCTTATGCCGTCGCGATTCAAGTGCGTTTATCTTATGCACAACATAATGTAATGCTCACGCAACATAGCACGGAGCCGCCGTTCGACCGCCATGACTGGATTGTCCGACGCCCGAAAACCGGCGAGGAAGTACGCTATGTGATCGACTACTACTCCGCCCCGCCCGAGCCCGATGGCTCGCCGGTGTTTTCTCTGGATGTACGGCCTGCCCTGGATAGCTTTGGCAGCCTGAAGGAGAGGATTGCGGCCGCAACGGAGGATGCCTGGGCTGCGCTGAGGGAGAATAATAATAGTAAGACTGGGCCGCGATCACAGGATCACTGACGACGGCGTGCCCACATATAGTTCTCCGGTACATTATATTTTGTTGTAAAATAATGCGGCGAGCCCACCAAACCTCTCTCAATATAATATGCCAATAGGCCTAGGTTGACTGCGAGGGTTTTGACCGATCTGCAAGCAATTTGGGCCTTCAGAAATGGCGGGAAAAATCCGAACATAAATTTTCAAGCTTTTACACTAAGATTTGCGTGGAAAGATTCGAGAGTTGCCTCAAGAGAAAGCGTGATCGTGAGGTGACGATTGAAAAATCAAAGGGCAGTCAAAGGGTCCCGAAGGCCTGATATCTTGTCGTCATCGGTCCGGGCTGCAGGACCGTCATTCTCAGGCTGGCCGTACTTCAAGTGGAAAACGCCTCATTTTTTACGTTCGCTTGGAATGTCCAGGATTCTTTTTTGTCTTTTATTCACTGTCCACTACTACTGTACTATTTCGTTCAATTCGTATGTCACACGTCACAACCGATTTCTGAAAACCCCTGCAATAATTTTTTCTCGATTTTAGCGGATTTTGGAGATTTGTCGGAAAAATTAAAAGTCACGTGCATTTACGAATTGAGCGAAATAGTACAGTACCACTTTTTAGCCTTCCCTAGGCAGAATTTTAAAAACTTTCGCTCTGGAAATTCCCTTACAATTCATCTTGAATGCCATCTGCAATTTTTCTTGGCTTTTTTAGAGGTTAGCGCCAAGCTGCCGGCCAAACAAAGAACAAACAGACATTTGTTTGGCGGAGATTGCCAGTCACCTCAATACGCGTTCTTTCTTTTATTTTCTCGATGAACTCTACGCCGCCGTCGCCGCCCAGCAGAAAGAGACAGCGCAGCAGCTCCATGCTGTCCGACACCTCCTCCACCTCTGTCAAGCGCTCACTGTCCGATGGCCCGGAGGATACATATATGGCCGAGCTCGCCAAAGACACTGTACAACTTGTGCCACCCGCCGAAAAGCTCGCGCGCGTCGACGGGCTGAAGAATGGGACCATGAACGCCGGCGACACCTGGTATCTCATCGACAGGACCTGGTGGAAGCGCTGGAGAAAGGCGTGTACGGGCCTCGTGGACAAGGACGGCGGCGTCACGGAAGAGGAACTCGGACCAGTCAATAATTCGGCGTTAGTCGACGCGAACGGGTACCTACGCACCCCTCTATCCGACTCGGTCGATTATGAGCTGGTGCCGGAGGCTGCCTGGAACGATCTCGTTTCTTGGTATACTTTTTCCTTTCATTTATCGATAGCTGTTTATTTTTCAAAGGTACGGCTCCCCCACGCACCCCCCTACCCCGCCAAGTAATCCTCCGCGGCGAGCAAAAGGAACCCACTGTCGAGCTCTACCCTCTTCGATTAATTGCCATGAGGATGCTCCAGGTCCCTACCACCACCACCGATCCCTCCCCTCCCAAATCCCTCTCCATTTCCTGCGCCTCCACCGCTTTCACCCTCAACAAATCTATCGTCGCCCTCATGCGGCCCCACAGCGTGCCCGAAACCACACCCTTCCGCGTCTGGAAGGTCAACGCGCCGCCCTCCTCTGGCTTTGATTCCGATGAGTTCGCCGTCGATGATTTCGGCACCTACGAGTGCGAGAACGTCGATGGGGGTGACAAGACGCTTGAGCAGCTTGGAATCATGCAGGGTGATGCGTTTGTGGTCGAGTTCAAGGCGCCGTCATGGCTCGTCGACGCGCCTCCCCAGCCGCTCGAGCCCGCGCCGCCGGTACCACTGTTCGCCTCGGGCACAGGGTTCTTCGACCGCCTCGGTCTAACTGGGAATAAGTCTGCAAAACCGCCTGCACGCAGCACCAATAGCGGGGCACGTCCCGGGCTCTTCAGCTCGACCAGCACCACCAAAACGCTGGAGCCCGGCACGCTCGGTCTCGGCAACATGGGCAACACATGCTTCATGAACTCGGCGCTGCAGTGTCTCGCGCACGAGCCCGAGCTCGCAGAGTACTTCCTCACCAACGTCTACTCCACCGAGCTCAACCCGGACAACCCGCTCGGCATGGGCGGTGCGATCGCACAGGCGTTCGGGGCGCTCCTGCAGAAGATCTGGGCCACGTCCTCCCCATCGACTTCTTATTCCCCGCGCGAGTTCAAGACGCAGCTGCAGCGATTCGCGCCGCAGTTTAGCGGGTACCAGCAGCACGACTCGCAGGAGCTCGTTGCATTTCTGCTGGATGGGCTGCACGAGGATTTGAATCGGGTACATAAGAAGCCGTATGTGGAGAAGCCGGATTGGGAGGGCGGCGGAGATGCAGAGCTTGTGCAGCTGGCGCGGAAGAGTTGGGAAGGGTATATGCTGAGGAATGATAGTGTGATTGTGGATTTGTTTCAGGGGCAGTATCAGAGTACGTTGGTGTGTCCCGAGTGTCAGAAGGTGGGTGCGGGTGCGGCGTCCTACCCCCTTTTTTTCTTCGAGGAAATACGATTGGATGAAGCTGATGAAGATGACACGCGCATAGGTTTCGATCACGTTCGACCCGTTCATGTACCTCACGCTCCCGCTGCCGGTGCAGAAGAAGTGGAAGCATAGTATATTTTATGTGCCGTGGGATGTGAGCAAGCCGCATGTCAAGGTCCGTCCGCCTTCCTTCCTTCCGGTTGCGCAGATGCTCAGGTAGCTTTTGTCGTAGGTCCCGGTCGAGATTGGCCGCGACGCGTCCTTTAAGGACCTGCGCCAGCTCCTCGGGCGGTGGATGGGAGCCCCGCCGGACAACGTACGCGACCTCGTCTCTCATTGGTCACATGCAGTACATTGACACCGCCCCACAGCTCCTCACCCTCGAAATCTTCTCGCACAAATTTTACAAAAACCTCGACGACTCGCTCCTCTGCGGCGAGATGGCGCAGAACGACATGATCGTATGCTACGAGCTCCCGTGCCACGCGCAGCAGAGCCGCACCTACAAGCCTGCGCCGGACGACCCGCTCATCGTCCCCGTCTACCTCGCCGACCTGCGCGTCCCTCCTTCCGCCCAGCGCAGCACGATGTACAGCACCTCTTCCTCCTACACTCCGAGCTACCAGAGCAGCTACCAGAGCATCACGTACTTTGGATATCCGACGATTGCGGTGCTAAGGAGGGAGGAGGCGGCGGATGTTGGGCGGATATACGAGAATGTGGTGGAGAGGCTGGAGAGGTGGGCGTGTAATGCGCGGGATTTGTATTCCTGGGAGGTGCCTGGCGGGAAGGGGAGCAGTGGGAGTGGAAGTGAGGCGAAGGAGGTTGAGGAGGGCGAGGTGCAGGCGATTCAGATTAATGGCGTGCCCCCCCGTGCCGGACGCGTTGGCGGAGATCAAGCCGAACGGGGACGTCGTCGAGCACCTCGAGGTCCCGGAGGGCGAGGGTGACATTACGGACGAGAAGGGGATGATCGTCATCGTGGAGGACGAGGACGTACCGATGGAGGCCGTCCCCATCCCGGGTGCCGCCACCGCCGCCACCGACGCGGAGCCGGTACGCGTTGGCGCCAAGCGCGATCTCTTCCAGCTGAAGGTGCAGCCGAACATGAAGGACTACGGGACGGCCAACGCGTTCATGCACGGGAACAAGGCCGAGTCGTTTGATGCGCGCGTCGAAGAGGCGAAAGCGAAAGCAGCGGGCGGCGAGCCGGTGCTGTTGATGCGCGAGGGCGACCTCTTACTGTGCGAGTTTGACGAGAACATGAAGGCGTTTTATTTTGGGGACGCCCATCATAGTGCGCCGCACCATCGGTTCACCATCGGCGGCAACGCGGGTGTTGCGGAGGACGCGCCGAGGTGGGACCAGTGGGGGACGCTCGTTCACCCCGAGTTTGAAGAGAGCCAGCGGGAGGCGGAGGCGAAGAAGAATAGGGGGATATCGCTGCAGGACTGCCTGGACGAGTTTACAAAGGAGGAGCAGCTGGGTGAGGACGATCTGTGGTACTGCCCGCGCTGCAAGAAGCACCAGCAGGCGACGAAGAAGTTCGATCTATGGAAGGCGCCGGACGTCCTTGTTGTACATCTGAAGCGCTTCAGCAATAGCAGGACACTAAGGGACAAGATCGATGCGTTTGTGGATTTCCCGGTGGAGGGGCTGGATCTGGGGGAGATGATCGGGGAGAGGGCGGCGGCGAAGAGGCTGATGAAGGACGGGGTGGAGATGGAGGGGCTTGGGCTGGGGAATCTTGACGAGCCGTTGATATACGACTTGTTTGGTGTGGATGAGCATATGGGCGGCCTTGGAGGCGGGCACTACCGCGCCTATGCGCTCAATCACGCGAACGGGAAGTGGTATCACTTTGACGACTCGTATGTGACCCCTGCGAAGGCTCAGGACTCGGTGGTATGTTGCTCGCGTGTATTCCCTCTCATCCCCAACTGATCTTGTATGTCTAGAACGCTAACGCGTACCTTTTGTTTTACCGTCGCCGGACGACGGAGCCGCTTGGGGGCAAAACTCAAGAGAAAATCGAGGCCGCCCGTCTGAAGCGCCAAGAAGTGCCCAGCGCGCCTAGCTCGGAGGACGGAGTCATTGCGCTCGACCCGCGCGACGACGACCTCGACATCCCAGGGCTGACGAGTTCGTTTGACCCCCTGCGGTCGGCTGGCGGCTCATCGCCGTCTTCAATGCACGACGAGCCGCCCGACCTCGAAGACGCACTCGAGGCACTCGACCCCCTCACGCGCTCCGGGCAGCGCTTCGACTTTCCCGATCCGTCATCGAATAAGGCGTCCCCTGCGTCGTCCACCGAGGCCGAGGGCGACCCCGAAGACTCCGATTTGTGGCCAAATTCGTTTCTTACGTCCCCGACACGCTGGTCTCCCTCACAAAACTCACCAAAGACATTAGCATTAGACGTGCTGCGTTCCCCGTCGGATAACTCGAGTCCGTCGGATACGAATCCTTTTACTGACGGGCATGCAGAGACTGGTTCGGCGCACTTGAAGATTGATTGATTATAGAGAGAGAGAGAGTTGCATATAAGTATTTGTATCACTGACGTTGCTTTGCTGTTTCCTATCGTACATATCTCACATAGCATAAATAATTATCTTTTTGCAGATTTCTGCCGCATCTTCTTGGTATTGCGCTTAGATTTGTTGGCGGTAAACAATTGCTTTCGTCCTACAAAGGAGGTAGGTTCTTGCAGATCTAGATGGATGCAGCTTAATGCGAAGCGATAGTCGCCTCTCCAAGTTAAGGAACTTTCGTCTTTGCATTCAACCCATCCCCGGCGAAATTGAATCTACGTAGAATGCGATCTGATACATAATCTGTCATGCTCGCGGTTTGTTCTTCGCAGTACAATTGGCCAGTAGTAATAGGAAACGCCCGTCACCTCTTCGTGAGTACCGTGTTGCAGTCAAGGAGTCACTGTGACAGTCGAGCTGTTGTCCTGGGCACCGCGCTGCGCGTCGTCGAGCTGTATGCGCTTCTCCGGGAAACCGCGCTCCGCAATGTCGAGCTGTCTGCGATCGTCTTGGGTACCGCGCTGCGCGGCGTCGAGCTGTATGCGCTTGCTTGGACCCTGCGTAGCGCGTTCAAGCGCATCATGCACAGGCAGTCCTAGCGCCTGAGAAAATCCACTCAGCATACAATACAAGGAGATAGACAAATGGTATCCACCTCGCGCTCGTTGACGGGGGTAGCAGTCGCCACCAGAGCCAACTTGAAGGCAATGGCACACATAAAGAAGGGGGCGACGAGCATTTGTGAAGGTGGCGAGATTGCGGATGTTGGGGGCGGAAGAAATAGGTTAGGGCCACCTCGAAATGCTTGCGCGGTTTTTGAAGGGTCCCAGTAGGTCCCAGTACACTATTTAAATAGTACAAACTCGACGGTTAGGGGCGCATCAATCAATGCGTATGTTTGATCCATGCTCGCTACCAGTCACTCCTCCCTGCCAAGGCTCCCTGCATCCCCGAGACTGGCCGGTACTCTCCTTCCCACCAGCCGGTGACCCTCATCACGCATCACGGCCCGTCGGAGAGTGCTCACGACGCCCCAGTCCTCGATTTGTGTCCTATCCACAATGAACTTTCAGCATTAGGTTTATATTTCTTCCTGTTTACTCTGCTCATTTCGTGAAACTCATGCAGTTTGTTACTGGTATGACGTTCGAATCGATGCTGCTGTATAGCACAGTACATAATCGAGGCTTATGTATGTAGGTACAGCAACCGTACGTTCAGGTACGTTCCTCATTGGGACCACCGCGGTTAACACGCTCCTCCTCCTCCTCCTACTCCCGCCGCCGCTTATCCCCCCGGGACTAATCATTTTGAGATTGCCACTGAGCAGACACCTCTTGTTTTTGACCATCCAACACAACATGACTGGGGCATACCACGTCCTCCCTACTGACGACATCGAGTCCGACGACAAGCACTCGCAACCACGTCCGAGTCACTCTCGATTCTCTCGCACTGTCGTAGTTCTCCTCGCCATCATACTTGTCGAAACCGCAGCTTTCGCCACACACGTGTTGTATTCGAGAAAACCCACTTCGTCGGCGACGAAACTGTACTGTGCGCCCGCCCTGTTTGACGTTGGATGCCCTCTCATCGTGGCGCCGCCCAGCTCCTGCGCAGGACGTCGTGGAGGACATCGTCCAGTTCTACGCTGGGGGCTTCGGCGATGACAAGACCTCGTTCCAGATCCCGTCGTCGCCTGCCCTGGACGACGCATGGGATGACCTCTACCAACGTACGCCTTCCGCCCATTCCTTCCTCCCTCCTGAAATCAACCGATCTGCGGGGCTTCACAAACAGACGGGATTTCGCGCATTCCCAAAAGCGTGGCGGCGCAGATTCCCAATATGACGAGTCCCATCCCAGGCGACCCCGGGTTCTATATCGCGGAATTAGACGTTTATCACGAATTGCATTGTTTGGTGCGAAGAGGACCATATCATTCGCGTTCAAGCGTCGTTGTTAACTTTGCGTAGAACACGATCCGCAAAGCGCTCGATCCGGTGTACTACC
This sequence comes from Mycena venus, assembly GCA_014462655.1. Taxonomy (NCBI): domain Eukaryota; kingdom Fungi; phylum Basidiomycota; class Agaricomycetes; order Agaricales; family Mycenaceae; genus Glaucomycena; species Glaucomycena venus. The sequence goes on along the minus strand of JACAZI010000007.1, from coordinate 4,016,188 downwards.
CAGAGTGGGACACCACGAAGGTCCAGTATGCGCGGGACCACATAAGCCACTGCATTGAGTGGATCCGGAGCTCCATAATGTGTCACTCGGATATCAGCGTCGTCGTGTGCGTTCCCCTGTTCGACGCAGAAGCAGAAATTATGCTCATAGAGTCATTTAGCTGGCAGTGGGATGCGCAAGCGAATTATACCGTGCCGAGGACCAACGTTCCGCATATGTGCAGAAACTTTGATGCTATCCAGAAGTGGGCGAGAGCGAATAGTCTAGAGGGTGACTTTGACTTTACTGTTCATGTAGAAGACGATCTTGAGGTGTACTAGGGAAAATGGCGATAGATTACGGTCGTGCCTTTAGAACAAATTGTTACGCTTACAGCCGTCTCCCTCGTTGCCTCTTTCGTCCTAGATCCTGCAGCACTTTACGACAGAAACAATCAGATATCTAGATGAGTGTAATGCAGGCATAGTAGTCCCTCTTCAAGACATGGAACTTTCGTGTCGTATCTAACCCATCAGCGGCGAAGTTATACAATTCGACATGATACACCAAACGAAGTACATCTGTTTGAAAACACCTATTGAGCAATTCGACCTAGCAGAGTGTGGTCTCCCGCTCCATTGTACGACACAAGCGGGCTTGGACGAGCGTTCACATTCAAGGACAGGAGGTCTGGTCGCGAGCTATTTTCCGACGTCAGTCTTGTAGAGGAAAAATAAAGAAATAGCGTACTAATGCCCGACTGGATCAGCGACGAGTTTCGCCATCTTTGTAGCATCTAAATCGATGTCCGCATAGAGAATTATTTCTTGGTCAGGCGGGACAGTTGGGGTGAGTTGACTCCCATCTGGAGCATAGATTGCCGCGAAACCTCCTCCCATCTATCAAAGCATTAATTTAATCCCGGTGAAAGTAAGAGAGTAGCGCTTACAGGCATTTCCCAGACCCCTGTACCTTTGACACTATAAAATTCGATTGACAAAATTCCACTGTCAGAAGACGGCGTAATACACACCCACAAAGCTCTGCATTCTCGCGACTTAAGATACTGGTGCTCGAAATAACAAACATCTGGCCTTCCAGTGCTACAAATTTGGATTGGAGAATTTGTGCGTCAGATGAAAATTGAGGTGGTGCGCCGTCGGCGGCGGAATCACAATATGGCCAGCTGGCTATATGCACTTGCACACCCAGACTGTAGTGGTGGAATCGCAACAAGGGCTGGAGATGCTCCCTGCGACGAGATTAAAGGTGTTATTGAAAAATATTCTAACCATACCAGCAATTCAGACCACCAATCGTCACTCCCCGAGGGCCTTTGACGGCGCTTTGAAGCGAGTCGGCTAAGTCGCAGACTTAAACGATGGATCGACAGCATGCAAGCACAAAGGCAAACCTGGAGCGTCTCCCCAGACTGTGCGCTCTTGTCCAGTGGCCTGAACAACGGGTGTGTAAAACATAGCATAAGCCGAAAAGTGTGCAAATTTCACGGACCTTGAGCTTACGTCGATGCAGAACAACCACGCCTTCTGAGTCGATGATTACTTGCGAAGCGTACATGCTTCCGCCATCCAGCTCGGAAAAACCAAGAACAACCCTGAGGTCAATTCAATGTGGGGTCTGGCTGCTGGAAGATCGGAAAATTCACCAGATTCCAGCCTCCTTCGTGGCCGCCAAGATCTCCTTGAAATCGTCTGATTTTACTGAGAGGCAATTCTTTTGGAATCTTGCCAGGAAGGCGGGATTGAAGGGCTGAGCCCAGATGGCCATCGGATAGCCTGGAATGAAGGACTCTGGGAATCCAACCAGCTCAGCGCCATTGGAGGCGGCTTCTTTGATGAGGGAGATGCATTTTACGACTCCTGCTTTGAGGTCCCACCAGGCTGGTTCAGCTTGAATTGCAGCAACTCTGCGATCGCGATGCTCAGCGCTTGCGATCAGCAAACAGGTGCACTCACTTCATGGTGTGGGGAAAGGGTAGTAATCTGGCTTCTATGTCGTTGCTATTTTTATACAAGATTCTTTGGTCCGAAGGTTTCGGGCAATTGACTCAGCGTCGGGCGAGGTGACCGGGTCAGGCCTGGGCTTGAGCCTGGGCCTCAGTTCAATTCTTTCCTAGCTGCAGGAAGGTATGTCTTGGGTTAGATATCTATTGTTTAGAGTATTTCTCACCTCAGGAAGTCATGAAATATTTTCTAACAGTCAACAGCCCCGCATTCGGTGGGGTTGAAGTTCCATCAGCCCACCGGCAACTTCTGTTGCATGTATGGGTATCCAGTGAACCCCAACTCAACAGGTTCAAAGGTAAGAAGCAAAACGGAGTTTGGGCATCCCTAAAAGTCTAAACTTGAAGCAGGTACTTCTTTTGCTCACTAAACTTCGGGTGGATATCGCATAGCTTACTACCCCTCCGAGAGAGACCCTATAACTGTTGAACGCTTGTTGGTTGCTAGTTAGATTCGACTTAAAGCTTACACCAACCTGACTTGAACCTGTTAGTCGAGAAACTTCTCATCGACTGGCAGAAAGTCTAAGAATGAAAGTAGGTTGAACCCGTCGAAGAAGTTGCTAAATCGTTGTGGTCAAAGGGAAGAGAAACAATTGAAACGAAAGCATGAGGCTGTAATTTGGGGTATAACATGATAAACAGCAAGGAGGGATCGACCTCCATCGGCCTGATGGTCTAGTAGTATGATTCCTTGTTAGGGCTGTGGCTGTGCATACGTATCGCCGCATCTATCGAGGAGGTCCCGGGTTCAATTCCCGGTTAGGCCCCTTTTTGCGTTTTTTCTCTTCTTTTGCCTTCGTCTGGAGATATTGCTCTGATCACATTACTGCTCATTTGCCACGAATCTCGGTTGATTTTCACAAAAAGTCTAACTATTTCTCCGTGTTCAGGATTGAGCTCAGGATTCTTTACGCTACAGACTCCTCGTGCCAATGCCAAATTAATGTTTGTCCCAATCGTAAAAGGGAGCACTGAGAAGGCGATTGGGAGCCCCCTCGGGGTAATTCAACGTGATTGAGACAAAAGGCATTTTCGTAGAAGGCCTTCGACACCACGCCATCACGGCTTGACGATATCTTCAACTTCCAGCGAGACTTTACGCCAAACGTCCACCATCTCGTTCCAAACTTTCTTTTGGACGCGCATCCCATCTTCGCTCTGACTCCATGGCGTGGTTCTAGTGTTTCCAAATTAACCGATCGTAGGAAAAGCACGGAAGAATTCTCTCACTGCCGGATTTCACAAGAGCTTATGTACGCGCCAGACGGTGTAGGCTTCAGCACGGCGTAAACGAGGTTGAGGGCACCTTTTGTAACGGTCCATGCAACACGCCGAACGAGGAACCTAACAACAGTGATCAGAAGACAGAAGTTCGATGGGAATAAATTGCTCTACATCGCAAATGCCCCTAGCTTATATTCACTGCCGATGCTAGAGATGCAAAGACCTATCCGAGGTATGAGTTAATATTTTGGTAGTGTCTGTTTATAAGAGACTGGCAGAGACCTGGGTCGGCGACACTGACAAAATTCAGAATAACATCACGGACGCCAGAAGAAAACCATACTTGACTATTACGCCCTCCGCTGATGATAAACTGGCCATTTCACGGGCCCAGAGAATGAGCAGGAGTTTGGACGTTGGGTCTGAAAATCCTCAATGTCGGTAACGACTGAGGCCCGAATCAGACGGGCGATATTTCTGCTCACAACGATCCCTCTTAATGCTTTTAGATTCGTCGTTGAGAGCCTTGAGAATTTCGGGCTCCGCCTTTTCTCGGAAGAGAGCCAAAAATTGAGCTGCGACTCCATTTGAACAATCTAAAAGTTGTACTGCGGAAACTTGAAGCGTACCTCCGGAGCCAGTAATAGTCAAATGTGGCAAAATTTTCGGTGCGTATGGATGCGGAGGCGGAAGGCTTGCGGTTCTCTTCAGTAGCGGTAGTAGCAGTACGCCGAGAAGTCCAGTTGCAAGCATATTCACTTGGAACCTGGACAGAGCATCAGGTTCCGCGAAAACAATTCGACTAGAATACTCGCGTTTTCTCCCAACCGTCGACAGTGACGTCCCATGAGGGCACATTAATGCCCGCGTTGAGTATAGCGCCGTCTAAGCGCTCGAGCTTCGCATTGGCCAATCCCACAAACCGTTTCACACTGCCAAAATCTACCATATCCAACTCCCAAATTTCGAGCATCCCTGCGAACCCAGTTTCTGCGATGATTTGGTCCTTGGCCGCGTTGCCTTTTTTTACGTCGCGGACGGCCAAAATGAGATGCTTCGGATTCATACGAGCGAGGTGTATTGCCGTAGCCAGCCCGAGTCCAGTGTTGCTGCCAGTGACGACGAATGTGCGGCCGCTCAGGTCGGAATGAGTGACAGGTAGTTTGGAGAAAAACTGGTCGGGCAAAAAACTGAAGAGAAGGAACTTCAGCTGCCCCAGAACCTCCATTGCTCGAAGACGAATGAGTGAAGAGTCTTGAAAAAGTTGAAGCCCATCAATGATGTACGTTTCCAGGCACACAGTTAAATGTTTGCGATGTTGCAAATCATTGCCTTTTTCGACCTTGTTTTCAACGGAGAGGAACTCTGAGGAAGCAAGTACCAGGCAATACTGCTTCCTATCAGGGTCGGCCCGTCCGGCATTGATTCATGGCCGTGCAGCGGATTCGAGTCCATTGCACCGGCCGGAGTTGGGCCGGAGTTCGGGACCGTCAGACTCAGATGCATACAAAGAACGTGGTGGGCAAGAAGAAAGGTTTCGCATGAATGCGTCCCATTTATGGGCACTTTCCAGCTTCGAAATTCCCATCACTGAACGCCACAGAGAAGATGGTAAGGCCTTCTTCTTTCTAATTGGAAAGTGTGGCGCTCAGCAGTGGCATAGGGGTGATCTGACAATGAATCCGTCCGAAAGCTGTTAACTTATCCCGAAAGCTGTTAGCTTATTAGACTTGTTCGATGCACCCCAAAGATATTCAGCGTATTGTTATCCTATTCGTGTCTATAGAGACGGTAAGGCCTACAAGGCTGCAACTTCCATGCTGCCACGGCTTCAATCTCTTCCAACTTCTAGTCGGAGTATCCGAGTTCCGGTATGCCCACCGTGACCAGGGTCGAGATATTGCGCCATCGAGACCGGAAACTTGTGAAAGAACATTGTCACCTAACGCTCATGACACAGACAGCCTCAACTCCAGATACTTGTACACAACAAAGATTCGGATGAAGCCGATGTTTTGCGACGGAAATTCCTAATCCAGTCTACCTCGTGTTTGGCGAGCCAAAGCCGCCGAGTCTATGTTTTCTATGAATGTTGATCATGATTCGTTCTGTGTTGCCTGTGTTGCATGCACTCATCTCTACGGGGCACGACCCAAGGGGACCTCCCAGAACCTGCCTATCTTCCTCCTCGGACGGTGAGCACCGTAAACAAAATAATCTCAATCGCTTCTGACTGGCTCGTGCTCTCATCACGATCATGCCGGCCCCGACAATCTGCATGATCATGTTCCACTGCCGACAATTCAATGCCAGCGCCTACTCAGCCACCAGATTTCTTTGCGTTATATATCATCTTTATCTCCACGTTCCCGATCCGTGCAATGCTGCCGATTCACTGCTATAAAAGTAAGACACCAATTGCTGCTGAAACTCAAACTTCTTCTCTTCGGTTTCGGGTTTGACCTCATACACGTAGCCCTGCCAGCTCGGGACGTTTTAATGCCCAACATCCTCACCTCGGACGCCCCTTTGTTGATCCTTGCCCCGACTCTCCCGACCACTGCCAACATTCTGGTCGCGGTCGCTGTTGTCGTAGCAGCTCTCATCTATCACACGTCTCCTCAGCGGCTCACGCACATCTTGGTCACCGCCATCATCGCGGCCGAGAAAACATACCTCGATGCGCTCGAGACAGGCTGTCTTTCGCCCTCCGACGTGGAGATAGCAGCAGAGATGTTGGCTATGTTGGCCAATCAATAATTCTCTTGGACCCTAATTAGCATTAATATTTCCGATGGTAACAGGCTCCAACTGGAGGTCTCCAAAATTCGTGAAGTCGGCCTGCGGAACTCGCGTTCGCACTGGAAGACATTTTGCGGATTTTTCCAGGGCCATACGCTCATCGTGCAGCGTTGTATCTGGGAGATTCAGGACCTGAGCACTCACATTGAAGTGAGTCCTCCGCGTATGACGCCGTATATCGTTGACCGCCGTTCATTTTGAAGATTTTGAAGGAAGAGCATCTGCGCGAAAGAAACCTCATTCCGTTGGCGGCGGTTCACCTCCGCAGACGCCGTGAATGTAATGGAATCATATAAAATCCCGGTGTCCAATAAGCTGTAAAGACTTACTCGTCTCTCGTCTCATTACTTGTTATCGATTTGTTGTCCGTATTTTATCTTGAATTTTCCATACCTTTTTCCTATTGGGATATGTTACCAACCGGTACCGCAAAACTAGAAATGCAGTCGAAATTCAAACCCGTTACCAGACGGCTGTATGCACTTGCTATCCGAGGATGAAGAGACAGAGATTCTGGCCAAACTCAAAAGAAGCAGGTCAGAATGCGCGCCATAATGTGAGCTCGAAACCAGGATGAGACGAGCCTCGTGTCTATCGACAGCTTGCTCATAGACCCTGATCCGGGTTAGCGATAATGCTGCAGGTCGAATAAACTACTTCGCGATGCAACGTTTGAGATGGAATAATTCGACGCGAGAAGCGATGAAGAAAAGGAGCGCTGGCTGCTACTCGAGAAGATGAGTTCTGCTAGCTGTTACTCCAGCGAACCTCGAAGTTGAGGACAAGTTGAGCATCTGATAACGCACATCCGGAGAACTTATGGAAGGAAGACGTAACAGCGACAAGCTAGTTGTCCTTGCAAGTATAAACATCCTCGTCCGTCCAGCTGCATTAGTTCTCGAGAGTGAGGTGAGAGTCGGAGAGACAAGTGAGGTGGCAGTTCAAGGAGTTTGGCTTTGTTTATACTCGGTAACGCGGACCGGCCACGAAAATTTCCGGCAGAGGCGACGCAATCTTTTCACCGCGACGGCCACTATGCTGCCTCGTAATCTGCAGAGTCTTGCCATAAAATCTGCGGTGCGCCGACGTGTAGCTTTATCACGACAAAATCTGCAGTTTCCTCCACCCTTTCGAATAGTACCTGCAGCGGGATTCCATTCTTCGTCCAGACGGCGGGATGAGGTTCCAAAATCCCCTTTTCAGACCTTCGTAGAGGTCCTCCGAGACGAGCTGAAGAAGAACCGGGAACTGCAAGAAAATGTGAAGCAGTTGCAGGGTGACGTCGACAAGTTCCAGGATTCGGAGGCTATGAAACGCGCGAGGGCGGCATATGAGAGGGCACGGGTATGTATCGTCTCATACTACACATGCTCATGGCGTCTACTAACATGTTTATCTGCAGCTAACGTCGAGTATCAAAGAAAATCCTCGATTACGAGCGGCAGCTGAGGAGCTGAAAAAGACTGGTGTCAAGGTCGGGGACGCTGTGTCTGAGGCACTCAAGACGATGGAGGAGAGCGAAATAATGCGTGCCGTGCGTCCCAGCTCCCAGTATAACTCTGCTTTGCTAGAATTGCGTTTCAGATCTCGCGCGCATCTGCGGCGGTCTCGTCCACAATAGAGAAATCGACCGAGCCTATACGGAACACGGCAGCATATAAAACGCTGTCCGAAACGCTCATAGACGCTCTCGACGACAGTGGAAGCGCAAAGCATGCGGGATTCGAGGAGAAAGAGGCGCGGAGATTGCGGCGACAGAAGCGGCTGGAAAAGGCGGGGCGCGCCCGTGGATTTGCGCCCTCCAACCGTGTGGAGGAAAACCCCGAGTGCGTCTCAGACTTTTGTCTGCAGGACGGTGCTAACGCATAAGACTCTTGAAGAGCTGGATCTGCCGTCGTCCTCCACAAAGACTCGCCGCGGCAGGAAAAATGGAATCGCATGAAGGAGGAGAACCCTCTCTTCCGCACCCTCGCATCCATGCGGCAAGCCTTCGACGAATCCGAAAACCCTGTTGTGGCGTCGGTCCGTAACGTCACCGAGACAGTCGGGTCGTGGTTTGAGGAGAACGAGACGGCGCAGGTGATGCGCTTGATGAAGAATCTCGATCCGCACTTCACGCGCGATGCCTTCGATCGTGAGCTGCGCGAATATATCGTGCCTGAGGTGGTGGATGCGTATTTGTCGGCCGATCAGGCGGCGCTTAAGGCATGGTGTGGAGAGGCGGTTCGTGATTAATATTCCCCTGTGCTGGTCGGTTGTTAACGGCAACTCTCAGACGTACAACGTCTTATGGGCCACAGTCGAGCAATATCTCCGCCAGGGTCTTATCAGTGACAGTAAAGTGCTTGACATCCGACAAGTTGATGTATGCGCGTTCTATTTATTCGCCGCGCACATACTCATGCTGACACACGTTATCGCACAGGTCTCCACAGGCAAAATCCTGGATAACGACATCCCCGTATTTGTGATCCAGTTTTCGACGCAGGAAGTACTTCTCTTCCGAAACGCCAAAACACGCGAAATCGTGGTTGGCGCCGAGGACAGAGTCGAGCAGTGTACGTACTTCGCCGCCGTGACACGCGTTGAGGAGGAACTGGGTAACGAACTGACGGGCGGATGGAAGGTGATAGAGGTCTGTTTTAATCGTTTATTTCATCTGTAAGGTACTTACCGGTTTATTTTTGCAGATGGCGCGGAGGAGTTCAAGGGCGTACTTATAGAGTAAAAGCAGTGTGTATTATCTGCGTTAATTGTTGGGCAGGGGACATAGGATATGTCTGCTGCTTAAATCACCCCTCTTCTCATGCGCGTTACGAAGGCTGCAGATTTTTGTCGAAGCTCATCCCAGTTTTTATTCTGAGGTCAGCGTACAGGTACAATCCGAACAGTTCGAGATTATTGCTACTGCCCATCACGGCCTTTCTATCTACGCAGTGCCGACAAATTTACTCTTTGCTCCAGGGGGGAATACATGGAGAAAACAAGACACCGAGCGCCGAACTCATCTCTGAGAATATCTAACATGACTTCCACCCACTGTGCTCGATATCTACGACTCTCGTTAATACTCTTCGTTGCGATCCTCTTCCTCCTCACTATCCCTGCTGTTCGATATCGAACAGATGGGCTGTGGCCATGGCAGTCCTCTGGATCCCCCGAGCCGGCAACCGGCGGTGGTGCTCGGGGACGAAAATTATTCCATTTGCTCCCAATCAACAGAGGAGGCTCTGGGCAGCTTTTCTGCAAAGTGCTCATGTCTTCCCTCGTTCACGGCTACTCGCCAATCATCCTCAATTGGGAAGCGGAAGGCGACGGGAGTTACATGCAACGCATGAAAGTCGCTGGTGAGCGTGTCTCGCTGGACTGGAGATTCATTTTCGAATTGAACTGTAGGTGTCTACCAATTTCTGCTCAACTTCCCGGACTTGGACGACGACGATGTGGTATTCATGATGGACGCATGGGACGTCTGGCTTCAGCTCCCGCCCCAGACGCTGCTGGAACGCTATGAGGAGCACGGTTCGGACATGGTTATGATCGGGGCCGACAAGGCATGTTGGCCAAACGAATGGGAAGAGGTCAATCCGAACATCCTCAATTTCGTCCGCCGGTGCCTGACAAGTTCAAAATACAGCCTGCGTGCAGCGACGTACCAGAGTCTCCAGTACCAAAGATTGCGTATGGCGAAGGAGAAGAACATGACGGGGTGCATCGGAAGTGTGTTCGCTTTTTCGGTTGGCCACTGCAGACAGTTCGCTCATCGAATTACTAGCACACGACGTCCCCGTTGGGCGAATAGTGGGACTGTTATTGGACCCATCAAAACGATGAGGGCGCTGTACAAAGATCTTGTATCTCGGCTGCCACAAACAGATTCATCTGACCAAGGTACTCGTAATTAGTTTTTGTTTCAACCTCGAACTCATGCTTATCTCCCACAGGAATCTTCAACGAATTCCTCCACGAAGGACGGATAACCCTCGATTACTGGTCCCGCCTCTTCTGGGTCAACGCCGACAACGTCGACTCCGGCATAATAGTCAACACCCGCCATCCAGTGTCACCTGTCAAGGACAATATTATCCCTTATCACCTTCTACCCCCCTATGCTGTATCATTCGCAAACGGGAGAATACCCTGTCGCCATTCATTTCAACGATCATCTCCATAAAAATCTAATGGATGATTGGTGGGGGCGTCTTTGGTGGGCCAAACCGAGGTTTCACGCAGTCTGGAAACCGAGACTTGAGACTGGCACAGCTCAATTCGCGCATAATCAATCAACGGTGCGGTGGAAAGATCTTTGCGGTGACATTCTTGAAGTGAGTTGGTTTCCTTCGTTATTTGTCAACTGTTGACCCAAGTCTTTAAGCTTTAAGCTCACATGAAATCGAGTACGTTGGGTGGACGCGAAAGAAACAGGCAAATAGAAGGACATTATGGATCGAGGATAAATCACTTGCTTAACTTACATGTCAGCGAAGCCATCCATAATGTATATCCCCCCATCGGAATCACCCCTGGAAGGTTGTAAGTTCAAGCACGATACAACGAACACCACGTACACGACTAGCTCATGTTCTTCATTAAAACGATCACCAAAGGTAAAGTTGGCAATATCGGCATCGGCTTGAACCAGTACTGTGCTTTCCTTGCTCCCGCATAATGGGTCCCACAATCGTATACAACCTAGCATCTTTCAGTTTCCTTCTGCTGATCAGCAATGAAGATAAAAATTGCACCATCGTTGCCCCCTGTCACCAGGCCCAATTTGTTGCGATTCTGACGCCAACTGACACCAACAACCCCAAAGAGGTTTGGGTTCTCCGAACCAACGTGCGTGTCAGAGTGCTTGAAGTTGTAAATGAACCCTTGCTCGCGCAGCATGCCTCTTCGTTGGAGCATCCGACAATCATACACGTGTGCACAATTATCATCCCTGTAAGTCGTTTCCGACAGCACGGCATGGAACAACAAGGCACACCCACCTTCCGAGAGCGAGATACATGCTATCTGGACTGAAAGCCATGGAGTTTACCTCACGGGATTCAGACGCAAGTGGCTCCAAGCATATTGTTTGAGTGGCCGTGCTATTTTTGTTACGGATATCGTAGATGCGGAGGAAAGAATTGACGCCGTCATTTGTGACCAGTGCCGCAGTGTTTCCTACACGAAATAGTGTTAGATCGAAAGAGATGTATGCGGTTTGCTCTCACCAGTTGGGTCAATGCACAAAGCATCTCCGGCCTCGGCGGCATCGAACTTGAAAGCCGATCGTTGCGCGTCGGTATCGAATGCGTGGTGAGACCCGTCGTGGCGGGCATTTGATGCGGTCGGTTCGGACAAAGCGAGTATGAGGGAAGAGGATATACCAGATCCCCAGGCGATTGCACCTGTGACATGCTCATACTGATACCTTGTGTCTCCAAAATCAAAGGTGTGTCGGCTGCCATTCTCGGAGAAATCTTCGACTGTAAGGCTCCTCCAAGGCGGATTGATATTTCACAGCGCCGACAATCAGAAAGACTTACTGCTCTCCCACCGCAAGAATTGAACTCCCCGGCTTGAAGACGAGATCGTGCGGTGAAGCAGTTTTCTTTCTGACCACTGGCACACATAATTTAGACGCAACAAGAATAGAAAGGGATTATCACACACTGTATTGTTTTGAGGACCGCATTGAGTACGGTTCAACGTTGTCATTCGCATCAAAATTCCATGTTCGAACATAATCGTCTGCCCACGAAGACGCTAGGAGGTTGCTACTCGCGAAAGAATCAGTAGAATTCAGTTGAGCGGAACGGACACTTGCCTGATGGGATCGTATGCGATACTACGGACAGAATAATGTGTCCACCGGGCAAGCTCTTCCTCGCTCACTGTCGGATTCAGAAACGCGCCGGATAAGGAATAACCTTGCTCGAGGTGTAGTATCCTCGATGGGTCGCGCTAATAATCGTTTCATTTCAGCTGTATCAACGCTGCATCAAAAATTACTTTACCTTGCACCAAGAAAACAGCGTGCCCGGTTTATTATACGGGTCCGTTTCTAAGACAGTTTGTCCGCATGCACACCGAAACGGCGAAATACCACTAACCACCCGTGTCGGTGCCGCCCGCCGTGCAGGAACAAACAACAACCCGCCCATTATGCTGCAATATGCCGGTGATGGCTTGAATGAGGAGTATTTAGCCCCCAGCGAGTATTTGAGATTTGAATAACAACTTACATCCTCCAGCCCGTCGGAATTGATGAGCCTTCACGTAGTGGTCGACGTCGAGGGCCTCGCCCAACCGTGGACGTTTGGAAAGAAATCGAGGGCGGGGTCGGAAATGAGGAACGAGTTTGTATTCCCGCAACTGGCGTGTGTGAGATAAACAAATCAAGAAGAGAGGAAACACGCACAAAATCCCAGATATAATACTCTGAGTTCAAGCTTGGCGTTGATGTCGAAGGGAAAAGATCGGAAGAGATGTCGACGTAGCGTCGCTTTCTCGGAGGCCGTGGGTCAATTATCTGCTCGACAGGTTCCGTTTGCGGCTCGAAATCTTCAATTTTTGCGGGCGGATGGTCATACTGTATAGTGATGGTTAATTCAATGACCCAAGGAAAATAGCGGGACGCACGGGGTTAATATTCGAATTTTCGTATTCTTCCTCCGAGTCTGATTCAACTTTTGGTACTGGTCTTTTCTGCTTGAGTTTTATGCGAGTCTGCACGTTTGATAAGTATACACGGGAACGAAAGAAAAGTAAGGAACACCAACATCCAGCCTAATGGTAGATGGGGGCCCTCCATATATCTGTAGTTTCCTTTCGCGGCGGGAGGAACTAGATACATAATGATTTAGGGGGACAAAATCGACAGCTGGAAGACTAACCCCGGATCGTTGAAGTTAGATTGGAGAGAGCGGGCTGGCATAGAGCTTGTTACGCGAGAAGTGGAGGGCACCGGCATATTCATGCTCGTAGAACCGGCTCTCGATGCTGCCTGTTTCCCATTTGATAACGCTCGGATAGGTTTTGGCTTGGTTTCTTTGTCATCTGAGACGAGATCTATGACATATGTGGGCGGAGGCCGATTTTCTGTAATTTCCACGTTTGAATTCAAAGAAATAGAGCGCGTCTGCGTATTTCTGGACAATTCTGCAGCGACTTCGATGATTTCCGCATCATCGTCGCTAATGACGATGGTTTTCGGGTTAACAGTAACAGGACGCTTTACATCCTCGAAAGCGTCGACATCGATGATCTCCGGGTTATCAATGGGCTTGGGCGACATGGTGGTTGAGAGGAACTTGAATGTGACCGCGTGAGAGACTTCTTTTTTTGGCACCTCGCATCCTCGCACTTACTTGCTGTACATACTGACTAATAAAGTATTCCTACACATTGGCTCTTAGTACCATGTCCTCCAAGGAGATCGCTCTATACGTTCCATCGTCCCCGACAGCCGCCCACACAGCATCGTCCAAAATGTACACCAGTATGCCACCCTTTCCATCGGCAGTGAGACTGACCCTGAAAAGCGGCATGCGGGAGATCTCGTGTGCGCGACCAGTGGGTATGAAAAGCAGATTATGCAACGCTGCAAAGTCCTCGACGATGGATCGGAAGGTGATCTCCTGCGTCCTCGCTGACGGACGAGGCGGCGCGCGTGGGGTCCCATTCCGTCCGGGTGTATTGGGCGCAGACGCCTGCTCCGCACGAAAGTCGGGTCGCGGCAGCCGCGTCGGGGCATCCGGCCCCAGCTCGATAGCCTTGTTCATGAGCTGCAGCCCGCGCGTGAAGCCCCGTGATACGCCCGCCATATTCTGCACCTTCTCCGGGAACGAGCCCTTCCAAAACGAGTACCACTGTGCGACCTCTTCGAAGCTGACTTTGGGCTGGATCAGCCAGACATGGAGCACGTCGAGCCATTTGGGGAAGAATTCGGTTTCGAGAATCTGGGAGAAGATGGAGGGGCGGACAGTGCCCGCCCACTTGAGGACGTTCGTGAGTGGCGTCATGATTTGGTCTCGGGGATTGACGCGGAACTCCTCGCGGAGGCAGGCACCGAGCTTGGGAACGACGTATTTGAGGAGCATCGCGTCCCATTCGGCGGTGTCGAAGACCTCGCGCCAGGTAGCCAAATCCTCCGGTATGTCGTCGCCGACGCTCCAGCTCCTCAACAAGCTCTTCACCTTTCTCTGGGCATCGCCGAGCACGTCCTCCATCCTCAATCCCAGGTGAGGCAGCCACGGAAACACGATGCTCTGGAGAGTCACCGTCGCACGTCTTGGGTTCCAGTCCGCAACAGCCTTCTTCACTTTAGGAAGAATCAGCTGATCCAGCAGATTATCACGGATGAACGGCGGGAGGAAGGACGACCAGGCCTCGTAGAGCTTCACCGCCGGTAGTGGCGTCTGTGGAGACCACTCGTTGTTGATCGACGTCCTCACTTTCGGAAGCCAGACGTTCCAGAGCAAGCTCTCGAAGGGCGTCATAGGCTTTTCTCTGCAACTACGATTAGTACCATGAACTCGAGTAATGGGAACGAGGACATACATGTCGATAGGTGCGACCGAGACGGTTTTCGATCCGTAAACGTCGACTTGCATTTGTGCTGGCTTCTCCTCAGCAGCATTGACTCTGAGAGCGCGGCGCCAGCTTCGGAAGGTGGAAAGGAAAACCATCGGAGCATCCAGAGGGTCCCATGTAGAGACCATACGGCGTACCTTAGAGTGCCGTTAGTACGAATAAACGAGGACTTTCGGGGGTAGCTTACCAAGGGAGCAATTGCAGCCACGACTATCTCGTCGAGCCGGTATCTCTCGAATTCGCGCGAGAATTGATCCACGAGTTTGTAGAACAAGGGTGAGAACGCTTCGAGCGATATCTCATACACCGACGCGAGTTCTTTCGATTTGGCGTCGATCTCGTTCGCTACGATCTGTACTTGTTGCAGTCGCGCGATTACTGCAGACGACATGAGATGAGGCGTTGAGTTTGAAGAAGACGACTTACAATCTGCCTCTTCTTCCACTTTCTTCCGCAGACGAGCATCTTCGTGAGCGACCCATTTCTTCCGCTCGTCCAAGGCCTTGGCTTCACGGGCGAGGCCGTCGAGGTCGGTTTTGCAGGCCTCAGCGATGAGACGTATGTTGTGCCGAACTTCAGGGATACGTGTCGGGTCGTTCGAGGGCGACCAGGAATTCAGTGACACGTCCGCCAGCGAAGAAACCTCCCGGGGCTGCAAAGTAGTCAGGACTTGGCAGAGGTGTAGACATGAAGAAACTACGTACCACAGCTCCCGTCGCGTCGATGATCTGTCCAAGGCCAGCAGACGCTGGCAGTTCTTGCCCCGCCTCGGCCAGAATCTGCTCGTAGGTCTTGTGTTCCACCTTCGTCTTGACCTTCTTTGGCCGCTTCCAGACGTCAGACCGTTTCTCCTTTGCCTCCTTCTCCTTCTTTCTCGCCTGCCGTGCCGCAGGCGGCTCCTCGGGATCACTGACAACCTCGCCCCTGCGGCGTGCCTCCGCCTTGGACTGCTCCGTCTTTTCCTTGAAACCACGGAAACCCATGCCCATCTTCTGCGGACGCAGCTTGCTTTCCACAGGAGTTACGATGCCCTCCCCAGCAGCGCCCAAACCCGTGCCGGCCTGCCAACCCATTTTCGCGAGCAGACGGGCTCCGATCGTGCCTTGAATTTTGTTAAAGTGCGCTTGCTCCGATGCACTCAACGGGGTGGCAGGCCGCGTAGACGGCGAGTCATCCCTGACGAACGAAGGCCGGCTGCGATTGCCGAAAGAGGCGGGCAGATCGTCTTCAAATGACGGTGGGGGCGCGCGTGAGCCAATGCCGCCTTTGGAGGAACCAATACCGCCTTTTGCTGGTGTAGAAGTGGAAGGAGGAGGAGGAGGTACATCGTCGCCGGCTTTGGAAAACGCCGCCATTCCAGTCTTTGCAAATGCAGAGCCGAGTCCACCCTTGGAAAATGTCACTGAGGGAGCGCCACGGGATGAACCAATCCCGCCTTTCGATGCACCGAACATGGGCATAGGGACATCCGTCTCATCCGGTGGCCGACCAGACCTAGACCCTATACCGCGCATTTGCGGCGGCTCAGCCTCCTCCTCCTCCTCTTCCCGGACACGAGGAGATGGGGGCCTGGAAGATTCAGACGAGTCAGAATCGTCTGCACCGTCCTCATGGCCATCCTCAGACCCGTCGTCCTCACCATCTTCCTCTGCGTCGTCGACATCCATTTTGGAAGTGGACTTGGACGCGTCGCCGGAGACAAACGCAGGAGCCTGAGTCCAGTTACTACGCCGCGCAGTGTTTCTGCGAGGCTTGAGATCAGCCTCAAGGCCGTCCTCGTCGTCTTCGTCACTGACCCGTCTCCGTTTGCGCTGATATGGATTTTCGAAGAGGTTACGCGCAGCTCGCGCGTCGGCGCTTTCATTAGGATCAAAGTCGTCGATTTCCGAGCCAACGGAGGCGTCGGAGTCGTCCCCGTCGTCCAGAATGCGTTTACGACGGGCCATGAGGGCAAGATGCGGTTGGTGAAGGCAAAGCGTACACAAGAACAAACAATGCTCTGACTCTGTTTGAACCATCGTTAGATATCGAGTCAAGCGCCACTTCAAGCGTGTTGTAAACGACTGTGTTCTACGTGAACGTGTTTGCTCTTTCGCGAGGGCCTTCGAGGACTCGACAATTGAATCATTCGGCAAAACCCAACTTGACTGTGGGAACCACAGAACCTGGCGTGCCAAATTTAATACTTCTGCGATGGCCATCTCGTATTCGCGGCGGATCCTTTCCAACAGACAACAAAGATCTGCGAACAGAACGCATTGACTCTCACCCGTCTGAAAATACCGCTCAACCCAACCGGACCTGCCTAATCTGGTTGCCGAACTTGTGCCGAACAATAACAAAAAGACAATTAGGTTCGAGACGGACCTCAAAAGTGCTTACTTCACAATAGCAAAGTGAGCCGAGCCCTGGAATGCGCGTATTTTAAGTGCGCCCAATTGTCAGGGCTGCGCCGCGCGGGCCTGGAGAAGAGTCACCGTCGCGATCTATAAAATCGAGACGCTCACACGACGGTTGAACAACCCACCTCCCCTATTTCCCCCGTCATGGCTTCCTTACGATTTGTCTCCCTCACGATTCTGGCAGCTGTATCTGTCGTCCTGTCCGACACCCTCCCGAGCTCGTTTCCTCACGTATACCCTGGCAAGCCCACTGGCGATTACAGTCCCGCATGGCAGAAATGTACCCTTCAACCATAAATCATCCGTTTACCACAACTGAGGCCGTACATATCAGATTTTCAAGTTACTGCCCCTCTTCCGAATATCACCTTCCCTTTACCTCAAAGTTTTGCTGGCAATATCGACGTGCAACGCGCTGGGCACCCTAATAACACGCTATTTTTCTGGGCTTTGGAGAAGACCAGTGGATCGCTCACGGCAGCCGAGAGCAGTGAGCCGTGGGGTATTTGGTTGAATGGAGGGTCAGTTCAGCGCACTCTTCGTTTGATTGAACTCATAAAAACGTTGGTTGACAGTCCCGGTTCGTCGAGTATGGTGGGATTCTTTCTCGAGGTAAGTTCATTAGTAATGTTTCACGGTTCTTTCGCTCAGGCTGCCATAGAACGGGCCCGTTCGTATCGCCGCCGACGGCACCATCTCCCAAAACAACTATAGTTGGGATAAGGTTGCCGACTACATTTGGATCGACCAGCCAGTGTTCGCATATCCATTCTGAAAATGACGTCCATCATCTTACGTGATATTTAGAGGTGTTGGATTTTCAACGGCGGATGCAGCTGGCTACAGTAAGACGACATTTGGTTTATTTCGTGTGCGATTTTGCTAACCCAACCAAAAGTTGCCGATGAGGACCAAATGGGAGCGGACTTCGTGAGTTCTATGCCTCTTTCCTTGATCGTTAGTTAATTTTCTCCAAGATGGGTTTCCTGGCAAATCTGGTCAAGGTTTTCCCCAATCTGGCCACCCGTCCTCTTCATCTCACAGGAGAGAGCTACGCCGGAGTGTGAGTAGGGTTTCCCCGTTTATTAACAAAATTGACGATTCTCGGGACAGATACATCCCCTACATTATGAAGGTGGGTTGAGTTCATACTTAATATCGGCGAATTTGCCAATTCATTTCATTCCTATAAGGCGTATTTCTCGATGGCGAAGCCTCCGGTCAAGATCGCCAAGATTGCTATTGGAGACGGTTCCATCGCGGCCGACGAAGTGTTTGAACTTCTCCCTGCAGTAAGTCCATCCAATCATTCTGGGGGACAACACGAATTTAACAGCTATTGTACTACAGTTGAGTGTACTTGAGACGTATCCACAACTTATCGGTTATGACCAAGATGTGTATAACTACTTCAAGGAGCAGTACGTCGCCTTGTAGCTCACTCCAACCGCCAGATCACAAGTACTGATTCAACAAACACAGAGAACATCTCTGCGGCTACGACGTAAACCTCACCTATCCTCAGAACGGCATCATTCCGACCGTGGGCTTCATCGACGCGCGCGACCGCGACGTGCCGTTCCTCGAGAAGAAGAAGTACAATTCCAAACGCGGCCTTGTTGCGGAGATCACGCAGCGCTATGCTGAACTGGAATCCACTGAGCGGGACCTCATTGCTCGGCAGCGGCAGAAACGCGATTTGCGTCTGCGTGCCAACGGGACGCTCGATCCCTGGGTGAGTGATTCAGTTGGATTCGATTAGGATCTTTCTGACATTATCTTTTCTTTGGCAGTACGGGTGTGCGCTCCTCCCCGAATTTATCGACTATGCATTGAATTATTCCGCGCCCTGGAATATCACTGGGCAAGACTTTAATGTCCGCCCTAACATTTGCCTCTATAACACAGATTTCAACTCATCTTGAATAGGTTTACGACATCACGGACCCTGACGGCTCACCGAGCCTCGCGCCAACGTTTTTAAATGGTCGGTGCCTTCTGCGATTAAGTTATTATGTGGTCTGATGTTTTATCAGACCCACGTGTCGTCGCTGCTCTCCACGCGCCCACGAGCAAGGCCTGGGAAGAAACTTTCGATTTTGTATTCGGCGAACAAGGTTCGTCCAAAAATTCAACCTTGCGGTCGTTTCTAACGATATAATTTTGTAGAGGACGACCCGAGTGAGTATCTGGCCGTACACATACGAGATCACTGAACTGAGAAATCTGTTCTATAGGCCAAGTGTACGCATTTTATTTCTCGTCGTCAGGCGAATCTAACCTAAGAACCTGAACAGTCCCATGAATTTCCTGACCGAAACGGCAACCAATGCAACTGCGCATGGCATCTCCGTTATATTATATTCTGGCAACGACGACGCCCTCATCGCACACCGAGGAACCGAAGGTGCGGATAACTGTTCTTCGTATCTTGGATTCATTGATCATTTATACTCTCTCCCAGTAACGATTCAAAACACGACATTCGGCGGTACCCAGGGCTTCACCCGCAAGCCTTCCACGCCATGGAATGATGATAGTGGAAAGCCTGCTGGCATCGTCCACCAAGAGCGTGGCTGGACGTACGTGCTCTTCAGCGGCACGGGCCATCTGATTCCCGCGAAGACGCCTGCCGCAGTATGAGACTCCTCTCAACTTTAACTTGTGCTCCAATTAAAACTGTTTACAGGCGTTGACGTTCGTCCGCGAATTTGTATTCGGTTCCAACTCCACCGGATCGGTCATCAAGACCCCGACAGGGTCGACAATGGTCGTAGGAGGCGAAAACTCGCCTCTTCTTGTCGGCGATGTCCTCCCTGGCTCGAGCGGGATCGTTTACGACGCCGGCACTGCGACCTCGACGTTCGTGTATCCCGCGGAAACGATCGCGGCGTGGAACACATTTATCCGCGGGCAGAGTGGGGCGTCGAAGGCAACGACGCCCGCTGCCGACACAACAAATACGAACGGCGCGTTTCGAACCACACCTCGCGCTGCTCTTTTGGCTGGCCTTATGAGTTGGGCGTGCGTGTGGCTACTTTAAATTATAGCTAAATATTCTTGGAATCTTTTTCTTTGGTAATGTGAAGTTGTATTCGTGTTATTATGTGTCCGGGATCTGTGAGAGTAGTATACTTGCAATATAATACGATTTTCTTGCACGCAGAGGTGTGAACTTCAGCGAAGATCTTAGCAGTACCAGTGGATGTCGGAGACAAAGCGATGCAGGACGATGATTCGTACTTTTGTTGAAAGGATGGAAAATAATGCGAAGTATGTTCAGGGTCAGTGACCATTTGTTCGAGGAAAATAATTTCTCCTCGAATGACTACAACTCCCACCAAATTCATTCATGTCTACCTTCTGAATCAATGGCCCCTGCTAGCCAAGCATTAGAGCCAAGCGCTCCCAGTGCACACGCCCATCCGGCCTCTCCCGAAAAATCTTCAAAACATGTCTGCGATTCATTGGATTATATTGGTGAGCTTCGTCCCAAGGGCGACGTGCGTGAGCGGCTGAGCCACGCATTTATGGGATGGCGGCGCTTTGACCCGAGCCTAACATACAGTTTGACCAGACCAGCGATCAGACTGTGTTGCATCAAATGCTGTTGGCTGTAAGTAAGTGTCCCGCGCGGTGTCGATCCAATAGCCACGTCCATTTTCGGTAAGCCTGATGGTGATGGGATCCAGACTTTGGAAGGGCATTCCATTTTCGGTGACAGTCCTTTTATAAAAAGCCTCCGGCGTTTCTCGTCCTTCCACCTCATCAGTGCCCTCCCTTTCGCACTTGAACTCACACTTTCCTCGTTCTCCTTCGCTCCTGGCCACAATCTACTACTGTCCTCTGCCAAGTGGTTGGGCGTCCGCAACCCCACACATCTGCCCAGATCTGCCCGCTCGTCTACTTGACTGCTCCTACCGCCTTTTCATCCATCTCCTTTATGCAAGATGCGCAATATCCATATGCTGGCCATAGGTGCATATGAACATTCATTCCTGCAGTTTACGCCTTCGCGGTGCCAGTGGTCCACGGAATACCTGTCGACCACCGGCGATTGGAAAGCCCCGCCTCCCATGTAGGGCCTTGTCAATGCCATTGACTCCCACACGGTCTACATCTCCTTCTGGTACCCGCAACCTCCCCTGATCCATTTTCCTGTGACCTCCGTGCGTCACGCACCCGGCTCGCCGCCGCTATACCTTCCTCTCTGGGTCGTTCACGGCCATCTGTCAATGCATAGCCTTCCATTGCAGGTACGTCCAACAGCTCTACAGCTTTCTTGATCTTCTACCGCTTTTCAATGGCATGCCGTTCATAATCTCCGTCCAACTCGTGCGCCACATCTTCCAAAGCCGACTCTACAGCTCTGGCAACGTGTCGTCAAATATTCACTCAATACCAAGAATTAACATCACACAAAAATATCATTTATTCATGCACAGTAAGTCGCAATTAAGTCATAAACGTCGAGTTAAACTTCGCACTACTTTTCAATCGCATGGCAGAATTTGGATTTCCAGACCCTGCTTATTCCGGTCAATTCAATCTCGGTTCCAGATTGTACAAAGTGCTCACGAATTTATCTCCTGCGTTTTCTTCGCGAACTGTTGCCTCCGTTTCCGAAATGCTGATCGCACCAGCCAAGACAGAGCTTCCATCTGCTCTAATCCCGTATTGCTGAACTCCATCTGAGCTCCGCCGTGCTAAGGCTCTGCTCAACCCTCGCGAGAGAACCTTGTTGGCCACGGATGTGAGGACAGGTATTGGTCTCGGCACAAAAAAACCGCGGATGAAAATGCACTGATTTTCCGTGCCTGGTGACCCATCGTTGCCCGACATACGAACTGTAGCTGATCCGAAGTCTTTCCACTGGTACCGTGGCGCCAAGCTGCCCTCTGCAATTCCAACCACTGTCAATTTCAACGAAATTTCGACAGTGCCGGACGTTGTTGAAGCGGTGGCGATTCCCCAGGAAGCCGTTTTATCGCAACCTGTCACGACAAACAGGGAATCCGTGGAAGGTAGGAAGCCACGGGCGAATCGATACCATTGGGCCGAATATTTTTTAACGTGTGCCCGGAACGTTTCAACCGGCATGAGGTTCTGACGAGAGGCCCCCTGTGGCAGTACAAGCATGGCACCCTCTCTCGAGTGGAAGTTGAATGTAACGCTGCTGCCGACGGTCATCGGGAAACCACTGCAGGATGTCAGGGAGTGTGCTTTATGTTGAATTGATAACACGTACGGGATCACAGACGACCCCCCAATGTTTAAACTTGTTTCAGAGACTTGGGCGCTCGCTATCACTGACCCCGGAGAATAATACGGCCGCCTGGAGATATCGCGAGGGTGTAGGGGGAAGGCTGCAAAATCCTCAGGTACGCCGTAGGCACTGTTTATCGAATGTGTCGCTGGGCAGCAAGCGTTGAAGAGGAAATCGAAGGAGCCGTCGTGCCAGATGCCCACATCTCCGATGCAAACACCGGCTCGTTGGTACTCGGTGGGAAGATTCTCGTTAGGCTCTGGTGTAAATTGGGGGATTCCGTATTTCTGGCAAGCCAGGCCTTGGTAAACTTGACTAGGAGACTTGGGCATTGTAAAGCGAGAGAGTAGAATAGAGTGTTCGAGAGGCGAGTACGATAGATTCCTAGTTTGGAAATGTTAACATCAGACATGATACGTTCAATCACTTGATCAGTGTTCGATTTCGCTAGACATTCCAGGAAATTTCGGTAAGAGAGGAAATTGGAGAAGGTGGGCCAGAATATATGTTCAAGGTTATTGCAGTCCTTTTTGGAACGATCTTGAAGCGAAGTTTGAAAAACATAAGAATTCTGGGCAAAAGTGAACTTGGGATAGGTGATGAGGGAACGCAACGAGACAACCAAAGGCCGATAAGCCGTAAAGCCGACAGATATTCCGTCCACGAGTTGGACGGAGATTATGAACGGTATGCCATTGAAAAGCGGTAGAAGATCAAGAAAGCTGTAGAGCTGTTGGACGTACCTGCAATGGAAGGCTATGCATTGACAGATGGCCGTGAACGACCCAGAGAGGAAGGTATAGCGGCGGCGAGCCGGGTGCGTGACGCACGGAGGTCACAGGAAATGGATCAGGGGAGGTCGCGGGTACCAGAAGGAGATGTAGGCCGTGTGGGAGTCAATGGGGTTGACAAGACCCTACATGGGAGGCGGGGCTTTCCAATCGCCGGTGGTCGACAGGTATTCCGTGGACGACTGGCACCGCGAAGGCGTAAACTGCAGGAATTAATGTTCATATGCACCCATGGCCAGCATATGGATATTGCGCATCTTGCATAAAGGAGATGGATGAAAAGGCGGTAGGAGCAGTCAAGTAGACGAGCGGGCAGATGTGTGGGGTTGCGGACGCCCAACCACTTGGCAGAGGACAGCAGTAGATTGTGGCCAGGAGCGAAGGAGAACGAGGAAAGTGTGAGCTCAAGTGCGAGTTGACTACGGCTGCGAAAGGAAAAAGGAGGGTATTGATGAGGTGGAAGGACGAGAAACGCCGGAGGCTTTTTATAAAAGAACTGTCACCGAAAATGGAATGCGCTTTTGGACCCCATCACCCGCGAGAAACTCCATCACCGTTTAGAGGCTTACCGAAAATGGAATGCGTGGCTTCATTCCGTGCTGATTGGATCAATACTTACTTACAGCCCCATCATCGCGAATTATTCCCTGATTTGGGCCAACAGCATTTGATGCAACACAGTCTGATCGCTGGTCTGGTCAAACTGTATGTTAGGCTCGGGTCAAAGCGCCGCCATCCCATAAATGCGTGGCTCAGCCGCTCACCCACGTCGCCCTTGGGACGAAGCTCACCAATATAATCCAATGAATGGCAGACATGTTTTGAAGATTTTTCGGGAGAGGCCGAATGGGCGTGTGCACTGGGAGCGCTTGGCTCTAATGCTTGGCTAGCCGGGGCCATTGATTCAGAAGGTAGACATGAATGAGTTTGGTGAGAGTTGTAGTCATTCGAGGAGAAATTATTTTTCCTCGAACAAATGGTCACTGACCCTGAACATATTTTCCATCCTTTCAGCAACAGTACGAATCATCGTCTTGCATCGCTTTGTCTCCACATTTACTAGTACTGCTAAGATCTTCGTTGAAGTTCACACCTCTGCATGCAAGAAAATCGTATTATATTGCAAGTACATTACTCTCACAGATCCCGGACGCATAACACGAATACAACTTCACATTACCAAAGAAAAAGAATCCAAGAATAGTTAGCTATAATTTAAAGTAGCCACACACACGCCCAACTCATAAGGCCAGCCAAAAGGGCAGTGCGAGGTGTGGTTCGAAACGCGCCGTTCGTATTTGTTGTATCGGCAACGGGTGCCGCTGCCTTCGACGCCCCAGTCTGCCCGCGGATAAATGTGTTCCAGGCGGGTGAAATCATTTGGTGATCCCAATTTACTCTACGACCCTCCGGAATTCACTATTCTCCACCAGATCAACAGCGTGAAAGCGAATTTTGAACCAATCGCACAGCCACGTGTTCAAATAATTCGAGCGCTGTGAGGCGGGATGAGCGGCCCATGAACCTAGGCCTCTCTAAAATTTCTGCTGACTTCTTGTACTGAGAAATCCACCAATCGTTCAAACCGACTGCACCCTCCCGTCAGCTTGCTTTAAACTTGAAAGTTTCCGTCCCTGGTCAGCTATGGTCTCCCAATGTCCCGAGAGATGCTCAGCCATCCGGCTGGGCGCTGGGTGTTCCAAGGGCGGCCGCGCAAGCGGATACGCAGCAAAAAGCCCGTGCATGTATACGTGCCATCAACCGACTCGCTGAACATGGCAAATCAAGCAATCTATATCTCAACCAGTGCGGTCTAGCAGCAGCACTGGCAGTAGCAAAGCGCCGAAGTACCTACATATATATCGTCCATCCATACATCCCTCCACACCCGTCCCCCAAAGCCAACACAACGCAACGCAAACAAACCTACATAACTGCACACCCGCTCTCGCGACGAGGCGGCGTCGGCGGTGCGTTCCCCCTCTCTATCTCCGATAGACAAAGCTCAAAGACTCTGCCTGTAATTTCGCGCATGGTGGTGGATGAGTTATTCATTCCATTCGTAAGCACTATATTGGGGATTAAGGTAGGGGGCGGCGTGCTCACCGACGTTCTCGTTCCGCAATGCGCTCGCCTCGATCCATGCGGCATTGTTCCGGTCGGCGAGCTCCTGCCCGTCTCTCGAGTCTACCTGGCGGCTGTACCCACGACCCCATTGTTAATTATCTTATGCAGGTTTGAGGTGGAGAGGAACGAACCTCATGTTCAAGTCCGCCTTCGACCCCACGATTATTGCAGCGATCTCGGAGAGACCGGAGTAGTTTAAAATCTTGTCGTATATGATTTGAATCATATTGAACGACGCGCGGGAGGCGATCGAGTAGACCAATACGTAGCCGTGTATGCCAATGGCGTGCTGTGATTTCAGCTGCGAGAATTCATCCTGTCCCGGTGCACCCAGACGTGAGTTTGCCGCAATGGATGAATGGGATGCGCAAGCACAAACTGACCTGTCCCGCAGTGTCTATAATTTCGCAAGGGTATTCTACCCCGTTATACATTATCGTTTTTGTCGCCGTCGTCTCGATGGTAGGGTAGTACGCTTCGGAGAAGTTGCCATCTATGAACTGTTTCACGAGGGACGATTTTCCTGGACGCACAAGTGTGAGGCAGCAATGTTAGTAGGTGTGGGAACAGCGCCGCTCACCGACCGACCGTGACCCCAGGATAACGATCTTACGGGTGTTGAGGGTGACGTTGGCGGGCATGGGTATACTGTAATATGCTTCTGGGCTGGGTGTGGTCAGTACGAGCTCAGCGTGGAGCGGGCGTCCCAGGCGCAAAGGCGGGATGGTGGTCGTGGAAGAAAGAGGAAAGGCCGCGGCATCAAAGCGGCCTTGGAAGCGACGTCGATCGTGTTTCCACAGCAAATCTGTCTCGTAATAATGATCCTCTCCTTCGAAGACGCACACGAGTCAACTTGAAAGCAGAGACCACTCTGCGAGGTACTGGGTCGTGCTTCCGCTGTATGTCGAGCACGGCTACTTTACACTTGCAAAAGAATAAAAAAATTGTAAAATAACATAAATGAATACGGTGGCCCTTGTTATAGCTATAGCTAACGATCCCATAAAAAATCCTGGGAGTCGGACCCGAGTCCACACTCGAAATAACCTACCACCCTCGCATCCATGGAAACCCAGCACATCCGCACCCTCTATCTTGCATCATCCATGGAACTCGAAGCAATTACTGCACATCCCCTTCGGCTTGAACGGATTCTGCTTAAACTCCGTGCACCCGTTCGCGCTCGCGGCCACAGGCGACGTCGTCAGCTCCGTCGCGCTGTCAAACGGCGACCGATCGTACGCTGAGCCGCGGACCGAGCCAGACGACGAGGACGTGATCGTCCCGCGCGACGGCGGGCGGAGCGGGCGCTCCGGGATCATCGGGCTCGCGTTCGCGGAGGCGGCGCCGTTGGTCGCGCGGCGCGGTGGCGGGGGGCGGGGGCGCCTTCTTGCTCTGCGCGCCGCTGTTAAGGAGCTCGCTTGTCGTGGAGCGGCGCGCCATGGGCGGCGGCGCGGACGCAGACGCCGAGGTGGGCGCCATGCGACTCATGGAGGTGTTGATGAGGTTCCGCTCGTCGTCGTCTTCGTCAGCCACGCTGCTCACGATGCTCGCTGCGTCCGACGGGCCGCCGTAGAACGGACTCGCAGCCGTTAGCGGCCGCCCATAGTGCTCGTTCGCATCCGAGTCCTGGTCGTCGTCATCGTCTTCATCGTCGTCATACCTGCCCCTCGAGTCGTCGCTATGATCGTCCGTTGTCGGGCGGCCAGAGCGTGCGGGCAACGGCGGGCGGTCGGCCACGACCTCGGTGTACGGCGTGGGGAACAACCCCTGCTTGCCGTTGAGCTCGCCCATCCACCACCCATCGAGCACCTCGTTCACCACGACGATCGTGTCCCCCCGCCTTGAACGCCAGCTCGTCTGACGAGCCCGAAAAGTCGTACAGCGCCCTGACGACCTTGCGCGGCACCTGCGACGGCGGCTTCAGTATCCTCGCAGGGAGCTTCGGCGTCGCGCCGCCACCACCGCTGCTGCCGCCGCCATTATTCGCGCTGCTGCTCTTCCGACGCGTCATCGACTGCAGGGTGCCGGATAACACCCCCCCGCTACCGTTGTCGGACTCCCCCATGCCCAGAATCCCGCTCCCCCTCGTCCGTGAGGCTCGCGAACGTCTCCTTGTCCTTAATCTTCTTCGAGCGGCCCGTGACGGACCCCACCGCGCTCGACGCCCACCCGGCGACGCTCAGCCGGCGCTTGTCCTTGTCCCCGCCCGCGGTGCCGGCGCTGTCGGAGCGCTTCCGCGAAGTGCGTGACGTGGGGCGCGAGGGAGGGCGGCTGGAACGCGAAGGGGGGCCGACTGGACGGGCGCGACGACGCATCTTCGTCCTCGGAGCTCTCCTCGGACGTGCGCCGCGACGGAGGCTTGACGTCGGACTTCCTTGAGCGCATGGACCCGGTCTTTTGCGCGTGCGAAGGGAACGTGTGTTTCGTCGGGGGGCGAGCTGTCGGTGCGGGTCAGGGTCCGGGTCCTCACACGCGAACGTTAAATGCTCACTCGCTGGGCCAGTTCGCGCGCGTGTCCTTCAAGACGTCGAGGTATTGCTCGACGAAATTGAGCTCGAGGGTGAGGAGGCTCGTGAGCTCGCGCAGCTGCACGATCTCGTTCTCCTGAATGGCGTGCATGTGCGCCTCGACTTCTTCCTCGGTCTCCTCGCTATGGGAACGCGTCAGCGAGGGGTACAGCGGAGGGAAAGCGTGGCGGGCGTACTAGCGCATCTTGGCACGCTGAAACTCCTCTTCAGCCTCCTCCCGCTCCCTCTCCTTCTTACTCTTCTTCATCTTCTCGTTTTTGGCGGTGGCGGCGTCATAACTTAGTCTGTAAAATGTTATTTAGTGTGCAATTTAGGGGGAAAAAAACCGACGTACCGTCTACTTTCTAGCTTCTTGCGGAGCGCCTCGTACTCCTTGATATCTTCGGCGAAGCGCACAAGCGACGCCATGAAGCTGTCATGAAAAGATTGGGCGAAAGATTCTTGTAGCTTCGCGACCTTGCAGTGGGCACGACCAAGCGTAACAAGGGAATTACCTGGCACACATTAGCATCTCTCGAATAAGTTTGTGGAGGCGAAAGCACCAAAAGGGGAGTCCTCGCCAAACTCTTCGCCGTGGATGATCATCACGATCCCGAGTGCGTCGACGGGCATGAGCTTCTCTGCATCATCGAGAGCACCGTTGTCCTTCCTCTTGGCGATGTTCCTGTGATACGCCTCGGACGCCAGAAACAGCCTGGCCCGCAAGATAAATAGATATCTTGCCACAAGTGGGACTCCACGCACCTCTGTGCACCGTCCCTGCGCAGTTCAACGTCCTTCTCCAGCGCTTTGAACTCATCCGACACAGTCGTCTTGATGCTCGAAGAGATGACCTCGCCCGCCCACTGCGTTCAAGAAAAATCAGGCAAAAAGTGGTTCGATTAGCTTGCATTTGAAAGCGCCGAATTATTGGCGCGTACTTGTCTCAGTTTTCCAAGCTAGTTTGAGCAGGATGAGAGGATATAGGTTTGAGTTTGAGGCAGGGATACTGACCTGCTTTCCGGCCATGTCTTGGAGTGAGGGTGAGCGGGCTAGAAACGGAGACAGGGACCAATCAAAAACATATGTACTTACCCCCGATTGGGATCTCAATTTCGGCAGTGGTTGCTTTCCTGCCACCTGGCCGAAGCGCGGGCGACGACCGCCGTCCCCGGGTTTTCGAGCCAAGGAACTCGCGACAGTCTACGATTTTCTCGGCTGAAAAGGCTCGCGGTCTTGCCATGAATATTTTTTCTCATTGCAGGCCACTGGGATTCATCTTGGCGAAAGTTTTTAACCATTTCAAGCTGGCTCTGGACGCGCTCTGGTACTCCTGGCCACCTTAATTCCTGCTATCGGATCTTGCTATACATTTTTGTTTTTGGTTCACTTATCGCTCCACGTGGGCCCCTCGCTCATGGCTACACCGAATTATTCCGGAAAACTGAAGCAGAGGTTGAACTTGACCGTTTCCGCTGTGATTCAAAGCTGGGTTCCAACGGATGAAACTCGAGGCAATTTTTTTAAATCCTTATTGCTCTCCCTGGAAATTCTACCATTTTTTCAAAATTCTACGGAACCCAGGAAGCAAGACATTTCATTGTCCGGTTGAAAATAACTAAATGGGATTACGCGAACGGCCGTAGGTGTTCATAAGCGCCCGGCGCTCAACGTCGATACATAACACCAGTTTCGCCGACTGATGCGGCGACCGTAAAACCTGCTGACGGCGCCGAAGTCGCCGACAAGTCTTGTGGTTCCACATTAGCTGCCAGCTGGAAATTTCTGGTCGATTCCGTTCGTCTGTTTCCTGTGCAGATATCGTCTCCATCTGCCTCAAACGCTGGAGGTGTTCATTCGTTTCAAGTTGTCTAGGTGAGTGATACGCTCCCGCGAAGCGTCCCACGCGATGCATCACCACCAACGAAAATACGGGGCGGGCTGCTCGGACCAGCGTTTTTGTTCTCATTCAATTCCAATGCTATCCTGTTCTTGGCATGTTCTAGTGTATCGGGCCCCTGGATAACATCCTCAGGTGTATGGTATCATGCACGATTTTTTTTTTTTTTTTTTTTGAATTGCGCTTACTGCCGACCAAACGGTCAAGAGCGACCGTTCCGATTGAGGTTGCGGACCGCGCCGTGCCACGCCGCTGCACAGACTACATGCTTGTTTCCCCGCTATCAACGCCACGGCTTCCACCATCGCGCATCTCCACAGGCAAGGCGCCAAATTTGACCGCGCAGCATCAGGGGTTACTACCTCTCAACGACAACGGCTATACATGGCTGGCACAGACATCTGAACTTTGGCAACCCCCCGCTTTTCGCATCTTTTCTATTTTTGTTCTTGTTTTCCATATTTTTACTGGCCTTCTCGGATCCCTTTTTACCGCTTTCAGTAGGTTCACCCCAAGAACTTATCCGCTATTATTTTTGGAATTTTGAGAGATTATAGACCATCAGTTCGACTAGGTTCTTCAATGTTATATCCCAGCAAAATATTACTTTACCCGAATACGAGATCACATTCAGTCGTCTGGTGCTCCGTGGCATTTTTTCGTGGCCAAAGACGCCATCTGTTTGTCGCTAGCAGACACCCGTCTCCTTTACTCCTACGGCGGGTTTCAGTCTGTCAAGTGGCTAAGTTCGCCTGCAAAGTCTTCGGTATTTTTGCAGAAGAACCCATGGTTTAGCCTGAAGGCACGTAAGTGGTTGGTTCGGTACTTCCACCTAGCTGCTGCTCAGTTGCCCGAGATCTACCGCCTCTTAAAGGTGAGCTCGTCGATGGTGACTGGGTAGTGGTGTCGCCCAATACATTCCATAGGCCGATGTATTGTAGACTACAACTCACGTTCCAGAAATGGGACCATGTTGGGCTATAATTTTATCCTGACTCTTATCCTGCCTACGATTCCAATAATTTACTGGAATTTTTTTTTTATTCTGTAACGATTTTTTCACGTCTCGTCACATCACGTGGTTGTCATTTTTCTCTCTCTCACTTCCACCACGAGCTCCCGATGGTTCTGACCCGCAGGGCTACCTTGGCATCCAAATCCATCATCAGATGGCTCCCCAATGAAATGCTTACAGCTGTAATGCGGGACGCGTCCAAACCAGACCTCCTTGCGCTTTCCGCAACTTCGCGCTTGTTCCGTAACATCGCTACCCCTCTTCTTTACCGCACCATACAGCTCTCCACTATCGCGCAGGTCAATTATTTCCTCCGTACGATGGAACAGCGCTCTGGCACGTTGCTATCTCGCTATGTGCGGAACATTACGATCACAGCTGGACATGGGGATAGGCTCAAAATGTGAGTAAAAATATGATATCCTCCTGAGGCAAACCGATAGCTCAAGTGCCCCAGAACTCTATCCCTACCCCTCGTCACAGTGACAGCCCTCGGCTCCGTTCTCCCTCGATTGTGTCACCTGGAGCGCCTTAAACTTGAAGTCAGCGAAGTCACTCCGAGTTCTGGATTCGTGGACATGCTGCAGCATGCACAGTTTCCTAATCTTTCCGCCTTCCATCACTCCCTACGCATGGATACTGCAGCCCTGGTGTCGTCTTTCATCAATAGGCATCCGACAATAACCAATCTCACCCTGACCCTAAGAGAACGACTGGAGCAGTGGAATCCTATCCTGTTGCCAAATCTGACTGTTTACCATGGGCCCAGCACTTCTATCGCGTCTGTTGACTTTCACGGCAGATCCGTGGCATTGGTGTCCCTCTCGTGGTACCCCGATGACTTTGAAGTGGAACAGCCGCTACTGCAGCTCGGTAGCATAGCGTCGCCCGAAATTTTCATGGCCATCTTTTGCGACCTCGAGGGAACGACTATCCTCGGAAGCACTGCTCGAAACCTTCCACACGTGCGACATATCCACTTTCGAAAGACTCTAGAGACTCCACAGGGCGTTTCTCCTGTATACCTTGTTCTTAATATTTGACGGGCTCTACCTGACGTCTTTGTGCAGCACGACGCACTTGAAATTGCGGATCTTCTCAAAAAATTCGACGCCCTGTCTATTTTGGAACTTTTCATAGACCAGAGAACGGAACACGATTCGGAAAGGGATCGTGAAACAATCGTGTTGTGGGGTGAAGCATGCAAAACCCTGGTCTGGATTGCGCTCTGTGCGTATATCCTTGCCTCCGGTGTGATCATTCTGCCACTTTGCTGATATATGCCTAGATGAAGGACGGTGGATGCGGGTGCAAGGTCATTGGATTTTTGCAATTAGATTCTCGTCTGCGAATCCGCCTTGTCTTCATATCTCATATACATTGGTGAGAGCCTACGGCGCAAATGTAGTATGCTTGGTTCGTGTGTATCTTCCTCGACCCTTGAATGCAGACTCAGGTCCGGAAACTCCTCTCTTCTGGGCTTCCATGGCGGCGACTTTCCAAACTTTCCTAAACTCGGAAGTTGGTGCGGCGCAGAGAAAGTGAAACAACGAACGATGTGATTGCAAGAAAAGCGAAACCCTCCAGCAAAACCAGCTCTTTGAACCAACTCCTTACATTTTCCACAAATTGACTCGAAATCCTGGCAAATCAAAGCGAGTCAACTTTTGACCGGAGCCGGGGAGGAGGAGGTTCCTCGTGATAACCGGTTTTGTAATCGCGTCGCCTTCCTTCAAGCTTTACCCTTGCCAACTCACCCCCAAAGTATTCGCTCGATGAAGTTGACCGGTCTGGGGCGCAATGTCCTGCTGGCAATATGCGGACAGGTATTTGAAGGTAGTGAAGTCACTATCGAGGTCTTACCGTAAACTGACCTCTGTATTCATCAGATATTCCTCGGGACAGTGTCATGGCTTGGTCCAACCGAAAACCTCGTATCTTCCTTGGAGCTCCCGCTCGAATTCTCCTGAACTTGGCCACGATGCATTCCGAACTAGCGTCTGCGGCGCGTCCTTACATCTGGCGCGAAGTCCTTGTGGCTTTTAGATCTTCCGTTCCGACGGAAGAGGGCTTTGGCCACCTCGAATGAGCGCAGAGACCTCATATCCCGTCCTTTGCCCAGGCAGTCTTCGTGTCGTTTTACTTTCCCGCCGGAGAGGCAGGCAATAAAGTCAAGAAATTCGTCCCGGTTATCGTACCTGCGATCCTACGCTTCACGTCCTTGCGCGCCGTCTGTCTCAGCATGTTCTAAACCTATAGTCCGATGAAAATGTACGAACCCCTCTCAGAGGTTATTCAGGCGCACCCGACCATCGACGCGCTCGTTGTTTGCCCCATCACTCAGTGCGCCGACCTCATCATGCAGAATAGCCCGAAACATACAACATTTCGTTAGAGGCCTGCCACAAGTACTCGATCGGCCTGTTTTTGAGACCAAGCGTTATCAAGCCTATACGCCTTCATTACGAGGAGCCACAGAAGCTCAGTAAATACTGGCCTGCTGATATCTGAGAGTCGCTGTAGCACCTGGCTCCGGAACCGCCCAAAAACTACCAGAATACGAGCCTCATTCAAAGTGAGTTCTGAATTTACTCCCACGCGCAATACCTGGGCAAAGGTGGCCGCCCAGCGCTTAAATCACTTGATCTCTCTGAGTTCAACCCTGGTGACTTGGACCTCTGGTTCAAAATCTTTCGGAAAATCGTTTTGGAAGTGTTCACCTACACCCCAGATTCCGCCTACCTTAGTACCCATGCTCACCAATGTCACCCTCAACACCCGTAAGATTGTTTTCCTGGGGTCACGGTCGGTCGGCGAGGGGCGCTCTTCCCGCACCAACTGACATTGCTGCCTTACACTTGGACGTCTATGGAAATCGTCCCTCGTGAAACAGTTCATAGATGGTAACTTCTCCGAGACGTACTATCCCACCCTCGAGACGACAGACGAAAACGATAATTTACAACGGGGTAGAATACCCATGCGAAGCTATAGGCATGACGGGGCAGGTCAGTTGGCGCCTGTCAATGCGCACCTCCATTGCGGCAAACTTACGTCTGGGTGCACCGGCATAGGATGAATTCTGGCAGCTGAGGTCACAGCATGCCTTCGGCATACACGGCTACGTATTGGTCTACTCGATCGCCTCCCGCGCGTTGTTCAATATGATTTAAATCATATACAACAAGATTTTAAACTACTCCGGTCTCTGAGATCGCTGCAATTATTAATCATCCACCGCCATGCGCAAAATTACAGGCAAGGTATTTGAGTTTTGTCTGGCGGAGATAGAGAAGGGAACGCGCTGCCGCCGCCGCGTCGCAAGCCTGAGGGCGGGTGTGCTGTCATGTAGGCTGTGTTGCGTTGTCGTGGATAGTCTGGACGTATGGGTAGATGGATGGATGGACGGACAATATATATGTATGTATTTCGGCGCTCTGCTGCTCGTGCCGCTAGACTGCACTGGTTGAAATATATAGATAGTTTGATTTGCTATGTTCAAACGAGGTTTTATGGCTTGTGGGACTGCACGCGATTGTATTTCGGGGCTAGAGACAAGCGGACACACGGTGCCTCTTGGTCTGTGGGGATAGCAAAGGTCAGCACTAAAGAAGGTGAAGCGAGGTACTCTATAGGGTTGTTCATAGTTGCCCTTTTTCGCGCCCTTTTTCCACCCTTTTTCCGCCCCTTTTGCCATTCTCTTCGTTTTTTGCCCGGTTTTTTCCCCCTTTTTCAATTAGAAGTACAAAAAGGGTAGAATACAAAAAAAAACGGGGTCCTACATGCAATTCTGGGTGAAATGAAGAAAAAAGGGTGTGAAAAAGGGCATGAAAAAGGGCAACTGTGAACACCCTGGCTTGGGACTCCCTTTTTCCGCCCTTTTTCGCACCCTTTTTGCCTCCTTCGCTCTATTTCATGCAGTCTGGGTGCTCTTTTCATTCCTCAAAGGTCACATACCACCTCAAATGTTCAAAAAGGACTAAGTTGGATTTTTCTGGATTTTATAGCTCAATATCTGCCAAACATAAAAAAGGGTGCAAAAAGGGCACAAAAAGGGTGCAAAAAGGGTGCAAAAGGGTGCAAAAAGGGTGCAAAAAGGGCGCAAAAAGGCCAATCGTGAACAACCCTTATCTAAGGTTATTGTTTAAATTGTTTAAAAAATTGAGAACCATTCGGGTGTTTCAAAGTGAAGATTTCCCGGGCCTGCGTCAACTCGGACCTCAACTTTGGCGAAGTTGAGGCACGAAATCGGGACTTGCAAGACGTGCCACGACTTGACATCCCAACATCTACCCCTGAAACCCCCCATTCGCGACGAGACGAGCGTCTAATTGTCGCGGCACAGGAAGAGATCACTGGGTCCTTCCGGCAATCATTAGAACCTAAGCACTGGTAAACATCTCCAACCAGTGATATGCATCTTCCATGTTGATTCAATCTTCTCGCACTCATTCTGTTTGGCTCTTACTGTGCCGGATCTGGCAGTCGGATTATACATAAAAAGCCGTCGGACATCCTTCTTTTTTTTCCTCTTTTGGCCTTTCTTCCCACTCCTCTTTTGACTCTTTCCCTCTTCCTCTCGTCGCGCTTTCCCCCCCTTCACTCGTGGCTAGGATCTGCTACGTCCCTTAGGTCCGGAGGGGTTGCCTCACCTCATACATTTCTCTCCTCGTCGTCACACTTAGTGGCCTCCAGTTTGCTCAAGCCCAGTTTCTTCGTCTTCGAGACTCCGATATCTGGCTTTTTTACTGCACCAGCCTGAGGTGCGCCACTCTAGTCGTGATTCATTTTTCGATAATGTGGGGCACCACTCATACGCCTCCCCAAGGGTTAATATCGATTTGCCGATATGGACTGCGTCACCAGACACCACCGCACACCAAGAAGAGTCTTCTGTGGCCAACGATTCGGCGCACTGATCCACCGCCCACAAACCGCTTCCTAGCACACGGGGCTCTGTCATCAACGACTCAGCACTGATCCACAGCCCACCAACAGCGTACAAGCGCTACGACAAGGCTTCTGTTGCCACGATCCATTTTTCTGTGACCTCTTGGGTCACGTACCGGACGTGCAGCCGCCCGCTTTCCTCTCTGGCTCATTTCACGGCCATCTGTCAATACATAGCCTTCCATCGCCGGAATGTTCAACAGCTCAACAGCTTTTGTGGTCTTCTACCGCTGTTCGATTGCATAATCTCCGTCCAAGTCGTGGAAAACAGGGGAAGAGATCTCAAACTTCGCACTCTGCACGGTCCTCCGGTACGTCAACTTATCTTGCTTGAATAAATACGATAAAATGTCAATAAAATCCCATTTTATTTGTACAAGGTAAGGGGCGCCATATAATCCAACCATAAAGCTAATGTCTTTTGCTATTTCCTAGATCTGGATATCTGCAGTGTGTTTTAATTTCGTCAGGTAAATTGAATTTTTTAATTCATGAAGACTCACGATTATGCTGTCCGAGTTATCTTCGCAAGGGCTCCCCGAAACGCTGATCGTGTCAATGGAGACAGGTACTGCCTCCCCTCCAATCCTGTATCTCTGGACCCCTTCGTGCGTTCGTCGTTCTAGAGCTCTCGTCAACCCTCGCGAGAGAACCTTGTTGGCCACAGATGTGAGAAGAGGTATCGGTCTCGGCACAAAAAATCCGCGGATGAAAATGCACTGATTTTCTGCGCCCGGCGACCCATCGTTGCCCGATATACGAACTGTAGCTGACCCAAAATCCTTCCACTGGTACCGTGGCGCCAAGGTGCCCTCTGCCATTCCAACCGCCGCCAGTTTCAGCGAAATCCCGGCAGTGCGGGACGTTCCTGAGGCAGTTGCTATTGCCCAAGAACTGGTTTTATCGCAGCCTGTGACAACGAAGAGGGAACCGGTGAAGGGTAGGAAGTCTCGAGCGAATCGGTACCACTGGGCCGAATATTTCCTAACGTGCGCGCCGAACGTTTCAACAGGCATGAGGTTGTGCCGAGAAGCCCCCTGGGGCAGTACGAGGCTGGCGCCCTCTTTTGATTTAAAGTTGAATGTAACGCTGCCGCCGACACTTGTCGGGAAGCCACTGTAGGAGGTCAGAGAGTCAAGTTTATGTTGAATCGACACGCACGGGATTACAGCAGACCCTCCCATGTTCAAACTTGCTTCAGATATCTGGACGCTCGCTATTATGGACCCGGGGGAATAATACGGCCGCTTGGAGATATCACGAGCATGGAGAGGGAAGGCTGCAAAATCCTCAGGAACGCCATAGGCACTGTTTATCAAGTGCGTCGATGGGGCGCAAGCGTTGAAGAGGAATTCGAATGAGCCACCGTGCCAAATCCCCACGTCTCCGATGCTGACTCCAGCTCGCTGGTATTCGGTGGGGAGATTCTCGTTTGGTTCTGGGGTAAATTGGGGGGATTCCACGTTCCTGGCACATCAGGCCACGGTACAACTGGCTAGGAGACTTGGGCATTGTAAAGCGAGAGAGTAGAATAGAGTGTTCGAGAGACGAGTGTGATCGATTCCTGCTTTAGAAATGTTTAACATCACAGATGAAATTTCGCTGATTGCCGTTGAAAACTTTGCAGGTAATAGCCAAAGAAAGTCAGTGGGAAAAAGGACAACAGACGTGCGGCCACGATAACATCGAAATTATTGAACCAAGTTGAGACAAATTGAGAGGGAATATTGAACCTTGAAGTAGCGCATTTGAAAAACTGACCTCGGGCCGTGAAGAGAACCACCAGAGGGGGAATAACGAAGCGGGCAGTTATTCAGAACACCCACGACTTGGACGGAGATTATGCAATCGAACAGCGGTAGAAGACCACAAAAGCTGTTGAGCTGTTGAACATTCCGGCGATGGAAGGCTATGTATTGACAGATGGCCGTGAAATGAGCCAGAGAGGAAAGCGGGCGGCTGCACGTCCGGTACGTGACCCAAGAGGTCACAGAAAAATGGATCGTGGCAACAGAAGCCTTGTCGTAGCGCTTGTACGCTGTTGGTGGGCTGTGGATCAGTGCTGAGTCGTTGATGACAGAGCCCCGTGTGCTAGGAAGCGGTTTGTGGGCGGTGGATCAGTGCGCCGAATCGTTGGCCACAGAAGACTCTTCTTGGTGTGCGGTGGTGTCGGTGACGCAGTCCATATCGGCAAATCGATATTAACCCTTGGGGAGGCGTATGAGTGGTGCCCCACATTATCGAAAAATGAATCACGACTAGAGTGGCGCACCTCAGGCTGGTGCAGTAAAAAGCCAGATATCGGAGTCTCGAAGACGAAGAAACTGGGCTTGAGCAAACTGGAGGCCACTAAGTGTGACGACGAGGAGAGAAATGTATGAGGTGAGGCAACCCCTCCGGACCTAAGGGACGTAGCAGATCCTAGCCACGAGTGAAGGGGGGAAAGCGCGACGAGAGGAAGAGGGAAAGAGTCAAAAGAGGAGTGGGAAGAAAGGCCAAAGAGGAAAAAAAAGAAGGATGTCCGACGGCTTTTTATGTATAATCCGACTGCCAGATCCGGCACAGTAAGAGCCAAACAGAATGAGTGCGAGAAGATTGAATCAACATGGAAG
Organism: Mycena venus; assembly: GCA_014462655.1. Taxonomy (NCBI): domain Eukaryota; kingdom Fungi; phylum Basidiomycota; class Agaricomycetes; order Agaricales; family Mycenaceae; genus Glaucomycena; species Glaucomycena venus. The sequence continues at coordinate 3,978,001 of JACAZI010000007.1, read as the reverse complement.
ATGCATATCACTGGTTGGAGATGTTTACCAGTGCTTAGGTTCTAATGATTGCCGGAAGGACCCAGTGATCTCTTCCTTCGCCGCGGCACTTGGAGACGCTTTAAGCGCCTTCTTCAAGTTGTTCCCAAGAACAATGACCAAAAGATAGAACCCTGTGCGCTGTTTTTTTTTTCTCTAACGCAAATCAAGAGTCGTTTGTATCATCGCCCGTCAACGTGGTCGGATTTTCTTAGTATCTTGCAATTGTTTCCCAGCTTCTCACGAGTTACCATTCCTTTCACTCTCGTATTAGGATTGCGAATATCAATCAGCGTAGCGGATGCCGCATGCATAGTGATTGCGAAATTCTCGAGGAAGACCAGCTTTTGAACCAACTTAAATATATTTTCCGCGCATTGACTCGGAACCCTGGGGGGCATGGTTCATGATCCATGTGTTTGGGGCGTTAGCGCCAAGTTAGCGTTGCGGGGTGGTGGGCGCCGAATGTTTCCCGCGAATGAACTGCTCCTGAACTGTGAAGTCCAGAATTCCCTGTGATAACCGATATTGTGATCATGTGGTGGTGACTCTTTCTGGGTCTTTTAACCTTTGTCAACTCATCCAATTCGTTCCATTGGCATGAGGTTGACCAGCCTGGGCACGATTTCCTGTTGCAAATATGCGGACAGGTATTTTGAAGGTGGCAAAGAAGACATGGACTTCGAAGAAGATCACCCCGTTGTCGTCCAGTTTGCAATTCATAGGGAAAGGGAGGAAGTATCGAGGTTGTACCACCGTGGTTGCTGGAAGAGACCATTCTCGAATTCTTACAGTGAAGATGATTCCAGGTAGGACGGTGTTTCTGCCCGCCGAGCAATGACTGAACCATTCTCAGGGCTAGAATCAAAAAACGAGCACCAAGCGGTCATTGTAAATAAAACGTGACATGAAATTTGAAAATAAGCATGAATCCGACTGTATAGTACCTTCGTCTCATCTCGAACCCAGCCGGTCTGAATTTTTCAACTGCGTGCTGACCCGTTCCGATCGTTCTCACCGATAAGAAAATGGTCTATCAGTAGAGCCTCGAATCTACGACATTATTAACAAGGCGCACTCCCCGGACGATATCTGGGCACAAACTTGGAGTAGTCAAAGTTCCTGATTCCGGAATCAATTTTAGGTAGGACAAGTTTCTGCGTGTCAAACAAATGATATTCGGAATTAATTTCGATTGTCAAAACCTTTCCCAGACTTTGTGACTTTGCTCAGAAAGACATTAGGGTCAGTCAGAGTAATTGTTAATTGTTCGTTTCTGGACTCGTTTCTCGAGTCGTTTCTCGAATTATGGACATGGATTTAAAGTATGAGAAAAACGAGAAACGCATCAGAAACGCCTCAGAAACGCCTCTGGAGGAGTTCCTGCAGGGCGTTTCTCCAGCGATTAAATCCGAGGTCGTCTCTCCCCACGTTTCCGATGCCAACAATCTCCAGAAACGACTTCAGAAACGACCCTAGAAACGACTCCAGAAACGTCGAAACAACTTACTCTGACTGACCCTATTGAATCTCAATTACTACTCGTTGTTTGAACCCCAACATATTCCGGCCTACATCTTTCCGAGTGCCCTCATTCGCCGCCCTCTACTATGGATCGATGAAACAACGCCAAGTCTGAATCATCTCGAGTTCCATTTACACACGCAAAGCATGAGCTCTCTCTGCTAACCCCACCCAAGCTTTTGCTTTAAAACGGGCGACGCAAGAGGCAAATCGTTTCTATACCGTTTGTCTTAGAGACTTATAAATTACTGTTGGGCAGATGAGAGCATAAAAACAAACCGTCGACCAGGTTCGAGGAACATAGATAAACAGATATCTCTTAACTAAACAACCACGATGTTCGCAACCTCCGGGGAGACTTCCCGCCAAACTTCCACCATCTCCGACCATACCTTCGCCTGAACACTCAATCCTTTCTCGCGGTCAGTCCAGGAGGGAGGTCTAAAAGGAAAGAATTCCATGAAAAGAATGGAAGCAGCAGAATCGAGAGCACATACTTGTCTAATTTACACGCATAGATATATGCTCCCGGAGGGGTGGGACGGAGCAGCCCGTACAGCAAATTTAAAGAACCTTCCGTAGTAGTAAACGCAAGGCGTTTGAAAAGGAATCTGCCAGGGTATTGGTGGAGTTGTAAGATTGGAAGAGAAAGACTGACAGGGTCGTGGGTGAAAGATCGAGATCTCTTCCCAGTTCACTGTAACAAAGACCTGGGGCGACGACGCTAAACAATGGGATGAAGGATGAGGTTTACTTCCGGTGGGGGTCAAGCATACGTACTTTACCACGACACCCTCCGCCTGTGGCAATTTCGCAATTTCCCTGGTCAAAAACAGATTGAAAAGCTTCGATGTCGCGTATCTGTCCATAGCGTCTTTCGCAAATTCGCTTTCGGTGTTCAAGGTCTTGAGAATCTTCTTGGCCGATTTCTGCGGGAACTTCGATAGAAACATACCTAACCGGACACGGCGTGAGAAATGAACAAGTTCAACCTGCCCTTTCGCACCCTCTGAGCCGGTTATAGCCAGGTGTGGCGGAAGCAAGGTGTCGGGGATCGGATGGGGGAGCTTCGATGTCGCTTGAAGTAAAGGTAGCAGCAAAACTCCGAGAAGACCGGTGGAGAGCGCGTTGACCTGCAGGCTAAAAGAAGGCTTAGCTACGCCCCATAAGGACACAGAGTACTCACATTTTCTCCCATCCATCCGCGGTCACAGCCCATTTCACACTGTTAATTCCTGCGTTGAGAACCGCGCCATCTAAACGCTTCAGACTCGTATTCGCCCGCTCGGCAAACTTCTTCACACTCTCGAAGCTCGCCATGTCAAGCTCCCAGACTTCGATCGAGCCCTTGTATCCCGTCTCGGCAACGATGGTTTGTTTCGCAGCCTCGCCCTTCTTCAAATCGCGGACCACAAGAATAAGTTGAGCGGGGTTCAAACGCGCGAGATGTATGGCAAGCGCAAGACCGAGTCCGGTGTTGCTTCCGGTGACCAGATAGGTGCGGCCAGTCAGGTCGGCTTTAGTGTCCAGCATCTTCGCGAACAGCTGGACGCGTAAGAACATAACAACAAAGCTCAATGTCTGCCCCATTGCAAGAAAGGAAAGGAGGAGGAATTCTTATCTCTCAACATTTTGGCTTGGAATATATATGGATTTTGTGCCTCCTACTTGCAAGAATTACCGGCTCCCAGCTTCATCGTAACCGGATATCCGTCTATCCGCGAGCAGGTGCGTGTTTGTCGGCGTGAACTGGGAATCCATAATTCTTGCACTGAGTAATCCCGATTGTTGTCGATATCCCGATTGCTGTCGGGAAATGCAGGAATGGTCAATTGGCATCAACGCACCATCGGGACAGAAACGCGCAAACAGGAGATAGAGACGCACCACAAGACCTGTCTCCGAGAGTTTACTGTCCGTGCCCAGTGCCAGTGGGCAAGAAACGATTGGATTTTGGTCAAATTTCTGTTGTGGGCCGTACAGTAAAAGCTTCCGAGTGCCAGCACAGATCAAGCAATAAATTGTGTAGATTATCGAGGGCCCCCTCCCAAGTGATGGATTGCTCGAGGGTCCCTCCCTGTGAGGAAATACAGCGTAACCTCGCGGCGAGTCGTAGAGATCGTCAACGGTTGAGCGAAAGCTTGAGCCCATTACTGTTGTGATCCGGTTCTGCCCGAAGTCCGAGAGGTGTGAACCGCTCGAATCCGGGTCCGAGTGCATTAAATACTCCTTAATTACCTCCGCGTGTCCTAGTCCTACCTCCTACACTATTTAGTATGCTTTATAGTTACACCAATGTTCAGTTATACTATCCAGATTCTAGCGTGCCTATGTCCTCCTTTCACATTTCTTCCGTATACACCACTCCACGCAAGCTCGGGGCAAGCACTAGACATCTACAGCCGGCGGCGCTGCACAAACGCCCACGCTTCATCAGCACCGCGAGAGAAAAAGGGAAAGAAAGAAAGAGACGCACGACAACACGCGTCCTCCTGCGGATTACACTCCTCCGGCGGGCAGAGCACGAGGCACGCCGTGTCCGGACTAGCCTATTTCGCGTCGGAACGAAAAGAATTAGCCTGCCGATAAGAAGAGGAGAATGGAAACAAAAGGACTCGCCTCGAGGACCCGCTGGCTGTACCGCGAGCCGTAATACTCGGGCTGGATCGTGCAGGAGTGGATGCCGTGGTCGTGGAGGGCCTGGGAATGGGTGTTAGCGGAGTACTGTTACAGGCGGAGAGGGGTGGAGAGGGGAGCTAGAAGGAAACAGGTGTGGAGAAGGGAGGAGGGAGAGAGGGAGAAAGCATGAAGTGACGGGACCGAACGACGTACCTTCCGTATCTTCGCCGCAATCGGCATAAAGTCAAGTTCACGCGACGCGAGGACGTGCACCGAGGCGATGTTCTTCGATTCGGAGAGCTGGGCTTGCAAGTCAGCGGTCACTCAGGGAAGGAGGGAGGGAGCGATAGAATGAAAGGCGACGGATCACACTTTGGCCAAGAAGGGGAAGAAAAGGAAGTAAAAGTTTCACGCACCTGCCAAATATGCAGCTCATGGAGACTTTGCACGCCCTCCACCGCAAGGATCGCCGCGCGCACCTGCTCGAGCGAGATCGTCGCCGGCACACCCTGCAGGAGGACGAAGGATGCCGAGCGCACTGGGATACATGTATTATCAGCACATGTAGGGTGGAAGTGGAAGGATCACCCACCAAGCGGCACCGCGCTCCCCAGTATAATGCACGCAATCACCAAGCTGATCGCGGGGTCAAAGTACACTTCACGCCCGCCCCATGATGCGGGCGCGAGGAGGATGATGAGCCCCGTGGCGATGACACCGACGTTGCCCAGGGCGTCGCCGATGACGTGTAACACGAGCGCCCGCATGTTCATCGAGCCTGCGTGGGAGTGGCCGTGGCCGTGTGCGTGATCAGGCGGCGAAGTTTTTGAGTTTGAGGCGGGGGAGGGGGAGTGCGAATGCGAGTGCCCGTTGGCGTGCTCGGGTGAATGCGAGTGTCCGGCGTGTTGAGCGGAGGACGAGGACGAGTCGGCGTGCGCGAGGAGCGGCGTGTCCTCGCTCGGGCTCGGGTGGTGGTGCAGACTGTGACTATGGTCGTCGAACGAGAGCCCCCGCCGTGACGCTGTCGGTGAATGGGGCGAATGGGCGCGCGCCATATTGTGTGCCACTACACCATGCAATCAGCCTTTGCACCTGAAGAAGTGGAACAACACGCACCTCTTACAATCGACGCGCGTGTCATAGCAGGATGGCCTGGGCCAACCGCGGGGAAGACATCCTCGTCGCTGCTTTCGGACGCGGAATCTGATTCCGCTGGCACTGCGCCTCTGATAGGGACAGATGCGGAGGGTGGTTTGACCGCTTCGTGGACGTCGTCGCCGTGAGAATGGCCATCGGAAAGAGAGTGAGAGTGGGAGTGGGAGTGGCCGTGGGAATGGGAGTGGGTGTGTTCTGAGGGGATGGCGTCAGTAAGAACGAAAAGATTGCAATATCATTGGCGCAGAAGTAAGAGGGTCGAGGTGGAAGGGCAGCCGATAGATGGCACGGCTCAACGACCCTACAGGACCGGGAAGACACGGCTCTCCGAAAACACGGAGCGAAGTCCGAAGCCTGCGTCACTCATTGCGCAGCTCCCGTTAAGCCTGTGGAACTCCCATATACATGGCGCGGGAGTAGGAGGAAGACAACAATCGCGCAAAGATGCAGGGACCACTTACCGTGAAACAAAAACAGGCCCACGAGGTTGGACGCAAGGCCAAAGCTCCCAACGATAATCACCAGCTTTGGGTTGCTGATTTCTGTGTCCCGACGACGTTAACATGCTTGTATTGAATTTGAATCCGAGAGATAGCGCACCCGGCGTGCTGAAGAATCTTTCCATCGCTTCAAGTGCGATCGAGAAGCATAGTGCCAGCAGGAAGACACCATTGACGAGGGCGGCAAGGATCTCTGCACGGTGCCAACCATAAGAGTAACGCGAATCGGTCGCGCTTTGGGAGGTGAGCTTGATCGCATAGAGCGCCACGATTAAGCTCATCACATCACTGAAAAGCAAGAGCAGAACTCCATTAGAATGCCGGCTGCAGGTCAGATACTGAAGAGAGGTACTTGAGCATGTGGAAGCTGTCGGCGACGAGTGCGAGCGACCCGACTGCATAGCCTGGAAGTCCGAATGAGATTCATGACAAGTAGATGTCATTAATGAGCCCCACCGGAAATGAGCTCGACGAAGAAGAAGACGACGTCGATTGCGAGCAGAACCTTGATCTTCGACGAGCGCGACATCCTCGACGTGTCGTAGTACTGAAGGAAATTAGCGTCGAAAGCGCGCGAGTCGACTCTATGTAGGGCGAAGAGAAAATAGGTAAAGACCAAATTGGGAAGCTTGGTGCTGTTTGTGCTGCACTGTCCGAAAAAGCAGATCAGCGGCAATTTCCGTTTATTTTCCTGCCGCTGGGTTGGTTCATAATTTGTCTTCGCACCTCCGCATGTCTACAGTTGAAATGGCGCAGGTGCTTGCAGAATTCAACTGTCATGGATTAAAATTTTTCGAAGGAAGCGAGAAGGCATAAATACTGACACGTTCTGCAAAAGTGGCGTGGAATCGCATCGCATTGTGGCAGACAGTGAGAAGGCAATATGGCTTCATGATTCCGAGATCTGAGACTTCAAGCTGGGGTCGAGATGCCCCTAACCTAATACAACGCTGGACTTTATGATCATCAGTCCGTCTATGAGAGGTCCTAGGAATCCAAATATGAGGATATTCGGTTTTCTCTGCCTCGACGCGCCTCGGTGAGATAAAAACATTGATGTAACGTATGAGATTATTCCATCATTCTACCGGTCCTCTCTCTGCTGGACTTCAACATGATCTCCGCTTCTGTCCAGAAAAGGAAATTCAAGTTGAGATTTTCGGCATTTGTGAAGGAGTGACCTTGAATGAGATATTCGCTGAACGAGTATAGAATTACAATAGAAGTCGGAGTCCCTGTCCGGTCAAGCGATGCAGCAAATTACCACCAAAACATCAATAACTCTCCCCTCCCACCACTGCAATAGAGCTCAGGTGGGTAACTAGCTGTACAGATACTATACAGATCCTGATGGATCATGGATGTACTCGGAACTTTGTGTCTTCCCTTCGACTTCGTCCAACCGGGGCGCGAAACTACCGACGGGTCGAACTCGGAAAATACTTCCCCGGACATTCTTCAGGTCACAGGCAAACATGCCTCAAAGCTTCTGAAAAACTTGTTGTGGTGCAGGTATCTGCACCTTACTTGAGGCAGTTTTCTGTTCATCAGAAATAAACCGAAGATGGGATGGGTACCTCGTCAACTCAACTGAAACTTTTCTCCCTGAAGTATAACTTGAACTTCTGCCAAATTCTACACAATGGTCTCCTTCACTTCCATACTCGCAGTCGCCCTCGGGGTCACCAGCGTCAGTGCGAACCCAGGTGGTGTATCTTGGGCCCAAGCCTTCGCCGTGAGCGATACCTCGTTGGCATGTGTTGTCTCATAGTTTGTCCGCTGTCTAATTATGCAGATCCCCTGCCTCAGCTCGGGGGAGGCTCTCGGAATCCCTCTCGCCAGCATGGTCGAGACCCCCATCGCGAACGGCAACTATGCCACTCTCCCGACCCCCGCCAACGGCTTCGTGAGATTCCGGTTTCAACGTCACTGGGTGCCGCTCACGCGAACTTCTCTCTAGCCACTCGTGGACTGCGGCGCCATCGTATCTTACGAAAACTTGGAGAAAGGCACAAAGAGATTCACGGCAGTCCTTATCGGTCTTTCATCTGATTTCGGCGTCAATTCCTTCCACCTCGGGCTCGGGCCTGTGAGCACTCGCCTCCGTTTCCACTCACCCAGATATCGGATTGTAGGCCGCCCTGACACTGCGACTCCTGTGTTCGGCAAAAGTTCCGTATTGACTTCAAGTCCACTACCTGTTCCAAGTTACTGAGTAGCCCCAAGATCCCATTTCATCACCCGCCTCCACTCCCTCCATCAACAAAACTTCCAATCCTTCCCGACGCAGTGCATGCAGGTCATCAATCGTCGCGGAATCAGGTTTGGGTCCCTCATCTACCAGGAGTGCGCCAACCTTGAGTGCGCAGTTCCCTGCCCTCCACCGGGACTTCAACATTTCAACAAACGCACCATAATCAAGGTGGCATTTTTCGGCACATCCAAAGAAGATGGTATGTAGATGTGGGGCGATCACTTTCCTCTCTGGATCATCGGACGCAGCCAGGGTCGCCAACAAGGCATTGACCTCATCCTTGGCATCGTTATGCTCGTGCGCGATTATGAGCTCGGTGATAGAAGAGCACTTGTGCAGGATTTCGGTGGTTGTGTGAACAGCCGGAAACCCTCCAACAACTAGCCTTCGAAGGCGACTCGAGGAGCGGTCAAGGAAAGAGCCGACATGGGGGGAGAATGTCCGAACTGCGATTTTGGGACTCCGCAAAGGCCAGTCCCTCGAGAGCAGGAGCCCAGAGGTACTGCAAGACCCACGGAGCCGAGACGTACAAACGTCTGAGTTGTAATAAGCCGATAGTTTCGTCGGCATCTGACCACGGTCCTTCGTCAAAACCAACTTCAATCCTAGCCTCGAGCAGATTTTGGCTCTGCTTCAATATGGCCTTGTGCTGCTCCCAGGGGCAGTCAAGTTCGTAACGGGTGAGCTGATTTGCCGGAAGTAAAGTGGATACGAAGCGATGTTCATTGAAGATACCGACGTCGACCAGCGAAGAAGCTGTGTCAAAGCAATCAATGGATTGCACTCCGATCTGGTCTTCTGGACAGCCCCACTGTATCCATAATCTCGCCAGAGACGGAAGTCGGTCCCGGAGCGCGTTCAAAAGCGGCCATGTTTCGGGCGTTAATCCGATGCTGAGTTCTTCCCAGCGCGCAGAGTGCTGTGACAGGAGTTGAAACATCTGAATTTGTGGGGGGGAATCTGCTCTACGGTTTCCATAAAAGTGAATCTTCAATTTTTGTGAGCGTCGTAGTTGTGCTTCGACCAGGGCCAATGAATAATGGGATGAGACTTTGGCATTGGGATAATCGATGACGATCCGCGACCACAACGAAGGAGTCGAGAGAGCAATTGCTGCCCAGCGGCTGCTGATCCGGGCCAGCACCCATGGGCTTTGAGCCATGTCGAACCTGCCGGAGCTCGGCGTGCCCATTGGTGAGGGCAACGTCCACGAAAATATTTCGCGAAGCACTTCTGGAGGCATCCTCCGAAGTGGAGAGAGGATGGCGCTATTTCGCGTCCGATAGCTGAGAAGCGATGCGCGCGCAGCCTCCAACTCTTGCAGTTTCTCCCGGAGGTTCGAAATCTCGTCATCGAGAAGCGCTAAGGGCCCATCGGTTTTCGAAACGACGGAATGGATGAAAGGTAGTTCCGAGCCATCCGGTGGCTCATTGCTGTTAAAGAGTGTATAATGTCGCGTCCCAGGAGAAATGGATTGATCGAGTGCTTGTCCACTATGTGGGCCAGTGGATAGGGCGCCACATTGCGAGCAACGCGAGGTCTCCATCTGAGAACCAGATCCAGAGTAAGCACTAAGATACGTGGTGACAGAAGAAAAATATCACACGACGGAGATTTGGACTGTGGACCCGGCAATGCCTCGAAACGAGCGACCCAATGGAGGACCGGAGGAAAAGGCAGATTACGACAAACATAGCCACATTCTGATGCTCGGCTGACGGGCCGACCCGAAGTTGGGTGTTGAAATTCTCGTCTTTACTAATGAAGGTGTGATGACAGTTTAAGCAAAACCGTCAAGAGAAATATGGCTCAGAATTCCAGGAAAGCGATGAAAGATGGGGCTGGAGAGGCCTGAGGAAAACCAAATATAGAATCCTACAGAGATACGTTCTGGTGGAGGTCTCGGCGTCTCGCCATCCCTGGGTTGGCTCGTGGGCATATCTCAGGATCATTCTACTGAGGTTTTTCTCTGCTTCTACGTACGCGTAAGTCAAGCAGGTGGTTGCAGGTTCATGTCTAGGGTATAGAGTCTCTAATCTGGCATGTTCAGTCGTCCGAGAGATTGAGAATCATGCCGGTCTCCAAGCCCGTCGATGCAGGGAGTCCATCGGGCAGGTAATCCAGCCGCACGTATGCGCCAGTAATGTTGGTCGCCGGAACCAGAGTCGGAACGTAATCCGTGCTGGAGGACGGGTCGACAGGTACAGACTGGTTGCCGATGAACTCGAAGCCATACCTTGAAATTATTCAGTGAGCCCGGCCTGCAACACACAAGCAGAGAGGCGAAGACTTACGTGATATAGTCTGTCCCGATCCACTGGAACATCTGTGTCGGAACGGGGTTTGCGGTAATGTCGTTCCTGTTGAGTGCGGGTCTCAGATTCATTGCGGAAGAGATGTCAATGAGGCGAGGCCTACACGCAGGGCTGGAGCGAGATGGTGGCGTTTGCGGCCTCAAGCTCGGAGATAGTGAGGCAGAGGGTCGGTCCAGAGATGGTAAGCACCGGACTGAGATACAAGTTGAACTTATTCAATTGACGCAGACTTCGATGAAAGAAAAGGACGTACCCGAAGGTGGTCTGGGGATACGAGTCCGGGTTCTTTTGCCCACATATAAAGGCCGCGAGTGACCAGTCGAAGCTGGAGACGACGGTGAGGATCGGGTTCCCTGCGGTGTCGAACGGTCCGCTGGATTTGAACCCGAGGATGGTGTTGAAGCCAATCTTATCTGCTTCGGCTTGGCTACCCCATGCCAGGCCCTATGGAATTGGTTGGTTGGTGCCAATAAAGAGAAAGTGATAATCAACTCACAGCGCCTCCATTATCACCGCACCAGGCATTCACGGCAGACAGGCCTAAAAGCGCAGAGATGAAGAGGGTACGGCAAAACGAAGACATTAGAACAGCTGATGGGTTGTTCTCGAGCATATAGTACGTCCTTTATATGCGGCGTTAAAGTGTTATTTTTGGCTCACCCAGCGCAGCCCGGGACCTCGGAGGCTGTTAATCACATTGTCCGAGTTCGTTATGCGGTCGAGCACGCTGAGATTTGATGATGTTGTCAACGATCTCTCCCGTCGTTAAGGACCCCAGGCGGACTTGGAGTCCCCGTCGCCGATAACAGTCCTGAGCGGCTGAGCCACCGTCCGTGAAACGATAGCATGCCAGCATTTCAACTGCAATATCATGGAGGCCGTCCTAGTGCTAGGACCCGGAGTCTCTGGGACCGTGAACCCCTGAATGAGGCTCCAGCGCTGCTCGACGCATAAGTTGATTGAGACACGTTGAATAAGTGATATAGCTTGCATGGAAAGAGTGAAAACTTCCAATCCAAAGATGGGATGTCGGGGTTGGGAGCGGGACGATAGAACATTGACAGATTTTGTGCCGCAGCCCATCGATAGGATCTGACTGACTTGCCAGTGGTATATGGAGCAGAGTAGATGGAAATTCCTTTCAGGTCGTCGAGGTATACAGACCGCGACAGATGCGGCGGATGCCGAGGGAGAGCAAGATCAGTCGGCGGCATTATCCGAGGCGCATCAAAACCAAATGCGGCATTGTCTGAGTCGCATTAAAATCGAGTTGAAAAAAGATCGGAAGATTTCGGGAGCTTGAAAGGCAACACAGGTATACTTACAGTGGACGAAAAGGCTGAGAGCCGACCGGCCATGAACGACGTATCAATGCTGAGTCCGTGGTACGACAGGCTCAGGCAAATGCGGGCGAGTCAAGCAATAAAACTCCACCAGGAGGAAGGAAGGAAGGAAGTGTATAACCGTGGTGGTCCCTATAAGGAACATACGGGTGCTGTACCGACATACATGGCCTCGAGTCAGTATGCTACAGCCATCTACATTGCTCCATCGGTTCGAACATCATATAAGCCAGAAACCGCATGAGTCTCACGAAATCAACAAAGTAAATGGGAACAAATCAATTACCGAACAATATTAAAACCTTCTGGAATATAGCACTCGAAAGTCTCAAAGATCGCCATCACATCGCACACGAATCTCGCAACCCGCTTGATCCCCTTCCTTGACGAGACCATGCGATATAGGAAAGGAGAACTTCGATTGGAAGGAGCCAGGCACATCTGGATGTGATACTAATATCTACTAACTTCAATTGCAACTCACAACATTCGACATCCCAATCTTCATGATGTGCGTTTTGCTGCAACCAGATTCAACGTCGCCGAGCCCTCAAGTGGCTGCAGCAGGTCCGTAAACAATAAACAAAATTCTTACTGTTCATAATCGGATACTATACGTTACAAAATCGCCAGGACATAATAAGTACATGTAGCTTTCTTTCTTTTCTTCCTATGGCCCGGGCTTTTCAGCAGTGATCACAACCGCCTCCCATGTCAAACTAAACTCCCCGTCCCCATATTTCTCCCTCATATACCTCTCGTACTTCTCGCCAACCTCACCCACCAGCACCGTCCGAAACACCACCTCTCGCAAGTACCTCAAGAATCGCGTAATGTCGTCCCGATGCTCAAAAGAGAGCGGCTGTACGTTGATGTTGGTGAAGCCCGCGTTTTCGAGGACATCCGTGATGCTCTCTTTGGTCGACATGGGACCGCTGGTGTGCATGGGCGGGAGGCGGAAGCTTGGGATAACGATTTGGAAGGACGGCAACCAGCCCGGGGTGGCCCAGGTGGTCATACCGACTTTCCCTCCCGGTTTGAGGACACGGAAGGATTCTGTATTTTGTTATACGAGGTAAAGATATATCACCAAAAGTGAACAGGAAGGGAAGATGAAAATCAGAACCTTCGACGGCCGAGACAGCGTCCATTCCTTGGATCGCAAAGTTCATCATGTTATGGGTGAAATGGTTATCGGGGAATGGGAGGGACTAGGCAAAGATAAGGAGTCAGTAAAAAGTAAAGCTGAGCGTGTAATGAAGAATTGTACACAACGCATACCTGAGCATCTCCCACACTGGCCTCCGCGTTCCAGCCGTTCTTGTCGATCCTCTCCGTCACAGCCCGCACCATCCCGCTCGCAATATCAGTACATACGACGCGCGTGTCGCCACCGTTTCCGAGGGCGCTGAAGATGATTGAAGCTACGAGGCCGCCACCGCACGCGTTGTCGAGTACCAAGACGTTTGCAGGTGGAGTAGGAAGCAGGCCGGATTGCTCCAACATGGCCTTCGCGGGGACGCCGGTGACTTCCTCCATCTTTACGGTATCTACAGCCAGACAAAGCGGAAGCGCGTGAGTACGGCGCCGCTTCAAAAGTTGAAAAAACGAAACCGACCTTCCTCAGAAAAGTTGTTGAAATTTGGAGTCTTCATTGTGGTCATTGTTGTGTGGGATGGTGGGGATTGTACAAGGCTGTGGGTTACTTAACTTCTGGCATGATGTACCTTTAAGTGAATGGGCCGGCCCGCAACCATCGGCCGCCGACGAGTGTGTTCGCCGAGGGGTTCGCCGAGGGGTTCTTGTCTGAAACAGGAAACTCCCGGTGTGCTGTCTATCCGAGCTGCTGCACAGGGTTGATTCCACAGGAGGCTGTCGTTGTTCAAAAGTAAACAGGACGGATATAAAGTAGAATTGAGGACAGTTTGTAGTCGTCGATCTTGTCTCGAAGAGACTGAACCTTCACCAACGAACGTTAATGGATCGAACTTGACACTTGGATTTGAAGCTATAGCAACCACAGTATCGCATTATTTGAATGCGCAAAACGTCGTACATATTTAAGCATCAACCGACGACTTACTGTAATAGGGATTTCAATCCTTAATTCTCGGATTCGATCCACATCTCAGGCGGAACGACATCCCGAAGAAGTGTTTCATTTTGAGGAAAAGTCGCGAACTTCATGCCCTGTGCGCGGGGCGTGGTAAGAATGGCCGCCGGAAACTCTGGCTCGTCAAGCACCAGCTTGACGGACTTCAACAGTCTTCCTTGCCACCGCCTCTCGATCCCGTCCATGACTTGGATATGAACGCCCAGAGGAACAGCCGCATGACCGCCTATCGAAAGACATTCCAACGCAGGCGCCAAGTCAGCACGGGAATAGAAGTCGTACGCGAATGCAGCGGGGAGAGAAAGGACCAAGGCAAGCTCCGTGATTGTCGGAACCGCGTCGACTATTGGGGTGAAGTCGGCGGCGGGGGCCGGAGGGCAGGACCGTGCGGCCCACAAAACTAATTTTCGCAATTCACGCGACGACGACTGCAGCCGGCGGAGAAAGGGGAGAACTGGGATGGCGAATTCGCAGTACAGCTCGCGGAGCGCGGGGGTCTCGAGGCACTCTAGGAATCGGGGGTTGGAGAGAGAGAGGCAGCGGAGGCGTGGTAAGAGGATGCGTGGCGAGGGTGGCACGGTGGGTATGTCTCCTCGTATCTCTAAACAACAGTCGACGAGATTGTGGGCGCGATGGAGTGCATGAAGATGAGTTGCCCAGGAATTGCTTCCACTGTATAGTAGCAACTGCGGCCAGGGCAGTACAAACCTCACAGGAATGTCTTCCATCCATATCAATTTGTTGACAACCACGCGCTGTAGCACGGGAGCGTCCTTGAAGCCGTCCAGCGACTCAGGGTGAATGCTTCGGTGGTCTAGCATCTCGATTGTCAATTCCCGTAAAAGACTGAAAGGGTCCTTGCAAAACCCTTTGATCAGCCACAAAGTGTCGGAATTGCCCGTCAACGAAATTGTTCCCCAGTGTCCCGAATGCGCGCCGAGGATTCTAAACAGATGGATGTCCTCATCGTTCATGTCGCCAAGGCCATCCGCAACGGAGAACTCGGCGTGCAAGGGTATTTCCCCCGATCTGCGAAGCTGAGTCTCAAGCCTGAAACCGTTGGTGAGATTTCGACGGTCGTATTTGAGGTCGATGGAGGCCCAGAGCCGGGGTTGGGAGAGAGCGGTTGTCCGCCATCGCGCGCAGACTGCGCTGACCGTCCACGGGGCGGACGCTGCATCTGGTTGATACGGTGGGAGAGTGAAGGCGAACACGAGAGCCAGAATTTCAAGGGGAATGTGCCGAAGGAGCGAGAGTGCGCCCTCATGTTTGCAAATCTCGACATCCAACGCGTCCCGTTCCTCGACAAGTTTATCCAGAGACGCCTTCAGAAGCGCAATATTTTCATTTAAAACGGCCAGACGTGTACGGCCTCTGGGTATGAAATCTCGGAGAAAGGGGATTTGGGACTCGAGGGGTGAATGGTCTGAGGAGTCAAGGATGTCGCGCGACACGGGAGTTGGCGTGAAAGGTGTCAGCTTCAAATCCGAGTGGTCTGACGACTCGCAGATCGTCATGCAGTTGGGACACGAATTAGATTCTGTATTGGAAGAACCGTACATCACTGAGGGTGAAGAATGAGTTCGTTCGAAAACCCTCGAAAAGGACCAAAAGACGGACAATCAAAGTAATAGGATGCCATTGGAAGTTCGCGGTCGGCCTTGGCTTGGGGTTTCCAACAGATTTCGGGAGCCTTGAGAGGATTCCAGAAACAACCTGAACGTCGCTGACCAAGCTGGAGATGGCCCATGCGGCTGTTTGCATGTGTTGTCTGAATCCTTCGAGTCATCATCACCACTGTTCTTGTCCTCCTCCACCATGGCCACCGACGCCGCGCAAATCAAAAGCGAAATCGCAAGACTCACCGGTCAGTTTCCTCATCTTGTACTTATTGTATTGTATACTCAATGCCCTCCAGCCTCGATCAGCCAGCACAAGTCCAAATCCGCAAGCACACCGCGCTACCCACCCACAGCAACGACATCTTGGCCGCCCCGAAGCAGCACCTATGTCAACCCAAACTACAAGCCCCCAACGAACAAGTACATCCGCCCTACACCCGCCTCAAGACCCCCAGTTAGTCGGCCACCGAGTACTACTAATGTCGGCTCCACGTCGCAAGTAAAAGAAGTCGTTCTCAACGGCGTCGCTTTCGAGTCCTCCAATCGGTCGCTGGTCCGCAAAGACCGTGAGTCCTCTTTATTCCTTCTATTATATCGACTAATTGACGCTACGACAGTCCCGAAGCCCGTCGCCCCCAAATCCAAGCCCGCTTCCGCCTCCGCCACCGCGCCACCCCGCTCGCATCTGCCTGCTCGCTCACATGCAACGCACTTCCAGCCACAGCGCACCTACAAACCCAAGTCCACCCGCGGCCGTGGACGGGTGCGCGGACCCGTCAATATGACTCTGACTAACTCCCGCCGGCCCTACACCTCGTCCGCCCTTGCCTCCCTCCTCCAGCTTTTTCTGCTACCACTGACACTTGATTAGATCGCGCCCCAAGCGTCCGAAATCCGACAAGCCTTGCCCGCGCTTCTCGACGACAGGTGCGTCGCCGTCTTTGCTGTGTGTGTTGTAGGTTGATCGACCTTGTTTTCTCTTCTTACCCTTCCTCCCATCCATGTGCTCTCCTCCCATCTTTTCCCCGTCTTTCCCTTCTTTTCCCCTTTCGTATCTTTCTTTCCTTTTTAGGCACCTGTACCCGCGGCCTCACCTGTCCCTACACGCACGACCCCGCCACGACCGCCATCTGTTGGCCCTTCCTCTCCGGCACCTGCCCCCTCCCCGCTGCGCAGTGCGCCCTCTCGCACGACCCGACGCCCGAGCGGACGCCCCTGTGCACACACTTCCTCGCTGGTACGTTCCCCTCTCCCTCTAGCTTTCGCTATTCTGATCCACACCGCACTCCAGGTGGCGCCGGCTGCACGCGCCCCTCCTGCCCCTTCCCGCACGTCAACCTCGGTCCCCGCGACGGGATCTGCCGCGCCTTCGCTGTGCTCGGGTTCTGCAAGCTCGGCCTCGAGTGCAAGCAGGCGCACGTGCGGGAATGCCCCGACTTTGCGGGAGAAGGGGACGTGTGAGCGCAAGGGGTGCCGGCTGCCGCATGTTATCCGCGCTGCGGGCGCGCGCAAGCTCCCTGCTTCTGCCGAGAAGACAAGCTCGACGAAGATGAAGATGGACGAAGACTCGAAGAAGGAAGATGCAGACAAGGAGAAGGCCAAGGAAAAGCTGGACGCGGAAGACGCCAAGATGGGCGACGAGTTTATTTCACTGACGTTTAATGAGAGCAGCGAGGAAGACGAAGACGAGGACTCTGATGATGAGGAGTCTGGGTCCTCTGACGACTCTGAAGCTGAAGACGACGGCGACGATGCCGGGAGCGATGTTGACGCAGACGAGAAGATGGAAGCGGATGGGGATGATGTGGACGGGGGCGGGAGCGGGGGCGGGAGCGAGGACTGAGTATCCTGCTCCTTCCTTCGGGGGAGAGACTGACGCGCGTATCCCCATTCCTTCTTCTTTCCTCTTTTCCTTTCTTCCTTCGATTGTTTCCTTTTTATCGCGCTTTGCGTTTCGAGTCTGAGCTTGAGATTTTTTCGTCTCGATTTGTAATTCTGTTGATCTGTTCGTTTGTATGATGATGCCAAAAAATAAAGACGATTAAAATTGTTGAAATAGAGGCCGATTCTTGCTGCGCGAACGTCAGGATGATGTGCACGGGAACGACCACATCCCGGCCCGAGTCTTCCCGTTCAGAAAGTTGAACTGCAGTTCATTTCCAAGTTTGCCCGGTTTCCGGAACGAATCGTCGCTAACAGGAGAAGTATGACACAAGTTTAAGGTCGCTACATAGGATTACTTTGGTTCTTGCAATAATCGTTCGCTACGTTCGACATCCTCCCGAGAATTTTTCGGCCCTTTCATGGTCTTTGCTACTCCGACCCAACTTGGCCCGCCGGTCTACAAAAAATACATTGTTTTGCCGTAGTAGGGGTTTTTGCTAACAGCCTTGTAGACGTTGGAGTGGCTCTGGCCTTCTCTGAGGGAAAGACACCTGAATCGGCTGGAGATGCCTGAAAGACCGCGAGGAAACCGCGATGAGGCCGAAAACGCCTGGATATGGCAGAAGGAAGACTCCAGTAACTATGTACAAATACAGGTTCTATCTTATCGGCACAGCCACAGGCACCCCCCTCCAGCTGATGTCCGGCCTCGGGCATCGTCACACAGCTCCTGCGTCCCCTAGCCGCTGCCCCACACGCTCTCCCAGAGTGCCGCCCAATCGAACCACCACGCATGGAACCAGCCTCTGTGGCTGTCCCTACTTGCCCGGTGGAACTCTGGCGGCCAGCCAGTTTAGAGGGCGCCTCCCGCCGCTGTCCCCAAGTGATGAAAGGACTCGGCCATCCAACCCTCCGCCATCCTCTCCTCTGCCTCCGCCATCTCCAAGTCACTGTCACTGGGTATATATTCTCCCTCGTCACGAGGGTGTTTTTGGTCCAGGGTAGATCCCCGTAGCGGAATAAAATGCCGTAGCCGGCGAGAATGTACAAACTGCAAATTCTTTAGCGGTGTGCCGTTCAAGTCACAGAGGGAATAGGAATTAAGGAATTTAGCATAGATTTGCACGGGTGCGGACCAGCGCGGTTTGAGTTTGTTGATGGACTTGTGATTAGTGTCCGCCTCGGAATCGTACCATTGAACGAGGTCGCCAATCTTAAACTCGACAACCGGGGTGGATGCCTCGAGCGAGGCTTTCTGTTCTGCCGCCCGTTTGAGGGAACGCAGGTGTGCTGTCCACCGCATGCTGTCCGCGAGCGCGAAGTGAATGTCGACATCCGCCGGTTCAGTCGGTGACAGTTGAGCCGGCGGCTGCTGCTCCCGAGTGAACGTGCGACCAAAGAGGAGCTCGCGTGGGGTTGCCTTCAGCGCCGTGAGAATACGGTCGTTCATCATCCGGATCGCATCTTCAAAGTGGTCGGGCCAGTTCTCCGGAATGTCCTCGGGGCGTATATTCCCTTCATCGCAGTCGTGGTCTGGGGCGCACAAACGTTTGAGTATGCTGAGCAGGATTTTATTACTTCCCTCTATCAAGCCATTCACCCAGGGCGAGTGCGCCGGGGTTGTGATGTGCTTGACGTTGTTGGCGTCGCAATACTCCGTCACTGCATTATTCAAGAAATGCTTCCCGCCGTCGGCCATAAATGCATCTGCGACCGCAAAGTCCGTGAAGATACGGTGGAGAGAGTCAATGGTTGTTTTGGCCGTGCCCGCCGCTTTGAATTTCGTGCCCCAAACAAAGTGTGAGAAAACATCGACGTATAATCCGACGTTCTTGAAGCCGCCTTTGCCGAGTGGTAAGGAGAGGTAATCCCCCGCAATGAGGGTGAATGGCTGGGTGCGCCGGATCGGCTGTAGTAGAGAGTTCAAGGTAGGCGCACCGAAACTCTTGCACCGTGGGCATTCTAATATGACCTGCCGGCAATCCGTGTCCATTCCTGGCCAAAAATACCTGTCGGAGAGCTTGAGCTTTGTGCTCTCGACATTGAAATGGCCATTTTGGGCATGGACTTCGAGCGCTGTTTTGAAGCCGAGTGCCGTGGGGATGCACTCTGTTCTCGCAACACGCCGGGCCGCCGAGTCCGCGACTCGCCACAGTTTCCCGTCCTCAATCATGAAGCCTGAGGCACGGTGGGCAAACCGCCTGCGTTCCTGGATTGTCGACCCCACTGTGTGCCCGAGCAGGTAGTCCACTATTGGTGCAAAAAATATGTCATCTGCGAAACTGACTTGTAATGGGTGACTCGCCGCATTCGGGACATCTGTCGTTACCGAAAAGATGTCCCGAGTAATTGCCTTAGACGCCTCCCAGTCAGCGAGCACCGACCAGCTTGAGCCGTCTGTCTCCGTGCGCTTGCGTTCCGCCCACATACGGCTCAGACCATCCGCTACAGGGTTCTCCACTCCCGGCCGGTGTCGGATATCAATAATATTGCGTGCCAGGATTGCCTCTTTCCAGCGGCTATGGTGCGAGTTGAGTTTCTCCCGTATGAGTGTGTCCCGTAACGCCTGGCAATCTGTCTCGATTTCGATCGGGGAACCGTAAATGTAAGGCTCGAATTCGTCGAGACAGAATTTGAGTGCCGCAAACTCGAGCAGGAAGGGTTCATACTTAGCTTCGCTAAGCGAGGTGCGTTTAGAACAGTATGCTATGGGGTGCCATCTCAACACCTCCTTGCCGGACTTGTCAACGTGAGGGAATTGCTGCGCTAGGTAGCCGGCAAAGCCTTCTCCCGACCCGTCCGTGGTAACCCGGAATGGACGCCCGTCATACTGTGGGGCTTTGAGGATTGGTTCCTGCGAAAGCAGACACTTCAGCGTGATAAATGCGCGTTGTTGGTCCTCGCCCCATTTGTGTTTAAGGGACGCCGCCTTCAGCGCCCGCTTGTACGCCCCCCTTCCGCACCCTCCAGTTCGAGCTTGGGGACTGAACCTCCACGTTCCGTGTCAGATCTGTGAGAGGCGCCGCGATCCGTGCGTAGTCTGGGATCATCCGCCGGAAATAATTTGTGAGGCCCAGGAACCCCATTAGCTCTGCTACGCTCTCCGGTACCGGCCAGTTGACGACAGCCCCGATTTTGTCCAAGTTGGGCTTGAGTCCGTTCGGGCCCACCATTGCGCCTGCAAAGAGGACATCCGTGAAGAAGAGCTTGGTTTTTGAAGGTGAGAGCGAGAGCCCCTTGTCCCGGCAGCGCTGAAAGAACTTTCTTAAATTGGCCAGCTTTGTTTCGAAGACGTCACCTGGTAAGCAGATGTCATCCATCCAATTGACCAGCTCCCGCCCGATCATGTCCTCGAGTGCGGCGGCGACCATCTCGCAGAAGGTCGTGGGTGCCCCCGTGAGACCAAAGGGCATACGAAGGTATACGAAGTATCCTCGACCTTCCACATAGAATGCCGTGTACGGCACCGTCTCATCGTCCAAGGGCACCGCATAGTAACCCGCCGCGAAGTCGATGACGCTCGCCCAGCGGTGACCGGCCGCGAATTGATGCTTAAGGTTCAGATCCCCGTGTGGAAAGGGCGGAATTTGGGAAGCTTTGTTCAAAGCTGTAAACGCGTGGCACACCCTCCATTTCGTCGCGACCGCTGGTTTGCCGGGGGGTTCCTCCACAGCGTCGAGTAGGGCCTCACTGGGGTCACCTGGCTCGCGAACTTCTTCCCAGAACGGTGGTAAGCCGTTCTTGACGCATTCGGAATTGACCTTCCGTAGAACCTCCGCACGTGTGATCCCGGTCTTTCCTGCCTCTTTCGGAGCGAGGTTCGTACTGTTAAGGCACTTCAGAAACTCGCCTGGGACCCTTTGAATCACATGCGACGCCTCCATCTCATCGAGAATGTTATAAAACCATTCCTTTTGTTTCTCCGTCAGCGGGCGTTGGGAAATTCGCGTCGGCAATTTGACGGTCGGGTCGACGTCGATGTGGTGTTTCCACCAATCAACAAAGAACACTTCTGACATCGACAGTGCGAAGATATCAGCGTATTCTTGCACGAGCTCGACCACCTTCCTTTTTTGGTCGTCGGCGAGGTCCGGCCCAATTTGGACCTTTGTCCAAAATCTCTCGCACTCGTGACTCGTTAAACGGGTCTGTTGCGCGCGCGGATTTTGTTCGTGCCGCGGTCCAACTTGAAATCAGAGGAGGTAACGTCCCCGAGCGCATGGATACCAGCTGATGGTTTCCCATCATCAGCCGCTCGATCACCGCTCTTTGTCTCTTCCTCTGCATCCACCACCATCGCTCTCAGATCGTCTAGCTTCGCTCGCAGTTCCCTCACCCTCAGCTCTGACTTCAGCAAGGCCCGAAGTTGGCCTTCTCCGTCCCTCGTGTCCGCATTGAGTCTTAGGATACTCTGGAGGTGGGCGTCTCGTCGGTGGCGAGTCCATTGATCGGCGGCCCGCCTGTCCCTCTGTCTCCTCACTTCCGCCGCTGGGATCGCTACCGCCCGGTGTGCTGGTGGGTCTCTCTTGTCAGCTCGACGTGCCTCCTCCAAAAGCGCCTCCCAGTCCTCCCACATTCTCGCTCTCGCTCGTTGTCGTGCCTCCGGGATGGACTTGTACTCCTCTGGCTCGCTCGGCCTATCGTTCGTGCTGTTGCCCTGCCCCGGCTCGTCCACCTCCGGAAGAGGGTCGATGTCGAGGTATCTCGCGAACCGAGATTCCGCCCAAGGTGAGACCGCCTGCATGAGGTGGATTCGCTCGTATTCCTCCTCCAGCTGACCGTCTTCCTCATCTAGGACCGTTACTCGCTTGGTACACCCCCCCTCCTGGCGTGCCTGTGGGCATCTCGGGGCACTCGTTAGTCCCCTTGGCATGGTGCGCCGGTAGGTCCTGCCCGGGTCCCAGCAGCGGGAAGGGACGTGGCTGATGTGGTTTGGGTTCTGTCCAGGGGGTAGGTGAGTGTCCCAATCCAGGGAAGGGGAGCGGTTGCTCAGCTCGTCGTTGTAGCTGCGCCGCCTTGCGCATCCTCTCCTTCTCCCGTCTCCGCGTAATGCGCGCGAGTTCGTCACGACGCCATTGCTCCACCGCATTCGTCATCGCCACGTCCTCCTGCAGTACCGCTGCGCACATTGCCTCCCCTGAGCTGTGTGCTGGGGTGGTTTCCGGCTGGGGCGTCTCCGCGACGTCCTCGTCCTCATGCTGAGGAGTCTTTGCGACTTCCGGTATGGCCGCTTCAGGTTCCTTCGTTGCTATGGTTACTTCCACTCCCACCATGGCGTCTCCTTCCGCACATCCTCCTCTCGTGCCTATGACCACCGCCGCCCCGCTCGTCTGGGTCGCTCCCGTCGACGTCTCGCTCTCCCACGCTGTTGGTTCCTCCACGCCGTCTCCCTGGGCTGTCCGTGGCCCATTGTGCAGCAGCGCCTCGTCACCGTGCGCGCGGATTTGGATCTCGTCACGGTCATAGTTGTGCACCGCCCGCACGCTATGTAGCCACGGCTTCCCGAGGATGACGTCGAAGGCCCCGCCACTCTCGAATACCTCAAACCACTCCGACACCGCTATGCCGCCGACTGCGACTTCGCCCCACCATCGGCCTGCAGGCCATATTTTTACGCCGCTCGCCACGCTGAGGCGGGATTTCGAGGGCACTAGCCGTCCGAGGCAGTGACCATACTGCTTCCACCGCGCTAGGGAGATGCAGTTACGCATCGCCCCATCATCCACCTGCGCAGTGAGGCGAACGACTGCCCCGTTGTGCCCGACGAGGCGCACACGCTGGTAGAACGGGTCTACAGCTTCTTGGGCCGCTGCATCCAGGCTCAGGATCGCTTTCGGTAGGGACGTCGCATACTGGATAACCCTTGTATTCGTAGGTGCGCGAAATACAAACGGCATGTACCTAGTAACATCCCGGCGCCACGCAAGTCCATGGGCTCTTTCCGGGGGGGATTTTGAAGACTTGGAGCTGCACCACCCCTCAGACGGTGAGCCCCTCTCCATTTCCCGAGTCCTCCTCCTCGTAGATAGCCTGTTCCGGGTCGAGGCCGCCGAAGGGGTCGTACGGCACCTCATTGATTTGTGCAATGCCTGCGCGTTGGCCCGGAGGGTGCAGCGTTTGGCCCACGAATCTGCGGACATTATATTCCGCTTGCGGGACTTGGCGCGTCGCAGTGCAGCTGCCCGTGCCGTGTGGGGGTGAAGTGAGGATGCCGCAGCGCCAGCACTCCCTGGAGCCAGGGGCAATCGTCCCTGGGGTGAAGGGGAATGTCGCGTAATCACGGGGCCCCGCCATCCACGCTGCGATGTCCGCGTTATAGCGTTGGGTCCCTGCTGGGTCGGCCGAGTATAATTTGGGGTTGCGTACCAGTGTCTGTGCGAGCTCCGTGTCACGGGTGGGGTCTCCGCTGAGGCTCGTGGGGCGTGATCGTCCTGTGCTAGGGCTCTGGGGTGACGCCATGAGGTTTTTCGCAAGCCCTGTCGTGGGGCGGATGGTGCTGCCGCCGAAGACGTCTGACGAGCCCATATGTGGGGGGACCTGGCGAAGCGGTGTTGTCGGGTTGGCGAACAGGTAGCCCGAGGGCGTCAGCTGGGTGTGAGTGGGCGGTTCCGGCTGGGAGTGGCGTGCCACTCGTGCTGTGTACGGCGTCGTCGTGCGCCTGGGGTTGGATCGGGGCGGGCTCAGCATGTGTGTCATGCCGAGCATATGTGCGAAGTTGGGAGAACGTCGCTTCATTCTGCGCTGTAGTGGGTGGTGGTGGCCAGGAGCTGTCGGTGTCGGTCGGAGCGCCGAGTGGGAGGCCACGCTCCTCACGGAGATCATTGATGGCGTGCAAGTCGATAGCTTCGACTGCCGCCAACCACTTCGCCCAAGAGTCTAAGGTCTGCTCGTTGGCAATTAGGCGTCTCAGGCCGACGGGGAGCCCCTCCCGGACGTGCTCCATCAGGAGCATGTCGGCGTCCCCACTTGGGAGGTCTGCAAGCAGTTTCCTTGTGCGCTGTGCCCAGGCTTGGTGAGAGAGGACTTCCACACCATCCTCGTCCTTCGTAATCTGTCCGATGTCCTCGAGGCGTAGTTTGTTCGCCTTGATCTCGCTGATGACGAGGGCCTTTGGTCGCGCCGTGAACTGTGGCATTGGCCACTGCTTGTCGAAGGCCCTCACCACCGCCTCGAAGTCCGCCTTGTCAGTTGCCGACAGGCTCTTCCACCACCTCTCTGCTGCCCCGCCTGGGTACAGGGACCTCCCGAACTTGTAGATCTTCGTCTCCTCCTTCCATGACTCGGTGAACGAGTTCTCCAAGGTGCGTAGCCACACCTGTGCTTTTTCTGCCGTGCAGTCGCCGCGGAATAACTCCACGGTGTTGGGGGCCATCTCTTCTCCGTCCGATGAGCTGGCGTCTAATGGCTGGTCTGTCGTATGATGTCTGATTGTCGCTGGTGTGAAAAACGCCGGTATCAGCGTAGGGGAAGTCGCTCTCGAAGGTGTGGAGGGTGTAAGTTCCGAAGGTGATGAGATGGTTGGTGTCCCGGGGTCCACTGGTGATGTGCTCCTGCGTTCGTACCGTTCCGCTCGTGCGGCTGCGGCTTCCACTCGGGTGCGGCTTTCTCTTTCGAGCTCGGCGTCTCGTTGGTATCTGTAGTCCCGGTCCCTCTTACTGAGGTGTAAGTTATTACCGTGCGCCAGCGTGCGTCGGCGTGAAAAAACTCGTGGATGTCGCGAATCCGAATCCAATCACCAAATGGAGTGGCTCTGGCCTTCTCTGAGGGAAAGACACCTGAATCGGCTGGAGATGCCTGAAAGACCGCGAGGAAACCGCGATGAGGCCGAAAACGCCTGGATATGGCAGAAGGAAGACTCCAGTAACTATGTACAAATACAGGTTCTATCTTATCGGCACAGCCACAACGTGTTGCCAACATTTGAGATCGGAATCCTGGGGTCAGGTGTGTTCATGGATGCGTCGTAATCGAGCTCGGTCGGGTTGACACGAAGGCATCCCGAGGACGTGAGAATGGTTCGGCTGTAGTCCGCAGATGGCAAAGTCTATACACTAAGTGGACAAGATGGTAGTCTCCCGGAGGCAGAGTAGACCAATTCCTTTCAACCTTCGTGCCTCAGGATATTTCCTAGTTCGACCCAGTACCCGGAACTCGCGTTGAAGGTTTGCGCCAGTTTCTACTAGGCGCCGTTGTCGATAGAGGAAGAGTCGGTGGCGGCAGCTGGTAGAACCGCGCGGAGGACTGGAGCACTTTGAAGTTCATTGCCAGAGAGAAGATAAACGTTAGTTTGACTGGAAGAATGATGTGATGATCTGCGCAGAGGGACAAATCGGACTTGATCCGAGCCTGCTTTTGATTCTCATCTTCACTTACACTTTTGTCTTTCGAGCCGCTTGTGCACTGTCCACTGCGCTTGGACGTATCGACATTGACAGGTGTCACCATCTCCGCAACTTTGAAAAGAGTGAATTGGTGATTTGATTCTAATCAACCCCCATCCCGCTCAAAGGTCGTACTCCCCCTTCTCTTGAATGAGTTTGCTAAAAAATATCTATAGAATGACAACGTTACTCGATTTTCCTCTCGAGCTCCAGGATCTCGTTATAGACCACACGCACGATCAGAAGCACGTCCTGGCCATCAGTGCTTTGGTGAATAAATCCTGGCTACTTTCGAGTCGCCATCATCTCTTTGGATCCGTTATTTTGCACGACCGCAACTGGAAAGCTTTTGTCCAGCTTCAGGGGTCGCCTCTCGCGACGTTCACTCAATCCATCAGTGCGATGACTATCTCGCTTTCTTATAATGGCGAATCTTTCAAGGAACTGGTATCCGGGCTGCGGGTACTCCCTACACTTCAACATCTTCGCTTAGAAGATATCTATTGGCCGGGGATCACCGAAAGCACCACGAATTCACTTGTGATGGTGTTTCCCAATATCAGGGAACTCGATATCCATCAAGTGTCTTTCGATTCCCCGCCGCATATGGCTACTCTAGTCTCGCGATTTCCACAACTCCAGTCGGCATCTTTATACCCAATCTTCTTGGAATACGGGTCTGCGTTACAGGCATCACATTACCCCGAGATTCCACGTAATCTTGAGCGTCTGCGCCTGCGTTGGGTACCTCCACCCGCAGTCCATTTAAAGAAGTAGCTCATTGGTTCCACGCTGGAGAGGGCCCACCATCCGAGTTCTGGAACTAGGCATACTGGATGCCCATGGTCTCCATTCCGTAGGGAATCTGCTCCGCGCCCTTGGTCCTGATCTGCACGATCTCAATTTGAAGCTGCACCACTTTAATGCTGGTAAGTCTTCGCTAACCTTGTACGCTTCCCAAGATTTACCCGTAGTTTTCAGACGACATTAGGACCCACATCGATCTCTCGCAGAATACAAACATGCATAGCTTCACCCTGCACATGAGCCTGCGTCGGTTCCATAGTGCTACCTCGTTACGCGCACCGTGGGCCCTCCTATCGGTTACGTGTTCTCCCATCAGCACCCTTACGCTCGTTCTCTCAATCGACATCCGAGTCGTTGACCCGATCGATAAATTCGATTGGGCATACCTGAACATGGCGCTCGAGACGTACCCGCAGCTCGCCGCATTACGGCGGCTGCACTTGATCGTGCACGGTTCCTCTTTGATGGACTCGAACATCATGGAGGACGCGATCCGGACCCGCGTGCAGAAACATACTGCGATCGTGGAAGTAACGTTGTTGCATAAGTCGAGAGTGTTTACGCACGGTGAGGAGTTGCATTTCTGAGCATGAATGGATGGACCTGATGCTATATTTCTCAAGCCACTTGATTTAGTTCTGGACGAAGAATAAACGGACGTTGTTGACGATGCGATCGTCAGACCAGTCTCACCACTGCCTTTTGCCCCATCCTCGAAAAATACTGAACGGATCAATGTCCCGGAGGTTGCGTACCTCAGTGTATGTGAACGACTATCTCCGAATTCTTGGCAGGGCCGGTAGCCTTTATTGGGACAAGTGTGAGATCTGTGTATGGCCCTAGATGGACGGGCACACGCTCTTTGACTCCGTGTTCTCTGTGATTTGGGTTCGGCCAAAGCGTCCATGTTCCCCTCAAGGGAAGATTGGGCTGATTTCTAATCTAGTTGCATTTCTCGTACAATTATACAGGTGTATTGCATTACAACAAAAACGTCTGTCCACAAGTTAGTTCTCTGAAGAGAAAAACAGATGAAAACACTTACCGCTCCCTGAACCGATCCCCCCTCACGTGCCCGTAACAGCTCCGCCGCCTCAGCTTTCCAATCGTGTTCGATGATGTTGCCGAGTCTGTGTTCCACTGAGGACATTTTCATCCGCTCGAGAACATGACTGAGGAATATTATCATTAGTCAATTTCGCGCGCTCCAGACTACGAACGAACGAACCTTTGAATGGGATTCGCTGCGGCGTCTTTGATCGCGTTCACGAACCCGTCGCGATCACCCACTCGGACATTGTACACATACGGTGCGGACAGGTGCCTCAGCTGGTCGTGCTGCGTCTGCCACTTTGTTCGGTCGTCCGGGTTTTTAGGGTCCCACTGAGCAAATGCGGGTTAGCAGGCAAGAGGTTCAAAAAATAAAGCCACGCACCCGCTTTACAGGGTTCACGAAAGGAACACCAAGACAAAGCGCGTCGTACGGCGTCGGCGACCTGCATGAAGGAACACGTACAATGGTCAATTCAGCAGTAGAAGAAAAGGATTTGGGCCACTAACAACATGGGATTTCCGACGCCGACAAGCGCCACGGAGCGGGACAAAACGTCGTAAAACTCAGCCTGTTTCAGGCCGCTACGCCCACTTGGATCGATGAGATTTTCGAGGCTGGCCGGCAGATCGGAGGGAGAGATTTTGGGCGCGCCGGGTAGGTCTCTGGCTGCCATGACGAAAGACAACCCCGTCGCGTTGGTGGCAGCATCGAAGAACTCTGGTTTCCACGTGCGTGAATCCGGATGGAAGAACTTCAGAAATTTAGCGAGGATGTAAACCTGCGCCTTCCGCTGGCCATGCGGTATGAACGGGTACTTGGCGCACTGCCCCTCGATGCTATAGCCGAGGTACGTTGTGCCCCCGCGGTACTACCGCACCACAATGGATAAATCTAAACAAAAAACTAGAGCGAGAAAATGCTCACAGGCTCAGGGCTCAGTGTCCATTTGGCGCCCAGCGGATTAGCAGGGTTTTGCCAAAAATGCTGGGAGAATATTTTCCAGGCCGGTATTCCCGGCGGATTCGCCGCAGACCGCACGCAGGTTGTCGAACGGAAACACTTTGAAGCTTGGTCGACGCTGGCGATGACTATCTTGACGAGATTTCCAAAGATGTGATAGAGATGCACGGCGCCCTCCATATTGGCTGCAAAGAGTACGGTGTACCCCATGTTCCTCAACGCCTGGAACTGTGCGAGATCAGGAAATTAGATCATGCAATTTTTTTTTTCAGGGACAAGCTAACCGTAGAGAGCGCCCAGATCGCTTCTCCGCCGATATATCCTCCCTGTAGGGGTATGATGTAGTCGAAGCTTGGAATGAGAACCACTGCCACAAGAGCGGTTAGTTTTACTACCGCAGGCTTTCATGAGATATACCTTTAGTTTGGTTCTGCGCACAGTCTCTGCGCTCAATGCAAAGAAACAAGGCGCGCGTCGCATTTTGATTATGCGTTATCCACGTCAAGTTGTGTTCGGGCTGAATGTCGAGATTCGGGGCGGAAAAGTGCGTATTTCTGGCCAATGGCGGAGTTGCAACATATCGGTCAGGATTGGAGATTATATCGACATTCGGTGGGGAAGAGAGTCTATGCGAGGCCGTTGACGACCATGTTTCGATGGCGGGGCTGGTCAACGAACGGATTCGGAAGAATGCCAGAAGCAGGATAGAGCATAGTACGCCAACCAGAGTTCGTCTTCCACGAAAAGAACGCATGTTTCTAAGAGTTTTTTTAGATGGAGACGGCGTGGTTTTGTAGGCAGCTTGAATCAGGAGGGAGCAAAACCTGAACAGGGGTTATGGAGCCCCTGTGCGGCACAGGCGATCACATCTCGTACAGCCCCGGCCGTTTGCTGCCTGCGGCGTTTCTAGAAGATATCTGCGGATTGAGTGTTCCCGGGATGAAAGTCGTATGTTATCAGGCGCCGGCAAGAGAATACAACGGAAAACAGGCCACAGAAAAGGTGAAGACGGCTAAGCCTGCTTTCATTTTCGTATCGATGGATCATGATCGCCGGTTTTCTTCCGTGGGGCAGAAGACTGTCCGGAGTTACCGAGACAAGAAAATCTGAGACTTGGCAAATCTTTCGAAACCGTGCTAACTTATTGGAGGAGTATGGGTAGCCATATGTGTATGTTCGACAATAATGTTCACAGCGGTCGAGATAGAGTAAACGATCATGTAAGTATTATAACATTCATATTTGTCGTATTATCTGCGACTGCCTTTCCGGCCAAACTAGGTACCCGGCCACTTGCATCATATAGGCAAGCGTTGTGTGAATCCTTGATATCTGGCGGTTATACACTGTTAGACGACGTATGAGGACACCGTATGTCAAATTTGGAGGCAGTGTGAACCGGCGATCAAAAACTGTGGGAAGTTTCCGGTTAAGATGATGGCGTGAGAACACCATTTCTTATTTCCGACGGGGCATGGCACTCATTCTCTCGCTTCTTTCTCCACCAATTCCCAACCGATTCGCAAGGTTAGGGGCTCATTTCCTTCCGTTGTCTCTTTCAATACCTGGAAAGCGGTTTCATTCTGTGTCCAGACCCCCAAAGGTGACGTCAAGTAGACTCCGAATGATGGCACAATTCGGCCAGTTCAAAACAAATGCCCCTTAGATTGTCATGACCTCAAAGTCGGTTGATGCATTCAGAACCATCATCCACAGACTCTCCGCATTTGATAGGCCTTTAACTGCGCCAGTTCCTGGTCACGAGGGGATACAATCCAAAACCCTTAAATTTCGGTGGTGCATAAAGGTGAATTTTGTTGGGGGCTTATGGGTAGGGGGGCGTCATCTGTGGCAATCTTCTACACTCTAAAGTATTCTATCTGTCCAATTGTCCCTTGATTTTGGACTTCGATAGGCTCTGCGCGCTGTGGAGCCAGCTGTTCGTCCCACGCCGCTATTTCACCCACATTCTGGGCTGAAAAGAGAAGTAGCGATAGCCCTTGTATTGGCTCTATGAACAGCCTTTCTGCATTCCATGATGAATTTATATCCCCTAGATAGTATGGGATGTATTTGAAGGAATATTACGACTGCCTACGGACAATTTACTCGGATAGCCCGTTTTTGCCATTTTGGGACATCCGGAAAGAAAAAATTCAGCAAGCCGCAGAATCATCATGTAAATTCTGTGAAAAATAACCAATGTGTTCTTAGGATGTATGAATGTGTTCTAGTACCCACCAACCGGTGGATACTTGACTCTATGGGCTGGCCCAGAGCAAAAGATGCTTAGGTGGCCGGGTACCCAGTCTCAGATAATAGTTCATGCCTCTGAAACTTCAATGGCGAAAAGCTAAGCAGCAGAACGTTAACAGACGATGGAAGCACAAGCTCAGAAGAACGTACAGAGCCAGTCCCCGACTTCTTGGGCTCTTCGAGCAGTAATCTCGCCTCGGCCTTCCAGTCTCGGTCAATTACATTTGCAAGTCGCTGCTCAACCGCATACGGTCAAGGATATGGCTGTAGAAATGTAGTCGTCATAATTTTGTACGAGTAAGTATCGAGGCAGGAAGTACCTTTGAATGGGATTGGCCAGTGCGTCCTTGATAGCTTGCACAAACCCTTCTTTGTCGCCCTTGAACACATTGTACACGAAAGGCGGACCACGATGTTTGAGTGAGCCCTGCTGAGTGAACCACAGGTCACGGTTTGTCGGATTTTTCTTATCCCACTGGTATAAAATGTTTAGTTCGCGGTGTTGGTGCAGGGGAAACGAGACGTACGCTGACATTCGGGTTAATGAAAGGCACCCCGAGACACAGTGGATCGTAAAGTGTAGGCAACCTGTAGATGTTCATGATTAACGGTTCTCTTAGAAAAGAAACCGGTGTCACTTACGTCGAAGGCCTATTCCGACGAGCACCGCTGATTTCGACAGTGTCTGGTAAATTTGTCCTGAGCCATCCTCCCGACGTTATGAACCTCGCTCCCGTTGCGTCGACAGCAGCATCATAAAGGTTGGCTTTCCACGCATGATCCTTTGGATTGAAGTAGCCTCTTCGCCATGACATACACCTGCGGAGGTGAGGGGCGCTGGTCGTGCGGAATAAACGGGGTTGAAGGGCACCCCGATTCGACGTTATACCCAAGATACGTGCCGCGAGGATTCCAAGTGTGCTCGAGTCGGTACTGCTCATGGGGTTGATTAGTGCGGAAATACCGTAATGAAAACAACGTACATCCTCGGGACTCAGAGTCTAGCTGGGTCCTAGCGGATTCGCCGGGTCTGCCCAAAAAGAGAAAGAAAATATTTCTGTAAAGGTTTTCGTTCAAACGACGTAGAAAATGACGGGGCTGGAACACCGCACTCCATGCTGGGATACGGTATGGGTTTATATTGCTCAGGACACAGTAAGCATCCTTGAAGCAATCTTTTGATTCATAGGGCTCCACGATGTCCATTTTAACGAGGTCCGGAAACATACGATAGAGCTCGACGACGGATCTGACGTGGGCGCCGGAGGTAACTGTAACCCAAATTTTGCAAAGCCTGGACCTGTAAATGCGAGTTATTATCGTTCAAGCAGATATGGAGACAAAACGAACGGTGGATCGTGTCCAGATTTCTTCACCGCCTGTGTGGCTCTGAATGAGAGCTCGGAAACGGAATGATCCCAGTATGACGACTTGTAATATGTGAATATGCGAGAACTTTGAAGTATCCCATCGCTCGCGAAAAATGCCTACCTTTGGTTTGATTGTGGGAAAAGTTCACTGGAGAGCTGCCTAGGCTTTGGATGAGAGCTCTTGTGGTCCGCTGGTTATGGGGGTAGCCCAAGGAGTCCTTGGCCATTCGTGGACAGGGAAAAGAGGATCACTGAGTTAGAATTCCGCGCGGGGTGGCGGCAGAATACGCGTATCTATTATCGGTGTGTTAGTTGCAAGAGAGGGAAGAGTTTCTTGCTTCCAAAGGAAAAAGAGTGATTCGGGCAGAACACAAGTTGCATATATATGTCAGCACATTCTCTGCAGGCAGCAAAGCTCACACACCCTCGACGAACGATCTTCGTGGTTGTCATTAATGTGCAGGGGGGACTCGGGTGAAATGCAGGACACGACTCGGCGGTGCGAGAGCGCCTGCGTATAAAGAGGCTGGGTGAGGACAATCAGAGACAGGCGAAGAGGGGTGCTTTTGGAGCGCGATTTGATTTGATTTGATTTATTCAGAGTTGTTGCTACATATGGCCGAGAGGCTACGGTAGCAGTCCATGATTCGGTGATCTATGTGTATCTAATGTGGTGGTAATAGCTACAGTTATTTCTAAGAGGGAACTGGAAAAAGGAAGAGTGACAATTAATTACTGTATGGTAAAGTGGTGGTATAAGGAGTCGTGACATGGTATATTGTGGTACGGGTTGGAGATGGTCAGGGAGGGCGCATGGGGTTTTATCATGGTAAGGGTGAGAGTATTATTTGATTGTAGTGTATTCATATTCGAGAGGAAAGCGAGGAGAAAAAGGGAGAGGGTCGATGCATAAGCTAGAGACTCACGCAAATCTGCTCGTTGCTTCGATAAAAGTCGCGGTAGCTCGGAGTAGTTTCGGGTGATTGAGGAGGGGCGCGACGTGGAGGGGGCCGAATAGGCCGGCTTCCTTCGCCGCCGAATGGAGGTGTTTTCGCAGGGGTTCCCAGGTCGGGCACTCGAGGAGAAAATGGGCGCGTGTTTCGTAAGCTGCGCCACAAGCCTCGCACGCCGGTGAGTTGGTAAAGCCAGACTTGAAGCGATAGGCGTTAAGGTGCGAGGGTCCGGTGCGTAGCTGGGAAATGATGGAGGAGGTCTTGCGCGCGATGATGAGGGAAGAGTATAAGGGGATCGGGTTAAGCGATGGTGGAGACCTGTCAATTCGTCGGAGCTCGCCGCCTGTCTTTGAACGATTCCAGGCGACCTCCCAGTCTTTGAGGGTCTGGAGGAGGATGCGGCGTCGGACTGAGGTGAGGGAGACGAAAGTTGACGGGTCGGGGTCGTGCGTTGTCGCCTCTTTTGCTGCGGCGTCAGCCAGCTCGTTCCCGTTGGTCCCGATGTGCGCTGGTGTCCAGAGGTTGAGTATCGCGAGGTGTGGATGGGAGTGGAGCGCTTGGCGGATCATGGCGTCGTAGCGGACGGCACGGTACTGCCCGGAACGAGGTGAGGTCAGCAAAATCCCTCGCAGAGCGGCCTGGGAGTCCGCTACGCATAGGATGTTGTCCTGCGCATCGTCGAGCTTGGAGCGCGATGGAGCGATCAGATGGCCACCATTTCAGACATGTACGAGCATTGCAAGAAGAGGCCAGAACTCGATCCACGCTTGAAGCCCGACATACTTGGGTGAGTCGTGGGTAAGAGCGTTGAGGTTCGTTGAGGAGAGAACTTGAAGATCATGATCCGAGTCAAGAGTCAACAGATGCCGAAATCTGCCGTTGATCTTCCCGGCCTGGTCCGAGGTTTCGCTCACTCAATTCTAAGTCCATAAAAGCTGGCGAAGACTTCTCGATTGCCGATTTTCCTTGAACAACAATTCCGCCCAAATTTCTGCGTGTAGGAATCGGGTAAGACTGTGTGTTGCTTATTTTGATAATCGCTGGTTCGCTTTTCAAATCAAGAAGGGACCTAGTCTCTCCTAGTCAGACGCTCTATATCAGCGCTCGCACCTCGCCATATAGAGAAGGGACCTAATCTTTAATTGAGAGCTAAGACGTGCGAGGCACGAGTAGGCTTAGTGGAAGGCAAGGTAGTCAAGCCGAGCCGGTCCCTGCCGCACAGTGCTGCTCATGATCAGATTCCCACGAATCTGATATCTCAGCTTCTTGGCCGGCGCGACCTTGTCGTCCTCGAAGAAACACTCTTTCTCTCGTCCTCGACGCGTTTTTTCCCTCTCGCTAGCGTCTACGCCAGCGACAGGCCTCACTTAAGGCTTCTCCACGCGCTTTTTCGCGTCCTTCCAGCACTTCCGTTCTCTACGTGTTTCGTGTCCTTTTATGCATTCCGACTCGTTTCTTGTCGACTAGGTCATCCTCAGGATCTCATTCGCGTTTTTCCGCCGCCAAGATAAGCTCAGCCTCGATTACTTAGCACGCTCATGGAACAGGAAGACACCACGCTTTCGTGAGCCTTCTCCTTCGCTCTTTTCACTCTACCTTTCTCCTCTTGGGCGTTCGCGCCATTGCACCAACGCTTAGGCCGAGGTCCTCTATCGGGTGTCGCTTCAGCAGCCTGAAGTGACAGCACCCTCCTATTCCTCTCCTCATACACGCATCTTTTGCGCACCCTCGATTCCTTTACAAGTATAACTACGTTGATTTTGGCGTCTTGACCTTCAGTCAGATTCCTTCTGGCAGTCCCTTCGTTTCTCATCCTGGGAAACCTCGGATGCGATGGGCCCTCTTCTTTACCCCATTGCACCACCGTGTTGCGAAGGACTCGCGCACTGTCGTGAGCCTTCACTCTATATTCTTCCTTTTCTCTCTGTCCCTATTCTTTCCGGGCATCGGTCCTATTTTACCAAGGCCTTGACCGAGGTCTACCGTCGCTACAGCACCTGTGTGCACTACTGCGAGACGGCGCTTGCCTACGCGCTGTCGTAGCAGTGGCCCAGGTCTGCAGAATTGTGCCTTTGCTGCACAACGGTTCCTTCCCCGCGTGCTGTTGTAACAGTGCCCTCTTTTCCCCTTGCGGCGGCGTGTCTATTGTTGTAGACGGTGCATGTCTATCACGCGATGATATGCCTAGCAGCGCGCTCTTTGATTCTCGCGACGTCCCTTTACGTGATGATGTGTCGCCCACTCCTCGGTTCGAGATGCCCTTGCATTCTTCGAGCTTGTTTATCTCTTTTTACATTATGTCTTCCATTGTGTTCCCCGCAGTCCAACGACCTGGCTTCGGGGCCTCGACTCGGTGATACATTCTCACCACTTCGGCACCGGACGAAGTCTTCCTTGGGCAGTGTCGTTCTTTCTCTCGCAACAGCGCATTTCGCTCGCGCGATGATGAACTGCATACTCCTGATTTGGGAACACCTTAATGTCATTCGACCAGCCTCGGCTGAGACCTCCCCTGGAGCTGTCGAGACGGTGCTTTTGTATTCATTGTTGTAGCAGTGCTCTGTTAGGATGCCGTCCCCTCAACGTCGCACGCTGCTGTTTTCCCGCCCGACGGCCGGCTCTCCTCTCTACGATGGCGTCTTTTTCGTCCAATGCAAGAGCACGCCTTTTTTACAGGATGACGCGTCTCTCACATCCGTCGTCAGAGCGCTTCATTCTTTCTTTCTTTATTGAGTTACTTATTTTATGTTTTCCCTGTCACATTCTTTTGTTGTCTCTCTTGGTGTTCTGTGTTTCCGGCTTGTCCGTGACCCGGCGATGCTTTCTCGCTGATTGGGCGCCACTAGGAAGCTACTTCTGGACAGCATCATCCGCCGCGAGTTCCATTTCCTGACATTTCACTTTTGTTTCCACCTCTTTGCTCCAAATTGTACGGTGCATTCTTTGGCCGGATACGACTCATATCTGGATTCCCTTATCACTGCCTCTGATACGTTTGTTTTGTTTGGCAACGATCCATTGTTTTCTCAATCTGATATTTCGCTGCGGCGTTTAGTAATGGCACTTGACCTGCTTGCCATCTTCTTTCTCTTTCTGACCTTCATTGATCTCCGGCTTTGAGAGGTACTCAGTTTTTCCTATATTTCCTTTGTCGTTGCCCCGTACTTGTCCTCCATGGATAGCGCCCATTGCCTCCTTTCTCGAGCCTCGATCCCGTCGCAGAGAGCGCTCCTGCCTCGCACCTTGTCCCAATGTGGATAGCGTTCCTCACCTCACCTCACCTCTCCTCCCGTGCTCAACCCCATCGTGGTAAATGTTCCTCACACTTCAGGCCATTGTGGACTGCACCTTTCCTCCCTCACCTCTCCGCGCTTCAGTCCCATTGTGGAACGCGCTCCTCTTCCTCCCCTCACCTCCCCCCGCTTCACTATCATTGTGGAAAGCGCTCCTCCGCCTCTCCTCACCTTTTTGCGCCTCGGTCGCATTGCGGAAAGCACTCCTCCGCTCCTCCTCAGGCCGCGTACACTCAGTCCTGTTATGGACGGTGCCCCTTCTTTTCTCGCACTCCGTTTTCATTGCAGAAGGTGCTTGTTCCCTCTGCTTGCGCTTCAGCCCCATGAGGGACGGCGATTCTTATCCTCTCGCGCTTTATTCCCATTGGATGGGGCTCCTCACTCTCCTTCATTCCCCTCATCAATTTTATTCCGGATGGTGATCCTCGTCCTTCAGTCCCATCGTGATTGTGCTCCCCATTTTCCCGTGCCTCACTTCCACCGTGGACAGCACTCCCTCGCGTTCTATTTTGGGATCCCACCTCCCTCCTTTCGCGCCTCGATCTCATCGTGCAAGGCATTCCTTCCCTTGAGCACCTCATTCGCATTTGATACCGCTCTAGTATCTTCAGCGTGTCCTTGAATTTATGAGTCACTCTTGCTCCTTTCGGGTCTGTCCCATGAGGGATAGCGCTCCCACCCTCTCGCGCACTATTTCCCATTGTGGATGGCGCTTCTTTCCTTCTTGGGATTCAGCCACCATGTTGCGCTGTTCTTCCTCTCTTGCCTGAGCACTTCCCAAGTGTACAGTGCTTCCTTTCCTCCTCTTGTGCACGGTCTAGTCATGGACGGTGTTCACATCCTGTATGCTTCCGCAACTTTCGAGCAATATTTCTCTCTCGACCTTCACGACAGTGTTTCCGTTTTTTGGTTGTATTATGCGCATCCGCATAATGTACTTCGGTCTCTTGGGAGGCAGCACACCGACCGCCTGCTGCATAGTTTGCTCACATCTGAGATGGGGTCCATGCACTGGTATACGATAGTGCACTGGGTTTCTATTGGTAGAGGGCCGCTCCGCCCTCTTATCACACCATTTGCTCGTCGCTCATGACCTGAGTCTTTCTCCTCATTCCTCGATGTCCATTGTGCAGCCTCCCATGTCCATGCGACGCGCTCTGTATGACGCTTGGCGCTTCTGTGCGTGCCCCCATCCCCTCTTTTCTCTTGCATTCTCCTTGTTCTCTGTTAGTCTTTTGCTAGCACATTGACTCACATCCTCCGAGTTTCTTGGCTATGCTCTTTCCACGAGTACTTCCGGACTTGTTTGGACCACCTCCTTGCTGCTTCAGTCCTGTTTGTGGATGCGAGACAAGCCACACCTCTTTTTTTTTTTTTCACGCGATGGTGGACGTGCTCCGGTTTCATTCTCCTCTGGGCATGTGCATCCTTCAGTGTTGCTTCACGGTGTACATACCCGAGCGTGCCGCAAACCGCACGCTTACAAGGTCATCAAAGACCATTGCGTCTATGCTGCCCACAAACAATACGCGACAGTTTACCTCCCGTGATCCTCTGTCCGGCTTCTCGAGTTTCGTACCCCAGGTTCATATCCCGGTCCCGTACGTCTCCTGTGCATGCTTTGTACAGATACCTTGTCCGACATCTAAGGTCGAGTGCATTGCCAAGACCATTGCCTCCTGTTTCCCTCCGTCCTGCCGTCGTCTGGGTATCAACGACATTATTAATGTGCTCATTCCCGCGCTGGTGCAGCGCTTATTTCACATCTGTGCTCCTCCTCCCTTCGCATCATTTTTGAGCGTATGTGTTCTTCACGACGGAGACTATTCACAGACCTCGTAGTTCTCGCACTCAAGTTACCTCTCAGCCTTTGTGCTCTGTTTCTTCCCTTGAGCGCTAGATATTCATTCTTTTGTTGCGGCCTTGCACAGCACTTACTTTCCAACGGGGCACGTTATTCTCTCCTCCTTAATTTCCTTCGGAACATCGGGTGCTTGAATTTGCATCAATGTTGACTGCGCCTCTTCTTGCCTCGGACTTTATTCAGTTCTTGCGGATAAGGCCTACATGCCAACTAATCCTGCTTGTCTGCCCCTCGTGCACTGCACACAAAATGCCTCCCCTTCGCAAATCTTGCATCTCAGGGACGGTGCCGCCTCTGAATGCACCCTCTGAGCAGTGAGCACTCGGCTTCACACCCCCTAGGCTTCATGTCCAGGCACGTGGTGCTCTCCGTGGCGACGTCTATATCTGCCTTTTGCCCACGGCAGCGCTCTGGCATTGGGACCATGACAGCGAGGATGCTGTTGGGAACCCACACATACTGCTGTGGTTCATGTTCCCCCTCATCCCGTTTTGTCTTCTTGCCTCGCTCTCCTCGGAATTCATCAGTGCAAGGTTGCATACGCCTTGATGTCTCCGAATTACCTAGACGGCCTTCACCACTCTGTCAGCATCTGATAGTCACTCTCCTGCGCTGTGTACTCCTCTCATGAGGCTATCTTCTTGGTCCACATTTTGCTTGGTTCAGACATCTTTCACTGCTGCTTCAGTGATCTCACTCACTGGATTCATAATTTTTCTGGCCCGCCTCACGGGCATGTCCTCGGCATCCTTCTCAGTCCTCTCCCTCATCTCATAACTGTGTCATCTCCATTCGAAGTAGAGTTCATATATCCTTGTGATCTTCAGTTTGCCTTCCTTTATTCCCGCAACTGTGTTGCTCCTATTTCTCCTTATTTTTGTCCCTCCCTTCTCTCTTGCTCGGCTTGCTCATTTGGTCCAGCAGCGTGGTTTCGTTCTAGCCGTTGTTGTTACATCTGGTGTTTTTGCCCTCCTCTGAGCATGGCTTCAGGTCCTTGAGTTCATTGCTTCATCCTCATTTCTCCTCCTACATCTGCAGTGTGTTTCCACGGCCATCTTTCCGTTGTGAGCATGATTTTTTTTTCTTATTGATCTCCCATACCACTCCCGAGTTCTACTATCCCTCTTCCTCCCCTCGCTAACCTCGCTCCGCTCTTGTGTGGGGTCCTCGGGCCCGTCCAGTCGCCCTCGCGCGAGCCTGTGGCTCTTGGAGCTCCGCTCAGTTGGGCTGCTTTTGGTCTCCTTTCCTCCTGACCTTCGGTGGCCCTGGTGCGCAGGCTCGGCCGTTGCCGCGATCCGCTTCCCCCCGACCCGGACTTTCCCGCATCTTCACGCTGCGCGGCAAAGTCCAGTCGGCCGGAACGGCCGAGCCTCCCACACACCCACACAAGACCTTTCCTCCGTCCTCTCTCTCATTCCTCTCACCTCCCAGGACCGATCTAGCGAGGTGCGGCCTACCTTGCCAGCTCTCGAGCGTCAAAATCGTAGGCTTAAGTCTTGAGCGCATTCGCTTCAGTTACAAGTTCAATTTGGGTTTGACAGACTCGAGCTTGAAGGGAATGGCGGAGGATTGCTTTGCCTCTAGTCCACTGGTGGTGAAGGGGAAGTTATGATGGAAACATTGTATGAGCACATTTATTAGAGTTTGAACTATTTTTTCTGTTTATCGTATTGCGTAGATTCGTCCCCAATCACGTACTCATGCACCCCAACCTTCAAAAACCATGTCGAACTCGCCCACGCCCGTGGTACCAAGGCCGTCCTCCACCAACCATATACTTCCAAAACTTCTCCATCAATCCAGGCGGAAAGCCCGCCGTATCCCACATCACACTCAGATCGAAGTGGCCAAAGAGCGCGCGCGTGGCGAAGAGCACCCCGTCCGGTGCTTTACGCGAGGCACCGATGAGATCTATCAACTTGATCAGGGGGTAGGCGTATCTGCGGAAGACGTGGGACATGTCGCCGACATTCGTCACGCCGAGGAGCGCAATGGACGTGGCAGGCTTAGTGCCCGGAGCAGGTGACGCTGGCGGGGCACACGGCACCTGGGGAAGCGTCCCATAGGCTAGGTCGTCGATGCGCGCCCACGTCTTCGCCCGCTCCTTTTGCGAGGGGGCTGACGAGGTCTGGTAAACAGTTTACAAAAATATAAACCTCATAATAATGAGGCATTCCGTCGGCCTTTGTGAACTAAAGGTGACTTCCTTCTATGATAACTTGAATTAACGAGCGCTTTGTTCGGGGTCGGAATATACTAGGAATACGGAGACTCTACCTAACTGTTCATAATTTTGACATGCTACTGAGGCGTTTACCTCCGTTAGCCCCCAACTTGGCCGCCGCTTTAGCGCGAACTTTTTCGGCAATGACTTTCGATCGGTAGGCGAAGAACTTCTCCGGATCGTGGTCATGCAGTTTCATCCCCAACGGCCCTCCGACGTTTGCGAATTTCCTAGAGGCCGCGTTTGAGAAATGCCAATCCTTCCCGCTAGACATCATAGGGTAGAACCGGAGAGCAAATCGGAGTCGGGTACCCGCACGACCAGAACTTTGTGTCCTGGTATTCACCTGGCGAGTGTAAGGAGCGACGTCGTCGGCTATGAACTGGGAGAATGTGCGGGGGATATAGCTTTGTGCACATGCGTGGACAGGGCCGGTGGACCCGTGCATGCAATGAAGGAGGAGGAGATTCGCCGCTAAGTCAACGGGAATCTCGTCTAGAATGTTCGTGGCGCCGTGGAGATGGGAGAGTATTTGTTTGGAAATCCCGAATTCCATAAATTTCTCAATCAGTGTAGATGCTGGGACGGACCCGTCACGCTGGTAATATGGAAATGGTTGAGATATAGCGGGCCCAATAAATGTCGGGCGGAAGATGAGGAGTGCGAGCCGGGGATGTCGGAGAAAAAGAAGTCGCTCCGTGAGGTGTTTGGCGAATGTATAAGGCGTCGGAAAATCCTCGACGTCACTGGCCGACGCAGAACCTGTCTCCAGGATCTCGGCAAGCTGTTTCTCCGCGTCGCGAGTTTCGTAAATCTTCTCCTCCACGGACCCCGCAGGAAGGAATATGTTAACATACGCGGTGGACACGTACACGAACCGCGAAAGGTTCTTGAAGCCCGATGCGAGTTTGGCGAGCTCGAGGGTCGGGAGACAATTGTCGCGAATGGTATCGTTCAATGACGCCAGGAGACTGATATTCGCCGCGCAGTGAATGACGAGAGTAACGGATTCTGCCAGCTCGTTGAGAACGCCGGGATCAAGCCCTAAATGTTTTTCCCTCACGTCCCCAACCAGAAGCTCGACTCGACCTGTCGCTAGTATCCTGTCAATATGATCTGGCATGGAGGCAGCCCACTGGGATTTCGCTCTCTCGATGGATCCTCGAACCAGAACGTATATTTTCCCCGTATTGACCTGCAATGCGAGCTTGAAAAGAATGCAGGCACCCAATCCACCAGTCCCTCCGGTCAGCAAGACCGTGTGTTTTTTAAAAAAAGGCGGAAGGGTCCTCGTAATCCACGATATTCATCCTGAAGGTTTCTTAGCGCCTAGGCACGTGGAAAAAAATTGAAACTGTACTGACTCCAAATATACGGTTGCACTAACGGACGTCTTGGGCCGGGGAGGTATACCGTACCGATCTTTTGTTCATATTTATTCGGTATAGGGAGCCGAGATACTTCCTGCCAGATCAATGCACTCAACTTGGGGTTATCCGAATGGCTTTACGTGACGTCTGACTTGGAACCGAGATGAAGGTTACGTCGATTTGAGCGTGGCAGGCCAAACGCAAGCCACCATAGCAAATATAGGTTGTAAAACTCCTTGCGAACCGGAATTTAAATTAGCTCGTCAACGATAACAAACTCCAAGCGGAAAGCTCCCTAGCTCCAGAACGCTGGTCATATTTCTATAATATAGTACTTCGGCTGCGTAAGAGTTTACCCTCTACTCAGAACTATGCCCTCGTAAGTTCGTCCTTACGCGTCCAAGTACGAACA
The DNA here is from genome assembly GCA_014462655.1 of Mycena venus. NCBI lineage: Eukaryota > Fungi > Basidiomycota > Agaricomycetes > Agaricales > Mycenaceae > Glaucomycena > Glaucomycena venus. Next base: position 3,935,710 of record JACAZI010000007.1, on the reverse strand, counting down.
ATCGCGAATTCTCATGTAGGACCCCCGAGAAAAAGTACCTCGCCCTCATAATTTCTGGGAAATCCGCATCCACCGATACACTCGACACACTATTTGAGCAGCTCAAGCCCGTCAAGCCGTCCTTCCTCACCGGAGAATGGGTAGGAGGGTACTTCGGGCTGCCGACGGTCGCGCCGGATGTCGCCAAGCACGCCGACTGGGTGGCTAAGAAGGTTGCCTGGGGGAAGGTGTTTCGTGCCGACGGGACTGTGGATCCTTTTGTTCTCCTGGATCCCGGTGTCAAGGTATGTATGGTTGTTGTATTGCCCGCACTGAAGAAAGGACGATGGAAAATAATGTGCAATGTTCTCGCAGGTTATAGAGGCAGAATTCTGCGGCGTTGTATCTGCAGCAATCGTCTCGGACAAAATCCCTTTCATCGATTATTTTCGGTATGTGGACGACGACACTGTGGCGGGACTGAGCTGCGTGGGGAACCCAACGTTGGCAAAGTTTCTGGGCATTCCACCTTTTCACTTCTTCATGAAGAAACGGAGATCTGCAAAACTGTAGATACCTTGACGACTTGTGCGTAACAAATGATCATTCGTGTGTCCCCAATCTTGGAGGTTGTCGTGTCCGGTTGCATCCATTGCAAACAGCGTCCTTGTCGCCGCTGTGCCTTATTGGCCCGACCAATACGAAGGACAATGCACTTGGGGGCACCATTGCTTCCCGCCGCTGGATAATGATACATTTGGTCGTCGCCCCTGCAGTGACTGGTTGGCGAACGAGGTGCGTAACGAAGCTTGTAGACAGTTCTCGTATCGTACATTGAGTCTGACATCAAGCATACCCCCCAAGGGGCGACTATAACCCTTTAGCTAAATTGGCTTTGACTAGTCAGAAGCAAGTATCAACCGAGATCGCGAGTCTATACCAGAATGGTGGGAATGAGACAAGTCGCCCGAATTAAGCGAGTCCCACAGAATTTAAGTGAGTGGCTTAAGCGGAAATGCCATAAGTCTTAGCCGGAAAAGACGCTGCTGGCAAGCACGTAACTTTCGAATCCCGCACAACCGCCGGGCTAATTATGGGCCAGCTAATTTCGGATCGGACACCTCGACAACACACAAATTCCACGACCCAGATGGCAAATCCTGGAATGCTTCTGCAGACTGAGTACCTGTACAATAAACATCCCCCCCCAAGAAAGCAAGTCGCACTTTTTGATCGAGTACCATCACTTACCATCAAAGCATCAATTTCGGCTTGGTGCAGCCGGTTTTGGTGTGATTCCTTACACCTGTATTGCGTCTGTTCTTAGTATATTTACTCCTGGGAGAAACAGCATTTCCTCCAGACCCCCTCCTTTGCCTGATGGCACATCCAGATTAAATTCTCACTACTTGCTCGGAATTTCGGGTTCCCGAGCTTTATTCTTAGGTTTATAAATTACTTAATCTAGTGCGGGGGAGATCCCCACGGGCCCTCCTTGGCACTTGACGCTGGGCCTCTACCGCTCGCTGCGGAGGCCTAATGCGCAGAGCCTGGAAAATATCTTTAGGGCGTGTAGCCTAATTCAAAGTGGATTTCGAGTTTTGATCGCACGCTTGACTCTCTTAATGTTCCACTAACGAGCGCGAGTCGCACTTGCAAGTTTTAGCCCCGTCGGCATCAATCTATTGGCTCCACGTTCCCGTTATTTATCAACGAAACCTGCGCTGTGGCGGCGGATATTAATTCTAAATTCGCCGATTTTGCCAACAGTGAGCTTTCAGTCGTGCCGGTGGCGCGGGAAGGAAGGAAAGTATTAACAGACACATGTCGCCTACAAAGGTTCTAACCTATTCTACCGGACCGAATCTGAAAACTCTAAAATGTTTGGAATTTTTCAAGGCAGTGCTCACTATTAGACTGTTGCTCTACGACCGGCGACCTCCGTCTACACTCGGCCTGCCCTGTGGTTTAGGAATCGGCGCGAAACCGGATCCCGAAGCGGACGCGCTAGGTCTACGTCCGCGGTCAAATTGTGACGCGACGGTGGCGAGTTAGAATACAGGAAGACAGTAGCATAGCATTTGATGCGCCATGCTACGCGCCACATTCGTGAGGCAGTTGACCGCTCTTCTCGCGACCTCGGTCGCTGTTCGGGTCATTACGAGAGTGGTTTAGTGTCCACTCGTGCATCACGTTCCACTGAAAACATCGCGCCCAATTAATGGCGTCCTCTTCTAGCTGCGGCCAAGAACACCTTCAACGCACCATCGCGCGGTATGAATAATCGCTCTTATCGTCCCGACCTCACCTTCATCTGCTCAGCATGGCTAATGTCATCGACTAAGTATGACTGTTGACAACCGCCTAGAAGTGCTCAAACCTTGACCCTTTATCGAGACCGTTACGGCGAATAGGGTTGGAAAGGTCTTGTTTATGAATGAGGGTTGAATGAGGGCGCCAAGAAGACCGCGACCAAGAAGTCTGCTGTGGCCGCTGCCAACGGCGCGCCGCGAGAAGAGGCCGTGAAAAGAGCTACCTCTTCCTTCTACAAAGGTGCGTGGCGACGCTGGCGAGTTGGACGGTATTGATGATGATGCGTGGCGGCTCTCAAGCAGGCTCACCCCAACACAGGTATCTCGAACAACTGTCAACTCGTTCCGTATGGTTTATCCTTGGAAGCATTCAATGCGTCTCAATTACTTGTTTCCTACCTCGTGCATTGATCATTGCTTCAAGAGCTCACCGTACCAAAAGAAGTTGACGAACTTTCACAGAACATTCAGACCAACATGCACCTTATCCTGTCTGGTGAACTGGCCAACTTTCAGTGCAGGTTCTTACTTCCCTTCTCTCGCTACCATCGTTTTCTGGCTCGTCTTCAAGTCTGCGGCCAAACTCTCGTCGGGAACCAAGGCTGCCTTCATGTTACTTAGCGTACACTAGATCTATATATCCCAGCCCCAACAGCCAAGAACGTCGAGGAAAGCGCCACGCTACTAATACCCCTCATTCGCAAGCATCCCATGAACCAACTTATCCTTCCAACTCCCCTTCCCAGCTACGACATCGCTATTCCCAATCTTCCGCTGCACAACGATGCTCGGAACGAGGGAAAAGCTCTTCACCCGCCTGCTAAACACGAGAAACGCCAGCGCGCTGTCGATGGCGCGCGAGTACGCAAAGGGAGGGTAGTTGAGGTCCCGAAGAAGGCGCTTCGCACCCGCAGGCGAAAGTGCATATGCGTGCGTGCAGAGTGGGGTGTGCGAGGGATGGAGGGCGGTTGAGACGGATGCGTTTAGTTCTGGAGACCACGTCCACGTCTTCCCCAGAGGCGGGTTAGTCGACTCCCTGCCCCAGCAGTGCCCTGAGAAGAAGGATGGTTGAGTGTCGCCGTCGCACGCGATACGATAGTATGACTCACCCAGAAATACCATATCCCAATCGGCGGGCAACAGGTTCCACAGACCTGCAAGGCGCTCTTTGATGTCTGATTCCATATCGACATCGTCCTCCAAAATAAGTGCGACGTCATCTGGCGCATGTGTCGCTACACGCTGTATGACAGAGAGATGGGAGTGCCAGCAGGCGATGCGGCCGCGCGTGAGGATCATGTGCTCGGGGAGTTTTTTGGAATACGGCGTGAGGGTGAAGTTTTTTTGCGCGGTCGTCAGAGGGTCGGAATTGGAGGCGGCGGGCGACGCGGGAGTGTCGGATGATCCTTGGAAAGGCGGAGTGGTAAAGGCGGTATCGGGGCTCGGCCACTCAAAGGGAAGTTGGACGGTGGTATTCGTGGGATATCCCTTCATCTTTTCTTCGCGCAGCGACCGGACCCCGGACATGATTCGCTCGACCAAGGGGCTTTGATAATTCTCGGCAACGATGTAATTCCATTGAACGCCAAGGAGGGATCGCAGTCGTTCCATATCCTCGTAGCGGTCTGTCCGATGAGGTAGAGAAATCACATACGTCGTCGAAGGGACGGGAAGGACGCCGATTTCCGGTCGATGCTGGTCTGGCGAGCTCGTCATGCTGAAGGATATCGGAGCAAACGAGAGACCGGTAGTATGGGTGTAGATGACTAGAAGTATGGCGACTCCAACGAGGGCCGCAAAGCCTCGACGGCGGGTTGGCGTGGGTGACATGGAGGGGAAGAAGTGGTACGGGCGATCCAGACAAAGAGTGGGAGGATGTGTGCTGGCACTGAGGCAGTCGAATATCCGCAGGGTCCGAGACGAACGCCGAGTGGATTTTCGAGCAGTCGAAAAGATTGATGCAGGAAGATCGGCACAGTATTTATATGCGTGTAATTAGGAGATTGAGGAGCAAGCAAGACTTGCGAGGAACAAATTGCGATTGAAAGAAAGGAGCCGCGAAACCAATGCTTAGGTCTTATACCAGATCGACATAGGAGAAAGGAGCTCGAGAGGTCTTAGAACCGCACGGTTGATCCGCTGCCCAGATGATCGCTGTGCGGCTGTGCGCGCTCGTCCCAGGAGGGAAATTGGGAAAAAAGAATATCGTTTATTAGCGAGAGCATGGATCTTCGTAGCGAACAAGTGAGGACCTTAAATCAAGTAATTCGAAAGTTGACATGAGATATATACGCGGACGTCCAGAAGTTTCGAGAGATGTCACAAAAACAGTCGTAAGACTGGTCTGACGATCGCATCGACAACAACATCGTCTATGTTTCCGCCCGGAAACAAACTAAGCGACTTGAGAATATAGCGTCAGGTCTATCCATCCATGCTCAGAGATGCAACTCCTCACCGTGTGTAAACACTCTCGACGTATGCAACAACGTCACTTCCAGGATCCCAGTATATTTCTGCACGCGGGTCCGGATTGCCTCTTCCATAATGTTCGAGTCCATCACAGAGAAGCAGTGCACGATAAAGTGCAGCCGCCGTAACGCAGCGAACTGCGGGTACGTTTCGAGCGCCGTGTTCAGGTATGCCCAGTCGAGGTTGTCGATCAAGTCAACGATGTCGATTGAGAGGACGAGCGTGAGGGTGCTGATGGGAGAGCGAGGCACTTCCAGGAGAGCCCACGGTGCGTGCAGCGACGTGGCGCGTTGGAACCGACGCAGGCTCATGTGCAGGGTGAAGCTATGCATGTTTGTATTCTGCGAGAGATCGATGTGGGTCCTAATGTCGTCTGAAAAGTACGGGTAAATCTTGGGAAGCGCACAAGGCTAGCGAAAACTTGCCGGCAGTAACGTGGTACATCAGCTTCAAATCGAGATCGTGCAGCTGGGAACCAAGTGCGCGGAGCAGATTCCCAACAGAAGGGAGGCTTTGGGCATCCAGTATTCCCAGTTCCAGGACCCGAATGGATAGGGGGGCCTCTCCGGCGCGAAACCAATGGGCTACTTGATTAAATGGACTACGGGTAGAGATACCCAAGTGCAGGCGCAAACGCTCGAGACTCTGTGGAATCTCGGGGTAATGGGATGCCTGCAACGCAGACCCGTCTTCTAGGAAAAGAGGGTATAAAGACGCCGACTGGAGTCGTGGAAATTGCGAGACTAGAGCAGCCAGATGTCGCGGGGAATCGAAAGACACTTGATGGATGTCGAGTTCCCTGATATTGGGAAACGCTGTCACAAGTGAACTTGTGGTGGTTTCAGCGACCCCGATCCAATAGATATCTTCCAAGCGAATACGTTGAAGTGTGGGGAGTGCCCGCAGCCCGGATATCAGCTCGTTAAAAGATTCACCATTATCAGAAAGTGAGATGGTCATGGTACTGATGGATTGAGCGAACGTCGCGAGAGGCGACTCCTGAAGCTGGACAAAGGCTTTCCAGTTGCGGTCGCGTAAAATGACGGATCCAAAGAGATGATGGCGACTCGAAAGTAGCCAGGATTTATTCACCAAAGCACAGGTGGCCAGGACGCGCTTCTGATCGTGCGTGTGGTCTATAACGAGATCCTGGAGCTCGGGAGGAAAATCGAGTAACGTTGTCATTCTCTAGATGTTCTTTAGCAAACTCATTCGAGAGAAGGGGAAGTACGAACTTTGAGCGGGGTGGAGATCGAGGGAGTTGATTGGAATCAAGTCACCAATCCGCTCTTTTAAAAGTTGGACGCTGCGGCAATGGTGACACCTGTCAAGGTCGCTACGTCCAAGCGCAGTGCGCAGTCCCCAAGCGGCGTAAGCTGCGGCACGGGTAAGGTCGGGTTTGCTGGTGGAGGCTCGAAAGACAAAAGTACTGGTGAAGATGAGAGTCAAGAGCAGGCTCGGACCACTGCATCAAGTCCGACTTTGTCCGCAGATCACCGCATCATTCTTGCAGTCAAACTAACCTTTCTCTTCTCTTCGATCATCTCTGGCGGCGAACTTCAGATTGTTCTAGTCCTTCCGCGCGGTTGTGCCGGCTGTCGATGTCTATGCAAACTCTCCAACTTTTGCCCCCACCGATTCTGCTATCGACAACGGCGCCTCGAAACTGGCGCAAACCTTCAACGCGAGCTCCGGGTACCGGTTGGGTCGAATATCCTGAGGCACGAAGGTTCAAAGCAATTGGTCTACTCCGCCTCCGGAAGACTGCTATCTGATCCACTTGGTGTCTAGACTTTACCATCTGCGGACTATTATGTTCATTGGCCCTGAAAATCGAGAGATCGCTCACCATGTGCTTTACCAAGCCATATGCATATCAGAGAACGACTGAGGCTACGACGGTTATCTCTGGGCCCCATTAGACACCTCCCTCAACGTTACACGTCTTCAGCAGTTCGATAAAACCCGCTTTTTGGTATCACTCGCCGTGCGCCCAGTGCGTCCCGAACCCGGCATTGAACGCCGAAAACAAGCATGCGCCACCTCTCGCACCTTTGCTCCAGATTCGTACCCAGTGAATCCGGAGGACATCCGCAACTACACCTGGTGGTGGAGGTGAGCGGTAGCCGAAACTATTATTCTCCTTGATTCTGATTGTCTATCCACAGCTCGAAAGAGTATGGGTTGGACATTTGTCTCCCCGCATTCGAGAAGGTTCCTTTCCACCTCAGGCAAAATTTAGCCGAGTACCACCATTATGAGACATGGCTAGTCGGCGGCTTTGCGGATACGGTGTACATTCCGCACCGATACGCCCAATCGTTCAGAGATACACTGGCCATCTTCTTGGAAACAACCTGCTTCCTTGAAATTGGGGCCCCCACTACTTTGCATCTCGTCAATCCTCGGCATGAGCCCATCTTGTTCGTTGACCACGTAAGTTCTGTGCTAATCCAAGACACTCGCGGAAGCTGAAGCACATCATCCCCAGTGGTGGATATGGGTCGAACCTTTGAGCGCTACGTTTGTGCGAAACAAGTGGGCAGCTGGTTTCGAGGTATGGTTCCCCAAACCAGTATTCCAATTTAAATCTGAACAACGACTTTCACTAGGTTGATACGTTTCAACTTTCCATTGGGACGACCGCACTCGAGGCGGGTGGGAGGCTTATGATGGAATCGTGGAGGACACCCGGCGTGTGCTTGCGGAATCCGCTGAAACATTAGAGGTTAGACCGTTTCATTTTCTTTGACAAGGCAGTAGAAAGAATTGTACTGGTAAATTTCGCTATGCATCGCGGTGAATGTGGTGGTACCATGTCTTGCAATTGCACCGAAGAGCGTATGCTTGTCGTAAAGAAATAATGACTGTCGCCGAAGTCGCGGTGTGTCGACGGGCGCACCTAAAAACCCGCGGTCAGTGTGAAGGCGTGATGTCGTCGAGGCATGCTATGAATTGAGCTGGGTGGCAAATCCTTGCGCACTCCAGCGAGCGTAGACACGAAGATTTCTATAAAATTAAGTTCACCGTTCTGTAGAAATCACAGGAAAAGCTGCGTTGGACGGCGTGTTATCGGAAGGTTTGTGTCGCTGAAGTGCGCCAAACACCCTCGGAATTTGTGCAGAAGAGGGTGAAAACAGATATCCAAAGTTTTGTCTTTTTGTTTTAGTTTTTCTATGTATCTGCAGCCGAAAGAATGTAAAGACATACAGAAGAAGCCGAAAGAATTCGAAGGAAGTATCGATGCGGCGGCATCATATTTTTTTACGTCGAGAACCCCAGTTCCGGCGGTGCCGTTTACTGGTACGTGGTAATACACATAGTCGTGACCCACAATCCACTGGCAAACGCAGATAAAGAGAAAGACACCAGCGTCGTGAGCGACACAGCGAAACTGCATACTACATGATAGTGGACTGTGTGTAGGCTTTGTCGTCACCTATGGGTCCCTATCACGCCTAAAAAGCATGCAGACAAAGTACTGGGTGTTCTGAGATGACCCTGGAGTAAAACTGAGCGGGTGGAGCACCAGACTCTTGAGATACGAGTACTGTGCCAGAGCAGGCATCTAATGATCAAGTCCAACTTGAAGTCCCCGTGACCGTGAGAGTTTTGATTCACCCTCTTTCTCTGCCCCTCACACATCGCCTGCCCGATCTACTTATGCGGTGTCTCTTCTCCTGCGGCTCCTCATCCCCTTTTATTTATGTCTTATTTCTCCTATTTCGCTCCATATAAAATACTTTCCAGATTCTCCAGTTTCACTTGACCTCTTCTTCTCCGGCGCGGTATGCTAACTATGCTTACAACTCGCCGTCAACGCGCCGTCGCCACTGGCTGCTCTTTGTTTCTCATCTTTCTAATCTGGCAGTTTGTGTCTCTCAACGAGTACCCTATCTCCGTCGCTTCCGTGAAATTGTGGCCTTCATCAACAAAATGCTCTGCGACCATGCCCCTCGAGGAATTGGAAGAAAACCTTATCGTGCCTCAGAAAAGATACCGTGCCGCCGTAGCATCTTCATTTGGCTTCCATTTTGACGTTTATCTTGCGGTTGTTTGGACGCTGGAACGGGTTATGGGCCGGAGTCCCACAGGAGGTGTCGTCGAGGTCTATGCTCCGGCCAAATTCGGTTGGCAATTCCAGACGATTGTGGACACACTGGGGCTGTATCATGGCGAAGCCAAACAGTCAAAGGACCTCGTAGAAGCTATCAACGCCAATAAGGGCGACGGCGGGATCGATCTGGTGGTACTCGGCACTTGCGAATTCGAGTACGTCTCTTTTTCTTCTTTTTTCACGCTGCCCGTCTGACGATCTTCAAACAGCTTGCGTAAGAAATGGTCAGAGGAACTCTTGGCTGCATGGGACGCAAGGGACGCCGAACACAAGTTTAAAGTCGTGTGCATCGTGCACAATGTTCGGGTGAGCACACGATGTTTTCTGTACTCAAAACAAAAAACCAAACTGTATGCAGGATAGCACCTGGCAACAATCGATTCCGCAGTGGTCTCAGCGAAACGCTATTCGCATTTTGCCCATCGCCGAGCAGTGCGTCCATTCTTCCTCGCTGATATATAATATCCTCATTGACAATGAATGTAGTGTGGCGGCGGCATTCAAAAAAACCTTCCTTATCAATGCTGACAGTCCTAACGCGACAATCCGCTCCATTGGTTACGAAGATATACCTGTGGATGTTCACGTACCTGTTCTCGACGTACCCCTTGCCGTTGAGCGCAGCCCTTCGCGCATTCTCTCCAACGCCGTCATCCAGGGCAGTTTCTCCACAGTTCGGCGCGATTACCTGGCCATTTTCTCGGACTTGAAAGATTCTCTTGCGCGTGCGTACCTTCAACAATTTTCACTTCAAAAAATCAGATTGACAAAAAATGATATAGGCGACCCAAAGGTGTGGGGGTATCTCCCGCTGGGTACGGAGAAGAACGCGTCGTATGCGGTCGATACGACTCTTCCTGACCCGCCGTTCCACCTTCATCTCATCGGCTCTGGATCTTTGAGGATCCCGCAGGAGCTAAAGAACGTCGTCGCCGTCCATACCAAACTGAGCTATCCCGGTGCGTCCGCTCCGCAATTCTACAGATGCATTTCTTCCTGCTGACCCTGAATTTGGTTTCGGTTCCAGATTTCTACCAGCTGATGGGCTCGATGGACATCTGCGTCCCTGGGTTTGCGAGCGGGAATTGGTATTACGACGCCCAAGCGAGCTCGACGTTTGCTATGGCTGTGGAATGCGATGTATGTCCTTGTGTGCTTATTCATAAAAATTACGAGTACTCATCGCTTCAAATACTAGGTACCAATCCTCGTCACCCAGCGCATCCGCAACTCGTACACATACGTGGACGATGATAAGGCCGTCGTCACCCGTCCGGCGGCGATGCGAGAGGTCGAAGCCCTGCACGCGCTGCGCACGCGCGACGCGTCGGATTTCTTGGATCGGACGGGGATCCCGTGGGATTCTTATACGGCGCGGGCGGTGGTGGATATGCTGAGGCTTGGGTGGACAAGGGACAAGGGGGAAGCGCGCGCGGTTAAGGAGAAGATATGGAGGGCGAATGAGCGTGTTGTGCAGAGGATTTTGAGGGATTTGTGATTTTTCGTGGTTTTCTCTTTTTGTTCTTGCGAATCCGGGACGGGGATATATATTGTAGACGGAGATGACGGCGTGTACGAACGTAGCTTGGTGTAAAATAATTTGTATTCTTTAAAGCTGCGTTGTTCGCCGGACTGCGCGTTCAAGTTGTTTGCTTCCGCGTCCCGCTGCTTCATCTCCTCATTATCTCATCCTTCTTCTCCGCAGTCCTCTTTGCTCTTTGCCTGGCTGCTCGCGTTCAGTCTTGATCTAATAGCCTTCCATTGCACTCGACCTCTGTGAACAATGCATCCATGGGCCGAATGAATTGCAAAGCCGAAGCCCTACTAGTACTTCGTTGGCCTGAAGGTTCTCTCTTCGACTATGGACGCGACTGGCGGGTTCACAGGCGGTCCGACAGGAAATTTTCATGGTCCTAAAGATACCTCCCGAGCGGAGTCGGCCAATTTCTCCTGATAGCGCTTGAGATAATCCTCTTCTTCCCAAACCAATATCCCAACAATCCGCCAACGAAGCGATGGCCACGATGGCCACCTACCGCTGGACTCTTAGTCCCAATGAACTCTATGTCGCGTCCCCATTTACACTCACCAATAGTTCGGGGAATTTGATGGCGACGACAAGCTCCGCCTAAAATCGAAATCGAAAATCTAGGCTGTTTTGCTCTATGAATTTTGGCTTTTGGGGGCTAGTTTTACTCTATCCCATAGCGGTATTTGGGGACCAAGAATTCAAAATTTCACCCAAAGCATCTGCTTTTCGGCGTATCTGCGGTCATACAACGCGCCATTTCATACCCCAAACTTTGCTGGAGAGTTCTTGGCTGTGGCAGCCAGGTTGAATAAAAAAATTTCTAGTCTATCGCGTTACTGGGACTACACCTCAAAAATTTCCGCCTGCGGCGCGATTTAAGTACTCTATTCCGGAGCGAGGTCGCGCCCTTCAAGGCTGTTTTACTCTATATCCCGGAGCAAAAAACATCGATTTTGAGGCCTTGTTTTACTGTATTCCGGAGCTAAGTAGTTCATAGGGAATGGCCGGGGCCCTAACGGGATCAATCGATCATCGCATTTTGCCTAAACTAATAGTTAGTTAGACTCGTCACCAATCTGTCTGCAAATGGCAAAAATGTAGCGAGCACTTTGGTGCAGACAGACTGGTACTTCTCGGGCTCTGCCAAAGGTTTTATCAATGGGACCTGAAACTTCAAATGAACGTGTTTCATAATGAAAAAGAGTGTACGCACAACCTATTCGAAGAAATCCCACGAGTCAGATGCTCCCAGCAACTTGACCTGTTCTTCGACATAGCTGCTCCTACAGAATACCCTATGTCGCGATTGAAGGAGTAGGTATCTGTTGTTGCACGCATCCCCGAGGCGCTCTCCCATATTTCCGAGCTAGTGTGCGATCATTTTTGCTGGTTTCATCGGCGACGATCAACAGGTCGCTGTCACCGCTGAGGTCGTTATCAAGTACATCCCAATAGTCCTGTCACTGCTGCCGGTCGCATTTGCGCAATCTTGTGTAGAATCTTCCTATCGAGTCCAATTGCATCGAGATTCTGCTGCAGTGCTGAAATAGAAATGACGATGTCATAGTGTATCGCCAGCCAGAATTCATCGAGATAGATATCAGGGTCTTTTTGCTAAATTTGATAAGCGGTGGGGACGGTGCCAGGGATGATACGAGGGCGGCTGACGAGCGGAGACGGCGGGTAGATGATCTTCCGAGCCTCTTCGAAGAGCTTCTTCCAACGACGGAGGCTTGCGCGAGACACAACAAGACCCTGCATGATATCTGCCTCCTCCCAACCAAGATCCCACAGTCTAAGCGTTGCGTCCTTCAATCCCGGCTTATTTGCGATATACCATGATGAGCTTGAGCAAGCAAGACGAGAGCGCAGGAAGCGAAAAAGCTGCTTTTCTTGGCGCCCAGACAGCCTGTCGCAAAGTTTTTTTGAAACAGCTGTAGTTAATCCTTCTATAGGTAGCACAGACTGACGGACTTTGTCTGCAGTTCTTGTTTGTTGTCCCCAGACAGGTGTTGGTTGTATCCAGTCCCTGTTGGTTGTCCCACTGTTGGTTATGCCGAGTTGAGGCCGTGCCGGCATTGATGCCGCTGTGTCGTGTGGGATGACAGCTGTGCGGCCGCGGCGTGCGAACGTTCCACTGATCTCCGCAATGCTGTTATATAGGCCGATGGTTTCCTTCACGTTTTGATTCCTCTTCGGCTAGTCGGTCCCTTCTTCCGTTGTCTCTCTGGCACTCTAGCAAGGACCCGTCTCGTATAAACCTTGGAGAGGCTTCCATTTCTTGTAGGTCCACTCGCTCGCGCTCCTTTGCGACACGAAATGTGGCACCTTTCCCAGCGCTATTCGTTTTAAAGCTTTGGCGCCGGTAAGCTTCGTTCTGCTATCTCGTCCTAGCTCATTCTCACACATTTCAAGCTGCTCCTCTTCATATCATGCACAGTTAGGGAGTCAATGAGAGATGGAAGACGACCAAGCACTCCGGCCTCTAGGCTCCTCATCGACCTCACTCAAATCGCCCTCTCGCTCATCCTTTGTTTTCTTGCCAAACGGAAAACATTCAACTCTTTATTACTTGGCGAGCCAGAAAAGGACGACTTTGCTACGATAGAGGGTCGCCATTCTGGCGATGCGACAATTCCAGCGGGATCACGACAGTTTTATGCGCTCGGTGGTGTTATTGGTGCCTTATTCGCCATACAAGCTTTCACAGTTCGTACTATCAAACATCTCATGATCGGGCGAAATGTCTGAATGCCCCATAGGATGAAGAGAGCGCCAAAATGAAGAATTTGACTGAATTACACGTCATGTTTCCCGTCTGCTCACTCCTCCTGCTGGTCTATCTCCACCTAGCGTTTGGAAGATCAGTCGGGCTCGGTTCTTGGATTGCGGTTATTTTACAGGTAGGCGAGGAACCCCCAATCACCAGTCATTTTGCTCACTGCCACCATAGTTTTGCGGATTATACATGGTGAAGGTGAGTAAACCACTCCCACCACTCGATTTGTGTCTTACCGCATCTCACGCAGAGCGCGGTCTCTGCACGATTCGATCAGACCATCACCCCGAGCGTGTTGAGCTTCCCGATCGTCAGCTCTGTAGCGTTCATAGCAAGCTATTACGTACGCCGTCCTCGACGACAGAAAGGCTTGTCTGATCATTCATTTTGCAGACTTTGAGACGTCTGGACCGATCCTTTGTGAACTTTGCAAGGTTCGCCTTGGTTGTTTTTGTTGCCAAGTTGATTTTTGCGGCCACCATGTCCGGCACGATTGGTTCGACGGCGCAGGGTGCACTCTCCAATACTTTCGATTTTGGAGCTGCGCTCCTCCTTGTCTGCGAATGCTTCAGAGGAGTTTTCATGCTCATGACATTAGCCAGTGTGTTTGCTTCCTACTTGGCATTCGTCTTGCCCTCATCGGGTGTCTTTTGAAACAGGTCACGATGTGGTACTCGTCTCTGTTCTATTGACATTTGCAAACACTTGGTGGCTGGCCAGCTCGGCGCTGTTCGCCCACTTGTTTGCATTTGGCGTCATTGGCGGATGTGCGATCGCAGTTCTGGGGTCGTACTTTTATCTTCAGCAGGTCCCGAAAGGGGACGAAGTCGCGCGGGAGGTATGGCTTTTTCGTCCTTATTCAAAATTTTATTTATTTAAAACTCAACGGTTTACAATAGTCGTTCAAACTCGCGCGTTTCCTCGGTATTACATCTTTCTTGATTATTGTCATGCTTGTGTCGCGCACCTATCAGCCTGTCGAGCAAGCCAAACCCGCTCCAAGCGTCCAGCAGCTGCTCCGATTCGAAGCTTCGCATCCCAATTGTCGTCCGCGCAAAGAACCCGCTTCCTTGCGTCCCTTGTGGGAGTCGGACTATCACGAGTTCGACAACGTGCTCCTCATCGTTTTCTTCAGTCATGCGCGGTACGATGTGAACCTCGATTTTTATCAAGAGGTTTACTCGAAATACTTTCCCAATGTTAGTTCCCTTGTCGTCGCTTCCTCTTCGAGCTGACGATTGGCATAGATTGTGTTCATTGGCCCTGAAAATCGAGAGGACGCCGGGTTCCGGCACTCGTTTGACGTCGTCGTCAACTCGTATCATTCCACCGAGGATATGACGGTTTGGAAACTGAGTGGCAGAGTAAGTTAGCCATTTTTTTCTTATTTGGGAAGTTGATCATTGACGGTTCGCAGATGGCTCACCATATGCTTTACCAAGTCATGTCAGAGAACGACTGCGGCTACGACGGTTATCTCTGGGCCCCATTCGACACCTTCCTCAATGTTCCACGTCTTCAGCAGTTCGATCAAACCCGCTTTTGGTATCACTCGCCGTGGGCCCAGTACGTCCCGAACCCGGCCTTGAACGCCGAAAACAAGCATGCGCCACCTCTTGCACCTTCAAGCCCTGCTCCAGATCCGTACCCAGCGAATCCGGAGGACATCCGCAACTACACCTGGTGGTGGAGGTAAGTGGTAGCCGAAACTATTATTCTCCTTGATTCCGACTGTCTATCCACAGCTCGAAAGAGTATGGGTTGGACGTTTGTCTCCCCCGCATTCGAGAAGGTTCCTCTCCACCTCAGACAAAATTTGGCCGAGTACCACCATGGTGAGACACGGCTAGTCGGCGGCTCTGCGGATACGGTGTATATTCCACACCGACACGCCAAGTCGTTCAGGGAAACGCTGGCCATTTTCTTGGAAACAACCTGCTTCCTTGAAATTGCGACCCCCACTACTCTGCATCTCGTCAATCCTCGGCATGAGCCCATCTTGTTCGTTGACCACGTAAGTTCTGTGCTAATCCAAGACACTCGCGGAAGCTGAAGCATATCATCCACAGTATTGGATATGGTACGAACCATTGAACGCTTCGTTTGTGCGAAACCAGTGGGCGGATGGGTTCGAGGTATGGTTTCCCAACTCAGTATTCCAATTCAAATTTGAACAACGACTTTCGCTAGGTTGATACTTTTCATACTTACCATTGGGGCGATCGCACTGAACGCGGGTGGGAGCCCCATGCTGGAATCGTGGAGGACACCCGGCGTGTGCTTGCGGAGTCCGCTGCGCGGCAGGGAATTGACTGGAAATAAACACTAGAGGTTAGACCTTTTCATTTTCTTTAAGAAAGCAATGGAAAGAATTGTGCTGGTAAATTTCGCTATGCATGGCGGTGAGTGTGATGATACTTTACCTTGCAATTGCACCGACGAGTGAAAGTTTGGCATAAAGAAATAATCTAGTCTCCCGTAGTCAGACTCCACAATTTTTTCACCGCCCAGATGGCCTCGATTTTATCCCTCGCATATTTATGGTGCATTGAAAAAGGTTATTTGAGGAGTTTTTATTGCACTCTAAGCAATTCACACCTGAACTGGCGCCAAAATATTCAATTCCACCCATTCACGGCCGTAGTCGTGTTTCAGGCCATGGATATCAAATTAGATACACCATTGGGCAATTCACAGCCAGGGTATTCTTCCAGTCCAATAAAACGCGTGGGAACAGCCTGCAAGAAACCTCAAGCTTCGAGATTTCATACTCTTCAAGAACTCGAGACTGAAGTTGTTCGCGTCAATCTTCAAAAAACGACACGGTTACATCTAGGAGGTTCGTACGGTTATGGCTCATGTATATCTTCAATTTCATAGCAACAGTGTCAGGCAGCCGCACAATAACGGGGTAAATACACTCAACTCTATACATAATATATCCGTCTCAGTCCAGTGCGAATTGACAAGAGATGCCGTTGTCGCGAGGGCCACACAGACCATTGGACGCCTGCAACACCGCAGTCTGCCCATGGTACGTCATACTCGCCCCGTTAAGATTTGAGCTACCCTTGTTGCAGCCGTTGCCGTTGGTGACGACGAAGGGATGATTGAGCCCCGTCTTGGCCGTCAAGAACGAGACGGACGTGTCTGCGTCGCACGAAACGCCGAGGGGGTCGACATCGGTCCAAATATTACCGTCAGGCTTGCAGATGCGGATCTGGATACAGAGGTTAGTTTTGACTGAAGGTCTTCCAAAATGAGACATTTACCCAGGGCGTCCCGCCGTTGAAGCTACTGTCGCGAGCCGACGTGTAATGCACCACGAAGAACCCATCCTTGGGAGGGAATGCGTGCTGGTCCGAGTTGCACTCGAAGAGATTCGCGCTCGCTGTGGCCGTGTTCAGGGCAGCGGCAAGGACCATTTTGGTGTGAAATGGGAAGAACATGGTGAATTTTCTTGGATTGTGCTGAAGTTTGTGTGGGAGGGTTTGAGTTGGCTTGCAGAAGAATCCACGGCATTTATACGCTCCTGCCCTCCCCAAGGTCTACGGTTCTGGAACCTTAAACTCCAACCAACAGAAATAAATCACACCCCGGATCACACTAGTTGGAGTGTCGATGTTTCTGTGAGTTCGGCATACCCAAGTTCGCGCGCCTAGAGAACAGCTTCTGGGCTGTGGCTGAAGATATAATGCAATACACTGGTGCCAAAATCCATCGAGCTCGGGACATGTATGATTGGAATGAAAGGGCAGGGACTTTCATACACTGCCACATGATCCGCTACCGGTATGTCAAGGCGGGATGCACCACCTCTTTTGTACTACATACTACGACACGGTTTGTGATGCCCTGAGCCCCGAACGCTACCCGACCCCGCTCCCGCACCTGATGGACTGGTGGTGCATTGCTTCTTACGACGCAAACAGCATCCGCTTTATACCGGAAAGCAATGTCGAAGGGATACGTGGCCACAGTATGAAAGACGCACCAGATTTGGATGTTTTCAACAGCTTTCACACTGGGAGTTACCGACATTTGGTCAAACCAAATCTTAAACCAAGGGCTGAAGTGTTAATCTAACATTTGGTTGAGCCAAGATTCAAACCCAACTAAATACTATTGGTTTAAATTTTGGCTTCACCAAAACATATCGATTGGGTATCAGTCCTCCCAATACAAAAACCGAAAATAAGACATCGGTTTTTGTATTGATCCAACCGAAACATCCGATTTCAGTTTGAATTTGGGCGCAAGCTGAATATTGAACAAAAAACCACAGGTTTTGGTCGTGCTGAAAGTCCACTGAAAAAATTTCGGGGTAACCGAAACCTGTGGTTTTGATTCAAGGTTCAGCTGGCACTGAAATTAAAATTGAACCTGTATGTTTTGGGCAGACCAGTACAAAAACCGATACCTTCTTTTTCGGTTTGCGTATGGGCCAAGTATGGGCACGACTGATACCCAACCAAAATATTTTGTTTCAGTGATGGTATCAGTTGAACTATTCTTTGTACCGAAATGAGTGGTATTAGTTTGTATTCTGGTCCAGCCAATCTTTAAACCAATGGATTGTGTTTTGGCTCACTGTCAGCTTAACTGAAAGTCCAGCCAATACATTGATTTTTGGTGAAGCTGAAATTTGAACCAATAGTACTTGGTTTGGTTAGAATTTTGGTTCAAATGAATTTTAAACTGATGTTTTAGCTCTCAGTTTAAGATTTGGTTTGACCAAATGTGGACAATTTTCAGTGTGACTTGAACCCCGTGTTGTGGCTGCTATGTACGATCAGCCTGATTTAGACTAATTCCATAGTTCGTAGTTCAACCTTAGAACCACGGCACGCATTCGTCAACTTGATCTAACTGAATTTGACAACTCTACAGCTTTTTGCATCAGTGAAATCTGGAATGGAAGAAGGAATGAGAACTTGATGGGAAAAGCAGGGAAAGAAAGGCTGTAGAAATCGACCCGAAGAGCAGAAGCAAAAAAATGGAGGTAGCAGAAGAGGATAGGGCCAAGCAGTCCCCAACGAATTGGGCACTAAATCTTGATAGTACGGTTAATCATGGGATAATTCTATTTGGCACCCTGGACAAGTGCCGCTGAACGCGTTGCCGAACGCTTCCACAGATTCCACGGACCATATTCAGTTGAATTCTGAGGCCAGAAAGGAGTTTTATGCCTGTACTTTCACCATTTCCTCTTTCTTTTTGTGTTGTACTCCACTGTTTTCAACGTCCAAATGCAAAAATGTATCCAGTCCGGAGGATGAGTAGCTGCAAAGGAACCAAAGCGGAGGCACTGTTAGTTTTGCCCACCTGACATTTTTTCGATAACCCCTAACCGCCTCCAAGAAGTTTGTTGATGAGGACCCCAATTTCAGAGAAAATGGTGCAGTAGTGGCGCAAAAAAAAATATACCGTGCCTACCCAATCGGGGATATCTATGCAAGACTGTAGTACTTCCTTGGGTGGTATCCATCCTTCTGAACACCTCCTGCTCATCCCGCCCCTCCGATATCACAAAAACATCATAACAATTCCCGGGGTGCCAGATAGAATCGGCCTTAATCATGGGCTAAGATGGTAAGCTCGCGCGACCTGATCAGTTTGTATCAGTATGGCGGTTCAATGCCGCCAACCATTGCGCCAACCTCCGAAAAGCGCGCAGAACACCGTCGTAAGAAGCAATGCGCCGCCTGTCCATCAAGTGCGGGAGCAGGGCCAGGTGGCGTTCGGGGGCTCAGAGCATCATAAACCGTGTCATAGTATGTAGTACAAAGGTGGTGGTACATCCCGCCTTGACATACCGGTAGCGGATCATGTGGCAGTGTATGAAAGTCCCTGCCCTTTCATTCCAATCATACATGTCCCGAGCTCGATGGGTTTTGGCACCAGTGTATTGCATTATATCTTCAACCACAGCCCAGCGGCTGTTCTCAAGGCGCGCGAACTTGGGTATGCCGAACTCACAGAAACATCGACACTCCAACTAGTGTGACTGGGGTGTAATTTATTTCTGTCGGTTGGAGTTTAAGGCTCCATCACCGTAGACCTCGGGGAGGGGCAGGAGCGTATAAATGCTGTGGATTCCTCTGCAACCCAACTCAAACCCTCCCACACAAACTTCAACACAATCCAAGCAAATTCACTATGTTCTTCACATTCCGCACCAAAATGGTCCTCGCTGCTGCCCTGTACACGGCCACAGCGAGCGCGAATCTCTTCGAGTGCAACTCGGACCAGCACGCATTCCCTCCCAAGGATGGGTTCTTCGTGGTGCATTACACGTCGGCTCGCGACAGTAGCTTCAACGGTGGGACGCCCTGGGTAAATGTCTCATTATGGAAGACCTTCAGTCAAAACTGACCTCTGTATCCAGATCCGCATCTGCAAGCCTGACGGTAATATTTGGACCGATGTCAATCCCCTCGGCGTTTCATGCGACGCAGACACGTCCGTCTCGTTCTCGACGGCCAAGACGGGGCTCAATCATCCTTTCGTCGTCACCAACGGCAACGGCTGCAACAAGGGTAGCTCAAATCTTAACGGGGCGAGTATGACGTACCATGGGCAGACTGCGGTGTTGCAGGCATCCAATGGTCTGTGTGGCCCTCGCGACAACGGCATCTCTTGTCAATTTGCACTGGACTGAGGCGGATATGTTATGTATACTAGAGTCGAGCGTAACCCGTTATTGTGCGGCTGCCTGACACTGCTGCATGAAATTGAAGATATACACGAGCCATAACCGTACGACCCTCCTAGATGTAACCGTGTCGTTTTTTGAAGATTGATGCGAACAACTTCAGTCTCGAGTTCTTGAAGAGTATGAAATCTCGAAGCTTAAGGTTTCTCGAAGTCGAGTGGCAGCACGGAAGGGACTGAGCTTTTGAAGTTATACGACTTGAAGCTTGAAGGCCTGAGAATTTGCAGTGGCGACTGGTCTTGAATGTTGAGGTTTGGGACGTGTCTTGTGTTGAGGCCTTGAAGAGTGTTGCTTAAAGCGATGAACTCCAAAGTGTGGAGCCGTCTTGACGTTGAAAGCTGGCCTCCTGAAGTAGTCAGGCACCTGGAATCTTGAGGACAAGCTTGGGGGTGGCCGAAGTCTTGAACGAGTCTGAACGGTTAGAGTCTTGAGGACAAGCTTGAGTTCTCAAGGCTGCTTAGAGTCTTGGAATTGAATTCAAAATCCCAGGCGAGGCCTCCTAAGCAAGGCTTGAGGCGGCTTGGAAGTCTTGAGTATGGCCTTGATTGAAAAGGATGGGAAGCGACCTGTCAATAGAGGATCCGGTCAGTCATTCAAGGACACAACTGAAGCACGCACACGTGGGTAGACCAAAGGAGCGCGACGCTTCCCTCATGGACGAGATCGTGCTCAAGGGAAGACAGCAGCTTGAACGGGAGGCGGGATTCAGCACATGTAAGAATGACAAAGTATGTTAAATGCACCTGGGAGGGGCTCCGAGTTCCGAATTGAGGACCTGGATCTTAAACATTGAGGTCTTGCGGTATGGGCGCCTTGAGGATTCTTGAAAATGAACGGCGACGACTCGGATGAGGCAGAGATCTTGTAGTGCCAGTGAGACTGAGTCTCGAGGTGTTCTCTAAGACCTGCGGTCTTGGGCTTGCACGTTAAGGTCTTGCAGCGCATGTCGCCTCGACGTCTTGGGATGTTTCGAACTTGAACAATGGCGTTGAATGCTTGGGCCGTCTAAATCACGCGTCAATAATTACGCCCAAAAACGGTGCCAAACGAATTCAGACCAGACTCGCGTTGTTTTGCCTACGCATGCCTCATCTCTGCTCTCATCATCTTGAGGCGAGCAATGACAGACGGGTATCAGTTCACATAATACAAGCATACAGAGGCGTA
Organism: Mycena venus; assembly: GCA_014462655.1. Taxonomy (NCBI): domain Eukaryota; kingdom Fungi; phylum Basidiomycota; class Agaricomycetes; order Agaricales; family Mycenaceae; genus Glaucomycena; species Glaucomycena venus. Next base: position 3,914,638 of record JACAZI010000007.1, on the reverse strand, counting down.
CACTGGGTAGAGGACGATAGTACAGTGCGTAGAAGGGTAGAAGGGAATATGCGACAATAAAAATCCGAAAACTGCCACCGCACGATTTTACTTGGTGGTTTCGCAGACTTGAAGACGAGCCAGAAAACGATGGTAGCGAGAGAAAGGAAGTGAGAACCTGCACTGATAGTGTGCTTGGCCAGTTCACCGGGCAGGAGAAGGTGCATGTTGGTCTGGATCTTCGTCAATTTCTTTGGGTAAAGTGAGTTCTGGAAGCAATGGTTACTGAACGAGATAGGAGACGAGTGATTGACACACTAATGGGAGTCCATTGACAAGGATAAACGATACGCTCAAAGAACCCGTTCAAACGACTCGGAGTTGATGGTTGTTCAAGATACCTGTGTTGGGGGTGGGCCTGCCCGGAGAGCCGCCACGTATCATCAGTAACACCATCCAACTTGCCAGCGTCACCACGCACCCTTGTAAATGTAGAAGGAGTAGGTAGGTCTCTTTGTGCAGCCTCTGCTCGCCGTTGGCAGCAGCCACGGCAGACTTCTTGGCGTCTTCAGTCATAAATAAGACCTTTGAATTCCCTAACCCAACCTTATTCGCTATTGACTCGGAAATTCAACGGTCTCGAAGAAGGGTCAAGGTTTGAGCACCTCTTGGCGGCTGTCATAGTAGTCGGTGTCGAATCTTCGATGATTAATAGTCGTGATGTTGCCGAGGATCAGCCACAATGGAGCACAGGGGGAGGGTGAGTTTCTGCCGAATAGCTGAGCCAGAAAGATGGGGCCTTCATCGAGCTCGCCAATGAAGACGACGATGTGAAGGACATGAGGGTGTGGCTGTGCACAATCCATGTCTCAAAAAAGGAACTCAGGCCCACGCCTACAATATAAAGGCCACGAATTTTGATTGCTCCCCACCTTTCTTGCCACTCCCATGTCTGAATCCGCTACTCAAGTCAAATCCCCCACTGAGGTCGGCCTTTCTCGTGTTGATGGGGGGACACCGTGGAACTGACTGGATTGAATCAGGCACAAGTGCAGGAGTTGAAGGCCGGTTTCGCACAGTTGCGGGCAGACCTCGCCGGCATCCCGAGCTTGGCGCCCGGAGGAGTCTTCCCTCCTGAGCTTGAACGCGCCTTCGTTAAATTGGAGAAAGTACGCCCCCCACCGTTAGAGGAATCCCTAACCCAACCATTACATAGACATGTATGGATGTCCAAAAGGACTGTGCGGCCGTCGTAAATAAAGACGTGAATCACAAGTTCCTCTGCACCAAGAGACCACCCCCATCGACCCACCATTTCGATCATTTGGGCATCACAGTCGCGACGGCGGAAGAAGTGGAGCGGTATTACAACACCTTGAAGCCCTTCTCCTTCGACGGCAAGTGTCTCATTTATTTGCTTCAGCTCGTTGGCTGACTGATGATTCATAGATTGAACTCGATTCTTGTTTTGCATGCATGGCAGAGCGCAATTTGTCCGACGGTTGTAGAAATGAAATCTTTGTTGCTTCGCCCCATAAGTCTCGATGAACTTCACTCACGATAAGAATATTCAATCACCCTCTGTTCGTGGTGCTCTTTCTACCTGCTCTCCGTGTTGAATGTTCGTTTTCCACTGATCTGTTTTTAAACACCTCGGCCCAACGATCATCCAAAGCATTGTTTGATGTGGTGGCCATGCAAACTCCTTCCTTTCTCTCCACCACCGCCTCCCTGTAAACCTCACGCGGAGTCCAAAATCGCCCTGCATCAAAGCTCACCCGTGAAATGAACCAAAGCGATCTAAAATCTTCCACCGAAACACTCTGAGGCGAACTCAGCCTGTATGTAGTGGTTGGATAGTAAATGGCAACAACCGATCTCGCAGTTGTCTCATCGAAACGTTATTCACATTCTGCCCATCGCTGAGCAGTACGTCCATTCTTCCCCGCTGATATATAATCCTCATTGACGCTGAATGTAGTGTGGCGGTGGCATTCAAGCGAACCTTGTCAATGCAGACAGTCCTACGCGACAATGCGCTCCATTGCACATGAAGATATCCCCGTGGATGTTCACGTACCTGTTCTCGACGTATTTGTTGCCGCCGAGCGCGGCCCTTCGCGCGCCTTCTCCAACACCGTCCTCCAGGACAGTTTTTCCACGGTTCGGCGCGATTACCCGGCCATTTTCTCGGACTTAAAGGAATCCCTTGCACATGCGTACTTTGAACAATTTTCACCTCGAAAAATAGGATTGACAAAAAATGGTACAGGCGGCCCGAAAGTGTGGGGGTATCTCCCGCTGGGTACGGAGACAAACGCGTCGTATGCCGTCGATACTACTCCTCCGGACCCGCTGATCCGCCTTCATCTTATTGGCTCTGGATCGTTGAGGATCCCGCGGGAGCTCAAGAACGTCGGGGCCGTCCATGCGAAGCTGAGCTATCCTGGTGCGTCCGTCCCGCAATTCTGCAGATATTTCCTCCTGCTGACCCTGAATTCGACTTCGGTTTCAGATTTCTACGAGCTGATGAGCTCGGCGGACATCTGCGTCCCTGGCTTTGGGAGCGGGAATTGGTATTTCGACGACCAAGCGAGCTCGGCCTTTGCTATGGCTGTCGAATGCGATATATGTCCTCACCCCACCTCCTTGTGCCACGCTTCCTTTCTTACTCATTCATGATGAGCACTCACCGTTTCTTCTTCAAAACACCAGGTCCCGACCCTTGTCACCCAGCGCATCCGCAAGTCGTACACGTACGTGGACGACGACAGGGCCGTTGTCTTCCGTCCGGCGGCGATGCGGGAGGTCGAAGCCCTCCGCGCGACGCGTCGGGTTTCTTGAACCGGAAGAGGATCCGTGGGATTCTGATTCGTATACGGCAAGGGCGGCGGAGGATCTGCTGAGGCTTGGATGGACGCGGGGGAAGGGGGAGACGTGGGCGGCTAAGGAGAAGATATGGAAGGCGAATGAGCGTGTTGTAGAGAGGATTTTGAGCAGGGTTTTGTGATTTTTCGTGGTTTTCCCTCTCTTTATTCTTGCGGATCCGGAACGGGGATATATATTGTAGACGGGTACGAGTATGAGCGTAGCATGGTGTAAAATAATTCATGTCCGTTAAGCTGATTTGTCGTACAAAATAATGAGCGTCGCTGGACTTGGCGCGTTCAACTTGAAGTTGTTTGCCTCCGCGTGTCTCATCGCTGCCTCATCTCCTCATCATCATCTCGAGGTCTTCAAGCCTTCATCGCTCTTCTCTGTCGTCCTCTTTACCTAGCTGCTCGCGTTCACAGTCTTGATCTACTAGGCTTCCATTGCACTTTTTCTCTGTGGAGAATGGATGGCTCGACTCCAACTCCGATGTCGCAAACTTGAAGCCAAAGCTCTACTTCGTTGGCCTGAAGGCTCTCTCTTCGACCATGGATGCGGCCTGCGGGTTCACAGTTCTTCCAAGGCGGCCCGACAGGAGACAGCCATGGTCCTGAAGATGCCTCCTGAGCGGAGTCGGCCAACTTCTCCTAATAGTGTTTGAGATATCCTTTTCTTCCCAAACCATGTACAGCCAACCCGCCAACGAAGCGATGGCCACGATGCCTACCTACTGCCGGACTCTTAGTCCCAACGAGCTGTATGTCGCGTCTTCCCAAGATCACATTTGCACTCACCATAACATTCAATAGTTCGTACTTTTTTGCCCAGCAGGGCGTACGGCCTCAATGATATGTTCAGTGGGTCTCCCAGTATTGCTGCCCCGTAATACAAGTTAATGAAATAACGCGTAGACCGGATGGTCATCCATGCGCCGCCGGCTTTGATCTCGCCCCTGCGTGTCCGCATTGTGTGGGCCATTGTGCGACTGCGGCATTCGCTCATGGCGTGTCGTGTCGAGATGCAGCCGGGGCGTTACGACGATGCACAGTTCGCGTGCGCCTATGTTTGTCATACCCGTCGCCCGACTGTCTAACTCTCTGTCTGCTGCTCCAAAATAGATACATACCACCGTCGAGTCCAGGTCAAGCGCTTGCGGAGGCGACGGCGTGCGTGCGCATATTCGACGATGTCACTGGGCCGGAGCTCATGCACACCTATCTCAACGGCCCACGGACGCTTTCCTCGGAGTGCCTTTCGCGCTTGGATGTCGCGCGCCACGGCCAAGTCTCGCCGGGGGTCCACGAGTTCCACATCGCGTTTATGTTCCACCACATGATCAACGACTCGCTCGCGGTGTATCAGACCCAGAATCTTGTGTGTGAGCTGCTCGGTGGGTCATCTTCGCCAGGCGGGGCCCCCAGAACCGACGCCGAGCTCGCGAAGATTTTGGACCATGAATGGATGCAGCGATGGGGCGCACAGCGCCTTCCGCAAGACGATGCTATCGTGCCCGCTACGGAGGTCAGGATTCTGGGACTCCCTCCGTCCAAGTTTCACGACGCCGCATGGAAAGTCGATAACCAGAAGATCCAGCAACGATTCATAGTACAGTATCTTCTGACCTCTCATCCCGTTTATTAACGCATCCCTCAGGGAGGTCATGTCTTCCCCCGCGTCAAGAGCACTGTCTTCAACATACGTTTGGTCCGAGCCAAGTTCGACGTCTCCCAGACCAGAGCCTTTTTCGCCAAGTGCAAAGCCGAGCGCGTCACTGTAGCGAGCGCCGTTTTCGGCCTCTTCAATTTTGCATGGATCCGCCTCTGCGCCGCGCACCCCGAGATCAGTGCGCCCAAGGACCTCCCCATTCTCATGTACACCGCTATCAGCCTCCGGCGCTACCTCAAGCCCGCCTCGCTGCTGACATCGTACCTGTCGCTTGCGCTCGACTACCACAACATCGTGCTTCCCGCCTTTCTTCCGTCAGATGCAGACCCCAGCAAGGTCTTTTGGGCGCGGAGCCGCGAGGCACAGCGCCAGATGTTCAAGCACGCGCGTAGTCCGATGCTTTTGAAGCGCGCGGTGGTGTCGGGCAAGACTCGCGGGGAGCGCGCGAAGGCGTGGGCGCGCATCGACGATGCAGCCGACGGGACTCTTCCCCCTATCCCGCGTGCCCCGCCTGCACAGTCTATCCCTGGTCCCAAGCCTGCGCCGTCGCTTGCGCTCCTCGGCGTGACGTCCGTCGGGGACCTGTCCCCCGTGTTCCGCACGGAAGCGTACCCCCCGATTAAGTTAATCGATGTGATTGGTGCCTCGCGCAAGGCGCCCGGCGGGATGCTCTTTGCCACGCGCACGCTCTTTGGGCGGTTCGACATGAGTGTGATGTGGGATACGGAGGGCTTCCCGCCGGGGTTGATGGAGGAGTTTTGGAGGTATATAGTCGATGGGGTGCATGAGTATGTGATTGGGGATGAAAGTTTGAAGGGGACGGCTGAGGAGGAGGATTGTTTGAGATGGAGCCCGCCGAGGGCGAAGGGGAAGTTGTGATGGATCATTATATGACCTAAGTACTACGAATACGTTTGGAGCTCGATTTTCCTGTTCATCCTATTTTCCGAATCCCTCTGTACATGTGAATATAGAGCGAACAAGTTTTGAATGCAGTCCAGTCATTTTACGCTCGAATCGTTTCAGCAAGCAATTTTATCCTCTTTCTCAAGTTGGCAAGTTGATTACCAAAATAGGCAAGTCAGTCTTGCCGAGAAATTAACTACGCCTCTCTTATTTTGGACCCTGACGCGCAATGGAAATCGTATCAAACTACGGCTTCATGCACAACATGTCGATCATATGCTCCTACACGTAGTTGCGTTTCGCGGAGAGGGTCGCAACCTTGAGGTTGAACAGATCGTTTTCGAATATCATGGAGAGCGGCGTATGATATTGCAGTTGACATAGTTACCTCGCTTTTTTTTAAATGGATGATCATGATCATGGGGCGCGAATGGCCCGGGAGGACAATGAATCAGTATTCAGGCAAAGATGGGAGACTGCCGCCGTAGCTTTTTTGTTACAAGTTCAGGACAACGAATTAATGTCCACTACTTACCTGACCTCGACGAAAAACACACCCCGAACTAAATACTTAGACTGTGAACAGGTAACCGATCTCTAGTATGAAAATAATTGTTCACAGACAGTCAGATCGTTGATACGTCTACGTCTGTTCCTCCCTTTCACTTTCCGGGATCCCCAACGTCGCCGCACAGACGACCCTGGTCTCGCCCGGGTTCGAGATAGCCACTTCGGAAGGGTGTATCGCAGCCGCGAATTTAGTGGTGAGCAGTGTCGAATCGCACCTCAGATTCAGCTTCACCGTGCGCAACGGGGCACCATTTGGATTGGCCAGGGCGCAGCGTGTCTCGATGAGAGCCTTGAGCACAGGATGGATTTCTTCGGTGTAGTCGCAGTGCGTGAGCCGCAGGTGGCGGAGGCGCGGGCATAGTGTGGAGTCCCCCAATTCACGCAGGGCAGGGGTCAGATCCGATGGTTCTCCATCGTCGAATATCCCCGGCTGGACCAAATCCAGGCTGGTGAGGCCAGGGCAACGGCGAAGGCACCGGACAAGCGCCTCTGGATCACCTTCTACAAATTGCACGCGAAGACTTTGGACATCGCAGGACGAGCGGCAGACCAGCTCGTCTAGCGCAAACAATACGTCTGATACAACGGGCACCCCGGAATAAACAATGCAAACACCACTCAGGTCGAGTGCGCGTAACGAGGGAAGAACAAGAGCGGCGAGAAAGTTGACCATGTTAAACGGAGAAGTTGTTATAATGTCCGCAGTCAAGGACAGCGAGCTGAGATGCAAGAGGGTAATCTGATGCGCTGCCGACGTTGAGAGTGATGGTCCACCGGTCGCCTGGACAGGAAATCCTAATCGACAGCTTCGTAAATTCGCGCATTGCTCAATGAGCTCTAACACCTGCCCTGCGTCGAGATTGAAGAAGTTTTTCCCGGATTCGAGGCATAAACTGGTGATGCGATCCCATCGACGCGGAGGAATGTGCGCGTCTCCTTGGGAGCATTTCAAAGACAGATCTCGTAGATTTGGTGGAATAGCAAGAAATCGGATAGCATGAGAATCAAAGCTGGCATGTGCGATCTGAAGAACTTCAAGCAATGGGACATCTTCGGATGTCAACTTGCAGAGAAGCTCTGGCCAGTTTCTCTGCAAAAGCCGCAGCGATTTCCATCGAGGACTGTACGGCAGGATAATGTCCATGAAGGTTCGCAAGTTCTCCTCGAAACCTCTTCCAAGTGGAATGAATACTGAGATCGACAGAGGCCAGTTTCCCGATCGTTGGAGCCAAGTTCGGAGCAACTCGCATGGTGCAGCAGACTCGGGGGACGGCAGCACCACAACGTGGACAGAGGACCACAGCTCGGGTGTCGAGAGCGCTATTGTGCGCCAGGCGCTGCACACGCGTCCTAGAAGCAAGGGACTGTCTGATGGATGCATGATGGCACAATAGCGGGTGGGCAGGCATGCCACAAATATTTCCTGGAGAATCTCGGGTGGCATGGCCCGTACGGGGGAAAGAAGCGCTAGATAGGGGTCCACACGCTCCTGCAGCGCTGCACGTAGTATAGATGAGCCTTGGATGATTTTGGAGACCCTCGCAATTTTCTCCATGCTCCGCTGGCAGTAATCCTCGAGTGTTCTGCGCTCCCTTGCTGTAGGGACGTAGTTTGTCCCAAGATGTGGCTTCAGGTCGGCCACAGAGGAAGTATCCAAATCATCGGCTTCGTCCCGGATGATTTGGACGTGGAGAAGCTGCAAAACTGCACTGAGCGGATCCATTCCGCGTTCCTCGAGACCTCGAAGTGTGTCTCGTAGCTGACATTCCAGGTTAGAGGGACGACATATGATAATGACAAGGGAGAGCTCACATTATCCCAACTTTCGTTCCAATTTTGCGGTATACCCGACATTTCTGCGTTCGAGGTAGGGAGGAGATACAGAATGGTGAGTGGATGGAGACGAGAACACGCTGCGACACCGCCATAGTGATGAAAAACGGCGGTCCGCACCTGTCTGAGGCTGTCTGTCTCTGTCTGTACGCGCGACACGTTCATTGATTCTCCATAAAGACTAGCGCATCATGCGAGATCCTCGCCTTAAGATCTTCGCGCCCTGCAGCTCCGTGGATGCAAATCTTGTGCAGATCACGACTTTTCTGCTTTCACATGCTCGCAACGGCCTTTCCAAAAATCCTGTGAGTCAAAGCAGATCATTCAAAGCTCCAATAGATCATTCATATATGGTATTTATCTCGAGTCCATCGTAGTTTTAGTCATGTGCCCGCCCTGCCAGCGGCGGCGTCAGTGTGGTAAGCAAGCAAACAAATGCAGCAAGCAATCTAGGTATGTACAAGGTATCAAAGGAGGAACACCCAGCTCCCGAGCATAAGCATTGCAGCGCCGACAAGGGGCAGGCCGCTCATTACTCTTGCTTGTACGGCGCCGCTCGACCCGCTCGCGCCCTGCTGGGATGCTACCTTGCCGTTGCCCCCCGAGCTCGAGCCCGCTTTGGATGCCGACGAGGTGGACGAGCCGTTGCTGCTGCCCGCCATCGACGCGGGCGGGGACGGGAAGGGGAAGGACTTGTTAGTGTTGGACTCGACGTAGAGGTTCGTCTGGGGGATGTTAGAGCATCTGCCGACGGATTCGAGCTGCGGGGTGACGAAGGTTAGCTTGAGGGAAGGGAAGGGGAAGGGCATGACGAAGACGCACCTTGAACGGCGGGTTATGCGTCAACGCCGCGTTGAGCGTGTACCCAATCGCCAGGTCCACGGTGATCTCATACAAATCATGCTCGAGGACACAGAACCCGGTGTCGAGCGTGCTCGCGTTGCCGAGGATGTTGTTGAACTGCGCGAAGGAGTCGACGCCGGCGACGGTTCCGCCAGCAACCTCCCAGTCAAAGGTGTCGAAGGAGACGCCGCCGGGGGTGCGTGTCCAGATGACGGGGACGAGACCCATGGCGAGGGCGATCATGCGCACGCGGTCGTCTGCGGAGTCATTTTAGCGGCAGTCTGAGTGAAAAAAGAGGAATGACAGACCGATGTCGCCGTACGGAGGCCGCATCGTCGTGGGGGTGACGCCGAGGACTGCCTGGATTGCCTTGCGAGTCCATCCGAGCTCGGCGACGATCTGCGCGTTGGTGAGGGACGTCAGATGCTATGTGGATCGTCAGTCAGGCGTCAGGGTTGGAGAATTCGTTACGAACGGGGTGAGACCTAAATGAGGTACGGGTTAGAATTTATATTAACTGTCCAGAGATGAGGCGTACCAAGTGTGTACGCTGATCTCGTGCCCGGCCATGTACTCATTGATGAGAATGCCGGGGTACGAGACAACGCGCGAGCCGACGACGAAGAACGTCGCGGAAAGCTGCTTCTGCTGGAGGTAGCTCAGCAGGTTGCTGGAGATCAAGGGGTCAGTGAGAGCTCTGGGGGACTCGGCATGGGACATACGGGGCTACAGAGATGTGAGTGAAACAGCATGGAGGAAACAACTAGGCAGACGTACTGTATGGAGCAGGGCCATCGTCGAAGCTGTCAGGTAACAGTCATCAGTAGCGGGAAGGGCATCGACCATGATCGCAGCGACAGCCTACCTAACGCCCCAGGTGCCCTTGTCGGGGCAGGCGACAATGTCTGTGTCGCGGGTGTAGCCTCCGCACGTCCACCAGCCGCGGTTTGCAGCATCATTGGCGGCAGCTATAAGTAGTGAGGCATATATTAGTCTTGACGTCTTACGTGGCTCGCTTAGCCACAAAAAAAAAAGTACGCACCGGTGTCGTTGACGCAGGAGCCGTCGACAGTCGGGGAGATGTCCGGGATATCGTACCCGTCAAGCTCCTTCATCCATTCTTGCACCTGCGCAGACGCTGGAAGATTTTTTAGGAAATTTATTTCGGCTAGAAAATTTGGAGAGCGCACTAGAGTCGATGGGCTTGTCCAGGTCAGGCCATTCTCCAAGAGAAAAGGTCCCTAGGAGACAGTGAGCACACCCCTAGACCTAAGTGAAGGTAGACCGAATTACATGCGGGCGAGGGCAGCGGAGGGGCCCCTGAGAAGGGCGGAGCAGCACCAGGAGTGGCTGTAGCAGTCGCAGCCGGCGTCGGGCCAGTGGGCATGCCAAAAGTAATGCTAGCCAGCGGGGGGACGGTTACCCCAGCGACGACGGTGCCTGCTGCCGGGGCCGCGCTCTGGCGCTTCGCAACCTGAGTATGGTGGGGATTGTGTGCGAGGGCGAGACCGAGAAGGGATAAAAGAATGGGGAGCGCCTGGGGCTTCATGGTATGGTAAACGAATGGAGAGTAGGCGCTAAGCGCGGGCCTTATGGTGGTGGGAGTTAGGGAGAGAAGAGAAACACAAAGTCAACCAAGCACAGGCAAACGTCCGATCTTCTTTCTGATCCTTGGCCTGGTCGCACGATCAAACTTGGCTTCCTCGTCCAACAAATTTTCTCACGGCCAAGAGCACTTGGGAAGGCTTAGGACGTCCGCTTCACCGTTATTTCAACAAATATTTATTTTATTATACCACCAAAGTCAAATTCCTCGTTAATCCGAGGAGTATGCCGAGTATGCCCTTATGCCCTCACCGCCCCGAAAATGAAAGCTAGAATCCCCGTGCGCAGAAGCTAACAAGCACCTATACTCCGCAGGAAGGTGGGGCCAGGATTCAGAAGGCCCAGTGGTTATGTATGTGTATCAACGGCGATTCCTGGACTCTGAATCATGAAACGGGGCGAGTTCACGGCGTCTGTGCGGCTGCCGGTGTCGTGTAAAGTACTTAAGGGTCGCACCGCGCGATTGCCGACAAGCCGGTGAATATATTAAGTAACCTATGAAACTCCGCGCGCTTGTGCGTTGAATTGTCGATGCACGGCACGGAGATGATGATGATCAGGGTGCATCAACCAGGGAGGCGAATGCAAATACATACTACATATTTGTTTTAGAAGACGACGATGAGGATACAGAAGAAAAGCGAATCCTCCGCCTCTGCACAATACCAGCCATTAATATTGGCACGCACCTCTATGAATGAAAGGAATTCACGTACAACACGAGGCGCGCCCCGCCCAGAACCGCGTAAATTTATAAAAGTAGACGCCAGGTGATGGCCCTGGCCCGGTTGTTTTAGGACGGTATCCCGTGTAAATGTGATCTTTGGTCAGATGGATATGTAGATGAGTTGAAACCCCTTGATTGCTGTGGTGGAATGAAAGATGCATTCATAAGTTGAAAAGAGGATCAATGATCATCGATCTGCAATCAGCGAGTCCGAAGAGATCTTGAAGAGGGATTTCGAAGGACGCAGAATCGATAGTATATAAGAAGAGAAAGAAACCCGGTGTGGTCATGCGACGGCCGCCTTTTATCGACATCGAAAGATCCTGTTTTAATTATGTTGATGCCGAACAGTAGAAGCCGAAGATGAGAATGAAGATCACAAGCATAGATACAACCAAAAAGAATTTCGAGTCCAATTGTCCGTCGAGGATAATGTGCCCTGTAAACGTTGATGAGATGAATAGAGAAAAATTGGGAATTTCGCAAGATTCTTGATTCTTGACTGAGGACGTTGCCGTGCTGGTGAGTCAAGGCCAGCGTCGAGTAGAAAAAGAAAAAGAAAAACCAAGTGATTGTCCTTGCGGATACGAAGTACGGAGCTAAGATTCTATTTGTCCGTTCCAGGTATGAGCATGATCGTGTTGACGTTTCAGAAACGGGATCTTAGTCGCTGTGAAAGCAGTAGGCATAAATCTTGGGCGTTATGGTGAAAGTGGATCGAGGGTAAAGATAAGTTGCCGCAGGTCCCCTGGGATCATTCAAGTTTGCTCGCCGCATGGTGTTTCTGTGCCAGGTCGCCAAGTTCCTCGTTGTCGGCACTGACGCGTCTCCGTTGCGCTGATATGGACTTTCAGAGAGTAGTATGCGCAGCCCGTTTACGATCGTGTCCGTCCGTCGTGGAGAATCTGGTGAGCTATTACGGATGGTGGTGGTCAAGACGAAAACATAAAAGATCCACGGTCACGGACCCACGGTAATGTGACAGCTGGTCTTCTGACTCAGTCCCCATCATCACCGTATTTGTCTAGAGCTTGGCAGCTGAATTTCTTGGAATCCTGGCTTGTCCTTCCACAAGCGTCACTCCTTCTGGCTCGACAGACCATGCGTATGGCTGAAAATCGGAACCCCCGACGTCTCCTGAATTCAATCTGCGCAGGCGCTCGATTTCGCCAACTATCTTGAATTCCTGTCGGAAGCTCTTTAAGAGGCAACAAAACACTGAGGACCATCAATTTTTCACTCTCATACCGACCCACAACAAACTCATCCGCGTCATGGCTTTTTCTACGGGATATTTGAGGCACAACGTGGCCCTTAGTTCCACCTGCGTTGGCTCTGGTGCTGCAATAATACATCCCTTTGAATGTGCTGGGCTACGAGGCCGTCCTTACCGAAATATTTAGGTATGAGTGCTTGTGTCAAGTCCGTATGGCCGCTCGTGGGGATCCACCATGGCGACGCTGCTCGAGTACTGTGCACCAGCTCTGTGCCCTGGTTCTCGTTGACGACGACTACCGAGTGACGGCGCGTCATCGCAGTTGGTCCCCTTCTCTTCGCACGCGCTCTTTCATCTTCTAACCCGTGTACGTCTCTGAAAGCTTCCGTCATTATGGCCATCAATCCATTCAATCTGTGCGTCCCGTTCTTCTGCGATGAATCGTTTCAAAGTTAGGTTCGTTTTCACCCGTCGCAACATACACCGGAAAAGCACAGATAATTGGACAACGGATTATAAACACTACCCGAGGCAAACATTTCAAAGTCCTCTTCGCGATTCCCCAAGCCTACTCCAATATCTCCCCAGGATGCTAAACCAATCGTGAATAAACAGGTGACTCATGAATACAATTTTACAGTGAGCCCACTTCGCTGGTATTGTTTCACAGGTCAACATTATTGATGAAGCACGAATGATTGACAGTGTCTGCCTGCCCCGGACAGAAACCGTTGCTAAACGTCAAGGCCCCCGCCTGCAATCAGAGTCGAAATCAACTCAAGAATGGGTTGGATTGGATAGCTCACGTCGTAGCAACATATCTGGGGTATCAGATACCTAAGGGAATAATAAGCATCCGAACGCGGCGGACTCTAGAATATGTATGGCCTACTCATGCCACTGCCGGGTACGAGGGAGGTGGACCCGGCGACATGTATCCCTGTGTTATCGAAAACGGGGCACTGCACGCAGCTTTGGGCGTGGAGAGTGAAAGCACACGCGAATGCTGCGAGGAGAGTGGGTGTAATGTGCACCATTGTAACGATTGGGAAATATTCCGGGAAGACAGAATTTATAAATGGTCACGGGTAGTGGGAGTCTTTGGGTACGTCGCGTCAAGGGTCTGTCCTGACCATCTGTTCATAGTTTAACACGACATTACAGCTGCCAGGATTTTACATGAGCCGAATGAACATGAGAAGGGTTCCTGGCAACCTGCGGTTTAAACTCAACACTGGGGAGAAATTTACCACAAACGTGTGGATGAAGGCTTCTGAACGACTGGGACAGCGAACTATCATGGTAGATGTTCACATAGAATCCGCATTTGCCGACAAAAGTCGGACACAGATTTGAACAGTTAAGTAATCAAAGCGTCCGAGCCAAGGGCTTTGGCAGGACGGTAGCAGTCTAAGCGACTCAGCATGTTCTCTCCGCAACTGAACTTCGGCGAAAATTCTACCGGAATCGATTCTCGCGTCAGTAATACAGCCTCCTCTGTACTTGAAATCTGCGATGGTTCGCCTCGCCCAATGAGGCCGTGGAAGTACTAGTGAGTATATGTGAAATGAAGTAGGGGAGAGGGAAAGTTTGGGACCGCTAGTGGGCGCTCGGCTTGGACACGGATAGGAACTCGGACACAGACACAGACACGGAGTGGCGAATGACAAGATGCACAAAGGCATGTATTGATTCGCTCAGTGCCGTAGCATGCAGAGACAAACATAATTCTAACAGTATACACGAGTCTCGCGCTAAAGGAAGAGGTCAGCGTTCCGGGATGGTCTGATTCCGGACTGCTTGGGCAGCAAAATCAGCGACCACACCAGGTGTTGAAGTTCCGATCCCGTTGCTCGCTATCCTCGACGCAGGGGAACGGCGCCTAGACTGCTAGAACGGCTAACACGGTGAGTGCGGGTTCTCTCAGCAACTGTCAGCCGAGAGTTCAACATCTCGTCGCCGTCGGAAAAAAATAACCCGAAAAGCAAAATAAATGAAGCAAAAAATGAAGCACAGTATTGCACGAGGCTGAATGCACTGATACTTGTCGCGGATGCAACGGATTGTGCGACAGCTGCTACTCGGACGGGTGCTTTTTGCAACAGTCGCACGCACAGCGCGGGACCCGGCAGCATCAAGTGTGACACCAAGGGGAACCGAACCCCCGACATCCCGCTCCCGTAAATTGACGGTTGCGGCTGGTTTTACCACTCAACCATGGTGGACACAGAGGCTCTCCCTTTTTTTTTGGCCCACATAAATGCCATCGGCGCTAGATAGAAAGTTGCTTGAAAAATCTAAAGGTATAAAGTATGAAATTCATTTTCGAACTCCATGGCCTCGATTTCTGGCGCTACCTCCAGCAACCGTTGAACGTACTTGTTTGTGTTGATTCCGCGGAATCAGGTGGAATCGTTCTTTGCGACGACTTGGGGAAGGAGAAGGTTAATTAAGGGTTTTGATTGACAGAACGCGTCATTTAGAAATCACGAGCCAAAGACAACGAAGCCAAAACAGGTTGGTTCCCGCCACCACCTCCCGCTTTCGTCTTCCGCAGGCACCAAGCCCAGGAGGACACACCTCTCGCTATCACTCGAAATGCCGCCACAAATTGACATCAGGGCCGTTGTGCGCCAGGCCATGGTTGATTTCGTTTCCGCTCCCTATTCTCCGTACTACTCTGGCTCTCTTCCTCTGCTGGATGAAACACGAGTGCAGTTTGCTGTGGACAGGTATACCGACGAGTTCGAGGTTCTCGCCCAAAACCTCGCTCAGGAGGCCTACCGGAAACACGGAAAATCAGTACTGGAGCACGCCGCACTGCTAATCCTGGGAGACACCCTCCTGGATCAACCTGCAGGTTATCCGCATGTAAGGCCCATTTTTATAACAGAGAGCATGTGCTAACGCCAGTAACAGGTCATATTGGCTGCGTTATTTTCGGAAGATGTTTTGAGGCTCGTCGTGCACAAAATCGACGCGCGGCTCACGGAAGACGTCACAAGTGCACGCGAGGGCCTGTTCGCATGCATTGGCATCCATCTGGCCCACAATTGTTATGATCCAGCCAGGATTACGCCGCGGCTGAGGCCGCCGATCGCTACCCAGTTCAATGTAAGGCCAACTTTGTTTTCCATGCCAGAAATCGTTCTCCTTTGTTTCAGACTTCGCCGGCAAATCAAGGCGCATCGATGTTCACGCAGCGAGAAGACGCGAAGGCTGTTTGGGTGAGACTGATGACGGATCTACTCTCAGTGAGTCGAATCGTCATCGCAGCCCAGTGTGCTCTGGCACATGTATCAGAGTGTTTCCCCGCCTCGAACAATCGGACCGACTGAAGACCCGGTAGGAAGGAAGGAAGTGTATAACCCGCAGCGGTCCCATTGAGGAGCATACGGGGACTGTACCGACATACAAGTGGCCAACTACAGACATCCACCGAGCCCCATCCGTTCGAACACCATACAAGTCACCAGGACCGCATGGGTCTCACGAAACGAACAGAGTAGACGGGAATAGGAGTTACCGAACGAGATTATAACCTGCTGGAATAAACCGCTCCACCGAGTCGAAAACAGCCAATACATCGCACGCGTATTTTGCCAAGTGGTATGTATCACTGGGAACACCTACGCTCTAAAACTCACTAACAAATCATATGCAAAATTTCAACGGGCGTAATCTCTCCAGGAGTTTTTGGTATGGGTGCGGGATTCAAGCGGGAGGTACCTGAGGACGGCATTCTTCCCCAGGTGCGCATTAGCCTTCAACGCCATCCCTATGTTTAGCACGAATCCGTCGACAGCTCGAGGGCAATGTTCATGGCGGGACCACGCCAATTCAAGATCATGTGCAACAGCACCCGATCGCTGCCCAGTTCAATGTAAGGCCAAGTTTTATTTTCTATGCCAGAAATCGTTCTCTTTTGTTTCAGACTCCGCCGACAAATCAAAGCGCATCTGTGTACATGTAGAGAGAAGACGCTAAGGTTGTTTGGGTGGGACTTCTGATGGATCTAATCTCAGTGAATCGAATCATCATCGCAATCCAGTGTGCTCTGGCACATGCATCAGAGTGTCTCCCGGCCTCGAACAATCGAACCGACCGAAGACCCGGTATGTATCACCGGGAACGCCTACGCTCTAAAGCTCAGGAACGAATCATGTGGAATATTTAAACGGGCGCAAGCTCTCCAGGAGCTTCTGGTATGGGTGCGGGATTCAAGCGGGAGGGACCTGAGGACGGCATTCTTCCCCAGGTGCGCATTAGCCTTCAACGCCATCCCTATATTTAGCACGAATCCGTCGACAGCTCGAGGGCAATGTTCATGGCGGGACCACGCCAATTCAAGATCATGATGGAGCACGGGCCGGGAGTGTTCACCGTTCTCGGGTAGGGTTTTGACGCCGGAGAGTGGGGGAGGTCTGGCGCCGGTTTTCGTTGTGAGTTTTATTCGGCACCACTTCCTGTAACGCACTAATTGGGAGTAGTACGACCCGCTCAAGGCCTGCAAGAAGACATCAAAACGCGCCGTAGGTTACTATTTATTTCCTTCTGATCTAGAAACGCGCTTAATTTTCCCTCGAGGCCGGCGGGAGCGTTGCCAGCACTCAGAGTACGGAACGCCTTCCTTTGACACCTTCAAACAGGAAGTCTCAGACGACGGCTTCGCGTTGTATATCCATAGTCCGGCCTGATGGGGCGCTGCTCAATCCTAATTCCCTTGTCTTTTATCATGGCTTCATAATTCCAACTTCCGTCTTAGAAAATATGTTGTTTGGGGATGTACTACGATTTGTCTTAATGGGATGTTCCTGGTATCAATATATGGCGGATTTCTGTCTTTCCGGCGAAACGGTGAGGCGTTTTCAACCTCGAATCATTTCACTTCAGCCTCAGAGAACAGGCAAATTTGAGCGCTCCGAGGGTCCACAATGGCACATATGTACAACGCTGGCGTCTCTATGACATTTACAACCTTAAACATCGGTCCTCAAGTTTATTCAAACCAAACTATAATGTTGAGTTGAATATTAGACCAAAATGCAACTCAGGGCAATACCTGGATGCGAAACATAAATTCCCGTGCGAGGTCGCCGCCAAGGTGTCTGGTGGTGAAATTACTGAGCACTGGACTTGGATGAACATCAAGTACCAGTGATAAAGCGATGAAAAAAAATCAAACATGCCTGAAATGATTTGTGGATTGAGAATGAGGGATTTAAAACCAAGTCTTCCGCAACTTGAATATAGTATATATCTATGAGGAAAGCTAGTCAACTGTCATCGGCTTATCACAGGAAATGAGAACGATTCAGCCGAGTTCCAGCCCATTTTTGACTCTTGACCCCTGAGATGGAAGATACGAGGGTAAAAGCGGCAGAGTGCGCACTCATTTTCCAGCGGAATTGACAATTGGAAATGTTCGCGGCTTCAGAGTCCGGTCGAAGCGGCCCGGACTCCGTTATCAGCCTCCATGTGCCCATTTGTTTTTGCTTCCGAGCCGATTCCGAGCCTGTCAGTAGCTGTCAGTACATGTCACTGCCCATCAGTTCTTCAAACCTGCACTGCCCTTCAAACCTGCACTGCCCTTCGTCCCAGAAAGGAAAGAAGAAAGTCAAATGCTGTAGAAATCGGAGTTGACATAGCCAAACGACCTTCACAGCAATAAGACTATCCTCCATCTCTTTAAATACCGCGACGACTCACCGTCCTTTCGACTCGCTTTACCTCCTCCATCTCCTACGCCTATCATACCTCATACCTTCACGATCCTCATCGTGTGCCTATTTCATCGATGCTAAGCTCTTCTCTTCATTCAAGTCCAGAGTTTCCTCATCTTCGACGGCGACGACCGAGAATCTGAAATCCTACAAGGCAAGCAGCTCCAGTCATCCTATATTCCCTCCATTGAGATTGATTCTCCGCTGGCACACTTTCTCCCAGATATCTCCCAGATTGACCAAGAAACTGCCGATAATTTGGCGCATCAGATGCGCCTCCCGAAATACCATACGCTGATCAGCCGATTGGCGCCTGGCCTCCCTTCTGTTGCTCACGCCCCCGGCGTGACCTCCGTGGCTCGCGTCACTCTCCGGGCTCGCCGCCGCCCATCCACGGCCATCGTCAGGGCGGTGCTCCAACAGTTCTGGGGTCTTCCACAGCTGTTCTAATGCGGACGACAGTATGACATTGCATCCGGATTCAACAGCTTTTCTCCACTCACGCTTTCGATTTGACATCCACGGCTCGCTTGTGTACAATTTCATGGCCATTTTTTCAAAACTCCCTTCGAGCTTCAGGACTCGTCTTGGACAGAATGTAGGAAACTCCCAATATCCCCAATATCCGTCGCGATTATTTGTTCCTCATCCACTTTTTTCTTCGGTTTCTTCGGATCATTGAGGCCCAATTTTAACGCTGACTGTCTGGATGTACCAAGTCTGATGGGAACATTTCAACTTGAGAAGCGCAAGTCTTCAAAACTCTTCCACCGCCTCATCTACATTTCCATTCACTATCCTCCTCCCCTCACACCATGCCCCAGTCTGCTCCTCACGTATACCGTGGTCTGACATGTCACAAACATGGGGTCCCCCAATTTACACCGGAACCCAACCAACGTCTGCCCACTGATTACCAGGCAATCGGCGTCAGTATCGGCGATGTAGGCATTTGGCACAGAGGCTCCTTCGAAGTCCTCTTTAATACATGTCAACCGGTAACACATTCCATCAATGCTGCCCATGGTGTTCCCGAGGATTTTTCGGTCTTCCAGCTATACACTCGCGATATCTCTCAACGGCCATACCATTCCCCCGGGTCCATCATCGCGAGCACGAGAGTTTCTCAAGTGGCTTTTAATGTTGGAGCATCATCTGCAGTCAACCCGTGCGTTGCAATGACCTGAAAGCAAGTTCACTTTCTGACATCCCCCAGCTTCTTCCCGACAACCGTGGGCAGCAGTATCAGATTCAAATTTGAATCAGGACAGGGTGCGATCCTCGTACTTCCTGACGGGGCCTCTCGTCAAGACCTGCTACCGGATAAAACATTACGGGCACATGCTAGGAAGTATTCCCCTCAGTGGTATAGATATGCGCGGGAGCACACTGGTCCCTTGTTCGTTGTTACCGGCTGCGACAAAACGACTTCCTGGGGAATCGCAACTGCCTCGGCAACTTCCGGCGCAGTCGATATTTCGTTAAAATTTGCGGTGGTTGGAATCGCCGAGGGTACCCTATCCCCACTGTATCAATGGAGAGAGTTCGGGTCAGCCACAGTTCGAGTGTCGAAGGAAATGTCGCCAAGGACAGAAAATCAGTGCATCTTTATTCGGGGATTTTTTTGTGCCGAGAAGAATACCTTTTCTCACGTTTGTGACAAACAAAATTCTTTCGCGAGGGTTGGAGGGAGTGCTGGCCCGACGGATACATGACGGATTCCAGGGATATGGGATTGGTGCGAAAAGGACAGCAACGACGCATAGCATTCCGCAAGCAGAGTTGGAAGACGAGCAAGTGAGTGCCCAACTACATCAATAAAATAAAATCCAAATGACACAAATTGAACAGATTCCAGACGGTACAGAAGACAATGTAAATCAAGTTGTGGGTGCCCCCGAATTCTACAACATGACTTAATTGACTCAGGGAACAGAATTTCGAAATGCAGATTTTGCCCTGCGACTAGGAAAGATAGTATCAAGTAAACTACAGTGTGAAGGCGAGGTTCAGCATAGCCTAGGGTTAGGGTATTTTTTCTGTTTGTGATTTTCGTATCAAGTGGAAGGCTTTAACGGGACGGCCGGAATATACCTGCATACCATCTACCTCAGAGTGGTGGAATAAGGAAATAGAGCCTGTTGTTCGGATTTGAAACGCAACCATCAAACAGTAGTACCAGAGCTGTTGAAGCAAGAGCGATAGGACGCGGAAATAAGGCACTGCTTGAAAGACAGTAGCGAGACAGCTAACAATGCGAGAGAACAAAAGCTGTAAAACCGAGGATATACCCCTGAACATACTGAAGCTGTTGAATTAAATTAGAAAACGCGGAACGTGCAGGCAAGGCAGTGCGTTGGTAAAGGTATGTGGGACAAACTGGAGACCCCGAGTCGAAGTGGGGATATACAAAGACCAATGGCTGTGAGGGTATGGGGAAAGCTGAACTGAAATTATTCTGAGACAATTTAGAAAGTTGAAGCAATGGACAAGGATTTTCTTCACGAACATTCTCAGTGAAGAAAAGGTGTCAAATTGTCATACCATCTAACAGCAATCCCAGAGCTGTTCAATCGATGGCCTCAAGATGTAGCGGTGGGGCAGTGCCTGGCAGTGCGTTCAAAATGGCTGTGGAACAAGTAGGCTCGCGACGGATATTGGGGAATTGGGAGTTTCCTACATTCTGTCCAGGACGAGTCCTGAAGCTCGAAGGGAGTTTTGAAAAAATGGCCATGAAATTGTACACAAGCGAGCCGTGGATGTCAAATCGAAAGCGTGAGTGGAGAAAAGCTGTTGAATCCGGATGCAATGTCATACTGTCGTCCGCATTAGAACAGCTGTGGAAGACCCCAGAACTGTTGGAGCACCGCCCTGACGATGGCCGTGGATGGGCGGCGGCGAGCCCGGAGAGTGACGCGAGCCACGGAGGTCACGCCGGGGGCGTGAGCAACAGAAGGGGAGGCCAGGCGCCAATCGGCTGATCAGCGTATGGTATTTCGGGAGGCGCATCTGATGCGCCAAATTATCGGCAGTTTCTTGGTCAATCTGGGAGATATCTGGGAGAAAGTGTGCCAGCGGAGAATCAATCTCAATGGAGGGAATATAGGATGACTGGAGCTGCTTGCCTTGTAGGATTTCAGATTCTCGGTCGTCGCCGTCGAAGATGAGGAAACTCTGGACTTGAATGAAGAGAAGAGCTTAGCATCGATGAAATAGGCACACGATGAGGATCGTGAAGGTATGAGGTATGATAGGCGTAGGAGATGGAGGAGGTAAAGCGAGTCGAAAGGACGGTGAGTCGTCGCGGTATTTAAAGAGATGGAGGATAGTCTTATTGCTGTGAAGGTCGTTTGGCTATGTCAACTCCGATTTCTACAGCATTTGACTTTCTTCTTTCCTTTCTGGGACGAAGGGCAGTGCAGGTTTGAAGGGCAGTGCAGGTTTGAAGAACTGATGGGCAGTGACATGTACTGACAGCTACTGACAGGCTCGGAATCGGCTCGGAAGCAAAAACAAATGGGCACATGGAGGCTGATAACGGAGTCCGGGCCGCTTCGACCGGACTCTGAAGCCGCGAACATTTCCAATTGTCAATTCCGCTGGAAAATGAGTGCGCACTCTGCCGCTTTTACCCTCGTATCTTCCATCTCAGGGGTCAAGAGTCAAAAATGGGCTGGAACTCGGCTGAATCGTTCTCATTTCCTGTGATAAGCCGATGACAGTTGACTAGCTTTCCTCATAGATATATACTATATTCAAGTTGCGGAAGACTTGGTTTTAAATCCCTCATTCTCAATCCACAAATCATTTCAGGCATGTTTGATTTTTTTTCATCGCTTTATCACTGGTACTTGATGTTCATCCAAGTCCAGTGCTCAGTAATTTCACCACCAGACACCTTGGCGGCGACCTCGCACGGGAATTTATGTTTCGCATCCAGGTATTGCCCTGAGTTGCATTTTGGTCTAATATTCAACTCAACATTATAGTTTGGTTTGAATAAACTTGAGGACCGATGTTTAAGGTTGTAAATGTCATAGAGACGCCAGCGTTGTACATATGTGCCATTGTGGACCCTCGGAGCGCTCAAATTTGCCTGTTCTCTGAGGCTGAAGTGAAATGATTCGAGGTTGAAAACGCCTCACCGTTTCGCCGGAAAGACAGAAATCCGCCATATATTGATACCAGGAACATCCCATTAAGACAAATCGTAGTACATCCCCAAACAACATATTTTCTAAGACGGAAGTTGGAATTATGAAGCCATGATAAAAGACAAGGGAATTAGGATTGAGCAGCGCCCCATCAGGCCGGACTATGGATATACAACGCGAAGCCGTCGTCTGAGACTTCCTGTTTGAAGGTGTCAAAGGAAGGCGTTCCGTACTCTGAGTGCTGGCAACGCTCCCGCCGGCCTCGAGGGAAAATTAAGCGCGTTTCTAGATCAGAAGGAAATAAATAGTAACCTACGGCGCGTTTTGGTGTCTTCTTGCCGGCCTTGAGCGGGTCGTACTACTCCCAATTAGTGCGTTACAGGAAGTGGTGCCGAATAAAACTCACAAGAAAAGCCGGCGCCAGACCTCCCCCACTCTCCGGCGTCAAAACCCTACCCGAGAACGGTGAACACTCCGGCCCGTGCTCCATCATGATCTTGAATTGGCGTGGTCCCGCCATGAACATTGCCCTCGAGCTGTCGACGGATTCGTGCTAAATATAGGGATGGCGTTGAAGGCTAATGCGCACCTGGGGAAGAATGCCGTCCTCAGGTCCCTCCCGCTTGAATCCCGCACCCATACCAGAAGCTCCTGGAGAGCTTGCGCCCGTTTAAATATTCCACATGATTCGTTCCTGAGCTTTAGAGCGTAGGCGTTCCCGGTGATACATACCGGGTCTTCGGTCGGTTCGATTGTTCGAGGCCGGGAGACACTCTGATGCATGTGCCAGAGCACACTGGATTGCGATGATGATTCGATTCACTGAGATTAGATCCATCAGAAGTCCCACCCAAACAACCTTAGCGTCTTCTCTCTACATGTACACAGATGCGCTTTGATTTGTCGGCGGAGTCTGAAACAAAAGAGAACGATTTCTGGCATAGAAAATAAAACTTGGCCTTACATTGAACTGGGCAGCGATCGGGTGCTGTTGCACAGCCCGCGAGTTCAACAGAAACTGGTGCTCTGCGCGTTGAAGATGAGAGTTTTGTTCCAAATTCCCGCTGGTGGACGTACCTGAAGCGATCCGTTTGTCGCTGTCGCCGGCTTTATTTGTGTTTCTATGGCTTTTGTTGTTTCGGAATGAGAGTAGACGCATAGCGGTGGGCAATAGACGCACGAAATTGACTCAACGAAGGTACTCATGACGTTGTTGGCGAGGAGTCGCGCGTCGACTCCATGAGGGTGAGAATCTCCTCCGAAAGCACAGTATTTTGAATTGTCTTTGGATGAATCCTTTGCGTCAAATGATATTTGGCGTACGATGAAACGAGATGCACGTGAAAGAGATTAGAAGGCTTGTCTAGCAGCTTCTCGTCCAACACCGGCAGCATTACATGCTCAAGGGTTGGACTTTCCAAGTTTCCGGTAGCCTTCTCGCGCAATCAACAACTGAGCAGATGCTTCGACGTCATCGCTAGAGTTATCCATGTACTTCGCCAGTGATGGTTCCTTCATCTAAGGGAGAGGGCGAGGTTGATAGTGCGAGTCAGGGCATAATATGAACCGGGTCAAGGCTTCCAGGATCTCGGTTTCGCTTTCTGGTCTGTTTTTTGGCATTTGGCGAGATGGCGAAGTCAGAGCGTGTTTCGAGCTGAGTAGCGGCAAGAGCGGGAGGTCGTGGCAGGAAGTCTTTGGTTTCAAGAGGTGGGCGGCCAAAAAATCCGATGAATCAACCAGGTTTCCGATCTCCGGTCCGAGCCTCCGGAAGACTTCGTATTTTCCGTTTTGCTCCCTCAATCCTGCCGCTATGAAAATTCTGACATACAAAACCCCCCCCATTTTCGTATCCTCCCTACCAGGCTAGATACTTTCTGGTTCAAACAATCTTATGCTCTCCGACTTGCCTTTTTGGATCAGGAATCTTGCGACCTCAATATCTCACGAGGAAGGCCTCCCGCACCAATTTGGGGTATTCCAGGGGGGTATTACAGTGGTATTGGCTATTTATTAGTATATTTATCGATATTTTTTGGATGAGCGGTTCGTGAGATCGGCGCTTCGGAGAAATTGAAACCTCTCTCACAGGAAGATGAGGGTTCACAAAAATATTCTTCGGTGTGAAAACAGACGTTGGAATACATCCGATTTAGAAAAGAGGTTGATTTCAAAAAATTGTGTTATGCCCACCTCTTGTTTGGTTTTGTTTCGCTTTCGAAGCGAAAAAATCACGAGCCAACTTGGCTCGTGATTTTAAATGACGCGTCCTGTCAATCAGAGCTCTACCTTCTCTTTCCCCAAGGGTTTTTTTTTCCATTGTACTGGGTGTCCGAAGAAGGAGAACAAATGGGAAATGGGATTTTTTTTTCGAAAGTACGGCGATCAGTACGGCGATCGGTATGGCGATTGGTACGGCGATCGCCATGCGGTCATGTAATCTAATCCGGCATGTCGGCAAATTTACAGAAACCCCTCTTGTCCTCTCCCACTATGGCATTACACACCAGCAGCCACACTCGAGCTGCTGAGTTGTCCAGTTCCCAACTCTGTGACACATTGGCTTTATTTTTTTATTTTTTATTTCTTTTCCTCAAATTTCTTAGGGTCAATAAGCATCGACGATGGCCGCCAGTTGAACGGGTGATGTGGCGGGGAAACAGGCGGGAATACCTGCCTGAGGCACATAGATGGTGTGATGATCAACGGATGTCGGGTAACATTGAAGCGTGAGGCGGGCCGCCAGTAGCATGTTGTAATTAATTATTCATGATGACCTGCCTTTTTCTTCCAATAACAATAATGCATCCCGGGCTACCGGTGGTATTGCACTGGGACCTATTTTTTGTAGTAGGATAAGTTGTAGAAGGCACCAGGCAAATATTCGAATACAGTAATGTGACCCCTAATACGTTGCTTGGCCGAGATCAATTTAAAATGCTGATCTGCCGCCGTACTTGCCGCCGTACCATCCGCCGTACTAATCCCCGGACTTCCCATATCCCATTCTTTCACCGAAGAAGGAAATGCGAAAAAAGAAATCAAAAAAGGAAAGAGGAGGAGAGAAAAGGAGATTTTAGGATTCAAACTCGCACCATTTCTGTGGTATCAAGAAAGTTTCGGAAGGCGCATTTACATGTTCAAACTAATACACGAATATGTGCTAGACAGCCTAGACACATCCACCTTGTTGATATGTACATTTATTCCCTCCATCGACCCCTCTGCAACCAGTAAGACGTTGGCACCGTTTGCACGGCACGGTGCATGGGGCCGGACAACTATAAATATTGCTTTGGCCCGGGCACGTACTTTGGTGACACCGCCGGCAAGTACGCATCTTATTTTTGCGCTTGTCTTCAGGTACAACTCGACGCCTCGTCGGCAGAGTTGATGTTGGAATCCCTTCCGACAGGGTTGTCGAGTGTGGGGTGTGTGTCAACAGCTGGGTCTGAATCTGGATTTTGAGGCTGGAATTCACTGTTTGAAACAATGGTCAAAATCTTTTATCCCGAAAAAATGCACGGTAAATACCTGGTGTTCCCAAGTCTAGGATCGTCACTTCTGGGATTAGGTGACGGTCTGCACTTGTCAGGACGGTGTCTGTGGTTCACGCGTAGCAGTCGCGCTCGTCTCCGGCAAGTCCTGCTGATGGAAGTTCGAGGACCGTACCACAATTCGGGGATGCTATAAATTATCAGTGCACGCCTCCAAGCTTGCCGCGACAACTTGGCATACCAGCAAGAGCTTCACGTTCTATTCGTGTGATCTCTTCAAGCTCTTCGGGCTCCCACTCATTGTAAAAGGCCCCAAATTCGTCCTCGGCATCCACTGAGCCACTTGGGACAGCAGCCGTAGCACTTGTGCTTGTCATGCAGTCACCTGTGCTTGTGGTGCCGTTTGGTGCAGAGACAGCATTTGCGCGATGGACCACGGGTTAGACTGGTGTTCTGCAAGAAGTTTGCGCCGTTTCTTTGGCTTCTTGGAGGTAGCCCGGGTCTCATGGTTGTCAGACTTGTCTGAAATTGTAAAACTGGTCACAATCAATGTATTCCGAGATTCAAAGCCTGACACACCATCGAAAGCTGCATTTTTTGGTGGACGTCCATGGCGAAGAGCACCGGCAACACGAGGTTTATCCTTTGAACCTCTTGGTTTCCACGAGGAGGCATAAGTTGTGTAACTGATGTACAGCAAGAATTCCGATATTGTCAACGCGATTTTACACGTCTTTCAGAGGAACGGGTACACAGAAGAGAAGCAAAGCAATTCAGACTTGATTTGGTAGCCCAAAGAGTATTCTTGGTATGCAGAGATAGAGGATGCGACTCGCCAGAGACAAAGGCAGATAATTTGTCACGTGCAAAATTATCTGTCAGCCGCAAAATTATCTGCCATCCGCCGATTTTGAAGCACACAAATCAGATATAGATATTCTGAACCGGTAGACCTTTGAGATATCATTTCATATGCATTGTCGATTTTTTGATGCAATTTAGAGTTTGAGATTCCCACTATATACAGCAAATACACCAAGCCATGGCAGATAAACGTACAGCCACTGGCAGATAATACCCAGCTGATCCAATCATAAACCCCCCAAGGGGCGCGGCGCGAAGATTGATTCCACGGAACCAAAGTGTGCGTGGGACAGAAAGGGGTAGACGGAGCGCAGTTCACTGATGTTAAGGCGGAATTTGAGAAATTGGAAGTGCGTACCCCAGATTTTTCAATTACAGGAATTCCTGAAAATAATGGCACTGATCGGAATTTTTTTGCGCTTCCCAAAAAGGAAAAAATCCCTTTCCCACATTCTTTTGCCCAATCCAGTCCGCACTCCTGGACAGGGTGAATTTCCTATTTGAGAAGAGAAAAAAAAAACGATCATTGTCATTATTTTCAGGAATTCCTGTAAGGTTCCCTCCGGCACCAATGGCACATATGTGGCAAAAAACAGCGAATCTCCGTGTTCACCATGGTTTAGTGGTAAAGCCACGCGCAACCGTCAAAATCATCAGAAGTGCGCAGTCGGGGGTTCGATTCCTCTTGGTGGCACTCTTGAGGGGCCGGGTCCCAAGCTTGTGCGTGCAATTGTTGTGAAAGTAGTCATGAGTAGCAACCGTTGCACAATCGCATCGCACTCGCGAGCAGTGATAGTGAGGGCATTCCCTTTGTGCAGTGCTACGCTTGGCATTCTTTTTCCTCACTTTCATCGTTTTGGTCATTTTGCGATAAAACTTTACATCGCAAATGGAGTTTTGCATTCCATGCGTTGATAGTCCACCATTTAAGTAAAGGTAGCAAACCCTTCACTCGGAAATCACAGAAGCTCGCACAAGCGGGTAGGGTATCTACGGGAACCAATTTCACCAAGTGAAGCAAAAATTCGAACAAGTTGAGACTAAGTAAGGCACAATGGGAGAAAATATGAGGTAATAGATGCCGGAACTCGAATGTAATGTCGGAAAAATGCCAATTTGCTCATAACAGATCAAGACAGCTTGCTGTCTTGAGAGCTCTTATAACCCAACCCACCTTTGATCATTACAGTTGTTTCAAGAAAATTGTCTGGTTTTTGATTGAGTGGTGCTGCTCGATTTTTGTTTACCTTTGATTGCCTTTGACTTACCTCAGCTCCACAATATAAGCAACAATGCACATGTCTTGGGCAAGAAAAAGGATCTAATGCTTTGCTTGTTCCACACTTTTCACCTGAATCAACATGACATGCCCTTGACCTCGGAGTCTGCACCAGTACAGTTGAAGAAGTCGTGGCATAGTTGGGTAAATATAGCACTGTGGAGCACAATGATGACTCAGCAAGGTTGCAGTAAGGACTTGAGAGCAATCAGAGGTAAACAAAAATTGAGCAGCACCACTTGATCAAAACCGGACAATTTTCTTGAAACAGCTGTAGTGGTCTTGAGGCGTTATCAGCCAGGGGGGTAACAATAAGCAGTCTTGACAAGTTATAAGCCCAAAAGCCCAAAGGAGGTGCAGCACCGTAGGGTGCTTGTCTTCATTCTGCACCTCATAGTGTGCCTATCATCTTATTGAGTGAAGATACACCCAAGTTGAGCACATGCATCAGGAAGATGCTCCTTTGGCAATTAGGCCAGATTGCCCCAAATTTTGGGGTAATCCGGCCAGATTACCCCTCTTACCATCATTAGCTTTCTAGTGACGTTGAAAATAAATTAGGAGTAATTGAAGCTAAATTAGCCAGCCTTTCCAACACTTACCTGGAGTCTGCCACGCCATTAGCTGCTGAAACTCTCTTCAATTGGGGCAGGGATTGCAATGTGAAAACATAACAATCATATTCATAGTAGCTACTGTACATAGAAAGATATTCTACAAAGCTCTACACGATATCCCTATATATTTATCCTACACTTGCGGCCTACAGGAAAGGATCAGCAAAGGATTATTGGACAAAAGAACATAAAACATACATACAGTTGCAGCAAAATCAAATGAATTGCCTTTTTAGGAAAATATGATCAATTTCACTTTTTTTTCACCATGAAACCCAGTGCTAATAAGCTCTATGGCCAAGGGAAGCATACTGGTCACCTGATTAGTACTCTAGAATTTCCTCAGACATACCACAGCTGTCATTATCTCAGGAGTACACCATTAATTTTCAACAAGCATTCCGTTATCATGTTGGCTCAATGAAGGTAAATAACATGTTTGTATCCAGAAAGACCATCCCACACCCTAAATCATCTTCACCTCACATATCTGTATCATTTCTGCTGGCTGTACAACCCTATGAGGATGCTGCATTGTCAAATTGATTGTATTTTCCTAAAATGGCAATTCATTTGATTTTGCCGCAACTGTAGACATGCCACCGGAACAATGCAACATGCGAGATGAAGGCGTGAAAGATAGTCAATACACACCTACCTTATACATTGATGCTGGTCCACCAATCGTGAAAAAGGAATATTGATCAGTGTAGACAGAACCTGAGCGTTAACAGCGGTAAGTAAAGGATAATGATCTGGCAGGGAAAACTCACCGGCACAAAGGGGAATTGTGAGGCGATTCTTGCAATTGAATGAAGGGCGGCAACCTAGAAATACAAGTGAGCTCATGGATATGGAACAGGGGAGAGGACGTACACTCGGCGCAAGTGTCAATTCAGCTCCATTAACTGGATCATCAGTCAACGAGCAAAGATGGTGGGAAGGATGTAATGTGACCATTGTGAAGGGCGTGTGGTGAGGTGGGCTGATGTTACCTTGCAACAAGGTCACGTAAAGGCAGTGCATTCGCCATGTCTATCAGCATGCGTGATGATTATTGAACTCTGAGGCCTTGGCGGAAATTCAGTACAAGAAAGGTGCAATTGAAGAGCACGACATACCTGTTTGCCGCTCTGGAGTTTGTCTGTGTCCATACTCTTGTGTTGACACCCAGCCATGCAAGAGGGAGAGCCCATCACAAACGCAAGTGCACTGCGAAATGGAAAGAGGTTGAGCTGCAGGACACGCTGTGCGAGAACCAGCAAACTGTCAGCCTGACAGCGGGGACACCACAGATCGAGATCGGGCCTACAAATGCACCAATAAAATAAAATGTATCGCCACTGGAGGACACAGATGAGTGGATTGTGGTGGTGCTGGAATGGGGACATACCAGTGAGCACCTGTGCCGGCATTCATCGTCCTTGTCATTCAGGGTATGCACCTACCAGTCAGATGGCACATCGTGAAGAACAGATGAAATGCCATATTTCCTTACTCAAGATGGCACTGAGTTTGCTAGAGGCAGGCGAAGTGGGGCAGGGATCTGACATGTGGGTAGGTAAATAACGGTCTAGGGTAATCAAAAGACATAACGGACAAAGAATGTGGGTGTGAACACTTTGCTATAGTTTACAAGAACTGAGGAGACACGGAAGAGTGCTGAAAAGTCGATGGCAGTGGGCGATGAAGTGGGAAGAAGAGAGAGTTGTTGATGCATGTTGTGTGTCCTTCCAAATCCAGACATCAACCACTTTTCCGATGGCACGTGTGTGGTCCGTGCATGGGTGCATGGGCTGGCACATTAGGGCCGGTGCCTCGGCAACGGACTTAGACATTTCAACCGTGTTTCAATTTTTTTTTTGCTATCCCTTCTGGCATGTGCCAAACCATTGCACTCATCCTGTTCCCACCTATGATCTGATGTGATTTTCCTCTTTTCCCACCTCATAAAAAGGCCATGACCATCTTGCAACAAGGCAATACTGGCAATCCATCTAATTTGGCCATCTTCCTCCAAATTACCCTAATTTGACAGGCAGGAACCAAATTTCCCCTAAATTAGGATGGGAGGTTTTTCCTGATGCAGAGGCCAATTTTTGGAGTCAACACCAAGTCCTGTTAGTTGGATGACGGCAGTTTGATTGCAATCAGAACTCTTGCCCAGTTTCCCACACTACACCACTTGCTTTCAACCACCACCATGATTCCGCAGCCGACAATGGTGCACCTGCCAAACACCTCTCTGTATGTCATTCAAGATGTCTAGGTGTGCTATGGCATCTCTGCCACATCGTAGCTGACATAGTAACCCAGATACTGCTGATGCTTTCCTTCGTGCTCATTCGGAGTCCTCGCTCCGATCCAGGCTTCTGTAATGTGTTTTGTCAGTCATCTCTCAAGGTACGCTAAATTCTCAATTCATATCCAGGCCTCCCCAGCCCAACGCCAATGGCTGTGCAGATTGCCAGTGTATGGTTGCTATCCGTGGGAACACCTCTGTGTGTGATATTTCTTCTCTGATTCCGGCATCTGCTAATGACACTCAGGTCCTTTTTCTCCCTTAACAACACTCCTGGCCAGATGTGACTTGAATATGTCAAGAAAACAAGATACTCAAGGGCTCACTTTGGACAGCTCTCATTTCAGCAACCGTGTGTGGTCGGATCATGAGGAAATGGAGGCCCTGGGTCAGGGTAATCTCAGGACGCATAGCTGAGTATGCCCACTACATCGGATGGAAGTAGAGACTCTGTATTAGATAGGAATTAAAGTGCTATTTTTTTTTTCACTGCCGTGTTCCCTGCTGCATATGACTGCTCATGACTGCATCACGTGCAGCTCATGACCATTTATCTGCCTCCAGTGTTCGTTATAAGCAGCCTTCTGCATATGCTAATTATAACTGCCCATCACAGCTGATGAGTCGTTTTGAGCAGATTGGTGTTTTGCCGACAAACTCTGCGTCTCAAATAGGCTTCACTTTCCATGCGTCAACAGTCACAATAAAATTAAAGCTGTCCAAAGCTTTAAAACTGCGCTCTGGGTAAATCAGCCCCAGAGTTATGGAAAGCACAGTTTACATGGTCACCGAGTGATGTTTTGACACTGAGAGGCTTTCAAATCAAGGATAGGATGCTAGGTGCCAAGTGGCTGAGCATCCACTTGTGTTGAAATAAATGTAGCCATTGCCTTTGCTCAGGAATAGTAGATACCCCATGTAAGCGCGCAGGGGAGTTACGGAACAAATCTACCCAAGTGAAGCAAAAATCCGAACAAGCGGAGAGTAAGTTTGGCACAGGATGAAATATGAGAAGAAACTCAAGTGACTGTAGCAGAAGATTTGCTGCTTTGCTGTGCCAGGCAGTGGCGCTGATGATAGTGTGAGATGAACTTAGGACTCCAATATTTGGTGTGGTCATTCAACTTGTGCCCCCCAAGCAGCGTAAACAGAGTTGTGCTGAAAGGAATTACACCATTCAAAACAGGAGAAGACCCCAGGGCTCCTCAATTAAGCACTCACCTCTTCATTTAGTGCAGGACTCGCGTATGCCCACTGGTACTTTCACGGGATCATCGGGCAAACCATCTTAAGGCACTTGCAATTATGTTTCAACCACTGGGTTTGTTGATTCAGGCGGCATTATCGGGGGAGTTGCCTTGGATCCAAGAAATCCGCAATTCATCGTGTTCACCGGCTCAGCAATCTAAGCACCAGTATACGACATGCTCTACTTTAAACTTTTCAGATAAGTTCTTCGCCCTGGCAGTTGTTCATTATTACATCTCCCAACATGTCCACAGTTCTCATACTCCCTGACACCTTGCACTCCTAGCCCTGGCCACGCCATCTTAATCCCCACTATGAGAAGTGCATCAGCAAAACCTGATTTTTGCTGTAGTAGCCGTAGTTACATGTAGTTATGTGTAGTTACCCGTAGTTAGGTGTAGTTGCCTGTAGTTTTCGGTCATCTACGTAGTTCTACATACTTCTCTGTGTATTTAGAGTATGGTTCTCATGGATTTCCAGTGCAATAAGCTTATGGCCAAACTGCCTTACAGCTGTTTTGTAAATAATATACGGGTTTCGTAAATTGTGGATACTCGATTTGTGCTTACCTCTGTTTGCAAAAGTGTCATTGGCTAGAGTGGCTCCACAATGCGGTACACTGTTCCTGCTCGCATTATGCTGCAACTCGGGCCATTCAGCATAGATGGCCGACTAGTCATCTTCAATGTTATCAGAATGTACCTAGTTGTGGCCTTGCGAAGTCCAGCAGGGTTTCACAAAAGACCAACACCATTCGGCAGTGGCTCAGAGGTGTGGAGCCGGGGACGCAACAGCAAACAGAGGTAAGCACAAATCGAGCATCCACAATTTACGAAACCCGTATATTATTTACAAAACGGCTGTACCCTCGAGTTGTTTTCAACTTGTCTACACGTAACAGGCACGTGTCGCGTGACCTGACACGCCAAAAAATTGACGCATTGCGACAGCATTCTGATCCCTATCGAGACAATTTTCTCTCGTCTGTCTCAGGAAATCTCATTCAACTAATAAGTATGTAGCGTAATTCTGACACCCACATCTATAGTACTACATCGCTAGATATGGTTAAATATTCAGACATGAATCCGGAATCCAGAATTGGCTTTGGGGAATGAACCCCATGTATGAGGCCAGGGAGCAGGGAGCGCCCTGACATGCAAACAGAGGAGTATGGCTGGATGGCTCAGGAAACATGGATAGGGTTTGGCACGGGTGGTACTGCGGGTGGATCGGCCTGGAACCCCACCCGTGGCCAAACAGGTATGGTTCGACAGGTATACAACCGTGGTAGAAGCTTCACCACTGCAGTTGCCACTACCGTAGTATACCGTCAATTAACCGCAGTATAGACCGCGGGTGGTAACTCAGATTGGGGCCATGGTAGCATTATACCCAATTATTTAATTTCATTTTCCTTCAGACATACATGCAATGGGGATTTCAAACATCATTGATTGAGAAATGTCTATGAGATACCATTCCAACTAGTATATCTCAATTCTTCAGTACTGGTCATGCGGCAGCCTGGTTGCCCAACTTGCCCCATGCTTTCCGCTCACTGTCACTGGATCCCAGACCTGTACCCGCACCCGTAACACCACGGTAATTCAGGATACCGTGCCGAACACTAAAAATGGATCAGGTGGAGCAAGTGAATATGGAAGAGAAAATCAAAGTCAAAAATCTGAGTGGCTACTAGTTGTCAAGCACGTGTGGGTCTTGATTTGGCACCTGCTGTGTGCCGTCTGAGTGGGTCATCATGTGCCGAGCCTGAGAGAATAAACCTGGCAAATTGTGTAGAAAGATCTTCGGAAATTGGTGTGTGTGCATGCGCTCGGATCGTGCGCACGGGATCGCGGTTTGCGGGGGTTTGTTGGCAGCATGCAAGGTGGCGAGTTGGTGCTGGCATTGGGGCTATCGTGCAGATGACCAGGTCTAACAGTGGAGATCCAAGCTCGTCATGATTTGCATGCAGTGCCAACAAATCCTCTCCTCCTTGTAAATGCCAAGCATGCGCAACTGTACGGCAGCCAATGTGCACCATGGGCGGTGAGCAGTGTTCAAGATGACGAATGTTATGGGCAACCTACCTCCATGTGCAGATTTCCACTCGCCATTCCTTTCTCGATTCCACCAGATGAACGGGCTGATTGAGGTGAGTCTCACATGTCTTGATTTACATGTGACTTGCTTTCCAGCGGGGTTCTTGACTATCGGGAGGCATGCCGTAGCTGATTCGGGTCCCTTTCAAGCCATGTAATTCAGCGAGGGGAAGAGTTGATCATTGCCGGTGGTTTTTGCTGGTGCCTTGCGCCAGGCTGCCCAGGCGTGTCATGGAGCCGGCAAGCGATGGATGAGAATGCATTGGAGTAGATTGTGTGGGACCGGTGTTGGGGCACTGGGGCCCAGATTCAGGTGCGCGGCCAAAGTTGGATGTTGGTGGACTTGGCGTGCAGAGCTGTGGACAGAATGTACGTGCACATGGATCGAAATGTCTAAATATTTGGCCATGGTTCATCTTCCCTTCCACCTTGACCACCACCATCTCTCCACTATCTTGCCCATTCCTTTCAAACTCCTTTCCTCCCTTTGTCTCTCTCCCTTGTGGCTGTCCCCCTGTGGTCCTCTGAATGCCCCGATGCCTTAAATTTCAAGTTTCGAGCCCAAACTTGTTGCCACCGCTCCCAAACCTGTCGCCACTCCATAACTGGCGGCCAACACCTTCAAAATTGTTGCTATTGCCCATGAAATTGTTGCCACTGCCCTCAAAGTCATTACCACGGCCTGCAAAGTTATACCAACCAAGCCACCATCTCGCATGATGGATGTATGGCAATGACAGGTCTAAGCTGCAAGGAGGTCGGATTGTAGGCTTGTTCCGTTGGACTGTACATTTATGTTTTTTTATATCTATCTTTCTCTGTGCTGACTTGCACCCTTGCTTGCCGCTTACATACCGACCTTCTTGTTGCCATTTGAGTCTGAGGATGCTAATGTATGTTATCCAGCTGTTTCTTTCTATACCTTATATCTGACTGTACTTTGAGCCATCGCTACTCGGCCCATGGCCTTTAGCAGGAGTCCCCTGCTCATGCTGTAGTCGGGCGTCTGTGAGACCTGATGACAAGGTGCGTCTATGCTCGCTATGCAGCTATGATTTTTGCTCACCACCTTACATACTCTTTGCGTCGCTCTCTGTAGTACTGCAAGGGTCATGTTTCTCCCTTCTCGGCCTTGAATATAATCCGAATGCTGACGCTGCCCTCTTCTCTTCATAGCTCTACACATACTACTGCTTCATATACCACGACAATGTGTCCCTCCCCCTAACCTGTACATGTCACCACCATGCCTGTCAACAACTACCCAATGTACCAGAACCTCGCAGTCTTAGACGTGGCAATGATGGGCGGCAAATTACCAGGTCGGGCTCGATGGGTTAGTGGAGTTTTATTAGTTGCCAATTAAATGTGTATGTCTCTCCTTGCTTTAATAGCTTTGTGGGCTAATCCAAGCTGTAGATGTGTGCAAGCATTATGGCATTGATCAATATGCTGCTTTTGGTGGGTTGGCCTGGCCTCTTTGGTAGTCCTGTGCTGGCTACAGGGGTGCATCACTCATTCCGAGCCCTCAATTTGCCTTCACCCTGGTGCTGACTTTGACTTTGGCATACCTAGGGTGCGTCGATGGCGGACATCTACCCATTGAGTCAGCATCCGTATGTTATCGGGATCTGGGTGCTTGGTGCCATCGCCGGACCCATTACTGGCCCCATTATCGGTGGATTCACTGCTCAGGTGAGCTTTCAATGTGTAGCTTGTTAAAAACATTATTAATCCGCCTCGTTTGTTTTATAGGCCGAATCATGGTGCTGGCCCATCCTGGAGCTGCTATGGATTTCTGCATTCTCACTGATCTTCTGGACCGCAACTGTTAGCAAGGTGGTGTGTGACACTCTTGTGCTGCCGCTGTCATACAGGGAAAATGTTTCCCTTGAAGTTGAAGTGCAAAGGCTTCTGAAAAAATTGGGAGGACGAATATTTTGGAAAAGGGGGCAGAGTCAGCTGAGATGACTCACAGTGAGTCATGTGAGTCATGTGTCCAAGTCAGTGCGAGTCATTATGAGTCAGAAGGTTTTGAGTCAGGGCGACTCACTCTCATTGAGTCGCCCTAACTGACTCAGAGTAAAGACTATATAAAGGGCAGAGGATGTTGTAGATACCCTTGGATTCCCCCTTGTACTATCGGGTAGTCAATATTGATTTCTTACGCTTACTCATCCGTGTGCTTGAGTTGCTGAGTCTACTGAGAACTGCTGCTGACATTGTGACTAAAATACTAGTCACCCCTGCTGAGAATACTGCTGCTGCCGCTGTTGTTGTGATCTTTGCTGACTAAGCAAATTTCCTAAGCCGTCTGAACTACTCCGAAATCCTTGAAAAGGCAATTGTTGGAGTACATTAGAACCACTTAGGTTTCTTTCGAATAAAGTCATTTCCAAAGGATCTAAGGGAAACTAAATTTCCACCGCACACCGCTCATACTCTCGATAGAGCCCGTGCTATTGTTCGCCAACGTGTATCTGGGCTTTGTCTGTAAGTGGTTCTGCCTTGTTGAGATAAGATACTGTCTGCTGACACTGGCCCTACTTAGACACCGTCTTCTATCTGTGGTTCGAAGCCTTCCCATTGGTATTTGGCAGGATCTACC
Source organism: Mycena venus (assembly GCA_014462655.1). Taxonomy (NCBI): domain Eukaryota; kingdom Fungi; phylum Basidiomycota; class Agaricomycetes; order Agaricales; family Mycenaceae; genus Glaucomycena; species Glaucomycena venus. Next base: position 3,878,029 of record JACAZI010000007.1, on the reverse strand, counting down.
ACTCTAATGAGGGGCTCAGCGGATTGCCTTTCCTGGGCTTCCTGGTGTCGGGCACCCTGACCGTAAGCAGCCCTCAAATGTATTTTTACTATCACATGGCTAATGATATGTGTATATGTAGTACACAGCGTACTGTCTCTATCAGATGTACCACATTGTGCTGTGGTACGCCCGTGTGGCTGCTGCTGGCAAGGATGTGCCACCTGAAATCAAATGGAAATCAGTCTCATGGCGAACATCTTCATCCTGACGAGCGTCTTGATATTCGGCTTCGCCTCCAAGACGACCATTCACTGGTCAGTACTACCTTCACCAGTGGTCTCTACCCCGTGGCTGATAGTCCTCACTCTCCTCACAGGATTGTGCCAGTCATCGGCACTGCGACCCACCTCCCTGGGATCTATCTAATATTACAGAACATCATCATGTACATCACAACTGCCTACCTCGAGCACAGTGCGCAGGTTTTGGCCGCCAACGACTTATTCTGATCATCGATTGCATCCGTCTTCCCGTTTATAATTTATCCCTACTCTGTGTCTCACCACACCAAATTACCTCCAGCCTCTTTGGGCAGGCGTTCTTCAGCAACTTGGGGCTCAGCTGTACTCGCAGGGATCTCCTTTTTCCTCACGGCAGTTTATTGGGTATGTCTTCAATTAGTCCTCTGCTATTATCATGTTCATACTAGTTTCCCGTTTTTCTTCTTCAAGCTGTTATTTAGATACACGCACATACTACGGCATAACTATGCAAGAGATCCAAGCATGCGATTGGTGGCTAGATGGGCTAGCAGGGTCGGGGCTTATGTATATTATTGATTCAATGGAATTCTTTCTCCGTCTTCCTTTTGTGTGCTCTATTGTGCAGTGATTCATGCTATGTGACAGGAATACCATTTTTTTCGGTGCCAGGCAGTACGAGTGAACTAGGGAAAAATACAGTGAACTACAGGGAAATACAGTGAACTACATAGAACTACAAAGAACTACATAGAACGGCCTGAACTACAGAGTTCTACACAGGGGGTACCCTTGCTACAGGTACTACAGCTACTACAGGGCTACGTAGTGCTACATAGCGCTATGTAGTACTACGTAGCTCACCCAGGTTTTGCTGATGTGTAAGAAGGAGTCCTCAGCCTGGTGTGAAGGTTTCAAGGCATTTGACACGAAGGCGCAGAAGACTTTCGACCGCTGTGATTTCAGTGGGTTAAATTTGATGAATGTCCTCGAGACTAATGCGATGCGCCCAAAGATCTCCTGGCGGCTTTGGCTTATCCGCTCCTTAACAAAGGTATGGGCACAAAGTTGTATGAAATTTTGGCTCATTGTTTCCAGAGGGATGTAGAGTCAGATGCAATATGATGAACCTGGTCTTCCTCATCGACAAGCACACCGATGAGACAGCACACCGCCAAGTATGCGTCATCTAGCTATTTTTGTGCTCACAAACACATATTATAAGAGTTGCAAGGTAGTTTCTGGTAGTACTATCACTAGTACTCTGGACTTCTGTTCGGTGATACAAAGGAGAGTCAGAGTGAGCTCCGAGCTGCTGATTGTAGTGTATAGACGAGGTCTAGCATATTCTGCAGGCGATCGCTCTTACACATAAGAGGAGATAAATACCCAAAAGCCCCAGAAGTCATCATTCGGATGTTGTATCCTACAATAGAGGACCAACGACTGCACAGAGGAAGTCTTTGGAGACTTACAGAATCATAGCGAGTTGATTGCAGGCTAAGGGAAGTGGCTGCAGGTGGTATACATAGGCCGCGGGCCATTCACCCAACCAGACGATAGGCCGCGAGGGGCAAGGTAGTTGCCCGCGGACCGTGTCAAAGCAGCAGAGAACAGTTACAGAGGAGATCTATGAAGAGAGAGTGCATGTGGGGAGACGCGTCGCGTCCCTAGTGACAAGCAGAGACACATAGAGTGGAGCAATGGGATTTATTCCATTGGACCAGAGTTCAGAGTGGGATCGTGGGCACAGACCGACAAGGAACGGACCTGCGGGCTCCCTTTGACAATAGCAGTATTATTCTAGAGGGCGGATTCAACTCTGTGCCCAGAGGTTCTAGGCCCGTGGTTGCAGATGGCAGCCCGCGGCACCTACCATATACCCAAATGAGGACGTGAGAACAATGTGAAGGGTTTCTCTTGGCCTGTGATGACGCATCAGATACGCATGGACATCTTTTGTTTTCTTTTGTTTTCACTCTCTGTTTTTCACATGTAAATCTATATTCTAGTAGTATAAATAGGGCTCGAGGACCCCGCGGAAAGCCAGTACACCACAGCGGACATTGTTGCGGTTGTTCTCAGGCCAACTCGCGGAGAGTAGTATCTACCTCTGTTTGTAGTGTGTCTATAAATCGAAGTTTGGTTGTTGGCTCTAGTTCAGTTCGAGTTAAGAAGTTAAGCTTCACGTTGTCGACCCCGCAGGCAGTCTTCACGTACAAAAGAGAGGTTTACCTACCTGAGTGGGCTTGTTGCTTTGCTAGTTGCATCCGCGGTTGAGATTGCCCTCGGTAACCAGCAGGAAGATCAGTTTGGTCGCCAGCAAGGTGCTTAAGCCTTGAAGTACTCACTGTGTCAAAAAGTAACCGGAAATTGATCCGCCATATGCGATCATGTAATGTGAAGGCTTCCATACCGGATCACCATATACCTATGGATATTAGTAGCAGATCTAGCACTTTGTTTGAGCTGAATCAATGGAGTATTGCTCTCTACAGACCAAAAAAGATCAGGGACACATATTTGAACTCACTGATTTCAGACACGGCTCATATGAAACCTTACAAGAAACGTTGCTAAGGCCTAAATTCACAATGAATCATCCAGGAATAAGCAAACAAAGTGCCCCGGTATATCCTAGCTTCATCAACTTTCTACTTAGGCCTCGGATTGCCCAGACAAATTGGGCTGGAACATTGAGTGCAGAATTTCAAAATTCCTTGTTGAAGAAGTGGTTAATGTTGTGTTTCGGTGGATATGGCACCATTGATGCATGCAATCATGATCAGGCAAGGCTTAACTTATATTTTATTAAAGTCAGAGCTGTTTCAGGCTTGACTTTGCTGGCTGCATTGCAGAGCAGCTTGAGCACAGCTTTAGCCAGCATGAAGAATCCCTTCTCTATGAGAAGCGGTCAGGTTTCTTCTGGATTCAAGTCATGGGATATGTGGAATATATCCTCAAGAGCAGGTATGGCAACAGAAAGCACCATACATCCCTGCAGACCAAGTCATACACCCCAACTTGAGTCACATATAGCAAAAATGATGTTTACCAAAAATAATTGAGTTCTATAAGATATACACATGATTCTTGGAAGTAAATTCAATATGAAGGAGCAGAATATATCCAGATGAACATGAATAGGTAGCCAAACCCAAAATATTCCACAAGATTCTGCTTAAATAAGCAAATTTCCGGTCACTTTTTAACACAGTGAGTAGAGCGAAAGGTACCTGTGGCAGGTTAAGCCAAGGTCTACAACGAGAATTGCTTGTTGTGAGAGTGATTGGAAGCAGGATCTGTAACCTCAATTAGAGGATTCGCTGTTGAAACCTTACAAACTCTGCCCTGACGTAGACGAAACTATCTATTAGTCTTCCTCTCATCTTGTATCCACCCAAAACCACATATATTACTCGTTCATCGAGGCCACGGGGCATTGCTCCATACAAATCCTGCATAGTTGAAGTGCCACGGGCATTGTTGTCAGTCAGATTAGTGAAGATTCGTTATCACATTGGGTTTCAAAACCAGTAGTCACATACTACGACTCGGACCCGAACTCACCAAGGGAGCGCGCTTGTTCTTTGGGAGTGATAGTAGTTGGTTGTGTGGTTGTTAGTTGTGGTGTTTGTTAGCATCCAACAATAGTCGCATTTCTAGCTTATAGTTAAGCGCACCGTTTCACCTAGTGTTGCCGTGACTTCCGACTCCGGCCCGCCAAGTCGACTTCGTGAAGTCGACTCAAGTCGAGTCGAGTCGAGTCACGCACACGACTCCGACCGACTTCGGAGTCGAACCCAAGTCGACTTGAGTCGACTTGAGTCACTTGAGTCGACATTAGTATATAGATATGGACTACAGGCATCATGTATGTCAGGAGTTTGGTAGCTGGTGCCGGAAAAAATACCGGTTTGCTTTGATATTCAACCTTTCCCGATCAATCTCGACGATTCCTGCCGTTTCATCAACGATCCTTATGCTCATGCATCCTTCCACATTGAACAGAACCAGTACGCCTCTCTTCGCTTCCATCACATCGAAATTAATGCCACGGAGCAGGAAGGAAAGGGCTTCAACACCAACCATACTGCAAAACAGGGATTGCCTTATGCAATAGACTCTATGTGTACAGTTAAATGGGGCACAAATAAGACTCGAGGCTCTGTCTATCCTCCAATATGGCGCTTTTGCAAGAAGAAGGCCACATGATCAATCAGCGAGCTTGTTCTCAAAGGTGTCTCTTATACGCACAGGGCATCGATTTTGGATCTTGGACCTCCATTTCTTATGGTAATCCCTTCACAATACCACATATACCCCTCTTCATTTCCTTGCAAATAGAATGGATGACTCATAGGTCAGCCCACCTCTACCCTCGATCGGTCTGGGAGTCTCACTCGGACCTAATATTTCAAGTATGTTATTTGAAAGATACACCATACCCTGAGGGATCTCAATTGTTCAACATGGGCAGTCTCGCATAAGGAGCTCCCGGCCTGTCCTTCGGACTTTTACAGCCGCAACTGGGAATTTATCAGTGCCCTTTCTAGATGACTGCAAAAGCACCATGAGAGCGAGCACGATAGCCTGGCCTGCGATGTCATTTGCAATGCCAACGAGGTGTTCTTCGATATTGGCATTTGCACTGTTGTAGAGATTTTTTTCCTCGCTTGTAAGTCCTCTCCACCAAGCAACCTCTTTCCTGATCTGCTATTAGGTCCTTTGCTGCAGTTGACTGAAGCTGAAGTGTTTTCAAACCCATCTCGCATGGCCAGATTCTGTGCTGGTTACCTGCAGTTCCTCTATCACTCTCAAACGGACCTCATGTATGTACTCTGCGCTTCTTTGCGATAAGATGATTAACCTTTTGTAGGAGACTCAATGCAGGATGGATACCTTGCTCCTACACTTAACCAATGACTCAAATACATCGGCTGACTGCATCTGTATGGCAAAGACCGGTCGCGTTTTCTCTTTCGGATGGCAAATCTTGTGGACGACTACTGTGTCAAGTTGTAGGGGAGCAACCGTCACGTGTCACGGACTGCTGGTTGTGTTGCCTCTTTTCCTGAGGGTCACAGTCACGGAGTGGTTAGTTGCCTTAAAAAATCGTGACACAGCGAAAAGAAAATGCCAAAAAAAATGCCCAGGGTCAGGTCTTTAGCAAAAATTGCAGGGAACCATGAATATTGGCTTGTGGATCTGCATTTCAACCCCTTGAAGCCCTTCCACAAGGTAAGAAAAAAAGTTTTGGTTGCCTGCTGAGGCAACAGTCACGCTCACGGTCGAGTCTGTTGCCTGAAAAAGAGGCAACGGGCTTGTCACGGTCATTGGGACGTTGCTCCCCTACAACTTGATACAGTACACTGTGAGCTTGAGCCAGGCCTTGACCCATGTCATCCGTGACTTCGTCTGACCTCCCTTTAAGGCAAAGATGAAGGAGTTAGTGCTGCTCTAGACTTGGATTCGGGATGAAATTCCTTTCCTATATCATGTTTTCGAGCCTCTTCTTGTTTCTGATGAGCCCAAGTTAGACCATAATCTCGGACACTTGATTTATGGGCCAAAATTATGGAAGGAGCTGGGCGGGGTCCATACAGATGGTGCAGACCCCTTAACGACATTCATTAGCGCACAAGGTATTTATTTTGGGTGTTGATCTCATCGCAGATCGGCTGAAACAAACACCAAAGGAGTCCTAGAACTGCCCACATTTCTACCCAAACACTCCACACCACTGTTCTTGCCCAGCAGTGACATCTGCTCTCTATCTCTCCGGCAATGGTACATTCACACATACACTTATGAGAAGCAAATGTGGTCGATTACACCATTCTCTCTCAATTCTCCTGGGTGAGCTGTAATAAAGTATGTGTCCAAAACTATTAATCATTCAATGCTTGACTGTGATGCACTAGTCCCAGAGACCACGCCTCTCCTTATCAGATTGTGGGTGATGCACGCAAACATATGCTCTTGCCATACATCGTTCAAAAGACCCGAAATACTGCCATCGGACCACTGGTATGTTGCGGCAATGACCACCGTGTCAGTATTGGCAGTGCCACTGTGTGTGTGACTTTTTCCCTTGGCATCGGCGGGAATTTGCTTATTGTCTACTGTAACAGTGTTGCTCCATCCCTGTCTGAATTCTACGCCACTCGTCGTGACCTCAAAATTCGTCTTCTCCCACCTGTGGAACGCGGTTTTCGGCATCAAGCCCTGGAGGGCAGTCCGCTGACCGAGTTTCGGGATCAGGTTCGCGCACTCGAGAAAGGCATCGCTCGCAAGTGCGCCATGGATGATGAAAACAGAATGCAGAATCTGTACCCCCGCCAAGAAAAGGAGGTTGAGTGCGGATCAAGGTCTTGCTTTGCAGCATGTAAATTAGCGTACTGCAGTTGCTCAACCAATAAACTACTCCATGTATTCCCACTGAGGGAATCATTGAGATATACCCGAACTGTCTGGCAAAGCCACCATACTTTGAATTTGAACATTTCACGGCAGCACAAGAATCGGAAGCTGGTGTGCTTACCAAGGGAAGTTGGATTCATGTTCTGTGCACTAAAACCCAGTGGCCAGTGAAGAAATGAAAGTCATTTTCCTTCTCTGAGGCTTGGAGCATGAGCATGTGCAACTATTCTCGTGTTTGTCTGGGGTTTGAGCGTAGAGATACCATGTAGCAGTCTCAGAGGCTTCTATGTCATGCAAAGAACTGTTCTGTGCACTCAGAATTTCTTAGCCGCATGATCCCTGGCAGGTACCGAATTTATTTTCCTTTCTGAAGTGTTGTGCAAACATGCACAAATTGTTCTCGTGCGTTCATCAAAGGTTGGAGTTTAGAGACGCCATGTAGCGGTCTCGGAGGCTTCTATGGCATGTAAATAAATATTCTGTGCACTCAGAATTTCTCAGATGCATCATCCCTGGCAGGGACAGAATTTATTTTCCTATCTGTAGTGTCGTGCAAACATTCGCAAATTGTTCTTGTACGTTTGTCTAGGGCTTGAGCTTAGAGACACCATGTAGTAGTAGTCTCAGAGGCCTCTATGTCATGAAAAGCACTGTTCCACACACTCAGAATTCCTTAGCCGCATGATCCCTTGCAGGTACGGAATTTATTTTTCCTACCTCAGGCGTCGTGCAAACATGTGCAAGTTGTTCTCAGGTGTTTGTCCGAGGCTTGAGTTTAGAGACACCATGTAGCAGTCACAGAAGCTTCTATGGCATGTAAAGGAATGTTCTGCGGACTCAGAATTCTTTGGCTGCTCAATCCCTGTCGGTACGGAATTTATCTTCCTCTCCAAAGCCTGATGTAAACCACGTATAATGTAGACACAAATGCAGTGTTTGAATTTTTGTGCTCATGATTTGAAATGAAACATTTACCACAGAACATCAGTCTTAACCATTGGAATCCCAGAGTCCAAATTCAGTTGCAAAGGTACATACAAATGACCAACACTGGCATACCCTGAAGTGCTGGTTCTTCAATTTGGGATGAGTGGTTAACTAGTTATACCCAACATGAACAGCTCACACTGGGGGCAAGTGCCGTGGGCGTGGGTTCATGGCAGAGGACCGACTGGCACTTGCCACGGCACTTACCATAGCCGAGCTCGGGCTATCAATCTGTCTTTGTCCTTACTGGCCACGCGTTTTCCGCGTGGGCGGCCTAAGTTCGGCGGCGTCAATGCCGGAGATGTCCGATACACTGTTTTGATAAGGGATTGTCAGTTGATCATGATGATCCTGGTTTCAGCCGTTTGTCCGGTTTCTCACGCCTCGACACCCAGACCTGAACATGGCAGGCCACTACTGCTTCAAGTGAAGAGTCTGGGCCAATTCCCTGGTGTATTACAACACTCTGACCACGAATCACAACCACATCATTTTTGACCGCCGCAAAATTCCAGTCCGCAGCCAACTACTACCTGTCCCTGCATTTTGAAACTAATCTACGGCTCGTAGCTCCAGATCACTGCCATGCACTCACTAAAATGGTGGTCTCCGGTCATAGCCCTGTGAATGAATGCCGGCATTAGAAAGAGCGTGGCAAGAATATTGTCCCTTGACAATGGAGACTCTGCAGATTTTGCTTAAGATAGCGCTACGCACCACGGGTGTATATGATGAGTCCATTAGCAAAGTGCGGGTTGAAAACTCAGTTTTGCAATGTCTGAATAGATCAAAATTTGGGGAAGCTCCCGAAGGCATGAAGCATTGAGAAAGCAGGATCTCCAGAAATTCAGCTAAAGTAGACTCCGCCTATGGTGCGGAGCTCTTGGCAGGTGAGGAGCGAAAAAGAAATGCAGTAAAGATGAAGCTGTAAATTAAACAAGCTGAAACAAGTGTGGTGGGAAAGACAAAATACACAACCAGTTCTTGAGCGTTAAAATCTTGAATAAAAATCAGTAAACCGTTGTGTGCTGATATCAATCCAAGTTCTATATGGGCATGTACACGACAGCAGGAATCAGCAATGAGAGGGCGCAACTGAGAACATACCACTGAGACCAAGTTTGTGGGCCCGGAGCTAGAGTGCAAATTGAACTGCGACCCGACAAGCTTATTCAGTGCCTGCAGTCAATCATAAACTTGTTTATGTCAGAGAGAGGAAGTCATATTGGGTGGACACAATTCAGACAGTAACAAGACTTACGATACATCCGATCCTGTAGTTGGACATTTCTGGAATGCAGTGAGAATGTCGAACAGTAAAGAGTATCAATGGACTGAGGTTGATTGGCTGGTTGTAGTTTGAGAGGAATAGAAATGGTTGGAAGGATTTAAAGAAAGGAAAAAAAGTGACCCGGTCGTGTTATAAGTGAAGGAACAGCCCGTCGTACATTTTAAATGCACGGAAATGTGGTCGGGCTTGAATGTTGTTGTGGTCGGTGCTCAGAGTGCGTTGTAATATACCGGGAACTTAGCCTGGATTCTTCACTTGAAGCAGTAGTGGCCTGCCATGTTCCGGTTTGGTGTCAAGGAACTCGTGTGAGACCGGACCAACGGTTGAAACCAAGATGAACCTCTCAGTGTATCGGGTATCTCCGGCCAAGCTGACACCGCCGAACTTAGGCCGCCCACGTGGAAAACGCATGGCTAGTAAGAACAAAGACAGATTGATCGTCCGAGCTCGGCTATGGTAAGTGCCGTGGCAAGTGCCATGGCAAGTGTCGGTCCTCTGCCATGAACCCACGCCCACGGCACTTGCCCCCAGTGTCATCATTCTATTAGTTCAGAAATGTGCCAAAGAACTGCCGACTTCACCGACTTGAGTCGACTCAAGTCGACTTCGAGTGACTCGACTCATCACAAGTCGAGTTGAGTCGAGTCGATTGCCATTTCAAGTCGACTTATCAAGTCGTGACTCGACTTTTCGAGTCACGGCAACACTAGTTTCACCGATATTGCCTCGACTGACGTTGTGCGCAAGCAAGCAGACATTGTCATGGAGGTTTATGATTGGATCAGCTGGGTATTATCTGCCAGTGGCTGTACGGTTATCTGCCACGGCAGGTTCTAGCTTCACACTCTCGCACTCTGAGCCCATGAAACTGATACAGTAGCCATATGAGTGAAAATGAAGAAAGTCTACCTATTCTATTTTATTTTATTTGTCCTGTATACCTCACTGTGACCAGATGGCAGATAACAGTGGATGGCAGATAATTTTCTCACGCCACTGTTATCTGTCATCCACCACGACATCAATGTCTTACTGCTTGTCTACCGCACTCATCCTCTTCAACCTCTGTGTCTGGCTTCCTAAGACAATCATGAGCCCTCTCTCCTTGGTCTTGTGCACTGCAGGACATGATATTCATTGGAGAAGGCGCTGAAACAAGCAGCAGAGCAATTTGGCGGCAGTTCACCTCAAATCCTTGCCAGGGGGCTAAAATCAGACTCGACCACTTACAGTTGACTAATCTTACTTGGATTCTTTCTTATCTGTGCAAATTGGCCATATTCTGCTCGACTGCGACAAATTTGGCCGCTTTTTATCTGTTTTCTTAATTCAACTGGAGACAACAAGCCCAAGGGGTAATGTGCGGCATTATGTGCCATTCCATGGAGTGGAATGTGGCTTTTCTGGTCTGGAAGGTGTCTTCCCAGTGCGTAGAACTTACCCTTTTAACAAAATTTCCTCTTTCTAATGCAGCTCCATTCATTTTGCTTCCGCAATGTAATCCAAGGATTTGTGGATGTGTCTACAGGAACTTGAGGCCAACAATGCCAAGTAGTAGCTGAGGCAGCATGCTGAACACACAGACGTATACTTTCTGCACATCAACATTGTTGCGCCAGATGTATACGGGTCACCACTCAAAACTTGCCTCGGCAGCTTCGGGCATTCACATGCAACACAATCGTCGAATATTCTGCTCAACCACAAGCCGCTAGCCTGTTGTGTGCCTGCTTTTGCATGCCCGAACCTCGGATAACCTAATACGCCTCAGAACAGCCTTGGGTGCAATGCTAATTCATTCTTCAAGTCTCGGAAGGCACGGTTGTTGTGACTCCGACAATCTGTATTCCATCTGTTTGTGGCTGAGGGTTGGGAGCTCAGGTCTCAATGTTTCCGACTGCCCTTTCCATTCTATCTTACTGCGGTACTTCATACATATTCTGGCTGTTTTTTGTACTCCTTTCTATTACAATTCAACTGAAGCTGTTCGGATAATCTGCCCGTAGTCAGTTTAAGTAAGACTCGAGGTCCCACTGACTTCTCTTGAAATCCCTCCTACTCCTTCCTTTTTCGATTTCTTTTTCGTGTTTCCTTCTTTGGATACCCAGCACATTGAAAAAAAAAACCGTCATGGATGCCATACGCAACCCATATATTCCACGCTGCGCTGAAGAGTGGATCGGGGGAGAGGTAGCCAGGCAGTAATCCGACATCCTTCTTCTGGATCTGCAGAGATACTAACATTGCCCAGCAACGCAATTAAAACCACTATTCTGACCTCACAACGCCGATTTATCGATACCTTCCAGTTGTATATGGACGGTGTCGTTCAACAGGCCCAAGATCGGGATTCCAGTCGTATCCGGGATGTTCAACAGCTATTTCGAGGTCTGCAGAGAGACCATTGGATCCAAGCCGGCCTACGCGATCTGCGAGATGCACATGAATATTCCCGACAACGTTATGAAACATCCAGTCATTGTGAAACTTGAAAACCTATGCACCGACGCAATAATCATCAACAACAATTTGTTCTCCTACAATGTCAAGTGAGCACGTCTGCCTGCATTATTCAGGAGTACTTAAGAGCAATTTTTGTAAGGCAGGCCTGCGGCGACGAAGGACATAATCTAGTCTATATTGTCATGCACCAATTCAGCATGGATGTACAGGCCACAATGAACTGGATTTCCGATCTCCACAACAGCGTCGTCGACAAGATCCTCAAGCTCTGGAGGGATGTCCCGATTTACAGAGGCCCAATGGACCGACAAGTTCGCACCTATGTCGATGGGCTTGCGAACTGGGTCCGTGCAAATGACAGTTGGAGCTTTGAGGTTTGAGGAAATTTCTTGTGCGGAAGGCGATGACTGATGCTTGGGATAACAGAGTGAAAGATATTTCGGGAAGGACGGGCCCGAGGTTCAGCACACCCGAAAGGTTGTTCTCCTGCCGAAAATAAATCGTGGTCCATAGGATTTTGCAGAATACCCATTCAGATACACCGACATGCAGAGTAAGTCGGATACAAAAATGCAGATGAGTTGAGCGGTTTGAATCATTTTGATAGCCAGCGTGTCCTAGTTCATTGCTTTTCATCATCCATTGAAGATATTTGGACCCAGAGAATGTGGCCACCGAAATCAAGGATGTGTGTCAGAGTCCTTGTTGAGTTCAGCAGGTTCAAGTTGGATGTTGACGGTCTGTCGAGCAGAGTAAGGCTCGCAGAAGGACAAGTCAAGGGTTTCAAGTGACACACTGATTGGTCGGTGGTCAGCGCCCTGTGGCCGCCTGTCCATGTGCCATCTCTGCGAGAATGAGCGTGGCCAGGCGTTCCGTCGACGTGCGCGAGCGCGGCAGACTGCGGAGAAGTCGTGGGGAGTTCTCGGGGTTTGTCATGGACACGCTGTCTGATGATGGCGGCACTTTTCAGCACATTTGTTCTTTGGCAATCCCTCGGTGACACGTTTGGAGCCCTTCGGTGGATCAAATTTTGACCACTGTAGGTGTAATTTTAAACCCGAAGTATCAAATCAGCAATAAGTTGAGATGAAATGAAAGTTCATTCTTATAATTTCAGCTTTGATTCCAGAGCTGTTTTCAATTCAAGCTATTCCCAATCTGATACTTCAGGTTTCCAATTGTACCTTCAACTGTCCAAAATTTGGCAGTTTTAAATGTGTGCACTGGCTGGCTGGCAGTTTCCCCTACACAATTGGGCTTGGGCAAGATTCCCAAATTTTGAAGTGTTGTAGGTACAATTTGAAATCTGAAGTATCAAATTAGAAATAGCTTGGATTGAATCCAGTTCTGAAATCAGAGGTGAAATTATAAGAATGACCTTTTGTTTCCTCTCAATCCATTCCCAATTTGATACTTCATGTTTAAAATTACACCTACAATGGGCCGGAATTTGGGAATCCCAGGTGTGCATGGAGCCGTCGTCTGGCTTTTACTGCGGCATTTAAAAGTTTGTGAGAAATATCATTACAGTCAGTTTGTCCTACCATTTCTCTGCCATTCTGATGCGTGCCTGTTCGCGGAGCTCGGCGTGTCCGAGACCTTTATGAATAGGTGAAATAAGAGGTGTCTCGGCACATATCTTGTGCAGTAGTTCCGCCACTCCCGGCGACGCCACTCTCGTGTCGCCTTGTCCACTTCATTTGCCCATGCCCTGACTTGATGTGAGTGCAGTTTCAGCAGTTGGTGTTTTTATAAACTTGCCTTTTCTTCCGAGTACTCCTCGCTTTCTCTCAACCTACCCTTGATGGTGGTTCAAGACAGGCTATAATGTGGTTAATTAGACAGGTTGGGTGGACTGGGTGAGAGTCGGTGTGTCCTGTTCACTGATCTTTGTTGGAAGGGATCCGCTGCCTTGAACTATTACGCTCGCGAGATCGACTCAAAGATCAATTTGAAACCAGTGGTCATGTTAAGATAAAATTCCAAACAGTCTGTCAAGCCTTCAGAAACAAGCAGACTCATAGAAAAAGAACACCGTCAAATAACACGCCTTATCTCAGGATAAAACGCTGGGACAGTCCCCTGGTGATGGTTTAAACAGAGTTAGACCAGTGTTTGTTCTTGTTACCACGACTTCCGTCTGCCGTCATGGCTCATCGCAAATGCATTCTGGACGACGTGGATGACTCCGACGCCTCGGCTGGCTCGGAATTCGACGATTTTGATTCCGATGAAAACGCCGACGTGCGGCTGCATGCAATCTCTTTGAAAATTCAACTCAGCGCAAACGGAGACGGGTCAGGGATGAAGACGAGCAGGAGGGTACAGTAACCGATCTGTCTATGGAGCAAGCTGTTGATAGACAGACCGGTCGATCCGGGATCCTATACATCCTATATCCTATACATGAAGGGACGCCAGATTTTTGATTGACACAAAGTCACCTGAGAATTCACGTGACGTTGTTGACATGTTGCCGCCGGGTCCCACGGCTCGGAGATCGGTGTGCGCAAGCGCTCGGATGTTGCCGCCGAGTCCCACGGTCTCGGAATTCGCCGTGTGCGGGCAATACAGCCATGTGTGGGTGATTTCTATGACGGAAGGCAAGGCCCAAATGGCTGAGAACTTGCCGCCACGTCCCACAACTCGGGATTCGTCGTGTACGGGCAAAACAGGGATCTAGCCGTGTGTGCGCACGAGGTGTTCTCACGGGTCCCTGCCGTGAGCGGCAACGTCCGAATTCCATCCAATAGATCAAATCTCCGCGAGTTTATTCTTGAAGTTTGAGCTCAGATAAATTGCTTTCCCCCCCTCATCCCTGTGAAGCTTCCAGTGATTTCTTTTCTTTCTATTTCTTTCCTTTAATTGGCTCTGTATTAGCAGCATTTATTATATGTACTTGCTGTTTGGCCCCTATCTCCTGTTTCTGATCTTATCTGTGGTGAGTAATCTTTCAGTAATTTCTGTTCTTTTCTTTTCAATTTCTCCATACAAGACAAGTCTTTCTGGCAGATTTGAATTACAGCAGGAAAATACAGCACAACTGTTCAAATAAAAATCTTTTTGGAACATGCTGAAGGGATTGTTTTTTGAGAGCCACCTCGGGATCTACTTGAGCTTTTTGATGGCAGGAGCAACTATTCAGATAATTTCAAGAAAAATATTCCAGCCTACATAAGAACATAGTGGCAAAAAAGTCCTTCGTCCTGTGCATCTCCCTCTGCTGAACAGATTGGTTTTGAAATGAAGTGCCAAAAATTCCCAATTTGTCCTGCTTTCTTAATGACCAGAAATAAAACATAGGGCCAGTTGGTCAATTATGTTGGTCTTGACCTCGAGACAGACATCTTTGCCCATGGACAGCTCTATGTAGCACTCTCGCAATACACTTCAAGTCAACAGATCAAAGCACTTTTCAAGAATGATGCCAGTATGATCACAAAAAATAGTGTATACCCTGAGATGCTGGCTGCTTTGAAGTAGGGCTGCCCACCATCCCATCAACAGGTATAGCTGTCAATCTGCGAAGGCGCGATGGCTATGGACTGCCATAAAAGCAGCTGTCCTTTTTTGTTTCTGGGACCTTCAGATAGTAATGAAATTCTGGGTAATTTTCAGAATGGAGCTTAGAGTAAGTCCTCTGAGATGTTCCCATTCATCTGCTTCAGCTAACTGGCACAAAAACAGTGATTGAACTGGGACTGCTCAGGTTACATGAATCAGCCACCGAGAATAAATGGTGCAGACCTTTTGCAATGTGAATTTTTTGTCAACCAAAGGTGCGATGGTACAGGACAGCAAACCATTGACGGAACTGTTGTACCTGTAAATATGGTGATTATGGGCAGCCCTACTTTGAAGATGTTATGTCTTTTTTGATCATTGGAAGACTTAACTGGCGTAGTTTACAGGTAGGCTACACATGTGTTTTAATATGTAGTTGTATATGTTTGCTCTTTGTGTGCCTTTGGCATGGCCCACCATTTTTATGTACAATTTTTGTTAATATTAAAATAAATAACCTTTCTATTGAGATGCAGAGCATTTCCCCGGGGTTTGGGGTGGAGCCCCAACAAGCTGTCGCCCGGCCGAAGGGACAGCTATGAGCAGAGCGAGCAGTAGTGCGGCGCCAGATGGCTCAGAATCCGCCATGTCTATGCGGAGCTAGGATTTTGCTGTGTCCTACGCGCCAAAGGCGGGTCGCTCAATCTTGTTTAAGCACTGAAACCACTCCGGATGCACCAGAATACAGACTGTTTGAGTGCTTTCGGCGAAGTCCGGGGCATCAAACGTGATTTGTGGCAGTGCTGGCGCTCGTCATCCAAATTCAATCCCGGATCGACTGGTCTGTCTATCGACAGCTTGCTCCATAGACAGATCGGTTACCGGCCTAGCAGGAGGGCCTTCAGGCTGATCTTGAATCCAGCAGACGCTGCGCAGCGTATTAACTGCTCCCATGCTCCTGCGTTTGTCTCTGGCGATGCCTCTAATTCCAATTCCGAAATGGATGTCGACGACGCTCAGGGAGCTGGTGAGGATGGTTGGTCTGAGGATGTCGTTGAGGATGGCCCTTCTAACGCAACTGCACGGTTTAGGCTCCAAGTCTCGGACGAACCCATATTTGGCGCATCGAAGGGCGAGATCGGTTCGTCACGCGGCGGTACATTGCCCATTTTCAAAGCCGACGCTACTCCTCTATCCTCTTCAATCCCGACCATGAGCGGCATTGACTCGCGCACGCCCCTCCCTCACGCGAAGACAGCCTCCCCTCTTCTTTCGGCAATCGCAGCAAGCCCTCATTCGTTAGGGATAACTCGTCCTTGACACGTCCTGCGACGCCTTTAAGTGCGTCGGATCAAGCGCACTTCAACAGAATCCAAGGAACCGTCGGAACCCGTCTGCTTGCGAAAATGGGGTGGCAACCCGGCACGGGCCTTGGTGCTGCCGGGGAGCATATCGTAACGCCCGTGCAGACCAAGTTGCGGCCGCAGAAGATGGGTATAGGCTTTCGCGGTTTCAAAGAAAAGCCGAGGCTCCTGGAGTATCGAGGGCGAGAAGGAAGGCGGAGGAACCGGGGGAGAAACAGTCTGACGTCTGGAAGCGACCAAAGAAGGTCAAGACGAAGGTGGAGCACAAGACCTACGAGCAGATTCTGGCCGAGGCGGGGTAAGAAATGCCTGTCTCTTCTAGCCTTGGGCAGATCATCGACGCGACGGGGGCTGTGGTACATAGTTTTTCACAGTCGCGTCTACGGATTCCTGACTATGTTCACAGCCCAGGGAGGTTCCTTCACTGGCGGACGTGTCCCTGAATTCCTGGTCGCCTTCGAACGACCCGACGCGCATCCCCTAAGTTCGTCACAACATCCGTCTCTTCGCTGAAGCCTGCAAAACCGACCTCGACGGCCTCGCCCGTGAAGCCAAGGCCTTGGACGAGCGGAGGAAATGGATCCTTCACGAAGCTGCTCGTCTACGGAAGAAGTGGAAGAAGAAGCAGAGTGTAAGTCATCTTCTTCAAACTTAACGCCTCCCCATCTCATGTGGTCCGGAGTAATCGCGGGGCTGCAACAAGTCCAACTTGTAGCCAACGAGATCGACAGCAAATCGAAAGGACTCGCATCGATGTATGAGATCTCGCTCGAAGCGTTCTCGCCCTTGTTTTACAAACTCGTGGATCAATTCTGGCGCGAATTCGAGAGATACCGGCTCGACGAGATCGTCGTGGCTGCAATTGCTCCCTTGGTACGCTACCCCCGAAAGTTCTCGCTCACTCGTACTAATGGTACTCCAAGGTACGCCGTATGGTCTCTACATGGGACCCTCTGGATGCTCCGATGGGTTTCCTTTCCACCTTCCGAAGCTGGCGCCGCGCTCTCAGAGTCAATTGCTGCTGGGGAAAAGTCAGCACAAACCCAAGTCGACGTTTACGGGTCGAAAACCGTGTCGGTCGCGTCCCTCGACATGTATATCTCCGCGCCCATGACTCGAAGTCGTGAAGCTAATCGTAGCCCCAGAGAAACGCCCATGACGCCCTTCGAGAGCCTGCTCTGGAACGTCTGGCTTCCGAAAGTCAGAACGTCGATTGACAACGACTGGTCTCCGTAGACGCCACATCCGGCGGTGAAGCCCTACGAGGCGTGGTCGTCCTTCCTCCCATCGTCCATCCGCGATAATCTACTGGATCAGCTGCTTCTTCCCAAAATAAAAGAGGTGGTGGTGGACTGGACCCCGAGGCGTGCGACGGTGTCGCTCCAGAGCATCGTGTTTCCGTGGCTGCCTCACCTCGGACTGAGGATGGAGCACGTGCTCGGCGATGCCCAGAGAAAGGTGAAGAGTTTGTTGAGGAGCTGGAGCGTCAGCGACGACATGCCGGAGGATTTGGCTACCTGGCACGAGGTCTTCGACACCGCTGAATGGAACGCAATGCTCCTCAAAGACGTCGTCCCCAAGCTCGGCGCCTGTCTCCGCGAGGAGTTCCGGATCAATCCACGAGAACAAATCATGACGACGCTCACGAACGTCCTCAAATGGGCGGGACACTATCCGCCCCTCCATCTTCTCCCGGATTCTCGAAACCGAATTCTTCCCCAAATGGCTCGACGTGCCCCACCTGTGGCTGATCCAGCCCAAAGTCAGTTTTGAGGAGGTCGCGCAGTGGTACTTGTTCTGGAAGGGCTCGTTCCCGCAGAAGGTGCAGAACATGGCAGGCGTCACACTGGGCTTCACACGCGCGCTGCAGCTCATGAAGAAAGCGATCGAGCCGGGGCCGGATGCATCGACGCGGCTGCCGCGACCCGACTTCCGTGCGGAGCAGGCGTCTGCCTCTGCGCCGAATACACCTGAACGGAAAGGACCCCGCGCGCGCCGCCCCGTCCGTCAGCGAGGACGCAGGAGATCGCCTTCCGATCTATCGTCGAGGAGTTTGCGGCGTCTTATAATCTGCTGTTCATCCCCACTGGTCGCGCATACGAGATCTCCCGCATGCCGCTTTTCAAGGTCGGTCTCGCTGCCGATGGAAAGGGTGGCATACTGGTGTACATTTTGGACGATGCTGTGTGGGTGGCCGTCGGGGCCGATGGAACGTATAGAGCGATCTCCTTAGAAGACATGGTGCTATTAGTACGAGCCATTGTGCAGGAATACTTTATTAGCCAGTCTGTACAGAAACTAGTAATCGCGAGGGCAGCGAGGGTGGCTGCGAGGTGCCAAAAAAAGAAGTCTCTCACGCAGTCACATTCAAGCTCCTCTCAACCACCATGCTGTCGGTGAAGCCCGAGCCCATTGACGTTGATAATCCAGAGGCTATCGATGTCGACGCTTTCGAGGATGTCAAGCGTCCCTTGCGTCCTGTGAAAACGCCCCTCAGTCCGACACCTATCGTCATTAGCGACGACGAAGCGGAAATCACTGAAGTCGCTACAAAATTGTCCAGAAATACGCCGACGCGCTCTGTTTCCTTGCATTCGAATGTGGAAATTGCGGGAAACAAGCGTCCGCTCACAAACGTTGTAGATCTCGTCTCAGATGAAGAAATCGAGTCAAAATCTATCCCGCCGCTATCGAAGGGGAAGCAGGCAGCGTCGAGAGCCGGTTCTACGAGCATGAAACAGCCTATGCCGGCGGCCTCCACTTCCCGCGCAACAAGTTCTGTGACCGTCCGCTCCGTCAAATCCCACTTGAACGATCCGGGGTCAGTCCTTCGGCGGTCCTTTTGTCCCCTTAAATCATTGTGTATTCAGGTCCTCCCGCCGCGGAAAGGGTCCACAAATATATGGAGGACCCCCTTCCACCATTAGGCAGGATGTTGGTCTTGGCTCCTCTCCCCTTCTTCATGTATACTTATCAACGTACAGACTCGCGTAAAACCCAAAAAAGAAAGACCAACGCCGAAAATTGAGTTGGAAGACTCGGAGGGAGAATACGAGAATTCTAACATTCTTTTAAATCCCGTACGTGCCGCTATCTCTTCTTTGTCCCGTCAAATTACAATTACTCTTCTAGTTTGAACATCCGCCGGTAAATAACAGCCATCTGGAGGCGCCGACGGCACCCACGCAGCAGTTGGTTGACCCACGGTCTACGAAAAAACGACGCTACGTCGACATCTCTTCTGGTCCTTTGCCCTATATATCAATGCCGAGTTCGAGTTCGGAATATTATATCTGGGATTTTGTACGTCTCACCCTTCTATTAATTCGTTTACTTGACACATGCCAGTTGCGGGAATTCAAACTCGTTCCTCATTTCCCACCGCGCCCTCGATTTTTTTCTAAACGCCCGCGGTTGGATGAGGCCCTCGACATGGATCACTACGTGAAGGCCCACAAATTCCGAAGGGCTGGAGGATGTGAGTTGTTTAAATCCCCCCTACGAGCTGGCGGCTAAATGCTCCTCATCGAAGCCATAAACGGAATTTTGCAACATGACGGTAGGGTGATTATTTGTTCCAGCACAGCGGGCGGCAACAACACAGCAGGTACGTAGTATTTCGCCTCCGGAGTGCTTGCTGACAAGCCGTCCCAGAAACGGATCCTTATAACAAACCAGGCACCCTAATTTCATGGTGCAAGGTAAGCAATTTCCAGTGCACAAATCATCTCTCACTTGAACCTCGACATCAGCGCGACCCATCTAGGGTACTTCGCATTGAGCAAGGTGATTCCTCACCCGGCGTATATCTTCTTCCCTGACCTGGATATGTATTTAAGACGAGGAAGATCTTTTTCAGACTCATTATTCTGTCCGTAGTATTGCGTACGACCCATTAAAGTAAGCTTGTCGATCTCAAAAGACTCCGTACTCATTCTGTCGCGAGTAGTAACATCCTAGCGTCCTCGTGGGCGGATGAATATGTTCGAACATGGGAGTTTGATCCAGATGACGAAGTTGAACCCTACTCTCTGAGGTCCTCAAACAAATACGGTATGCGATATTCTCATTCTATTCTTGTTACTTCTCAAAGTCTATGTGTCAGTGGTGAGAAGCAGAATTGCTTCACCTCACGATCTCGCCTTCAAACCGGGGGCCTCGATTCTTGCGGTCGGAGAACAGTGGGTCCTTCCGGCTGCTGGCACTGTCGAATCTCAATCAGGTTCATCCAGGAGGCTCACAATTGAAGATCTCTCCGAAGACAATGGCCGAGGCCACAGCTTCGATCTCGTAGACAGAAAGAATCTGGATGCGAATGTCACTGGTGCAATCGCCTGGGGATCCGGTTTATCCTCTTCCCTCATATTGGCCTTGTCCGAACCGGCACATCCAGATACCCACCACGACGGCTTTCATCATGCTTTCGATACTGAAGCGCTCAGATCGGCTTTCAAATTCGACGCCCCCGAGGCCGGAGACGCATTGTGCATCAACCCAACTGGTGAGAGCGGGCCGTATATATCACCTGTGGTTCAATTTCTCTTCATGTAGGAGACACTGCGGCACTGGTCACCAATGACGGCGTCGAATCTTATCTCCGTATCTACGATATCCGCAACAAAAATAACATGGCTAGTCAAACAATACGCTTGGAGCCGTTTGCATCTGAATCCCACGAGGTGAACTCCATCACTTTCAGCCCTGATAGCATGTATCTTGCCCTTGGCCGGTGGGTACACCTTATCATTTTATGCTCGTCTTGTCAGGAACAAGCTTTATATTCAGGTTCGATAATTGCACGCACGTGTATGACTCGCGTATGCTGAAACGAAGGGGATTGCTCGAGCGAGGAGTTTTTGTACAACTTCAAGCACTCCGACATGCGCTTCAGTTCACAGAATCAAAATTTCTTCGGGGTCGTTGGCGTGAAATGGGTTCAGAGCCGGGACGCCAGACGATTGGGCCTCGTGACTGGGGGCAATGACGGTGCGCCTTCGATCCTCGTTACTGATTCAGCAGAAGAAACTGAAACACTGCTTGTCCTAGGTTGTATACGCTTGTGGGATCCATTGCGTGGGAGCCAGGAAAGTACAATTCTCGCTCAAGCTGATTCCGATATTGCCCATTTTACCCTCGGTGACCGTTTCAACGGAGAACATGAGCTAGTGGTGTATGTGGTCTCTGGTTTGTCGTATTTGAACTCACGACTTTTCAGGGGGGATTCCGATGGAGCAATATACATTATGGATGGCTTCGTGGACATGTAAAATGATATATTCTCAATGTACAATGATCCTCCTTTGGGCTTTCCCTTACTTGGGCGCTGCGGCCGTCCGATGTCCACCGTTTACGTTGGAATTGGCCAACACACATCGACTGAGTCAATGGCCGTTCTCGGCATATGCCGATGATCTAGAACAATCGAGCAGTGTGGAGTTTGCGCGAGAGGTATACGAATCAGTCAGAGTACCGCTGCTTGAAACCAATGCGGGAGTTCTTGTCAATCCAGGAGTATCATTGCGAGACCTGTTGGTGTGTGCTGCACAAATAGATAGGATGCGCACAAGCCGCACTGGCAACTTTGAAATCTGAGAGGTTTCAAGTAACTATTTCAATGTAAGCTTACCTGAGGCGAAAGAGAGGTGCTGTGGGGAGAGGGAGGATCCTCGGCATTGCCTCTGCTTGGTGGTAGACGTGAGAGTATGGGAAAAGGAAGTGGAGCCTGAGTGATGCCTTGGTGATGCGTGAAAAATGCGGCCTCCCACGGTTGCACATCCAACACATAACACTCTCGGAAGTGGAATATGAGATTTAAGAGACATTGAAGAATACTTCAAGTGACTTAGCAAGACCAGAACCAAAAACAGTGAAGAAAAATCCGTAGCTTTGCACAATACACACAAAAGCCGCATACAGCCTGTGCGGCTTTTGCGGATCCTAATACCCGAAGTTCGTTCCAGACTCTGAAGTTGAACATGTCGCTGTAGGTTGAAAAAATTCGGGCTAACTCAAAAAGAGAATACGGAGAATACCCACAGATCTAGTAGATATAAAGAAAATACATATACGAAAGGCTCCGTTTCCGATGCAATATTATACAACCCACCACCGCCATCACAACTCACTCCT
Source organism: Mycena venus (assembly GCA_014462655.1). Lineage (NCBI taxonomy): Eukaryota > Fungi > Basidiomycota > Agaricomycetes > Agaricales > Mycenaceae > Glaucomycena > Glaucomycena venus. Next base: position 3,855,626 of record JACAZI010000007.1, on the reverse strand, counting down.
GGGGCTTCTCCCGTTGTTCGAGGTGAACGGGCTGCGTCCCGGTGCGCGCGGTCCGCTTGTTATGATGTTCTGACCAGATTCCGAGGCCTGAATAGATAAAGCAAGGTCAGTGCAGTTCCCAACAAGCGACGAAGAAACATACCGCGCCCCTGGATGGCGTTCCCTGCGCCTGCTTGGGGTTGTACTACTCACATTACGCGCTGCAGAGAAAGGAACAAATTATTATCACGTCAAGCGCAGGTGCCAGCCTTGGGAAGCCGTGCTCTGCCATAGGAGGGACGTTTTCCTTCTCCAACTGTCGCAGGAATGGCACTAAGCGTAGATATTTCACCACAGGAAAGGTGCTTATCGGGTGCAAATCGCCGTCTTCACCCAGTGCAAACCTTTCTCCGAGTTGAAACGCGCCAGAGAAGAGCCCTGAAGTCTGAACACTCCCGGAGCATAAATTTTCGGTCCAGGATTAAAACCGGACGATACACACGGATGGGTCCAAAGGCCAATTTCTTGGCGCGGGCGAAGTGTCCTGCAATTTCGTCAACCTACTATTGACTTTGCCTGCAAGAGCCAACAGACGTTCACCACACCGTAATCTTCGTGATCCATCTGGATTTTCCTCACTCCAGTGGATCGCAACTAGTCCAGACGCTGACTCGATCTGGGTTCTCCGTTGAAAAAAGTGAACCAGCAACAATGAACGAGAGGCGTACCGCCTTATAAAGATCATCACAAGGCAACGAATCAACGACACCGGTGTCGCTGGGTGGTTCAAAACTCGTGGGAGACACCGCGGACTCCTGAGTGGATAGCTCAGGTCTCGGCAAAAGGAGCATTTAAAGCAGCATACGAGGAACTCGCTGGCACCTCTTTCCTGTGAATGCGGGAATTAGACTTATGAAATGGGTTCTGTATACAGTGTGGAGCGTACAGCGATGCAAAGCCTAAACGGTGAGTTTGACTGGAGGACATTGGCAGGAGGCGTTCCCATTGAATGATCTGAGTCCGTCGTTGATGATGGAGTCCCAGGCAGAGGCTTGGGACAATTGGCCGCCTGCCTCTGCACTGCGCGGATCTTCAGGAGGAAGATAAGGTCTGCGGGTGTGGACTTGGTTTGGAATTCTATGAAGGATTGGAATACATACCCGCCGGAACCTTCTTCGTTTTGTTTTTAGGGCGTTTACCGGAATTGCGGTCGCTGCATGTGAAAGTGTTCTTACCATCTCTGGATCGCGCTGCGATGAGGTGATGACACTCACTGCGCCAGATACGCCTCGCCCGCCGCGATGAGCAAGGGCTCAAAGATAGGACTCAACCATCGAAGAAGCCGCTCCATGTCGCCAAGATGTCGGAGCCAATGTAGACCTACAAACGCTCTGAATCCGATGTCGATCTTCTTGACGTTGTCATCGACGAGCCTGGTGTCGATCTTGGCCAAGATAGCTTTCAGTACGCTGTGCGAGGTTACGGACGCCTGGACGGCCTAGTGAATTGTATTCGCGTGTGGTTAGATAATTACTGCTATCAGCGGCCTCTCTCGCACCTGAGAATAGCCGGCTGGCTTTCCACGCAGCTCGCCAAACAAGAGCAGAAAGATCGCCTGTCTCAATATAGCGACTCCGATTTGGTGGTGGTATTCGCGCTCGATAGCGGCCTCGGGGCCCTCTCCTTCGGGGTCGTTTGCCTTTGAGAAACTCACCGGCCACGGCTCGTCTACCTTGGCCAAAGGTGGAGGGTTGTACGACGGATCGTCGATTTTGGTCTCGACTGCCTTCTGCAGCATCGCGTTGAGCGTAGTTGGCATTATGCTGGTTTCTAACTAGGCGAGTTCTTTGGAACGTGAGAGATGTTGAATAACGGACAGGATGAACGTCAAGAGACAAAAAGTGTTTTTCAGGCGTGGCGCATTTGTTCCCGTTCGACTTCATCGCCACTGACGTGCGACAGCGCAGATCTTCGTGGATCACTACCAAAAGGGCTTATTACCCCCTCTGGAAATCAGCCAAAAGGAAGCCGAAGGAGAGAGAAGTGAAGTCTTACTGTACAACGCGGCGAAATTTTGCGAAAGTCGGGATTGAATGTACCATCACAAGGGTCTTCCTCCTTTTCCCACTTGCTTCACTCAAAGGTATATATTATAAAAAATTTCAGGGATATTCGTGCCCACTTAGTTCAGCGGCTGAACTGACCGCTTCTGAAAATTTCTCGGAAGTGGGAGGTCGGGGGTTCGAATCCCCCTGGTGGCTCAAAGGGTCCCGGACTCGGGCTTAGTTCTTCACCATCTGGTAATCCCAGTTGGGCGTCCGCGTCGAATCACAATACGCATTGGCCTTGTGCAACGCTGTGGTTCATTCTTTTTTTCTTTTCCATTTCTTTCTGTTTTTTTCTCCTTTTTTTCGTCTACGCGAGTTCCTCCAAAGCAGGATCCCTGAGGTATCTCAACACCGACGCATCCGACACATACATCTGGAAAAATACCCATGTCTATGGCGGTCTGTACAGACCATATAGTCCAAATAGACCCATAGACTTCCCCCTGTCTATGCTAGACCGCAATAGACACGGGGTTTCTATGGTAGACCGCCATAGACCGATAGACCGACAGAGGGTAAATAAGCGATAGACGCATAGACGGATGGGCACGCAACCATCATCGTCGGTTGACGAGAGAAACCATCAAAGACGATCATTTTTGGACTAATATGGCTCGAACTCCGGCAGAAAATAGGAAGAAAAAATAATATATTCAAAAGCAGCTACAGCCTACAGGTAATTCCCAAGTAACTAGCTCACAGCAACAGGACGACCTACGAGCGCGAAGCGCAGCCCGACGTCACCGCACGCACAAGGACCCCCAAGACCCGACATGATCGCGCCGGCATCCGACACCGCTTTCCGCGATGCCAGCCGGTACGAGTGACGGTGCGGGACTGGGGCGAGGAGGCAGGATCATGAGGAGAAGAAAAGAATACTGTGGAAAATGAGCACATCACGACACGGAAAAAAACATGAGCAACGGGTGAGAGAACATGAAGAGAATGAAATACCTGGTCGAGTTTCACGGCCGTGCCGGGCACTAAGTAGCGGCAGCGACGTCCGTAAGAGCTGTGGGAGAACTGGTAGAACGCTTGAGGTGAGGAGCTCCAGAAAGGCAGGAGGGGTGGAGGAGAAAATGGGGGCGTAAAGAAGACATTGTCCGCGCGCACCTGTTTATATCCGTGGCTCGGCAAAAGACTTAGTGATTTTTTCACAAGTCGGAGTCTGTTGGAGTCAACGGTGAATTTGTCAATGAACAACTGAGGATATCGACAACAAGACAGGACAACGTCCAGATGGGGAGTATCAAGATGATGCCTGGCGAAGCATGCGAGGGCGATCTCTAGCCGAGCTTGGTGATTGTCTATCGCTTCGCATGCGTGTCTATTCCGGTCTGTCGCTTCGTGACTGGGTCTATTGCAGTCTATCTGTCTACATATGTCTGTGCAGAGAAAGCCGGTCTGAATAGATCAGCCGTGTCTGTGGCGCCAGAATGCGTTTCCAGATGTATAGGCCCTGGAGGTGTAGCACATCTATGATTTCGTCGGAATCTGGCCAACCAAAATCAAAATCAATGTGTATACGAGCTTCACGGAGGCTCTGAGTCTCCTTCAATATTTGCTTGTGTTGCTCCCACGAGCAGTCCAGTTGGTAACGGGTGAGCTGATACAGTGGAAGGGGAATGGGTGTGGACCAATGTTGGTTGAAGGCGCCGAAGTCGACCAGGGAGGAAGCCATCTCAAAGCAATAGATGGATTTCACTCCACTTTAGCTTTCCGGACTGGTCCACTGAATCTATAATCTCGTCAGAGATGGAAGCCTGTCCCGAAGAGCATTTAAAAGCGACCATGTTTCGGACATCAATCCAATACTGAGTTCCTCCCAGCGCAATGGGTGCTGTTCCAACAGCTGAAACATTCGAGTTTGAAGACCTGAGTCCGATCTCGTTAGCCCCATAGAAAAAGTTCACCTTCGGAGCGCCAAGTGTGTACACGTGACCGTCAGAGCTTTTTGCGACTTGCCGCCATCTCCCATCTCGTCTGCAGTCGCGGATCCTCCTTTTCAACGGTCATAGATATCTTGTTCTCGTGTAAGTTTCGTCGATTCTCCTCTGCGTATCCTGTATTGACTCTGGAGCCTGCCAGCAGCCTATGTCAAGCCGATGCTCCGAATGCGGCACTCTTTCCAGGGGTCCACGATTCAGAGAAGAGAAATTCGATGTACCACTCGCCCTGGAACACGCTACCACACGCTCTTGAGCAGCAACCAGCCACCCGACGAATCGGAATTGACTTTCGTTCAATCGGTCGTTTCGAAAATCGATGGGCCTTTGGCATGTCTCGACGGTGAAATATCGAAGCTCCGGGAAAAACTGCAACAGCTGGAGGCCGAACGCGCATCCCTCCTCAGCTACCACGCGAAACAGTGCCATCTTCTCTCCACTTCGGATGATGCCACCAGAAATACTTGGCGAAATATTTTTGCGGACGTTACCCTCGATTAATGACGCGTTGCGCCTGGGCCGATTCGACATAGGACAGAGCCCATGGGTGTTAACCCATATCTGCAGTCGTTGGAGAGCGGTTTCTATATCGACTCATTCGTTGTGGTCGCGAATTGCCGTCGATTATTGCTGCAGTCTCAGCTCGTCATCCATATATTCCTTACCCCCGGTGCAAGTGCAACTCCAACGCTCCCAGAAATTGCAAATTCATTTCTATGTGAGCGCTGATTGGAATCCCACCTACAAATTCAGATACTTCAACTTCTGTTACACCACTCCTCGCGTTGGGAAGAACTCAGTATTGGATTGACGGCCGCAACGGCACCGCTTTTAGCGCCCCTTCGCGATGGGTTTCCGTCTCTGATGAGATTATGGATTCAGTAGGACTGTCCAGAAGACCAGATCGGAGCGCAGTCTATCGATTGTTTCCAGACGGCTTCTTTGCTGTTCGACGTCGGTATCTTCGACCAATATTGCTTTGTGCCGATTCCACATCCGGTGCATCAGCTCACCCGTTACGAACTTGACTGCCCATGGGAGCAGCATAGCCTTATATTGAAGAACGCACCGAACCTTGTTGAGACTCGTATCGTCATCGATTTCGACGACGAACTTGTTCCGCATTCTGACGCGGCCGAGACCATTGACTTACCGAACCTCCGACGTCTATACATATCTCGAATGCGCCCGTCTTGAAATACCTTAAGCTTCCTGCTCTAGAGGAAATCTCTTTCCATGGAACGCAACACCCAGCACTTCTCTCGCTTTTCCACTCCCTCCTTAGTGGCTCCTCATGTCGCCTTGGAAGGTTATACCTCGTATCTCCCACGGCTCTTCCCACGGTCGAAATCTTGCAAAGCTTTTCATCCATCACCGAGCTCTCCGTCATAAACTACGACGACTACCGCGAAGAGGTCAACGCCTTGATGGAAAATCTCGCTGTTTCCAATCTCCCAGGGCGCACAACAGTCGCTCCGCATTTACGGCCCATGTTCTTCGGATGTAAAGACCAAGATTATTTCAATTACGGAACGTATCTTGAAATGTTGAGATCCAGGTGGACAGCAGAACATTGCCCACTCGCAGCCGCAGCACTGCTCATAGAGCCTGGAACAAGATTTCTTATTTGATTTTGTGAGGAAGTCGAGCGATGGTTCTTGGCATGTCCGTAGAAATTCCATACTACATATGTTTAGCATTTAGATTGTCTGACTTCCAACAATCGTGTAGGTCCAGATCTGATTTGTGTTTCCTTCGACGAACTCCCAAAGCTGTAGCGGGTTCTGGTTTGTCTTTATGCCGTTGGTGAGATCCAAGACAAAGGTAAAAGGGAACATTTCCAGCCTGATGGCAGGCTCTTCCCCACTTCCGCGCGCAAGCCAGTTCTGGCTCAGATCGCGACCGCTGCCGTTAAAAGGGTTGAGAATGACGCGCGCGCCGTTCACGAGTGGGTCGACATCGACATCGAAGGACCACTGGGAGCCGTCCGCGGGGTTGGTCATGTAAACACCGCCCCCAGACTGAAAGCTGAACCACTTCTGGGTGGCTGAGCTGTTGCAATCGTAGCTGCAGAAACAACCACGCTGTGAGGGACGAGCAAGAAAAAAATCGAGGAACACACATGTCAATTGCAGCTCCAGCGACAAACGCTCCACCAAGGACACCCACGCATTTTGTCGTGTCACCGTTGGGATGGATGTTGTACACATCGACAATAGCACGGGTGACCGGGGTTGGCACCGCTTCAACGACTGCAAAGATAGCGAGGAGAGCGAAAAACGTTGACTTCATGATTGGAGAGTGAGTGAGGTGAGGGACTTTGAGTAGAGGCTTCATACTTATATGGCTGGCTCCAGGTTAGTATCGGCGAGTGCTCTCCGCCGTGAGGTCAGTCCTTGCCGCAAGCTTGCCCGGTAATATATTTCGCAAATTACTAATAGTGATCACAAGCAACAGATTTGAATCTCCACCAGGACGGGACGAGAGTTTCATTAATTCCACTGAAACGTTTGAAGGCCAGTGAATATGGCGGGTCACTTGCCGCAACTTTTTTAGGCCAGATTTTTTTACATATAATGAGTCCACATACCTCCCATTTCAATCCGCACAACACAACTACAGGAAATGAAGCTAGGATTGACTAAGTTGCGGCAATCAAACTAGCGCCAATAAACCAAGTTGATGGAACCGTGTGAAAGAAAGCGAAACACCCCAACGGAGGGCCTTCGGAGGAAGACCGGGCGAACTTGCACGACTGCAAGTTCGCGGAATCTTTCAGAGTCATTTGAACTCCGTTCTATCACGGTATCAGATCGCGTGGTTTCTGCGATACTTAATGGCGAGGTTCATGGGAAGTTGCAGGGAGAGCAAGTAGAGCGCTTCCATGGGGCCAGCAAAGACTGAGTTCTAGCTTTGAACCTTGCTTTGGCAAGGCGGCGAAGACATCCCGCCCACGGAAGCCAACCGGCAAGAAGAATGGAATAACAATCGAGGTGAGTACTCATCATGATGACGCCATGAATTGAATATATCCATGTTTGACTTGGCGTTATTGAACACTGCTTCGAATCCTGAGTCCACGGAGAACTCACGCACCGGTGCAATGGGCAAAAATTGCTAAGGAAAGGGATGTTAGGTCAACCGAATTCAAAGACGGGAGGAAGCCTCTATTGTCTTTTGTTCTCGTGCTAGCGGGAGCGCGGTTAGTAATGAAAATTCCAACCGGGCTTCCAGGAGTGTGAGAGCTGCCGTAGCACCGACGAGATCGAACGCTCGCATTAAATCTACTCGGGCCCCCGATTACTGTCCTGTTCGTAAGCACGGACGACCTACTTGTCTCCTAATTTGTGCCTCGTGCCCAATTCCCCTGCAGATCGCCGATTCGAAGTGGAAACACGATGTTCGGCGCACTGTGCTATATTCACCCTCAACACGTGCCTCGTGGCCAATTCCAAAAACCCTCTGAAACCCGCAGCTCCCACCCACAGGATGGCCTAGAAGAGCTGTTCCTCAGCTGACAGTCCACAGCTTCTGACGTCGAAACCGCTGAATACCAAAAGCCTCAGCGCCAGCTAGTGAATTGAGTAAGAATCCTCGGTGGACGGACAAGCTTGTCGCGCATCTGGCCGAAAACCCCACTTTTCGGAGGAAGGTTTTCTCGGACTCGATAGCAGATGCTAAAAAGAAAGCCGAAGGAAGGAGGCGGGAAGGACGGTAAGCCCACTCAATATGGAGTCTTGGCATTGTCTTGGCCAAGGTGACTTTTGACTGCACTTGACGCAACCTTCTGAGACGTCATGCTGTCCAAGTTGGCATTCGAGGCATCAATGTGCCGAGGTGTTTCCTGGTGTTTCATCATCAACGGTCAAAGTTGCCCTCTGACTCGATCGTTAACTTCGTCTGGGTGTTTCTTGTGCAGTGTCTACCGCCTCCCAGCCTAAACCTTAGTCAGGGCTCAGCGGGAAGTCACGCTTCTATTACTGCCAGAGCGCAGGACATACTGAAAAGGAAATAGTGCTACATATTCCCTCGACACGGAATCTGTCCATCTCCATCTGGGTGATCGTCAAGATCCTGTTTCGCTTTCTGAGGCCCATTTAATCTGCTTGGCGATGGTCAAATCCTTCTGTATTCCCCCATTCCCCCATGCCTCTCGTGAAGGGTCTTCTGGCCTCAATTGTCGACTATCGTCTCGGCTATGCCCCCACACAACGTGAGCCTTTCTTGAAAAATTCTGCAGCTCTGACTGCTGTTGACCTGTTACAGCTTACGCGTGGCGATGATCATCCTTGCCTTGATAAACAGTGTGTCGCGTCCACCTCTCCTTGTGACAACTATCCACCATCGCACGGGCGACGCGATGCAGCAACCAACCCGCATTGGATGCCCAATATCTCGGGTTCGTCCCCGAATTCGGAAGCTTTGTTGTTGGAAGAACATTCCAGCTAAATCCAAAACGAGAATACAGAAAATGTACAGACTAGTACATGGGAGGATGAAAACAAGGGGTCCTGGTTCGATATTTTACATGTTCCACCAATTCGCCCCCAACTCTCACAACCCGCTCTTGGGGCTCCTCCCATTAATTGGGGTAAACGGGTACGTGTAACCCGCTCGCACCGTTCTCCTCAGATCCGGAGGCCTGGATGAAGAAAACGAGGTCAGCGGGATTCCAATAAACGATTGAGCGGAACGTACCGCGCCATTCGATGGCGTTTTACACGCCTCGTTGGGATTGTGCTACACAGGTTAGCACGCAGCGGAAGACGCGAGAGTGAATACTCACCTAGAACACCGGCTTCAAACGGCCACCGTGCGCGGGTGTCGGAGCCTGGTTCTCCACTTGTTGAATGTTTTGCGTTGAGCTTTGATTTTAAAGCGGAAGGAGACGGTGTACGTCGTCCAAGAAACCGGCCTGTCCGCATGCGCCCCGAGTTGGGACGCACCGGGGAAGAATGCAAGCATCTGTGGCAAGAACAAATATAATAAATTGTCGGTCGAAGGATAGAACACTTAAACACTCTTGAAAGGTACTGCCGGAATGACGAGACGGTGGATCTCTCTGCACTTTGAGAACATTGCGCAGGAATACCAGATCTGCGCGACAGAACTTGGTTAAAAACCGTGACACGACTTTGAGCTCGATCCACATATCCGCTGGGAGCGTCTTGGGTTTCTTTTTGGGAGCATGCCTGTATTTATTATCGCTATGGATAACAAATTAGAGTTTAAAGTCCTGCGGTGTAATGATAGTCACTATTCGAGATAGGCGGATCCGGCGGCTTGGAGTGATGGAAAAAACATGGGAGTGAGTGAGTGTACGAGTTTCGAATATCCTGGGCCGACTTGACGTACTGAATGCCAATCTACTCGCGGAAACCGGTGTCGGCTTCGTCCACGCCGTCAACCAGTCTTGGGTTGACTTTCCCCAGCACGACCTTGAGAACTTCCGGTGCAAGGACAGATGTTTGAACGACCTATTGAAATGTAGACGTGTCATCAGATAAATTGTGCTGTCAGAGGACGGTTCGCTAACCTGAGATTCGGTTTTCCACTGAGGTCAAACAGCACTATGAGCATTATAACTTCGTTCAGGACCGCGAATCCGACTCGATGGAAATACTCTCTCCAGCGCGCATTCGGGATTTATTTATAGCGCCTGTTTTGGAGATTATCGGTCGAGTAATTTCAGAGATTATATAGAGAATACATTTACTAGTAGTGTACTCTGCGAAGGCTGGTCACCATGAATACACATGGGCAGCATAATCTGAAGGTCACAGTTCCCGTAATATAAGTGGCGGGACGTCTGTGCAATACTCCTGAGCAGAGTTGTCCCAGTGCACGGTTTCTTTAAATATGGAAGACCTTTATTTCTTGGCCAAAAAAGAAAAAGAATAAACCACAGCATTGCAGAAGGCCGCTGCGTAGTATTGTGATTCGACCGGGAGACAGGGACCCTGTGAACCACCAGGGAGAATTGAACCCGACCTCCTACTTCCGCAATTTTTGGGAAGGGGTCAGTTCAGCCACTGAACTAAGTGGGCACGGAGATTGTCAGAATTCGTTTCCATACATGTAGTACCTCTAAAGCAATCAGGGAAGCAATCAGGGAAAGGTAGTGATACCAGCTCCAAGTACCTCAAAGCCATCTAATCAACTTTCGAAATCCTCTGCACTGTACAATGGAACTCTTCTTGCCTTCTTCAGCTTCCTTCAAATCAATTCCCCGTAGGGGTAAACCATTACGTAGGGATCTGCAACGATCTGCATTCGCACGTCAGTGGCGGTGGAACCTCGCCAATCACGGCACGCCGTTCGTCTCCATTTAGCATCCCAGCTTTGGCGCGCCGTACTCGTCCAGAACCAAGCCAAGTCATGCCCACTATTTTCAACGCCGGTTTACAGAACGCCGCCGTGGCTCATGTCGCAAACCCGTCATATGTCCCTCCACCTCTCGGCGCATTAGATGACTTGTGGCCCAATAGTTTCTAGGAGGCAGATGCAACTAGTCTCTCCTAGACAGACATTCTATATGAACACTCGTACTGACGCAACCAACGGCGGAAGTCCAGTCGACGCTCTAAAAAGGGAGTACTTTCATCAAGTTGGGCTATCAGTCCTCGACCACGCTGTGTTCCCCACTCTGCTGGGCGAGCTTCGCGAGAAGCCCACCGGCTATTCGCAGATGAGTGAGTCGTCCACTGGAACGCCATTTCTTTGATCACTTGCCCACATTACCCCAGGCCGTGCAGGCAGCGATGACCTCGCACGCTGTTCTCAAGGCGCTCTTGAAGAAGATTGACCCTCCTCGCCTGGTGGACGACGTCAACAAGATCGACGCGGGGTTTCGGGCATTCATCGGTTTCCAGTACATCAAGTCAGCATACGACATGCAGAGGCTTCTTCGCTGGCTTATTCCGATTTTCGAGCACGTGCTGGAGGCAGCAGGAAAATATTATCTTGCATGCGAGTGTTCTCGCATCACATTTGATTTGACTTTGTGAGATACTCAAAAACGTTCGTAGTCATTTGAAAACAGAGGTCCGCTAGAAAAAAACCCAAAGGCGGCCTCCCCACAGGTATGTCGACCGAGATCTGATCCGTGATACAATTTCTAACTCTTCGCACGAAGCTCTTCCGGCAGGTACGACTACCAATCGCGTGCTGTGAGCCACGGCGGCGCTCTGTAAATCGGCATTTCAAGAACTTAGCTTGGTTCTGGGTAAGTACGGTGCACCAAAGCTGGGATGGTCAACGGAGAGAAGAACGGCGTGCCGTGATTGGCGAGGTTCGAGTCACCGCCACTGACGCCTGCATGCAGATCGTTGCAGATCCCTACATAATGGAGTTTTTGCCCCTACGGGAAATGATTTGAAGGAGCTGAAGGCAAGAAGAATTGCATTGTATAGTTTGTAACCATGACTAACTCATCCCCCCTCAATCCATATACCCAGGAGGAGATTGGTACGATCATTCCGATCCTAATCGTGTCTCCAACCGTCCTCCATTGTCCAGTATCCTGATGCCCACTCTCAGAGCCTCGAGCTCATTCTGTCGCAGTCCCTACTCCAGATTTATAACTACATTCCGACCGCCTGGCGCCATGTCGACTCCGTTGAGTGCAGAAGGTCGTTCCTGAATCGCAGGAAAATGAAGCTGTTCCACTTGTGGACATTCCGCGGCAGACGCCTTCAACCTTTCGCCCTTGGATTGAAGAGGGGTCACCCCTACTCCTTACAGTGTCAAGGTATATTCTTGTGGTTGAAGGATCTGTCGCAATTTGTTGCGCGAGCGGCGCACACGCAGCCAAATCAGGATACCCAGTACCAGCACAACAGCTCCGATTACGATACCGACTACGGAGCCGCCAGATATCGATTTACTGAGTGTGGATTCGTTAGATACACTAGATTGGAGATGAGTGGGTTGAATACCGTGAAACCACTGTGCCCGAATGCGTTTGGGAAGGCTGAGTTCCAGGATTGCTGGATGATAGAATTGATGATGGTGAAGGCGACGACGTCGCAAAGACGCTTGATGTCGCAAAGAAGCTGTTCGCAGATACGCTTGGTGGCGCAAATACGCTTGGTGTCGCAGAGACGTTTGGTGCCGCAGAGACGCTTGGTGTTGCAGAGATGCTTGGTGTTGCAGAGACGCTTGGTGTAGTCAGCCTTGTGGAGGATGAGCTGGACTGTGATGCCGAGTCGGGCTGCCAATGGGTCCCGGAGTTCACGGTGGACGATGAACCCTTCGCTGTTGTCCTATGAATGCAGTTAGCATTTACGTTCGGCATGTGAGTATTATGTGCCCCTGTAATGCTAAAACCTACGAGGAATGTTCCGCCGAAGAGGTATGCGCAACGTTAGAACTGGCTGAGCCCTTGCTCTGAGCAGCAACCACGACATAGAATTCGTTGCTGGCCCCAAAATAATCGGCCTTGGGGACGAAGGAGGGATTGACCAGCCAGAACACGTAACTGTCGCTACTGGCCACGTCAGTCCGCCATTGCATAGGGATAGTGCCTGCATACCTGGGTGGTACTGAGGGGAGGTCAAAGGTCAACTCGTTCAAGTTGCTCTTCACATTTTCTGCAATCATGTCCTCCAAATTCTAGCATGCATGAGACCAAGTGTTGCCATGGAGAGAATAAGATTTCGCACCAACTCATCATTCCATAACTTGAGGTTAAATTCGGGAGGACTAACAATAATCGGTGGAGGCAGGCACTGGCATCAAGACGAAGACAACATACTCAACGTTCGGATTGTACACCCACTGCAGCGTCATTGTGCCACCGGATGGATATGTACCGAACAGGTCGGCCACAACGAAACCCACACTCTCTTTTGCAGCGAGCCTGAGGCAGAAGTAAGTCTTCAAAGTCGAAAAGGCGTAAGGAGGCAAACGCGCAGCAGTGTCAACAAGAGCAACATCGTACTGGCCAACCGGCGGACGCGAAATGCGGGACGTAGGAGGTCAAACGAAGGTGGTGGTGAGGAAAAGGGGCGTAGTGACTGTGGCGGTCGTTGATATCCTTCCTGTACGCCGAGATCAGGCAAAAAATTATCCTGTTTACCTGATTTCATGCTGCCGCAACGGCCACCCGCGGGTATGTTTACAACAGAAACACTTTCCACAACGGATGGGTATTTGGTCATCTTAGAGCGCAGTTGGAAACAGGCATTTGGAGCGAAAGAGGAACTAAGAATGAACGGACAGAAATAACAAGGACGTGTGTGTATCCGCGGAGATATACTATTAGCTATAAGTTGGTAAGTAGGTAGGTATAAGTGAACGGTACGGTCCGAAGGACGAACGCCGGTTTCCGGGGATTACCCCGGTGTACAAAAGAAGAGATTAGCCAGGCCCAGCGTTCAGGCCATAAAAAGGGCTAAAAAGCGGGGGCCATCAAAGCACTTAATACTTACACTTGTGGAACGCGTTCGACGCGCATACGCTCTACGTGCTATTTGCGGTGTTACAGATATCACCGTATATCCGCCAACCTACGACTCGGAAGTTGTAGAAATGAAACAGTTCTCGCTGTGTATAGTTATTTGACTGGCCAAATCTTACGACAAGAGTACAATGGGTCTAAAATTCTCCAACGGTAGCAGAAAAACCGCTAGAATCGAATTGCGCATTTAAAATGTTGGACAAAATATGACAAGGTTAAGGTGGGGAAGTAATGGAGAAGAATATCACCAGAAATGATTGGTCTCAGCGGCCCGCCTGCGATTCGAATTTGTACGACATCGAGGAGAAACTGCATAGGCAATAGTGAGTCAAAGGCAAATAGCATAGACCGGCGACCGTTCTGTCTACTAGAAAGACATTGTCAGTAGACAGACCGGTCGATCTAGGTTTGAATTCAGTTGACGCCCGAGCGATCAGTAGGGCTCGTCACCGTACGTACGTACCGTATACGGTATGGAGGTTTTTGTCCCGTAATACGGCACAGTGCGGCTACGTTGCGGTGAATCGAAGCTGACTTGATCACCATACGGTACGGTACGTACCAATTACGGCCGTATACGGCTACGGTACGGCAAGAAAGGGTGTAGGCAGTACAAAAAGTGAAATTTATCGGCACACACCTTCAAGAAGTACATAGGGGTTTGTGATGTTGGAATTTCAGTGCAAAATTGACCTACAAAAATGAGCAACAGCCCATAGACGCGAAGCGAACATTCCGAAAAAGGAAGTGGATCAAAGTGGCTGTGTATACCGCGCTCAGCATATATCGAAACAGTCAGTTTGATACGCCCATAGCGCTGTCATAAGGACGGCGCAATGCCCGAACGAGGCGGCATAACCGCCGGCAATGGGCTATAAGAATCTTTCATGAGCCGAGGAGGGCTTTTCACATCACCCATTAACTCCCGTAATATACGGCCGTAAACGGCGTTACAGTACGGCCAAATATGGACCCCCTCCGCCTACAGTTACGGTCAGTTAGTCCCAGGTGGCGTATGGTACGTCAAAATCCGTACCGTACCGTACGTAGCCGTAGACTTACGGGTACGGTGACGAGCCCTAGCGATCAGACTTTTGGCATGTGTTTGGCCGTTCCGCGCTTTGATAAATTGATTTTGCAGCGCTGACAAGATGGGAGATTGCCAAATTTATGGCCCACTGATGTATAATTTTAAACGCAAAGATTCGAATTGCGCATCCGTTGGGCCTAAATCAAAGCTGATTCTTGCTCTTTCAGTTCACCAGGATTTACTTCAACAAGCCAACAGTCGGGCGACTTGAAGTATTGGGTGAACATTGTTACGATGTTGAAGTGGTTAAATGATCCCAGAAGTGAATCGAGTCTAAAAAATCAGTTGGATGTCAAGGAGAGAGTTATAGTATGTGTGATCAGCACCAACATTAAGAAAAGCCGTAGAGTATCGTAGAAGTCGCAGAAAAGGCGCAAGCAACATCGAAATTTTGACTGGTGCCAAGTCAACCAAATGGCTTGCAAGCCGAAATGTCGGGCGTAGGCGTGTGATGCCACTAAAATATCCACGCCCACGCAGTACACCCTCGCCCGAAACAAGTCATTCCGCGGGGGAGCAAGCCATTTTTGCAAGCCAAAAACTTAACTCTTGGTGACTCAGGATTAGTCTCTTATAAACAGACCCTACAACAATTTAACTCATACCTCGTTATGTTGTAGACTCAGGATAGAATCTGAAATTTACTGTGAATTGACCTTACACAATGAGGAAACGAAACCTAGGCTGTCGGCGAAAATAAACGACAAAACTTGATTTCTCTATTCAACAAGACACATTTTATAAAACCAACAGGAAAAATGAAACAAAACGTTAACCACGATAACCAAACAACTTTTTTTCATCCCTTCTCAAGAACAACAAGGACACAACCAAAATAACGAGAACAACGAAGACAAAAACAACCAACCATGTGAACCGTAAGCAAGGCTGCCGAAACCGAAATATGTACACCGGGAGGTTGCCGAATTAGATGGACCACTGGACGCTGTCTACACCGTGGGCGGACCAACTCGAATCCATTGCAGCCATGGCTCCGTGGGTCAAGTCAATATCATTGGCGCCTCGGCAGCCGGGACACAAATCGGCGACGGTAACATAGATAGTCTTTCTGCCGTCTGAAAGGAAATCTTAATCATTGCCAGACTGACCGGAACATACGTACAGATAACAGTCATGGTAGCCCCGCAATGCGCGCCGTTGTCCCAGTGCTTTAGGGCAATTGCAACAGCCATGTCTCCGTTGTTGATCGTCAAGCCGCAGGCGCCGACTCCGCTGTTGGGGTAGTAGTAGGTGGCTACAGGAGTCATTATTATTGTGCCGTAAAACTTGGGAACTAGTAGAATATACCGAGTCCGTTAAAGAAACCTAGGGTGCTTCCGGTATTGCAGTAGATGCTTTTAATCTGAGGTGGGTTCACCGTCAATGACTCTGAGGAAGAGGAACCTTCCAACTAACCGCAAGGCCCCAAGGATAATGCGTCGCCCGCCCACCAGTCGAGTTGCCAGGGTAGGTGAAGGTCCACTGGGATCCGCCGGTACCGCACCAGTCTTTCCTGTTGGCAACCAGAAGGTGAGCCAACAGTGTTACAGACAACCTGTGGAAATCTAGGGACTAACGAGTACGCTGTTAGAAAGCAGGTCCATTAACTACGAAGCGCAGAGATTCGGAAGGTCTGTACCGGTGCAAGTCGCCCCCCGAATCGGGGCCAATGCTCTGAGCCTTGTTCTGCCAGCCGGGGAGGTTGTTGCAAGTGTTGGCGGCGGAGATGATGGTGCAAGGTCCTCCCCAGCCGGTCTGCCGGCAGAGGTAGACATTGCCTGGAGTGCGTTTCTACGATGATATATAAAAAGGAATATCGAGGCTGCTGAGCTTGGAACCTACAGCAATGCCAGCCGACGCGTTGGCCTCTGGAGACGCAACAGGAGATGCATTCACGGCGGTAGCAAGCACGATGGCGAAGAGAGGAGCGAAGACTTCGGAGAAGACCATGTTCGACCAGAGGAGGTAACCAGAAGTAGGAATCAGCTTGAGAAATTGGTTGAGACAACGTCCAGCAATTATACTATAAGCCGGAACAATGAGAAAGGAAAGTTGAACTACATGTCCAAATTAGCGTTCTCCCCATGCTATGGGCGATCTCCGTCTTGACGTGAACGGCATTCTATGAACGGATTTTCAGTAAGACGAGAGTGTAGCAAGTTAACATCAGAAAGAATTTGCACTACCAATTTTCCCTCCTTGAGGGAAGGGTGCATGCTTGGAAACCTCAGCAATTGGCATGTATTTAAGAAAATTACAATCGTGTCGATAAACACGTACTAAAAAGAGTCCAAGGAACAGGAAAAACTATCATTTGAGGCTCACGAGTCATGACCGAATGCTGTTGACGAGGCCCTCGGCTGGTTTCAGCCCTCACCAAGCAACGCTCAAGAATAGTTCTGTTGCCTTCCTGAACTCAACCTTGAAGCTGTCACTGTACATGTGCCACTCTGTTTCACGAGTATTGTCCGTCCCAAGAAAGGAAGTATTGCAATTGCAATGTCTGCCTGACTCTTTGGTTCATGACACAGCAGGGGCCGATGGATTGAAAGAGTGCTGAGTCACATGAATGACTGTTGACACTCTCGGTCGACGGGAGCCGACTCCGTGTTGAACAGTGGCAAGCTAGGCCGCACCTCGCTAGATCAGTCCTGGGAAGAGGTATGAGAGAGAGGGGGTGAAAGGGCGGAAGGAGGTGTTGTGTGGGTGTGTGGGAGGCTCGCCGCTCCGGCCGGCTGGACTTTGCTCTGATCAGGCTGGCGCTGCACGGCAAGGGGCCGGCTCGGCTTGATTAACTTGCCTCCCACTAAGCCTACTCGAGCCTCGCATGTCTTAGCTCACAGCCAGTAACCTGGAATTTAACCAAGACATTGTGTATTCTTCGTGCGTCTAAAAAGGGAGAAGCTTAAGAGAGCAGCCTCATGGATGTGCCCCGGGAATTTTATTTCGGATAGGTGATCAGAGGTTTGAAGAGAAAGAGGCGAAAAAAAACCTGTATCATTCTACTTGTGCCGCGGCACGGCGTCCCGACCCGTATTGAACCTATAACAACCGAGGTACAAGGTTAATGTTATAGTGTCTGTTTAGAAGAGACTATATTGAACCGGGAACCCTGCTCAGTGTCGGGATAATATCAAAGTATGCGGGCGTGTTTCTTTTACATCTTCAGGTCTTGCCCACCTGTTTGCTGAGGTGTATCTGTACTAGCTAAATCACACACGGAGTGGTGAAGACAAAAAGGGAAGTTTGTTGGACCACAGGAGTTGGAAACACTGTATACTCAAGCGGAAGGAGGGATATTATTTTCCTTCCCACTGCTGTTACAGTTCAATGGCAGCCAGAGGTTAATTATGATGGATTTTCTTCTTCAGAAGCCCAAGACACCTGTTGAGGGCTAAGTCTCGGTCCCAGATCACGGACCCTGCTCAAAGACAAAGAGAGAAAAAGATACGAAAGAAAAGAAAAATGAATGAATCACAGCGTTGCACAAGGCCAGTTCAGTTTTTCTGTTTTTTGGGATGTTTGTAGTACGGGTACTTACTCTGCAAAAGCATTCCAAAATCCGCCATCTGAGTCGTGGGATTTCACCACTTTGTGCCGTTGAGGGTGTCCGGACCGAAATTAGCTGGCCTGTAATCCGGACTCGTATTGTGATCTAATGCGGACGCCCAACTGGGATTACCAGATGGTGAAGAGCTAAGCCCGAGTCCGGGACCCTTTGAGCCCCAAAGGGGATTCGAACCCCCAACCTTCCACTTCCGAGGATTTTTTAGAGCGGTCAGTTCAGCCACTGAACTAAGCGGGCATAATTTGTGCCCACTTTCGCCCCTCTTCACGGGAGCCACTGGTCCGTTGTACTGCAACAACCGCGTCTAGACCTGTATCTTCCGCGGAAATAGGAATTAAACCATCCATTCACACAGCCCGAGGGCACAATTACAAAACCGGTAAGTCCGTCGCGTCGCGTCTTGGAAGTCTACCGTGCACGCGACCAACCACTAATAATTTTCCTTCGGGATCAGCAGATAGCTTCTATATTGCGAAGAAGATCTGCCATCCACGCAAGAACAGATCTGTGACACGCTCAATAGTACGGAGCCGGGCGGAGCAGGAGTACACCGCATTCGCTAGAAGGTCGCGTCGATTTTTTACTGCATGTGAGGCTAGGCTATGCATGTACGCGTCGGCGTCGACTGATTATGCACTGGGTTTGAAAATTGAAGTTTTAACTTGGTTCAACTCCGGTCTTCAGATCTATTCCAATGGGAGCGACTTGTGGAAGTATCACATCGACCAGGTTGATGGAGCTGAACTGTGGGAATCTACTGACGCCGACTCGTAATTTCTTCTCTCTACCCATACACTACTGGTAGGATAAATCCCGGTTAGGGACCAACCAGGCAAAATCTGGTGGTGTATAACCTCTGCTGATGAGCAGGCTTCCCGGTTCGAATCTGGGTCGGGTCGCGATGCGCAAGCCTGCAAAGATCTGTTTCCCCGGGCGCCCCTTTCTCTCCTGCCTTTTTTGCCGCTCTTTTGGCATAATGGGCCGACGGGCGCCAGCAATTATAAATATACATGAACATGGACATTACGGGTTCTTTAAATTTGTTCGAGTCAATACCATGCTGCCAGTGGTTCTGCGGTCTTTTCTCCCAGCACAGTTTTACTTCTATAGTAGCATAGCAGAAGGTGCTTAAATAGGTACTCAAGACCTGGTGGCGGATAAAACCCAATGCACAGTGGTCGTGGAAAACAGGAGTTCCCGGTTCGATTCTTCGAATCCGGGTTCAGACATAGTGAAGGTCGTTATCTTTTTTGTCTATGATCTGACCTCCCTCTTTTTTGACTCGGTAAACCCGGGGCAGGTCATCGTGGTGAAAGAATGGGATATGGGAAGTCCGGGGATCAGTACGGCGGATGGTACGGCGGCAAGTACTGCGGCAGATCCGTACTTGATCTCGGCCGGGCACATTAGGGGTCACATCATTGTATTTGAATATTGGCCTGGTGCATTCTGTAACTTAACCGACCAAGAAAACAGGTGTAGGTGTAATGCCAACACCAACAGCCAAGGACAAATTATTGTTATTGGAAGAAAAAGGCAGGTTACCATGAATAATTAATTAATTACAACATGTCGCCGCCGGCCTCACGCTGTAATGTTACCTGACATTCGTTGATCATTACAATCCAAGTGTCTTGAGTCTATGGTGGGCGCTATTCCTGCATGTTTCCCCACCACACCAACCATTCAGCTGGCGGCCGCGCTGATGCTTATCAACACTAAGAATTTGAAAGAAAGGAATAAGATAAAATCGTAATGTGTTGCAGAGTCGGGAGCTGGACAATTCAGCAGCTCAAGCGTGGCCGCTGGCGAGTAATGATATGGCGGGAGAGGACAAGAGCGGTGTCTGATGCAAGTTTGCCAACATGCCGGATTGGATGACATGATCTCATGGCGATCGCTGTTCCAATCGCCGTACCGATCGCCGTACTGATCGCCGTACTTTCGAAAAAAACCCATTTCCCGTTTGTTCTCTCGGCTTGATACAACGTTGCAGTTTTTAATTTATTTATCTTTTTTCACGCTCTCGAAACTCGCAAGAATCCAAACCAAGAACACTGGAGCATACCATAATTGAATCTTCCTGCGATTGGACTACCGCTTTTTTTGTGTAGATTCAGAGGACTGTTTGAGCTTAAATTTGTAGTCCATCAGGCGTCGCTCTCCATTTTCCTCCTAGCCTTTGAAGTCTTGCGTTACGTCGATCATGCGCACCAACCTGTCCGTGATCGGAAAGGTTG
Organism: Mycena venus; assembly: GCA_014462655.1. NCBI lineage: Eukaryota > Fungi > Basidiomycota > Agaricomycetes > Agaricales > Mycenaceae > Glaucomycena > Glaucomycena venus. The sequence goes on along the minus strand of JACAZI010000007.1, from coordinate 3,835,235 downwards.
TGTAGGTTCTGCAAAAAGGAAGTGGAGATTCCGGAACATGCGCTAATCTTGCGAGTCTTCAGACACACTAGTTAAATTACGCGCTTCCTTCTTCGCTAAGCTCTTTGCTGATCTTCCAGACCTACGCAACCAGATGGTGGAATTATCCAACACGGAATTCCTAAAAGCCATTATATATCCGAGACCTACTATTGCGCTAGTTGCCAGGTAGCTGCTTCAGTTGGCTCCGGGGTTTCTATATTTTCTCGGGCTAAGGGTGCGTCGGTCTTCGATACGACCGACTGGATGAAAGCCGATTCAAATTCCTCAGGTGGCTCGTTGTTGGTCAAGACTGCATGATGGCGTATTCCAGGAGCAACGGATACGTCGGATGCATCTCCCGTGGGCGGGGACCCAGTGGAAAGAGCGCCACACTCGGAGCACCGACTCATCGGAACGCAGATATCTACCGGTCCAGGATGTTAGTACAAACAGCCATAGATGGCGGAATTAGTAACAGCTTTCAAGACGACTCGGAGATGGAACCTTTCAGAAACTCTTGCTCGTAGGGAATATGAACCGAGAGAGAGCTCAATGTCGAGGATGTGGTCATTGGTCAAAGGGAGTGCGCAGCCTAAATCTCGGCCCGAAACGGAACCGACACCGAACTAAGTCCGAACGTCAAAGGTTTTCAGCATAATTTCAGAAATGTGCCATGACAGAGGCTGACACAGTTCAAGTTGTAGTGAATTGGAATCCCTTTTTCTCAACGCGGAGCCATGCGTGGAATACTCTGATTGTGTTCGCAACTGTTTTCCACCACCATATTCGCTGGAATACTTACACTCTCCTGTGATGTATGACTGTGCGTCCCATTTGATGTTCACACAATTTTCCGTTTGAACGAACATTTATTGATCCATCTGCGATGCCATCCGGAGGAAATAGACCGTCGATATCGGAATCCTGCTGAACAACTCAGCCAAGGAAGTAAATCAAAAAACTTATTCGAATAATTCAGGGGAAGGTGAAAAGTTCGGAATTGAACTGGGAACCAACTGGAGACTGAATGAAACTCTGGGTGGTTGGAAAATTTGGCAAGAGATGGTTCATTTGTCTACTCATGGTGATAATGAATACTGGGATGTGCTGGTCTAATCAGAAGAAGATTGAGGAATGAAAACCCACAAGGTGAAGGCAGCGTCGAGGAATCAAAGGTCAGGTTAACAGCTTCTGATCCAGTCCTCCAACAAAATGCTTCTCCAATTTCTTCTGGCAGAGTGTATAGCAGCCGAGCAATTCCCGAGTCCGTTAAATCTCGGTAAGTTGGAGTTCAGAGTTGTCATGGGACCCGGAGAACTGTTTCTTCGCTGAGAAAAGAAAAATAGAATGAGAAGGTGACCCAAAGACTATTATAGCAGCAACAGAAGTGTCTCTCGCTTGGTCAAAGAGAAAAAAGAAAAGAAAAGAAGAACAGAAAAAGGAAAAAGAATGAACCACAGCATTGCAGGGGACCACTGCGTATTGTGATTCGACCGGGAGACCGGGACCCAGAATGAGCCACCAAGGGGAATCGAACCCCCGACATCCCACTTCCAAGTTTTTGTGGAAGTGGTCAGTTCAGCCACTGAACTAAGTGGACACAAAAGACGTCGGCATTTATATACATTTATACCTCTGGATGACAGTAAAGCGACAGGAAAATATCTAGAAAGAGCCTGAAGATAAGGGCAAGCTTGCTAGTCCACATTATAATTTCCCAATCGGCCATGTAAATTTGCGGATGTCCTTCTTCCGAGAATCCCTAAACGTGAGAGGAGTAATAAGCCCTTTGGGCAGAGATCTGCGCGAGGATCTGCGTTCGCACGTCAATGGCTGTGCATTTCGAACCTCGCCAATTACGACACGTCCAGAAACGCTCTTCGTCGTTGACTTCCACCACATCGCTTTCTTTGCGCATCTTACGCGCCCCAAAATCTCGCCCAGTACCCGCTATGACGGCCCCGAAGTCTCTACCAAAATACTTGCGAGCGGCGGTCACGACCTACGTCGCGAAATCATGCTACTGCCCTCCACCCTTGGCCATCGTAGACGAGTCCTTGATACCTGCGAGCTTCGAAGAAACAAACGCCGAGGACTGCGGGAGCCCAGAATGCGCGCTAGATAGAGAGTATTTCCACCAAGTCGGGTTCGCGGCCCTGAACGAAGTCATAATGCTCATAATGCTCGATGACCTCCGTGGAAAGCCAGCTGGCTACTCCCAGGTTGGCGAATCGTCCTCTGACAGAAAAATATGTCTGATGATACATACCTCTCAATAGGCCGTCCAAACATCTGTCCTAGCACCGGAAGTCCTCAAGGTCGTGTTAGAGAAAGTCGACCCAAGACTGGTCGACGGCGTGAACAAGGCCGATACCGGTTTTCGCGAGTGGATTGGCATCCAGTATATCAAGTCTGCCCGTGACATACCGAAACTGGTCCTCTCGCTCACTCCCATGTTTCTTCCATTGCTCCAAGCTGCTGGATCCGCCTATCTCGAGTAGTGAGTATCATTACACTGCCGGAGTCTAAAACACTAAAATGTTATCCATAGCGATAATAAATACAGGCCTGCTTCCAAAAAGAAATCCAGGACGCTCCCGGCGGGTATGTTGATCAAGCTCAAAGCCGTTCACAGTTTTTAATCAAGTTCTGTCGCGCAGATTTGGTATTCCTGCGCAATGTCCTCACAGTGCAGAGAGATCCAGCGCCTCGTTCCTCCGGCAGCACATTTCAAGAGTGTTTTAGGGCTCTGTCCCAGACACCCACATCGTCCCCAGGTTCGGACTCCTGCATGGGAACGCCGCCCAGGCACGTCCTCCGCTTCGACTCGCCGCTCCGCTTCCGTATAGTTGTAAGTTCATCGCTTTATGAGCGAGCACAACTCCTTTAATTTGAGTCCTCATTGAAAAAAGGAAAGGGACGCCAGCGAGTTCTTCGTATGCTCGTTCAATTCATTCCTTCGCCGCCGCCGATACTTGAGCTGTTCATTCAGGAACCCACGATCTCTCCCACGAGCTTCAACCCAGACGACACCATTGCAGAGAAATCGTTACCTTACGACCTTTACACAGCGGCACGCTTTTCATCTGTTGTTTCTAGTTCACCTTTTCAACGGAAACACAGATAGCCTCGGCGTCAGGACTAGTCGGGAGCCACTGGAGTCCTAAAAGTCCCATAGAGCACGACGACCGCGGTGTAGCGAAACCCACAGTGGTCTGTTGAATCTCGCCGGCAAAGTCAATAGCAGGCTGAAAAAATTACAGGATCAATCGCCCGAGTATCGCCCGCCTCTGTCCCTGGACGCAGTGGTGCGTATGACTCATTTTAATCTCCGACCGACAATTTATCATAATCTCCTTGCGACAGATGCCTACAGTCTCTCCCGGCGCGTTCCATCTCGGGGAAAGGCTTTCGCTGGCAGTAGCAGAGGACGGCCATTCCCATCCAGTAAGCATCTTCCGTGCGCTGCACTGCAGCATACACTTAGCGTCATTCCTTCAACAGTTGGAGAAGGAGAACCATCCTCTCGTGGCGGAACACCGTGGGTCAAAGTTGGCGCCTGCCTTCGAGGTGAGCATCATTTTCCATTGTTTATGTAGCGTCCTAATGTGAGTAGTACAATCCCAACGAGACGCGTAAAATGTCATCGAAGGGCGCGGTACGTTTTGTTTAATTGCTTAATGGGAACTGCGTTGACGTTCCTCGCTTAATTAGGGCTCGGGATCTGGAGAAGACGAAACAGCGGTCGGACTGCGCGTACCCGGGCGCAGTCCGTTTACCCCTAACAACGGGAGGAGCCCAAGGAGTGCGTTGTGAAAGCCCGGGGTGGTGTCATGCCCCGTTTGAGTATGCTTCAATGTCATCGGAAATAACATCGAGCCATCCTGTACTTCTTTCATCTCTTTTATGTATCTACTCGATCCACATATTTCATGTACTTTACTTTTCTAATCTAGGAAGCGAGGAAAGCAGATATGTTTCGAACCATCTGTACAGCCACATGTTCGACTTCATAGTTCGGCACGAACTGGAGCTCTGCTGTATCCCGTCAACAGTGCTTTGCACTAATAAGTCTCGCTGTAATGCTTCTGGACCAAATACACGATCCGACCATGCGATTGATAAGAACTGCTGTTTCAGTTGAACTCAGCGCGACTTCGGTTCTTAGCCCAAACTCTTCACGGTATCGAGATTTCATGTCTTGGCCGCACAGATTCAACCGACCAAGGTCATTTTGATTCAATGGAATGCAGAGTCCGTGCTTTGCAATATAACTTTTGTCGATAAGACGGTCCATTGGATCAACTGATAGCTTCATCGCTCACACGGGAATATATTTAATTACTTGGGCACGTAATCAGATTTCGGCCGACTTCCCAGTCCACTCTGTACCGAAGTCAACCATTCAGCGGAAACAAATCCATAAAACGGCAAACGCACCTTTGCATAAACACTCTCAATGACCTCCATATTCTTGATCGAATCCTCCTTCGTGACCCACGCATGCGGCGTACGGCCCTTGACCTTGTTGACGAACGCCTCGAGCTGATACCGATACGACGTCCACCACGGCTGTCCGAGGTCCGGGAACGTGTACGCTTTCTCCACTCTGCTTTTGTTTCCAGTCGTCACGGTGATCGAGTGGTACTGCGTCGGCGCGATGTAGTTCATAACCTTCGGCGGGACGGTAACGTAAGAAGAAACGAATACGGATAGCGATGGCAATAGAGATAGGCACCTTTATCTCCCCCTTTTCGCACTTGATGACCGCATTCAGGTTCGGGAAGGCCGGGATGATCTTGAGGCTTGGGGGGGATCGCGAAGTCGCAAAAGATGGTGGAGGTGATAGACCCCGGGAGGGAAAATGTTGCGGTCGTCTTGCGGTCAATTTGGGGCGATTGGAGCTCGTGCTCGACGGACAGGACGGAAGTCGGGTCGGCACCGGCGAAGTAACGCATCGCGTTGATGGTGTAGCCTAAAACGAGTTGAGGAAAGTGCATTTAGACGCTTGGCCAAATCCAGATTGAACATACAGCCCATGTCCATTAGGGTCCCGCCACCGAGTTTGTAGTTGAACCTAATGTCGTCGGCCTTCAAGCCCATCATCCCACGCGGGAGCGCTAGAGCAGTGGATGTGCTTTTCACGGCACCCAATTCCCCGCTCTCGACGATGGCTTTCACGCGGTTCGCTACAGGATGAAATCTGAAGAGATAAAGGAAGATGTGAGATGACATGAATGGGGTTCAAAGTCAATATACCTATAGTGGAAGGCTTCGAGGAGGACCAGACCCTTGCTTTCTGCCAATTCGAACATCTTGCGGGTTTCTTCGGCAGTGTTGGCAGCCGGTTTTTCTAGTAGAACGTGTTTGCCAGCGGCAAGAGCCTTCATAGTCCATTCGTAGTGAAGGCCATTCGGAAGCTATATTTGAAAAAGTTCAAATAGTGATATGAAGTGGGGTGGCAAAGACCAACCGGGTTATAAATGGCGTCGATTTCAGGATCGTCGAGTAATTCTGCGAAGTTGAACAAAAAAAGAGACCTTGAAATATCATACGCACTTTGATAGCTATCGGGGCCACCAAAGACCTTTGTGATTCCATGTTGCTTGGCGAATGCAGCCGCCCTGTCCTTGTCTCGAGCCGCGACGGCATAAACGACTGCCTCGGGATGAGACTTGACAGGAGCAATTATGGCCTGCGGAGCAATTGCTGCAGCGCCAAGTACCCCGAATTTCAGCGGTTTGCTGCCAGGTAGAGGTTGTGCCTCAGGCGGATTTAGAGACTGGAAAGATTTTAAGAAACGGTCAACGTCAAGAAGAGTCTGAAATATCCGGGCCTCACCGATCGGACGCGGCTGACGAGGCCAAAGAAGGAGAACATCTAACGAGCATAAGTGACAGGCAGCAGGAAAAGCCGCAAATGCTCTCACCGCAACGGTAGTTCGGACGCAACAAGCGAGTCAGATTTTTCAAAGGAAGATCCATACGGCCAGGCATTAAGTAGGAGGATGCGAGGTAAAAATTGAGACGTAAGACATCCGTATAGCCTGCCCGGCCCGGATGACGCGTCCAAGGCGAGATTTGTCGCCGCCGGATCATCCGACAGCGCCCCTATTCCTTAACACACAAAATTTCAGCGAGCTCTTCAAGTTGCGGCGATTTAACTGCGATTTGCTGGTTGGTTTCCGGCACGATTGTTTGATTTATTTAATTGCCGTTGGATGCGCAGAGGCTTTCACCGCAACGGTAGTTCGGGCGCAACAACCAAGTCAGATTTTTCAATGGAAGATCCATACGGCCAGGCAATAAGTAGGAGGATGCGAGGTTAAAATTAAGACCCAAGATATCCGTATGGCCTGCCTGGCCTGGATGACGCGTCCAAGGCGAGATTTGTAGAGAGCTTTCGCGTCAAGTGTTAATTGATGGCCACCAAAAAGCCGTTGCGACTTGCCAGAGAATTTGACAGCGAGCTAGCGAGCTCTTCAAGTTGCGGCGATTTAACTGCGATTTGCTGGTTGGTTTGTCGGCAGTTGCCGGCACGAGTGCTTGATTTAATTGAATGCGCAGAGGCTCTCACCGCAACGGTAGTTCGGGCGCAACAAGCAAGTCAGATTTTTCGATGGAAGATCCACACAGCCAGGCATTAAGTAGGAGGTTGCGAGGTAAAAATAAAGACGTGTAGCCTGCCCGGATGACGCGTCCAAGGTGAGATTTGTAGAGACCTTTCGCGTTAACTGTTTTGATTGATGGCCGCCAAAGAACTGCTGTGACTTATAATTTCCTTGCCAGAAAAATTGACAGCGAGCTAGCGAGCTCTTCAAGTTGCGGCGATTTAACTGCGATATGCCGTTGGTTTGCCAGCAGCTGCCGGCACAAATGTTTGATTGCCGCCGGATGTTCTCACGGCACTGCTCTTGAGCTTCGATTCTTCCTGGATTCACAAATTTAACGTGACGTTGGGTCTCAAATTCTCCTTGGCTCCTCGATACGCTGTCCCTGACCACAAACAAGTCGAAGCGAGCGGGCCACCCTGCTCCAGTTGGAAGAATTACAAATCTGCGCCTGCCTTACTCAGCCAGTATTCAGCCTTAGTTATGGGGCTGACTGAGTGAAATATGGGCTTCAATTTTCGCGTTTTCTAGGATATAAATGCAATCAATGCTTTCCAACCTTTCCGGACCAATAGCTTTCGAGAATGGCTGCTACACACACTGCAATCGCAGCACTTGCTAAAGGACGATTCGATGCCATCCAAGTTGAAAGGGCGAAGCCAGGCGCGGGCGAAGTCCTCGTCAAAATCGCGTACGCCTCGATGATTGCGTTCGACACCTACATCACCGACGTCGGATTTGTCGTCGTGGACTATCCCGTTATCTTGGGGTTCAATGGCGCTGGGACTGTAGCGGAGATTGGCGCAGGCGTCACATCGCTAGCAGTCGGCGATCGGGTATGCTCAGATGGTAATGACTTGGGACTTGGGATTCAATAACTGCTTCATTGCAGGTGACCGGGTTCCAACCATATGGCCAGGGTCGCAAGGATGGCCCCAAAGGGACGATGCAAGAATTCGTTGTCATGAGTGCCTTCACTTGCGCGAAGGTGTGGACGCAATCAGTCGTTCCGGACAATCCCTGGACTCACCTAACGCCCCCCAGGTTCCTGACAGCATCGCACTCGACGCTGCCGCCACGGTCCCCGACAACTTCATCACCTCATTCTACTCGCTCTTCGACCAGCTTGCTCTGCCGATCCCAACCAGCTTCCCCGCACCGAGCCCCCCGCCAAACCACGACACCCCGATCCTGGTGTACGGTGCAGGGTCCACCACAGGCCAGTACGCGCTCCAGCTGCTACACGCCGCGGGCTACACAAACGTCATCGCCACCGCCTCCGCGAAGCACCACGCCCTCCTGCGCACCCTCGGCGCGACGCACGTCTTCGACTACGCCAGCCCCACGCTCGCAGCTGACATCGCGCGCGCCGTCGGCGGCGACGGAAAGATCGCGCTCGCGCTGGACGCCATCACGGCGGAGGGCACCATCGCGCGGATTGCGGAGGTGCTGAGCCCGCAGGGCACCGTTGCGCTCCTCCTCCCGATCAAGGCGGGCGACAAGGTCGCGGTGGGAGAGGCGCCGATGTACTGGGAGATCCCCGCGGACCAAAACCCGTTGCCTGCGTCGACGACGGTCAAGTATGTGCGGACGTTCACGTATGCGCAGGTGCGTCGCGCTTCATTCTTCCTCGCACCTCAATTTATCGTCCTCAGAACGAATACCTGAAGAACAATCTGATGCCCAAGATTCTCCCGGACCTCCTCGCGTCGGGACTCATCCAGCCGAATCGGGTGAGGCTGCTAGACCAGGGGACGTTCAAGGAGCGCGTCGGGACGGGTTTGGATTTGCTCAGGAACAACAAGATCAGCGGGGAGAAGGTTATTGTCAAGGTCCCATGAGACGTCTGCGGATGGGTCAACCAGCCACACATACGAGAATCAGGATCAGGGAGAAAGCCGTTCTCAAACTAGTTGAGTGAAAAAAATACATGCAATTGAAGCGCTATGTACGAATGAATTCAGCTTTACAATAAATTATCCTTAAACTACTGCTTTTGGCCTGGCAATGAGGAATGTGCTCTACATGCGTGCAATGGGGACTATCTTTCCTGTAAGTACTTATCGCGGAGCCCTAGTCAGACACGGTCTCGAGCGTCTTACTCCATGCCGCGACCTTAGGATGTGCTTGGACCTGCAATAACGGCGACATCAGTATGAGGAACGGCAGAGGGGAGAGAAGCACGGCACAGACTTTCTTTTCGTCGAAATTGAGTACTTGTAAGCCGTCGAGGGACGTCGCGCGCGAGAGGGCGACATATGCTTGACCTGGATCGTTCATGTCATACTCATAATCAGTACGCGGAGAAACAAGCGCTATAAGGCGGGGAGACGCTGACGCACCCTTCTCGAAGACCTTGCCCAAATCGACCTTGACGCGATCCAGGGTCTGGCCCTGCGACTTGTGGATGCTCATCGCCCATGCCAGAATTAATGGAAGCTACAAGGCGAGCCCATCACATCAGCGCGCCGAGCGCAGAGGGTAGGATTCGGCGGACACAACCCACCTGTGTCCTGCTCGCCTGCACCTCCCCTGTCGGAAGCTCAACCTTGAACGAGTCGGGCGTAATCAGCAACGTCCGCTTCCCGCCATTCGGCAGCGAAAACTCCACGACGGGGTACTGCATGCCGGGGGCGGCCGAGGGGGGCTTCTTCGCGGTGCTAGAGGTCGACGCGAGCGTCTCGACCTGCCCCTCGCTTCCCTCGACGTCGCGGTCGGTCCCGTACGTCGTCGGGTCGCAGAACCGCACGACGCGGCCCATGCTCCCGTTCACCAGGGTGTCGTCCAGGTTCTTAATCAGCATGACCTGGAGGGACGGGCATCAGCGAGGCATTCGGGAGAGAGATAGGGGGTGAGGGGGATCGACCTGGGCATCCTGGCGCAGCGTGAGAAGCTCCGTGCACATAAAATTCGAGAGCATCTTGTCCCGCTGGCCCGGGTCCTGGATCGTCCCGCCGTCCACTGCCTTGAACGTCTGCGGAGGCGTGTTGAGACGGCTCATGCGACCAGAGTTGGAACGATCGACGTCCCCGCGAAGAGGGAATCTACGTGCACGCGCCGTCTGTCAGTCAAGGACAGGACAAAGGGGTGAGACACGTACAGCTCAGTGGCACCGAGCCCATCATCGTAATGGATCGGCCGGGACAACGAGCGGAACTTGTCGATGGACTTTCGCGAGAGGGTGCCGAATCGCATTTCGTTGAGCATGTCCACGAATTCTGTGCAAGGCATAAAAGAAAGAAAATGCGGTCGTTGTAGTGATCCACAGACCTTGGTCATGTTGACGGAAGACCTTTGTCAGATTGAATGTCCGCGAGATAGCTTGTTTCCAGAGATCGGCTTCAAAGGCGAACTTCACATTGGAGCTGTTTTTGGTGACGGGTGGAAGCTGGAAGAAGTCGCCGGTGACGATGAGCTGAATGCCACCGAAGGGCTCCAGCTTCTTCCTCAATATACTGCCGATTCGCGACAGCTTATCGAACAGATCTCCGTCAAGCATAGACACTATATATCGAGGTCAGGAAGAGCGCGCAAGGAGAGCAAGCCGCCAACCTTCATCAATGATAAGCACTTTGGTACGCAGCCATCTGGTACTCGATTTCTTGTTCTTGCGGATCTTTTGGGCGAGCTCTTCGGCGGACTCGATGCCGAGTCCGATGCCCGCGAACGAATGAATCGTGACGCCACCGATATTACATGCAGCGATACCTGGTCTGCGTTAGAGCGTAGTGGACGAGGGAATGGAGGGAGATTCACCCGTGGAGGCGGTGATAGCGACGGCGTCAGCGGCCTTGGAATGCTTCTTTTTCAGCGACTTGATGATTTCGCGGAGAAGCACGGATTTTCCCGTTCCTGCAAGTCCAATGAATCAACGACGCGGATGTACACGCTCTGACACTTACCAGCACTCCCGGTGTAAAACAGACTATGGCCTTCCTGCGCAAGCTTCAAGATCTGGTTCTGCTCCTGGCTCAAAAACACGGCCGCTGGTTTCTTGCTCGGTGGGGGGGCGGTATATGTGGACTTGGCCAATGCGGGGCGGGAGACGGTGGAGAAGGCGCCGGAACGCCATGCGGCGGGGTCGTGGTCGTCGTCCCTTTCATGTTTCGGAGGGACGTATTCGTCGTTGTTTCTATACCCGGGCGGGAGCTGTCTCTTTTTCTTGGCTGGTGGAGCCGCCTGAGACGCGTCGGAGTCGCTGAGCCGTTTCTGCTGCGTGACTGCGGGGGTAGATCTATTGTCTAGTGCATTCTGGATGTCTCGGAGACGCTTCTCCCTGCCCGTCAGCGCTGCAGACGACGACGGTGGCGGGGCTTGCTTGGGAGGGGTGGGATCCCAGGGAAGTTCTTGAGACGATTTCGGGGGATTTGAGGAGGTTATGGACCAGTCGCGTTTGACGGAGCCCAGGCCAGACTGAGCTTTAGACATTGTTGTGGTAGGTGCAAAGGCGGGTGACTGTGACGTTATTCTCACACGACGCGTCAACAAACATCACATGTACCGCGTTTGAAATTTCGGCAAGGGCCGAATTCCACCGTGGCTGAGAGTCCATTCGGGAATTCGAGAAACCGGCATCAAAAGAGGCCGCCGGTCAACCGGCGGCTGTGCTTATTCAGGTCGGAGTTTGAACGATCAAGGCATAGCCCTTGGAACCAAACAAGTGTCGACCCACACTCACAATGTCGGTGCTCGCCCGCTTGAAGGACCCAGTCCTTCAGGCGCTCACTCTTACTCAAACTATCACTTTCATACGGCTTCTGTCTCTCCTCAAGGACGACATAATCCTTGCACAGCCCTACTACATCCCGACTACAGAAGCGCCACTCGTCCTCCCTGCAAGTATCATCGCCTTCGTAGCCGAATCTACAGGGATCCATGTCGACGATATCGCGGGCTGCTGGGATATTTTGAAGGAGGACATTTGGGCTTCTCCAACCCCTGAGCAAACGAATCAAGACGACGAGTTATTATTCGAGCACCATGGCTGGAGTCGAGGGATCAGTATGGCGCGTCTACCTTTTTAACTATTTTATCCTCACCGTATTGTACTTCAGCATCATTGTCCTTATATCCTCCCTCCCATGAATGTACAAATTTCATGTGTAACCGTGTCAATCCGTTGAAGAAAGCTGAATGTCGGCAAGCCGTCGTTTACACCCTCGACAAAGGTGTCCGACCTGCGTGGTCCATCCATTTATACTGCGAAGACTGTTGCACAAACTATCAGTATGAGTTCTCCGTGAACCAGGGTGTGAGAACGTACTACGGTGGCATACCGAAGCACATACAAGTTGGTGAACACCAATTTGTGGAGCGGAAGCTGGTTGGTATGTGGATAAGTCTTATGCTTGTTGCATGGTGTGCCTTTCTTTTTTTCTTCTGCCTGTTGGCTATTTCCTCATGGTGCGCAGGGTATCGGCTACCAATTGTGCACGCTCATATGATATGTCACTCTCGGAAGGACAAGTTCGCGACTTGACGGCTGCCGGCTGGCAGTTTGGCACTCGACTCTCCACGGACCACGTATGGGACGCCTTCATCATTCTCACGCTTCTCGACTACCATGACCGCAAAAATACCTGTCTTGCCATACCCCATACCGGAGATCAGAAGGATCGATTCACGGCGGTGATGCGTGCAAGGAATCTCGAGGTTGTGGAGGAGGGCCAAGACGAGATTGGCCATTGTTGTGACAAATGCATGCGGGAGTGGATTGACCCAGAGACGGGGGGAGGAACGTATGTTGCTACATGCAATTCTTTGCCCCAGATTGATCTGACACCGAGTTTGCAGGGGACGTACAAGCTGCAATTTCAGATGGGCTTGCCATAGGTTTTGCTCGCTGCCAGGCGACGCATTGCACAGAGGAGCTTGCAAATAATCGCCATCGCTTCTGCCCATTGCACCACCATTTACACGAGATTTGCGCTGTCATCGGCTGTAACGCACCTGTTCGAGCGGATAAGAAGACCTGCGATAGCCGTGAGCACGCCGAGATGGAGCGATTGCATTACGAGCGGGGCCAAGCCGCTTTCACCCTCAGAACCCGCCTTCAAAGACACCGCATAGCACACCCTCAGAACGGTCTGGACGATCAATCACCAGACGCTGTCGATACCGCCGATGATATCGAGACCTTCCACCTTGATAACGCCGGCCACTTGCGCATCCACAGCGAGAACAATCCAGGCTCTGTTGGTATCATAGATGAGGCTTGCGAGGCGTCAAAATCACCAACTGGCAACCACAAGTATAAGGCGCTTTTCGGCAGAAGCAGAACTCACAATCTGCAAACGATTGTTCGTCCATGCGGTGTCATTGTCGCTCAAGCACCATTTTACAACGCGGAAGCAGTCTCAAATGTTTTGGTAAGAAGAGCGTCTTTTTAAAGCCTTGGTAACCATTGATTCTTTCCCAGTATTTTGTTCAGAAAGTATTCTCCGTCCCCCGTGCACACAAACCCGAGCATTTTATCTATGACACCAATTGCGATGCGAAACAGCAGGTCCTCGCGCACCCAGAGCACTGGTCATGGTTCCTTGATGTCGGGATGACGGTCAACGTCTTCCACTTCCTGCACAAGCACGACGAGCGCCATGAGTTTTGCCAGGAGCATTGCAACCCCATGGCTTATCCGGAGTTGTTGGGACCTGACGGCAAGTGGTTCTTCAACACATCTGTTGCAGAGCAGACGAATGTATGGCTCGGCGGGTACCAGTCGATGTGTCGGGAGATGCTCCCCACTAAATTCAATTTTTTCTTGAACGAGATGATTCGCTTACGGAACCAGATTACTGTCGCGAAACTTGCTGCAGACGGACATAATCCTCGAGAACGTGTTCGTCGTGTTCGTAGTACTTAATACAACATGTACTTGATATGAATCAAAAAAAAGACGAATACAAATCCAATAAAAACAAGACGAATAAAGACGAATAAAGGTCCAATAAAAACAAGACGAATAAAGATCCAATAAATGAAAGGATGGCTAGCGGCGAAGACAATGGTTCTTCGTGAAAACAGTCCAGAGCCCTTCAGAAGTTCGCCCTGCTTCCAACGCTTGCTGCCGCTCGGCCTCGGTGACCGACCTCCAGCGCCGTAGTTGGTCGTCATACGTCGACGGAGCGTAGGAGTGTTGTTGACCAAAGACAGCGTGGAAACGAGCTTCTTTCGTTGGGAGATGCGCGAGCTCGGGGCTGTCCATCTTGACAAACCCGTCCACCATGTCGACAACATGGAGGCCCTTCATCCAGCTGCCCTTGTCATTCTTCGGGCCGGCGGTGCTTGAACGCGATGAGCCAGGTGTCAATGGGCCAGGTGTCGAAGGAGGGGTGGATCGCGTCGAGGTGTCGCCGTCGTCATCGACGTTGATTGGCACGATGGCGGTGTTGACGGAGAGACGGGGGCGCTTGCGCTGTAGGGTCTTGGTGGTGGAATCCCGCTTGCGTATCGTACCGACGACTTCGACATCAGACTCATCGTCAGACAAAATAGTCTTGAGCTTGCGGTATTCGCGACGCACGCCCGCGCGTTCTTGAGACAAACCGTACCGTTGGTGGGACGAGGTGGGAGGGGTAGAGCGACCTAGAAAGCGAGTGATGATGCTCGCCTCGTCCGGAACACGAACACCTTGCTTTCGTAGAAGGACGACACAATCGGTCGTCAAGGTGAACAGGTGGCGCACTGAAACCTTCATGAAGATGTGGTAGCTTTCAGAGTATTGTTCGAGGCTGGTGTTGTCGACGTCCTCGATCCCCATGTCGCTTAAGGTCCGGGGGGAGTCGGTGAGGCGGAACTGGGGCCAGGATGGTAGGTCTGCAGCACTGATACAGAGTACGACCGGGTCTTGGAACTCTACATAATTCGTCAGTCGACAGGCAGCACGATAGAATATGAAAGGGCTTACGTTACATAGATACACAAGGAGAAACCTTCGTGCAAGCTCTGGGTTCGTTGGAGGTCGCCGCGCGGGAGCCGCAACATGAAATGTAGACGACGGCTTGACCCAGTCGTTACTGAGCTGCTTGGTGATTTGAATTGGGGCCTTGGAATGCTTCTTCGCATGCGAGATGGGTAAGACAGTGGCGGGAGGGTCGGGGCTGGGTGATAAAGAACGCGGGCGTAGGTTGGTAGCAGAAACTGGCGGAGGAGAGGGTCGTGTGACGGTGGTGCTGATGTCTTGAAAGGTGGCGCGGCGGCGAGCCTGTTCAGCGTCACGCGTAGATCGACGCATGGCCTCCTCGATGTCCTTCTCTTCCTGGCGGCGTAGTTCCTCTTCAAGAGGGAGGTCAGGCGAGGGCAACTTGAGGCCGATGCTGAGGTCGAATTGGCGGGCCGCAGAGTCTTGTGCCTCTTGATATGCATTGAGAGCGCGCAGTGGCTCATTGAAGTCTGAAGCAAGGTCGTCGAACGAACGGAAGGGGCGAGCACCCGGAAACACTGGAATATGGGAGGGGAAGGGGGCATTCGATGGAGCGGGCGCGATGCTGGAGGATGACGCCAAGCGAGGAAGGATAGCAATGCGCGAAGATGACGCACGCGGAGGGAGTCCAGGGAGAGGGGTCGAGGCTGGTATTGCTGGAATGCTGATGCTTGTACTTGAATCGCCAGCGTGGTGGCGCGAGTACGCGCAGTTGCCTGTCTTGAGGCAGTGTTTTTGACACATAATGTTCGTACAGTGCTTGTTCGTCCGGCCAGACGTGCAACCGGCGGGGAAACGGCATGGTATCTTCGAGGGGGCGGACTCGGTCGTGGACGTGTCAGCCATGGACGTAGCGGGAACGATTATAGGTCTTGCCAGAGGCGGCCAGCGGTGGTTGTAAGGGTCGGCGTGAGCTGCAGGCTTGTAGCACTGATAAAATAATAGTTAGCCACGGCGAGATAGAATAGAACAACATTTGGCCACGGCGAGATGAAAAAAGACCGTACTTACCCTTAGAAACCAGTGGTCGCCGTCTTTCGTCAACTGTGGGGTAAGATACGACCCACAGGCTGGGCAACAATTGTTGAATTTCGTCGGCAGCGGCAGCGGCGGCAGTGGCGGGGCCATATGTGGAGCACTGAGGAAGACGAGAGGATGGAGGCAGGAAGCAAGAGAGACGCCAGCTCACTGACAGGCGGCTGATGGCCAAGCGAAGTTGAATCAAAGTCCGATCACTTGTTGCCGCGCATGCCGCCGGTTGGTTTGCCGGTGTCGCCAATTCCCGAATTTCCTGGTGGCTGACTCGTCGCACACAGATTCACAAATTCCGTTATGCTTCGCCTCGAATCCCAATTTTCGACTGGGTCTACCGAATCTTGGCTTAAGCCTCTAAATTTGGACTTGACAGTCATCATTTGCCTAAAGAGCTTCGGCCAAGGCAGTGTCGCCTTCTTGGTCGTCTTTCTGTTGGATTTCTTGTCTTATCGTCTTGGACACTTGGAAATCGCAACTCCTGGGTGATATCTGTTGTTTATGGAGTTTCTGCAGCATTCGGTCTTAATCTTGCCCTTTGTTCTAAGTTCACCTGTTTGGCCACCGCACATTGCTAGGCGCCCACTCGGCCGGCACCCAGAACAAAACGGGCGCTAAATCCCATCGCTGGCAGGTGACACATGTGCACTGCCACTGCAGCAGTTGCTACGGCTACGACTTCTCCACTTCGAGTACCTGCAGATAGTTCCAGATCTAAGCCATTCCGACTACCTTCTGAATCCACCTTACACAACAGTCCCCAGAGATGGAACCTCTCGCCGAAGAGACTAGATTGCCCACTGCTAGCGCATTTACCAAGATATTGACCAAATATTGACATACCAGGCAATTTTTATACCTAATTTTTTTGAACTGATTCTAAAAAATGCGCGTATAGAACTTGATTTCGTTTCTCATGGACAACTGTACCCAAATTTCGCCGTCAGCTCGTTGACCGTTTCATCATTTATCTCTCTGATCCTCGAATAGCAATCTTCACCCGGTCCTGGAAGGCTATCTGGTCTCCATGTCGTCGGACATTATTGTGGGTGCTATCGTCAAAAGTTTGGAACGCCGATGAATATTGCTCGAGGTATATGACTTACTTTTCGCCTTGAGCCAAGATTCATTTGCTGTTTAGATATCCGTTGGACTTGGTCTCAAAACGATGCAGACCTTCGCGAGGCCTTGCGCGCCGACGAGGGGCATATAGTCACACTCCTTGTGTCGGTCTTCGACTCAAAATCTGAAGAGAATGTTGTACTCGGCCTCCAAGGCGACGTAGCGCAATGTTTTATGGATGCTGTCCAAGATGTTTGTCGAGTTTCTCATCTTCTCGATGGTTCAATGTGTTCAATGTAATCATTCGCTGTCTCCAGGCTCTGGAGAGAGGGTTCTTGCTGGCCCCCGAAAACAGTCGACGGGCCCACCGTATCATCCGCAAACTCTCCGAAGCATCTGACAATCTGCCTTCTTCACTGTTCATCACCGGAGTCACTGGGCGCGAACAATACCCTGCGTCTGGAGGCGGTTTTACAGACATCTATCGGTCCACATATAAAAATCAAACTGTGGCTTTGAAATACATCCGGCATTTTGCCCGCGGCTCGGAAGTACAGCGAATTCGTTTAGTGAGTCTATCCTTACTTTCATGATCACATTGACCCACAATGAAAGGAATTCTGCCGGGAAGCTCTCATGTGGAAAAGTTTGAACCACCCGCATATATTAAGCTTCATAGGCATCGATCAAGACACGTTCCCTTCCTCGCTTTCCATGGTTTCCCCGTGGATGCAGCATGGTACTGTTTTTAAACTATATCAAGGACTACGGGCATGCAACCGTGGATAAATTGGTGGGTGCCCTCTCTCAGCGATAACCCTAGGGTAACAACGAGGTTCTATAGCTGCTTGAAGTTGCCCGTGGTCTCGAATACCTCCATTCCCGCAAAATAGTTCACGACGACTTGCGAGGAGTAATATGCTTTTAACAGGGTATATTGAAGGATTGCTCACGATTTGGTGGCAGCCTAATATCCTAATCGACGAGAATTGGAGTGCATGCTTGGCTGATTTCGGCCTCAGCCGTTTCACCGACGCCACCATCTCGACCCATACTTCCAACCGAGCAGGTTGTATCTATTGGATGGCACCGGAATTGATCAATCCGGAGCAATTTGGCTTAAAGTTTGTTCGAACACCAGCGAGCGACGTATATGCTTTTGGTTGCGTTTGCCTCGAGGTAATGGTCTTCTTTCCTTCGTTATTTTAAATCTGATGTAATGGGCCTGGCAGTTGTACACAGGCCGGCCACCATTTTCTGAAATGTCCCAACCTGCGGCAATGTTCAAAATTGTGGGAGGAAAAAGGCCTGACCGGCCTTCTGGTCTGCCCACAATGTCAGACAGACTTTGGCAGCATATAACGGAGTGCTGGGCACAAAATCCCGCTACAAGACCCGCAGCGGAATTCGTAGCTCAGTACATGTCTTGGCTGGCTCCAGAGTCAGTGTCGAAAGCTTTTCGCCGGCATCTACTAGCTACCCACGTCTGGTCCGGGCTGCCTTCTCATAATGAAGAAACTGCAACGGGCATCGGTTGTATGTCGTTTTTCAATGTGTTTGGAATTTATTTGTTTACTCGGGAAATGCAGCGCATAGACCACAAGAATCTTTCGTCAAGACGACGACACAACATAGACGACAAGGTCTTGGCGACAGCGAGACCAACTCCAATGCAATTCTTACTCTTTTCAATCACAGCGCCGAGGTAGTCCTTTAATTCCTTCAATCGTTCCCATCCTCAAATCATACGAGGTGTTTGTATGCGCTTTTAACCCTGTGAAGCAATCCATATTGGCAACCGGGTACGATTAAAGATAGTATTTTGTTTAATACTACTCATAACGATTTGCAGATCTAAAGACGCCGTTGTGAATCTATGGGATCTTCCTCTTCCGACATCTTTCGAGTTTGCTCGGGGTTCTACAGCGGTCCAGCGATTGGAGGATTTTGTAAATGGTGATCAGGGTGATCTGACTGCGGTGCATTGGAACTCCAAAGGCACATTACTTGCGATTGGCTCGTACGACAGCGTTCTCTGCGTGTTTACAGGCCATCTCTATTTCTCCCACACGCAGCACCAGGTAATAATTGCCCTATTCCAATTAACAAGATGACATTAATCGCTGGGAAAGGGTCCTATATTTACTGTCAAATTCTCCAGAAATGGACAGTGGCTGCTAACGGCCAGCTTGGACGGCACCGCTTGCTTGTGGGACGTTGAAGCAAAAGAGTTGAACATTCAGTATCGAGCTCACACTGGTGATTCATTGAGTTTTCTACGTGTGCAACGATGCTCTTGACTGACAGAACGCTGTGCTTTCTCCACGACAGACTGCTGCCTTAACGTCGTCTGGATTTCTGACATTTTGTTCGCCAGTTGCTCTGCAGACCAGTCAATTCATATAATGCAAGTGGGCAAAATTGAACCTGTCCAGACACTATCGTGCGCCATAGCTCTCTGTTCCATTCCTCACGGGAGGTTTCTCAGCTCACAGCTCAACTATAGCGGACATACCAACGAAATCAATCAAATTGAATGTAATCCCTCCGGCACGCGCCTCGCGTCGTGCTCGGACGACCTGACCGCACGGATTGGGAAAATTGATCACATTTTCGCTTCTGGGGAGGTATATTATACTCGCGCGGTCCACAGAAGGTCCCTCCAACCGGTTGTGCTGAGTGGGCATATACACCCATTAAGCTCGATCGGTTGGTGCCCCAACCATCCAGCCGGCACGAACGAAATCGTTGTGACGTGAGCTTTCTGTTCTTCGGCATGATGTCAAGGTATGCTTTCCAGAGTCCTGCCAAAAAAGTGTGCTGAACATCATTTTATGTTCTCCCTACAAGAACGAGAGTTGAAGTGGTCGTGGTTTGCTGATTATGAAAAACCGGGTGTGTTTGAGATTGATTGGCAGACCAGCGAGAATTTGGATCGTATTGCACTCTCATTGGAGTGTCGGAGCGTTGTAGTCATTGATGTTTTAAAGATCTCGGCTTTGAGGACCTAGTCTGTATTTATTGTGCGGCGCATGGAAGTAACTAAAACGGAGGTGTGTTTTAGAAGACTCGAACAGGCCCAATCAAAAAATACCTGTATAACATGTTCAAATCAAAAAAAGGGATAGATTAGAATGACGCTAGTGGGGGTAAACCGGACGCTCAAGGTGGTTACCCCCAGCCCGAGTCACAACTACAGCTCTAGTTTGCGTGCGAGCTCTTGAGGACTGCCCGAACGAAGAGATTATATTCTCAAAGAGTATTACTGAAATAGTAGATAAGACAACGTAGTATACATACCCACTCTTTTATATCATGGGGGAAAAGGCGGAGATGATGTTGAAACAGCTGCAAGTTTTATCAGAATCTGAGGCGGGTTCTAAATTTGGAGGTGGCGACCCGTCGAACTCCGCGAGAGGTCACATAGGTCGACCAGGGAGGGGATGCAACCACTGAGATGCTGAAACTGACGCCAACACAGTAAGACTTCGGAATCCGGATCCCACTGTTCCCCGGTTGTGCTGTTGTATTCACACACATATCTCGGTACCGTCGGGTGATCTTCAAGTTATTGAAGTAATATACCTCGCTCACTGCATCGGCATCTGAGATCAGTCGTGCTTAGCCTATTCCAAGTCTTTTCAACTGAGTCTAAGGGTAATTTTCGCTGTAAGAATGTTCACAGTTCCAATGACCGAGTGCCTTTGATTTGATTGTGCAAAGGAGACTGAATTTCTGTGTCAACGACAAATCCAGCCTGTTAAAATACACGCACGACTATGTGCTCGGTGAGTCAAGGTCTGCTTTTTTTTTTCGTTTCTTTTTTCTCTTTTTTTTCGGAGAGAGATACGGCAGATCCCGGCGGATGACAAGTCATAGCATGTTGATCGGCGCTTTTGCGGCGCTTCTTTAAAATGGCCACATCGTCACTTGACCTTCACCACAACTCGAAATCGTTGCGGTGAGCGCCTTAGCTGCTTTCCTTGGGCCTGTCACGTATGCTCGCTAGATGTCTTCCTTCTTGGGCCTCGTCAGCCGCGTCCGATCGGTGAGACTTGTCAGTGGATAACTTGAATATTCAAATTTATCCCTTCCAGTCTCTAAATCCGCCTGAAGCCCAGCCTCTGCCCGACAGCAAGCCTCTGAAATTCGGGGTACTCGGTGCAGCATCAATTGCCCCACAGGCCTTGATTACTCCCGTCAAGTCCCATCCTGAGGCAGTCGTGTATGCCGTCGCGGCTCGGGACAAGGACAGAGCAGCTGCGTTTGCCAAGAAACATGGAATCGGGAAGGTCTTCGGCGGTGCTGATAGCTATCAAAGTGCGTGTCATATTTCAGCGTCTCCTTGTTTGTTCAACTCGTTTGACCTCGGCAGAATTACTCGACGATCCCGAAATCGACGCTATTTATAATCCAGTTAGTCTTGCCAGCCCACCTCATATTACTATTTGACCTTTTTCAAATATAGCTTCCGAATGGCCTTCACTACGAATGGACTATGAAGGCTCTTGCCGCAGGCAAACACGTTCTACTCGAGAAACCGGCTGCAAACACGGCCGAAGAAACTCGTAAGATGTTCGAATTGGCGGAAAGCAAGGGTCTGGTCCTCCTCGAAGCCTTCCACTATAGGTACATTTACTTTGAATCCCATTCATATCATCTCACCCCTTCCTTTATCTTTTCAGATTTCATCCTGTAGCGAACCGTGTCAAGGCCATCGTCGAGAGCGGAGAATTAGGTGCCGTGAAAAGCACATCAACTACCCTCGCTGTGCCGCGTGGTATAATGAAGGCCGGCGACATTCGATTCAACTACAGCCTCGGTGGCGGGGCCTTGATGGACATGGGCTGTATGCTCTGGGCCAAAATCGCTGTCCTAAAGCACTCATGCACGCCTTTTTTTTTGTTTCTAGGCTACACGATCAACTCCATGCGCTACTTCACCGGCGCTGACCCAACATCCGTCCTATCTGTCGAGCACGAACTCCAATCTCCTCAAGTCGATCGCAAGACCACCGCAAAGTTTGCGCTCCCGGGATCAATTACCTCCACCATCCTCTGCGATCTCGCTACGCCGCCGACGCTCAAGATCATCCCATCCCTCCCGAACCTGAATGCGGTCATCGAGTGTGAAAAGGGGGAGATAAAGGTGCCTATCCCTACTGCAATTGCTACCCATACGTATCTTTTCCTTCCTTCCTATGCTAATGCACCACCGAAGGTTATGAACTACCTCGCTCCGACGCAGTATCACTCGATCACCGTGAAGGTCGGAAACAAAAGCAGAGTGGAGAAGGCGTACACTTTCCCGGACCTTGGGCAGCCGTGGTGGACGTCGTATCGGTATCAGCTCGAGGCGTTCGTCAACAAGGTCAAGGGCCGTACGCCGCATGCGTGGGTCACGAAGGAGGATTCGATCAAGAATATGGAGGTCATTGAGAGTGTTTACGCAAAGGTGCGTTTGCTGTTTGATGGATTTGTTTTTCGCAGGATGGCTGACTTCGGTATAGAGTGGACTGGGAAGTCGTCCAAAATCTGGTTACGTGCCCAACTAGTTAATTTCCGGTTGCGTATCACCATCTGTTGAGTGTCGATAATTATCAATTTTGTTGGCCGTCTTGTCTCGAACTTTGAACATGAGTGACAGCAGCCAGACAAAAGCAACCCGGGTTTTACATAAAGTATACTGTTGTCAGAGGCCTCAGAGCCGCCTCCCCCGGAACCTAGTAGTGTCTCAACATAGGCGGAATCTCACAGGATTCGCCTCATCACAAATTTCGTCCCCCTAAAATTCAAAAATACGTTCTTCCCAGGTCCTCTCAATCTCACTGGCCTAGAGAACCCAGCCAACTCCGCCAAAACAAACTCTTTATAGCCCTCACCCACGGGCTTTTCCTAGTTGAATTCACTCTTGGGACTCCTGCTTTCATGCGTACTTGCGCTCTGATGTTTGAACTACTAGTACGCGTGTTTACACTTGCGAGTGAGGAAATCTCGCAGTGAGTCAAAGTTTTTCGGGCGCGCGACCAATGCGCGACTGTCGAAAATGTTCCTCCCAGTGGTCAGTCCGCGGCTGTTTTAAAAAGTTGAAAACTGCAGAAGATGGTAATAAATACCGTATGCTCGCTTTTTTCCTGGTGTAGATAATTCATGTGTACACTTTTTTATGAATAATGAGAATGACGGTTGATTTTTTTATCAAGCACTTCACTAGTGAACCGGAAGTGGACCGTGGAAATCTTCTCGGACTGATCCGGATGCCACCAATTTCACGCTCTTTCCCTGCCATCTGCTTCCGTCGTCATTCGGCACTATTCGGCGTCGCGCCTTCAAGGTTACATGAGTTGCATCCACGTAAAGAGCCTCGCGTATTGATTTGCGTAAGTACTGTGCCGTGGCTCAACGGGTGCAAGAATCACAGGCGGATTGGACGGGACGTATGTCTTGCGCTTTCTAAGACCCAGATGCTTGCTAAGACAAGAAATTGCTTTATAAGGCGGTGAGATTGCTCGCTAATGATGCTTTGGAATTAGATCGCCGCTTCAGTACTATAAATTCAGTTTTTAAAATGGGCAAAGCAAAGTGCCCATGGCGAAAACCAACTGCATTATGCGCCTCGTGTTCGGTATCCTCCCTATTTTCCTGGCTCACGGAGTGTACGCTTCGTTCCGCGACTTCGGCCTCCCAGCCTCCACATCGACCGTCGACGTCAGGGTGTTCAATGTCGCAAACGCCACTGTCGTGAACGCATCTCAGGCTTTTCTGCTGCCTGTGCTTCCTGGACATGAATCCACGACATTTACCGCGCATTCCTTCCTCGTAGAGCATACGAAATCACACAAACGTCTCATGTTCGACCTCGGGATCCGAAAAGATACCTCCAACCTTGCCCCCCAGCGTTGCCGGCCTCATCACCTCCGGCCTCTTTCATTTTGAGCTGGACAAGGACATTCCCGAATTGCTCCAGGACGGTGGGATCACGCTTTCGAGCATAGACGCAGTCATTTGGAGGTAACTCGCGTCGGTCATGTGTTCATGTGTCCATGCTGATATCGTATTGCCTTGACAGTCACTCGCACTTTGACCATATCGTGTGTTTCTTGGCTCTTGCGAAGTACATTTTAACTCAGTTTTTTTACAGGGGGACATGTCCAAATTCCCCAACACTACTGGGCTCGTAATTGGGTCGGCGACGGACACCTCGACTTACCCGGAATTTGCCAATGCGTCTTTACAAGCAAGCGACTTCGCGTGAGTCTATATGATCTTGTTGAGACGACAATGCTTACATTACACCATCCTCAGCGACCATAAGATCACCAAATTAGATTTCGCCAACGCTTCACTAACCTTCAGCGGCCTAAAAGCCGTGGACTATTTTGGCGATGGAAGTTTCTATCTCTTGGATACACCCGGTGTGGGTGCTGTTCCGCCCCGAATTTCTGGTTATGGAACCTAATCTCATCTCATAGCACATGTCTGGCCATCTAACTGCCCTTGCCCGTGTTACACCCTCTTCTTTCATCGTACTCGGAGGGGATAGCTTCCATCATGCCGGAGAGGTCCGCCCACGGCCCCAGTTCCAAAAGAACTTCCCATGCCCCGCACATCTGTTGGAAGAGGCAACGACGTCGATTTCCACCGATTATTTCTGGTCTCCGAGATCCCGCGACAGAAAGTTCGATGTGATCTCCCGCGCCCAGCCGCTGCTCCGTCTCTCCGACCTCCCGGACTCATTCTACGCTGACCCGGTGAAAGCTGAGGTATCGTTGGATAAGCTCGCTTCATTTGATGCGGACCCCGACTTCTTCGTCGTCGCTGCTCACGATCTGAGCCTGAGATCGTCTCTCCCGTACTTTCCTGCATCTCTTAGCGGTTGGAAGGCCAGCCGTTTGAAGGAGAAGGCAGTATGGAATTTCATTGATAAAGCAAACCCTTCCTTTGCACTCAGCCCGACGTGAGTAAAAAAACTTCTCCATGATCTTCAAACCGTCTAATCAATCATTTGAAGGAATGGGACTCAATAATTCTTCACATTTAATAATTCTCCACCTTTCGCTTTCGGGCCCTTGCCGAATGCGAAAGAAATGGAAAAAAGATATAGCCGCGCCGACTCTTTATGGATGCGTTCTAGTCCTTACATTCTAGTTCTTACCTAGTAGTTACAACCAGTAAATAGTCATATACGAAAGGGTGCTTTCACTATCGACTCCCGATCCAGCGCACTTTCAAGTCAAAAAACACGGTGCCGTTATCGGACCGTATTGAAAGACCAATTTGAAGCGACTCGGTGAACAGCTCGAGTTCGTTCCGAATTCTAAAGTTGAACATGTGGCTATACACGTGGTTGGTCGGAAACACATTAAAACCGAGACTATGGGATAAGGATATATTACTGCAGAGGTCCCAATCAGGAACAAGCAGGCACTGTACCTACGCACAATGCGTCGTATGTATGTTACAGTCATCTACGGCCCAGTTGCTGTGGTAGCCAAAATACAGGAAGTACAGAGACATCTCACGAATGGTAGAAGGGCGTGGCTTACACTATTCAGGAATCCTAAAAGCGACAGGGAAGCAGCGAGGCGTCTCCTCGAATAACCGGAGGGTGAGATAGATGTGCTTCGCGAATTGTTAGACCGCTTTCCGTGATGAAACGAGCTTGAGCAGGAAATCTTAGTTCGAGATCTTGCCGTATAGCGCGCACAGCACCGGATCGCGTTCGCGGAGAGCATCAAGGAACTGCGAGCGCAGTTGCACAAGACGAAGCTCCGCAGTGCAATCAAAAAGAGCGTGCACTTCATCCTCGACCGCGGCCTTGGAAATTATCAGGAGTAGATAAAAAGATGAAACTCCGGGAGGCTCTGGTAGAGATTCGATATTTAAAGTGATACAATTTCACCGGCCCACGCCACCCGCCCTCACAATCCACTCTTGGGGCTCCTCCTGTTGCTTGGGGTGAGCGGACTACGCCCAGGTACACGTAATCCGCACGCATCTTTCTCCCCAGGTCTGGCGGCCTAGATAATGAAAGCAAAATCAGCGATGTTCCAATAAGCTTACGCAAAGTAGAAAGTCACTACGCTTCTCGGGGCCATTTCACGCGCCTTCGACCAATCATACTAATCACATCAAGCACTGCAGAGACAGCAACAGACAATGCTCACCTCGAAAGCAGGCGCCAATTTTGGTCCAGCGTGGTCCGATAGAAGAGGAACGTTTTCCTTCTCCAACTGTTGAAGGAATGGTGCTAAGCGTATTTAGTGCAACACACGCAAGATGCTTACTAGATGCGAAAGGCCGTCTTCGACTGCCGCAAGCGCAAACCTTTCCCCCGAGATCAAATGTGCCGGGAGTAAATGCAGGCATCTGTTGCAAGGGAAAATACAATAAATTGTCGATCGAAGATTCAAAAAGAGTGATACGCACCGCTGCGCCCAGGGACGGAGGCGTGCGATACTCGGGCGAGACATCCTACAAGTGCATCAGACTACTGAAATTTGACGACAAGATTCAACAGACCACTGAGGGAGACCACTGAGGGCTTCTCCACACGGCGACCGTCGTCCATCCGACTGGGTGGACTCCAGGGCCCCCCACTAGTCCAGACGCCGACGCCATCTATGTTCTCCCTTAAAAACGTGAATTAGTACCTATAAATGAAAGGCGTACGGCTTTATAGTAATCAAACGAATCAACGCCACCGGTATCGTGGGGTGGATTGAAACTCGTCGGAGAGACAGCGAGCTCCTGAATAGATAAGTCAGGTATCGTCGAAGTGAGCAATTGGAACAGCATACAAAGAACTCAGTCATGTCCCGTTCCTATTTTCAGCGAGGAGTCGTCAGAAGAGTTTTCGATCATAGAGTGTAGAACGTACAATAACTCGATACTGGAACGGTGAGCCTGACCTTGAGACACCGCGGGTAGGCGTTCCCATGGATGAGTCGGAATCGTCGGAATCTGGCTCTGGTGGTGACGTCTGGGACTCAAACAACGGCCTGTAAATGAAATCGTCGAATATCCGTTAGGTTGTACTTACAGAAGGAACCGGGGCCGGATCTCTTTGGACTTTGCGAACGTTACGGAGGAATATAAGGTCTGTGCGAAGGGTTATTAAATATTTCCTGGATTAGAGCTTAATTGCCATACCTGATGGCAGGACGTTGCTTTTTCCTTTGGCTGCTTTTCTGTTTTTACGGTCACTACAAACATTTGGCTATCAAAATTGTGAGTTGTGAAAATGCAATGATACTTATTGCTCGAGGTAAGCCTCCCCAGCTGCTTCGAGGAACGGCCCAAAAGTGGGGCGCAGCGACCTGACGAGTCATGCCATGACCTTTGCCGACTTAAGATAATGTACCCCAATGAAGGCGCGAAATCCGCTGTCGACCTTCTTGACGTTCTTGTTTACGAGGCGGGAATCAATCTTTGCCATAATCAATTTGAGGACTTGTTTCGAGGGGACGGACGCCTGAACTGCCTAATGAATCATTGGAGATGTTTTTACAAAATTAATGCTACCTGCGAACGCGTCGCTCACCTGGGAATACCCGGCCGGCTTGCCCCGAAGATCGTCAACGATCATCCGAAATATTGCCTGGTTCAGCGCGGCGATACCAACTTGGTGATAAAATTCTCGGTCAAGGGCGTGAATCGGACTTCCTTCATTCTCAGCATCATCCTTCGTAAAACTCGCCGGCCAGAGTGGCTGCTCCACTAGGGCCAATGGCGCAGGCTGACAGACTCGGACGGGATCCTGAATGCGAGCCGTAACCGCCTTTTGCAAAAAAGCATTGAGGGTGCTGGGCATTAGTTGACAAGGCTAGGTGGCGTGAATGGAAGGAGAACGCTGGGCGTGGTGAATGCAAGAGACAAAGAGCGTTTCTGGGCGTGAGTGTCGTGATTGGCATCGTGAAAGTTCATCGCCACTGACGTGCGACAGCGAAGGTCTTCGTGGATCACTACCCAAAGGGCTTATTACACCCATTGGGAAACTCCGTCGAAGTCAAAGTCGAAAGAACCCGGAAGAACTTGGTATCATACGCTGACGCGGTGGTATTTTGCGAAATTTGGGAGACTTCAATGGCTTACCCTCACGAAGACTTTCCTATCCTCGGCTTTACCACTACTCAGACGTATACGTCGGAATAAACTTGAAAGATCTTCGTGCCCACTTAGTTCAGTGGTTCGAACTGACCACTTCCAAGAATATCGCGGAAGTGGGAGGTCGGGGGTTCGAATCCCCCTGGTGGCTCAAAGGGTCCCGTGCTCGGGCTGCATGCTCCCCTGCCACTTCCGGTGGGTGACCGCGTCGAATCACAATACGCAGTGGCCTTCTGCAATGCTGTGGTTCATTTTTTTTTTTTTTTTTTCATTTTTTCATTTTTATCTGCAGTTAAGAAGTAGATCACTCTCCCGGTCCCAGACAACTTTCAACTCCAACTTACCGAGATCTGGCGGACTCAGGAATTGCGGCTGGTAGGATCTGGACCCGGATTCCGGAACGTTTTTACGCCCACATGCACTCTGCCAGAAGAGATTGGAGCAGCATTTTGTTGTCGGAAGACTCGATCAGAAAACCGTTGACCTGAACTTTGACCGCTTTCATCCTGTGGATTTTCATTCCTCAATCTTCTGATTAGACCAGCACATCCGAGCAGACCAATGCACCATCTCTTGCTAATTTTGCCAACTACTCAGAATTTAACCCAGTCTCCGGTTGGTTCCCAGTCCAATTCCTAAACTTTTCCCGTTCCCCTGAATAATTTGAATAAGTTGTCTGAATAACTTCCTTGGCCGAGTTGTTCAGAAGGATTCCGATACCGACGGTCTGTTTCCTCCGGGTAACATCGCAGATGGATCAATAAATGTTCGTTCAAACGGAAAACTGTGTAAACATCAAATGAGCCGAAGATGGACGCACAGTCATATATCGCAGGGGAATGCAAGTATTCCAGCGAACATGGTGATGTAAAACCATTGCGAGCAATCAAAGTATTCCACGCATGGCTCCGCGTTAAAAACAAAAAGGGATTAGAAGTTACTACAACTTGAACTGTGTCAGACCCTGGCACGTTCCAGAAATGGGACCACGCTGGGCTATAATACTGATTTTTATCCTCTGTCATGGCACATCTCTGAAATTATGCTGACGTTCGGACTTAGTTCGGCGTCGGCTCCGTTTCGGGCCGAGATTTAGGCTGCGCACTCCTTTCTCTTTGACCACATCCTCGACGTTGAGTTCTCTCTCAGTTCATATTCTCTACGAGCAAGAGTTTCTGAAAAAGTTTTCATTGCGTCTTGTAAGCTGTTAATTCCGCCATCTATGGCTCTTCGTACTAATACCCTTGGACCGGCATATCAGATATCTGCGTTCCGATGAGTCGGTGTTCCGAGTGTGGCGCTCTTTCCACTGGCTCCCCGCCTACGGGAGAAACATTCGACGTATCCGTTGCTCCTGGATCACGCCATCATGCACTCTTGACTAGCAACGAGCCACCTGAGGAATCTGAATCGGCTTTCATCCAGTCGGTCGTATCGAAGACCGACGCACCCTTAGCCCGTCTCGACGAGCAGATATCGAGACTCCGGGGTCAACTGAAGCAGCTTGAAGACAAATATGCATTGGTGATTGGCTATCGGACGCGGAATCGTGCTATCCTTTCTCCGCTTCGGCGAATACCACCCGAAATACTTCGCGAAATATTTTCGTGGACCGTGCCCTCGATTAGGGACGCATTAATCCGAGGCAGTTTCGACATGCATCAAAGTCCTTGGGTGTTGACCCGGATCTGCAGTCGTTGGAGAGAGGTTTCTATCTCGACTCCTTCGTTGTGGTCGCGAGTTGCCATCGACTATCCACAAAGTCTCTACAACTCATCCACATATTCGTTCCCCCTGCTCGAGGCACAACTCAAACGCTCCCAGAAATTGAGCATTCATTTCTATGGGGCTAACGAGTTGGATTCAAGTTCTCAAACTCGGATGTTTCAGCTTCTGGCACAGCACTCATCGCGCTGGGAAGAACTCAGCATCGGATTAACGTCCGAAACATGGCCGCTTTTAAGCGCTCTCCGTGACAGGCTTCCATCTCTGACGAGATTATGGATTCAGTGGACCGGTCCGGAAAGCCAAAGTGGAGTGAACTCCATCGATTGCTTCCAGACCGCTTCCTCCTTGATCGACTTCGGCGTCTTCAACCAACATCGGTTTATACCCATTCCCCTCCCATTGTCTCAACTCACCCGTTACCAACTGGACTGCTCGTGGGAGCAACACAAGCGCATATTGAAGGAGACTCGGAGCCTCCTTGAAGCTCGTATCTACATTGATTTTGATGAAGAAGATTGGCCAGATTCCGATGAAACCATTGATGTGCTACACCTCCAGCGCCTATATGTGTCGGATGCGTCAGTCTTGAGATACCTCAGGCTTCCTGCTTTGGAGGGACTCGCGCTTGATGGGACAGGACATCCAACGCTTCTCTCACTTTTCCGTTCTCTTCTCGATCGCTCCTCGTGTCCCCTTCGGAGGCTCTGCCTCCTTTCCCCCTGCAGCGTATCCGACCGTCGAAATTTTGCAGAACTCCCCTTCGATCACCGAGCT
Organism: Mycena venus; assembly: GCA_014462655.1. NCBI lineage: Eukaryota > Fungi > Basidiomycota > Agaricomycetes > Agaricales > Mycenaceae > Glaucomycena > Glaucomycena venus. Next base: position 3,804,982 of record JACAZI010000007.1, on the reverse strand, counting down.
CGTAATTGTCAACGATGACAACGCCATGGCAGAGATCAATACCTTGATGGCCGCCCTTACTGTGTCCAACCTCCCAGGCAGCACGGCTGTCGCCCCGCATCTATCTCTGATGTTTTTCGGATGTGACGAGGAAAATTACATCCATTATCCGGCATATGTTGAGATGCTACAATCCCGGTGGAAAGCAGAGAACTGCGCACTCAGGACTGCCGCGCTACTCGTGGCGGATGGACCCAGGCCAGATTTCGCAACGCTTAGGGACCTGCATACGCTCCGTCAGGAGGGATTGGATCTCTTGCTATTAAACGGAGGGGAGGCGCGGGATGCAATGGAGTTTTGGGATTACAGAACACGGTGGGGGTAGATTTCGAGTGCTTGCACCTACCTTGATCTTTTAAGTGCGATTTCTCACCTACTTTACCAATAATCCCATTCCGAGAAGACTAGCGCATGACGTTTGACTTCAACGTCGGACCTCATTGAAGTTTGTATATTTTGGCGTTCCGTTCTACTTAATTAGTACTCCCTTTTCCAATTCCTGAATTCTACGCGCTACCAACGTCTTCGAATCCCATGTGGGCTACTTACAGTGCGCAGACCATCAATAAATGGGAAGGCTATACAAAAAAGAACCACGATTATCGATGATATATAACCTGCCCCGGATTTGAACTGGAAATGCTTGCTGATCATGCATATGAAGCTCACAGTGACTAACAAATGTAGGTGTGATTTGTTCTACCACGGACAATGGAGAGCGACGGCTGATGGACTGCAAACTTAAGCTGAAACAGTCTTCTGAATCTACACGAAAAAAGCGGTAGTCCAATCGCAGGAAGAAGATTCGATTATCGTATGTGCCAGTGTTCTCGGTTTGGATTCTTGCGAGTTTCGAGAGCGCGAAGAAGAAAAAAAAACTGCATTACTGCTTCACCATGACCTGGCCCGGATTTGAACCGGAAACCCCTGCTGATCACTCGCTCATTCTTAGAACGATAGATGCAGGTGTGATGTATTACACCACCAGGTCTTGCACACATATTTTCTGAGTTGTATTTATACTGGCTAATTTGCAGACCACTGATGAAGAAAGTGAGCCGGAACAGTGAGCTTTTTATTGTACTAACAGGAGTAGAAAAACCTCAACAATCGGGCACCGCAACATTAGCACATAAAAGCACCTACCATTTAGCCTGAGACCGAGTCAAAAAAGAGGGAGGTCAGACCATAGATGAAACACAAAAAGATAACGCACTCTACTATGTCTGGTCCCGGATTCGAACCGGGAACTCCTGTTTTCCACAACCACAGTGGGTTGGGTTTTATCCGCCACCAGGTCTTGAGTACCTATTTAAGCGCCCTCTGTTATGCTACTGTAGACGTAAAATTGCGTGGGGAGAAAAGAGCACCGAACCATTGGCAGCACGGTATTGACTCGAACAAATGTAAAGAACCCGTAATGTCCATGTTCATGTATATTTATAATCCCTGCTGACCGTCGACCCATTATGTCAAAAGAGCGGCAACAAAACAAGGCAGGATAGATACAGACTCCGGGGGAAAAAACCTTACAGACTTTTTGTATCATGACCCGACCCAGATTCGAACCGGGACCCCCTGGGATCCAGCAGAGATTATACACCACCAAATCTTACTTGATTACTCTCTTACCGGGACTTATCCTACCAATAGAAGTGTATAGGTAGAGAAGAAATTGCGAGTCAGCGCCAATAGATTCCCACGGTTCAGCTCGGTCAACCCTGGTCGACGGGGTGCTTCCATAAGTCGCTCCCATTCGAGCGGATTTGAGGAATGGAGTTGAACCAAGTTAAACGTATCGAGTGCATAATCAGTCGACGCCGACGCGTACGGGCACTGCCTCACATGCAATGAGAAATCAACGCGGTCTTCCTCCGAATGCAGTGTGCTCCTGTTCCGTTCGGCCCCGTATTACTATTGAGCGTTCCATGAATCTGTTCTTTGTGTGTATGGCGGATCTTTCTTCTCCATATAAAAGCTATCTGCTGATCCCGAGGGAAAATGATTAGTGGTTGATCGCGTACACGGTAGACTTCCAAGACGCGACGCGACGGGCTTACCGGTTTTGTGTCATTGTGCACTCGGGCTGTGCGAATGGGTGGTTTAATTCCTATTTCCGCGGAAGATGCAGGTCTAGACGCGGTTGTTGCATTCCAACGGACCAGCGGGCTTCCGCAAGGAGGGGCGATCGACGCGGCGCTGGTACCTCACTTGGAAACCCTTGCCTCGTCCTCAGATTTCAATCAATATTAATACAACTCAAAATAAATCTCCGATGGAAAACGGCTATTTCCCAACCCCTTTGAAAATGATACGATGGCGATGACTCGCTCGGCAGTTCCGGTTGGGGGTTTAATGCGCGGTGATTTTCCTCCATGGACCGCAAGAAGCGTGGTAGCTTAGCGCCACATTCAGGGTGCTGAGCGCCAGTGAACGCACATCATCGGTACATCCCGCGCTCATCTGCCATCGAGGTGATTCCAACACCAAAAAAATTCTTCTCAAGCATGGAGGAACCTGATGATCATCGACCAGAGCAGACAGTGATACCCCAACGACTTGTGCAAGAAAGCTGTTATTGGCTGAAACACGTTGGGGAGTATTTTGACGTATTTCATTATCGGTGTCTCTGAACAACTTGCGCAAATAGTCCTGCGATGGACAGCGACAGCTCAGTGTCCCCACTGCTGAGCCTCGCCTGCAGATTTCGTGCGTGTTTTGCGATGTACAGGGAAGTATTTACTGACTAGATATCAAGTTCCGCATGACCAATGGTTCACCACACACGTCGATCCAGACTGGAAGGTCAAGCAAGTAAAGTCCTGGCTACTCGCAAAGTGTCTGCCCTATGCCGCCCCTCCGTCTCCGCCCCTGCGCCAGTCTGCACGCAAGCCCCAGCGGCCCCCATCGCCTATAACATTCGCACCGGATCCCCGCCACCGCCCAATATCTCCCATCACCTTCGCCATGCCAAAGCAAAAGACGTCTCCAGACGACGCGAGCGAGTACGAGGAGCCCCCGGCGGATGACGAACTTAGCGCGGAAGAACAGCCAGAAGAGATTCTGCCTCCCGTGCAGCCGAAAAAGCGCGCCATCCTGCCTACTGCGTCCACCTCTGCCAAAGGCGATCTCTATTCGCAGTTTACTTTGATTCGCTTCTCTACCGGCCAGTTGCTGGAGGACGACTTGCCGCTGAGTTTCTATGATATGCAGGCCGACGAACTGCTGGAGGTGCACCGCGTCGGCGTCGTGGTTACGCTCCCGCGCGCACATCCCACTCGCTACCTTGATGCCTACTGGGAGGGCTGGGTCCGCGTCCTGCGCATGCGCCCGATCGAAGAGGAGGAGGATTCCTGGATGCTCTACAAGATCCGCCAACTGGAAACGCGCCAGCTCGAGTGGCGCGACCGCTGGCTTGTCGTGCGCGAGGGCTCCGTCTATCTTTGTCGGGACGAGGTGCGCGTCTGTTGTTGTCTAACTTTATATAGCCCATCGCTCACACACTAGCTTAGAACCGCCTCATCCACACCCTCTCCCTCGCGGACCTCGTCCAGCTCACCAACTCGGGCTGCCTCCCACCATCCGCCACTCCGTCCAGCAAGACGCGCGTCCTTCTCGCGCGCTTTTCTGCTCTAGCCAATGCCAAAGCATCCTCTACACGCGCTTCCTCCCCAACCCTCTTTGACAACAACAGCTCCGACTCGTCCTCGAACCTCTCCTCGCCCGTCTTTGCGCAAGACAGTAGCGACTCCAACCGCCGGCGGCGCAAGCACCCGCCGATGAAACGCAGCGGGCGCAAGCGGCCCGACCCGGAGTTCCTGGCGCTGGATATGAAGGACGACGCGGCGTACGTGTCCCTCCTCCGTGTGCTGCACCGGCATGCGCTCCCCCGCCACTCCACCTTCGTCGACAAGCTCCCCGTCGGCTCCGACCTCCTCCTCTCTCATCCCCCGCCTCCTCGGTCCGCGCACCCGGACGACGAAGAGGCTGGGGAAGATGACGTCCCGCCCCCGCTACGGCACCCACCGTCGTTGGCACATCTGCGCGCCCCGCCGCGCGGCCTCTCCCTCGGCGCGCTCCCCTTTCCCGAGTGGCGCACCGCGCTCCTCCAACGCGCCCGTCGTGCCGGCCTAGGGCGTATCGGCAAGGCGGTGGAGTGGGTGCTCTGGCATGGGGATTCGGCGGAGGAGTCGGCGTGGATGCTGTTGGATGAGGGCGGGATCGATTCGCCTGTGCGCAGGAAGCGCGGACGGGGGAGGCGGAGAATCCACGTGAGGCAGCCTACAAGCACGGATGGGTACGATAGCGATGTGAGTGGGGATGGGGATGCGTCGGTGGAGGGTGACGGGGTTGAGGGCGATGGCGATCGCGCGGACGTAGAAGAAGATAGCGATGCGGAGAGCAGCTCCGGCCGTGGTACACGTAGTGAAACTGAATGGGTCGGCTGGATGGGCGACCTTAGAAGACAAACGCACACCCTCCAGCTGCAGCGCCAGCGCGCGCACGCCCTCGCAGAAGCGCGGAGACGCGCCGAAGAGTCACGCGATGCCGAGCTCGGATTGCCGCCTCTGCCACCCGGCGCTGGCGCGGGCGGGGGTGGTGGTCGGGGAGGTGACGATTGTGAGAGTGGGGACTGGCGTGGACGATCGGCAGCGGCGGGCGGCGCTCGAGCCGAGCGCGGTGGTGACAAGTCTGAGCGGGGTGAATCCGCCGAGCCATCCGCTCTCGTTGGCGCAGGCGCTCTATGGGCACGGTCAGGGGTACGCGACGCCCAGTGCGAGCAGCAGTCAGTACAGCGGGAGCGCGCACGCCCACGGGCACGGGCACGGGACACCAGTCCTCAGCTCGCCGTCGTCTAGCGAGTCGATCGGGTTCGCATTCTCACCGCTCGCGCCCCCCGCGGAGATCGGTACGGACGCGGAGGACACCGCTACTGCCACCACCGCCGCCTCGGGCTCCTTCCACCCGCACTACGCCCACGCGCACTCGCGCGCTCACTCCACACACGCACACGCTGCTACACTCGGTGTCGATGCACGACGTCATGCACCCTTCCTTCCACCACGCGTCCTCCTCGTCAACGCATCTGAACTTCCCTACGAGCTACGGCGGCCCCGGTCCCGGCGCGGGCGGGGGCGGGTTCGATGCGTTTGCGCGGAGGCCGAGTATGCCGGTGATTGGAAGCGCGGCACGGTGGGGTGAGGGAGGCGGTAGTCGACCGTCGAGCACGGAGCGCGGAGAGCGGTCGGGCGGGAACTCGACGGGGATTACGGAGGTGCCGAGGGCGAGTGGGAGCGCGAGTGTAGGGAGGTCGGGGAGTATAAGCGGTGGGAAGGGCCTGTTGAGGAAGAAGGACCCCCAGCGCGAGCGCGAGTGGGGGAAGGAGAAGGAGGAGCAGTCGGATTGGCGCAAGGGGAAAGAGAGGGAGAGGGAGTGGAGTCCACCTGCGCCCACCACCACCCACGCAACTGCACCAGCAAGCCGGCGCCCGCGGCTTTCAGTGTCAACGACAGATCCACCACGACCGCCCAGGACAGCGCTGAGTCCACCGGGGACGCCGCTGACAGAGCACACTGTCGTGAGCACCGTGACGGCAGGGCCGGCGCCCGGGCTTGACCCGCCTAAGAAGAAGCGGAGGGGCCTGGCGCGAGGGGTGTCGATCCGCGCGGAGAAATTTGTCAAGAGCTTGGATTCGGCGCTGGATTTCGTCGATGGGAAGTGAGGACTGGGGGCGTCGTATACATGGGGGTGGGGATGGGATGGGCTCTGTTTCGTGTGATTAATGTACCTATTTGCTCTGGTTTGTATGTAGTTTTCGTGTCGGATTTGCTATATTTTCTCGTTTTTATCGTCTGTCTTTGTTGTATTGTAGCTCACGATTAATTCTAATGAATGGCCTTGCCTACTCGGATGAGAAAGACTTCTCGTTGTCGCTACTTGTTCTCCATTTTCGGAACTTGCAAGTGTTTCTTATTCGACAAGACGACAGGAGCTTCTCGTGTGGGTACTCGAATTACAAACAGGATGATTCCAAGTCAGTTCCATGATGCCGAGAAGCTCCAACATTCCATTTCATCCTGCGCCGCCACTCCGTCCAGCAACAAGAGATTCAGACCCTCCGCATGGAGTCCTAGTAGGCCAGCACACGTTCTCGGATCAGGGCCAGGACCATCTTCTATGACCAGAGCTGCAGTCTTCAGTGCGCAGTTCTCTGCCTTCCAGCGGGATTCGAGCATTTCAAGAAATGCCGCGTAATCAATATAACTCTCCTCAGGACATCCGACGTATACGAGTTCCAAATGCGGAGCTACCACTGTGCTCTTCGGGAGATTGGACACGGTGAGGCTCGCTATCAAGGCATTGATAGATTCCCTGGCGTTGTCGTCGTCGTGCACGAGGACGAGCTCGGTGATTGAAGGGCACTTTTGCAAGATTTCGGTCGTTGTGGAGGGTGTAGGGTGCCCTCGGAAGCATAGCCTTTGAAGGCGACATGAAGAACGGTCGAGGAATGAGTGGAAGTGGGAGAGAAGTTCTGAACCGTCCTCAGGTGCTCCCAAAAGTGCCAGCCCTTTCAGAGCAGGGGCCATGAGGTACCGCAAGATCTGCGGATCCGAGACGTATAGACGTTGGAGTTGCAACAAGCCGATGATTTCGTTGGGATCTGGCCACGGTTCTTCGTCAAAATCGACGTAGACCCGAGCTTCAATAAGGCCCAGGGTCTGCGTTAGTATGCGCCTATGCTCTTCCCATGGGCAGTCTACTTCATACCGGGTGAGCTGGTACGCAGGAAGGAGAATCGGTAGAAAGCGATGTTTGTTTAGGACCCCGACGTCCACTAGTGAAGGCGCCGTCTCGAAGCAATCTATGGACGGTATTCCGATTTGGCCTTGCCAACCGTCCCATTGTATCCATAATCTCGCGAGGGAAGGTATCCGATCGCGAAGAGAGGTCAAAAGCGGGGCTATTGCGGAGGTTAATCCAATGCTGAGCTCCTCCCAGTGAGAAGAATGCTGAGACAGAAGCTCAAACATTTGGATCTGAACACGGGAATCCATTTTATGGTTTCCGTAAAAATGAATCTTTAACTTTTGAGAGCGTTGGATTTGTGCCTCGACCAGGGATAATGAATACGTGGATGAGGTTCTGAGGTTCTGGGGATAATCGATGGCGACTTGCGACCACAATGAAGGAGTCGAGATAGAAACCGCTCTCCAACGACTGCAGACTTGGGTGAGCACCCATGGGCTCTGTCCCATCTCGAATCGGCCAGAGTGTAACGCGTCTCTAATTGAAGGTAACGTCCACGAAAATATTTCGCGGAGCACTTCTGGTGGTATCCTCCGAAGTGGGGAGAAGATGGCCTTGTTCCATGTTCGGTAGCCACGTAAAAATTCCCGTGCTTCCTCGAGCATTTTTAGATGCTCCTGGAGTTTCGAAATTTCTTTGTCGAGACGTGCCAAGGGTGCATCCGTTTTCGATATGAGCGACTGGATGAAAGTCGATTCAGATTCCTCGGGTGGCTCGTTACTGGTCAAGAGCGCATAATGTCGTGTTTCAGGCTCAACGGAGGGATCGAATGTTTCTCCCATTGATGGTGGTGACTCTGGTAAGCCCGTAGAAAGAGAACCACATTCAGGGCATCGGCGATTCGAGAACGCGGACATCTGCTGTAAACCCAGAGTCGATACAACAGGCACAGACGATAAATCGACTAAACTCACACGAGACCTAGTTTTCTTTGACCGCTGCTAATATTTGAAGACGCGGATCCAAAGACGATTCAAGAAAGCGTCACGGTGACGCCGCTGCCGTGACCACACCGCTCTCGGCCCACCGGAGCGGACTCCGCAGTCGAAATTGTGCCAGGTTCACGGCTAATTGATGGGGTAGGCATTGAGCAAAGCACAGATTATTTTTTCACGCAATCCAAGGACCAAAGAAGCACAGACTACCGATAAAGTTGCGCCAAGCGGTCGCAAGTGTTTAGTAAGAAGTTCATTCAGTTCGATTTCAGTTGATTGAATAATATGTAATACAGTTGCGCAATCGTCTGAGAGAATCGGCTCATGGAAAATCCGATATCAAGTAGCTGAGATGCCGGCGTAGAAGGTGACTACGTATATAAATAGCGTACCAGATTGTACGCCTGTAAGTGATGGTACGTTCAACCAGCCGGAGTACAGTTTGCGGGTTTGCTCTAGGTGATATCATACCGCATTTAAATATAACTGTACCGGTACCGGCAGAAAGATGGTGGTCAGGCATTTGAGTACGTTTTGTTAGGCGCCGCTGAGTGACGCCGCATCAAGGCTACCTCGTCATGAGATGTTTTCCAAGGATCTGTCAAAGTAGTTGAATGCATGGAAGTTCCACATCGGGAGTGTGAGACTTACTCATATTCTCAGGTTCTTCATCGTCAACATTGAGGCCGTGCTTGTCTAGAGCTCGTCGAGTCATTTTTTCGACGGTTGCCCTCAGACTTTCTTCCTTGTCATCTGAAGCGCTCGAGTTAGCTGAAAGTATACTTCGCAAGAGTGACTATAGACTTTCCGCTTCCGCTACCGGAAAGAGCCGCCGCGATGAAACAGAAGACATGCCAAAGGACAGAGACCATTGCGAAGGTGGACACAAAGACGCTGGTGATGGCAGCCCCCAGCGGCTTGAGGCGAGGCAGTACGGATATAAGACATGACCGGCACACGAACAACATCCTGTTGTTCCGCGGTCCAGAGCATGGTGAGGTTGGAGCTATCCCGACGCGAAGTATTGGCATATGCTTGAGGGCTGACGCCTTCGAGAAATATGCCGGGAAGGTACACCGTTGAAATACTTCGGTTGTACATATCGGCCGACGTGTAGATCTGGTTCGGCTGCGAGATGCCTAAATCCAGACGGATGGTATGATACAGTGCCTGGAAGAGATTATGAAGGATTGTGTTGAGACCCGCGAATGCGGTCCCATTGAAAATATTTTCTTCTGTAAAGAAGAAATCGGTGTTGTTCCGCATTCTAGTTCTCGACCCCCAATCGAGAACCACAGTACCGTCAAAAGCTAAGAAACTAGCCGGAGCCTCAGTACACGGCGGATAATCGAGGCTGAATATTCCGGTGTTCCACGTCGCATCGCCATTACCGTGACAATCACAGCACGGACGAACGGTCATCTCAAATTCCGTTAAGTTATCTCCATGACCGGGCGCAGTTGGAACCTGTACATCAGGTAGAACGATTGTTCCATTCACGGCGAGTCCCCTGCAAATTGCGTCAGCAAAGTGGCTATCATGATGGTTCACTCAAGTATGCACAGACCACATAAACCAAGCTTGATACTGAGGAGGCCAAATGAAAATGGAGGCGGATACAAACAAGAGACCACACACTAGGTCGACGTAGAACCCGTCCAAGCTCGTAAATCGAATATCGTCTGTATCTGTCGACGACAATATAGAACTGATGTCGATTGACAAGATGTAGACGGTCGGCGTCCAACATGTTATTTTAGCCTTGAAACCTATTTGACACTGGTTCGAAAAGAAGTAAACTAACACTCACCGACACCTGAATTTGACCAGATTGGGCATGTATGGTCATAGTAGTCTGGAGTAGGATAAAAGGGGTAAATTACGCATCGAACGGCTGACTTACAACGTCGCAGGAATCAGATAATGGATTGCTGTAGTACGAAAAGGAGGAAACGAGTCGGGAAGTGTCGAATCCATCGTAGGCCGCCTCGATGATATAGTTGTAGATTGAGCCATTCGGGCGGATGATCTGATTAGTGCTGAGAGTTTGTGGAGAGAATGATCCTGAATAACTGGTTTCCTGGAGGATTGACGGCACAAGACCGCTTAATGGAAGCGTTGGAAGTGAAGCATTGGGGGGTGTAGGTGGCTTCGGAGACAATTGTATACGCGGATAGAGGTACTGCAAAGCGATGATGGATAGTTGTCACAAAGAGAGGTAAACGCAACACACCGTTTATCAAGGCAAGAATAATCGTTGCCACAAGGAAAACCCCAAAGGCAACAGGTGTGGTCCATCGCCACGTGTAAGCTGTAACGGGTCAACAAGCAGTCAAGACTGCAGAGTTTGTTAAGAAAGGCTCACGCCGTGTGGGGGCATAGCCGAGACGATAGTTGACAATCGAGTCCACAAGACCCTTCACAAGAGGCATGGGGGAATGGGGGGAATACAGAAGGATTCGACCATCGTCAAGCAGATTAAATGGGCCTCAGAAAGCGGGACATCGGAATCTCGACGATCAATCATCACCCAGATGGACGGACCGTTGAGCTGACCCACGCCCACGCTGACATTTCCTTATTGCTCGCTTCGCTCGCAATTGAATTTGTTAGCGTGGTACTTACGCTATGTAGTTACAGCATAGTGTACTTTTGTGTACATCACGTGTCCCTTATGCGTTTGCAATAGAACTACTACGTTCCTGGACAAACGCAAGTTCTTTCGACTTCCTCATTACCTCAAGATCAATACGGGCGATACCTCCAGCGGACTTACGCTGACAGAATTGAATTCTACCTTAACACGTGACGAGGGGGATATGCATGTAAACAAGAATAAATCGAGCGCGCAGTGGCTGACAGTCCTTGAGGGAAAAAAATGCCTTCAAATTCGTTCAATAACCCAAGGTAGCCTGCTTTGCGGGGAGCCCACTATCTCTTCCTCTACTCAGTGCATACCAAATCCGCAACGAAAGTTGCCCTTCCTAGGGACCCAGTCAAACGCGAGGTAAAGTGCGGTGTTTTGGTCTGGTCTGGGAGGGACATTATTTACGAGAGGTACAACATCTGCAATGTTTTTTCCACCAACTTTCAGATTCTCATTTGTAACCCACTACTTGTAATACGCCAAGCCCACTGGTTCTTAGCTCCTAAGTGTCCTGTGAGCTCTGGAAAAGGTCTCCACAACTTTGAGTTGGCTCTGCTAATAATTTATATACAGTGGCCAGATGCTCAAGTACAACCCCCCATAAGTTGAGAATCTCAAATTGCTGTTGCGTGGAAACTGCAGAGGCGGAGACTAACCTTACAATGGGTTTCAACACAGGTAGAAAATGCTTTGCTCCCATTAGGATCACAGGTTGCGCAACAACCATTTAAAATGTGGTAAATTAAAGACTGTCGACACTGCTTGACACTCAATCCTTGCAATTGTAGACCATGGAAATTCAAGTGATTATATAGAAGATTTATTAGAGGATTTAGGGACGTAAAAACACCATCTAAACCGATGCTGAAAGAATGTGATGGACCTGATGCATCCAATGGTAAGGGCAAGGAACTGGTGACAGCATTTAAAGAACCAGTCTTGTACAAATTGTCTGGCCCCATAGAGACGGTCTTCTGCCTCGGATGGGTAGATATTGGCCTCAGTGGCTGGGGTGTCCATTGTATATGGTCAGGCATCCATCCCATATGGTCGAGCATCCCAGATTTTTCACCTCAAAGCCAAAAAGTACTGAAAATGTTTTAAAATTTTCAGATACTTTTTCAGTGAAAATTTTTGGGAAATTCAAAATAATTCACCAATTTTTTCACTGAAAAACTTGAAATCTTCAACTAGTGAGAAGTAATGTGAAATGCTGAGCATCAGTTCAGGAACTAGGTGAGTTGAAATGCAAACTGACCACTTGTATCACTGTTTTTCAGCCATCTCGAAACTTGAAACTATACATTTCGATCTAAATTCCAGCTTGGCTTAAATGTGAACTGAAAGATTTCCTTTCACCCCAGCTGAAATCAATTTTTTTTGGCTGGGGGTTCGGATCTCAGTGGTACTGAAATTAGTTCTTTCCATTCATATTTCGGCTTGGACTGAAATTCAACCTGATATCTGGCATTTCAGGGGAGCTAAAATGAATAAAGATACCACTAGTTCAGGTTTATCATTTCACTTGCAGTGCTCTGCAATCTGATAGTTGGCAATTTCAGTGCAGCCGAATGGTGATTTTATTCATCTAATGTTGACTCTAATATTAGTTGAACTAAAACTTTGTGAATCAGCCTCAATTTCAGCTCATCTGAAGTACAATTTCAAACTTTGCATTTCAAGTTATACATCAGGAGGCCCTAAATCCGGCAATCTTTGGTGTGATCTGAGCCAAGTTGGAATTTAGGTCAAAACTAGAAGTTCCAAGAGGACCGGAATACATAATGGTGCAAGTAGTTTCAGTTTGCATCTAGACTCCCTTGGTTTGTAAACTGATACTTGGAGTTTCACATCAGATTCATTATAGCTGAATCTAGAATTTATTCAATGAATTTCAGCTTAAATATCAAGTGAACTGAAAGTACAAAAATCAGTTTCAATTTACTTAGGTCCAACTGAAGTGCAGTTCTAAACATTGGGTTGAGATTATACATCAGGAGGCCATGAATTTGGCAATCTCTGGTGTGACACTTTTTTTCCTTTCAATCCTTTTTTTGATGCTACACAATGCCTGCCTCCTATGGCGACAAGTGGCAAAGAGCACTAATGGTCACGTGTGCACACAAGCTGAACTCAGAATTTTGGAAAAGCATCAAAGCGAGTCTTGATATCAAAAAAGGACTTGGTGATGTTTGTCAATTGGTGCAGGGGCACATTATAAGTATAACTGTTGTGAGTGAAGCCCACATGTGAATCTTTAGGGCAGTGGATGTCATTGGGTACATAGTGTGTTGGTAGGGCTCCAACCTTTTCATTTTCGTTTGCGCTCACGAGTACAATAAACAAAAACAAAAACAAAAGTTTAAAACAACCTTTTAAAACGTTTTAAACGGATATTTTTCTGAGTCATCATATAACTAGGGAGAGACAAGGTGAGAGCCCTATTTGAGGCTACAGATGACTTATCTTCATCCCCCATGTCCTTTGTGTAGCCTGGTCAAGCAATAATCCCATCAAGTAGAATAGCAATGGAGGGCATGGCTTACGTCGGGCCTGGAACACGTAAGGCAAGAAAGTCAAATGGCAATGATTGACCGGGTACGGTGGTGCAAGGTAGTGTACCGGGAGGTTGTGGGGAAGAACATGAGGTTAGAAGTAGTTGGTTGAGCAAGCAAGCCGGTGGTGACCCGCGCTGGTGCTGCAATTGTGCACCCCCTAAAATTATTCGTTTAATTGTTTCTTTTATTTTTGTTTATCATTTGTGAGGGTCTATGACGTTCCAGGCGTTGCATAAATCAAAAGTGGAACTTTTTTAAAGCTTTTTGGATATCTTTTTCTCAGAAGCTCAGAATACCTCCTTACCACTTCCATATATACTAGGTAGGTGTAGTAGCCTTATCCTGGATGAAATAGGACCATATTCAAAGTGGAAGCATCATAAAATGTAACTTTGGTCATGTGGTCCAATGGTGCATGGCCTATAATAACAACCGCAATGATTGGGTGAGCTACTTGCCATAGGACAGCCTAGTACCTCTGAGTGCTTTCAGAAGGGCAGGGCTGGAGCTTGAAATTCAAATGGCCCTTGCAAAAGTTATCAATTTTTAAATTGCTTTTGAAGTTCTTTTTTTTGGTTCAAGCTGAGATAATAAATGATAATTGTAATGTTTTTCCAGTGCTCCTTTATAGCCTCATGCAAGCTTCACATACCATTAGTTTACTGCATAGGTAAGGTTCAATGGTCACAGATCATGTGATTTCATCACGGTGTGTCCAGGCCTTGGCCTGGACGTGTGGTGTCACATCATGTCATGTCACACTTGAGACTGACAGGGTATGGCTAGGGCTTCCACCCATTGTCGTGATGCAATGTTGATTCGACAGCTGTTTTTTGTATTTTCAAACCTCTGACAGGATGGTCATCGACAGTACCATGGGTTTTCACAGGTACACCATGGAGAATCTGATTGTTTTGGGTCGGTTTCAGCAGTACAATCTACATATAATGAATGCAGAACCAGCCCTGGAACAAATTTAGAGAAATGTACCAATTCTACCAAATGGAGACAAAACAGATGGTGGGCTGTACTATGTAAGCATCATAGCCCAGGTGCTTAGTCCAGCGCTAACTGGATCTCTGTCTCACAAGCATAAAACAGGTTAATTTGCTAAGCAGTGATGGCCTACTACACCCACCTAGTATATATGGAAGTGGCAGGGAGGTATTCTGAGCTTTTGAGAAAAAAATTTCCAAAAAGCTATAAAAAAAATCCACTTTTGATTTATGCAACACCTGGAATGTCATAAGGGTCTGTAAAAAAAACGAAAATAAAAATGGTTATAACTGTTTAAAATGTTTACAAATGGAAATGGTTGGAGCCTTAACACAGAGACACTGGCGTCATAGTCCACTGAATGGCGTCATGGCAAAGTCAGTGCAAATAGGCTGAAGAGAATGTGCACGAATTCAATGGTGGTACTGGATTGCATAGTCTCTGATTGGGCCTGCATTAGGCGGGCATGAAGGCAGGCGGTCAAGCAAGTGGAAGAGGTCTGAGTTAAGGCATGACAGCAGTGTTGATGCGGAGCGGACGCCATTGATGGCAACATGGACACAAACAAGCATGTTGTGTCATCGTGTCGGAAGTCGAGGTGTGGCAGGGTCGCTCACCAGCGGGACGTGAGCAGGTATGCTGTGGTGGCAGGGTCCAGGCAAAATCCCAAACAGGGGAAATCTCCGTGGCGGTGGGGCCCTGCTGGGGCAGTGGAGAGCAGAGAGCTGGGACAAAGGTGGAGCATGCGAGGATAGAAACATGGAGGAGAGGCACAAGCCTGCATGAGTGGGGCGCACGTGGGGCAGGACAGCTTCAGCTGAAGGCAGGGGCATGGGGCTGCCCTGCAGGTGGGGTGGGGCAGTGGGGCGGAGTAGGGGTGGTGAGATGGTGTTAGGGGTGGCAAGGCAAGGCAGGGCAGGCATCAGGTTTATCGGAGAAGCAAGAAACAGCATGTGGTGTGGGACGGCATGGGGCGGCAGCCTATTTGGGAAAGGGGCTGCAGGAAGGAAGCAGTAGGTATTGTGGAGCAGGCAGGGTATTGGACTTGTCAGGCAGAGATACAGTCTATTTTGAGAAAGAGATGAGGCGGGAATGTCAGGGAAGAATCTATTTTGGGAAAATGGTTGAGTGGGGCGTTGCCTCAGCGACTGTGGGAAAGGTCAAAGCAAGGTCTCACAACATTGATGTCACTGATTCATTAATTCATAACTCGGTCAAATCTAGCTCAATAAATCTAGAAAAAATATAGACGCATAGCCTGAATTAAGGCAATCATGGGACATATAATCATTAAGTGGTTGCAAATCAAAAGTGGGTCTGGGGCAAAGCCTCAGGCCAAATCTTACACTTTTCAGACATTCAGAACTTTCCAGCCATGCATAATGGATGTGGGTGAATACTTCTGGCCAAAAATTGTTCTGGAGTCATTTTAGCATATAGGAAACTCTATCCATGCACTCAAAATGCAAGGGACAGGCAGGGATTTTGGTTGTTTTTGGAGAAATGTCTGGCCAGTGTACAAAGATTTTTTAGGCCAAAAAATCGTCCCAGGGCTCAAATTTTTCTGGGATTTCTGTAAGTCCTAGGGGTGCCCAATGTATGAGGGGATTGTCCATCATAGGTGTCCTGAGGTAACCCAAAAAGAATCAGAAAAAACGAAGAAGTTTGAATACCTGCACAATTATTTGCAACAAGCT
This sequence comes from Mycena venus, assembly GCA_014462655.1. NCBI lineage: Eukaryota > Fungi > Basidiomycota > Agaricomycetes > Agaricales > Mycenaceae > Glaucomycena > Glaucomycena venus. The sequence continues at coordinate 3,789,303 of JACAZI010000007.1, read as the reverse complement.
CCCGCTTTGAGGGAGAGAGGACACTAGGAATGATAAGTCTGGGGAATTGGACAAAACTTGTATTAAAACCCGGCACACTAGTAAATTCCATCAGTGATTGCAGTTCAAGGTGATTTTCAAACTTTGTACCAATGTGTTGCCACCCACTAAATGCAGTAGATTTAATGGTCGTGTATATATCGGTATTGAAGACATGGATTGTAGGAAAACAACATTGAAAAACATCAACCTTGAGCATGGCATAGTATCTGCATGCCGGATGCCTCCGGAAGATACTTGCACCACTCTAATTGCCAAAAGAAATGGCTGAGAATGTGGCTGGTACTGATGGACCAAACACTATTCAAAAAGAGAATTGCACTTCAGGATGTTGTTTCCATTGCTCAGCAAGTTTATTAATCTCTTCTCCATTCTTCCATCAGCTTGTCCACTGTTTTTCAGGGCAAAGGTTTGCAGAACTATGCATGCACTTGATCCAGGTGGCCATGCTTGTCGTGTTCCGTCCAAGTGGCCATCAAAAGTTTGTTCTACATTGACGGGCTCTGCTGTTTATTATGAAGTTCACCTTGATGGGCATGAAAAACTCAACTTCAAGGCCTTGCGAATGGGCTGTGCCAGCATTGGCATTTATGGTGGTTGATGTAATGGTACTATAATGCCCACATGACAGTGGTGCCCAATGCAAGGTGTGCTTTTCTCAATGAAGTCTGTAGGCAGAATAATGTCTGCAATTTAGACCATTTCAAAAATTTCCGCTCGATTGGACAATATCCTGAGGATTCTGAGCCAGTATGATGCACTGTCAAATGATCTAGACCCTTGCTAGGTCTCTGTTCTCCTGAGTCACTTTGGGCCCCTTGCCACAACCCTAGTCCCATGGGCAAATAAGACGGGCAAGTTAAAGAAAACTCAAAGACCAAACACATAACGGTGCCCTAGAGAAGTTGCAGCTTTGGGTAGCTGTTTTCAAGAATCTATTGCCAGGTTGTCAAACCCCTGTTCTCGTTCAGTTATCGCCTGTGAAAGGTGCCCCAAGCGGAAGTTGTCCTGGGTACATGACGCGTCTGTGCAAGTTGGCAGAGTATTCTTGAAGTTGTTAATCCAAGCATACAGTTTCGCTTTGGATACGAGCTGTAGTCCAGCTTCAGCAGTAGTATTTAATTCTTTTGACAGTTGGTTGAGTCTGCCTGCCCAAATCCCGAGTTGTGGTTGTGTTAGGAGCTCAGTAGACTCTGTAGCTGATAATGCCTCCATCTGCACTTGAACGCTGACGAGACCAAACGATAAACATATGCTCAAGCCGTTGTTCTGCCGTTGTTATGGAAGTTCTTGATTAGACAGGTTGCGCAAGAACCACTGGAGCCACCTGACGGCTCTTGGACCGTACGCAAACGAGTGATTCCACCGCCAAACATGACACTAGTGGCTCACTAGAGCCACTCGTTGGCTATTTTTGCACACAGTCCGAGAGCCGCTAGGCGGCTCCAGTCTAAGTGCTTGTACACAACCTGTCTATTTACAAGACTAGTAGCTAATTTAGGTGCAAGGACATGGTACCAATCCAGTATTTTGGTGGGTAACTTTTATGCCTTGGTTTTCGTGAATCCTACACTTCGTCCACTCAGTTGCACTCAAGTTTATTGTGTTGGACATCTTCTACGCTTGTGGCGTCAGCTCAGCTTCTAGTATACACAGACCTCAGGCTTCAAATTGCAAGGACGCAGAGAGATTTCTACCAATTCAAATGCTCAACTGTTTTTGTTCTTCCATCAGTGAAGAATCATGCTCTCCAACGCCTTGGCACACGGCAGCCGCATTCCGGAGGACATTGTGTTTAATTTCCGGTCAGTTGGTCTTTTGCAACTTCAGTAGATAGACTGAAATGCTGTCATCTGCCATGAGACAGAAGACAACTAGCTCTTGCAATGAGTTCAAGCTGTCTAGATCCCACTGATAACTGATAACTCATTGCTGCCTCAGCTCTGACCCATGTTGATGCCGGAAGAATTTCAGGACCCGATGATCTTCGCAAGCCAGATTCCAACCCTTGAACAAACTTAGTTCAACCCACTACCAACTGCCAAGAAGCAGCTACAGCCTTGGGGTCACCATGCTCTGTGCGCATTTCTCTGCGGCTTTCATGGCTTTTCTATCTGTTGCTGTTGCAGCAAGGCCTCTATGCCAGAAGAATGCTGCATCGCGTAGTACTTTGATACTTTTGGACCCTACTCTCTCTACCACGATACCGGATAGTGATGCATATGGACAGGATGCCACTTCAACTGTGTGGTTGGGCAGCACTAGGTTACCAGCATGGCATGGCAGACGGCTCTCCGGAATCGACGAAGAGAATGAAAAAAGTAACTTATGACAGCTAACTTTAACTTTGATCGCCCCCTTTGGCTTGGTGGGGCTAACTTTACTTAACTTTACAGTACTTTTCCCATGCTTGGCGAAAGTAACTTGTTGAGAGCTAAGATGTGCGAGGCATGAGTAGGCTTAGTGGAAGGCAAGGTAGTCAAGCCGAGCCAGTCCTCTGCTGCACAGTGCCGCTCATGATCAGATTCCCACAAATCTGATCCCTCAGCTTCTTGGCCGGTGCGACCTCATTGTCCTCGAAGAAACACTCTTTCTCTCGTCCTCAACGCGTTTTTTCCCTCTCACTAGTGTCTACACCAGTGACAGGTTCCCATCTAGCCTTTATACGTGCCTTCTCGCCTTTCTCTGCAACTTCAAGGCTATCTCGGATGCAACTTGTCCTCACCATTGTCTCCACACATTCTAGGACGACATCTGACACCAAGGATCATTTAGTGCACTCATAGAAAAGGAAAGCCCAGTGAGCTTTTAGATCAGTCTTTCTCTACCTTTTTCTTCCAGGGTGTTCGTGCCATTTGCCAAGGCTTAGGCTGAGGTCTTTTATGGGCCATCACTTCAGCACCCTGAAGCATACGCTCTCCTCTGAGCTGTCGTCATTGTGTCTTCCCTCACCCTCACACACGCATCTTTCATGTACTTTGCGAGCCCAGCTATGCTCGAATTTTGGTGTCTTCTTCGACCCAAGTTAGCTTATGGGCAGGCCCCTTGGTTGTCATGACAGATGATCATTCCTTTCCTTCCTGGCTCTTCCTGGGCCTTTTGGAGGCAAGATGATATGCCCCACACATCCTTCCTCAGCATGCATTTTTGTTCTTTTTGTTCTTTGCCTTTTTCCCTTCACATTCTTTCATTGTTTCCCTGGGCCTCACCTTTGTTTGTGCCATTTTGCATTTTAGCGTTTCTGTGCTACAGCCACAGCACTGTTCTCCTGTGCGCAATGGTGTTTTGCTATGTCCTGCGTAACAACGGCCGGCATGTGCTGTCATCATGGTGCCGTAATTCCTCTTCCGTGATGACGCTCTCAGCATGACAATATTTCCACCTCCCGCAGTCATAACTATGTCTCCTGCCCTTTGCATGACTGCGTGCTCTTTCTTTCTCACAACGGCATATCTCTCTTACGTGAGGATGTGCCGTTCAAGATGCTTTTGCATTCCTTGAACTTGTTCTTTCTTTTTAACACACTCTTTTTCTGTTCTGTTCCCTGCAGTTCCATGACCCGTCTGCTGGGCCTCAATTTGGAGATGGAATCTCGCCACTCAGGTATTGGACAAGGTCTGCATTACGCGGTGTCGCTTCTCTCGTGACAGCGCATCTCATTTGTGCGACGATGCATTGAGCACACTCCCGATTTGGGAATGTCTTTTTGGCTCTGGGGCAAGTTCTGGTGATGCATTCTTGTCGCTTGGGATCTGCACAATATCCATTTTTTAGGCCATGCCATTCTATTGGGCCACTTTTTCCTTTTGTTTCCTTGTGCAGCCTGGCCAATTTCTGTGCCTGCCTTGCTGTTCCAAGGAGGATGGATTCATTTCCATCTTGTCTGATGGGCATGGCACTTGCTTTCACCCCTGAGCGCCACTTGATGCTGTTTTCATCTCATTATTATGCTTTTTATGGACGCTAGTGCAGTGCCCTGGCAGGCCTCATGCCCAAATATGGACATGAGTTTATGCCTTTACTCGGAAATATTTTCTCACACTCCTGACATGCTCCCAGCGACATCTTTGCTTCTTCCTCGACGCCCTACACTCCGTCCAGCCCTCTCTTTGCACTCTCTATCTCTCAGTGACACGGCGACATCACTTTTCTCTTCTCTTCTGGCCCCAAACCCTTTCCGACGCCTCCAAACTCCTCGTGAAGACCTTCACTGGCGAGACCATCAAGGTTGAGTCGTCCGACACCATCGACAACATCAAGGCCAAGATCCAGGACAAGGAGGGCCTCCAGACCAGCGGCGCCTCATCTTCACCAGGAAGCGGCTCGAGGATGGCCGCACGCTGTCAGACTACAATATCCAGAAGGAGCGCGCACTCTTCACCTTGGTACGTACGGGATCCTTTGAAATGCCGTTTGCACCTTTTTTCTAATGGTTCCTCAAGTGCCCCGCCTGCATGGTGGTCTGTAAGGGGAACATCGGGTCCTTCATTGTGATCTGGTTGCCGATACGATGCTATGGGGCCTGTAACGATGTACATGAAGGAATGAATGATGTTATGACTTTGGTATGTTCAATTTGCCTGTCCAATCCGTCGTTACTCATCACTGTCTTCAGTCCTTTGTCTTTGTGGTGGCATGCAGATCTTTGTCAAGACCCTCACTGGCAAGACGATCATGTTCGAGGTTGAGTCGACCGACATGATCGACGACGCTAGGGAGTGCCTCATCTTTGCCGGCAAGCAGCTTGAGGACGGATGCACCCTCTCAGACTACAACATCCGTTCACCCTCCACCTCGTCCTGCGTCTCCCTGGCGGCAGCGGTTGATGGATGTCTCGTTGGACTGGCATTTGCATTGCAACATGCACACGTACTACTGCCTACCTTTCGAAAATGTGCGTACCTTTTCCGGCTGTATCTAGAGGTGCCGGGCTTGTGTTCTAACTTCATTTTGACAGCTCTATAGGTGTTCACGACCACTGCAAGCGTACGCATCCCCCCGTGCCGCGCTCGAGCCAGGCGCAGCAGCACGACATCGACCCACACACATCAAGAAAGAACAGATATGTACTCTGCTTATTCTTTCTGAAAGTTTGCTCATCTTGGTGCAAGTCGCGAGACTGAGGAGGCCGGTACTGCCGTTAATGTCGCGAAATCAATGTTCTATATAAGTATTCTGACCAATACATTGCATGTTTCGATTTTTTGCTTGATTTGCCAACCCAACGCGCACCACAACGAGTGTTCGAGCATTGCTTTCTTCAACGCTTCAAGGCTAAGACTACAATACATCGCCCGCGCCAGATTTCAAGTGCAAAATTGTGTGTCGACTCAACACTTCAAGTTGGCGGGTGTAACCTGTAAGTTCTTTGGTAAATTTGTCCCTGCGGCTGGATCTTGAGCTGGATCTTGGTGTAAGTACTCGTAGTGTATGTTTTGCTAAAGGTGATGCCGTCACAGATCAAAGGCGCGCGCCTCTGTTTTTTTGAACACCAACTCATTACATGGCTAAAGGCCATAAACCAGGGGCCAAGAACAAAACTGGCCACGGGGCCGGAGGAGCAAGGAGTGGCGCAGGTCGAAAGCGCAAGAAACCCGACTCGGAGGACAGGCCTGACTCTGAAGATGAAACAAACACAACTGACGCGCCTCGAAAGCGCAAGCGGCTCGAATATGAGCAAGAGACTGGTACCCAGTCCAAGGGACAGAATAAATGTATGTCATTTATTTTTTTCATACACTTCTCGCTCACCAAAGTATCAGCCTCCGACCGAGCAGAGAGTGGCTCAAACATGCCAGGAACAGAACCGGGCCCTTCAAGACTACAGACCTCAGCCGCCTGCCCTCTAAAAAATCTGTATCCAATGTTTCGTGAGTCACTAACTTTGTCACCAGAACTGTTCTAATTGTCGCATAGGGAATAGAGTCGCTGCCGCAGATGCTTCCACATCGACAAGCTCACAACAGACTCGCCTCGAGGGGCTGCCTACCATTCCCAATATCATCCCTCCTGTCATCTCCAATCCTGATGTCGTGCCTGCGCGCGTTGCAGAAGCAATCACCGAGTCTTGTTCGACATACAACTCCAACATCCCGCCTGACCTCAATAGTATTGCGCTCGACAGCGGAGACACGGACCATCCAGCAGAAGATACTCCGGCACCGGCGGGTGTTGTTCAGGCCTACCTGGATCGCATTCAAAAGGAGGTCCACGCACAAATAGAGGGAAAACACAAAATGCCAGACTGTTATTTCAACGGGACATTCTGGATTCGCCCCCAAGACAACTGGTTTGCGCTACATTGTAACAAAGATTCCCCGGAGGCGCTCTATCATCTGCGCGTGTTTCTCTGGGTCCCTAGCGTGTTAATGCCGCTGGATTTTGAGTTTCGCTGCATATATTGCGAGAAAGCTGATGTCAAGATGACTGAGAGCGGTGAGTGTGTATTTTCAATATATCACAATAGAGTCTTATCTTGCAAAGGCTGGAATAGTAACCCGGTTGCACGCCGTGTTGTAGATCTCGACTCGAGCTACTACATACTGTCAAAACGACTCAAGTGCAGAAAATCCTGCAAACAGTCGGGCATTATGTATGATGACAAGATCCTTCAGCAGCTCCCTCCACATCTTCGCAATCAGTTCCCAGGTTCGTACTTTCCATTACACCACATTATATTTCTAAAGCTGTCGTCCAGCATTCTTGACACACCATAGTGGAATCGACAAGGGACTGATGACCCTCGTGAGGAGTACAATCGCCCACGGCTTGACCTCAAATTCTTGGGAGAGTGTCTTGCGTGAGCTCAATGTCCGGAAACGCGACCTTGCCGAGCGTGATTATCTCCATGCTCTCAAAAGTTGCGCAGAGGACACTCTACCAGAAAAATTGGAGCCTTTCTCGCTTTTCTCGGATAAAACAGGATATGCCGGCTTCTCACCCTCACGCTGGTATATCGGCCAGGTTTACGTAGAATACATGGGCTACATCAAGCCCTATCAGGATCAGGCTATGGCTGCTGTGTCTGTCACCGCCGCGCACATGGACCAGTCGTACAAAGCAGTCAAATATGTTGCGCGGCTGAATGGCGTCAAAGTTTTTGGAAGTCTTTGGACGCTGACAAATGAGTATGAACAAATTCGGCAGATGATTCTCACCCTCACCAGCCACCTTCACCACATTGAACGTCCATTACGCGGCATTGTAAAATCTTTGCATGAACACGGACATGCACCCATTTCCCTGCTTTGGACAGATAATGTCAAAGCGGACCACCAGTTTGTTGAACGCATTATTCCAACACTGCGAACTGGTGTGGATCACAACGCCGTTGATGGCGGTCGGACGTACCCCGCGCTGAATATCCCGAGCGACCTTCAAATTTGTGTCGCCTCCTCCATCAATCTCATTGATGAAGCGTGCACATCGATTCTCGCGGATATTGGCGACGTAAATTCCGACACCAGAATTTTTGTTGGCTTCGCGATGGAATGGGACTGGAATGCCAGCAAGAATGGCCACTTTCCTGCCTCCCTGATGCAAATTGCAGTCAGTGAATTCATCTATCTGCTACAGGTATATTTCATTCGCCTTTTTCTTGGACATCAAATGGGTGAACTAATGATTCTACCAGATCTATCATATTGTCGCCCTGCGCCACGTCCCAGAATCATTGAAGGTACTGCTGTTCTCGCAGCAGGTGGTCAAAGTCGGATATCACGTTCAAGGAATCCTTGAACAGCTTTCATTCCTGTGGGAACTGACTCCTCCCTCGAAGTCTTTCGATAAAAATGCTGGATGGATCGATCTCGGAGTCCTGGCAAGATCAAAAGGTCTCATTCCTTACGCATCAATTTCTCTTTCTCACATCGCAGAAGAAGTCCTCGGGCGCACAATTGAAAGCCCCGAGGAGATTCGCTGCTCCGAATGGTGCCAACCTGAGCTATCCGACAAGCAAAAGATATACGCCATCCAAAATGCATGGCTTCCGCTTCATATTTTCAAAGCCATTGCTGAGCGCCCACCCGCCGGAGCTCGATTATCAAAAATTGGGCTCCCAGGGGATGAAATAACGTTGCGAAATGGGGCGGTCTCAGTTGCGCATGGATCTTTTGTTGTGCAGATGACACAGTTCCCAGTGTCCGAGGACGATCTAACCAAAGGGTACATCAAGATCTCCAGCTCAAAGCGGGCGCTAGTCCGTATCACCAAAGTTCTTGCCCCAGCGTTTGTTTCCTCCTACCACCATCGCACCTTGGAGGAATTTGGGACGGTCCCGTTCGAGATGGTTGTTGATCTCGCGTCACTCGTGTCACGAGAAAATATTCCCGAGCCGAACGGCGACAGCTTGGAGGCGGCTGATTGGACTGGGAGCGAGCCTGCGGGTGACGGGGATAGAGACGAAGGCCGTGACGAGTCCGAGAACTCTGATTCCGAGTCTGACCGAGACTCAGACGATGACGAGACATCTGCCAGCCAACCGGCATGTGCATCTGATGACGACTCGGAGTCAGACGAATTCGAACAGTTTATGGATCCTTCAATCGACGCGTACATTGCGACTCATCCAGAAGGGCCCGAAACTGGTGCCCCTCATCCCCTGGTTCAGCCGGCGGGGGCAACAGGTCCTCGACCAACTCGTTGTTTCCAAGACATCTGACACCTGATGAATCGGTTAATAAAGCATATCGGTCGGGACCATTCACTCGGAAAAGAATTTGCCAGATTTCTACGCGATGCCATATTTGTTCCAGACAAAATCGACAAGACTCAAGTTGAGGCAGTCTTGAAAATAGATAATACAACATGGGATCAGGCAGTTCGGAGTAAACCATGGTGGATCTGGGAGCGAGTCCGTCGATATGTTCCGCCACCCGAGATCCTCATCCCCATTTTATCGGAGTTGTTCAAGAGCCATGCGAACTTGAAGTGCTCTAAAACTGGGGCCAAGCTTTTTAACGCGGAATGTCACAAAGCCGCAAAGTTGTTGATCGAGGACGTTCGGAAAGGCTGGGTGTCTGATCCCCCAGGTGTTGCAATGTACAACCGAGTCCGGTTGGACAAATATGGTCTGTGGATACACCATGACATCCGGGGCACAAACGGGCTTGAAGGGGGTGTGCATCATACTGTCCGAAGCAAATTCGGCTCGCTTGGAGCTTCCGTAGAATTGACAGTCGGACTGTTGTCAGATTATTGTTACCGAAAAAATGTTGAGGTGTGTGTGGTATAAACTGTTTCCATGAAAGATCACTGACTGTTGAATTTTATAGTCTGGGTCTCGTCACCGAGACGGAGTGGTGTACGACGGGCACTACGATCCGTGGATCGAGGATGATATCGACATTGCATATCAATCCTTGCCATTTGACCTCCCCGCCCAACTCGCCCGGGATACATAAATGTGTCGCTGTTCAAACCTACGCAGGAGAGCTTCATCATCTCAGAGCTTCCGCAAAAGGTGCTGGATGAATTCGACATACCTCGGCATGATCGACCTTCCCCAATCAATGACAAGTTTCTTCCGCGGATGCCGCTTGTAAATCTATCTGGCACCCGGACGGATAAGTATGGGTATCTCGCATCAGCGCAGGACACCAAATTCGCCCTTGTGCCAATACACACAAATGAAGAATACCGGTTGTTCAACCAAGAAGTTCGCCGCTTTATGGACACTAGCGGCCAGCCGGACTTCAAGCAGATGGCCAAGTGGTGGTCGACGCAGGTGAACGGCAAGACAATCTTCTTTAAAATTCCCGAGCATCTGCAGAATCACTTCAAAACATGGAATGCCATGCGTAGCGAGATCACAACCTTGCACGGAACCGCGGAGCAGCGTGCAAAATTCATGAATATAATTCGGTCAGATGCTCACACGAGTGTCGTTCTCGACGAATCATATTCCCCTGTCGTACAAGGGCGTAAAGCTGTGGCCTCATCAGCTGCTGTTGCGATCGAGAATCGACGCGCGGCCATGGTACCGGTAGCACCGGCGACAGCGTCATCATCTTCGGGGTTCCACCAGCAGCCACGGCAGATGATGTTCATTAACGCCAGTGCCGGCGCTTCTACGAGCGGGACGTCAACATCAGGTCATTCCGGGTCCACAATTCCCGCACCGCCAATTGCTGGACCATCAACAATCATGCCCGCCGAGCCTGTTCCATCTACATCCAATAAGGTACGAAAGAAGGAGTGTAAGGTTTGCCAGAGTCTTGACAAGAACGGGTATGATTGCCCTGGCAGAGGAGATCGCAAGCGGTGTCCATACTTTGGGACACCGGGTGCGCTTTGGGGCAAAGAGGCTCTTCCACGGATAGTTCGTGCACTAGAACAGTTAGTTATAAATATATGTACTCAGAGATCTAGAGAATCAGCGACGTGCTTGCTGGAATCTAAGAAGAGACGAAAAAAAGAGAAAAAAAAGAGCGCTGAAAGGTTCGAACGCGTCGCCTCTTCCAAAAAGCACTCTACAGATTGATCTTTTGCATTTGCTTGATGCTTGGGACGTCGTCGACCTCATTGACTTTGAGAAGCCAGAGAAAAAGGTCGAGTTGTTTTTGGGAGAAAACGGAACGGGGCAGATGCATGAGTATGTCGAGTGTGCATGACTGAATGATCTCATTGAAATTAAGTGTATCAGTGGAAAAGAATGGGACATACAATTCGGTCGGGCCATGGGAACCAGTAACGATTGGTTGCTGTTTCGTCTTGGGTTCGGCCGCGTTTGTGCGGCCGCGGCTCAAAAGTATCACTGCTCTGTGAATCGCCGGACTTTGGTGCATCTGTTGGGGCATAAATTCCTTGACGCACCCGTGAAGGGAATCTGCCATACCAGCAACTTCAGGTTCATCTTCTGACTGTGAATCTTCCGCGTCGGAACGCTCTTCAAGTTCATCATCGGAAGCGGGTAAATCAAATCTCTCGAGTATGTTCCCGGCAATAAAAGCCACGGCCCGCTCATCGGCAGACATGGAAAGGTCGCCTTCATTATTGGCCTCCATTAAATTCCAATTAATGCCAATGCCGGCACGCGGGGGAGAATCGGGATCCAAGATATTGTGGTTTGCGGCTGCAGGATAGGGCTGCACTTCGCCTCGTGCCAATGACGAAAGAAGATAGCGGAGGCCATCTTGGGCAATATCTGCCTCCGTTGGCACATTAGCAGCGCGTTCTGCTTCAGAAGCCGCCTGTCTGGTGGACAATTCTTCCAAGAGGCTCTTGTGGCTTGCTCTCTGTTCGTGACGCTTACGTTCGGAGTCCGAGTTCCGGGGAATGCCATCCCTGCAAACCACGCAGTAGCTGATTTTTCCATTGGGATCAACGCTGAAGTCCCACACAAGGGCTGTCGAGCAAAGACAAGTTCATGTCATTTCCGAGTCCGATGAAAGGAGGTAAATGCCGTACTTGTTTGGCTGGAGCTTCCGGCTATATCTGCCATCGGGCTGTCAAGTTGTCGGGACACTGATGCCCGTTGCCCGAAGTTCGAGTTATGGCGCGAGGATAGGCAGTGGATATGAGCTCAGGTTGCGCTTCAAGAAAGATGTACCAGACGTGACTCAGATTTAGTGCTCAGCAAATTTGAAATTTTTGTATCCAAGTTAAATCAAATATGGGCGGCATTCATGCTACGGATCAACCTCCGCCTGATTTCTGTGATGCAGCCCCCGCATTTCCGAAGCTCTGGCTGTGTAGCAAGCAAGCGCAACAAACAGCTAGGCCAAGGAAGACTCCGATGGGTCGTACCCACCAAGCGATTTTTATCTTCTCCCATTTCTATTTGAAAAAAACTTTTTTTCAAATAGCTGCCAGGACATAACACCGGCGCCTTTTTATGTCCAGCATTTGGCAGAAGATAGATGTCATTCTTACTGGGGTTTACCACCCTTTTCATCTCCGTGTGTTTCTCTGCCTTTGATAAAGGCAGCTACGTTCTGCAATGAAACATACAATTGCTGTAATCTTCTTTCCTCTGATCTGCCTGTCCATTGCCGCTCGCGTTTTGCAATACACTGAGTTCCTCTTTTTCATCTCTTGCTGTCTCCCTCACCTCTCATGCTTGAGTCCCAATGCAGGTGGGCCTCTGCTCTCCTCTCGCACTCTGATCTAGAGCTCCTCCCATCTTAGTCCTGTGGTGGACAGCGCACCTCTCCTCTCTCCTCTCTCCTCCTGCACCTTGATCCCACTACAGATAGTGTTTCTGCCTCCCCCTCTGTCCTGCAGGGGTTAGTGTGCCTCACCTCACCTCTTGTGCTCTGGCCTACACGGAAAGCACTCCTCCTCTCCTCACCTTTCAAGCTTCAGTCCCAACGCTCCCTCTCACGCCTTAGTCCTGCCACGGATTGTGCTCCTCCCTTGTGCCCAAGCCCTGCCATGGGATTGCGCATTCCTCTCCTCTCGTGCGCAAACTCCATTGTAGATTGCGCTCCTCTACCTCTCACGTGTCAGCCCTGTCGTGGATTGCACTTCTCTACCTCTTGCGCTTGAGCCCATTGTGGACCATGCTTTGACCCATGACACGTCAGTCCCATCATAGATCATGTTTCTCTTCCTCTCATGCCTCTTTCCCAATGGATGGCACCCCTCACCCTCTCCCAGTTTCTTATCAGTCCTGGACGGTGCTGTTTGTTCTCCCTTGCCCTCCCTCCCCAGCTCCATGGCATATCAGTTTGGTTGGGGATGACACTCCGCACATTCTCCCAGTCAGTTCCATTGTGAACCATGCTCCTCTCCTCTCGTGCCTTGATCCCATCGCAGAAGGCACTCCTTACATCTCGTGCCTCAATGTCATTCAATAACACTCCAGTACCTTTATTATATCAGTCAATTTATCCTCTTTCATGCTTCCATCCAATGGGGACTGTGACCTCACCCCCTTGCGCATCATTTCCCATGGTGGATAGTGCTTCCCTACCTCTCCACCTCCAGTTGTATCATGTCAGGCAGTTCATTCTGTCTCGCCTGAACACTTATGTACAGTCTTCTCCTCTCATCACGCTCAGTCCAAGCATGGTAGCGCTCTTCCTCTTTCATTTGGCTTTGGTTCCATCATGCGCATCTGCATAATGTACTTTGGTCTCGTTGGCTGTCAGTACCACCCAGTGCACTTTGTTCACATTTGGGACATGGCAGTTCACACAATGACACTGACTTGTTCCTTTCTGTGATGGCATGCAACTGACACAACATTTTCATTTATTTTTGCCTCCATCATATAATCCTATTCTCTCGTGCTTCATATATCCTGTGCGCACCTGCACTTATCATCAGGATTTGTGCCGATTACTAGCCTCCACACTTGCCGTAGTTCCTCTATCATTGGCACGGTGGTGTCATACCTCCTCCCCCCACTTGACTGAGCATCTCCTCTGCACAATGATGTGTCTTCTCACATTCGCGAGGCTACATGCTTTCTTTGTGCCAAATGGCGTTCCTCTTCTGTTTTCTTGGGAGTCCAAGTCATTTCTTTACAATTATTGCATGCTGCATCTCACCAATTTTGATCCCACTCATGGGCTTGAGTGCTGGCTCCTCAAAGTTGCATTGATTGTTTTTCAAACACTCAAGCTTCCTCCACTTCACATCTACTGCTCTTCCAGGGCAAGAGGCCGATGTTGCTCAAATCATAGCATCATTCTTGCATTGCAATGGCACTCTCGCATCTTGGATGCGACATATTGTCACCTCTGCCAGTGCTTCACTTCATGGCCTCATTTATTTTCATCCCTCCTTTCTGACTCAATGTCAAACTCGTTGACAGTTCAGTGGTGACTTGCTGGGATCATGAATGATGAGCATTATTTTATGTGCCACATCTTCTGTAGCTGTTCTGCACACCCATCGTCCCTACAATGCCTTGTGTCATTCCTTGTTTTCCTGACTCTGCTTTTCCCATCTCTGGCACATCCTGCTTGAGATCATTCATGTCCCTCACTTTGCATGGTACTCATTTTGTGCACATGCATAATTGAGTTTCTTATCCCCTCTGGATTTCCTTGGTCAACTGTCCTTTTGTGATCCTGACTCTTGGGTTCTCGGGTGTGCGAGCCTTTTTCTCCCGTCCTTGTTACCTCAGCCTCTCAGTTCCCTCCATACCCCAGTCACTTGCACATCAATGAAATAATTAATGTGCTCACTCTCATGCTCAGGCAGTATGTTTTTGACATTGTGTTCTTTCACTCTTCCTCGGAAGTTCCCCTCTGCTTTGCTCTCTCATATCCTCTCTAGATTTTAGTGTGCCCACTGATCTTTGTGACTTCACTAGTCTCTTTGTTTGTGTGGATGCTCCTCATTCTCCTGTTGGCCCCTCCCATTTCCCCCCTGTCCTGCTGTTGTCTGGGTATCAGCGACATTATTAATGTGCTCATTCCCACACTGGGGCAGTGCCTATTTCACATTTGCGCTTCTCTTGTGTATCCCTTTTGAGTGCATGGGGCGCTGATTTTCAGGACTGTAATCGCTCACAGGCTTCATTGTTCTCACACTCAAGTTTTCTCTCAGCTTTCATGTTTGTTTCTCCCTCCGATACTCATTCCTCAGTCACGGCCTTGCACAGCGCCTACATTCTGATGGGGCCCCTTCTTCTCTCCTCCCTTATATTTCTTCAATACCGAGTACTGGAGTTCATGTCAATAGAGAGGTTGTACCAAAGCAGCATGAGCAGCATGCTGCACATACCGCTTTTTGAGCATTACGCAAAGCGGCGTGGGAGAAATAGATCCCAGTGCACCCCAAACTGAGATGTAATACTTATTTCATGTACTCTGAGGTTGTGCAGAAGAGATGATGTTGATGTGGCAGTGCTAGGGATCATCAAACGGCTGTCATTTCACATCATCAGTTGCTCCAAAGTCTCACGGTCTGCAACATTGTTAAAAATGACACCGTCAAATTGAGGTTTCTTGAGCCTGCTTTACTATCAATTCATGAAATAACAAAGTTGAACATAAAACACCACTATTGACAAGATTCACAACTGAGGAATTGGTATTTAAGTAAGAAAAATTCTGGCATGCCGCTTGGCGCAAGTGCCAAAAGCAGCATGCCGCATTGGTGCAACCTCTCTAATGTTTTCAACTGTGCCTTTCCTTTCCTTGTACTTTATTCAGTCCTTGCAGACAAGGCTTCCATGCCAAATTAATCCTGCTTGTCTAGTTCTCGTGGACTATGTACAACTATGCATATCTTGTATATCGGGGACAGCACTGCTTCTGGATGCATCCTTTGAGCGTTAAGTCTCCCATCTCCCAGGTTTTGCCCAGGCACCCAGTGCTCTCTGTGGCAGCACCCGTATGTGCCTTTTGCTCATGACGGTGCTCTGGCATTTGGACCGTGACGGGGCAGGGATGCTGTTGGGCATACAACACATACATTTGTGGTTCCTTTTTGCCCATCCTGTTTTGCCTTCCCGTCTTGCTCTCCTCAGGATTCCTTGATGCTAGGTTGCATATACCTTGATGCCTCTGGCTCACTTATCTTTCCTCCATGATCTTTCTCACTCTACATCTTTCACTGCTGCTCAAGTGCTCTCACTCACTGGATTTGTGATTTTCCCACCTGCCTCGCGAGCATGCCTTCCGCATCCTCTCAGTCCTCTCCCCTCATCACATAAACGTGTCATCTTCATTTGAAGCAGAGGGCATCTCTCTTTGTGATCTCCAGTTCACCTTGCCTTTGTACCCACGACCGTGTTGCTTCTCTGTTCCTCATGGCACATTTCCGCATTTGTTTCCTCCCTCCTTTTTTTGTTCTGTTTGCTCATTTAGTTCAGTGGCATGATTTTGTTCCAGCTGTCGTCATTACATCTGGTGTTTTGGCATTCTATGCACAGTGTTCGGGTCCTTGACTCCATTGCTTCATCCTCATTTCTCCTTCATCTGTAGTGCCGTGTTTCACAGCTTTCCTCACATTGCAAGCATGGTGTTTTCATACTGAGGTCTCCCATACCACATCCTACTGTCTCTTCCCCTCCCCTCTCAAACCTCGCTCTGCTCTTGTGTGGGGTCCTTGGGCCCATCCAGTCACCCTTGCATGAGCCTGTGGCTCTTGGAGCTCCGCTCAGTTGGGCTGCTTTTGGTCTCCTTTCCTCCTGACCTTCGGTGGCCCTGGTGTGCAGGCTCAGCCATTGCTGTGATCTGCTTCCCCCCAACCCAGACTTTCCCGCATCTTCATGCTGCACGGCAAAGTCCAGTTGGCCAGAACAGCTGACCCTCCCACACACCCACACAAGACCTTTCCTCTGTCCTCTCTCTCATCCCTCTCACCTCCCAGGACCGATCTAGTGAGGTGCGGCCTACCTTGCTGACAGGTAACTTGTACGGTTCTGACAAGACAATGCAAGGACCCCAGTGAATGCTTCCCACACGTCAACAGTACTCTGAACATTAGCATTAATCATTCTCACTCTACCAAAGTCACCATAAGTACCTTAATCATTGTTGATGTTCATCGTGCCTATGTAAGATTTCAAGTTCTACTTTCAAGGTCCTCCTCCTGCTGTTGCTGCTGCCCAGCTTTCGCGCTGCTCTGCCGTGGTTTCACGAGCTGTACCGTATCCATACTTGCCTGCTCCACATCCCCATGGCCATTTTTTCTTCTCAGCACAGGGTCCATAATGTCCGACCTCATCGTGCTGAGGCTCACACTCAGATTCAAGTTGACATCATTGTCATTCCAAAGCTTGGCTTCTGCGCGCCAGTTGAGGGTCCACATCGCGGAGACGGCGTATAGCTTGGGTAGGATCTGGTCTATCGTGATTGCTCCAAATTTTGGAGGCTCCCACAAACGCGACACTATGACACATATGTCAAAGTGCAGAATGCCCAACATGACTCAGAAAATCTGACATACGAGACAAATCCGACACACCATCTCAGATCTAAGACTTCCGGCCCAAATAGCTCCTGGTTAAATATTGCTATTGTCTACTGCTGCAAGTGCTTCAAAATTTGAGTTTCAGGCGCAGTCAGCATCAAGCTGTTCATATAATTGTATGTATTAAATATGACAACAAATGGCGCTATGCTTGCTATCTACACCAAACTGTGCTTGAACCGTGCAGAATTCAGGCTATCCAATGCAAATCCAACACCTGTATAAGACACGTCCAAACAAACGACCCAATATGTCTGATAACATACAGCGATGCACTCAACTTGAAGTCGGGCCAGACGTCTGTGTGTTAGGGTTGCAAACCCATTGCCAAAAGAGAATATAGAGGCTTGGGGGAATATCGAAGTTGGACATGCCATGCACAGTTGACCTTGTGTAATAATCTGGTCCCCGTGTTGCCTCTCACTTCACCACTCCCAGGAGGATTGTACCAGCTATTGGTGGTCGGAGGCGCACTGACATGTAGTGCATTGGTCTGAGGAGACGTGGTAAAAGCCTCGGAAAGTTCTGTTTAATGGCACATAGAACAAACCTGCATGGAAAAACTTACCTAATGTCCTCTGGTTTAGCCCTCGAAACCAGTCTTGAGCCTTCTTGTTGCTGCGCGCTGCTTTCCTGTGCTGAATCCATTGTTGATCATGGTGGTAGGAAGGAAAGTTGGACTGTCACACTGCAACTGTGACACAGGCTTGGAATGTGCAGGCTTTTCTGAGATGTGTCGTATTCTCTGAGAATACATTCAAATGTGCCGAGATCTCAGATGAAATGACAAAATGTGTCGAGTTCCATGGAATGTGTCCGATTTTATCATTTTTTAACCTTTGTGTCGTTGTGTCGCATTTGGTATATCCTCGAATTTTGAGCCACTTGTTAGTGGGGCATGAGTTATTCCTGAAACAACATTGAAAATGAGGTTAATGATAGTGAAGCAGGCACCTAGTACGGCGGACTATTGGTGCATGCTTGAGTAGGCAAATAAGAGAAAATTGAACATGGACCTGAAATGTAAGTCTAACAAGGGCCGTGAGGATGCCAGCAGTTCTAGGGTGTACCTCCTTTGATTGCCGCTGAAGTGTGGGCCAAATTTAGCGTTCGGAGAAGGTCAAAGTGCGGGTAACATACCAGCAAGTAAAAAACGATGGTACCAGTGAGGAAAAAATCTCCAGTGGCCAGAAATGACAGATGCATGGTAAGGACTGGCACCAAAGGTATTCAGTTGACAAGTCAGTCAAAGTAATGGAGAGTACCCAAGATAATGTTTGCTATTGGCTTCGGCTGTGGTGGCTGCCTACAGGGAAAAAAGAAGTTCTACCATTATTACATTGGGGCAAAAAGAAGGGTCTTACTGCGATGAACACCAACACCAACACTGCCAGCATGGCAGTTGCTACCGCTGCGACAACATATATGTTCCTTGATGTCAACTGTCTGGGGATGCAGGTAAGCTCAAGCGAAGATGCAGGATTTGATGTACATAGAGCCGGGTAACAAAGTACAGCTGCACGTAGAAAATGACTAGAATGACGATAGCAACGTTGTATTTGACAAAGAAAGGTCCAACCACAAGTACACTGGAACCCATAGATGTCTTGAAGCTTGGTTTTAGCTCATTCTAATACTGAATGATAAACTGACCAAGATAATAGTGTGGGGATGGGCTCTAGACTTCCTTCAGCTCACTGATTTACATCTACTTACACATTTACTTAAAGTTACTTGAAGTTACTTAAAGTCGCTTGTAAAGGGGGGGATTTATTATACTCACGTGGTCCAATGTCTGAACATAACTTAAGTAACTTGGCCCGCCAAGTTAGATCAATGCCATCAGTAAAAGTAACTTATGCCATCAGATGGCATCAATTCCCGCAAGTTTGTCAAGTTATGGTCAGAATAACATAAATACAACCTTGAAATGACCAGATTAACATTCTGACAGCCACATAATAGTCACTATTAGCCCCTTTTACCATAAGGTCCAAGATTTTGGTTATGGGCACTCAGGCTTGGATATTGGATATCATTGTTTTAGGTAATGTTTTGTGTTTATAACCAGAATAACAATTGTGCAAAGCATTGAACCATCATTCAATAGCTTTAGAGCTGTGTATTCAAGGATACTTACCACTGACTTGTTGTGAACCTCTGCAAAATTGTGGTCAAAGATCAAACGCTGTTAAGCCTAAAACTGATGGCTTTCTTTGAGGCCCTGAGAGGCAAATGTCAGTTGAAGGCACCCTGAAGACTACCACATAAACAGGAAGGAAAAAAGCACAAAACAGGACCCTGACTTGTGGATTTCAAAGGTGAGGGCCAAATTGATGTCTAAGCCAAGTGAAAGCATGGAGAAAGTTACTTGGCATCACCACACTGCTCAAAAAACAACAATTGCCTCAGCCATTCCACTTGGTATGACTCAAAAGCTTCGAAGTCAGTTGCTCCAAAAGTAACAGGCAAGTTACTTTTACGTGCTTAAGTTACGTACAAGTTACTTACAAGTTACTTTTGCTAACTTAACTTTTACTTGCCTGCCATAAGTTACTTACAAGTTACTTGTGGCAGGCTAAGTTAGTTTAGACAAGTAACTTTAGTAACCATCATCCCATCCTGACTCCACTCCTGACCCAGAGGATGATTCCTGTTCATCTGAGTCCCCATTGTGATAAGGAGCACGGTGTTGCTATTGAAAGGTAATGTGTTTCAAAGGCAACTGCATTCGTCCTTTAGGGGGAAATAGAGTCGAATGATAGAGAGGAAGGTCGGTGCTTGGATCTGCTTTGGAATTGGTGGGGAAAAGTGAAGAATGGATCGGGGAGATGGATCGTCTCCTTGGTAGTTTGTGTGTGTGGCGGCCTGTTCTCAGTCGAGGAAGAATGGAGAATGAAAGAATACTTGTTCAGGCTCCCTGTACTGTGTACAGGAACCTCTTATAACGATGCCCTGTCTGCTTTCCTTGGTGCGCTCTTCCCCTTAGAACCAGCGTGGGACATGCGATGTGTATCGCGCCAACAAGGACACCGATGTCGTTCGAACGAGGGGCGAGACAATCTGTTTCCTCGACTGTGAATTGGCGGTTTGGAACTGGTGGCTTCTCCCTGGGCCTGTCTTCAACAGAGCTGAGCTCACAAAAATGGTGATCCTAATCAAGGAAGCCTGGAATGGTGACACCAGGTCCAGTGTGGAAGGACCCTGTAAAGGAGGTGTGGGAGATAAGACACCTAAGGTGCAGGTGAATATGGGAGAGGTGGCCTGTCTCCAGCTTTGAGAGCGAGAGAGAAGGGTGCACAATGAGGTATGAGTACAGGGGAAGGACGGGAAGTACCCCTTGGATTGAGTGAGACTTGGTACAGTGAGTGGGGAAAACACCCTGGAAGCTACTGACTATTCTACCTAAGTGCACTCCCTTTTATACTCTTTCAATAACTTCACACGTTTCCAGGTGAGCCATGCAGCTGCAAAGCATTTCCTGGGCACAGAAGTCATCACAGCGAGTTCTAGGGTGCATACTTGGCAGGAGACGAGATGTCTCCAACGGGAGATCGATCATCTCTGGTAGGATGTGAGGTGCGGTGAGGCCAAACGACCTTGGGAGTGGTTTGGGGCTTCAGGCACGGCCATTTGGTCGTATTCTGGAGCATCCAGCAGATACTGGTTCGGCAGAGATGAGTGGTCTCCCTCAGTTAGCGGGTGCGCCATGTGAAGCGCAAGCATGGTCATGGCTCAGATAACCCACCTCTCATCTGTCCACTCGGCCTCATGCGTGTGGGTAAGGTCCAGGGCTAGAGGACTCGTCTTCTTGTCGTGTGGAGGAGGAGCAGAAGGCGTGGGGCTGAAGGGCAAGGAGATCCCGCAGCAAGACGAGAGATATCCATATGTGTGCGTCGTCTTGGTGCAGAACAACTAGGAACAAAGCTTCCGGTGCCGCTGAGGAAGGTGCAGGGGGTCCGTTCAGTGGGGAGACCATTGTTCTCGACGCAAGACTAGTTCCAGTAACATGGTTTCCCAATTTGGAAGATGCTCATCTTCGGACTCCGGTTGTGATTGCCATATTCAAGAGCCGCTTGGAGGGGCCATGAGACGATGAGCAGTGCATAGCACACTCAGAGACCTCACACCATATACCAACACAGGTGTCACGTAGGAGGCACGACCAGAGTGTTTGTGTTTATGATGTTGGTCATTATTGGTGCAGTGCTGCAAGGGCTGTCCTGCTCTCAAGAGCTGCTGTACATGTAACCTTTGTTCTGTTTGAGGTTTTTGCGATATTGCGACCTTTCACTGTCCTTGACGCATCTTCCCGAGATGGTATTATGTTTGGGTTTATTCGAATTCTGAATGTACTATCACTGTACAACATTAAAGCAAATGTATATTGTGCCACTACCACCAAACAAAATGAAAAGCCCTCTGGACTGCACAATCATGCTACCCCGCTATGATCTGCGTGTTTGCCTGCTGCTGGCCAATATATCGAGTAGCAGAAGGCAAGGCGACTCCCTCCGACCCACAAAACAGGTAGGAAACTGCACGGTCACATCAACGGCGACTGGTTCAAGAGCATAGAACGTACAGCCCGTGGCGAGCGGAACATCATTGGGTGGAACACTAGCGAGGAGTGCTAGCAGCGTTGTCTCAAGGCTACCAGCAGACCCAAGCCCCTGCAGCAACGTGATGTTGTAAGCCAGAAGAGCACAAGCAAGACAAATTTCAACGACAAACACTGAGGGCATGAGTGTTGTGTATAGTACCTACTACTGCCCGGGCATTGCTAGATTCCCGGCAGTCAGATATCAGCGGGAGACACGGAAAGAACGGAAGATCATGAACTAGGAAGCGACGACGTAGTTCGCCGTGAGGAGACTGAGGTATGGAGGAGTGCTAAGATTTCCAGTACTGTCAGGTTTGGTGCATGTGTCACCCGGTGAGGAGGGAATGGGCAGTGAACACTGAATTAGAGACTAGATACAAGTCTGCGTTGGCGGAGGTGCAGAGGTATGCAGCGGTGAAGTAAAGCGGCGTGTTGTACAGCCTGGGGTGGGAAGGAGAGGATTTAGTTGCGCTGAGATAGACATACTGTGTCTATGTGTAGGGGAGAAACGGTCACGGTCACGGACCGCCCATTGTGTCGCCTTCTTTCAGGCGGGTCACGGTAACGGTAAGGTCGGTTGCCTGGAAAAATCGTGACATTCAAAAAAGTTATAAAAAAATACTGTACACCTATTTAATGTGTCATACTTATGAATTTTAGCTCCATTGTCCCCAAAATTCCTGCTCTAAGGTCTCATCGAGTGGTACAATGGCGCGAGCATCGAAGTGCTGGTTGCCTCTTTGGGCAACAGTCACGATCACGGTAGCCTCCGTTGCCTGAAAAAAAGGCAACGGCTATGTCACGGCGTTTGGGGTGTTGCTCCCCTACACATAGACACAGTAGTCCAATCGCCTTTGGCCGGGCGGAGCTGGACGATAGTAGATCTCCGAGTTGTCTCCGAGTCAAAGAAAGGAGACTGTGCTTCCGGATCACGGATCAGTACTCCGGTGACGCGCAGCGCCTAAATCATGAGATCTCACGCTTCGCTTCGCGACTGCCACTCCTCGGCCACTCCCGGACTTCGAAGCTACTTTTTCCTGCCAACGTTGAACTCTAAAGCGGGGCCATCCTGCCCTCTAATCCCGGCGCTCTCAGCTGTCTGAGCTACTTACCAACGTACGGATCCCTGAGATCCCTTACCTACTTCCGGAACTTGAACTTGCGCTCGCTGGGTCTTTTTCTGACGTCTAGAGAACACGCGCGACTGGATTCTCGACGACGTGTTGTTGAGAATCTTCCATTGATCTCCTACATTCGATCCGATATCCCGAAGAACTATGGCCTATCTATTTGCCAAACTCGAACATCTGGGGACGAGATTAGACTCGGCACCATCCGATTCACCATTTGTAATCGTTGCATTTCCCGCAGTCCGCTCCGATACTATGGATCAAAGTCTTTTTTTATATCTATGGCTCTTTGGATGGTAGCCGTTCCGAATGGCACTCCGCTGGTGTACTTGATTTATCCTCAGTCTCATCTCTCATCTCAAGATCCATTTCAAATTTAACTTGAATCCAACTTCGATCAAACAACTCATGCGAGAAAAATGCTCGTGACGTCGGCTCTCGGCAGCATACCCTGCTCTCTCGCCCCTCCTGCTCTGGACCGTCCGTTTGGAGGAGAGCAAATGCAACCTGGCTGATCCTTCAGCCGCTTGTACTTGTCCGAAACTCTGGCCCTTGCCAATCGTCGACCGAGGATTCCCCAGTCCTAGGTGCTTATCAGTTCTATTCATTGCATGATGACCCAAATAAGGCTTGTTATGGCGCTATCAGCCCCGTCCATTGTCGACTCATCACCTGCACGGATGTTAGAGCGTGGTAAGAAGACGATGTGATGCGATGACGACCCATCGGCACACAGCTGTCCTTCTGATTTGGGGACTGCCCACCCTACAATTTGTTACAATGGTCAGGACACAGGAGGCGGCCAGTGGGGAGTTTTGCCTGTGAGGAGGGGGACTCATAATGCGTTCCCAATGGTTCATATTCAACTGTCCTGTCAAGTCAAATGGCCCGCCATGCGGTGAAGTTTTTGGATCTCAGTGCATGTGATTCCCGGCTTGGGCACTTGTGGTAAGTAAGATATTCATTTCCTTGCCTCAGATCACGCAGCAAAGTCAGTAACGTCGACTCGGACTGCTGCATTTTACTGCCCAAGATCTACAGCCTTGAAAGTTACGAGCTCGTCGACAGCGGGTGGGTTGTGGCGTAGCGGTAGTGCATTTCTGGCCGATGGACTTCACACCACAACTTGGAAGTCCCGAAAGGGGACCAACCTAAGCGTTATATTTATCCTGAGTGTTATCTGTAAATTGGCGCAGGGCTCGGATCGGACCGATTCTATTGTTCTGCTTATAAGCTTGTTAACCGCCCGTTATCTGTTGCGGCCGAGATGTTCGCAGCATACGATTTGTTGCTTCGATGTACTCGTCTCCACGAGTACACTCTTGTACACCGCTTGCTGATAACGCGGTAGGGGCCGTATGTTTGCTTTATATACCGGTGCATACGTTGTGAACCCTCTCCCAGTTCAACCCCCATGATGCTTTCAGCAACTACCTTCCTCGCGGCCCTCCTTCTGATCACGGCGGCCAAGCCCATGGCCCCTTGCACCATGGTTGTCCATGAGTCGCGTGCCGCCCCTTCCAAAGGATTCGTCCAATCTGCCGGAGCGCCCGCAGAGCAAGAACTTACTCTCCGCATCGCGTTAAAGCAGAACAACATTGCTGGACTGCAGGCTGAGCTGTACAAAGTCAGTGACCCGGCCTCCAAATGTGCGCTCTGAGCTTCTCGCTACCGTCTTCACTGACCGTTCTGCAGTCTACGGGCAACATTTGTCCACAGAAGAGGTATGACCTCCATGACTTAGCAGCGCAGATATGTTTGACGGCTGTTGCCGCTGCCAGGTTGCTGAGTTCGTCAAGCCGACGGATGAGACCCTTGCCGCCGTGTCCAGCTGGCTCTCGGAGAACAAGATTAGTAGCAAGCCCGTTACGCCCGCCGGTGACATGCTCGAGATCAAGATCCCTGTTTCCCAGGCAAACGACCTCCTTTCTGCCGAATTCTCCGTCTTTACCCATGTCAAGACGGGAAGGACCAGCATTCGCACACTCCAGTACTCGCTCCCCGTGCCGCTGACCCAGCACATCGAATTTCTCCACCCGACGACCATCTTCACGCCTCCCCTGGACTCGATGCCCAGGTTTGTTGCCGTCAACCCTGCGAAGCGAGCCACCCCGGGCTTCGATGATGCCCCCGCCTCGTGCGCCTCGACTATCACCCCCGCTTGCCTTCAGGTGGGTCGTTTTGCGTCCCGCACAACTATCGACTCACCAAATGATCAGGCAATTTACGGCATCCCTACCACGCCTGCAACTCAGACGTCCAACACGCTCGGCGTCGCTGGCTTCATTAACGTCCGTTGATCATCCACATTTGCCTCTGATACTTTATTTATTGCGCTTGTTACTTCTAGGAATGGGCGAACCAGGCGGACCTTACGGTGATTTTGGATTGCGTGCAGTTTCATGGGTTCTGACTGCCGCCACAGGCCTTTCTCACCCGCTTCCGCCCCGACATCAACTCGTCTACCACCTTCGCTCTTGAGACCCTCGACGGTGGCTCGAACCCGCAGGACAGCTCCCAGGCCGGTACGGAAGCGGTTGGTGGGCTGCATTTCAATCCAATCCATGCTCATTTTCGTCTTGCTTCCAGAACCTTGATATTCAGGTACAGTTCTTGTGCACTCTTTGCAGTATTATACTGGAATGACTTCGAAGTACACCGTTGGCATCGCCACAGGTGTCCCAGTCACTTTTATTTCGGCAGGTGAGGATGCTCCTGATGGCCTCGAAGGGTTCCTGTAAGTCTCGTTAACACCCTCGTGCACCCCCTGCTTCTGACACTTCCAGAACAGTGATATGATCACTCTCCTGATCAACGACACTAACCGCCCCAATGTCTTGTCCACCAGCTACTCCTTCAACGACGAGACTGACCTCGGCATATCAGTCGCCAGGTCAGTACCTTTCGTGTGCCTTCTGTGCAGACTTTTGACGACGGATATCTTTGTTTCAGCACCGTATGTAACACGTACCTGCAGTTGAGCGCTCTCGGTACTTCATTAATCTTCTCTTCAGGGGATGGTCAGGCCTGGTTCAAAGCCGTCTTCGCGCTGCGTGCTTACTTGATTGGCAGGCGGTGTTTCAGGCGGAGGTCAGTCTGCGAACTGGTAAGCAGACTCTATTCGCGCCGTTGTTGGACATTTCTCAATGAACGTCGACTCGCACGCAGCACGAACTTCGTCGCCCCTTTCCCCGCCGGCTGCCCATTGTGCGCAATATTCTGCTCATCCCATCCCATCCCATTTCCTGATACGTTCTCTTTGTACAGCATCACCACAGTCGGCTCCACCAGTGGAATCACTGAAGTCGGAGTGTTTTTCTCCTCTGGAGGTCAGTTATTTGTTTGTTATATACATGCTTTCCTCTCCTAACCCGTGTGTAGGCTTCTCGAACTACTTCCCCACCCCCGACTACCAGGCCGGAGACGTCGCAGCCTACGTCGCGTCTCTCGGCACCACCTACGCCGGCAAATACAACGGCAGTGGCCGTGGCTTCCCCGACGTCTCCGCACAGGGTATGCTCTTTGAGACTGTGTGGGGTGCGTTCCTTCTCCCATTCTTTCTTAGTGCGACCATATATCCACAGAAACTAATTATATCTGAGTAGATAACTTATCCGTCCTCGCTGATGGAACCTCCTGCTCAGCCCCGACTTTCGCCTCTATTATCGCGCTCCTGAACGACGAGGTAAGCTTTCTCTCCTGAATCACGGAGAAACTCGACTTAACCATTATTGTATTCCTTCAGCTTGTGGCGGCCGGAAAGCCCACTCTGGGTTTTCTGAACCCCTTCCTGTACAGTCCCGCAGGCCGTGCAGCGCTCAACGACATAACCTCTGGTATCAACCCCGGTTGCGGCACACTGTGCGTATTATTTTTTCTTCTTTCTTGTTTTCACTTGTCAGCTTGGGTCTTGGGCTGACGAGTATCCAAATTGTAGCGGCTTCTCCGCATCAGCCGGCTGGGATCCCATCACCGGCCTGGGCACGCCCAACTACACGGCGCTCAGAACTGCCGTCGGGTTGTAAAGATAGCAATATCACACAAGGGTTGATTTGGTATTTCGGATACATGTATCGCATTTCTTCCTCCATCTAACTCGAGCTTTCGGGACAAATTAAATCAATTGTAGACCCGGACAGGCCTTGGTGAGGTCAGAGAATTCAACAGAAGTACGATTCAACGAAATGCACGGATTGGTGACACTGACAGAAATCAAATGGATTCTATTTATCGAGTCCTGACTACTGAAGCGAAGACTCTGATATGAGACGACTTGATAAACGGCTTCAGTAACCAGAGTGGCCTCCTTCTTTGCTTTCAACAGTTCAATCACAGAACTGCACGTGACTCTTCAGCGAACCAGAGTCGAAAGAAAAGTAAAGTCTGTATGGAGGGACAGGATATCCAAACAGGGCTGCCTGTTAGGGAAATTTTCGGATCGCTTGCTTGGGCCTTACAAGATCTTCGAAGAACTAGCTCACCTTCCGGGAAAGTACGCACCTTCAATGTCTACCTGGAAAATTGTCGTAATTTGTCTGACTGGAGGCAATGCGTAAGCCAACTGACCAAATAATCCCCCGGGACAGGTTCAAATGGAATGTTCATATGCCAGCTGCTACTGGCTCGGGTGTCATCGACAATTCCAGCCCGGGATATTCCACTGAACCGGTAAGTTGGCAGGAGCCTGAGCATAGGCTTCGGAGACAATTGTGTACGCGGATAGAGGTACTGTAAACCGATGATGGATAGTTGTCCCCAAGAGAGGTGAATGTGACACACCATTTACCAAGGCAAGAATAATTGTTGCCACAAGGAAAACCCCAAAGGCAACAGGTGTGGTCCATCGCCATGCGTAAGCTGTAACGGGTCAACAAGCAGTCAAGACTGCAGAGTTTGTCAAGAAAGGCTCGCGCCGTGTGGGGGGGCATAACCGAGACAATAGTTGACAATTGAGTCCACAAGACCTTCACAAGAGGCATGATGGAATAGGAGGAATACAGAAGGATTCGACCATCGTCAAGCAGATTAAATGGGCCTCAGAAAGCGGAACAGAATCTTGACGATCACCCAGATGGACAGATTGCCGCATTTCTGTCCTACCTGTTTATTGTGTCGTCCACTACTAGTACTATCAGCCTCAGCAGACAGCCATGGCGGCACAAAGGTTAAAGAATAACATTGCACAAGAAAGTTACAGTGTTGACACTCTGGCATGAGGAAAGTAGGCCTACACACGGACCTGCCTAATTGAGAACACCGCGTGTGGTACGGCCATCATGTGGCACAGCGAACAATAAACACATCAAACGCTTCTCCGACCACAACCACATCCATCTCACCTTCCCTATACCCCCACATCCCTCATTCTATACACCTGTTCCCTGGAGGTAATCAATAGCCCAGGCGACTCCCTTCGCACTCCAGACCAGTTCCCCCCCTTACATTTAGAGTGTACAATATTTTATGGGTCGTGCGCATGTCGGAGAAATCAAATTTGCATTATAAGCTTTCAGCATCATATGGCGTGATAACTGCGTTATCAGGCCATTTATCCAGTTCTTATCAGGCTTTGGCAATCACACCAGAGATTTCCAGATTTCAGACCTTGTGATGCAAAATTTGAAACATTGCATTTCAATTTGCACTTCAGCTGAGCTTAAACTCAAACTTATTCTAAAATTTTCAGTGCAACTGATGTTGAAACTGAAAATAGTTGAAAACAGTTCTACATTCAGCTATTGTGAAACTAACCTGAATTGCTAAATATCAGCTTACAAATTGGCCCCACTGAATGCAGAACTGAAACTATTTCTTTCATTACTAGAAAATACTTGGCTGATACTCAGCAACTAGGTGCACTGAAATCACAAGTGGAACTTCAAGTATCCTTTCTTATTTCAGTCCATCTGAAATATGTGGTTTCCACTTTTATTTCAGCTTAGCTGAAATCTGAACTGAAGTATCTACTTTCAGTTGCATTGAAATCCAATTAACCCCATTTCAGTGTGCCTGAAAGTAGAAGTTACAATATAAATTTCAGCTCTGCTGAACATAGAGCTGAAACTAAATATTTCAGATGGACCGAAATGAGAATGGATACTTGAAGTTCCAGTTCTGATTTCGGTGCACCTGATATGCTAAGTATCAGCAGAGCCTTTTCTAGTAATGAAATGAATATTGTCAGTTCTGCTTTTCAGCTAGGCTGATTTGTAAACCAATATTTATCATTTCACATTAGTTTCAGTGCAGCTGAATGTAGAACTGTTTTCAACTAATTTCAGTTTCAGCATCAGCTGCACTGAAAATTTCAGAATCAGTTTGAGTTTGGGCTCAGCTGAAGTGCAATTTGAAACTCAGTGTTTCAAATCATGCATCATGACGCTTTAAATCTGGCAATCTCTGGTGTGAATGTGTTAATCGGACCCAGAATCATTATTTTGTCATTATTTTTAGAAAATAAGGTGTTATAATGCCTTATAAGGGATCAGAATCAGGATAAAGGTTCTTTATTAGGATCACGTCAGGATAAGATTGAAATCATACCATGATTCACAAACAGGATTTATCCTGTATGTGCCTATTTGGGGGGAGTTTGAGGGGGGAGGACCGAGAATGTCGCCTTTTCGTCACATGACTTGCATTTATTACCATTTTGAGCTATGAACCAAATAATATACACTCAAGTAACACTGCTTCAGCTCCCACTGTCGCACCGATTTCGGTTTTGCAATGTCGACAGCATCCACCTCCGAATCGCGTAAACGTCGGACAGATAACTTCATTCCTGTTTCGGCACATCCTCAAAAACGTCGCAAACTCTGCGAAACCGTACCGTCTCGTGTGAATGACATGGATATAGGTTCGTTACTGTTTCTAGATGAGAGTTTATAATTGCTGTGTGGTATACTCTCTTTCCTTTCTAATTTATTTTTGTTTTTTTCACAGAACCTCCTCCTCAGTCTACAAATTTTGCCTATTATTTGTCGGATGAGCAAAAGATATCTACTCTGCGCTTTATGCTAGACAACGTTCTCAATCAACCATCCATTTCCCATTCAGCCATTCTTACTGTTGCTTCTGAACACAATGTACCCCGAGATTCAAAGACAATCCTGATGTCTAAACTGCGAGAACATTCTTGCGTCTGGTCATGTTTAGTCCGTGCTGCAGACGCTCAATCGGCTGGACAATTGGATGTCGGTCAGAGCACTGTATTGCCATTACTAGACAGATCTTCGGGCTTTCCTTCAAAAACTACACGCCGCCGGCGTCAGCGGAAGGAAGTTCAACGTAAAGATTGTGAAAGTGATGAAATGGACCGAGCATTGTGGGCTAATTTGTGGCCTCAGGTAGAATCTGACGCGTCTCTCAACCAGGTACTATGATCTGTGCAGACTCTTTGCTCTTGTCATTTATATTCTACAGATTGTGCGCGAACACCGTTCTCAGACGACAAAGGCTGCTCTTCTTTGCAAGCCCTGTTCATTTTGTAACCGGAATGAGCGTGTCGACAATCTCAAGTTTTGGGACACATCTGATCTTGATATTACCCTGCTGGAAACCGCTGTTAACGTCCTTCGTGTTCATTATAATCAGCATAGGATACAGTCTCATTCCATCTATGATGGGCGCTATCATGCGTGTTCGACATGTGCCAAATGTGTCAAGGGACGGAAATTTTTCAAAATTCCGCTCTACAGCTGGGCAAATGGCTGCTGGATTGGGGACATACCTCCCGAACTAAACAGCCTTACTTATACCGAAGAACTAGTAATCGCCCGGGCGCACACAACGAAATGCTGGGCAAAAATCAATGCAGGGTCCGGCCCACGCATTCTTCAGCAGAGGTCTGCATCTGGGAACGTGTGTATCCATCCACATGAAATCTCCACCTTGGCCACTGTATTGCCCCGACCAATGTTCACTCTCTATGACGAGATTGTGATTATCTTTGTCTCTGATGATCACGAAGCGACAGCAGATATGTTCAAACGGACGCCTTTCCTTGTACGCAGGGGACACATTCTTCGTGCCCTCAATTGGCTCAAAGAAAACAATCCCCTTTATCATGACATCGAGATCGACCTCACAGCCCTGGCGGAATATCCTGCAGACGATGATGGCTGTATACCTTTTCCGGTGCAGTATCAGTCTGACAGCGAGACCATCCGCGGTCAGAATGCAACCTACACAGGTCATGGGGTTGATACCACAGAGGCTATTTTCGCTGAGCACACTGATTCCAACGAGGATATTCCGTTGTCAGTCACTGGGACATTTGACGTAGATAATGCAGGTATCGATTTAAACAGTCGTAAAGTAGAGGCGCTGCGGCGGCTCAAGGCAGGCGCATCCTTTGCTAAGACTTCCACCATGGCCGATACATTGTCTGCCAGGGACAACCCCAATGTCTATGGCATGTTATGGCCAGTGCTCTTTCCATATGGTGTGGGCATGTTTGATGACCCAGTACGCCTCCAAAAGGAGTCGGGTTTCAAGCCAATCATGCTCAAGTCCCATGTTCAACACTACTTGCAGATAGCTGACCGCCGATTTCAAACTCATCTTGCTTTCCCCTTCGCCATGCATAACATTCAGATGGTTCGAAAATCATCTCACCAGTCGCGTTTAGCTGTTCGTCGGGCCTGGTGGCCAAAGGCTATGGCTGCAATGGCCAAAATCGATGATGATACCCTTGCTAGCCTCACAACCACTATGGCAGCGAAAAAAGCACGAAAGGATTACTCAAAGTACATTCCGGCAACTCCAGAGGAATCGACAATCTTCGAGCTGCTGCGATATGTCAACTACGTCAGTGACCATATTGAAGGCTCAGCCTCTGAAATCTCGAAGATGCGCGAAGAGATCCAAGCTATCAGCCGAGCTGCAGGAACTCTGAGTCTCTTCTTCACACTGAACCCTGCCGACACTTGGAATCCCCTCTCTGCATTTATTGCAGGAAACAATATCAATATCGATACTCTTCTTGGCGAAGTCGACTCTCAGTTCACATCCTTCCAACGTGCTCGATCGCTTGCAGCAAATCCTATTGCTGGAGCCGAGTTCTTCAAGTTGATGGTAGACCAGTTCACTTCTGTTTTCCTGGGATTTCAGAGGGAATGCAAACGGGGTATCTTTGGTCGTGTCAAACACTACTACGGAGTGTTTGAGGCTCAGAATCGAGGTTCCCTTCACTTGCACATTCTCATCTGGCTAGAAGGTACACAACTTCTAAACCGTATTCTTCAAATTTCAATACTTATCAATGTACTACAGGCGCTCTTTCTCCGAAACTTCTTCACGAAAAAGCCATGGCAGATGAACATTTTAAGCGCCAACTCTTTGCATGGATGGAAAGTATAATCAGACATGATCTTCCATCTGATACTCATTCCATTGCTTCTCCATCAAAACTTGTTCAGAAACAATGTCTCATGCGCCGCCCTCCTCATCCTGATGATGCCGATTTTGACATCTTGTCGCCTCAATTTCTGCGAGAGATCCTTGATGCATCCGGTCAAGTTCACGTACATAACGAGACATGCTACAAAAAAACTCCATATTCCATGGTCACCCTCGATGATCAGGCGCGCGATCGTCTCTGCAGATTCAACTACCCTATCGACCTGGTTCCCGTCACTGTAATGGACGAAAATGGCAAGATATCCTTGAAGCGAGGCAACGAAAGGGTTGTTGGGTACAATCCTACACTCAGCAGTTCTTTTCAATGCAACACAGACCTTAAATTCATCGGGTCAGGCCCGCTCGCAATGGCTCTCACCATCTATATGACGCTGTACATAGCGAAATCCGACATTAGCTCAGCTGTTATCATGAGTGCACTTGCTGCCGCAACCAAACTTCTCCGAGACGCTGGCCCGCTTTCATCAGAAGAAGAACGGTGTCGCAAACTACTGCTGAAAACCCTCAACCAGATCAATGGTCGGAGAGAACTGTCCGGTCAGCAGGTAGCCTGCTCTCTTCTAGGCATTGGGAACCATATCACGGATGCTCGATTTGCGGTCTTCTATTGGTCAAAGTTGCTCACCTGGCTTTCCATTGATGAATTCCCTCCGTATGCCAAGAAAACAGCAGATCCGATGCCAAGGTTCGCATTATATATGCTTGCCTTCTAATACTTTCATTAAAATTTTCAGTCTTGATGAGCCAGAAGAAGAGGCCCAGGAAGAGGCGTCCCGAGAAGAGGTATCCAGGGAAGAGGCTTCTCTAGAGTGCGTTTGAAATTTTATTCTGGAACTACGCTCATTTCATATTCAGGGAATCTGACTCTGAGGAAGACGCTCACGATGATTTGGACGATCTAGTGGATCTTGAAGATTCGATGGTGCTACTCAATGAACATGCCACTCCCACGCTCAATTCCCTTGTCTATGACATCCTTTTCAGACCGACAGAGCTGGAAGATATCCCGATGTGGGATCAGTGCGTTGGGTATGAGAAAGTTCGGTGGTCTAAAGGCAAAAAGTCCGTTCAGGTGGAGGATGATATGGATGACGACATGGACGACAGCAATGTCCTTGGTTTGTGCCATCCACGATTTGTCTATTAGAATTTAATTCTCTGGATAACAGATATCTCAGATCAATTTCGCTTTGCGCCCGGTCATCCACAAATTGGAACGCATGTCCTGCGAAAGCGAAAGATTGATCACATTCCTGTCCTTTCTGGGACTCCCATTCCTCGACGCGACATTGACAGTCAAGCTAATCGATATGCAATTGTCATGCTTGCTTTGTTCCGACCATGGAACAGATCGGCAGCTAATCCTCTGAAATCAGAAAATACTTCGTGGACCGATGCGTTCGCTGCCCTTCTGACGTCGCTGCCTCAAGACAAAATCAAATTGATGCACTGCATGCAGGAGCAGTGGGAGTGTCGGTTGGCAGCAGAGGATTTTTCAGCTCAATACAAAGCAAGACAAGCCAATTTTAACGCCTCACACGGGACTTCCTCCCAAGACGATGCGCTTGATGAGCTGGCTGGTGATTTAGACTGGCAACTCGGTCAACTCGACACAGATGAACCCGTTGGGCCTGACCATGTTGTTGATCCGTCAGATTCTGACAATCCGATGAAATACACCGAAACTTGTGCAGCACGTACTCAAAGGGCAACTGATGCGGTCATTGCCCTTGCAGGCGCAGCAAATTTCTATCATGTTCCAACTCCTCCGAACGACGTTGCAAGGCTTTTGAAAGGATGTATGGTGGAATCCCGTGACGGCACGGCTCAGGACCGCGCTTCAGCTGCCGCACTTCTGCTTGCAGAGGAGAAGGCTGTAGCTCTCCAAAAACGTACAGCAGAAGGTATTTTTTATAACTATCAGGCATTCAGTATGATTACTGACTTGTTACATCCTAGCAACTGGTGCAGTGACTGCCTCAGGTCAAAGAGATCTTACCCATCGCAGTCCGGTGGAACCCAGACTCACCACATTTGCTAAAGAAAAGGCCCTGGCGCGATTACGTATCTCACATCTTCATCATGGCGACAACAGTATTTGGGATCTGCTTGCTGAGTGGAAAAAAATTGCTATTGCAATCAGCGATAAATTTACGCTGAACAAAAAGCAACGGTTGTTTTTTTTCCTCAAAGTCGACAATCGGATGCAGTGTCTGATACCTAATCCCGATCGTAAACCCTTCCATCTCCTTGTCGCTGGTCCTGGTGGAGCAGGAAAATCACACGTATACAACGCTCTCAAAGCTTTTTACGACGAGGCTGGAATACTGCCGGAACTGAATTTTACGGCACCTACCGGAGTAGCCGCCAGCAATATTCTTGGCTCTACGACTCATCAGGAACTTGCACTTCGGACAAAATATACCGATCTCATAAAGAATAACTCTAAACCGCTCAAGGCACTCACATCCAGACTTGAGGCGACACGTACTCTCATCATTGATGAGTATTTCTTTCTCGGATGCGACAATTTTGAAAAAGCCTCTCGGAATATCAACCTCGCTCGAGGATGTACCGATGATTCTTTTGGAAATCTCGATCTCATTCTTTCTGGAGACGAATACCAGCTCACCGGTCCAAAATCCACTCCACTTTTTGACCACGCCTATGTGTCATTATGCCGGAGCGATTGCCAGCTTCAGGCATTGAATCTTGGTGTTCGCCAAAAGCTGACTGCAATAAAGAATTATTGGTCCATCGAAAACTGCGTTATCCTGGATGAAGTGGTGCGACAGCGAAATCCCCGTTTCGTTGCATTGCTTGGTCGCTTGCGTCGTGGAACCTGTACGGTTTCTGGAGAAGACAATGACCTGGATTTCTTGAAACAGTACCAAATTGGAACGCCTGGATCATGGGTTGACCCCGAGTTCTCAGATGTACTCCGGTGGATACAACCTCCTGGCCATGGTGCACCGCTTATCACATATACCAACCATGTTCGGAACACCCACAACTGGTTACTGACGCAGTCATTTGCTGGTGCCACCAATCAGGAGTTTGCGGTCTACTATGCAGAGGATACAGTCGGTCGTGGCAAGAATAAAACCATCCTTACTGGGCGTAACGCTGAAGACGCGTGGAATACACCTATTAAAGCACTCGGTGAAGATCTCAGTGGACGGCTGGCCCTTGTTATCGGCATGCCAATTTTTATTGTGGATAACATGGCTGTTGAACTTGGCGTCTCCAACGGCAGTGGCGGAACCTTGGTCAGCGTTGAGTATGAAGTGCGAGATGGTCGTCGTTATGCAATATCTGCCGAAGTCGACCTTCCGCTTTATACTTCTCTAGATCCAAACACTGAACACCCTCATCGCCTACGCGTTCCGCAAATCTCCAAATCTATTCAATTCCAAAAAGAAAAGGGGAAGAAAATGTATAATGCTACTCGTCACCAACTTCCTCTCATTGGTGGATTCAGCTTCACTGCGCACAACTCACAGAGTCGTTCACTGAACGCTGCAACTATTCATCTTGAAAGTTGTGTGTCCATAGCGGCTTCCTACGTCATGTTGTCCAGGATTAAATGCGGGACAGACGAGCTCAGCGGTCTGGCAATACTAGGAAAAGTAAACGCCAAAAACATTCAGGACCATGCCCCTCAGGAAGTCCGAGAAGAGGAGAAACGACTAAGACGCCTCGCCATAGGTACCTTGGAAAGAGCAAAAGTTAGTCTTAGTTGGTACTTAGAAGTAACCAAAGACAGTTTTGACTAGCATGTATTTCGCGAGAATATGGACTAGCAGGTGCATGTGCTTTCTATGTGAATGCTAACGAGACAAAGACATGCAGAAGTATATCATATGTAAACACGAGATTGCCAATACATAAAGTACCACTCCTCTCGTCTGCATTCACCTCACACGCCTCCGATGGCCAAGTAAAGTTCTTTTTCAGGAGCAAGGAGGGTCATGAAAAAGGTCTCGCCAACCACACACGGCTGCTTGGACTTCTTTGCATCCTTTTTCCTCAGGCACTTCTGCGTGACTATATTACACCGTCAGCGTTGCAAGAAAATATATGCAGAAGATATACACACAGATCTCATGACGTTGACGAGCTCAACGCCAGACAAGTTTGCGGAACACCTTGACAATGGCGTTGTTCTCATTGTACACAATAAGCGGCCCGTGACACTGGTGATGCCTGCGGTTCCACATCTTCCCCTTGCCCATGCGCAGCTTGCACGAGTTTGGGACCTTGACGAAGTCGGCGTACACAGTGAACAACTTGAACCCGAGTGCCACGGCTTCCTTAGTCTTGGTTAAACTCCCGACGATGTTGTCCATGTCGTCCTCTATCTACTCGACAAGACAGCCACGACAAAACGGCCACGACGATGAGTGAGACAACACAGACACGATAGGCCTAATGGGTGTCGTCAAGACCGCCAGTAGAGAGAATACAACAGACCGATTAAAACCAATTAAAAGCACCACAAGAAACCAAGGGTTGTTCCTTTCATTTTCAAACTGTCTGCTCTCAAATTCTGCAATAAGTTAGCACGCTATCCAAATCAAAGCCAAGAGGGACAGGCCTTCAGGTGTAAAAAGTTCAAGAGCGTTATTGAATAAAAGCCAGTGTATCGAGGCCGTAATGTTTGTCCAATTTATTTGTGGTCGCTTATTGTGACAAGCATCGCGAGTGCATTTTTCGGTCACGTGGACATCAACGCGACGTGTTTGTATAAAACACGTCTGTTTGTTTATGCCAAACTCGGACGATCTTTGTCTGGTGCCACCACGTTCTCCTTCCACAAGCTCATTGGGGTGCATGCAGTTGTTGTTCGCCAAAGAGCCTATGGATTGAAACGCGCGGTATGCTTGTACCAACCCGGGTCTCCCCGATCTTTATTCGACATCTATTCTACTTCCATCTCAACTCAGGCGCTCATCAGGAGTACATCCTTCCTCTTTTTTTTAGCGTATGTTGTGCTTATGTATCTCTTCTTAAGCCACCGTTTGCCCACCAAACCCACGATACAACGCGTCTCTCGTGACCGTCTGATTATCGGCCGATCACCTTTTCTGGCACACACCCGACGCGTTCTCGCCCGACACGTCCTTGCCGACGTGTTCTCGCCCGACACGTCCTCGCCGACACATCCTTGCCGACACGTCCCCGACAACCTCACCGATTGTGTTTGTACATCGGTGATTTCCTCGGATCATCGGTCCGGACGCTACAGCCACCATCAACCCGTTGCCACTCCACTTTCTTACTACAACCACCACCTCATCCCGTCTCGTGCGCTCCAACTCGGCCGTCCCACATGAAGAACGCCAACACACTCGCCAATATAAACGTTGACGATGGAACATAACGCCAATGAAAGGGAGAGGACAGCTGGATTGGTAGCCTGCTTGACGCGACAACGACGGTGAGTGCGTACACCCACTTTGTCCTTTATACTTCTTTTTTTGCCTGCTGTTTTGTTTGTTTCCTTGACCATTGTTGCCTTCATAACATCGACGCGAGTTCCCTCGGACGTCTGCACGTCGGATTTTTTTTTCCTTTTCTCTTTTTCTTTTGCTTCTTTACGTTTTTGCTCATCCACCATCCCCAGTACCTTCCGCCCCACCCACGTCTCACTTGGCGTCACCACCGCCCTGATACCGATCCAACGGCGATACACCGTTCGTCATCAACCCCACTGAAAGCAACACAATAACCTATGCTCACACAGACGCAAGAAATCTTCGGGATCCTTCTCGACTGCCCCGGGGTTCCCAGTAAAATCCTCCAGTACTGCCATTTCGCGCGATCTCTTAGCAATAGTAATAGGTTTCGTTGATGCCGCTAGCGGCGCAAGCAAGATTATCGGAGGTTGAGCCACGGATTCAGGCTTTTTGATCGTCGGCGGTGGCGTCAAGATAATAGCTGCCGGAGAGAGAATCGTTACCGGGGACGGTGTAGGGGTGAGGACCGTAAGAGGTGAGGACAAGGGGGATATTTCGCCGCGAACGCTGGCGGTGTCGACGCGTGGAGCCGCGAGCCGTGCAGGGCTTACAAACGGGGACCCGAGCGGGCTCTTGTTCGCTGCGATGGAAGCGACTGCCTCCTCGGTCTGTTCCCTAGTGTTGGGGACGCTACTATGGCGCCGGTGACGAGAACGTCGAGCGGTGTCAGAGTACGAGAAGCCTCTAGGGAGAAAGCGTGGCCGCAGCTCGTATGAAGCCAGGTCATATAAGCGCGGCGTCCAAAGAGGTCGGCCGTGAGCGAGCGAAGCGAGAGCGCGGGGCGACGCGAAAGTCGAGTCCCGTAGAGCGCGGACCGACCTGGAAGTCGAGGCCCGTGAAGCGCAGGTGGACGCAAAGCCAACCCGTAGTGGACGGAACTCCTGAACTCTGCTAACGCTGACTCGTCTCAGATGCGCGCCACATTATTCACTACTGGACAGCTTGCTCGTCGGTGACAATGCGATTCACCGGCGTTCCCTTCGTAATCGACTCCACTGTATCTACCCCTGCCCCCTTGGCATTGTTTTGATAGGTTCACCTCACGCGTCGATGAAAGCAAGGTGTGCTCACATGTACAAATTTCTTTCGCCTGCTAACTTATAATAACTTTCAGAGGCTTCCATTTGCATATACCAGAACAAGTACCTTGGGAAAGGTACGTCCATCGGCCCGTTCCTCTTTTTTGTCGTATGATGAGACCCGCTTCTAGTCACCATTGATTTCAAAATCAACATCATATCGAGCTCGAGTCTGTCAAGGCCAAGCGCTCCAGGCTCGAATACGAGTTCAAGCTCTATAAGCCTTGCCGGTGGTGTTGATTCACCATTTGTTCGATAGTTTGACACGACGCCGACATCATCGTCCTCGACACCATCGTCTTCGTCTTCGACGTCAAACATCGCTTCAACTTCTGCAACCACAACTTCAGCCTGAAATCTGGCAACCAGATCAACGTCATTAACTTTGGTCTTGCCGAGACGTTCCACGACCCAAGACCCACCTCCACATCCCTTATAGGGAAAATACGACCTTATCGGCTACTGACCGCTACACCTCGATCAACACTCATCTTGGCGTCGAGCAGTCCCGCCGCGAAACCCCAAGTCGCTGACCTACATCCTGCATGTACTTTTTGCTTGACGCACTGTCGTGACCAGGACTCAAAGCTGACACAAGTACAACTGCATCATGGAGAAGAAGCTGACAACTACCACAGACCCCTACTTCCTCAACTACACTTGTGCATGCCACTTTGACGACATACTTGTCTACTCCTACCTGTCTCGAGCTGTAAAGAAAGCGTATTTACTACCCATTTGCCCTTGCTGCACTCCCACACGTTGTGTACTGTTCCTCCCCCCTCTTGTTTGCTGAGTGTTAAGATTAGGTGTATAGTAAATTGTGTGGTCTCGAGCCAATACAATGTTTCTCTGGTGTTCCACGACTGACATGTGTTCATGGTGTACAGCCACTCCTATACTGTAAACACGTGTGTACGGCGTGTACTTGGCGTACCCCGTCTTGACTTTGACTTCCTGCCCACAGCTTGTACTTTGCGTACTCTTGTACTTCATGCCTGGTCGTCAACAGCCTAACCATGTCCGAATCTGGTCTCCTCAACTCCGTCTATATTCCGACGATGCTGAGGTTTTTGACACCGAACCTTTTGCATCGGCTTTTGCTGAATGTCTTAATACTCCCCGAATACGTGACAATGGTGCCTTCTTACTGGATAAACTTCTTGCTAGTAAATGGAATCCTGATACCCATGTATGACAAGTTCACTTGTCATAATGTTGCTGATACAAAACTGATTCTTAGCTGGTACTCTTGGATGACTGGCTTATCTTCACCCTCGGAGCTGCCATTGTGGAAAATATGCCTGTAGATGCTGTTTGCGACAGCTGGCTATTGTTCCTTAATGTTCTTTTTATTCGATACCAACACCAAGGTCATCGCAATGGCGAGGAACTAGCATACAAGCTCCTTGAAGCGGCCCAAATGACCAACTTCCATAAATACTTCCGCATCTACGTGAGCTCTTTCCATTCACCCTCTAACTAAAATCATTGAATTCCATACCTTCAGGACGAAACCGAAACTCCTCCGGACTTCAACTGGGACCAGGAAATTGATCGAAGTCAATTTCCGGATCGTATAGAGGAAGATGACAACGATTCTGTCTGGGAGGGTGAAAAGGATGATGCAGAGGAGGAGGATGAAAAGGATGAGAACTGGATGGACGTGGATGACACAGAAGAGGTTGACAATGGCGACAGTGGTGACTACGTTCCTTTTGGAAACCTTGATGAGAACGACGACACCAATGCACCTGAACCTCCCAATGATCTCCCAGAATTTGTAGCGTATCACCAACGCGTGCGTCGCGTGCGTGTCTTGCCGACACAAACCAGCGTTCCAACGACACTTCAACTACACGAGCTGCCTCATTTGTGGGCTGCCCACATTAAGCAATTTTTTTACGGTGATATTCCTGTGGTGCATATAAATTTTCCGTCTGAAGATTTGCAAAATGAAAACTTTTTAGCATGATAAACGCGACCCAAAGCTCGTCGTTGAAGATCTTGTGCTCATGAGACGTCTAAAACCTGCACAGTATGAATCCAAAAACTTCTGTGACGCGTTGAGAGTCAGTTGCGTCTACCTTGCATACAGCCACGACACTGACTAATGTCATTGATAGACATCTGAACTTTACCAACTCATGCGTAAAGTTGCTGAGCCCGGAAATCTACTGGAAACCAGTCATCCCAATATCGAGGAAAGCTTTAGATGGCATGACTGGAAACTCTCCTACGCCGAACTCATATGTGACTGGGTTCCTGCCGTAATGAACCTCGAAGATTATGAAGCGGTTTGTTGTCTAGATCAAGACATACAGCCCGACTCACATTTCACCCTGCAGACTCTTCCGAAACCTAACCGGCACTTCAAGTTCACTCTAGCCGATGCTCAGGCCTTACTCGAATTTATCAACTGCAAACCTGAGATGCATCCATGGGGCTTCAACCCGATGGCTGTTTACTTATTTGTGTCTGAACATTGCTTTGTCGCAAATTGTGACCTATGGTTGGTCCCTTGCCTGCGCCGCCTCAATTATACAGTAAGAATTATTGTTCTTGAACATGGTGTTTAGACTTATTGCTGAGCGACAGAAACTGGATGGCTGGAATTCAGCCCACGTGTATCAAATGCTCATGCAGTTGCCGCTCTTCAAAAATGACCCTGATGCACGATACAAATTCATGTCCGAATTGCAGGACTCACGATTCAATGTTGTCATCAGTGAAACTGCAGAACATCGTGCGTTCTTGAAGGAAGTCAAGGCCGAATTATATCGCCCATTGCCACGCGTAGTTGACCCAGAGTATACCGAAAGCATGGATGATTCAGATTCAGACGCCAACTCACACTGGGATGTAGACTCGGATGAGTCTGAATCCGACTGGGATGCAGTGGCTGCCAGCCAGTCAAAACCAAAGATGGACATACAGGGAAAACCAGCGCCACCGCCAAAGAAGCCAAGTTGTGCCAGTGGAACTAGCTGTCCTTATTGCTACAATCTACCTGAACGCAAACAGTGCATTCGTGTTTTGTATGTGACACGCCGACCATGCCGCCGCCTGATTGGAAACGCTCTCACCTGTGCTCCACCCAATCAACGTTTGCAACCTAAACCGGTAAATTTCTTTCGCTATCAATGACCCTAGTACTGAAAATTCAAGGTAGCTTAAACCCAAGAAAGGATCAACTGATGTCCCACCTCTTCCAAAAATCTGTTACATCCACCCCTTCAAACAGCTTAACATGCGGTTGGTCAAATACCGGAAGCGTGTATATGAACGCTGTGGCAAGGATATTGTTCGTTTTGTATACCAACATCCTGATGGCAAGGAAGAGATCGTAAGTGCTTACTATCTGACTTGTTCTTTGGAACTAATCAATATTTGCAGGTCGGTGGAGTGCGTTATAAACCGTTCTCAAAGAAGACACTGGCACGCTTGATCAACAACCATCGGCTAGTGAAGATACGAGCTATCCGTCGAAGGGGCATGCTGCATAGATGGAATTACGGGACCATGACTGCTGCAGGCTCTAGACAGCCAGCACCAGGACGGAAAGGAGATGTATATGGACCTTATGCTTGTCACCGCGGAGACACTCCCGATGATATCAAAGCACTTTTCCGGGAAGCTGTCGTACGGCCTCTAATTCTGTCTTAAAGCCACCCACTCATTTAAAAGCAGGACACCGATGTTCTTGTTGAGGCAGCCAACACTATCGCTCCGGGTCTAAAGAAGGAAATCAATGACCTCACCCGCATATCTAAACTCAACTACATGGGCCGCACCGGTCTAACGAACTTCGCCTGTACCAACTATATCAGCTGTATTCATCCAGATATAGATCACGGTTATGAAGATGTCCTCAAAAACCTTGGAAAGAAGGATGGTAAAGGTGCGCTGCGGCCTTGCAGCACGTATATCAAAACTGGTTGTGGACGACACGACTATAACTTTGCATATGTACGATGGGGGATTGTAATACGAACAATGGCCAACACGGTGTGGTATGCATTCTCTCTGGAATCTTACTATAAGCTAATTAATGTGTAGGGTGTTCAATGGACGTCATGAGCACGGTACCGTCATGCCTGCAGCAAATATTCTACACCGAGCCCAATCTGTGGGACGCCATCAAACAACCCCTGCTCCGACTGTTATTCGCGGTCAACATGTTGGACGAACTCGGTGTGGTTATAATTTACGTCCCCTTGTTTAGCATGCACAAATTTTTCACTGTATCATATAGACAGATACCCTAGGTATAATTAAAGTTTCAGCCTGAAGCACTTAATCCTGAAA
Source organism: Mycena venus (assembly GCA_014462655.1). Taxonomy (NCBI): domain Eukaryota; kingdom Fungi; phylum Basidiomycota; class Agaricomycetes; order Agaricales; family Mycenaceae; genus Glaucomycena; species Glaucomycena venus. The sequence continues at coordinate 3,746,330 of JACAZI010000007.1, read as the reverse complement.
TGACAGACGCAAAGACTCCGTCTATATATTGAACTGCACACTAAGCAACCATCCAGCAGACTCCAGCATCATTCTCCCGATACTTCCATCTTTCAACCGACAGCTGAGATCTTCTTCCTCCCAAACTGGACCAGAACATTCACTCTAAATTTAACGACTTCCATTACTCTTTTTACAGTTTGATGCCAGATCTTCAAACCCTTCCTTTTAAAACGATATGTCATGAAATCGATTCACGAATTTTTTGTCCACTATCCATTGAAGCCACCGTCCAAAATGACAACTGAACACCAGGGCCGAGGCACTCTTCATCTATACTTTTATGTTTTGCGTGAGCATTCATGATTTCTTTCTTGCGTCTATACAACTAAGCTTCGAAAGCTGAATCAATTGCTGTTTTTAATGGTCCACCGCACATGCCGCTTCTCTCCCAATGGTTATGGCGTCGTAAGCCTTTTTTTTTTCTGTCGACTCCTTGAAACTCAGTCTTTTTAGTGATCCTCCATGAAATACGCACCACATACGGCTCACAAATCTAAAAAAAAAAAAATTGACTCGTTGTCTCGACTTTGTCTTGCTATGTAACACATGAATACAACGCGCTTGACTCCACACAAAATCTAATAGGAGAAGTCAAAGTTAAAGATTCTCTGTCAATTCTGTACAGTTTCTGGGCGCAATTCTGTCCCGATTCTGAAGCCAGAATCGAGCCAGAATCGAGATTCAATTCTGACCGCTCTGATCCTCGTTTTGACTCTATACTATCGAATCATGCCATTACCAGAATCGCCACAAGAATCGACGATTCTTGATGTAATTCCTCCTCCGGAGGGAGGACTCAATGAAAATCGAAGATTTTTGAGTTCACCGTTGATTCTTGCTCGAAACTCATCTCAGAATCGAGCTTCGAATCCACATCAGAATCGATTCAAAATCCGTCACTCTGACTTCCCCTAGGGCCCTAATAAACTTTTAGCCACAATCAATCCCTGACGACTGGCGATTTTTCAGCAGCCCTCAACCCTGAATCCATTCAGTTCTCTGGCATCTTTCCGTCTGAACGTATTTTATAACCGTCCTTCATTTGCATACCTCTTCTCAATCTCCGACCATGTCGACTCCTTTCAGTTCTCCTTTTCATCATAACGAGCTCCTCTGGACCAAAAATTATCTTGCTGGTACTCTGTTCGAATCCTCTTTCAATTTTAAACTATCCAAAGGAGCGAACATTTTGACGGAAATCCCAGAGGGTCCCCTCGATCCTGACGGCCCAGCAGCACCAGATGGAATCGCTGTTGTCGTTGGAATGGTCACAGAAGCTAACAACAAAACCGACAGCCTTGGCAATTGGACTCGATACTCTGAACAAACATACAACAAGACCATCTGCGATGCGAAATTTAACTTCGTGATTATGGCTCCCGGTATTCATTTCCTTCTTCTGTTGACTATCTAGACACTAACCAGTTCTTTGTGACGTCTAGACAACGATCCTACCTTTGCTAGTGCTTTTCCGACCGCCATAGCCGCATTGAAAAAATTGCAGAATTCCGTCGCCAAAACCAAAAACCACCTCTACCTTGTCGTGAAAGAGAATGGCAACGACGCAATCCGATTTTCATTCAAGGTCTTTGAACGCAAGGTACGATCATACACACTTCAAACAATATATGTATTCAATAACCTCAACCCAGACGTCGTCATCAGGTATGTACTCTCTCTGTCGCTATTATCTTCCTGACATTATATCAGCTCCTACTATAGACATTGCTTCTTACCCTGTCCCCACCGAGTGTCGTGAATCTCTGCAGAAAATTGCCGGCGATTATGTTGTCCGCGACTTTGTAGTATGGGACGTTGATGGAAAGCGTATTCCTCCTCAGAAAGTTTCGTCAAAACTTCCAGGAGCTTTAGTTGAATGCTATTTCGGCATCACCCATCGCTCCTTCGGTGGCGACGACACCTTTGGCGGTACAACCTTTCACAATATATATCGTTCCTCAATCCACTGACATCGCTTATATCTCAGGAATCATTCAACAAGTCATCATCTTGCGAGCAGCTGCACCGAAACCGCCGAGTCCCATCAAACCCTCCGCATCCAGACCATACAGAGCGACCGTTTTGTCTCCTGAGCAAGTCCACGCCCAGGAACAACGCGCCGTATCACTCTTCACCACTCCCGTCTCTTCAGCTGGACCATCTAAAAGTAAGCCCATTCTTTTACTACGGGCTCGTACAATGATTCAAATTGTCGCTAGCCACGGTGCCAATTACCAAACGCAAAGCAAGTGCAGAGCCAGAAGGCAGCAACCCGAAACCTGTGAATACCACCGAAAACACAAACAACCCGAACGACAAAGGCAAAGAAAAAAAAAAGGCTGACGAGAACGGGAACTAGTTAGAACGATTTTATAACCGCACCTATTTGATCTCCTGCCGATGTAAAACTATGACTCATAACTCTAACTCATAACTACGGCAATGTAACTGTTTGTGACCCGCCGCTTGCCGGCCTCTTGCTATCATGTTTTCTCTGACATCAGCTTGGCCGATCCACCTTGTCACGTGCCGCGCTCATAATATTGCTACCTGATACCCTCTGCCCTTTCCTTAGAGTAGGATAAAACAATGTACCTTCATTCATAGTTTACTGTTGCTCATTACCTCTCAAATTCTAACCCTGCATACCTTTCTGCCTCTTCAATGATTTGAGGACTTGCGCGCACGATATATCTGCCGTGATGGCCGCAGCAACAATGCCATGTGATGTCACAATAAGGCAGGTCCGTGTGTGGGCCGTGTTTCCCTGGCATGAGCCCTGATCAAGGCAAGGCCTATTAGTAGGATGGAAGCGCCGTGCCGCAGTAATCCTGTGGGAAGAAAGTACTCGATGGCGTCAGAAAAAAACGCCGGCGTGACGTGACAGACTGTGACCCGCTTCGACTTGACCACCACATCCTCTGAACATGTACCTTGGATACTCCTTCTGTTGCCTCTATCCATCGTTGCTTAGAGACGAAATCTGGGTTTTACCCCCCGACAAACTTGGCTCTTTCCTTCCCATCGGCTCTCTTTGCCTGCATCAGTGCAAAAATTGAATCATTGACGACTCGGAACGACGGACAGCTTTTTAAGAGAATTCATGGACAGCAGACGACAGCAGACAGTAATTAAGGACACATCTAATGCAGACACATGGAATACAACCACAACAACCGAGGAGCAATATTGACTGCGGGCAGCCTAGCATTTTATATTCGGATGCGGCTACACCCTTCCCAAAAAAGTGAGTGTCACAGATTTATTTCAAGTCTGCTATACTCACATTGATGCTTCCTCGGTCGTATTGCCAATGACTGCTAATGCAAACCGACGACGACCTGCCCAATCGGAATAAACATAAGAAATCAATTCTTGAACGACTTACGCGTAGACGAAGAAACGACACTGTTAAGGATCTCGTGGCATTCCTTTATACTCTCAGAGTATTGGCGGCGACGTTCGGCCTGAATGGTGCGCTACAATATATATTTTGAATAATTCGTACTCATCCCACTGGACGCTCACTCACCAAGGTCGACTTATGAATTTTCTTAACCTCCTTCGTGCACTGGTTGATGCTCTCGGTAATTTCTTTCAAGTCCCGTAGATATTCCACAAATTCCTTCCATGTCTTGACACTGGGTGTTTCTAATAATCGGTCCCGAAGTTTGGACGCAGATATTTGTGTCCTGGAAATACCCATTAAATGGTACGTCCGTGACGACAAGACGAACTTACTCGAACAGGCGACTCGTCTCTTCGATTAACTCCACCTGGTTCCTTATACAGTTCGCCTTCGCGCGCTCCAAAGTTTTCTCCGTGACTTTGACCGCGTCTTCAACTTGATTAAGCTGGTGTGAGGGGCGTAGGCGATTCGCAACATAAACAATCAACGTGGCCGAGCCAAGGCCCAAAAGAAGATAGCGGCTCTCCGGCACGAGAGATAGCACCCAAAATAATATCGAGGTAGAGACGGCATCCCACATATTTTCAAGGCGTTGAGAGTAAGTGGGGGGTGGGGGTGAGGAACAAAGAGTTGCAGACGAACGCATACCATATCCTTCTTAAAGTTATGACGATGTCGAGTTGATCGCCATAACGTCAACTCCGGAACCAAAATCCGGTAGGTAGGTATAACCAAAAAAAGCTGTGGTCCAAAGAAAATGGTACAGGGCCAACGCTGGAAATGACAAGGCTCGTCCCCATTGGGCAATTCCCACTATAATCTGGCGGAAACTTGTTCCGACCCAGGTTTGCTTCTGTCAAATTCGTCTGTCCTCGCTCGGTTTAGGAATTAGAGCCTGCGAAAACTGACGTGTTCGCGAGTCTAGAAATGACATTCAGTTACATGGCTCAGATTCTTGTCGCGGCTTCTTTGTACAAGTCGGTCGACTGGAGTCCATTTTCAAAATTTGCTATCATACAAGAAACAAGTTACAACCGTTCTTGTCATTAAATTAGGTTTTGGTTCAATTAAGATTAGGTTGCTGCGAGGCCCGCGTCATTCCTCTCGCTCCTTCCTAGGACCCACACATTCGTAAATTTTTCCTCGTGGGCCTTCTTTCAAGCCGTATTCGGAATTCTTTTGGGCTATTACATCATAGAGATATAGAGATTTGTCGGGGAGCTAGGTACGCGACATCTGCGTCATGTGTTGGTGTCGAGAGGTGAACTTACTTGAGCAAGAGCCGCATCCAATTCACCAATTCCATATGAGTCCGCGCACAGGTCGTGTTTGCGTGGTTCAATGTTTTCTCGGAGACTTTAATCACGTCTCCAACTTGGCCGAGCTGATACGATGGGCGTTGGCGATCGACAACATAAAGGATAAAGGATGCCGAGATGACGCCCCGACAAGATTGTAGTGGTTGCCTGGCATGAGGGACAGTGCTCATACTATTATCGAGGCAGACATGGCGTCACACATTCGACGGAGAAGAAGTGAAAAGTCGATCGAGGATTCGAGGAACTTGAGGAGCGCCAGTAACTTTGAATACGTGTGTCGAGCAATAGGAGTCGTGGGGTATAAGGACCCGAAGACTCTATGCTTTACTAGTATCTTCCGCCAAAGAATAGTTTCAAGACGACGGAGCGGGAGAAACTACATACCCCAGCCTGGTAGCTGTACTGCCGACCTGACTTCCGATCGAAGACCCCGGAATGATTTTGGACGGTGATTTTGATGAGTGAAATATGTCCAGACAACTCGATCGCCAAGGTATGTAAGTGCGCCAGTTGCGGTTTATCGAAGACGAGACGACGGAGCGGGAAGCCATATATGACAAAGCCTGGTGGTAAGAGCACTGCCGACCTGACCTCCGATCGAAGATCCCTAGAGAAATTTTTGAATGACCATTGATGGGTGGGTATTATTACTACACAACTTTAGCGCCATATTAAAGTGCGAGACTTATGATGCGAAAATATTCGAGAAGAAATGGACGGGACCAGGTAAACTGCATAGGACACGGCCCGAGTAATACAGCAATTGAAAATCTCCAGAACAGTGATCTTTGATGGGTGGACGTCTAGCACCCTAAGAAAGCATGAGCGGCGGAGTCCACAAGGGCTTTGACAGATAAAAGCTGATCTTTAAACGAGTGAAGGAACCACAATCACACTATGAGAGCAATGCAGGGTGCCCGTGGCCAGTAAACCATTGGAGTTGTAGTACAAGGAGTCGCCCCGTTTTTGTTCTCAGCCGTCTGGGTAGTACGTTCTACTTCTTCGTTCGTTGTGGTATATTGTATGAATGGGGACATCTATGACAAGGGGAAACATCAAGACAATATGGTGTGTCGCAACCCAGAGTGCCCGTGGCCGAAGCAACCTGAGAGATGCGCAACGGATTCCCCAACGGTCTTGAGTCGTACATTTCGCTCTTTGTTCTTCGTGATGAGGATCAGCGTCAAGTTACCCGCGCGTCGTGAATCACAGGAGGCCGCCGTCTAGTTCGTAGATAAAAATGTTGCACTTGTCGTGTTTGACCCACAGACTACAACAGACTTGGAGGCGTGGTTGATTTTGGTCTTAAAAACGTCGAACTTTGTTGTATTCGCTTCTTGAATCAGGATCGGCGTTGCGAAAATCCCGACGCGACGGGAAGCCACGGTTGTGTCGGCGAGCCAGAGTGTGATCCCAAGCGGATGCAGTTTTGGACCAGAGAGAAAAGGTTTCCATTCGGGACTTCATTTCTGGTGCGCCTGTTTAAAGGGTTCAGCACAATTGAAATGACAACACTGGGTAAGTCAAGTTGATATCGTCTGGACGTCGAACCAAGCAACGCGCAAGACTCTCAAGTGGAAACTTGAGATTGATTCGTCGTTAGCCGTTCTTCAGCAGCTTGATGCTAGCTGGTAGAGGTCGCTTGATAACATGGGCTCGAGCGAGACTCCCTTGAAGGCCGCTTTGGCGTAACCGGCGTAAACGGGGTGAAGCCAAAACGAGCGGCTAGAGTGGAGAAATCGGTTATCTGAAGGTCAATCTAGGTCAATGTGATGAATATATCGTCCTGGACAGAGTGGAGAGGAATGGCAGGCAGAATGTTACCATGAGCTGCCACGGAGACTCTTAGGCCTTGAGCGCTTCAACCGAAAACTCCGGAACAGCGGAAAGAGGGCCTAAAGAAAGTCGTTCAGGACCATCGGTGGAAATGACAAGGCTCGTCCCCATCGGACACTTCCCTTTGTCTTCTCCCCGACGCTAGTGCAGTGCCCTGGCAGGCCTCATGCCCAAATATGGACATGAGCTTATGCCTTTACTCGGAAACACTTTCCCACACTCTTGTCCTGCTCCTAGCGACGCGTTACACTCCGTCCGGCCCTCTTTTCGCTCTATCCTCTTCCTCCCTACTTCTCAGTGACACGGCAGCATCACTTTTCTCATCTCTTCTGGCCCCAAACCCTTTTCTGACCCCTCCAAATCCCTCGTGAAGACCCTCACCGGCAAGCCCATCACCTTCGAGGTCGAGTTGTCCGACACCATCGCCAACGTCAAGGCCAAGATTCAAGACAAGAAGGGCATCCATCCGGACCAGCAGCGCCTCATCTTCGCCGGGAAGCAGTTCGAGGATGGCCGTACGCTGTCGGACTACAGCATCCAGAAGGCGAGCACTCTTCACCTTGGCATGCCGCAGTACCGGCTTTGATTACAGGCAGCTTACGTAGCTCACCCTGGTCACGGTCCCACCACAGCATGTGTTCTGCCAGACCGCCGACGAAGCACTCACCTTCCTTGCAGGGGCATACCTTGCATCTCACAGTCAACGACTTCATGTTGATGTGGGACACCCCTTGCACAAGCCGACACGCTCTTGTCGTTGTCCCTCGAGATTCGCGACACCCCCGGCGGCGCGGTGCCTTTTTTGGTCTTCTCCACTCACGCTACGGGACCACGGCATCGCCAACATTGTTATCTGGCTGTCTACCGGTTCCTCGACAAGTGTGTATCTCGGCGCAATACGCCTGCGCGCACTAGCACTCGAGAGTCTCCCGCTCTACGAGACCCAGGTGATCGAATGCCTGCCGCAGGTGCTGCAACTGACGGAACTCGTGCTCGAGGCGTTCGCGCGCCACGGGTAGCAGGGAAACATCGGCGACATCCTGCTTCGCACGTTGATGAGCTGGAATGTGCCGCCCGACGGGGTCCCCGTCACATCGACTCTGCGCAGCGTCGAATTCTGCCACTGCGGGTAGCGCTGCACGGGATCTTTTGAAATGCCATTTACACTTTTTTCTGACGGTTCCTCACTTGAAGTGCTCCGTCTGCGTGGTGGTCTGTAAGGGGAACGTCGGGCCCTTTGATTGTAATGTAGTCGCCGATACGATACTATGGATCCTGTAACAATGTACATCAAGAGATGAATGATGCTATGACTCTCCACCTTGGTATATTCAATGCACATGTTCAGTCCATCGTTACTCATCGTGGTCTTTGTGGCGGTATGTAGATCTTTGTAAAGACCCTCACCGGCAACACGATCACGTTCGAGGTTGGGCCGTCCGACAACATCGACAATGCTGGGGCCAAGAACCAGGACGAGGGTATCCCTCCAGGTCAGCAATGCCTCATCTTCGCCGGCAAGCAGCTCGGGGACAGACGCACCCTACCTTTTGAGAATGTGCGTATCTTTTTATCTAAGAACATAGATCTTCAAATTGTAGATAAGGGTATATAGATAACAATATAGACTCTATTTTGATTATAGTTCACTTGGAACATGTTTGTGTGCGCATAACTCGCCTCCAGAGCGAAGGGACAGTAAAGCAAAAAAAGAACACTGTAGCAAGGATCGAACCACAAGCCACGTAAAAAGGCTCTCAGACATGAGACGGGGTTCCAAGTGGAGTACGCAGCTATTGAGAGAGTGGGGTCCAATCAAAGCTTTTCTCTCTCTCTCATTTCTATTTGAAAAAAAAAGAATTCAAATAGCTGCCAGGACATAGCACCAGCACCCTGTCCTCCGCTCATTCTGGACTGCGAAAACCGATGGGTTCACGAGTCTAGAAATGACATCCAATTTCATGACTCAAACCTTCTAGGGCTGTTCCCCGTGCCCGTCGCGATGGTCCCGTGCCCGTTCCGCCAACACTGCTCGACGGCACGGTGGCGGCACGGCTTTACATCCCGACCGCCCGTGACGGGCGGTCGGTCACGGCCGTCGAACGGGGTCGTATTATTAGGGCACCGGGAAACACATTTCGAGGCACAAAATGTCTCCAAGGCTGCACCCTATGCACTAAAAACCCGAACCTTCCGTTGACTACTCGTTGCGCTTCTTTTGCTCACAGGGAAGATGTCCTCGGCGTCGGATGGCCGGGTTTGATCTCATTGTTGCTTATATTTTTTCTTTACGACGACACTCACTAGAAAAAGTCAAGAAAACCGATCAGTTCAAGTTTTATGTACATCGACAAGGTGCATTGGCCTCTCGGCGTTGACCATACTAACTTTTGCAGCCTTTGCTCTTCCTCATTGATTGAGGACCTCAATGTCGTTGCAGTAATAACCGCCTCTGGAAATTTCAGAATAGCTGTGCACTCGTGACGGCCGTCCCGTCGCCCGTCCCATCCCACCAAGAAAAGTTTCAACCACTCGACGGACCATTGGACAACGGGCCGTGCCCGTCACTCACCCGTCGAATCAACGGCCGTGCATGTCATGGACACGTCGAACGGCCTCAAGACTCTTATCGCAGTTTCTTTCACAAGTCGATCGGCTAGAATCCATTTACATCAAACAACTATTCCCGTCGGTGAATTAGGTTTTGGTTCCACCAAGAATAAGTTGCTGCGGGGCCCGGTGTCATTCCTCCCACTCCTTCTCAGGACTCGGATCCACTTATCTCCAGGTGGTGTATTATTTATCACTGGCCCTTCTCGATGCCAAGCTCAGAATTCGGTACAATTTTAGATTGCAAGACAGTTCGGTGACTCGAAATTTGACACACGGCAATGCTTATTTCGGAGATGGATGAAGACATTCTCTCTGTGAGGTCGACACCCGCCCCCGAGCTCACCCTCTCTGCTCGTTGGCAATGTCTGCACCTGCCTCTCTACGAAATTCTTCGGAGGCCCCTTCGGTAATAACGACACTTCACTCGATATAATATCTTTTCATTCGTCATGTATCGACGAGCTAACGGTACACACCGTAGAAAGCAAAATCTTGACCTAGCTAAAAAGGTTATCAGAAAGAGATTAAACTGGTAGCCAAATCCAAAATTGTAAAAAACTGGTCTTTTCCTTGGTATGAAACTGTTGCGGAAATGGGAACAATCAGCAGCTGTTTTAAACTCGAGATCTTTATTCACTATCAGTGAGTTGTCAAAGGGCTGCTGAAAGATGACCTTTTTAGCATCCATCTCTAGTGAGAAGAAAGAGGTTTTTTCAGTGGTCCTTTCCTAGATTCCTTTGTTCGAACAAAGGAAATTAGGAAAGTCTATTCCAAAGACCTTCTTTCTTCTCACTGAAATTGGCTGCTGAAATTTGATCTTTCAGCAAGCCCTTTCTTACCTCGCTGAGAGTGAATAAAGATCTCGGCTTTGAAGCAGCCGCTGATTGTTCCCATTTCCTCAACAGTTTTGTACCCAAGGGAAAGACCAATTTTCTACAATTTTGGATTTGGCTACTGATTTAATTACTTTCTGCTAACCTTTTTACCTAAGTTGAGATTTTGCTTTCTACGGTGTGGGTACACAACGTGTGCATCTCTGCATCTATTTATTGTAAAGATCGAACACACGCTTTCAAAAAAATAAAAGCAGGAAACAATGAAGACAAAGTAATAAGAAAAAGGAAGAAAAAAAATGCGACAATAAGATGATAACACAACATTTGAAGGTGTAAAGGACGTATGCATAAAATGACAACCCAACGCGCAGCCCCCGAGCCAAATTTACGTTGATGAAAGGCAATCCTTCAGATGAGGCTCATGGATTAGAGTCCGATGGGAAACAAAAAACATATTACACAATGTACACCCGGTAGATAAGTCCAAATCGTCAAGGATTCAGAGATACGTGCTCACGGAAAACAATTTCCGTGATCTCGCCAGATAAAAGCGACAACCCAAGGACCTTTTCACCCGACTCCGGGGTATTTAGCAGATGATAAGGACCCTGAATCTTTTGGACCATCTCTCCCGTTTCAATGTTCCATACCTCCACACATCTCTCGCAAAACGCGAGGATGTATGGCTGGTGAAGTGCTGCACCAACAATATTGATTAATGCCGCACAAAAGAATTGAACGTGTTTTTTGACTTACCAAAGGCGTGCGCGGGTTGGGTCCACCGCAGAACGACTTTGTTCAGTGGTCTGACGCCCCTGCGGTCTATGTAGAAAGCGAGTTCTAGCAGTCCTATCAGTAATTTTAATTGAGAACACCTTTACGAAAGACGCACTATCATAGCAGACAAGGAACACCATGTCGACCCGGAAAACTGTCATGGGTTTCACTTTCCTATGTGCCAAATCGAGGGGCGATGGATCATCCGGATCCAGCAAACCCTGTGTCTCTGCTGTTACCAGATCCACCATCTCGAATCCGCCCTGTACCGCAAACCCTTTCTTAATCGCAGCTACGAGCCGTGTCCGCGAAAGGAATCGTACAGAGTACGTTTCGAGCGGGATGTACAGTTCCTATGTAGCGATTTCAGAATGCATCCATGCAAGTGCGCAAGATTGACATACCTGTGCGGGTACCAGGGTAGAGACCTGGTTATTGCCGCTCACATCGTAGACTTTGAGCGTGCCGGAAAACGATGAGGTTTTAAGGGCACAAACGCGATGGCTTTCGCCAGCAACGATGCTCCGGTACACAGTGAAGCAGAATACATGCTTCGATACGCGTGTTATAGCGCTATCCCGGCAATTACCAGAATTAAGAGCGCTAAGGCTCATTGTCATGAAAGTTCCTCCTGTGTACAAAGAATGACTGAGCTAAGTTTCAGGGAGTTACTTGTCAGAAAGAATATATCACCTGCAAGGCACAGAACGAGGTTCGAGCCTGAAAGTATCTCAATCTGAGACACATCGTGGATGGACAGGGAGCCGCGGCCGAGAGCCGTCTTTAGTCCCTCTGTATATGCCGTCTTTTGCGCCATAGATTATGCCACCGTTGCCTTAATGGATGTCAAGATGTCTTATCCATGGCTGGGATCATACGCCAGGACTGACCTTGGAAGGGATCAGGGTTGGCACAAGCAATCGTCCCGAAACCACCATGGGTAACAAGAGGCACGGGACGGCAGACCATCAACTCCAGCAGGAGACATTTGCTCCGCGGCGCCCACGATCGACAGACCAGATTGCAGGCTAGAAGTGATGGCTTGTCGTCTAGATGGTCCATTATGAGCTCGTAGATCTCAGTAGAGAGTTGGTCCGTTATTGCTCTTGGGAGAGATGCCGGGGGCGATCGAGCTTTGCCCGAATGGCGAAGTAGGTTCCATTTCAAACCTGACCGATTTGGTTCGGTGGAGACTTGGGCAGAGTTCCCTTCGGAGGCGAATGGCAGTAAAGGCATAGCCCGGGAGTGAGTACCGTGGGCAACGCTGGCCGCGATGAGTGTCGAGCGCGCGCTCATCACCGTCTAAGTATTAACTGTTGGTCGTGTTCGACGTGGCGGGCACTGGTCGTGTTGCGGCTGTTGCTAGCGGTTTCTGTTCCGATGTGGGTCGATATACCAGCCAAGCGCGGGTGAAGGTATGAGGCAAGAAGGTCGGGGCTAGATGATCGCCGATGTCGAAGTAGATGATTGCCATTGCTGCCGAACCGCGGCAAACACTAAAAAATAGCCTTTCTTTTTCAACTTTGGGTATTTTTTTGAAGTGTGCCGTTTTCCAAAAGCCGCAGTGCGTAGCAGACAATCGAGGTTCATTATTGTAGCGTAAAATATGCATTGAGATGTGACGGAGTGGTTTCGATTGCTTCGAACACTTTCTTTCGGGGTTTGAACCCAACTTATTGAACCCCTGCAACTGCTGTCTTGTCCCTCCTCAACATACGATTGCATCTTCGACGAAGCCTTGAGGCTCGGGAAACCACCTGAAACCACATATAGTACGGCCTGACTTCAGTCCGAAGATCTCCGGAATGATTCTGAACGGTGATTTGATGGGTGACACAACTACAGTAGGTGAGTCCCGGTTCGACGAAGGACAAGCGAGAAACCATACAGACGGTCCCGGTAGTAGTAGCACTGCCAATGATATTCGCTCACTTCTTATGAGTCGACTTCCGTTCAAAGATCCCTGGCGAGATTTTTGAATGGTGACTTGATGGTTATAGTGTAACTGACATTTTACCCACCTATTAAAATGCGAGAGACGTGGTTCAACAATACTTGAACCCAGAATGGTCTTTAACAGCAGTTTGATGGGTAAAATCTGAAGGATTCTAGTGCCCTAAGAGAGTGCGAGAGTCGCAATTGATGGCGGAATTCGGAAGAAACTATGGACTTTAGAGATTAATGTTGGTTGGAAATCTTTACGCCAGTGAGGACGCTAGTAGGGCACGGCATGCGGGCAGCCCAGAGTATCTGTGGCGAAATCCAGGCGAGACGTACAAGGAGAGAACTCGTTTTTCCTCAGCCTGGCTGAATTGTCCGTTATTCTTCGCTCTTGGTAATGGAGGTGCACAAGAGTGGCTAGGATTGACTTATGGAGATATGGCCACGATGTGCCCCTATCCCTCACGACGGTTCGACGTATGGAAGTTCCGAGATTGAGCTTAGCAGCTTGAGGAGTGTTGGGCGAAACACCCTTCTCTTGCATGGAAACTCGCGAGCCCTTCGAGCCCTTTGTAAACGCGTCTGTGTATACCAGCAGGCGCCCAGCGTGGGAATACAGACAAGAAGACAGATCAATTTGAAGATGGCGGAGACAAAGAGAGAAGAAAACTTTTGATGGCATCAAAAACAAACTAGCGTGACATGACATGCCGTGACCCCTGCTTCGACTCAACCACCATATCCTTTTCTGAACAGGTGCCCCCTCCTTGCTGTTGCTCTCGTCCCTAGAGACAGAACCCAATTTCTTTGACACACTACTGTCGGGATGACCTTTGATGCCTCGTCGCCAATTTCTTTCGTTGTGCTCTTCATCTTCTCTCAGTGCTCTCTGCTCGCGATACATTATAGAGACTCGGGAATTGGGTTCTCCAAGAATTTCCCAATTTAACTTCCGCATACTGAGACAACTTGAACTTCGTTCGGCGTTCTCGGGAGCCTGTCGTGTTCCAATTAATTTCCGTCATACATCTGCTGCGTTCTCTCAAACGTAATGGTCACTGCTCCGTGGACGGCTTTCAGGCTCGTCATTGGAGAGAGCGCCAACATATCAATGACAGAAAAACTCGTCAGATCTCATTCCTGAAGCTCTTTCTCTTGAAATTATTTACCTGGCAGCCATTGGACCTTGATGTTTTGCTATTGAGCGACATCGATGGAATCCTTGCTGCGTCGACTTTTTGGTTGTGCCTGGGCCACCATCCGGCAGTTTTACTGAAAGCAATGCGCATATCGTTGGTACCCCAATGTCATTGTGGCAGCAGGCACCCTCGGTTAATGCCTAAGTCCGATTGGCGCCGAAAATAATCACATCTCAAGCATATATATCTTCAGCGCTTAGAAAAGTGGTACAATAACAGTTTCGGTGCTCGAATTCAAATGAACACGCAAAGAGGATGCCGCTGATGGTTATTTGACCCTTCGCTGAGCTCCCTGAGGTCCGGGTAGAATGGCACCAGCGCGTCTGCGACACTGAGGTACAGCGCGTTGGGCGCCAATACACCTCCTGCCTCCCCCGTGCCTGCTCCCGCTACTTCTCTTTCTCCATCTCCTTCCTTCCTGCCCCACCAGGTGATCAACGCCTCCAACTGACCCCGGCCGCCTCACCGTCTTCGAGTAGAATATCCCCAGTTGGCCCTGCTGCTGCCGCCCCTCGGCACCCCCATCACAATCATGCACACCGTCCTCGAGTTCGTCCATGCGCCCGCCACCGCCGGGCGTCGCTTTGTTTGTGTTCAGTCAGCGGCGGAGGAGTGGGTGAGGCGCTGTGGTGCTGCTGTTGATGCGGGTGCGGGTGCTACTCTTGGACGAGGGGCGACGAGTGCTCGCTGTGCCGCTGAAGGCTGAAGCGAGCTCGTGCTAAGCGCATGCAGGGACAAGGTCCCGCTGCCACTTGATGTACCACCGTTGAGTGCACTCGGGACGAGATAGACGACATCGTGCACAAGTTGGTGAGCGAGTATGAGGACGATGAGTAGGAATCGTGGCCGCCAGAGTCGTACCTGCTACTTAGATGATCCCTCCTAGCATGTAGCATCAGATTCGGCCTCGACCCGACAACCCAGTCCGGTCTTAGAGGGGATGGTGCTGCGTCGACGACGTCGTGGGTATGTAAGTTCGTCTTGACGGGGAAAATGTCGTGCTGGACGACACCCATGGGCTCTGTTCCATCTTGATTCGGCCTTAGCACCTGAAGGTAATGTTCACGAAAATATTTCACGGAGCACTTCTGGTGGTATCCTCCGAAGTGGGGGGAGGATGGCCTTCCTCTATCCGGCAGCCGAGCAAAAATGCCCGTGCTTCCTCAAGCATTTCAGATGCTCCTGGATTTTCAAATTTTTATCGTCAAGACGTACCAAGGGTGCATCCGTTTTCAGTATGAGCGACTATTGAAAAGGAAGGAGAAAGCGTAACGTTGTTATCGTGACCACGCTCACACTCGGCCCACCAGAGCGGAATCCGAAGTTGAAGTTGAGTTCACAACGGCTGCTACTAGCATGATGAGGTGGGCATGCACCAAGTGTTTGCCTCAATCCCGGGAAAGAACCAACAACAATTCCAAGCGGTCGCAAGCCTTCTGGAAAACAGAGACAATTGTGTATTTTGTCTTGATTTTGTCTGGGAGAATCGATTAAAGTTGGCGCACGGTACGCTAAATAGCTAAGATGCCAGCGCGGAAATTAACTACTAGTAGCTTACGCGAATAAATAGTGTAGCAGATTGTACATCTGTAATTAACAGTCTGTTCAAACCCGGAGTCCAGTTTGCGGGTTTGCTCTGCATGGTATCAGACCGCATTTGTCTAACCATACGGGATAGAAAGATGGGGGTCAGGCAGCTGAGTACGTTTTATTGTGCCCAGCCCACGAGTGACGCCGCATCAAGGTTACTTCGTCGTGGGATGGTTTCGAAGGATCTGTCGGAAGTAGTTGAATACAGGGAAATTCCACATCGGCAATGTGAGACCTACTCATTTCCTCAGATTTGTCATTGTCGACAATGAGGCCATACTTCAAGTTGTGTAGAGCTTGTCTCATCTGCTCAATGGTTTCCCCCATTTGCTTGACAGTTGCCTTCAGGCTTTCAACCTCCTTGTTGTCTAAAGCGCTCGAGTTAGCTCAAAGTATACTTTCCCATAATGAGTTAGACTTCCCGTTTCCTTTGTCGGAAAGAGCCGCTGCGATGAATGAGAAGACCTGCCAAAGAACCGATACCATTGCGAAGGTCGACACGAAGACACTGGTGATGGCAGCCCCCATCGGTTTAAGGCGGGGCACGGTATGGATATAAGACATGACCGGCACATGAGCAACGTCCTGTTGTTCTGCGGTCCAGAGCGTGGTGAGGTTGGAGCTATCTTGACGCGAGGTATTGGCATATGCTGCTCCGAATCCATCTCCACCTTCAAAAAATATACCGGGAATGTACACCGTTGAAATACTTCGGTTGTACATTTCGGCTGACGTATAGATCTGGTTCGGCCGCGAGATGCCCAAATCTAGACGGACGCTATGATACATCGCCTGGAAGAGATTATGAAGAAGTGTGTTGAGACCCGCGAATGAGGTCCCGTCCAACACGCTATCCAGGCCATCTCCCGAAAAGAAATCAGTGTTGTTCGACGTTGGATAAATCCGATCGTTGTCGAGAGCCACAATACGGCCAATGGCTAAGAAACTAACTGGAGCCTCAGTGCACGATGGATAATGGAGGCTGAATATTCCGGTGTTCCATGTCGCGTCGCCATTACCGTGACAATCGCAGCAGGGACGAACGGTAATCGCAACTCCCATTAGATTTTGTGAAACGGAGTCGATTGATCCCTGGGGAACCTGTATACCACTTGCACCATTCAAGGCGAGTACCCTGCAAATTGCATCAGCAAAGTGGCTATCATGATGGTTCACTCAAGTATGCACAGACCACGTGAACCAGGTGTTAACCTGAGGAGGCCAAATGAAAATGGAGGCGGATACAAACAGGAGAGCACACACTAGGTCGCTGTAGAACCCTTTCAAGCTCGTGAATCGAATATTGTCTGCATTTGTCGACAAGATTATAGAATTGATGTCAATTGACAAAATGTAGACAGTCGGCGTCCAGCATGTTATTTGAACCTTGAAACATATTTGACCCTGGTTCGAAAAGAAGTAAACTAGCACCCACCGACGCCTGAATTTGACTGGATAGGGTATTTATGGCGGCATTTATGGTCATAGTAGTCTAGAGTAGGATAAAAGGGGCAGAATAAGCATTGAATGGCTAACTTACAACGTCACAGGAATCAGAAAGCGGATTGTTGTACAGTTGCGGACAATCAAACATGACAACTTTCTAAGCCAGGAGAACGGCTCGTGGGATTGTCTTATTTTGTTGATAATAGCACTTCTAGAATATATTGTGAATTTTCCACGTTGTCAAGTTGGGGAAAAAACTATATAAATGTGTTAATGACCTCTCAAAATTCCGCCGCCCCCCCAAATCTTATGTAATCAACCTCGGAGTACCCGGAAATTGAAGCTCTCGTCGAGGGCTATCATTTGGTGAATGAAAGAAGAAATACTCTCGAGCCGTTTGTCCACAATTTGGGTTTGATGGCATTGATGGGAATGCCGGCTAGCTTCTGGTGCAAGTATCGCTATCGGCAATCACCCAAGACTCTTTCAAGAAGCTAAGGATCAGACATTTCAGTGCTTAGATGCATGCCCCCCAGAGGTCATTCAATGCTTTATTCAATGCTCTTGGCGTTTCATGAGTGCTTACTGAATCGGCCTGACTGGCAGTCTGGCGGCATGGGTTGTTCGAAGGCAGAAGTCCCACAGACAGGTTTCAGAAACAACATTGAAGGATTTTGAAGAGGCTGGTATGCGTAAATAGTGGTTTTGCATGTCTACATAACATATAATTTATGTTGTCGTCATCCCATAGGGCTACAGAGGTATACACAATTTCGTTCAAACCCGTCCAAAATTTCGCCAACCCTTATTTGTCGTGGGAAAATTCTGAAAAATTGGGTTTGGGGGTATTTCATCCTTCTGAATCTGATTCTGAACTCAGATTTGCCAAAATTTCACTCAAAAAAGCAGGATCACATTTGTTGGATTTGATTGTCCGCAACTGTAGTATAAAAAAGAGGTCACGGGTTGGGATGTATCAAATCCATTGTAAGCTCCCGTGATATTGTAGCTGTAGATTGAGCCATTCGGGCGGATAATCTGACCAGGAGTGAGGGTTTGTGGAGAGAATGATCCTGAATAACTGGATTCCTGAAGGATTGATGGCACGAGTCCGCTTAATGGGAGCACTGGGAGCGAAGCATTGGGAGTATAGGTGGCCTCAGTGACAATTGTATACGCGGATAGGGGTACTGCAAAACAATGGATAGCTGTCACAAAGAAAGGTGAACGCGACACACCGTTTATCAAGGCAAGGATAATCGTCGCCACAAGAAAAACCAGAAAGGCAACAGGCGTTGTCCATCGCCACGCGTAAGCTGTAATAGGTCAACAAGCAGTCAAGACCACAGTTTGTCAAGAAAGGCTCACGCCGTGTGGGGGCATAGCCAAGACGATAGTTAACAATTGAGGCGAGAAGATCCTTCACGAGAGGCATGGGGATTGGCGGGAATACGGAAGGATTCGACCATCGCCAAGCAGATTAAATGGGCCGGAACAGAATCTTGATGGTCGCCAAGATGGAAATGGACAGATCCGTATTGAGGCTAGGAATAGCACTACTTCTTTTTATCGTGTCCTCCGCTTTCGGCTTCAGCAGACAGGACTCCGGCGGCACCGAGGCTAACCAGAATAACATCTGCACGAGAAAGTCGCAATGCTGACGCCCTGGCATGAGCCCTGACTAGGGCCTACTCCGGGAGATAGTACCAATATCGCACGGGTCCAAAGCCTGATTGATTGTGGGTATCGTCCACGAAAATATTTCACGAAGTATTTCTGGTGGCATCCTCCGAAGTGGAGAGAAGATGGCGCTATTCCTCCTCTGGTAGCTGAAGAGGGATGCGTGTTCGGCCTCCAACTGTTGCAGTTTTCCCGGAGCTTTGATACCTCATCGGCCAAGGGTCCATCGGTTTTCGAAACGATCGATTGGACGAAAGTCAATTCCGATACCTCGGGTGGCTGGTTGCTGTCCAATAGTGCGTAGTGCCGTGTTCTAGGGGCAAATATTGCTGGCCACTTGTATGTCGGTACAGTCCCCGTGTGTTCCTCAATGGGACCGCCGTGGGTTATACATTTCCTTCCTTCCTTCCTTCCTGATACGTCGGATTCTTCTTCCCTCGATCGTGGGCCCTTGGAAGGAGCGCCGCATTCGGAGCATCGACTCGAGAACGCAGACATAGGCTGCTGGCAGGCTCCAGAGTCAATACAGGATGCACCGAGGAGAATAGACGAAACTTACACGAGAACGAGATATTCGTGACCGTTGAAAAGGAGGATCCATAACTCAAGACGAAGTCGAGGAAGTAGAAAGAAAGTGAAGAAGTGTCACCAAGTCACAGTCACCCTCTCGGACCGGAACCGAAGTTGAACTCAGAATTTCTGAAAAGCTTCAACCATGGAACTGAGCGAGCCGAGTGAATAAATGACTCGGAATTCTCAATGCCTTGGGGCTAGTACGGCTGTAGATTTCTTGCCACAATCATAAGCAACCGGCAGGTCAGGGTGTTTGCCGAGTTTGACAAAGAGATTTAGTTACGAACACGACGAGATTCAATTTCTTGTGGCCAAGTAACTGCCAAATTCACAAGATCGACGCTGCCACTCCCATGTTTACTGCCTGCCCAAGTGATTTTTAGCGGCGTCGAGCTTTTTCTGCCGTTTCACATATTTATCAGTTTCCTGCAGTCACCCAGAAGAAAATACGCACGAGGACAATCTCCCGCAAGGACAGTCGCTCCAAGGCTCGCAGCTAATCCTTCAAAAGTAGACATATGGAGCATATACCACAGGTTGTAAGCCGCAATCTGATCGTCGGCGCACAGATATGAGAGGAGATCGATGTAAGACGCCTCGCCATCACAGATGCTCTGAAAGCGCATCGTCTCTGCGTAACTGTAGTAATGTGCCGGGCGCTGATTCGGGAGCACGAATTTCACAGGCTGTCCGCGATATGTATATTCCAACGAATCGTGATGCATGGAATACATCGTCAGCGTGTCGTTGAACGCGTTGTTGGGATTGTCTCCGACTGGCACGACTCCTGAGCGAGTCGCACCGGGGACGTTGTTGGTGCCCGTGAAGTTGGTCGCCGGTATGTCGCCCTGGTTGGTTGATCGGTTTAGCGAGAGTGCTGCAGCAATTAACCACGCGGCACTACTTACATACCACTTGATATCAAAAAAGGACTTAGTGATGTTTGTGAATTGGTGAAGAGGCGCATTATAAATGTAGCTATTGTGGACGAAGCCCACTTGTGAATCTTTTGGGCAGTGGATGTCGTTGGGTACATAATGCATGGAGCCATTAGCGTGGGCATTGGAAATCAAGCCGAGGAGCAAGACGCCGATTGCTCTAGAGAGGAGAGTGGTGAGCATGGGAATGGGTTGGGAAGTCGCCACCGTCGACTCGTATTTATGGATTCTTCGATGGCACAATCGTTCGATTCTCGTCAATGGACCCCACGTGAAGAAGAGCCGAACAGCCCTTAATCCAGACGACTATATGGCAAGCAATGGCCATCCGCGGTTCTGATGGAGCCGAGCAATTTAGCGGTGAGGATCAGGGCGAGAATTCAATAGATAGGCGGACTTTGTGAAATGGGCTACCGTGGAAGGACGAGTAGGCCGATAGGGCGGCCCGAAGCACACATGAGCGAACCCGAAGGATGCGTGGTAGCAGACGAAGCCATTTCACTGCCGTTGAAAAATTAGACTCGCCGGATGGGAACGAAACAGCAGAATCGTGACAGTATCGCCGAGATAGAGTGGACTTTTTAACACTCAAAAATGAAAAACTGGTTGAATTTGCTGCTATCAAAATATCAATGCATGAAATCTGGAATCGCTCCTGCCGTTTGTTGTCGTCCTGTTCTTTGTTGCAGATATTTCTCTGCCCCCCAACAGATCAAGAAACATCACACAGGCGTCATTGAGGGGTCTACTCATAAGGACACCAGTGCCCCAAGTTTCGCCGCCACTATTTCAAAAGTCGACATATGAAGCGTGTACCAAAGATCGTAGGTTTCGATTTGGTGATCGGAATAAACACGTGAGAGGACATCGATGTACGTTGCCTTTCTGCCGCAGATGCTCTCGAAGCGCGTCCTGTCGATAGTTTGATCAAAGACGGTACGGTGCGAGAACGATGAAGGAGGTATACGGGATACTCACATAGTACGACATGCTGAAAAAGTTAAAACGACCCGACGACGTTTGTGAAAAACAGTGAAATCGTGCAACGGATCGATGTAGGCGTAGGTGTTGTGCACAAAACTGACGTGCAAATCCTTGGAGTAATGTATGTCGTTGGCTAGGTGGTTGTAATGCTCATCGCGATAGGCCTGGGCGGAAATTGAGCATGAGAAGGCCCCGCATAGACTATTCAAGAGGAAGTGAAGCTCATGGTGGTTTCGAGGAGAGATGAGTCCTCACCGTTCTTTGTTTATGTAGCGGTGACTAATGATTGAATTTGCGTCAGCTAGTAGAACCGAACCGAACGGCTCTGCGAGTGGGTTTCACGACGCAGTGCCCGAGAATGGCTAGGGTTAGCTTTTCGGAGATATAGTCCCGATCAGTCGACGTGGCTTCCAATCGGATTGACTCAGAGCTCATCTTCAGCGCTGAGAAAAGGAGTACAATAATGATGCTACTACATTTCCGCTCAACTTCAAATGAACGTGCGAAGAGGCCGTTGATAGTTATTTGGCCCTTCGCTGAGCTCACTAAGGTCCGGGTAGAACGGCACCAGCGTGTCTGGAGTCTGCGGCGCCGAGGTACAGCGTGTTGGGCGTCCATACACCTCCTGCCTCCCCCGTGCCTGCTTCCGCTACTTCTCTTTCTCTTTCTCCTTCCTTCCCGCCCCACCAGGTGACCAACGCCTCCAACTGAACCCGGCCACCTCACCGTCTTCGAGTAGAATGTTCCCTGTTGACCCTGCTGCTCCCATCCCTCGACACCCTTGTACTTACCCTTGTCGCCTGTCATATGATGCGTAACGAGTGCACTCCCCCCTTGCGGCATTTGGGTTGGGCATCACAATCGTGCGCGCCGTCCCCGAGTGGGACAAGGTCCCGCTGCCGCTTGATGTACCACTGTTGCGGTTGAGTGCACGCGGGGCCGAGATGGGCGACATTGTGCGCAAGTTGGCGAGCAAGTACGAGAACGAGGAGTGGGAGTCGTAGCCGCCAGAGTCGTACCTGCTACTTTGATGATGCCTCGGAGCATGTAGCGCAGATTCGGCCCCAGCCCGACAGCCCAGTCCGGTCCGGAGGGAATGGTGCCGCGACTACGACGTCGTGGATATGTATGTTCGTCTTGACGAGGACGATCTTCCATCTCGATTCGGCCCTAGTCCTAACTGAGGGTAACACCCACGAAAATATTTCACGGCCTAGCGACATTCGTGAAGGAAGGAGAAAGCGTGACGCTGTCGTCGTAACCACACTTACACCGTGACCTCGGTCCACCGGAGCGGAATCCGAAGTTGAAGTTATGTTCACAGCGGCTACATGATGAGGTGGGCACGCACCAAGTGTTTAACTCAAATCCCGGGACAGAACCGACAACAATGCCAAGGGTCGCAGGCCTTCTGACCATAAATACAGTTGTATTTTACCTGGGGATCGGTTGAATTTATAAAGTTGGCACATGCTAAATAGCGAAGATGTCGGCACTGAAAATAACTACTAGGAGTTTACACGAATAGATAATGTAGCAGATTGTACATCAGTATGCACTAGTAGCAGTCCGCTCAAGCCCGAGTCCAGTTTGCGGGCTTGTTCTATGTGGTATCAGACCGCATTTGTCGGACAGAAAGATGGTGGTCATACATCTGAGTATGTTTTGTTATGCGCCCCCGAGTAACGCCTCATCAAAGCTACCTCGTCGTGGGATTTTTTTCCAAGAATCTGTCGAAGTAGTTCAATGCATCGAAGTTCTAATGCATCGGGAATGTGAGACCTACTCATATCCTCAGATTCATCATCGTCGGCAATGAGGCCATATTTCAAGTTGTGTAACGCTTGTCTCATCTGCTCGACAGTTTCTCCCATTTGCTCGACGGTTGCCCTCAGGCTTTCAACCTCCTTGTTATCTAAAGCACTCAAGTTAGCTCAAAGTATACTTCGCAAGAGTGACAATAGACTTTCCGCTTCCACCACCAGAAAGGGCCCCCGCGATGAAAGAGAAGGCATGCCAAAGGACAGAGACCATTGCAAAGGTTGACACGAAGACACTGGTGATGGCAGCCCCCAGCGGTTTGAGGCGGGGCACGGTACGGATATAAGACATGACCGGCACACGAACAACATCCTGTTGTTCCGCGGTCCAAAGCGTGGTGAGGTTGGAGCTATTTTGACGCGAGGTATTGGCATATGCTACTCCGGATATACCTCCACCTTCGAGAAATACACCGGGAATGTACACCGTTGAAATACTTCGGTTGTACATTTCGGCCGACGTATAGATCTGGTTCGGCTGCGAGATGCCTAAATCCAGACGGACGCTATGATACATCGCCTGGAAGAAATTACGAAGAAGTGTGTCGAGACCCGCGAATGAGGTCCTGTCGAGCAGGTTATACGGGTCATCTTCCAAAAAGAAATCGGTGTTGTTCGACGATGAAATTATCGGCTCATTGTCGAGAAACACAATGACATCGCCAACGGCGAAGAAACTAACCGGAGCCTCAGTGCACGGTGGATAATGGAGGCTGAATATTCCGGTATTCCACGTCGCATCGCCATTACCATGACAATCACAGCACGGACGAACGGTTATCTCAAATCCCGTTAGATTACCTGGACTACCACCAGATGATCCATGGGGAACCTGTACACCAGGTACATTTTCATTCGCGGCGAATCCCCTGCAAATTGCGTCATGGCTATCATGATGGTTTACTCAAGTATGCACAGACCAGGTGACCCAGGTGTAGCTCTGAAGAGACCAAATGAAAACAGAGGCGGATGCAAACAAGAGAGCACACACTAGGTCACGGAGGAACCCGTTCAAGTTCGTGATTCGAATATCGTCTGTATCTGTCGAGAATATAGAATTGAGGTCAGTTGACAAAATGTAGACGGTCGGCGTCCAGCATGTTATTTTAGCCTTGAAACCTATTTGACACTGGTCCAAAAAGAAGTGAACTAACACCCACCGACGCCTGAATTTGATCAGATTGGGCAAATATGGTCATAGTAGTCTAGAGTAGGATAAAAGGGGCAGATTACGCGTCGAACGGCTGACTTACAACGTCACAGGAAGTAGAAAGCGGATTGTTGAAGTAAAGAAAAGAGGGCACGGGTTGGGAAGTGTCGAATCCATTGTAAGCCCCCGTGATATTGTAGCTGTAGATTGAGCCATTTGGGCGGATGATTTGACCAGTGCTGAGGGTTTGTGGGGAAAACGATTCTGAGTAGCTGGATTCCTGGAGAATTGACGGCACGAGAGCGCTTAGTGGGAGCGCTGGGAGCGAAGCATTGGGAGTATATGTGACTTCGGAGACAATTGTGTATGCGGATAGAGGTACTGCAAACCGATGATGGATACTAGTTGTCACACAGAGAGGCGAATGCGATGCACCGTTTATCAAGGTAAGGATAATCGTCGCCACAAGAAAAACCACAAAGGCAACAGGCGTAGTCCATCGCCACGCGTAAGCTGTAACAAGTCAACAAGCACCCAACACCGCAGAGTTTGTCGAGGAAGGCTCACGCCGGGTGGGAGAATACCCGAGACGATAATTGACAATTGAAGCCAGAAGACCCTTCACGAGAGGCATGGGGGTATGTGGGGAATACAGAAGGATTCGACCATCGCCAAGCAGATTAAATGAACCTCAGAAATCAGAACAGAATCTTGATGATCGCCCAGATGGAGATGGGCAGATTCCATGTTGAGGCTAGAAATAGCACTCATTCTTTTTATTGCGTCCTCCACTTTCGGCTTCAGCAGACAGGACTCCGGCGGCACCGAGGCTAACCCATAAAAACATTTTGCGAGAAAGTCGCAGCGTTAACGCTTTGGTATGAGCCCTGATCAAGGTCGATGCCGGGAGGCGGCGGACACCGCACGAGAAGCACCAAGATGGAAGCGCAGCGCCATAGTAATACAATTGGAAGACGAAGATAATGAATAAGTCATATCATCGCAAGTTAGACCGTGTGGCAGCTGCGAGCCGGGTGCCGACTCGGAAATGTTTGAATTTCTTCCTCCAGAACGCTCATTGGTGGAATACAGAATTCGAAGCCTTCGACCGTCGTCAAGGAGATTACTTGAAATGGGCCTCAGAATGCGGAATAGAATCTTGACGATCGCTGATGGAGATGGATAGACTCTGTGTCGAGGCTAGGACTCCGGAATAGCACTACTGTACTTCTTTATTGCGTCCTCCACTTTCGGCTTCAGCAGACAGGACTCCTGCGGCACTGAGGCTAACCAGAATAACATTGCACGAGATATTGGCAGTGTTGACGCCCTGGCATGAGCCTTGAGCAACCGGGAGGCGGTGGCCATCGCACCAGATGGAAGCGCCACGCCGTAGTAATCCTGTTGGACGACAAAGATGGTAACAAAAGATCCAATCCCTCCTGACGGAGTGCATAGAGATTGAAAAACGTTGCGGAATCTGGTTGGGGTCCGTCAGTTATGAGCAGTGCGGCGGCAGCTATGAGGACGCAATGCTCTGCTGTCCACCGGGATTTCAATATCTCAAGATCCACCCCGTAATCGAGATAATTTTGTCTTGGCACCCAAAGATAAATGCGGTGCGACCGTTGTGCTCCCTGAGAGATTGGAAACAGTAAGGGTCGCCAGCAAAGCATTGATCTTTGCCGCGGCGTCGTCCTCATTGTTGATAATTACGAGCTCGCAGATGGAAGGGCAGCTTCGCAAAATTTAGGCCGCTGTATGAGCTACTATTTCGGACCAGGTACTTGGCCACCCTACCTAGTTGGCCACTTGAGAGCTCGAGAGTCAGGGGTTGATCATTATGATTGGGCATAATGTACAAACAAACTGCGACCCCCAACGAATCTTCAGACCAAATTTTAGCCGAAAGTGATCGGTTGATCGACAGCTACGGCCTCGCGGATCGGGATCCGAAGCGTGAGGACATCAATTTCTTGACGTCAGACAGCTTGCCTCACTCAGTGTTGCGGTGACCCCGGGTCATGACCCCTGGTCAAGAGACAAGGGTCGGCTCCCTTCGAGTTGACCTGACCTGACCCAGGGTCACCCCTGGGGTCAAGTCACCGGAGCGATTTTTTATTTGCAGTAGAATACAGAATGTACGCTAGTACTACTCATCGTCAATGATAATTTCGTCAGACCCACGGTGTCCGGGGCCATCCTCCTCAAAATCGGCCATTATGTTGTTCAAATCCGGCGTTCCATCCACCTGGTAGGACAGCAACGACCCGCCCCACGTTGAAACAGTGTTGATTGAAGCTTCGGTAAAGATCTTGTTGAGCTCGTAGAGCTCCTCAGTGCCAAAGTGGAGTCGAATGGCTGGCCGACGGATGGCCTGCGCAATTTCGGGCTCAGGGGAGTCATCCTCGCCTGCATCCCCATCATCCGGGAGCTCATTGAGACAATGCGTCAGTTCCGCAACGTTCCCGTTGGCGGGCTCATCTTCATCGTCTGGAATGAGGTTGTCGGCGCCTGATTTGACGTCGGCCCGGAGCTGAATGAAGGGAACGTGGCGGCGCTTGCGTTGCTTTGAGGACGGGAAAGTCTCGAGAATGTGGCGCTGGACGATGAGAGACTTGTGCGCACGCTCCGGGTTGAGGAGATTACGTGTTTTGTCGCTATATGTTCGTCCGAGAACACTGAACGCTCGCTCATTGCCCCCGAGTTGGCTATCATTGCGAGAATGTGCTTTGCCATCAGTGCCAGCTCGCCCTTAACCCCGCGCCAAATTGAGTTCATAAGAACGACTGTGTCCTGTTTCAAAGTCAATGAAAAATTATTGATGAGGGACAGAAACATACCTCGTTCTTGAACATATGTTTAAACTCATTCAGCGCCATTTTCTCGCTCGTATACCGTCCCGTCCCGTCATAGTAATCGAGATATTGCTCAAAAGAGCACCGAAGGGACAGCCGAGTCTTCATCAATTTTGAATATCCGAGCATACACACGCTTCACAACGTGGTACAGCCCGATGCGGCTCAGAGAGTGGATTTCATCGTTGAAGAAGAATGCGCGGAGAAACGGATTGAAGAAGACCGCCAGGATGTAGAAATCCTGATCGTGTTTTAACGCCTTCCAGCGCTTGGCAAGGCTAGTGCAAATGACGGCATTGTGGGCGGCACAGTCAAAGGTTTTGTTATCAGTCGAGTACCGGTAATGCAAGATGGCGAGGGTGATGAGGACATGGTCGAGGCGAGTATTGGCTCCTTGAGTGACATTTGACGCGACTGCAAGTGGCGTAAGATACCGTGATAACCTGCCGGACAGATAAGCACACCAATTAAAGAAGTAAACCAAGAACGCACCGATGTACACCTGTCCAAAATGGGCCCATCTTCCCCGAGTCGATTAGTGCTATAACCTCGGCAGCTTTTTCCCGTGCCTCTTCGTCATCCCCACCCGCGCTCTCTAGATCCTCCCCACGGTGATTTATCAAATCCAAAAGTGCACCTTGTAGCTCAGCAAGACGCCGCACGGACAGCGCGTGAGTGCCCCATCGTGTGATACCTGCACGCACAAATCGCTTCAGCCGCTCCCACTTCTGCCCGGGCGGCCGCTTCTCATTGATAGCCTGCTGCTCCTCAAGGAGCATAAGAAGAGCACGCTTATGAGATGAAAACCAATTGATGATCTTGAGGCAGTTGGCAAGTATTGCCGTGACGTCCGAGCAGCCGATATATTCTTTGACAACGAGATTAATCTAGAGCAGTGGTGTTAATTTGAGAGCGAGCTGAGCCACCTTCGACACGTACCTGGTGAGCCCAGCAAGGAATTGTGAGTATCCAGGGCATGAGATTGAGCAAGAGCGGACGCAAACCCCGCGAATCGCCGCCAGAGTCGCAGCAAAAGCAACAAGGGTGACACACAGTACTGTGGTGAGATACACAATGTCTGCCATGACGTGGGTGAGCAGATTCACGGACGTCTTTCTCTCCTTCGTTGTGATGTGAAGCTTAATTGGAATCTCCTGAACATAAAATAAGCATGCATTGCCAAGCGGAAGCTGAACTATCTAAAACTCACCTTTCCTTTGACATTACAGGAAACCTGCTGAACCGCATCGTGCTTGGTGCTCCAGCCATCGACAGAAGCCGTCGCAAGTTCACCCTTCATCTCGGACGTTCGACCGGCTTCGATGGAGAGCACCTCGGAGTCTAAAATGCGCCCAGAAAGTGCATCACGCCCAGGGGTGTGTGCCCCGGGCACCCACTTCTCAAAAAAGTGGCGCACAAAGGGATGCTCGACGGAGTTAAAGGATGCATTGAGGGAGGTCCATAATTTGAGGATGTCCGTTTCAAAATCTTCCTGGTGATCTTTCCTGAAGCGCTTGGCCCCGGCTACCAACTCGAACGTCGCCTGTCGTTTATTACTTTTGACGACAGCCTGGGACGTTGTGGCTGTCGCCGATGTTGTGTCGTTATCGGAACCGGACTCGTCCCTCTCCGCGGCCTCGAGCTTCTGCTTCCACTTGATATCAACGGAGTCACACTCGCGAATGTGCTTGCTGAGATATTTCATTTTGCCGCACAAGGGCTTCACGGCATTTTTTGCTGAGCGGAGCTGAGATGACAGGTCAAATATAAACCGTGGGACGCACCAAGCTCATGAAGTTTGTCCCCCGGTAAAGCATCTCGAGGCTGTATTGCTCCGCGACGGATCTTTTCGGCCTGCTCTTCCTTCAGCCTCGCTTCCTCCAGTGCGACTTCTCCGCGGCATCGAGCTTCTTTGTGATGCTTGTCGTTCTGATAGAGTTTCCCCTTCCAGAAAGCCCCCCAACGCCAGTCCTCCACTCCAGATTTCTTCTTGGGCTTGGATGCCATAACTTAAGACGCGTCGCGACGCGCTGTGAGGTGGACGTAAAAATGGACGTAAAAAAGATTGATTGAGTGATGGAACACGTGCTACTAGCTAATTGGGCGCTTGACCCGACCTGACCTCCCGAGCCCGAGTTGACTGACCTGACCTGACCACTTGACCCAGGGGTCAGGTCAAGGACCTGACTTGACCTTCGCAACACTGGCCCTCACTTGCCATCGCTATTTCTCAACCAGTTCTTCACCAATCCACGACCTTTGGGGCTCGTTCTGATCTCCCGATGCTGGGCATCTCTCTGTAATGCTATCCGATGGCAATGGGCAGGAATGCTGTTTGTAAAGCACTCGGAAATGCACGACTGCTTTTTTAGGTCAGTCATGCTGGCCACCGTCGCGGTACATGACACACCCATGCTATTGGTCTGAAACCAGACACTGGACTTTTTACTATATGATACTTCATTCTGAGAGGGATTTTGAAAATTTATTCATTCATTTCTGATCGCTCTGCAGGCTATCATCTCAAATCATCCAATTTCAGTCTCGCTAATAGTCGGATTTTTTGAGGGAGTTGCCAACATCTTGGAATAGAGTTGGGCATCCAGGTACATCTCAGTACTTCCCATTAGGTAGCCTGGATCTTAATTTGACCCATCTCGGCTTTTTTCTGAGTTGCAGACCCTCGTTCATCTCACAGCCCTAGTTTTGAGAGTTTTCCCTCGGTCAGAAGCGAGTAGTCCGACCATTTCTATACCTCATACCCACACCAAAACTATTTTAAATAGTAAATATAGTCTCTATCTATCATGACAAATGCAGGCTACTGCCACTTGAGAGCGCAACACATAATTTGGTGGGGTGGCCAACTACCCTGTTATTTGGCCATGTTGGACTGCCCGTCAAAATAAATTCACTACGGACTCAAATCCTTGAATATGTTGGTGCATTTGTACTCAAAATCTTTGTAGGATGTGTGCTCTCATTCTCACATAGTTTGGGTGGGGGCAGGTCCCCGGAAAAGAGAAGGCTGGGGCATGAATGCTTAGGTGGCCAACTTCCTGGTCGTAAATAGTATAGGGGAAAGAAGGTAGAACCTCCGAAGGGAACACGAAGAGCGATCGAGAAGATAATGTATAAGCGAGTGAAGCGCTGGATGTTGTGACCCATTAATTGCGAGTTCCTCCAAAGCGTGAAGCCTAAGGTACCTCAAGACTAGGACATGAGAGACGTATGGACGCGGAGGCGTAGCAAGTCGATGGCTTCGCCGGAATATTGCCAATGTCAAAATCAATGTAGATGCGAGCTTCAATCAGGTTCGGTGCTTGCTTCAATATAAGCTGATGCTGTTCCCACGGCAGTCCAACTGGTAGCGGGTGAGCTGATGTCCCGGGAGTAGAATCGGTACATGGCAGAGGTTGCTTTGTCGCATGGGGAGTTTCTGGACCGCAAGAGGAAAAAAAATAAGAGCCAGGCGTCATTAAGAAATGTACGCACAAGGACAATTTCCCGCAATTACCGGCGCGCCGAGGTTCACCGCCATTAGCTCAAAAGTCGACATATGAAGCGTAGGTTTCGATTTGGCGGTTAGAACAAACATGAAAAAGAACATCGATGTACGTCGCCTTCCCACCGCAGATGCTCTTCCAGCGAATTGTTTGAATGTAGCCGTCGAATGTGACTGGGCCCGGGCCCTTTCGGTGGGGGCGAGAAGAATACCAACGCATGCATATACGGGGGCTCAGTAACCATGGTGAGCGTTTCGTCAAATATGGCTCCGTATAAGGGCCACAGCGGGTCGTGCCGGGGACGTTGTCAATGCCGGTAGTGTTGTTCACGACGGTCGATAGGTATGATCAGGGACAATACGATGAGAGAGGGATATGTGGTACTCATGTTTGTGAAATCGTGCAGCGGGGCGTTGTACATGTAGGTGTTGTGGATGAAGCTGACGTGCGATTCCTTGCGGCAATGGATATCGGTGGGTAGGTGATTGTGATTTTCATCATGATGAGCACGGGCATTTATTGAGTACAGGAGGGCCGCGAATAAGCTCTTGGGGAGAAGCGAATAATGAATAGATTTGCCGTCGACTAGTAGAGCCGAACCGAATGCCAAGAACGGCCAGGATTTTCTTATGGAGATATAACCACGTTGAGGTCCCAGATGAAGGTTCGATGAAGCTTCCGAGATTGAGCGTTGTGCGCAAGAGCTTTGAGCGAAGTACCCATGTTTTTCGGTCGGGAACGTTTTGCTTCCGGTGCATAGAAGCTCGTGATTATTTTTGAAACGCAGGTGCCTGTACTAGCAGTTTGGAGGGAGAAGAGAGCAAGGATGCCGATGTTGTCGAGGGAAGAGGAGAAGAAATACTTGATGGCATCAAAACCAACCAACCTGACGTAATAGACTGTGACCAATGCTCGGCGCTTGACCACATCCTCTGAACATGCGCTTTGGATAAGTACTCCTTCTACTGCCCTCCATCCACCGCCGCCTATAGACAGATTCCCCCGTCGACAAACTTGGTTCTTTCAATCCCGCGGGCTCTTTTTGCCTCGATCATCCGAACGACAGAGGAGTAAAGATAATTCATGGATAGCAGACGACAACAAACTGTAAGTAGGGTCACATGTAATGGAGACACATGGAATACAACCACAGTAACCGAGGAAAATTGACGGCTTAAGACGGAAGATAGACCTAGTCAGAGCAGCCTGACGTTTTATATTCGAATGCGGCTATACCCTTCTCAATAACGTGAGTGTCCCAGCTTTATTACAAGTCTGTAATGCTCACATGGATGCTTCCTGGTGCATATTGCTGGGGTGACTACTGATGCGAAGCGACGACGAGCGGCGTGTGAATGACCTACCTATTCGGAATAAACACATAAAAAATCAATTCTTGGATGACTCACGCGTAGACGAAAAAACGACATTGTCGAGGATCTCGTGGCATTCTTTTATGCGTTTAGAGATGTGACGACGGCGTTCAGCCTGAATGGTGCGCTAAAAATGTTTTGAATAATTCATACCCATCACACCAGGCCTTCACTCGCCAAGGTCGACTTATGGATGTCCTTAACCTCCTTTGCGCACTGGTTAATGCTCTTGATGATTTCTTTCAAGTCCTGCAGATATGCAACAAATTCCCTCCATGTCGTGACGTTGGGCGTTTCTAATAGTTGGTCTCAAAGCTTGGACATTGATATTTGTGCCCTGGAAGGCGAAATTTCTATTCAAGTGCATTGGTGACGACAGGACGAACTTACTTGAACAGACGACTCGTCTCTTCGATCAACTCTACGTGGTTCCTCGCGCATTTATCTTTTGCGCCGTTCAACGTTTCCTCCGCGACTTTGACTGCGTCTTCGACTTGACCAAGCTGGTGTGAGGGCCATTAGCGATTCGCAACATACACAGTCAACGATGCCGAGCCAAGGCCCAAAAGAATACAGCGGTTCTCCGGCAGGAGAGATAGCGCCCCAAATATTATCCAGGTAGAGACGGTTTCGCACATATCTCAAGGGATTGAGTGCAAGAGAGTGAGGAACAAAGGGTCGGGCACGTCTCAACAGACAAAACGCATACCATATCCTTCTTATATACACCGTGACCTTGCCCGCCCACCGGAGCGGAATCCGAAGTTGAAGTTGAGTTCACCCCAGCTACTAGCATGGCGAGGTGGGCATGCACCAAGTATTTTGCTCAATCCTGGGACAGAACCGATACAATGCCATGCGGTCGCAAGCCTTCTGAAGATAAATACAATTGTGTATTTTATCTTGACTTTGTCTGGTTAAAGCTGGCACACGGTACGCTAAGTAGCTGAGATGTCGGCACATGCGAATAAATAATGTAGCATACTGTACATCTGTAATTAACAGTCCGTTCAAACCCGGAGTCCAGTTTGGTTCGCTCTGCGTGGTGTCAGACCGCATTTGTCTAACCGTACGGGATAGAAAAATGGGGGTCAGGCAGCCGAGTACGTTTTATTGTGCCCGGCCCACGAATGACGCCGCGTCAAGGCTACTTCGTCGTGGAATGTTTTTAAAGGATCTGTCAAAGTAGTTGAGTGCATGGAAGCTTCACATCCCGAGTGTGGGACTTACTCATATCCTCAGATTCTTCATCGTCGACAACGAGGCCGTACTTGTCTAGAGCTCGTCTCATTTTCTCGAAGGTTGCCCCCATTTGCTCGATGGTTGCCCCCAGACTTTCAACCTCCTTGTCTGAAGGACTGGAATTAGCTGGAAGTATAATTCGCAACAATGACGATGGACTTTCCACCTCCGCCACCAGAAAGGGCTGCCGCGATGAAAGAGAAGGCATGCCAAAGGACAGAAACCATTGCAAAGGTCGACACGAAGACGCTGGTGATTTGAGGCGGGGCACGGTACGGATATAAGACATGACCGGCACACGAACAACGTCCTGTTGTTCTGCGGTCCAAAGCGTGGTGAGGTTGGAGCTATCTCGACGCGAGGTATTGGCAAATGCGTCCAAGTCGTAGGGCACGCCTTCGTAAAATATGCCTGGAATGTACACCGTTGAAATACTTCAGTTGTACATTTCGGCCGACGTATAGATCTGGTTCGGCTGCGAGATGCCTAAATCCAGACGGACGCTATGATACATCGCCTGGAAGAGATTATGAAGAAGTGTGTTGAGACCCGCGAATGAGGTCCCGTCCAACAGGTCGCCTGACCAAAAGAAAGCAGTGTCATTCGACGGTAAAATAATCGGAACGTTTTTGAAAGACACATCCCCTCCAAGAGACAGAAAAATAGTCGGAGCCTCAGTGCACGGTGGATAATGGAGGCTGAATATTCCGGTGTTCCACGTCGCATCGTCATTACCGTGACAATCACAGCACGGACGAACGGTAATCTCAAATTCCGTTAGATTCATTTGTATACCACCAACTGTTCCATGGGGAACCTGTACACCAAGTAGAGCGCTTGTTCCATTCGCGGTCTTTTGCCTACAAATTGCGTCAGTAACGTGGCTATCATGATGGTTCACTCAAGTATGTACAGACCACGCAGTCCAGGCTTCAATCTGAAAAGGCCAAATGAAAACTGGGAGCGGATACAAACAAAGCAGCACGCACTAGGTCGTTATAGAACCCCCACAAGCTCGTGAATTGAATATCGCTTGTACCCGCCGACGAGGATACAGAATTAAGGTCAAATGACAATACGTAGATGGTCGGCGTCCAGCAGGTTATTTGAACCTTGAAATCGATTAAGACCCTAGCCCAAAGAGAAGCAAACTAACACCCACCAATCCCTGAATTTGGCCCAACTCTTGGGCATGTATTGCCATATTAGTCTGAAGTAGGATTTAAGCCGTATATACGCATCGAATGGCCGACTTACAACGTCACAGGAATCAGATAGCGGATTGTTGTAGTACAAAAAAAGAGGTCACGGGTTGGGAAGTGTCGAATCCATTGTAAGCCCTCGTGATATTGTAGCTGAAGAGCGAGCCATTCGGGCGGATAATCTGACCAGGGGTGAGGGTTTGTGGAGAGAATGATTCTGAATAGCTGGATTCCTGGAGGATTGATGGCACAAGTCTGCTTAATGGGAGCGCCGGGAGCGAAGCATTGGGGGTAAAGGTGACTTCAGTGACAATTGTGTACGCAGATAGAGGTACTACAAACGATAATGGATAGTTGCCCCAATGAAAGGTGAATGCGACACACCGTTTATCAAGGCAAGGATAATCGTCGCCACAAGAAAAACCAGAAAGGCAACAGGTGTAGTCCATCGCCACGCGTAAGCTGTAACAAGTCAACAAACAGTCAAGACTGAAGAGTTTGTCGAGAAAGACTCACGCCGTGTGGGGGCATAGCCGAGACGATAGTTGACAATCGAGTCCAAAAGATCCTTCACGAGAGGCATGGGGGGGGGATACAGAAGCCGTCGACCATCGTCAAGCAGATTAAATGGGCTTCAGGAAACTGTATAGGATCCGGACGATCACTCAGATGCAGTGCCGAGGCCAGGAATAGCACCATTTCTGTTTATTGTGTCCTCCACTATCGGCTTCAGCAGACAGGACTCCGGCGGCACCGGCGAGGCTAAGTAACCAGAAAAACATTTTACGCGAGAAAGTTGCAGCGTTGGCGCCTTGGTATGAGCCCTGATCAAGGTCTATGCCGGGAGGCGGCGGACGCCGCACGAGAAGCACCAAGATGGAAGCGCAGCGCCGTAGTAATCCAATTGGAAGACGAAGATAGTGGATTAGTCGCAAGTCGGGCTGGAGTGTGGCAGCTGCGAGTGCTGCGAGCCGGGTGCCGACTCGGCAATGTTTGAATTTCTTCCTCCAAAACGATCATTGGGAGAATACAGAATTTGAAGCCTTCGACCATCGTCAAGCTGATTACTTGAAATGAGCCTCAGAATGTGGAATAGAATCTTGACGATCGCCCAGATGGAGATGGACAGATTCCGTGTCGAGGCTAGGAATAGCACTGCTTCTTTTTCATTGCGTCCTCCATTTTCGGCTTCAGCAGACT
This sequence comes from Mycena venus, assembly GCA_014462655.1. Lineage (NCBI taxonomy): Eukaryota > Fungi > Basidiomycota > Agaricomycetes > Agaricales > Mycenaceae > Glaucomycena > Glaucomycena venus. The sequence goes on along the minus strand of JACAZI010000007.1, from coordinate 3,710,796 downwards.
CCGGCGGCACTGAGGCTAACCAGAATAACATTGCGCGAGATATTCGCAGTGTGACGCACTGGCACGAGCCTTGAGCAACCGGGAGGCGTGGCCACCGCACCAGATGGAAGTGCCACGCCATAGTACCTGTTGGACGACAAAGATACCGTATCATTACATTCAATTCGGAAGTCACGCGTCACGCACCCCCTTATCGGTATGTATCAAAATTTGGTCAGTGTCACAGGTCACGGCGAACTCTGTCGAATCCCCAAACTGTCACGCAGGGCTCAAAATTACCCGAAAATGGTAAAAAAGGCAAAAGAATCGCTTTAAATATCGAAATTTTTGGTGGTGTCACGCAAAAATTCGGTCGCTATCGAAATATCGAATTGCTCGTACCCTGTCATGCGTCACGCCCCGTATCGAATTAAATGTAATGATACGGTAGTACAGCATCGCAAATCAGGCCGTGCGGTAGCTGCGAGCCGGGTGCCGACTCGGCAACTGCAAGCCCTGTTCGAATTTCTTTTTCCCAAACATCCAGATGCTTTTCATCTCCTCTACCAGAAAGAGACACTGCGTTACAAAATAAAATATACGCCAGGGTCGAAAAGCCCTTTGGGTGAGTATGCTGACCATTTCGCTAGGTATTTAAAGAGAACAAAAAGTCGTGTTCGTCCGAACGGCGAACCCGTTATACACTGGTATACCTACTGAGAATAAGCTCGTACTGGAATATAGATAGGACGGATCGACGTAATAACTTACAGCATAGATAATTTGACTGGAAGTAAGTCGTCGACTTCAGATGATCAGATCCACGTTCCTCTGAAATTCCAACTTTTCATCTCATTATCCGCCTCTTCTCCCTCCAGTAACAAAAGATCCATCCCCTCCTGACGGAGTGCATGCAAATTGGAAAATGTTGTGGAGTCTGGTTGGGGTCCGTCGGTTATGAGCAGTGCGGCGGCTATGAGGCGCAATGCTCTGCTATCCACTGGGATTTCAAGATCCACCCTGTAATTGAGATAATTTTGTCTTGACACCCGAAGATAAATGCGGCGCGACTGTTGTGCTCCCTGAGATTGGAAACAGTAAGGGTCGCCAGCAAAGCATTGATCTTTGCCGCGGCGTCGTCCTCATCGTTGATAATTACGAGCTCGCAGATGGAAGGGCAGCCTCGCAAAATTTCGACTGCTGTATGAGCTATAGGGGAAAGAAGGTAGAACCTCCGAAGGGAACACGAAGAGCGATTGAGAAGATAATGTATAAGCGAGTGAAGCGCTGGATGTTGTGACCCATTAATTGCGAGTTCCTCCAAAGCGTGAAGCCTAAGGTACTTCAAGACCGAGACATGAGAGACCTATGGGCGTCGGAGGCATAGCAAGTCGATGGCTTTGCCGGAATATTGCCAATGTCAAAATCAATGTAGATACGAGCTTCAATAAGGTTCTGTGCTTGCTTCAATATAAGCTGATGCTGTTCCCACGGCAGTCCAACTGGTAGCGGGTGAGCTGATGTCCCGGGAGTAGAATCGGTACATGGCGGAAGATCCTCTGTTGCAAGGAGAGTTTCTGGACCGCAAGAGGAAAAAAATAAGAGCCAGGCGGCTCCGTATAAGGGCCACAGCGGGTCGCGCCGGGGACGTTGTCAATGCCGGTAGTGTTGGTCACGACGGTCAATATGTATGATCAGGGACAGTACAACGCGAGAGAGATGAGAGAAGGATATGTTGTACTCACATTTGTGAAATCATGCAGCGGAGCGTTGTACATTTAGGTGTTGTGGATGAAGCTGACGTGCAAATCCTTGGGGCAATGGATATCGGTGAGTAGATGATTGTGATTCCCATCATGATGAGGATGGGCATTTGTTGAGCACAGGAGGGCCCCGCATAAGCTCTTGGGGAGAAGCGAAGCGCACGGTGGTTTTGAGTCGTCGCCACCAATTTATGTAGTGAATAATGAATAGATTTGCCGTCGACTAGTAGAGCCAAACCTATGCTGTTCCAAATGCACTTTTAATATTTCCCCCCACATTTTGGTGTTTTCCCCTCACTACATCAGGAATTTGGGGACTTTCCCCTCAACTTTCAACTTTTTTGAAGCTCAGTGTAATGTGGGGATTTGTCTTTGATTTCCCCTCCTTTTATTGCCTTACTTTCCATTTCCACAACTTTATCGCTACAAAAAATTTCCCCTCAACTTTCGGGCACAATTTTTATTTTATTTTTACTTTTGCTTAAATGGAAGCCTGAGCATGTAAAAATGACGGATTACTATATCCTGCTTGCCCTACCGCGCTGGTTCCAACACAGGAAGCAGAATACGCGGTGCATGAACCGCTAAATGTCAGATGTCAATCAGCTGTCAATGTTAAGCGAAAAACATGCTGATTGCCATGACATCAATCCAACTGACCTCAGGAGTCCAAGGCACAACCAAGTTCCTAATCCAAGGGGGAACCAGCATTCAAAAAATGGATATCAGGTCAAAATTTTTTTTCGACCTTTGGTGGACCCCCCCCCCCCCCTCTCCTTCCATATAGGGAAGGAGTTTCCCACCCCCAGCGCCGGGCCGTCCGCTCCGAGTTGAGCTGTCGCCCCCTATGTGTGTTCATTAACTTTCCGTTGGCTTTTCTGCATGTAAATTATGTTCTCTTGGACTCCTTCATAGACTTTGGTAACTGAAATACCTTTATGAAGCCTAAGATCTTTGATTTTCTACTATCTAAGTTCCCCAGCCAACCTCTGGCACTCAAGCTCAAGGACCCATTGTTGGTTTGAGAGGCAGTCCAGGTTCCTGGAAATGAATTCCAGTCTCTTTTGACATCCTGGTGCATTGTCTGCAGTCTGAAATGTAGTTTTGAGCTCCTGCATAACTGAGCCTGGAAATTTTTTTCAGCCGACCTTAGGACCCCCCCCCACCCCACATATGAAAATTTAATGCCGGTTCCCCCTTGTCCTAATCCATCCTCAAGTGCTGCTGGCTAGCGGATTGCTTGCCAATAGACCACTCCTTCCCATTAGATGTTGAGTACGATTAATAAATCACTCCAACTCGATTCCAAGGTGATTGGCATCTTCGCTTGTCAGTTGATTGACACTTGACATTCAGTGGTTCAAGCACCGCGTGTTCTGCTTCCTGTGTTGGAACCAGCACGGTATGGCAAGCAGGATATAGTAATCCATCATTTTTACACGCTCAGGCTTCCATTTAAGCGAAAATAAAAATAAAATAAAAGAATTGTGCCTGAAAGTTGAGGGGAAATCGTTTGCACCGAATTTGTTGAGGGGAAATTTTTTGAGGGGAAATTTTTTGTAGCAATAAAAGTTGTGGAAATGGAAAGTAGGGCAATGAAAGGAGGGAAAATCAAAGACAAATCCCCACATTATATTGAGCTTCAAAAAAAGTAAAAGTTGTGGGGAAAGTCCCCAAATGTCACAATTTGAGCCTAATCGCTCCATCTTATCTAAACACGTGACAAGATAAGACAACGAGAAGGAATTCGATCGTCAGACATATTTTCTATTTCCTTGACACGCATTCTATATGATCAGAGTATGGTTACCTTGAGGACAATTGGACACGCATCCTCGGAACAATAGCCACGTACATTACACGTCTTTTTAATAATAGCTGACAGTTCTTCTGTGCTTCGATCACTATACACGTTGTTTCCTTTTGTTACTACGGATATATCTATAGACTACACAGCCACTCATAAACAGTATAAATACGAGTAGTTATTCGCTTGTAGTCTTTACGCTTTTATTCACTCATTCTTTGAGAACTAATACCTCACTCCCCAATCCGCGATCTTCGTATTGTTGGACGAGAGGTTCTTGATTGTGACATAATAAAAGTGTACCCTTCATACCGATCGTACCGCCCTCATCTTCCAACACTCCTCTCCATACTCCCTCCCCTCCTCTTCCGCTTTGCGCACTTCTTGCATGTCTTTACTCTCTACTTGGTTTCTCGTACCTGAAGATCCATTTCCCTCTTCCCTCCCTGCCGATCCTCTCCTTCGTCCACACCGAAGTAAAATAATTGCAGCGACAACTATCGTCGAACCAGATCGACCAGACTGCACCACGTGCTATGGGAAATGTTGAGTCCGTCCCCGCACAAGGCAGCAACAAGGCCACTAGTCTAATCCTCGGAGAGGGCGAGGGCGCTATCATCGGGTGTGTCGTAGAAGGCCCGGGGTAGTTCTGGCAGCAAGAGTTCGGGTTAGTTTCACCCACCGCTCCATGCGGCCCTTCCTCCCGCATCTTCCGTACGCACTTCGTCCACAACCCCTTCACTGTCACCTCCTTCGTCCAAGTGGTCGCTACTGCCACTCAAAATAATATGTAGCACTTGACAATATTTCCGGAGTATTCAACCGGAATCGTGCTCTTATCAGGAGCAACTCCACTTACCAGGCGGACCCCCACCAATTCGCTCCTTTTTTCGCACTCCCCGCTTCTCCCACTATGTCCCAGCACAACGGGACATCCTCCGATTCAAACCCCCTACCCCCTCCACAACTCCCTGGGCATGTTCAGCCCACATTACCTCTCCCCCGAAGAATTCGCTGCTCAGAAGCAGCACCAACTTGAGATGATTCGCGCCGCCCATGAGCATGCAATGCGCCAAGCATCCGCGGCCAGGTTTCCATCTGGTTACGCACCCTCCCCCGTTCCCATTGAGGAACAATTCAAAGCTGCTTCATGGCTTCAACCTGAATCAAACTCTCGGTCCCGAGAGACTCGAGCGCATGAAAACGTGTTTACAACAAAGGTTCCGCGTGGTGGAACTAGAAGAATACCAGCGGGCGCTGGATGAAATGACTTCGCCTTATCAAAGTCAAGCGGGATTGGCACATCCCAGCCCGACCCCGAAGATGTCCCCCAGTCAGGTTTCACTGCCTGTCTCTCGGTCGTCACCCCGACCACTGCTGACACCCCTGAAACCCTCGGTATCAGCACCCACGCTGCACATTGCAGCACCCCAGCTGTCTCGTGCAGCACCTCCACCGCTCCCCACGACACAACAACCTCTGCCGCCTGCTGCGGCAACCGCATATATGGCACAACACATGCCGATCGCACCGGTCACCTTGGCCGATTTACTCAAGGTGGTCCGGTCCGGAGCCTCTAGGACGGGCTCATCAAAAGTAGTCCTCGCTGACGTTCCCAATGCATTCGATGGGAATGACAAGTCCAAGTTCGAAACGTTCTTGGAGTCATTGTGCACTTACCTCAGTGCATATTCCTCGGAGTTCAATACCGAGGAAAAGAAGGTCTTCTTCACCCTTTCACACCTGAAGGGGAAAGAAGGCACCGTGTGCCCAGCCACCAACTGGGTACATAACTGGAAGATGGCCAATCTTCCAGGAGACTCCCTACGCCCAGGAGTAATGTTTGCCCACTTCCTGGGTGATTTGAAAACGACATTTGAAGATCAGAATGTCAGAGAGACCGCTTTCAAGCGGTTGGTGGAGACAACCCAGGGGACCACCCCCCTGAACGACTTCATTCAGCTCTTTGAGCTGAACACGGAAATGGCCGGCTTTGTACCTGGCCTCCCAGTTTACGACACGTTCCTGTGTCAGACTCTGGAGCGACTTCTTGCCACCGGAGTCAAGAAGATGCTGTATTGCGGCGTCTTCATCCCACGTGACTATGTGGGATTCCGCGCCCGCCTGATCGAAATAGGAGGGATAATGGCGCGCAACCTGCAGGCGGGTTCCAGGAGCCAGTTTTGGACTCCCGCGAGCCAGAAGGACGTATCAGCCGTGTCAAAAAATAAAGGTCTGACTGGGCCGAATCGGGGAACGGCACCAAACCCGACAACGACAACTCCGCAGGGCAGAGCCGCCAAGACCAACAAAGAGAAGGGTGGGCCTTTCAAATGTTACAATTGTGGCAAAGAAGGCCACATGGCACGTGAGTGCCCAGAACTGTGCTGGGAGCGTGGGAAAGTCAACATGCGCTCCTTGTGCACTGACAAAATGTCGGAGGATGACTTTAAATTCCTCATGGAGAAGGCCCATACAAAGTACGGCAAGGATTTTTAAGGAGGACGCCGATCAAGGCCAAATCGGTGTCCCCGGAAATTAAAAAACAAGAAAAAAAGAAGGAAAATGTGGAAAATAAAAAACATGGAGAAAACACACTGGCGGCAGCCACCGGTATACAAGATAGGCTTACAGGACAGCTGGGGCCGACTTGGGATATAAAAGTCGATATTAAAAAGGGTCCCTCCGGGACGGTGGCTCAACCCGCACAGCAACCGGTCAGAGCGTACGGCTCTGCTGGAGCAAGGGTAGTGCCACAGGACGGTCTTTTTGCCCCGCTGGTAGCGGCAAAGGATACAGTAATTTATACAAAGAATCATGTACAGGAAAAAGCAAAAAATATAGTACCTATGCATTTTCGTCCCATATGAATTTTATCTAAGGCCCCTGGAACCCAAACCAGTGAGAAAAATAGTGCAGAGAAAAAGGTCGTCAGCGACGAGACGGCTCAATCCACAGTTGTGGAGGAAGCGCCGAAACACACACGAGTCCCTTTTGGACTCAAGAAGCAAGAAACGGCCCGGTGGCTTGCACGACGCGCCATGGGAGTTTCTGAGAATAGGTTGGCGCAAGAATTACGTGCTTTCCTATTTCAGAGAACTCGCCACGAGATGTGGGTCAATCTGACGCTTGAGGCATTAGATATGGGAAAGACCGAAAAGGTTAAAGGCCTGTTAGACACAGGCTGTACAACCACGTGCATGGACCGGGACTTCGCTAAAGCCTGGCAGTACGACCTAGAAGAGCTGGATACACCAATTTTAGCTCGCAATGCCGATGGAACCAAGAATACCAAAGGCAAGATCACCCATTACGTGGAGTTGATCATAGGAGTTGGTCCACATAAAAACCGACAACGTTTTCTTATCACTGGCCTTGGGAAGGCCCGGATATTTATCGGATACGATTGGTTGTTTTGGCACAACCCCGCGGTGGACTGGAAGTCCCAAACGATCTTATTTAGCCGATGCCCGCCTGAATGTGGAATGACTGGCACAGAGTTTGGAAAAGGCATCTTCGAAGATGAAAAAATCAAAGATGGCGAAAGTATTTTATTGGTCGATTTTGTGTACGAGATTGCAATACGTGCAAAGGAGACCTCAGCACAGCAAATGGCGCAAAAAGCGAACGCAGAGCGTGAGCACCTGACAGAGGACAAAATCCCGGAACAATACAGGGATTACGTCAAAGTATTTGCGAAGGAGTCCTTTGACTCACTTCCGGAACGACGACTGTGGGATCACGCGATTGAGTTAAAACCAGATGCAAAAGCTGTCGACTGTAAAATATACCCACTCTCTTTAATAGAGCAAGAGAAGCTTAACGAGTTCCTGGAGGAGAACCTGAAAAGCAGATGAATTCAGCCATCGAAATCACCGATGGCCTCAGCATTCTTCTTCATAAAGAAGAAAGACAGATCTCTTAGACCGGTGCAGGACTACCGTAAATTAAATGAAATGACAATCAAGAACCGGTATCCCCTTCCTTTGATATCGGAACTTGTCAATAAACTTCGCGGCGCAAAATATTTCACCAAGCTCGATATCCGGTGGGGCTATAATAATGTCCGGATCAAAGAAGGCGATGAATGGAAGGCCGCATTCAGAACGAACCGGGGTTTGTACAAACCTCTGGTGATGTTCTTTGGTCTCACCAATTCCCCAGCCATGTTCCAAACAATGATGAACGACATCCTTAGGGATCTCATCAATGAAGGACAGGTCATCATCTACTTGGACAACATTTTAATATTTACGGAAACCCTGGAGGAACACCGGGAGATCGTCAAACGAGTGTTAGACACACTCGAAAAGAATAAATTATATTTAAAACCCGAAAAATGCGATTTTGAGAAAACGGAGATAGAGTACCTGGGTGTCATTGTCAGTCACAACTCAATGAAAATGGATCCAGTGAAAATCACCGGAATCATGGAATGGCCCGAGCCAAAGAACATCAAACAAGTTCAATCGTTCTTAGGCTTTGTTGACTTTTATTGGCAATTTGTCAAAGGATACAGTGACATCGCCCGACTGCTTACTAAATTAACCGGTAAAGCCGGGTTTTCCTGGGGAGACGAACAAAAAACGGCGTTTAATGAATTAAAACGCCGGATTGCTGAAGACGTCACATTGGCGTTACCGACGGACGATGGCAAGTTCCATCTAGGGGCCGACGCCTCTGATGGGGCTACGGGTGCTGTACTTAGCCAAGAACAAAATGGCGAATGGCGACCCGTGGCTTTCCAGTCACATGGCCTGTTATATCCAGTGCCGGAGGACAAGGAGTAGCCTGGGAATGAAAGGACTAGTCCGACATGGATTAGGACGGAGGAGTCTAAGTGGCAGAGATATGGTCATTCTCGCGAACACTACACGGAGACGAAGATGATGGGTGGGTGAGTGACGCGACTATCTGGGTAAGCGTGACCATATGGGAGCAAGAACGAATAAAACACGCCGTGACGCAGAGCACAAAGGCGTGGGAGGCGCGGAGGATCCGGAGCTGCAGGGAGCCGGAGCTAGTGCGGAGGTGCTGACATAAGCAGGGCCCATGTGATGATGCCGGAGCCGGAGGAAACGCGGAGGTGACGCAATGGCCAGAGGGAAATGTCAGAAGATGTCGTGGAGGTGAAATGAATAAATAACTGATAATCAAGTACAGTCAATAATCTGCCAAAGGGTCCCGGAGGTAGCTCCGGAAGGCCGGAGCTGGGGCCGGAGCCGGAGCCGGAGGCGAGGCCGGAAACGAGACCGGAAGGAATCGGGAGGGCGAACACACTGGGAGCATCATATGATGAAGAGGCGGAAGTCGACGATGATCGAGTGGATGATTTGCCGGAGGGCCGGAGGCCCGGAGGTAGAATCAAGAGTGCGAGGAAAGAGATAAAGAAGGTATAATGATGGAACACATCATGTTTGCCACATAACGTTTTATTTTGAAGCTAGTGAAAAGGACAATGTAAACTAGCTTTTATACTAATTTATGAAGAAGTCCGAATGTGGACGAAGAAGTAAAGGAAAGACAATAAGGACAATAAGTAGTCCTAGCTAAGGTATTGGAAAAACAATAAAACAATAAGAAGGAGCATATGGCATATGAGCATGTGAGTGATATGATATCGAAGAAGAACGGAGACATAGAAATGATAAGTAATACCTTTCAACAAGGTATAAGTCATGCTGGCACCGGAGGCACAGAGCGTGGGAATCCGGAGGTAGCGTGGGAGAAACGGAGGATCAGAGGTAAAATCTCCGGAGGAGTGGAGTGGAGAGTTACGGAGGAATGAGGAACTCAATGCGGAGGAACTGCGGAATGCAGCGTATGGGTCAAGGAATGTGAAGGCATGAAGTGCCGGAGGGAAAAGGACAAGTGGGACAAGTGGCCAGTGATCAGACCGTGGGAATCCGGAGATCGGAGGTCGGAGGTCCGGAGGTCCGGAGGTCGGAGGTCCAGACAAATAGCATCTGGAACGAAATGCGACGAGAGACAGAATGATGGAAAGATATGTGACCATAGGCTCATAATAGGAAGGAGGACCGGAGGGTACCGGAACATGGGAATGATGGGAACCCAACCTGGAGGGGAGTGACCGGAAGGGAAGCGAACCCAAAGGATCAAATGGAGGATGGCCGGGGGATATTGGAGGAAGATAATATATAAAGGGGAAACGCTCAGTAAACCTTCATTGCGTAAAAACCCCTGAAGCCCCAAGATCACAAGGAGGTTGAATGAGGGGTGAAGGGCTGATGTTGAAATGGAAAGAAAGGAATTCCCGCCAGGGCTTTAGGGAGTGTATAGGGGTTGTTGTATGCATGACCATAACATGGCCTCAGTGAGACAGAGCGGAATTACGAGATCTACAACAAAGAGATGCTTGCGATAATGCTCGCTCTTGAAGAATAGAGGGCGCTCTTGATGGGCACACGGCAAACGTTTGAGATATTGACAGATCATCAAAATCTGCAATATTTTAGACAACCCCAAAAATTAAATCATCGGCAAGCTTGTTGGATCATAGAGCTGGCTGAATACAATTTTACTCTATCACACCGTGCAGGAACGCTTAATAAAGTTGCCGATCTATTATCCCATAGAGCAGATCACGACCAAGGGAAGGGTGACAATGAGAACGTCACTCTTCTCAAGCCCGAATATTTCCGAGTGCAAGACATCACGCTCAAAGGTCCCGAGAAAGAGATCATGGATCAAATTCTCGTGGAAAGAAAAATCAATAAGAGCGTCAAACTCGCTCTTGAGAAAAAACTCCCTGGATGGGAAAAGAAGGACAATGTTATTTATTATAACAACCTTATTTACGTCCCTTGGAACGAAGAACTCCGAGATAAGATTATCGGGTTACACCACAGTAATCCACTGCTTGGCCATCCCGGAGAGAACCGCACGCAGGAAATAATAGAACGTAATTATTGGTGGCCGAGACTCGGAAATCAAGTCTCGACGTACATCAAAGCATGCGAGGCATGCAGACGATCTCGCATCCCTCAGGATGCTCAGGGAAAACTCAATCCGCACAAGATTGCAGAAGGACCTTGGCAGATTATATCTATGGATCTTATCAGTCCTTTGCCTGAAAGCAACGGGCATAACACCATACAAGTCTGGGTGGACACATTCACCAAACTACATGCTGAAGCCATGTCAATGGAAATTACAGCTGAAGGTGTCGCACGCTTAATGTGTGACAGGATTATCCGGTACCACATAAAATCATATTGGATTGAGACACCTGATATACGTCCGGGTTCATACGGGAACTCAACAAACAGCTCGGAATCACCTTGCTTCAGCAAGGTCCCCCAACCCGAATAAGATCACTTTTAACCACAGGGGTCTGTCATTGCCAAGCAGAACCAAACAAAATGTTGAACGAGTTTCCTGACTAACCACAGGGGTCTGCAAATCCGTCTGTGAATCGCAAATACGTGCATACAGTGCCCTACTGAAGCCAAGCAAAACATAACAAAATGTTGTATCAACTCCCCCACTGAGCACAGGGGTATATAGATCAGTCTGAATTGCAAATAAAAACATACTATACACTGCAGAAGTTCAGCCTTGCTACTCCGAGATGTTCGCTGCTCTCCGAGACAGCACAATAGATTGTTCACAGACTCCGATCCAGCTTGGGAAACCACCGTGCGAGTTGTGCGGTTTATCAACTCCTGTGAATTGTGGTATGCACACGCAGCGGTCCCGCGTGGTTCGGTGTCCTCCAGGTTGAGTTGGCCCCTCCAAATGTTACCTTCCCAAATCCCGTGACAGTACAAAATTCAGTGATAGAAGATTGGCGAAGATTGAACCTATGAAATAGGAGGTGTTTGCACTGCCTCAGAGTGAAACGGACTTCTACTGGTTTAACCTGTCTTCTGAGTCTTGTCTTGGAGCCTTGGACTGCAAAAGCTCACAGAGCTCAATGTGAGCTGGTCTGCACCACAGCCAACCGAGCAAATTTAGCAGTACCAGTGTCCCTTCATGTTTTCCTGTTTTTATTTTTTATTTTTTTTTGTGGTTTCTTTTGTTAAGGCTGATTTTGCTTGAGGACTCTATGCGTACTCATGAATATATGGCTTCCGATGGGCGTGCGATCCGGAAGATTTCGGTAAAGGTGTTCAGCTCCAAGCAAGGTGGTTGGGCCGGGTCACCGGCCACCTAGTAGAAATGAATCCAAGCACTGCATACCGCCCGATAACCAATGGGCAAACGGAATGCATGAATCAGGAGATCAAAAAATATCTCCGGGTTTATGTAAATTATCACCAGACGGACTGGTCAGAGTGGCTTGCATTAGCCGAGTTTGCACATAACGACAAACAAAGCTCAGCAACAAAGGCTTCTCCATTTTATTTAAACTACGGCTATCACCCTTGGAAAGAGATCAAGAACGCCGTCGAGTCTCAAAACGAAGCAGTGCAGGAATTCGCTGATAAAATGAAGAAAATCCGAGATGAAGCAGCGGCTGCGCTGGAAAAGGCGCAGCAACGGATGAAAAAATATTATGACGTGCATAAGAAGGACGCGCCTGTATTTAAACCCGGAGATAAGGTCTGGCTTTACTCGAAAGACATAAAGACGGATCAAGCTTCAGAGAAGTTCACTGAAATGGGGCTAGGTCCTTACGAGGTTGTTGAAAAGGTCGGTGAAGCGGCCTATAAACTTATTATTCCCAGAGCACCAACAGGAATGCACGACATATTTAATGTGGCCAAACTTCAGCCATACACGGAACCACCTTCACACCGGCAAGAAGAACGACCCACACCCATAATTATTAACGACGTATGTCAGGGGAACCCCTGTTTCCGGTCCCTCCTGGTGCCTCTCCGGCTCCCCCCGGCACCCGCCCGGTAACCGGTCGACCAGACGACCGGATGACCGGCCCGGCAACTCCCGCTGGCACGTGGTCTGCGACCAAGCCCGGGATCTCTACCGATCACTACGGACACGTGCTTGACTAGTTAGTAGATACCGGCACCTGGCGTGGGAATCCTTAAGCTTTCTTCTCTTCGGATTCTCCCTCGCCAGGTGCGCCAGAGTGTATATTTAGCTAGTCCTGTCAATTAACCTTCGGATTCTCCCTCGCCAGGACTTGAGCTATTTTCAGGCCGCGGGGTTGCCCTTACAGTAGAAGAAAGCTTCTAAGGGATTAACTGGTCAAGATTGGGAAGTTCGGAGTAGACGGCTCGGACCACTCATCCAGTGCCCCGGCCTCCCCAACCTCCAATCTTGCCCCCTCCTCCCCTCTCCTAGACTGCGCCATGGACACTGCCGCTGCTGCGCGTATGGACCGGATCGAAGAGAGATTAGCCACTCTCACGGAATTATTAACACATCGCTCCCACGCTGCTTCCCCTGCCCCGGCCCTTGCTGATCCGGCTCCGGCCGCGGGTCCAGGGCTTTTTGCCGACATCCACCCCGGCTCAAAATCGGTCCTCCGACCGAACCCCCCGTTCGTCTTCGACGGTGACCGGTCACAAGGCCGGGCGTTCCTGCACGCCGTTCGGACGTACATCCGGCTTCTTCCGGAAGCGTTCCTTAAGGACGGTAACCCGTCCGAGGAGAAAGCCGTCCGGTTCACTATGTCCTTTATGGCGAAGGATGCAGCCCAACGCTGGGCCGAACGTCAGGCCGCAAAGGTCCCTTTTCCCCTTGTGACCTGGGACGCCTTCATCCGGGAGTTCCGGCTCCGGTTCGTCGAGGAGAACGAGCAGGACCACGCCCTGCACAAGCTCGAATCCCGGTCCTACCACATGGGCTCTCGGGATGTCTTCAAGTATACAGACGACTTTGAAGACCTCGTGGAGCTTGCCGGCTTTGAGGACCCTCTCATGAAGGTCGCAAAGTACCGGACCGGCCTCGACCCGGCGATCAATCACGCCATTACCGCGTCGAGTGATCCCCTGGACCTCCGCGACTACCCGACATGGCGTTCCCAGGCCTACCGGCAGTACGAATCACAGCTCCGTGCACGTGCCGCCGGAAACGCCCTACGCGCACCGGTTCCGGTTGCCCGGACCCGGACGGTCTCTGTGGTCCCGGCTCCCATCGTGGCGGCCCAACCGAGGCCTGCTGCCCCATCGCTGCCCCCTCCGGTCCCGATGGACGTTGACCGGGCCCGCACCCACGGCTTGCCCCGCCATGGCTGCTACCGCTGTGGAGAACCTGGGCACCTCGCCCGAGACTGCCCGGCACCGGCCGATGTCCGGTCGGTCGACGTGTTGGACGAGGTGATCCGGCAGCTTGGTGGTGACCTGTTGGAGGAACTGGTCGCACGCTTGGCGACAACCGGGGCCGTGACAGGACGTCCGGAAACTCCGGTTCCAGAGGATTTTCTGGCACGCGACAAGTGAGCGGTGCGCCCTCGTTCGCGTCCCCTAATCGTTTCACCTGTTTGTATAATGAGTCTGACAATACATCTTATGCAACGGTCGAAACGGTAGACGCACCTCCTGACCCGGGCGATTACATAACCCATCAAGACCGCCCTGATGGCTTGCATGGTCGCCCGGTAGAGACCCCGGCCGCCCCAGTCCCCTCGGAACTGGTGGCCCCAGCCTTCCCGGCAGCCCCCCGTGTCCGGAAGCCAGGTTGGGAGCGCAAGCTCCCCAAACGGTACACAGTCGCGGCCTCGCCGGGTGGAAACTCGCTCCATCTACCTCTTGAGATTGAGTCCACTGACAACGCTGTGAAGCTCTCGCTGAACGGGCTGGTTGACTGTGGCGCAACCTCCGACTTTGTCGATTCGGAGTATGCTGCGGCGAACCGGTTACCGGTCCGCCGGCTTTCGCAGCCCATCCCGGTCTTCAACGTGGACGGCTCTCCCAACGAGGCCGGCTACATCCGGGATGTTGCGGAGGTGGTCCTGCGCTATAAGGGCCACAGTGAGCGGGTCGTGCTCGCTGTCACCAGGCTGGGAAAAGAGCAGCTCATCCTCGGGTACTCCTGGCTCCGCAAACACAACCCGGAGATAGACTGGGAGACCCGGGAGGTCAAGATGAGCCGCTGCCCCTCCGGCTGCGCCACCTGCCATGATGAGGGATGATCTGAGTGCCGGCAAGCCAAGGCCGTTGCCCGGATCGTCCGGCAACTTCGGTCCGGTCCCTTCCCAGCCATTTGTGTCATTGACACAGACGACCGGATGGACGAAGACGGTGATGATGACGTTCCGGAACTCACCCCGGACTCCGAAGACGATGATGACGATGACGACGCCCCGCTTGAGGAGGGTGACCGGATCTTCTATACCCAGTTCATCCCCTCTGAAGATATCCGAGCCGCCAGCACCGTCTCCCAACGGCTGGCGGAAGCCTTCGCCAAGAACTCCGCACCCAACCGGGAGGGTCTCCCCGACTGGGTCCATGAGTTCGAGGACGTCTTCAACCGGGAGTCGTTTGACTCTCTCCCGGAGCGCCGGTCGTGGGACCATGCCATCGAACTTGTCCCGGACGCCAAACCGGCCAACTGTAAGGTCTACCCAATCTCACCCCTCGAACAGAAGGAGCTTGATGCCTTCATCAAGGAAGGGCTGACCACCGGCCGGATCCAGCCGTCCAAATCGCCAATGGCCTCCCCGGTCTTCTTTGTTAAGAAGAAGGACGGAGCGCTCCGGTTCATCCAGGACTATCGGGCGCTCAATGCGATGACCGTAAAGAACCGGTACCCACTCCCTCTGATCAATGACCTTGTCAACCGGTTGAAGGGAGCCCGGTTCTTCACAAAGCTCGACGTCCGGTGGGGTTTTAACAACGTCCGGATCCGCGAGGGCGATGAGTGGAAGGCGGCCTTCCGGACTAACCGGGGGCTCTTTGAGCCCCTTGTAATGTATTTCGGCCTGACCAACTCCCCGGCGACCTTCCAGACCATGATGAATGACATCTTCCAAGACCTCATCTTGTCGGGAGACGTCATGGTATACCTCGACGACATCCTCATCACCCACTCGGACCTCGCCCAGCACTGAGAGATCGTCCGGGAAGTCCTTCATCGCCTCCGGGAGCATAAGCTCTACTTGCGCCCGGAGAAGTGCGAGTTCGAGAAATCGTCGATCAAATACCTCGGGGTGATCATCTCCCACGATCATGTGGAGATGGACCCGGTCAAGGTTGCCGGAGTTGCTGCCTGGCTGGAACCGCGCAATAAGAAGGATGTGCAGCAGTTCCTCGGCTTCACAAACTTCTACCGGCGGTTCATCCGGGCATTCTCGCACTCGGCCCGCGCCCTCTTCGACCTCACAAAGAAGGGTGTGCCATGGGTTTGGGGTGACGTGGAGGCAGCCGCGTTCCAGGCGCTCAAGGACGCCATAACCTCAGAGCCGGTCCTGGTCCTTCCGGATGAGTCCCAGCCGTACCGGCTAGAGGCCGATAGCTCTGACTTCGCAACCGGAGCCGTCCTGTCACAGCCGGACGCGGACGGAAAGTGGCACCCGGTCGCATTCTACTCCAAGAGCTTGAGTGAAGTCCAGCGCAACTACGAGATCCACGACAAGGAGATGCTCGCAATCGTCCGGGCCCTAGAGGAGTGGCGTCACTTCCTTGAAGGCACGCAGCACCCGGTCGAGATCTGGACCGACCACAAGAACTTGGAGTACTTCTGGAAGTCGCAGAACCTCAACCGGAGACAGGCGCGATGGTCTTTGTACCTGTCCCGGTTCGACTTCTCACTGCACCACAAGCCTGGAAGCCTTATGGGTCGTCTGGACGCCCTTTCCCGGCGTCCAGACCACGGAGCTGCATCGGACAATGAGGATGTCACCCTCCTGCGCCCCGAGCTCTTCCACATCCATGCACTGGAGGGCCTTGTCATTGCCGGCCCAGAGGCCCCTCTCCTCCGGGACATCCGGGAGGCTCTGGCTGGCGAACCGGACCTCAAGGAGCCTGTTGCCATAGCGGCTCGGGACCTCCTTAAGGTCCGGGGCGCCCGGTCGTCCCAGTCTGCCGAGTGGCATGTCGAAGGAGGCCTGCTCCACTTCCGCGGTAAGGTAGTTGTCCCCCAGGACAAGGACCTCCGCCGCCGGATCCTTGAGCAGCACCACGACACCTGGGTTGCCGGACACGCCGGTCGCTTCAAGACGTTGGAGCTCGTCTCCCGGAACTACTGGTGGCCCCAAATGTCCCGTCACGTCGGCCGGTACGTCGCCACCTGTGACCTATGCTGTCGGACCAAGGCGCTCCAGAAGCTTCCGGTTGGTGAGTTACACCCCACGGAAGTTCCGGAGGAACGCTGGGACACGGTCTCCGTGGACTTCATCGTTGAGCTTCCAGAGGCACACGGCTATGACGCGATCATGGTGGTCGTAGATGTTCTCGGTAAGCGGGCGCACTTCAATGAGTGCAGCACCCGGCTTGACGCGGTGGGTGCCGCCCGGCTCTACTACCAGAACGTCTGGAAGCACCATGGGACCCCCCGGAAGTACATTTCTGACCGGGGTCCGCAGTTTGTCGCGGAGTTCACTACTGAGCTCTGGTGTCTCATTGGTGTGGAACCGGCAACCTCCACAGCGTACCATCCACAGACCGATGGCCAGACCGAACACGTTAACCAGGAACTCAAGCAGTTCATCCGGCTTTTCACTAACTACAAGCAGGATGACTGGGACGAGCTCCTACCCGCTGCAGAGTTCGCATACAACAACCATGTTCACTCCTCCACACAGCAGGTCCCATTCATGACCGATACCGGCCGGCTCCCCCGGATGGGGTTCGAACTGAACGGAACACGTTCAAGGGTGGAGTCCGCGAACGAGTTCCGTGACCGGATCGCCTCTGGTGTCTCAGAGGCCAAGGCTGCTCTCGTGAAAGCCAAGGAAGAGTACAAGCGGTACTACGACCGCCGGCGCACCCCGGCGCTGGAGATCAAGGTTGGTGACCGGGTCTGGCTTGATGCCTCAGACATCCAGACCACCCGGCCATCTGTTGGCCTCTCACATTGGCGCCTTGGCCCCTTCAAGGTTATCAAGGTCGTCGGGCGAGGTGCCTACAAACTGGAACTGCCACCCCGCCTCTCCCGGCTTCACCCGGTCTTTCCGGTAGTGAAGCTGCAGCTCTCTGAGGACGACCCTTTCGAGAACCAGCCCGGCTACGACGAACCGCCACCGGTCCTCGGCGGCCCCCCCGGTGACGAGCGCTGGGAGGTTGAGGAGATCCTGGACACCAAAATCCGCTACCGGTCGCTCTGGTACTTCGTCCGGTGGAAGGGGTATGATGCCTCACATGATCAGTGGGTTAAACACTCCGACATCTTCTCCCCGGACGCTGTTGCGGAATTCTACCGGAAGTACCCTGCAAAACCCCGCTCCATTGCCGCTGCCGCCTTTGACTCCTTGCCCTTCTGTGACCCTGCCCTCCATGTCCGGTCTATGCGTCGGGGCGCCGCATTCCAAGGGGGGGGTGATGTCAGGGGAACCCCTGTTTCCGGTCCCTCCTGGCGCCTCTCCAGCTCCCCCCGGCACCCGCCCGGTAACCGGTCGACCGGACGACCGGATGACCGGCCCGGCAACTCCCGCTGGCATGTGGTCTGCGACCAAGCCCGGGATCTCTACCGATCACTACAGACACGTGCTTGACTAGTTAGTAGATACTGGCACCTGGCGTGGGAATCCTTAAGCTTTCTTCTCTTCGGATTCTCCCTCGCCAGGTGCGCCAGAGTGTATATTTAGCTAGTCCTGTCAATTAACCTTCGGATTCTCCCTCGCCAGGACTTGAGCTATTTTCGGGCCGCGAGGTTGCCCTTACAACGTACCTGAGTTTGAGGTAGAAGAAATCCTCAAACACTGGAAGAAAGGGCACGGTTACCAATATTTAATCAAGTGGAAAGGATATCCACTTGGCGAACAATTATGGGAACCGGAACGGCACTTAAAAAATGCCAAAGAAACTCTTGACGAGTATAAGAAGAAACACGGCATTAAAATTCGGACCGTCCCAATATTCCCAACAGGTCATTGGGATTATTTAATTCATCACTATAAACCGAAGGAGGAGTCCAAACAATACTCGACGAAGAAACTGTATAATTATTCTATGGACTCCGATATACCCGACTCCGAGCGATTCGAAGAAATCAAAGACGACACAGTTTGATCTACGGTTGCCGAGGACGTCGACCCTTAAGAGGGGGGTAATGTCACGATTTGAGCCTAATTGCTCCATCTTATCTAAACACATGACAAGATAAGACAACGAGAAGGAATTCGATCATCGGACATATTTTCTATTTCCTTGACATGCATTCTATATGATCGGAGTATGGTTACCTCGAGGACAATTGGACACACGTCCTCGGAACAATAGCCACGTACATTACACGTCTTTTTAATAATAGCTGACAGTTCTTCTTTGCTTCGATCGCTATACACGTTGTTTCCTTTTGTTACTACGCATATATCTATAGACTACACAGCCACTCATAAACAGTATAAATACAAGTAGTTATTCGCTTGTAGTCTTTACGCTTTTATTCACTCATTCTTTGAGAACTAATACCTCACTCCCCAATCCGTGATCTTCGTATCGTTGGACGAGAGGTTCTTGATTGTGACACCAAATTCCTGATGTAGTGAGGGGAATATTAAAAGTGCATTTGGAATGGCATATGAACCGAATGCCCAAGAACGGCCAGGATTGGCTTACGGAGATATAGCCACGATGAGGTCCCAGATAAAGGTTCGATGAAGCTTCCGAGATCGAGCGTTGTGCGCAGGAGCTTTGAGCGGCGAAGTACCCCATGTTTTTCGGCCGGGAACGTTTTCCTTCAGGTGCATAGAAGCTCGTGAGTATCTTTGAAACGCGAGTGCCTGTACTAGCAGTCCAGAGGGAGAAGAGAGCAAGATGGCCGATATTGTCGAGGGAAGAGGAGAAGAAATACTTGATGGCATCAAAACCAACCAACCTGACGTAATAGACTGTGACCACTGCCCAGCTTGACCACATCCTTTGAACATGCTCTTTGGATACTCCTTCTACTGCCCTCCATCCACCGCCGCCTGTAGACAAATCCCCCCGTCGACAAACTTGGCTTTTTTTGATCCCGTGGGCTCTTTTTGCCTCGATTATTCGAACAACAGATAACTCATGGATAGCAGACAACAAACTGTAAGTAGGGTTACATGTAATGGAGACACATGGAATACAATCACAGTAACCGAGGAAAATTGACGGCTTAAGACGGAAGATAGACCTAGTCAGAGCAGCCTGGCGTTTTATATTCGAATGCGGCTACACCCTTCTCAATAACGTGAGTATCCGAGCTTTAAGTTATTACAAGTCTGTGATGCTTACATGGATGCTTCCTGGTTCGTATTGCCGGTGACTGCTGATGCGAAGGGATGAAGAGCGGCGTGTGAACGACCTGCCCAATCGGAATAAATGCATAAGAGAACCAAAATTTCGGCCAACTCACCCGCCGACGAAGAAACGATCCCATCCAGTATCTCGTTGCATTTCTTCATGCTCTCAGAGAATTGGCGGCGGCGTTCAGCTTCAATGGTGCGCTGGAATATTTTGATTTGAGTATACTCAACGATCCATATGATTCGGACTCACCAACGTCGATATATGAATTTCCTTCACCTCCTTCGCGCACTGGTTGATACTCTGGGCAATTCCTCTCATTTCCTGCAGATATTCCACAAGTTCCTTCCATGTTGTGACGCTGTGTGTGTCCAATAATCGAGCTTGAATGTCTGACGCCGATATTTTTGCTCTGAAAATTCCAATTACTTTCTGGTGCGTTGTCGAAGGAAGATGGGCTGCACTCTGGCTGCACTCACTTGAGCAAGCGACACATACCATCCATCAACTCCACCTGGTTTCTCGCACAGTCTGATTTCGCGCGCTTCAAGGTTTCCTCCGCGATTTTGATCTCGTTCTCGACTTGGCCAAGCTGGCGCGAGGGGCGTAGGCGAATGGAGGCGTAAATGATCAACGACGCGGAGATAAAGCCCAGGAGAATATAACGGTTGCCTGGCATGAGGGATAGTGCCCCCAAAAGCATCGCAGATGTGAGGTCCGCCATGTTGAGTGTGCAATGGAAGGCGGTAAGGGAGGTATAAAGTGGGCAGCTATTATAACGGTGCAGTATGCCCGAGGAGACCGTCGAATGCCGATTGATGGCCGTAACCTATGTGGCAGGAAACTCCAAAGTCTTCAAAATATTGTCGTGAGTGAGCTCTCTCGCTGGAAAAGGTTCATTTATCTGATGCTTCAAGCGACTCAGCCTGTTTTTTTTTGCTCAATAGTCTGCGAAGACTATTTCAACCGCCAACACGGCATATGGCGGCCAACATCCGATCGCATCAGCATCGGACCGCCCAGGCACTTGTGCTGCAACCAACCGCCCAGGCCCAATTTGGTAATGCTTCGAGGACAAGATTAACTTTCGCTTTCTCCGGGGCCTTGATTCTCTTTCGAATAGAGCGGAGCACAGACTCATACCTATTATTGTGGAGGCAATCCCCCGATGTCAGCGGTGCTATTCCTCTCTTGAGCAAGGTGCACGTGGTGTCGAAGAAAACCTTTGGCCCCGAACTCTTCATGATTTGCATTCTTGCCTCCGCCGAATATGCAATTAACACCGGTACCATGTATTCCGTGCCTCGTGCCCTCTGAATCCCTCCTCCGGGATCTGGTGATTGTTGTCAATTGTATGTACCTCATGCGATCAGTCACCGCCACCGAAAAGCTCTTGGGAATACAGCCAACGATGAACGTTGAACGTTGAACCTCGAGTGCTACGATAGACATTTTTCAAGGACAGAAAATCAAAGCCAACGGAACCCATTCTCCTAGTTAATATGTACTGGCCAAAGATACGATCAGTTACTATAATATCTTTTTATTCGTCGTGTATCAACGAGCTAATGGTACACAACATCTGCATCTCTGCATCTATGTATTGTAAATAACGCACACACGCCTCCCAAGAAAATTAAGAAAAAAGAAGGAAACAGGATGATCACAAAGTAAAAAAAGAGAGAAAAATAAAATGCGATAGCAAGATGATAACACAACACTGGGTAAAGGGGCGCAGGCCGACCCATGCATGATACATACATTAACGACAACCCCGCACGCCGCCGGACCCAGGCCAGCTAGACTCGGTTGGCTATACAGCCAGAGCAGCCGGCTCCTTAGTCGGCAGCACTGGGCCAGGCGAGGCGGACACTCCTCCGGGAGTCGCAGCCGAAGCCGAAGGAGCACTAGCTGCTACTGCTGCATCGACGGCGATACCACTCCCCCGCTCCCGCTCACGGTCCTCGAGCGTCATCCCCGCAACCTGGCTGACCAGGATAGCGCTCGCTACCGCCTCCCCCCGCGCCCTCTCCTTTTCCCTCTCGCGCTCCCGCTCCTTCTCCTTCTCCTTGTCCTTCCCCCCCGCCCCAACGACGCCTCCCACCGATCCCGGCCGCCTCACCGTCTTTGGGTGGATGTTCCCTTGCTGCCCCTGCTGCTGCCCCTCCGCGCCCTTGTCCTTGTCCTTATCACCCGTCGTATGATGCGTAACAAGCGCACTTCCCCCGCTCCCACTGGCCCCCGCGGCGTTCGGATTCGGCATCATCACAATCGCGCGCGCAGTCCCCGAGTTCGTCCACACCCCCGCCACCGCCGGCGCCCGCGGCTTCTCCGGCGCGGGGGCAGCGTGGCTCGCGTTCGCAGCAGTCAGCGGGGGGAAGTCCGTCTCCGCCGGCGGTGCAGGGGCGGGCGAGGCGCCTTGGTGCTGCTGCTGGTGCGGGTGCTGCTGTTGGACGAGGGGCGACGAGTGCTCGCTGTGCTGTCTTAGCGAGCTCGCGCTGAGGGCATGCGGGGAGGAGGTCCCGCTGCCGCTCGACGGAGTACCGTTGAGTGCACGCGGGGCTGAGATGGGCGACATCGTGCGCGAGTTGGTGAGCGAGTGCGAGGACGACGAGTGCGAGTTGTGGCCGCCGGAGTCGTCCCCGCTACTTCGATGATGCCTCGGCGCATGTAGCGTCGGATTCGGCCGCAGGCCCACAGCCCAGTCCGGTCTTGGAGGAAGGGGATGGTGCTGCGTCGACGACGTCGTGGATGTGTACGTTCGTCTTGAGCTCGAGCTCGTCGTGCTGGACGACTGCGACGCGAGGTTAGCTATACGTATTGTTACCTCGCGCGGGAAGGACTTACCGCCACGCTCGAAACGTCATCCCCCGTCGACGAGCTCCCGCTCCCGCTCGTCGTCCGGCTCGTCCCCGAGCTCCCACGGCGCATTCCCATCCCCATCCCCGGTACCGTGCCGCTCAGCCGCGGCCCCACTGCGTCGCGCATCAGCGGGGGGTATCCTCCTCCTCCGGTCGAAGGGAAGTCCACACCGCCACCAGATATGCCCGGGCCGTAGCTCCACGCCGCGCGATGCGGCTGCTGCGCGCTGCCCCGTCCGCCCTTGCCAACCCCATTAACTCCACCACCACTCGCATTCCGCCCCCCTGCGCGCCCATTCACATTCCCCCGCCCATTCGTCCGCGACTGCTGCGACTCGTACCCCGTCGGCTGCGGCGGGTGCGCGTGCGTGTGAGGAGGCGGCGGCCCCATGTACGGCGGCATCGGGATGTGGTGCGGCGGCGGCGGGTAGTACGTCGGCTGCTGCGCATGCGCGTACATATTACCACCCGCCCCGCCGTTGATACCGATGCCATTCGGCGGCGACGCCGTCGTCGGCGTCGAATCGTGCTGCTGACCCTGCTGCCCGGGATGCGGGTATACTCCGGGGTACCCGCCCGGCGGCGTCCCCCCATGCATGCCGTAGCCAGGATACGGTAGCGGCTGCGGTGGGGGCGAGCCTCCATTTTGCGGCCCCCCGTGAGGGTTTTGGTGTGGGGGCGTGCCAGCACCGTTTTGCGTTGGGGGGTACGCCGCCGGGCCCCACGCGTACGGGTTGTATGGGGCGGAGGCGTACAGCTCGGAGTCCGACCCCGGCGTCGGCGGGTGCGAGTGCGAGGGTTGATGCGCGTACGGGCCGTACGGCTGGTAATAAGGGTAGGGTGCGGCGAAGTAGGGTTGCGGCTGCTGCGGGTGCTGGCCCGCTTGCATGTGCGCGTGCGCGGAGTACGGCTGGTACATCGGCATCGGTGACTGCGTCTGCGGCGCACCCGTGCCCGAGAAGGTGGGCGCGGAGTGCTGCTGCTGCTGCTGGGCCGGTGTGTCGTATGACGGGACGGAGATGGAGATGCCACCGCCCGCACCCGGTGGCGGGGGCTCGTAGAGGGAGGGGTACTTGAACGCCGGGGACGGGGCGCGCGAGTTGCGGGAGGAGGAGGAGCTGTTGTTATTGGAGGACATGAAGGCGGGGGCGGAGCTGCGCAGGGAGCGCGACGACGATGACGAGTTGGCGCGGTTTGGGGGCTGCTTCTTGGTCGACGCCGACGGGCCAGACCACTCGCTCTCGGTGGCAGGGGAACCCGGATCGTCGCTGGCGCTGGTGGAAGAGCCCGAGACGAGCGATGCGGACGAGGAGGCGGAGCTGGTGGTGTCCTTCTGCTCCTTCTCCTCAAAGTCTATGAAGATGCGGTTGCGGGCCTCGTTGTACGCCGCTGTCCGCTCCTCGATTGTGCGGCGGTGTTTGCTGGTGCTGGCAGAGCTACGGCCACCGAGGCTGCCCGTCTCTGAAGCCTCGACGTCGGATACATCTCCGTCGTCTCCAGTGACAGACCCTGCCTGCGATCGCGGATTGCGCATCATGATTTTGAATTTGGGCGGCGTTTCGGCCGGCGGCGGAGCCAGATCTGCCAGGCGCCGTGCCGGTCTGTAGCTCGTTAGCACACAAGGAAGGTCTTGTGAAAGACAGTAGAACGTACATTCGGCTTTCCTGCGTGAGCACGACACTTATGGCCTTGGTCACGGAATCGGTCTCGGGGGTGAGATTGTAGTAGGTGGAGCAGCGATGGACGAGCATGCGCTGGTAGGAGGTGGCAGGCGAGAGGTCTATGCGTTGTCTAGTCTGGGTGCGATCGCTGATTAGGGCCTCCATGAGCTCGCCCAGCTTGAGGACATATATTCTGTCCTTGCTGGAGAGAGCCTCGAGGATCTGGGGGTCGACGTCGTGCTGCTGCGGCGCGTCTGGGACGTGCACGAGGCTTGCGACGCTGGAATTGGAGCTGGAGGGCGGGGGAGGCGACATGATTGTAATGGGTGCAGCTACAGGCGCATCTACCGAGCCGTGTCAGTATGCAGGCTATATACCCTTGCACTGTCTCCCTGCAATACTCACCGGCTGACATGGCGGAATACGAGGCAGACGAGGGGTTCGCTAAAGCTGGATTGGGCAACACATGAGCGCAAAGTCCAAAAGGCAGGTCGCTTAGGTAATCATTTGTCCCCTCGTTTCTGCGGCAATCTGCCCTTGACCCGCCAAAATTCAAAAGCCTATATTGAGAGTTATTTGTGCCTCGACCTTCCACTGTACGAATACGGACAATCGGCCTACAATTCGAGCCTACAATTCAAGCCCGAAATTTCGCCATATCAAGCCATTTTTCCAGACGTTTCATGTGGACCCCCTGGCCGCTCGGTGGGCGTCTGGACAGGTCTGAACTACAAAGAGCTATACTGTGTACTCGACGACGATGATGGGCACCACAGAGTGGCATCCCGCATCGCGCGCCCACCAAAAATAGGATAAATCAACTGATCTCCCGGACCCACAGCGTCCTGGACACCAGCCTGGCCAAAAGACTCGCATTTCTTGGTCCTGCAGCTTTGGAGATTATGTGGAAGTAGCGCAACCGACGTCTGACTCACCACGCTCGTGTGCGCATTACTTCCATCGAAGGCATCGATATCGTTGAAAGCCTGAGAGTCTCTGTGGCAGCTCCTGCCAACATTCCGCCTGCCATTCCTCTCCACTGTCATATGACGGTTTAATCTAATTTCTTCTTCGCTCGGGCAGGACGATATGATACTCAATGGACTGCCCTGCAATGGCCAGTTTCTCCGCATTGGGTGCACGTTCTGGCTTCGCACTCTTTATATCAAGGCGGTCTTGAAGTGAAGCAGTGAAATACCTCACTCGAGTCCACGTTATCTTATCAATCGACCTACCAGCTAGCCTCAAGCCGGAGAACGACCAAACAAACACACAAGTTCTCACTTCAGATCCTTGCGCGTTGTCTTCGACGTCCAGACGATATCAAGTTCACTTTCCAGATGTCGTCACTCGCGCTGAACCCTTCAAGCATGCCCACGAGCACTGAACGGAAACCTTTGCCCCTCTCCATTCCAAAATTCCTTCCACTTGGCAACACACTATGCCTCGCCGACACGACCGAGACTTCCGTCGCGTCGGGATTTTCGCCACACCGATACTTGATCAATTTAATCATTAGCAACGAATACGACCAAGTTCGACTTCCTCATGGCTAAATTAAAAACGGTGGCAAGACACTTGTACTTATATTTCGCGACTCGGAGCGGTCTGTAGATCGAACATGACAAATAGAAGATCTTGTCGACTTAACTCAACGGCCGCCTCCTGCGATCCACGACGCGCGGTCACGAAGAACGAATAATAATAATAAGACGGGCGACTCGGACTGCCGTGAGAAAATGAGTCGTATCCTGCACGTCTCTCAGGTTTCTTCGCCATGCGTACTCTGGGCAACCACATACCATAATTATCGTGCATGCTGCTACACCTCAACTGGCGTCTTCACTCTTGCAAAGATCTCCTGGCAGCCAACACTGATCCCTCACCAAGGAGGCTAAAGGTACCCCATCACCCTGCTGTTGAAGATCCTCGGGGTTCTTCGATGGGAAGTAAGTCGGCAGTATGTATGTTGTTCCCGCACCCCGTCGTCCCAAAATATCATCCATCAATTCGCCGTTCGATTCATTCCGGGGATCTTCGGCCGTAAGTCAGGTCGGGAGTACGTATGTGGTTTCCTCCGCTCGCCGTCTCGTCTTGCTATTTTCCCTTGTTACAGGTGTCCCCGTGCGTCCAAATACTCCGAAGAACGAAGAATAAAATGCATGACTCTGATGGCTGAGGGAATATTGGTCTCCTTGTACATTTTTCAAGGGTTTCTTCGCCGCGGGCACTCTGGGTTGCCCACATACTGTAACTGTAGTCCTCTAATGGCGTTTTCACTGGTAGGGATCTCGGATCATCTTTAAGCTGTCAAAATGCCCTTGTGGACCCCGCCATTCGCACTTTCTTACGGCGCTAGAAGTTGAGAAATTTCCCCCATCAAACTGCTGTTGAAGATCATTCTGGGAATCTTCGGTGGTCGCATTATTTGGGCTCATATGTGTTTTACCCGGTCCCGCCGTCTCGTCTTGAACATTGTCAAACCTTGTCCCTTGCATCCTAGTTGGGCGCCAAAGTTGCGTGGTATGTAACATACCCACCCAAATCACCATTCAAAAATCTCTCCACAGATCTTTAAACGGAAGTCAGGTCGGCAGTACTAGGGCTGTGCTATACATGACTTCCCGCTCCGCCGTCTCGTCTTCCGTTGAACCAGGACTCCCGCACATAATTACGGCGCTAAACTGCTCTATAGCTGTGTGGTGTCATTCTACCCATCAAATCAGCATTCAAAATCCATCCAGAAAAAACTTCGAACGGGGTCATGTCGGCGGTACCACCACCGGGCTGTGCTGTATGTGGTTTCCCCCTCCCCGCAGTCCCACGAGATTTCGGATGCCAGTCAAGCGGCAAGTCTTCTCGAAATACTTAAACCCCGCAACTCAATCCACATGTCCAAACTTACCTGCAACGTCCTCGACTTCCACTCGACATGTGTGACCCCGCATCTGCCTCGACGATATTATGGGCACTGTCCCTCATGCCAGGCAATCGCTACATTCTTGTCGGCGTCATCTCGGCATCCTTCATTATCTATGCCGTCACTCGCCATCGCCCATCGTATCAGCTCGGTCAACTTGAAGACGCGATCCGAGTCGCAGAGAAAATTCTAAAGTACGCAAAAGCGAACTGTGAGCGGAAGCATGTAGAGTTGGTGGATGGCACACATTGCTTGCTCAAGTATGTCCAGGCTATTATCGCCACCACACTTACCTAAATTAACGACAAATACGAATTTTCAGGGTGAAACTATCAGTGTCCAAGATACGAACGCGATTATTGGAAACACGCGGCATTAGAACTGGGGTGGGATATCTGCGGAACGTCAGACAAATTATACAGAGCATCAACCAATGCGCAAAGGAGGTGAAGCAAATTCAGACGTCGACCCTGGTGAGTTTTTTTGCCGTTTTGTGCGTATTGAGAATCGACATAATTCTTTTCAGCTCATCATTGAGGCTGAACGCCAGCGCGAATTATCTGAGGAGATACGAGATTCTCACGAGATCCTCGACACTTTTGTTTCCTCCTTCACTCGTGCGTTGTCTTTCTGACTTGCTTTCACGCCATAATCATCACTATCTTCGAAAGGCCGCGCACAGGCGGTAACTCGGCGGGATTTTGCAATGCCTACCAGTTATATATCCCCTGAATCATCGATGTAAGTTTACCGGGCTTGGAATATAATGCTTGTAGGCTCACGTTTCCGGGTAGGGTGTAGGTCTGACTTTCCTAAAATGCCCACCTCGTTCGTGGGTCAAAGTCGCAAGACTCTGATTATTCCTGTGTTGTTGCCTCTCGGTATCGCTTCTACACTACTACTCTCGTGATTTATGTACTTGTAAACTCGTTATGTATTTGCTCCGCGTGTTCAAAGTTCACACTCAACCTCACAAAGGAAAACTTGAAATGACGAACTTTTGTTCGCGAAAGTGAAAGTGAAAGTGGGCATCGTGGCCCGTTACATATGCCCAACTGATTCTAGATCTTGGTGCGGTGAGTCTGTGGGTGATGAATCAACGCGGTAAGAGATCAGATTTAATTCCAGAAGCATCGACGTTGTAAACTTTGTCAGCAGCTTCGTATAAGCAACGAGGTAAGAGTGTTCCTCTGAAGGGTCTGTCGAGGAGAGACAAAGCAGTAGCCACAGGGGTTCAACAAGTTGACCGAAGAAGAAAGTGTTAACGTTCGAAGAGATTCCAGGCGCTCCGCAATATCTTTAATGTTGCGCTCAACTCCACTTCTTTGCTACGCCCTGCGGGCCTTAGAAATGACTCAAACTCCAGTTGTTATTTTCACAACTTGCCGCGGTTCGGCAATGGCAGTCATCTACTCTGGGGTCGGCAATCATTGAGCGCCGATCTTCTTGCTTCGTACCGTCAGTGGTCACTACGTATCCGAGCCCACACCGGAACAGCAACTGCCAAGCTCTGCCAAGCTACGCGATCAGTGTCCGAACAGTACCGACAGTTAGTATAAGTATCAGCGGCCAGCTTAGTCCGCGGTACGTACTCCATGCCTTTACTATCGTTCACCTCCCAAAGCTCCAAAGGGAGCCCTGCTCAAAGCTCCTCCGACCCAAATCGGCCAGGTTCGAAATGGAATCTCCTTCGTCATTCGGTCAAAGCGCCCCGCTCGTCACAGTCGCCTCTCCCCCGAAGCAATAACGGACCAGCTCTCAACCGAAATCTACGAACTCATAATGGACCATCTGGGCGACAAGCCATCGCTTCTAGCCTGCAATCTGGTCTGTCGATCCTGGGCGCCGCGGAGCAAATGCCTCCTGCTGGATTTGATGGTCTGTCATCCCGTGCCTTTGGTTGCCCATGGCGGTTTCGGGGCAATCGCTTGTGCTGTCCCTGATCCCTTCCAAGGTCAGTTCTGGTGTATGATCCCAATCTTGGATAAGAAATCTTGACATCCATTCACAAGGCAACGGTGGAACAATCTATGGCGCAAAAGACGGCATATACAGAGGGATCAAAGACGGCTCTCGGCTGCGGCTCCTGTCCATCCACGATGTGTCTCAGATCAAGATACTTCCGGGCTTGAATCTCGTTCTCTGCCTTGCAGGTAATGTCATTGTCTTGAAAAGAGAAGTTCCCCCGAAACTTAGCACAGTGTTCTTCGTGCACAGGAGGAACGTTCATGACAATGAGCCTTAGCGCTCTCAATTCTGGTAATTGCCAGGATAGCGCTATAACGCGGATATCGAAGCATGTATTCTGCTTCACTGTGTACCGGAGCACCGTTACTGGCGAAAGCCATCGTGTTTGTGCCCTTAAAACCTCATCGCTTTCCGGCACACTCAAGGTCTACAATGTGAGCAACAATAATCAGGTCTCTACCCTGGTGCCTGCGCTGGTATGTCAATCTTGCGCACTCCATATCAACTGCATGCATTCTAGAATTGCAACATAGGAACTGTACATCCCGCTCGAAACGTACTCTGTACGGTTCCTTTCGCAGACACGGCTTGTGGCCGCGATTAAGAAGGGGTTCGCAGTACAGGGCGGATTCGAGATGGTGGATCTGATAACAGCAGAGACGCAGAGTTTGCTGGATCCGGACGATCCATC
The DNA here is from genome assembly GCA_014462655.1 of Mycena venus. Taxonomy (NCBI): domain Eukaryota; kingdom Fungi; phylum Basidiomycota; class Agaricomycetes; order Agaricales; family Mycenaceae; genus Glaucomycena; species Glaucomycena venus. The sequence goes on along the minus strand of JACAZI010000007.1, from coordinate 3,680,839 downwards.
ACCCCTCGATTTGGCACATAAGAAAGTGAAACCCAGGACAGTTTTCCGGGTCGACACGGTGTTTCTTGTCTGCTATGATAGTGCGTCTTTCGTAAAGGTGTTCTCAATTAAAACCACTGACAGGACTGCTAGAACTCGCTTTCTACATTGACTGCAGGGGCATCAGACCACTGAACAAAGTCGTTCTGCGGTGGACCCAACCCGTCCACGCCTTTGGTAAGTCGAAAAACACGTTCAATTCGTTTATGCGGCATTAATCGATATTTTTGATGCAGCACTTCACCAGCCATACATCCTTGCATTTTGTGAGAGATGTATGGAAGTATGGAACATCGAAACGGGAGAGATGGCCCAAAAAATCCAGGGTCCTTATCATCTGCTAAATACGCCGGAGTCGGGCGAAAAGGTCCTTGGGTTGTCACTTTTATCTGGAGAGATCACGGAAATTGTTTTCCGTGCGCATGCATCTCTGAACTCTTGACATTCGGATTTACATACTGTGGAATATGACCTTTGCTGGTTCTTTTAATCAGATTCTAATGAAAGTCCCTCCGGAAGGCAAAGGATTTCCGTTCGAATTCGTCAACACAAATCTCATTTCCTGGTGATCCTGTATACTATACTGTATACTTTAAATCGGCTTTTTCCTTCTATTTTTTGAAAGATCTTCACCAAGCAAAGAATTCCAGCCCAGTGGAGAGCATGCGCTCTCCATATACGTACATGTGCACCTTCATCAGCTACCAGTGCGCCCAATCCCCTGGACTTTCAGCATTTGGGCGCTCACCAAGGCAGTTCAATCTTCGGAGTCAATCACCGTCAGCTGGCTGTGTGGCTGTCTGTCCCGAACTTCCAAGTCGACATTGCTCGTTTGCGTACTGCAGTACCGCAGTAGAATTCCGAATGTCGCGCCTTCTGTCGCAGCACTCTTCACGTTGGGAAGAACTCAGTATCGGATTAACTCCCAGCATCTCCCAGCATGGCCCCGCTTTTAGCCGACCTTCGCAATCGGGTTTCGTCTCTCACCAGATTATAGATCCACTCGACGGGTCCGGAGGGCTAAATTGGAGTGCACTCCATTGATTGCTTTGAGACGACTTCTTCCCTGGTCGACGTCGTAATCTCCAACCAATATCGCCTTGTACTATCTATCTGGTAACATAATATTAACACTATCTGCTATAATATACCTTCATAGACCACCATAGAAACACATAATACCTTGGTTAACTTCATGAACATGATAGAGCACAATGAAGAACCTATAGACCACCGAAGCTGCCGAAACAGCCCCCCGAAGGTACATAGACCACCAAAGTGATGGATAGACACTCATAGTGGTCGGCAAAAATTGAAAGACTGTCATAGACCTGAAAAGACTATCCAAGACCCGTATAATTGCCCCTTGTACTTCATAGCATTTCAGATTTTCCTGATGTACCGACGCCCCTTCTGGTACATCAACTCACCCGTTACGAGCATAGGTGCATCCTGAAGCAAGCCCCGAACGCTTTGAGGCTCGTATCGAGACCGATTTTGACGATGGCCAGAACTCTCTGAGATCATATTGAACTACCGCACCTCCAGCGCCTGTATGTCTGCGATCCGCTGGTTTTGCAGTACCTCAAGCTTCCTGCTCTGGACGAACTGACACTTTTCGAAGCGCCGGATCGTGGTGCGGAACTTCTTTCATCTTTCCACTTGCTCCTCGACCGGTCGTCATGTTCCCTTCGAAGGCTCTGCCTCCGAGGGTACTCAACAGTTGAAATTTTACAAAAGGACTCTTTCATCACCGAGCTCATAACCGTACATGACGATGATGCTAGGGACACCACCGATGCCTTGATAGCGGCCCTTTGTGTGACCTCCCAGGGAGCAACATCATCGCCCAACATCTACATCTCATCTACTTCCGATGCACCGACGGATATTACTTCGATTACGCGGTGTATGTTGAAATGTTGCAACCCCGGCGTAGGGCAAAGAACTACGCACTCAAGACTGCAGCGCTGTACATACAAAATGGTCCGGAACCAGATGACGCGACGATTTAATCTTCTGTTGTCGGACGGAGTGAACGCAGAAGATGAAATCCGCAGGTGGGGCTATGAAACGCCGTGGAACTGACTTTCCACCTGTCACCTGTACCATGATTTGCCCATTCGTAAATATTCGCCTTGATCTCAACGAATTTTCGCTCATGATGTTCCAGCTTCTGTTTCGCAGGTTGAAAATCGAGGTATTTGTCTCGGGTGAATGATGCAGAATCGGAGCTTGGAGCTTGGAACCTCTCTTGTCTCCTATGAATTTCTTCAAGCATCCCAAGGTGGGCTCATCCACGATTCCGTTGCAACACTCTCCCTTTGAAACCAAGGAATCACTGATTCACGCGTCTTCAGATAGTCGCCCGACTCGTCATGATGGGTGCGTTGGGTTGACATCTATAGATGTATCATGCATGGGTTGGCCGGCGCACCTTCACCCGTGTTGTGTTGTCATCTTACTAACGCATCTTTACTCTTACTTTGTCTCCACTGTGTTCCTTTCCTTTCCTTCTTACATTTTTTTTGAAGCGTGCAATATTAAAATAATAAATACCATTGGCTCGCTGATGCACAACGAATAGTGGCAGATATTTTAGCCGCCCAAAAAATACACATCTGCGTATTTTTTCCCCTCGATCTCACTTGAAGAGAGAAAGACTCGTTTCTTTGACTTCGACCCCAGTCGTTTACAACCCGGACTCCACCGTCTCAGTGTTTGATTCGTGACGACCTCCACGTGGGCAGCGTCAGGATTATGACGGCCGGACGGCGCGCCGGTCCTGGCCCAATGGCCCCCGAGAATACTCGAAGCAGCGCGAATGTGTTCTTAGCCCTGTTCGATGACGACTGTTCAAAAAGCGGCGCACGGGGGTCCAGCAAAGTACGGCACAGTGCAAGAACAGGAGGGGGAAGACGGAGGGCGGCGCAGTCAATCCTGAAGTCCGACGAGGTGAACATGTTCAACTCACCTACTCGGTCCCCAAGTTGCCAGCGCCACACCTGGTCTCGCCGCTCCGATGCGAAAGCGGTGCTTAAGAAGGGTTCTTTAGAAAGAAAAGGGATTTAATCCCCGACTCTGTGTAACAGGGAGGGTTCTGTCGTTTGATCTCGACATTCCATCCCTCAACGTCGTTATCCCATTTAATGCCCGGAACTCCACTTGGAAAGACTCATGACTGTGTCATCAGACGGTGCGTAAGCCATGACGTATGCCGGTGGCGCATTTTACTCCTTGACTTTTCTGCTTACGATTCCGCCGTTTCTCAAACTCTCTACCCGCATATCCACTGCTCAATCGCTAGGCATCTGCCGTTGACATCTCCGGGCAACCATCCTTCTATAAAGGCAACTGCCTCTTTATCTGAGCAACCGCCAATTCTATCCGAGCAGCCGCCTATCTACCGTTAGGCACAAACCCTCTCAATCTCAGTGCGCTCTACGTACATTGCGTGTCTTAGTACCCAAATACTCAAATATGCATCGGCTTTCCAACCTATCACTGACAGTGTCCGAGAAGAAACATATTCCGATGCATGATACTGAAGAATCTCTGTCAGCTCCGTTGTGGTTTTTGTTTTCTCGTACTCATTATGCTCAATCTCTTATGAAACTTTCTTGTGCACATTTTACTTGAAGTTGTTCGTTGCTTCAACGCCACTCATATTCAACCAAAAGAAACATTGATTGGTCTTATTGTCGACTACTTCGGGTCGCTGCGAGCACGGTTTATCAGCTGCTCTAAATCATCTCTGCTATCTCATACTATGTTTTCCTCTTACACTGGTCTGACCTCCAGTCATATTCTGGCCTATATCTTTGTTTCAAACTCACTTTCTGAATCTGTATCCTCAGCTCTTATGATTCCACCTTGCATACATCCAATTCGTTCTGTTCCACCTGAGATACAATTAAATATACCTCGAGGTGCTAGTCCAACCTACAATAAAAAGTTTATTAAATCTGTACTTCAATCGCTACACCCATCTCGGTGACCCGCCCAGCATACGCATTCGTTCAAAGATCTATCTTTGTTTCTCGTTAATAGTGTATATGAACGTATCCGTAGCTTTTATGACTTTTGTGTTAGTGATATTCGATGTCTGGATCCGTACTTTGAAGTCTGGGATGAATTCGACAGACAGGAATTGATTGTGGAATTTCTTGTTTTGGAATACGGTGAAACTATTATTGAATAGCTTTTGACTGATACCACTTTACGCCGTCGTTTGAAAGAATATGGACATAAAGTTGCTGAAGCCAAAGAGCTGTTTGATGTTGATACTGATTTCTGGTCTATGATTGAGAGTCAATGGCCACAGGTTCCTGGTCTCCGAACAAACTTTACATGCATGCACAACTATTTTTACAAATCAAAATGGAATTACAGTTTGCCTTGTGCGGTCTGTTCTGGACAAGGAAATTGGGATGATTTTGTGGTTACTGAAGTGTTACCTGTAGAGTCTGATTCTAAACTATCAATGTCTAAACTCGAAATTCTTCGGTGTGATGTCAATATTTTTCAATTGATATTCTATCTGTATTGCTTTACCGAATATTTGTATCAAGGCTATCCTCACAATATTCTGTTCTTTCATACACCTCCTATACATATGTTGAATCTAATTCAAGTACGGTGCCCACGTATAAAACAGTTTTCTTCTAACAACTGCTTGTCGTTCCGAAACTACTCAACACCATCCCTACTGATAAATTAAATCAAACAGAGTCGGGGACAGGCGCTTGCGCCGCTACCGATCAATGTGTGGATGGTAGTACATGGCAGTGTCTGGCTGAACCGCTTTCGGGTCCTTTCTCTGATTGGATGGCACCGTTGATCGGCTAACAGGCCAAACGCGCCTTCACATGATTGGATAACAGGCCAAACGTCGCTCACCCAAGAGGTTCCAGGGATCCTTATTTTATCTCACCGCTCAGATCAACCCGTCGGGCGGCAATGCGAAATGTGATTGGCTGTTAAATTTTGACAAACTTGCCAACAATTCTTTGACTGAATAGTGATTGAGTAGGGGTGCGAAACCCGGAAGAATATTGCGGCGTATCGGTCTGAGCGTCTAGATGAAAGTAAAATATTGAGAATTTGAAGGGGCTCGTCCGCCGAAGCACGGACCGGCAATTCACGTTGTTTGAGTGCGGGTGCGAATATTGCGATTGCCGCCCGACGTGTTGATCTGAGCGACGAGATAAAATAAGGATCCCTAGAACCTCTTGGGTGAGCGACGTTTGGCCTGTTATCCAAGCAGGTGAAGGCGCGTTTGGCCTGTTAGCCGATCAACGGTGCCATCTAATCAGACTCAAAGGATCAAAAGCGGTTCAGCCAGACACTGCCTACTATACCATCCACACATTGATTGAATCCTTTTCCTTTGCAAAGAACCCTTCACCTTGTCGGTGCCATTAAAATTGGAGGTGGGTCTTTATCACCCCGGATTTGTGTCTCGATTTGGGATTTGTGTCGCGATTTGGAATTTGTGTCTCGATTTGGGAATGGTCTTTCGTGTTGATTGAGGAAATATGGCTGCGCGTCTATCTAAAAAAAGAATGCTGCAAGCGCTCGTTACGCGGACCGGCGATCTTCAGACTGTTTGAGTCGAGGTGCGAAATGTGATTGCCGCCGAAAGCTGTTATATTTTGGGTGCGAATGTTGCGACCTCTAAGTCCTTGGCCGGACCGATCCCAAATCGGGACATAAATCCGGGGTGATAAAGACCCCACCTCCAATTTCAATGGCACCGACACTCCTTCACCACACTCTCACTGAACATGGACAATACTGCTTCTGCAATAATACTCGGGGCAGTAACCCTCATGCCAGGCAACCGCTGGATTCTTTTGGGTCTCGGCTCAGCGACATTGATTATTTATGTTGCGAATCGCCAACGTCCCTCACACCAGCTTGGTCAAGTCGAAGACGCGGTCAAAGTCGCGGAGGAAACCTTGGAGTGCGCGAAGACGAACTGTACGAGGAACCAGATGGAGTTGATGGATGGCATGCGTCGCTTGCTCAAGTACGTTCAGGTCGACCACATCGCGTCAGATAATAATGATTTTTCAGGGCAAAAATATCGGCGTCCGAAATTCGGGCTCAATTGATGGACACACACTGCATCACAACGTGGAAGGAATTTGCGGAATATGTGGAGGAAATGAGAGGAATTACGCAGAGCATCAGCCAGTGCGCGAAGGAGGTGAAGGAGGTTCATACGTCGACATTGGTGAGTGCAGTCCTGGACCAACATTGATTATATTCAAATAAATTTATTTCAGCGCACCATTGAGGCTGAACGCCGCCGCCAATTCTCTGAGGGCATAAAGGAATGCAACGAGATCCTCGACACGGTTATTTCTTCGCCGATGGGTGAATTGGTCCCAAAATTGTTTTTCTTACGTATTAATTCCGATTGGGCAGGTCGTTCACACGCCGCTCGTCGTCGCTTTGTGTCGGCTGTTACTGGTAATACGCCCCAGGAGGCATCCATGTAAGTATTGCAGACTTGGAAACAAAGATTGGACACTCACCATTTTTGCGTAGAGTGTAACCGTATCCGAATATAATCTCTCGGGGTGGTGTCCAGCTCTAGTATCTTCCGTCTTTGCTGTCAATATTGCTCCTCGGTTGCTGTCGCTGGATCCCATGTTTCTGTATAAAGTCTGGTTCTGTTCTGTTTCCGCTGTGCTGAAAACTCTCTGTCGTTCGTTAACTTGAATGATTCCATTTTTCGCTCAATGATCGAGAAAGAGAGCCGACGGGATGGAAGAGACCGAGTTTGGAGACGAGCAGAAGCTGGCTTTTTTCTTAGCGGTGATAGTTGGAGAGCAGCAGAAGGCACCCAGAGCGCATATTGTAAGGATGTGGTGGTCGAGTCGAAGCGTCGGTTTGTGTGTTTGTTGCTTTGATGCCATCAAATATTTGTTCTCTCTGACCCCTCGGTCAAGTCGCTCTGCCTTGTCTCTACTGGTTCAGACACACTCAATACCCACGAGTTTCTATGTCAAGAATGGAAAAAAATTCCGGCCCATGAAAAATGGCGCATCTTCATAGACTTTGAGAAAGAGCAGAAGGACACCACCAGCTCCGTCTCCTCGTCCGCATCGCTCGTCTCGGGCTCTTCCACCAGCGCCAGCGACGATCCGGGGTCCCCTGCCACCGAGAGCGAGTGGTCTGGCCCGTCGGCGTCGACCAAGAAGTAGACCCCAAACCGCGCCAACTCGTCGTCGTCGTCGCGCTCCCTGCGCAGCTCCGCCAACAACAGCTCTTTCTCCCCCCGCCATTCGTGCGCCCTTCCCCGGCGTTCAAGTACCTTCCATCTATGAGCCCCGCCACCGAGTGCAGGCGGCGGCATCTCCATATCCATCCCGTCATGCGACACACCGGCCCAGCAGCAGCAGCACTCCGCGCCCACCTTCTCCGACACGGGTGCGCCGCAGACGCAGTCGCGAGCTGCATGGAGTTACGGGCCGGGTGTTTCTGGTGGGATTATGGAATTCCCTTCGACTTGAAGTGGAGACAGAGGGGAGGGTATTCCCCGCTGATACGCGATGCAGTAGGGCTATGGCTGAGTGGTGCGGTGGGCATGAGGATGGGGTTGCGCCGCGGGAGCGGGAGCTCGTCAACGGGGGAAGACTTTTCGAGCGTGGCGGTAAGTCCTTCCCGCGCGAGGTAACAATACGTATAGCTAACCTCGTGTGCGTTGTCGTCCAGCACGACGAGCTCGAGCTCAACAGACGTGCACATCCACGACATCGTCGATGTAGCACTATCCCCTCCCTCCAAGACCGGACTGGGCGGTGGGTCTGCGGCCCAATCCGGTGCTACACGCACCGAGGCACCAGCGAAGTAGCGGGGACGATCCCGTGGTCACAGCACACACTCGTCGTCGTCGCACTCGCTCACCAACTCACGCACGATTTTGCCCATCTCGCCTCCGCGTGTACTTAACGGTGCTGCGTCGAGCGGCAGCGGGACCTCATCCTCGCATGCGCTCAACGCGAGCTCGCTAAGATAGCATAGCGAGCACTCGTCGCCCCTCGTCCAACATCAGCACCCGCACCCGCATCAACAACAACACTACAGCGCCTCGCCCATTCCTGCGTCGCTGACCGAACGCAAACAAAACTGCGCCCGGCGGTGGCGCGTGCAGGGACGGCGCACACGATTGTGATGATACCGAATCCGAATATTGCAGGGGGGAGTGCACTCGCTACGCGTCATACGACGGGCCGCAAGGGTAAGTACAAGGGTGCTGAGGGGGGCAGCAGCAGGGCCAACAGGGGACATTCTACTCGAAGACGGTGAGGCGGCCGGGGTCGGTGGGAGGTGTGGGTCACCTGGTGGGGCGGGAAGGAAGGAGAAGGAGAAGGAGAAGTAGCGGGAGCGGGCATGAGGGAGGCAGGAGGTGTATTGGCGCCCAACGCGCTGTACCTCGGCGCCGCAGATGCGCTGGTGCCGTTCTACCCGGACCTCAGTGAGCTCAGCAAAGGGCCAGAAAACTATCAGTGGCCTCTTCGTACATTCATTTGAAGTCGGGCGCCGAAACTGTAATAGCATCATTTATTGTATTATTTTTCTAAGCGCTGAAGATATCATATCTATGCTTGAGATACTGTTTGATTATTTTCCTAAGCGCTGAAGATATCATATCTATGCTTGAGATACTGTTTGACTATTTTCGGTACCAATCGGACTTAGTCATTAACCGGGGCTGCCTGCTGTCACTTTGACTGCGTGCTCTGAATCTTTTATGGCACAGACACTCTGCAGAAATCATTTGTGGGGTGCAACGTGGGCATCTGCCGCCAGTATTTAAGCCCATGGTCCACCCTTTGTTTCTCACCACCTCCCCTACCACCTTCCAATATGGCGGACCTCACATCTGCGATACTTTTGGGGGCACTATCCCTCATGCCAGGCAATCGTTATATTCTCCTGGGCTTCGTCTTTTCGTCGTTGATCATTTATGCGGGTACTCGCCAACGCCCGTCCCGCAAGCTCAGCCAAGTTGAAGAGGCAATCCAAGTCGCAGAGGAAACTTTGGAAAGCGCAAAAGTGAACTGCGCCAGGAAACATGTAGATTTGGTGGATGGCATGCGTCGCTTGCTAAAGTACGTTCAGCCCATCTTCCTTCGTCAACGCACCGGAAAGTAATTGGAATTTACAGAGCAAAAATATCGGCGTCCGACATTCAAGCTCGATTATTGGACACACACAGCGTCACAACATGGAAGGAACTTATTGAATATCTGCAGGAAATGAGAGGAATTGCCCAGAGCATCAACCAGTGTGCGAAGGAGGTGAAGGAAATTCATATATCGACGTTGGTGAGTCCAATTCATATGCATCGTTGTGTATAATCAAATCAAATTATTCCAGCGCACCATTGAAGCCGAACGCCGCCGCCAATTCTCTAAGGGCATAAAGGAATACAACGAGATACTCTATGGGGTCGTTTCTTCGTCGGCGGGTGAGTTGGCCGAAGATTTGATTTTCTTGTGTATTTATTCCGATTGGACAGGTCGTTTACACGCCACTCGTCGTCGCTTTGCATCGGCGGTCACTGATAACACAGCCCAGGAAACATCCATGTGAGTATCGCAGACTGGAAATAAAGCTAGGACACTCACGTTATTGAGAAGGGTGTAGCCGCATCCAAATATAAAACGCCAGGCCGCTCTCTCCGATTATATCTTCGTTGTTACCTGTCAGTATTGCTCCTCGGTTCATGTCTGCTCATGTGTCTGTATAAACTGCGTTTGTACTTGCTGTCTGCTGTCTACGTAATTCTCTGTATTTGATGTCCGTCTGATTCGTCGATGATTCGATTCAATTGCTCAGTGATAGCCAAAGAGAATCCAGGTTTGTTGACGGTTGGAAGCCGGTCTTTGTCTCTGAGTAGCGATGGATGGAGGGCAGAAGGGTATCCGATCCAAAGTGCATTTCAGAGGGTGTGGTGGTCGAGTCGAAGCAGTGGTCACGACATGTCATGTCACGTTGGTTTGTTTTGATGCCATCCTTCTCTTGGCCTTTTGCTGTCTTGTCTTGGCCTTGTCCCTCGAGCTGCTGGTACAAACACCCGCGTCTCTAAAGCCCCAAGAGTCTATGCAAAGGAAGGAAAATGTTCCTGGCCGAAGATAAATGGGTGCTCCCCGCCCAATGCTCGTGCTAAACTCAATCTCGAAGCTTTTGGTGTTATCAGACTCTTTGGATGGGCTCATGGCGGCCGTATCTTAATAAGTCAACCCTGCGACCCCTGTGCAGCTAGCGTCGAAACAGGCCTCTGGTTCGGTCCACTACCTGAAGGCGAATCTAATCATTAGTCACCACTGCATAAACAATGGACAGTGCCGACTCATCTCTTCTCAGACCACCATGCGCTTCAATCCTCTCCTGAAAAGCCTATGTGTGGCCTTCTTGTTCTCAATTGCTGCCCACGCCCATCGCGATGAGCATAGCATTACAACCACCTACCCAACAACATCCGTTGCCCCAAAAATTCGCACGTCAGCTTCATGCACAACACCTACACGTACATCGCCCCGCTGCATGACTTCACAAACGTCGTCGGGTCATTTCTCGATGTTTCGTGGTATGTGAGTATCACATATGTTCCTCCATCGCTGTCGCATACCGTCTCTAATCAATCCTATCGATAGGACGGCACTGTTGTGACCCATACCACCGGCGTCGATACCTTCCTATGCCGTTCCCCCACCGTGACCCCGCTGTCTCAAAATATCACCCATCAATTCACCCTTCAAATCGATCCAGTCATAAGTCAGGTCAGGAGTACGCGTACGTATGTGGTTTCCCCCCGCCCCGTCGTCTGGTCTTGATACTTTCCCTTGTTACAGGCGTCTCCGTGCGTCCAAATACCCCGAAGAACAAAGAATAAAATCCACGACTCCGATGGCTGAGGGAATATTGGTCTCCTTGTACATTTTCAAGGTTTCTTCGTCGCGGGCACTCTCGGTTGTCCACATATTGTGATTGTGGTCCTCTAATGGCGTTTTCACTGGTAGGGATCTCGGATCATCTTTAAGCTGTCAAAATGCCCTTCTGGACTCCGCCACTCGCACTTTCTTACGGTGCTAGAAGTTGAGAAATTTCCTCCATCAAACTGCTGTTGAAGATCATTCTGGGAATCTTCCGTGGTCGCATTACTTGGGCTCATATGTGTTTTACCTGGCCCCACCGTCTCGTCTTGAACATTGTCGAACCTTGTCCCTTGCATCCTGGTTGGGCGCCAAAGTTGCGTGGTAACATACCCACCTAAATCACCATTCAAAAATCTCTCCACGTATCTTTAAATGGAAGTCAGATCGGCAGTACTAAGGCTGTGCTATATGTGACTTCCCGCTCCGCCGTCTCGTCTTCCGTTGAACCAGGACTCCCGCACATAATTACGGCGCTAAACTGCTCTATAGCTGTGTGGTAATATTCCACCCATTCAAAATCCATCCAGAAAAAACTTCGAACAGGGTCATGTCGGCAGTACTACCACCGGGCTGTGCTGTATATGTATGACGAAAAAAGATCTCATATATATGGGTTCCGCCTCCCCGCAATCCTACGAGATTTCGGACGCCAGTCAAGCGGTAAGTCTTCTCGGAATACTTAATTAACGACAAATATGAATTTTCAGGGTGAAACTGTCAGTGTCCAAGATACGAACGCGATTATTGGAAACACGCGGTGTTAGAACTTGGGTGGGATATCTGCGGAACGTCAGAGCAATTATACAGAGCATCAACCAATGCTCAAAGGAGGTGAAGCAAATTCAGACGTCGACCCTGGTGAGTTTTTTTGCCGTTTTGTGTGTATTGAGAATCGACATAATTCATTTCAGCTCATCATTGAGGCTGAACGCCAGCGCGAATTATCTGAGGAGATCCGAGATTCTCACAAGATCCTCGACACTTTTGTTTCCTCCTTCACGCGTACGTTGGTCTTTCTGCCTTGCTTCTACGCTATAATCACCACTATCTTCAAAAGGCCGTGCACAAGCGGTAACTCGGCGGCATTTTGCGACGCCTACTGGTTATACATCTCCTGAATCATTGATGTAAGTTTACCAGGCTTGGAATATAAAGTTTGTAGGCTCACGTTTCCGGGTAGGGTGTAGGTCTGATTTTCCTAAAATGCCCACCTCGTTCGAGGGTCAAAGTTGCAAGACTCCGATTATTCCTGTGTTGTTGCCTCTCAGTATCACTTCTATACTGTTATTTTCGTGATTCATGTACTTGTAAACTCGTTATGTATTTGCTCTGTGTGTTCAAAGTTCACACTCAACCTCACAAAGGGAAACTTGAAATGACGAACTTTTGTTCTGTTATATTGCAGGAAAATCCATCTGAAACCTCCTTTGCTACATAGGAGACCAGCGAAAGTGAAAATGAAAGCGGGCATCGTGGCCTGTTACATATGCCCAACTGATTCTAGATCTTGGTGCGGTGAGTCTGTGGGTGATGAATCAACGCGGTAAGAGATCAGATTTAATTCCAGAAGCATCGACGTTGCAAACTTTGTCAGCAGCTTCCTATAAGCAACGAGGTAAGAGTGTTCCTCTGAAGGGTCTGTCGAGGAGAGACAAAGCAGTAGCCACAGGGGTTCAACAAGTTGACCGAAGAAGAAAGTGTTAACGTTCGAAGAGATTCCAGGCGCTCCGCAATATCTTTAATGTTGCGCTCAACTCCACTTCTTTGCCACGCCCTGCGGGCGTTAGAAATGACTCACATTCCAGTTGTTATTTTCACAACTTGCCGCGGTTCGGCAATGGCAGTCATCTACTCTGGGGTCGGCGATCATTGAGCGCCGATCTTGCTTCGTACCGTCACTACGTATCCGAGCCCACACCGGAACAGCAACTGCCAAGCTCTGCCAAGCTACGCGATCAGTGTCCGAACAGTACCGACAGTTAGTATAAGTATCAGCGGCCAGCTTAGTCCGCGGTACGTACTCCATGCCTTTACTATCGTTCACCTCCCAAAGCTCCAAAGGGAGCCCTGCTCAAAGCTCCTCCGACCCAAATCGGCCAGGTTCGAAATGGAATCTCCTTCGTCATTCGGTCAAAGCGCCCCGCTCGTCACAGTCGCCTCTCCCCGAAGCAATAACGGACCAGCTCTCAACCGAAATCTACGAACTCATAATGGACCATCTGGGCGACAAGCCATCGCTTCTAGCCTGCAATCTGGTCTGTCGATCCTGGGCGCCGCGGAGAAAATGCCTCCTGCTGGATTTGATGGTCTGTCATCCCGTGCCTTTGGTTGCCCATGGCGGTTTCGGGGCAATCGCTTGTGCTGTCCCTGATCCCTTCCAAGGTCAGTTCTGGTGTATGATCCCAATCTTGGATAAGAAATCTTGACATCCATTCGCAAGGCAACGGTGGAATAATCTATGGCACAAAAGACGGCATATACAGAGGGATCAAAGACGGCTCTCGGCTGCGGCTCCTGTCCATCCACGATGTGTCTCAGATCGAGATACTTCCGGGCTCGAATCTCGTTCTCTGCCTTGCAGGTAATGTCATCGTCTTGAAAAGAGGAGTTCCCCCGAAACTTAGCACAGTGTTCTTCATGTACAGGAGGAACGTTCATGACAATGAGCCTTAGCGCTCTCAATTCTGGTAATTGTCAGGATAGCGCTATAACGCGCATATCGAAGCATGTATTCTGCTTCACTGTGTACCGGAGCTTGTGGCCGCGATTAAGAAAGGGTTCGCGGTACAGGGCGGATTCGAGATGGTGGATCTGATAACAGCAGAGACGCAGAGTTTACTGGATCCGGATGATCCATCGCCCCTTGATTTGGCACATAAGAAAGTGAAACCCAGGACAGTTTTCCGGGTCGACACGGTGTTCCTTGTCTGCTATGATAGTGCGTCTTTCGTAAAGGTGTTCTCAATTAAAACCACTGACAGGACTGCTAGAACTCGCTTTCTACATCGACCGCAGGGGCATCAGACCACTGAACAAAGTCGTTCTGCGGTGGACCCAACCCGTCCACGCCTTTGGTAAGTCGAAAAACACGTTCAATTCGTTTGTGCGGCATTAATTGATATTTTTGATGCAGCACTTCGCCAGCTATACATCCTTGCATTTTGTGAGAGATGTGTGGAAGTATGGAACATCGAAACGGGAGAGATGGTCCAAAAAATCCAGGGTCCTTATCATCTGCTAAATACGCCGGAGTCGGGTGAAAAGGTCCTTGGGTTGTCACTTTTATCTGGAGAGATCACGCAAATTGTTTTCCGTGCGCATGCATCTCTGAACTCTTGACATTCGGATTTACATACTGTGGAATATGACCTTTGCTGGTTCTTTTAATCAGATTCTAATGAAAGTCCCTCCGGAAGGCAAAGGATTTCCGTTCGAATTCGTCAACACGAATCTCATTTCCCGGTGATCCTGTATACTATACTGTATACTTTTAAATCGGCTTTTTCCTTCTTTTTTTGAAAGATCTTCACCAAGCAAAGAATTCCAGCCCAGTGGAGGGCATGCGCTCTCCATATACATACATGTGCAACTTCATCAGCTACCAGTGCGCCCAATCCCTTGGATTTTCAGCATTTGGGCGCTCACCAAGGTAGTTCAATCTTCATGATCAATCACCGTCAGCCGATCAGGTGGCTGTGTGGCTGTCTGGATGTCCACGGTCCGCTGGTCTTGCGGTACCTCAGGCTTCCCGCTCTGAACGAACTGACACTTTTCGAAGCTGACTTTTAACTCGCCACCTGTACCATAACCGAATTTCATTATTTTTTTGGTCGCCAATCACGAGAGTCGGCGCTCGGAACTTCCCTCCCGCACATTATTTTATTCAGTCATTCCAATCCACAAATCTTTTATTTGCAGGACGACCTTTTGGAGAGGTATTGATGATAACCATAGCATTTGGAAACTAGTGAAATCCCTGTACCTCCGTCGGCCGTCTGAGGAAATGAATCTCATGGAAGTCACCAGTGGACGAACTGATTTTGGACCTTCCATCATCAATCCGTTCCGAGTTACTTGATATTTTACGATCATTTTGTCTCCGAGTCTGTCCGAGTCCCAAGTCAAATATGGATATGGCACAGTTATTGACTTTCCGCGGTACAGTGCCTGCTTGTTCCTTATTGGGACCTCCGCAGTGATACACTCCTCCTCCTCCTCCGCGCAGAATTTTGAACGAACAAGCCCTTGAAGAGTCTAAATAATCATGCTTGGGAATTGCCTGGGAGGCAGCGAAAAGTTGACGCTGCATAACGAGCGTGTCTGAACTTACGGTACTCGGTGAATTGTGTAGCCCTAGATGGCTCCAGATGAGAACAGGAACTTGATTTGGCGGGAATGCATTAGGCAAGCATCTCCCCCTTATAAAATTACGGGTGTACGTTTGAAGCTTTTAAACTCCGCTTTCAGCATTAGTTCCAAATTTTTGGAATATTAGCCTTAAACTTCGGAAAGTCATTATCAGCCTTCCGGTCACGAACTGCCATCCAAAGCTTCAAATTCGCGAACGGCCTCCAGCAGTCAGTCTGCCAAGCCTTTGTAGAGGATTCGAGGCCGCGAAGCGGCCGAGCAGCCACTGCGCATCTAATATTATATGCAGCTCCATTGCTATGGGGACAATGACAAGGCGGTTTTGACAACCTCTTTGGGATTCTTTCCAAGATTATGATATTGGGGGAAGTCAACTATCGATTTTTGCGACCGATTCTGAAGCCAATTCTTAACCGATTCTCGAACAGAATCGGTCAAAAATCGGCTCAGCTTTGACCACCCCGATTCTGGTTTCGATTTTTTACTGATTCTTATTCGATTCTCCAGTAGAGGAGTGTCTGGTAAAAAAGACATGTAAAATACGTTTTATTTTGACAGCCGCCATGCGACGTACAATTGTTTCTTCCTCACACCCCAACACCTTCATGCCCCGACTATCGGCCCGCCAGGCTCGGGCTCTCAATGTCCTGCAGACATTTCTGGAGCATCAATATCAAGCAAGCTTTACGTCGTAAAAATGAATTGAACTGCACGGCCTTTTCTGTCTGAACCCTCTTGCGTGCCGGAGCCCTGACAGTAGCCTTGGGGGCTTTCTTGGGAGCTATGTACTTCGTATGCAGAGACAATGAAAATTATATAATGTAATTCAATGTCATGGTACATACACCTGCTTGCGGAATGAGTTCGTGTTAGGGCGATTCAACCGATTCTGATTCAAAGCGACTCTAGAGTCGCTTTGCCGATTCTGACGATTAATTAATCTGCGTCGATTCTCGAGAATTAATCGGCCTCAGATTCGAGAATTAATCGGCCAAGAATCGACACCTTAATCGGCCTCAGAATCGATAGTTGACTTCCCCTATTTGATGGACTTGGCAGCAATTCGGCAAGGACAAGTGACTGAAGTGAAGGATGAAGGAGAACCAGAGGGGAACACAATTCAGATAACCAAAGGACGTGTACGTGACGTGTACATGGTGTTAGTCTGCGAGTGCAGGAATATCTCTATCATAGGACACAATTACTTGGCCGATTATCGATTACCATTTAACCGTGGCTTCGCGTCGATCATTCGCAACCGTGCGGGATGCACGAAGGTTGAGAACGCGAAAGCCTATGGTGCGGGTCACCTAGCTATGCTCGAAATTGCTCGGGGTTCCCGGACCGAGTTTTGCATCTCTTACTTATCCCTCTCACAAAAGTATTTCTTTTGACATTCCGCACAGAGATGTAAGACAGATTTCTATTCGGATCAAATTGAGTGAGATAAAAAAAAAATTCGTGGAATTTGGCCACTGGCGGGTGAAGTAATGAAAAAGGTCGGTGATTGTGGCTGTGTGTAGGGCCAAAAATTTCCCCGACCGATTTGGCCACTAATTTTTGATAGCGGCGGCTAGGTGGCCTGTACAATAACTTCCGCGGTGCGAGCTGTATGGAGACAGCCGCACGGGGACCAGTTGGTTTACCGTGAGCCTGGGCAGCCCTCTGGGGAACTTGAACACCGCCCATCGCAGCATTAGGCCCATTTGGACGCGGACGCAGATCGACCGATAAGGCAGCTTTTAGCCGGCCGAGTCAAGACTATCATCGAGATCTGGCGCCTAATTACCCGTCTGAATTACTGTCACACTTCGACTACGCAGCGTATGTTGCAACGCAGGCGGAGGGCAGAGAACTGTGCACTCAAACTGCAGCGATGTTCATACAAAACGGTCCGGAACCAGACGACGCGACGCTTTGGGACCTGCATGTACTCCTGCAGGGGGTTTGATCTTCTGCTCTTGGACGGAGTGAGAGCACAAAATGAAATCCACGGGTGGGGCTACGAAACGTCGTGGAACTGACTTTCCACCCATCGCCTGTACCATGAATTACCCATCCGTAATTATTCACGTTGATCTCAATGGATTTTCGCTTAAGATGATCCAAGGCCTGTTTCGCAGGCTGAGAACCGAGGTATTTGCCTCGGGCGAATGATGTAGAATCGGAATTTGGAGCTTGGAACCTTTCTCTTGTCTCCTGTGAATTTCTTCAAGCATCCCAAGGTGGAGTTATCCACGATTCCACTAATTCACGCGTCTTCAGATAATCGCCCGACTCGTCGTGATGGGTACGTTGGGCTGATGTATCATGTATGGGTCGGCCGTGTTGTCATCTTGCTCACGCATTTTTTCTCTTACTTTGTCTCGACTGTGTTCCCTTCCTTTATCTTCAATTTTCTTTGGGGCGTGCGATATTAGAATACCATTCGCTAGATACACGACGAATAATAGTTGAAGATATATTAGCCGCCCAAAAAACATATCCGCAAATTTTTTCCCTCGATCTCGCAAATTCAATCGTTTTTTGACTTCCACCTGCTTTGACCGGAGTCGTTTACAACTAGGCTCGAAACCAGCCTGTCGATGAGTCTCGATCTGTTTGCTCCATGGACTGACCGGCTGCCTCCGGACCGTCCCTCGACCAATGCACCGCCTTCAGCCGTCCTCATGAGTCCGAGTCATCTGGGAAAAACAGAAGACCTCAACTGTCAGTAAGGACCCCAGCAACCGTGAGCGATCATGCGTCAAAACATGCCGGCATGATGCCTTTACTCAGTGGCAGTGTCATTTTCCTCCCCCCCCACTTATGACCGACATCTTCCACTTTGCGCTCAATATGTGCGACGCGGCATCTACAATAATATTAGGGGCAGTATCTCTCATGCCAGGAAACCGCTGGATTCTTTTGGGTCTCGGCTCAGCGACGTTGATTATCTATACCACCAACCGCCAACGTCCCTCCTTCCAACTTGGCCAAGTCGAAGACGCGATAGAAGTCGCGGACGAAACCTTGGAGTGCGCGAAGGCGAACTGTACGAGAAACCAGGTGGAGTTAACTGGCTTAACATGCCGCTTGTTCAAGTACGTTCAGGTCGACCACATCGCGCCAGATAATAATGATTTTACAGGGCAAAACTGTCGGCGTCCGAAATTCGGGCACAATTGTTGAACGCACACAGCGTCACAACGTGGAAGGAATTTGTGGAATATGTGGAGGAAATGAGAGGAATCACGCAGAGCATCAGCCAGTGCGCGAAGGAGGTGAAGGAAATTCATACGTCAACGTTGGTGAGTGCAGTCCCCGGTGGTCATTGAATATATTCAATAAAATTATTTCAGCGCACCATTGAGGCTGAACGCCGCCGCCAATTCTCCGAGGGCATAAAAAGAATGCGACGAGATCCTCGACGGGGTCGTTTCTTCGTCGGCGGGTGAGTTGGTCGGACTTGGTCCCCGAAATTGATCTTCTTACGTATCAATTCCGATTGAGCAGGTCGTTCACACGCCGCTCGTCGTCGCTTTGCGTCGGCTGTCACTGGTAATACGACCCAGGAGGCATCCATGTAAGTATCATAGACTTGGAAACAAAGCCAGGAACTCACGTTATTGAGTAGGGTGTAGCTGCGTCCGAATATAATCCGCCAGGCTGCTCCCTCAGCCTCTATCTCCATCTTTGCTGTCTATATTGCTCCTCGACTGCTGTCGCAATGTTCAATGTATCTGTGTAAAGTGTGTCTCTCCCTGCTGCTTGCTCTCTAGGAATTCTCTGTATTTGTTGTCCGTCGTTTGTGAATGATTCAATTTTCACTCAATGGTCGAGGTGAAGAGAACCGACGGGATGGAAGAAGCCAGGGTTTTCGACGAGGGGATCTGTCTTGAAGCAGCGATGGGAGGAGGGTAGCAGAAGGACCTCCAGCGTGAACGTTCATAAAAAGCATGTGGTGGTCGAGTCGACATGTGAGTTTTGTTTGGTTGTGTGTTTTGATGCATCAAGTCTTCTGAACTTCCTAATTGTGACATTCCGCTGTCTTGCTGTGTCCTCGTCCTGCTGGTTCAGACACCTGCGTTTCCAAAACACCCACAAGTTTCTATATCACTGATGGGAAAACGTTTCCGGCCTAGGAAAAATGGGTGTTCAACCGCATCTTCATAGATTTTGAGGAGAAGGGGCAGAAGGACACCACCAGCTCCGCCTCCTCGTCCGCATCGCTTGTCTCGGGCTCTTCCACCCCCGCCAGCGACGATCCGGGGTCCCCTGCCGCCGAGAGCGAGTGGTCTGGCCCGTCGGCGTCGACCAAGAAGCAGCTCACAAACCGCGCCAACTCTTCGTCGTCGTCGCGCTCCCTGCGCAGCTCCGCCCCCGCCTGCATGTCCTCCAACAGCAGCTTCTGCTTCTCCCGCAGCTCGCGCGCCCCGTCCCCAGTGTTCAAGTGCCCCTCTCTATACGAGCCAGGCGCTGGCAGCATCTCCATATCCGTCCCGTCATGCGACACGTCGGCCCAGCAGCAGCAACACTCCGTGCCCACCTTGTCCGGCACGGGTGCGCCACAGACGCAGTCGCGAGCGGCGTGAAGCTATGGGCTCCACGTCTCTTGAGGCGGAGGTGGAGGGTATCCCCCGCTGATGCGCGACGCAGTAGGGCCATGGCTGAGTGGTGCGGTGGGCATGAGGATGGGGTTGCGCCGCGGGAGCGGGAGCTCATCGATGGGTGATGGCATTTCGAGCGTGGCGGGAAGTCCTTCCGGTGCGAGGTAACAATACGCATAGCTAATCTCGCGCGCGCAGTCGTCCAGCACGACGGGCTCGAGCTCAAGATGGACGTACACGTCCACGACGTCATCGCCACAGCATCATCCCATCCCTCCAAGACCGGACTGGACTGTCGGACTGAGGCCGAATCCGACGCTACATGCGCCGAGGCATCATCGAAGTAGCAGAGATGACTCCGGTGGCCACAATATCGCACTCATCGTCCTCGACCTCGCTTACCAACTCGCGCACGATGTCGGCCATCTCGCCGCTGCGCGCGCTTAACGGCGTTGCGTTGAGCGGCAGCGGGACCTTATCCTTGCATGTGCTCAGCAAGAGCTCACTGAGGCAGCACAGCGAATACTCGTCCAGCAGCAGCAGTAACACGATGCTTCGCCCATCCCTGCGCCGCTAGCGGAGACGGATTTCCCCCCGCTGTACCCGTGCTGGGAAAGCCGCAGGCGCGGCGGTGGCTGGCTCGTGGACGACCTTGGGGACGGCGCACGCGATTTTGATGATGCCGAATCCGAACGCCGCGGGGGGTAGTGGGAGCAGGGAAAGTGCGCTCGTTACGCGTCATACGACGAGCGACAAGGACAAGCAAGGACAAGGACGAGGGTGCGGAGGGGCAGAGTGGGGCCGTCGGGGCAGGTGCGGACGTTGCCAACGAGATCTCGGGGTGAAGGAAGCTGTTCTACCTCATCGAGTCTGAAATAAGCATTGTCATATATCCAATTTTGAGTCACCGACAGTACCGTACTACGGCAAGCCGAATTTGTACCTATCGTTGAGCCCGTCCTCGAGAAGGGTGTTCCAAAAAACAGACCACGCGGGTCCCCGGAAAAAGCGGGAGGAATGACACCTGACCTCGCAGCAACCTATTCTTGGGTGAACTAAATGGCAATATAACGACGTTTCTTGTGTAATAGTAAAATTTAAAATGGACTCTAGTCGACCGACCGCCTTGCACAAAGAAGCCAAGAGTCTGAGCTGTGAAAATAAATGTCATTTCCACCGTTGGGGAACCTTTTTTTTTTCACACTGGACCACAGCATTTTTTCGGTTCCGGAGATTATTACGGCAAATTAGAGTGATTTGCTCTCAAATCAACGATCCATAGCACTCACTGGCGCTTACTGCTTACTGCTGTGATAACTGCCTGAGTCTGCCTCCGTGTTTTTTTATTTTTTTGCGGTAACTGGCCCCCCAGTGAAAGACTACCGCCCGCCTCGAATGCCCCAAAATTTCCCTTGTCCCAGTGGGAACTTTGATCGTGCGGTTGACTGCGTACTATCACCGGTTGGGAATCAATGCGAGTCACCCGTCGCTCAAAGGCGCGTCCGACCCGAAAGGCTGTTGCGATCGAGGAATGGTAAATATTGCTTATTGGACCCCGACCGAAAAAATTGACTACGAATCCGCATGTTGCAGTCGCGCATTCGCCATGTAGCGGACCGACGACTGTGCCGGATACTATAACCCGTGGACTACAATTTGACTTGATGAGCGAGATTTTACGGAAAGAGATCGTACATTGCTCATCTCACACCAGATTAGATTGACTGAATAAAAAGGAAGACCTTGGGAAGACCAAGAAACCCGCAAAACCCAAATTCTAATCGATGGCGGCAGATTCCAGAGACTGGGCATATGATGGAAAGATTAGGCGCCCAAGAGCTCGCGTCAGGCGGCGCACGCGAATTAAAACCGGTGAAGCCCCAGTGTATATAAGTATTGCAGGAGCCATGGCCAGTCGGCGATCCCAACCCATAAGTATCAAGTACCCAGACTTCAATGTGCGATACGGTCTCTACTTCGATAATAATGGCGACGCTATCCCTTGTGCCAAACAAAGGCTATATTCTGTTGGGCCTCGGCTCTGCATCACTGCTCATTTATGCCGCGAATCGGCAACGACCGTCGCATAAGCTGGGTCAAGTTGAAGGCAAGATTAAGGTTGCGGAAGAGATTTTGAAACGCGCAAAGGCAAGCAGTGCGAGGAACCATGTAGAGATGATGGATGACACCAGTCGCTTGCTCGAGTAAGTTCACCTGTCCTCACCAGCGCACAAAAAAAAAGTAACCGGATTTTGCTTTCCAGGGCTAAGATATCAGCGTCCAAGATTCGGGATCGATTACTGAAAACACAAAGTGTCACAACATGGAAGGAACTCGTGGAATATCTGCAAGACTTGAGGGATATTTCCCAGAGGATCAATCAGTGCGCAAAGGAGGTGAAGGAAGTTCATACCTCGACCTTGGTGAGTAGTTCTAATAGCTGTTCTATGGCGGTGTTGAATGATTCAAACAAACCATTGCAGCTCACCATCGAGGCTGAACGCCGCCGTCAATTCTCTGAGGGCATAAAGGAATGCCGTGAGCTCCAAGATACGGTCGTTCTTCCTTGACGCGTGCGCTGGTTTATATATATTGAATTTTGATAATCATTCCGATTGGGCAGGTCGCGCACACGCCGCTCGTCGTCATATTGCATCGGTAACCACTGGATATACATCAGACGAATCGTCTATGTGAGTGACACAGATTCAAAAAAAAGCTTATAGATCCACGTTTTGAGTAGGGTGTAGGCCAATCCGTCCTTTAGAGGCTGATTCAGGCCCTCTAGTCCTACATATCTTCGTTGGAATATATCTATCTGCGTTTTTAGCTGTTGTTGATACTCTTAGGTTGTTGTCCTTGTATTCTGCATGTCTGTAGAATTTCTCTTTACCGATTTTGCTCCCAGAGTCGATGATCGAGTCAAAGAGAGCCGACATGGTGAAAGGGACCAGATTTGTGCACTGATGCAAGCTGGCTTATCTCTCCACAGCGATGAGTGGAGGGTAACGGAGGAGGTCCAGAACATGAAAAAAAAGGATGTGGTGGTTGAAGTGAGGGTTATTTGATGCGATCAAGTGAAAAATAGAGACTGTCTCGACCACATTGGTCTTTTGCTGTTTTCCTTTGGAAGGAGTGCGACCGATGCCTGACTCACGATGCAAGCGAAGCCCATGTGGGAAATACTTTCGTCGGAGGCACCGCTGAAGGCTTGAGAGTCTCCGTGGCAACTCCTGCCAACATTCAGCCTGCCATTCCTCTCCACTGTACTGTATAAGGGTTCAATGCTTCTTCATCTCGGGCCGGTAGATATATTTATTGCTTTGACCTGCAAATGACCGGTTTCTTTCAATCTTTGCTCTGGCTACACGTTTTGGCTCGGCGCCAAAGCGGCCTTGCCAATGAACTCTCTCACACAAGTCCACGTTATCAACCTACTTATATCTACTCTCAAGCCGCCGAAGAACGACGAACGAAGAAACAAACGCAAGTTTTGGCTTGAGAGTCTTGCGCCTTGCTTTTTTTCCACATACAAGTGATGACCTCCCAGGTGTCATCACTTGCACTGAACCCTTTAAGCATGCGCACAAGAAATCAAGTACAGAATGGAACCTTTCCCTCTCTCCGTCCCAAAGCTACTTCCACGTGGCATGACACTATGGCTCGCCGACGCAACCAAGGCTTTCGTCGCGTTGGGATTTTCGCAACGCCAATCCTTAATCAATTCAATCACTGGAAGCGAGTACAACAAAGTTCGACTTTTTCAAGACCAGAATTAAAACAGCCCATTATGCCTCAAAGTTTGTGGTATCATATGTCTTTCCTTACTCGGAGTCAAACATGACGAGTGCAAAGTTTTGTCTTCGACATCGACTTTGACAACGGCGGCCTTCTGCGATCAGCTACGCGCAGGCATCTTGACGGTGACCTGCTGATCGAAATGCCAATCCCCATCACGAAGAAGTCAGGCAACTCAGACGGCTGGGCAAAAACTAGTCGTATCTCAAGTTTCTTCGTCATGGATTCTCTGGTAGCCACATACTGTAATTATCATGCTGCTACACATTAACTGGTGCCTTCACTCTTGTAAAGATCTCTGGCAGCCACTATTAATCCCTCGCAAAGTCCATACTATCTTCTCGCGACTCTTACCTTCGTCGGGGCTAAAGGTACCCTGCTGTTGAATATCATTTCGGGTGCTTCGATGGGAAGTCAAGTGGGCAGAATGTATAAGATTTCCCGCATCCACCGTCTCGAAATATTACCCCTTTTGATCATAAGTCAGGTCGGGAGTACGTATGTGGTTTCCCCCCGCCCCGCCGATATTTTCCATTGTCATAGATGTCCCTATGCGCTCAAAATACCACGCCGAACGAAGAATAAAATGCATGACTAGGATGCCAGCTGAGGGAAATTGGTCTCCTTGTGCATTTATCAGGGTTTCTTTGCCGCGGGCACTCTGGGTTGCCAACATACTGTGATTGGGGTCCTTTAATGGCATCTCCACTGGTGTAAGAATCTCCAATCAGCTTTAATCTGTCAAAAGGCCCTTCTGGACTCCGCCACTCTCACTTTCTTACGGTGGCAGAAGTTGTGAAGTATTTCTCCCATCAAACTGCTGTTGAAGATCTTTCTGGGGATCTTCGGTGGTTGCATTACTTGGGCTCATATGTGTTTTACCTGGACCCGCCCTCTCATCTTGAATGTTCTTGAGCCGCGTCCGTTGCATCCTAGTTGGGCGCCAAAGTTGTGTGGTAACATACCCACCCAAATCACCATTCAAACATCTCTCCACGGATCTTTGAACGGAAGTCAGGTTGGTAGTACTTGGCCTGTGCTATACGTGACTTCCCGCTTCGCCGTCTTGTCTTCCGTTGAACTGGGATTGCGCAATAGAATATTCCCCCCATCAAATCACCGTTCGAAATCATTCCGGGTCCGGCTTCCAACGTCATATGGACGGTAGTACCGCTGGGCTGTGTTATATGGGGTTTCCCCCGTCCCCGCCGTCCTACGATAATTTGGATGCCAATCAAGCTGTTAGTATTCGAATACTTATACCCCGCGACTCAACCCACATGTCCAAACTTATCCTCAGCGTCCTCGACTTCCACTCGACATGTGTGACCTCGCATCTGCCTCGATGATATTATGGGCACTGTCCCTCATACCAGGCAATTGCTACATTCTTGTAGGCGTCATCTCGGCATCCTTCATTATCTATACCTTCAGCCGCCCTCGTCCTTCATATCAGCTCGGTCAAGTTGAAGACGGGATCCGAGTCGCAGAGAAATCTTAAAGTACGCAAAAGTGAACTGTGAGCGGAAGCATGTAGAGTTAGTGGATAGCACACATCGCTTGTTCAAGTAAGTCCAGGCTATCATCACCACTACGCTCGCCTAAATTAATAACAAATATGAATTTTCAGGGTGAAGCTATCAGTATCCAAGATAAGGACTCGATTATTGGAAACACGCGTTAGAACATGGGTGGGATATCTGCGGAACGTCAGAGAAATCATACAGAACATCAAACAGTGCGCAAAGGAGGTGAAGGAAATTCAGGTGTCGACCCTGGTGAGGAGGAGGAGGAGGAGGATATATAACCGCGGTGGTCCCAATGAGGAACATACGGGTACTGTACCTACGTACACGAGCCCCTACAGTGTATGCTACAGTTGTATTACGAAGTCCAATCGATGCAATAATATACCAGCCCCAGGGGAACCGCATACTTCTCACGAAACGAACTGCGTAAATGGGAAGGGGACCTGAGCCTATGTTCGAACCACATGAAAACCCTCGGGAATATACCGCTCAAAAGAGTTGAAGACCGAGAACACCTCGCAAACGTATTTCGCCAGCCGCTGTACCGCCTTCCTCGAGGACACGAGTATTTTGCCCTTTTGTGTTTATGGAGAATCAATCTAATTCTTTGAACGCCAGCGTGAATTACATGAGGAGATAAGCGATTCTCACAAGATCCTCGACACTTTTGTTTCTTGCTTCACGCGTGCGTTGGTCTCCCTGACTTGCTTTTGCGCCACAATCATAATTTGCGATACCTACTGGTAATGCATCTCTCGAATCATCTATGTGAGTTCCAGGGCTTGAAATACAAGCTCGCAGGCTCACATTTCCGGGTGGGGTGTAGGTCTGATTTTCTTAAAATGTCCAGTTTGTTAGTCGTAAGACTCCAATTATTCCTGCATTGTTGCCTCACTATCGCTTCTCTATTGCTATTCTGGTGTTTCATGTACTTGTAAAGCCTTTCACTATGGTGGTCAACGTGTTATTTTATTCAGAAGGGGTAAAATACCTCAATTTTGGGTACAATGTTCTGGTTTTAGAAGGATATAATTGTGAGAGAAGTACCAGTCTGCCTGCAGCAATGTGCTCGCCACTTTTGTTGTCATTTGCAGGCAGACTGGTCACAAGTCTATACCCTGGTGCCTGCGCTGGTATGTCAATCTTGCGCACTTGCATGCATACATTCTGAAATCGCCACATAGGAACTGTACATCCCCCTTGAAATGTACTCTGTACGGTTTCTCTCATGCACACTACTCGTAGCCGCAATTAAGAAAAGGTTTGCGTTACAGGACAGATTCAAGATGGATCTGGTAACAGCAGAGACACAGGGTTTACTGGATACAAATGATCCATTGTCCCTCAATTTGACACGTAAAGTGAGTGAAACCCACGACAATTTTTTGGTGACACGGTATTCCTTGTCCGCTACGATAGTGCGTCTTTCGTAAAATTAAAGATGCAATAGGACTGCTAGAACTCGCCTTTTACATAGGCCGCAGAAGCCTCAGACCACTGAAAAAAGTCGTTTTGCGGTGAACCCAACTCGTACATAAAAAACACGTTCAGTTCTTTCGTGCAGCATTAATCACTGATGCCGGTGCAGTGCTTCACTAGCCATACATATGCCTGCATCCTCGCGTTTGGCAACAGACGTGGGGAGGTATGGAATATAGAGACAGGGGAGATGGTCGCAAAAATCCAGAGTCCTTATCATCTGCTTAATACCCCAATGTCTGGTGAGAAGGTCCTTGGTTTATCGCATTCATTCGGCGAGATCACGGAAATTGTTTTTCATGAGTACGGGACTCTGAACTCTTGACAATTCAGACTTACTTACTGGTGTACATTGTGTAATTCTGGTTTTTCCACTGGATTCTGAGCAAAGAGCTTCAAAGAACTGAGGATCTACTTGTTACTCCTGATATCATTTGTCCATCTGTAATTGATTGCCTTCATCTCATTGGATTTTCGCTCAAGGATGAACCAGGTCCCTGTTTCGCATGATTGCCGAACCTTTAGGTTTGGCTTAATACCATAAAATAGTTGCTGGGTTAACGTCCTAAAGTGGATTGCTGTGCTGATCTGTTGTGCCTTTGTTTATTGATTGCGCTTGCCCTTTGGATGCAAGGTAGCTGGTGGGTTAGCATCCAAATATGGAAGTGCTGTGCTGAATTGTTGTCTCTTGCAATTTTTGCAAGGTTTTGGTTCTGAATTCTTTTCTAAACCCCTTGTAATAGTGGCTGCCTCTTGTTTGCTCTGTTTCTCATGCCATAGGATTTGTTAGTGGTTCGAATACAGCATCAGATATTGATCACATCACAAACAGTAGCACCATAAAGACTACTTATATTATTTCTCCCTCAATTCTTTCTTGTTTTACTTGAAATAAAGCATCACTTTCTAGACAAATTTCTTCTCCATCTCCCTTTTGTCTCAGATCTCACATGCTGACCCAAACATGTTGTCAGTGCTGTGAGGAGCATCAATTACATCACAAACAGCGGCACTACAAAGACTACATTGTTTCTTCCTCAATTTTCGCTCTTTTTACTTGGACAAAGTATCACCCTCCAGGTGTATGCCTTCCCATCACCCTGTTGGCTCAGGTCTCGCGCACCGGCCCAAACACGTCGTCAGCACTGTGATAAGTATCGATCACATCACACACAAACAGCAGCACTACAAAGACCACATTGTTTCTCCCCCCAATTCTTGCTCTTTTTACTTGAACTAAAATGTCACTCTCTGGGTATATGCCTTCCCCATTGCTCTGTTGTCTCATATCTCACTCACTGGCTAAAACATGTTGTCAGTGCCATGACAAGCATTGATCACATCACAAACAGCAGCACCATGAAGACTATATTGTTTCTCCCTCAATTTTCACTCTTTTTACTTGAACTAAAGCGTCAACCTCTAGGTATATGCCTTCCCCATTGCCCTGTTCCCCCAGACCTTGTACACCGGCTAAAATGTGTTGTCAGTGCTGTGACAAGCATCAATCACATCACAACCATGGCACCACAAAGACTAAGTTGTTTCTCCCTTGTTTCTCACTCTTTTTACTTAAACCAAAGTGTCGCTCTCGAGGTATATGTCTTCCCCAGTTCTGGAAGGGTTGGGATTAGGGGGTAGGCGGTGCACAAAACAGTATGCTCAAAATATGACTTTATTTTTTGAAGAGTACAAATTTTGACACAATGTATCAGGGTCGACTCCTCGTCAGTCAGGTTATGAGTGCAAGCAAGCAAAACCAGATTGGGAAAGCCAAACTGCGCTGGCAAAGTGTGCAGCCCAGAGGACAGAGAGGTGGTTAGGGCAACCGTCCATGGATAAGGACAGATAAGCTATTTACACTGGAATGTCTGTGCACAGATTAGTTGGTGGATTTCCTTTCCATCCAGGCCAGTTCCCACTCAAAAATCCATGGAGGTACCAGGGAGGCTACACATACTATGTATCTGTAGGATATACTGATTATCCTTCCTGTTTACCCCCCTAGGATATTTTTCCCCAAAACACAGTGAACATTTGAGGTATGACTATGGCCCTCCAGGCAGACCTGAATACTCCAGCTGGTCTTGGCAGCAGAGTAACGGCGCTTCATGCATCAAGGCTAGATCTTTCTGTAGTGGGAGAGAGGAATATTTGTGGACCCTTTGCCTCACGGCCTCTGGCCGCACTCTCCTCTTTGTTTCTTCATTTTTGTCCTTCCAGCTGCAATCTGCTCTGAGTCTTATTTTCTTCATCTTTTGTCTTTGGGGAGAGGCATGTTGGCGAGACTTTTGGTTGTGCTCTTCTCTTCAATTTTTGTCATTGAGGAGGGGAATTTAGATGTTGCCGCAATCTGTTCTCCTCTTCCTCTTCCTTTTGTTTCCTTGGAGCTCTGTGGTACTAAAAAACTTTGGGTAAGGCAGGAAGCAACTGTGTGGTGTCACTGTAATGATAGAAATGTCTGTAAATGGTATGATTATTTGCGGGTGGTGTCGGAATTGCAGTCAGGGAACGGCATGGGCAAGCAATTTCCGGTGCAGTGAATATTTGTAACTTTGAAATTTGATAACGCGGATGTATAGATATATGCGCGCTGTCAGATGATCGCGTGAAACCAGAAGATACCACAAGGTAACGACTGTCTAATGAGAGCATGGCAAAATCAGTCATGACCTCTTGTAAGACAGACAATCACTGGTTTGAGACCTAGATACCTCCGTATCCAGGAATATGATGTCGCCAGCAGGCGTCTTAAGCCATTGCATGTTTTTAGACACACATACTCGTTCATAATAATTTTACCAGATAGTAGATGTCTCATTACCTACGAAGAAAAGGTTCGGCACCTGCCGCTTGCGGCCTTATCCCAATTCATCTAAACAAGGTACTCAACTTGGGCAAATGATGCAGAAGCAGAGCTTGGCTTGGAACCTCTCACACTTGTCACTCATTCATTTTGAAATCTCCATGTGGGCACGTTCACGTTTCCGTTGCAAATCTTTTCTTTTGAGCCCAAGGAATCACTAATTCACGTGTCTTCTGATAATCGCCCGACTAGTCGTGATGGGTGCATTGGGTCGACATTTATAGATCTCCCATGCATGGGTTGGCCGGCGACCTTCGCTTCTCTTACTTTATCTCCACTGTCTTCCTTTCCTTTTTTCTGAAATTTCCTTTGGGCGTGCGATATTAGAATAATACCATTGACTCGCTAGACGCACAACAAATGGTTAAAGATGCTCTTTCCTCAATGTTTCTTTAAGACGATCTTCCTCAAGTCTTCTCCGCCGTTTTTTCTGGAATGTTCTTGACTGCTTTTTGTTCGAACTTCTCTCTGAGTTTTTTGAGGACTTGCCACTGGATCTTAAGCTTTGGCAAAATCTTTGATGCAGTTTCCCTATCTGTCCACGCTAACTGCCACTGCAAGCGCTAGGTCACGCAGAATTTTGTGTTCTCTAAATCCGGCCCAAAGTGGCAGGCAAAAACCCAAGGATTTCAATGAATTCTCACTCAAGCTATTCAGCGTACAGTACTTGCCCAATATACATGAACTCAACAGGCCCAAAAGTCCCCTCATTTGACGTTTTTAGATCAGGATCGTTGGCACTGGGCACATCGAATTCAGCCAGAATTGAAAAACTTCATTGACTTCACCAGGTTCTCGCTCAAATAACTTGGTACCAGTACCTTACCGATTCATATTGACTTGAATTCGAGTTGCAGTACCTGACCGGGATTCATAATCATGCACTCGGTTTTACTGCCATTAAAGGTTCGGCGCAATACTGCATTGGCACAGGGCCAAATCTGCACCTAAAAGGAAAGTTCAAAATTCTACTAAACTCATTTAAATTGCTGATCCCACGAGCTTTCCTGTTTTCTAGGGTGCTAAGGAATCCTGATTCACCCGATGGAGGCATTCCTCTATCTTTCTTTCCGTGGCAAAATTGCATTATGTTAATTGTAAATACAACTACATTTAGCTCAGGATTTCTTTGGAGTTGAAAAAACCTGCACACAGAAAATTTCCAGCCGTATATAGTCAATAGGAAAAATACGACTGCACCCTCGAGTTTCGACCCCGCGCACGCTTGCGTGATCTAATGGATTCAAGCTCCGAAACTCCGCTCGATATCAGTATTGGCATTCCGCCGCTGATGTGACACCCGAATCAGGACTGGAAGAAGTAATAGGGATTGGATCCGTGTCTGATCTTCGTCAGGTACAAGCTCCTGGGCCGGTAATCAATTAATTCCACCATCGTAGGTAAGGATCCGGACATACAATTTTTATGCTGTGCACACGGGGAAGAAGCAATCGTGAAGATAGAAGAGCTGAAGACCCTCGTTCGGAGGCAAGGCCGAAACCTAGCAGACCTCTCAAATCCCTGTTTTTTGAAGCAATTAGGAGTTATATAGCCTGTATAATTTTGGTTTTCCCTATTTCAGTACATACATTGAGGATAACTATGAAATATGAGTGTTCACTGATTGTCCGATGCTTTGACAACCGGAGATGAGACATGTGACTGATTGTGCGACCAAGCCCAGGTCATTGTGAGAAAAAACTGGCGGGATTTAAGTTATGAGGTTGCTGGTACCACACCTTGCTCTCGTCACTTCACTCCACTCTTCACTCAATATGGGCGATACTACATCTGCACTAATACTGGGAGCGGTAACCCTCATGCCAGGCAACCGCTGGATTCTTTTGGGTCTCGGCTCAGCGACATTGATTATTTATGTTGCGAATCGCCAACGTCCCTCACACCAACTTGGTCAAGTCGAAGACGCGGTCAAAGTCGCGGAGGAAACCTTGGAGCGCGCGAAGACGAACTGTACGAGGAACCAGATGGAGTTGATGGATGGCATGCGTCGCTTGCTCAAGTACGTTCAGGTCGACCACATCGCGTCAGATAATAATGATTTTTCAGGGCAAAAATATCGGCGTCCGAAATTCGGGCTCAATTGATGGACACACACTGCATCACAACGTGGAAGGAATTTGCGGAATATGTGGAGGAAATGAGAGGAATTACGCAGAGCATCAGCCAGTGCGCGAAGGAGGTGAAGGAGATTCATACGTCGACATTGGTGAGTGCAGTCCTGGACCAACATTGACTATATTCAAATAAGTTTATTCCAGCGCACCATTGAGGCTGAACGCCGCCGCCAATTCTCTGAGGGCATAAAGGAATGCAACGAGATCCTCGACACGGTTATTTCTTCGCTGACGGGTGAGTTGGTCCCAAAATTGCTTTTCTTACGTGTTAATTCCGATTGGGCAGGTCGTTCACACGCCGCTCGTCGTCGCTTTGCGTCGGCTGTTACTGGTAATACGCCCCAGGAGGCATCCATGTAAGTATTGCAGACTTGGAAACAAAGATTGGACACTCACCATTTTTGCGTAGGGTGTAACCGTATCCGAATATAATCTCTCAGGGTGGTGTCCAGCTCTAGTAACTTCCGTCTTTGCTGTCAATATTGCTCCTCGGTTGCTGTCGCTGGATCCCATGTTTTTGTATAAAGTCTAGTTCTGTTCTGTTTCCGCTGTGCTGAAAACTCTCCGTACTTGCTGTCCGTCGTTCGTCAATGATTCCATTTTTCGCTCAATGATCGAGAAAGAGAGCCGACGGGATGGAAGAGACCGAGTTTGAAGACGAGTAGAAGCTGGCTTTTTTCTTAGCGGTGATGGTTGGAGAGCAGCAGAAGGCACCAGAGCGCATATTGGTGGTCGAGTCGAAGTATCGGTTTGTTTATTTGTGTGCTTTGATGCAATCAAATATTTGTTCTCTCTGACCCCTCAGTCAAGTCGCTCTGCCTTGTCTGTACTAGTTCAGACACACTCAGTTTCTATGTCAAGAATGGAAAAACGTTTCCGGCCCAAGCAAAATGGCGTATCTTCGTAGACTTTGAGAAGGAGCAGAAGGACACCACTAGCTCCGCCTCCTCGTCCGCGTCGCTCGTCTCGGGCTCTTCCACCAGCGCCAGCGACGATCCGGGTTCCCCTGCCACCGAGAGCGAGTGGTCTGACCCGTCGGCGTCGACCAAGAAGTAGCCCCCAAACCGCGCCAACTCCTCGTCGTCGTCGCGCTCCCTGCGCAGCTCCGCCCCCGCTTTCATGTCCTCCAATAACAACAGCTCCTCCTCCTCCCCGCAACTCGCGCGCCCCTTCCCCGGCGTTCAAGTACCCTCCGTCTACGAGCCCCGCCACCGGGTGCGGGCGGCATCTCCATCTCCATCCCGTCATATGACACACTGGCCCAGCAGCAGCACTCCGCGTCCACCTTCTCCGGCACGGGTGTGCCGCAGATGCAGTCGCGAGTTGCATGGAGTTACGGGCCGGGTGTTTCTGGTGGGATTATGGACTTCCTTTCGACTTGAAGCGGAGACAGAGGGGGAGGGTATTCCCCGCTGATACGCGATGCAGTAGGGCTATGGCTGAGTGGTGCGGTGGGCATGAGGATGGGGTTGCGCCGCGGGAGCAGGAGCTCGTCAACGGGGGAAGACTTTTCGAGCGTGGCGGTAAGTCCTTCCCGCGCAAGGTAACAATACGTATAGCTAACCTCATGTGCGTTGTCGTCCAGCACGACGAGCTCGAGCTCAACACAGACGTGCACATCCACGACATCGTCGACGCAGCACTATCCCCTCCCTCCAAGACCGGACTGGGCGGTGGGCCTGCGGCCCAATCCGGTGCTACACGCACCGAGGCACCATCGAAGTAGCGGGGACGATCCTGTGGTCACAATACACTCATCGTCGTCGCACTCGCTCACCAACTCGCGCACAATTTTGCCCATCTTGCCTCCGCGTGTACTTAACGGTGCTGCGTCGAGCGGCAGCGGGACCTCATCCTCGCATGCGCTCAACGCGAGCTCGCTAAGACAGCACAGCGAGCACTCGTCGCCCCTCGTCCAACATCAGCACCCGCACCCGCATCAACAACAACACTACAGCGCCTCGCCCATTCCTGCGTCGCTGACCGAACGCAAACAAAACTGCGCCCGGCGGTGGCGCGCGCAGGGACGGCGCACACGATTGTGATGATACCGAATCCGAATATTGCAGGGGGGGAGTGCACTCGCTACGCGTCATACGACGGGTCGCAAGGGTAAGTACAAGGGTGCTGAGGGGGCAGCAGCAGGGCCAACAGGGGACATTCTACTCGAAGACGGTGAGGCGGCCGGGGTCGGTGGGAGGCGTGGGTCACCTGGTGGGGCGGGAAGGAAGGAGAAGGAGAAGTAGCGGGAGCGGGCACGGGGGAGGCAGGAGGTGTATTGGCGCCCAACGCGCTGTACCTCGGCGCCGCAGATGCGCTGGTGCCGTTCTACCCGGACCTCAGTGAGCTCAGCAAAGGGCCAGAAAACTATCAGCGGCCTCTTCATACATTCATTTGAAGTCGGGCGCCGAAACTGTAATAGCATCATTTATTGTATTATTTTCCTAAGCGCTG
Organism: Mycena venus; assembly: GCA_014462655.1. Lineage (NCBI taxonomy): Eukaryota > Fungi > Basidiomycota > Agaricomycetes > Agaricales > Mycenaceae > Glaucomycena > Glaucomycena venus. Next base: position 3,646,627 of record JACAZI010000007.1, on the reverse strand, counting down.
AAGATATCATATCTATGCTTGAGATACTGTTTGATTATTTTCGGTACCAATCGGACTTAGTCATTAACCGGGGCTGCCTGCTGTCACTTTGACTGCGTGCTCTGAATCTTTTATGGCACAGACACTCTGTGCAGAAATCATTTGTGGGGTGCAACGTGGGCATCTGCCGCCAGTATTTAAGCCCATGGTCCACCCTTTGTTTCTCACCACCTCCCCTACCACCTTCCAACATGGTGGACCTCACATCTGCGATACTTTTGGGGGCACTATCCCTCATGCCAGGCAATCGTTATATTCTCCTGGGCTTCGTCTTCTTGTCGTTGATCATTTATGCGGGTACTCGCCAACGCCCGTCCCGCAAGCTCAGCCAAGTTGAAGAGGCGATCCAAGTCGCAGAGGAAACTTTGGAAAGCGCAAAAGTGAACTGCGCCAGGAAACATGTAGATTTGGTGGATGGCATGCGTCGCTTGCTAAAGTACGTTCAGCCCATCTTCCTTCGTCAACGCACCGGAAAGTAATTGGAATTTACAGAGCAAAAATATCGGCGTCCGACATCCAAGCTCGATTATTGGACACACACAGCATCACAACATGGAAGAAACTTATTGAATATCTGCAGGAAATGAGAGGAATTGCCCAGAGCATCAACCAGTGTGCGAAGGAGGTGAAGGAAATTCATATATCGACGTTGGTGAGTCCAATTCATATGCATCGTTGTGTATAATCAAATCAAAATATTCCAGCGCACCATTGAAGCCGAACGCCACCGCCAATTCTCTAAGGGCATAAAGGAATACAACGAGATACTCGATGGGGTCGTTTCTTCGTCGGCGGGTGAGTTGGCCGAAGATTTGATTTTCTTGTGTATTTATTCCGATTGGACAGGTCGTTTACACGCCACTCGTCGTCGCTTTGCATCGGCGGTCACTGATAACACAGCCCAGGAAACATCCATGTGAGTATCGCAGACTGGAAATAAAGCTAGGACACTCACGTTGTTGAGAAGGGTGTAGCCGCATCCAAATATAAAACGCCAGGCTGCTCTCTCCGATTATATCTTCGTTGTTGCCTGTCAGTATTGCTCCTCGGTTCATGTCTGTTCATGTGTCTGTATAAACTGCATTTGTACTTGCTGTCTGCTGTCTGCCGTCTACGTAATTCTCTGTACTTGCTGTCCGTCTGATTCGTCGATGATTCGATTCAATTGCTCAGTGATAGCCAAAGAGAATCCAGGTTTGTTGATGGTTGGAAGCCGGATTTTGTCTCTGAGTAGCGATGGATGGAGGGCAGAAGGGTATCCGGTCCAAAGTGCATTTCAGAGGGTGTGGTGGTCGAGTCGAAGCAGTGGTCATGACATGTCATGTCACGTTGGTTTGTTTTGATGCCATCCTTCTCTTGGCCTTTTGCTGTCTTGTCTTGGTCTTGTCCCTCGAGCTGCTGGTACAAACACCCGCGTCTCTAAAGCCCCACGAGTCTATGCAAAGGAAGGAAAACGTTCCCGGCCGAAGATAAATGGGTGCTCCCCGCCCAATGCTTGTGCTAAACTCAATCTCGAAGCTTTTGGTGTTATCAGACTTTTTGGATGGGCTCATGGCGGCCGTATCTTAATAAGTCAACCCTGCCACTCCTGTGCAGCTAGCGTCGAAACAGGCCTCTGGTTCGGTCTACTACCTGAAGGCAAATCTAATCATAGTCACCACTGCATAAACAATGGATGGTGCCGACTCATCTCTTCTCAGACCACCATGCGCTTCAATCCTCTCTTGAAAAGCCTATGTTTGGCCCTCTTGTTCTCAATTGCTGCCCACGCCCATCGCGATGAGCATTACAACCACTACCCAACGACATCCGTTGCCCCAAAAATTCGCACGTCAGCTTCATCCCCAACACCTACACGTACATCGCCCCGCTGCATGACTTCACAAACGTCGTCGGGTTATTTCTCGATGTTTCGTGGTATGTGAGTATCACATATGTTCCTCCATCGCTGTCGCATACCGTCTCTAATCAATCCTATTGATAGGACGGCACTGTTGTGACCCATACCACCGGCATCGATAACTTCCTATGCTGTTCCCCCACCGTGACCCCGCCGTCTCAAATTATCACCCATCAATTCACCCTTCAAATCGATCCAGTCGTAAGTCAGGTCAGGAGTACGCGTACGTATGTGGTTTCCCCCGCCCCGTCGTCTGGTCTTGATCCTTTCCCTTGTTACAGGCATCTCCGTGCGTCCAAATACCCCGAAGAACAAAGAATAAAATCCACGACTCCGATGGCTGAGGGAATATTGGTCTCCTTGTACATTTTCAAGGATTCTTCGTCGCGGGCACTCTCGGTTATCCACATACTGTGATTGTGGTCCTCTAATGGCGTTTTCACTCGTAGGGATCTCGGATCATCTTTAAGCTGTCAAAATGCCCTTCTGGACTCCGCCACTCGCACTTTCTTACGGCGCTAGAAGTTGAGAAATTTCCTCCATCAAACTGCTGTTGAAGATCATTCTGGGAATCTTCGGTGGTCGCATTATTTGGGCTCATATGTGTTTTACCTGGCCCCGCTGTCTCGTCTTGAACATTGTCGAACCTTGTCCCTTGCATCCTGGTTGGGCGCCAAAGTTGCGTGGTAACATACCCACCCAAATCACCATTCAAAAATCTCTCCACGAATCTTTAAATGGAAGTCAGGTCGGCAGTACTAGGGCTGTGCTATACGTGACTTCCCGCTCCGTTGTCTCGTCTTCCGTTGAACCAGGACTCCCGCACATAATTACGGCGCTAAACTGCTCTATAGCTGTGTGGTAATATTCCACCTATCAATCAGCATCAAAATCCATCCAGAAAAAATTTCGAACGGGGTCATGTCAGCGGTACTACCACCGGGCTGTGCTGTATATGGGCTCCGCCTCCCCGCAATCCTACGAGATTTCGGATGCCAGTCAAGCGGTAAGTCTTCTCGGAATACTTAATTAACGACAAATACAAAATTTCAGGGTGAAACTATCAGTGTCCAAGATACGAACGCGATTATTGGAAACACGTGGCGTTAGAACATGGGTGGGATATCTGCGGAACGTCAGAGAAATTATACAGAGCATCAACCAATGCGCAAAGGAGATGAAGCAAATTCAGACGTCGACCCTGGTGAGTTTTTTTTGCCGTTTTGTGCGTATTGAGAATCGACATAATTTTTTCAGCTCATCATTGAGGCTGAACGCCAGCGCGAATTATCTGAGGAGATCCGAGATTCTCACAAGATCCTCGACACTTTTGTTTCCTCCTTCACGCGTACGTTGGTCTTTCTGCCTTGCTTCTACGCTATAATCATCACTATCTTCAAAAGGCTGTGCACAAGCGGTAACTCGGCGGCATTTTGCGACGCCTACTGGTTATACATCTCCTGAATCATCGATGTAAGTTTACCAGGCTTGGAATATAAAGTTTGTAGGCTCACGTTTCCGGGTAGGGTGTAGGTCTGATTTTCCTAAAATGCCCACCTCGTTCGTGGGTCAAAGTTGCAAGACTCCGATTTCTTGTGTTGTTGCCTCTCAGTATCGCTTCTATACTGTTATTTTCGTGATTCACGTACTTGTAAACTCGTTATGTATTTGCTCTGTGTGTTCAAAGTTCACACTCAACCTCACAAAGGGAAACTTGAAATGACGAACTTTTGTTCTGTTATATTGCAGGAAAATCCATCTGAAACCTCCTTTGCTACATAGGAGACCAGCGAAAGTGAAAATGAAAGCGGGCATCGTGGCCTGTTACATATGCCCAACTGATTCTAGATCTTGGTGCGGTGAGTCTGTGGGTGATGAATCAACGCGGTAAGAGATCAGATTTAATTCCAGAAGCATCGACGTTGCAAACTTTGTCAGTAGCTTCCTATAAGCAACGAGGTAAGAGTGTTCCTCTGAAGGGTCTGTCGAGGAGAGACAAAGCAGTAGCCACAGGGGTTCAATAAGTTGACCGAAGAAGAAAGTGTTAACGTTCGAAGAGATTCCAGGCGCTCCGCAATATCTTTAATGTTGCGCTCAACTCCACTTCTTTGCTACGCCCTGCGGGCCTTAGAAATGACTCACACTCCAGTTGTTATTTTTACAACTTGCCTTGGTTTGGCAGTCATCTACTCTGAGGTCGGCGATCATTGAGCGCCGATCTTCTTGCTTCGTACCGTCACTACGTATCCGAGCCCACACCGGAACAGCAACTGCCAAGCTCTGCCAAGCTACGCGATCAGTGTCCGAACGGTACCGACAGTTAGTATAAGTATCAGCGGCCAGCTTAGTCCACGGTACGTACTCCATGCCTTTACTATCGTTCACCTCCCAAAGCTCCAAAGGGAGCCCTGCTCAAACCTCCTCCGACCCCAATCGGCCAGGTTCAAAATGGAATCTCCTTCGTCATTCGGTCAAAGCGCCCCGCTCGTCACAGTCGCCTCTCCCCGAAGCAATAACAGACCAACTCTCAACCGAAGTCTACGAACTCATAATGGACCATCTGGGCGACAAGCCATCGCTTCTAGCCTGCAATTTGGTCTGTCGATCCTGGGCGCTGCGGAGCAAATGCCTTCTGCTGGATTTGATGGTCTGCTATCCCGTGTCTCGGGTCGCCCATGGCGGTTTCGGGGCAATCACTTGTGCTGTCCCTGATCCCTTCCAAGGTCAGTTCTGGTGTATGACCCCAATCTTGGATAAGAAATCTTGACATCCATTCGCAAGGCAATGGTGGGATAATCTATGGCGCAAAAGACGGCATATACAGAGGGATCAAAGACGGCTCTCGGCTGCGGCTCCTGTCCATCCACGATGTGTCTCAGATCGAGATACTTCCGGGCTCAAATCTCGTTCTCTGCCTTGCAGGTAATGTCATCGTCTTGAAAAGAGGAGTTCCCCCGAAACTTAGCACAGTGTTCTTTGTGCACAGGAGGAACGTTCATGACAATGAGCCTTAGCGCTCTCAATTCTGGTAATTGCCGGGATAGCGCTATAACGCGCATATCGAAGCATGTATTCTGCTTCACTGTGTACCGGAGCACCGTTACTGGCGAAAGCCATCGTGTTTGTGCCCTTAAAACCTCATAGCTTTCCGGTACGCTCAAGGTCTACAATGTGAGCAACAATAATCAGGTCTCTACCCTAGTGCCCGCACTGGTATGTCAATCTTGCGCACTCCATATCGACTGTATGCATTCTAAAATCGCAACATAGGAGCTGTACATCCCGCTCGAAACGTACTCTGTACGGTTCCTTTCGCGGACACGGCTCGTAGCCGCGATTAAGAAGGGGTTCGCAGTACAGGGCGGATTCGAGATGGTGGATCTAGTAACAGCAGAGACGCAGAGTTTGCTGGATCCAGATGATCCATCACCCCTCGATTTGGCACATAAGAAAGTGAAAGCCAGGACAGTTTTCCGGGTCGACATGGTGTTCCTTGTCTGCTATGATAGTATGTCTTTCGTAAATGTGTTCTCAATTAAAATTACTGATAGGACTGCTAGAACTCGCTTTCTACATCGACCGCAGGGGCATCAGACCACTAAACAAAGTCGTTCTGCGGTGGACCCAACCCGCCCACGCCTTTGGCAAGTCGAAAAACATGTTCAATTCTTTCGTGCGGCATTAATCGATATTGTTGTTGCAGCACTTCACCAGCCATACATCCTTGCATTTTGTGAGAGACGTGTGGAAGTATGGAACATCGAAACGGGAGAGATGGTCCAAAAAGTCCAGGGTCCTTATCATCTGCTAAATACGCCGGAGTCGGGTGAAAAGGTCCTTGGGTTATCGCTTTTATCTGGCGAGATCACGGAAATTGTTTTCCGTGAGCACGCATCTCTGAACTCTTAACGATTCGGATTTACATATTGTGGAATATGACCTTTGCTGGTACTTTTCATCAAATTCTAATGAAAGTGCCTCCGGAAGGCAAAGGATTACCGTTCAAATTCGTCAACATGAACCTCATTTCCCGGTGATCCTATATACTGTATACTTTCAAGTCGGCTTTTTTCTTCTCTTTTTGAATGACCTTCACCAAGCAAAGAATTCCAGCCCGGTGGAGAGCATGTACTCTCCATATACGTACATATGCACATTCATCAGCCACCAAGCGCGTTCATTCCCTGGATTTTTAGCATTTGGGCGTCGCCAAGGTGGTTCAATCTTGGGAGTCAATCACCGTCAGCTGGTCAGGTGGCTGTGTGGCTGTCTGTCCGGAACTTCCAAGTCGACATTGCTCGTTTGCGTACTGCAGTACTGCAGTAGAATTCCGACCCGTGCTTCAAAGATTGTGCAGGTGAGAGGGCGTGCATTCCGAGGGCAAGGGAATGGATACAGAAAGCTGGCATTAGAAGAGCCAGGTAGTTCGAGTCGAGGGATTTAATAAGTTGGACGGGTACCAGTGGGCGAGAGCATTAGCGAGAGCGTTAGCGAGGGAGGGTTCGATAGCGCGCGAGGGGGACGAGGAGGATCCATGGAGGGAAGGGTGTCTATCGTAGGTGACGGCCTCTATGTGGATGCACAGCTTCAGAACGAGGTTACGAGTGGGAAGTCAGTGAAACTAGCATCTACCGGTCACAATATCGTCACCGGCAATCTATGGCACGGCCCAGGGCTCTACATGCTCAAAAGGTGTTTCCAGATAGAAGAGGAACACATCCAGATAGAAGGGGAACACAATTCAGATTAAAACCAAAGAGCGTGTACATGGCTGAGTCGGAGTCTGCGGTGCAATAATGTCTCTATCATAGACACAATTACTTGGCCGATTAACTGTAGCTTCACGTCGATCATCGGCATGCACGAAGGTTGAGAACCAAAAGCCTAACCTCCTGCTGAAGGTTACCTTCCGCCTGCGAGCTGTACGGAGACAGCCGCACGGGAACCAGTTGGTTTACCGTGTGCCAGGGCAGCTCTGGGGCATTACCCCCATTTTGCCGTTGATATGAGCCCGCGGAGTCAAGGCTATCGAGATCTGGCGCCCAAATTACACGTCTGAATTACCCGCCATGACCCCAGGCTCCCGATATACATAAGTGAGAAACCCCCCACCCGAACCTTGCCCAACTTCTCTTCGACCGGTACACGACTTCGGAAGATCGACTTGGGGGCTCTTGGGGGCCTTAAAGTCGTTGCTATGAATATTTTTGCGATCAGCTTGGAGTTTTGCTTCGTCCATCAATATCAGCGCATCAATGCCCCGTGAGACCATGAGAAGTGCGTTCTATTTTTCGGGCGCAGTGTATAAGGGTCAGATTTGTTTGCTACTCCTTGTGCCTCCCCAACTTTTCACTCAAACTACTTTCGAAGAGATATGTGCGACACCATCTCTACATCGATAATATTTGGGGCGCTATCTCTCATACCGGAAAATCGGTATATCCTTCTGGGTCTCGGCTTGGCAACGTTGATTATTTATACCGCCAATCGTCAACGTCCCTCACACAAACTCTGTCAACTTGAAAACGCGATTGTTGTTGGGGAGGAAACTTTGAAGGGCGCAAAAGATAACTGCGCGAGGAATCATGTAGAGTTGATCGAAGAGACGAGTCACCTGTTCGAGTAAGTTCGTCTTATCATCACCGACGCACCATTTGATGAGAATTTCGGCTTCCAGGGCACAAATATCTGCGTCCAAGCTTCGAGACCGATTGTTAGAAACACCCAGTGTCACGACATGGAAGGAATTTGTGGCATATCTGCAGGACTTGAAAGAATTTACCGAGAGCATCAGCCAGTGCGCGAAGGAGGTTAAGGAAATCCGTAAGTCGACCTTGGTGAGTGAGCGCCCAGTGGATGGGTACGAATTATTTAAAATATATACTTCAGCGTACCATTGAGGCTGAACGCCGCCGTCAGTTCTCTGAGGGAATAAAGGAATGCAACGAGATCCTCGAGGGACTCATTTCTTCATCGGCGGGTGAGTTGGTCCCCAAAATTGATTTTCTTACGTATTTATTCCGATTGGGCAGCTCGTTCACACGCCGCTCGTCGCTTTGCGTCGACTGTTACTGGCAATACGACCCAGGAGGTATCTATGCAAGTATCGCAGACTTGGGAGCAAAGCTAGGAACTCACGTTATTGAGTAGGGTGTAGCAGCATCCGAATATAACCTGCCAGGCTGCTCTCTCCAGCTCTATCCCACGTCTTTGCTGCCAATATTGCTCCTCGTTCGCTGTCCCTATATTCCATGCGCCTGTATCAAGTCTGTCTCTGTTTTATGTCCGCTGTGTCAAAAACCCTCTGTACTTGCTGTCCGTCGTTCGTCAATGATTCCATTTTTTCGTTCCATGATCGAGAAAGAGAGCCGACAGGATGGAAGAGGCCAAGTTTGGAGACGAGGGTAAGCTGGCTTCTAAGCGGTGATGGTAGGAGGGCAGTAGAAGGCACCCAGAGCGCATGTTCAGAATTAGGATGTGGTCGTCGAGTGGAAGCACGTCGGTTTGTTTGTTTGTGTGCTTTGATGCCATCAAATACTTGTTCTCTGACCCCTCGGTCAAGTCGCTCTGCCTTGTCTCTACTGGTTCAGACACACTCAATACCCACGGATATCTATGTCAAGAATGAAAAAATGTTTCCGGCCCGAGAAAAATGGGGTTTCAACCGCGTCTTCATAAACTTTGAGAAGGAGCTGAAGGACACCACCAGCTCCGCCTCCTCGCCCGCATCGCTCGTCTCTGGCTCTTCTGACGGCGTCAGCGGTGACCAGGGCCTCCCTGCCACCGAGAGCGAGTGGTCTGGCCCGTCGGCGTCGACCAAGAAGCAGTCCCCAAACCGCGCCACTCCTCCTCGCGCTCTCTGTGCAGCTCCGCCCCCCGCCTTCATGTCCTCCAACAACAGCTCTTTCTCCCCCCCGCCATTCGTGCGCCCCTTCCCCGGCGTTCAAGTACCCTCCGTCTACGAGCCCCGCCACCGGGTGCGGGCAGCGGCATCTCCATATCCATCCTGTCATACAACACACCGGCCCAGTAGCAGCAGCACTCCGCGTCCACCTTCTCCGGCACGGGTGCGCCGCAGACGCAGTCGCGAGCGGCGTGGAGCTATTGGCCGGGTGTCTCTGGTGGGGGCCATAGACTTCCCTTTGATTTGAGGCGGAGGGTGAGGGTATCACCCCGCTGATGCGCGACGCAGTAGGGCCATGGCTGAGTGGTGCGGTTGGCATGAGGATGGGGTTGCGCCGCAGGAGCAGGAGCTCGTCGACGGGGGAAGACTTTTCGAGCGTGGTGGTAAGTCCTTCCCGCGCAAGGTAACAATACGTATAGCTAATCTCGCGTGCCCAGTCGTCCATTACGACGGGCTTGAGCTCAAGATGAATGTACACATCCATAATGTCGTCGACGCAACACTATCCTCTCCTTCTGAGACCGGGCTGGGCTGTGGGCCTGCGGCCGAATCCAACGCTACGCATGCCGAGGCATCATTGAAGTAGCGGACATTCAACTCGCACCCGATTTCGCCCATCTCGCCTCCGCGTGTACTCAACGGTGCTGCGTCGAGCAGCAGCGGGTTCTCTTCCTCGTATGCGCTCAGCGCGAGCTCACTCAGGCAAGACATAGAGCACTCGTCGCCTCGTTCAGCGGCAACAGCAGCAACACGGCGCTTCGCCCGCGCCCTCCCCGCCGGCTGAGATGGACTTCCCCCCGCTGCACCCATGCCGGGCGGGCACCGGCGGTGGCGGGGGTGTGGACGAACCCGGGGACAGCACGCGCGATCGTGGTAATGCCGAATCTGAATGCTGCCGGGGAAGCGGGAGCGGGGGGAAGTGCGCTCGTTACGTCATACGACGGCGACAAGGACAAAGACAAGGGTGCGGAGGGGCAGAGTAGGATCGCCGTCGATGCGGCTTCCAGCGGGTCTGAGTGCAGGAAGCGTTGGGTTGTCGTTAATGTATGGGTCGCCCAGTGCCGTGCTGTGTTATCATCTTGCCATCGCATTCTATCTTTGTCTCTTTCTTCGGCTTGTCATCACACTGTTTCCTTCTCTTTTTTCTTAATTTTCCGGGGGGCGTGTGTGCGATATTTACAGTCCATAGATGCACAGATGCAGATGTTAACATGTTGTGCCCCATTAGCTCGTTGATACACGACAAATAAAGAGATATTATACTAAGTATAGTCTCGAAAGTGTACCCGAAGTGGGCCTTGGAAGAATTTTGTAGAGAAGTATGTGCAGACATGGCCGACGAGCAGCTGCGGCAGAGAGGATCTCGGAGCGGGCGAAGGAGGCTGTCCGACCTTTGGTCAGCCGTCACGGTCTCGTGTGGAGGTTTATTTCTGCTTCTGACAGTCCAATAGGGTTCCTGGCTATGATAGAGCCCATAGCCAGAGGAGAGATAAGAAGTTCAATGGACTTCGTCGTAGCTAGGAAGCTTATTGGACTGTCAGAAGCAGAAATAAATCCGGGATCCACACGACGCAATTCATGTTCGAACGCTGTTCATTCTGAAAAAAGAAAAGTCGCGCGCTCTGATCGTTTTGGACGGGCCTGTCGGCCGGTCCATGACTTCGGGAGGTCGACTTGGGAAGCCGTCGATTCGTCCCAATGAATATTTTTCTGCATCAAACACAGCTTTGGGCCGAACGGACCCCCACCCCCACTTCCCACACTGTCAGCTTGGCCACGAGCTGTCAACTTGGCCGCAAGTGTGGCCACGATCTGTCAACTTGGAGAGAGGGCGGAGTAGCCGCACTACTCAAGGCCAATATCAAATCCAAAAAATCTGTTCTATCATCACCCGATATTCTGGTCCTTGACATGAATACCTGCTGGATCATCAACGCGTACATACTCCCAGAAGGATCGCGTTGGGATCATTGGACAGATGCAGACCCGGAGTTCAAACTCTGGGAGACTCTGGCACTGTGCGCAATTTCGGATGACACCAAACCTATTATCCTTGGTGGGGATATTAATTCACGGACGGGTTCGGAGAGAGTTGAGGAAACAGATCTTCATAGACTCTCATCGGACAAAAAGATCTCACAAAGAGGTCAAAGACTTCTTGCTAACGGCAAGAACGCCCGCTTATTCATTGTAAATGGTACAAATCTGGAGTCGTCTTCTCCCGGCCGGTTCACATCTTTCCACTCGAGAGGGAACGGCATGGAGCCAGGAAAGGCGACCGTTGATTATGCATTAGTGTCCAGATCAATATCTGCAAAGGTCCGCTCACTGGAAATTGCGGAACCTGATCCAAACCCAGATCCAAGGAAATCCGAGGACTGGTCGGACCACGTTCGTTTTATCCTCACGCTGGACAGAAGTCTGATAGAGACAAGTGCGCCACGCCCCCGCATAATCAGACCAGAGCCGATACTTCCTCGAGGAGACCCGGTACTGGATAAAATGTGCGAGGAGGCCATGGAAAGTAAGCAAACTCCAGCTGAGAAAATTGAGGCTTTATACGGGTCAGTGTACATTGACACACCGGCAATAAGTGTGTACACAGATGGCTCCTGCTTCAATAATGGACGATTAAATGCACGGGCAGGTGCGGGAGTTTTCTGGGGGGAAAACTCACCAAAAAATCAAGCCCTACGAGTTCCAGGGCCAGGCCAATCGAACAATCGAGGCGAAATCTATGCCGTGCTGAAAGCAATAATGCAAGCTGACCCAAGACAAACTCTAAATATATACACGGATTCAGAATATGTCGTCAGAAACATGTGTTATTGGGCTGGAACAAATGCTGACCTTGGTTGGACGTGCCCGAATGGCGACATGCTCCGAGATGTAGCTTTGCTCCTAGCCGCAAGGAAAGCGCCGACGCGGTTCACATGGATTCCTGCACATACAGGCAATGCGCGTGGTGACGCCGCCGATCTGGCCGCAAAATCGGGAGCAAATCTGCAGGCGGTGGAAGCTGAATACTCACCGCTCGAAGGGATACCATGGCCCGCCACAGATGCAAGCCATGTGTTACTTAACGTTCCAAAGGTGTCAACCGCACTGCCGGAGTTTTCGCTCCCAAAATCGCGACCCGCGGAGGTAGCGGTTCCAAACGACGAGCTGGAGATTGACACCCACCGCGGCCGCGAGAGGACACGTCGGCTGCAAATGGAGCAGCGCGACAAGCTCATGGCATGCGGCAATGATCCGGGAGCATTCTGGCGGCTGGTTCGCAGCTGGACAGATCCTCGGCCAAAAGCCCTGGAGGTAACAATTGAACAGCTCACGGAGACTTTCAAGGCGAGAATGAACTTACCATCTGAAGTTCCACCCTCATTTAATGTCGAGCAGCTCGATCTCCAGCAGGAATTGGCTGATGCGCTGCCCAAAGCGAACGAGGACATGTCCCCTAAGCTTAGCTTCTCTAGGAAAATCAGCCCTCAAGAGATAGAGCGACTGAAAGACCATATACGCGAGCATACAATTGACAGTGTTCCAGGGATAGATGATTTTTCCTACCGTGATATTCTGGCCATGTCCAACGCGGCGCTGAAAGAACTGCTCCAAGCATGCCTAGATAGGAGGTCAGCGCCATCATTATGGCTTGCGGCATTGGTCATTGGGCTTCTAAAGCGCGGTAAAGACCCAACAGACCCTGAAAGCCATCGTCTCCTTGTGCTCGAGTGTGCCCTGCTGAAATCACTTATGTTAATTTTGGACTGGCGGATTCGAGAGTACTCTGAGGATGCTCGGCTCTTGCCTAGGTCACAGAATGCATTCAGGGCAGGTTATCGCACAAATAATAATTCATTCCTCCTGCGTGTAATGGCTGATCGTGCGCTGGCAGAAGGTCGGCCGCTTCTCCTCGGCTACATTGACCTGAAAAATGCTTTTCCCGCAACCAACAGAGCGGTACTATGGAATAGGCTTCACAGCGATGGTATCTGGGGCCCATACATCGACTGGATCATGATGTTGTATGACCGGATGGTCTATATGGTCCGAATGAATGGGCAGCTCTCTGACACCTTCAAATCATTACTTGGGGTGCTCACTGGTGATCCAACTTCACCATATCTCTGGAATGTCTTCTTGCGGATGCTCAAGCTGAGCGCGTTCCCGGGAGATATTACACTGAATGGGAAAGTAGTCCCAAAACTCGAGCAAGCTGACGATTTGATGGTTATCGCATGTTCTCCCGCCAGTTTCCAGGACAAGCTCAACGATACTGGCAGACAAATGGGAGACATAGGCTGTGAGATCCAAGAGCTCAAGTGTGAATTTGCAGTGGCAGGCGTTCGCCCGAAAGGAAAGCTCGACTTTACCCTGAATGGAAAGCCGATCAACGAGGTGTCAGTTTTGAAATACGTGGGAATCTGGCACAACTTCCGCTCGAAAGACATGTACTCTGAGCACCATCGCGTCTACTGCGAGAAAGCCGAAAATGCCGCAAACGTATGCTTGGGAGTGGACCGCTACGTTGGGGACTTGCCAGTTTGGGATGCCCGCACACTCTACATGGCCCGAGTCGACCCCTATTTGATCTCAGGAGCTGACATCTGTCCTGACGTTGTCGAATCACGAATTGTCGAGAAAGAAGCTATCCAGCACCACTACCTGAGAAGAATGCTTGGGCTCACCGCAAGGTCTATGACTGCAATTCTTTTCTCGGAAACTGGGCTGGAGCCAATCCGGTATCGAAGAGTTCGACAGCTCTTGAATTACCTGTTGCATCTCGTGGTGCTGGAATCAGACTCAAGGCTCATTGCGGACGGTCTACTAGACTCCGTGGATCTCGCGAATCAGCATAAAATCTCGTGGATCAATGACATCTGCCTGGTCCTGTCGAGACTGCCGGTTCCAATCAACTGGGATCTCACACGGCCGAGTGCGCTATCCAAGGCGACGGTTCAAGGTCTACTGAAAAGCCTCAGAAGCTCCATGGAAGAATTCATTCAAGCCTCTATTCTATCCTACAGCAAAACCCGTGATCTTTTTGCTGAGCGGCTTGAAATGGTCGACAAGAAGTTGATTAGAAAAGTCTTGTTCTTCCGACACTACTTACGGGTCAGCAATGAGAAACATCGTCGAGCCTTGACACACGTCCTGCTATCAGGACATTTGCTGGCTAGCGAAAGGATGACGTGGGCTAACCGCGACCGACCAGAGGCTGTACCTGACCAATGGAGACTTTGCCGCTTCTGCAAGATTTGCATAGAAGACCCAGTGCACGCTCTGTTTGGATGCAAGCACCCGCCGGTGATAGCTCTACGGCGAGATTTCTACTCTCGGCTGTTTGACACGCTGCCGGGAATGAGGGGCAAATACACGGATGCCGGCCTTTTCTTCAGAGACTTGATCTCTCGGTGCGAAACCACGGCGTTACTTGCCAAATATGCCTACGACATTCTAGAAATATTCTATGCTACCCCGATGCTTAGAATAAGACGTGAATTCTACCTCACTCATGCGCAGATTGCGCCGGTCCCCCAGCCGCCTTAGCAACTGCTAAAAACCCTGTTTTATTCTCTTCTTCTCTCTTTTCTCTAGGTCTCGCATGCGTGCCCAACGGGACTGCAGTCGTTACAATTGTGGAACAGCTCTTGACAGCGCGGGGAGTATTTTTTCCCATGTGGTTTTCCCTGCGTTAGTCTGCCCGACGTTCGTCCGTGTCGGGCGGGGAGTTGTTACCGTGATTGTGGGGTCTCCGCCCCCCGTCGGTAGTACGTTGTGCTCTAAGGGCATCTTGGAGCTTGATGTGGATAGCCACCCATATCTTAGTTACATGTTTGTTCTTAGTAAACTGGTAGTTCCAATTGTGGGACCGCGCCAGTATAATTTATCCTCCTCCTCCTCCTCCTTGGCCCCACCTGTGGCCACGATCTGTCAACTGCGCCCCAAGTGCGGCCACGAGCTGTCAATTTGGCCCCAGTGTGGGATGTGTATTCTATTTTTCGGGCCTGCATAAAGATCAGATTTATTTGCTTGCTCCTCTTGCGCCCCCCCCCAACTTGCCACTCACTACTTTCAGAGAGATATGTGCGACACCATCTCTACCTCGATAATATTTGGGGCGCTATCTCTCGTGCCGGAGAACCGCTATATCGTTTTGACGCTCGGTTCCGCAACATTAATTATCTATGCCGCCAATCGCCAACGTCCCTCGCACAAGCTCAGTCGAATTGAAGACGCGATTCAGGTCGCAGAGGAAACCTTGGAGCGCGCGAAGGCGGATTGCGCGAGGAAACATATGGAGTTAGTCGATGGTGCGCGTCGCTTGCTCAAGTACGTTCAGGTCGACCACACCGCGCCCACAATTTGAAATTTTGATTTTTCAGGGCGAAATTGTCGGCGTCCATAATTCAGGCTCAACTATTGGAGCCACGCAGCATCACAACTCGAAAGGAATTTGTGGAGTATCTGCGGAAAGTCAAAGGAATTATGCAGAGCATCAATCAGTGTGCAAAGGACGTGAAGGAAATTCAGACTTCGACCTTGGTGAGCATCGTCGCACTTACCCATTTGAACCGGGATTCAAAGTAATTATTCTAGCTCACCATTGAAGCCGAGCGCCAGCGGAAATTATCTGAAGAGATAAAGGAGGCCGGCGAGATCTTCGACACGGGTATTTCCTCATTGACGCGTGAGTTGGGCTAAATATTCGATTTCCTTACATAATTGTTTCGATTGGAGGTCATGCTCACACCGTTCATCGTCGCTTTGCGTCTGCAGTCACTGGAAATACAACCAAGGAGGCATCCATGTAAGTATCGCAGACTTGGAAACAAAGCTCGGATACTCACATCGCTGAGCAGGGTGTAACCGCATCTGAATTTAAACTGCCAGGTAGCCCCTGCGCTCTCCAGCTCTACCTTCCGTTCTTGAGGTCAATATTGCTCCTCGGTTGTTGTCGTTTTATTTCATGTGTATAAATCTGTCTCTACTTGCTGTCTGTCGTCTAAGGATTCTCTGTACTTGTTGTCTGTCGTTCGTCAATGATTCGATTTTCGCTCACTAATTGAAGTGGAGAGAGCCGATTGGGTGGAAGAAGCCAAGTTCGGCGACAGGATATCTGCCCCTGAGCAGCGATGGTCGAGGGCAGCGAAAGAGATATTCAAATTGCACGTTTGTAAAGCGATGTGGTGGTCGAGTCGAAGCGAGATCCTGATCAGTGTGTCACGTCACGTTGGTTTGTTTTGACGCCATCACTGCTCTTCTCTCGGCCACTTGCTGTCTTGCCTCTCTGGGATGCGGATACAGACACCCGCGCTTCTGAACCGCCCACGAGTTTCTATGTAAAGGAGGGAAATGTTCCCGGCCGAAGAAAAATGGGTGCTCCGCCCGTTGAATGCTCCTACCAAGCTCCCCTCCCGAAAGCTATGTCGAAACTTCCTGAGAGGGGCTTATCGTCCGTACCCCCACAAGCCAATCCTGGCCATTCCTGGGAACTGGCGTTGAAAACGCCGTTCGGTTCGGTTTGATTAGCTGACGGCGAATCTATTCATTAGTCACCACTACATCAACAAAGGACGGCGACATCTCTTCTCAGACTACCGTGCGTTTCAATCCCTTCTTGAAGAGGCCCTCCTGTGCTCAATTGCTGCCCATGTCCATCACGATGAGCATTACAACTACTTACTCAACGATATTCATTGCCCCAAGGACTCGCACGTCAGCTTCATCCACAACACCTACGCGTACATCGCCCTGCTGCACAGTTTCACAATTGTTTTTCAATATTTCGTGGTATGTGAGTATCACATAGCCGTTTTGCTTCCCTAATTACCGTTTTTGATCGAACCTATCGACAGGAGTCGTGACCCACACCACCGGCATCGACAACGTCCCCGGCGCGACCCGCTCTGGCCCCTTCTACGGAGCCACCTTCAACGAAACGCTCACCATGTTTGTCGCCCGCTCGGATGCCCTCATTTTCTCCTACCATGGGAAGGGCTTCACATGTGCACTGCCGCGACCCACCGTGATGTTCGACCGCTACACTGAAACGATGCGCTTCAAGAGCATCTACGGTGAGACGGCGACATACATCGACGTCCTCTCGCGTGTTTGTTCTGACAACCAAGTTGGAACCTATGATCTTTGGTACACGCTCCATATGTCGACTTTCCAAGTAATGGCGGTGAATCTTGGGATCCCGATTCTGGCGGGAAATTGTCCTTGTGCGTACACTTCTTAATGACACTTGGCTCTTATTTTTCCTCCAGAGAACAATCCGTGCAACAATGTATCCAAAGGCGTCAAAAAGGAGGGGCGGTATCCCAAGTCTGTTACATCAGTATTTTGATTTTCTTGACAGATGTACCCATCACGCAGAGCAGTAAATTCAACCAACCTTACATGTTTGAATGCTGGTGCGAGGTCAACTTTTTTTTCGGCGACACCCGGGTGCGGTCACGCATCAAAGCAATTCTGAATCTATGTTTTTCGATCGGAGCTAATCTGGGGCCATGGATCTCTCAAATTTGCTCGTGCATTTTTCGAATCTTCCTCCAAGCCTAGTCATACTTGGCCCAGTTCACAAAGTCCGCCTCTCGGTCGATTTCTCGCCTTGATGTTCACTGTCGAGTTACTATTGAATTGCTCACCTCCATCAGAACCCCGATCTTTAAAACTCGGCCTTCTACTGAACAAATGCGGACGATCTGCCTATTACAACTCGGGCTCGAAATTTCGCCATATCAAGCCATTTCTCAAGACGTTTCAGGTGGACCCCCTGACGGTTCGGTGGGCGTCTGAACAGGTCTGAACTACAAAGAGCTATACTGCATACCCGAAAATGATGATAGGCACCACAGAGTGGCATCCCGCATCGCGCGCACCCAAAAATAGGATAATTCGAACGATCTCCTAGACCCACAGCGTCCTGGACACCAGCCCGGCCAAAAGACCCGCATTTCTTGGTCCTACAGCTTTGGAGATTATGGGGAAGTAACGCAACCGACTTCTGACTCACAAAGCTCGTGTGTGCATTACTTCCACCAAAAGCCTGAGAGTCTCTGTGGCAGCTCCTGCCATCATTCCGCCTGCCATTCCTCTCCACCCTGTCATGTATGATGGTTTAATCTGATTTCTTCTTCGCTCGGGCAGGACGATATGATTGACCACCGCGGTTAACATGCTTCTCCTCCTCCTCAATGGACTGACCTGCAAATGATCAGTTTGAAATCAAGCAGTGAACTCCCTCACTCGAGTCCACATTATCAACTGACCTACCAGCTAGCCTGAAGCTGACGAAAGAACAACAAACGACCAAACAAACACAAGCCCTCACTTCAGATTCTTGCGCATTCCTTTCTTCGACGTCCAGACGAGATCAACTTGACTTCCCAGGTGTCGTCACCTGCGCTGAACCCTTCAAGCATGTGCACGAGAAACCAAGCACTGAACGGAAACCTTTGCGTCTCTCCGTTCCAAAACTGCTTCCACTTGGCATCGCACTATGGCTCGCCAGCACGACCGAGGCTTCCGTCACGTCGGGATTTTTGCAACACCGATACTTATTCAATTTAATCACGAGCAACGAATACGACCAAGTTCGACTTTCTCATGGCCAAATTAAAAATGGTGGAAAGACACTTGTACTTATATTTCGCGACTCGGAGCGGCCTGTAGGTCGAACATGATGAATTGAAGATCTTGTCGACTTAACTCAACGGCCGCCTCCTGCAATCCACGCCTCCTGCAATCCACGCCGCGCAGTCACGAAGAACGAATAATAATAATAAGACGGGCAACTCGGACTGTCGTGAGAAAACGAGTCGTACTGCACATCTCGCAGGTTTCTTCGCCACGGGTACTCTGGGTTGCCACATACCCTAATTATTATGCATGCTGCTATACCTCAACTGACGTCTTCACTCTTGCAAAGATCTCCCGGCAGCGAACATTGATCTCTCACAAAGGGGGACTAAAGGTCCTCATCACCCTGCTGTTGAAGATCATTTCGGGGTTTTTCGATGGGAAGTAAGTCCGCAGTATGGATGTTGTTCCCGCATCCCGCCGTCTCAAAATATCGCCCATCAATTCGCCGTTCGATTCGTTCCGGGGATCTTCCAGTAATACACGCGGCGGTGGAAACGGCACTGATCGGCGTTGTTCGGCATCGGCAAACAATGGCCGCCAGCACAACATTCACTGGATTCCACCGGAATTCGTTGGATTTCAGTGGCAGCGCAAATGACGCTGGACTCCACTGAACCCCCACTGGAATCCACCGAGTTGTAATGGATTTTCCACCAGAAAGTACCAGTTTCCTGGAAATTCCAGCGGAACTTGCATTAATCGGCCAATCGAGATGTTCGATATTAGAATCAAGAATCTTAATTTCAATCAGTATCTATACAGGCCGAGTATAGCTTTCTATGACAACTTGTTTGCAAAAGGCAATGAAATAGCCCTCGATTGAGTTTCATTCCTTCAGGTCTCCTCTTGCAATCTCATCCGCTTAACAGGACTCACTTAGAGCACCTACGAGCTATTATCTGGCAAAGCAAGTTTTCCCATGTGCGATCAACTCATTTATTCCGGTTCTTCTTTTGCAAAAGGTGTTTTTGAAGAAATTTGAGACATTCAATTCATCTCCCCGCATCATCCAACTGCACAGTATGTAAAAAGGCACAGTACGTTTGATGTGTTTTCCACTGTGCCCATGAGCATATACCATAGAAAAAAGGGCTCAAAACTCGCACTATGCACCAGGATCAACCAAATAATGCTTGTAGCCGGATATCAATGGATTTTGTTTTGGCCCACCATCGAAGTCCAATGATATCCAGTGGAATATGGTGGAGGACGCCAACACCAACCGATGGAGATTGCCGCAAAACAATATCTCATTTTGGCATCCCGTGGGCATCAATGTCTCTTGATGTCCACCGACGGCCACCAGCGGCCGCCAAGGTACACCGGCGGCCAGTGGTGGCCGCCAATGAACTTTCCAGTTCCGGGCATATTACTCGGATCTTCGGCCGTAAGTCAGGTCGAGTACGTATGTGGTTTTCTCCGCCCCGTCGTCTCGTCTTGCTATTTTCCCTTGTTACAAGTGTCCCCGTGCGTCCAAATACTCCGAAGAACGAAGAATAAAATGCATGACTCTGATGGCTGAGGGAATATTGGTCTCCTTGTACATTTTTCAAGGTTTCTTCGCCGCGGGCACTCTGGGTTGCCCACATACTGTAACTATAGTCCTCTAATGGCGTTTTCACTGGTATGGATCTCGGATCATCTTTAAGCTGTCAAAATGCCCTTCTGGACTCCGCCACTCGCACTTTCTTACGGCGCTAGAAGTTGAGATATTTCCTCCATCAAACTGCTGTTGAAGATCATTCTGAGAATCTTCGGTGGTCGCATTACTTGGGCTCATATGTATTTTACCTGGCCCCGTCGTCTCGTCTTGAACATTGTCGAACCTTGTCCCTTGCATCCTAGTTGGGCGCCAAAGTTGCGTGGTAACATACCCACCCAAATCACCATTCAAAAATCTCTCCACAGATCTTTGAACGGTAGGGCTGTGCTATACGTGACTTCCCGCTCCGCCGTCTCGTCTTCCGTTGAACCAGGACTCCCGCACATAATCACGGCGCTAAACTGCTCTATAGCTGTGTGGTAATATTCCACCCATCAATCAGCATTCAAAATCCATCCAGAAAAAACTTCGAACGGGGTCATGTCGGCGGTACTATCACTGGGCTGTGCTGTATGTGGTTTCCCCCTCCCCGCAGTCCTACGAGATTTCAGATGCCAGTCAAGCGGTAAGTCTTCTCGGAATACTTAAACCCCATGACTCAATCTACATGTCCAAACTTATCCGCAACGTCCTCGACTTCCACTCCACATGTGTGGCCCCGCATCTGCCTCGACGATATTATGGGCACTGTCCCTCGTGCCAGGCAATCGCTACATTCTTGTCGGCGTCATCTCGACATCCTTCATTATCTATGCCGTCGCTCGCCATCACCCATCGTATCAGCTCGGTCAACTTGAATACGCGATCCGAGTCGCAGAGAAAATTCTAAAGTACGCAAAAGCGAACTGTGAGCAGAAGCATGTAGAGTTGGTGGATGGCATACATTGCTTGCTCAAGTATGGCTATTATCGTCACCACACTTACCTAAATTAACGACAAATACGAATTTTCGGGGTGAAACTATCAGTGTCCAAGATACGAACGCGATTATTGGAAACACGCGGCATTAGAACTTGGGTGGGATATTTGCGGAACATTAGAGTAATCATACAGAGCATCAACCAATGCGCAAAGGAGGTGAAGCAAATTCAGACGTCGACCCTGGTGAGTTTTTTTGCCGTTTTGTGCGTATTGAGAATCAACATAATTCTTTTCAGTTCATCATTGAGGCTGAACGCCAGCGCAAATTATCTGAGATCCGAGATTCTCACAAGATCCTCGACACTTTTGTTTCCTCCTTCACGCGTACGTTGGTCTTTCTGCCTTGCTTCTACGCTATAATCATCACTATCTTCAAAAGGCCGTGCACAAGCGGTAACTCGGCGGCATTTTGCGACGCCTACTGGTTATACATCTCCTGAATCATCGATGTAAGTTTACCAGGCTTGGAATATAAAGTTTGTAGGCTCACGTTTCCGTGTAGGGTGTAGGTCTGATTTTTCCTAAAATGCCCACCTCGTTCGTGGGTCAAAGTCGCAAGACTCCGATTATTCCTGTGTTGTTGCCCCTCAGTATCGCTTCTATATTGTTATTCTCGTGATTCATGTACTTGTAAACTCGTTATGTATTTGCTCTGCGTGTTCAAAGCTCACACTCAACCTCACAAAGGGAAACTTGAAATGACGAACTTTTATTCTGTTATATTGCAGGAAAGTCCATCTGAAACCTCCTTCGCTACATAGGAGACCAGCGAAAGTGAAAGTGAAAGCGGCCATCGTGACCCGTTACATATGCCCGACTGATTCTAGATCTTGGTGCGGTGAGTCTGTGGGTGATGAATCAACGCGGTAAGAGATCAGATTTAATTCCAGAAGCATCGACGTTGCAAACTTTGTCAGCAGCTTCCTATAAGCAACGAGGTAAGAGTGTTCCTCTGAAGGGTCTGTCGAGGAGAGACAAAGCAGTAGCCACAGGGGTTCAATAAATTGACCGAAGAAGAAAGTGTTAACGTTCGAAGAGATTCCAGGCGCTCCGCAATATCTTTAATGTTGGGCTCAACTCCACTTCTTTGCTACGCCCTGCGGGCCTTAGGAATGACTCACACTCCAGTTGTTATTTTTACAACTTATCGTGGTTCGGCAATGGCAATCATCTACTCTGGCGCCGGCGATCATTCAGCGCCGATCTTCTTGCTTCGTACCGTCACCAGTGTTTGCTACGTATCCGAGCCCACACCGGAACAGCAACTGCCAGCCACACGATCAGTGTCCGAACGGTACCGACAGTTAGTATAAGTATCAGCGGCCAACCTAGCCCGCAGCACTTACTTCATGCCTTTACTATCGTTCACCCTGCCCAAAGCTCCTCCGATTATCGAAGCATGTGTCATGCTTCACTGTGTACCGGAGCACCGTTGCTGGTGGAAGCCATCGCGTTTGTGCCCTTAAAACCTCATCGCTTTCCGGCACGCTCAAGGTCTATGATGTGAGCAATAATAATCAGGTCTCTACCCTCGTGCCTGCACTGGTGTGTCAATCTTTACACACTCCATATTTACTGCATGCATCCTAAATACAGCTATTCTAGGAACTGTACATCCCGCTCGAAACGTACTCTGTACGGTTCCTTTCGCAGACACGGCTCGTAGCCGCGATTAAGAAGGGATTCGCAGTACAGGGCGGATTTGAGATGGTGGATTTGGTAACAGCAGAGACGCAGGGGTTGCTGGATCCGGATGATCCGTCGCCCCTCGATTTGGCACATAAGAAAGTGAAACCCATAACAGTATTCCGGGTCGACACGGTATTCCTTGTCTGCTACAATAGTGCGTCTTTCGTAAAGGTGTTCTCAATTAAAAGTACTAATAGGATTGCTAGAACACGCCTTTTACATCGACCGTAGAGGCATCAGACCACTCAACAAAGTCGTTCTCCGCTGGACTCAACCGGCCCACGCCTTTGGTAAGTCGACGAACACGTTCAATTCTTTTGTGCAGTGTTATCTAATATTTCCGGTGCAGCACTTCACCAGCCATACATCCTCGCATTTTGTGACAGAGGTGTAGAGGTATGGAATATCGAGACCGGAGAGATGGTCCAAAAAATTCAAGGTCCTTATCACCTGCTTAATACCCCAGAGTCGGGTGAGAAAGTCCTCGGTTTATCGCTTTTATCCGGCGAGATCACAGAAATTGTTTTTCATGAGCATGCGTCTCTGAACTCTTGACAATTTGGACTTACTTAATGGTATACATCATGTAATCCTGGTTTTTTTCACCGAATTCCGAGCAAAGAACCTCAAAGAACTGAGGATTTACTTGTCACTCCTAGTATCATTTGTCCATCCATAATTGATTGCCTTCATCTCATCAGATTCCTGGATGAACCAGGTCCTGTCTCGCACGGTGAAAACAAGATACTCAACTTGCGCAAATGATGCAAAGCTTGGAACCTCTCACACCCGTCACTCGTTCATTTCAAAATCTCCAGCTGGTCACACTCATGATTCCATTGCAAAACTTTTCTTCTGAGCCCAAGGAATCACTAATTCACGCGTCTTCTGATAATCGCCCGACTCGTCGTGATGGGTGCATCGGGTCGACATTTGTGGATTTCCCATGCATGGGTTGGCCGGCGCACCTTCGTTTCTCTTACTTTATCTAGACTGTCTTCTTTTCCTTTTTTCTGAATTTCCTTTGGGGCGCGCAATATTAGAATAATGCCATCGGCTCGCTAGATTCACAACAAATAGTTGAAGATGTTTCTTAACAAACTAAAAATTTATAAAATACTTAAGGTTGAAGACTATCCTCCTCAAGTCTTCTCCGCCGTTTTTGCTGGGATGTTCTTGACTGCTTTTTATTCGAACTTCTCTCCAAGTTTTTGAGAACTTGCCATTGGATCTTGAACTTTGGCAAAATCTTGGTGTAGTTTAATTCCTATCTGTCCACGCTAACTGCCACTGCAAGTTCTAGGTCACGCAGAATTTTGTGTTCTCTAAAATCCGGCCCAAAGTGGTAGGCAAAAACCCAAGGATTTTGTTGAATTCTCAAGCTATTTAGTGTACAGTACTTGCTCAATATACACGAACTCAACAGGCCCAATAATCCCCTCATTCGATTTTTTTAGATCAGGATCGTTGGCACTGGGCACATCGAATCCGGCCAGAATTGGAAAACTCCATTGAACTCACCAGGTTCTTGCTCAATAACTTGGTACCAGTACCTTACCGATTTGTATCAACTTGAACTCAAGTCGCAGTACCTGGCCGGGATTTATAATCATGCACTCGATTTCACTGCCATTAAAGGTTCGGCGCAATACTGCATCGGCATGGGGCTAAATCTGCACCTAAAAGGGAAGTCCGAAATTCTACCAAACTCATTCAAATTACTGATCCCACGACCAAAATTTCGATGCCGCATGGGTCAAGATCCAAAAGATTGCACCCGAGTCTTTCGTTCAATATCTCAAGTCGTACTGGATGCCGGAGGGAACATTGAAGATGTGGTCAGCAATATACCGGACACACCGTTCCATCTTCGAGGATTGTGACACCAACATGCCAATTGAGGCGTGCGTCACCCTTTTCCTTTGTTTTTTGATATACTTCTCACATGATCTTCAGCTGGCATCATGTTCTCAAGGACAAATTCTTACACGGCAAGCGCAATCGCCGACTAGATCATCTTCTAAATACCCTCTTGCATGCCGTGCTTCCTTATTATTCCCTCAAGCAACGACGTCAAGATCTCGGCTTTGAGGGGCCAGATGCAGAACTTCGCAAACGTCAAGATATTAAAAAACGGAGCGCCGCATACACCGTAGACGACATCGAGGACCTCGGGGACAGTCAATACCTTGTTCGATCACAATCAGATCCTTCAAAAGTGTATCAGGTCGACATTGGGACCTACACCTGTGACTGTCTTGACTATCCGCTCATCTCTTACTGCAAGCATATATGTGCTGTGCAACGGCTTTTCGAGGAGGAACACAAAGTAGCGCCATCCACTCCTGATGTCCCTTCACTTCCTCCGCAATTACCTTTTCCCTCTGCACCAAGTCTTCCCCAGAACAAGCCAAAAGGGGTCTCCACCATCGCAGAGAAGCTCGAACGCCTAGCCGCCCGTCTTCGGAGGGCGCACGAGACAGCTGTCCCCGACGATGCTCTTGCCAATCTTGAAGCTGCCATGGACGCAATTCTCCTCACCACAGAGGATAGCGGAGTTCTCCCAGCACCTCAGCGCCTGGCGCCGGTGGTCAAAGATAAAACCGCTCGTCAGTCAATGATGCCCGCCGTCAAGACCCGACGCCCGCCTGCTGGTGACAAAGCATATGGCGGAGGATCCAGTAGCGGACTTAAGGCCAAGAAAGAGAAGTCAAGTTCAGGACGCCGCCGCGGATCTCAAGCATCGGTTCCACCAATTCCTGGGTATCCTCTCCCTATTACGGCTTCTGGACATCCTGTTCACGCCGCCGCACCTCCACCACATCTTGCCTTCAGCCCTCAAACACCAGCCATACCTCAATGTTTCGCTCCTCACCGTCCCATCTCTACCATGGCACCTGGACATACCGCTTATGCAGCCGCACCTCCACTACCTGTTCCCGAACGTTCTCTCCCCCTACGTTGTATATTCTGCCCATGATCCTCAAGCATTAGCCGCTGTACCTACACCACTGATCCCACGTTATTCCCCGCCCATCTCTACCACAGCACGTCCTGGATATCCCTCGAACTCTCCATATCCATTCACCTATCCGTCTATTTCGAATCGGTATCAGTAGCAGACATTTGTAACTTATATCTATTCCATTATTTGTTTGCTTTCTCGCCGCTCGAGCTCAGCTCCGCCGTTCTTTTTGGTGTAATAGTGTGCTAACACACCTCGGCATCTCACCTCGGCATCTTCGGCAAAGATCTCTCCTCGATCACTTTGCCGCTTCAACCGAGTGCACTGCCTTGCAGTGCCCCCGTCAAATTCCCCGATTTGGAATCCCACGTTTTGGCGGAAACTACGTTAGTGTCAGGAGTGATCAGGCTGATTTTGTCGCATCAATTCCCCCCCTGCTTTCTGCTTTCTTGCACTTCACCCAACATGGGCAATACTACGTCTGCAATTATACTCGGGGCGGTATCTCTCATGCCAGGCAACCGCTGGATTCTTTTGGGGCTCATCTCTGCGACATTGATTTTTTATATTGCGAACCGCCAACGTCCGTCACACCAGTTCGGGCCAGTCGAGGAGGCGATTCAAGTGGTGGAGGAAACCTTGGAGCGTGCAAGACTGAACTGCGCGAGGAAACATATAGAGTTGGTCGATGGTACACGTCGCTTGCTCGAGTAAGTTTTATCCCACCATTCGCGACGACGCTCCATCCCGCCGTCACCGACGCTTCATCCCGCCATCACCGACGCACCGCCTTGCAGGGCAAAAATATCGGCGTCTGAAATTCGGGCTCAATTGTTGGACGCACACAGCATCACAACGTGGAAGGAATTGGTGGAATATGTGGAGGAAATGAGAGGAATTTCACAGCGCATCAGCCAGTGCGCGAAGGAGGTGAAGGAAATTCATACGTCGACGTTGGTGCGTGCCTTCGACACCATTGATTAGTATATTCAAATAAAATAATTTCAGCGCACCATTGAGGCTGAACGCCGCCGCCAATTCTCCGAGGGCATAAAGGAATGTGACGAGGTTCTCGACGGGGTGGTTTCTTCGTCGGCGGGTGAGTTTCCAGTGCGTTCCCAAAATTGATTTTCTTACGTATTTATTCTAATTGGGGCAGGTCGTTCACACGCCGCTCGTCGTCGCTTTGCGTCGGCTGTTACTGGCAATACGACCCAGGAAGCATCCATGTAAGTACCGCAGACTTAAAAAAAAGTTTGGACACTCACCATTTTTGCGTAGGGTGTAACCGTATCCGAATATAATCTCTCGGGGTGGTGTCCAGCTCTAGTATTTTCCGTCTTTGCTGTCAATATTGCTCCTCGGTTGCTGTCGCTGAATCCCATGTTTCCATATAAAGTCTGGTTCTGTTCTATGTCCGTTGTGTCGAAAACCCTCTGTACTTGCTGTCCGTCGTTTGTCAATGATTCCATTTTTTCGTTCAATGATCGAGAAAGAGAGCCGACGGGATGGAAGAGGCCGAGTTTGTAGACGAGTGTAAGCTGGCTTCTAAGCGGCGATGGTAGGAGGGCAGTAGAAGGCACCCAGAGCGCATGTTCAGAAAAAGGATGTGGTGGTAGAGTCGAAGCACGTCGGTCCGTTTGTGTGTACTTGATGTGCACTTGATGCCATCAAGTACTTCTCCCTCTCCGTCAAGTTGCTCTGCCTTGCCCCTGGAGCTACTGGTACAGACACCCGCGATTCCAAAATGCCCGCGGGTTTTACCCGAAGGGAAGGAAAATGTTCGCGGCCCAAGAAAAGTGGATGCTCATGCAAGAGAGCCGAATGTACGTAGCGGACAGCAGCATATAAACCGCACCAACTCCTCTTCCTCCTCTTCCTCCCTGCGCAGCTCTGCCCCCGCCTTCATGTCCTCCTCCTTCAACAGCTTTTCCTTCTTCCGCAATTCGCGAGCCTCCTCCCCGGCGTTGAAGTGCCCCTCCCTCTACGAGCCTATATCCGTCCCGTCATACGACACACCGGCTCAACAGCAGCAGCAGCACTCTGAGCCTACCTTCTCCGGCACGGGCACGCCGCAGTCACACGCGGCGTGGATCTATGGGCCCGGCATCTCTGGTGGGGGCATAGACTTCCCTTCGACTTGAGGTGGAGGGTGAGGATATCCCCCCGCTGATGCGCGACGCAGTAGGGCCATGGCTGAATGGTGCGGTGGGCATGAGGATGGGGTTGCGCCAAGGGAGCGAGAGCTCGTCGACGAGGTAAGACTTTTCGAGCGTGGCGGTAAGTCCTTCCCGCGCGAGGTAACAACACGTATAGCTAACCTCGTGTGCGTAGTCGTCCAGCACGGCGAGCTCGAGCTCAACACAGACGTACACATCCATGACATCGTCGATGCAGCATCATCCCCTCCCTCCAAGACCGGACTGGGCGGTGGGTCTGACTGAATGCGACGCTGCACACTCCGAGGCACCATCGAAGTACCGGGGACGATCTGGCGGCCACAACACACACTCATCGTCCTCGACCTTGCTCGCCAACTTGCGCACAATGTGCCCATCTCGCCGCCGCGCGTGCTCAACGGCGTTGCGTCGAGCGGCAGTGGGACCTCCTACCCGCGTGTCCTCAGTGTAAGCTCGCTAAGACGGCACAGCGAGCACTCGTGACCTCGTCCAGCAGCAACAGCAGCACCACGACGCCTCGCCCGCCCCTGCACCACCTGCGGAGACGGACTTCCCCCCGCTGACTGCTGCGCTCGTGCCGGAGAAGCCGCGGGCACCGGCGGTGGCTGGCGCGTGAACGAACTCGGGGACGGGGGGCGCGATTATGATAATGCCGAATCCGAACGCCGCGGGGAAGCGGGAGCGGAGAAAGTGCGCTCGTTATGCATCATACGACGGCGACGAGGACAAGGACAAGGGAAGAGGGGCAGCAAGGGAACTTCCACCCGAAGACGGTGAGGCGGCTGGGATCGGTGGGAGGCGTCGGTGAGCCGGGAGGGAAGGGGAAGGTGCGGGGAGAGGGTGCAAGAGCAGGAGCAGGCACGGGAGATGCCCCATCCTGGTCAACCAGGTTGCGGGGATGACGCTCGAGGACCGGGAGCGGTATATCCGTCGATGCAGCGGCAGCTAGTGCTACTTCAGCTTCAGCTGTGACTCCTGGAGGAGCGTCTGCGTCCACGTCGGCGCCTTGCCGACTAAGGAGCCGGCCGCTCTGGCTGTATAGCTAAATCCAGTGGGTCTGGAAGCAGGAGCGGCGCGTTGGGTTGTCAATATGTATGTATCATGCATGGGTCGGCCTGCGCACCTTCACCCCGTCTTGTGTTATCATCTTGCCATCGCATTCTATCTTTGTCTCTTTCTTTAGCTTGTCAGCCCTCTATTTCCTTCTTTTCTTTGTTTTCTGGGAGCGTGTGTGCGATATTTACGATACATAGATGCAGAGATGCATATCCATCAGCTAGAGGAAGGGATCCATTTATCCAATCAGCTAGAGGAAGGGATCCATTTATCCAATCAGCTAGAGGAAGGGATCCATTTATCCAATCAGCTAGAGGAAGGGATACATTTACCCAATCAGCTAGAGGAAGAGATGCATGTACCCATCAGCTCGACGAATAAAAAGGATATCATAGCAATCATACTTGTTATCGTGTATCGTGCATTCTGGCAACAGCAATTCGTGGAATAACGACTCGGAGAGGTTCGATGCCATCGTGGTGTGACCGAAGCACCAGCGATTAAAGTAGATTGTCGGTGTCGCTTGCCCGCATTGTGGAAGATACGAGACATTATTAGCTTGATTTTTGGGCTTGAATCAGCCGTATCATAAGTCAAGTTACATACACTGAACGAAGAAGCTGTCAAGTTAGACACCGAACGAAGAAGCTGTCAAGTGAAGTACCCCATCGGTTACTAAGGCTACCGATTCCCTGTCACTACCCTCCCGCTCTTTTGATCGCGTTCTTGTTTTGCACCTTTTTGTGTATATATATCACAGGAACCGTGGCCAGTCCACGACCCCAACCTATACCCAGACTTCAATGTGCGACACAGTTTCTACTTCGATCGTCCTGGCGGTGCTGTCCCTTGTCCCAGAGAATCGCTACATTCTCTTGGGCCTCAGCTTAGCGTCACTGATCACATATGCCGCGAATCGGCAACGTCCGTTGCACAAGCTGGGTCAAGTTGAAGGCATGATCAAAGTCGTGGAAGAAACCTTGGAACGCGCACAGGCAAACAGTGCGAGAAACCATGTGGAGGTGATGGACGAGACCAGTCGCTTGCTCGAGTAAGTTTACCTGTCTGCACCAGCGCACAAAAAGTAACCGAATTTTGCTTTCCAGGGCTAAGATATCAGCGTCCAAGATTCAGGATCGATTACTGAAAACACAGAGTGTCACAACATGGAATGAATTTGTGGAATATCTGCAAGACCTGAGGGAAATTACCCAGAGCATCAGCCAGTGCGCAAAGGAGGTGAAAGAAGTTCGCACTTCGATTTTGGTGAGCATGTCGATGGTGGTAGTACTACGGAATTCAAACCAAACCAAACCAGCTCACCATCGAGGCTGAACGCCGCCGTCAATTCTCTGAACGCATAAAGGAATGCCACGAGATCCTCGACAGTGTCGTTTCTTCGTCTGCGCGTGAGTCGATCAAGAATTGATTTCTTATGTATTTATTTCGATTGGGCAGGTCGTCCACACGCCGCTCGTCGTCACTTTGCATCACCAGTCACTGGCAATACGAGCCAGAAATCATCCATGTGAGTATCACAGACTTGAAATAATGCCAGGACACTCACGTCGTTGAGAAGGGTGTAGCCGCATCCGAATATAAAACGGCTCTCTCCGATTCTATCTTCGGTGTTGGCTGTCAGTATTGATCCTCGGTCCATGTGTCTGTATAAAATATATTTGTACACTTGCTGTCTGCTGTCTGCCGTCTAGATAATTCTCTGTATTTGCTGTCCGTCGTTCGCCGATGATTCGATTCAATTGCTCGATGATAACCAAAGAGAATACAGGTTTGTTGACGGGTGGAAGCCGGATTTTGTCTCTAAGCAGCGATGGATGGAGGGCAGAACTTGAAGGGTATCAGATCCAAAGTGCATTTCAGAGGATGTTGTGGTTAAGTGGAAGCAGTGGTCACGACATGTCATGTCACATTAGTGTAGTTCAAAGTTGCCATTTTTCTCCTCATTTTTGTCTCATTTTTGGTTTCATTTTTCATCCCCTACTTGTTATTTCTCGGTCAAAAATGCGAATTTTTCTGTGGGGTAAAATCTGGTCCCTTTGTAATACTATTCTGCACCCACCAGTCAAATTTGAGCCATATATCTCAAGGCATTACTGTGTAGCAAGGAAAAGGGGGTTTAAATGCGATGATCAGTAGGAGTTTAAAAATGGGCAACTTTGAAACCCCCCCAGGAGAATTTTGAGTAGGAGAACAAAAACATTGCAAATGTTTTCTAGGGTTTAAAAGGCCAAGGAGTTGGTTCTATAGGTCATTTTAGGTAGAGAAATAGTACCAATTTATGAAAAAATATCGGGGTTGAGAGCAACAGTCATCAAAAAGGAAATTCAAAAATGGGAAATTTGGGTAAAATGACCTTGTGGCCGCATTTTTGCCAAAAATGGTCATTTTTGTGCTTCCTTCTTGTCTTCCTGTTTGGAACATGAAAACAAAAATGAGAACAAAAATGAGACGAAAATGAGCGGAAAATGGTAACTTTGAACGACGCTATTGATTTGTTTTGATGCCGTCCTTCTCTCTTGACCACATTGCCGTTTTGCTGTCTTGTCCTTCGGGCTTCTGGCACAAATGCCCGCGTCTCTAAAGGCCCAGTCTATTCAAAGGGACGTTCCCGGCCGAAGATAAATGCGTGCTCCACCCAATACTCATGCTAAACTCAATCTTGAAGCGTTTGGTGTTGTCAGACTTTTTTGGATGAGCTCATGGTGGCCGTATCTTAATAAGTCAATCTTGGTCACTCCTGAGCACTGGCGTCGAAACAGGCCTCTGGTTCGGGTCCACTACCTGATGGCAAATTTAACCATTAGTCCTCAGTACATAAACGAAGGACGGCGAAGACTCGTCTCTTCTCAAACTACCATGCTCTTTAATCCCTTCTTGAAGATCCTATGTGGAGCCCTCTTGTACTCAATCCCTGCCCATACCCATCGCAATGAGTATTACAATCACCTATCCAACGACATCCATTGCCCCAAGGAGTCGCACGTCAGCTTCATCCACAACACCTACCATGATTTCACAGACGTGGTCGGGTCGTTTTTCAACATATTGTGGTATGTAAGTATCACATATGTTCTTCCATCGCTGTCGCATACTGTCTCTAATCAGTCCTATCGATAGGACGGCACTGTCGTGACCCACAACACCGGCATCGATAACTTCCTATGCTGTTCCCCCACCCCGCCGTCTCAAAATATCACCCATCAATTCGCCGTTGAAATCGATCCAGGGATCTTCGGTCGTAAGTCAGGTCAGGAGTACGCGTAAATATGTGGTTTCCCCCGCCCCGTCGTCTTGTCTTGATATTTTCCCTTGTTACAGGTGTCCCCGTGCATCCAAATACCCCGAAGAACGAAGAATAAAATCCACGACTCTGATGGCTGAGGGAATATTGGTCTTCTTGTACATTTTCAAGGTTTCTTCGCTGTGGGCACTCTCGGTTGCGCACATGCAGTGATTGTGGTCCTCTATTGGCATCTTCACTGGTGTAAGGATCTCGGATCAGCTTTAATCTGTCAAGCTCTTCTGGACTCCGCCACTCTCATGCTTTCTTACGGCGCTAGAAGTTATGAGGTATTTCGCCGTTCGACGACATCAAACTACTGTTGAAGATCATTCCAGGAATCTTCGGTGGTTGCATTACTTGGGCTGTGCTATATGTGCTTTACCTGGCTCCACCGTCTTGTCTCGCATATACTGTAATCCGGGCGCGAGACTGCGCTACAGAATATTCCATCCATCAAATCAGCGTTTGAAATCAATCCAGGACCAACTTCAAATGGAATTCATGTCGCCAGTACTACTGCCGGGTTATGCTGTATATGGTTTACCCTCAGTCCTACGATATTTCGGATGCCAGTAAGCGGTGAGTCTTCGAATACTTTCACCCTGTGACTCAATCCACATGTCCAAACTTATCCATAACGTCCTCCACTTCCACTCGACATGTGTGACCCGCATCTGCCTCGACGATATTATGGGCACTGTCCCTCATGCCAGGCAATCGCTACATTATTGTCAGCCTCATCTCGGCATCCTTCATTATCTATGCCGTCACCCGCCATCACCCTTTATATCAGCTTAATCAAGTTGAAGACGCGATCCGAGTCACAGAGAATTTTCTGAAGTACGCAAAAGTGAACTGTGAGCGGAAGCATGTAGAGTTGGTGGATGGTACACATTGCTTCCTCAAGTATGTCCGGGCTATCATCGCCACACTTGCCCAAATTAACAACAAACATGGATTTTCAGGGTGAAACTATCAGTGTCCAAGATACGAACTTGATCATTGGAAACACGCGGTGTTAGAACATGGGTGGGGTATTTGAGGAACGTCAGAGAAATTATACAGAGCATCAACCAATGCGCAAAGGAGGTGAAGCAAATTCAGACGTCGACCCTGGTGAGTTTTTTGCCGTTTTGTGCATATGGAGAATCGACGTAACTCTTTTCAGCTCATCATTGAGACTGAACGCCAGCGAGAATTATCTGGGGAGATACGAGATTCTCACGAGATCCTCGACACTTTTGTTTCTCTTTGAAAGGCCGCGCACAGGCGGTAACTCAGCGGCATTTTGCGACATCTATTGGTAATTCATTGTCCGAATCATCTATGTAAGTTTCCGGGCTTGAAATACAAAGCTCGCAGGCTCATGTTTCCAGTTAGGGTGTAGGTCTTTTTTCCTAAAATGTCCATCTTGTTCATGGATCATACTCGTAAGACTCTGGTTATTCCTGCATTGTTGCCTCAGTATCACTTCTCAATTGCTCTTCTCATGATTCATGTACTTGTAAACTCTTTATGTATCTGCTCTGTGTGTTCAAAAGTTCACTCTCAACCTCACAAAAGGAAACTTGAAACGACGAACTTCTGTTCTGTTATATTGCAGGAAAATCCATCAGAAGCCTCCTTAACTACATAGGAGACCAGTGAAAGCGGGCATCATGAAACCGCTACATACATATGCCCAACCGACTCTGAATCTACATCTTGGCGCTGTGAGTCTGTGGGTGATAGATCAACGCGGTAAGAGATCAGATCTAATTCCAGAGATCTCGACGTTACAAAATTTATCAGCAGCTTACTATCAGTAACGAGGTAAGAGTATTCCTTTGAAGGGTCTGAATCTGTGGAGGAGAGACAAGGTAGTATCCGCTGGGTTCAATAAGTTGGTTCACTGTGCCCCCGAAGAAAGTGTTAACGTTTGAAGAGATCGCAGGTGCTCTGCAATATCTTCAATGTTGCACTCAACCCCACTTCTTTGCTGTGTCCTGCGGGCCTTAGAAAATGGCTCACACTCCAAGAAATACTCAAGTTGTTATTTTTACAACTTATCATGGTTCGGCAATGGCAATCATCTACCCTGGCGTCGGCGATCATTCAGCGCCGATCTTCTTGCTTCGTACCGTCACCAGTGTTTTGCTGCGTATCTGAGCCCACACCGGAACAGCAACTGCCAGCCACACGATCAGTGTCCGAACGGTACCGACAATTAGTATAAGTATCAGCAGGTATCAGCGGCCAGCCTAGCCCGCAGCACTTACTTCATGCCATTACTATCATTCACCTCCTCCCAAAGCTCCTCCGATCCCAATCGGTCAGGTTCAAAATGGAATCTACTTCGTCATTCGGTCAAAGCTCCCTGCTCGTCACAGTCGCATCTCCCAGAAGCAATAACAGAACAACTCTCAACCGAAATCTATGAGCTCATAATGGACCATCTCGGCGACAAGTCATCGCTTCTAGCCTGCAATTTGGTCTGTCGATCCTGGGCGCCGCGGAGTAAATGCCTCCTGCTGAAGTTGATGGTCTGCCATCCTGTGCCTCTGGTTGCCCACAGCAGTTTTGGGGTAATCGCTTGTGCTGTCCCTGATCCCTTCCAAGGTTAGTTCTGGTGTATGATTTCAATCTTGGATAAGAAATCTTGACATCCATTCGCAAGGCAGTGGAATAATCTATGGTGCAAAAGACGGCATATACAGAGGGACTAAAGACGGCTCCCGGCTGCGGCTCCTGTCCATTCACGATGTGTCTCAGATCGAAATACTTCCGGGCTCGAATCTTGTTCTCTGCCTTGCAGGTAATATCATCTTCTTGAAAAGAGGAGTTCTTCCGAAACTTAGCTCAGTTATTCTTTGTACACAGGAGGAACATTCATGACAATGAGCCTTAGCACTCTCAATTCTGGTAATTGCCAGGATAGCGCTATAACACGCATATCGAAGCATGTGTCATGCTTCACTATGTACCGGAGCACTGTTGCTGGCAGAAGCCATCGTGTTTGTGCCCTTAAAACCTCATCGCTTTCCGGTATGCTCAAGATCTACGATGTCAGCAACAATAATCAGGTCTCTACCCTCGTGCCTGCACTGGTGTGTCAATCTTTACACACTCCATATGTACTGCATGCATCCTAAATATAGCTATTCTAGGAACTGTACATCCCACTCGAAACATACTCTGTACGGTTCCTTTCGCAGACACGGCTCGTAGCCGCGATTAAGAAGGGATTCGCGGTACAGGGCGGATCTGAGATGGTGGATTTGGTAACAGCAGAGACGCAGGAAGGAAGGAAGGAAGGAAGGAAGGAAATGTATAACCGCGGCGGTCCCATTGAGGAACATACGGGTACTGTACCTACATACATGTGCCTCCAATACGATGTATGCTACAGTCGCTTAGCCTGTCCCATCCGTTCGAACATCATACAAGCCAATTGACCGCACGAGTCTCAGGAAACCAACAGAGAAAAACGGGAAATAAGAACCTGATGCCGAAGAACATTGAACCTGCGTCGCCAGGCCTAGCACCTTCCATGCAATGTGGCCGTCCGTGATGGTTGTCGGTTGGAGAAGTGCGAGGGTATTGCCAGCATTGTGCAGACCACCAGGTGGAACACCGTCAATTTTTTAGATTGACATTGGTGTGGTCAGAACCGTAAAACAGCATCGGTGGGAGTGAGTTACTTAGAATAGAATGGCTAGCACATTTTCCATCCTTGGTGAGCAGTGAAATGCGCGCGCTTTGTGGTCAATTTTGATACCGCATTGCTAGCGATCCTATCATTGGAGGCTTGGATTTCGTCGTAACAAAATTCAAGATAAGATAAAATGTGTGATGTGTGGAGGTGGAAGTTGACCGGCAACTAAAAACCATGCGTGGTTCCCGGTTACTGTAACGTGTCAGTCGTGCAGAAACAAGAATAGGATCTCCGAATGTCGACGGTTGAGAGGAGGCAAAAGAGGAGGTCGGAACGATCATGCTGATCAAAATTCTTCCTTTCTCCTTTCGTTGCAAATCAGGAGCGCCTCAGGAGCATCCGACGCAAGCGGGGCTTCTCATCGCCGTCTGAGACGTCCTGGAAACAACTCTCGACTCACACATCCTCGTCTTTTGGCTGCGGACCAAGACATAGATGGATGCAACAGGTGCTGTTTAGAACTCTGTCGTCCACCATGCACACAGTGCAGTAGTTCACTGGGAAAGGTTCGCAATTTTGAAGCATTATGCGATGGCATACAGGTGCAGCATTGTATAGTGCCGTTGCTACTATGAATCCGTATGGATGCTCTCACTTTCGAGGTAAGTCATCTCGAGTGAGGCCCGGGTTTAAACCTGCTGAGGAAAATCTTCTCAGATAGGTGGTGGTAGGGGGAGGAGGCCACCCAGGGGTTGCTGGATCCGGATGATCCGTCGCCCCTCGATTTGGCACATGAGAAAATGAAACCCATGACAGTATTCCGGGTCGACATGGTATTCCTTGTCTGCTACAATAGTGCGTCTTTTGTAAAGGTGTTCTCAATGAAAAGTACTAATAGGATTGCTAGAATTCGCCTTTTACATCGACCGTAGAGGGATCAGACCACTGAACAAAGCCGTTCTCCGCTGGACTCAACCAGCCCACGCCTTTGGTAAGTCGACGAACACGTTCAATTCTTTTGTGCAGTGTTATCTAATATTTCCGGTGCAGCACTTCACCAGCCATACATCCTCGCATTTTATGACAGAGGTGTAGAGGTATGGAATATCGAGACCGGGGAGATGGTCCAAAAAATTCAAGGTCCTTATCACCTGCTTAATACCCCAGAGTCGGGTGAGAAAGTCCTCGGTTTATCGCTTTTATCCGGCGAGATCACAGAAATTGTTTTTCATGAGCACGCGTCTCTGAACTCTTGACAATTTGGACTTACTGAATGGTATACATCATGTAATCCTGGTTTTTCACCGGATTCCGAGCAAAGAACCTCAAAGAACTGAGAATCTACTTGTCACTCCTAGTATCATTTGTCCATCCATAATCGATTGCCTTCATCTCGTCGGATATCAGATTCCCGGATGAACCAGGTCCTGTCTCGCACGGTGAAAACAAGATACTCAATTTGCGTGAATGATGCAAAAGCTTGGAACCTCTCACACTCGTCACTCGTTCATTTCAAAATCTCCAGCTGGGCACGCTCATGATTCCATTGCAAAAATTTTCTTCTGAGCCCAAGGAATCACTACTATTCACGCGTCTTCTGATAATCGCCCGACTCATCGTGATGGGTGCATCGGGTCGACATTTATGGATTTCCCATGCATGGGTTGGCCGGCGCACCTTCGTTTCTCTTACTTTATCTACACTGTCTTCTTTTCCTTTGGGGCGCGCGATATTAGAATAATACCATCGGCTCGCTAGATGCACAACAAATAGTTGAAGATGTTTCTTAACAAACCAAAAAATTATAAAATACTTAAGGTTGAAGACTCTCCTCCTCAAGTCTTCTCCGCCGTTTTTGCTGGGATGTTCTTGACTGCTTTTTATTCGAACTTCTCTCCAAGTTTTTTAAGAACTTGCCATTGGATCTTAAACTTTGGCAAAATCTTGGTGTAGTTTAATTCCTATCTGTCCACGCTAACTGCAAGTTCTAGGTCACGCAGAATTTTGTGTTCTCTAAATCCGGCCCAAAGTGGCAGGCAAAAACCCAAGGATTTCGTTGAATTCTCACTCAACCTATTCAGTGTACAGTACTTGCCCAATATACACGAACTCAACAGGCCCAAAATTCCCCTCATTTGATTTTTTAGCTCAGGATCGTTGGCACTGGGCACATTGAATCCGGCCAGAATTGGAAAACTCCATTGAACTCACCAGCTTCTTGCTCAAATAACTTGGTACCAGTACCTTACCGATTCATAACAACTTGAATTCAAGTTGCAGTACCTGGCCGGGATTCATAATCATGCCCTCGATTTTACTGCCACTAAAGATTCGACGCAATACTGCATCGGCACGGGCCAAATCTGCACCTAAAAGGGAAGTCTGAAATTCACCAAACTCATTCAAATTGCTGATCCCACAACCTTTCCCATTTTCGAGGGTGCTAAGGGATCCTGATTCATCCGATGGAGACACTCCTCTATCTATCTTTCCGTGTCAAATTGCATTGTGTTAAATAAATTAGTAACTGTAAATGCAACTGTATTTAGCTCAGGATAAATTAAAGTATCTTTGCAGTTGAAAAAACCTGCACACGGAAAAATAAAAGGGTTTTTAACTGGATATAGTCAATGGGAAAAATCCGACTGCACCCTCGAGTTTCGAACCCGCGTACGCTTTGCGTGATCTAATGGATTCAAGCTCCGAAACTCCGCTCAGTATTCCCGCCGAGTGACACCGGTCTATCGGGCCGAAAGTGCAGAAGGAAGTTCGCCCCATCAATTCCCCCGTCTCTTCACTTCATTATCCTCCAACTCAACATGGGCAATAATGCGTCTGCAATAATACTCGGGGCAGTATCTCTCATGCCAGGCAACCGCTGGATTCTTTTGGGGCTCATCTCTGCGACATTGATTTTTTATATTGCGAACCGCCAACGTCCCTCACACCAGTTCGGGCCAGTCGAGGAGGCGATTCAAGTGGCAGAGGAAACCTTGGAGCGTGTGAGACTGAACTGTGCGAGGAAACACATGGAGTTGGTCAATAGTACACGGCGTTTGCTCAAGTAAGTTCTATCCCACCATTGCCGACGACGCTCGACGACGCTTCATCCCGCCATCACCGACGCACCGCCTTGCAGGGCAAAAATATTGGCGTCCGAAATTCGGGCTCAATTGTTGGACGCACACAGCGTCACAACGTGGAAGGAATTGGTGGAATATGTGGAGGAAATGAGAGGAATTTCACAGCGCATCAGCCAGTGCGCGAAGGAGGTGAAGGAAATTCATACGTCGACGTTGGTGAGTGCCGTTTGATACTATTGATTAATATATGCAAATAAATTTATTTCAGCGCACCATTGAGGCTGAACGCCGCCGCCAATTCTCCGAGGGCATAAAGGAATGTGACGACGTTCTCGGCGAGGTGGTTTCTTCGTCGGCGGGTGAGTTTCCAGTGTGTTCCCAAAATTGATTTTCTTACGTATTTATTCTGATTGGGCAGGTCGTTCACACGCCGCTCGTCGTCGCTTTGCGTC
Source organism: Mycena venus (assembly GCA_014462655.1). Lineage (NCBI taxonomy): Eukaryota > Fungi > Basidiomycota > Agaricomycetes > Agaricales > Mycenaceae > Glaucomycena > Glaucomycena venus. The sequence continues at coordinate 3,607,249 of JACAZI010000007.1, read as the reverse complement.
GGCTGTTACTGGCAATACGACCCACGAGGCATCCATGTCAGTATCACAGACTTAGAAACAAAGCTTGGACACTCACCATTTTTGCGTAGGGTGTAACCGTATCCGAATATAATCTCTCGGGGTGGTGTCCAGCTCTAGTATTTTCCGTCTTTGCTGTCAATATTGCTCCTCGGTTGCTGTCGCTGAATCCCATGTTTCCATATAAAGTCTGGTTCTGTTCTATGTCCGTTGTGTCGAAAACCCTCTGTACTTGCTGTCCGTCGTTTGTCAATGATTCCATTTTTTCGTTCAATGATCGAGAAAGAGAGCCGACGGGATGGAAGAGGCCGAGTTTGTAGACGAGTGTAAGCTGGCTTCTAAGCGGCGATGGTAGGAGGGCAGTAGAAGGCACCCAGAGCGCATGTTCAGAAAAAGGATGTGGTGGTAGAGTCGAAGCACGTCGGTCCGTTTGTGTGTACTTGATGTGCACTTGATGCCATCAAGTACTTCTCCCTCTCCGTCAAGTTGCTCTGCCTTGCCCCTGGAGCTACTGGTACAGACACCCGCGATTCCAAAATGCCCGCGGGTTTTACCCGAAAGGGAAGGAAAATGTTCGCGGCCCAAGAAAAATGGATGCTGGTGCAAGAGAGCCGAATGTACGTAGCGTACAGCCGCCTACAAACCGGGCCAATTCCTCTTCCTCCTCGCGCTCCCTGCCAACACTCCCGCCTTCATGTCATCCAACAACAACAGCTCTTCCTCCTCCCGCAATTCGCGAGCCTCGTCCCCGGCGTTGAAGTGCCCCTCCCTCTACGAGCCTATATCCGTCACCTCATACGACACGCCGGCCCAGCAGCAGAAGCAGCACTCCGCGCCTGCCTTCTCCAGCACGGGCGCGCTGTAGATTCAGTCGCTAGCGGCGTGAATCTATGGGCCGGGTGTCTCTGGTAGCGGCACGGACTTCCCTTCGACTGGAAGGGGAGGGGAGAGGGTATCCCCTGATGTGCGATGCACTGAGGCTACGGCTGGGGTTGCACTGCGGGAGCTCTGGGACAAGCCAGACGACGAGCGGGAGCAGGAGCTCGTCGACGGGGGATGAGGTTTCGAGCGTGGCGGTAAGTCTACTCTCGCGGTAAGTTCTTTTCGTGAGGTAACAATCAATATGGCTAACCTCGCGCGTGCAGTCGTCCGGCTTGATGAGCTCCAGCTCAAGACGAACGTACACATCCATGACGTCGTCGACGTAACATTATCTTCTCCTTCCAAGACCGGACTGGGATGTGGGCCTGCGGCCGAATCCGTGGCTACATGCGCCGAGGCATAGTCGAAGTGGCGGAGATGACTCCGACAGTCACAACTCGTACTTGCTTAGCAACTCGCGCACGATTCCCCCATCTCGACTCCGCGTGTACTCAACGGTACTGTGTCAAGCGGCAGCGGGACCTCATCCTCGGGTGCGCTTAGCGTGAGCTCGCTTCGGCAGCACAGCGAGCACTCGTCGCCTCATTCAGCGGCAATAGCAGCAGCACGGCGCCTCGCCCGGCCCTGCGCCGCCGCCCGAGATGGACTTCCACCCACTGACTGCTGCGAACGCGAGTAACGCTGCATCCGTACCGAAGACGCCGCGGGCGCCGGCGGTGGCGGGTGCGTGGACGAGCCCGGGGACGGCGCGCGCGATTGTGATGATACAGAATCCGAATACTGCCGGTGGAAGCGGGAGCGGGGCAAGTGCGCTCGTGACGCATCATACGACGGGTGACAAGCATAAGGACAAGAGCGCGGAGGGGCAGCAAGAGAACTTCCACCCGAAAGACGGCGAGGCCCGTGTCAGTGGGAGGCGTTGGTGGGGCGAAAGGGAAGGAGCGGGAGCGGGAGAGAGAAAAGGAGAGGGCGCCGCGGAGGGAGCCGGTAGCGAGCCCTATCCTGGTCAACCAGGTTGCGGGGATGACGCTCGAGGACTGGGAGTGGGATTACTGTCGATGCGACAGCAGCTAGTGCTACTTGGGCTTCGGCTGCGATTTACGGAGGAACGTCCGCGTCCGCGTCGGCACCAGTGCTGCTGACTAAGAAGCCGGCCGCCCCGGCTGTATAGCCAAATCCAGCGGGTAACGGGAGTCGCGATTTAAATTGTCATTAATGTATGTATATATCATGCATGGGTCGGCCGGCTGTGTTGTCATTCTGCTATCACATTTCTTTTTCTTTCTCTCCTTCCTCACTTTGTCATCACCTGTTTCCTTCTTCTCTCTTCTCCCAATCTTCTTGGGTGGCATGTGTGCGATATTTATAATTATATGTGGATGCAGAGATGTGTACCAACAGGTACGACGAATAAAAAGATATTTTACTAAGTACAGCCCGAAATTGGGGCCTTCAAAGAATTTCATGGGCCCTAAGGTGCAGACGTTGCCAACGAGCGGAGAGGGTGATCTCGCGGTACGTGAAGGATTCACGTTCTGAAAGTGGAACGTGGATCTTTGTAAAGTACAGCCCGAAATTGGGGCCTTCGAAGAATTTCATGGTGCAGACGTTGCCAACGAGCGGAGAGGGTGATCTCGGGGTATGTGAAGGATCCACGTTCTGAAAGTGGATCCCTCCTGAATCTGAATCCGGAACGTGGATCTTTGGCTCTGTACAATATAGTGTCCTCTGATGTTTGCCGTTGCCAAGGATCCAAACGTGGATCATTCGCTCTACAATATAGTATCCTCCGACGCTTGCCGTTGCCAAGGATCCAAACGTAGATCCTTCGCTCCGGTATCCTCGACGCTTGCCTGTTGCCAAAGATCCAAACGTGGATCTTTCGCTCTGTACAATATGATATCCTCCGACGCTTGCCTTTGCCGTGATCAACAAACGCTGTCGTAATGTTAAAACAATATGGTATGCATTCGTCTGCGGAGACGGGCCCGATCCTTTATCCCTCACCCCACCCACCCACTTACGCTCAACCCCTTGAAATATGTGCGACACCGTCAATACCTCGATAATATTTGGGGCACTATCTCTCATGCCAGATAATCGCTATATTCTTCTGGGCCTTGGCTCGGCAACGTTGATTATTTACACCGCCAATCGCCAACGTCCCACGCACAAGCTTGGTCAAGTGGAAGCCGCAATTAAAACTGCAGAGCAAACTTTGGAGCACGCCAAGGCGAGCTGCGCGAGGAAGCATATGGAGTTGGTGGATGGCACACGTCGCTTGCTCAAGTACGTTCAGGTCGACCGCACTGCACCCACAACATGAAATTTTGATTTTTGAGGGCGAAATTGTCGGCATCCAAAATTCAGGCTCAATTATTGGAGCCACGCAGTGTCACAACTCGAAAGGAATTTGTGGAATATCTGTGGAAAGTCAGAGGAATTATGCAGAGCATCAATCAGTGCGCAAAGGACGTGAAGGAAATTCAGACTTCGACTTTGGTGAGCACTGTCGCATTCATATATTTAAATGGGGATTCAAAGAAATTATTCCAGCTCACCATTGAAGCCGAGCGTCAACGGAAATTATCTGAGGAGATAAAGGACGCCGACGAGATCCTCGACACGGTTATTTTTTCATCGACGCGTGAGTTGGGCTGAATATTCGATTTCCTTACATAATCGTTCCGCGCAGGTCGTGCCCACACCGTTCATCGTCGCTTTGCATCCGCAGTCACTGGAAATACGACCCAGGAGGCATCGATGTAAGTATCGCAAACTTGGAAACAAAGCTCGGACACTCACATCGCTGAGCAGGGTGTAACCGCATCCGAATATAAACTGCCAGGTAGCCCTGCTCTCCAGCTCTTACCTTCCGTCCTTGTTGCTAATATTTCTCCTCGGTTGCTCTCGTTGTATAAAGTGTGTCTGTACTTGCAGTCTGCCGTCTAGAAATTCTCTGTACTTGTCGTCTGTCGTTCGTCAATGATTCGATTTTCACTCAATGATTGAGGCGGGGAGAGCCGATGGGATGGAAGGAGCCAAGTTCGTCGACGGGGGATCGGTCTCTGAGAGCAGCGATGGTCGAGGGCAGCGGAATCAGAAAGCGATGTGGTGGTCGAGTCGAAGCGAGATCGGTGTCACGTCACGTTGGTTTGTTTTGACGCCATCACTGCTCTTCTCTCGGCCACTCCGAGTCTCTCTGGGATGCGGGTACAGACACCCGCGCTTCTAAACTGCCCACGAGTTTTTGTGCAAAGGAAGGAAATGTTCCCGGCCGAAGATAAATGGGTGCTCCGTCCGTTGAACACTCCTACCAAGCTCCCCTCCCGAAAGCTACGTCGAAACAGGTCGAAACTTCCTGAGCGGGGCTTAACGTCCGTACCTCCGCAAGCCAATCCTGGCCATTCCTGGGAACTGGCGTCGAAAGGGCCGTTCGGTTCGGTTTCATTAGCTGACGGCGAATCTATTCATTAGTCACCGCTACATAAACAGTGGACGGCGACGACTCATCTCTTCTCAGACCACCATGCGCTTCAATCCCCTCTTGAAGAGCCTATGCGGGGCCATCTTGTGCTCAATTGCTGCCCACGCCCATCACGATAAGCATTAGAACTACCTACCCAACGACATCCATTGCCCCAAGGATTCGTACATCAGCTTCATCCACAACACCTACACGTACATCGCCCCGCTGCACGATTTCACCAACGTCATCGGTTGTTTTTCAATATTTCGTGGTATGTGAGTATCGCACATCCGCTTCACTTCCCTAATTACCGTTTCTGATCGAACCTATCGACAGGACGACACTGTTCATCAGGAAAAATCAAACTGCTATGAGCTCTATAGGCAGTTACATAGACCCACATAGTCACTCATAGATGCCATAGCAACATTTCTATGGCCTCTATAGCCTCTATGGTGTCTATGTGGCAGCCCATAGCAATTTGGTTTTTTCCTGATGTTGTGACCCATACCACCGGCATCGACAACGTCCCCGGCGCGACCCGCAGTGGCCCTTTCTACGGAGCCACCTTCAACGAAACGCTCACCATGTTTGTCGCCCGCTCGGATGCCCTCATTTTCTCCTACCGAAGGGGCCCGCCGTGACGTTCGACCGCTATACTGAAACGGTGCACTTCGAGAGCGTCTGTGGTGGGAAGGCGACGTACATCGACGTCCTTTTGCATGTTTGTTCTGACAACTAAATTGAAACCTACGATCTTTCGGTACACGCTTCATTTGTCGACTTTCCAAGCTATGGCGGTGAATTCTGGGACCCCGGTTCTGGCGGGAGATTGTCCTTGTGCGCACACTTCTTAATGATGCTTGACTCTTATTTTTGATCTGTTGCGATCCAGAGAACCCTCCGTGCGACAATGAATCCGAAGGCATCGAAAAGTAGGGGCGGTATCTCTAATTTGTTGCATCAAGATGTTGATTTTCTTGGCTGCTACAGATGTACCCAGAGCCCATAGCACATTTGAACGCTGATGCGGGTCATTTTTCTTTCCACCGAGAGTCTGGTGCCGGTGATGCATTGAAACAATTCTCTATGTTTTTTCGACTGGAGTTAATCTGCGACCGTGGATCTTTCGCTCGTGCGTTCTTCGGACCTTCCTCTAAACCTAGTATGTATGCTTACCTGGGTTAAGAGCTGTTCGGCTCGTCCTCGCATGGGTTCCTTGACGCTTTCCTCTCTCCTCTCTAGGACTGTCCCTGGCATGACGTCGTGGAATACCGTACTTTGCTGTCTTTGTCGGCTCCAATGTCTCGGTTCCAGATGGTTTCACTTTCTTCCAGGCATTTCGGCCGATCACTCTTTTTGGCAGCATTTAGGTATCTTTCTGGTTTGAATTCGTTTTTTTCTGCACGGCGTTCTCTATACAGACTCGCATAGCTTGATCGATGACCAGGACGCTTTTGGGCTCACTTGCTGCCATCCCTCGGAGCCTGCTCTAGTCGTTCACTGGGGTAAAGTCGCCGTAGCACTCTTTCGCCATCTCGAGAAGTCCACCTCTCAGACTTTAGTCCATCTCTCGCGTTAATGTTTTGGTTCCGTGATTTCTGTGCTCCTTAGACAAAGGCCTGCATGGATTGACCATTTCCGGCGCTATAACCTAGGAGTAAGTATACTGTTCGACTCTGTCACTCCCCTGGGGCTCGAGGAACGGCACATAGAATGAATCAAAAACTCCATAAATACGAGACGACGCTCGCCTGTCCCACTCTATCTCTCCCCGACCCACTATGTTCCCCACTCTTATCCTACAAAGCCTAAACGTCACCCCTGCTCGGCTTGACTTTCGCCACCCGTGTCCACGGCTCCATGAATTATGTACCCAACGACATCGCTTGCCCCAAAGATTCTCATGTTGGCTTCGTTCACAACACCTATACTTATATTGCGCCCCTGGAAGCGTTCACCAACACCACCAAGTCGTTTTTCGACATCAAGTGGTATGTAAGTAATGTCCTTTGTAGTTCTCGCATAATACGCTGTCTTTGACCTGTCTTAATCCCCAGTCCGGCACTATCGTGAACAGTACGACTGGAACCGACAATGTCCCCGGTGCAACTCGCTCCGGTCCATTCGGCGGAGGCGTGTTCAACGAAACGCTGACCATGTATTCCATGCCCTCGGATGCATTGACGTACTCGATGCAGGGACAGGCTGTGACATACGCGCCCCCGAACCAGACCCCCTTGCATTTCGACGGCTACGCAGAGACGGTGCGTCTGGAGAGCATCTGCAACGGACAGGCCACGTATATTGACTTCATCACGTATCTGTGCTCCAATGACTCGACGGCGGCATATGATGTTTGGCACACCGCCCATATGTTCACGCTCCAGGAACTGACTGCTAGCCTTGGGGCCAAGGTTCTTGCGGGAGATTGTTCTCGTGCGTTATTTCTTCCCTTGCTGAAAGCTGGAAGCTGAGATTTGACTGGCAGAAAAATCTCAATGCCATGCAAAGAACTAGGCAGGCAGTAAGCATGGAAGTGGTGGCAATGATTTCGTGCATTTTGGGAGTTACTTGGTCGCAAGGAATTGAATCTCGTCGCGTTCGTTACTGAGTCTCAATATTGTTCAAACTCTGTCTGCTCTATTCAAACATCCTTCGGCTCGAACTTCTAACCTGCCCGGTTGCTTCCGATAATGAGACAACTTTGCAGCCGTACTAGTTCCAAGGTATTGAGAATTCCCTCATTCATCCGACTCGCTCAGTGCCATGGACGATACGTTTCGAAAACTTCCGAGTTCAGCTTGGCTCCCAGTCCGAGAGGGTGAGTAGGTGTGACTTGGTGACGCTATCTTCTTCACTTTCTTCCTACTTCCTCGACTTCGTCTTCAGTTGCGGATCCTCCTTTTCAACGGTCACGGATATCTTGTTCTCGTGTAAGTTTCGTCGACTTTCCTCTGTGCAATCTGTATTGACTCTGAGGCGTGCAACCTATGTCGTCGTCGTTCTCGAATCGATGCCCCGAATGCGCCGCTCTTTCCAGGGGCCGACAATCCAGGGTAGAAGAACTCGATGTATCAGTTTCCTCTGAAACACAACACCATGCGCTCTTGAACAGCAAACAGCCACCCGGCGAATCAGAATTAACTTTCATCCAATCGGTCGTGATGCATCCTTGGCACGCCTCGACGAGATATCGGAACTCCACGAAACTGACAATTGGCGCACCTCCTCGGGTTCAACCGCGCGGTGTCATCGTCGCTGCGCACGGGGCCTGTGACGGGGATGCAGTGGGCGTTTGAGAGCGGGACGTGGACGTGGAGAAGGGTGCTGGTCATACATGTACGTCGAATGTTCTTTGTGGTTTTTATTTAGGTTACTCGACTGATCTTTCGAGGAGGGGCTGTTCGCCAACTGCATTCTACTCCCCTCCTTCGTCGTTGATTTTGCTGCGATGAATCCTGCGCTGTGTTCCCGCCCTTTATATATTCCCTCGTCTAGTCCGCTCATCCTCGCATCCCGAGTTCGCCCACCCCGCGTTTTAATGTCCCCTCCCCTCTCTCCTCCCTCCCTCCAACATAACACTTAGCCCATTCCCCATCCAATTTCATCCCTCATTTCCTTCTTTACCGGTCCTCCTTTGCTATTCATCCTCACCCCCGCACCACCACTGACTTCAATTCCACAACTCCAGGGCACCACAGACCAAACCGTCCCCCCCGCGCACGCCCCACGCATCAAGGCGCTCATCGAGGGCGCCTCCCTTTCCCTTTCCTTATCTTCTCACTATTCCGCGTCTTCAAATACCTCAAAACCAGCACAAGTCCGAGTGGAGCTGATCGCGTGCGCGGGGCACGCCCTGGCGTTGATGCATGCCAACGAGGTGGACGGCGCGGTGGTGGGGTTTTTTGCGGGTTCTCCGTCATAGTATATCTATCTATCGGGGTTGTATTAGGGGGAGAGGGAGGGAGGGGAGAGGGGGGGACAGTGTTTTATAGACGCTACTTACGCTACGATAGGTGCGATACTTGGGATTAGATAGGGTACAGTGTACTTGTAATTACTTGGGTGTCGACGCATCGCGTTCGGAAAATGGCTAAATTGGGGAGGTGTGGGTATCTCGGGGAGTCGCAGTCAGCCTGGACGTCATTGGGAATGTGGTGGTCGGGACGAAGATTCGGCGTTGCTTTGCCACTGATTGACAAGGATTGACAAGAGATCGCCGATCAGTGATCCACTCTTTGTCCCTTTCGACCACCTACTTACCTTCGACAACCTCATCCTCGAGTGCCGGTTCTTTCTCCATCCACACTAGGTGGCCGGCGCGGGGCCAGCCAACACCACCTCGCTTGGACCGATTGTGAAAATCCGTGCCAACTGTCAAATCCGTCCCCAGAGCAGGTAAAATAATCGTAGTTATCAAGTGTATTCACAAGAAATTGCATGCAAGTGATGAGATAACTGTTCCAGGACAGTTGCTGAATTGTAACTCAATTTTTGCTCGGTCGCCGGCCCGACCAGCTCAGATTGAGTACAACGAGTTGAGAAAACCCCTGTCTCGGTTGTGCTGTAATCTTATCTGTATGCTCGTGTGTGTTTTTTGCAGACCCCTAAACTTTCCAGGTCCACAGCCCAAGGTGAGATGCAATCTTATCTTCGTTGTGTGGACGTGTGCGGTGGCCCGTCATGAGCAAGACACGTGACTTTCCAGAGAGGGGGACCTAGCTAAAGCGAGGTGATGTTTGATTGCCACCAATTCGGGACATTTCTTCGCATCTCGAGGATGGTGTATTTCCTCCTCGTTCAGCCACCGTTTCGCATACCCTACCCTAATTTACTTGATTGAATATCCTTTCTCTCAGCTATTTCGTCCAGGTTTAAGAAGAATATTCGTCCACGGTTCAAGTGTTTAATGGGGCTCTAGTCGAGTGGTAATATGGAGTGCCTGGAAAATGAGTGCCTCGGAGGTACTAATTTATGCAAAGTGGACACACTAATTCCCGATGCACTGCATAGTGCCGAAATCGAGAAATCAGTGCCTAGACACTGATATGTAGTGCATTTATTGTTTACAGTGCTGTCATGGCAAAAATGCAGTAGGTGAGCCCGAGGCTTGTAAGTTACCAAACGCGGGGATCGGGAACATGTGCACCGTGCCGCATGTCGTTGGCTTGGAGCCAGGTTGACGCGGCCTAGTGGCACCGATGCGACCTGATAGTAATTGGAGCTGCGCAATCTGGCACCCTCACATACTCAGCTGATAAGTAGGTGCATCAGAAGTGGGACATGGCTAGTATGTAATGAGGTAGTTAGAAACTAGAGCTAGAGGAGGCCAGCGATGCAATGAAAACCAACTGTCTCGCTTTCCTTCAGCATCCAGAGTTCACAACACGGCCCACTCCATGTGAAAACACGGGGAAGACGTAAATCACATTCAACGTGATCTATATACACATGGCTGGAATGATTCAACCAAGAGGTGCTGGGCCGCAAAGCTCATCATGATCCAGCGCATCCAACTCGGCCAGGAATATCTTCTTCCAAGTCTGCCAGTTGTCGTACTTCTTGGACGAGCCGCGGAGATGGATTTGCCCACTTTTCAGCTCGGGGGGCTGCCAATCGTGTGGCTCATGAGCTCGAGCAGGTCGGCAAGGTGTCTCAACCTTCGAGATTCTCCAGAACCTGTACTCGTTGAAATCTGGCACCTCGGATCCAAAAGTGTATCTCGAGCGTGTTTCGCTGCGTCGGTGAGGGATTTGACGAGCTGCGGGGCGATGATGGTTCTGCCCGCATGCGTGATTTGTTTGGCATCGAAGTTATAGTTGCGCCTGTTGTGGGGGTTGAAAGCGTTGGTCGGGAGTGCAGTTGAGATTGTACAGCGGATGAGTCCTACAAGTTCATGAAGGTCAGTAAAGACACTCCAGTCGAATGCCTCCCAGACGTTGGCTAGCGCTGAAAGCGCTAAAGCCGCGCTCTTCTCAGTGTCATCGGCGAATACCAGCCCCTCGTCGGAATCCGGAACCCAGACATTGCAAATGACAGAGATGAAACCTTTTCTTGACCTCTTAAACATCTCATCCCCCCAGTCAAACACCGTATCACCCGACCACCAATTAGTGTCACCAAATGCGGTGATCCAGGTAACGAGATCGGTGAAGATTACTGGTTTCCATTCCGGGGAAGTTGAAATGCTCGCGCCGACGGCAATATAGTTAGAGGCAAATGGAGGAAATTCGAGGGCGATCTCTCCTAGGCGAGGCCATATCGAGTATGCATGCATGACTGGCTGCAAGGTAGGCTCCAAGAACCACCTGTGCCTCGCGTACAGCACGAGGAAGGCAGTTGCCGAAACAGTTCCCGGGACAGATAACGCACGCAGGATTATATGGAGAGATGGCAACGGAGGAGCGCTAGCCACAAGCTCGCCCGTGTCATTACACGCGAGGACTTGCAGGAGACCAAGGATTGTCGCAGTGGTGTTATCGTCCCATTTGCGATCGGGGTTCGCTGAGCTACTCAGATGGTCCTCCCAAGAGCGCTGGACATGCTCCAGTGCATTGTAGATCCATGTGTCCCGTGGTTTTATCCCGGTATCGTGGGTCCTACTTTGAACAGCCCGAACGCGAACGGCACCTTTCACTCTGACCAGCGAGACTGCTGATATAACGACCTCGAACCACCCCGGCACCCGAGGGAAAGCATCGCAAAAGCGAGACACCTCTGCAATGGCTGTTCTGACAAACTCGGGATGGCCAGGATTTTCGTCGTCTCCGCCCATGTTTTCCCACAAAACAGCAGTGGTGTTGACCACCTTCATGATCAAATCGGAAGAGCAGTCTGTCGTTCGAAGTGCTATGAGGATCTGGGTTATCAAAGCCACCCGACATTCGCTATGAGAGGACACGGGAGATTAGTGTCGGCCGTTATGAAACCATGAATACTCACCGTTTATCTGGCTCTATCATGATTCGAGGGCTCACAGGGCCAAAGAAAGAGTTCAGACAACAAAGATAATTCGCGAAGCCTGTTGGAGCTAGGGTCGGCATCATGTCCACCGGAAACTGGTGCAGAAAGTATTCCACTCTGCTTTGAAGCGAATCAAAATGACGGTCTAGGTGGAGTGAGGGAATTGTGTGTAATGTCCAATCATGAATCACTGGGAGCTGCGAGTCATGGTCGAAAACAGGCCACTCCTGAACAATCTTGAATATGTTGACGATCTGGGAAAAATCTCCATCATCATGATCTTCCGATGGCACAGGAGTTCCACAAGCCATGAGAATAAAGGTCGTGTTTGGCTCCTTTTTTGATGCTCGACCAAGGTGTCTGAGGGAACACCATGCAATTCCACAGTTAATTGCGCGATGCATCATCCCCGGCCGAACTTTGCATAAAGGTTCGACCCAACCATTGGTAGTGTCAAAACAAGAGCTAAACATTTCTCCAAGGGTGCTCGTTGGTGGGGAAATGTCCGTGTTAATTGGCCATGTGAGTTCAACGGCCATTGCGGCAGCAGCATCGATCATCGCAGGATCCGTGGTGGTTTCCAAAACCCACAGTACAGCGGGCACCTCGCGCGAAGGTCCACTGAAGTAATGGTCCGGTAATGTGTCCCATGCTTTCGGCTCATGATCTGTGGATGCCACAGCCTGAGATGCGAAGCAAGGAAGGATGTGGGTGGCGGACTTGGCAAAGAGAGCCCATGCATGGGCAGGGAGTCCCCGAAGTCTTGTCATATGGGACGAGTACCAGCCCATGTGCCATTTGAAATTTCGGAACCTGTTGCCCCAGCGCATTCTGACATATTTGTTCGGGATCAGCTGTTTCAGAGAGGCAGCAAGGGGTGTCTGGAATGGGGAGTCGGGGAAAATAATAGCAGATGCGAGCAGGAAGATGTATCCCACGAATCCAGAGGATGTCAATACTAGGACGATGATCGCGATGGCATGATTCACTGTCCACAGGTAAATTGAGAGTGCCGTGGAAAACAAGAGCATGGCGAGCTGGAGAAGGAGCGGAAATGACTGCAGGACCATGTCGAATCTCCATTTGCGTAGACCGTCGAGTTTACGCTGTCGTTCAAGCCCACGTTCCTCGACAGTACCCCTGCTTCCTGCAGCCACATAGAACATGATCCATTGCTTTCCGAGGACCGCGAGAAGGGCCGCCAGTAGTGTGGTGAACAAGCTGATGTAGAGCAGCCCTTGAGCCACGACGATGATCAGTTTAGCGCCCGGTACGACTTGCGATTCTATCTGGATAATGAATGCCGAGCTAACAGCGGAGAACAGACCGGCCTATCGGGATAAAGGTCAACTGGAACCGCCCTAGTAAACAGGACCGCGACGAACGAAGATCAGAGACGTATCGAGGTCCGTGCCGTATTTCTGATCCAGCTCTTTGTCGTGCTCGTCCGCGAGCTTCATGTATGAGTTCCAAAAAACCATCTTCTTGTCGACGACAGGCACTTGTACCTTGAGTGCCTCCACTGCTCTGTGAAGCCTGGACGATGATCCAGTGCAATTTCGCACAGATATTGGATCAACTCACCTGTCTGTTTGCTCCTCCTGTTTCTTGATCAAATTAGAAAAACAGTCGTGGAGGGTATCGATAAGCCTGAAATCTGGTTAGCCGGGTACGCGCCTCGGTGGCAGGGACCGTACCTGTCTTTGTCGGGACCTTGTTCCGGGCTGGGTGTATTGGGGTTTAAATTATCCATCTCTCGAAGCTCTGGGGAAAGATGAGAGGAGAGGATTGTTCTCGAGGTTACTACCACATACCCACTTATCGATGGTTCTTGGCGGCTAATTAGGACCACCATGCATCAAGCCTGTGTGACAGACAGCTCGCAGGCGGTCCTGAGGCGCGCCACCGGCTAGGTATGTCTCCAGGAACCAAGTCCCCATGGACGTACTCTCCGTGGGCGTGAAAACTGCGAGGCCTTCTCAGGCTTCGGGCGATGACAGCGTCATTAACGCCCAACTAGCGCCAGGATCCGTTGTAGACGCAGATTTGACAGTTAGGTCCAGGGAGACCGACGCAATGCATAGATTGCATATCAACCCCGATGAGATATCGTGAGAGTCTCGAGGGCGATATTCCAGGATGGTACTCATGGAGCTTCGGGAAAAACTGCGAGGGAATCAAAATGATCCGAATTGTCAGCTTTCCTTCTCTTTTTTGTTCCGCCTCCAACAAATGTAGTAGGTTGGCAAGGGGCGGGAAACAAATGGAATGTTGAATGTGGTCTCCACACCAGGGCCGATTCGACATAGGACAGATCCCATGGGCGTTGACCCACATCAGCAGCTGTAGGAGGGCGATCTCTCTCGCAACAGCCTCGTTGTGGTCGCGGATTGCCATCGATTTTTCCTGGGGTCCCAGCACCTCATATTCATTCCCCCTGATGGATGCAACTCCGGCTCTCGCAGAACTTGAAAATCCACTTTCATGGGGATAACGATAACGACGTTGGTTTCAGCGCTCAAATCCAAATGTTTCAGCTTTTGTTGCAGCATTCTTCATGCTGGGAAGACCTCAGCATTGGATTAAATTCAGGAATCGCGCTCCTTCTAACTTCCCTTCGCAATCGTATTCTGTCGCTCTAGAGATTGTGGATATAGTGGATTTTTCCTGAAGCCCAAATTGGAGTGCAGTCTGTCGACTGTTTCCAGACGGCTTCTTCGCTGGTCGACGTCGGTGTCTACAACGAGTTTTGCAATGTACCTGTTCTACTTCCAGGACATCAACTCATCCGCTACCAGTTGGCGTGAACACTCATTCATTCAACCAACACATCTCCATCGTTTTGTTTTCCTCTTGCCGCCGCTCAAGCGGCATTCATGACTATCATGACTTAACGACTCTTACGATATCTTCCTATCTCATTTGGGTTCGTCGAGGTACCCGTACCTAAGCATTATTTGCGTAGATGAATAGCACATTGTTAAATTGTTAAACTGCCCGCGGGAACAGTATCGGCTTATATTGAGTCCCTCGCCTCCATCGGAGGCCGGTCTTCAAACAAACCCGGAGCCATTGCTCGCCTTATGTATACTCATCCGGGTTAAGAGCTGCCTGGTTCTTCCTTCCATGGGTCCCTCGGTGCTTTTCTCTCTCCTCCCATGACGTTGTCTTGATCGGTTCCAATGTCTCGGTTCCAGATAGACTTTCTTCCGGCCACGCATTTCGGCCGATCACCCTTTTGGCAGCATTTAGGTATCTTTCTGGTTCAAATCTGGTTTTTGCTGCCCGGCGTTCTTTATACAGACTCGTATAGCTTGATTAGCTCCAGGGTGCTTTTGGGCTCACTTGCTGCGGTCCCTCGGAGCTCACTCACTGGAGTCAAGTCGCCATAGCGCTCTTGCGCCCCCAAGAAGAACACTTCTCAGACTTCAGTCAATTTCTCGCGTTGATGTTTTCATTCCGTGCTTTCCGCGCTCCTCAGACAAAGGCCTGGCGTTGATTGATCATTTCCGGCGCTATAAAATATGCTGTTCGGCTCTGTCACTCCCATGGAGCTCGAGGAACGACACATAGAATGAATCAGAAACTCCATAAATACGAGACGACGCTCGCCTGTCCCAACCCATCTCTCCCTGACCCATTATGTTCTCCACTCTTATCCTACAAAGCCTACACGTCGCCCTGCTCGGCTTGACTTTCGCCACCCGTGTCCACGGCTCCATGAATTATGTACCCAACGACATCGTTTGCCCCGAAGATTCACATGCGGGCTTTGTTCACAACACCTACACTTATATTGCGCCCCTGGAAGCGTTCACCAACATCACAAAGTCGTTTTTCGACATCAAGTGGTATGTAAGTACTGTCTCGTCTTTTGTCGCTCTCATTCCCCTTCTCTGATCTACGTCGACTACCAGGCCGACACTAACGTGACCAACACGACTGGCACCGATAATGTCCCTGGTGCTACCCGCTCCGGTCTCTCTGGCGGAGGCGTGTTCAACGAAACGCTGATGATGTATTCTATGCATCACGATTCATTGGTGTACACATTCCACGGACAGGCTGTGACATACTCGCTCCCGAACCAGAACCCCTTGCATTTCGACGGCTACGCAGAGACGATGCGTCTTAAGAGCATCTGCAACGGGCAGGCCACGTATATTGACTTCATCACGTATCTGTGCTCCAATGAATCGACGGCGGCATATGATGTTTGGTATACCGCACATATGTTCGCGCTCCAGGAAGTGACTGCTGGCCTTGGGGCCAAGGTTCTTGCGGGAGATTGTCCTTGTGCGTTATTTCTTCCCTTGCTGAAAGCTGGAAGCTGAGATTTGACTGGCAGAAAAATCTCAATGCCGTGAAAATAACTAGGCAGGCCGTAAGCATGGAAGTGGTGGCAATGATTCCGTGCATTTTGGTAGTTACTTGGTTGCAAGTAATTGAATCTCGTCGCGTTCGTTACCGCGTTTCGGAAACTTTCGAGTTCAACTTACTTGTTCGTCATCAAAATTATTAGAGTATCTGTTATAGAGACTAGCTCCGGTCCGGGAGTGTGACTGTGGCTTGGTGACGCTATCTTCTTCACCTTCTTCCTACTTCCTCGACTTCGTCTTCGGTTGCAGATCCTCCTTTTCGACCGTCACGGATACCTTGTTCTCATCTAAGTTTCGTCGATTCTTCTCTGTGCATCCTGTATTAACTCTGGAGCCTGTCACTGTCAGCAGTCTGAGTATATCCGCGTTCTCGAGTTGATGCTCCGAATGCGGCGCTCTTTCCAGCGGCCCTCGATACGGAGAGGAAGAATTCGATGTATTAGTTGCCTCTGGAACACGGCGCCACGCGCTCTTGAACAGCTATCAGCGACCAGAGGAATCAGAATTAACTTTCGTTGTCGTAAAAATCGAAAAAGGCATATTAGGCCTAACCGAACCCAACCACCTTGTAAGGTCTTGCAAGGTTTGGTGGTAAACCTTATAAGTCCTCACAGGACCTAATCGGGTTCCCAAGGGTTATTCGATTCGTGCCCACTGGGTGAAAATAATTGTAGCAGTGTTACATGGGATTGGTATAGAAGTTTAAGCTCAAGACACGGTCCGAAAATAAGCGATGCATCATTTTTGCGTGTTCTCTCTAAAAACAAATAGCGCCACAATACAACTATTACAAGTCTCTCAACAACGTCACTTACCACAATTCCCATCGCAATGGGAAAGAGAAAATGCACCCACAATCAAACGCGTCGAGTCTGACCGTAGCAGCTCCGGCTCAGACCAGAACGATTCAGGTTCAGATTCGGGGCAATCCCCTCCGCGCTCCCCCAGTCCAGACATCGGACTTGATGCGAGGCAGGAAGCCTCGTACCGAGTATGTAACAAAGGTTATTTATTCGCTCATTGTTGATACCTAATTCATACAGGCACTGAGAAAATCCCGATCGGTCGCGAATGATGCGAAACGTGAAGCCAAGCACGCGCGAAGGAAGCTCGTATCAGTCGGTATCGGTATCGGTCGCTGGAGGTCCACACTTACCTGTTTATTTGGACCTGAGACGAAGACATAAACCCAAGGATGTATCGGCTCGGTAGTGGATGACCATACCAGCTGTTTGTATTTCAGGGAGTCGTCGCGGGTTCAATTCGGGCCCGAGCCATGACACGGCAACGAATGCTTTGTTCTGTTTTGCGAGTCATGAAGGTTGCCTGGAAGGTATACTCGACCCGTGCGGAATAGCTTATTCTCGTCCAATTAGAATAGGGTGTTTCCTTCCGCGAAATGAAAGTGAGCCAGGAAAATAATTGGAGAGAGTGAAGGTGTTTACGGCCCAGGAAGCGAGGATAGCATGGGAGAGATCTCTAGTGTCCCGGAGAGTTTGTGCGTATGGTCGCTATCCATGAGCTATAGAAGAGGGTAAACACATCTTAGGCCCATCGTAATGTTCGACGGTGGTTCAAGTGGGGGGCAGCCTCCGAACGGGAAGACAGCTATTTCATCGGCTGTAATACCATTAAATATTGCCAACGGTTGCTTTTCAGATGACCATGAGATATGAGCTGGAAGTGGGCAATAATTGGCTCGGTCGTCGATGGTCCAAGCCTGCGTGCTATAATCACAAACGACGCTTTGTGAGTTTTGTTAAGCAGAGTCGCCCGTTCGATTCGGGCATGAGCCATAGCCTAGGACAGCGTACATTTTTTACGTGGTATGCCGAAGAAGCGGGGAACGTATGTGGATGTATGGCCCGCGTATGGCTGTTCGTGGAGCTAGGAAGGAGAAAGGCATCGACTCAATGACCGTACCTGCGGTTTGGAACGAGACAATCTGACCCCGTTTGTAGGGATCGCCCGTTCAAATTGGACCCGAGCCATGGCTGACCGTTGCCTGGTTCAGTTTCTAATGGAGGGATGCTTTTGAATGTGGCGTTCGTGCCGCAAGCTTCCTTGTCTGCTGGTCCGGACAGAACTGCGAGCGAAGAATGAGCTGCCGGAAGGGTTGAGTCGTGGTAACGAGTGAATCTGGAGGATGAGTAGCGTTGAAACAACTGTTGACTTTTGCCTGACCAAATTCTTGCATGACCATGACATGGGATTGGGAAGGAGAGAGGAATCCGATCGATTGTAGATGATCCACCCCTGCGCGCCATTCAAACGTGCTTTACAGGTCATCCAGCATGGTCGCCTGTTCGATTCGTGCCTGAGCCATGGGCTTCAAAGACTGGATTCTTTATATTCGAAAGATGAAACGGTTATTATGCGGCGAGCCTGGATCACGTAGAATTCTGACTTGGAGTCAAGAATGGAGGGGGCTGGATTTCTGGGGACCATCTAGAAACAGATAACGAGAAGATCATGAGAACGTTTGTGTTGAGTAGCGGCAATGACTGGCAAAAGCTTTACCGTGACATAATTTTCGATTACCCTAGAATGAACATGAGAAGGATACAGAAACCGGCTCGGTTGTGGATAGTTCACGCCTGCGCTCTATTAATGAGGGTAAAAGTCACCAGGCAGGGTCGCCCGTTCGATTCGGGCCCGAGACCAGCTGCCGGAGGTTTTGCTCGTTTTTTGTGGCGGCTGGCAGACAGACTCTATCCTTGGAAGAATAAGTTAGGCTGATTCTCTCTGCGAAATGAACGCGAGCTAGGGAAATATAAAGTGAAGGGAGCTGATTTGAGTGCACGATGAACGAGGACAACACTAGGGAGATCATCACGTATCGTTGAGGGTCGCGCGTCTTGAGTTTGAATCGGGAGAATAGCTCGAGGGTCAACGAATCGTCTCAGGAAGCCTGAGGTCCCATGGTTTGGAGAACATGGGGGCCAGAGAAATCGACCGTGCATCCGACAAGATAAAGCTACTCGTGTGGCCACCGTGTGCGAGTTTGACGTGACGGTCAACGGCGGTTGGTTCAAGGTGGGGAAAGGAACCCTCTGAGAAGATTGATCACCAGTGACAGCGCTAGCATTGATTATTGGCGAAATAACGATCACTTTGGGCTTGACTAATTTCTAGCATGACCTTGAAATGAAATTTGCGAGATCGAGACAGGAATTGGCTCGGATGTGGATGGTCCACGCCTGCGCGCCATAAAGATTGAGTCGCACGACTTTTAGCGCAGGCCCGCCCGTTCCATTCGGGCCCGAGCATAGAAGGCGCTGTATGAAGTCTTCCTTGGTTTGCGGTTTTCTCTTTTGCTTTGTGAGTTCATAGTCTCGTGTGCCTACCTCAGAGAAAAAAATAGACCGGCGGCTTAGATCGAGCCAAAACTGTGTTTAGCCACCAATCGCCGAAATAGCTGTGGGCACGCCGCTGCATGTAGGACACCTCCTAGGGTCGCAGCGGCAGAAAATCAGCTCTGTTGAGGGCCAAAGCTGTAGCCGTGAGCTGTAGACTTGAGGGACAAAGCAAAGGACAAAAGAGATGCACCGCCACCGCGGGACCGCCATCAAACCCATTCCCATGTGACAGTGGCATGTGACGTCCCCGTCCTCGCAGGTGCCCCCGTCTCGTCACTGCAGACACCACCAACGGCAGTACACATCATTCAGAGGTTGTTATTGGGCTTGTTCTTGGTGAGAATTGCACTTTGATTCACTTACTCTTTTCGCCCTTTCTCTCTCATCGCGGGTTGTTCTCAGTCGTCTTCAATCGGAGACACCGATTTGCATTCCAAGGGTCCTTCTTGCAATCCGCTCCTTTTTCGGGCAAATTTGCACTATCGAGGGTGCGCATTAAATACATTTCCTAGCCGGCCGTCATCCACCGCCATCTAGTATGCTATAGCCTTGGCTGTCGTCCTCGTTTTTACAGTGACAGCGGTCCAAGTCGCTTGTAAGTCCCATTCGGTATGCTGGTGCCGACCCCTTTTCACGCTTTGCTCCACGTCTCGCAGCACCGAAGCGCCCCTCGTCACGAAACTATTCATGTCTCTTGCCGCCTCGAACGTCCTGGCGCACGCACGCACTTTGTTTTTTATGCCTTGCATCAGGATAGCTGCAGGTCGGGTTCCTCGAGTCGCGGTTACAGTTTTTCTCCCAACTCTTGCTATCCTCTCCGTCTCATAGTTCACCATTTGTCTTTGTTACAAGTTCTCCTACCAACTTTGAGCCCAGCGTCGCCCTTGTCCTAGCTTGCGCACGCTGAATACCGCTTCAATTATATATTTCTTCCATACATATTCAACGTGCTCCACTGACACATGCTCTTCCCGCGGCAGGTATCGCAAAACCCCGCTCCCTCCGCCACGATCATGTTCGCCTTCAGCCTTTCCTCGAAGCGCCCAGAGGCCTAGAGCAAACGCGGATGCCTCGTTCAAGTTCTTGTGCATCTCATCTCACGACTGGTTTGGCGGTCACCTACAGCGTTCTCTGTCCGTTCTTGACCATAATTCAATTGCCGTACCCAAAAACCATCTCTCCAGCGGCGCCTTCCGTTCCCTATCCCCTGGATTGCCTCAAGTCTCGTCCATTCAATCTATTTCAATAAACTTGAAGATAATCTACTTGCGCATTCTTGTCCGTTATCATCATTGGCGCGCTTCAGATTTTTTTCCCGCCGTTGCCGGAAGGACTAGAAAATAGACCACTGCGCGGGAAGCTTCACTGTAATAGCTGCCCCCTCTCAACATCATCAAGACCGTGACCGATCCTCACTTTTCTTCCTCGCGCTGACATGATCTTGTTCATCTTCACTGACAGGTTCGATTCACCCCTGGCTTCCCGCCTTCCGCCTTCCACGGTACCTTCCTCAATCTTGTCCCGAATTTCCGTAAATTGATCTACATGTCCTGGAGGCTGATGCTCCTCCCCTGGCCTCGAAATCATTCCATCAACGTCCGAATTATATATCGAGTACTCCAGGCTTCTTAGCAATGAACGTCTATCTTTGAAGCCAGGGGTGATTCCGGCTTCTGTCGTACCTATTCTGGAAGAGACAGACAGCGTGCACCGACATCGGAAGTTCTGTTGGCCGTGCGGATACATGCGGTAAAGGGTCAAATGGAAGCTTCATGGTCCCAGGGATTACAGGTGGGAAATCAAAGTCTCCGGATTATTTCGATATAAGTCAACGAGTACTGGCTTAAAATGGTGTTGTGTCAGGTCCGCTAAATGACACGGAGTATTACTGGGATTTTTCCACGAATTCCCAATGGATGTCAGGGGCAGAATCATTCTTTTGTCGATAGGCCGCTGGGACATTCTGGGTCCGAGTTCCATATGCTCTTCTAGAGAAATGCAACTCGAATTCGGCTCGGGTACGAATTTAGACAGGGCCATAATTGGAATTTCGATATGTGGCGTGGCTGCGCTGGCACTGCATAATTGTTAAGAAGGTGAGCTAAGAAGTCCGCTGCCTGCGGTTTGAGTTGTGCACTCCATGGCAGCTCCGAGCTGGCACCTCGCAATGGGACATGAATGATCAAACGCTATCTTGAAGGCAGGGGATCATCATGATACACAGCATGGATTCGACCTGCATCATGATATCGTGTTGACCACTCGCCCTGTTCTTGATTGTTTCTTGACACCTCCTCCTTCTGCAGGCGTCAAATATTGAGACGCCCGATCATGTTAATGAAATCAAGAGAGGTACAGGAATGGACGAAAATGAGTATTCCCAAGGCTGCACATAAATACAGTCCTGCTCAGGCTCTACCATACGTCTTACCATCAAAATGTCCACCAAGCCCACAGACAGTCAAGTGCGACTAAACACCATTAAAATCTGCTTGACTCTAACCGCAGATACGATGGGAGTTCTTGCCGATACTCTCCATACACCTTTTACACAGGCTATTTTTAACACGACAAAATCGCTCTTGGAAAATATTGAGGTAATACATCGCAATTCGAGAAGTAAATCTCATCTAAACAACCCAGACCATTAAACGCCACAAGACAATCTGTATCGAGTTAATGGAGCAAAGCCATCACTTACTCAATGCAATTATCATTGTTCAGATCAAGTCAAATACTGGCGGAGAATTGGCGCCGGGTATACAGTATCATATTGGAAAATTTACAGAGTACTTTGCCTGCAGCAGATTCGGGGTCCTTACTGACGAATTTCATTCAGGACACTCCACAAAATATACACGTTTATTCAGGCCCAGCAGAGTGGCAGCAAAGTCATGACATTTTTCCGTCAGGGGGAGTTGAGCACACTCCTTAAGGAGTGCAGGAATGGACTGAAACAGGGGCTTGATTTTTTCAAGGTTGGTAATCCAAACGGCATAATGATATTTACTAAACCATATTATGCAGATTGAGACCGGCAGTGTCATGGTGGACATTACCAAAATCCAACAGGAGGCAGAGCAGAGACACCAGGAAGTTCTCAGCATGATTGAAGGACTGTCTGATACAGCTGGTTCAGACAAAGCATCTATGGTATAAAAGCTTTGTTTCATATCTTGAAAAACATTAACCTTTCCCCAGATAAGCCAAGTCTATTCTGGATCACACAATAGGTATGTAGCTCTCCCAGGGTTGGCATACAACAATCCAATTCATTTACTCATATTTTGAATTTAAAGCTCCAACTCATTCTCAATGCTACCATCGGAGCCCAGCATATTCCATGGCCGACAATCGGAACTGTTTGATATTCTTCAGCTTTTCAAAAATGGGTCTCCCCGAATCGCAATTTTGGGCAGTGGCGGGATGGGTAAAACCAGTCTGGCCAGAGCAGTTGTCCATCATCAAGAAATATCTGCCAGATATGAGCAGCATCGCTTTTTTGTTGCCTGTGACTCTGCAGGAAGCAGAGTGGAACTTGCAGCACTTGTTGCAGCCCATCTGGGACTCAAGATGGGTAAAGATCTTACTCAACCAGTTGTCAAGCACTTCAATAGCAGCCCACCCAGTCTGCTGATTCTGGATAACCTAGAGACATCATGGGAGCCTATTGAATCTCGCAGTGATACCGAGGAATTTCTTTCCCTACTGACAGATGTGGAGCATCTGTCACTAATAGTAGGTGCAGTCATTTTCCCTCTTGTAATTCACTCATAGCCACACAGATTACAATGCGTGGTACAGAGAGGCCAGCTAAAGTCCACTGGACACGGCCATTTCTTCTTCCTCTACAGCCTTTAGGACATGATGCTGCTTGGCAAACATTCATTGATATTGCAGATGATGGTCACAACCCAGAAGAGGTGGAGAAGGTCCTTCTCCTCACGGATAATATGCCACTTGCAGTTAGCCTTCTTGCCAACCTGGCTGAATCAGAAGGCTGTGCCAATTTATTATCATGCTGGGAGGAGGAGAAAACATCTCTGATATCAGACGGGTTTGACAAGCGGTCTAACTTGGATTTATCAATTTCTTTATCACTGTCAAGCCCAAGGCTCAAATCCCATCCTCAATCCCTGGATCTCTTAAGCCTCTTGTCAATGCTCCCAGATGGACTTTCTGATGTTGAGTTGTCCCAAAGCAACTTGCCAATTCATAATGTCCTTGGGTGCAAAGCAGCACTAATCCGCACGGCACTGGCCTACAGTGATGACAAAAAATGCCTGAAAGTATTGATGCCCATTCGGGAATATATGCAGAAGATTCAGAAACCAGAAGATCACTTGGTTCAGCCCCTTCTCAAGCACTTCAAGACACTACTGGAGGTATATCGGGAGTTCACCGGAACCAAATCAAACTCTATCACAATTCCTAGGATAGTCTCAAATTTTGGAAACATCCAGAGTGTCATTTGCAATGGCCTCTAGCAGGACCACCCGGATCTTAAAGACAGCATTAACTGTGCACTACAGCTGAATTTCTTTAGTGAACACATTGGCCGAGGGGCTATTCCATTTCTTGGCCAGCTTCAAAATGTCCTTCCACACTCCTGTGATGATAGAATTGAGGCCTCCTTCATCATTGAACAATTTCGTTCATGGCGCCAGCATTCCATTTCCCATCCAGAGACACTGGTGGCCCAGGCTTTGAAGCATTTTGAACACTTTGATGATCCAGATCTTAAATGTAAGTCCACTGTTGGCTCCATACACTGAACTGACATTATGTTCAAGGTGGATTTTACACTGGTCTGGCCTTCTATTATCAAGAGTGTGCCAGTGATTATTCTGCAGCTATCAACTGGTCTCACTCTGCTATGTCACTGTCAAGTGCAACTGGGAGCATCACAAGACAGGTACAAGCACTGTCCATCTTTTCCTTACTTGAGTGGCATCTTGGGGATTACTCTGCAGCCCAGGCACATGCACATGAAGCTCGAAGATTAGCCAGGGTTTCAGCAAATCTACAGAGAGAAGCACAGGCATTGCGCATAGAAGCTAATTGCTGGTGTGCACTTGGCAACTACAAGCACAGCATTACTCTGTTTAACACAGCCAGAGATCTTCTGGCTCTGTGTGGCATGTCAGGCAGTAAATGGGACCGTAACATTATGACTAGTCAGGCAGAGGTTCACCGATTGAAATCAGAATATACCCTAGCTCACAGCATTCAAGTCCATGCTCTTCATGAATACCCAGTAGAGCGAAATCCATATTCGCATGCTTTTACTTTGCTCAATATAGCAGAGATCAACGTTGCACTAGGTACTCCAGTACAGGATGTGCAGAAAAAAATTGATGCAGCCAGGGAAATATTCATCAGGATGGGATGTATTAAAGAAGTCACAATGTGCCATTCTACCCTTGCAGGGCTCCATCTGAGAGAGGGAAATACCCTAGCAGCAAGGTCACTCTTTAAACAGTCCATCAAATTATGTTCCAGACAGGCAGAGATCCAGTCCTTCTGTCTAGAGCGGTTAGCCAATGTAAGGCTCTGGGGTGCACCAACATCTATGACTAGCTGGCCAATCATCTTCCTTGCACATTCCATCAAGTTTAAAGTGAATCTTGGAATCCACCAAGCTCTACAATTTTTAGGAGATTGTTTCATAGCCCACCAGGATGAGTACACAGCTATCAGCTTGTACACCATTGCATTGGAGAAATTCACTCAGCTTGAGGTCCATTGTAGCAGAGCTGAATGCATGCTCCACCTGGGAGACATTTATCAAGGACATGGTGACCTTTTGAAAGCAGTGGTATTTTGGGAAACAGCAAAACCACTCTTTGAACAATCTTCACAAACCAAACAGGTTGAACAGATCAACAATAGGCTGGATAGGGTCAGGGAAGATGTACAAGAGAGGCACAGAACAAATTTGGCCCATCTAGCAGAACTCACTGCACCTACTTGCATTGTGGAAGAGGTAGAGGATGATTTATCAGATGTTGAAGACACACAGGTGCCTTTCAAGGCAGACAAATCACTTGGACCCATTCCAGTTTAGCCATTTATGTTTGGCATATCTATTCTTCACTGAAGTTATATGTTTATTTTTCACGGCGACCATGTTTGGGAAGTTCAGTTTGAATGCAATCATATATTTATACATTTATTTCATGCCATAGAGGTGATATGGACATTTCCTTTTCTTTTCTCCCTCCCCTTTCAAGCTACCATTCAACAGTTCAAAGGGGGGATTTTATTGAGGTGAAGAAACAGTACCTTGGCTACAAAGGAGGTGTACACCTTGGCATTCCGGACCCCCGTAGACCAAGGGTCTGCCTACAAGGGTAGACAAAGGGTACAAATACCTGTTGGGCTACCTATGTCCATGCCGTGCATCTACCATCTGTGTACCCATATAGATTGGCCAATGTAGACTTAGGTAGCCCAATGTGGCTGAGGGTAGACTAACACAGACATAATTAGGCAATATGAACAGAGTTGATGAATCATTACTCAATGCTTAAAATTTGGAGCATTTCAAAGACCACTGGCAGAAGTGAATGCCTGGACAAGGTGTGTGTACAGCACAGGTTAACGCAGACCAAGGTAGCCAAAGGTAGCCAAAGGCTGTCTACCATTAATAGCCAATGGTAGACCAAAGGTAGACAGGGGTAGACCAAAGGCAGGCTGAGTTTAGGCAGCAAACCTGTGTCTACATGTCATTGTACACATACATGTACAGCTGTAGACATGAGTAGATGGAGGGTAGACAGAGGTACACTGAGGTAAGCCAAGGTGGGTCTACCAAGGGGGGAATGCAGTGAATGGACCGCATTGGTTGCGTTTGTATTTTTCTTGTGGCAACATTTATCCGATAAATGGTGTGTCATGTTCACCTTTCTTTGTCACCAAAGTCACCTATACCCCCATTGTTAAGTATCATGGTACTAGAGGACATGTATATCTAATCGTTTATCACATTCCTTTGTTTCTGTTTATTCTTACAGTACATCAACCGGCTAACAAGCAAACACGCCTCAGTTCTTGCCACCGAACTGAGGTCTAAGTCACTCATTTATATACCTATTATCATTCGCTAACATTACATTAGTTTGTCCTATTTAGGTACATATTAATATACACAGAGTTCTTGCCACCGAACTGAGGCTTCGTCCTATTTAGCTTGTGTGCCTAATCTTCAAAGGTTATGGGCCTCTGAGAAGAAAGACACAAGTACAAAAAGAAACCTACATTGCCTATCCTCAAGGATGATTCATCCAACTGGGTACAATACATGGAGAGAATTACCACTCACACGAGGGCAAAGGGACTTCATTGACATCTCGCTGGCATGGCATGTAAACCCGTCAATCTTGTCCAGGACATCATTGGAGACTGGTTCATGGCCGGTACTACCATTGCATTGACAGATGACGAGGTTGAAGGGATTGAGAAGAAGCAGGACGACTACGAAATGAAGGAGTCCAAACTTTGAGATATAATCTATCAAACTGTCAGCCCGACATGCTTTTCCCAAATTAGAGGCAAATCCCCGGCTTACTGTGTGTGGGCCAAACTCGTTGAACTCAATGAAAATAGGGGGGATATGGCACAGTTGAAAGTTCTCAATCAACTGCAGCAAATGTGATGCGGTGAAGATGATGACTTGCAGAAACATCTCACTGATATGAAAGAGTTGAAAGACACTCTGACAAATATGGGGAACCCACTCACCGACATGCAGTTTGGTGCGTACATTTGCGCACCCATCCCCGACTACTACTGCTCCCTCTTGACCAGCATCTCCACTGCTGCACACATGTCTGTCCCACTGCGCATACTTGACAGGGATCTCATGATCATCGAACTGACGAACGAATATATCAGTCGTTCAATTGACAAGAAGATTGACAATGACAATGCAGCAATGTCGGCGGCAAAGAAGGGCGGTAAATCTAGTGAGAAGCTGAAATGCACAAACTGCAAGAAGAAGGGGCACTCCAAGTCAGATTGCTTTGCTCCAGGGGGAGGAAAGGAGCACGACAGACCTGAATGGTATGTGAAACAACAGGAGGCGTCGAAGAAAAGCAAGGAGAAGAAGACAGTGGGAGCAGCAGACGACGACGACAATGTCGCACTCGTAATCAGTGTCCCTGAAGACAATGACGACGATAATGTCACATTCACAGTCACGTCCGACTTCTGCAAGGAAGAGGCCCACACTTCCTCCACATCCACTAGTGTCAACATGATTGTCGACAGTGGTGTGACGTGCCACTTCTCTCCCGATCGTGCCAAGTTCATCACCTTCAAGGAGATCCCTCCTGTCCCCATCTGTGCTGCAGACGGCCATAGTTTTAGCGCAACTGGGAAGGAGAGCTACCAGACCTACTTCCCGATGGGACCTGGTCAGCGACCAACCCGTGCAACATTGCTGAACACATACTATTCACCCCACATGGCCTATACTTTGATCTCTGTTAGCACCCTTGACTGTGCTGGCTTTGCAGTCCACGTCAGTGATGGGAAGTGCTTGTTTCGATCTCCAAATCCAGCACACAAACCCATTGCAGTATTCCCTATCATTTGGGGCCTATACCAAGCTGTCAGCTCAGCCACTGCCCCTGTCACAAGCCCTATTATTGAGGCAACATACCTTGCTTCCCGCACCGTCACCATCTCGGAGCTCCACTGCCGAATGGGCCATATTAATCACGACGACCTCTGAGCTGCCGTGAAAGCTGGCACCATCACAGGCATCAACCTCAACATGGACTCAAAGCTGCAGTGGTGCAAAGTATGTGTTCAAGCCAAGGCAAAGTGGCAGGCAGTCCCTAAGAAGGTGAAGGAACCCCAACCAACTGAATATGGTGGAAAGATCATGACCGACCTAAAAGGGAAGATATCAGTCCAGTCAATTAGCAGCGCCCAGTATGCAATGACTTTTACTGACCTTGCAACCCATGAGGAGAAGCTGTACTTCCTAAAAAAGAAGTCCAAAGCATTTGCCAATTATCAGAAATGCGAGGCGTGGGTCATGGTTCAATGCGGCGTGAAGATAAAGGTTCTGGGGACCGATAATGGGGGAGAATTCACATCAAAAGAGTTCGAGACTCACCTGGAGAAGGCCGGCACCTTCCATCAACTCACTGTTTACAATACCCCCAGTGAGAACAGTGCGGCCAAACATGGCCAGCGTACCCACATTGAGCAAGTCCGTGCCATGTTGATTCAATCAGGCTTGCTGAAATACCTGTGGGCAGAGGCTTGGTGTCGCTCCATTTGGTTTCGTAATTGTTCCCCGACCACTGCACTATCAAATAGCATTACGCCAATGGAAAAGGCAACAAAAAGGAAGCCTAACCTTTCCAAGCTACTCAAGTGGGGTACTGCAGTATGGGTGAAGATAAAAGATGCCGGTGATCTCCAAATCAGGGCGAAGAAGGTTCACTTTGTCAGATATGACCTGCAGGTGAAGGGGATGAAACTATAGCCGGGTATGCGAAGGATTATAGTGGAACAGGACGTATATTTCAATGAAAAGGAAGCTCTGACTCCCAGGACAGCCTCGATTGAGGGGGAGTGGGATGAGGATGACATTCTCAAATGTCCCTCAGAGCTATCCAATTCGTTGAAAATACCCCCAAAGAGCGCAAACGTGGAGAGAAACGAGCAGAACAGAGGGCTTACTGATGCAAATGACCCTCCTGTTCCCGAGAATCTCTGCCCAATGCCGCCACCACCAGAGTCCAACCCCGCACCATCTCAAATCCCAATGCCCAAGGTACCAGCCGAGCAGACGATACCACAACTCCCTCCACACATTTGCATGTGCCCTACCAAGGTTAAGAAGTTAGGCCAGCCCGAGCAGAATACGGGATGTGGCCATTGACAACGAAAAGCGCCTGGGTTTTATCACAACCTGAATACAGTGCTTGGCAGTGCTGAATCAACGACAGAGGATACCACCACTATGTTCGAGTTTCTTGAGGATGATGATGAGTCCGAACTAGGCCTTAAGGATGATGTGGTGGAAGATCGCATGATTGTGGTTGAGTTTGCGATGGTCACGGAAAATGTTCTACTGATGCTCTGCCAAGCTATCATGGGGCCAGACGTGGACTGATGGAAAGCCGCGGCCCGATCAGAATTCTTGCAGCTCGACAAACTCAACACCTGGGATATCGTCGAAGCGCTGGTCGGTGCCAGAGTCATCTGCAATCACTGCGTGCTCATAATCAAGAAGGACGCCTTCAATCAAATCAATAAGTACAAGGTTAGATTGGTAGCAAACGGGTGCACCCAGATATACAGCATCCACTACATGGAGACCTATGCCCCCATCGTTTGCCACATGACCCTGCATGTCCTATTGACCTTCAGGGCGGTCCGAGACTGGGAGATTCATCAAGCCAACATCAAAAATGCTTACCTTAACACACCAATTGACGAGACAGTTTACATGGAAATTCCCCAGGATTACGAGAAGTTCACCTCTAAGTCTATCCCTCCTACTCCTCCCAATTGATGCCTCGTTTGCAGACTCAACAAGGGGTTTATACAGCACCAAACAGGGCAGCAGAACGTGGTACCTTAAATTACGCAAGACGTTCATCTTGCTTGGTTACACTGTTCTGCAGGCTGACAGTGCTGTCTTTATCAGCCAGGACAAACTCACGATTGTTGCGGCAGTGACGGATGACTTCACCATCATTGGCCAGACCCTCGAGCATGTCAACCATATCAAATCTCAATTGAACGGCCATTTCGATCTCGGGGAAATCAACTGGCTCCTTTGTATTCACATAACCCGTGACCGGAAGGCCAGGACCATTTCCCTGAGTCAGACCACCTATGTCAAGCAGATTGTAGCTCAGATGGGCGTTTCTGACGCAGCACTGAGCACCGCGCCAATGGATCCAGGTATTGATCTTGACCTGGATTCGCCCAGCATCTCATCCCATATCCTCACTGCCGACAAAACTACCTTATACTGCAAAGGAGTTGGCTTGACGATGTACGCCACAATCACTCATCCCGTGATCACTCACCACATCTCAATTCTTTCTCAATACATGCATGAGCCTCACTCTACGCATTTGAAAGTTTTACGGCTTGTTGTCAAGTATCTCAGTGGTGTGCGTTCATACCAACTTGTCCTGGGCAGGTCTGATCTCATGCTCACCGGGTATTCAGATGCAAGCTGGGCCGCTCGCCGCCCAACATCTGGTTATGCTTTTTACCTCGGGACCAGCCTTGTTGATTGGAGTTCTAAGAAACAGCCCCTAGTCACACTCTCCAGTACAGAATTGGAGTACATCGCTCTCACACATGCTTCCAAAAATCTGCTTTGGCTTCAGAAACTTCTATCTGAACTCCATATACCCATTCCCAGAATGATGACTCTATTCTGTGACAATCAGTCCACAATCATGCTGACTAAAGACGGGGCATTCCATGCATGTACCAAGCATATTGACAACCGGTACCATTTCATCTGCCAGACCGTGAGCGATGGTCATGCAGTCATCCTTTACTGCTCCACCAACGACATGATCGCCGACATCTTCACAAAGCCACTCAGCCGTCCAAAGTTCATTCAATTCCGCGAGCTTCTTGGTGTGGAGGAGCGTCCCTCTTCGTCATGAGGGGGAGTGTTAAGTATCACAGTACTAGAGGACGCGTATATCTAATCGTTTATCACATTCCTTTGTTTCTGTTTATTCTTACAGTACATCAACCGGCTAACAAGCAAACACGCCTCGGTTCTTGCCACCAAACTGAGGCATAAGTCACTCGTTTATATACCTATTATCATTTGCTAACATTACATTAGTTCGTCCTATTTAGGTACATATTAATATACACAGAGTTCTTGCCACCGAACTGAGGCTTTGTCCTATTTAGCTTGCGTGCCTAATCTTCACACCCATTAAGCGATCTCATGTCATCAATCCTCCAGAAATCCATTTATTCAGGATCATTCTCTCCACAAACCCTCATCCCTGGTCAGATCATCAGCCCAAATGGCTCAATCTACAGCTACACTATTACAGGGGCTTAGAACGGATTCAACACTTCCTGCCCTGTACTATTGTTAACCCTGGATGTCCATGTGGAGTAGTGATAACATAAATTCGCAAAAATTCAGCAATTTCAACTATGGCCCAACCACAGATTATCATCGAGTCAGAGCAGGCCTCAAATTGGCTGATAACACAGTAGGTACATTGTATTGACCCTGTTAGAAGCATCAATAGGGTTGGAGTGAGGGCTGAACAGTGTCTTACATATCCTACTGCACCTGAACAGATTGCATTGCATGGACCTGCCTTGTCCAGCCTGGCATAGAGCTTCGTCTATCCCATAACCTAAGTATTCGGGGAGTTGCTTGTAGAGGGCAGCATACTTGGCCGCATTGTCTAAATGAGTGAGGCAAAAAAAGAGAAAGAACTAGACAGCCACAGTGGTGGGGAAGAATGAGGCTTTTCATAGGATAGAGTTGGGACGGATTCATCATTGTCTTTAAATATGTATCTCGCTGCTTCGGAAGTTACTAATCTGGATATGTTTTGCATCCTAGGGGCCTGGTGCTAATATCACAATATTTGTTTGCAGTTCCCTTTCAGTTCATTTACATCTGCCAATATTGACAATCTCCCGCTACCAACTATGTGGACTTCAATTGGATAGTCATCCAGATAACCGATGATTATCGGTTTCCCCTTGGCCACCATTGTCCGAAAGTTAGGGATCTGATGTTAATCCGGTAATGATCAATAACGTACGTACTGTCAGACTAAGGCATAGCACAAGTTAACTCGCGGGTGACCCGGATCCGTAGCCACGGGTACCTGCATCATCCAAAGATCTACTCGGATCCATGGCCGACCCGCGTTCACGAGTACAGGACGCGCGGGTCGCGGGTTTCCCACGGATCAATTCACGGGTGTTTTTCATCTTTTGCTTTTTCAGCTGAAGTAGAAC
The DNA here is from genome assembly GCA_014462655.1 of Mycena venus. Classification (NCBI taxonomy): domain Eukaryota; kingdom Fungi; phylum Basidiomycota; class Agaricomycetes; order Agaricales; family Mycenaceae; genus Glaucomycena; species Glaucomycena venus. The sequence continues at coordinate 3,575,180 of JACAZI010000007.1, read as the reverse complement.
CTTTAAAAATTGAAGTGTAACCTTTTTCAAAAATCACTACCTGGATCCGTGACTGACCTGTGGCCGCGGGTACTTTCCCACGAGTATTTCCACGGGTCAACCCGTCATGACTTGCGGGTGACCCGAACTCGTGTTATGCCTTACTGCGGCACTGACGTCACCTGAGCAGAGCATGGACACATTAGGGGTAAACCGTTTCAGTTCAGGCATCAGTTCAACCAATATGCAACTGATATATTAGTATCAGTTCTAGTATCGGTTGTACCAATTTCAAAAACACAACTAAACTTTTCCTTTCAATTGGACAGACACAGGTCATGTCAATGTCGGATTTCTGTTGGGGTCACCCATCACGGAGGTCTCTGTCGAACTTCTTGAGCGTGACACCAGGCCAAAAATTGCCTGGAAGACATGTAATGAGCGAGGCACGAGCTGGTGACATCACAGTATACTGTCTAGAGAGACTATGGAAGACAGAAAAAGACAAATCTTCAGGATGTCGGAATTTTGGGATGTCACGCAAAAGTTTGGCGATTGTTGAAATCTCAAATAGGTAAAAAAAAGGTCATGTCACGGCCCCTGTCGGTTGGAATGAAAAACCAGTATTCATACCGAGTTTGATTTCGGTCAATTCGATTTTTTAATGGATAATTTATGTTTCGGTTGGCTGTCGGCGAGGCCGAAAGCAACGGCTGATTATGTGTGGTTTTGGCACAGCTGACAATTGAATTTAAAATACTTATCAGGTGAACTTTGGGTTTGGCCGGATTTTAATTCGACACTCCTGTATTTAAAGTGGCCCGATAGTTGGGAATCTCTGGTGTGACGGTGAAAAATAGTACATGGCAAGCAGGAGTGTAGATAGTGATATCAACCGTTGGGTATAACCGCCTTCGACACGGGCGGTGCTTGTATCCCCGAAGGGCCTCCTTCTGTCCAATCGACGCTTGAAAACGCCTTCAAAGTATATGTCCCGGATGCTTGATGATATGGGCTGAGTGATCCCGATTCAAGTTCATACTGGGTAACAATATGTGGTCGGGAGATAGCCTGTTTGTCCACTCTGAATCTTGGCAACTTGATTGAACCGGCGGGAAGTATGCGGCGAGTGGTGGTGAACAAGGTGACGTTGACAATTCCGGACAGGAGGAATACGGTATCGCTGATGGAGCCTTCCCATGAGGATCTCAAAATGAAATTAACGGGAAGAGACACTGACCAGAACATCGTCACTTCGAATGGAACATCGTCGCCAGCCCAATCACTGAATCGTGCGGCAGCAATTGGTAATATCACAATAGTATATGCAACCTGAAGCAGTTCAGCATTTAATGTGGCCTGTAGGCAGCTCAAATTTACCGGATACCTGTCGAACAATTGGTCGGGCTTTTCATAAAGCGGCATCAATGAACTTACAGAAGCATCTTCTTGGCAACGGACATCGCCCGACTTTCAACCTGTTGACCCAGCCCCTCGTTGATGCTGGTCGTTTGAAACATAACCCGTTTTCCCGTGATCACGATATTTCCTCGCATGCGAAGAAACACCATACTGTACAGCAGAAAACTAAAGGTACCCGCCATGAACATCTGCTCGCGGTTAAATGCAATTATTGCGAACGTTCGAATTGTTACCACTTACAAACATGTAATCCAGCCTGTGAGAAGTGTCAGCCGTGAAAAGAATATTTCTACATTCAGGATAACGCACGTAGCTCGCTCGACGTCGTAGTCCTCTGTGATCCAACACCAATATCCAGAGATGCCATCTGTGTGCATGTCAAACGCTTCGGTACTGCCTGATTTCAGTTCGCTTACAAAATGGTCCACGGTGAGCAGTATCAAGAAAAACGGGGCCAGTTATGGCGAGAAGACCGAGACCGGACCAGCCTGCGATGAGGGTCATCCAGAGGACATATGGCCGCGGTGTGATCCCGAGAACCACCAGACAGAACGTGTGGAGGGCAATGACGAAGGTCCAGAACGCGAGGCCGACATCCGCTATCTGCTTCATTGCTCCTGGGCCAAGGTGAGCAGACTGCGGAGCTCATAAAATTTCGGAATCACCTTGGATGACGCACAAAGTTCCAGTCTCGACGGCCATGTCGAGGATCCACTTTATGTTCATTATTGAGGCGACCGATTGGATCATATCGCATATTAATAGGGAAATGAGGTAGGCTGCAGCCTAGAAAGGTTTCCGTGAGCATTTTGGCACGACTCGGAGGGAATAACGTTGCGGACATGTGTGCGGAGAAATAGTTGTTGCTGGTGCGCGGAGCGAGTGTTGAAGGCTGATAACTGGCTTCAAGTTAAAGGTGCCCGAGAAGAGGGATCGTGGCCATACTGCTATCACTGTAAGAAGGCCAAAAACTGCGGTGAGGGAAAGACAAGAAACCACGACAAGTACCTGTCAATTTTGAGAGAGAGAACCCTGCAACTTTTGTCATCGGTACTCACTGTTATGCCGTGCGCCTGCCAGGAAGTGTAAGCGACCCGCAATATCATTTGCCCGCCGTCTGGCAGCGGCTGCGTCGTTTCTGACATGGGGACGAAGAACGACAAGGGGTAGAGGTGGACTGAAGAGAGAGCGCTGTACATAAGTAATGTCTCCGCGATCAGCATATCAGCATCGCGGCGCCACTAGACAGTTATCATGCCAGCTCGATATAGGTAGGTAGGTAGGTAGGTAGGTAGAATTATACGGCACGGTCCCGCTCAATTACTAATTTAGACAAGAATTTGCGGCAGCGATTTAAAATCGGGTACCTGAATCCGAGCTCCCACACCGTGAGACTGGCATTCTAAAAATTCAACGAGTCGAGAATGCTGGAATCATCTTGAGACCGGCGCTTTCTACAAGCGCTTCAGAGTCGAGCGTTGTGGCAGCTGCTCGCCACTTTGATTAATTCAGTTGATGACAAGTTTCAAGATCTGAGAAAGAGAATGATGAACGAGGTAAAGTCGTCGGTAGCAGGCAACGCTATCGTTATGAGAAACTGGTGACACGCACGCACAATTTGAACGATACAAATAAGCGCACGGCGTTCCTCAGGCCTGTTGTCTCCATGGAGATTAGAATAGGACTGGAAAGGATCAGATAATGCAAATTTCCATGGAAGTTTGACCCACCACAGTGGATATGCTGCCACCTGAGATCTGAGATTTGAAACCGGGCCCCGCGGCCGACTGGGGACCATACCGACTCGGATCCGATTGTGGCACTTGAGAGGCCTTGAAAAGTTTGCAGCAAGGGCCAAAGCACAACCTAAATGCCATCTTAACCCAGAATATTAGTAATAGTATCGACCGGGACGTTACTGTGATATGGTTTTGGCGAAAAGGGTGACTCATTGGGGTCGAGTATCCGAATAGAATACAGCATTGGGACAGGGAATTCTGTGTGAATTGAAAAGATGGTAAGTGGGGAGGTTGCAGTGGAGAATACGGAATGGAACAGGACCGGTGGTTGATGACTCTTGGACTCCCTAGAATTTTGAAAGCACGAAATCGCGGCCTATGCATCGTCCACGGTCAGGGTTGCTCAGTGACGAAGGGAAGAGACGCACTATTGAAAATCACATCTCAGTAGTATCTGGAAGCGAGCGTCTGAACTACGGACTAGGCCGTTTGCGTGGGCTTTGGGTGGAGGAGGCTGAAGCTATGCTGCGGCACATCGGGCCGACGACATTCACACGATTACGGTGCCGGCGCACCGAAACTTCAACGTGACTTCAATTCTATTCGAAGTTGGGGTTAAAATTCGAATTGAGATGAACTGGAAGAGAAAGATGGCGTTATTTATCACTCAAATCCAAGTCTCTGGATGAATTGTGCACATGGAAGTCTGCAAGTCAGAACTGTTCCCCACGCAGTTTGAAGTTCAATGAAATGTTGTGCTCAAGCTCAAATCTTTTAGACAAATTATTGTGTAAGAGATACGCGCGCCGTGCATCAGGACCGACAGGTGATCGTGTTCGGCTTTGGCGCTGGAGGCTGGCGGCACTTATTCCGTGTGTAGGCAGTTCTTTAGTTTTTCTTGGATCCAACAACTCACCCACTCACTTCTGCACGACTCTTATGGGAGTATTTTTCTCGCAAATTATACGGACCTCACATAGTGCCAGTTCTGGGAGACAATCCATTCGGTGCCGGATCCGGTATAGCAGATAGGGATTCGGCACTGCCCTTGTTTATGCCAATAGTATCCACTTGCCTGTGCAGGTAGACCAGTTCTGAATAAAACCAGGGGCAAATAAGAAGTCGGATGATATCCAACGGCCGGACTCGTTCATACGCATTGAAAACCAGGAGCGTTGAAGAGGCAGAGAATATAGAGAGGAGTCACTCATGGCCATAAGTATAATCGGATCATACAAGTACAAGCAAGTTGCAACTCAAGGGAGGCCCTATTCCCGTCATCCGTAAAATCGGTGCTCACTTTGAAAACTTGCGATTCGTCCACTGTCCACTGACAGGCTCAGATTTGAAACACCAAATCCGACGATCAAGGCCCTTCAGCTACCGAACACCGTGCTCTTCTGGAAAGCGGCGAACAGGACATAATGGATGATTGAATCGCCTGTCACGGTAGCCCGAGGCTCGAGATGGGCACGACTTCAGGGTAGCGTCACTATTTGAAGGTGTATGTTCCCACCATCGCGAGAGCACGATGGCTCTGATATACGAGCTCACTTCGAAAGCCGGAGAGATGTGTACCAGCAAAGAAACAGCCGTGCGAATCGGAGCTTTGTAGCGTGATGTACTTGTAGATCAGAACTCGATCACTTTGATCAACCCTCTCATTTCTGGGGTTTTTCGTTCAAATCGACAGTCACGGGTCACGCACCCTTATGTCAATGTCGGACTTTGGTAGGACCCCTGAGAATCGGTTTGCGGGTTTGATACTTAAATCAGCCCTCCCAAACCTTTTGTCTGGACTCTCCCATGCAAGAATTCTCAATTTCTTGTCCGGATTCTGTATCCCACCCTTGAATTTCGGCGAAATCTTGTCCGGATTGGGGCTCAAACCTCGAAAAAGTCCAAAAAAATCTGAAAAATTCGCAAAAAATCTAAATTGCTATGAATCTACATTGCCGTCCTCCTCGAGATCCATTACATTCACATTAGCCCTATCACATCACCAGAAAGTGTTCAAACAGTCACCATTTGAACTAATTCCCCCTGCTCCGAATGCAGCTCCTTGTATTTCAAAGTTGTTGCTGCTATTACTTCAGCAGTATTGCCCTTCAGCTTCACCAGATCAGAAATGCAAAGGACAATGGATCCCACGGGCAAGTGGGTGAAGCACGAGATCCCCAGGCTGAATGCAGATGCTGGAACATATAGCCTGTGCTGTGCAAGAAGGTCAAGGAATTTGAATCATATAAAAATATTTTTATTGCCTGTACCGATTGCTACTGCCACTGCTCTGCACTTTGACGAGTTGCACGTGATGTTACCAATTCCAGTAAGTCCGCTCTGACCAAGAAACAAAGTGCAGACAATTGGTTTGGACCTCGCCTCTCCCACACGAGCCTTGTCCGGACTCAGTGTGTAACCTTCTCAAACTTCAGCCACCCTGTCTGGACTGGCGCATCAAAGTCAGTGGCCACGAGGCCCAAATTTGTCCGGATTCTGCTCAAAGGTGGGTCAAAATTTTCAAAAATTTGTCCGGATTGTTGTATCAATGTATTGGCTGAGGTTCTGGTCAAGCTGACAGCGAACCAAAACATAATTTATCAGTTTAAGGGTTTGTTGTACTGAAACCCAAACCAAGACTACATATTTCAGTATATAAATTGGTTCAACTGATACCCCCACCAAATTATAACATATTGGTTCGGTTTCAGTTGCACCAGTACAAAAACCAAAATATAAGATATCGGTTTTTGAATTGGTCCAACTGAAACTTCCCATTTCAGTTTGAATTTCAGCACAAGCCGAAACTTGAACTGAAACCACAGGTTTTTGTCATGCTGGAATTTGGTCTGCAGATGATCTGCTGAGCATCTGTTGCCCATCCGCAGCGCATCCACTGCTCATCCATAGAAGGTCTGCAGATGATCTGCGGTTTATCTGGAAAGGGTCGGGGCTTGGGTATCCACTGCATTCAGCAGCAAACTAGCCCAAGGGCGGCATCGCTGCAGCTGGCTGCCCCGTTTGGCTAGCCGAGGTGCCATCAATGCTCGCCACTGAAAATCGGCACCTAGCTGTATGCTGGCCAAAGCTAGCCGACCGCCCACTAGCCTAAAATAGCCGTGAGCTGCCACAGCTCCGATGCCATGGGGCTAGGTCATAGCGGCTACATGTAAAGCGGTGACCTAGCCATGACCTAGCCGTGAGCTAGCCGTGGCATAGCCTCAGCTGTCAACAGCTAGCGACGGTTCACCACTGCTGCAAAACCAGTCAGCTAGGTAGGCCTTGAATCCAGTGATTTCACATACATTAAGGATGAGAAGTTCTCCATGGATGTACGCAAAATATCCAAGTACCGACTTTTTAGATAAACTGCAGATTGTCTGCAGACATTCTGCGGATGAGCAGCAGATGGTCTGCAGATCATCCACAGACCAAATTTCAGCACAACCGAAATCTGTGGTTTCAGTTCAAGATATACCTGGTGCTGAAATTTAAACTGGAATTAGATGTTTCTGTTGGATCAAGTCAAAAATTGATATCATATGTTTTGGTTTTGATTTTGGTTTTGGTGCGACTGATACCCAACTGATATGTTATGTTTCAGTGGGGGCATCAGCTGAAGCACTTTACATTTCAAAATATGTAGTTTTGGTTTGGGTTTCAGTTCAACAAATTCTTAAACCGATGAATTGTGTTTTGGTTTGCTGTTGGCTTGACCAAAACTTCAATCAATACATTGATTTCTGGTGAAGCCAAAATTTAAACCGACAGTACTTAGTTTGGTTTGAATTTTGGTTTGACTGAATTTTAAACTGACTCTTTAGCTGGTGGTTTAAGATTTGGTTCGAACAAAGGTGTGTAATTTCTGGTGTGAGTACTTTATTTGGTTGAACACTTGAACAAAAATAACTGCAATGAACAAATTCACCCGATTGGAAGGTATTCTTAACCCCTCTCACCACAACCCATCTCTGATATTCGGGAGCAGAATTGTCATTCATCTAACGCAACTCGCAACAACTTTTAGAATCTCGTTACTCCTCCCGTACACATTGGAGCGTCTATTTCATCGCGCCATTCACTATGAGCTCCGTTTGGTTTGTGTCTACCTGGTTAATTATCCCAGCCCACTGATTGACTCTATATCTGACCAAGGGTTGAGTTTAAAAAATGCGTTTCCGCCCTGCCTGTGCGAAAATTCTACTTTCAAACTCTGTTACGTATGGCAAAACGGCCGAATAAGGACTAAGACGGAACGACGGGGGAGATGCGGAAGAATGAATCTGCGACGTGGGTGTGACGAAGTCAAGAGTGAATAGCAAGCGATTGGGGCGACACGGGGCTGGATGCCGGCTTGCGGGTAAACAATCGCGCTTTTGACGCAGGTGCCAGTGGGTCCCCGGGAACGAGAACACCGCGGTAGAATGCTGGAAATCCAAGATAAGCAGATGAAGGTGAAGGGCAGAGGGAGTGTCCATTCCTTGCGCCGCCACTGCCAATCATATCGTATGCTCTGAGTCATCCCGTCCTATTCCCTCCCTACATCTTCATCCCTGCTCCTGCACCTCCAGCACCAGTCTTCATCCCCCAGCACGCACATACTCTGAGGCACACATGCAAAAACGTCTGACGGGCATCTGACGAGCAGGATCTTTCAGCCTGTCTCGGTTGCAATACAGTTAGGTACATGTGGACAAGCAGATATGTGCTGCTCAAAAAGGCGGCGCTGCGCACTCGAGGCATCTTTTAGTGGGGGTAGAAAATACTCTCGGTGTTCGCATAAACGATACTGCGGTCATTGCCGTGGACGATTACCGCAAATTTGATCCATTCTTTCTCAAGTTCTCATTCTTCAATAATGTCCTGGCAGAATATCTTATTCCAGCCAGTGTGTTTTGTATATTATCTGCCAACGACACTGGACAAGGATCTGAGAGAAAGAGAAATTTTGGCCCCAGTGCACTTTTTTGAATGCCGGTTCCCCCCTTGGCATATGTGAACTCAAAACCAAGTACTACGACATGAAGTATAATGATTTCAAGGAGTGACATTCCGTGACCTTCAAAACCTCCCCTCCAGAACACAACAATCACTCGCCGGCAAAACAATCTGAAGACACCTGAGCCTTCCTATATGATACAAAATGCCCCTCATTTTTTTTTTCAGAGCTCAGATGAGCTGCGAGGCCGGGAAGTAAACAACTTTCGTAACATCACTGACTTTGATGGTCCGGGAATCCATTCCCGGTACCTTCCTCAAGCCGTATCCTTTAGTTTTTTTGTACAATTGTAGCTTACTAGTACATGTTTCAATCCTGGAAAATTTCGAGGGCAAAGAGAAAGAGATGAAAAAGAAAACCGCGAAATTCAGACCAAATGTTCAAATTCAGACCAATTGGGCATAATAGTGGTGACGGTCTCTGAAGGCAAAAATTAGAGGCCTGCCGGAGCTAGCCGAGGTGTAGCCGACGGATCAAAATACCAAATTTGGATGCCGTACGAAAGGTTCGGTTCGTACAGGGATGTCACACCCCAAACCCCTGTACGAATTGAACGAAATAATGCAGTAGTAGCTTACGTGAATAAATAATGTAGCAGATTTTATTTGAGTAGCACTCCGTTCAAACCCGGGGTCCAGTTTATTGGTATCAGACCGCATTTGTCTAACTGTACCAGACAGAAATATGGTGGTCAGGCAGCTGAATATGTTTTGTTATGCCCGGCCCATGAGTGACGCCGCATCAAGGCTATCTTGTCGTGGGATGTTTTCCAAGGATCTGTCGGAGTACGTATGGAAGTTCCACATCGGGGAGACTTACTCGTGTCCTCAGATTCTTCATCGTCGACAATGATGCCGTGCTTGTCTAGAGCTCGTTTCATCTGCTCAACGGTTTCCCTCAGGTTTTCAACCTCCTTGTTATCTAAAGGGCTCGAGTTAACTCGAAGTTTACTTTTCTATAATGAGAATAGACTTTCCACTTCCTTTATCGGAAAGAGCCGCTGCAATGAAAGAAAAAACCTGCCAAAGAACCGAGACCATTGCGAAGGTCGACGCAAAGACACTGGTGATGGCAGCCCCCATCGGTTTGAGGCGAGGCACGGTACGAATATAAGACATGACGGGGACACGAACAACATCCTGTTGTTCCGCGGTCCAGAGCGTGGTGGAGTTGGATATATCCCGACGCGAGGAATTGGAAAATGCTATTCCGTAGGGTCCACCTTCGAACCATACACCGGGAATGTACACCGTTGAAATGCTTCGGTTGTACATTTTGGCCGACGTATAGATCTGGTTCGGTTGCGAGATGCCCAAATCCAGACGGACGCTATGATACATCGCCTGGAAGAGATTATGAAGAAGTGTGTTAAGACCCGCAAATGAGGTCCCGTCCAACATGCTATCCGGGCCATCTGCCAAAAAGAAATCGGTGTTGTTCGACATTGGAGCGATCGTAAATTTGTCGAGAATCACAGCACCGTCAACGGCCAAGAAACTCGCCGGAGCCTCAGTACATGGTGGATAATGGAGGCTGAATATTCCGGTGTTCCACGTCGCGTCGCCATCGCCGTCACAATCACAGCAAGGACGAACGGTAATCTCAAACTCTGTTAGATTACCTGATACAGCGCCATAGTTAGTTGATCCATGGGGAATCTGTACACCAGACAGACTGCCTGTTCCATTCATGGTGAGTCTCCTGAAAATTAGGTGAGCAATGTGGCTATCATGATTGTTCACTCAAGTATGCACAGACCAGGTAGACCAGCTGTTCAACTGAAAAAGCCAAATGAAAACTGGGAACGGATACAAACAAAGCAGCACGCACTAGGTCGGTGTGGAACCAGGTCAAGCTTGCAACTCGAATATTGTGTGGATCTGGCGCCCATGCCAATGCAGATTCAATGTCGAATGACAATACGTAGATGGTCGGCGTCCAGCATGTTATTTGAACCTTGAAATCAATTAAGACCCTGACTCGAAGAGAAGCAAACTGACACCCACCGATGCCTGAATTGGATTCAATTCTTTGGCATGTATCGTCATATTAGTCTGATGTAGGATTCAACCAGCACATTACGCGTCGAAGGGCCGACTTACAACGTCACAGGAATCAGAAAGCGGATTGTTGTAGTACAAAAAAGAGGTCACGGGTTGGGAAGTGTTGAATCCATCGTAGGCCGCCGTGATAATGTAGCTGTAGATTGAACCATTTGGGCGGATAATCTGGCCAGGGAAGAGGGTTTGTGGAAAGAACGGTTCTGAGTAGCTGGATTCCTGGAGGATTGATGGCACGAGACCGCTTAATGGGAGTGCTGGAAGCGAAGCATTGGGAGTATAGGTGGCTTCGGTGACAGTCGTGTACGCCGATAGAGGTACTACAAAACGATGATGGATAGTTGTCACAAAGGTGAATGTGACACACCGTTTATCAAGGCAAGGATAATTGTCGCCACAAGGAAAACCCCAAAGGCAACAGGCGTGGTCCATTGCCACGCGTAAGCTGTAACAGGTCAACAAATAGTCAAGACTGCAGGTTTCGTCAAGAAAAGCTCACGTCGTGTGAGGGCATAGCCGAGACGATAATTGACAATTGAGGCCAGAAGACCCTTCACGAGAGGCATAGGGGAATGGGGGGAATACTGAAACCTTCAACCATCGTCAAGCAGATTAAAATGGGCCTCAGAAAGCGGAACGGATTCTTGATGATCACCCAGATAGATTCTAAATAGGTTCGGAACATCATCTTTGTATTATCGAGGTTCCGATTACGGGACTCCTATCAGGGATGGATGGTAAACCCATACTACACGTGCGCCGTTCAAAGCAGTATTAAGGGTACTGTACTATTTCAACCAAATGTTCACTGGGTGTCACCTGTCACCTAAGGTGTTCATTTTGTAAATGTTCCATTCTCGGCAATCATGGGGAAATTCCCATATATGGCAGTCCGGCGAATGCGGGACCCAAATTTTTGGTGTTTTTTCATCTAATTGGGCCATAAAATTGAAAAGTAACTGTTACCTAGGCCAAAAATGTTCAGTTCACGACCCCCTGTCACCCGTCACCTGAACATTTGGTCAAAATAGTACAGTATAATCCGGGCCCGATCCCTGGTGTCACTGATAGGGCTGCTTGGAAATACAAGCACTGTTTCTCCTCACTCGGATATGCATTTATTGGGCATGGGCGTGATGCGGCAAGCCCTCCGCGTAGGTAGGTATACATAGCAGAACTCGATATGCTCTTGTCGGAGGCGCTTGGCGCCGTTCGGGTGCTTTCGGACAATGACGAGAGTTGTTCGATGGAACGGATAATCGACATGGCAATTGCACTGCCGCCGAACTCTCGGCCCAAAATCCGCTGACCTTCGCTCTTGCTCTTGAACCTCCACATATGGCAGCGAGGATTCCTTAGGCGCCTGCTAAGGACCTGCGTGCTCTGATGAACTGAGAATTTCAAATTCAACCGACTCAGAAGTGCATCAACCAAGTATTGAGTTCAGTGAAAGAATAAATGCAGCTTAGGGATCAGCACCGTACCGTATACGAGTTCTTACGGGTGCTAATCGGCCGTAATCGTAACCGTAACAATGCTTCCGGGGCTCTTACGGCTACGGTACGGCGCATTTACGGATATTACGACCGTATACGGCCGTAAAGAATGAAATAAATTTAAACAAAGGTAAAGAACACGTATCTACAGTACACCTCCTGCATGGCTTGGAGAAGGTCCTCGAAGCCCTTGCGTTTCAATCGAAACTGATTCTTTAGCAACATCAAAGCCCTGATAGTTTCCGACCTTAATTAAACTGGCACGCCACACAGAGATGGTATCTCTACCGTTGGACAAAACAAGTTCCACAACAACTGCAGAGCCTGGCAAAATCCGTGAGCCTCAACTTGCACATGCAGGAATGTAAAAAATTACCTGGAATCGACATGATATCATACATGAAGCAGTACACAAGAAATGTACAATACTGTGCAAGTCCTATGTTACAAATGAGAGGTAAAGATGTCATGGACATGCATTTGGTAGGCCTCTGTTGGTGTTGCACATTTCAAAGGGCACCGTTATGCGCAGCATCCAAGAGAACGCGGCCGGTCCAACCATGTTCGACGTCAGCCCAAAATGGATGCCGAAGTCGAGCCGAGTGGTCATCCGCTCACCTCACGAAAAGTAATTTGATCCGAGACAATGATCATGTTATGCCAAATCGGGCGGCACAACAGGTCGCGCGTTTCGGCTCCAGCCAGCCGATGGGTTCAAAATCGAACCATCTTCAAACCATCTTGGGAAAGTTTACGGTCGTGAAATACCGTATACGGATCGTATGTTTACGGTTCTTACGAGTGTTAAACGGCCGTAACCGTAACCGTAACGATGCTTCTAGTACGGTTACGGTACGGTAAGTCCCATTGGGTTATTATCCGTCACTCCTGCCACAACCAAGGCCGGCCATGCTGCGATGTATTGGGTCCATACACAGGAAACTTTGGGGACAGTGTAGTTGCCAGCAAGGTGGTTGATAATCCAATACCACACAGGAAGGGTCAGTGCGCTTTTCTTCGTATCTGTTGCTGCATGATAGCCGGGGACTTACGGCCTCGCCGAGAGAGGTTAGCTCGTCAATGGTTGTGGGCAGTGGTGTAGCCCGATACATTGTATAGGCCGGTGTATCGTAGACTACAACCTGGCACGTTCCAGAAATGAGACCACGCTAGGCTATAATATTATCCTGATTCTTATCCGTAACCGTACCACCGTGTATATGGTTACGGTGCCGATCGCTATAAATGCTCAATGCACTGGGAAGCAACCGGGCAGGTTAGAGGCTCCACCCAAGGGAATCGGAGGGATAGTCACTAGTAGAGCAGACACTGGCAGAGTTCGAACCTTGGCCCGAACACCATGAAATCCAGCGACGAACACAACGAGATTTGGCTACGGTGCTGCAACCAAGAGAATGCACCAGATAATTGCCACCACTCCCATGTTTTCTGCCTGCCCAAGTTACTTTTGGCGACGTTGAGTATTTTCTGCCCTTTCACACATCGGCTTCCTGCGACCACTAAGCTTGAGAAGAAAATACGTACAAAGACAATCTCCCGCAAGAACAGTCGCTCCGAGACCCGCAGCCAATCCTTCGAAAGTTGACATACGGAACAAAAACCACAGATTGGAAGCCACAATCTGGTCATCTGCGCACAGATACGAAAGAAGATCAATGTAAGTGGTCTTGCTATCACAGATGCTCTGAAAGCGCATCGTCTCTGCATAACCGTAGTAATGTGCCAGGCGCTGATTCGGGAGTACGAATGTCACAGGCCGTCCGTGGTATGTGTATTCCAACGAATCGTGATGCATGGAATACATCGTCAGCGTTTCGTTGAACGCGTTGTTGGGGCTGTCTTCGACCCTGAGCGAGTCGCGCCGGAAGCTAGTTTCCGGAATGCCTAAGGATGGACACGGGTACACCCGCGGGTACCTTGGGGCCTACCTGCACCCGGACCCGCAAAAACTGTACCCGTGCACGGGTCGGGTCTAAAACCCGTACGGGTTACCCGCAGGTGCGTTGAGAACCCGCGAGTCCCCAAACCCGTCAGGTATACCCGCAGAATTTCCAGTCTAATGATATTTGATTCGACCTACTGTTATAGTTCCTTCATGCAGGCCGCAAATTCACGATGAGATCAATAGAAATTGGGGCACCCGAACAACCACGAGGATGATATTAATGAAATTTGAGCCATGTTTGAGACGATGGGTCGGCAAGCAAGCAGAGTTTCGGATGAGTACGAGATGTGTAAGGAGTCCACTAATGACCAGAGCCGATGCTGAGCAAGAAAAATAGAGGAATGTGAATAAAAAAAAGCCGGAATACACCGCTCAAAAACCCGCGGGTACACGGGTCGGGTACGCGGGTTGAGCACGGGTCTGAAATTGCGCCCCGTACCCGTACCCGCGGGTGTACCCCCGACCCGTGTCCATCCTTAGGAATGCCGCCCTGGTTGGGTGGTTTTAGCGAGAGTGCTGCAGCAATTGCAATGCGGCACTACTTACATACCACTTAATATCAAAAAAAAGGACTTGATGATGTTTGTGAATTGGTGCAGAGGCGCATTATAAGTGTGGCTATTGTGGACAAAGCCCCCTTGTGAATCTTTGGGGCAGCGGATGTCATAATGCATGGAGCCATTGGCATTGGCGTGGGCAATGGAAGTCAAGCTGAGGAGCGAGACGCTGAATGCTCTAGAGAGGAGAGTGGTAGGCATCTTCGTAGGCTGGGGATGGGCTGGGAAGCCGCCCCCGGCGGGCTCGTATTTATGGATTCTTCGATGCTCGGGTCGTTCAACTCCGATCCATGGATCCCGTGCAAAGAGCTGAACAACTGTTAACGTAGACGAGTATATGCAATGAGATCGCTGGGAGCCGTTTGAAGATCAGATGTAGGCGAGTAATTTAGCAGTGAGGATCAGGGCGAGAAATCAATAGATAGGCGGAACTCATGAATGGGCTACCGCGAAAGGACTCTAGTGAACGAATAGGACGATCCGAAGAAGGCACGAGCAAGCCGAGAGATGCGTAGTCGCAGATTAAGCCATAACAGTCCCGTCCAAAAAGACATAGATTTAGAATTGCGTCGATGCGTTGTCGACACCAGAGTGTCGCTGAGGGGGGGAAAAGGACTCAGAGAAACGTTGAGACTAGTTGAATTTGCTGCGGTGCACGACGGTACAGCCAAGAAACTAAATTATCAATGCACCAATCTGGAATATTGCCCCTTTTTGTCTTACTGAGAATTCTCTGTACCGCAATAGATCAAGAAACACACAAATGCCGTCAAGAGGTGTACTCACAAGCACGGCCTCCCCGCAACAACCGGTGCCCCAAGATTCACCGCCATCATTTGGAAAGTCTACATATGAAGCGTGTACGAAAGATTAGGTTTCGATTTGGTTGTCAGAACAAACACGCGAGAGGATGTCGATATTCGTCGCCTTCCCACCATAGATGCTTTCGAGGCGCATTGTTTCAGTGTGGCGGTCGAACGTTACCGTGGGTCCCTTCGGCGGCGGCGTGTATGTGAAGCCCTTCCCATGGCAGTAGGGATCCCCACCGCAACCGTACAATACGGTTTACGGTTACGGCTATACGGGTGCACTGTACCGTACCGTAAGGTCTTCTAGGACCCATTATACGGTTACGGGCCGGCACCGTAAGTAGGGCCGTATGAGGCCGTATGTTTACGGCCGTATACGGCCCGTAATTCCAATACTCAAATGGCCTGATTTCGGCCACTCGGCGGAGAAAATAACGCGTGTCGCTTTGCCACCACTCGGCAAGACCGTTTTCCATCATAAGTAGATTGCATGGCTTAGCATCGCTTCTCCTACCATATGCCCGAGTACCCTGCGCCATACTTCATCGGCATGCTTGTGAAACATACCGAAAAATCTGAATCCTGGAAAGCTATAAAACGGTAGAGTGCACCAGTGCATTCATGGCATTTCCATCTTCGTTACTAGCGCGGGACCCATTAAGAAATGTCTTTTCACTTTCTGTCACCATGATAGGGTCACTAACACTCCACCATCAACACATAATGGCTGCGAAACTCGCAGGGTATTGTCTGAATTTACCATAAAAACAGTTGGCACTTCCCCATGGTCGACTTTCAGCCATTTTCTGAGCCTATTTAATTTAAAGTTGTGTAAATTGCCGTAAAATTGTACTGTACTGTACTGTAAGACCCTCCCATCCCTGCTTTATGGTTACGGTTACGGCCGGGTAGCGTACCATAAATGCCCGTAAAGTTTACGGCCGTAACCGTATACGGTTACAGTGGGGATCCCTACGAATCCCTCGTGCTTCTCCAAAACTCAGCGATAGAGAACAAGTGGTCTCGTAAGGCCAAGCCGCAATATTCAGGACCTATGGTCATTGTGGAACAAAAGTCTGACAGCTCCTACATTATTGCTGAACTGGATGGAGCAGTCTCGAAAACACTGATAGCGGCATTCTGCCTCATCCCTTACCATGCATGCTTGAAGATACAGATCCCTGTAACAAAGTTTATCAAACCCAAACCCCCATGGGAGAAAAAGGAAAAAGAGCCAAGATGGGGAGACAATGGGTCTTGCGAGTTCGAGGGCCGGTCAGAAGCACTCCCAGGAAACTAGGCACGAGACAAAAAGAAGCAACAGACTTCCCTTCTCTTACAAGACATGTACTCCAACTCAATCTCTTTCAATGCTATTTATTTCCAACAGAGAGATTCTGCACAAACTGAACAATTACTGGCTGGAGACCATTGGTCTCCCACTTTGGAAAGGAAAAATTCTTCAGGAGAAATCACCCTCTACTCTTGCAAGAATTATGCAAAACAATGACTGAAACTTGAGGGACAAATATTGCAAGAGTAATGAAAAGTGAACTTAATAAAAAGCTGGTGCATTGGGCCGGTCCAGCCCGGAAATCGCGATGGCATCCCAAATGAGCGGCTTCCCAATTTGGGAATTTTTAGACTTAGGTGAAAATTTTACCAAGAAGTTCACACTCCAATGAAGGACACAGCAAATTGATTTATTCTGGCCCCTAAGGGGCAAGTACATTCATTTTACAAAGCCCCCAGCGGGGTGCACAGCAGTATCAAAAAAAAAAAAAAAAATAAGACGGTGGCACAAGTAAAGTCCAGGGAATGGGGAACAGGACACGAAGGGAAGTAAGGGCTCTGAAAAGCATGCAACAGAGAAAGTGAATATGAGAGGGAAAAGAAATGGAAGAAACAGGCCTCAGCATGGCTGATAAAAAGAAAACAGGCAGATTTTCATAAAGTCCTCCTTGACCCAGCTGCCACTGGGGGGTTTGGAACTGAATTTGAAGGAATATGTGGGGGATGGCTACCCTGGACATGATGCACACAGGCTGCAGGGGTGCCCTTCACCCCTACAGCATCTCAACATCTCCATCCAGCAATCCAACCAATGAACCCACAACCATGTTACCCACCATGATGACCCTCAACAATGTGCCATTCGCATTGTCCGTCACATCCATTGCCAATTCATCCAGCAGGTCCTCCCCAGCTGCCTCCAAAGCTGCATGACCACCGAGTACAGCCCTGGGGCTACCAAACGACAAGGAAACCCACAGAGGCAGCAAACTGCTGTGAGCACTGAGGGTGCACACCAGCAGCAAAGTCCGGGCAGATGGTCCCAACACCTCTGCAAGACTGCTCGACATGGCAGATGACATTATGGTTGTCGCACGTCTCAATGGTGTTGGAGTTGTTGCTGAAGTCTCAGCAGGCACAAGGTGTGGAGTTATGGGGGATGTGGAACTGTCGATGGATGCAAATGACATGTTGGTGAAAGTCAACAGCATGCTGGGGATCAACTGGATTGTCATGGAAGCAGGAGGGGAAGGTGTGCATGACTCCTTCACAATGGCATCAAGTGCTTCATCCCTGGTGATTCAGATGTGAGTGTATTCTAGGCCAAAGTCAGTGAGATGGAAGTGGAGACAACTGGAAAGCCATGTATCAGACAACAGGAGTGTTCTCCGGCCTATGGATCATTCATCGAGCTCAGTGTCAAATGCCCCTGCCACAATGGGGCCTATAATCGTCCCGTCCAAATGATGAACAGCAACTCTGCCTGGATATTGCTCCACCAGTTGAGCATGCGCCTCATTTCCAAAGTGGTATGCTGTGGGAAGACACCACAGATAGCACCCAAGAGCACTGTGTCCCTGTCCCTGCAAATCAGTATCACCTCTGCAGGTCACATTGCCCATACATGTTGGCACACTCACACTGGAGGCAGACTTCAGCATGTGCCATATCCAGGACTATCCTGCTGGCCATGCCTCTGTGATGCTGCCATTCCCTTGTCCCACGCATTGGCATTGCACCCACATGGCACTTACCTTGGTACCACTTAAGTTTCAATAGGACTTGAGCTTTGTCACTACTTCAGTTATCAATAGAACTTGAGCTTTAGATGAAACTTGAGTTTGGCTGAACTTAAGTCACAGTACATATATGGATATACAGCAAGGAATACATTCTCACATGGAAATTACCAAAAACTTAAGTTTGAGCAGAACTTAAGTCCGAAATGCAGTCAGACCACTCAGAACACCCAGAACTTAAAATGAGCTTATCTTATTTCATTCACAGTTGCCCTTTTCATGCTGTTTTTTGTGCCCTTCATTTCCCCCAGAATTGCATGTACAACCCTATGATGTTTCAGGTGTTGCAAATCAAGTTGGAGATTTTTTTCTCTTGAACTCTTGGAATGCCTCTATATTGTACCCCTACATACTAGGTAAGTGTAGTATGCCCATCCTCAGAGGTGGAGGGCCATGTTTGACCAGAAAAGCAACAGAACATAACATCAAGTGTTGCTGCTGTCGCAAAAGGGCTTTCTGGGAGATAAGTCAAGATAAGCAACTATAAGCTGGGATAAGCCTGTAAGATTTCTAAGGGGTCTATAAAGTTCAAAATGGGGCTATCCTCAGTTATAAGTTCTTACAGAACTTATAGCACTTATAAGCTCTTAAGGGCAGTTATTGGAGTTCATAACTCCCTATAGTCAACTCCCTTGCCAAGAACCATTATGGTGAATGTTTCCTACTTGTTCAATGAATTCACAGCAGATGCAATGAGAACTAATCATTCAATTCTATCCTACAATACATCAAGGTAATATATATGGGTATGCTACAAGAAATGCTGTCATTGGGCATCGGTAGGTGGGCGAGTGCATGGGTGTACATACTTACACCGCCGGGGACCCAGTGACACCCCTGAGAATATGAACATCCAATGTAGTGTGGTGTCGATAGGCAAGCAGCGAATGGGTGACTGAAAAAAAAGAGATAGGAGGCTCACCAGAGTGATGTTTGGTGCATTGCAGCAAACACAGGAGAAAAGGTTGAGGAGGCTGAAAACATCAGCGAAAGTGGTTGTACCTGCAACAGGTCAGACAGCCACCAGAAAGCTGGAAAGTAGTGATGCACTACAGCAGACCAAGGATACAGCATAACCAAGAACGCGGTATGGTGGTTGAAAAGCAAGAGAGGTGGAGTCACAGAGTCACATTGGGGTGATTTATATTTACTGCAGTAACATGACATCACTTTATTCCACATACTCCTGGCATTGTCCTCACTGCTCCACATTAATGCCTCTACCACCCACGTTTCCGATCCCAAACTAGAAAGACACACAACACTATCATGAATTCACAAAACCTCACCAGCCACGACTATATGATGCATCTTCCACCATCCAACAACTGCACCGTGCAAGACACAAACCATTCTGAGACAGCTCAAATGCCCATGAAGATTGTATACCTGCAACAATTGAAGCCCACTTTAGGTGGAAGCACACCAAATACAGGTTGAGAGCGAAATTGTGCAGCTTCATGTTGGGGTAAAAGGTGTGGCTCATTCACAAATCGGGGGGGGGGTCAAAGCTGATGTTAATTCTTGATGGATTCTGTCACCTGAATTGAAATGAGAATCACATCAGAATCAACTTCAGAATCACTTGTGGGCAAGTGCTTTGACTTCCCCTAATATTTACGCTTACAATTCATGGCGCCTCCCATTTGTCTGGTCCGAGCACTCAACACAAGCGCTTCATGGCACATTTGAGTTGTGGTCATGGAAGGCAAGGAGATCTTGCTCCCATCTTCCATGAGCTTAAATACAGTGCTACACATGCATCGCCTGCTCCTACACACTGCCGTGGAACGACTCTGTGTAGGTCACCCTATGCATCAGCCAATCATGGCTCCCTGCACTGCTGCGTGGTTGCCCACATTTGATGCATATCTGCCTCTCAATCTCGGTCACATCAATGGCAAGCACTGAGCAGCCATGTTGCACATCTGCTCCATGTTCCTCCTTCGTAACCCTGCTCCTCGGAATCGGATAAGGGGACTAATGTGCACGCACGCCTCATGATGCTGCAACTCACTCATCCGTCTGACTCGCCCTCTGCCTATGGCCCGCACCGAAAGAAAGACACTGTGACCTTCAACATGCCCTGTGAAACGATGCCTGCCACCACACACATGCACTAAAGGTTTGGACAGAGATCACGCATCTTGAATTTATATGGAGACATGGATGCTAACAGTAGTCAAGTTACATTTTGTACTTTCTTAACCATTGTTGACGCTACAAATGGATAGATTTCTCTTTGTTTAAATGATACAATTATTCTTTGTCATTGTCCTCATCTATTGGTGCCCTCATACATTGCAGTATTAGCAGATATTCCTTGGGAGGCCGGACAGTTATAGCTCCTTATAAGTCCTTACATCCTGGTTGTAAGTTAGATATAACTCTTCTGTAATCCATCTATAAGCTGGCTATAAGCCTGTAACCTTTCGTAACCCCTTATAACCCTCCAGGCCCTTTTGCAACAGCTGGCAGGCAGGCAGGCTGGTCACAAGCCTACCTCTCTATATTTTATGCAGTCTGGGTGCTGCTATCATTCCTCAAAGGTCATATACCACCGCAAATGTTCAAAAAGGACTGAGGCGATTTTCCTGGATTTTATAGCTCAATACGTATCTGCCGATCATAAAAAAGGGTGCAAAAAGGGCGCAAAAAGGCCAACCGTGAACAACCCTGTTGATCACAACCTCATTCAGTTAAAGAAGGCCCTCCGGCCCTCTCTGACAGTTGCCCCTTCGATCTGCCGTGCAAGCAGAAGATCGAGGACTAATTTTGCTGTTGGCTCCCAGGGCTCATCAACCCGGATGGGGTATAAACAGCCCGCGTTGATTAGCGCTCGCCAAGACAAAGAATTGACGCCCAGTCTTCCCACATCCCAACAGCCATGCATCCATCCGGCAGACGTGCATCCTCCCCTGGACCAGGGCCCTCCAACCTCTCAGGAGCTTCGTCTCCCCCAACCACATCCAATCCCGAGCCTGCGTTGGCGGATGCTGATGCTAGTCCTTCACTGTCAAGCTCTTGGCACTCGTCGTGGGCCCACGCTAGACCCCGCCGAGGAGGCTCTCAGAGGAACAGCAGTCCTTCGAGATTCGAAGTTGATTTGGATCGCACTCGTCGAGTTGAGCGCACTACTTGATGCCGGGGGTCGTTTCGTTTACACAGGTTGTAGAAAGTTACCAAAGCACTGGGCTTAATATTACAAGTTGCTGGCGACAACGTTCTCCCAATTGCGGCAGAGGCTTTGTCTGTCGTTCCCATCCCCGCTCTTGCGCCAGCTGCAAAGATCTTGGACAGCATATGGAAAGCCGTCAGCGCGGTAAAGGTGTGCACACCGTATATTTTTGGCCATTCCGTGTTATGTATCAGCTGCAGACGAATCGCACCGCATGCCTTCGCCTAACCGACCGCTGCGCGAGCCTCTTGATTTCTATTCAAGAGGAAGTTGCAAGATCTGGCGATGGAGTCGCTGATGAGCTGAAGGCGCCTTTAGAGAAGCTTGAACAGTAAGTCCCGCTACAGTCTCAATATGCTATAAATTCACATGAGTGCTTCTCAGGAGCTTCTCGGATATCGACAGATTTTTCCAGGACCAGGCGGAGTGGTCCTTTATACACCTATATCTCAAAAGGGACGACATACTTCGCGACATCGTCCGGTACAACGAATCGGTCAACGATTGTATAACCCTCTTCCACATGGGTGTAAACCTCCGGAACGTAAGTTCGCGCTCCATTCTTTCTTGCCTCCCCACCATAATGCTTTGGATTTTCAGATGGCCTTTGCAAAGCGGATTCTGGAACAACTTGTCACTCCCCAACAAGTATCCCTACTTTTTGCGCAAGACGAGACGAATCCCCCCTCTCCTCTCCAGATTGACGAGGCAGATTCGGAGGATCTCCATCTCACCAACTTTCCTGCTGATGGTAGTCCGGAGACACTGCAAGGCGGCGACGACCTATCGAGTCTGAGCGATAAACTTCTTCACATGCAGCAGATCGAGAACGAAGCCGACCGGGCGCGCGATATCAACGAACTTCGACATGTCCTGCGCTCGGCCTTGAATGCGCCGGACAACCGCACAGTCACCCGCATACTCCAGATTCCAAGTCCAGATATGCCTGCGCCGACCTTGAAGACGGCGCTGCTTCGCGAGCTAGAGCGGCAGCAGCATGAGCTGCCGACGTCCCCGGGCGGCTCCTCGCCCTCTCCACGGATCCGTACGTTGACATGGCCCGTGGATGGAATTCCAGCACGACAGGTTGCCCTCTTGGACAGGCAGTTTGTGGAGGTCGCATTGGAGGCACTTAAAAGAGCCACACAAAATGATCCATCCACCAGCCCTCCCGTGGTCATTGGGTCTTTTCAACGGGCTCGCACCGATATCCAGGTCGAACCGCCATGTCAGTGTCTTCCCAATCCAACGGATTATCTCTGAGGCTTGGCAAAAATAGCAACAAGTAATTCTTCGGCGAGTGCGCTCTGGTCTGGGGGAACGGAAATCACGACCCCACTTTCGACAGACAATACCGGTCTTCTGATGCGCAGCGATCCCTACGCCGACTCCAGCATGCCTGATGACCGGCCAATCGATCCACTGAAAGCCGCAACCGAGATACGTTACAGAATGTCCCTCTCGCATGCATTCGAACATCTCAGTGGTGAGTGTTAAATTCTTAACCGTCGTGCCTGTTTGACTCTGAGGCACTTATTTCATTAGTGACTTTACCCCTCTGGACACCAAGTCTCGTCGAGTTAGGTGCAGTTGGCTACCTCGCGAAACCCACCGGCGCGTTCCGGACGCTCTTCAACTGCCGCAACCCAGCTGCAACGTCCAATGGTCGCATGTCAGGAATTTCTGCACTCCCTATTGTCCCGGCCGTGATCCAGAAACACAACCAGTCAGACCGGGGTCTACAAACAAGGGGCATTAAATTCATCGACAAACTCAAACCTGGGCCATCCCCCGTCGTCAAACGCACCTACGCTATTTCGGCCCTTGGTGAGACCGCACATCTGATCGCAGAGAAAGCCGAGCACCAATATTTCGAGCACCTCGATGTACTGAAGAAGTGGTTCCGAGGGAACGTGCAGGCTATTGTGGAGAAGTATCATCCAGAATGCTTGAGGGAAGAGCTCTTCTTAGGTACGCGAGGGTCTGGCCGTGATGGCGTACAGTGCAATTCCTGACATGCACTGTTAGTGGTTGGAACATTGAACGCGCGAGATTACGCCCTATTGGTGAATCATGGAAGCGACAACCCGGAGGAAGTAAGTGTACTTACTTCCAAATGTACATGAAGCTCACTGCTGCATGGAATAGTCTTTCGAGACTCAGTTCCATGTCCTCTCCTCACGACGGCCGGGGCAAGCGTGGGGCTATTTCAAGCCATTCCCAATGGGGGGGACTGATGAGATGATGCAGAGGATATGCAAGATCTCCGATATCGGATCCAGTCGGAGCACAGTCCTTCTCTCCAGGCTTCGTTTCCGGCCAGACGAGCTGGACCCAACGACACATTGATTTTTTCATTCAATTTATTTTCTGTCATATCTGTGCTTTGGACGTTTCTCTTCTAGGAATAGCACTTCACGGAATACACAACCTGGCTCAGCGGATAACAGTGTGATACGGATTCCAAGGCCAAGGCCAAGGATGATTAGAAGCAAACCCTGCGGAATTTTTTGAAAGCTCAGGAGTCGAGAATGGGTTGGCTCCGAGTGGGCGGCCCCCAAATCCGGGAGAAAACACCTTCTCGAACATGATTAATATTGATTAATATTTATCTAGTAGACTAGTCGCGAAGGAATACGCTTCTGAAGTCGGCAAGTATTCTTTTTTAAAATCTCTTTCGTTCGCCAAGAGTGGGTGACTTCCCATAAGAATAGATACTTTTTTCAGAATATATTTGCATTTCCGGCAGCGATGCCGAGGCACCTGTCAGGACCCCATCGGACTTGGATCTCGGATTTTCCAGTTTCGACCCTCATCTAAACCTTAATTTACTTTAGTCTGTACTGTACGTCCCTGTAGTGAAGCAACACCAAACTCACCGTGACATTTCCGTTGCACTTTTTTCAGGCAACGACGAGCATCGTGACAGTGACTGTTGCTAAAAAATGCAACGGCCACTATTATTTTCTCCTGTTTTTCAATGTGTTAAGGAACTTTTTCAGATACATTCAATGCACCAATCGCCCAAATTCTTCATTCCCTTTGATACTGAGGCTGTTCTGAGCCCAACAGAAAATTTTTATGATGTTTGCCTGGATGTCACGGTAATTTTGAGGCAACAGACCCCATCATGACCGTGACCCGCCGCAAATTTTGGAATGCAACGACCCCCACTGTGACCGTGACCGTTGCTTCAATACAGGGACATACAGTAGGGGGTTCCCGACCCCCGTTCCAGATTATATTCATGTTGAATAAACGGATTTGGAAGCTGCCGCGACGTGTTTGACGGGACAGCGTGGGCATCATCGCGTTCTCTCGTGAACAAGCAACTGAGCAGGGCCCTCCACTGTGCTCCTTCATTGTATTCAATCCCGAGTCACAGAGCCGAAGATTTTCTGGGATGCGGGAACCAAAAGACGTTCGGAAACGCGTTGAAACACGTCACAATCGCGTTCCGAAACGCGCCGGAATAGCATCAGACATCTTGTATGGCGACAATGTGTTCTCTTGAGCAAGAACGGGTGGAAGGAAGAAAGCTGAATGGGCAAACAGAGATATGATTGCATTAGAATGGATATTGTAGCCCCTGAAATTATATTGCTTATGGGAACCAACGCAATTAGATTTCGGCACTAAACCTTAGATGCCGACATCGTTGGCACCCCTTGGATATTCAGCGGAAAATATTTAGTCCTATGGGAAGTCAACCAGTCCGGAAAGCCAGAATTTGTGAAGAATTACCGAGTCCCATTCCTTCAAATGATAGAGTAGAGGGACCGAAAAGTATGTTGAAGATTTTACTCACGCCAGACTGAAATACTCAGCAGTCTGATTAACGGCCTTTGTACGAGTGGCCCTACGACAATAAAATGTTCAGTTCCTCTTGGGAGGGCATTAAACCATTACGGTCTATATTATACCAACGGAGCAATTCTTGAGTCAGCTTGTCATTTTGGCGCGTTACGTAAATTGGAATTGAATGTATCATGAAACCGGAAGTGTCACTTTGAACAGCAAAGGTCGTTTTTTTTTTTTTTTCAAAGGAAAATAAAAGAAGGAAAAAAGTGAATGAACCACAGATTACGGAAGGCCACTGCGCATCGTGATCCTACACGGTCACCCACCGAAGTGGTGAGAAGCATGCCCGAGCCCGGGACCTTTGAACCACCACCAAGGGATTCGAACCCCCAACCTCCCACTTGCGTGCTATTTTTGAAAGTGGTCAGTTCAGGGATAATTCTATTGAGAAACCCCGGTTACAGGCAGAAACCCTCCGACTCGGAAAGGGATTCTGGCCTGCAGGCAGTCCCTCGGAGGTACACTGTCTTCTTCCGCTGAGCTACAAACGCTTAACGCAAAAAATTATTAAACAGCTGGAAAAGGAGATCCTTCCTTTCATAGCAGAGCACGAAGGTCTGAAGTTGGCGCCTGCTTATGAGGCGAGTGAATAGCATTTCCAGTCGTTTTTGTAGCGTCGTAATGGGAGTTGGAACTGCGCTGACCTTATGTAACTTCTTTTTATTTGTGCCTCGGGGTCCACCATGGATGTCACCAAAACGCCGAATTTACAGGTCCAGAAATGTGGCCCCTTCACCCCAAGCAACGGCAGAAGCACAAGGAGTGCGATGTGAGGGCGGCCTGTGGAATGTTGTGGCGGAAAATCTCGAATTGCCTCCTGGACTTGAGCTTGGTTCTTCTTTGTATCCACTTGTATATTTTCTTTACCTTCATTTATTGATCTAACTAGCGAGGAAACCGGATGTGTTTCCAACCGCACGTACAGCCACATGTTCGACTTCATATTTTGGCACGAACTTGATTAGGCTTCTGCACCGCTCAAAATCCTCAGACCCCGTCTGGGTTATTCCGAATTATTAACATACGTACGCCGGGGACTGATTTAAGCGTAAGCCGAGGATGGCTATGTTAGAAGTCGTACACAGAAGTCGAGTGGCGTTGGGACGCGCGCGATGAAAGACAAAGACAAGATTGATTAATGATGTGACATAACGGGTAACAATCTAATATAAGCGGGTCTCGGCTCGAACTCCAACAGGCTATGAAGCGCAGCACCAGATTTTGTCTTGGCCGCAATTAGTTTTGAAACGAGAAGCGAATGGAATGAAAAGGTCGCAGTATAAATTTTGTTGGTCAGACCAATTGGATAACCTTTGAGGCTCGAAAGTGTGCTAGACCGGGAGGCAAAAAAATGCAATAGAATGTGCGGGGCAAGCGCCTTCTCGTATCTGAGTATTCACTGATGGCAACTACTGGATAAGGCTTATCACGCGCCTGAAGAGGTGGCTGGTTTTTTTTTTTTTTTTTCGTCCTTTTAGCATTCTGCAAGGGCTCTAAAGCTGAAAGGTGAAGAATTATTAGGTCTGAAGAATCACTGACTCCCATTCCTTCAAATCATTGATTAGCGGGACCGGGAAGCCGGACTGAATGCAAAGGAAGGGTTTCCTTTGACAATGAAATTCCATACCTCCTTCTTCTTCAGATGTCTGGCCTTGCAACCGCTAATGGATGCAGGAATCAGGCTCAGATCCTGAGGAGCGACAACGAGAAGTCGGGGTCCGCCTCAGATGAGACGAGCTTGTCCAACGATAGTGTAGCTTTCTCCGAGTCCGCGTAGAATGGGGTCGGGAGTTCAAAGAGGCGTAGGGAGCTGCTGGGCGCGGAAGAGCACATCAAATGCTCCGTCGCGGGATCGCGGAGACCAGAAATAATCGGTGGAAATTAACGTCTTTGCCGCTTCCAACAGATGTACGGGGCATAAGAAGTTCTTTTGGAACTGGGGTCGCAGGTCTCTCCAACGTGACGGAAGCTATCCCCTCCGAGTGCGACGAAGGAGGTGAGTGTAACACGGGCCAGGGCAGTTAGGTGGCCAGACATGTGCTATGAGTTGAGATCAGGTCCAATATTATTTGGAAATCGGGACGGAAGATCACTTATACCAGGTGTGTCCAAGAGATAGAAACTTCCATCGCCGAAATGGTCCACGGCTTTCAGGCCGCTGAAGGTTAGTGTAGCGTTGGCAAAATCTGGTGATCTTGTGGCCACTGAAGATGGTGCAATGTAAGCATTGTCGCCTCAAGGGGATTGTACAGAAACTCACGCGAAGTCACTTGCTTCTTGTCCTGCTCAAAATGAAAGAGGCCGGCAGCGCTGGGGGTAAGGTTGGAGGTATCTTTTCAACATAAGACCCTTGTGTGATTTCTTATGCTCGACAAGGAGTACACAGTAAATGTCGTAGATTCGTGTCCGGGAAGTACGGGCAGCATGAAAGCCTGAGATGCATTCACGATGGTGGCGTTTTGCACTGGATACATTGACGTCGACAGTCGATGTGGAGGCTGGAAGGCCAAAGTCGTGATACGAAGCGTACACTTCGCCGGCGAGGAAACCAGGGAGGAGAAGTGCATGATACAATTAGTTCTCGCGATGAACACTTTCCTTGGCCAGTTTTTTAAAACTAGATTTATAGTGCTGAAGCAGCAACCTGATTCCAAACATTAGCGAGCAATTAGTCCTTGCCTTATAAAGTAGCTTTTTGGTCTGAGCGAGCGTCTGAGTCTTCAAAAGCATAAAACACATGCATGTCATGGATATCATCACTCTTGCAACTCAACGATCATGTGTCTCTCTGTTTCATCTATTTGATATCCCATTTCAAACTCATTTATTTGATATCTCTACTATTTCAACTTGCTATTTCAATAATCCTCACTCCATTGGTTACATATTTCATACATTTATCAATTCTACATTCCCTTAGTTACATTCTGTGTATATAAACCACGGGTACTGGTCAAATTACACACTTTACTCATCTATCACTTCTCTGCAATTCGCTCTCTGCGTCAGCCTTATAAAGCTTCGCGCTGTCCATCAAAGATACAGGTAAAAGCCTCACACTTACCTTTTATCAAGAACTACTGCCTTCAGGATATTGAATGGCATACTACCTGTTCAGCTTGAAGGTTCACACATTATTCGGGAACTTGTATATTGGGTTCAGTGAACACAAAACCTACGCTATTCCTCACAATGCACCGCCAGGCGGCCAGTGATCATATGATCTTGCACTCGCTGAGCCACGGCGCAGTACTTACGCAAGTGAACGCGTGAGGTTTAAGTGGGTTGTAGTGCATGTAATTTTGAATGCGCGAAGCTTCAAGGACGACGAAACCTTTTGGTAGCGAGGTTGCAAAAGAGCGCACTAACATCGGGAGTGATCCGTGCAGTCAATTGTTGTGGTAAAACCCTGGAATCTGTATTCGCAGGACGGTGGTGCTGTCAATCCACGCAAAATTAAAGACTATCATTCTCTTCTCCGCTGCAAAAAGAGACGGATGCACAGATTCACATACATACAGACCATCAATTCAACCCTAAAAGGCGAGAATACGGTTAGCCTCCCCAAACAATTTACTGCCATCTTCCGCAGTTTCAAACTTCTCGAATCCGACCGCGCATCGACCGCCGGGATGCACATCTTCGACTGTTGCGCGCCCGACGAACGTCGACTCGCCTGGTCCGCCGGGGAAGTCACTGACAAGGACAGGTGTAAACCACGAAAAGTTCAAACATCCGAGCAAAGGTATGTATACGCACGGAGCAGGGAATCCCGCGAGGAAATTGCTGCGCTGGTCGCGGAGATATTGGGCACTGCGAAACAGTGAGATGAACACGATGATCATATGCAGAAGTATATGTCACTCACTTTCCCAACGTGAGCGGCACGGCGGGAATATACATGACCGACGAGTCTTCTTTCCCGCCGCGATATCCCTCCACGGCATGGATCATATCGCAGTGCCCTGAAATTCACAAAATAAGTCGCGGCGCATTACCACCAGCAGAGTTAGTTGAAGTTGCTCATACAATAAACCTGATCGCCCGGCTCAACTCGTGGCATCGACACCATCGTCTTGTCGAGCCGGAGGTGCGGGTGCGTCGCCTCGTTCAATTCCAACCCGGTACCCAGACCGCAGCCGGAGAACCCGGTCCCATCGAGATCGAGCTCGTTCCAGTCTTCCCATTTCAGGGACGGAGAGGCCGGGTCGCGCGCACGGAAGAATGGGCGCAGCATCCAGTATGCAGTCGCGAGAGAAAGCATGGGTAGGACGCGGAGAGTGCCTTCGCCCGGACCTGTCGATGACATCGCGGTCCAGCCCTGCCATGGGCGGAAGATCGAACATTGGCTCCTGCGTGTATAATGGTAAGTCGATTCAGAAGGGAGACATCAAGGAAAATGCGTTTGCTTACGGAGCGCTGTACAAATCCTGGATCGCATGAACACGAGGTGCGGCGTCATACGGGTCGTGCGCTTTCCACCCGCTCCCGCCCGCGAGGATGTTGTGGAAGCAGCTGCGATACGTGGGGTCTTCCCAGCGCTCGATAGACCCACCGTCGACGTGCGGGCCCAGAGCGAACTTGGCGTCACCCGCAAACCGAATCCGCAGGCGGTCAAAGTAGGAGATGGGGGTGTCGAGACGTACTTCGCCGGAACGGTCATGCCAGAGGGAGAGCAGTACGCGCTGGGTCTCAAGGATGTTGGGGTGCGTCCGTGCGCGAATTTGGCTTTGAGTGTTGTACAATTCGAACACCTGAATGTTATCCGCGGGGAAACCTGTATAGGGAATAACTTGGGAAAAGCTGAGGCCCGACTTATAATTGACTCGCCTTTCACCTGACCCGGATTAGCCGCGACATACTTCTGTATATCTTGCTTCCAGGAAATTGCTTCCTGTAAACTGCATTCATAGACGTTCACATAGAGGATTGCGGAACGCACCTCCTTGGAGACAGCACCTTTGACGACGACACATCCAGCGTCGCGGATACTGGCAATTTCCTCTGGGGATAGCCCTCTGCGAATGTGTTTCATAGGAATTTGAGGAATTATCTGAGCAGATCGATCAGTCAACAATATAAACTTGTACGGCCGAACAGCTGCTCACCGCTTGGCCTTGCTCGGCAATGCGCGCGGTCTCCACTTCGAGCGCCTCAAGGACTTCCTTCCAGCTCTGAGCGAGCCCATCATTCCACATCGCGCGCTTCATTTCAGCAAAGCGAGGAGGAAAGACATTTGCAGGGTCATCTGGACGAAGCGAGGTGAATACTGCGGAGATATCGCCTTCAACTTTCTGGGCCCGCGGGGAGGCTGGAGATGAAGCCATCACCGTTCGGTATAGGTTCCTTCCAACTTGCAAGCCGTGTCGTTGAGCGAAGCGAAGTGGGCCAGCGGTTATGAGCATCGCAGGTTAACCTATAAGTGACAAGGATAATGGAAGGCGGGGTATCGGACCGCAAACCACGCGGCACCGAAGCAACCTCGCCGATCTCCACGCATGATTCGGAGGGAAGAACTGTGCTCCGGTGCCCAAGCCAGCGACTACAGGCGGCGACTGAAAAGTCCAAGTCGACGTTTGGTCGACGTGGGTGCTTTGAATGCGAGTGCAAGATTGAACTTGCCACTTGGATTTTCAACGTCGTTCAAATGGCTGTACTTACGAGAATTAAACGCAAACGATTGCTACCAGCCCTGAGTTGCTCCTCCGAAGTCGGGGAAACGGAAAACGAGGTGGTGCATGTGAAAGGAGGCCTGGGTCACGAGCCTCGTGAGTCGTGACCCAGGCCGTCAGGCACGCCGGAACTGGCCGGAAGTCCTTTCTGCTCATGCCTCGACCTCGACCACCCTTTCTTGAAGTCTTGGCACTCGTTCGCTGAGGTTTGTCCATCTGCATGTCTCTAGACAGCTCTCTGGACCTGGAGATCTTCATGAAACTCTGTAATTAAAATACCCCAGCCGTCCTGAAATTCTGATACTCCGAGATAAGTGCTCAATCTGACTCAACCCGCCCTACAAATTTCTAGGAGCGAACTGGGGGCGTTTACTTTCGTACATCATGGTACGGCTACGGGGTCAAATGCGAGGAAAAAGCCCGTGTACGCTATTCGGTTGGCAAACTGAATGGCGACTGTAAGCTTGAGTTTACGTCCCGTTCATCATGCAGTAAGTTCCTGTCGAATCTGGATGCATTGCCAGGGCTGACACCGACGCGCGCTTTAGACCCATAAGCCTCCTGGCGAGCAGCTATCACCACACTGTGACGATCCTCTTCATCGTATGTGCGGTAGCCTATGTCATATTCGCGCCGTGGTCGGGATCCCAGTCCCGCGCCAGCGAGAGGCTGTCTGCTGCGTTCTCCCGCTTCCAAGCAAAGCCGTCGCGGCTGATTGAGATTCTGTACCTCGTCGTGGCAGTATCCTCTGAGGAGGCGAAAAAGTCATCGAGTACTCGCACGCGACATGCGCTACGAGCTTTATTTCTGTGTATCGACGGCAACAATTGCACGAAAAATCAAGAAAAAGGTATTTCGGATTTCAGGGGTTCGAGGGATTCATTCTGGCCAATTTCCACGTCGTCGAACGATTATTATGGACAGTATGTGCTTTACCACGAATATGATCGGGCATATAGGTGGCGAGGAAATATGGCATGTATCCGACTTCGCTGTAAGACATCTTCGTTAACACCGTATTGACCTAGGGCCAACTCAGTCGTTCGTTTCTGTTCTTGGGTCGAGGTTGAATATCGATTGGGCTGACTTCACCTCAGATGCTTGCGATGAAGAACCTCGGCTGCACTGTTCTCTTCGCGGAACACCTGGTGGAGGCTGCTCAGCTGTATCGCATGATTGCCAACCTGGTCCGAATGGTCATCGTCAACGACTGGCACGTGTTCGACTGTTGGAAAGACACCGCTCGATGTCGCCAGAGCGGGCAGAACCCCGCTGGAATTCTCACTCATAAGGTAGAATGACTCGCCTTGCCAATTTCTTTGTCCCAATCGCGCATCCTCCCGATATTCTCATTTCATTTCTGGGTACTGCCTTGTTGCATCTGCTGCGTCTTTGACGTTGTCCGATCTTTAGTCAACCAGCCGTTCCCTAACAACCCTCTTGGCCCGAAATAGACACTCCCGAACCGTACGCCCTTGAAAAGGGCAACTACATGAACATCACATACTTCTGATACTTTATCGAAAGCGCCTGCGCCCTCATCCCCTTCGTTCCCGTTGCATCGCGCCCGAACCAAGCCTGGATCCTCGCGGAACTGCTCTCGTATCTCGCTCCAAAAAGAGACTCCGGCGTGGTCCACGGGCGATTACAACGTGGCGGCAAACCGCACAGATGTGCAGTACGCTCTAGGTGCCGGGCTCATCCACGGCGGAACGGGTTCGGAGCCCCGCACGACTTGCAGCTGCCCACGGAGTATACCAATTATAGGCTAATGGAGAAGGCGGAGTTCATGTGGCGACTTGCGCAGAGCGGGGTGTTGATTGCGATTGGGAACCCGATTGTGTGGGTTTCACTGTTGCAAATGCTTTTGCTTGTTCCGGTTGATTCGATACGGCTGCAGCTCGCCAACGCCATGGGACGTGCTTTACCTGGGCGTCCCTTTCAATAATCCCTTGGATGGGTGGGACGAAAATAATCCCGAGGATTCTACGAAATGGCACGGTGTGTGTCCATCTGTGTTAAATAAAAATCTGACTGACTGCCGGAAATTATTTTCCAAAAGGCCAGCACGCGTTTGTGTCCGTGTTTAAACCGTATGTCTATAATGTACGTGTACACCGATCTCTCGAAAAAACTATCCAAACCCATTGCCTCGAGATCCGTCGTGGCAACCATGCCGGTTTTTTTCAGGTAATGAAGGAGGCTGTAGCAAATCCTATAAGACGGTGCGTTGCCCTAGAGACTTGAGCCACTGCAAACAGTTTCGTGCCCGATCGGATGCGCATTTCCGAATCATGTGGGTGCGCTAAACCTTGTAACATCTAGATTGCAGGCGTATGTTCTTTTGGGTAGGTGTGGATTGAGTCTGGAGGCGAAAACACATTATACAGGAAAATCAACCATGCGAGGCGAAATAGCCAGGCGAGTTCAAGGTTGCATCGGCACTTCACTTCACGAGAAAATTCCATAATGCAATCCTGGCCGTGGCCCAGGGTAATAAATACATCTAATATCGCGAACTAGCTATCCTCAGACTACGTGGATTTGAGTGGAAGGCTGTTATGGCTCGTTTCAGGGTCAGAACGAACAACTTTCTCGAGGTCGATGTTAGCCGTAACGTCGGTGCCATTCGCATTCTCGATGCCCCACTTCCTGTCGACCTCGGTGTGTAACGGGAGGCGCTTCATGGCCAGGCTAACTAGCAAGCCGGCACCGGCGACGCCGATGAGAACCTGCCATACGACGCGCAGACTGTCTGCGAAGGCGACCTGGATCTGCGACTTGAGCGGCTCGGGGAGAGTTCGAATGAGAGGGATGATGGAGTATGCGATCGAGGTGCCCTGGGGGAACTGGACCGTGAAGGCAGGGGGAAGGCGTTTGCCCAGCTCGTTCTGGAGTACTGTACCACCAACGGTGACGGCGAGGATCTGCGAAATTTATCAGTGGGTTAAGTTGATTAATAAGGGAACGCGTGGAAACTGACGTTCGAAAAGTTACGGAAGAACGTGTACAGCGCAATCGCATGCGCGTTGGATTCCACTGGTAATGGTGCGAGAATTGGGAAGAAAACCGCCGCAGTCATCATGCCCAGCCCAACCCCCGGAATTATCTGAAGTCCGATAGCTTTGGCTCTCGAACTGTCGACATCGAGGGTGGTGAACAGACCGGTTCCAATGACGACAAGAGACCAGGAAAGCCATATCTGGGGGCGGTATTGGCGGGTCTTTGCGATGGAAAGGCCGACGAGGAGGGCGGACGGGGCAACGCTGAAAGCAAGGCCGAATATATCGACTCCAGAGGCTATTGGGGAGGCGTCCATGCATGCCTGGAAATACACGGGCATGTAATCTGATTTTGGAAAGGTTTATGAGTCCGTCAGTGTCAAGGAAGCAGCACTTACACAGGAGACAGATGAGAACGATGAATAGCGTGGAGGTTTGGATAAATCCACTGAGTGCCGTTCGAGTGGACAGAAGTCTCCGCGGCACCTGTTTAAGTCAATTAAACAGTCCATACTACCGAATATTTGGGCCACTCACAATGGGATCGGTTGCGACAGTAAACTCATACCACAAAAACACCACCAAGCCAACGCCTCCCAGAATAAGACTGGCCAAAATTCGAGCAGAGGACCACGCGTATTGAACACCACCCCATGTCAACCCGATCATAACTGAGGTAGTCGATGCGACAACCAGGATATTTCCGCTGAGTTAGAAGTAAGCAATATGGAAGGAGAAGAAACGGTTGAAATGCGAACACGAAATCAATTTTCTTGATCTTAGTCGCAAACGAGCCCGGTGGAGCCCGAAGGTTAAGAAAGAGAAAGACCAGCACCATAGTCAGGCCGCATATCGGGATATTTAAATCTATGCAAACGTCGGTGAAACTCTAAACCTGAGATAGAATTACTGACAGAAGATCCATCTCCACTGGCCATTTTGAGCGAGCGAGCCTCCTGTGAATACTTCAATATGCCAAACCAAGCGGGTCGTTGAATGACCTACCAACCACTGGGCCAATCCCATTGGCAACAGTGTAGCTTCTGTAATGACTGTCGGTTCAACTGGAGGTGAGGGATGGGCTCGTGACGCACATTGCAATAAGGCCATTGAACACTCCTCTTTCCTCCAGAGGGACGAGATCGGAGAGAATGATATGGCACAGAGAGGCCAGGCCTCCTGCACCTAATCCTTGGACGGCTATAAAATTCGGAAATCTACCGTGAAATTTTGAAATCGAATGATGTAATTGCTTACCTCTCCCAGCGATCAAGAAGTTCAAACTGGTGGCTGCTCCGCACACCGCGCTTCCAACGGCGAAGATTACAATGGAGATAGACATGAGTATCTTCCGTCCGAAAATCTGCGTCCATGTGAGCGACCTTGCCGTAGGAAATTAAGCAGATACTGACCTCAGCAAGGCTTCCACTAAGAGGCACAAAGGCCGTGGAGCACAGTGTGTACGCTGTGTGAAGGGCACGTCATTTTCCGGCGTCGCGGTGGAGGCGCGGGCAGTACCTGAGCCTATCCAGACAAATTGGGCTCCATGCAGGGTGTTGACGATAGTAGGGAGTGCCGTGGATACGACCGACTACGTTCAAATGCATTCGGCGATTCGTAAATCGATTTGAGAAGTCGGACCACTCACCAACTCTAGAGCGGTGATGAATTGAGACAGCATCACACACATGAAAATCATCCAGAATCGCCAGTCGCGTCGAGCCTGAGTAGCCTGGTCGGCCTCCATCGCTGTTACGCTCATGGTGGGTGCGGAGAGCGAGGTGACGGAAAGGGGAGAGAACGAGGCGCTCTACAGCCTCGAGGGCGTCTCCGGCTGATCTCCTTGGGTGCTGCGTCTGCGGGTTCTTGATGAACATCGTGATGTTCCTTCAACACAATTCAACCCGTGGGGCGGTGTCTTCGTAATCCTAAGATCATTAGAGCGCACGAATGAAATGGAACGGCGGAAAGGTTGCGGAAAGGGAAGCAACGCACCGCGCAGAAGCGTGCCGTGAGTTTCATCATCTGATATCACCGCGTCTAGACTGTTTAACGGTCTTTCCCACGGTAATCCTAGTCTTGTACCCGGACCGGGCGTCTGCCGTTATTGCAACGAACTGGTTCGGATAGCATGCGACCCTGTTCATCCCGTCACACGGTGATCATGCAGCGGTGATCGACTACAACCCAGTTCGGCGCTCCTCGACGGAATGCTCATTTCAACTTGATCCCCTCTCTTTCTTCATTCGCTTTTGCGCTCTGACTTTGACTCCATGGCCCTTCACTCAGCCACTCATCCCTTCACTCCGGCTCTGAATATCGAACCCTTTGTTCTGGACAGCCCACCAACCCCGAGCGGTAAACCCCTCCGTGTTGCGGCAAAACGCTATCGCTCTCTGGGCAAAATTCCGCAGGATGGAATAACTCTCCTTCTGTTCCATGGCCTCGGGCAACGTAAGACTTCCCTGTTACCCGAAGTCTGTCGTCGCTAAGGGATAGTTCAGATAAGGAGCAATGGGAACCGGCGCTCGAGAAACTTTTCACTCTGCACTCTGAAAGGTCGAATCTTCCTCGAATCAGGGAGGCATGGGCTCTGGACTGGCAGAGCCACGGTGAAGCTGCTGTTCTCAACGAGGATGCCTTGAAAGATGATCCAAAATCTGCGCGTGCGTTTCCAGGGCTTCAGCCGGTTTCCATCGTTCATCCCATTGACAGCTCTCGATCTGTGGGCCTCTGCCATTGCTGGGTTTTTGAAGTCTGATCTCGTCGCTGGCCACCGATTGGTCGGCGTCGGATACTCATCTGGAACTGTCGGACTGTGAGTTGGGTGATCATCGACGTGGTTCAGTATTAACCATGAAGCGGCAGCATGCTCTCGACCCGTCATTTTGATAAATGCCCCCTACAACAGCATTATCATGGTGGAGCCCTCCATGATGGACGAGGAGACATGGAATACCTCTCACGAGGAAATCCAACCGTTCTTTGACATGTATGCTAATGCTGTTAAGCATCGACGCGATATTTGGGCCAGCAAGGAGGCTGCGCTCAAGTACTTTCTGGGGGAGATTCCCGTGGAACTCATGGGATCCACGGATAGTTGCGGTATTTTCGGTGAGTGCTATATTCTTCTAACGTCGAATGAAGTAATAAATGTTGGCCAGGAACATGCGTTGAAGCGTTCAAAGGACAAAGATGGCAACGCCTGTGTTGTCGGTAAATGTCCCGCGATTCACGAGGCCTCGGCCTTTCAAGTTAACCTCAAGAATACCTGGGACGCGGTAGAACAGCTTTCGAAACTCTCGCAACTGGTTCCCATTCATGTGGTCTATGGCGAGAACGTGGATCTCATGTAAGTGATTCATATGGCACTGTCGCAAAACAGACCTCATTTTGCCTTTGTAGGCCCCAAGTCATCCATGACTGTGTGATAAAACGAATAGGAACCGCCGCTTCCATTACCACTGTCCCGGACGTTGGCCACACGGTAATTGTGTTCATAGATACTTGTGATTTTTTCCGTTCTAAAGAGTGCGCAGATTATGCAAGAGCGACCTGATGTCGTGGCGACAACAATTTCGGAAATCTTGAATCACGTAGGTTCACCTCGATTCCGAAGCTTATTGTAACATTATTGGTGCTACTTAGAATCAGGATTAGAATTGCCGGTCCACGTTGTGTATACGAGAAACTTATTATATCGTTGTGAACTTTATCTTCATGAACCTCGTGCACCACTTTCCAATTAAAGATTACCCCACAATTGGACACTTTCGAGACACGATGCACGAGTGAAAGGGATCAAAGAGACAGACATAACTGATAGATAGTAACGTTCCGCGTGCCATCGTGTGTTGAATAAGTCGGTATCTGTCGGGCGTTGAAGGGCGTTGAGCGCATCAGAATGAATCACATGTTATTAGTGCAAGAGGTCCACTTGGGGATGACATTGCTTCCGTTTTCACGCGCGTTTTTTCAATTTTAGCGTCGCGATGGCTGTGTGCATCTACAACATGTCAAATCTCGGCCAAAAGGACCGGCGGACCCTGGTGGACCACCAAACTCGAATCTGCCCCGTATCAACTTTCTCAACGTGAGCGAGATTCGAGCAAGTCAGAGCAATTTGTTCAAACTTACAGCGATATTTGATCTGTGGATCATTTGCTCCCTCTTAACTCTTGTGTATGTAACGCAAGTCGAACTGCGGTGCCATCTCCAAAGCACCGGTTCAGCGGTATTTATAATCCGCCTTCTATTATCCTTGATCAAGTAACACCGAGGAGATCGGACCTGCCTTCGGACAATCAGGATATGATCCCGAGGTGGGAAAACCCCCAAATCGTGGGGCACAAATCTGGGAAAAAGCGAACCGTCGGCTTAGGACCGAGGCATTTTTGATTTGCATTCAATGGTGCATGCGGTGGCTTTGATTTGATTTGATGTGATGCAACTGAGTTAAGCGGTGAAGTTGTTAGAGCTGTTGGACGACTGGAGTCTCGGTGCATCGATAGGTGATCGACCTAGAGGTGAAGCGCGCCGTCTGTGAACGGTAATGCGCTTATCGGCTAGCCGGAACATAGAGTTCTAGTTATGTGCGTCAGAATACTTAGCAAATCATTCTCCGTGGAAAAGGCGAGGAGAAAGTGCCGCGACCGCGCTCTGATCGTGACGACATGATCTGCAGCAGATCTTTTAGTGATAGCAATGGGATGACCACTCCTTGAGACCACCACAAAGTGCCTTCGGGTCTCAATTCCAGTTGTTTCAGTTCGATGGCATCAGCATACCAAATCATGTTCAAGATCATAGGAGCACGTTCGCAAAGAGTACCCTAGATTTACGGATGATGATCATTTTTGGGAGTTGCCCACTAGAAAAAAATGAAGAGCTTCCATTATGGGATACAATAAATTGTCTTCACAGTGGCGCTTGACATACAATCATCATGAGGTGGACGTGCTGCGATGTGCAAATGATTCAGTGAAGAACTTCCGGAACCAACGTGCCTAACAGATTCCCATCAACGCTATCATGATGGAGCCGATAATTCCCACGGTTCGAAACCGTTACCTGACCTTGCCCGACTCTCACGGAATGTATTCAGATGTATTCCAGGAGATAGATGGCGTCTGTCCTGGCCTCGACTTCTTAACTGACTAATAAAGGTCACGTAAAAGACAGTCGCGTCGCGCGTACTGAATCTGACAGCCACGCGAAAGCCTACTACCATAGACCCCTGTGTGGACTTAGAAGTCAACGACATACATCTCCATCGCCCCCCCGTATTGCGACACGACAATGACTACTACTGCCAAATCACCGTGGAGCACCTACATGGTCAGCGTCTACATCGGTAGACGCGGTCCCCAACCCTTAGGCACCGTCGACTTTGAGGAAATCGAGGCCAAGGCGAAGGAGAAGCTCAAGGACTACCCAGGTATGAGATATTTATCTTGTTCATGGACTGTTGGTGGCTCAGACAGCGAGGGACCAGGGGCATTCATGTACGCTGGCGGAAGCGCAGGCACTAGTTCAACGTACCGCGCCAACCTCCGCGCGTTCGAGAAGTACCGGATCGTACCGCGTATGCTGGTGGACGCGACTACCCGCAACCTCGAAGTGTGTCCGAAATTCCATTTCCTCAGCAATCTCTAATTTTTGTATAGACCACGATTTTCGGGGTCAAACACCCGTCCCCAATACTCATTGGTCCCATCGGTACCCAAGCAATCTTCATGGAGGAGGCCGAGCTCGCCCCCGCACGGGCGGGAAAGAACCTCGGAATTCCCTTTATCATGAGTACTGCGGCCTCTCGCACCATCGAGGACGTCGCGGAGGCGAATGGCGATGGCCATCGTTGGTATCAGCTTTATTGGCCCGCCACACACGAGGTGCTGCTCTCCCTCCTTTCGCGCGCCAAAGCGAGCGGGTTTACCGCTCTCGTGGTAACTCTGGACACCATGCTGATGGGGTGGCGTCCTGGCGACCTCGAGAAGTCGTACGTTCCTTTCGCCCATGGCATTGGCGTCCAAGTTGGCACGTCCGACCCGGTGTTCATGGCGCGCCTGGGACGCGAGCCGATCACCAATAGCCGGCCCAAGTTTCCATATAATTCGAGAGAGATGGACCGTTTGTTTGTTACCGGCGACAAGGCAAATCTATTGTTTTTATTTATTGCAACATGCTGATAACTAGGATCCAGGACGTTAAAGATGCAGTGTATTTAGGAATGGAATGGCTGAAAGAGTGTAATAATGGCCAGTTCCATACTTGGGAAGAGTTGCGATTCATTCGGGAGCATTGGGAGGGCCCTCTGGTGCTCAAGGGTATCCAGAGCGTGCAGGATGCGGAGAAGTGCCTTGATTACGGTGTCGATGGTATCATCGTCTCCAACCACGGTGCGCGGCTCGGTTTTATTTCTTTTGCGCATGGTTGTATTGACTTTGCCGCAGGTGGCCGCCAGGTTGATGGTGCCATTCCGTCTCTATGCGCTCTTGCACGTATCATCCGTTCACCGACTGTGAAGGCAGCTCAGGATGCAGTAATTACTCCTTCCTTTGCCCCGAAATCCGCTCACTTGGCGTATCCAGGGAAAACTCACCATCCTGTTTGATAGTGGTATCCGCACGGGCCCTGATATCTTCAAGGCGCTGGCACTTGGAGCGCAGGCCGTCATATGTATGCAATATCCCGGCGTTCTGGTATTTATTTACTTACTTACACAATATTTCAGTGGGCCGACCCTGGCTCTACGGCGGCATTGTTGCTGGCCAAGAGGGTATTGAGCAGGTCCTGCGCCACACGCTCGCGGATCTGGACACAACGTTAGGGATCTCCGGTTTCAGCTCTCTTGACGAAATCCAAGGTAAAGCAGAAGATATCTTGGTCGAAATCGATCTCTAGCAATGATGTATGCGTAAA
The DNA here is from genome assembly GCA_014462655.1 of Mycena venus. Taxonomy (NCBI): domain Eukaryota; kingdom Fungi; phylum Basidiomycota; class Agaricomycetes; order Agaricales; family Mycenaceae; genus Glaucomycena; species Glaucomycena venus. The sequence goes on along the minus strand of JACAZI010000007.1, from coordinate 3,534,427 downwards.
TGTATTGCTAAACTTCATGTCATAAATTATTCACCATTCTTGATTCTTCTGAGTGAGCGCGGTTCCGAGTTGTATTGAATGATCTTGCCGACTTTTGCCCGACTTCAGGATCTACACGCCGGTATTGCACCCGCACTGGATCAAAGTGTTGTTGCCGCAAGCCACACACATCAATCCCTTTTCTCCTTTCGCCACACCCCTTCTTCCACCGCAGCCCACCGCCACATCCAACTATCGCAAGATTCATCTTCTGATTGTGATGACCTCTCTCAGACAGGCTGAGGCAGCGGCGCCAAAAGCCATGCGTCTCCTTTGATATGATCCCCGACACTGGCAAAGGGCGCCGATATTCGCGCGGCGAAGTACAGCAAGCCAGCGTTTTACTAGATCCATTTGACTTCACAGCAATGGCTGCAATACTCAGGCGAAGACGGCGTGTACATGGCCAGATACGGCCTATCCGGAAACGCTGCTCGCGGATATTCTTTTTCCGCCGGGATCACGTAACGCGGACTGTTTCAAGTCCTAGGCACGCGAGTTATTCTCCGGATCGCGTATCAAATCGTCCACATAATAACTTTTCTGGTAGAGATGTGCTGAGATGCGTCGCTTCCATCCGTATCAATTGTGGAGGACTTGCTGATCTGAGATCGGAGTGGGCATCGCCCACTCGTGGCAAAAAAAAAACATAAGATGTGTCTACAAAACACCCCCAAGTTTCCTTCACTTCAACCAACTTTGGGATGGAAAACTACTCGACCAAAACCGACTCCGATATTTCGATCTCCCGCCCAATCTCGAGGCGGGATGCCATACGCTCCCTACCAACAAGCCCCCTCTTTTCCGAAAAACCTTTCGAGGGATATCTAACCTATGATCAAAGGGTTCACCTCTCTGTAGCCCGCGCAAAGGCTATTGTAGAGGCGTACAGTACGTTCATATCATGCTTATGCGACTTAGGAATGACTTGTAGCAGATCTCTCCATTCACGACGTGGCCGCACTCACCCAGCCGTTTTGGGACCTTCATATCGATCGCGCAATGGCTATGGATACCGGTGCTGGGACTCTCGTGACCATCCAAGTAAATCTCGCTGCGGGCACTCTCGTCAAATACTTGAAGCAACCGACCATCAAACGGCTGGTCGACGACATCCTCGCGTTTAACGTGCTGTGCGTTTTTTGTTTTGAACCTTGAGTGGGTGCTGAATACTTCTAGTGCGCATTATTGTTTAACCGAGGTCGCTCATGGACTTGACGCGATAAACATCGAGACAACTGCCACGGCCCTTCCTGGTGGTGGGTTCGAACTTCACACGCCGAATCCAGGCGCGTCAAAGTGAGTGACTTCTTTATGCTCTGGCAACGGAGCGATTTAATTAATTAATCAATAGAATCATGCCTCCGACCAGCCCCTGTGGCATGCCCGCCGTGGGAATTGTCTTTGCAAAGCTCATTGTCAAGGGCCACGATTTCGGTATCCGACCCTTTGTACTGCCTTTCAATGACGGCAAAAATATGATGCCAGGAATAACCGCCAAGTAATTTTTGCGTCCATGTTGCATTTCCTTTTCATTAACCACACGGTTGCAGACTTATGCCGCCGAGAGAAGGGGCCCCGCCTGTTTATCACTCAATTACATCCTTCAATCATGTCAAACTCCCTTCACACGCGCTCCTTGGGCCTCTTGGCTCGCGCGTGGAAGACAGAGCCCAAGTCCGGGCGAATCATATCAGCACGATTTGGCGCACGGCAGTCGGAGCGATCGCGCTTGGCGCGAGTGTGCTCCCTGCTATGGAACGCTCTGCCTACATTGCCGGGCGTTACAGTCAACGGCGTACCGTCGGGGTGCCCAATGGCCCCCGCATTCCGATCCTTACTTTCAGAACTCAACACGCGCCGATCCTGATCACGCTTGCTCAGACCTTTGTGGCGAAAGCGTTCCTCAAGGTTGCGCTTGCTAATTTCACGGATGAGAGCACCGACCTGCGCGTGCGACAGGCCTGGGCTACGATACTCAAGGCTACGCTCGTCGACCACTCGAAGACGGCAACGCTCGTTCTTTCTTCCCGCTGTGGTGCGCAAGGGCTCTTTGCACACAACGAGATTTGCTCTCAGCATGTGAGTCTTTTTTTGGCCGATAGTCAATTATTTTTGACAACTTGACAGCAATCAATTTTGGGACTCTCTATTGCAGAGGGTGACGTCCTGGGTTTATGTATCCGTGAGTACCCAACCCTGAATAATCTCAACATTTTTTGACTTTGACTGGCAGGGTTGGCGTCCGAATTGCTACAAGAGCGCTATCACGTTCCCAAATCCACCCACCCCTCCAGCCTCCTCGCGCGCCACGAGCTCGGTCTCTTCGCGGAAAACCAAGCCATCCTTCGGCAAACAGGCGGCCATCGCAGCGCCAACTTCAACAACCTCGTGCTCCCCAAGAGCGAGCTCATTGTGCGGGCAATCGGGCACCGCATGGCTTACGACGCCGCAGTGGACGCCAACCTCGACAAGACGATCACTGATTTGTATCTCGCGTCGACGGTGACACTCGACGCGGCGTGGTATGCAGAGCACGCGGATTTCGGTGGCGCGCGTCAGGACGCCGCTGTTAACGAGGCGGTCACCGCTGCTCTGCCCCTTCTAGACGAGTGGTTGGAGCGTACCGGCGCTGAGCCCTACTCGCAGGTGCCTATCCTGTCGGAAGGAAACTGGAAACGTTTCACGGATGGCTTGAGAGAGTATAAACTTTAGTTCAGAGTTCTAGACGCAGTCATGTATTTATTTTTATCTCCTGCATGTACATAGTAGAGATGGGCCCAAGGTTTTTCACTCACCCAAGGAAAGAAATCAAAAAAAAAAAATGAAACTGTCTGTGCTCGGCGATGGTCAAGCGAATCCGGGCTTGCACGGCCTCATGCTTGCAAATGTTCCATTCCGTGAATGCGATTTAATAGTTGAACCGTCGGGCATCACGGCCTTCTTTTCTCAGAGATTCATTGATGGGAACACTCGAAAGCATGGTGCTTCGCTTTCGCGTTCGTCTTCTATTAGTGTAGGCAGTTGCCAACTGCCAACTGCGACGAGGTCTCTCTCGTTCCTTTGACAAAGCTCCAGACATCCTCAAGCTTCCTCAATGTCAATGTCAGATTTGACTTCTGAACCGGTTCATACGGCGATCAGCTATCAGTTAGAGAGCTCGGTAAAGTGAATCATTTCCGTAATACATATAATATAGGGAGCCTGGACCCCAGCATCACGATCATGATCCCGCCGAGCATTCAGTTCGACCTCTTTAAAGGATTGAACGCCGCGTGGTCCCCGTCCTTGCCTTGTCCACAGTCCTTTCATCATGGCGACCCCACCTCCCAAGCTCCCTCCCCTCGACGGAACCCTTGGTGACATCCAGATCGCACTGGTCGTGGCCACCTGGTTGTTTGGAATTGGATCGCTCCAGGCATGGAACTATTATCGCGAATTTCCCAAGGATCCCAAGATCCTGAAGGGATTGGTATGTGTTTTTTTTTTCCCTTGGCTGGATTTTGGATATCGTTTTTGACGACGCTACAACACGACAGGTCGGAGGAATTTGGTGAGCTCGGGATTCCGTCGCCCGGTATCTGATCATTGAACCTTGAATACTAGGCTTCTGGAGCTGGGATACACGATTGTTTGCTGGCATGCGGTGAGCGGAGACGCTTTCGCCCAATTCGTGTCGCCAAAACTAACTCGCTGGATTCCAGATGTATATCATCACCGTTACTTTCTACGGGAAACCCCAGCATATCCTCGAACCGCCGCTTTCGCTGGTTTTCCCCATCTTCTTTAACGCCTTGATCGCTATTGCTGTGCAAGTAAGCCAGCCGCTCGTACCAACCGCTGCGGCCCCCGAGTCTAATCGAAGTTGAACTTTTCAGACATTTTTCGTCTATCGAGTAAAGGTCCTCTCCGGTAAATGGCTCATCCCGATTCTCTGCTGCGCGATGAACCTCGCGCGCCTCGGGTTCAACATGCTCCTCTTCGCGAAGTTGTCCCAGAGACCCCAGTTCACCCTCCTCACGACGGTGTTCAACTGGGAGATCATCCTGGTGTCTTCGATTGGGCCTGCGGTTGATATTATCGTCGCGGCGTCGCTGGTGTATTACTTGTGGCACCGGAGAAACACGGATTTCAAACAGTGAGTGGTCTTACGGAGCGAAGGAGTGCGTTGAATTCGATTTTTTACTTCAGGACGAACCGGATGGTCGGTGAGTAGAGCCGTTTATTCCAACGATACAATTCTAAACTGGAAAAGATACCATCATCATCTGGACGGTCGAAACGACGCTTCTTACGACGTGAGTGGATTTTCCTACATTCCGCACGTTCACCGTTGAAATTTGTGCAGTATATCGGGTGTTATGCAGTTGGTTCTTGTGAGTTCACATCCATGGATATGAATTATGATATTTTAGCTGAGAATGACATTCTTCAGTTCCTGGCACGGCGGCACGACTGTGGGTTTCCTGCAACAACGCGCATCCTACTGTCCTGTTAACATTTCAACCTAGTGTCCTGGCTCGTGTTCTTTCTGATTCAAGGAAAATGTACGTCTTCCTGAATCAGAAATTCTCTCTCGAGTTCAGCTAACAAACGAACAGTATTCTCGAATTCCCTTATGGCATCGTAAGTCCCCATTTCTCAGAGAGCTTCTGTTAATCTAAACATTGCTCTAATCTAGGCTGAACGGACGATCGCGCTTCCGCACACCCACTGCCGGTACGAACGCAATGGCTTGGAGCACAGGAGGCTCAACGGCGAACAACGTAAATGTGAGTATTGAAACTCCTTCCTTCCTTCCCGCCTTCTCGACACGGACGCACTAACGAACCGACCGATTTCATAAATCCAGACCGACGTTGTCATCCGCATGCACCAGATATCCGAGACGGCGTTCGAGGATGGGACGAGGCGGTCGCACGGGAAGGTGGGATCTCTATATCGATCTCCTGAAGATATAATCTCAATGCTTTTGTTTGAAGGAGGAATTTTAACACACTCGTCGATCGAGCGGAGTCGTATTTATTTTGGTGTTGGAGGGATTTTCATTATTTGTAAATATCTGCATACAAAACAGAAACAGAGCGTCAATCATTCGCATTGCAGAGGCGTCGGTGGAATCCGAAAGCAAATGAAACCTTGGAGGTCCGAATCTGCCGTCGTGCGGAAAAGAGGATACAAGTACAAGGAATTTTCAACCAAGCGAGCCGAAAAAGGAAAGTTGGTTCAGCCGCTCATTCGGCGGTCCTGTTGGCGATGAATTTGTCAGTGGATATGGTTCGGGGCCGTGAGTTGGACGGATGGTCCAGCGGACCAGTATGAGTCCTTGTGCGAGTATCTCACCTCTCGCTACAAGCTTTTCCCATACCACCCGCGATCGCAACTCGCTCCAGGTTCATCGGCCGCCTACGATTTTTCCCCCCGCCCTGACTCCATAGCCGGTCAGTCAATGCGCGGCGGCCGAACGTCTCGCAGAGTCCGGCGTCGGATGCGTTTCAAATCTACATCCGCAAAAATCCCATTTTTACATATACTCCAGGGTCTAATTTTAAATCTACGGGCGCCGCGCCTTTGTCCGCGCGACGCCCCGCTTCCGTAGTACTCTCCCTGTCTCTGGATACTCCTTCGACCGCGTCTCATCCATTATTCCTCTGACCAAAAAAAAAAAAAGACACCTAATAGTCTAATAATAGCGGTCCTCGGTCGAATACCATCCAGAGCCCGTGGCCGGCCGCGTTCTTGCTAACCCCAGCTAGAAGGATGTCGGCTTTTGGGACGGCCCCTGAGCGGTTGCTGCGTTCGAGCGCTACAGAAGCGGGAGCAATTTCGGTGCGGGCAACTCTCCGAGCGCTAGTGGGGCGAGCCAGAGACCTCGACAGTGACTCGAAGTATATATCTCTGTCTTTTTTTAGTACACCATCAAGTGCCAAAGGAAGGAATAGATCGCACGGTGGGGAACCACCAAGAGCTCGAGATAGCATCAACGGTGCCTTTTTTGCTTCTGAATTATGCGCCGAAAAAATATACCTACTCATGGCTACATACCTAAATATCTAAGCACGAAGTGAAGTTTAAAGGAGGTTGAAGCGTTGAACGAGGCTACCGGAAATTTTAAACCACTTGCAAGTGAGCCAAAAAGGAAAGTATGCACGGTTCAAACTTCACTTGCGACGGTGTTTCCCGTTCGCGTGGTTGGTTCAGGCCGGGGTTTCTTCGGTTTTTTGGGATGGCCCTGAGTGATGCTATGTTCGAGCGCTGCAGAAGCGGGAGAAGCTCGGAGCAATCGACCCTCCGAGCGCTGGTGGGCGGAGACTCGGACTCGACGGTGACTCGAATTATATCCCCTTGGTTTTTTTAATTCAAGATTCCATCGAGGCATGGCAAGGGATGCCTCTTATAAAGCCAATGGTAACCAACCAACCATCCTGGACCATGGCTAAGATGACAAAAATCAACGGTGCCCTTTTTTTTTGATATATATACCTCCCTAAATATCTGGTACATACGAAGTGAAGTTGAAGGTCGATCATGAGAGGGACGTATAGGTTCAAATACGAGTTGGATGAGCACCGTACTGGCCGGAACAGAGCTTTTGGAAAACTGAACCACGCGAGCTAAAAAGGAAAAGGAAAGTAAGTACGGTTCAGCTGCTCATTAGCGAGGGTGTTCCCGGTACGCGTGGTTCGTTCAGGGCCGGGGTTCTTCGGTGTCGCGTTCGTATTAATTTTAATTTGGGGACGGCCCTGAGCGGTTGCTGTGTCCGAGCGCTAAGTGCTAATATTAATAGCGGGAGCGGGAGCGGTAGCAAGCTCGGCGCGGTCAACACTCCGAGTCCGGATATGGGAAGCGTGAAGCGCGGGTGGGACGATGTCTCGGATTGATACGCGTAGTACGTCCATGCACGCTGGTAGGTAGGTAGGGAGGATTACACAGCCCAGTCCAAATAACGAATTCGAACGCTGGTTTCCTGGGAATCCTGGTGTACAAAGCAAGCAAAATTACACCATCGCCCCTGGATGACTCCCTGCAATCCAAGTCCCAGAACGCAGATCCCACAAGTTTCCCCGTGTCCCATGGTAGACCTCAAACGACAGAAAGTAGAACTGGTTGGTGTCAATGACCATGATCAACATACCATAACCTGTACAAGGCAAATAGATGGGTCGATAGCATCACCAAAGTCATTGACAATGCTTCACATATAAAGTGTTTTTTGAACGGCAGCCTGAGGTTTATCCTTCTGAGGTTCACGTTTTCCGTGCAACATGTAGATTTTGTCTTCCTGTTGCAGCCAGCCCGAGTCCTCGGCGCGTTTCACCACCAGGCCTCGACGCTTTTCTCCGTTGCATTCGAGCGGTGGAATTGGGAACGGCGGGCATTCTCCTTGCGGTAGTAAGCGTAAGCACACTGTCTCTTACCCAGGATTTTAATTTCTTGCCTGCTGCGGCGAGTCGAGTTCACCTTGTTAGAGTATTTAAACACGCCCGACTTGGAGCAAGGTAAGATACTTATCTTGAGAGAAAGAAGAGCCAAGAAGAGTCAAAGGGGGAAATGACGGACGAATTAGAAGCACGGTTTCCGTGAAGAGGGTTACGATCGCGAGCATGGATTGAGAACGAATGAACGTCCAACACTTGCCGCAAGGAATCAATCTGATTCTGGATGGCGCACAGTTCAGTTTCTTAACGTGGCCATGGATGGCTTCGCAGGCGGAGGAGACTTCGAATTCGGATCCGTGGATTGGATTAGGTGACGGTCGACTCGTGCCGTGAAAAGAAAGATCTTTGAACTGTTTGGGTGTTGGGGAGTCTTCAATTCCCATTATCCGATGCGCGCAACACAGCGCGTCGCAGTACTCTTGTAACGATGCGCAAACATATTCCTTGTAGTTGTGATGAAGTTCAGATGGAATATGCGTATTGTATAGCTATTGTGCCTACCTAGATAAGTAAGTATCTGGTACGAACACAAGTTGAACGTTGTCTGCCGATTTTGTGCAATAATAAATGAGAGCAGCAAGACAGGTGGACATTTATGTTGTGCATTTGGATGATGACATGACGATGGGTTTTGGGTTTTTTCTTGGTCGTTGGAAGGATTCCAATTGGGATCGGTTTCGGGAACACGATGAAAGTTTGAGAAGGATAGCCCCCTGGAGTCGGTGGCTTGCCTCAAGTGCGAGCCTGCAAGGCACTGGCGTTGCGTTTAGACAGCCTCGATGGAAGAGAGATGGCAGCATGCCCGCGGAAAAGCTGGTTTTATATTAATTCTACGCACAAATACAAGTAGCGCATCCGCGCTCATGACTGATACTTCCGCATCGTCTGAATGTCCCGTAGCAGCGCCTCGAGCCGGTCGTCGTCTATCTTGACCAGACTTGAAAACAGCCATCATCAGGAGCGGGTCTGCGGTGCGAGGAATGGATATGGGCTCACCTCGGGATGACGCTTTTGGCCTCGTCGGCGGTCGCGGGGCACAGATTCGCGATCTGGGCGGTCTCGAACTGCGTCAGGGCGGGTTCGCGACGGAGGGTGCTTCGTGGAATCAGTATAGTATGGATGTAGGAGAGGAAAGACGCACTCGCGGACGGCGCTGGCCGAATCGGTCGTGTTGAATTTGGTGAACGTCTTGACGTACTCGAGGGTCTTGTTGTACACTCTACGCGGCGGGGAGTTATAGAATAGACGTCAGCCAAAGGCGTAGAGACCGCACTTGGTGTCTGGAGCGTCTTTGTCCCGGTTTTCGAGGAGGTATTTGACCTCGGAGATGAGGAGACAACCTGCGTTGTTAAACTCTGGAGACGCGAGGTGAGCGGGGTGTTCTGGGTCGTGGAGGGGTGGGGTGGGTACCAGCTCCGAGCTTGAGGGCGGACGCGTCCTCCTCTTCTGCCTGCGGGCGATGCCGGAATTTGGTGGCCATGGCGGAAGGAGACAAGTAAGCGCGCGTGAGTCACAAAAGAGTGACACCGCCAAACAGCCGCCCACACCACGAGGCTCGACTCAACCACACGCGTTTTATTGCTCCGTACAGATGTCCTGAACTTTTACTTTGGCATATATGTCATTCCACGGATACTCTGAAGATGAAGAAAGGTTCGGTTTTGGTGTCGATGGAAGGCAATTCTGACTCGAATTGATTACTAGTCCTATCCTGCACGACTTTGTAAATGAAACCCTAGCCCGACAAACGCAGACTCCGTCTCCGCGCACGGAGCTCTTGTCCCCGACCTCGCCGAGCGCACCGCAGGGGGAGCTCGACCGTGTCCGGCGCAGTCAGCGAGGTCCCTCAGAGCGGTTCAGGCGCCAGAGGGAAGAGGCGTACGCCAACGTCTCCCCCAGACAGCTCCTCCAGCTCCTCATAGACAAAGAATACGAGGCCAGCAAACTGCGCAAGGCCCTGCACCGCACCTTCGACCGCTTCGAGGGCGAGGCGCGGCGCGTCACGGAGGCCGAGCGCGTCACCGAGGAGACGCTCAACCAGTTCCGCCGCGTCAACGAGGGCAAGATCGACGCGGAGCGCGCGCTGGCCAAGGCGAGTGAGGAGCTGAGATTGTGGAAGTTCCAGTTCGACCATGCGCAGCGGGAGATTGCGCGCGCGCAGGAGGTGGTGCGGCTCGTTGAGCGGCAGCGCGACGATGCGGAGCGCGCGGCGGCGAAGGCGCGCTCGACTGCGCGGGAGCTGAACGAGCTGAGGCTAGTGAGCGACGCGTTGGAGGAGGGGCGGCGGCTGGGGTATCAGGCGGGGTTCCGCAGGGCGCAGGAGGAGATGGGGTTCGCGCGGGGCACGACGCCGGGGGGTACGTTGCAGGAATTGGAGATCGAGAATGGGCGGGCGTATACCGCGACTCAGCCTGAGACCCGCGGCGGCTCGCCGTCGCAGACTCTCCGCGACCTCAACGCCTCCCCCGCGCCCGTGACCCGCTCTCCTGAACGCCTTCGCGTGCCCCAGGTCCCGCCGCAGCCGCCGCCTCCACCCACGACGGACACACCAGCCCCGCCGATGCCTGTACCGATAGTCATGCCCAGCCCGCGCGCCGCCCCTCCCTCGCCCCTCGACACCGGACCCGGACTCGACACCGGACCCGGACTCGCACCCGCCCCCCCGTCCCTCCGCTCCCCCTCCCCGCAGGTGTCGCTCTACCCCATCGAGATCCCCTCCGCGTCGGTGCTCAACGACCAACCCCCGCCATCGCAGCAGCGTCGGCCCTCTTCCCAGGCGCAACGCCCACTTGCGCCGAGGAATGGTAATAGACCGAATGGACCCTTGGAATACCGCGCGGCAGCGCAGTTCCGCGAGCAGCAGCAGCCGCAAAATCAGAGTAACAACGCATACCCCTCCCACTCGCGTAGCTTTTCCCAGCAGCTCCCAGAACAGCAGCAGCAGCGCGGACCCCCGCCGGCGGCGCAAACCAGTCATAGTCACAGTCATAATACCAACGCTAATACCGCCCCCCTACAACGCCGCGCGTCAGCGCAGTTCCCACCGCCCGACCAGCAGCAGCACGGACCGCCCCCGAACCAGCGTCGCCCCCCCCTCGCCCCCGGACCAGCGCCGCCCCCCCTCGCAGGCCGCCTCGCACCGCTCCCACGCGCGCTCCCAGCGCGCCCCTCCGACGGAAGCCCGCCCGCCGCCGCCGCCGGCACAGAGCGAGTACCACCTCCCGCCGGACAACTACATCCCCTCGGCGGGGGAGGACGGGGGCATCGCGCTGCCGCCGCCGTTCCAGCTGTCGCACCCTGTGCTGTCGCCGATGCTTAAGGGCGGGGCGATTCCGGGGGCTGGGGCTGAGGGGCCGGGGCCGGGGGCGGGGGGGGGGGGCGGAGGGAGGGAGAGGGGGGGGGGAGGGAGAGGGAGAGGGAGTCGTGGTTTAGGGAGGAGGGGCAGGGGGCAGGGGCAGGGCGGGCAGGGGCAGGGGGGGAGGGAGAGGGAGAGGGAGAAGGAGAAGGAGTCGTGGTACCAGCCGAAGCGCGCGCCGCGCTCGAATGCGGGGTCGGTGGGGGGGCGGAGCGTTAAGGGCGCAGGGGCGGGGGCGGGGCACGCGCGGCAGGCGTCGTTGGATTCGCGGCTGAGTCAGGTCCAAGCGGGGCAGAGGTCGGGCGAGCAGGGGCTGGGGCTGGGGCCGATCCGGGAGGTGCCCGTGGATGCGCGGAGCGGGCGGAGTGTTAGTACGAGCGGGTATGGGTATGGAGCTGGGGCTGGGGCGGGGGTGTACGGGTCTGGGACTGGGGCGGGGGCGTACGGTTCCGGGTCTGGGTTTTATGGGGACGCCCCGCCGCCGCTGCCCGAGAAGGACGTGCGGCATCAGAAACAGCTCATCGCGGACGAGCTGCGGTATTCGGATCCGGATTTGGCAGAGTCCTGGCGGAGGGAGGCGGAGGCGGCAAAGGCGGATGTGCGTGTCTCTCCAGTTTTTATTTTTTGCTGATTGAGACTGAACTGAAATTGCAATTGCTGTAGACCGCCTCGTCGAAGAGCCGCCCCCCGCGAAACGTGCGCGTCCCAGCGAACCTCACGTTCCCGTCGCCGCTGTCGCCGCCGACGGGGCCCGTGGCGCTGGGGGCTGGACAGCGCACGCGGACGATGTCGGGGGAGCACGGGCAGGTCGGGGCGGACGCAGCCGCAGCCGCTGTACGCCGTGGATATGGGACGCGGCCCGAGTCTGCGGCGGGTGAAGGAGCGAAGGCCGGTGTCGCCGTCGGAGATGGGGACGCCTTTCTTTGGGACGATTACGGTTGAGCCGCCGGTGCGTATGCGTATTCATATTCATCTTTTTCTTTCTTGAGACGTGAATCCTGATTATTTTTGAACGCAGTCCCGGTCCTCCTCGCAAATGCCCCTCACCGACCCAGAACCCGGGCCCATACCGGCCGCGCCGACGAACCAGTACCTCAGCGCGCGCGCGTACCAGATGGGCCCCGTTCCCCCGCAGGTGGGCCAGCCGGGCCCGGGCTTCGTGCCGCAGAGCATCACGATCCCGGCGCAGATCACGGTGCCGCTGAATACGGGTGCCCGAGCCCCGACGGGGCCGACGGTCAGGGGCAAGGCGATCTCGTCGCCGATTATCCAGGGGGCGGCATTGGGTGCGGACAACAACTACCGCGCGTCGGCGTACGGCGGGTCGGTGGCGTCGCTCAACGCGGCGGAGGAGGGCGGTGGGCGGCCCCCGAGCCGCGCGCAGTCGAACTCGGCGCTGAGCCGCAAGTCGGGGCGGTCCGACGCCGCACTGCCCGTGAACGTGGGCGTGGGCGAGACGCTGACGCCGCACCCCCCCGGGCCTGACGCGCCAGGCGTCGAACACGTCGTTGCGCTCGACGTCGAGCTACGGGCGGTTCGACGCGAGTTCGTATGTCGACCCGGCGTTTTTCGCGGCGGCGGAGGATATCGGGACGGTCCCCGTCCCTGCGCCGAGGTCGAGGAAGGTGTCGGCGTCGTCGAGGCATTCGGGGTTGTCGTATATTGGTTGAGGCTTAGAGTCTTCATTTTTTGGTTCCATCGCTGTGATCTGCAACGTTGTATTCGGACCTGGATGTATTTATAGTTGCTCGTGTAGCCAGCTTGTATTTTTCTGCTCCGCGTCCAGAATGAATGAATTCTTTCTAGAAATCGAATGGAGTTACTTGGACCCATAATCGCATCAAAAAAATCTAAAGCAGCTCCTTGACTCGTGCAACCACAGCGGTAAGCAAACGGACTCCTTCTATAGCTGGCTGCATCGATGGCCGTCTAATCTATGCTCCGTTTCGCCCGTCTCCATCGCCACAGAACGCTGCACACCCAAATTAGGTCCTTGGCCTTGGATCAAAAATCTTTGTTTTGGCTCCCGCGAAGACGATTGACTTGCAGTCCACGCGCAGAGATGGACGTACCGGCCGTGGCGAAGCGTTCGTATGAAGACGGGGATGTTCCGGGCGCGAAACGCGTGAAAGCGTCGGAGGACGCGGAGATGGAGGTTGACGACGCGCAGGCGGGGGAGCGGACGATAGATGATGCGGCGGCGCAGGAGTCGCTGGGTGGGGCGGATGCTGGCGCAAAGGAGCCCAAGAAGCGCCGCGATGGGTTCCCGAAGAACCTGAAAAAGGGCAAGGGGAAGGAGAAGGATAACAAGAATCCCGGGCGGCGGCGGCGGGGGACGCGGAACGACGAGGCGCTCGAGGAGGGGACCACGAATGCCGATGCGGAGGCAAACGGGGGAACCGAAGGCGCCGCGGCTCCCGAAGCGCATGTGCGCGCTGCTCATTGGGTTCTGCGGGTCGGGGTACAGAGGGATGCAGATGTGCGTCGTTGGCCTTCTCCTGTCGCGTCTGATGTGCGGGGGATGCTGAATGCTTTTCAGCCAGCAAGATGCGAAAACGATTGAGAACGCGCTGTTTGATGCTATGGTGCGCGCGGGGGCGGTCTCGCAGGACAATGCGGACGATCCTGTCAAGGTGCGACGATGCTTTCACCCGAACCAGAAGTCTGATTTATTTACTGCTACTATTTTTCAAAGGTTAACATCGCGCGCGCCGCGAGAACGGATGCTGGCGTGCACGCAGCGGGCAACGTTGTGTCTCTAAAAATGATCACCCATGTCCCTGGGGTACCAGACATAACAGCGCGTATAAATGAAGAGCTGCCGCCAGAGATTCGGCTGTGGGGGGCATGTGCGTCTCTCCTCTGCCACACATCTAAATACTAACGGCGCCCCAGCTCCGAGTCCAAAATTCTTTCAACCCGCGCACGTTGGTCCCTCCGTTTCTCTCGACTTCGTAATGCTTAATTTTTTTTGGCAGTCTATGCGACAGCCGGAAGTACACCTACTTCTTCCCGACGTATATGTTAATACCGCCCAAGCCGAGCTCCGCGCTATACCGCGTCCTCACGGAGCACGCCGCGTCCCTCACGCCGCCAACGCCATCCCCCATCGCAGGGCACCCATTCTGGGCGGACGGCGCCGCCGACGCGCCCACAGAGGAGAGCGCGGACATGGTCCGCAAGCGCGCGTGGCGCGCCGAGCCGGCGCACGTCGAGCAGCTGCGCACGATCGCGCAAAAGTACATCGCGACGCACAATTTCCACAATTTCACCGTCAACGGGGCATTCAGCGACCGCAGCAACCAGCGGATCTTGAAAAATATCGAGGTGGGGACTTACGCTTTCTTCCCGTCGTGCTCCCGTCGCTCATTGTTTTCTTCTTCCTTGAGATTGCCGATCCGGTGGTGTACGGCGAGACAGAGTGGATTAGCGTCCTCTTCCACGGACAGAGCTTCATGATGCATCAGGTAGTCTCGAGCCCTCCGTCCCTGGTTTATGACTAACGGTCTTTGTGCAGATTGTGCGTACGCCTTACGCCGTTTGACGCCTCGACTTATCTGTCCCCAGCGTAAAATGATGAGCATCCTCGTGCTTTCCTGCCGCACCGGAACGCCGCCGCAGATCATCGACGAGGTACCCGTTCCGCCCAAGCCCTCTCCCTCCACGCTGATCGATCGTCCCGCCAGCTCTACGGCCCCCGCGACGTCTTCATCCCCAAGATGCCCGCGCTCGGCCTCCTGCTCGAGGAGCCGCTCTTCGACACGTACAACCTGAAGGTCGGGCGCGCGAATGAGAAGCTCACGCCGGAGCACGCGGACTTCCGCCCGCCCATCAGCTTCGAGGCGCACCGCGACGCGATCGCGGCGTTCAAGCAGACGTACATCTACGATAATATGCGCCGCGTGGAGGACCGCGACGGGCTGTGAGTCTCCTTTCCGTTCCTTCCCTTCCCTCCCTCCCTTCCCCCCTCCTTCTCCCTCTCCGCCGCCCGTGGCCTCCGCGCTGACGCCCGCCCCCGCAGATTCGACGCCTGGATCCGGATGGTAGACGCCTACGGCGGGAACGACCTGCTCTACCTGAACCCGAGGGCGACGATCCCCCCCGCGGCGGTCGTCAGGGACCGGCACCGCAAGAATGCGTTCAAGGAGAAGCGGCTGTTTGATGCGACGAGTTTTCCGGAGATGAAGGAGGCGGAAGAGGGGGAGGCGGAGGACGAGGAGGGGGAGGGTGGGGATAGGCGGGCGAGGGTCGATACGGAGGGGTAGGGGGAGGGAGCGATTTAAGTGGGCGTGTGGTATATAGGAATAAAGCGACTGCTCATACAGATATTTGTTGGGCTGCTCCGCGACTCGGAGACCAATGAGGAAAGCTGATTCAGCAGGCTGTCATCTTGGAACTTTATTTCGACGTTGGTTTGCCTAGGCCTGCCATTCGAGTCGACATGGTGGCTCTGGATCGTTTGGTTCAACTCGGACGATCGCCCCCGGGCGGCGTGACGGAATGGCAAGAGCAGATTTCGTGCTCTAGTCTTGTCGTCGCATTGTTTTCTGGATCAACCTTGTCGAGTAGGGATTTATTTGGAAAGCTTAACTCACCGCAGTGCAAGGACTTTTGGGGTAACTCCGTTCCGTACCACATTCTTGTCCTGCCCAAGTCTAGTTCCACAACTCTAAGGCCGGGGCCTCATCGCTCTCCACAGAAATACTTCGTTGTGGGATACTCCTTGCTGTCTGAGTTGTTAACACTCCAGCTGGCGATTTCTTATTTTTATTTTTTACTGGGACTCGGTTTCCTGCCAATTCCTCTGGATCGATACCTCATAGATACGTAGAGAAATTCTGCGAGCGCGTCCCACACTTTGCCCGTTCCCTTCTGACACATTACACTGCGTTCACCATGGTCTAAAATGTTTTTAGGTGACTAGAACCAACTAGTGGTACCTACACTTGACCTAACCTAACCTGAGTGTAGGCCATACTAGTAGCGGAACGCAGGGTATTGACCTCATCACATATCTGCTTCCGGCGCCCCTCAGTTTTCTGGACACAGTGACAATTCTGTGGTTAATGTCTGGAATGCTCCTAGGAGCAGTCTTCTACGCTGCAAAATACCGTAACGTCGGTGCCAGCTAGCTAGCTTTGACACAATTCAACTTGGTGTGCAACCAGGCTTCATCAGTGTCCCCCTACGCGATTGCTTTCTTGGAGATTTTCCCAAGCCGAATTTCATTTTCTCGTGCGGTGCTTACAGGTGACTATGCAATGCCTTATAATCCTACAGCGACATCTCGGGTTATACACTCCCTCCCTCCCTTCCTTCCTTCCTTCCAGCCCAAATAATTATGCTAAATTGGAACCTTCTGGATCCTGCAATAGCCCATCTGATGGCCCCCACCACGCTCACGCCGCTGAACAAGATTCTGGCATTGGATTTCCCTCGACCTATCCGGTCGCATTGGGAGCTGCCATACTCAGTGACTCACATTAGGTCACCGCTGTTTCGGTCAGACTTTTCCTCTGTTCTTTGAAGGAACTGACTTTGAGCAGTTTTCGGCTTGGGTTTCATAAATCATAAACTCCGTGCCTGATTTTCGTTAAAATATATATCCTAACAACTTCTTGGTGTTCCCTATTGGCTTGTGTACGTCTATGACTCCATGTCTTCACTTGGCGACTCAGTTCAATGTCTCTTCCGCCGCTCCGACGACTCCGCGGCACAGCAATCTGTTGGAAAGCTGTAGTACCCACAACATATCACTTATCTCAGTTCACATAACATCAGTCAGCGTCATGAAACTTCGCCAATGTTGCAGAAGCGTTCAAGGAACCGAACGGCGACGGGGAACTTGGAAAAACCTCGTGGTTCCCCAGTGAGAGATCACACCATTTGAGTCTGCGAGCGTCTATTGCAACACTCTACGGCATGCGATGCCCCTGGCCGATAAACCTTTAGCCCCTAAACTCCCTCGCAAATGTATACCGCGCGCATGAATCGGAACTATCGTGTGTCCTGGCGTTTTCCGGGCGCTATATTTTCCGTATTTTCCGAACATTTACGCAATCCTACGGTTTTACTAATTGGCGCTCTGCACATGTTTGGCCCAACCCTGACGTGATATCGCTTTGGGAAAGGAGTGAATTGGGTGTTGCGTGGCCTCTTGTTCCTAATAGCCACCCTTGGATCGAATTAGGACGAAAATTCATCGCGGGTCGTGCCCGAAATTATTCAACCGTGCGGGAGTCTTGACTCTTACATCTTTAAAGAAGGCTGGCATTTTTTGACACGGGTGTGCAATGCAAACGATATCTCTTAGAAGTGGGATATTCACTGCTTGGCCCACTGTAACTGAATCTTCCGCCAATCATGCGATCATGCCCGAAACTGAATATTCGCCAGAGTATAGGCTTTGGGTCTCACGTTCTGAGACCTCTTTTTGCGCAGGTGCTATTTTTACTTACACGAACGATGATATTGCGTCTCAGTTCACGCCACACGGGCCGGACTGTGGAAGTAGCGCGCGAAATCATCGCAGCGTCGGAGCCGCGACAACGCATTGACGGAACCGAAACTTCAGTACCCGTGTGCTTGCGTCGTGCACGCCATCGGATACCGCATGCAATTGTGCGCGGCGAGGCGCGCGGTGACGAAAAAAACCAAGGATGTATACAAATATGTTACATCAACCAACTGTGATTCGTCAACACCTCGCCAGATGTCCTAATTAGGTGTGATCCGATGTTTGCACAGTCCCACACGATTTGACCAATGCTGTGACAGATTTTCCAAGTTGCAACAGCAAGAATGTAACGTAAGATTATCCGTAAACCTCAAACTGCGATCTGTTGCGATTAGGTGGAGCAAAGGCTATCAAAGGTGGACAGTTCCGATTCTTCCGTACTCTGAGAACAAGGTACCACTGGTAGTATGGCGCAACTCAAATATTTCTCTATTTTTTTTGTCAGTTGCTGGTAACTCGTCGGAAACAATGCGTATGGTTCGGCTAGTTGACTTACACCCAGCGCTCGAAGATCCGGATCATATATTACGATACACAGCGCAATAGAAGAGAATATGCCGAGAAATGGGCGGCGCACGTCTTCTAAGTATCTCTTTCATCAAGGTTTTCTGCCTATTGTGTCAGATAAACGCGATTGATTAATGATAACAACATTCGAACGCACGAGGCAGTGGACGTCCGGCGCGATCTCAGTACAAGCACGAGCATTCCTGATGTCTTGCCGCCGCCGCCTAAGTGATGCACAGAACGGAACGTGGAAAATGGAACTCCCGCCACTTCCCTGTGGGGTTTGATTGACGGAAAAATGATCTCTCGCTAGGGCGATTTCATGTTGACTCATATTCACACTGGCAAACCCTACTTTACTACAGTCTGAGACTAGAAGCGGGCCATCGTGACCTTTGAACTCTGTTCAATCCTGTTCAATCCAACTTCGATCTGTCAAGATCTTCTTCAAGTTCCCATTTGGAATTCGAACTGAAAGTTGAACTGGTTCGTTTTAGATCAACCACAACAACTGATGCCGAGGATCGTTGTATCATGATCGTCATTGTTCATGAACCTTTCGCTTAGTCCCGGAGTTAAGCGCGGGCTCTTGTCTTTGTGGGAGGAGTGGGAAAAAAGCAGCACCTCAAGCCGCTTACATTAAGAGGAGAGGAGAGAATACTGGTTCCTGGTCCTTTGTGGAAGTCCCCGGTTTTTCGAGTCTATCCGTCATGGCCGCAGTCCCCCCTAAGCTTCCTCCCCTCGACGGATCCCTCGGCGTCATCCAAATCGGCCTGGTTCTCGGGACATTTCTATTTGGAATCGAGACTCTGCAGACTTTCAATTATTATCGGGAATTTCCCAAGGATCCCAAGATCCTCAAGGGATTGGTGAGTTTTTCGGTGCCAAATCAAGTCCCTTTCTAATGCCTTATCCAAAGGTCGGCGGGATTTGGTGAGGCTAGGCTTCCATTGACGGTCAACCCGCTAATGTTGACATACGCAGGTTCTTTGAGCTCGCACACACCATTTCTTCTTGGCATGCGGTACGCGGACACGTTTTGGTTCGATTCATGTTTTTTAAACTCTCGTATTTCAGATGTACACAATCACGGTTACCTTCTATGGTCAACCACAGCACATCCTCGCTCCTCCGATTTCGCTGGTCTATCGTAAATGGTTTTCCTTCGCGACTGTTTTCGCTGGAAACTAATTTCTACTCGCGAAGCAATCTTTTTCCATGGACTTATTGCCTTCTGCGCACAGGTAATTATAAGTTCTCAACGTTACTGGTATCATCAGTGAAGTTCAATACTTTCCAGTCATTCTTCGTGTATCGCGTCCGTGTATTATCTGGGCAGTGGCTCATCCCAATCGGGTGCTTTGCCCTGAATCTCGCACGACTCGGATGCCTCATGCTGCTCTTTGGGGAACTGTACCAGACACCGATCTTTACTCTCCTGGCCACAAAATTCCGCAAGGAGGTCATCGTGGTGTCTTCGATGGGTCCTGGTGTCGAGATAGTCGTCGCCGCTTCACTTGTGTATTATCTGTGGAGTCGCAGAGGCGGTAAGGGAGGCAGCACTGGGTTCCAGCAGTAAGTGGTTGTTTTACCCGCAAAAGAGTTCAGATTAATCTGATGTCGATTTCTTTTTTTATCATAGGACAAATCGGGTGGTTGATAGCATCGTTATCTGGACTGTCGGTAAGCCCCAGCGTCGTTTCATTGGAAGCACAAATATCTTAACCGTTGCTTTGTGTCGCCAGAGACCACGCTTATTACAACGTGATTGGCATCGCTATTCAGCAAATCTTTTCGCTGACTATTTTTCAGGGTATCGGGCGTTGTACAGCTGATCCTCGTAAGCCATCGCCAATTAGCATTTTGAAGCCTGTCTCACATTATGATCTAGTTCTTGACAAGGCGGAATGACTGTGGGTACCACACTCCGAATTGGGCAACTTTTCTAAGTTTTTTGCACAGCGTCCTGGATTCTTTTCTTCTTGATCCAAGCGAAATGTAAGTCTCTCTCCTTAGAGATTCGCTACTATTCTGACGAGTTCAACAGTATTCTCGAACTCGTTGCTCGCATCGTCAGTTGCCCCCGTACTCGTCTCGAATTTTGGCTGACCCCTCTTGCATTTACTTAGGCTTAACGGGCGAACACGCTTCCGCACTCCCGGTGCCAGTGTCGTAGCCTACGATTCGGCAGGTCATTCCAATTCGACAGGCCGTAGCGCACCCGGAGCCTTTGTTGCGGCGAATCCGGTACGGCTATCTCGCTCTTGGTTTTTAAACACATAGCTGAACCCACCCAAACAGTCCGATGTCGTAATTCGCATGCATCAGATGTCCGACACTGTCTATAGCGATGACATGCTTCGCAGCAAAGTAGGCAAACAACATGCGTGCAGTTCTGTCGCTCGTACTAACATGAACATCTCAAGGTTTAAACAATTTGCAGCCTAGGGAATCAGTTCCTTCCTTTTATAATTTATTTATTTGTGTACCGAACCTCCACGAGTAATATTGCCGGGCCAAATATCTGTACTATGCAATTCTCGATCCCACCTTCTTTTATCATTTATTTATTTGTGTACCGAGCCTCCACAAGTAATACTTATTGCCGGGTCAAATATCTGTACTATGCAATTCTCGATCCCACCTTTAGAATACATGATATTATTCGAAATCCAAAACCAAAAGAGAGCGTTGACAATCGAACTGAAACCAATCCGAAACTGTTGAAGACCTGCCTAGATCCACACACAAATAAATTCCCCTGCGCAGTTGCTCAGAAATGTCCCAACACTGTTATACCCCATGCGCCAACTTTGCGCTGCGCACATTGCCAGTCAATTTCCCGATCCTTGATACACCAAATAGCTCCGAAAGCCTGAACCCGTCGGGTAAAAGTCCAGAAATGGACCGGAGATCTGAGTTTCCGTGATATTCCCATGAATTGTAAGCAGCAACTGACGTTCGGTGCATTTGGATCCAACGGGAGAGGGTTATGATGCTACATCGAAATCCGACGTGATGGCCGGGTACTGTAGCGCCTAGTTGAGCCGGGCGCTCTATCAGAGATGCAACAGCTCTACCATCTTTCCGGCTTCGCGTATCGAAAGGAACTTGGAAACCTTTCGTTCCTGTCAGGTTCCTGTTTACCGCACCATCCGAGATCTTGCGTTACAAGGGGGTGCGTTTTGGTGCGGTTTATTCGTCACTGCTACACCTAGAGCTGCGCCGTCCACTATTTGTGAAACTCGAAATCGCTGCGCGTTGTGCACCGTGTTCAACACTACCCAACATGTAATTCGAACTAGGCATGGACTGGCACGGAGCCACGGGATCATACCGGAACGTCTTGGCCCTCCCCATTTGGCCGTCGATCATGATTCGCCCAACTGGCAGTCCAGGCCCGGATCCCCTTTCAGAGTCTCGTTTCCTTTATATCCTGACAGTGCACTACCATGAGCTCATCTTCAGCTATCCTACATTTCGACCATGCGAGGCGCTTTTTCTGCTTCGGTGCTACTTATCTTCACTTTATTTCACTCATGTCAAGCACTCGAATCGGTATCTAAAAAGCGTCAAACGTGCCGGAATGTCCCTGGGAGCGTGGATTACCCTAACGCGCAAGCATGGAGCACACTGAATACGACACTCTCCGGAAGACTGGTTGCAGCCGTCCCCTCGGCAAAGTACTGCGCCAGTATTGGAGGATGCACCGACGCGCAATGGACTAGCGCGCTCTTCAGAAACACCATTCCTGGCGCCATGAATCAGGTACAGATATCGTCGTTTCCTTTCTTCTTTTTCGGGAAACTGAGTCTTTCCAGGTTAATTGGGAACAGGGTTACGACCTCAAACCTCCTTCTCTGTGTCTGCGTAATTCAACTACCTGTGGGCAAGGTGACGTTCCCATCTACTCCGTGGAGGCACAGACCGCGGGAGACATCCAGGTGCCATCATTCTGAACCGATCAAAGTCTGGCCACTCATCTCTCTCCCAGACGGCGGTGAAATTTGCAAGCACTCATAACCTTCGTCTTGCGGTTAAGGCCTCAGGGCACGACTTCCTCGGACGCTCAACCGCGGCGAACTCGCTGCTTATCCGCACCTCCAACCTGAAAAGTCTCGTTTTCACGGACGCTTTCTTCGTGGGCAATCAGAACATGGGCTCAGCAGTGACTGTCGGCAGTGGCGTGCACTTGCAAGATTTATACGTACAGTCCAAGGCCAATGGCAAGGTCGTGGTCGGGGGATCGGCAGCCACAGTATGTGCCGCAGGCGGATATTTGCAGGGGGCTGGTCACTCGGGGCTTGGGCCGCTCTTTGGTCTCGCCGCGGACAACGTTCTCGGTAAGGAGCCCGATCCTTTGCATCACCTGTCGCTAACCCATTGCCACTAGAATTCCAAATTGTTGTCGCGAGTGGCGACCTTCTGCAGGTCAACAGCGTCTCAAACCCCGACTGTGAGCCGTTTAGATTTCTGACACGTACTGTTTCCAATGATCTCGTGTTAAGTGTTTTATGCTTTACGGGGCGGAGGCGCTGGCAGCTGGGGCGTTATCGTCAGTGCGACTATCCGTACGTTCCCCACGTTCAGCGGGACCTTCAGTCTTATCGAGATCGGTGCGACAACGAACGCTGCTGCTGGTGCCCTTATGGCTGTCCACGCGCAACACATCTTTGATATCGAGGCTGTTCGTGGCGGTCAGTACTTTTGGCTCGAGAAGCCAGGCAACGTCTCGGTCTTGGCCCTCACCACGTTCACGCCCAACACGACACTCGACCAGGGCACGGCCCTCATCACGCCGTTCCTAAACGACGCCCTCGCCGTGCCCGGTGTCTTCTTGATCGAGAAGCAGATTGCTACTCTCAACGTCAACGACGCCCTGTTCATGGCAGACGATGTTGTGGGCACGAACCAAGTCATGGGGTCGCGCTTGATTCCCACGGCCGCGTACAAGGATTCGAACGTGGCGACGACTGTGGCCGGGGTGTACGAGGATCTTTTGGATGGCGGCGCCTTGCAGTATGTTTCGATTGGGTTTTCTCTTTCTTTACACAAGCTCACCTTTGTTATGTCAGAATCCTAGGAAATATGATTGCCGGAGGCCAAGTTTCAGCCAACGCCAACATCTCGTCAGCTGTAAATCCGGCGTGGCGCACAGCCAAGGCTCACGTATGTTCATCGCGTCCGGCCAGCATTCTTATATTGACTGTTATGCGGCAGATAATCGTGGTGAATCTATGGGACGACTCCGCGTCAGCTGCAGAGATTGCTGCCCTGGCTACAAAGTTCCAGACAAGCCAGCGTGCCATCCTCGAGCGCCTTTCGGGCCCGAATGCGGGCTCGTACTCGAACGAGGCGGATAGCCAGGAGCCAGAGTTCCAGACGACGTTCTACGGCCCGAATTACGCGAAATTGAGCGCTATCAAGTCTAAATACGATCCCCACGATCTCTTTATTGTCGCCGCCGGGGTGGGGAGCGAGCGGTGGGATAAGGCGGGTATGTGCACCGTTTAAATGATGACGAGAAAGGTAGACTACAACTCCCTTTACACTCTTTTGTTCTGGACATCACTCTCAGCGCAGAGAGTACGTCCATTTCACTCTTTTTATTATTTCTAGGTACACTAATTGCAGGCCACCTTTGTCGAAGTATTTATTAAATTATGGGAATTAAAGTCGCTATGTATAGCAGCGAAAGCCGCTCAATGGACCTGAGGTTCAGCCTCTGGTTAGTTCGTCGAGAGTCAGCAGAAAGCTCACAGGTCGATTTCAACTACTTATAGCGGTTTCCAATAGCGTGCCAGTCATGGGCGACAGATTGGTGCGGTGGACGCCAACGTTCAAACTCATATGCGTACTTTCAAAAATATTATTGCCCTTGACTATGCTAATCCTTCCACAATCCCACGGTTGAATTTTCAGTCACGCGTCGTTTAGTGGAATCGGATGCAGGCCCTGGTCATTATCTGTCAGCTTAGCGCTCGACTGGTCCTACTAAATAATGTCGAAGTTCCAGTGCCTGTCCCTTTCGTGCTCATTTCTCTTTCAGCCCATTAAATGGAGTAGTTGAGCCTTCAGGCGACATATACTAAGTATATCCGCCTAACCTATGGGTTCAATGGTCAAAGGATAAGTTCCAACATGCAAGGAATGCACCTGTTCATCAACGAACCCCTTCGTAGAACTTCAAGTAGTGTTTCCCTGGCCCTGGCTTCTGGTTTGGAATTCCCCTAGCCAAGCCAGGCCAGTCGAGCCATGGCTTCCAAGACCCCACACAAACCCGCCAATGAGGGCAAATTTTCAGTACAGATCCGAGCCTCAGGGTGAGATTTAAATGCATATCAATCTCACTCACCTATTCCAGAAGAATCTTATCATCTCGGCGGCGCTTGCACTGCCTTGCCTATTCGGAACGACAACACGAAGTAAAATTTGCGCCCAAGCCATGGCTCAAGCCACTGGCTTTGGCCTGGCCCTGGCTTCTCCTTGCTTTGGCTCTGGCCTAGAATTTTCCAAGCCTGAGCCAGACGAAGCCAAGCCAAAGCCATGGCTTCCGGGCCAAGGCAAGCCAGAAACACCACGTAAGTAGAAGGGTTGCGGGTGTTACCCAACATTCAACTTTTCGCAAAAATCGTTTTTTTTTTTAAAAAAAGCTTCGGTCCACGATTATGATTTCCTTTCAGAAACTAGTAAGCATCCGAAACAGCCAAGCGTCCCTGGGTTCAAGGGTACAAGCGACCAAGCGCTCATTTCGGCAATCACGGCATGTTAAAAAACGTCGGTGGAGACCTGGAGCCGTTTTCGAGAAAGGCTGTCTCCGGAACCATCAAGACGTCGGACTCGCCTTACATCCGACTTTGATGCAATTTTGGAATTGGCATGTAGCCTATTTTCCTCTTTGTTTATTCGATCCGTCTGAGACTCAGACAGGCAGGGAGCATGTCCTCGGTACGCAAGGCGAGCCACTTTAATTTCCGGACTTGGAATAGCTCATCGAAAATGAGTCGGTGAAATCGGACATTCAATCAATGCTAATGTCACCTAAGAATAGTTCATGCTCGGCGCGCCGAGTGTCTCGATGACGATAGTTTTCTTGTCACCAACGCGCCGCACCATAAATTTTCACCAGAAAAACAAAAAAAAATTGGCTAAGAGTTCATTTAGTTTTATGAATATGTAAAGAATGACTGTGGGTGCAACACAGGTTCGTGAACCGCTTTTCAATTATTTGGTAATCCTAACAGTGCCTTCGGATCATCCTGACAAAAGACCTCAATCAGCGCCGCAGATTCTTAACAGGGGATATGAAGATCTACTTCAGGTAATCTTCCCCTGGAATGAATCCCCGTTGCCCTTGTCTCCCACCATCATGGCTTCCCCTCCTCCCCTCAGTCTCGACGGAACTTTGGGCGAAGTCCAAATCGCCCTCGTACTGGCGACATGGCTCTTTGGAATCGAAACCTTGCAAACGTGGAATTACTACCGTGATTTTCCGACGGATGGAAAGGCTCTCAAGGGACTGGTACGTGCGCTTCCGAAGTGGTTGCTCGACATCTCAAATTTTTACGCCGCATCGACAGGTCGCAGTAATTTGGTAAGACTGCAGTGGGCCTGCATTTTCCATTCTAATATTTGGCTTTGAACTGGACACAGGTTCCTTGAGCTCGGGCATACCATTGCATGCTGGCATTCTGTGAGTGGGCCACTCGTTCCCACCGGCATCAGCTTGCCAAACTCATTCCCGTATCTTCAGATGTATCTGGTCACAGTTACTTTTTATGGCCGCCCGGAACACATCCTCAGTCCCCCGCTCTCAATGGTTTTTGTAATCCTCCTCCATGCGTTCATAGCCATTGGCGTACAGGTAAGAGTCGTTAATTGCTGTATGTCGCCATACAAACCGCACTGAGGTTTTCAGACTTTTTTTGTGTATCGAGTCTGGGTGTTGTCCGGAAAATGGCCCATTCCAATTCTGTGTTGCTTTCTGAATCTCCTGCGGCTCGGGTGCAACGTCCTACTCTTTGTCGATTTATCCAAGCATCGACTGTATTCGCGTCTCACGACTGATCTCCGATGGGAGGTGATACTTATGGACACGATTAACCCTGCTGTCGATATCATCATCGCAGCTTCGCTGGTCTACTATCTATGGGGCCGAAGAAAATCCGATTTCAAACAGTGAGTAGTTGAACTGCGTCAGGGAGTGAATATGAATTTCTCTTCCCAGAACAAACCGGATGGTCGATACCATTATAGTTTGGACTTTGGAGAGAACCCTCCTTACAACGTGAAGGCGGTACAACTTTTCAATGACTTGTTTTCTTACCTCGTTTACAGTGCAACCGGAATCATGCAGCTCGTGCTCGTGAGTAGCTACCTAGTCCGTATGATTCTGAACACTTGACTTAATGATTCCAGTACCTTGCGCGAGATGACCGTGGGTAGCATCTCTCGTATATCCAACAATGTCCTTCTTATTCTTCTGACTAGTGTCCTGGCTCATTTTCTTCTTGATCCAAGGAAAACGTATGTATCCTTCAGAAATTGACCCTCACGCTGACGAGATCCACAGTGTTCTCAAATTCAATGCTTGCATCGTGTGTTTTTCATTACCCATCCAGGTTTAGTTGAAATGAATGTTGCATAGGCTGAATGGGAGAACGCACTTCCGTTCTGTTCCTAACGGTTCAAATGGCTCGACTGCTATAGGATTTAATTCTACAACAGTAGCCACCGGAAACCAGGTATTAAAAAATTATCTTTATATGCATCCATGATATTGATTCAGCAGCAGAATGCAGTACTTCCCATGCATCGGCTATCTGCAACTGCACATAGTCAGGATAGTCAGGATGTATTTCCCATAGTGAAGGTCTGACAACGCATCGGGTTGTGTCGCCAAGACTCTGATTTCAGTTTTTCCTGCCAGGAGATCTAGTTTATATCCGAGGTGGAAGGAAGGCACGCTACGATACGAGATGACGCCAAATAATGGCAGTTGCGAATATGCGACCGGCCCAAATAGACTCGAGTCCCAGATAATGACTGGTTCCAGGCACATGTTCAGTTGTTAGCACGATGGCCGATTTACATCGTCTCTTATAAACAGACACTATAGCGATAGTATCTCATGTGTTGTACATAAATCTGGAGTCGAGATGAGCTGGAGTTCGGACTGGGTCTTTCAATCGAAATGCATTGGATCGGTGCGGTATTTTGGAAATTAATTAGTGAATCAATAATCCTTGAACTCGCCGAATCGGAAAATTCTATTTGGCACCCTGGACAAATGCCGCCGAACGCATTGCCAAACACTTCCACAGATACCACGGACCACGTTCAGTTGAATTCTGAGGCCAGAAAGGAGTTTTGTGCCTGTACCTTCACCATTTTCTCTTTCAATTCCACTGTTTTCAACACCTAATCAATGAGAAAAGGTATCCAGTCCGGAGGATGAGCAGCCGCAAAGAAAGTGAACTAAAAACTCCGTTAGTTTTGCCCACTTCACATTTGTTCGGTCAACCCCTAACCACCTCCCAGATGTTTGTCAACGAGAACCCCAATTTCAGAGAAAGTGGGGCAGTAGCGGCGCAAAAAATACGCCGTGCCTGCCCAACAGAGATAACTGTGCGAGATTGTACTTCCTTGGGCGGTATTCATCCTTCTGAACATCTCCTGCTCACCCTGCCCTTCCCGCTATCACAAAAACATCATGACAATTCCCGGAGTGCCAAATAGCAGCACCCGGGTGCTCACGGCACCTCGGCGTGCCAGATAGAATTATCCCTAACTGCCTCCAAGATGTTTGTCGATGAGAACCCCAGTTTCGGAGAAAATGGCGCAGTAGCGGCGCAAAAAATATATCGTGCCTACCCAATCGGAGATATCTGTGCGACATTGTAGTACTTGGGTGTTATTCATCCTTCTGAACGCCTCCCGCTCATCCCGCCCTTCCCGCTATCACAAAAACATCATGACAATTCCCGGGGTGTCAAATAGAATCAACCAGCGTTTGAATTTCTTTTTTTGGTGACGACAACTCGCTTGGACCGGATCAGTGTTGGCCTTGTTTGTTGTTTGTCGATCACACTTGTTGATCCACTACCACGATTTCTTGAAATTGGCTGTTTCTCAACGGCATACCTACCTACCTCCTTGAAACCTAGAAACATCAGCGGAGCATTTGGTCGTCCCTTGACGAGTCGATTCGGTCCTTGCGGCACAAATCGTGCCTAAACGCAAAGCGGATCGTTCTCCTGTCCCCTTTCAAGTTGAATTGGGCAATTGTGGAGCGTGGCCTCCCCATGCTGATGCTCCTCGCGACGGTGGCGACCACGACATGGTTTCATCGTGCGCTTCGTCTTCTTTCTGCGGAGGCTTATTGATAAATAACCTGCAAAGTTCAGGAATAACATAGCTTGTTTGGCATGCCTACTAATATGCGCTGCCCTGCTTACCTGCCCATGTCTCGATTCCCTAGGGCTTTTTGTGTGGCTTTCCGATTCTCCCGTACACCGGAAAACAAGAAACTGGTGCAATAATGACGAAAAGTGTATGCGCGACGTGATAGCGATGGTTCGACCTGTCGATCGAGTTTGCATACGCTGTGTCAAGTTGCGTCCGCCACTTCGCCTTTTACGTCCAAATATTTGACGAATAAAGGGGCTAGACGCTGTCTCGACCATGAACCCTCTTACTCGACCCCCACACCCTCTGGTCAATTCACCGTTTATTCGGAGTCCACATTCATTCCTTGTACGCTCATTCCTAACTCGGTCCGAATACAACGGGGATAAAGCGCTAATATCTATGTAGCTACCGCTCTTCCTCGCGTCCCAGCATCGTTCATGACACTTGCTCCGGAACCATCGTCGTCGACTTGTCTTGCTCGCCGCCATACCCGTGCCCCGCTCCCTCAGACCAGCCTGTCGTCTGCAAACATATTCTGTCATGCGCCCTCGCCGCGCGCAAGTGCTCATTAGCCCTCCACTGCGCTAAACCGCCGTCACAGCCTCAACCTCATGCGAAAGCCTTTGCGTTCATCTCCCCTCGCAGGACCTGCACTATCGAGTGAGGGTGCCAATGAGGATAAACGGCCTAGGACCCGCCGTCCCCGTGTATCGTCGACTCCAAATCTTCATTACTCCCGCGCACTCTCGGAGCTGCCCCCTCCTCTCCCACCCGCGCCACCTGTGCCGACACCTCTCCCCACACCTAAACGTCTCTCCAGACGTGCTTCACTGCTAGAAATGGTTAAGCGTCCGCTTGCGCAAAAACCTCATCCTCCACTTCCTACACCACCCTCCAGCGCTCCTCCAGCGAACAATTTTGGCTCCAGCATCATCCATGTACCGCTACCCTCACCGCCGCTGTCCCCTCCACCGCCGTCCCCACGCCGTCATGCCCGCGCGCGTTCACGTACTTTCCTCACCGCTTCGATGTCTATGACGGATCTTGGCGCCTCGCGTCCTGCACCGCCGAACTTCCCCCGTGCATTTACAGCACCATCATCGAGTCGGCGTACCTCTACCGTTCCCGCACTGCGAGCCAATGCTAGTGTTCCTGTTTGTGGGGCGACACCATCTGGTAGCGACCACCACCGCAGGAAGGACAGCGAGGACAATTGGCTTACGGCAACTCCGTATGGTACGACTCCTCGCTTCTCGCGTCTCGGTCTTGCAGCACCGAGCATCGTACTCCCCGTTCCAGCGCGGGCGGCTCGGCGCAAGTCCATGCGTGGTGAAGGCGGGAAGCGCGTCTCCCTCGTCCATCCGGCCCCGGTGACGCCGCCGCGCAGCAGTAGCTTGATAGGGACGAACCCCATGTTCTCTACGAGCACGCCGAGTCTTATCTGGCGCAGTCGCAGTCGCTCGTTCTCCTCCGAGGGGCCACCGACGCCGAGCGCGGCGTCCATCTTTGGTGCAGATGACAGAGTCGTTCTCGCAAAGGACGAGGACGAGGAGTGCCCGCTGAGCGAAGAAAACGAGGTGGACCTCGCGCTCATTTCCCCGCGCGACTTTGACGCTGTTCCGAAGGACGCCTTGCCCGACGACGACAACGCCCATGCGCAGGTCGTTATTCAGACAGTACACAAGCCTGAGCATCCGTTCGCGCTTGCAGAGCCGCCCAGCTCGTGGGGCCTCTCCACGCGGCACCACCGGCGCTCACACAACGCGACCAAAGGGATGAGCTTCCTCTCGTTCGGCTCCGGTGACTCGGACTCGTCCGCATTCTCACCGATGCAGTCGCCAATACAGTCCCATTTCCCTGCGGTTCCGCCCATGCCTGCTGTGCGCACCCCAGCTGCGGTGGCTGACAACTCCAACTCGTATTTGGACGTCGACAGCCTCGTACCGGCGGTCAAGGGCAACAGCACGGGCACGAAGAAGGCCGCTGAGACGGTGCGCCGCCTTCTGCGGTCTTTATCGGGGCGTCGAGCAACGTGAACGCTCGTGTCGACACGGTAGACTTACGGCTCTTAATAGACGCTTGGTATATCGTATTTTGAAATCCACTTCTTGATGTACACGTATCGTATCGGTTGGTTGACCTCTGTTGGAGGAGAGCCTATGAATTGGTTTCAAATGTACGAAACTTGAGAGCCTATGAATTGGTCTAAAACGGGCAAAGGACGCCGAACGAGAGCTGGTGGACAACCGAATAGTTTATTTACCACAGCAACATCTCGTTTGTGCTTGAGCTGCCTTCAAAGTTGCGATCAGGTTGCGATCAGGTTGTGTCGGCTCTTGCCGACGTCACAAACTCTGACTTTTTGGCATTGGTCCAAAACTTATCTCGAAAAAAAAAAACAATTCACGCTACTTATCGGCCAGCACTCGATGTGCGAGGAGCAGGAAATCAAGTTATGCATAGGATTACAGATCTACAAAAAATCATCAAGAAAATCAAAGTGCCGCCGACTTGTGGAGAACGAGATGAACAAGAAAGCAATTGGAGAGTTCAAGAGCCCAAAAACATTTCCGCTGAGAGACCGAGACCCTGTCTAGCCACGTTTTGAAGCCCTTCATAGTACCTGTGCGACAAAATAGGAGTAGTCAGTCTGGCAAAGCAGCGAGGATGATGCTTGGGCGAGGACAATTTAAACTCACCTATGGTCCCCGAGAGCCTCCGCTCTCGTCATCATCCCATAATCACGGGTCATGACTGGAACGTTCGATCTTAAATTGGGTACGATGAATAACATACAATTTCAGAAGATGATTGAACGGGACTAACTCCTTGTGCATGGCAACAAAAACATCGGTCAGCCTTACGCCTTTGGCATTTTTCACTTTGATTTTGAAGCCGAAAATCCTGTCGGGGAGCACGAGAGTGGCCATCGTCACCACGGGGATCGAGATGAAATCGCTGGCGATCGCGAGCTTGCATAGCTGGGTCCAGTTGGGGTTGTCGTTCCCGAGGTAAAAATTCACGCTCTCGAGGTCGTTGCCCATATAGTAGGAAGCTTGATTCAGAGCGGGATGCAGCTACAGCTGATGTTGAACCTCAGACGACGACGAGTAAGAGATGAATCATACCCTGACTGGCTCAGACTTGGCTGCATAACATCCGGATTCGAATCGAAAAGAAGGCTCGTTGCTGCCTAGCGTTCATCAGTGAAACCATCGCAGCCTGGAATACAGAACTGCGCACACCTGGTTCTACATACACCTGGCTGATTTTCTTGAACATCTGCACACTAAGCTCGGGATCCTTCGCGACGATGCTTTTCCACTGTACGCAGACGGCTTCCACGCGGAGCAAGGATTTATACGAGAGATGGAGAAAGATCCGTGTCAAGAGTTCGGTAGGAAATTCCTTTAGACTCTGAAACAATATAAGCATCGGTTCAGGAACATGCAATGGATCCTTCACCATTTTTACCAGCGCAGATGGTCGTCGGAAGCAAAATCTACGGCCTACGTAAACTGGACGTAAAAGTGGCTATCCGATCCGATTCAACAAAGCGTCATGTTAGAAAATCGCGTGGTTGGTTCAATTGTTTCACTTGCAGCAGCGCAAAAATTAAATGAAAAAGAAGCTGCATTAATCGCGAATCCAATACACCCATGAAATGCCCGTTTTCGCCAAAACTGCGACCGCCGTTGACCTGCTGGGAATAAAAATCTTGCACTTGGAAGACCCTTTTCCTCGTCCCTTTCTGCAGACCTTACTCTTCGCCCTCTGCATCGGAATTCGAACGGCATATCAAGAACCCAAACTGAGTTCCGCTGAAAGCGACGTTCCAGTGCGCTTCACACGGGCGAAACCCTCGTAGAACCTTCAACAGGTCAACGCGGAGTGGTCCGCGAACAGAACAGTCCCACCTACCGGTGGTCTACGAGAGCTTCAGACAGGGACACTTGTCCCTCGTCTGTTTCAATTTTTTGGGACATTCTGATAATGTCAAGCAAACACTGTAAGTATTTCAGATTGAGGGAAAGGGCTCACGCTTTCGCCAACGTGGTGAAAATGTCGAGCACCGTGATACCTTCAGGATTCACGACTTCGATTCGAACGGAAGGCAGGCGGAGATAATTTTCGAGGCTTATTGTGAAATTGTGCACAGCGGGAATGCTGGCCAGGTCGCGAGCAACGGCCGCATCCTCGAGTGGTGTGCGATCCCCATAGTTGTCGCCTCTGAGGAATAGGTGTGCCTCTGAGATGTATTCGCAGATGAGGAAATCTACGCTCTGCAATATGGGGTGCATCTGCGGGCCATGGAAAAATTAGGCCCGCCGCATTAACCTATGCCGCAAAAATTACTTGCCATGACCTCTTCGCTTTCCGGATGAAGTGTCTCCTTTATCGGGAGGTGTTCACGCATTGGGATAGGCTCTATGATAGAGAACACGCACCTCTTCCGTCATTTTCCACACTACCTCATACGCGTCGCACGCCGAGAAGGTCGGACTCTTCGGGGCGAGCGAGGAGCTTGGACGAGCAGTCGCCACAGGAGGATATGCCGCCCTCATAGCGCGCGTGGGTGGAGATGGCATTTCAGTAGTTCGCAGCATACATAGACGCCTTGCTGCGAGGAAGGAGGGGGGCCGCACCCCGACGAGGCGCTTGCTCGCCGTTCTGCTTGCAGGTAGCATGCCAACGGCAGCACTGCCATAATTGATGGTAATCGGAGGTTTAAAGACACAAGCGTGCCGAAGAGATGCCGGAAGAACAACACAAAGGATTCTCAACAAGTATCACGAATGCATGGCCAATTTATAGCCAAGAGGAAGGATAACACACCCATACTTTGAGGACATTCGGGAATGCCCGAAAGTAGTTGTGAGTCTTCCATGATCAACTTTCAAGGCGATTCGGATTACACTAACTGTTCCTTCGAGGGCAAGGGCAACTAATGTCGATGACATGCCAAATGAACCAAACCTGGATCGTAGAGTCATTCCCACTCCCCCTTTAAGGTTCACAATCATGATAAGCAAGGTTTCTATCTCTGTAGAACGGAATCCTCATCTTTGTTGGCGCGTCAGTCTTTGAATGTGAAAAAATAAGATTCAAACCGAAAGCAGCCTGAGCGAACTGGTTCAACTTTCAATTCCTACGAAGAGATCTTGAGATAGATCGACCGTGAACACAATTTAACTTTTCATGTGGCGCATCCGCCGAGATTGTACCGACGCTCTATGGCCTCGCAAGATGACCCTTGAGGCAGAGCGTTGATGTGGAAGTGACAGAAATCGCCCTGTGGAGATCACTGCTTCATCGAGTTCGAAATCAACAGCACGGGCCTGAGGAGGGTTAGACAAAATCATTCATGACCAGTGGCCTGTGACCTTTGAACATGCACTCCAAGGGTAAAGAAACTGAGATGCTGGGAAGGTTTTGCTTTGACAAAGTGCATTTGAGGTCCACTGTCCGCACATTCGATTGTTCTAATCAATCGAACGTTTAACTGGAAGACGTGCGGCATTGAGAAGTCAACCGTGGCGCTCATCATGTTCGAAACAAGCTGCCTAATCAGAAAATAAGGCAGGTCTGATCTGTATGTTGTATTCGCGGAAATCTGTTGTATGTCGGCAAAGTTCGTTGATACCCACATCTGCGATACCTCTGTGATACTGCGCAAAGTTCGCGTACCGGAGCATTCTACGCAACTCGGTCCTTCAGCGGACCACTGAAGCCCCTGGGCAGCTGAATCCTATCTGAGGTGGCACCGCTGTCGCCGAGAACGATGAATTTTCGCAAGTGTGTTCACATACATCGCGTTATCCTGTGTTCTTCTAGCTTCCGCCATCTTTGCCATCTTTTATCAAGACGTTCAAAATGTCGTAGTTCGATGCTGCATTCCCTTCTAGCGATACCGGTTTCTACGTACTGTTGAAAGCGGCTTATGATGTCGAGTTGAGGGTCGGGAAATGTCTGAGGTAACCCGACGTCACTAACTGTGAAATCTAAAAAACGAAGGACGAAGAACTACCTTTAGCCACTGCACAACATCGTAAAACTCTTCTGGCTCATATGAGTTGAAAAATTTACTGCTTGTTGCAGCGAATTCTAAGTCGTGCAGCTCTTGTAACATCTCCGGGCAAGGTGCACACCCTCTCAGATGACGGCCCCATGAACAAGTCGATGACCTAGATTATCGTGAGTGTCAATCGAGAGTTGAGAACGAAAGACGTACCAAATTTGCATGGTCATTTCA
Organism: Mycena venus; assembly: GCA_014462655.1. Lineage (NCBI taxonomy): Eukaryota > Fungi > Basidiomycota > Agaricomycetes > Agaricales > Mycenaceae > Glaucomycena > Glaucomycena venus. The sequence continues at coordinate 3,499,907 of JACAZI010000007.1, read as the reverse complement.
TTACGCGCTAGTCTCTTCATCAGATGCATGCAGCCCCGCGTTATGTCTTTCCTTGTTGATGACGGCACGAAATGCAATTCCTCAACGAGGATTGGACAAAAGGCGAACATCGGTAGCTCACCGAGCACTCCTGTGTCGTCACCGACAATAGAGCGCAGGGGGTGCGATGACTTCCGATAGTTCGTCCCAAGAGAGACCTAGAAGTGTATGTCGAACAGAAACCCACAATTGGGTGCAGCGGGGAGGTAGGTGTATGCATATAGAATACACAAGAGCCGCCGGGATGCTTGAGAGAGTATCTCCGCTGCACGGGACGAGCATCGGTATCCAGTCTTCTTGGCGCGATCGGCCCAAATGGTATCACATAGTCCCATAAAATGGTAGTCTTCCCACCGCCTAATCAAATCCTCGGGCAGGGGCCGGAATGTCTGGCCAAAGTGAGTCTTAGATAAATTTTCCGACGTTGGTTCACTCACCCGTAACCATTGAATGACGCTCTTTGCAGCAGAGTCGCAGTGTGCAGCATACGTTCGACAAAACAAAAAGTCTGGATTCAGCAGTTTCAGATTGAATAAGACATCGGCAGACGATGGAAGCGCGGTAAGGTAGGTGAACGCGTCCGGCAAAAGTTGCCTAAACAATGTTGAATGGGGTCCACTCTTCTCGAAGAACTGATCTCACCATGCAACATGACTGTTGTAATTGTAAGATAGGTCGTTCTGAGTGCAGGCGCATGCCTTGAGGATGAGTTGTGCCAGGTCGATGCGCTGCTGAAGACTACCAACATGGAATGCACCGGATCTGAGCGGGTCAGCGAGAAAGTCCAGGAGCGACGCATGATGCACGGTTATGGTTCCGCTGGAATCATCAGGCGGAAGCTCGACGATTGAGTGAAGATCGCGCAGCATCAGAGGGACATCACCAGGCTTTAGTTCAAGAAGCTGTTCGATTTGAGAAAGCCGCACATTCAACTTGGCCATGCAAATAGCGAATATGTGGATAAGGTGTGCTCGGGAGGCCTGAGGAACCCCGGAGAGTATCTGCGTGTACAGCTCATTGAGAGCACGAAACGGCGGGTCTGAGCACGCCAGAAGTTGGGCTCCCATGACAGCGGCGAGGCGTTCGGTTGGACGAAAGTGTTTATCGTCAAGGAATTTAATGACTGTGGATGCATAGATGAAGTATCCAGAGGATTTGTTGACCAGAAAATCGATACATGCTAGCGAGGGCCAGGGACCAGAGACTGAGGCCATAGTCTGGGTATGTTCGCGACGGATTCGGGCGAATTCGCACTGAAGATAGCAATGGATGTCCTCGAATGCCTGCTGAATGTTCATAGAACGATGGATTTCCACTAACCAGGTCCCCTCGAATATCTCGCAAATGTGAGGCTCCAGTCTGCTTGCGATCAGGAATCGAAGACGACCAGGATTTCGATGTACGGCGTCTCCGATCAAACGCAATATCTCTTGTTGAATGTCTTGACTTTCGCATTCGTCCAGCCCATCGATAACAATAACAAGGCCGTCGAGCGTGGGAGTTTTTCCACATGATTCGATGATCAATTGGTGAAGCTGGATCGAGAGGGATTTGTGCAGGATGGATGGGTCGTCCTCTACTACGCAGCAGATCGTCTTTTTCAACTCGGGAGAGTGAGACGCGAGCTGATATGCAATGGTGCTAAAAAGTTGCGTAGCACGTCCCCGAGAAGCATGCCCTCGCTTGAAGAAAAAGCTACCCCCTAGGCGATTGTCTCCCTCCAACGTTTCGCAAAAAGATTGTGCAATGGCAGATTTACCAGACCCCGCCGGCCCGTTAAGCCAGAGCACAGGATTGGCGAGGGGATCATTATCGCAGCACCACTTCCACAGGTCCCCCAGCATCTCTGTTCGAGTTTCGGGATGGCATTTAGGCTGTGGGTACCGCTCTGCTGAATTGTGGAAAGCATCGCCGGCCACGGCGCGATGAAGAATGTGTAGGCCTAAAGGCAAGCGTCAGAAGATTGGAATTACTATGCGTGATTTCGCTTACCTGTATCTCCACGGCTTTGGATGTAATTAACATCCCCGCCGATGAATGTCCCGCCGTCGACTACTGTTGTGGGCTGTTGTCGGTGTGAGAAGGCTGTAGCACCGTCCGTAGCATTCACGGCAGGACAAAACTCGTTGACACCATCCTGGGCCCATATGTTAGGACCAGCTACTAGTGGCGGCACGCAACCCGAATTCGTTGAGGTATGTAGCACATCTTGATCACAGGGATCTCGGCGCGTCATCAGCTCCCAGTCGTCGAGGGAATGCCAATTTAGAGCGGGAATAGCTGCTCGTGTGCGCTGTGATTGATATTTCGGAAGAGTCGACATGGAGGTGAGAATTGGCTGAGGGCGCATAGAAATATCTTCACAATTGCGTCAGATGAGATGGCACGCAAAATAACGAGGAGGTGTTCAAACACCATAAGGTAATGTCCTGGCATGTCGCATTTGAAGCCTTTCGACGCCCGATGACCTTGGATCCCGATGTAGACCAAGATATTCGAATGACTGCTGGCTCTGTTGAGCCACGAGCTCAGTTTCTGGAGAGTAGATGTTCATGTCTCCAGCAACATTGTAGAAATTGCCCCCATTGATACAAAAACCAGAGCTGGATGCGAAAGACATCAAGAGAAAGTGCTTTTGAAGGTGCGCAGGAGTCCGAAAGCCACGACTCGGAATTGAATGGGGTGTCGTCGGGTTTCCAGAAAAAAGGCCGGGCGGGCGATGCGGCCCGGTTACTGTGGGCGCCTCAACAGTTCCAGCTCAACTAGGCTGGATTGTGAGAAAGCGCGATTTCTGGTTGCACTGTGGAGGGGTGGGGCGCCGCGCGTGGTGGCATAAAGAGAGAGTTGTTCACCAAACACTAGACAATCACATGCCAAACAATTCAAGTGTAATGAAATGAAATTGGGTTCATTTGGATACCCAAAAATTTCCTCGACTACTTACAGGAGAGAAAAAGAAAATAGCTTCACTTCTGACTAAGAATGTACATTTAGTTCTTGACTGACGAGTTCGGACGATCGACGACATGGTGCGAGGCCAAAAAATAATCAAGTTCAATTGGACGCACAAGCCGTCGATAAAAATCACCAAGAAAAGATAAACGGATGGATGCGAAGAATGGAGTTAACAAGACAACAGATGGAGTGTTCAAGACCTCAACTTCACCTTCGCCGAGAGAACTGTAGTCTCTCGCAGCCAGCCTTCAACACGGTATGATCTCGTACCTCGATCGTGTTGAAAGACAACTGGTATACTTTCTCAAGCCCAATGTACCTGTGCGAGGAGAGGTAGCAGTAAGCACTGAAAAGCAGCAGAGATGCCGGACTGGGGCAGCTCACCTCTGGTGTCCAAGGGCTTGCGCCCGTGTCTTCATCCAATCTCGGGTTTCAACTCGGAGACGTGCAAAGTGACTTCAACATTTAAGACGAGGGATCTCGCCATTGATCTAGTAGCTGGTGTATGAACGGTCGACGAATTTGGGAGCGCGACAGTGGTGTTTGTTGTAAAGAGCCAGGCGGAGATCAGCGTAGAGGAAGGGTGAGAAAAAGTTGTTTGTAATGGTGGAAACAAACAGGCCCAGTTAGTAACTCTCACTTCACCTTGATCTCGAACGGTTCGACGTAATTCTCTATGAGCTTTGATGATTGTAGCCTAATCAGACACCTTGGTCGAAAATCCTAATCCAAGATCCAATGCAAATAGATCAAGTCTGTTCGATGGCATTGCAAGACTCAAGTTATTCGAAATTCAGAACAAAATTCTGGCTATTCAGGACAAAAAGGGACAGCGGATCGCAGAGCTCAGAGAGCTCATCTATTCCGACGCGAATATGCTGCACTCGCCATTTCCGCCTGCTTGAAATCCTCTCGGAACGTCCCCTCGACGTCGGCGTGCTGGAAGCGGCTCCCAGGGTGGCTCTGGCTCTTTCCATACATAGAGTTGTGGGAGTACGATGTGGAAGCGGAATAGTTCCTGATCGCCGCCTCGCGCGTCTGATACAGCCGCACCGTCGTCTGCCACCCGATCTTCTCCGCATCCCCCAGCGAAATACCCTCTTCGCGCTTTGCAAGATCGGTATACCCCAGCCGGAGCCAGGTTGCAACATCGTACTGCTGCGCGAGCAGAATGCGCTCGACGCTGCCAATCTCGGGCCGGTTGTTCAGCTGTTGGATCGCGAGATCGCGCGCGTCGAGGAAGTACCACAGCGTAGAGAGCTTCAAGACGGAGATCCATTCGTCTTTGGCCATGTTGAGGATCTGTGGGATATCTCTACCCCAAACGCTGTATCGGCAAACATATCACTACTGACAACAGAAAAACCAACTCACAGCGGATATAGGACGTTGAGGAGCCGCTGGAAGTCGACGCTGTTGATGCCCTCCAAGATGACGGGGTTCTCATCGCTGTTTCCTTCGGCGTCGGTGTCGTTGCCCGTCGGAAGAGTGAACGTTGTCGCGAAGATTTCTGAACTGCGCTCGAAGTGGTACCGCGGGACTTTAAAGATGCGGTCTTCGACCTGAGCTCTGTCAAGATCATCTCTGGAGTGCGAACTTCGGGAGCGAACCTTGAAGATAATACTGTCCAGATAATATTTCTGGTCGCGTGGGCCAGTGTACTCGGCGATAGCAAGCACCTCCTCGACCTCACGTTCATTCGCCTCTTCTACTGGGATTTGGTGCACCGCGTAGATTCCCATTTTGGGCATTGCCATGGCGTATATGATTGAGCTGGGACTGGGCGGTTCTCTCTGCGCTTTATGTCCTCGTCCTCATGGTCCCCGCATGGTCTGCTCTTGGTGGCGCCAACTTATAATTAGTCTGTTCGCGGCACCTCAAGTGGGCTTCAAGCGCTTCCGGTCCATGGTCTGAGCCAATGTTTATTTTTTTTAGCAAGTGGCTAGGCTGGCCATTCAGTCAGATCGAGCCGAGAGATTCCCCAGAAGAATTCGTCCTTTGGCTCCAGTGTTTTGTTTCAATCTGGTTAATACGTTCCGACGATTAGTCATCAAGGTGAGCCTGCTAATAATTTGAACTCGACTTTCTGAAGAAATTACGGGCTTGTCACATAGAGTTACGCCAAATGCACTCAAGATCCTTCTGCGTCCTAGAGACTCTTCTCAGTCGCCGTGCCGTATAGGCGGATCAATTGGCACCCACAAGAGAGACCATGCGTAGGCCATGAGTAAAGACTAAATCTAACCTCAACGCTCACTTTCCCCCCCATTCCGCAATGGCAGAGATGCACCTCCACTCCGCCGAGCACCACCCAGTCCCCATTTCCCAAGCCCGCAATCCTCAGCGCGATGCGAACTATTATATGGAAACCATCACGTTCGAGGTTGGATCGTTCCCAATTAACAACGGGGACTATCCTGACCAAGTGCACAGGTCGAAGACCGCCTCTTCAAGGTTCCGCGCAACAGTTTCGAGCGCAGATCCGAAATCTTTGCAACAACGTTTACGCTCCCACCGGGCGATGGCATTCATGCTGAGGGCCAGAGCGACGAGAATCCGGTTGTACTTGAAGGAATAAGGAGTCGTGACTTCGAGGCCCTGCTCAAAGTGCTGTATCCTCTGTGAGTTGGGCTCATTGTGATTTGGGTCACGGCGATTGACGAGTACTCCCATGATTCGCAGAGAGGCTGCACGGCTGCTCCACAACAAGAGCAGTTGGATGACCAAGGATGAATGGATCTCCGTTTTAAAACTTTCGACCCAGTGGTACTTCCTCGACATACGGAATATTGCGATCGAGCAGCTCAACAACAGAAACGACGTGACGAGCGTCGATCGTATTGTTCTGGCAAGGCAATACGACATACCTGACTGGCTCCGATTGGGATACACTGATCTTTCCCGGCGCGACGAAAGTATTTCCCGGGAGGTAGCAGATAAAATCGGGTGGGAGACGGCACTCCAGCTTTGTCAGGTGCGCGAGAGAGCGCTGAGGAGGGGCCGAGATTCATCCTACTACCTCGGGAATGCGGAACTGGATGATACTTTTGAAAAGGAGTTCAAGAAGGCGGTAATGGACAGTGCTACGTACGCCTACCCACTCTATGACTCAAGTAACTGCCCCGAGCCTCAGGCTGACCCAAGTTGGGACTCGGATTAAATAGGATTAAGTACCATGTTGGGTCTCTGTATTATTTCAGCAGTTGTGGTCAGTCGGGCAGAGTCAGGAAGGCCTTCCGGGAATTCCTTTCCAACGAACTTCCTCCTGAACTTCCTCTTGAACTCGCGAATCGGCGATCAATACAGGCGACGTGTCGCGGAGACGCGTTTTTGCACGTGCTGGGAATTTTGTCAACACTCTCTCCGCCACTCCACGACTACGCCCTCGATCGCTTACTTCGCCTTAAGGCCCAGGGAAAGCCCGCATACGCGTTCCTATTCATCACACACCGTTATCTTCGGCGCCCCTGGCATTACTATTACTGGATAGATAAGAGCGCGGTATTCTGGCGTGGCTCCCACAGTCTGCTTTGCCGACATTACTACACCCCACCGCCCACTCGGTATACGCTCCCTTATTCCAAGATATAGACGAGGACGGCAGCTTTGAAATGTCACAGAAATATGGAACGGCGCCCGTGAGCGCAATTGTTGACGGGCTCGACGACCCGACGAGCCCACTCGGAGCGGGAGAGAGCAGTGCGCTGTTGGGCGGCGACCGCGACACGACCGTTAAACGCGCTGCAAAGCGCGAGGGAAAGGCCACGATCGTTAGTTCCGTCAGTAACCTCGCCAACACTATTATAGGCAGTGGTGAGTGTCGTTACTTTACTGCTGTGAAACGAAACGCTGACGCGCAGTTTCTACAAAGGAATGCTCACATTTCCTTTGGTGCGTGCCGCTAAATGCAAGCTGTACTTCTATTAACACTGTCTATAGGCAATGGCGTCCGCTGGGATAATACCAGGGATGATAACATGCATTTTCAGTGGCTCCGTCGCCGTGTTTGGGCTGTACCTGCTGTCCCTCTGCGCAGCGCGGGCACCTCACCGACGGTCGTCCTTCTTCGCTGTCTCACAGATGACTTTCCCCAAGGCCGCCGTTTTCTTTGACGCAGCAATCGCAGCAAAGTGTTTTGGCGTGTCTATCAGGTGCGTCATTATCCCAATTATTTATCTATCTGTGCTCAGTCTCTTCCCAGCTACCTAATCATCATCAAGGGCCTCATGCCCAACGTCGTCGCCTCACTCTACCACGACCTGTCGTCATCTTCCCCACCCGCCTGGGCGCTCTCAGGCCGAAACTGGATCAGCCTCTTCATGATCATCCTCGTCCCGCTCGTGTTCCTTCGCCATCTCGACAGTCTGCGGCACACGAGCTACGTCGCGCTCTTCTCTGTCGGTGCGTTTGCGCGTCCTTGGCCGTACAATTCGTTGTCTGATGCTTCGCAGCGTACCTCGTCGTGATCGTCATCACCGTGTACTTCAATCCGCTCGAGGGCATGCCCGACCGGGGCGAGGTCCACCTCATCCACTTTACGCCCAACTTCGTCTCGACCTTCCCCGTGCAGGTCTTTGCGTTTACGTGCTCGCAGAACGTGTGTCTCTCTCCTCCTCCTTCCTTTTTTTACTGACGACGCCGCCGCCTTGCAGCTCTTCCCCATCTTCAACGAGCTTCACGACAACTCCCAGCGGCGCATGAACTTCGTCATCGGGTCCGCCATCGGGTCCGCGACGCTCACCTACGAGGTCATCGCCATCTTCGGCTACCTCACCTTCGGTTCCACCGTCGGCGCCAACATCATCGCCATGTACCCCTCCACCTCGCTCTTCATCGCCGTCGGACAGGCCGCGATCGTCGTCCTCGTCCTCTTCAGCTACCCGCTGCAGGTGCACCCGTGCCGGAATTGTCTGGATAAGATCTTCCATGCGGGGGGAGGTGGTGGCTCGGAAGCAGGTACGGGCCGTGGTGGATGATGAGGACGAGGATCCCGACGCGTTGCCGGAGGTGGATGACGACCATGCGGCGGGCGAGATGAGTCCGCTGAAGCATACGATCCTGACGGCCGCGATTGTCATTTCGGGGTTCACGATTGCGTTCTTTGTGAATGACCTGCAAATGGGTGCGTGCTTCCTTCCCTCCTCCGTTTTCGAATATAGCTGATCCGTCATATCGTATCCAGTCCTCTCCTTCGTGGGTTCCACGGGCTCGACGACGATCTCGTTCATCCTCCCCGGGCTGTTCTACTGGAAGCTGACGCGCGGCGACCGCAACCGGAACAACGCGCTCAGTCTGGGGGCGCTCGCGCTCGCGGTGTATGGAGGGTGTGTGTTTGTGTTTTGGTGAGTCTCTTTCTTTTTCGCCTTTCTCTCACCTTCCCCTCCTTCTTCGTCGCTCGACGCGATTGCTGATATCGCAAGTGCAGCCTGGGCTTCAACATCTACAATGTCATCCACCCTGCGACGGGTGGGCCCGCTCATTTTCAATAGTGTCACTTAGTTTATGTATTGTAGACTCGGATGGATTATGTTAGGCCCGGGTTTTTGCTAATATTGAGAGGGAGGATATGCCATGTAATGATGCACCTATCTTGTGTGTGCGCTTGGGTTGGGAGAGATTGCGGAGAGCAGGACGAAGCGGTGTGACGATCGTGACTGCCCTGCTTGTCTCCTACCATCACTATCTTCGCCGGCGCACCCTCAATTACCACTCCAAACAGCTGCAGGACGACACTTCGGCCCACTCTCACTCCTCCACAAGCCATGCAGCAAGAATCTCTTTTAAACTGATTGGCACACCTAAGCCATGTAGTTTGCTGGCAGGGACGCAATCTGTTGTTCCTCTTCAGCGCCTGCACGTCTCTCTGCAAATCGCCTGGGATCTTCCCTGCTAGGCCTGGTTTGTCGCACCATCGAGGATCCGCGTACAGCTACTCCGATCCTTGCTGGTCAAGCTAACGATGAACAATAATACACACTATGGTCGGAAGGACCCCTGAGAATTGGTTTCTGAGTTTCATACACCAATCCGGACAAGATTTTCAAAAATTTGACTCACCTTTGAGCAGAATCCGGACAAATTTGGGCCTCGTGGCCACCGACTTTGATGTGCTGGTCCGGACAGGGTTGCCGGGATTTGAGAGGGTTGGATACCGAGTCCGGACAAGGCTCGTGTGGGAGAGGCGATCTGGACCCATTGTCTGCGCTTTGTTTCGTAGGCTCAAAGTCGACTTACCAGATTTGTTCACATCACGCGCAACTTGTCAAAGCGCGGAGCGGTGGCAGTAGCAAAAGCATACAAGCAATAAAATATTTTTTCATATACAATCTCCTTCATATACACCACACACCACTATGGACAAATACATTGTCGACGACGATGACCTTCAGCGAACCAATACACAGTGGGTGAAATCCGAATGGATTAGCTGCAACCGCACCTTTCGAGACATTCCCGAGTTCGTCGCCAGCAACAGCTTTGAAATACAAGGAGCTGCATTCAGAGCAGGGGGAATTGGTTCGGATGGTGACCGTTCTGAACACTGTCCAGCGATGGGGTAGGGTAATTGTGAATGTAATGGATCTCGAGGAGGACGACAATGTAGATTCATAGTAATTTAGATTTTTTCCAGATTTTTTGCGATTTTTTTTGGAATTTTTTGAGGTTTGAGCCCGAATCCGGACAAGATTTCGACAAAATCCGAGGGTGTGATACAGAATCCGGACAAGAAATTGAGAACCCTTATGCGGGAGAGTCCGGACAAGAGGTTGGAGAAGGCTGATTTTGGTATTAAACCCCCAAACCGATTCTCAGGGGTCCTTGGTCGGACCTACGTTACCACTGCTGCTAGTCACATCTACGCAACCTCGGCCCCGCTACGTGCCTCAAAGCCTCAAATATTGGCTCATATACCCATACTATATTTCAAAACCGACGTGTTTCGGGTACAAAATCCGTGTACACCCGTCTTTCAAAATTCCATGCAATGGTATGTGCAATTAGCTTGACTCGCTTCCGTACGGCCGCGACGCGCCGAGTGGCTCTTGAGCTTGGAGTGTATTTTCAATGATAACTCTCGGCGGGCAACAACTCGACTCACCCAGACTGTTCACATTTGCACCGTTTTCAAGAAGGAGTTTGACAACTTCTGCATGTCCGTTATGGGAGGCGGAATGGAGGGCTGTCCCGTACTTCCCGCCTTGAAGGACAGTCAGGAATCAAGATGTGTGCCTGGACCACAACTGACCCCTCACCTCGCTCATTCACGTCTGCACCTTTTTCGATGAGGAATCGGACGAGGTGCAGATGGCCGAAATGAGATGCTATTTGCAGTGGAGTGCCGTACTCGCTACCTTGGAAAAGGGACGAAATGTCAGCGACACCAGAGAAGGTCAGACGAGCTGACCTTCATGTCGAATATTCACATCTGCTCCGTGCTCAAGGAGCATATTGACTCTTTCTACATTGTCTTCCCAACAGGCTGCATGGAGGACCGTTCCAAACTTGTCAATGCCGCCTTGCAGTGCACTCAGCGTGCTGGCCGTACAAGAAACTCGATCGCGACCACCCACCGGGACTGCGCACGTCTGCTCCGTTTTCAATGAGAAGGTTGACGATATTCCAATGTCTCCAACGAGCCGCTGCGTGGATAGCACTACCATACTCGATACCTTCGAGAACAGATTTTCACGATCAATGACGGTCCTCATGGAGCATAGATTTGGCCCACCTCGACTATTCGCATCACCTCCGCTTTCAAGGAGAAGTTTGACGACTTCGAATTGTCCGGCCGCGGAAGCAGCATAGAGGGGTGTTATGCCTTGAGCTCCCGTTTGCGATCCAGCATCCATGGTGGAGAGCAACTGCATTTGTTCTTTAAGTGAGATTCTCAACAGCTTTTCGTTCACTCTGAGCCCTTATCTTAAATTGCCGTCAAGCACTGCTGGTCTTACCGCAATATCGGCCTGGGTTCACCTTCCTGAGCGGAGTCTTTTTCCCACTGTCTGTACATTGTGCCTTTTCTGCTGCGCGGCGTTCAATATATTGGTGTCAACTGACCATCTCTGTACACAACATTTGGCGTCTACGCTGATGAACTTAGCTTGAAAGGGAAACTCATGCGTCATTGTGCGGCAGAAGGACACAGCTTGAAGGACAGCTGTCAACTGCGATCCCGGTCCTCGAACCGGAAATCCAACGAAATTCGCGAGGACCATAAGAAAATCAGCAGACTGGGGTATGATACACAGGGAACATCCAGACGGGACCTAGCATGCGTTGCATTAGTTACTGGATCCAAATTGAGCGTTAAGAACTCTATGAAACGACAGACGGACTTGGGTCGGCAGCGATCATTTATTCGTCGCCCTTGATACCTCCAGCTGCTCTTGTGTTGTGCTCCTCACTTTACATTCCACTGGTCAACGGACGTGCCCACCCTAGTATTTGTTCACATCTGCTCCTTTTTCGATGAGGAGTTTGACTATTTCCAGTTTGTCCGTCTTGCAGGGAGCATGGAGTGGCGTTCCGTATTTGCCCCCTTGCATTACAGTCAGCATGTGGATAGACGGCTCGGAAAAAGATCCCAAACCTTGACCGTTTACATCTGCTCCGGCGTGTTCAAGGAGAAGTAGGACGATGTAAAGATGATTGCGTACAACCGCCAAGTCCACCCCCAGGTTTCTCTTCATTTTCCAGCGGCGGAGCGTGAATTCCGCAAGTCCAGAACGCTTTACTCTGCCAATGTGCCAGCCACTTGAGTTGTGCGCAAAGGACGTATTTAACCCGATGCGTAGAAGAGCTCAATTACTTTGGAAAACCAGCGGTGTTTATTTATTCGCCGCCCTTGGTGCTGTGTTGAACTTCCAGCCGCTCTTGCGTTCTGTATTTCATGATTCATCACGTACATCTCGCTCACCCTACTTGCTCACATCTGCTCCTTTTTCGATGAGGAGTTTGACTATTTCCGATTTGCCCGCCTTGCAGGCAGCATAGAGTGCCGTTCCGTTTTTGCCCCCTTGCATTAAAGTCAACATGTGGGTGGACGGCTCGGAGAAGGGCCACTCACCTTGGGCGTTCACATCTGCTCCGTATGCAAGAAGAAGTAAGACAATGTTCGCATATCCGAAATAAGATGCTGTTTGCAGTGCAGTGCCATACTCGCCGCCTAAGTAGACGAGACAACTGCTCAGCAGTACCTCCCATGGACAACAAATGAGCGCACCTCGGACATTCACGTCGGCTCCATTTTCCAGGAGTAGTTTCACTGTTTCCAGATTTCCGACCTCCGCAGCGGCATGAAGAGCCTTGCTGTTTCCCTTGAGGACCGGTCCTTGAATGGTAATGTAAGTAGGATACACTCGGAACAGGCAGAGAACTCAAACTCCCACCTGATAAATTTTGATTCGGATCTATTCGATTTCAATAGGTATTCTCGTTTCTGGTTCAAGCAGATATATCCTTACCTAGGTCGTAGAGTCGTCTGAACGCGACAGCATCCTCTCCCTCATGATCTCCTTTCTCCACGTCTCTTATCCCGACACCCCGCACCCAGCCTTCCATAGCCTTCCATATCCTCGTAGTGTTATGGCTCAGTTCTTGGTGCACCAAAATCATGACCATCGTAAACACAGATAGCACAAACGGAACCCAGAATTTCAGAGGCTGACTCTGGATAACCAGGAGAATAAGGCCGATAAAGAAGCACACCATGCCAAAGAAGATGAAAGAAATCACGACGAGGAGTCCGGTATGTCTCCTCAAATAGTGATCCTGTCTCTGCACCCGATTGTATAGATCATCCACCGAGGACTGCAAAGACACCCAACGCTGTGGATCTGGTCGGTTCAATTGCTGTATGATCGCGCCGTCAAGAGTGTACTTTTCCGCCACCAAGTCCAGTGCATCGCTGCTAAGTTGGTACAATGCCCGCGCAGTCAACAACGCGAAAAGAGCTCCAAGAGCATCCAAGGACAGGGCAAGGTACGCGAAGAAAAATATCAGGCCTCGAATCAAAATTTCGTGGCCGTTGCAGCCGTCAGGTTGAGGTTGGGACCGACAATCTGGGACCCCAATGAGCGGCACAAAACCGATTTGAACCGATGCCAGGAATGACGCCTGAATGAACTCAGTACGGACGAGAACTGGCACCATCAAAGCTGGAACTCACGATCCCGCTCAGGCCAGTCAAGTACCCAGCTCGACCCTTGACCTTTTTGGCGAATTTATCCAACTGGGCGTCCACAACAAGCTTCACAAGGGGGATATAGCGAACTCGCAGTGCCTTGACTTTGGCGTCCTCCGAACCAGTCTGTTGGCAGAGTTTCTTGAGAATCTGAAGTTCCCTGTTGCCGTCCTGGAGTTGTAGTGCCTGCGAGTCGGCGTCCATGTCAATGTCGATGGTCGAGGGCGAACATGTTTTCACTCGCTATTTATGTTTTTCCGCATGTGGCCGTAATCTCCCTTCTCATCGGGCATGCGGAGTACCGATTTTACACGGTAACGCGCTTCTGAGCCGGCTACTCGTCCGAGGACGCCTCGGTATACAGCTGGGGCTTCGGTCGCCACGCGCGCTCCAGCGTCGCCGTCGTGCGGCGCGTCGGCCTCAGCGCGCGGCGGCCGGCCGTCACTCTACAGAACCTTCAAGTTGCAGGACTCGGAGCTGTTGGCTTCTGTTGGCCTAGCAAAGAGCCGTCGGCAAAGAATAGAGGAACATTAGGATCTTATGAAGCGTGAGCAAGAAAGATTCGCGCGACACATATAGAAAGAGTTTCGCACCCCTATACTCCCATTTACGGCTGCCGCGGTTGACCGTTCCTCTTTTCTCCCCGTGTAGCCTGGCTAAAAATTGGGGTTAAAGCATTTCTAAATTCTTTCGTTCCCTGCTTCTATCTCCCTGTGAGAAGTCTGTGTTCAGCCTTTGGCAGGCTTTTCTCACTTAACGATGTGTAGCCGTTGGAATTTGTCTCCTCTGTAAAATTTCGCGGCAGTGTTCCTACACATTCGACTTTTTTAAAACTCTCTGTTCATCAATACTTATGCCTGTCTACTAAATCGCCGAAGCGCCATCTACGTGTGAATTACGGTGTAATGCGCCGCTAATATGTCATGGTTCTAGCTCTTCCGAGATTCAAGCGTGACTCACGAGCTTGGAGTACGGTTTCAATGTTGGTGGTCAACGATTAACGGACGTGCTCACCCTGCTCGTTAACATTTGCTCCGTGTTCAAGGAGAAGTTTGACTACTTTCGGATATCCCGCTTGAGATGCAGCGTGGAGAGCAGTTCCGTACTTGCCGCCTTGGAGGACAGTCTATACGTGTGCCTCCACAACAAGTGATCACACACCTTGACCATTCACATCGGCTCCCAATTTAATGAGAAGTTTGACGATCTCGACATGTCCATGATAAGATGCTGTTTGCAGTGGAGTGCCGTATTCGCCACCTTCCGGTACGGTATTTCAGCAACCTCAGAGACAACGGATAAACTAACCTTGACTATCCACGTCTGCTCCGTGTTCAAGGAGCAGATGGACTGTTTCCAAATCTCCAGACTCCGAAGCAGCATGAAGAGCCGTGCTTGTTTTGGGTACATTCACTTGTTTGGACCGGGGGGGGGAAATTAATAATGCTGTCGTGAAAGTTCATGATGTCTGAATGGCAATGTAAGTAGGTATTCGAGGTGGGTAAAAAATTCTAACTTGGTTGCAGTGGACGATGCCCTGTTCCGTTTTCAGTAAGTATTTTCTCCGTTTCTGAAGCAAGATATAATCCTACCCATTAAAGGCGCGGCGGAATCATGTCTCTCAGGTTTAGGTACCGGTGCTTCAGGCCTTTCCTGTACATGTGGGGTGATGTCTCCCTGACTCCCTTCGGCGATTCCGGTCTCGCTTCCCATCTCTTCATCTTTTTTGCTCTGGTTCGCATCCGGCATACCCATCCAACTCTTCATGGCCTTCCTGGCAGCCATCAGCATCCTTGGATGATGACCCTTTTCTTCTTTCGCCACAATGATCGCCATCGTAAACACAAATATTACGAACGGAATCCAGAACTTGAGGGGTTGACTCTGGATAACGAGGAGAATGAGGCCAACGAAGAAGCACATCATCCCCAGGAGGATAAATGAGATCACAACATGGAGACCGCCGGCATGTCTCTTCAAGATGAGATCTTGTCTCCGCACCCGCTGAAATAGATCATCCACCGAGTCCTGCAAGGACGAGAAAAGCTGGGAATCTGACTGGTACAATTGGCCGATGATTGAACCATCAAGAGCAGACTTTTCTTCCATCAAGTCCTGTGCATCGCTGCTAACCTTGAATAGTGCCCGTGCGGTCAGAAGAGCGAAAAGAGCACCCAAAGAATCGAGGGATAGGGCGAGGTAGGCAAAGAAAAATATCAAGCCTCGAATCAAAATTTCATGGCTTTGACAGCCATCGGGTTGAGGTTGGGCCTGGCAATCCGGGGCACCTATTAGAGGCACAAAGCCAATTTGTACTGATGCGAGGAATGACGCCTGCAATTGCTCGGTGAAGACGGAAATTTGTAGCATGTCGAGGACTCACTATCCCGCTCAGACCGGTCAGATAACCGGCTCGAGCCTTGAGTTTTTTAGACGATTCATCCAATTGGGTTTTCACAACCAACTCCACAAGGGGCAGATAGTGTTCATCTGCGAATTCCTTCACTTTCCGGTCGGAGCCGGTCCGCTGAAGGAGTGCATTGAGTATTTGAAGCTCCCTGTTACTGTCCTGGAGCAGTCGCTGCGAGTCGGCTTCGGCCATTTTGAGCAGCAAGTGGGCAGTGTTCACACTGCGCGGAGAGAAAGGTCCACCGTCCATCTTGGCTTCATATTGACATCGTGGTTAGTGCGCACGCCGACGTCCATGTGGAGAGGCAAATTAAGGGAAGTGTTCGCACCCACGTCTCCTGTGAAATCCATCTCATTGGTCCCTTGATTGTAACCGACTTACAGCCCAACTTTGAGTGCCGGCAACCATCTTTCTCCGCGTTTTTCGGTCTCTGGTTGACATGTATGTGTTCTGAGCAATACTTAAAAGAGCATGGCATGCGTTATATGGAACAGTGCCCCGACGTGATGGCTCATATAAGGGCTTGTAAGCACATTTTCGCATTCATTTGACTTGGACTCACAACATATATCATCGCGCCAGGTATTGTCAATGAGCCAAACAATGTTGTAGCGGGAAAAGTGTCCTATACGTTGAAAATATCTCGAGAAGGTCCTCTTCAATGAAAAACGTCTTGCTTGAATTGAAGTCTGTTTCAGATATCGGCAAAGGCGAACCAGCATCTGCGAAAGTAGATGTCCGCGAAGAGGATGACGGTCGTTGGGTGGATTTGGGGTTCGTGAGCCACGCTTTCGTGGAAATCTTCTTCTAAAATCTTGCTTTAGCCGCGAACATGTAGTCCGCAACGATAAAGTGTCCTTGACAATTAAATACCCATCGAAATGGCTTTTGTGGAAGACCTGGGTCAAGTTTGCAAAATACAAAGCGAAATTTGAAACACAGGGTAAATACCTGCTTTATTCGCAAGAATTATCCTGACGATGAGATTAGAGGTTGAGGTTCCAACTGATGAACCTCCTGAAGGAAGAGTGCGCCTGAGATACCATGACTCGGTATTCGTTGTTTACCTTCCATGGTAAAGAAGAAACTGAAGCGTTTGTGTGCTATTAGGCCATATGGGAAACGAATGGTCGGATATACAACGCGATAGCTCAAAACACAGCCCGTCGCACTGGCAAGTAGATTTGGAATATATCAGTTGGAAGTGCCAGCCAAAGTAGTGAACCACACCTTCAATGTCCTCACTTGGCCCATGCCCCATTTTTGGATCCGTCTTGTAGTGAAATTTTTATGGGCTTGCCGGATAATAGGTTGCAGACTGTACGTGTGGACGCGCTCGCAGCTGCATACCCCACCAAACCTCACGTCTCGCCAATGCAAAGTATATATGGTCAATCGACAACTGACATGACACATAGCCGCTGATGCCACTCTAGCTCTCATCGTTCCTGCAACCACAGATTGCATAGTCCGCAACGCTTTGACCTGCCAATGCGCCAGCCACCAGCTTTCGAGTTATGCTCAAAGAACATACCCCACTGTGGTAGAAGAGCCCAAGTACTTTTCTCAACAGATTGCTCGTCCCCGGCACACGTCCGTCGGACTCGATTGGCGGTTGTTGGCCGCGTCAGCCCAGATTCGAAAGTTGTTCTTTTAATCGCATTGAGCGGTCCTGAACCTTCATGGCCGCAGGAAGAGAACAAGCGACATAAGTTCTTGACATTTGACAATCCAGAGAAGCAACCAAGCCGGTGCTGGAGAAGATGTAGACAGAGTCAAGTTGTGGGCGATAATTTATGGAAAGAGCTTCGCACCCCTATGTCAGGCACTCGTGACCCACCTCACATTTTTTGGCCGCCGCGGTTTGACCTACCTTTTCTCCCAGTACAGCTTGGCTAAAAATCGGGTTTCAAGCTGTTCCAAACTGCATCTCCCTGTGCGAAGTCCGCGTTCAGCCTTTTGGCTAGCTTTTCTCAGCCAGAGTATTGCCATGATTCGAGAGACCGACGTGAGCCACTGAACTTTCCTGTCGCCGTATACGGTGCATACGGATTTTTTTACGCGTCCCTGAAGAATGAAATGCCTCCGGCTCGAGCCGCTCGACCGAATGATGATGGTGATATACCCGGTTTGGAGTCGCTTCGTGTCACCAAACATGCTGCTTTTCTCCGAAGCGCAACTTGGCCGCTGGCACTAACAGGCCTAGGCGTGTTCTCCGGGTTCCATTGCCCGTCGAATACATCGCTTCGTCCGTGCGGACTTTTCAAGCGGCCGTCTCCAAACACCGTTCAAGGATCTGCACTGCCAAATCTAACGGCTTTTACCGCAGAAAACCTCTCTCAAGAATCCCACAACTTTGAATCTTACATTGGAAGGCGCCAATGTCGCGGCGAAGTCATCGAAGTCAACACAGTCGTGTTTCCGCCGAGCATCGGCGGACAGCTTCCCAATATATCAGTAACGACGATCTTTTCAAGTGAGCGCTTGCTTAATTACCTGTGGCATGTTAAATTAACTTCGGTGTCTTTCGAGTTATGTCCTTCGTGTATCGTACGGGCCTTGATATGCTTTCCTTTCGCTGGCTCATTCGCTCCCAGTTACCTTAGCCACCTCTTGGAACCAAAGCCGGAAACAGTGACCGCGGCGTCGGAAGTGCGCCGCTCGCATTTGTCGGCCTTGTCCAATTTTTCCATCGGAGATCTTTTCAAGGACGTCCGCGATGGTTCAAAGAGCGTCAAGTTCCCGGAGAAGCTTCTCAAGGTTCTGGAGCAAAAGCTACAGAATATTGCGATGGGAAAGGACCCTGCGTGCGTCGATCGTCCATTCTTCTAAAAATTCATCTATTCTAAGTATGGGGGGACAGTTATCTGGACCAACTCGTGCGCCGGACTATGGCAGTCTTCTACGGCCAGTTCCAGATCGAGAGCTTCAAGCGCCAGATGAAGGAGAACCGCAAAATCGAAGAGCTCATCCTCACCTTTGCCTCCCAAGCGACAACCGTGCTCAAGAAGGAGCCCACGCTTGCGGGTGACGGCTGGAAGCTCGAGGTCAACAACCAGATCGCGATTTTCATCAAGATGCTGGGCGAGTGTCTGCGGGCGGTGAACGGCGTTTCGCCGGAGCTTCTGAGCAGAGTGGACACGTATACCGCGAAGCTTGCGCCGGCGACCCAGGGTTCCACCAGCGACTCGGGTTATGGGTCTGCGTCGACGTCGCCAGGTCGTTCCATGTCTGTGTCCTCCGTCGGTGGCGCGTCGGCATCATCCACTGGTGCCAGCGTTGCCGACATGGAGCTCGTGCGTGTGGTGACCGCTCTCTTCAAGATACCCGAGTCAGAGGTGCAGCGGGAGGTTGACGGGCTGAGGGGCACATGTACAGAGAAGGCTGCTCTGGCGGATTTGAAGGTGCTCTTACTCTTCCTTCTCCACGTTTGTCTCTGACACCAGGTACTACTCTTAGACGTGTCTCAAAAATCTCAGCGCGGGTGCAGCATTCCCCGGACGACGAGAAGACTTCGATACCGACGAAGCGTGGCAGCACTGGCGGACCGTCGAGACGACGCACCTCCAACAGCTCATGGTGGCCATGATCAAAATCAACCCCGAGCTGGCCAAATCCACTCCCGCTGATAATGCTGCAGCGTACGGCCATCGAACGGGATCCTCCATCTCCGCCCCATCACGAAGGACCTCTTTAGCCAATCTGGATAGCGACGCCGACGCCGACGCCGCTACGGATGCCCTCCAGGCCGTCCTGAGCACCGTCGATGAAGACGAGACCCCCTCCGACAACAAAACTCCCTCGGGATCAGGACACCCTTTCACATACATCCCCCCAACCCGCGCAAATTCTACAAGCGCCTCCTCGAGCGCTGCCTCCTCGCGGACCTCGAGCGCATGCTATCCCCGGAAGTCGGCGACGAGGACGAGGTCTCCCTCGGCATCCTCTCGGAGGCGCATCTCGACCTGCTGAATGCGGTCGCGTTGAGGTGGCGCATCGGCCATCCGTACCGGGCGGTGTGTTTCCTGGATCTGGTGAAGCAGTTCTATGAGCGGCAGGATATACCCCCTCGAGTGTGTGCCGGAGGCGCTGAGCCACGTTTCGACGAGCCTGGGCAAGATGGAATTGGAGCGGTGGGCGGTACAGGATGTGCGTTTCCTCCCTTTACCACGTTGTGACAACACTAATTGATGATGCACCCGACAGGCGGAATATCTCGCTAACGTCTACAACGGGCTCTTCAACACTTTCATCGGCCACCTCTATCAGGCGATGGAGGCCATCCCCGCGCTCAAGCCCGGGGAGATCGAGCCCTATCTCGGCGTCCTCGAGCGCGTGCGCGGGAGCGGGCTGCTCGAGCGCTTCGGCGACGCGGAGCAAGCAAGGGTGGAGGAGTTGCGGGTGCAGGTGCGGCAGGCGGCGCTGCGGTGGTATGGAGAGAAGCTGGCGGAGCTGCAGGCCGCGCCGGGCGTTAATAGGGCGCTGCCGCTGCTGTTCATGACGGATGAGCTGGAGAAGACGGCGAAGGGGCTGGATAAGCGGTTCCCTGAGCCGGTGCTGGGGTCAGTTTTCCCTCTTTCTTATCTTATGTGATCTATACTTACAAGCAAGTGAATTGGTACAGGCAAATAGATCTCGTATCGCTGGTGGTGGAGGTGCAAGTCCCGCAGCTCCTCCGGGACATCCACGCGTCGCAGAAACGGCTGCTCGAGTCTTCGATGAACGGGCCGACGCCCGACGTGCCGATTCAGGACATCTTCACGCTGTATCGACGATCAAAAACGTTATTGGAGATGTATACTGCGTTCTGTCCGGAGTATGTATCATACAAGCATCCGTCATCCCCGTGTCCAGTCCTCCTGACGGTGTTATCTAGGGGGCACATTGACGACTTCAATCTCAACGCGTTCTTCGAGCCGTATGTGCGCCAGTGGCTGCTGAGCACGGATAGTAAGACGGGGCAGTGGGTCGAGGCGGTGAGTCCCATTCCAAGAGCGGTGGTGGCCGCTTAATACTAACGTGCGCCTGTAGGCAATCCGTGCCGACAAGTTCCAAGCGGAAGGGTCCGAGGGCCACAGCTCCTCGATCGTAGATCTGTTCGATTCGCTGAGGAGTCCTATCGACTTTTTGCTGGAGCTCGAATGGGAAGACGAGTATCAAGACGCGCGATTCTTCACCGCGCTCGCCAAGGTACGTTCCCGCCCACAGTTGAGCGGTACAGCAATTAATTATATTGCTACAGAGCATCGCGAAAGCCGTCGAGCAGTACTGCCGGACCGTCGAAGGGCTGTTTATGACGGAGATGTTCCCCGGACCGTCCATTGACCCGCCAAAACGTCACCAGCGCCAGCAATCCAGTGGCGCGTTGTGGCTCGAAAGAGCGCGACAGCTGGCCAACGCCGAAAAGAAAGTCATCGAGCCTTTCAATTTCAAGCCCGAGTCGTGCGTCAAGCTCAACAACGTTGAGGCGGCGCGCAGGTTGTTGGATAATATGTACACGCAGATGCAGGCGGATAAGATCATGGAGGTGGGGCGCGCGCTGAATATGGCGGAGCCGCAGAGATTTTTGTTCTCGGTCAAGGTCGTCGGTGCGGAGGGGCTCGTCCCGCTGGATCACAGCCCATCAGACAGTAAGGTGGACAGCTTCGTCACTCTGAGCGACGATTCGGTGGGGAGGGTGCTGGCGAAGACGCGGACGCTCTACGAGACGCTGAATCCTCGGTGTGAGTGCCTTTTATTACAGTGGAGAGGTGATCGTTATGCTGAAGTCACGCAGGGGATGAGACCTTCGACCTTTCTCTGGACAAGCGATTATGGGTGACGGTCAGCGTGCACGATCGCGCGCTGGAAGGCCAGTACAACACTGTCGGGCAGACGCACTTGAGCCTGGACCCGCGACTGTTTGGCGACCTCATGACGCACGACTTGTGGATGGATCTGGACTCAGACGGGCGGGTGCTGGTCCGGGTTAGCATGGAGGCGGAGAAGGACGACATACAGTTCTACTTTGGTCGTGCCTTCCGATCACTCAAGAGGGCTGAAGCCGACATGGTGCGGATCTTCATTGACAAGGTGCGTCCGATCTTCGTTGCCGCGAACTCGATTTGACTGTGCTGTGTTAGATGGTGCCGTTCATCCAACAATGCCTTTCCCGAAACGTTCTCAAGACGCTGCTCAAAACTGGTACCTCGGGCTTGGATTACAACAAGGCTATCAGCAACGTCACAGCCCTCTGGAGCTCAGCGCTCGGTTCCTCTTCCAGCGACGTGCAAATACCTTTGCCGAGTTCCGAAAAGCCTCGCGTGCGACCAGAGGAGCTCACCGATGTGGAGATCGAGCAGGCAATCCTGCCTCTGTTCGACTACTTTGACTCGAATCTCCAGACGCTCAACACGTACCTGAGCGACAATGCAAAGGAGATGATAATGACGCGCGTGTGGAAGGAAATTCTCCTCGTCCTCGAAGGGCTCCTGATTCCCCCACTCTCCGACATCTCAACGAAGATGAAGCCTTTGAGCGACAAGGAGGTGGACATTGTCTTCAAGTGGCTGAAGGTACTTCAAATACCGTTTCGATGATATTGAAGCTGAAATTTCGGACAGTTCTTGCGGGACTACTTCTACGCAGGTGGTGAAGGTCCCGTTCCTCTAGAGGTTCTACAGAATCAGAAATATCGAGACGTCTATTCGATTCGCTTATACTACGACTGGCACACGTAAGGGTCTATTCGTATCATGTTTCATTCTCGGTATCTGACAGCGATCCAGCGACGCGCTGATGGAGGAATGCGTCCGCATGATGCAGCAAAGCTTGCGCTCCGCACCCAGTACGAAAAAGCGGGTCAAGAGCGTATACGCACAACGCAATCTCGGCACGATCAAGGAGCGGAAGAAGGAGAAGCGGGAGGAGAAGGAGGTGTCCAACGGCGAGACTATTATGCGGATACTCCGGATGAGGTATGAGAATCACTCGTCATCTCTCCGACGATGAATCTCTGACCGACTGGTTTCAGGCCCGATACCTCCGAGTTCATCGCTCAGCAACTCGAGCTCTTAACCACGATACAGGCCGAGCAGAATCAGCGGGCGAGGGAGCTCGAGCAGCGCAGGCTGAGTCGCCCGTCGAATAATGGGCCCGCTGAACCCGAGATCCCTCAATGAACGCCATTCTTCCACTTTATCTCTCTAGCTATAATCCACGGAACATTGTACTATCTAGAGTATTCCACACTGCTTCAACTATATATCATGTCTCGTTGCATTACTTTGGACCTCCATAGATGACATTATTTTGTTGTGCATCGCTTGGGGCCCTGCATCCTTGTCCAAATGGAGAATGAAATAGGATATCCTACTTGGATTTGAATTTGAACGTTCAGTGAACCTTTAAAGGACCATCCTGCGTCAAGGTTTTTGAACACTCGCCAACTGAGCCCAACTCTCCGGTTTAGTCTCCAAAGTGGAAAAAAAGTCCTTCTTTGCCACAGACAACGCGTCAATTTCCTCTCAGAGACATGTAAAGACGAGTTCATACTAAGACGGCTGCGAAGCTCTGAGCTGGGACAAACTTCATATCATGCGTTCTATGGCCACTCGAAAAGACGACTCAGTTCCGGAGAACGCCTCTAAGCTATAAGGCGAATGGGGAGTAGCCCAGTTGAGTCTCGCAGCTCCCAACGGATCGTCGCAAATCATTGTAGCGAGAGGAATCAAACAATATATGGATGTAACAATATCACATATGAGAACCAATGTTCAACCGAATAGGAAGAGAAACCAATGCCCAAGTGTTAGTTCAAATCACTTCCTTCAGTTCGCCGCCGCAAACTCTGGAACATGAGCGGAGATGATATCCATCGTGCGGGCGTGGTGATCAGAGTATTCCATCACCTGCATCTGGAGAGAGACCTTCGAGACGGTAGGCTGCGGAAGACCACTGTTGTCGATCCCAATCGTGTACTAAAGAACAAAGTGAGGGAATTTCTCAATGAGCAGAGTAAGGACGAACATTGTTCAAACCGTTCGTTAATGGGCCGTAAACACAGTCAGGAACCTTCCGCAAAGTGGCCCACCACAAGATGGGGATGAGGGGGTCGCTCTGTGAGTAATTCCTTCAGGTCATGGGCATTGATGGCGGCAAGATGGAAGAACTTACCGTCTGGTTTATCGAAAGGTTGAGATAATCCACCGCCTTGGTGATGTCGGCGTTGACGGCGTTCCAAATAGCAGTAAAGCCAGTGAGCTGTTCGCTGACTGCTACAGCGGTGGTGTTCACCAGCTCCAGATTCGTTTGCGCGGCTGCGATCAGTTGCAACTCGGCGTTCAATGCTTCGATCTGCTCGGTATCGATGTCGATACTCTTTTGGTCAGCTAAGTATCGAACCAGAGTTAGCAGGGGCAGGCCAGGAAGCCGATGGGACTCACCCGTCACTCTGGCCTTGTCCTGTTCCAGTTCCGCAGTTTCACCAGCAATAGCGCCAACTCCGGCGGCCTGCATGAAGCGTGAGGTTGATTTGCATGGAGAAATGAGTGAGTTTACCAGAAGGACCACCGAGAACTGAGGCATGAGGGCAATGAGGACAACATCCCCGGCCACGGTGGCACCGATTGCGATACCCAGGTCGGCGATCTTTGCCTGATAACTATGGTGTCAGGTAAGCGGAGGAGAGCGATATCATAGACGGAGCAAACACTCACGTTTTAATATCACTACGAAGGGACTCGATGTCGGTTTCCAGCTGAGTGATCGTGCTGTTGTCCGCGATAGTTTGGTTAGCCGCAAAATCTTTGTACATCTCATAGAAGTTGAGGATATCGCCGTGAAGCTGGTCAAAGCCCAGCGCGAGGGCGTGACTGGATGTATTGAGCGGGACAGATTCTTGCTCGTAGGCCACCAAGGTCGAAGCAGCGATAGCCGGATCCACGGTCTGCAGGATGGGCAAGAGCACGTCTGTCAGCTCGTTGCAATAGACGATTATGTTGGATGCAAGGGTGCGGGAGCTCCAGAGGAGATTGGTCCAGTTCTTTGGAATTCGTGAGGCAGCGCAAGTGGTGGAGTGTTGTGGACATACCTGGCTGAGCTGGCCCCAGGCCGGAGAGAATTCCCGCGAGTCCAGATGCTCGCTATCGATGATGGACAACGTCGTGCGGATGTCGTCGAATTTGTCCTGGAGTCCTAGCCTCAGTTTTCTCATCGGAGATTTGTTCAAGGAAGAACAGTACCTGAATGGCGAGTACATTCACCGTCACATTGTTGATGTCGCTAGCAATGGCGGCCTGCCCGACTGCCGAGTCAGAACTTTCACAAATAGCGCTGTAGACCGCAGGGGCGTTGGCGTTGGTCAAGGGAGGAAGATCGGTTTGGGCGATTGCGATTGAGCAGAACGCCAGAGCGAGGAAGGAGGTGTTGAACTTCATCGGAGTAGAGTATGATAACTTCGCCGCTCATATGCAGTTTAAATACTGCGACTGAGAGCAGAAATTATCTCGCAGCGACGATCCATCGGGCGCGAGGAGCAATGGCACCGAGTATGTTCCTGTCGACTAAACTCGACTGTCTGAGTCCGGTCTTGCCTGTCGCCGACTTCGAGGCAGCAGTGGTCCGCCCTCCGTTACCGTATGCCACTTCCATCGCAGCGTATAAGGAACTGTGAACAAGCGCCAGTTCCACCGGATCGCAGACGATCCGACGAAGCCGGCGTAAGAGATTCATTTCAGGAACAATATATATGAAGCCAGTGAATAAGATTAGTCGCAGAGCGTCCGCGCGCCTCGGGATGGGTATAGTAGAGAATAGGGCTGCACACCCATCCTGTCAGGCCCTTCGACTATACTTTTGACGGCCGTTGACGGGTAGACGTGTCCTAAAAACACGCCACAAACTGTCAAATACGATGCGATGTCCTTTGGGAAGGTATGCTTCAAGCAAATGTAAGCCCAACACACATTTTAGGCCACAACTTTTGAACGTACTCGGTAGTTTCGACAAACAAAATGACGGCCCTCGCGTGACGGACCGTTCCCGTCCAGGTCCCGTCAAAACGACGGCCGTGCCCGTCGACGGGACGGCGTGCAGCCCTAGTAGAGAAAGTGAAATGAATTCAATTGGTGGTCAGAAGCTGTGTAAATCACGTGCGCGTCGGTTCATTCAACTTCAACCAAACTTCAACTCAAAACCGGAGGCTTTCTGCACGGAAACTCCGATGTCAAACTCGTCTCCGTTCGAATACTACTAGTACTTACACGTCGTCTCCACGAATTTCGCTCCGTCAGTGTCGAAACAGGCTTAACAATGCGAACGACTAGTCACTAGAACATTGGCGCAGGACACGAAGGTGCGTTCGAGAGGTCCTCCGTCGTGATCGACGGAGGATGACTAGTCCACAGGAACACACTCGGTGTAGCACTCAATAGGCCGATGATGACGGACGAGCCTCAGCTTCAGAGAACCCCATGGCCGTTGGCTGCGTTTAAGCCGCACACGAGTGCCACCGCGTCCATATTCCGTTCGGATGAAGCTCAGCACTCGAAAACTCTTCCTTGCTCTTGCCCTTACTCTCGCTGCTACCGCGTCGTCCGGGAAGCAAAGACGTCAAAGTAACCTCCCTCCCCTGACCAGCGAGAATGCACCGAAGGTCTACAGCGCCATCTGCGCGAGCTCCGACTCTGCAGTCGGGCAGGCCACCGTCTCCGCCGACATTAACACCATCACGGTTACTGCGCTCTCCATTCAGGTAAACTTGACGCGCTTTACTTGGCCAGATCGGAGCTGATGTTCGCCATTCGGATTTCAGAATCAATTCGACGCCATTCGTGCGACGCTGGCCGTCATTGACAACGAGCATCTCGACCCGCACCAGTTGGCTCCGGCGTGGGCACTTCTCGGCCAGGTATGCAGTGTACACGATACTCGCTCCTCCGCTTACTCTCACTGCTGGATTTACGCAGAACTGGACCAACTTGCTCTGGAGCTCGCACACCCTCGCTTCCAACATCATCGTATATGCTAATGAACTGACCGATGTTGTCCTGCCGGTCGTGGCGAATCTAACTGGTGTCACTGTCGACCCCGGCGCCGCCGTGTCGACGTTACTCGCCTACCAGACAGAATCCGCCCCGCTCAACGCGTCCAGCGAGGCGCTGGCGCTAGGCTTCCAGAGACTCCACGCCGATGTAACCAGCTTCTACAAGATGTACATCAACTTCGCGGAAAGCCAGTCGGTTGCGGACAACCAGAAGATTGTGCAGCTACAAATGGACATTGGGTCGCTTTGCGATGATATTATGAAGTGAGTAGGTTCTCTTGCGGTCGTTTTCCATGCTGAGGATGCAGGGCCCAAATCGAGATTGGGTTTCTTGGCGCGGCAATGGGGATTACCTTCATTGTAGATGTAGCTGCGATTATCCTCATGCCGCAGTTCGTCGAGGCCCTGGTGGTGTGTCTCTTCTCATCATGGGAGTTGGAATCGCGACTCATCTCATCCAGGCGGCGGGTGCAGCGATCATCAGCGCTGAAGCTGCGCCATTTGAACAAGCAAAAACCAGAATCTCTGGTACAAATTCCCTGACTGCCGTTGAGTTCCCCGGCTAAGCTGCGATCACAGATGATCAACAGGCCATCAACGACGATAACGTCCAAATCGCTGAGCTAAACGCCCAGTTGGGGCTCATCGCCGCTGCTCAGACGGATCTGCAGCTCGTCAACACTACCGCTGCAGCGGTCGGCGACCAGCTCAATGCGTTCACAGTCATTTGGAACGCCGTCAATGCGGACATCAACAAGGCCGCAGACTATATCGGGATGTCAATGAACCAGACGGTGAGTTTTATCTTCTATCTTGCGCTGGTCAACGTCCATGAACTAAAGGAAAATCATCATGTACAGAATAACACCGTCATCCCCTTGTTGTGGTGGGCCACGTTAAACCAAGTGCCTCAGTGTATCTATGGCGCATTGACTGCGGGGTTGAACAATGTTGGTCTTTGCTCTTGCTCATTCGACATTTCTTTGCTCAATTTGTTTGCTAGTATACCATCGGGATCACCAACAGTGGACTTCCGCAGCCGGCTGTCTCGACGAAGCTGGCGCTTCAGATGTATGCGATGAACGCGTCTGATCACCACATGCGCACGATGGAAATTCTCTCTGCTCGTGTTCCCGGCTTTGCAGCGGTGCGGAGCAAGGAGTGACTCCACGTTGCATCAAGCGCACAAGTTCGGGGTTCTGAGTTAAGACAAGGTATGTGATCCAGATGATACACAAATTCGGTGCCTGCACACAGTATGTATGTATGTAGTCAACGACCAAGACCAGTCGTAGCTCTTGGCACTTACATCGCACTCCAGATGATCCCGTTCTTGCCGAAATCGCGGCCTTAGTCTCTCTTTTTTATTTTCTCTGCCTCCTCCTCAGAAATGTCCTCGGTGCGGCGTGCAAGATCGGTGTACCCCATCCGGAGCCAACCAGGTACGTCGTATTGGCGCGCCAGGTGGATGCGCTCGGCGCTCCCCATAACGGTGTGGGTGTTGAGCTGTTGGATGGCGAGGTCCCGCGCGTCGATGAAATACCACAGCGTAGAGAGCTTCAGAACGGAGACCCACTCGTCCTTGGTCAACAACTTGTCCTTGGGCGTGCTGACGATCTGCGGCATGCCTCTGCAAACCCACATATTAGCAACCAGTCTTTTCGGGGCAGCCAGCATCAGATGCAACTCACAGCGGATACAGGACCTTGAGTAGCGCCTGGAAGTCAACACACACTGCTTATCTCTTTCAAGAAAAGCGGGTTGTCGTCGCTCTGACCCTCGGCATGAACTTCGCCCGACGGAAGCGTGAAGGTCGTCGCGAAGATCTCAGAACAGTGCTCGAAATGATAGCGCGGGACTTTGAAGAGGCGGTTTTGGACCTACGCACCGTCAGGATCGACTGCGGAATGGGGACTGCGAGTGACTCTACCTGGAACGTGATGGTCTCCAGATAATAATTATCGTCGCGCTGAGAAGCAGGCACATGGGGAGCGGGGATTGCGTTGAGCTCGGAGAAATGAACGACCAGCACTTCTGTCATTCTGGAAACGATGGCGACAAGAGAAAGTCAAGGTTTGGATCGGGTCTTTACGTATCCTGAATCGAGAAGTACCCAGAAGGACCTTACGCTTAAAGTCGAGCGCGGGGAGGCATTCATCTCCACTTAGCAGGCTAGCCAAATCGTGAACTCGACAACGCTGAAGAGAAGACAACTCGTCTGCCTCTTTGAGTAACTTCGAAATTTAGCATGTTGCAGAGGCAGGGGCAAACGGAATTTGGTGTTATACTTTTACTTTTAGAACAGGCTATTAATATCCGAGT
This sequence comes from Mycena venus, assembly GCA_014462655.1. Lineage (NCBI taxonomy): Eukaryota > Fungi > Basidiomycota > Agaricomycetes > Agaricales > Mycenaceae > Glaucomycena > Glaucomycena venus. The sequence goes on along the minus strand of JACAZI010000007.1, from coordinate 3,470,975 downwards.
CCCATGGCCAGTCTGACAGGGAAATACGAAGCCGCTTTCTAGGTGGCTCGCTAGCCGTTTCGCTACTGTAGCCCGCACTCGCCAACTCCGCTTGCTTGAATTCCTCTCGGAAAGTACCTTCAACGTTAGCGTGTCGCTCCAGGCTACGCAAACACGAAGTATTTCCCGCCTTCATCGCCGCCTCACGAACTTGGCAAAGCTGGAATGCGGTCTCCCACCCGATTTGTGCTGCCTCCTCCTGAGAAATGCCCGCCGCGCGCCGCGCAAGCTGGGTATACCCCGTCTTAAGCCAATGCGGCACGTCGTATTGCCTCGCCAGTAGAATGCGTTCAACGCTCCCCATGTCGGGCAGTTTGTCGAGCTGTTTGATCGCGAGATCCCGGGTGGCAAGGAAGTACCACTGGGTGGAGAGTTTCAAGACCGAGACCCATTCTTCTTTGGTCATCCACCGGGCGTCTGTGATGCTGAGGATCTGAGATTTCATGTCCCTGCAAATCAGGTGTTGGCCGCCATGATCCCTTCAAAAACAAGGATCTAACTGACGGTGGATAAAGGATCTTGAGAAGTCGCTGGAAGTCGACCATACTTATGCCCTCCAGGACAACCGGGTTCTTGTCACTCTTGCCTTCAGTATGGACGCCAGCACCTGGGGGAAGCGTGAAAGTCGTCGCAAAGATCTCGGAGCTGTGCAGGAAATGGTAGCGCGGGACCTTGAAGAGGCGGTCTTCGACCTGTATCATATAATTTCTGTGTGATTTTCTCGTGAACTGCGAGACATCCAACCTTGAACGTGATGGTCTCGATATAATGATCCCCGTCGCGGCGATCGCGCTGGCTAGTAGAAGCGGAGGTTGCGTCGGGCTTGGCGGGCTGGATGGCTCGTACGTCTGGCATTCTGGAATTGAATCGAGAGGGTTCAAGTGGCAAAACGAGAAATTTCTCAATTTGGCGTTTGTTCCCACGGTCAAGCGACCTCATCATCAACATTTCTTACCGCGACTTTTCAAACACGCAGGCTGCAGAGGCTCGAGTTTCCTTATGCCGCATTTCTCGCTACTCGGGATTAACTCTCAACGTTAAATATCAATAATATCGACCCTATAAATTCCGATCCAACTTTGGCATGGGTGGGACATCCGACTCAGGCATAGTCCATACTCACAACGTCCACCTGCCTGAATCTTCCGCAAAAGTGCCCTCGATGTTAAAACTCCGGAGGTAGCACTAATTGAGACCGTTATTTTTAAGGCCATCTCCGAGTCGTGGACTAGAACAAGCCGGAATATTGTTTCCCATCATATTTTCTGTGCGTCCTCAACAGAAATGCTTTCTTGTCACTACGCAAGGTCTCTGATCCCAATCGCAGCCAATCCGCTACATCGAACTACCATACCAGCAGAATGCGGTCGGCGTTCCTTATGTCGGCCCAGTCATTCAGCTGCTGGATCGCCAGATCTCTGGCGTCGAGGAAGTACAACTGGGTTGAAAGTTCCAGAACCGAGTTCCACTCGCCCTTGGGTATGTTTAGGATCTGCGGAATGTTTCTGCCGCCATTCTTGTATCGGGAATGCTACAGCGTGCCTCTAGGTCTAGTATCACTTCAATGGATCACAGAACTATCGGATTTTACTTATTGACAGTATTGCTTTGCTAGTGGAACTCCTGTTACCAAACTTCGACTTTCAACGTACTTTCGACCCGCCTTTCTCTGAACCCTCGCTACTTTGAATGATCCAGCCCTTTCGACTTATAACCAACCGTTCCGAATAGTCAGTAGACGGCGAACCTGACAATGATCTGCCGCCGCCGTACGCTGCACTCGCCAGCTCCGCCTGCCTGAGCTCCTCTCCAAAGTTGCCTTCGACGTCGGCGTCCTGAAAGCATTTCCGGCCCCCATACGTGTACGAATTGTTCTTCTGCGCCATCTCGCGCGTCTGATAAAGCCGGAGGGCTGTCTCCCACCCTATTTTCTGCGCGTCTTCCAGAGAGATACCCTCATCGCGCGTCGCTAGATCCTCATACCCCTCCCTGAGCCAGCCCGGCACGTCGTACTGTCGCGCTAGCAGAATACGCTCGACGCTCTCGAGGCCAATCCAGTCGAGCTGCCTGATCGCCAGCTCCCGTGCATCAAGGAAGTACCAGAGGGTGGAGAGTTTGAGGACAGAGATCCACTCTTCCTTGGACATCCACCTGTTCAAGGGCATACTGAGGGTCTGTCCAAGCATGTTTCTTCAAATCTTGGATTGGTCATTTGATACCAAAGACTATGTCGGGTACAACTCACAGTGGGTAGAGGATCTTGAGCAGCGATTCGAAGTCGATGCTACTGATGCCCTCCAGAACAATAGGGGTATCGTCGCTCTGACCCTCGGCATGCGCACCGTCGCCCGCGGGAAGTGTAAACGCCGTCGCGAAGATCTCTGAGCTGCGCTCGAAATGGTATCGCGGGACCTTGAAGATGTGTTCTTCGACCTGTGTGCTCTATGAGGATGGTCTTTTCCAACCAGATTCAAGGAATATAACCTTGAACGTGATGCTCTCGAGATAATAATTATAGTGGCGCGGACCAGTGTGCGCTTGGGAAACGGGAGCTGGGTCACTCTCAATAGCGCCTGCGTCGGTCATTTTGATGTCGGGAGGCAACGGCGTGAGGCCAGGTTAGAGCTTATATATCCGTCGTCATGCTGCCATGGTCTCCCGTGGGCGTCAATTTCTCGTTCCGTCGAAGCCTTCCTGGGACGCTAGAGGGATTTGAGCGCCTTCTTCACCACTTTAAGTGACATCCCTGGAATTTAACTTTCCAGCCGCCGCATCCAGAAAATGTCGATTATCAAGCTCTCCGCACAGTGGTGAATTCTCTTGACCTCGCTTAACTACGCAATAATAATTGCTCCAAGGAGTTGAATGGTTCCTCTTCCCTGCACCTTCGCGCCAAATAGTTGCGCTATGTCTCGCGCTGTAGCGTCTACCGCCGGAGTCATGTGTTTCCTGATTTTGACTTAAAGAGGTCGACAACATTCCGCATCCTCGTGCAACACCAGGTTTCCGGTCTGTGCCAACACGCTTCTCTCGCCCCATTCCGCGACTCTTCATGGCCCTCGCAGTAGTCGGGCGATTTTTTTGCCGTTCCGCAGTCAGTGCTGATTTAGACCATCAAAGGCTAGTTAGCATAGCAGCACAGGTGGAATGGGATGAATTGGGCTCAAGATTCATTTAAAAAGGCTACATAACTCAGCTCGCTGGCTGCCCGCGCCTATATACTGCACTTGACAATTCCGCCTGCCTGAACTCCTCTCCAAAGGTGCTCTCAACGTCGGCGTGTTGAAAGCGGCTTTCGACGGCTCTCTCGGTGGGCTGTATGTAGTTCAAATCGTAACTCTCAAGGAGCGGCGGAGGGTCATCGTAATACATATTACCGTAGTTTGAGGGTCTGCCGTTGCGAGACTGCGAGACGGGAACGTAGCTCTTGATCTCCGCCTCCCGCACCTGACCAAGCTGGTATGCTGTTTCCCATCCGATTTTCTCTGCTTCCTCTCGGGAAATACTTTCGTCGCGCCGGGCAAGATCGGTGTAGCCCATTCGGAGCCAGGTCGGCACATTGTACTTCCTTGCTAGAACAATGCGATCGACGCTCGTTACATCGTTTCTGTCGTTGAGCTGTTGGATTGCGAGATCCCTGGCAGCGAGGAACCACCACTGTGTTGAAAGTTTCAAAACGGAGATCCATTCGTCTTTCGTCATCCACTTGGCTTTATTATCGAAAACGTGTTCGATATCTCTTAAAATCATGGATTTAGTGCTCACTATGATCCCGCTAATAACAACAAGTTCGGCTTACAGAGGATACAACACTCTGAGCAGTGCGCGGAAGTCAGCACTGCTTATCCCCCCCAGGAAGACCGGGTTGTCGTCGCTCTGGCCCTCAACATGCACTCCATCGCCCGCAGGAAGTGTGAATGTCGTCGCAAAGATCTCAGAGCTGCGCTCGAAGTGGTAGCGTGGGACATTGAAAAGGCATTCTTCAACCTGTATCTCGGGTGAGGATGGTCTCCGCTTGTGGGACAGATCCGACCTTGAAGGTGATATTCTTGAAATAATAGTTCTCGTCGATAATCGGCTCGAAAACGGGGTCGGGCTCGGGGGGGGAGATGTCCTCTTCGTTTGCCATTCTGGAATTGTGGGCGACAAGTGAACGTTGAGGTTAGATCTGGTCTTTATGTATCCGTCCTCATGTTCTTCGCGTGGATTCTCTTGTGGGCGTCAATCCGTCGATCGAAAACTTCGAAGCACGCCTCGGAGGCAAAAGGACAATAATATCGAGTGCCACTGACTATCGCAACTTTATCTGACAAGCCTGTGTTCTCTCAGTAAGTCGTTTTAAATCAGCACAGAGGCCTGTTCACTTCCTTGGTCTCCATAAATGAATATCGAAGTGCTCCTTGCACCAGCAGTTTCAGAAGGCCGATGATTTATGTTCTAATTCAAAATACCCGAAAGGGTCATTCAAAGCAAGTAGCCACAGAGTTCCACGGTCGCCAGATAGAATTGTGATGAGTAGTTCAGGCACTGGAGGTTATCCGTCCCGAAGCTCTCGACGCTGTGGTACTGCCTCGACGCGCGCGATCTCGCGATCCAACAGCTAAGCAACCGGCCCGAGATTGGGTGTCAAGCGCATTTTGCTCGCGCGGCACTATGAGGTCACAGCCTGGCTTCGAATGGGGTATACCGATCTTGCAAAGCGCGAAGCAGGTATTTCGCTGGAGGATGCAGAGAAGATCGAGTGGCAGACGACGGTGCGGCTGTATCAGGCGCGCGAGGCGGCGATCAGGAACTACTCGTATAATCCGTACAACCCTATGATGTTGTACGCAGGCAATCCGGATTTTGGGAACGATGGCCGCTTGCCGTACGCCAAGAGCCGCTCCCGGCGCTCGGGGGGTTCTTCCAAGAGAATTTTATGCAAATTTGGTGAGCGCAGCGTATGCGCGTCGCGATAGATAACTTGTGCTAGCTGATGCGCCGTCTTCCGAGCCGTGTACTAAACATCGAGCCAAGTTATCCGAAGATTTCGAAATTTCGAATTCTGAAAGCTTGAGTGCGATCTCTCTGCTGGATCTTCAATTCAGACTTTGTACTGAAATATACAATCGCCCTAGAATTCCTAGGAATTTCATGGAGAATCGCGTCCAATACGCTCTGGAGGCAGCATCGATGGAGGGATCAAAAACAGTGGTGTAACGTCTCATCGAGGACGGTGCCGACGTTAACGCACTGGACGGAGAGTACGGATGTGCTGATTGAAAAGGGGGCTGGTATCAGCGCCAAAGCGAAAAATACGCAATGCTCTTGAGGCGTCCTACAGGGGACACCAGAGTATAGTGGAGTTCCTCATCGAAAGCCACGAAGGAATAGTGCGGCTTCTCGTAGATGCCGGTGACGGCGTAACTACGCAGGGTGAGTAATATGGAAGTGTCAATCCAGGGTTATTAAGCAGTCGTCGAGTTACTCACGGAACATAGAGCCAATTTCAACTTCAACAGCCTAGTCGACAGAGTTATAATCTCCCTCAAGCTCCTATATGAATATGAGACAATAGCCCGACTCCTGGTCAAAAATGGAACGCAGCGTATTGCCTTGATACATGATCAGCGGTAAGAGTGCATACGGTGCCAGATTCTGGTCAGATACTAGGATACTGATGGGCAATAGTTCTCTTTTTGAGAGACTGGCCTGCCGCGTAAAGGAATCGTTGCCCATCAGTATCTCAGTATCTCGCCAGTGTCTGGCAGCCGTATGCACTCTAGTCACAATACTCGCACTAAACGTAAAAGTACTCTAATACCAGAGGCACCGAAAATAGCGGTGTGATAAATAGGAATGCGTATGCGGACTTTCCCTGGGCCTCAAGGCGAAATGAGCGATTGAAGGCGTAGTCGTGGATGTGGGGAGATAGGAAAGAGTTAACGAAATTCCCAGCACGTGCCAGGGAAAAACGCGTCTCCACGACGCGCCTGATTGAAGCAACTAAGTTTGAACTAAGTATAGAATTAGATCGCAAAATGGGGAAAGCACAAGATAAAGTATGTTTTGGACACCAGCGACTGACCCCTGGCTGCAATATTGTACTATACAGATATTATTCATCGGATTCTTCGTCGTAGTAGGTCTCACACGGGGTCCGGGTCATTTCAGGTGGTTCGCCAGTGGAGGTGTAGGGAGCACTGGCTAGTGCCGCCTGCTTGAATTCCTCTCCAAAAGCGCCTTCAACGTTAGCGTACCGCTCGAGGTTACGCGGGTACGAACTATTGTTCGTCTTCAACGCGTTCTCCCGCACCTGACAAAGCTGAAGTGCTGTCTCCCACCCGATTTTCTCTGCGTCCTCTCGGGAAATTCCCGCGGTGCGACGCGCAAGGTCTGCATATCCCATTTGGAGCCAGTTCGGCACGTCGTATTGCCTCGCCAGAAGAATGCGATCGACGCCGCCCATGTCAGCCCGACTGTTGAGCTGGTCGATAGCTAGATTCCGGGTGTCAAGAAAGTACCACTTGGTTGAGAGCTTCAGGACAGATATCCACTCTTCCTTGGTCATCCACCGGTCCTTGTCAGTGAGGATCTGCTGGAGGTCTCTGAAAAATGTGTACAGGCCATGAGATTCTCGACTAATAACATCGAGTGTTTCGACTCACAGCGGATATAGCACCTTTAGCAACGCCTGAAAGTCGACGCTGCGTATTCCTTGCAGGACAACGGGGTTTTCGTCGGTCTGCCCCTCAGCCCGGACGCCATCGCCGGTGGGAAGCGTGAATGTCGTGCCAAAGATCTCGGATTTGTGCTCAAAATGGCAGCGCGGGACTTTGAAGATGCAGTCTTCAACCTGTGTTTTCGGTGAGGATTGTCCATGAGCTAGTGTAATGTGAATCCGACCTTGAAGGTAATAGTCTCCATGTAATAATTCTGATGGCGTGAGCCAATGTGTGCTTTGGAAGGCGAGGCCATCGGGAGATCAAGCTCGGTGGGGCGGACAACCTTTCCCTCCACCACTGCGGAATCGTGGGCGACTAGTGAACGTTGAGGTTTGATCTGGTCTTTATGTATCATCCTCATGTTCTTGGCGATCTAGAACTTCGAAGCAAGCCTGGGAGGCAAAAAAGACAATAATATCGAGCGCCGCTGACTATCGCAACTCAATTTGACAAGCCTGTACTTTCTCTCAGTAAGTGAATCTAAATTAGCACAGAACCCTGTTTACCGCTTAGGTCCATAAATGAGTATTAAAGTGCTCCTTACCCCAGCAGTTTCAGAAAGCCGATTTGTGTTGTTGAAAAACCCCGAGAAGCTTCCAGAAAGTAATAATGGCCACAGAGCTTTTTTTTACTGTCGTCAGATAGCATTGTGATAAACAGTGGAGTTCTAAATAAAACCGGAACAAAACAGCTGGTCAAGCGAGAAGTTATTTTTGAGGGTTTTTCTCGAGGTCTGTTATTGCCCCAAGCCGAGAAGGGAACAAGGGCCAGTCGTTTAGAAGTGCGGCGCTGTGCCACAACGAATACATTGATTGTCACCTAGGGTAACCATCGAGGGGCTCTTCCAAGAGGAGTTTAGGCAGACGAACTGGGCGAGTACAGCGTATCGCGATAGATAACTTATGCTGGCTATGCGAGTCGGCGTGTACTGAACTTGAATAGCGAGAGCTTTGATCGAGATTCCAGTAAATCCTTGGATGTGATCTCCCTCCACTTTGATTGGGACTCTGAACTGAAGGAGACAATTGACCCAGAATCGTTGAAATTCTCTTGGAGAATTGCGTCGAATCGTCAAAGCCAGAAAGAAAGGATCAACTTGAAAGCCGGGGTCAAAGCCGCGGCTCCGAGTGAATTGCTGCCGCCGAGTGACTCACTGGCAGCAAACAACACCTCTTCACCCGCGCTTTGCCTGCCTCTGGCTCTGTACAACGGACGCCGCTATCCTACTCCAAACTCGTTGTGTTCATCTGTACCCAGAACCTAATGGCAGAATCTCTTCATTCCTGCCCCAAATGCTCGCACGTCTTCAGTCTCTCCGACTTGCACCTACCACCTTTAGCTCCAACTGTCGTATCAAGCGACATCCTGGAAACTAATGACCCACCCCTTGAATCCCAGATACCCCTTCTACAGGACTTCATCTCCAGGGGACGTGCGCGCATGACCGCCTTGGACGCCGAAATAGCACTGATGCGGTCTTCACTGGATAAACTTCTCGAGGAGAAGGACGAGCTGGACGTAGAGATTTGGATGCATGAGGGCAGCCTTTCACTCCTTCGCCGCATACCACCCGAGATAATGTCCCACATATTCGCCTTCACCTTGCCTCCGCATCATTTCGACGAACCAGCCCCATGGACTGCTAGCGCTGTTTGCAGGCGCTGGCGGGAAATCGTCGTTCCCCAACGATCCTTCTGGACATTTATCGACTACAATTCCTCCTTCAATCCTCCCCTTCGCCTCGATCACCACAGATTCGTGAATCGTTTTAGGCTCAATACCCAACTCAGTAGATCGTTGCCATTGCCCTTGAACGTTAATTTTACCGTGGATCCAAATTGGGGAACGGAAGATTTTCGCATGATGCATCTACTTCTGTGGCATGCCCCACGCTGGGGAGCAGTAACAATTTCGGGTTCAAACACGCTATATCGACATATCAGGAGTTATTTTCCAGACCAATTCCCTCTTTTACGGGAGTTAACGATCGAATTCGACTACGAAGGCGTCATTCCAACATTCGATATGTTCTTCAACGCTCCGCTGCTGCAGAGAGCTGTTGTCAATCAATCGTTATTGTCGCGTCCTCTTCAGATAGTACTCCCCTGGTCGCAATTATTGCGATATGCAGGAAGTAGCTCCTGGAACGGTCACCTCGACGGCCTCGAGAGCGCCAAAAATCTTGTCGACTGTTGTTTGGACATCCATGAAACGTCTGCCCTGCCAGAAACACCCATCCTATTACCGCGTCTGCTTCGCCTCTCCCTTTCAAATTCCCGATTTTTAGGATGTCTCGAGACGCCTGCCCTCCTCGAGCTATATTGCGATTACGCTGGCTCGGTCCATTCTTTTCTCCGCCAACAGGTCTGTAATTTGGACAAATTAGTCATGTGGGGGAGCTCGAGTCCCATGGATCAACTGCTGGTAGCTGCTGATCCTACCACATTGACGCGCATAGTCGAGGCAGTTCCAACAATCACGACCTTAGCTGTGCTATTTCCTCTTCCTGGCGAATTCACCTCCGATTTTTGTTGGCGCCCAAGCCTGGCACCTGCGTTGGAATATCTTTTAGCTTTTTCATCGGACCCAGCCAGCGGCCTCGATCAGAGTCGTTTCGTGCAAGCGGTAGAGTCGCGACGGCAGGGTGGGCGGTTGAAGTCTGTCAAACTATATGGTCCACAGCTTCCACCAGCCATCCTTGACCGGATACAGCTGCTCCGGGCCCAGGGCATGGATTTCGTGGTTTCCGACTTATCCAATTGGCACCTCGTTATGCAGGATGCGGTTCCTCCCGAGTTCAGGATCAAATTCACAAATTAAGCACGCGTATTTCCGATGTATTACACACTCGCTGGCACTGAATATTTATTTAACGAATCAAATTTTCGATATGCAGATCATGCAAGGTATTGGGCATGTACTCATGAGATGAACCGTTTCTCCGGGTGCCCAGCTGAATCGGAAATATGTGAAAGACGCCACGCGGGAACCAGCGGCGGAGGATTCGGCATAGGAACCATTTCGTTCCCATGCAGGGTGACGGCTCGGCGATACATTGCGTATGCAGCCCCGAACACTTGAATCATAGCAAATCAGATACAGATGAATGTCGGGTTTACATGGATTGTCGAGCTTACTGGTGATGAAGAGGCTCCAACATAGAATGTTTTCGATTACGAACAGAAAGCAAACGCCTGTGGAGTCGCGGCGACATACTTCCTCGTTAATGGCTACCAGTGTGCATACGAATCCTGCGTCGATGCGCTGAGTACGATGCCTCAACCTTCGGGGGAAATGGTTACCGATCCAGGTCAAGCCCAGTCCGCAAAGCACAAACATTTGCGAGTCTGTGCGGGCAAGTCTCTGTTGCGACCCTGGTGTCCGCCCCAGACGCAGCCTAAACACCTGAACTGAGTGCCATCGAAACGCGTAAACCAGGCTCACAATATCATGAGGATCAGGGACGTTGCAAAGGAAGAAAGAGCCACAGAAATCTGAAAGATCCCTGTAGTGCACAGCAGCTTAGAAAGCGACGGAAATGACAGCCATGCGACGCACCCGTAAAGCGATTGCGATGACCAGCGGCGCAAAATTCCGCCAGCGAGAGAATAAAGATGCAAGAGGAAATACAAGCTGAAGCTGAGAATTGTATGGACATGAATAAATGAAGTCAAACGGAGACAAAACGGCTTTCACAATATAATAGTCTTCTTCCCCATGACATCCTATGCTCCAAGAAATGCGGGGAGAATGCTGATTTCTCGGAGCTGCATTGCACACACTGATGTGGGCACGTATTTCTTGAAGCGACCGGTTTCAGATTTCGTGGACTTGTGATATGGGTTTAACATACATTCGCACTTCAATGTGGGGGATTTGTTCCAACGCAAGCTGCTTGGAAAACTCATCGGAGAATATTATCATCCTTGGGGCAAGGGCAGAGGGTTCCGATTCCACTCGGGGTTGAACAGCTGAAACGTGCCAGAAGAGCTGCGCAAGTGGAGGGCTGCGACTGAGCAAGTAGGCGCGGGACGTCGAGGTGAGAACCAAGAAGGCTTTGTCAACGCGCCGTAATGATCTTGAACGCAACAACCGCATTTGGAAGACTCATCCGTATCTCCTCACTTTCGTGTTCAAAAATCAAGGTCGTTGAAGTTGTTGAGTAGTTCGATCAACCGCAAAATACATTGAAGTCAAACGAAATGAGTTATGATAGAAGATTCTTGGAAAAGGAGGAGCCCGAGATTGAATGTGGTTTTCTGTGCGCAGTTGTTGTTCGCGCTGATATCCTAATGGGACCTCATAACTTCCGGCTATGACTCCCGGCGCCGTCCTCTGACACACATGATTCGATTCAAACAAGGACCAGATGCAAGCATATTTGTCCGGACAGGAAAGTGTACCCTTAGATCTTTATAGCTCCTTCGTTATCCCCAACATTCGCAAGACGCCAAGCTGCCACCATGGGAGGTGAAGGATCGGGTACCATGGTTGCTCCGTGGATCTTTACAGCCCTACGATATGTCGCATACGCCGCACCGAACACTTGACAGACGTGTCAGCCTTCAAGATGAAAGGTAGAACAAATTTGGGGCTCACATGCGATGGCCAGGAACCATGTGAGAACATGAGCCGTTGTGAATAGGCCACAGCTCGTGCCGCTCCAAATACATTGGTAGTGGTTCTCAGGTATCATCCCGACGATTAAGACTGTGAACAATATCGTTCAGTGAGTGTTAAGTCTTCTCATGATTGATGTACATACGAATCCAAGAGAAACCCAGCGCGCACAGCACATGAACTTGAACGGGAGTCCGGCCCAACCAGCGTCCGGGGCGTCGCCCCATGTATAATCTAGACAGTTCTAAATCAACAACGGTGGCGATATCGACAGGGAAAATTTCACAAAATTGCAAGCACCGTCACGGTAACGTCGGTCCAGATAGTAGCAAATACTCCACTGACACCTAGCGTTCAAACTCTCAGTTGCAGCAAAGAACAACCTATCTGAAGATGACATACTCGCTTGTCCCTGGTCAGCCATTTGCGCCACAAGGAGACTAAAAACGGAGGCGCAAAGGAAGATTGCCACTGTCACATTCAGTCAGCGTTTCAATTCATCCTGACAGAATGGCCGCGAGTGAATTACCCAACATCAGAACGAGCCTCCAGGTAATCGTGGATTGGTTGTAGTCCTTCGATCCCAGTTGGGCGGAGCATCGAGTACAAAGATGCTCAGTCTGAGGAGAGGCTGCGGAGCTTGGGTGATGAAGATTGGCTTCGGTATCAGCCAGGAGAGGCTGAGTATCTGAGCCCATCGTTATAGAAATTGGTGGGAGAAATTGGATAACAAAAAGGTTGCGTGAGTGTTAAAGTAGATGGGGAATGTGTGTTGAAGAGGTGGGCGTTGAAGGAAAAGGCCGTCCTTTTAAACTTGTACCCATGCGAAGATCACGACGTGCTGACCGCAGTAAACTTTTGGCTGCGCAGCTATCCCGATTTGGACAGATACATCCAAGATACATCTGAATGTGAATGACATTATTGAAGCATGGTGTCGAAATTTGAGGCTTGGTTGCATTGAAGGCACCCTGGAGCAGCATGCAGTAGTCATAACATGTCATTGAAAAAAAAATATCTGTGAACTTGAGGGAGTTTGCTCACTTTACTGCGGCAGCGGCTTCTGACATGGCGCAGTCTCGAATTCCCCATTGAGGCAAATCTTGGCTTCTCGAATTGCAATACTTCCTGACATGCGGATATTAGCTGGGCCCCCGAATGCGACGCCGGCGAATACGACGCCGGCGAATGCGACGCCAGCGCTTCACCGGCTGGTTTGTTTTTGGACGCCACAAACCGCTGCTCGAATGTTAGTCATTGACTGCTCCGTTTCAGCCAATCGTCGAGGCGGTCATCGCCAATTAGACGACGTCAAGGGGAAGAAGCAAACGGAAAATCCGATCTCCAAGTTCTTGATTCGAGTCATAGATAGTGCAGTGGATTTCCGACGTGAGATAGGTATCTTTCCAAGGGAGGGCTCTCTGCTGGGTCCATGTCGCGCACTGAGAGCGACGAAAAGACGGGAATCGGTTTGAAAGAGAACTGCGTTAAAAAAAAAGACCGGAATTGGTCCGAATAGGGTTGTCGGTCGAGAAGATTGAGGGTGAGGGATTTCAACTGTGGAGGAATTGATACGCGATAAGGGAGTTTATATGATAGGCGGATCCAATCCAGCTCGAGGCTTTTCAGCAATGGAAATGCCGACACAGCACGGAGGATAGAGTCAAACGGGAGTTGAACGTTCCGGAAAACAAGGCGGGATATGTTAGGAAATGGTTTCTCGCGGAGGGTGAAGTTCCGGGCGAGAACGTCGTCTTTCATGGTAATACGCAATTTGAAGGTTGTCACCAGCAACTTCGGACCAGGCTTATTGAGGATTTCATCCAAGCCCAAAGTGTTCCCGGCAGGAGAGCGATAGGCCGAGGGAGCGGATGACACTCGCAACGCGGAAGAGGGAGTCGTCTGCACCGATGAAGGGGTCATTGAGATCCACGTCAGAGAACAGACGATATCGACTGGATGTGGTGCAGCTTTTACAAACTAGACCGCATCGCGCAAATGATACGTCTTTCGACGCGATCATCTACCTGAAACTCCCCAACGACAGGGTCCAAGATCTCCTGCGGTAGCGTTTGAACCATGGGTCCGCGTGGAACGAAGAAAGTTGGTTCGGTACCTTCGTCAGCCCCCGGCGCGCCGGGCCGGAACTTCGCGGGCTTGTTCCGAACTGACGAAAAATTGAAATAATAGGCCTCGAATTTTTCGCCTTCGATATCGCAATTGGATTTGGGTTTTACGGCAAGCTCTAAACCCAGCGCTTTCAAAGTCACTAGGTTCGAATTTCCAAGTTGAAGTTAAAGTTTAAACCGCAAGTTCAACTTCAAGTTCATTCTTACAAAGGGAGAGGAGGCGAGACACAACTGTAAGCGCGAATTATTGAATCAAATACGTCCATGCACGGTGCATACACTACACATCATTAACTCGGAGGATTCCCCGAGCAGCACACAAAGGCATGTTCTGACGCAGTTTGTCTCCCAGCGCCAGGGATGCAAAAGTGAAAGTCAAGCTGCGTAAACCGGCAAACCTGTCTTCAGAAAACACCTGATCCAATGCCTTCCACCTATTCACCTGGCGCGACAAAGACTTCTCGGTCAGCTCGTCTGGATCGATGATGTTGATCGTAGTCAAGCCGGGCGAATTGAGATGGGGCAGTATCTCCAGCAGCGCGCTCGGAACCTTAGAGGTTGCAAAGCGAAGGTCGAGGCAATGAAGGGCAGTGCAAAATTCGAGCGCCCCGGGCTCGTTGAACACTAGCAAGAAATCAATTTCAATTTGAGGCAAAAGAGTTGAAAAACGCACTGTTATCGCGAGAACAGTCGAAACAAAAATAGTGCAGATGGCGGCCAAAGCTGCGGAGGTATCTCCCTAGAAAAGAGCGCTGCTGTGGCCAAGCATCCTTTATGGTAAGGGATGAGAAGGTGGGGATCGCGATATCATCTTCATCGGCCAACTCGAATAATATTTCGAAGAAATTCTCAGCCCTGTCCAAATCCAAGCGCAGAGTACTCCATGGAGTGGGGAATCGAAAGCTTTCCGGTAAAGAGGTGCTGAAAAAATTAAACTCCCGTCCTCTGAGCTCCAGGCATTCCAGCGCCTCCAACGGCGTTATCGCAGAGAGGATGTCGTACATGGAGATAGTGGAGACGACGGACAGATTGAGATTCCGAAGCCGAGGAAGATTCTTTGGGAAAAGGGTGCCACTAAGCACTGGGATCCAGTTTGGGCTGTCGACATCGACAAATAGGGTTATGGCTTTGAGAAATGGACCTAGTTCCTCGATCTTCGCAGACTCGAAAAATGAGTCCCCAGACGTTGGCCGACGAATGGTGATACGCAGGGTCTGGATAAGACTCTGGATAGGAGATGAAGAGGTTTTCACTACGTCAAGAAACGAGTTGGCGTTGCTTTCTCTGAGGGCAACATCGGCAAACAGACGCCTTCTGCTCGACGGAAGCCAGGATTTGCACACGAGTCCGCACATCCCAACTGCCGCGTCTCCTGCGTCCTGAATTTCATCGAATAACAACTCCAGAATGTCTGTCGCTAGACAATATTGGGCCATGAACACTGGAAATTGTCTCGTCAAAACCGGAATATGTGGAGGAGAAACATAATTACACATCGAGGACCAAGTAGGTTCCTTTCAAGCTGGGATGATAGTTTGGATCTTGTCGAACACAGAGGGAGAGAATATAGGAGTTTTTGTTTGACGTAGTTTTGTGTTTGAGTGTTCGCGGTAACGTGACCATTGGTGAAACGGATCGATCAATGCACCCGCGTCGCGCCATTGAGAAACGCAGATATGGAAGTTTCGACAAGCCGGTCATAAATCATCTGGGTATATACATGGTCGATGGCCCTAGGCGAATGAGAGACGCGCAATGCAACTGCTTTCACAGCCTACTTCGCGGTAAAGGGGGAACAAAAGCGACATACCCCATAACGCAGATATTGAAGATATACTACCTCAGCGCCATTGGCATCGTCGCAAACTGCATTGCGGCTCGATGATATTGACTGACGCGCGCGCAGCGTCGGGATTTGAGCGAAAGGCATTTGTCACCGGATAAAAGGGTTTGTTGAGCTCGAGGCGTAGTCAATGGTCATTTGCGATGGTTGATGTCAGAAGGTCAGCACGGAGGAATGAATTATCTGAGAAAGTTGCTTGACTTCAGCGGCCATGGTAAGTCGAAGAGCCTTGTCGAGAGGAAATCGCGTCCACAACTGTTTGGGTTCACGCTCACGTGGATAACTGGGCTTGCGCTCCGTGGACGACAGGAAAGATTTATCACAGTTAGACCAAGATAATGAGAGCAGACATAAACGAAACGATCGTTGTGCGCGTCATTGCGTCCTTTTTGTAGGCCACCGCCAGCATTTACAACATACCGCTTCAAAAAATCCACAAGAAAACAGATGATGACGGCAGAGGTACGCTCCAGCGCGAGTTGGCCATGCATGTATGTTGGCGACTCCGTTCGAATTTGCATTCTGGAAGAGAGACTAGATTAGAGCGCCAATAAACCCACAAGTGATCCGAGATCAACACGAGGTAGCGGATTTTCAGTGTCTCGGAGTCTCACGGCGGATTAAATCGGTTTGTATGACTGTTCTCCGATGCATAATGAGGAACGGGGAACTCCAGTTTCTCCCACATGGTCCAAGGGATTCCAAGTTGTAGGTCCAATTCGGTGGTAGCGAGTACATAAAGCCGGACCCATGGGTTTACTTGTCCAGTAGTTTCACCGGACTCTTGGTCGCCAAACTCTGTTCCGCCTACGATTACGAAGGGTTCCAGTTACTTAGCGGCTCGAACTTGAAGGGGTGGTTCCGCGTGGGATGCGTGCAGCTGCCTGAATACGGAGCCTGTGCGGCCTGATCAAGCGTACCCTTTAGGGCATCATGGGGCCACCAGCGACCATTGGGCAAACAGTTTAGTAGAGAGAGCGACCCAAGGCCCGGAGGCTCAAATCACAAACCGGTTACAGTATCAAATTGGCTTGAAAAGTCCGACCGAGCTCGAGTTTGCCAGGGCTCAACCGTCGAGACGTAGTACACCAAAGGCTTGGTAAGTGACTCGACGTGTGGTCTTGGAGTCTGTGGGCTGACATTTCAAAGAGAACGACGGGATTAAAGAAAGGCAGACCCGACGGAAATTCAACCCGAACTCGAATTCAGAGGCCTGGGACTCCTGGAATATTGAAGTCAGAGTTCGAGTCATAATATACCGTGACTGTCACATCGCTTAACTTCCTTGTGCACCCACTAGTACCAACGAACGCACAACGTTCGAAGCCTTCGTCAAATCGTACACCATGCTGCGAAGGATATTTTGACCTCAGTAATACCTCCGCAACTCCAGGCAATTGCAAGAATTACTAAAGCCCGACCGAAGTTGGTCACGATCAAATGAATCGCCCTCTACCTGTAATCGGACTGCAACTACATTGACGTCCCTCCCTCAAGGCCCACAGGCTCCTAACAAGCCCCTAACAAGCCCCCTAATAAGTCTGGTGACCAATCAATTGAGCCAAACGCTGGGCACCTCATGTCCCGGCTCCCTCTCCGACCTATAGTACCCTTTTTGTCCAGGACGTCATGGCAGTTAATGGATCTTTGTTCATTGTCCGTTGCGACAGTTTCCGATTCCCGCGCAAGCCTAGGGCGAGAGGACCCTTGACGCGGCGACTCCGGGGCGTCGACTATTCTCTCTCAAATGTGGGCGACCCCGACCGATAATCGATCTATGTATCATGGACCCGCGCCTGCTGACCAATGTTCTTCCCGGTCGCGGCCGGCGTCCCAGGCACCAAGGAGACTATCCTATGACCGACGCAGTCCTTATCATTTACTTGCCGACTCCGCGCGAACCGTCCATTAGCTCACGCGGAACCCGCGTCCCACATCTAAATTTTCAGCGTTCGTTGGGTGTAAAACGGCCGACCAGTGGAGTAGTCCTGACGGCAGCGGGAACGTTGAGCTTATTGAGACAGTGAGATACGGCGGGATTTTCGCACAATCGAGTGGTATATTTCCCGTTCAAAGCTCTATAGCGGGTCTCGTTTTACTTATCCGGAAATTATTGACACACAGTTGTTCACGGTCTGACCCTCTGACGCCGGCGCTACCCGTGCGTCGGACCGCGGCGCGAGGTATGCTCAACCTTCCTTGGCAGCGGCGAGCCGTCGTTTCGTCAACATGGAGAAAGCGTAGGTTCCATATGGTTTGTGACATCCCCTCCTACTCGGTTTTTCGAGAACTATTCACCAACTGCATAGGGTAACTTGGCAGTCCGACAGATCTGTCTGAGATTCTCCGTAACGTGCTGAACGCTGAACTCGGTTGCACTCTGCGGACAATTGCATTTTTTTTCTCTTCCCCGACTTCAGTGCGAGCGGCGGCGTTCAGTGCCCGAGATTTCCACGAATGGCACGATTGGTACACTGTCGTCGGATCACGCAAAAGTTTCCGCGTTTTGCTCATCCCGTCGTCCAGAATATTGGCTCTTTCGACACCGCTCGATGTTTGTCTTCAGTAGAATGTTCGATGCCCTGACCGTGGTGAATGCAAGGAAATACGACTGATGGATTGACAGCTGATGTATATATTTAGTTCGCGATCCTTCGCAATCGCTTAATCCACTGACCGAATTGGGTCGAAATCTCTCAGGGCAACTTTCCTTGTCGGATCGACGATGACCCGTCAACTGACGCCACAGGCACGCCCTATCTATTGGTCGTCACGAGTGTTATTTTCGCTCCCTGGATTTCAGAAAATTTCGACGAGTGACGTCTGCGTGTGCCCCGATGAACATCCACTTCACAATTTTCTTACAGTGAAATCGTCTCTCGGAGGCCTCGGACCTGCCCCTGGGGCCTGAAACGGACTGTGAGAACATGTATCGTGGCAAGCGAGAGACATATGAACTTCTCACCAACTTCTATCTCTGATGTCCAAAACGACTCGGATCACATTTTTAACTTTGCTTGATGTGACCGACACATGCGCATGAAAGAGCACGAGGGAGATTAACCATCGGGGGTTACATGAAAAAGATCTTAAAAGGGCGAATTTTCTTCGACGATCGCCCGACTGACAATCATGCCCAGTATGCGCGCGATTCTGGTGCTCATTGCTGCTGTTGCCGCCGTCCATGCTATACCCCTTGTAAGCCCAACTCATTTCATCCAACCACGACCTTGGGAACGCTGACGCGATGCTCCACAGAACGACATAACCCCCGCTGTTGCTCGTGCACCGGATGCCCAGATAATGGAGCTCGAGGTAGCCTTTCGCGCCCGCTTGAATGTCCTGAATCTTGTTCACCCCCTCGCGCTGCAGATAAGAGACGCCCCGGGCTGGAAGAGGCAGACGGGATCCACCGGTGCACCACCTTGGAAGCGGGAGCCTGTCGTCACTGCCGAACCCGACGATGCTCCAGGCTGGAAGAGACAAACGGGATCGACCGGCGCACCACCGTGGAAGCGGGAGCCTGTCGTCACTGCCGAATCCGACGATGCCCCAGCCTGGAAGAGACAAACGGGATCTACTGGCGCGCCACCGTGGAAGCGGGAGCCTGTCGTCACCGCAGAGCCTGACGATGCCCCCGGATGGAAGAGACAAACGGGATCGACCGGTGCGCCGCCGTGGAAGCGGGAGCCCGTGGTCACCGCTGAGGCCGCCGACGCCCCTGCGTGGAAGCGGGTTCAGCCCACCGGGGCCTTCGCGCGGTGACACAACGTGTGGTTGGGTGATGCAACGCGCGCAAATGTTATCTGGAGTGGAAAAAACGGTCAGGGATACCACCGAATTGCACGTACATATTTTTCCTCGTTGCACCATCCATACCCCCTCGAGCCTCGACTTTACTTATCGAAGTTGTTTATATTCTGTCCCGGCACTGTACCTATATCCAATGCGGCTTTTGTATGAATATCCTTGCGTCCAAAAGTCAAATATAGAGAGAGCTCTCACGGGAGAAGCGACCCCGTCGGTTAACCTATCACAGAAGCCTCTTTAAAATCCGAGCGCCAAGATTATCCGAGACTTTGTGGATCCTTGTGGATGCTTGTAGGTCGAGAGGGCGTCCGCAGTCCATTTGACGAAATGTCCTGTCGTTGAGGTGAGCTTTCTCCGGCGCTCTTCACTAGGTCACCACTTTTTGTGAAACAACAAGCTGGACGTTGGGAAGCGTCTGTCTAATACCTAGCTGGCCTGATCTCGAGGTTGAAAGGTTCCCAGCGGTTCGGAATTCATTATTCGATGCGTAATAAAATTCGAGAAATCTAGTAGACGCGCACGAAATCGCCTTGCGAGCTCGGCTACGAAATTGATGCGCGGTCTTTGGGCCTCAGAGAAATTATTGCAAGGTCATGAGTGCCGGACGTGTTGGAGACGTCTATGGCCAGCTAGATGACCGATACCAATTTTTCTCGGAAGGAAAGGTGGCACTGAGAAGCCTTTTTCCGCACAAAGTCCATGCCGGAAGTAACGGCCCAGCCAAACTGTGGCAACAAAAGTAGAAAACGAGGCGCAGAAGGATTTAACAGTAGAAAAACACACAACTGAGGCGAGCCGGTGAAGCTAGCCAGAGAATTGAAGAGACTAGAGCATGATTTTGGTTAACTTGACAGTTGCTTACATCGAGCACACGTCGATAAACAACAACAAATCAAAAGCTCACCGTATCATTTCGGTGCAGATTTTACCACATCCTCCCGTCTCCCCGCTCCTTCCTTCATGCACCGAATCGCCATTAGAAACTCGGTGCGCGCTCATGCGCTGGCCGCCGCATCCAAGGTACGTCCCTCTCAGCCTTTTCCCGGTCCAATTTGGTCCAGAATTGACGTACACGTCGCAGAGCACCCCCACCATTGTCGCCCGCTCATACGCAACCGCAAAAGCTGGTCAGTCTCCCCTTCTCCCCTTCGTTTTCTCGCTTTTCTGACCTCTCCTCCCTTCAGCTGCGTCCGAGGTCTCGTCCATTCTCGAGTCCCGCATCTCGGGCACTTCTGTCGGTGGAAATGTCGAAGAAACCGGCCGTGTCCTGAGTATGCACTCTTCTGCCTCTTTTTTCACTTTTCTTATCCCCCCTCAGGCGTTGGTGACGGTATTGGTCGTGTTTGGGGTCTCAAGAATGTCCAGGGTAACTTTTTTCGTTCATAAAAAAAAGTCGCGTCACGTCCGCTCACCTTCACTATTCTACAGCCGAAGAGATGGTGGAATTCTCCTCTGGTGTGCGCGGCATGTGTCTCAACTTGGAAGCCGACAATGTCGGTGTCTCCATCTTCGGAAACGATCGTCTCATCAAGGAGGGCGACACGGTCAAGCGTACTGGCCAGATTGTTGATGTCCCCGTCGGCCCTAACCTGCTCGGACGTGTTGTCAACGCCCTCGGTGACCCCATCGACGGCAAGGGCCCCATTGAGGCCGCTGAGCGTCGCCGTGCGTCCCTCAAGGCCCCCGGCATTCTCCCCCCGTCGCTCCGTCAACCAGCCCATGATGACCGGTCTCAAGCCCATCGACGCCATGGTGCCCATCGGCCGTGGCCAGCGTGAGCTCATCATCGGTGATCGTCAGACCGGCAAGACCGCCGTTGCGGTGGATACCATCCTTAACCAGAAGCGCTGGAATGACGGCCAGGACGAGTCCAAGAAGCTCTACTGTGTCTACGTCGCTATCGGCCAGAAGCGTTCCACCGTCGCCCAGCTCGTCAAGACCCTCGAGGAGAACGACGCGATGAAGTACACCATCATCGTTGCCGCCACTGCCAGCGAGGCTGCACCTCTGCAGTACCTCGCGCCCTTCTCCGGATGCGCTATGGGTGAATGGTTCCGTGACAACGGCAAGCACGGTTAGTACGCTCCCCTACCCGTCTTTCCCCCTTCCTGAATATGCCCTCAGCCCTCATCATCTACGACGATCTGTCCAAGCAAGCCGTCGCTTACCGTCAAATGTCCTTGCTGCTCCGTCGTCCTCCCGGCCGTGAGGCTTACCCCGGTGACGTCTTCTACCTGCACTCCCGACTGCTCGAGCGTGCTGCCAAGATGAGCGACAAGTTCGGCGGCGGAAGCTTGACTGCCCTGCCCATCATCGAGACCCAGGGTGGTGATGTGTCTGCCTACATTCCTACTAACGTGAGGCCCTTCTTCACCTTCGTCTTCCACTTGCTCATCCCCCGCCGCAGGTCATCTCCATCACCGACGGTCAGATCTTCCTGGAAGCCGAGCTCTTCTTCCGTGGTGTCCGTCCTGCCATCAACGTCGGTCTGTCCGTGTCCCGCGTCGGTTCCGCTGCGCAGACGTACGTGCACCGTCCTCTCCTTTTCTGTCCTTCACTCTACTCACTCCATTCTCCACTTAGCAAAATCATGAAAAAAATTCGCCGGTTCGCTCAAACTGTACCTCGCACAGTACCGTGAAGTCGCTGCCTTCGCGCAATTCGGTTCTGATCTCGATGCCTCGACCCGCTTCCCTGCTCTCCCGTGGTGCCCGGTTGACGGAGCTGCTGAGTATGTCGTCGTGCCCTTGTCTCTCTTCGACGTGCTGCTGACTGAGGCACTCGTGTTCTCCAGAGCAGGGCCAGTACCAGCCCATGGCCATGGAGCTGCAGGTCCCCATCATCTACGCTGGTGTTAACGGTCTCGTGCGTCTTCCCCTCCTCTCGTTTGCATCCGTGTACTGAGCGGCCCTTCCCTTCAGCTCGACTCCGTCCCCGTTGACCAGATCACCAAGTGGGAGGCCGAGTTCCGCTCCCACCTGACCGCCACACAGTCCGCTCTGCTGCAGGAGATTGCAGGCGGCCAGATCACCGGCGACCTTGAGGCCAAGATCAAGAGCGTCGTCGAGGAGCACGTCGCGTCGTTCACGCAGAACTAGGCTCGCGTGTACGCCATCGCGGAGGGGGGAACGAACTTTTAAATTACTTGAATAATTCGGCTTTCCTTGCGGGGGAGGAGCAACAACAATCGGCGGGGGCGACCAAAAACTAGAGTGCGGATTATGCACACATACATGCAATTACCCTGTAGAGTACCTGTGCGGACGTGCGCTGGTTGGCGGTGAAAAAATGAATGGCGTTTTTTCTTCGTTTTTTTCTTTTGCTTGTGAAATTGAAGGGCTGTGGCGATTAGTGGATTTGAAATTCATTCTAGTTAGTGTCATCCTGCGGCGGCAGGATGGGCCGCCACGTGAGACTTGAGATGCCTCGCTTTGACTACCTTCCAAATCGGTCTGCCGTTGCCCAACTCGTCTTGCCCGTCCCCCGCCGTTCGAACCCGGCGGTCCGGCTGCCTCGTCCACGAGGAATGTGTATCCAGAGCAATGGATTAGATTAGAGGAGATGGATGGCGGGAGGCGGAGACCCGAATATGCCCAGTTCACGACAGATGTAAGTATTGTAAGGGAAATCGGAATTCTGATTAGAGGTGATTAGAGTGGAATTTTCTCTGTTGGGTCGGACGCCATGCGTTGCCCATGGGAAGAAAAAACGCAAAGGAGAAGCCCGCGGAGCCGGACGCGGCCACTGCAACTTTATAATCATAGATAGATTGAGATAGAGTCGAGTAGAAGGATCACAGGCAAGCAGGGAAGCAGTGAGACATCTGTGCATAGGTCATCATATATAAGTGTGACGAAGGAAAGAATCAATGCAGCGTGCGGGATGTGAAATTGAATTGAGGACTGTAGTTCCAAGATAGTCATCCCTACACGAGGCCCCGAAACCACTGTCGTGGGTCCACCACACAGCTGCCAGTGAAGTAAGCCATCAGAAGGTTAGTAAGAGATTATTTTGAACAGAAGAAAGGTGGAATCTGGTGGAATCTCGCCCCGCCGCGGCGGATCCCCATTTCAAGATACGAATGGGAAAAAATACAGTGTGGGGAAGGGTGGGAGCTGATGAGAAAATCTGGGAAGAAATGAGATGAGATAAAACGGTGCCTACAGAAATGTGTCCAAGTTTAGCGACAGGCCCATGATATGGATACTGCTATTTTGGACGACGGTCACGGTTAACATATGTCGTCGCCATTCTGCCAGTGGTCATTGCGGTAAATTGACATTGATCAGTCAAGACGATACCAGAGTTGAGAGCACGCTGCTGCACGACCGCATGAATTCTTGACGTTGCCTAAGTCACTAAAACGCAATTTGTTCGAGTCGTGCCTGATCTAGATACTATTGACATGAGGAGCGAGTCTGAGCACGACTGTGTCGAAAATGCCCGTGTTACAGAGCAAGAGGGATGTGGAATCAGCATCGGAGATTTCAGGCAGCGAGGTCGGAAGTGTTGCCAAACGTCCTGAATGAAGAGACAGGTCCAGATCCATCGCTCGCCAAGATGCTTTTCGGATCCCTTTTTCCTGTTTACATAGTGGTACATGCATTTCGAGTCTCATGCAGATTCAGGAGATACATGCGAGTAGAAAAAGTTTTTCAAGACCTTTATCGTGGCCGCCAAGTTTTGGAGCAAAAGGAACGGGTAGATCGGAATCATGAGCAACCTACGCCACATGCAGGAAGGAGTGCTGTAGCGGTGGCGGTTCACCCCGGCATTTCCCGAAGTGTATTCTTTGATTAGAACGACTGTCTTCAGATTTCAAGCACGGTACACGAGAGAGGCTGAAACGCGCCTCTCTTCTGCCTTGCTTCTGCCTCAAAGGCTTCGAGCCCTGGTAATCTTCCAACACCGGGCAGATGGAAAACGATCGAAATCGCCGAGTGCCGCCCCCAGATGCGCTGCCTTCAGAACTATGGCATGAAATTGCGGCGCTTGTAAGAGGGCCTAAGCGGTCTGGCGGCGATTCGCATCTCAAACCGTGGCTTTCTGTCGCACCAAGTTCCTTCGCCCGCCACATGCACGATGCAGCACTCGCCATTCTGTTCCGAGACGTGAGGCTAATTATCCGAGGGTTCGATGGAACGGGCGAGCCCTTCCGGGGCTCTTTGTCCCGAATCCTCGCCCGAAGCGAAGAGTTCATCCAAGCTGTGCGGAGGATCGAAGTCTGGGCAGCTCACGATATTTCTGCGTATCGGGATAACAAGGCATTGGCGCACGAAATCGCGTCTCTGTTGGTGGCAGGTATATCATATCGTTCCAGTGGCCTCAGCGGATTGACTTTCCTGTTTAATATCTTGCCACGATTCCCCATGCTTCAAGAATTCATCTGGGATCAAGAATTTCTTCCAATGCCTCCTTGTATTCTACGAACCCTCCTCTCCGCTAACAAGCAGTTGCGGATATTGTGCACTGGGTATGAAATTCCCCTGAATGACCTCAACTGTGTGTGAATAATATCTTGCCAACAGACAGATACGACCAGACACTCCCCAGATCGACCTCGGTGCCTTGACCCAACTTGTGGATCTCCACATTGATTACGATGAGGGCTCGGAAACTGACTCTACTGGGATTCTATTTCCGAAAACGCTGCAGATCTTACATCTCAGACATGCCAACGCTAACGGTATTTCTGATCTAGAAACTTTCGTGAACAATGCCAGGGCATTACACAAAGTTTCATTCGCTTGGATCACTGTTGGGTCGGATTTTTTGGTGCCGGCAGTCACCTTATACCAGTCTTCGAACTATATCTCTGACAGGAATCAAGCCCCCCGCTCGACACTGGTCTGGATTTCATTGGCATCGGCAACCTCGAAACTCTCACCCTCCGTTACATTCAAGGCGTGCACGAGATAGGATCCCTCGCCATTGGCATCCGAGCGCCTGCCACGCTGCGACACTTCCGGCTCTCACATATACGCACTATTCAGCTGAAAACGAGTGTCCTCATGGGTATCAACATTCTTTCCCTCGAGTCGTTGGATCTCGCTGCCGTGAACTTCACCCTCGAGGATATACAATCGCTATTTGTCCCCCTGTGGGCAGATAGACCATTGCCTCAGTCTCCAATGCCTTGCAACCTAACGAGATTAAGATTTGGCAAACTTCAGATGCCAATCTTCGTTATGATACTCAGATCCTTGCGCCTCTTCCCTGTTCTCCGGGACTTGGCATTCCGAATCGACAGTGTTGAATGTATCGGGGACTTCTTCCATTCCCTTGCGTGGTTTCTCGGCCAAGCCCCCGCATTGGAAAATCTGGAGCTCGAGGCCACTTGGGAGGCAATCCATAAGGCTTTCGATCGAGCCATTGCTGCGTCGCCCTTCTTCCTCCCGTCTCTTGAGGCAACTAAACATCTTCGTCGCTTTTCCTTACCCGTGGGCCTGCTTACCATCGAGCACCCTATCTTTCACCAACTCGGAGATGCGCTGCTGCACGTTCCCGAGATATCGCTCCACTGTAGTAATCCCTGGGGAGAGATGGTATGTATTCATGATTGTCTCCCTTATGCTTTACTCGAGTGCCAACCCACTCTCAGACTGGACCCTTCGCTTTCACAAAGAAGCGCTTGCACGTTTTTTCCAAATTTCGGAAATTAGAACATTTGCACATTTCCAATGAACGGAACCGAGCTTTCGGACTGACCGCAGTTGAAGACCTGGCTCGGCACGTCCCTTCGCTGCGTAGTTTTGCCCAGGATAAACGAACATGGGAGATCCAGCGACACGCGATTTCGGGAGAGTTTCAGAGGATTGTCTGCACCATTTCCGGATGATCGAAAGATTCAGATAAATTCTCTCGAGTCTAGGTGAGCCTTACTGCGCTGCTACCCTGCGCATATCCCTACTCTGTATGACAGACACAAGTGGTTTATATCAATGCCATTGCACTGGTCTAACTAGCATTTGGTTTTCATTCACCTTTCCCATCCGCTAGACTTGTACATAATATGAGTGAAATATTATTATTCAGACCACTACGGGCTAGGCGACTCGTTTCCACTTCACTTAAATTTCGGAAAAACTTAGGAGGGGGCGGATTGAGGGCTAAGCCTGCATATTAATTTCGCAGTTGTTATTATTACTAATTCAGAATAGAATCCTCAACTACATTGAGTCAGTAGGTCGAGGGTGATTTTAAGATCAGGCATCCAGTTTCTCGAATTGAAAGTTTGAAACACGCCCATCAACTTTATTTGATAGACGCCCAAGGTCCTTCTTTCACTTCCATCACCATACATGGAAAATCCCAAAGTCACGGTCCCTGACGCGCTACCTCTAGAACTATGGTGCGAAATTGCGGTTCACATCGCAGGAGTGTCCAAATCTGGTGGTGATTCACATCTTAAATCGTGGCTTTCCGTCGCACCAACTTCCTTGGCCCGACACATGCACGATGCAGCATTTGCCATCCTGTTCCGAGATTTGAAAATCGTTATTGGGCATAATGAGGCGATTAAAGCCTCGACCTACTTGTCCCGGATCCTAGAGCGAAGTGAAGCGTGTATACAGGCTACGCGGAGGATCGATGTCTGGCCTCGTCTCGACTTGTATGCCGAGGAAGTAAAGGACGAAATAGTTCACGCGTTTGCAACGGGTATGCGTGCCAGAGATCTCGATAGAGAAGCAGGTCTAACCTTCTTGTTCGTAGCCTTACCACGTTTCCCCATGCTTCAAGAATTTTTCTGGCATGAGCAATCAGTTCTTCCCATGCCTCTACGTATTTTACGAACCCTGCTCTCCGCTAACAAACAGTTACGGAGACTGGACATCGGGTAAGAAGCATCTTCAAAGGGACTCGAAAGTCGTGCGTTGACGATGTTGCGAACAGACCGATTCACCCAGATCCTCCCCGAATTGACCTTGCTGGTTTGACGCAGCTGGCTGAACTCAGCATTCATTACGAGGAGGATATAGAAATTGGCTCGACCCATATTCTATTCCCGAAAAACCTGCAGACCCTGCATCTCACACATGCCAGAGTTGACGATATTTCGACGTTCGAAACCTTGGCAAACAATGCCTTGTCACTGGGCACTGTCGAGCTCACCCAGGTGAACGTTGGATCCAATTTCTGGTCCCGAAGAACCCCGTACACCGCCCTCCACACCATTTCTCTGGCATTCATCACGCTCCCGCTCGATCCTGGTTTCGATTTCACTGCCATCAGTGCACTCGACTCCCTTAGCCTCCGCTTCGTGAACGAGGTGCAGCAGATAGGATCTCTGCCCATTGGCATCCGAGCTCCCAACACGTTGCGGCACTTCAGGCTTGGATCCGTGCGAACTATTCGACCGGAAACTAGTCTACTTCTGGGTGTCAATATTCTAGGCCTCGAGTCGTTGGACGTCACAGACATAAACCTGATGCCGGAGGATATAAATTCAATCTTCTTACCTGACCAGCACAATGCGCATCGAGCTGCCGATACACAGTCGCCGCCTCGACAGTCGTTACCTCTGCCTTACAACTTGACAAAATTAAGACTGGGCGAAATGCAAATGTCAATTCTGGCCACAGTACTCAAATCTACGTGCTCCTTCCCTGTTCTCCGTGACCTGGAGTTCAGAATCGGCCGGAACGACTTCGGGGACTTTTTTGAATCTCTCGGGTCGTTCCTTGGCCGGTGTCCAGCATTGGAAAATTTGGTGTTCGAGCCGACTTCGGAGTCAGTTCACAAAGTCTTCGACGAACGGACGGATTTTTTCTCCTCGTTTCTCCTCTCTTTGAAGACGAGCCATCGTCTTCGTCACTTTTCCTTGCCCGTGTACTCGCTTACTATAGATCACCCCATCTTGAACGAACTCGGAGATGCGCTGTTGCATGTTCCTGAAATATCGCTGCAGTGTGTTCTCTGGATTCGAGACGAGGTATGCCCTTTGTTTTGTCCTATCCATTTGTTTCAACGGTCTGTCAGATCTGGCCGTCTTCTTTCATGGACGACCATTTTCACCTTCTATCCAGATTCAGTAAGTTGGAACATTTGCGCATTACCAGCAGATGGAACGACCCTCTCGCATCGAGCACTGTTGAAAACCTCGCCCAACACGTCCCTTCCCTGCGCAGCTTTTCTCAAAAAGATAAAACATGGGACATTCAGCGACATGCAATTACAGGGGAGTTTCAGAGGGTCGTATGTACCACAATTCCCCGATAAAGTGACTATCAATGACCGCAATGACCCCCGCCAAATGCTGACTAGTATCGTGCCTCTTCTACCACGCTCCGTCCCGTTAACTGATACTAGTTTGAAGAACTTCGCATTCTAATTGATTGTACTGGTACACCGAGGATGCCAAGCTGGTAGTGTTGTACTTGTTGTAATTGGAGTTACACATTGGAACCAAATGAAATTGAATCGCAATAGCCAGGAAATTACAAAGAAATTAAACAGAAAAAAAGCCTAATTGACAGCAGCAGTTTGAACATGATGCATGAGGACTCTGATGATCTGCATCTGTTGGCCGAGTATGGACCCATGTGACTTTCCATCACCCTCCCGCTCACCGCGATGAGCTCTTACGACAAGGTGGTGAAGCTGGCCTGCAAGCCCAAGGCCGCCCCGCCAAAGGCAAAATACCTAGACCCCATCATCGCCGCAACATGGGACGAGGGTGGCGCAGTCCACGACGTCTGCAAGGCTTTGTCCCCGCGCTTCCGCGAGCCCAACGCCATCGTCGTCTTCAAGGCCCTCATCGTCCTCCATACCATGATACGCAACGGGAGCACGGATAATGTGCTAGGATATCTTAGTGGGTCGCAGGTGCTCCGGCTGAGCAATGTGAGCACAGGGAATTGGGATGGTGAGTAATTGATTATTTGTGTGTAAGGGAAATAATAATGTGGATGGGATGGGATCGTATAGGTTATCAGGCGCCGGAGAACCTGCAGAATTACGCGGCGTATCTGGATTCCCGGATACATGCCTATCGAGACCTCAAGCATGACGCTGTCCGTGTCCAGTCCGATTCCAATCGTGATGCGCGGACGACTGCAGCCGTGAACGGGTACGTTTCAGTTCATCTTTGCCCTTTGTCATTTCATCCTTTGGTTTGCGAGTCTGTGGGCCCTGCATTTGAATTTCTATTTTGCCCTCAGGATCACACATCCGGCGGTGGAGGATGCAGTCTATTCGAGGGTGGCGTCGCCGGTTGGATTGGTCGTGTACGGCCATGTACATCGCAGCGCCCAGTCAGGGCTGGAGCGCATGCACCAACGAGAACCGAGAGGCGCGGGGATGCGCCACATACGGGGCCGCGTTTCGTCGGCCATGGCGTAATCATCGAGATGTAGTGGCCGGCGCAGACGGTAGCTTTCCTGATCCCGGGGTCGTCACATGTTACTCCTTTGCGAGTGCGAGTTGGTGTAGCCATAGTGGTCCTTTCCTCACCGGGCCATAATTTCTGACGCGGGGTCACTTGTGGGGCGGGACGCAGACCACTGAAGAGAAGAGCGGAAACACCCTGTTACATCCAGGCCGGGAGCGTCCCGCCGAACGAGAACTGCGAGCTCCGTTGATGCTGGGAGATGCGCCGCAAACGCAAACGCGGGGCCGAGCGGGGCCGCGTCTCGTCGGCCATGGCGTAATTATCGGGGATGTAGTGGGGCGGCAGTCGGGCTGGGGTGGTAGTCGCGTGTCCAGTTTTCTTTTTCCCGGGGTCGTCACGCATGGCCCAAAGTCGATTGTTACCAGCCACAGCGCCCGCCCTGCACCTTGCGCTCATGCATAAGCCTTCGAGCTAGATCACCACCTTCCTCTTTTTCACTCTTGCCTTCCTCATTTTAACATGCAACTAATACTCTTCTACTCGCAGCACCGCTCCCCCCCCCCACCCCCCGCCCTCCAACGCTCCAAAACACTCGCCGGGCGCAAGCTACGGTCCATGACCGTCGAGAAGGGGTGCGTACCTCCTCTCACCCTCGCTATTACTTTTCCTCCCAAACTTACTTAACTTTGCACCCAGCCTCCTCCGCGAAACGCGCGCCGTCCACCGCATGATCGACACCCTCGTCGCGTGCCGGTTCTACCTCGATGACCTCGAGGACCCGCTCACCCTCACCGCGCTCCGCATGCTCGTCAAGGACCTGCTGATTCTGTTCCAGGCGGGGAACGAGGGCGTTATTAATTTGTTGGAGAATTATTTTGAGATGAGCCATGTTGATGGGGTGGAGGTGCGTCGTTCTTTTTCCTTGCCTATCCCCTACGTTTCTTTCATCCCGTTTTTTTCGTCGAAAAAATGATAAATGACTGACCACTGGATTTTCTACGCAGGCCCTCGCGATCTACCGCCACTTTTGCGCCCAGACGGAGCTCGTGGTGGAGTACCTCGGCGTCGCGCGGAAGCTGCAGAACTTGCTCAATGTACCGGTGCCGAATTTGAAGCATGTGAGTGTTCTGCCTCTTCCTACTTCTGCGCCTCCGCCCTCTTGGTTTTGTTTCGTTCTTTTTATACTTTTCATCATTTTCCTTTTTTTTCTGTGCTGGAATGAAATTAACGAATGCCTACTAACACCTTCCCCCCTCTCTTCCCCAGGCCCCCGTCTCCCTCGCCGGCGCGTTACAAGAATACCTCGACGACCCCATGTTCGAGCAGAATCGGATCGAGTACAGGACGAATAAAGAGGCGGTCAAGCGCGCGGGGAAGGGCGGGAAGGGTGCCAGTGCGACGCCGCCTGTGCCTGCCCTGCCTTCGTCTGCAAACGCGAAGGCAAACGCAAATGCCTCATCATCCGCTGCACCCTCGTCTTCCGCACCCGCCAACGGCACCGGGAACGCCAATGGCACAACACCGAAAGCCACGCCAGACGTCCTGGTGGACTTTTTCGCCGCGATCGAGGACACGCAGCCGACGATGTTTAATCCGGCGACGAATAGCCCGAATACGGCATATTTCCAGCAGACCGCGCAGAATCCGAATCCGTTCCAGCGGATGCAGGGGGCAGGCGACGGGGTTCCAGCCTCAGGCTATGGGTGCGTCCCATTCTCGAGCAACGTTATTGAAAAATATTGTGATGCTAAATGATAAATGCATGCAGGCGCGTTCCAAGCACCAAACGGACTGCCGCCACAACAAACGGGGGCAGGCGCGATGTTGTTTGGCGTCGGTGGAGGTGCGGGCGGGGGGCTACAGCCGCAGGCGACGGGGTTCAATCCGTTCCAGCGGCCTGTGTCGAGCTTTGGCATGGGCTCGCTTCAGGCGCAGGCGACGGGGATGGGGGCGGGGGCGTTTGGGCCGCAGCCGACGGGCGCGTTTGGCGCTCAGCCGACGGGCGCGTTCCAGCAGCAGCCGCAGCCGACAGGAGCGTTTGGCGCGCAGCCGACGGGCGCATTTGGCGCACAACCGACGGGGGCATTCCCGCCACAACAACAACAGCAACAGATGGGTGGAGGGCTAGGCGTGGGACTGCGACCGCAGATGACGGGTGGGGCGGCGAACCCGTTCCGCGCGAGTGCGTACGGGAACGTGAGCGTGCCGCCGATGCCGGGAACAGGGAGTCTGTCGGCGGGGCCTGCATTTGGTGGCGGGGCATTGGGTGGGATGGGCGTGCAGCAAACAGGAGTACAACAACAGCAGCAGCAGCAGCCTCCGTTCCTGCGGCCGCACATGACGGGCGGCGGGGGCGCGGCGAACCCGTTCCGCGCGAGCATGATGTTTTCGCAGGGAACGGGGCCCGCGGCGCTCTCGTCTGGCTCGGGCTCAGGGTCAATGGGCGGGCCTGTGCCTGCGATGCCGCCGCCGTTTGCGCTTGGAGCGAACAACGCTGGTAGCAACAACAACGCCAACTCGGGCTCGGGCTTTGGCGGTGGGGGGCAGGCATCGCGCGCCCCGCCTCCGCGCCGCTCAGTGCGCTCTCCCCCCACACAAACAACGTCATCACCCGCGCTGCAGCCCGTGAAGACGCACCAGACGGGGACGCGGAATCCGTTTGGGCAGCCTGCGCCGAAGCCTGAGGAGGTGCCAAGTCTACCGCGGCAGCTAACGCTCATGGAGCTCGCGATGGGGGAGCCAGCAGCAGCAGATGCAGCAAATGCAGCAACAACAGATGCAGGCGCAACAACAACAGCAGGCACAGCAGCAGCAGCAAGTGAAGAGCCAGGCGACGGGCTTCGGGGGGAGTACGACGAAGGCGTTTGATTATAGCCAGAGTGCGCTGGGGCCGGGGGGGACGGATATATCGAGCGTGGCGAGCGAGTTTGCGTTTAGCAAGGGTCCGACGGGTGGTACTGGGACGAGTGGGACGGGGGGTGCATTGAATGGGTTAGGGGGCGGGAGCAGTGCGACGGGGACAAGCGACACAAGCTCGTCGCTGTTCGGCTCGTCGTTTGGGTCGGGCACGACGTCGTCGTTGACTGGCACGAGCACGGCGTCGTCGTCGCTATCGTTCACGCCGTCGAGCGGGGCGTTCGGTGGGAGCTCGGGCAGCTTCAGCCCGACGATGTCTGCGTTCAACCCTGCTAACTCGGCGCTCGCTGGCTCGCCGTCACCACTGGGCGGAGGAGCAGGAGGCGGTGGATTTGGTGCCAGCCCCAGTCAAGGTGCGACCAGTCCCGGGCTGACATCGCAGCCCACGGGGAGTGCGGTGAAGGCGTTCAAGCCGTCGTCGTCGTTCGGCGCGAGCCTGTTGGAGGCGCTGCCGCCGATACCGGGCTCCGCGCCAGCGACGCCAGCAGTTAGCCCTAATGGTGCCAACGCGCAGACGAGTCTGAACGCGCAGCAGACTGGTTTCTTCGCCGGTGCGGGGTCGACAGGCGCGTTTGGCGGGGGTGCGGGGTCGGGGTCAACAGGCGCGTTTGGCGCGTTTGGTGGTGGGGCGGCGACGACGAATCCTACCGGCGGGTTCGGCAACGGTGGGCTTGGGGTGGGGCTAAGGCCGCAGATGACTGGTGGGGCGGCGAACCCGTTCCGCGCATCGATGGCAATGCCTCCGTTAGGTACGATGCCGACGGGTGCTGCTGGTGGCCCCATGTCCGCTGGCGCCATGCCTGGCCAGACGGGGGCGTTCGGCGCGATGCCCACAGGTCAAACAGGAGCGTTTGGTGGTGGGGCGAGCCTCTCTTTGGTGGTGGAGCATTCGGGTCTGGCCTCGCCTGCGTTCGGGAACCCACAACAAGGACAGCAGCAGCAGCAGCAAAACGCGTCACTGATATAATGGCGCTTCATCTTGCACTCCTTTTACCGTTACCCCTGCTTTTTTACCTACCACTCACATGCACATGCACATGCATCCTTCGGATTTCTCGACAGACATACTTATTGATTTCTTTTTTTCTGCTTGACTTGGTACCGGTCACGGAACGCTTTCGTTGTAGATTAGCTAGCTATTTATGTAGGTATAATCCAGACCTAGTCCCTTCAAGTACAATGCCTCTAAATGCATGAGAATAATATATACCGCGCCTTTGTTTTCTTTGTTTTGACTTGGTAGAAATCACGACGCGCCGAAACGCGTAAACAACTCTCTTTCTTCCCGCCATCACCATCTCCTCAATGGCCTCGTGAGTGGCACGCTTATTTCCTCTCCATTTCATTCCCATTGTGCCTCAGAGACACTCCCATGACGGACGCGAGCCCAGAAATGTCCCTCGACGCCGCGGTCGAGCACGCCAAACGCGCCTTTGCGCTCGAAAAGTACGAGCAGGCTGTCGAATACTATGCCACCGCCCTCGAGCTCATGTACGCCGCGTCCATCTCCAAGTGTGCTCCCTTTGACGCGTTCCCATCTTTTAGCACGAAAAAATGCGGCGAAGACGCGCCCGAGACGGCTGATCTCTATTTTTCTTACGGCAAAGCATTGTTGGAGAACGCGATCTCGCAGAGCAGTGTGCTGGGGAAGGACCAGCCTGAAGAGGGCGCTGAGGAGGCGCAGGGTGCGTTCTCGGCGTTCTGCTTTGCTTTGAAGGAACTAAGGGGCAAATAGAGTCGAGCTCAGCAAACGGCCCCATTCTGTCGTTTAGTGGCGACGCAGAGGACACCGAGGTGGATCTCAAGGATATAGCTGAAGACGAGGGGGACGCGGCCGAGGGCGACGGGGATGCGGACGACGATGCGGAGCCGGAGGACGACTTCAACGCCGCATGGGAGGTGCTTGACCTCGCGCGCGCGATATACGCGCGGCAGACACAGGAAGACGGCGCGGATGAGGACGTGCAGCTCAAGCTTGCGGACACGTACATCGCGCTCGGGGACGTATCGCTCGAGACTGGTGCGTTTGCTCTCCTCCATTTCTGCATCTCAATTCTCAATTCTTTTGTTATTTCGCAGAAA
Source organism: Mycena venus (assembly GCA_014462655.1). Taxonomy (NCBI): domain Eukaryota; kingdom Fungi; phylum Basidiomycota; class Agaricomycetes; order Agaricales; family Mycenaceae; genus Glaucomycena; species Glaucomycena venus. The sequence goes on along the minus strand of JACAZI010000007.1, from coordinate 3,436,502 downwards.
AATTCGACCAGGCGATAACAGACTACGAGGCCGGCCTCAAGCTGAAAGACTCCTTACTGCCGCGGAGCTCGCGCCAGATCGCGGAGGCGCACTACAAGCTGAGCATGGTGCTCGACCTCACGTCCGGCCGCCTCGGCGACGCGATCGCGCATGCCGAACGCGCGCTCGAGAGCATCGAATGTCGGCTGGCGCTCCTTGCCAACCCACCTTCTGCATCCGAGCCTGCGCCCGAGCCCGAGGCAGACCCGAAGGGGAAGGGCAAGGGCAAAAGCCAAGACGCGCCTTATGCAGAACGACGTGATACCCAGCATGTCCGCCGCACAGCGGGAGGCGGAGACGAAGGAACTAGAGGGGCTGAAGGAGGATCTCGCGCTCAAGGTTTGTGTTTGTGGCCTCCCCTTTCGTTTCCCTGCTTGCTTCCAACTTCCCAAACTTATACCCCTATTTATCTACGTACAGGTTGAAGAGCTCAAAACGCGCCCCGACGAGCCTCTGAAGAATGCGTCCGCACTCGCCGCGCAGGCGCTCGACGCCGAGCTGAACGCACACCGCCCCGCGGGGCCGAATGGCGCGGGCGGGAGCGGGTCGGGCGTGGTCAATGACCTGACGGGGATTGTGAAGAAAAAGAAGAAAGTTGCGCAGCCTGCGGAGGGGACACCGGCGAATGGGGAGTCGGTACCGGAGAATGCGAATGAAGGGGCGTCCCCCGGAGGTACCAAGCGCAAGGCGGACGACGAGGGGGCTGCGGGTGAGGGCATTGAGGGGAAGAAGGTCCGTTTGGACGATGGGGCGGCATCATAAAGTGTAAGCGTCATGGTTCTCGGTGAAGTATGTATATGTACATATGAACGTGGACTCAGACGATATATGAGTACGCGTGTGTGTAGATGATTTTTTATTTGCTTTCGATATCTACTGTCAATGCTTGTTTTCCCCTTCCTTATGTGCGGTGGGGGTCGTCCGGGTTCGACTGTACTAATTGTAGCGAACTTCAAATTCCTGTCGAAAGGAGTCCGAGCAGGCGCAGTACGGCAATGAGAGGGAAGCTCACGCCAAGTTGCGCGATCTTCACAACCAACGGAAGTCACTTTGTCGGGGAATAATTGTACATACAACCCTCTGGAACTCCCCTGTAATTGCATGTCGCTGAATGTCCCATGTTTTATCTTTTTGAGAAAAGCTGCGCAGGGAAGGGACGTGTTGGGCGAGGTTTTCAACCGTGCTCGACGCGAGAGGGTCGTTCCATCTGCTGGTAATGCGCAAATGTTCCAACTTACTGAATCTGGATAGAAGGTGAAAATGGTCGTCCGTGAAAGAAGACGGCCAGATCTGACAGACCGTTGAAACAAATGGATAGCACAAAACAAAGGGCATACCTCGTCTCGAATCCAGAGAACACACTGCAGCGATATTTCGGGAACATGCAACAGCGCATCTCCGAGTTCGTTCAAGATGGGGTGATCTATAGTAAGCGAGTACACGGGCAAGGAAAAGTGACGAAGACGATGGCTCGTCTTCAAAGAGAGGAGAAACGAGGAGAAAAAAATCCATCCGTTCGTCGAAGACTTTGTGAACTGACTCCGAAGTCGGCTCGAACACCAAATTTTCCAATGCTGGACACCGGCCAAGGAACGACCCGAGAGATTCAAAAAAGTCCGCGAAGTCGTCCCGGTCGATTCTGAACTCCAGGTCACGGAGAACAGGGAAGGAGCACGTGGATTTGAGTACTGTGGCCAGAATTGACATTTGCATTTCGCCCAGTCTTAATTTTGTCAAGTTGTAAGGCAGAGGTAACGACTGTCGAGGCGGCGACTGTGTATCGGCAGCTCGATGCGCATCGTGCTGGTCAGGTAAGAGGATTGAATTTATATCCTCCGGCGTCAGGTTTATGTCTGTGACGTCCAACGACTCGAGGCCTAGAATATTGACACCCAGGAGTAGACTAGTTTCCGGTCGAATAGTTCGCACGGTTCCAAGCCTGAAGTGCCGCAACGTGTCGGGAGCTCGAATGCCAATGGGCAGAGATCCTATCTGCCGCACCTCGTTCACGAAGCGGAGGCTAAGGGAGTCGAGTGCGCTAATGGCAGTGAAATCGAAACCAGGATCGAGCGGGAGCGTAATGAATGCCAGAGAAATGGTATGGAGGGCGGTGTACGGGGTTCTTCGGGACCAAAAATTCGATCCGACGTTCACTTGGGTGAGCTCGACAGTGCCCAATGACAAGGCATTGTTCGCCAAGGTTTCGAACGTCGAAATATCGTCAACTCTGGCATGTGTGAGATGCAGGGTCTGCAGGTTTTTCGGGAACAGAATATGGGTCGAGCCAATTTCTATATCCTCCTCGTAATGAATGCTGAGTTCAGCCAGCTGCGTCAAACCAGCAAGGTCAATTCGGGGAGGATCTGGGTGAATCGGTCTGTTCGCAACATCGTCAACGCACGACTTTCGAGTTCCTTTGAAGATGCTTCTTACCCGATGTCCAGTATCCGTAACTGTTTGTTAACAGAGAGCAGGGTTCGTAAAATACGTAGAGGCATGGGAAGAACTGATTGCTCATGCCAGAAAAATTCTTGAAGCATGGGGAAACGTGGTAAGGCTACGAACAAGAAGGTCAGACCTGCTCCTCTATCGAGATCTCTGGCACGCATACCCGTTGCAAACGCGTGAACTATTTGGTCCTTTATTTCCTCAGCATACGAATAGATGTCGACACGAGGCCAGACATCAATCCTCCGCGCAGCCTGTATACACGCTTCACTTCGCTCTAGGATCCGGGACAAGTAGGTCGAAGCTTTAACCGCCTCATTATACCCAATAATGATTTTCACATCTCGGAACAGGATGGCAAATGCTGCATCGTGCATGTGTCGGGCCAAGGAAGCTGGTGCGACGGAAAGCCACGATTTAAGATGTGAATCACCACCAGACTTGGGCGCTCCTGCGATGTGAACCGCAATTTCGCGCCATAGTTCTGGAGGTAGCGCGTCAGGGACCGTGACTTTGGGATTTTCCATGTATGGTGGTGGAAGTGAAAGAAGGATCTTGGGCGTCTATCAAACAAAGTTGATGCGTGTTTCAAACTTTAAATTCGAGAAACTGGATGCCCGATCTTAAAATCACCCTCGACCTACTGGCTCAATATAGTTGAGGAGTCTACTCTAATGTAATAGTAGTAACAACTGCGAAATTAATTTATATGCAGGCTCAGATTAATATGTATGCAGACTCAGCCCACATCCGCCCTCTTCTCGTATGGAACCGGTCCGTCTAAAAATGGCTCCCCCTGTTGTGTCACACTTCACGGATTTCCCGGTAAATTCTACGCCACCACACCAACCATTCTTCAACCGCTCCGCTTTGCGTGCTAAATACTTGTTCGCTCCGGATCCGGCGACTTGGGGTCTCCTTCCTACCTGGCACGACCTCTAATATTTCTCTTCGGCGCTCTCTCCCATCGCAGTTGACCCCTGATCCCCTTTACCATCATCCCGAGTCAAAATGCCCAGTGAAGACGACTACACGTCCACATAAGAGGCTGAAATCCATACCAGAGTGACTGTGAATCCCATTGAGGCCGAAAAGTGCACTCCGGGACGCGGCACCGTGACCACAACTATCGGCCCAAAGATGCCATCGGTCATAGTCCGCTGAATATCCGAGAAACTGCGGGACGCCATGTACCGAGACTGCCGCGGAGTCAGAGCTACGATGCTCACGCGTCTCTTCATGTTCTTCCGAGGCAATATGAGAAGAACTTGATCTGGTCACTTCGCTGCGGGCTGCCTCCGACAACGAGCACGACTGTCTCAGTTGTCTGGCTCCTGTTTCAAACTTGAAAACCACGTGAAAGTGCTCCTTAATCTGTCGCGCACCTACGCGATCAAAGCCTCGAAAGCCCAGAACACATCGAGCCTCTACCAGCGAAGGACGGCCTTTAGTTTTATCGAGCGAGGTACGAGCTAGAAACGATAAAGCGTCTGTCCAGAGAGACTAGGCTTTTAGCGCTTTCCGGCGAATCCCTGCAGGTTATGAGGTTAGTGGAGGGCAGACTTATCTGTTTTCAAAAATTTCCCATTTACTCCGCTCGTTTTGTGAGACTAATGTGGTTGACGGCCGACATTTTGTCGTATCGATTGGGTTGGGTAATATGTCTGTAGCATACATCGTTTGAGGCGCGTGTATGTAGGTACAGAGCCCGCATGTTCCTTTTAGGGACCACCGCGGTTAACACGTTCCTTCCTTCCTTCCTTCCCGCGGCCGGGCCGTTGAACTCACCATTCATGCAGCGTGCTTGATATGCTCAAGTGAGCAAAGAGAATTAATATCATTGAAAGTGCAGCCAGGTAACATTGGATTATTACGAGGTACAACTAGTCTACATCAAAGAGTTTCAATATTAGACTTGAGTACTTCGCGCGGGTTACAAAGGGACCCGCAAAGTTGTGCACGGCACAAACATGCAGAGAAAAGCGCCAAGAATATGGGATATTGGTAAAGTGATGCTTACTTTTTTGGCGGCCTGGGCGGAACAGATCCTTGGAGGTACGCAGCGGCAGCAGTGGCTCTTGAAATGCGCGTGTCGTTCGGCGTGTTCAACGATTCTTTTGAAAAATGATACATCAATACCGCGGGAAAGGCTTGTTGGACCCTCGCCCTTGAAAGCCTCCTGGGTCGCCGCCAAATTGATTTGGAAGTAGGGTAGATGATGGATGGGCGGTGGTGTGCAATGACGCGAGTGATGCAGGAACCGGTCCAAGGTCACCAGGAATCCCCCTGCACCCGGAGCGCGGGATGTGTTCCCTTCCGAGTCAGCACGCGAGTCACCAGTCCAAGGTCACTGGTCACCAGGAGTCCCCGGGTGCGCGGGATGTGTTCCCTTCAAAGAAGGATAGTATCCGTAGCATACATCTGACGCATGTATGTAGTACGGGCCCCGGTTGTTTCTTAACGGGACCGCGCCGGAATATACCTACCTACCTACCTTCAGCACGCGAAGAACTTCCCACTTGACGCGCAGGTCATAGAGTGCCAGCGAAATGATTTAGCCGACTAGGTGAGAGGGGTAGAAACCGAACATGAAAGAACATACCCCTCAAACCAAAACACGGCGTCGGCGCCGCCATGGGCTGGCAAGGGGGCAACATTGCTCTGAACGTGTCTGCGGTGGAAGTAACTCATTGAATGCGTCGGAAATGCCCCGGGAACGTCGCGGGGGTGCGAGGATGGTGGTGAGAGAAGAGAAGGACGGGAAAATTTTCGCGAGCGGTTGATCCGCCACAATATTGATTGACGACTCGATCAGCACTCCTTTTCTTCTTTCCTCCATAGTCTTGGGCCACTCGAATCGAATGCAAGTTGCGATATATCTGGTAAGCTACTGCTAGTTTTCTTTGGGTCCTCAAACTTCACGTTCTCTCTATCTGATTAGTTTTCGCCACCCCAAAAAAAGAATTCTTCGATCGGAGTCGATTCCCAAGTAGGACCTAGTCAATGGCCGCGGCGGAGTCCATTTATTCCTGTCTTCAATGCATGGCCCTCGCAGATCCCTCTAATTCGAGTCTACCGCCTTTAAATCCAACTCTCGTATCAAAGGATACATATTCTGGACACGAACGATCCGCCGTTCGAATCTCAAATACCCTTTCTGCGGGATTTTGTTTCCAAGGGACGAGCCCTTGAACGCCAAAATCGCATCGCTTCAGTCTGCGATGGATCAACTTCGTGAGGAGAGCGACCAATTGGATTTTGAAATTCAAAAGCCCGAGATCGCCCCTCTCCCCCACTTCCCCGCGTGCCGCCCGAGATAATGTCCCACATATTCGCCTTCAACTTTCCGCCCCACTATTATTCCAACGAGCTGGCCCCTTGGACTGTTAGCGCGGTGTGCGCGCTGGCGGGCAATTGTTGTGTCCCAGCCCTTCTTCTGGACCAACGTTGGATATGTACATCGTGATAAACAGCTTCAAAGATCGGGTGCCTTGCCTCTGAACGTCACGTTCTACATAAGCGATGACTGTGCGCCAACATCCGAAGAGTCCTGCATGTTGCAGATCGTTTGTGGACATGCGGCACGCTGGGAGACAGCGTCAGTAGAGGGCCGAAAAGAACTCTTCGATGCACTCCAAACGTTTGTGAAGAACCAGTTGTCTCTGTTGCGGAAGTTATCCATCGAGATGGAATACGAGATAGAGGACAATGCCGTCCCGTCTTTGGATATGTTCCAAGACGCTCCCTGGCTTCAACGAGTCGCCTTCAATACGGAATCGTAGTCCTGGCCCATCAGGTTGCCGCTGCCTGGATCATAATTGTTGGAATATGGCGGAAGCAGCACGTGGGCCGGTCACCTTCATGCACTCCGTAATGCCCCCACGCTGGTCGAGTGTAGGTTGGAGATTCATGGCCACGATCTGTACACTGTGCCATCAGCACCCATCCTCTTACCCAGCCTAGTTCGTCTCTCCCTTTCGGAACCGCGATTTTTAGAACGTCTCGAGACTCCTGTGCTCGAGGGACTTTATTGTGGACACACTTCCTCGGTCCTTTCATTTCTATGCCGGCAAAACTGCAAATTACAGAAGTTGGTTTTGTGGAATCCAGCCAATGGTGCCGACTTGACTCAGATAGTCGATGCTGCTCCAACAATTGAAAATTTGGCTTTGGCATTTGCTCTCCCTGCTACATTCGCCCGCCATTTCCGTTCTCGCCCCGACCTGGCACCTTCATGACGATATTTATCCACCGGTCTTGCGAGGGATCCACCAATCATTGAGGACGATTTTATGCAAGGCATCGAATCGAGATGGCAGAAGACCTCGTTGCAGTGTGTTAAGGTGTACAGCACAGACTGTTCACCAAGCCTCGTTGAGCGGCTGGAGCTACTCCGGGGTAGGGGTATGGAATTTATTGTCTCCCCTCAATCTCCTCGTTCGTTGTTCATGATGCGGTTTCTTTATGGTTTGGGTCCATCATATATCAAGTCTAATTCCTCGGCCTTTGTCAACCAGGAGCTGCACAATCCTGTTCCTCACCTGCGCTTCTAATTAATAAATACTTATCAATGTTCAGAAATGCCAAGCTTGTATTCAATTTGGGAGCGTGTTGGCAAATTCTCCTCTCAGCAAAGCCTCGAGAACATACGTATATAAGAAAGTTCACGCAGTTCGCCGTGAACTGCGTGAACTACGTGAACTCCGTGAACTAACCCGTGAACTCCGTGAACTAACTCGTGAACTGGCGTAAACCGCTTGCATAACATATTTGGCTTGTGTTTGGCCGGCCTGCCGCTGGTGGCATCGACCTCTTTCTGTCTTCCCCCACATCGGTACGTTCGCTATTCCCTACCTTGTGAGTACCTGCCTAACTCAAAACTGCCTGTACACTGAGATTATGCTCTCTAGACCCCGCCAGTACTTAATATGCCACAAACTAGCCTTCACCGATGCCGCGGCCGTCATGCCGCCCTTGCCCAATCACCAATACATCCAGTGCCCTGCAACGGACGATGAACATCCCTGCGGGGAATGCATACCTTCAAGACTGAGTAAGGCCGGGGATTCGACTTGAGAATTTTATAGACCTCCTCCATGGTTCCCATCGTATCTTTCGAGCACTGAGGGGGGCAGGGTTTCGGTAGCGGCAAGGAGAGACAGACGCGACTTTGACGCGACATCTCACGTGCACTGACCACGCCGAGTTGAGCCGAGGCTCACGGGCGGGTTCACGCAAAGTTCACGCAGTTCACGTAGTTTGTAAAGTTAACGGGTACGCCGTGCACTTTTCAGTTCAAGGATTTACTGAAAGCCTCAGCGAGGCTCGATACACATTCACTTCGCTCCACGTCTAATTAGCAGGAAATCGGCTTCGACGGTACATCAACGCAAGGAATGCTAGGAAAGGCGGACATATTCGTAAATATAGATGACTGGACCCTCAAACTGCCGAGAATGCACGGAATATGCGGGTTTTGCTCTTAATACCACGACATCCAACAAGGTTTCCGCTTTTGGAATGAGTCGCCTGCGGTTGAAAGAGAGAAGGGTGACCATCACACCGCACGTCACCGTGACGGCTCTCCCTCTGAACCACCACATCAATGGACGCGCCTTTACACCCGCCATTACGCGTCAACGCCGTTTCGAGCAAGCCGCTGTCAAGCAAAGCCACCCAAAAAGTGCCTCGAGACATTCTTACAGGACTTCCAGGACCGCACAACAGCCGCACAAAGCGGGCACACGGCGGTGATGGTTCAGGTGCAAAAGCTGAAGGACGCGTTGAAGGACGAGCGAGAAGCCACGAAGGCTCCGAGAAAATGGATCGGCTTCTCATTTGAGTGCTGCATGTGTTTAACTCCCCCTCGCAGGCCATCTTGAGCGGATAATCCATCATTCGTGATTAGACACTCTGGAGGCTGCTGAACCTGGGGCTGTATCTTGATGCATTTGCCGCGAATTCTCTAATTCACCATTCTGCCTTGCGACGACTACGGAGTAACATAATCCGTTCCGAGTCAGCGAGCGTGCTTCAGGAAACAATGGCATTCAGGCTGTATCCCGGCTGTCAAGCCAAAATTGCCGTACCCGTACCAATGTTCAACCCTAGGATGAGTTCTGAATGCAGAATTCCGCCCAACCAGTAATCTCCGTATCTCGGAACCGAATGGCCTCCTTGTTCCGATCCATCTCACTAACCGTGATACGGAATTATATTCACCCAGAGTAACCCACCAGCATTGGAGCGAATTGGCGCGCTGACTCTGCTAGCCATTGATGTTACCTGGGAATACCTTGGGTCTGAATCCTCTCCACCGGGAATTTTGAAACACCGAGCGTCATATATGAAGCTTTTTGAGTAGTGGTGAGCAGACATTCCTCTGGATCAAAGATGCTTCTTTCTGTTCTCTTTTCCGCTCTCGCTCTCCCTCTCGCCTCTGCGACCGTTCTCGTCAAATACTCCGCCGCCGACGGAGATGCGACCAGCGTGCTAGGACTGCTGAATCTTGGCGGTTACGACGACGCGGACTGGCCATCCGGTAAAGGCCAGAACGACTCGGCGTTTTTCAAGACCGCGACAGACCCAAACGGCGTCCCGGCAGCCCACGTGCACAAGGCGTCGCACTTTGCCCGCGCGGAGTACCACTCGTTGAAAGGCAAAACCGAAGCAGATAAGACCTACTATATTGGTTATCATGTTATGTGGAAGAGCGTCGATTACCAGACGATTGTTATGCAATGGCCAGTGTTTCATTCACCGCGGCTGGCGCCAGCTCAGTTCTGACTATCTGTGTAGGAAGAACTACGACCCCAAGACAACACCGAAGGACAACATCCCCATCGCCCTTGTGTTTCGTGCCAATGCAGATAAATCTGCCAACCACACCATGTACGCAATACATGCTGCATCCTCATATTTCCTCTTTGACGCAATTTGCAGTGATTTGGGCGCGATCCCGGATCCCACCACCGGCGTAGGCGGCACTGTTTGGTCCAAAGAACTCCAGATGGGCACAGCGTACCGCTTTGGTTTCGTGATCAACACGTCGCAGACCAAAGGGTATCTTCAGGCTTATTTTAACGGAGCGCCAGCGACGTTGACGGACCTGTCCACGGGTGCGCACACGCAGAAGCTGTCGGGCAACTTTTGGCCCGGTCCCACCGTTGACCCGAAATTTGGTCTATATGGAGGGAAGAATAATCTAGTCGACGACTCGTACATCTACGATATCGTCATTGGGACGGAGCTGGCGGATATCGCGGCGGTTGCGGGTATATCCACGTGAAGACAAGCGACACGGTATTGCCCAAGGGGCATCGACGATTTATATGTTGTAACGGTTGACATATATAGACCGCTTTTTCTCTCTCTGAAATTCAAATATGGCTGCTCGAGTCCCAACCACTGTGCTAAGCGAGCTGACTCGTGTGTTCGGGTCATAGGGAAAATGGCAGCAGGGTTTTCCGAAAGCTTGGAAAATAATCAATTGCGGAGGGTGATTGTCTTCTCAGTTTTACGAGGAAGAATACGAAGTCATGAGGTTCTCGAGTTAACCCCAACTGACATCCATTTGGGTTGATTACTTGTCAACGACATGTACACGAGATTGAATATATATTATACTCCAGAACGTAGAACAGTACTATACGAGGTGCTGGTTTGAAGGCCAAGATAAATTTGATCTCGACGGTAATGTGTATTCAATAATTCGGATAATCGACGGAATTGAGCATCATTTGGGAAGGAACCACATCATAAATAAGCGGAAGAGCCTCAGTGTAAGGTGTAAATTCCAGGCCATCAGCCTGGAGTAGCTCCAGCCGCTCAACGAAGCTCGGTGAACAGCCTATGCCGTACACCTTAACAGACTGTATCGGGCCCCTCTGCCATCTCGATTCGATGCCTTGCATAAAATCGTCCTCAATGGTTGGTGGATCCCTCGCAAGACCGGTCGATAAACATCGTAATGAAGGTGCCAGGTTGGGGCGAGAACGGAAATGGTGGGCGAATGTAGCGGGAAGAGGAAACGCCAATGCCAAATTTTCGATTGTTGGAGCGGCATCGACTATCTGAGTCAAGTCGGCACCATTGGCTGGATTCCACAAAACCAACTTCTGTAGTTTGCAGTTTTGCCTGCCTAGAAATGGAAGGACCGCGGAAGCGTCACCACAATACAACTCCAAGAGTGCGGGGGTTTCGAGGCATTCTAAAAATTGGGATTCCGAAAGCGAGAGACGAAGTAGGCTGGGTAAGAGGATGGGTGTTGATGGTATAGTGTGTGGATCGTGGCCATGGATCTCCAACGTACACTCGACAAGACTGGTGGCATTACGGAGTGCATGAAGGTGGCCACCCCAGGTACTACTCCCGCTATATTCCAACAATTGAGATCCAGGCAACGCCAACATTACAGGCCAGGACCATAATTCTGTGTTAAAGGCAACTCGCTGTAGTCGGGGGGCGTCGTGGAACACATCCAACAATGGGACGTCGTCGTCGTTGTACATCACCTCGATCGATAATTCCACCAAGGAGGCGAATTGGTCTCTGACAAAACTTTGAAGTCCGTTAAAGAGCTCTTTTCGACCCTCTATTGACACCGTCTTCCAGCGTGCTGCATGTCCACAAACGGTCTGCAACATGCACATTTCTTCGAACGTTGGCGCATCGTCATCGGATGTGCAGAACTTGATGTTCAAAGGCATCTGGCTCGATCTGCGGAGCTGCGTCTGGAGCCTGAAGTTCAAAGTGTCGTTGAACTTCTCCGAGTGGTTATAGTCAATGGTGGTCCAGAAACCAGGCTGAGAGAGGACGATTGTCCGCCAGCGTGCACAGACTGCGCTAACAGTCCAAAGGGCTCGCTCGTTGAAATAACGGGACAGCAAATTGAAGGCGAATATGTGGGTCAAGATTTCGGGTGGCATGCGACGAAGGGGAGAGAGGCCACCCTCATGTTTCCGAATATCGACGGCTATCGCATCCCTCTCCTTGCGAAGCCTATCCATCGCGGACTGAAGCGATGCGATTTTGGCGTTCAAGGCGGACAGACGTGCTCGTCCGTTGGAGACAAAATCCCGCAGAAAGGGTATTTGGGATTCGAGGGGCGGATCGTTGGTTTCCAAGATATCCCTCGGTACGAGAGTTGGATTTAAAGACGGCAGACTCGAATTGGAGGGATCGAGGAGGGTCATGCATTGGGGACAGGAATAAATGGACTCCGCCGCGGCCATTGACTAGGTTTTACTTGGGAATCGAGTCCGATCTGAGGAATTCTCTTTTTCGGGGTGGCGGAAACTAGTCAAATAATGAGAACAACGTGAGCCTGAAGAATCCGCAAGGAGAACGACAGCACCATACCAGATATACAGCAACTTGTGGCCGACTGTGAAGAAAGAGGAAAAGAGTCTGGCTTCCTTTTTTGGATGCATGCCTTCGGTAGCCCCGTTTTCGCAATCTTTGGCGAGGAACTACCGCACGAAATCGATACTACTAATTCCAACTTGAAGGTGTGATAAGTTTCGCCAATATGCTTGCAATGGTGTCTATAAAAAATACAAGTGTTCCGTACAGTACATTATTCTACCGGAGGATTTAATTCTATCTACTCTTTCTTCCAGCCCTTCAATTCCGTATACGACTTGAGAATCCGTTTGTGCACCTCGCTGTCCTCCTCGAACCCTGTCAACTCGACCACATACTTGTCGAGCCCCTTCTCCTCGATGGCCTTCCGCATCTCCACGCTCTGCTCGTCCTCCTTGTTATCGTACCACAACGCCGCAGCAATCCCCATCGCGAGATGCCGCACCGTGATGCCATATTCAGCGCACATGCGGGCAGGGCCTACGAGGCGGTCCCCACGTCCGAGCTTGCGCAGCGGCTGGCGGCCGACACGCACGACGTCATCCTTGACCGCGGCGTTCTCGAAGCGCACGATGATCTTCTCGATGTATTCCCCGTGCTTCTTCTCGTCGAACTTGTGCTTGCGGCAGAGCGCCGCGCCCGCCTCGTCGTGGAGCGCGCCCCGCACAACGGCAGCGATCTCCGCGTCTGCGATGCTCTCGTCGACGGTGTGCAGGCCCTTGAGGTGCCCGAGGTACGCGGTGATGGCATGGCCAGCGTTGAGCGTGAAGAGTTTGCGCTCGTTGTACGCGGCAAGGTTGTCCGTGAGGGTCATGCCATCGATGGGGACATCGAGCGCGCCGGGCTTTGCGCCCTTGAGCGAGGGGCCCTCAACAATCCACTCGAAGAACTCCTCGACGCCGACGTCGAGCGCAGAGTCAGCGCCGTGCTCCTCAGGATCAAATGGTGGGACGATACGGTCGACGGAGCAGTTCGCGAAGCCGACGTGCTTGTCAGCCCACTCTGCGTCGTCCCCATCAAGGTGTGCGCGGACTTTCTCGGCGAGCTGGGCGGTCGCGCCGATGGCGTTTTCGCAGGCGATGACATTGATAGTACCGCCACCGGCGGCACGGCGTGCCTTTATCCCCTTAGCCAGGGTAGGGGCGATTTTGTCGAGGACGGGGAGACCGACAGCAGTAGTGATGATCTTGAGCTTTGGATGCTCTATTTCGCGAATGAGGTCGTCGGTCGTCGAAAGCACGCCTTTGACATGATCTATCTCCAGAACCTCCTTCTCGCCATCCGCTGAACCGTTGGTATCGAGGATATGGACGCCATAGGCCTTCTCCTCGTTGATAGTGTCGATGAGACCCTTATCGACGTCTGTGAACACGACGTGGTAACCGGATTTTTTTAGAAGAGGAGCAATGAAGCCACGGCCGATATTGCCTGCGAAATTTGTTACTGACGTTCGTTGGAACGATGTCGAGAAGAATACTTGCCCGCTCCAAAGTGAATTGCCCGGGGTTTTACTGACATGGCGGTTTAGGGAAGCTGGAGTAAAGAACCAATCGATTGGGTATCTCTTTGCTTTTATAGTTTCTTCTGCAGATCGATGTCAAAGCGGCGTATTTCGGGGCAATGGCCTCATAATGACGTACTTGTGGGTCACCGTGGGTGAACCCGCGGGGTCTAGGGGCCCAATACAATCAGAGCCCAGGGGCTCTAGATCTGGACCCGGCCAAGTGAGTTCGATGAAAATTTAAAATCGAATTGAGCACTTGAAAGCGAAGTAGCGAAAAAATCCAGAGAAATCCAGGGAAATGCAAAGAAGTAGTCAAGATCCTAGACAGCCTGGTCATGAATTCGGCACCCAGGAACCAAGGGGAGATGAAAGTGATACGGTTGGACTTCGTCAAGCAGAAGTACTGAACGACCATCTTCAGATTTCATGCCCGGTAGACGAGAGAGGCGGAAACGAGCCTACGTGAGAAGTTTCTTCATCAAAGTGTTCGCCGGGCCTGCTCGGGCCGCTGTTGGCTTGTAAACTTTTTCTTTCTGCCACAATCATCAATGGCACCGTCCGCAGAAACTGAGTGTTTACACTCCGGTGCTGTCGACGAACCAATCGATCCGAGCACAGTACCCAGGGATATTTTGGACACCAATGATCCCCCTGCCGAATACAATTTCCCCTCCATCCAAGAATTCGTCTCTCGCGGAAGCGCTCGTCGGGCGTTTCTGGATGCAAAGATAGCCCCACTACAAGAAGAGCTGGGCAAGCTCCTGGAGGAGCGTAACGCCCTCGACACCGAGATTCGGAAACACGAAGGGGCTCTTTCTCCACTTCGTCGCATGCCGACAGAGATCATCTCCCTCATTTTCACAACATTTATCGCAACGGACCTTTTGGAAAACTATGGCATTATGGACATTCACGGAGGGCCGTGGGTCCTCGGCGCGGTGTGCAGCCGCTGGCGGAATGTCATTCTGTCCCAGCCGTGTTTCTGGGCTGACATAGGCCTCGATTTCTCGGACTGCCCTCCGGAATCCCCGTCCCTCGCGGGGATTATACCGATGGTCGAGGCTCATCTGGCACGGTCCCAGAAATTCCCGCTGAATATCACATTCAGGACGTTCTATGACCATGAATGCACGGAGAGGGACCAGCATCTGCTCAATCTCCTTGCCCAGCATTGCGACCGATGGGAAACCATTACACTCTCTGGACCAGTAGACCTATACTCGCACCTCGGCGCCATTCGCGGCAACCTTCCAATTTTACGGAAATTGGACATCACCTGCGAGGAATACGATGACGATGACTTGGATGACATTGATATTCCCCATCTCTTCGAGGTCTGTCCTAAACTGCAAGAGGCCTTCCTCAATGCCGGAGGTTCCGGGTACGCTGCCGTAAACGCAGTGTTGCCTTACTCGCAATTACTACGATACAGTGCAAACAACTCCGCGATGAACCACTTCGATGTCCTCCACGCCGCAACCAATCTTGTAGATTGCGTGCTGCGCTTCACGGAGGTCCATCATGTCCCGACCCCCCACGGGAAGCCGGATCGTGTTGCCACATCTGCGCCGCCTTTCCACGTCAATGACAATGGCCCTCGATCGCCTGGATACCCCCGCGCTCCGGGAGTTGTACTGCTGCGACTATTCCACCAGTCTCATCTCATTTCTGAAGCGGCTGCCTGAGCTGCAGAAGCTTTTTGTCGGGAAGATCCAATCCGCCGCGGATATACCCATCCTCCTTCACGCAGCGAAGACGATCACAGATCTCTGCCTGCATTTTCCCAGAGATTTTGCCTCCGACCTATTCTCGCTCCTCGAAAACCCGACTCGCGACCCTGAGCAGACAGCGGCGATCCCCGCTCTGCATTCTCTTTCGATCTGTCTCGGTCCCTTCAGCCGCCGTCTTGGTGGTCCTCTAGACGAAGATCAGCTCATGCGGGCAGTCGAATCACAATGGCAGGATGGCCGTTTGCGCTCCTTCCAATTATATGCTATAAAATTTTCGCCGTCGGCGGCGACGCTGGAACGGATGGATACCCTTCGCCGTCAGGGCATGGAGATCGTGCTGTTCGAGCTCTCAAATTCTCTTTCTAACATGATGATTCCTCAAGATTTTCGACTTTTTTGGGACGGTAACGATTTCTACGAGAAATTGTTGTTGGAGCCTGAGGATGAATAATCCTATCGAGGCCTCGTACGTACCGGAATATGTACCTCCTCCGCAAGCGTTTCTCTCGCGCTTGCCATACATACTTCGATTGGATTTTGCTCGCCGCTCGTCTCTAGACTTGCAGTTCAAGATTATTTTATGTCTTCACTTTAATCTTATTAATAAAATCTTTGCCTTCACTTGTTCTTATCCCGCGTTGACCCTATCTGAAGGTGTGCATTCAGCACCGATCTGCTTTCCTAAAGGGGTAACTGCGCCTCCTTGACTCCTTCCACCACACCGGCCTGGTTCCTCAAGCCTCTCCGAAGCTAATGTCCGTTCAACCTGTATCCCAGTCGTCCCATTCTGAAACCTGCACAATGCCAGAGAGTCTCAGGCTGGTAAATCAAGCTTACGACGATGCTTTGGCAGTGGTCGCAATCTGTGCTCTCGAGTCTGCTCCTGACTTGCGCCGGGTACGGCGTAATTAAACCACGCGTTTTCCTTGTGAACATGTTCCACTCTGAAGCGGTGGAATGGTACAATATCCCCGAATTCGATCTTCTCGCGCAAAACATCACGGTCCCTGGCCTGTCGCCTCTCTTCCCCGATGTCCACTGTACGCAGGACGGCTCGATATGCCAGCTAATAACCGGGCAGGGAGAGATAAATGCTGCGTCCACCATGTCCTCACTCCTCAATTCGCCGCGTTTCGATCTGCGGTCGACGTATTTCCTCCTTGCGGGCATTGCTGGGGTCAGCCCGAGACACGCTACAGTTGGTTCTGTGACCTTCGCGAGATTCGCAGTACAAGGTTAGTTTCTTTCACCAGACGCTTCATATTGGTGTAACTCGTATTTCTTGAAGGTGGCCTGCAGCACGAGTTTGACGCGCGAGAGAAGCCAGCACATTTCCCATCGGGATATTTTGCGCAAGGGACTACCGCTCCAGGTCAATACCCGGTGTGGATAGACGGGACCGAAGTCTTCGAGGTCAACGATGCGCTTCGCCAAGTTGCAGTTGGCCTCGCTCGGACAGCTAAATTAACGGATACCGATGACTGCAAGCGTCTGCGCGCGACATATACGTCGCCTATCTTTGCCGCCGCTACCGCCCCGCCGTCGATCGTCATGTGCGATACGCTCACCTCGGACACGTACTGGTCCGGCGCGCTCCTCGCCGAGGCATTCGAAAACACCACCTCGGTGTTCACCAACGGACAGGGCGTCTACTGCTCGACGCAGCAGGAGGACAACGCGATCCTCAATGCACTCCTCCGCGGCGCCATCTCCCGCCTCGTGGATTTCTCGCGCATCATCGTCATGCGCTCGGCCTCGGATTTCGACCGTCCGCCCGAGGGCGGGAGTGCGGCAGACAACTTGTTTGCGCCAGTCGTGGGGTTCCCGCCGGCGCTCTTGAATCTGCGCATTGCAGGTGTCAAGGTCGTCCAGGGAATTATTGACGGGTGGGCGGCGACGTTTGAGCGCGGCATAGAGCCCTCTAATTATATCGGGGATATACTTGGGTCGCTGGGCGGGGAGCCGGACTTTGGTCCAGGAAGCGTCTTCAGCGGCAAAGGGGCACGGATTTCTGCTTAGATCTAGATGCTATTTCTACTGCTCTGTTTGACATCGTACCTTTTTTTTTCGGGGAAAGCAGCAGCGACTGGACGCAGCGAATGGGAAAAAATTATTATTTTGTTATTTGATCATGTAATTACCACTTGAAGTGTTGTTTGCTCCCAACGTCGACGCAGACGAAATGCGAACAGCGGCGCGCGTGTGTTCAGCGTCGTGTCACCGTATTTCTTCCACGGCTATATTCTGAGGGAACCTTTTATACTTGGGCTTTTGTTTGGATCGTCAAATAAGCCACAGATTTTCCTCGCCATGACTTGCGGTTTCTCCCCCCGGGAGCGCGCGCGTCCACTTGAATGCTTTCCAAATACTGGCAATCAACATGCTTATCCGGACTGCGCCAACACGACTTGGGGTCGCGCCGACTCTGGATTGACGAAAATCAGGCAGGAACGCACTAGGAGGCCCTTGGTCTTGCGCCCGTCGAGTACGCAGTCCTTTTACGAGCCGCTCCCTCCGCCATCGACATCTAATTTCACTTCGCAGATGATTATGCTCCAGTCCATCTTTGACTACTTCGTCGCGTCCTATGCCCTCAGCTGTATGCGGGGTCTTTGTCCATCCCGTTCCAGAAGTCAGAGGTCCTAGCGTCACAGTGAGCTCGACGATGACAAGGGCATAGGCACAACCTGGGCAGCGCGAGAGTACCTCGGACTCGCTCGCACGCGCAGCTGTGGGAGGCCTGACTTGGCTCTACTCAGTGCCGATCTTGGTCTGGGGATTGGCGCTGTGTTTCATGGAGGTGTGCTGCCCCTGATTTTCCCCCCTTATTCCCTCTAACCTTTCATGCAGCCAGTGTCTGTTTATGTTTCTACATGGCTGGGGCTGCTCAGAGCGACGCGTATTATACCTGATGACCGGATACCTGCGTGCTCCTCTCCTTTCGACTGGGATTCGTTTGCATCGACTGACGCATAAGAATAATTGATTTGATTATATTGCACTGCTTACGTCGTCGGTCTGCCGCGCATCAAGATAAGTCGCATAAAACCCCCCAAGCCAAGGTCGGCGCACCCAACAACCAAATGAAAGCTCTCGTCCTCCATGGCCCCAAAGACCTGCGACTCGACGACGTGCCCGAGCCCACCACTCAGCCCGGCGCCGTCGTCGTCCGTGTCGTCGCCGCTCCGGTTTGGGACTACCTTGTGCGTTGTAATACCCGTTCGTGACCCGGACCAAGACTGATCGATTCAGCCCGAAGTCGTCAACGGGGAACGGCAATACCCTCTCGCCTATCCACTCATCTTCGGCACATGTGCCGTCGGTCGCATTGAGGAGGTCGGTCCCGACGTGACCTCACTCAAGCCTGGGCAACTCGTCTTTTGCGACTACATCGTTCGCCTGCGCGACGAACCGGACAAGCGTATCGTCCTCGGTCGGTTGGATGATCTGTTTGAAAGATGACGTCTCGCTCATATACATACGCAGGCTATCATGGAGGCATGGCCGCGGAAGAGCTCAAGCTCTCATCCGGCCACTGGAAGGACGGCTGCTTCGCCGAACGTGCCAGTTTTCCGGCCGAAAATGTGCATCCCGTGGACGAGCAGCTCCTCGCGAAACAAAACGTCTCGATCCACCAGCTGGCCGAGATCGCGAGCGTAATGCCAGGAATAGGGGCGGCTAATGCGATTGGTATCAAGGCGGGCGAGACAGTCCTGGTGCTACCGTCCACCGGCTTCTTCAGCTCCAGTGCCATCGTCGCGGCGCTCGCATTGGGTGCACACGTCGTGGCGGGCAGCCGGAGCAAAGAATCGCTAGACTCGTTGCTCGCTTTCTTCGGCGAGGACGCAAAGCGGATTACGCCTGTTGTTCTCAGCGGGGATGTTGGTCAAGACACTGTCGCACTGCTCGCGGCCACGCCCGGCGGGAAAGGTGCAGATGCGTACATCGATTACTCGCCGCCCATGGCTGCAACCACGACGCACATTATGGCCGGTCTCTTGGCTTTGAAGCGCTTCGGCAGGTGAGGAGCTCCTTGCGACAGCCGGAGACCTTCATTAAGCATATTTCTATAGATGTTGCTTTGCTGGCGTGATTGTCGACAACGTCCAGCTGCCATATGCGCTGATTATGGCGAACTGCCTCACCATTCGCGGCCAGTTTGCGCAGAGCCGTGAAGACGTCGTCCAGACGGTCAAGCTCATTGAATCCGGGAATATGAAGCTGAGGAAGAGGGTCGTCGGTCCGTATCCTTTGGAGGAGTATACTCAGGTCATGGAGCTCGCAGCGAAGAGCAAGGGATGGGAGAAGATGATCTTGTTTAGACCGTGAGGTATGTAAATATGAAACGGCCTGTCGTACTGGAGCTGCGAATACTATGATTGTCGCCGGTATTTCGACCGCGTTCAGAACGACGTTGAATCCTTCAAAATGACAACCCCGCGTGTGGTTCCTTGTTTCTCCCTCAACCCTCAAACTCCCGGGCATTTTTAATCGATTTTCCGACGGCAAGACACAGGATCAGTTTACGAAACGCAGTGACTGTAGGTGACTGTCACCAGTAACCCACGTGGCAAGGAACGCGGTCCCGTAGTAGCCCGTAGTCCCCAAAAACGATCTTTCCCCATATTCCCCACACATTCTTTTTTCCCCACACGTTTTTTCAAAAAAACCGAATTGATATGTGGTCTGACTAGAAAGACTGATTTACGACCGTTCCAGTGCACATAACACGGCGTAATGCAGTCAACAGTGGCTGCAAAGAGCTCTGCTAGCCACCACCAACTCCTGGTTTTCTGTAAGCTCGGAAGACGCTCCGACAAATCGTCGGACTGCATCGACGGTAATGCGGCAATCTATTCATTTCGCTGAATCAATTGTGAAATCTCTCATCTCTTCTACTTGACAATTCTGAAATAGACAAATCGTAAGCTCCGGCACCGTTTGAGAATGTAACCAGTAACCACCTAACTACAACCAAGGGCGTTCCGAAATGGGACCCCACTGGTGTAATTTATCTTGAGTGTTATCCCACATGTCCGAATGGAGTAATTGTTCTATTAAAGATTTATCTATCCCCGCGGTTATATATCCTCCTCCTCCTCCTCCTCCTCCTTAAAGCCTATCGCACTTCGTTCTCTTCACTCTACTGCTTGGAGTTTACAGCTTTTATCCATCATCTTTCCCACTGGTTCCCGTTTCAGGTTCTACTGCTGTGGTATGGCGACATCGCCGATGCAACTTGGATGCAACCGCAGGCCGTCAAATTCACGCCAGCTTGAGATTGTGCGTGGTTCCTCATCTTGAGAATCGTTAACTCAGGCTTCGGAATTAAGACTTTGGGGAGCAGGCTCATCCCGTATTGTTTAACCTGATTTAGCATATGTCTCGCAGCACGGCGCGTTCTTGGATCTGCGGCCACGTTCCTAGGTTTCTCTCAGCCGCTCACCGCCGATCATCCCTTCCAAATCTTTTATGTCGACAGTGCACATATGATCTCACCTGGTTACACTCAGCAGTCGCTCTGCCTCGCTCCTGTTCGCATCCCTTTCCAGTACTGGTCTACGAAAGGCGACCACTCATAATCTTCTGTATGAGACTTTCGGGTAAATTTATTCCGCCACTACATAACGAGTTCCGACGAAACATTCCTCCTCCGGGCGCCACTCACGGAGGCATTAACAAAATAGGCGAGTCCTGGTCAGTTTTGGAAACATGTGGCTTAGCGATCAACTTCAGGTTTTTTGTTGCTCCGGGCAGATTGCGAAGGAACTTTCAACAGACGTAACAAGGCGCGGGATGTGAGTCATGCCATTCGTAATAGTTCATAATGCGTCAAATATATGTCGATGAGTCTCCTCCGCCGATCCTTTCCTTTCACGTGGCCAATCGATTTCCACGAGTATACTAGTAGGAATGCTGTCCTGACTTTGCTTCCATCAAGATTTACGGTCATCAAACGGCCATTCTTGCAACAGATCATACGCCCGAGCGGGCATAAACCCTGTTTTTTGTGACCTTGTCTCTATTTCAGTACGTCTTGTCCTCGAGTTGTTTTCAGAAATGGTGGAGTCTGGCCGTTCGCATTTACAATCTTGAATTAAAACCGCCTTGGAACTGAATTGACCTCGAGGAGAGATTTGAATGGTCAGATTTTGAGGTTTCTGGAGATCATGGCAGATAAGGATGGAATGTATACAATACAGGGCCCGTGATACAGATCAATGCGTCAGTTATGTGCCAAGCAAAAACTTAATCTTAATAGCAATCGCAAACGCGACAGCTTTTGCTTATTGCTGTTGATATTTGCTACTGGTACTAGGCGGTAGCTCCGAATGCGCATGACAGTAACCACAGCTCCACACGGTGAAAGGAAATATTCAAGCGGTCCCAAGCGCGCCGTAGTCGGCGGCACCAGGGAAGTCGAATAGTGAGCTTTGATTCGTCGGAATTTCACTGGAAGATGAAACAGAGGATTCAGCGATTAATTTCTGTCCGCTTGTGGAAAACGAAATAGGTCTATTAGGATGGTAGTGATCTCAATTGCAGCAGAAAAAATTGTGAGCGTCGGGCTTACGCACGGATGAGCGCCGCTTGTAAGCGCTTGGCTACGGACCGGCGGTTGAGATCTCTCCGCCTGCGTTATTTTCATCAATACAGCGGCGCAGTCTTGTCGCGACCCTGCTTATCTAGTGGGGAGTACCGCCCATTGACGCGCATGTATTGTGACCTTGTTTATACGCGAACAGTTTTGATCTCTTCAGACGCGCTCATCACGCCCTGCACCTCTCGCACCTCACTCATACGCACCCAAATCCATAATTGTTTCATAGTGGTCGAAGGCCGCGTCCATGAAATATCATTCATCAGATATTCCATTTCATTCAGCGCGATCTTCGTAGTCTCCCTTATGTCAAGGCTGCAAAGCCTCCAGTTTGCAAAACCCATAGGCAACATTCGGCGTTCCTCGCAGTCGGCATTCTTCACATTATCGCGTACTTATCTTTCCCTGTTGCCCACGTCTGTCGCAGTCGACTATAGAGGACCCCAGCGCGAACAACCGAATTTCACGATTGACTCAATCTGGTAGAAGAATATATAGGTTTCGGGGCTTCAACTTGAAGTAAGAACGTACGTTATGCAATTTCAGGGACAAGATAGAGTTTTCTATTCCATTACCGCAATTACGCCACCTCGGTTTCAGGCGTGGGTACAACTCGCGAAACAAAGCTGGGAATGTCTCGGTTAAGCTCGGTAAGCCAGTGATCCGTGCCACGCGAGCTCGGGGAAAGAACAGAAGCACTCCCCGAACTCGCGTGGCAGGGATCAAACGGTCCGCCGGCGCAACCAGAGCATCTGGGTGACCGAGACAAAACTAGCCTACATCGGCCCACATCGTCGCAAATCGCGCATCCCGCGCTTCGTTTACCACGTTTCTCGCGATGTTTTTTTTCCTATGTGATACGCGCGAATGCGTGCCAGTGCCATATGTAATCGGACTGCGCTGTATCTAGGTCTATTTTTAATTTGAAGCAGAAAAAGTGTAAGTTGAACACGGAAACACAATAAGTTTTCAATTCTTCTAAGTTCAACTTGTTTGGATTTGGCCAAAAATAAATGGTGCTCTGTCAATAAGAAATGAGAAAAAAGCAACTTTCTCTATATAACCCGGATCTTGGGCTCCTTCGCTCTGAAAGTACGGGAGGACATAAGACGGCTGTAGGAAGGGCAGAAATTCTCAAGTCCGAAATCACGATTGGCGCCAACTTTCGATGACATGATGTTCCAGACGTACTAGTAGCTACTTTGTGCGTGTACTCCTGGAAACCGGCGTTCCTGAGCGACTACCTACCTACTTAGTCGTTTCATAGCAATGGTCTTCCTTTCACAACAATTTCCGCCACGTGCGATCCCAATCGGGCAATGGTGGTAACTTTCGGCAAATTCAAGCCGCGGCATACATCCCTTAGGCCGCCCATCGCCACAGCAGAGGATTAGCCTGCCGTCGGGGACACCTATCCCCGCTCTCGAGGGAGTTGGGCAAGTCCTGACTCCCGGGTATCCGCGTTGTCGTCCCACCTCGCCGGTTAGGGTTAGGGTAGGTCGGGGTGGCTGGGGGAGGAGGGGAAGAGGGTCTAGGGAAATTTTTGAACGAGTAAGGATGGAAATATCAGTATTTCAATATGTTCATAATTTTCCCTAAATTTTCCCTCAAAATACTTCACTTGCGAGCAACGCGAGTCGAAAGACTTGCGAAGGACTTGATTTTCTTGCTGTGATCAGTGCTGTGAAAATGAACTGGTCGCGGATCTAGATAACCACGTACAACATATCAAGTCGCAAAATTTTTAGCGGCGCTACGACTTCGGAATCAAAAAATTAAGAAATACCGAGATCTGCCAATCGATCGGCCGCTTATGTAACTTATGTAACCACTTTATGGGACTTGCGCAGTCGAACACTTTGCGAACACTTAAATACTTGGAATATGCAGTTGCTCGTGGATTTCCATCCGCGTTCCGATGCCAGAACACCGACCTCTGCTCATCCTCGAGTTCTTCTTTTCCTTTCTATACTTCATCTACTCTCTATCCCCTAAAAGAAAGCCACGCCAGCACGGTGCCAACAAATGGCGAGATGCTGTCGACAAAGCGTTGCCCACTCCCCCCGCACTTGTTCTTCGCGGTCATCGTCGGCATTAACGAGGTTTGTCGGTTGTCCCTTGTGTATTCTCAGCTCACGCGTTTGTCGTAGTATCACGAAACATCGCATCTCCAAGGTGCCGTTAACGATGCCAGAGCGTTCGAGAATTACCTGTTGGACCTCGGCGTCCCACCCTCCAACATTATCTTCCTCAAGAACGAGACAGCTACTCGGGCCAACATCCTGTCGACCATTCAATCTCACCTGCGCGACAATCCGAATATCCCTGACCACATGGAGGCCGAGAAGATCTTCTTCTTCGCCGGCCACGGCAGTCGCACCGGTGCTCCACGAAAAGTATATGCGCCTGAGGGCCAAGTCGAAGTTATCTGTCCGGTGGACGAGAGAACGACAGATGCCACCGGGAAGTACGTCCACGCCATCCCCGACTACGTTCTGAGACGGCTCTTTTGTTCCATTGCTGCGAAGAACGGACCTAATAATGTACGGTACTGTTTTCTGTTGCCCTTGCGTTTGCTAATGTCATTCTGCAGACAGTGATTCTTGACTGCTGCTCCTCAGGTCTGTCTCTCGCTACGCTGGGACTGGGTTTTCCCTCATCATTCTGACCTTTACTACAGGAGGAATGGACCGGAACGTCGAGGTGCCTCGTACTGCTGGATCTGACTCGTGTGAGGTCCCACTCGACCTTGACAATCAGCTTTGGAAAGGTCAGACTGGCGCGGTGCATTGGCGGATGTGGTCCGAGGCTGCAAAGCCTTACGTCATGCTGGCGGCGTGCCGTGCAGACCAAAAGGCCACCGAATTTTTGAAATTCGATGGGACTTATGGTGGGCGCTTTACAGCCAACATCATCCCCCTCCTTCAGCAAATCCTCTTTGGGCACACCACATATTCGGAGCTTGTCAATGGGATGGAAAAACTACCAAGCGGTCAGATTCCGCAAAGTGTGGGCACTAGGAGTAATCGTCCCATCTTCACTAGGAATTTCCCTGCCACCGGTCATCGCGCCGTCTTGCTTAAGCCCCAGGGACCATCGCATGCCCTCGGGAAACGGAAACGCAAGTTTCGCGTGGAGATGGGGACGCTGGAGGGTGTTCTCCGCGGGACAGAGTTTCGGATCTATGGTCTGAACAATAGTGTCCTCGGCGCCTTCGTTGCGCGATCCGTGCAGGTCGACCACTCAATCCTCGTTAGCCAAGACGAGCATCCTGCTGAAAGTCCCCGCTGGGCCCACGCCAAGGTGTCCGACTGGAACAACCCCTCTGTGCTCTTATATACCCCGGACGACTTCCCTTACACGGCCGCCTTTTTTTCGGCACACACTACACGCTCGCCTAGATTCACGCCAGCGTCCTCGCTCGAGGAAGCGCATATCGCCGTGCATTGCGATGGCGATGAGATTGTTGTTGAGCAGCGTACCTCGACGACGCCCATAGTCCAGCAAGAGACGCGATTTCTGTTTAAAGGCAATCCCGCGCACCTGCCTGAAGTCATCGACGGTATCACTTACTTCAGCGACTTGCTCGGCTGCTGTAACAAAAAGAAGCCGCTGAAGGGTTTCATGTTTGAGATGCACGACTTCCATGGTGAAGTCATCGACGGCATCGCTCACTTCGACTACTTCCTTGGATGCAACCATAATCAGAGGGATGGGCTGGAGGGGGTGAGACTAGAGATGCACCGCCTGCAAGGCGTATACCCCGCTTGCCGCCCAGCAGACCTAAGCGATAACCTGGTCAAGAACGGTGAGGTGCGCCTTACGTCGGAGGCCGGCGCCGAGTACGGTTTCACCATCCGCAATACCTCCCCCAACGACCTCTTCCCATACTTATTCTATTTTGATATGGAAACGAAAACGATCCATGTGAGTAGCGTGCACCTGGAGCACCGATCGCGTTCTGACTCTTGTCGTTTGTTTAGCCTTGGTACTTGCCAGACGGTGCACGCGTCGATCACTGCCCGCTGCCTAGCGGAGGTACAGTGAAGATTGGGATGGGCAGCGACCCCGCTTTCGATTTTACTCTCCCGCCCGGCGAGCTGTCGAGCTCGGGCTTCTTCAAGCTGTTTGTAACACGCAAGTATATCAACCTTGCATGGATGCAGCAGCAGTTGTCGCCGTTTGACCCGCGGTTTGAGGGTACCGGGCGACCCAGGATGTCGAGAAAGTCGCTGGACCTCATGTCGATGAAATGGGGCACGCTGACGGTCCCACTGACTATTGCTGCTAGCCAACAGTTGAATTCGCTGAACTAAGTTTATACCCTTATTATGTTTTCGTAGTCAACATCACTGTAGCAGTAGTACCATTGGCTTGTAGGTAGACTTTCCGTCCAGCCTGTCATAGATGTAGCGTACCACTGGCAAATACATATTTCCACCAGTTCCCCCCCTTTTTTTTCGATGGTAGCTACCGCTGCCACACTCGAGCCCGAATCGAGACGTCGACTGTGGCCCGGTGCGTGCTTCGGATATTAACTGAGGTGTCGAGACCGAAATTTCCTTATTTAGTATGTCGGATTTCTTCGGGCCAGGAAGCCATGCACGATGAATGTTACACCTGTGAGCGCCGGCCATGACTGAGATGGTGGTGGGAATCGGCGGCCCAGGTGTCCCCAATGGGATGGAGGAGCGGTAGGGCCGGGTGGGATTAGAGGCGTCGGGTGTTGCGCGGCGCCAAATGTAAGAGGAAAGCCGCAGGGAGGTAAAGCTGGGAGACTCGGGGGTCGCGAGACTTGACTCCAGTTCTAGTAAGATATGAAAAGGGCAAGAGGCGGAGGCCGGAGGGCAGCTGCAAGTATTAGCAAAGGAAACAAATGATACATAAACCCAGTATCGTATGAATTTTTCCGGATCATGGAATTTGGGCTTGAAGCTTGAAGATCTCAGTCCGCTGCCCCGATCCTTTTGCGCTTCAAGTTGGGTCAACCACTTCCGTGTGGCGAAAGAAATGGGAACTTTGACCATGAATTGCGTCGGGGGTACTATTGCTGTGCCACTCGGCTGCGCTGCGACTCGAATAAGAGTACGCAAATGAGTGGTTATTTTCCCCCCTCTTCCGCAAAAGAGAATGTGCCGACTCGACCAACATCGGAAGCACTTTGGGCAAGGTAGTCAATCCTTCTCCAGAAGTAGTCTCGTTACTCTAGACTTCTCCAGGGCGATGAGGCTCCAGCCGTTCTCAAAGAAGGCAGAGTACGAAACGGCTTTCCCAGCGAACTCGCGAGTTACAGAAAGAATTATTCAGGCTCTTTGTAATGATATGGCATGCATAGGTGGGGTCTGGTTTTCAGGCCGATTAGGTGGATTGCGAGGAGGGGAAAGGTCGAAATCCGAATAAAGGAGGCAGACTCATGCACCGCCAGGGTCCCGCAGATAAGGGATGAGATCGATGAAAGCAAAAAGTTGCCACACTCAAGCCCGAATCGAGACGCCGACTGTGGCCCGGTGCGTACTTCGGATATTAACTGAGGAGGTGTCGAGGCCCAAGATTTCCTCATTCAGTGTGTCGGATTTCTTCGGGCAGGAAGCCATGGACAGAGACTGCTACACCTGCGAGCGCCGGTCGTGACTGAGATAGTGAGGCGAGTCGGCGGCCCGACGTTGCCAATGGGATCGAGGAGTGGCCAGGGCCGTCAGTTTAGAAAGCAGTTTAGAAGTGTCGGGCGTTGCGCTGATCCAAATCAACCAAATGCAGAGAAAAGCCGCGCGAGGAGAGTCAATGGCTCACGCTCGTGACTCACGCGTGACAAGCGCGACAGCATGTTTCACTCATTTTCTAACTACCACGAAGCTGAGCCCACCACTCAGCTGGGCGCCGCCGCCGTCCGTGTTGTCGCCGCTCCGGTTTGGGACTACCTGGTATGTCGCAATACGCTTATGTGCCGGACCAAAACTAACCAATTAGCCCGAAGTCGTTAAACGAGAACGACAATACCCTCTCATCCTTGGCACATGTGCTGTTGGACACATTGGGGAGGTCGGGCCCGACGTGACCTCGTTCAAGGGGGCAGCTCGTCGTATGCAACTACATTGTTCGCCTGCGCGACGAGTCCGACAAGCGTATCGTCCTCGGTCTGTTGGATGATCTGTTTGAAAGACGCGTCGCTGATGTACGTGCGCAGGCTATCATGGAGGCACGACTGCGGAAGAGCTCAAGCTCTCATCCAGCCACTGGAAGGACGACTGCTTCGCTGAGCGCGCCAATTTTCCGGCCGAAAATGTGCATCCCGTGGACGAGCAACTCCTCGCCAAACGGGACGTTTCCATCCACCAGCTGGCCGAGATCGCGAGCGTAATGCCAGGAATAGGGGCAGCTAATGCGATTGGTATCAAAGCGGGCGAGACAGTCCTGGTGCTACCGTTACCGACTTCTTCAGCCCCAGTGCTGTAGTCGCGGCGCTCGCGTTGGGTGCGCATGTCGTGGCGGGCAGCCGGAGTAAGGAATAACTGGATTCGTTGCTCGCTTTCTTCGGCGAGGACGCAAAGCGGATTACACCTGTTGTTCTCAGCGGGGATGTTGGTCAAGACACGACCGCCCTGCTCGCGGCTACACCCGGTGGCCATCGATTACTCGGCGCCCATGGCTGTGACCACGACGCACATCATAGTCTGCCTCTTGGCTTTGAAGCGCTTGGGCAGGTGAGGATGGAGCCTCGTTTGACGACTGCAGACGTCCGCTAAGTATATTGACATAGGTGCTGCTTTGCCGGGGTGATTATCGACAACGTCCAGCTGCCTGACGATTCGCGGCAAGTTTGCAGTCGCGAAGACGTGGTCCAGGCAGTCAAGCTCATTGAATCCGGGAGTATGAAGCTGAGAAAGAGGATCGTTGGACCGTATCCTTTCGAGGAGTATGCTCAGGTCATGGAGCTCGCAGCGATGAGCAAGGGATGGGAGAAGATGATCTTGTTTAGACCGTGAGGCATGTAAATATGATACGGCCTGTCGTACTGGAGCTGCGAATACATGAACGTCCAATGAGCATATGCATTGAGGTGCGTCTGGCGACACGAAAGAGGAAACGTTGAAGTCAGAAAGACTTGGAAGAGACAAGATCGAAAAGTGGGTTATAAAGTCGAAATTCTTCCGGGACCGTCTCAGCGGAAAGGCAAGAGGAGTTCGGGAAGAGCACAATCACCATGCCCTGGCGGCGGAGGAGCTTCACCCACTCCGGCGACGTGGCGGAGGCCAAGAAATTTGTGCCGTATAATTTGAGGGAACGCAAGCGGCCATTCTGCCACTGGGCCTCAACCGACCGCATTGACTGATCTTGGTCAAGCGGCATGCAGCAATTGCTGTCGATGGTAATAAGACAGAACGAGACCGCTAGTAGAACAGGGATCCTGGGTGTCATCCCGACCCGGACCTACGGGATTGAAAGTAGGTCGGCAGCAAAAGGGGTGGGGAGATAGAGACACAGGTCGGTGATCGTCGACGGGGCCGCATGAAGGAGACGCGTAAGAGGTGAGGCAGAGGGGATGGCTGCGACGAAAAGCTTGTGCAGCTTGGGTAGCCGCGCCAAAAACGGCTGGAATGATCGCAGAAGTACAGGGTAGGGGTGTCGAAAGAATCGAAGACGTCCATGCCCGACAAGGAGAGGCGGAGGAGGTTTGGTAAGAGGATGATCGGTACGGAGGTGCAGAACGTAATCGACGAGATTGGATACAGAGCAAAAGACATCGAAATAATTATCCGAGAATTGCTATCGTTGTAATTGAGAGGGTAAATCGGCCGCTACGAGACGGTTTCCGCCGTAACCGCGTGCATTGATGAAGGCTTCCTGGAGCCTAAGGCAGGACTAGAAGATTATATGGGGGGAACCGTTTCCAGGTGCGCAATGCGTTCTGGCGAACCTTGATGTCTATTGCGCGGAACATAAAAAGGGTCCCGCGCAGGCGCTACAGAAGTCGGACTTGGCAAATGGCCAGATCAAGTCGTGAATCGAAGAACTCTCATCGTGATGGCATTTCACAATAAGGCGTACTTGTTTGGTTGTATGTTTCTTGTATCAAACATCTTCTTGGAACTTCCACATTCAAGTTTCATCCGCAATTTCAGAGTGCAGAGCAAAACTGCATCGTTCCCACCTCGGAGTCTCACGAGCTATATGTCAGCGGCAAATAACCTCTGAAGACTTGCTGTTATTTTCTTCTATTCCTCAATGACCAGCGACGCGCCCTTCTACAAAATCACTCCTTCTGGGTCGGGGCGTCCCCCCAGTTCAACTTCAGATAACAGTCAATTCCGTTATTGTTTTGCCTTGTATTCTGCGTCTACAAAAGAAAATAGATTGGCGCCTGTGCTGACAGGCACACTGGTCTTCCGCCACTCTACCTCACATTTCATCGGGCCAAGGTGATCCCGTCGAGGAATGCCTGAGTACGTTTATGCCACCCACGACTTCCTGCCCGAGTACGACGACGAGATCTCATTTTGCGCTGGCGAGCGCATTGAGGTCATAGAAAAGGACGATTTGTACGGCGATGGCTGGTGGAAAGGCTGTAATCTTGCTG
Source organism: Mycena venus (assembly GCA_014462655.1). Lineage (NCBI taxonomy): Eukaryota > Fungi > Basidiomycota > Agaricomycetes > Agaricales > Mycenaceae > Glaucomycena > Glaucomycena venus. The sequence goes on along the minus strand of JACAZI010000007.1, from coordinate 3,406,242 downwards.
GCAAAGTCGGAATCTTCCCCCAGAGTTATACCACTGGGGGTCCTCTATCCGGAGACTCCGCCTTACCCCCCGGCGTCCACTACGCCGCTGCCAATTGGCTGGGAGGGTCGTATCAATCCTTCGGGACAAACTTACTACGTCGACCATAACACTCGTACCACCACATGGAGCCATCCGTTAGCTCGGGGAACGTCACTCCGAATGAAAACACTCAATAAAATATCGTCTCCGGACGGACACACCAAACAGAAGGGAACTTCATGGAAGCTTAAGGACACACCACACAGAATATTGGATCCCGTTACATCCGTATCGGAGCCTTCTCCAAATTCCTCCAGGCGAGAGACACAAATACCGTCTGAAGAGTAGGTCTAGTCATCTTTCGCGCCGCCGGTTGACTCAAATATTGATGTAGGACCGAGATAGTCGATGAAAACGAAAACACCGTACCTAACCCTGCTCAACGTCTCATATTCGCAATCGAAGAGGTATGTATTGCAAGGGATGTCCATATCAGATCTTTGCATCGATGTGCTGTCTAGATTTCTTGGCTTTTAGCCTCCACCGTCGTCGACCACGACAAGGGTTTGCGTTCTTTAACTATCATCTTGGACGATCCAGGTGCAAAGGCGGATATCATCGGATTTAAGGACATAGAGGCTGTCCGCATCTTGAACCTCTTCCAAGTTCGTTTGGCCTGCGTTTTTTCGTGTTTGAAAAAAAAATTGACTCGGAAATAGGATATCCTTTTGAGGCTAAACTCTAACCCGCTCAGGAAACCATTGGTGCGGGTATCCTCAAGGCTTGCTGAAGCATCCAGACAAATGCCCAGCAATTCTATACTACAAAATGTTATTTGTGAGCCTGATGTCTTCACGGGCGGTGGATACGGCGATGTCCGCAAAGCAACCTACAATGGTAGGGCAGTCGCGGTAAAATCCTTTCGTGTGCGCCTGGACCAACGGCATATGTGGCCAGTGCTCGATGGCGTAAGTGCTTCTATTTGGAAATTCCAGGACTGATGAGCAAGTAGAAAATTTGTGGTGAAGCCCTGACGTGGAAGCATCTTGATCACCCTTACCTCCTCCCATTTCTAGGAGTTTGCTGCATTCATCCGGGGTATGGGTTCAAGTCGACTGTGTCCCCTTGGTGCGAGCGCGGAAGTCTCGACAACTTCCTTCGGACGGGAAATAAGCTGCCTCAACTCGAAAAATCCGTGAGTGTTTTGACACATGTCTAGACACCGCACTAAATTATGCGATTGCGCAAGTTATATCAATTGGCATCCGGCATCCGTTATATGCATAATGAAAATGTCATCCATGGTGACTTGACCGGAGTGAGCCTTCTCATCGCTGAATATGAAGCTGTCGTCTCAATGCTCAAGGGAACTAGAACAATATATTGTTAACCCACAATTATGATATCCAAATATGTGATTTTGGGCTCATGAAATGGGACGAGACAAGTGTCGTCACTGGTGGATCTCGAACTGCTGGAACAATCCGCTATATGGCGCCAGAACTCTTTTACTCTGATGGCTCTGAACCTGCTCGGCCATCTTTTTCGTCAGATGTCTTCGCCTTTGCGTGTCTGGCTTTGCAGGTGAGCTCCACGTTTGTACCATAATAATAAATCTGAGCTGGAATAGATGAGAACAGGGAAAATACCATTTCCCCAGTGCCAGGAGGTTATTGTCCCCAGCAAAGTCTTGGCAAAAGAACGCACGCCTCGTCCAGAGACTCCAACTATCCCAGACTCCTTGTGGGGTTTGATTGAGCGTTGTTGGGATCATGAACCTCAAACACGTCCCTCGATAAAAGAGGTGGTAATGACAATGGAGCAATGGGGGTGGCCGTTGTGTGAGTTCTCCCGTGTGCCTGCAGGGTCGTCTCTCTTCGTGTTGATTCCCATTTTTTTTAAGACGATATTTTTAGTGTCATTGCGTCTGCGAAAGCATTGCTTAGTGACACCCAGCGTACTGCCATAGCTTTGGCTAGGGTGGCGACGGATGCATTTAAACGTAGTAGACAGTGGGATAATGTTGAGGACCCGGATTCTTTTTAAAAAGGCTGTAAATTCTATCGAAACTATACCCAGGCCCTTGGCCTTTTTATTCACAAGTAGCAACACTCGACTCTGCAAGAAACTCGAATGTCTTCCGCGTTTTTTTTACATTGTGGTTCCCTGGGTGAAGCACCACTGGCAGCTTTGTTGATGGCAGCGAATAAATTATGTCGGTGAGTTGCTAGTGGAAAATAGGCTCCTTATCCGTTTGGGGAAAAAAATGAAGGCCGATGCAAGGCCGGTGGCGAAAACAAAAATTCGGACGCGAGCTATAACAACCAAGGTACGAGGTTCCAGTTATAGCGTCTGTTTCATCAGTTGCTAAAGTTGTCCCGGTGTTTGGTGCCACAACAGACGCGCCTTGTTCAGAACGACGACTTTGCTCCGAATCCTTCAAGATGACAATCCCGTCCCCTGCTCTTTGCTCTTTGCTCTTTCCCTCAACTCTCGCGCCCTCACGACTTCCCCGATTTTCGGACAGCAAGACGCGCAGGAGTCAGTTAGGTTGCAACATCTTCATTGTACTACTTCGGGTCCAACTTTTGGAGATACCCCATTGCAGTACGATGGCCACTCTTCAGTCCCTGCCGGGCAGGATACTTGCTATATTGAATAGCAATGAAGTACCCAACAAATCGGAGGCCTGCTTCATCGAGGACCTACTATCTGATGGTCGGGCGCAAAAAACGTGCATTGAAGCAGAGCTGACCGCTACGCGCCGGACATCGCTCTGCCCGGATGCTCTCATTGCAGAATTGCAGAATGGGATGCACTGGATCTGCGGGTTTCAAAGTACGAGGGAGCGCTTTCCTTTCTGCGCCAGATGCGCCCAGAGATTCTCTGCCTCATATTCAGTTTTGTGATTCTCCTTCCTCGCGGTGACAATCCTTCTCTTAATCGGGTGCTATGGACAATTCTCCAGATTTGCAGCCGCTAGCACGCAATTATTATATCCCTGCCTTCGTTGTAGGCCATCATCGACCTCGACCTCCGTCATGGGTGGGCTGATACGAGTCACTCCATGCTTTGAACCCAGCTCCAGCGATCCTGGCAGTCGGCCCTTCATATAACCCTCGACTGCAGAACAGTGGGTCTCCACTGCGCCGAAGAAATGTTAAACGAAACTGATCATACTGATCGACCATTGTCGTCGATGGGAGACTTGTGCGATATCGTTTCCGACGGACGAGGACGATCTGTTCCTGCATCGCATTCAAGGGCGGCTGCCGCGATTGCGCGAGCTCACGCTCACGATCCGCCCTCCTTCCACCGACGGGAAAACTGAGTCATACGACCAGGTCAGATACTCGTGCGGATATTTCGAAAACGCCCCCGCTCTGTGCAAAGTCTCGTGATTGGCCCGATTCCAATGACCGTGAAGCTCCCTTTTCCCCGGCCCCTCCAGTATCGGGGAACAGATACCTGGAATGACCATCTAACCAGCCTTCGATCCGCGTCTAATCTGGTGGACTGTGCCTTGCAAATTAAAGAAACTGTGGGGGTCGTTCCAGCGACAAGGATCTTCCTACCACGACTTCGCCGGATTGCCGTCACGACAGCAAAGTTCCTTCGTTGGATCGACGCCCTGGCCATCCAGGAACTACGCTGCATGGGTCGTCGGATCCCGCAAATAGTTACCTTTTTGTAGCGCACGCCTCCCAAACTGCAGAAACTCTCCTTTCATCAGTGCTTCAGATCCTGCCCCGGATTTCGCCCCTCTCCTCCCGGCGCTCACCCATCTCGGTACGCAGTTCACAAACACAGCCCAAACCCGGCATTTTTACTCGCTTCTCACCCCTCCTATCGGGGGCGGCGAGATCCTCGTGCCCCATTTGAAGACGGTATCGGCCCTCTGTCTCCGGAGCCTTCGACCTGGGTCGAGGGTCGGTACTACCAGTTGTTTCATGGATATGCTCGAATCCCGATGGCGCGTGGGCCAACTGTGCTCCGTCAATTTCTCTGGGGTGGTACCAAATGGGTACTCCAATTGGCCGGAGATCCTGCGGTATTCTAACCGGCTGGACAGTCTCCGCGAAGAAGGGGTAACAATCATCCCGAATACGAAGCCTTACTGGGACAACTTGCTGCTGGATATGACACCGGAGCAGCTCCGTCTCGACTATCGAGTTTTTATGATGCTTTCTTCCTTCTCTGTAATTTATTGTAGACTTGCTTACTCGACTTGTAGCGTGAATAGGATGAAATGATAGTCGTGGTGTCTAAAGCAAGACCTCTTGAGCACCTCCCTACCTATCAAGAAAACGTCTCTCAACGATGGGACTTTCATTCCCAGCTCAATCGCATTACCGCTCAGCCCTACACTACGCATAACCTCGTTTCTTTATGAGGCGAACCCGGGGTTTCTCTCTCCTCCGCCTTCAATTACGTCGACGTCTCTGATACCGGTGCAATATGCCAATGCGGAAGCAAGTACTGCGGTATGTACTTCGTGTGCAGTCACCCCGGCGTCGGTTGCAGCGTTTTTGAAACAATTGTTATGTGGGCTTAGCGACCAACTTCATTTTTTTTGCTCCGGGCAGATTGTAAAAGAATATATTCAACAGCACTTCGACAGGGTGTTAACACGACGCGGGATGTGACACAAAGTGAGTCATACTATTCGGGAGACTTTCCGGAATTTTGGTGGAACAAATAAACCTTTTTGGTCAGAATTCACCGAAGACCCGGGTTTTCTCTTGCCTCTGCCAGTGGGCACCTGTCGATGGCTTCAAATACAACTAGGTTCAGATGCAATGTTATTATTCTGAGGAAATATTTTGGCTCGTTCTGATCACAGCACCGGTACCCTTACACAAGCTCACAAATTGCGCCCGGATAGATTTACCTTATGGGAAGCCACAGCCTGAGATATCTTCGCAATCCTGAAATTTAAAATTAATAATACAGGTGTGATCCGTTTGACCCACGTGTCAGTTCAATGGAGATTGCAATATTCGTGGTGTTACCCCATGCACCGAGAGAAGTTATCAACGGATTAGACACGAAAATGTTGACGTTCTAAATTGTTCTTTGGGTCCGGGCAAGGTTTCAGGGCTATTTTCGCTGGGAAATTATTCGCGGGCTTCGCGAGGTTCAGTGAAACGCACGGTCGCAGAAAATTCACAGAGGTTTTTGCCATTTGGCAAAGAAGCCAAACAGAAACGGTGGTTTGGTTGGCAAGTAAATGTTCACTCATTGATGCGCACAATCTGAGGCCCGCATCCTTTGTGGACTTGTAAGCCTTGTCGCGAAACCCGAAGATTTACCCATTCCGAGACCTTATTGTCAGCGGAACCTACAGAATGGCCCGAACGGGAACCTAGTACGACGGTTTGAATCGCAATAACGGAAATCTGGCTCTGCGCAAGTACGAAAACCATACCGAGGATGCCCTTCGTGTCTGCCAAAAGCGAGACATGATAGTTATCAATTCCCTGTTCCTCGCTTCTCTTCTCTCACTTTTGCGTAGACAGTCTACGTACATACGTGAAATAGTATCTTCTCTGATGACCTGGGCTCCAAGGACCTCAGCAGCCGCTCCGCACCTCTTCGCATCGTCTTTTACCACTGGGACTGCGCGAAACGTACCGAATGGCAACAATCCATAATTATTTGTATGCTAGTGCAACTCCAGGAGATAAATTCATACTAATGATGAGTTCCGAGTCTGGCGAAACAACTTGAATCCTCCTCCTGCGTTCATGATCACCGATGGCACTAAAAAATGCTCAATTTCTGCAGTCAGTTTGAAACATGGATATGTGGACTCACCGATTCAACAGTGACGAAAGTTGTGTGATATCCTATTAAGGTTCTCTTCCGCGGATCCTTTATGCTTCCTTTCACGTGGCACTCATTAACATATGCTTTCCGAAAACAGTAATGCCGACTTCGCTTGCGAAGAGAGAAGCTTTCTGTGTGCACGGGGACTTCCCGCTATATGTTACGCGGTGGAAAAGAGAATTGACATTTGCGCTTTGGGATGGTGCAGTCATCTGTACTGTCATCGATACCGTCGCCTTCCCGATTTCTTCGTGCTGTATTCTGAACAAAGTCACCATTTGACAACGCGTGAACTTTTCGGGGTTTCCTGGAAACAACCCTGTTCAGAAACCAAACAAAGTTGTTCTTTTCATTACCGCAATTTACAACACTGCCACCGCAATTTAAGGGCAAGGGTCCGGAACTCAAAAAGTTGAAACTATCGGGATCGGCAAAGTTGACTTGGTGTACTAAAACTTAATTCCGGAGGAGATTGCATTACTCTTCTCGGACACCATCGGGCGGCGCAGTCGAGACACAAGTGTCACTCCTGACTCCTTGAATCCGGAAGCCGGCGGCGGGAGTGCGCCCACAGCCAGCCACAACCCCGGGCCCGTCGCCGCACGTGGCAGATTGCGGGTGCTTCGTTTACGATGGCGCGCGCCTCGTCTCCTGCGATGGGCGGAGGAAAGCCGCCATTCGTGCGAATAAGTTGTAATGTATCTAGGTCTATCTTCTATTTTTTGGAGCAGTTACACAAGTCTGTAAGTTCGGAGCCAACTCCGTCGGGCAAACTCGTCCCCTTGAAACACGATCGACAACTGTGTCCTTTTTCGGAAACACGATCGATCTTCGGATCTGCTTATGGATTCGAACTTTTTCTACTCTCACACAACTCTCACACCACACAAACGCCTGGTTAAATACTTCGAATATGCGGTTTTTCGTGGATCTCCATCCACTTTCCAATGCCACCACACCGACCTCTGCTCATCCTCAGATTCTTCTTTTACCTCCTATGCCTCATCTACATCCTATCCCTGAAAAGAGAGCCGCGCCAGCACAGTGAGAAATGGCGAGGTGTCGTCGAGAAGTCGTTTCCCGGGCCCACTCCCCCGCATTTGTTCTTCGCCGTCATCGTTGGCATTAACGAGGTTGGCTAGTTGTCCTTTGTGTGCTTCCAGCTCACCCGTTTGTCGTAGTATCACAAAATATCGCATCTCCAAGGTGCCGTTAACGACGCCAGAGCGTTCGAGAAGTATCTGTTGGGCCTTGGCGTTCCGTCCTCCAACATCATCTTCCTCAAGGACGAGACTGCTACTCGGGCCAACATCCTGTCGACCATTCAATCTCACCTGCGCGACAATCCGAATATCCCTGGCCATGGGGAGGCTGAGAAGATCTTTTTTTTCGCCGGCCACGGAAGTCGCATCGGTGCTCCACAAAATGTATATGCGCCCGATGGCCAAGTGGAAGTTATCTGCCCGGTGGATGAAAGAACGACGGATGCTGCCGGGAATTACATCTACGCCATCCCCGACTACGTCTTGAGAGGACTCTTTTGTTCCATTGCTGCGAAGAACGGTCCTAATAATGTACGGCGCTGTTGCCTATTGCCCTTGCGTTTGCTAATGTCATTCTATAGACAATGATTCTCGACTGCTGCTCTTCAGGTCTGTCTGTCGCTGGTTTATTTTCTGTCTTTCTGACCTGTATAACAGGCGGAATGGACAGGGATGTCGCGGTAGATCGTACCGCCAGATCTGAATCATGCGCTGTTCCCCTTCACCTTGACAGCCACCTTTGGAAAGGTCAGGCGGGCGCGGCGCATTGGCGGATGTGGTCCCTGGCTACAAGGCCCTATGTTGTGCTGGCGGCGTGCCGCGCGGACCAAAAGGCCACCGAATTTTTGAAATTCGATGGGACTTATGGTGGGCGCTTTACAGCCAACATCATCCCCCTCCTTCAGCAAGCCCCCTTTGGCCATACCACATATACGGAGCTTATCAATGGAATGGAAAAACTACCAAGCGGTCAGATCCCGCAATGTGTCGGCACTAGGAGGAATCATCCCATCTTCACTGGGAACTGCCCTGCCACCGGTCGACGCTCTGTCTTGCTTAAGCCCCAGGGACCATCGCATGCGCTCAGGAAGCAGAAACGCAAGTTTCGCGTGGAGATGGGGACGCTGGAGGGTGTTCTCCGCGGGACAGAGTTTCGGGTCTACGATTTGAACAACAGTACCCTTGGCACCTTCGTTGCGTGCTCCGTGCAGGTCGACCACTCAATCCTCGTTAGCCAAGACGAGCATCCTGCTGAATTTCCCCGCTGGGCCCAAGCCAAGGTATCCGACTGGAACAGCCCATCCGTTCTTTTATATACCTCAGACGACTTCCCGTACACGGCCGCCTTTTTTTCGGCGAACACTACACGCTCTCCCAAATTCACGCCAGCGTCCTCACTCGAGGAAGCGCATATCGCTGTGCATTGCGATGGCGATGAGATTGTTGTCATGCAGCGTACCCCGGTGACGCCCACGGTCCAGCAAGAGACGCGATTTCTGTTTAAAGGAAACCCTGCGCACCTGCCTGAAGTCATCGACGGTATCACTTACTTCAACGCCTTGCTCGGCTGCTGTAACAAAAAGAAGCCGCTGAAGGGTTTCGCGCTCGAGATGCACCGCCTTCAAGGTGTATACCCTGCTTGCCGCCCAGCAGACCCAAGGGAAAACCTGGTCAAAAACGGTGCAGTGCGCCTCGCTTCGGAGGCCGGCGTCGAGTACGGTTTCACCATCTGCAATACCTCTTTCAATGACCTCTTCCCATATCTCTTCTATTTCGATTTGGAGATGAAAACGATCCATGTGAGTAGCGTGCTGGAGCATCGACCGCATTCTGACTCTTGCTGTTCAGCCTTGGTACTTGCCGGACGGTGCACGCGTTGATCACTGCCCATTGCCTAGCGGAGGTACGGTGAAGGTCGGGATGGGCAGCGACCCCGCTTTCGACTTTACCCTCCGGCCTGGCGAGCTGTCGAGCTCCGGCTTCTTCAAGCTGTTCGTGACACGCAAGTACATCGACCTTGCATGGATGCAGCAGGAGTTGTCGCCATTTGACCCGCGGTTTGAGGGCACTGGGCGACTCAGGATGTCGGGAGAGTCGTTGGACCTCATGTCGATGAAATGGGGTGCGCTGACGGTGCCCCTGACTATCACTGCTTAGCCATCCTTCTTTCCATTCTTTTCTTCCTTCCACTCCTTTCTTCCTTCCATTCCTTTCTTCCAAAACGCCGGACTCGTAATTTTTTATAGCCTTCATATAATTCCGTAGTCGATATTATTAGCCTTATTTTTTTTTTTGTAGTCTTCATATAATTCCATAGTCAACTTTATGTAGCAGTAGTACGATAGACTTGTTGTAGTAGACAAGCCTGTTGTAGATGTAGCCGTAGCACTGGCAAATATCTTTCCACCGGTTCCTCCCGCTTCTTTTTCGATGGCGGTTGGCGCCGGCACACTCGAGTCCGGATTCGAGGCGTCAGCACCGTGGCCAGGCGCGTGCTTGGGATATTGAATGAGGTATCGAGACCCGAGATTTCCTTATTCAGTGTGTCGGATTTCTTCGGGCCGGGAAGCCATAGACAGCGAATATTACACCTGCGAGCGCCGGTCGTGATTGAGATAGGGAGGCGAGTCGGCGGCCTAGGCATTGCCAATAGGATCGAGGAGCGGTCGGGGCCGGTGGGATTAGGCGTCGGGTGTTGCGCTGATCCAAATGCAAGAGGAAAGCTGCGCGAGGTTATGGGGCTGTGTTGTGGGACTTGAGGCTCGCGGCAGAGGCCGGAGGACAACTGCAGGTACGAACCATAGTAGTAAAGGAAAGGAATGAGCGGCCGCTGCCAGTTATTTACCTGGGCCACTTGACCGTGTTGCAACTCGCATGAGTGTTCCAAACGGGCGGTTTTTTTTTACCTGGCCCGCGCCGCAAAAGAGAATTTGCCGATGAATATGGGAGGTTCCTGAGTGGTAAATGGCAAGCTAACCCACTCGTTAATCCAGATTCTCTGCCGGGCGCAATCATTCTAAAGGAAGATAATGGTATCCCCAGCGTCAAAGAGTACAGGATGGCTTTCCCGGCGATCGCTGGCAGGCAAAACAAGACGGATGTTGTTCGGGATGCTGGAAGGCGCGGGAGTAGCAGTCAAAGAATTATTCGGGCTCTTGGCACAGCGTGCGGTATATATGTGTGGTTGTCAGGCGATCCAGCACCTTGGAGGCGGAAGAGACGTCGAAATCCGAATCAGAAAGGAGTAATCGGCCAGGGCCACTTCACAGATAAGAGCAAAAGCTGAAGTCGGCTCCGAGTCGGAGATTTTTGTGAGGATCGCGGGAACGTTGACCAGAATCAGCCACCTCTCGTCTGGCTCATACTTATTCTCATTACCACACTCAGCCGGAACTTTAAGCTGAGGCTAACTTGCGAGGATGCACGCTTCACATTGTACCTTTGGGGTCTCTTTTCTTAGACACTTCTGCTGCGGCTCGGCCATACATCAGGAAAATGTGAAATTGCTATGCAGTTCTATAGAGACCGAGAGAGACATCATAGACATGAAAGTAAAAGACCGTCTATATAGACACGTGGGAGGGGGGGTGTCGTTCCCGAAAGACCATCATAGACATCACCCGCACTATATAGTAGCATAGACCCAATAGACACTATAGTCATTATAGTTCCTTCAGGACTACTTAAAAACATATACGAAGAGAGGAAAATATATATTCAAGTGACTACAAATACAAGGTACACGCAAGTAGAATAAGTTGAGGTACTACGGCTTAAAGAAATCGATATCGCGAATGGAGGTCGATCCGATTGTAGAGGGAATGGATCTTGAGGCAAGCGATGTACAAGAACCTAAGGTTTTTGGTGGAGGGCCTGCTGGACTTGAGGAAAACTAGAAGAAACTTGATGATTTGTGTGTACACGAGAGCTCATTCGGCTTGATCGGAACTTGAAGAAACTTGATGGAGACTTGAGAGTTCACGCCGGCGACGGGCACATAGATCTATAACTTGAGTCTTGAACTAGGAGAGAGGCTTCATTTCAGGGACCTGCGACCTGTGTTGCCAGCGCGGAACCCTGCGGTGGTCGTCGTTGCTTGAAGGTGATGACGAGATCCTATGCCTTGCGACGGGCGTGGGCAGCACAGATTATAAGGGCAATTTTGAGGCCATGTGGATTGAGGATTTGGTTGCCTGGTTGCGGTACAGACGTTTCACTGAAGACGGGGAGATGGGAGAACGAGTAGAAGTGGGAGGAAAGAAGAGACGTGGCAAGATTCCAGCTGTTGACAGTGTTGACGGGCGGCGTTTGACATTTTCGAGATTGCCGCTCGGCAAAATCGGATTAATTGACCGTCGGCCGAAACGGTGTGCCGTTGACTTCAACATTTTCCGCCCACAAGACTCTGACGTTCACGCTCATTTGTGCGAAACATGGAAGTCACTCACTGATCTCAAGCCCTCTGCTCTGTGAATACCGTCACCAAGTCGAATATGATCAGCCCCAGACTCGTTGGAACTCGGAGCCTCAAAAGTTATACATCTACTAGTACCACTAGTACGATCTGATAATAGTTGGAATGTTCACTCATTTATTTACAGCAAAAAAAGTTTAGGCAATAATTTAGCTGTGCTGAAAGATAGTCAGGGAAACACTGTCAAATTGGAAGACATCTATAGAAATGCTTCGAAACCATAGTCTACGAAAGGCTGTCGTAGACGTTCATAGTAGACATCGGAAATCAAAGACCACCAGAGACCGTCGAAGACCCACATAATCGCCGCTTACACTTCATAGCATTTCAGATTTTCCTGATGTAGCGGCGTCCTCAAACCACTCATAACTCAAGCAAACTCAGATAGCCGCCTCTCATCACCCGAACCGAACCGATCTTATCCGAGCCAGAAGTTTTTGTTCTTTTGTGGTGTCGGACTAGTTCAGTGGGCCTGCTCCAGATGCCGGACGGACATGTCATTTGTTCCGTCAATCTCTCAGCGCAGCTTCAGCAGACTGGGACTGCTACTAATTTTTTTGTACTAAACCTCATGATGTACGGCACCTTCTCGTTTCCATTACCTTTTGCGCTCCCGCTTTTTCTGCAATGAAGCATACAATTTTTTTCCACAGAAGTCTATATAGGATACAGAGGTGACACCGAAAGAGGCTTGGCATACGTGAAGCGTGAGGGATATATAAAAGCATTGTGGTATGAGGTAGGCATATTGGAGGGAACAGTATGTACTGATGATCAGCGAACGCAGTACACGGGAACCGGAGATGGTCGGAGCTGCGTCAATCCTTTCCTGCAGTAATCGTCAGAGGCACCGTCAGCTCACCCCACTTCGTTGACATGAAGTTTAATGGCTCGTCCGACATCCTGAGCCGTCCGGTACCCTCAAACCGCGGATCAAATGGTGACAGTTCCTGCTGCATCCACGCAAGGTCGACATAATTGCGTGTTGCAAACAGCTTGAGGAACCCAGAGCTCGACCGCTCGCCAGGTGACAGCGTGAAGTCGAAAGCGAGATCGCTGCCCATCCCGAGCGTCACCGTTTTCCCGCTTGGAAGCGGTGCGTTGGCCGGCAGATACCAGGGCTACACAGTAGAAATCAGCATAGGGACGATGTTTGCCTGGTGCACGCTACTCGCCTGGATCGTACGCCGCTTCAGATCAAAGTGCCACAAAGACAGGAAGAGGTCGTGAAAGGAAGCGTTGCAGAGTATGAAACCGTACTCGACGCCGGCTTCCGAAGTGAGGTGCACCTCACCATTCTTGATCAGGTTCTCGCTCAGGTTTGCTGGGTGGCGAGCGGGGTATGCACCTTGCAGGCGGTGCATCTCCAATTCGAAGCCCTTGAGGGGCTTCTTCTTGTTAGAGCAGCCGAGGAAGTAGTTGAAGTGAGCTATGCCGTCGATGACTTCGGGGAGGTGGGTGGAGCCACCGTTGAGCGAAAACCGCGACTCTTGCTGGACCTTGGGCCTCGGCAGGGTACGCTGCTCGACAACAATCTCGTCGCCATCGCACCGGACGACGATATGCGCCTCCTCGAGCGAGGACGCTGACGCAAACTTGGCCGAGCGTGTGAGGTGTGTGGGAAAAAGGACGGCCTTGTGCGGGAAGTCGTCGGGGGTGTAGACGAGAACGGAGGGGCTGTTCCATTGGGACACCTTGGCGTGGGCCCAGCGGGGAATTTCAGCAGGATGCCCGTCTTGGCCAACGAGAATCGTGTGGTCGGCCCGCACGAAGTGCGGGACGAAGGTGCCCAAGACATTGTTGTTCAGGTCGTAGACCTCGAACTTCGTCTCACGAAGAACACCCTCCAACGACCCCATCTCCACGCGAAAATCTCGCTTTTGTTTCCTTGGGGAATACGATGGTCCCTGCGGCTTCAGCAAGACCGAGCGTCGACCAGTCACCGGGGAATTCCCACTGAAGATGGGACGATGACTCCTCGCACCGACGCATCGTGGAATCTGTCCGCTTGGTAACTTCTCCATCTCGTTCATAAGCTCCGTATATGTGGTATGCCCAAAGGGGACTTGCTGAAGGAGGGGGAGGACATTTGCGGTAAAGCGACCGCCATACGTCCCGTCGGATTTTTTAAACTCCCCTGCCTTCTGGTCCGCTTGGCACGCCGCCAGCATCACGTAGGGCTTTGCAGCCTCGGACCAGATACGATAAGACACTGCATCGGTTTGATGTTTCCAGAGCTGATTGTCAAGGTCGAGTGGGACGGGACACGAGTCAGATCTAGCGGTGCGATGCACCTCGACGTCCCGGTCCATTCCTCCTGTGGTAGAGGTCAGAAAGGCGTAGCAGAAACGCCGCAATAAACGAACCTGCGGAGCAGCAGTCAAGAAACACCGTCTGAGAAACAGCATTAGCCAACATGATATCAGTCTTGAATACTCTACATACAATATTTGGGCCCTTCTTCGCAGCTATGTCGCAGAGCAGCCGTCTCAAGACGTAATCGGGGATCGCGTGCACGTAGTCCCCCGCAGCATTCGTCGTTCTCTCGTCCACAGGGCATATGACCTCGACTTGGCCTTCTGGCGCAAGGACATGTTTTGGAGCGATAGTGCGACTTCCGTGGCCCGCGAAGAAGACGAGCTTTTCAGCTTCCCCGTGGTCAGGAATATTCGGATTGTCGCGGAGGTGAGACTGAATGGCAGACAGGATGTTGGCTCTGGTACCGCTCTCGTTCTCGAGCAAAAGTATGTTGGAGGGTGGGACCTTGAGGTCGTCCAGGAGGTACCTCTCGAACGCTCTTGCATCGTTGACGGCACCTTGGAGATGGGATATTTTATGATACTACGGCAAACATGAGCTTCAAACCACACAGAAACAGAAAGGGCGAACTTCATTTATACCAATGATGACTGCAAAGAATATGCATTGCGCCTCAGTGGGTGAGGGTGGCTGTGCCTGATGGGTGGCTGTGTTGTAGTTACAGCTTTCCAAACAGCTTGGTGAAATTGGCGGCTTCTCGAGGAGAGGGGACATTCTTCTTGAGGACTTCATAGAAACGTGTCGAGAGCGTTGGGCGACTCAACAATACAAAAAAAATAAAAAAAACGAGCTGGCAAACGCCTCCCCCACTCTGACTTGCCTTAAAAGGAAAAACCCGCCCAGATACACGTCTAGGCACAGGATGAACAAGCCTTCATGTTGCTGCTCTGCCCGAGCGGTTGTGTGTAGTGCATGTTGGTTTTGGACGTCGCCGGAGGTCGAGTGTTCGATTCCCGCTGTCGGCTTTTGATAGATATTCTCCTTTTTGTTCGTTTTTATTTTACTTAACAAAAAATTCACGATATATACCGGTGTCGGCGCCGGATAAATTGGACCCCCTGGTTCCTGTAGAAGGTCCAGGCGCCTCTTCCTGGCACTAAATCAGGATAAACACCGAAAATTGGATTTCAGGCATGGCAAAAAATATATATTTATTCAATACTGTGGTTCTGAGAGCTCATTGAGAGCAAATGTGTTGCCTACCAAAAACATTAAATTTTGTGCTGAATAAAACACCTCCCTCCGAGTCAGTTCCCTAGTACTTAGGATCACTTTCTGACTCCCCAAAATAAATAAATAATAATGCTTTGCTTGGCTTTAAAAAGCCGTGAGCAAAAGGAAACTCTATTGGATAGCAATTATATCAGTTTCCCTCAGCAATGAATGTTTGTGAAGAGTTAAACCTCACAATGGGCAACTCTGACATTTGTTGAACTGACGCGCTGTACACCACGTGATGTAAAATGTCACGTGCATGTCAGAGGTGGGGGGAGGCGAAAGGGCGTTCATTCTACGCTGAGGCTCAGCGGCTAGAGGGGGACTCGGGCGGCTAAGCGGGAGCGCCACGTTGTTCTCATGAGCGCTCAGACAGACTTCGGGCCGAATCATCATTCTCCTTGGGAATACTTAACAATCTCAGTCAGACTCTGTATCATGTTCTGGTATCATAGGTTTTGCCGAGGCTCAGTGGAAGATGAAGTCCACGGACTTTTCGACTGTCTTGCAGACCCGCGTCTCATCGAACTCAGAACCGATTTCCTGGGCACTGGTCTTGCGGCGCGAGACCCTGGACTTCGAGCACTATACGGGTTAATTCCCAATTACGAGTTCTTGCGGGCGGTCATCCCATCGCGCAAAGCAGTCCAAGTATTTGCGAAGTACATTCATCTCGTCCTCTGCGCCTTCCAAGACATTCTTCGGTACTTCCCCTTGGCCTTCAGGACTACCGTATAATCAGCACAATCACTCGTCTTCGAAGCTTTCTTCGTGAGAGATCTATTGCCTTGTTTGCGAGGTAGATTGATTTTCACAGCGAGTGGGCGGTAGATGACTGCAGCATGCAATTAGGACGTGTTGTATATTGGTGCAGTATCTGCTTGTTCCTGATAGGAACTTTCGCAGTAACACATGCTTTCTTCCTTCCTTCCGCACCGCCGAGGCATTGGGACAAAATTTCCGAATTAAGGTAAGATGTCTGTCAAGACGCTGCCAGGACACGCTCCTCGCGACACTCACCTTCCTCAACGCACAACCCCGTCTCTGTGTTACTCTCATATTCTTCGAATCTCTACTTTATAATCGCTTGAATACATCTTATCTCTACCAATCTTTTCCCGAACGGCCTTTGTCGGACGTCCAAACTTCTGCAATGCAGCAAGAATTCCCTCGCACTCGCAACGAATTGGAAATCTGCGAAAACCAAGGTTGTTAATGTCATCCACACTTGCTGTGGAGTAACCGGGGAGATAGTTGATCAAGACTCTTGAGTAGATTACATTGGATGTGTACCCCAGAAAAACCAGTGGTGGTGAATCTCAGAATTTCAGATCGCAATGTCATTAGCTCGTCGATTCTGGCATCCTATCCACCAGTATAAATCAACATGAAAGAGCTAGAAGTTGGGAGGTCCGAGCTGTTGAATCGTGAAAGGCGGTGCACCGCGAACAGTGCGAACAATCGAAAAGCTGTGGAACCACATACTGTGTATAGCCTGGAGCAGTTCCCTCGAAGTCTCTTTCATATCAAACGGGGTACATGTGGGTACTGATACGACGCTTCTGTTAGGAGAGACTAGAAGGCTCTAGTGATGCGCGTTGATGTTATTTTCAGCGCATGCACTTGCTCGCCGCCGAGTTTGTGTTCTCCAGCGGGACTGATGGCCCACCAGTCCGTATGGTCCGTTTTGATACCCACTACAATTGGGGGTCAGACTGTTTCAAAATTAAAAGGAATAAATAAAAAACCTCTAACGCGGCGGGACTATAGTGGTCACGTTACCGTGTAGCGTTTTGATGGCTGGCGAATTACGCGGTGAACGGCCTGTCCTGAAAGCACTATTGATCTTTGAGGAAGTAACTTGAAGCTGAAGAAGGGTCTTGACAAGTCGAACATGAACGCATGGCTGCGAAAAAAAATGGAAAGAAAGAAAAAAGGCGACGAAATAGGGTGCGCTAAAACGATTCCGCCGACTATTGCTGCTACCCCACGGTTGAACTCGCAGAACTAACTTATTACCTTGATTTTAGGATCCTAGTCTTCATGTGATTCCATAGCCAAAATTTGTACCAGTAGTACTGTAGCACTTGTTATTGCAGAATTTCGCTTCGCCTATTGTGAAGTATACGTACCGCCGTTATCTTGCCCGGAAATGCAATTGTGGCCAGGCGCGTGCTTCGGATTGACTGAGAGGACTTGAGATAGAGATTTCTTTGTTTAGTGCGACGGATTTTTTTGCGCGACACTAAAACAGGAAGCCATCATAGCCATGGCCGGCGAAAGCTACACCCGCGAGCGTCGGTGGTGACTGAGATGTTGAGGCGAGTCGGCGGCGCAGGCGTCCCCAATGGGATGGAGGAGCGGTAGGGGCGAGTGGGATTATACGCGTCGGGCGTTGCGCTGATCCGAAGGGCGGAGACGAAGCTGTGAGACTCGAAGACTGGATCCCAGTTTCATTGCCAGTGCACGGGGCCACAAAGCCGCGCGAGGAGATGGGGTGTGGCGCGAGACTTGACTCCAGTGCGGGATATGAAAAGTCAAGTGGCGGAGGCCAGAGGATAGCTGCAAGTTTCAGGAAAGGAGACAGGTGATACATAAACGGTGAAAGACCCCATAGCGTATGGGTTTGACGAAATTTGCTCCCGGATTAATCCAGAGAAAACTTCTCAGTCCGCTGTACCGCTACTTTCTGTGTGGCGCAAGAAAAAAATGCAAACTATTGACCAAACTGTGAGCTTGACCGTTGGTACCCCGGCCGTTGCTAGTTATTATGTCAACGCCACTTGGCTGCGCTGCGACTCGCATGAGAGTGTGTTAAATCGGTGGTAATTTTTTCCCTGGTCCGCGTCGCAGAAAAGAATTTGCCGACCAACATAGGAGTAATTTGCGCAGTGGTAAGTAACCATGTTGGTCGGCAAATTCTTTTCAAGTGGCAAGGTAACCCACTCATTACTCCAGATTCTCCGCCTGGCGCGGAGCGGACAGTCATTCTCAAGGCAGATAATAAAATTCTCAACGTCGGAGAGCACAGAGTGGCTTTTCCGGCGATCTCTGGCAGGCAAAACAAGACGGATGTTGCTCGGGATACTGTAAGGCGCGGGAGCACGAGTCAAAGAATTATTCGGGCTCTTCGCATGGTGTGTGGCATATACGTGTGGTCGTCAGGCGGATTCAGCGCTTCGGAAGGTGTAAGACGCTTCAAAATCCGAGTGAAGGAGAGAGACTCGGGCACCGTGGGTCCCGCAGATAAGAGACGAGAGCAAAAGGCTGAAGATGAGTCGGGGACTCGGCCCGGGAAGCTCGTGGCTGGGTCGTAGGAAAGTTGGCTAAGATCACTTCGCTTGTATGGCTCATATCCTCATCTATCACTCAGCCGGGACTTCAAGCTTCAAGCCTAGGCTAGCTTGCGAGGATGCACACTCTACATTGAATCATTTGTATTTCTTTTCTTGACACTGTCGCTACGGCTCTATAGGCTATAGCGGCGCCCTCAAAACATCCTTCCACCGCTGTGACTCCAGCAAGCTCAGGTAACCTCGCATCGCCCGAACCAAACCGATCTTGTCCGAGTCTGAGAAGTTTTGTTCTTTTGTGGCGCCCGATTAGTTCAGTGGGCCTGCTCCAGATGCCGGACGGACACGCCATTTGTTCCGTCAATCCCTCGGCACAGCTTCAGCAAACTCGGACTGCTACTACAACCAACGGGCTGTGCACTATTGCGGAAGTGCGCGACTGAATTCAGGGATCAAAACCATCCACCACCGTGACCGCCGACAGACAATGGCACCATCTGCCATATTCCGATTATGGCTCGATAACCTTGGCGATCTCAACTCCCTAATATAACTCAATCGAGTCAACACGGCAAGACCAATCTTGAAGTAGAGTTCTTAAGACGCGCGCCAAGTACCCCGGACATGACCAGACTCCCTTATCCTTATCCTTATATCAACGTTACAAATGCAGAGCACATCGACACGAAGCGTCGATGTAAGAGTCTCTTGTGAAGCCTCTTGCTCATCGTCATCCAATCGCAAAGAAGCTGGGACTGTCTTTGCTGTCATCATCGGTATCGATAATGTCTGTCGCTTGTCTTATATGTATGGTTCGAGGCTCATGCTTTCACTGTAGTATTTCAAGAACGACGAACTAAGCCCTATTCGGGGAGCCATAAACGATGCAAGAGCATTCCAAAGGTACATTTTGGACGACCTTGGCGTCCCACCGTCCAACATCGTTACCCTCGAGGATGAAACCGCCACTCGGGTCAACATTCTGTCCACCATTCAATCCCATCTCCGCGACAACCCAAATATCCCGGACCACAGGGACGCCATGCCTGGCCGTAACGATAATGAAGAGGTTACGATGTTCTTGTTCTTCGCGGGGCATGGAACCCGTATCGACGCCCTCGAAGGCGTCATCGCGCCCGATGCTCAAATCGAAGCCATATGTCCGGTGGACGAGAGAACAACGGACGCTGTCGGGCATTACGTGCACGCGATCCCCGACTATGTGTTGCGCCGGCTCCTCTGGGACATTGCTGCGGAGAAAGGCCCGAATATCGTGCGTTGCTGATCCGTACTTGCGTGTGTATATGCTGATGGCACTCACAGACAGTGATACTTGACTGCTGCCATTCGGGTCAGTCTTTCGTCACTGCATTTTTTATCTTTCTGACCCCTACTCATAGGTGGGATGGACCGGGATGTCGGGAAGGCTCGTACTGCTGCATCGGACTCCTCTTCCATCCCACTCGACCTCGACAGTCGTCTTTGGAAGGATGAGAAGGATACCATCCCTTACCTCATGTGGTCCAAATCATCCACGCCGTACGTCGTACTGGCCGCGTGCCGGGCAGACGAGACGGCGCGAGAGCTCAAGTACCAGGACGGACATCGCGGCCGCTTCACCATCACTCTGATCTCCCTTCTGCGGTCGGGCCCCATCGATAGTATCACATATACAGAGCTTATGAGCCAGATACCGAAGTGGCCCGGGCAGAGCCCTCACTGCAGAGGCGCTAGGATCAATCGCCCCGTCTTCGGTAGCCGTGGAAGGTACCCAACGACCGGGCGACGCTCCGTCCTGCTGACGCCGCAAAAACTGGGTACCCTTCCCGGTACCAGCAGCCACCTCAGCTCGGGATTGTTTCGCGTGGATATGGGAACGGTGGACGGCGTTCTCTCGGGCACAGAGTTCGTCGTGTATGACGCGAACAGCACCGGCGTTGTCTTGTGTACCCTCGTCGCACAATCCGTGCAGGCCGACCACGCGATCCTCGCTCGCAAGGCCCATGAACATCCTGTCACCATCCCCCGCTGGTCGCGCGCGGTGGTCTCTGACTGGAACAGCCCTCCCATTCTTGTATACGTCCCCGACGACTTCCCGCACGCGGCCGACCTATTCCGGAAGACACACACCACACGCTCGCCTAAGTTCGTGCGGGTGGGGTCACTCCAGGACGCTCACATCGTCGTGCGGAGCAATGGTGATGAGATCGTCGTGGAACAGTGCACCCGGATGAAGCTTAGAGTCCCGCCGGAAACGAGATTCACGCTCAGGGGCAATCTCGCCCACCTCCCCGAAGTCATTGACGGCATCAGTCACTTCGACTACTTCTTCGGATGCGACCATAACCAGAGGGATGGGCTGGAGGGGGTGAGCCTAGAGATGCACCGCCTGCAAGGCGTATATCCCGCTCGACACCCGGACCTAAACGGCAATGTGGTCAAGAACAGCGAGGTGCAACTCCCGTCGGACGCCGGCGCTGTGTACGGCTTCACGATTCGCAACGACTCCTGCTACGGCGTCTTCCCGCATCTCTTCTACTTCGATTTGAAGACGAAAACGATTCAGGTTAGTAGGCTCACCTGGAGAGCAAAGATCGTTTACTGATTCCTGCTGGTTTCAGTCTTGGTATTCACCGGCAGCATCGCTTCCGAGCGGCGGAATGGTGTCGCTGGGGATGGGCAGCGACCCCGCGTTCGACTTCACGCTCCTGCCTGGCGAATTGTCGAGCCCCGGGTTCTTAAAGCTGTTCGTGATGACCGAGTACATCGACCTTAGACGTATACAGCAGGAGTTGTCACCGTTTGACCCGCACTTCGTGGGCACCGGGCGACTCAGGATGCCGGATGAGTCATTGGACCTCACGGGGACGAGATGGGGTGCGCTAACGGTGCCTGTGAGGATCGCTGGCCTGTGTTCTCCTGCCCCCGATTCGCCCGCCACCGCCGTTACCGTGGATGTACGGCCCCCCCGCTCTCCTACTTCTTCGCGAGTCAGAAGTGCATTCAGCACGTCGTCCTATACATACGCGCTGCAAGATGTTTCTCCGCCTCTGTCCTATATCTTGCCTCTACGCCTCCTTTACCTCATGAACCTTTTCTTGTAATGTCTCCAGACTGCTTCCCTTACGTAGAGAGCTGATCTCTGATATTTTTAATCTTTACTATAACCTTTTATCTGTATCATAGAGTGCTTTGTAGTACGACTCATTGTCTTTGTAGCATACTCAAATATCGTTTTTTAGACGGTCTTGAGGCAAAGCCGGCTCTTCGGGCCGGAGCTGCGCACTTGTGAGCAAACTTGTTCTTCACTTCTGCGAACCCGAGAGTCTCGTGAGTCTCAGCATCGCTGCAAACTACCACCAGCTGAATATTTGTGTAAAGGCAATGCCGTCGAGTTCTCGACCTTGCCCACACTACCTGGCTCTATCTGACACGATAGACGCATCAAAATCGCCGCAAATCCCACCCGCTGTCGTCGAAAGTAACAGGCCACCAACAGACCTCGAAGTTCTGTGCATCCAGAGGGTTATCAATGAGGTGCGAGCCCGAAAAACGCGGTTGGACGCCCGAATTGCGGCTCTCCAGTCCGCACTGAATCAGCTCATCGCGGACCGGGACGCTTTGGAGGAGGAGATTCGGATGCGCCAGGGCACGTTATCTCCGCTTCGGCGGATGCCAACAGAACTCCTTTCCCTTATATTCGGTTTCTTGTCGCGCTTCAAGCTTCGTGAGCGCCAGAACCCAGCTCCGTGGACCGTTAGCCAGGTCTGCTATCGCTGGCGGGAGATTGTCTCGTCTCAGCCGTCGTTTTGGACGCGTATCGATCTCGATCTTGGAAATCTCAACAACAGATCGCTGAAGACTCCAACGCAGACCTCATTCGGGCTCGTAACACAGCTACGATGGTCAGGGAAAGAGCCTCTTGACGTTGTTTTCACAAGTTACCGGCCATATGTCTATACAGACAAGGAATGCGCGCTCTTAAAGATCCTGGCAGGCCACTCTGCTCGGTGGGAAAAGCTCCGGATCTCAGGCTCTCCAGCGGCCTTGTCCTCCTCTCTAGCGCCGATCCGCTGTCGTCTACCTCTTTTGCGGACGTTAAATGTCTCGTCTACTCCTCTCAGGAATGAGCCGTGGCAGTTGCGTACGCTGGACGTTTTCGAGATCGCACCTAATCTACGGCATGCCTCCGTCAATAAAGGCGGATGGGGAGACCCCATGCACGTCATATTGCCCTTTCCCGGGCTAGTGCAATATGCTGCCTATAGCTCCTGGGATGGCCATCTCAGCGTGCTTCGCTCCATGTCGTTCCTTGTGGAATGTGCTCTGAATATAAAGGATATATCTACACCTCCTGCGACCACAATCCCACTACCTCATCTCCTCCGTCTCTCCTTATCCAAGCCCGATTTCTTGGAATGCTTGGATACCCCCAACCTGCAGGATTTATATTGCAGCAGTCGGTCTGACCATCTCTCCTCGCCGTTCTCTCGGCGCCCGTATCGACTACAAAAACTAGTCCTGTCTTTCCCCCGCCTCGATCGCCGATGTCACGAGCATCCTTCGAGCTGTTCCAACTGTCACAGATTTCGGGCTGGAGATTCCAGTGGGATCCATGGATGGTCTTTGCAGTGCCCTCACCCTGCGGAACGTGCTAAGTGATATTGGACCCGCCTTGAGGACGATCGTCATCTCTTTCGCCGCCAGTTCCCGTGGTTTTCCGTCTTACAACGGGGATCTACTTGCAGAAATGGTGAAATCTCGGGCTCTTGCCGGCGCGCGATTACGGTCGATCACCGTGCCCGACGGGGTTCACCTTTGGCGTCTTAAGAATTTGGCGTCCGAATACGAGGGGTTGAACGTGACATTTTCGTTGAGAGATAATGAGCATCTGAAGATGATTCCTAACCACTTACGACTGGACCATCAAGTTGATTACTAGGACTGCAGTAGGTCTCTTCACTGATTTCCTCTTTGTAACCTCGTTCTGAAATCCCCACTCACTACCTTGAAGTTCAGGCTCACAAGGAGCCCATCGGTCCTAGTCGCACTCAGTGCAGAGTCCGAGCTACTTTAGGCTCTGTTCATAACCTTGGATTCTAAGTGTTCGCACCTCCCTTCCCTGCTACCTAACGTGAACGATTTTGTGACTTTTATTCCTGTTCTCTTCGAAATCACCATTTTGGGACGAGAGCGTAGCGGCAACTGTCCGAGTTCCGCGGATCCTTATGGGAGATGATGTCATCGTATTTTTGCCGTGGGCGAGGCAATTCAAAAATCCAAACGTCGCACCAACAGTAAGTAATCACTGGTCAGCCCTGGGCAAGGATCCTGAACTTGCTACTCGTCGTGAAGGCTGATATCAAAGGAATTCGAAGAAACGACCTTTGATTTGCTCCGGTTTTCGGTGCCTGTTTCTTCCCGTTTCCTCAGTTGAAGATCCGATTGAACCTGGCGGCCCAGGCCTATCAATTCGTGAAAGATATCATTCTCTTTAAGACAGGTAAACCGCATGCGCCCGTCGTTTCAAAATCTGCTGATCACAAGTCTAGGAATTCTGAATTCTAGGCAGCGGGTTAAGCGATTTGGGAGCACACGGGAACGAAGTCGGAGCGACGAACCGGGGCTGGGCTCGGACGCACCGATGGGCCGCAACGATTATTCTGCGATTCGGACGCCTGATTTGTTGGGCGCGGGGAAAGAACATTCTTGACAGTGATGGTAAGGGTACACACGACCGTCAGCGGCTGCGCGCGAAGAATTTGAAGAGACTGTATCATCATTCCTCAGGCACGCCGAGCTAGGCCAGCTGACACGAAATATAAAATGGAGCTACCAGCTATAATAATGCCCGCGCTCAGAATTTCGCGCGGGATGCCAGGGGGGAAACGCGGCCTAGATATCGTATTCAGAGAAGATGTCAGAGAAGAGATGAAGGGCGCACATGAGCGACAGAGAAGACTGTAACTTCGCAGCCGGCGGGAGCAGGGCTTAGCAAAGGGAGATTGTGTGGCAGGTGATCACCCGGCGGCCGGGCCGGTTCAGGAATTGCATATGATAGGGGCCCCGCACGCGCGCCTCTTTAAACCCTTCCCTCTTTCATCCCGCCCAACTAACACCATGTCGAAACCTGGAGAATTCGTCGGCTCTCTTGACTGTGGTACCACGTCAGTACATACCTTTTAAACACCGCGCTCCCAATCTGACGTTATCCCAGCTCTGTCCGCTTCATCATCTTCGACAAGCACGCCGACATTATCGCCGAGCACCAGCTCGAGTTTCCCCAATACTACCCACATCCCGGGTGAGTCCCTACATTAGCCCACAGGACCCCGCGCTCACAGCGAGGTTGCCTAGCTGGCACGACCACGATGCGACTGAGATCCAGGTGCACGCAGAGCAGTGCATCGAGGCGGCCGTGAAGGACATGGTCGCTGCTGGCTGGGCAGCAGACAGCATCAAGGTCATCGGTGCGTCTTGCCACTGCGTCATCCCTCCCCCCGCATCTGATGCATCATCTTTCGAAGGTATCACCAACCAGCGCGAGACCGCCGTCGCATGGAGCCGTAAAACGGGCAAGCCATTGTGTAAGGCCATCGTCTGGACCGACTCGCGCACTAAAAACGTCGTCGCCCACTTTGAGGCTAAGCTCGTCGAGACGGGCATCGAGGTCACACCTGGCGAATGGAAGAAGGGCAAAGACGGCGTCGAGGCGCTGCGTAATATGTGAGTTATGGCGGGGACCTTGCTCCACTGTACGCACCCTAATCTCGACCGAACTAGCACCGGGCTCCCGCTTTCCACGTACTTCTCCGCGATTAAGCTCCGATGGATGATCGACCACTATCCCGAGGTCGCCGCAGCGCACGAAGCCGACGATCTCGCCTTTGGCACTGTCGAGTCATGGGTGCTCTTCAATCTCCTGGGCGGCGCCGCGACGGGCATCCATCTGAGCGATCTCACTAATGCCTCGCGCACGCTCCTTCTCAATACCACCACGTTGAAATGGGAGCCGTCGCTGCTCGCCTTCTTCGGCTTCCGTCCCTCGATTCTCCCGAAACTCGTATCGACGTCCGAGGTCTACGGCAAGATTGCCGCAGGCGCGCTCAAAGGTGTCCCCGTTGCTGGGCTCGTTGGTGACCAGCAGGGTGCGCTTGTCGGCAACAAGTGCTTAAAGCAGGGCGAGGCCAAGTGCACGTATGGCACAGGCGCGTTCCTCCTCTTCTGCACGGGCGGCGAGATCGTGAAGAGCAGCCATGGTTTGCTGAGCACTGTAGGCTACTTCGTCCCCCGGGGTGAATCCATTTGCTGACGATGGTCGACCATCCAGATCGCGTACCAGGCCGGACCCAATGCGAAGCCCGTGTACGCTCTCGAAGGCTCGATCGCAGTGGCGGGCAGCGCGATCAAGTGGCTGCGCGACTCGATGGCGATCATCTCCTCCGCGGCGGACGTAAACGACCTCGCAGCAAAGGAACCGACATCGGGCGGACTCTACTTCGTCACCGCCTTCTCGGGGGCTGCTCGCGCCGTACTGGGACCCTGGAGCCGCGGGCATGCTCATCGGCATCTCGCAGTACACGAACCCGTCGCACATCGCGCGCGCGACGCTCGAGGCGAACGCGTACCAGACACGCGCCATCATCGAGAGCATGCTGCTCGACTCCGGCGCGCCCCTCAAGCACCTCAAGGTCGACGGCGGGATGACCAACGGCGACCTTGCGATGCAGGTCCTGGCGGATGTGGGCGGATTCACGGTTATTCGGCCGGAGATGAGGGAGTCGACGGCGCTGGGGAGTGCGTTGCTGGCGGGGGAGCGCGATTAATCTGTTTGGGTGGGACTTGACGAAGCCTGAGACGCTGGCGGAGGTGAACACGAAGGGCAGCCGGGAGTTTGTGCCGGAGATGGAGGAGGGGACGAGGAAGACGGGGTGGGAGGGATGGCAGCGCGCTGTTGAGCGCTCGAGGGGCTGGGAGGAGGGTGTGGATGAGTAAATTGCAAGTTTGCAGGAGAAAAAGCGCGCGGTGGAGTGGTCCGAGAAGAATTATAGGATATATATTCTTGTATCTCTATGTAACTGTAACGATGCCATGCTTTGGTGACCCCAAAAGGCCGTTGTTACGTCGGAACAATTTCGCCAGGAAAGTTTGTAGAAAAAGCAGGTGTCCCCGAAGAACCAGGATATTTGAACACATCAGCGTGCGTTCACTAGGGGTTCTTCTTGAAGAACGACGAAGATGAATACCTACAGGACGTACAGGATGACCCGTCGAGAAATTAGTCGCCGATTCTGCAAAATTCAACTGCAAGATTCCACCAGACGCAATTTCGCAGGTCACTGTCATCGGCAGTGAGTTGGTTGAAGCGCTTGAACGCAGCGCGAACCATTAGAAAGAAATAAAAAGTTGAGAGAAGTTGAGTGAGCTGCGAGCAAAAAAGGAAATGTTTGGTTAGATCAAAAAACCAAACGCGCCTCTTGCTCGCAACCAACTTTGAACTCGCAACTTCGACTTTCACTGAACAAAAAGGACCAGGAAAAATTCACACAATACTTGCTTTGGTCTTTCGACTGTACGCAAGCTATCTTGGTCAATCAACCAAAACAGCCCATTTCCAACACAGGATACGCGTCTGCCACTTCCATTTTCCTTCCGTTGTCATCCAGCTGCATTGGCCGTTCATTCTTAAAACGTCAGTCCCAGTGAAAACTGCCCAAACCGATTTGCATTTATGTTTTTCTTAGGCAATGTCTAGGCCCCAGGGACCGACATCGCAAACTTGCCCGCGCTGCCTGGCCCCGGGCCGATTTGACACGATAGACGCCAAACCGTCGTGCATCCCGATTGACATTCTGAAAACCAATCGACCGCCCACGGACATCGAAATTCTCTGTATCCGGAGTACTATCGACGAAACGCGAGCTCGAAAAGCGGAATTGGAAGCTCGCATTGTGACTCTCCAGTCAATCCTGAATAAGCTCCTGGCGGACCATAAAAATATAAGGGAGGAAATTTGGATCCACGAGGGCACATTATCTCCCCTTCGACGGATGCCAACGGAACTCCTTTCACTCATATTCGTTTTCGCGTTTCGCCCCGCCCGCGACGCACGCCAGAATTCAACTCCGTGGACCGCTAGCCAGGTCTGCCACCGCTGGCGGGCGATTATCCTGTCCCAGCCCTCATTTTGGGCATCTATCGACCTTGACTTTAGGCGGATGCGAGGTTCCCACACAAAAACGACATTCGGACTCGAAACTCAGCTCAAACGATCAGGAAACATCCCTCTCGACATCGATTTTGGTTGTCGTTGGGAACGCGAGAGCTCAGAGCAGGAATTGGACCTGTTAAAGGTTCTTGTCCAACATTGCGCTCGATGGGAAAAAATCCGAATTCAGGGTCCGCTATCATTATCATCCGATTTGGCTTCCATTCGAGGCAATCTCCCTCTCTTACGCAAGTTGCAAGTCTTGTTGGAGCCACCCCCCCGACATGAAGCACACTCGTTGGATGTTTTCGAGTTGGCTCCTAGCCTACGAGAGGCATCTGTGAATATGGTTGACTATTGGCAAGCAGTGGTTGATGTGAGGCTACCTTTTTCCGGCCTTCTGCAATATGCAGGACGGAATACATGGGATGGTCATCTTAGTGTCCTTCATTCTGCTTCCAACCTTGTTGAATGTGCGTTGGATATCGAGGAGGATGATAGATTCACCATTTCGACCACGATGGTTGCGTTACCACACCTCCTTCGCCTCTCCTTGTCGAATTCAAAACTACTGGACTGTTTGGATGTTCCTCAACTCGAGGAGTTGTATTGTTCCAGCCACTCGAATCACTTATCATCTTTATTTCGCCGGCAGCCTCCACAGCAACTGCGCAAACTCGTCTTGTTTTTTCCCGCATCGGTCATCGATATAGCCGGCACACTTCGCTCTGTTCCGACGATCACAGAGATGGGCGTTTCCGTTCGCGCCGAAGCTTTCGATGAACTCTTCGCCCAGCTCCTACTACGAAACAAGCCCACGGACATCGGTCTCCCTCTGAGATCGATGGTCATCTGCTGTGGTGCTACCCGCATTGCCCAGTCTTTCCTTCGGTATGACGAGGACATGCTCGTGAATATGATGACATCTCGGTGGCGAAGTGGACGATTGCGCTCAATTACTATACCCGACACCGATTTCTGGTTGGAGGGCAATGAACGATTGAAGGTTCTGGAAAGCGAAGGATTCGCAATCACATTCACTTCTAAAATCCGATGCCAGTCTCATATTGAGATGGTTCCTCACCAGCTGCGATTCAAAAATCACCAGTTGTAGTCCAATCCTACTTTCATTCAAATTGTGTGTTATCCCCAAGGCCCAAGGTAAACATCCGTCTTTTCAGAGAAAACCCCCAGTACTCAAGCTCATCGGCAGATCCGCGTCCGCCGTTCCCCACGCGCTGTTCTTGCTAGAGCCCATGACGAATTCCAATGTCCCGCCGTTCGTAAATAATGAATGTGATATCCAATTCTTGGTA
This sequence comes from Mycena venus, assembly GCA_014462655.1. Classification (NCBI taxonomy): domain Eukaryota; kingdom Fungi; phylum Basidiomycota; class Agaricomycetes; order Agaricales; family Mycenaceae; genus Glaucomycena; species Glaucomycena venus. Next base: position 3,377,524 of record JACAZI010000007.1, on the reverse strand, counting down.
TACTCTGCGCCGTTGAGAGTCGCTGACTGGATGTACTTGTTTGTATCGCTGAGGCCGGACGCAATGATGGTCGCGACAGCGCCGTTGACTTCGTTGCGGATGGTGATATTTGGGAAGTATGGGCGATTGAGCAAGTATGTGTCTTGTCCAGCAACCGGGAAAAATCCTACGTGAACCATATTCAGTGGAAAAAGTCAAGCGGAAGGACTGCGCGTACCGAGATGGCTCCAGACGACATATGCGCCCATGGCGCCAGAATCATCATTTCCAGGCAGACCGTTTAGGCTTGGGTCCAGTGAGGAGGTTTTCGCAATTCAGAAAGAGGAGACTCACGAAGTGTTGTAGAACTGCGTGAGAATGGCATCAACCCGGTCGACAGTTTTCGCTGGCTGACCGACATAGTTGTACAGGTATGTAGGGACTAAGAACAGGTGTTCAGTAAACAATGCTGGAACACTTGATTCGGGACTTACGGAAACCAGGCTCATCGCCGATGTCCTACATGAGGATTGTTAGATGTGTTCACGCCAGGAAAGTTCATTTTCAACTTACATGGAAACCCGCCGAGAAGAAAGTGTCCAAGCGGGAGCTAGAAATTTTTTCTATCAGAAACGGAACCGCAATTTTTTATCCCATTCGGTACTGACCTGAATGTCTCCGGGCCACCGATGGCTTGGACAAGCTTCGCCATATCCTGGGGAACGTACCAGCTGTATTCCCAAGAAGACGCCTCATAGAACTCTCCACCCTCAGGGTTCTGCATAAAGGTTCCTCAAGCGAATGAAATAAATAGTGACGCAAATACAAACCAGGAAACAGTCGTTATGCCCAAAGACAGGGCTGCAATGATCTGGCCGGAAAATGTTGTTCAGGTCCCACCGAGGATCGAAGTACCACGACCCGTTCGCATTTCGCGGCTGGATGAATCCCTTGAAGCCGGTGTTCGTGGCGTTGGGGTTCCAGATGTTGAACCAGTCGCCCGATTTGTTGAAGTAATGCGCAGCATCGTCGGTTTTACCGAGACCTTTGGCGACGAGCCCGATACCGAAATCGTTGTACGCGTATTCAAGAAGGCGGGAAGCGCTCCTACAGATATCATTTGAGGATTATGTTCAAGCCAAAGAAGAATGAGACCGAGAGCACCTGGTGTTAGGTCCCTCGTTCGGTGGGTTGTCGGATGTATCGCCCACCGGCACGAAACCGAGTTTTTCTCTCGAAGGAATTCCGCCTCTGCCTTGAACCGAGAAGTCGCCCTCGACAGTCGCGTCCTTGACCAAAGCCTCATATCCAGTCTCCCAGTCGATGTTTGCCGTGATCCCCTTGACGAAGGAATCCGAAAGCAGGCTGTCGGCGTTGGAACCGCCCTGCGTAAAGCCTTTGTCCAAGGACATCCGGCAGTCGGGAAGCCAGCCAGTGTTGCGGTAAATGTCGATGAGCGCGCGAATGACTTCTGCCTGTGTAGTTGGAGCCGTGATCGCGTAAAGAGGATGAACGACGCGGAAGGAGTCCCTACGGGGTATCAGACGTACTGCTAAGCTTCAAGTAAAAATCAGCGATACCAGATGCAATAGAAGCTGTCATAATACGGCTCGGTAGAGGTCCAGAGTGGGTTGTCCCCGGTAATGTTCGTGGGAGAGATGTAGGTCCGATAGAGCGACGACCAGAATAGTTCCTGGGTATCGGCGCTTACGCCGGTAGCGTCAACCTGAACAGTTCCGAGAACATCATTCCATTTTGCCCTGCGCGGAATGAATAATTGAGCGATTATTTCGTCAGGCATACGTACCTTGCGGCAGCATGAATAGCATCGAATGCGGAGATATCCGGAATCTCCTCCTCGGCGTATGCGCACGCCTTCGCAGTGCTCGTCCACGAAATACCCATTCTCACGCTCAGAGTTGTCGCCGACCCTGGAGAGAAACCGAAAAGAACCCCAGCCGGGTTATTGTTTTGAATCTCTCGATCGAAAGTCGCAGTAGGACGGAGATTGGTGTATTTTAAGCTGCCTGAGGTCTGGTAGTATTTGGCCTGCACGAAGGTGGGGGGCGTCGAAACAGAAGTAGACCTGGTACGTGCCTTCACCGAACGAAGGAACGAACCGACCGCTCCCAGTTACACGCGTCCCGTGGGTGGTTGGGTTCGGGGACACAGTGACTCTTCCGTCGCCTTGATAGCTACCAGATAAATCTGCAAGGGGGGCTCGAACTCTGTCGCAGCAACACCGTGAAGTGGAGAACGCACCGCTGGTTGCGTCGAGCAAGAAGAGCAGCTGGTTCGTGCCACTTGGGTACGTGAACCGATGCAGCGCGGTGTGTTGAGTGACTGTAACCTCTGCCTTGACACCGTTGTTCAGCGGGATACTGACTAAAATAACTTAGAACCCCCGCGTAAATTTAGAAAGGCAAACATACAGTAGCCTGGCGATGCGGTAGGATCCCCATGACCGATTGCTCTCAGATCGTGATCGACTGTGCATTTGGTCAAGTCATTGTTGGCACATTCTGTGCTGGTGAATGGCAGGAACGGGAAATTTCCCAGGGACGCCCCGCCCCCAGTACCATCATCGTGTCTAGCTTGCCACTCAGCGGCAGAACGGCGCGAATGAAACACGACTCACAGTTGAGAGATACCGGTAATATTCGTCCCGTCGCTCACATATCCCGCCTGGTTGTCCCCAGAAAGACTATCCGCACCAGCTTTAACGGATCCCCAAGGCAAAGTGGCTCCTGAGAAGACGTGGCCGCCATTGCTAGTACCAATGAATGCGTTGACAAACTGCGCCAAGTCTGGTGTAGCTGCTGAGACGACAGCCGCCGCCGAGAGGACGACACCCAAGGCTTTCATCTTGGAATGAGGAGGAAGAAGGGATGAGTAACGGCCATTTATACCACCACGTACAGGAAAAAGATCAGGCGATCTTAGGGATGGCACGGTAGTTGTACCCGCGCGAAACCCATTCGGCCATGGCGGCAAGGCGGGACCATGCTCAGGGGCGTGTCTCGTGGCCGGTTCGCCGCGACGGGGTCCACATGCTTGATGCCCATGAGACTTAACTGGCTTCGACGTCGCTATATTTTGGGCAAACCACGAAGCTCAGAACTGAAAGAAGTTTGAAGAAGGGCAAAAGAAGGGTGTCAAGGACTGCCCGGTCGCTATAGTGGCCATCTTTACCCAGTCCTTTTTCTGTCTTCTGCGCGTCGGTGGAATATCGGTATGCGTCTCACTAACAACGTGAATTGTTCAAGCGAGCCATCAAAAGAACAGGGCCTCGGTATCGGGCGGCTGTCTTGACGGGAATGGATAGTTAGCAAGAAAAACGTTCGGAAGCCTCACATGATGGCCTGAGTCCGCTTCAGATAGATTTGCTCATCATCAACCGCGCTGAAAATTCAAGTTGAAGCAGGTTGAGCAAGCTGAACGAAAAATGAGCTCCGAGTCGGTGATTTCATGAAGGATGCCGTCGTCAACGACTTATGAACACTGTGACAGGATAAGAAAGTGGCATTATGACATCCGTCTCCGATCGAAAGGTACGGTGATCTCCGGTCATCGTTGATGTCGTTTGAGCCAACCGACGACCGTGACGGTCGAACTCGTCGGACTCCGCACCTAGAGATTGAGTTCAGTACTACCCAGGCCAGTTCTTTTCTTCTGAACTTACCGGAAACCCCCTTCTTTGCCAGGCTTGAAACTTTCACCGCAGGGCAAAATTGTACCCGAGTTCACCCAAGGCATAGCCTAGACGGTCTATAAACAGACACTACGACAATTGTCTCGCACCTCGTATGGTGTAGAACTTCCACCCAATTTCCACCAACTGCCAGCCAACTGCCACTGCGGCTTATCGTTTGATAAGCCACGGGCTTCGCCGTCTGCGTCAAGGTTCTCTGAGAGATTTTGCACATAGAACAGTCCTCAACCTAACTTGAAACAGTTTGTTGATGAGACCGCATCTAACCATTTCAAAGTCCAAAAATTTTCTGCACTGTGGACGTTTTCAGATTTGAAATTCGGAGTTCTATCAGTTTAATGGCCACCCACTGGAATCCCCGGGGACCAGGGGTTTTGACTCGACGATAGCCACGTCAGAAGTTCATGGAGGTTGTTCTGATTTTTTTTAAATTCGGAAAAGCGTCTGGGTATTATGAGCACGAGGAAAAACTGTGAGATCAGAAGGGGATCGCAAGCCAGGATTCTTCCTCCCAAATTCGAACCGCTCGACAATGCAATCAGATATATATGCATATTCTAAAACTCAGGTATCGCTATTCGGCAATGCGAGAACGAAAGTCCGCCGCTGTCCCGCAGCGCGGGCATCTGCTCTCCCATGCAGCGCACAAAATCTTGATACACCTTCTCGTACAGCTCTCGCCTCGCCTCTGAGAAATCGGCTGACTCGAATTCGTTGAAGCGTAAGCGACAATGAACAGCACCCAGAGGTCCCATATCGAACGGCCGACTGTGTGCCCACGGGATTTCACTACCCCTCTCCACGTCGTCCCAATAGGGTATGCTCAGATGTAAAATGACCTTTTCCAACGACGGCATCGTGTTTGGGATCTGGGTGAGCAGCAGGACAAACTCGTCGGGGAGGCAGTACGGCCCTGGGCCAGCCGATGACTCGAGTTCTAAAACGCGTAGCGCGCGCAGGTACGGAAAGGGGACAGCACTGAGTGGACCTGAGGAAAGTCTTTCTTTAGCATGATGACCATCGGATGGTTACAGCATGTTGAAAACATACGGACGAAGACAAAGCGGAGATGGTTGAGCGTGGCCGCGGTGCCCTGCAGGATCTGGCGGATATTGGCCCATTGCCACTGCGCGGGATATATAATCGACAGATGCCGCATGGGAAGTGCGCCGGGTGTCGCCAGAAAAGTGGCCATGGATTCCGAGATGTCATAGAGGGAAACTGCTACAGAGGCCAATGCCATGGGCGAACTCTCCACTTTAGTGTCCTCGATCTCCACGGAAAAAAGCGTCAGCTCAGACACGGATGCCAGGGAGGCAATTAGAGTCGTTGGTATGCTCAGATAGGATAACTGGAGCTCGCTGAGCGAGGGCAGCAAGATGATAGTCTGTATGGCGTCTTTCAACGCCTTTGGGAGATCGGTCCACCGTTTGCCAGAAGGCGCGCTTACGAGAAGCTGCCTCACACGTGTGAAGTTCGGGAGGAAAGTCTGGAGTGGCGGATAGTAGTCATCTACCGTACGGGCGGGGAGGTACTGTATCGGTGGACCGACGTCTCCCTGAAGTAGCGGAATGTCTACCCAAAGGCGCTGGACATACGACGCGATGTGTGGGGAGGATGCGAAAAGACGTTGAGCCTGCTGAGGGGATATGGGCCTGTATTCGCCACTGCTGCTGGACGACGGTCTGTTGACTCCGAGTTGTATATGTAACGACCGAAATATTCGCGCCTGACTGGGGCGGACGAAAGACCGGGTTACAAGGCAGAAGACGTGCACTGATGAGTGGTCAAGCTCATCGACAATAGCATCCACGATCTCTCGTGGGAGGTCCATGAGCGATGACAGTCAAGAGCAAAAAGATATGGGCGCTCGGCTGAGCCGCTGATCACAAAAAGGCCGCAGTTTGATTGGCGGAATCGCGGATAAATTTAGGAAAGTTGGGAATGAGGCCAATTTACTGTTCTCGAGCTCGTTGGTAACGCCGTGTCGTCGAAATAAATGCCTGAAGTTCAGAATGCAAGGCAGTTTCCGAATACAACCACAATGCATGATTATCAATTACTCTTTGCAGTGATGAGCAGGCCGCGCGGCAGCGGCTACTTCACTGCGCGCCCACTGGGTAGTGCTCTTCCTTCTCCTTCTCATCTACGGCGAGTCTTATGGCTGCTAACTACATGAACATCACACACAGGAGATCGCGGAAGAAATTGTCGATGAAATTGAAGACACTACGTCTTTACAGGCCTTTTGCCTTGCTTTCGTCCACGCCAGTCAGGCACCGATAACATATGTAGACGTGTGCGTTGTACTAGTAGTTGATGTCAAGCCTAGATTCCTGATGGGGATACCGAACAGGCTGTCCTTCACGTTCACAAGTCGCGCGCCCGCTGTCGCTGTTCCCCCTCCTCGCGGCTTTGAATCACCCTGAAACCTTTCAGGATCGTTCTTTTCTACTCGATAACTTTGAGTGAGTTATCCAGCCGAAGAGCACGTACCTCAGATTCTGATACTTACCCCTAAAGTCGCCCAGACTCCCCGGAATGGTACAGAACGACGATACCAGTGGTATTCTGACCGGAGAGACTAGTGGGGTTGCTCAAAACTTACCACGAGAGATCCTGGACCTCTTCGTTGGCGAATTCCAGCGAAAAGACCGCGTCGAAAGGCGCACCATCGGCCAATTCGGTCTCGTCTGCCAAAACTGGCTCCCATCCAGCCGCTACCATCTCTTCGGCGACGTCGACCTCAACGAGCACACCCTCAAACCTTTCCTCAGTGCAGCGGACAACTCCCTCTTCCGCATTCCAAGCTTCATCCAGTCCCTTGGTCTGTCGTTCGCTGACCGAGAAGACAGAGACAAAGAAACAATGGGCTTGGGAGAAATCCTATGTAGGCTCGGAGCGTTGCCGCTGGTGAAGACCCTACGTCTTACCATGAAAGACGACGTCCTCGTCCGGAACTACACCCTCCTCGGGACCACCTTCCCCAACACGTCCTCCCTTGTCCTTCGGAACGTGCCGCTCGCGTTGGGGACCATCTTCCAGACCATATCGGCCTTTCCTTCGGTGGAACGCGTTGCGCTCGATTGGGTTGAGCTGGAGTCACCGCATGACGCGCTCCTCTCCTCGTACCAGTTTCCTCCCAAATGGAGTGTACTCAGTCTGGATCTTCTCCATGACCACTCCGAACGCCACCTTTTCACGGCCTTCCTCTCCCTCAACCCTGTTCCTGCTCTCTCTTCGCTCTCACTCCGAGACCTGGATATAGTAGAGAACTCCCCGATAGGAAGATATCTATCCCACATCGGGAACGCACTGCACCACCTCCGACTTGAGTCGGAGGTTTCGACGCGTTACAGTCTGTTTTCCTTCCTCTCTCTCTCTTGGATAAACTCGTTCATTCATTCGCGCACAGGAAACCCACACCCCACCGGCCTTCGTTTCTGCACGGGGCTCCGCCGGCTCGATCTAGCCCTCCACGAGTCCTCCGACCTCGCAGCCACAACTCTCTCTTTTCTCTCTTACCTCCCGGTCCAGTCCCGCCCCACCCTGACCCACATAAACGTTTTCGATCCCAGCAGCAACAGGAAACACCGGTCCACTAACTGGCGCCGGCTCGACAACAAGCTCGCTGAGGAGCAGTTCGTGAATAGCGTGAAGGTGTTTAGCGTCGAGTCCAAGTCACCGGCGTTGCTTGAGGGGCTGGCAGAGAGCATGATTTTGGCGCAGCAGCGCAGGATTTTGAGGGTTGTTGAAGCACGATAATCGTGGCACTTTCGGCCCATGTAGTTTCACAGCAATCTTTTTGGGGATACACATTACAGTCTTCTCTGACCGCTGTAGCCTTACTGTATCACCTGTATCATAGCTACTAGCCTGCGGATATTCTTGTCGTTAAGTCGAAGTCGCCGGCGCTGCTAGATGGGCTGGTGGAGAGCATGCTTTTGGCGGAGCACGGGATCTCGCCAGTGCGAGTAGTCGATACATAAACGATTTATCAGAGAAAACTTTATTTACTATAAGGATTCTCTAGTTACTATCCTTCGATCCGCAAGTGAGTCTCAGTTATTGGAACGTCTGCACTCTGCAGCAAAGACAATCCGGCCGAGTTAATCCACCCTCGGACCCAAAAATGGCATGGACTTGGACTTTACAAATAAAGATTCGGAAGAGCCCTTGCATGCTGAGGGTTTTATACGCAGACTGTCAAAATTAGAACACCAGTATGTACTCATCGCAATACGCAATCCTATTATACATATGGAACAACACCAAGGCGTGAATCGTCGCAGGTAACAAAAAGATGGAATGCTAATTGAAAGTGCAAGGGGTGTGCACGAAGATATAGGGTCGTTGCAGGGATGAGTAGGGTATTACGGGAGTTGCGAATTACGAGGGAAGGGGTTGTACGCCGGCGGAGGGGTTGAGTACCGGTCGTACCCGAGAAGGTGTGAGTTGCGCGCCGGGTCGGACAGCAGCGCCAAACTACGCTTCTCAGACTTCGCCGTGACGGGTGAGTTGCGCGCTGGGGATGGCGAGGAGCGGTCGTGCGCTGCGATGTGCGAGTTGCGCGGGTCAGAGAGTGCGTTGCGCTGCTCGGGCTCCACCATGGGCGAGGGCAAGCGCACATCGTACTCTACTGGCGCGGAGGAGCTCGACGCCGTTGGGTGCGAGTCCGGCGTAGGCTCGTCCGGCCAGTATGACGAATTGGACCCGAACGAATGACCATCGTCCGTGGTCAAGTATGCCAGCACCGAATGCCAATCGTCCGCGCGCGGGACCGAGTACCGGATGGTTGGCGGGGGCGAGATCGACGCCCCGGCCCTAATGTCCAGTATGCGTGAGGGAACCGCCAGCCTCGGTGGGGCAGCTTCGGAATTCGTCATGTCGAATCGGTTCCATGCATCGCTGTCTCCGCCTGCACCGGAGAACCGCTCGTACATGTAAGGAACAATGTCCATTTGTGCATCCTTCTTGGCGCGCGCGCGGCGGCGCTTGTACACGATGCCTGCGACGAGAAGGAGGAAGAAGACGACCAAAGGGATAAAGATATTTGCCACGAGCGCGTGTCTGGAGGAGCCCGAGGGGACGGGGGCTATGCTCTCCGAGGGCGAGGAAGCCGCAGCTTCAAATGATGTTGTCGATAAGACCTTCACCGGTTCCGCCGTTGTCGATAAGTCGGTTAGGGGTGTAGGCACGGTAGTGGCCACTGTTATAGAGGAAGCGGCGGAAACACTCTCATCCGAAGACGAGGTGTGGCTCGTGTCAGCCTTCTGCGAAGACGTGGTCGTTGTCGTCTGCGCCGTTTTTGACGGGGTAGTCGCAGACGTGGTCGGTTTCTGCTCGTCGCTACAAACTAAGAGTTAGCACTCATCCCGACCAAGTGAATTAAACGTACATAGTTGGTTCCAGCGACGTGCGCGACGTTGTCGTTCGCACATGCGTACTGACTGAACTGGTGAGCGTGGTTATAGCGTCGCCCTCATCGTCGTCATCGCCAGTGTATACGGTAATCGGAAGACCGAAGAGGGTGAAGGTATAATCCGGTGTCGGTGAGGCACATGAGGAAGGGATTTGGATGAGCAGGAAGACCAGGGGTAGTCGGAAAAGGAGTGGAAGGCGGGCATAGCCCATGTCGACTAGTCAGTCCCTGCACCGGGTCTCGAGACCTCCGGGCAATAAAAACGATTGCAGACTACTTGCACGACCAAAAGAAAGACAGAAATGAAAGACACGACGCCCAGCAAGGCAGGATATGGGGCCAGATCCAGAACTTGAAGAAGGCGCGCAATATAGATATAGCATATGGTTTTCTGAACGGCCTCTCCCAGAGCATGCTTCAGAGCACATATTCCTGAATCTTGAGTCTGCGAGGCTCACACCGAGAATAGCAAGTCGTCCAGTGCGGAAATGATCTCCACCAGACCGAGCACATGTGGGATGACGTTTCGTGGGTATAGGCATGCTGAATCCCCTAGCTTGCGTGTGATGCTGTGCGAAGGTCGGTTGTTGCCAGTGCCCAAATGAATGCGAAGGAACCAGCTTCGGTGCGAATCGGACCAGCGGTCCAGATCATGGCAGAGAGCAAGAGAAAATCCCCAAAATGGTAACTCTCAGGCGCCGACGCTCAATATCCATAAAGGGAACAAGTCAGATTCAGAAACACAGTTACATTCGATTCATTGCGGTGACTACTCTAGTAAGTACTTCTAGTAAAACATGTGCAGACAGAAGATCTTGGAACGATAATAAAAATATGAAAGCAAAATTGCCAAAGTGCAGAGATAGATGGAGGTGGAGATGGAGATGGATGTGGATGTGCAACGCAGTAATATCGTACAGCCAGCCAACAACACGCGCGACGTCGGCCTGACACCTCAGGCTATGCCCACTTGCCGAGGAGCGCCATCACTCCACAGCCCAGCAGCATCGTCCCGAGGGCGTATACGAGCTTGCCGTTCGAGCTGTTCATCATCTCCTTGTTGAACAGGAACTCGTGCGCAAGGAGCTGCGGTGGGGGTCAAATTAATATTCGAGCCAAGATATATGAGCAGGGAAGGGACGGACCTCGACAAGCCCTGTGTAGATCAGGATGCCCGCACTCAGGGAGTCGAGCACGCCGCTGACGATGGACGCAGTCGCGCTGCCGGGGTTGTACGAGCTGCGTAGGCCCAACCCGACAGCGATGCCCACTGGTGTGCTCAGCCCGTATATTACCGCGGCGAGCACGGGTACGTAATTGTATCGCGGTGGAAGCTTTATAAAGGCTAGCCGTGAGCCCAGGCCGAGGCCCTCGAATGTTTCTGCGCAGAAGTCAGTCAACGAGTGTTTCACGGCTGCAATAGGAAGGACATACGGTGGAAAACGATGACAACGAAGAGGATTTTGAAGCCCTCGTCGACAGCGAGTGTCAGTCCTATTAGGACACTGGGTGGCGGGTCAGTCCGGGACGACGAAAACAGCGAGATGTTTCACCTGTGTAATAAGACACCGAATTCCAGAATCGCAATCCCGACTATCTGTGCGCTGGCAGAGTCATCCAGGTGCGAAAGCTGTCCATGCCCATGGTGATGGTGGTGGTGGTCGTGTCCTTGTGCCTCAACATCGCTGGTCTCTTTCGGAAGTGCTTGTGTGCCCTCGGGGCCGTGAGCAGCGTGCGAGCCGGTGAAATGCCCATGTGGATCTAGATAGACTAGGGTGTTAATAACGATCGGCGACTCGCCGAAGCACTTACCATGACGCAGCCCAATCTTCTCTAATTTCGCTGTACCCCACCGGAACGCAACGAGCTCTAGGATGAATATCGAGAAAATGCTGAGGAGGCACAGGGCCAGGGCATATGGCTAATGCGGGGTAAGTGCGGATGTTCTCGAAAGTGTGACGTTAAGACGGACGTATTCTGACCATCCTGGCGACAGGCAAGGAGACGATAACTCTTCTAGTCCTGGAGATAAAAGATGTATAAATGCTGTCGCAATCTGCAGATACATCTCTGTGAGGATCTTCACAATCTTCCATGGGGGGAACGCTTACGATTACGCCCGATCCGAAATATTTGGCGAAGCTAACCAGGTCGGGGTCAGGATGGGTGACCGCAAAAGAATTGAGGATGTAAGGACGCACTCGAAAACGGATTTTGGGACATGTAACCACGTTGAGCGCCGTGCCAACACGGGGAACAGTGTTCCAGTCGTTGCGCACACGAGGACGATAAATACCGATGCAACACGCAGGTGCAGGTATGTATCGGGATTCCTCATGGAGGTACAATCCTCTGAATCGGACGACATTTTTGAAGCTGGGAGAACGAGGAGGTGGAGGTAGGAAGTAGGCCGGTATGTTTTTTTGGATTGCTGACTGCGACTGTGGAGGTCCTCTTTAGTTGCCTAATTGGGACAGCCAATCACACGAGGAGGATACGGCGTGCTTATTTGGTTCCCTTGTTTGGTTCACATGCCACGGCTAAGTATGAGCGCGCGGCTCCGAACAAGCGCCTATATCTTCTTGTTATCATCGCTCATGGACCTTCCACAAGAAATCATTGAGGCATTCGTTGAGGAACTTGAAGACACGTCCTTACACGCATTTTGCATCGTAACTCCCTCTTTCGTCCGACCCACCCAGGCGCGAATATTTCGGTCGCTTCGGATTCGAGTCGATGGACCATCCAGCAAAGAATACCGGCATATGTCTCCTTGGCAGGCGGAGCGTCTCTTCACCTTCTCTCCGCACCTTGCGCTGTATGTCCAGCGCCTCTGGATACACATCCCCCCAGCCCGCCGGCCTTTCGATCCACGGATATTGCACATCCCCGCCCGGCCGACAGACTGCTATCCGCCGCTTCAGGCTGTCCTCCCCCCGCCTTCACCCGGGTGCGACAGCTTTGTATTAGTGCACCTGCGGACAGGCCGTGGACGCTTCTTCCCGAAGCACTCAAAGATGCGATACAGAATATAATGCTGCTCACCTCTCTCAAACACCTCCATTTCATGACTCTGAGCGTCCCGGCCGGCCTCATTACCTCCATGCCCGCGTCCATCCCTGAGATCGCTCTTTTGAACGTGGTCGTTGAGGACATTGGAGTCCAGAGCTCACCAGTGGCCGTTCCGAAACAGGCCCCGGGTGCACTTACTCTCCAGGGCATTTCAGAATCCATGGTCAATTTTCTGGAAATACCCGGCGCCCTTCCCTTGCACCATCTGACGTTGATTGACCCAAATAATTGGGCCTTTATCTCTAAGATTCTGAAAGGGACCGTCGCGACGCTTACTCAGCTGTGCTTGCGTTTTCATCGTTTGTCTTTCAATTGGAGTGATGATCAGCTTGCTTATCATTGTAGCTAGATCGCCTCGGTGTGGGTCCCCTGCCTCACCTGGGGGCACTACGCATGCTGGAACTCGAGACGTCCGCCGACCGAGCACCGTACCGCCTTCCGGATACGCTATTAACGCTCCTTCGCCAGATCTCAACCGCAATGCCGGATCTAGAACACTTGGCAATTCATCTGACCATCACTACCAGGCTGAGGAGCGTGACGCCAAACCCATGGGACATTGCGCAGATAGACGAAGCCGCATGGGTGCACGGCGAGCCGTTCATTCTGGGCCCTGTGGATTCTGTTCACTGTCGGTTACGTTTTAATGACTTTACGCGACTCGATCGCCCCGAGCAGGTCGAGGAGCGGCGAGAGCTGCACGAGAAAGTGTTCCGGGAGTTTGTGCGCTGCATGGGAGAGCAGATGCCGGCGCTGCGCGACAACGGAGGGCTTTCTTTTTCGCATGTACGACTGCGTTAATATTTGTAGGTTTATTGCAGGCTGCTTCAAACTGTTTGAACTAGGAATGATTTGGTTACGATTGCGTTACAGTTGTTCGGTTGTGTACAGGACATTGATAGGTGCGGTGCGGTAAGAGTGTTTCAGAAGATTCCAGAACGTCTCTCACATACTCACAACCTTTATTTTCGGACAGCCAATATAGAACAACGTCACGGCGAGGTTCTGATGATTTGGGGTTCGAACACCTAAATCTCCTTGCTCCCTTCTCCCATGGACCTCCCACAAGATATCCTTGAGGCAATTGTCGACGAGCTTGAGGAGACAAAATCCTTACGGGCCTTTTGCCTCGTGGCTCCGTCTTTCGTCCAGGTCGGCCAGGCACGGATATTTCGAGCGGTACAGATCCAAACCCATGGATTTAGGAAGGATGGCTTCAGGATTATGTCTCCTCTCCAGGCTGAACGTCTCTTCTCGGTCTCCCCACACCTCGCATTGTATGTACAGCGCCTGTGGATACACATCCCCCGGCCTCGCCTGCCGTTCGATCCACACGTGCCTGCCCTGCAAATCCCAGCCCGAGCGCCAGACTGGTATCCCCCTCTTCAGGCTATCCTCCCCGCTTTCAGCCGGGTAAGGGAGCTTTCCATAAGCGCACCTGAAGGCAGGCGATGGGGAGATCTCCCGGAGGCGCTGAAAGATGTGATGCAGGGTGTAATGATACTGTCCACGCTCCAACATCTCGAGTTCATCACTCTGAGCGTCCCAGCCACGTTAATCACCTCCGTGGCCCTGTCTGTCCCTGCGCTGAGTCTTGACTCTGTGGTCATCGAGGAAATTAGAGTCCAGAGCTCACAAATGGCCGTTCCGAAAGAGGCCTTTGGGGCACTCACTCTTCGAAACATCACAGAATCCATGGTCAAATTTCTGGCAACACCCGGCGCCCTTCCCTCGCAGCGGCTCTCGATTATTCATCCCGAGAAGTGGGCCGACATCTCCAAGATTCTGACCGGGACCGCAGCGACGCTCACTCAGCTGTGCTTGCGTTTCCATAGTTTGTCTTTGAATTGGAGTGATGATTATCCTCACTTATCACGGTCATCAGATAGCCTCGGTGCGGGTCCTCTGCCCCGCCATGGGGCACTGCGCATGCTAGAACTCGACACGTCTGCCGGCCCAGCACCATATTGCCTTCCGAACACGTTACTAGCGCTCCTCCGCCAAATTCCAACCGTAATGCCGCGTCTAGAACACTTGACAGTCAATCTGACGGTCGCCACAAAATTGAGAAGCGCATCAAAGCCACGGGAGAACGTACGCTGGGTCGACGAGAGCGCGTGGGTGCACGATGAGCCGCTCGATCTGGGGCCTGTGGATTCTGTTTATTGTCGATTGCGTTTTGACGACTACACGCGGCACGATGGTCCCGAGCAGGTCGAGGAGCGGCGAGAGTTGCACGAGAGTGTGTCTCGGGAGTTTGTGCAGTGCATGGGAGAGCAGCTGCCCGCGCTTCGTGATAACGGAGGGCTTTCGTTCTCGCGAATACCGCTGCGTTAATATGTGTATATCAGATTGCTGGAACTAGGGAGTGATGGTTTCGGTTGAAATGTAAAATCATTCGGGGGTTTTGCTAAAAAGCGCTTGAAAAAAGCTCACAAGTTTTCCCGACGTTCAACATTCAGTGGGCATGACCTTCCAGGGCTCTTGCTAGGAGCGGCGATATATTGGCAGACACAGTCATCACTGACTTTGGCGCACGAAACCCGAAGAGCGCTGAGAAAATGGGGATATACTTCGAAGACGTTCAATTTGAAACTTTAAAATTTAATCTTCCGAGATGTCAAAAGCCTATCGACGTGGCGGGCTTATTCGGTTTGGCTCTCCAATTAAATTGTGCCTTCCCAAGGAGGATCAGTGAACAACGAGCGAAGGAAGTAGGTTGATACGAGGGTCCGGAGGTCAGTGGAACCAAAATGCTGAAGACACGGCGGATGGACAGCTATTCCACAATGATGATTTGGGGGCAAAGCGATTACAGCTACTTCAAGTTGAAGTGGACGCCTTCTTGAACTTGAATCGCGAGTCTGGAACTGGGGATGTAGTCGAATAATAAATACTAAAGACTCGAACTTCATTCAAACAAATCAGAATTGCCAAGGTTTCCGCTATATATTTCGAGTTCAATACAGTTGGATCTAGCCGAGTCGGGAATCACCGGGCCGCACTGCTTCCCCCCTTCCGCAGCAAACCGCAGACGAGAATTCTCTTTTGCAATCGGCCTTCTTGAAGTTGCTTTTCGTTCGTCCAAAATTTCATTCGCTACTTTAAAGTTCGTGGATCTCACTGCGGGGAGCAAGACAACCAATAAACGCGGATCTCACCCACAGTCTTTGAGCCTGAATATCTTTGCTTCCATCCCTCATGCACCTACCACGGGAGATCACAGACGAAATTGTGGCTGAAATAGAAGACACTGCATCCTTACGCGCCTTTTGCCTTGTAACCCCGTCTTTCGTCTGCTCCAGCCAGGCGCGAATATTTCGGGGGCTTCAGATTCGGGTCGATGGACCATCTCCAATAGACCACAGGCCCATGTCTCCTTGGCAGGCAGAAAGTCTCTTCTCGTCCTCCCCGCATCTTGCGTCGTATGTCCAGCGCCTCTGGATACACATCCCTACCAGACCGACAGAATGGTATTCCCCGCTCCAGGCTGTCCTCCCCGCCTTCATCAGGGTACGGGAGTTTATTATAAGCGCCTCCGGTGCGGAAACGCGGTGGACGGTTCTCCCAGAGGCGCTGAAGGATGCGATGCAGGCTGTAATGCTGCTACCCTCTCTCAAACAGCTCGAGTTGGCCTACCTGAGCGTCCCGGCCACCCTCATTACGTCCATGGCCGCAACCATCCCTGAGTTGTCACTTATATCCGTGGTCGTCGAGGATATTGAAATGCAGAGCTCACCCATGGACCTTTCAAAACGAGCCCTTGGGGTGCTTACGCTTGTATCCATATCGACATCGATGGTCGAATTTCTAGCAACACCCGGCAGACTTCCATCCCGGCGTCTGGTGATTGCTTATCACACGGAATGGGCCGATATCTCAAAAATCCTGCAAGGGACAGCTGTAACACTCACTCAACTACATTTGGATTTCCACCGTTTGTCTTTGAAACAGAATCGCAAACATTAGTACTGATGCTTCTGTGACTATTAGATCGACTCCATGTTGGCCCCCCTCGGTACTACCTGAATGCGCTACGGGTGTTGGAACTCGATACGTCGGCCGGCCCAGCACCCCACCGCGTTCCAGACGACACCTTGTTCGCGCTCCTCCACCAGATCCCGACCGCAATGCCGCATCTAGAACACTTGGCTATCCGGGTGACCATCGTTCCGAGTTTGCCGAGACCAGGCGAAGCTGTGTGGGTGCGCGGTGCGCCGCTCGATATGGGTTCTGTGGCTACTGTTGACTGGCGATTGTGCTTTAACGACCACTCGCAGTTTGCTGGCTTCGATGACGCTGAGATAGGGCGAGAGCTGCAGGATTATGAGATGGTGTTTGATGAGTTTGTGCACTGCATGGGAGAACAAATGCCTGTGCTGCGCGACAGCGGAGGGCTTTCGTTCTCGCGAATACCGTTGCATTGAGATTTATAGCTGGACCATCTCACATTTTGCATTTCCTCTTCAAGTCAGAGGTGCAATACCGCAGTACTATGCAATAAATATTTATTTTTCGCCTTGGCTAGGTACATGAAATCGCGGAGGGGCGATGTTGCAATTATTAGAAACCTCAAGCGTCGAATATCAGCCCCACAACCTGGCCAGTTGAAAATATAGCAGGAGTGCTCGCCTGCATGGCGCTTTAGGCGTGATCGTTTTCAGTGAAATTGACCTAATCAAGTGCACCAGACGTGCGAGCACGGGCGAAGATTTCATTAACCACGGAAATCGTGTTGTGTGAGTCCATCTGAAAACATGTACTGATCCAAGCAAAGGTACACTACCTAAATTATTGAATCAGATTGTTGCCACGCTGTCGCGGCGCGACGAACAGCAGCTCGACTGGTAGAAGTTCGGAAACTTATCAAGAGCGTCAAACTTCATAAAGCAGCGCCAAGACGACAAATTTACCGTAGCGGGTGATTTTCTGCCCGTCAAAATCCACGAAAGGTTTTTGGTTTATGACGCAATTCGAATCTTCACCACAAAGGTTGAATCAGAAGTCTTCTCAAGTCAAGTGAATAGGCCGCGAATCATCCAACACCACTTGAGCACATCAATATTGGGGACATACAAGCCGAGAGGTGGTGCAAGGAACACACTTGACAAGACATTCCAGGCAGATAGCATTCTGGATTCCGATTTTGCTCAAAGGTCTTTGCACTCTTATGCCTAGAAATTGGGAAGGTGGAATGGTGTTACCGGCGGAGAACACAGTATTACTGTTGCCTTCTTCTATGCCGTAAGTTGTGGTTTTCCCTCGACTACGCATGCGCATATATACGCATTGTGACTACGCATACGCATATACACCTTGAATATCTGCTCGACCTGATAATAGGAATAATAATCAATACGTTCCGGCAGTGTGAGGTCTCAAATGGCCTACCTGCTACGAGACGGCCGTGCAGCAAGCCAGCGAGACCGAGCTGGGTATGCCAGTTGGCAAGGGTGCATCTGGGATCTCTCTCGGCATATGCGTAACAAAGTCACAATCTGCGTGTGGTATGCTGTAAGCTGTACCGCGAGGCCATTCACCCCTTCTTGCACGTCTTGTATTACGGCGTTGCCGTGGCTGACCTGTCCGCCCACCTCCTCGACCCGGTCTTGGACAGCTTCAAGCGTACGTCTGCCCAGGATCAGTGATCGATCCATGTAAGTACATATGAAGGGTAACCCACGAATATAAGAGCCCAAGGAGGACACCGGCGTTCGATGACTTACACTTTGAATCCTGCTGCAGCAAGTTCTTTCTCCTCCGAGACAGCCCACAGGATTTTCTGCACAACTCCTCGGGAGGCCATGAGCTTGGTGAAGAACCGCGCCATGAGCAAATGACAGTGCGCGACTTCTTGCTGGATACGGTGGGCAAGGAATGGGTGCGGTTCACGGAGCGTCAGGTAAACGAGGTCGCCGCTTAGGCCCTTGAGTTCGTTTTCAGTCTCGGCCCAACCCGGCGAGGGGCGTCCGCTGCGGTGGAGGAGGCACACGATCTTGGCGACAAGCTGGAGTGTGGCCTGGATGTCACCAACCGATCCATATGTGAAGGCAAACACCGGCATGCTCAAGTAGTGAAGATGGGGTGGAAAGAGAAGCTGGAGAAAAACAGGACATTATGCGCAGCGCCTCAGATATCCCAAAAACATGAAGGGGAGTATACAGCACAGAAGCTGTGAGTTCAAAGTTTTTTCCGGTCTTAGCCATCTGATATCCATTTTGGGACCCTTGCCTTTCTGTGCCATGGCCCGTGCGCCATGCACATCAAATTTTACCGTGAAAAGCGAGCAACCTCGAGCAATGTGCCAAAGTCTGGGCTTTGAGGGTTGAAGGCAGCCAACAGACAGTGTTGGACGCGTTCCAGACTGTTGATGAGCTGAGGGAGGATATGCGGAGATTTGCCTGTTCCTGGAAGTTTTTCCCAAACCAGACAGGAGTTTCCCAAGCTTTCCGCATCCCCAATACCTTTGGGCATCCAATCCAGCAGTAAGTACAGTCATTGCGAGGCACGAATGTCGACACCTCGCTGGATGCCAGACGTCGACGACATCAGCGCATCACAAGGAGCAGAGAGATCAATACCACTCGCGCCTAACACCTTCTTTTCTTGCGGCAGAAAATAACCGGTAGATGGCTTGATCACACACCTCCAGGACCTGCTTCTCCACCTCCGCCGTCCCTGGTTGGCTCTTACTTTCATATCCTGGTTTTCTCCGGACCTCGTTCGTTCGTCGTCCGCCTGCTAGCGTCTCTTCAGTAGACTCCGCGCCGCGCCGCGCACCGACGACTATCGGACATGGGCCATGCTGCCCGCCTTGCACTCTTTACATCCCCACTCTCCTTGGTCTTCCTACTGACCCTACTCATTCTTTGCTCTGCCGCCCCCGCACCGGCCCCGGCACCGGTCCCAGACATAACATTCACCTTCGGTGGCTTCCCGGTCACCATCAAAACACCTGGCGAGGGTGGCCCGGGATTCGGCGGTGGTGGCGGCGCCGGTGGTGGGCTCGGCGGCGGTGGTGGTGGGTTCGGCGGGGGCGGGAACCCCTTCACCAAGTTCCCGATCCCTCCGAATCGGGATCCGACGACGACGCCGCAGAAGCCGCCCTCTACACCCACACCACCAGCGTATGTTTCGTGTTTGCTTGCCTGATTTTGGCGTGGTCACTGAAGATTTCTCGTATGTAGAGCTCCGCCACAGACGACCACCCCGCCGCCGCCGCCACCGCCTCCGTCTTCCCCCACAAAAGCCCCAGCTGCCCCGCCTTCATCGCCAGCTAAACCCAACGGCGACCAGCAACCTTCTTCAAAAAGCAGTACGCCCGCTTCCTCCACTAAGAAGAGTTCTTCGCACCCAGTCCTCCCCACCGGGCCCACCATTCCAGCCGGCATTGTGACTGGCAGCTCGACTGCAGGATCATCCACTGTTTCGCCATCTGATCCCTCGTCCACCTCCCCCGCGGCGCCGAACGCCGCCTCGTCCCACTCGTCCAACTCAAAGCTCCTCGCGGGGATCCTCATCCCCGTCATCCTAATTATCTTCCTTCTCCTCACCGTCGCCTCTGTCGTCTTGTACAAGCGGCGCCGGGACCGCGCGACCGCGACGGAGAACCCGACGTCACAGTGGCTCGGCGGCGGCGGCGCGAGCACCGGCGCGTGGAGCCGCCTCGACATGGCGTCGCGCTACGACCTCGCTTCCCCCGCGCCGTCTCCCCTTCCCCATACGCCGAATGCGCTGGTTATCCCAGGCCGCGCGCTGGATATCACCGAGTTCATCGGCGAAGCGGTGTCGGTGTCGACGTTCAGCACACCTCCCGCGTCGTCGTCGGGTCACATGGATGCTTACGCGTACGGTGGCACGGGGGAGGGCGGGAGCGAGCTCGGGAGTGGGCTGGGGACGCCGTCGACCGCAGCGCCGACGGATGGGCACTCTGCGCCGGGGCACGGGCACAATGTGTCGGTATCGGCATCCGCGTACGCGTCCCCCGAATACTCCGCCGCGGGACACACCTTCGCGACGGGGCGTACGGACGACGGACACTCCGTGCGGCGCGGTGGCCCTCGGACAGAGGACGACCACGGCTCGATCTTTGCGGACTCGCCGTTTGAGAGCGAGAGCCCGCTGCATTGGCAGAACGAGCCCGCTCTCGCGGATTCAAGGCCGACGTCGCTGGATTCGCCTGCGGTTCCGCCGTTACCGCCGTTGCCGTCATACCCCGCCGTACCTGGAGCGGGAGGGGCTGCGGGGAGGCCCTCGGTAGTGTACGATCCTGCGAATTCGCCGGTGTATGGCTTGAGAGGGAGCACAATGTTGGCGTATGACCGCGACTCGACGGTGCCCGAGGCGTTCGACCCGAGGAGGTCAGAACTCATGTAGCGCGCCGCGCGTCGCTCTCCGCCTTCGTATGCACCCACAGACATTACCTCTCGCCTGGCACTCGCACCTCCAAATCAACTTGCATCTGTACATGCCCTCCCTCAGTTCTTATATATATTAACGCTTGCATCTACCCTTGCACCCTGCTGTTCACAAGTTACATACTGAAACTTGCACTTTACACCCACTTCACACACACACACTTTTACGATTTACCGACGATTCACGTTCATCCTGCCCTCCTTGGGGCTGTTCTGTTCCTCTCCTCTTCACACACGTATTGGCTTGGATCTAGACTGTGTATCGTTATTGGTATTGCTATTTGGAAATTGGAATCTGACTACCCAGTATGCAAATAGATTTCTCGAATTCTATGTGGTTACCATGACCATTTGGCTCCTCTCGCCTTGGGGAAATTAGGGCTTTTTTTCTCCTTGGAGCATCTCTGCGTTTGCATGAAAAAATCGAGCACACAAAAAACTGCCTTGTATTTCTTTAGATTTTTTTGGTCCAGTTGCATCTAATTTGCACTTGTTTAGAATCGAAGCCTCACCTTTCCTTTCACAGTCTCCTCCACGACCGAATCATAGACCCGTTCCGCAAAACGCCTCCAAGTGGCCCCGTCGCGTCTGTTCACGCTCCAATACACAGTTAGCTCGATATTCTTGCGTGATTTGCCCCAGGATTGACTTGCGCATCTTCTAGGATCTGGGCATTAGGCAGGATCTGGAGACACGGACGACGGATACATATACACGGCATTAGAATTGGATCGCGTATGTGCTTTTTCAGGTTGTCTGGACCAGTTTCTAACAGGTATTTTGGCACTATTGCAGCATTCGGCTTGATATTACTTCTCTTACTAGAGAATTAAGTACACGCCACCGCGCCGTATCCACGCATTCCACGCCAAATTTACTTACCAGCACATTCCAACTGGGAACTCGACTAGATAGAAACGATGCCCGAAGACGTCTTCCTCACCTCGCCCCGCAAGGCGCCTGCCAACCGCAAATCCACCGCCTCCCTACGCGCCTCACCATCCAGCCTCGCAGGTGCGCTGGACGGTGTCGGAGATGACAACGCAGCAAACGGCCGTTTCTCGCTCGCGCACGAGCTCGCGGTCGCGATGATGCCCGAGCCTTCTGCGGGCTCAAAGCTTCTCGCGGAGGAGTTTGGGATCGAGTTTGACGAGGGCGCGGAGGGTATCGATCCCCCTGGTAGCGGGGGCCCGCAGATAAACGTCCAGGACGCTGGGGAGGGCGAGCTGTCGTTCGCGACGAGCGAGTCAGATCCGCAGCTGGACGCCTCGTTCGAAGGCAACAACTCGGAGCCGCTACTGGACGATCCGAGCTTTGCGTCCCCGACGCGCGCGCCACAAAGGGAGCGGGAGAGGGAGAGGGACGCGATGGAGGTGCTGGCGGCGGACCTCGCGAGCACGGATAACTTCCTCGCGCATCTGCGAAGACTCGATGTCGATTCGGCCTTCCCTCCTTCCTCGTCCCCATCATTATCCACTTTTCCCACTTCTCCTTCCGCCTCATCATCCACTTTCCCTTCGTCAAAATCCTTGGCGGAGAGCTCTCCCTCAACGTCCCAACAACCCGCCATCGAATCCCTCGCCTCGACGATCATCCGGCGCATTAATGACACCGCGCGCGACCGCGAGGGGCAGGTTCGGGCGCTGCTCGAGTACGAGCGCGAATTCCGGAGGATTGCGGGCGAGGTGGGCGGGCAGGACGTGCTTGGGAGGCTGGACGCGTTGCCCGAGGCGGAGGCCGAAGAGCCACCGGCGGTTCAATCATTGGATGTTATCCCAGACGACCCTACTGTCAGCCCACCCATCCGGCCGGCACATCTGCGTG
This sequence comes from Mycena venus, assembly GCA_014462655.1. Classification (NCBI taxonomy): domain Eukaryota; kingdom Fungi; phylum Basidiomycota; class Agaricomycetes; order Agaricales; family Mycenaceae; genus Glaucomycena; species Glaucomycena venus. Next base: position 3,355,098 of record JACAZI010000007.1, on the reverse strand, counting down.
CATTCTCACAAGATTGGGAAACGGACCCGGATGTAGATCGTCTTGGCGATGCGGAGGAGCCAGACACTGATCCTGCATTCGACGGTCGTGGCGACGAGCCTGTGTCGCCCACGCGCGCGCTGACCTTCTCGCCCACCCTCTCACCCTCCATTCCCACCGCCGCTACGCCGTCACAACCAAAGACAGGGACCAGCAGTACCGGCGCCACGACGCTCGCGTCCCTCACCGCCCTCCGCACGCACACCACCTCGCTCGTTTCGTCGCTTACCTCCCTCTCTGAGCACGCGCAGGTGAACGGCGCAGGCGCTGCGGAAGCGGGGCGCAAGCTACGGGCGTTGCGGAATCGGTTGGGCGGGTGGAGGCAGGAGTGGGAGGGCGCGGAGCGGAGTCGGGGGAGGATTGAGCGGTGGGAGGGGGGTGCGAGTTGGTCTGCTGCTTCTGCTAGCGCGAGTGGGGATAGTACGCCCGTCAAAGACACGCCTGGTGGTGGAGGGCACACGAAGCGTGTAGACGGGCGGAAGGTCGTCGCGGAACACCTGCAAGCGTTTGAGCTTGCGCTGGCGGAGGCGGCGGTGAAGACGAAGGCGATAATGGCTGCTTCATAGTCGTATTTAGTCTCTGTCCTCTCGGGCTTTGCTAACTTGACCCTCCTGCTCTCGATAGCGAGCGCTTTCATCTGTTACATACTTACGACCTTCACGACCCGTTACCCTGCATATACATTGCCGTTCATAAGTACAGTATTGCGCATTCCCCATCCAATCCGCTTTTTATTACTGTTTACTGTAACGTCCTCGCCTGTCATGTTTCTCTCCCCCCGTCATTCCTTTCTTTCTCATTTTTTTTCACCCTCTCATTATTCAGTCCGTAATGCATATACATCTATACAGGTTCAGGTACATGTAGTTTCTCATGTTTCATTCATTTCATTCTACATAGAGGAGAGGTGGATAGATACGAATCATCCGGTGTATTTGAACCTGGTGGTTGTGAGTAAGACGTGAGGATAGGAAAAGTAAGAAGACGCACCATACTTCCCTAGAAGCGAAGAATTCATCATCAGTTTCGCATCGTGGGTGGAGATATCGCCGAGTAAGAGGCACGAAAAACTCACCTCGCATCAACCGCTTCCCGCCTCACACTCCTCTTGGGGTCATCCAGTGCCTCACCGAGCTCGCGCAATACATCCGCCTTGCACGGATGTAGCACATCATAGCGCACCACCGTCGGCAGGACCGCGAGGTACCGGAGGGCGGAAATGCGTATCCGCTGCCAACCAACGTCGATTAGTCGATACAATAGAAGTGTGGCAAAGGCGCACCGTGGATGTAATAGCCGTCGTCGCGCTTGCACCTTTTGTCTTCGTGTACCCGAGCATCTGTCGCACGAGCCCAGTCGCGTGCTCCGCGAGGACGTCGTGCGTGCTCTTGTGCTGCGCTGCGGCCGCAAGGAGCGTCTCGATCACGTTCGCGCGGATCTGCGCGTCCGGGATGTGCAGGGCGCGCATCAGAAGCGGCATGAGCTAGGCACACAGACGAATGGTAAATAGGGTAAGCAGAGAGCAGGGACATCCACGGCGTACCTGTGTCATCTCATGTGCGTACGCCGCGTTGGGGATCGCCTTAATAAGCGCGGTGAGAGCGATTAGGTTGGCGTGCTGCAAGGCCGAATCTACAGGGAGGCATACAGTAAGCGCACGGTCGCATGTCAGCGAGAAAAGAGTGTATTCACTGCTGTCGTCCTTTGCGCCGCTCATAAGACGGGGCAAGATCCCGTTCGCGAACTTCTGTGCCCACAAAAACTGTAATTTTGCTCAGCCGCGAAAATCAAGCCATAGATGACCCATCGAACCGTACCTTCACAACGGCCGAGTTGCGCTTCGTCAGGACGCTGTCTGACGCGGCGATATCGCCAAACGCTTTTGCTGCATCCGTGCCGATCGTCTCGTCGCCAAAGACGTCGAACAGGCGGTGGATGAATTCCAGCGCCAGGGTGTGATTCCGGACGAGGAGGCCTTTGCAGATCTACACAACCCAACCAGCTTTGGATTGAGTGAGGGACAGGAAGTGAATGGGGGTAGCATACCCAAGTCCACACTCGTATCGCCTGTCGCCGCCACTCAGGTGCGCTCGTCGACTCGAAGATCTGCTCAGACCAATACACGGTCTGTTTATGCTCTAGAAAAGAGCCCAGTTCTGCAGGAGGGAGGTAGGGTTAACATTAAGGATGAAGGTTCTGAGTGAACCCGCACCATCGACGTGTTTATTGACGATCGAGCCTACGATGCGGAATACAGCCTCCGCCTGGCGGTCGTTATCGCTGTGGGCCAGACCCTGCACGAGGATCGATTCTGTGCAGGCGTTGATGTCTGCGTCGATCGTGACCTACAAGGGAAGAGACTAATCAGTCCCGGAGGCACCAAGCACGCTGGTGTTACTCACAGACGGATGTAATGGGATCAGTCCCGCCTCGAACAGCGCGAGAAGATTGCGTTCAGACGACGTCGCTTCAGCCTAGAAGTAATCAGTACACAAATCAGTTTGTAAACAAATTAAAGAGATGAAACGGCTGACACTGAACGGGAGGAATCTATCGTCGGCTGAAACGTGCTCCGCTGAGCACAAAGCCGTGATATTTCCTGTAAGGAACGCCGGGAACAGCACCGCCGCAAACTGCTGCTGCCGCCTGCTCACCAGCCTTCATTAGCAAACCCTACCCTCCATATCAATGAAGAAGAGACTCACGGCGGCGCGAGGCTCTGGACGACAAGCCCAATGATATCGCCCACCACGCCCACGACACGGGGATCGCTCGCAGGTCCACCTCGCAGCGCCGCGCGCACGCACAGCCCGTAGAGTGCCGGCACCAAGCTATCTGCGTATCCCGCCACATCCGCGTGTCCTTCGTCGACTTTGTCCGCCAACGCGCGTTTCAACGCCGCGAGTAGCGCGTGGAGGTACGCTGCCGGAAGCTCGGGGTCACTCTCTGCGTCGGCGGGGGAATCGAAAGCGACGACGACAATCCGGGGTACGAGAGCCGCCACGAGCGTCTCGAAGAGTGGGGGGTGGGCTGGACAGCGTGCTCAGCGCGGTGAGGACGTGCTGGTAGCGTGCGCGCGCGGAGACGGCATCCCGTGGAGGTGCGCTCGCGGGAAGGGAACGGAGCAGAAGCGGAAGAGTCTGGTCGCGGACGTGTGCCGGCGAGGTGGCGGAGATGGTCATTAGTAGCTTGAGGATTGCGTTGCTACGGATGCTTGTCAGTATTGGCATTTAGTGGAGAGAATTGACATACGTATCATCGGAACGCTCCTCGTCACCGTTATAGCACGTCTCAAGGACGTCGTTCACCTTCAGCACCACGAACCCGAGCTCTGCCTCGGAGAGGAGATGCGGGGTCGACACGAGACCTGTCAGCCCTGCCAGTGCCGCGCGGGTGGTCGCCAGGGTCGCCACACCGGAAATGAGTGCGCCGAGAACCTCGTCTTTGAACGGTGCGAGCGGCGGTTCGGGAGCAGAGTCCGACATGGGCTCGGGAGTCGACTCTGCCTTGATAGAGTCGCGTGCAGCGGCGATGAGGTCAGATAGGAGTAGCAGGACCGGATGTCTGCTTGGGACTTCGTTGGGGTCCGCATATAGCTTGAGGAGGTGGGGGACGGCGTGGGCGAGGGTGTATCGGGAGACCGAGGCTGGAAACGACAACACAAATTGAATTCATGCACGGGAAGGGAGAAAGGAATACGCACGGGTGGTCGCCATGAACGCGCAGAGCACCTTGATGGCGGGCTTCGCCTGGCTTTTCTCGGGCTCGCGCAAGATACCGATGCACTCCTCACACGCATCGCGTGCGAGGCCCTGCACATCCTCGTCCTGCGCGTCATCCGCGTGTATCGTCACCACGAGCGCCTGCATCGTCGCCAGCGCCACTTGCTCCGTCAAGCTGTCCGTGGGCTGGAAGATCTATACGAGATGAAAGATCATTACATTGCACCATGAGTTGTAAAAAGCGGCCGTACCTCCAGCTTGATAGCATTCCATAGCTTCCGTGCTGAGGTGCGCAAGAACGCGGGCCCGTAGACAGGGAAGCACTCAGTCATCGATTGCAACGTGTCGCGCTGGAGTACGGTCGGCCAGCGCCACAGCACAAGAAAAGGAAGGAGAATACCTTTATGGCGGGTGACCCCGCGGCGAGCTTCTCGAGAAATATCGGGACCGCAATAGGGCCGAAGCCGGGATGGGCGTTCAGGCAGCGCCTGCGAAAGAGTATGATAAGTGTCCACAACAACTGTATTGGGTAGTGGGCAAACCGTAGAGCATTCCGCAGGTCGTCGGCGGTGATGCCATAAGGATCGTTGGGCGGAGGGCGGAAGGTGATCGGGAAGTAGCAAAAGACGATGTTGGAGAGCGCCTATGGGGGCGTTTAGAAAGAGATCATAGGAATATCAACGGGCAAACTTCTATATGATCAGTAGGATCGAATTCAATCAAGATGACGCGGGCGATGGCGAACGCGACGAGCAGGTTGCGCGGGTCTTTCTCGCCTTCCGCGAGGTTGATGTAAGGTACGATGAAGTCTTTCTTCATGCCCTTGAGAGCTTTTCCAAAGTCAGCTAAGGGAATTTAACTGCCCGCGACACATACTTTCTCTATGATTGGCTATTAAACCATCGATTATCGTGAAGACATGGAACCGGACGGATTGCACGAGTGCGCGCATTTTTACGTGGGCAAAAACACTGCGAGTCTCTTCAACATGGCGTGGCGGGAACAGAAGCAGAACACCGACGCGTTTATCATGACAAGGGCGTCGCTATCACTGCAAATAGGAGGCAGACTTGCCAGCCCTTTGAGAGCGGGCACGATCGTCTCAGTATCGTCCAGTTTGTCGCAGAAAAAGGCGGTCAAGACTTTCACTAAGCCGCGGAAAATAAGTATCAAGGAGCTTTTAAAGAGTAATAGTCGCTACCAGACTGCCTATTCAAAGTCTTTTCCGGACACCGTGCAATGACTGTGGCTAGAAAATCGACGCCTACAGCCAGAGGTCAAGACCTGCGACTTCCACAGCGAAATTGCCGGACAGTACCCTTCGTCCGTAGGTCATCCTGCTCGGAGGTAAGGTACGTTCCGAGAGCTTTGACCACACCAAGCAGCCGACCTTCGGAGACCTCTAGGAAATGATTATTAACAAGGTCGGAGGTTTGAAGCAAACCCCAAGCGTGCCTGCTACGGCTGCGATGACTTCCTCATCGCGGCCGGAGACCATCCATGTCGTCACAAGCTGCTCTACAGAGTCTGTCGCGGTTGAGGACGTCGAGGCCATTGGAAATCACTTCCGAGGGATTTTGGCAGCACTTTGTTGAGGGAAAATCCAGATTCCTCTGATATGTACAGATTGCGTTCCCGAGCAGTGTAAACGTGCCCCGAATGGCAAAGAGCAAGAATAGCCGCTTTGTATTTCTGTAAGCGCGATGGAGAAAGACAAGAGGAAACGTGACGAAGTGACCGCGTTTTGCCGCTCAATGCTTTTGGCACTCGCCACAACAGCCACCCGACCCTCATACCGCCGAATACCCCGTTTACTGCGTTTTGCTTCAAAAGTACCCTTAGACCCGAAAAAACCGCGGCTGCGTCTCACGGAGGACGAGAAACCTGAGACTGTACCAGACAGATGGAATTATAACTCGAGTTCCCTGCTCGAGGGGGACGCAAAGTCGCAGGAGGAGCTTGCGAGCTATCCACTTGTCGATGCAAACGAGCTTGAAAAATGCAAGCAGCCGCCGCGGGAGGTGAAGATGCTCGTGCGCGACTGGATCGAGGACTCGTTGTACAATCCACACTACGGCTACTTCCCCAAGCAGGCGGTTATCTTTGACACCCAACATACCACGTTCGACTTTGAAAAACTGCGCGACTCGGTCGAGTTTCAGGTGGAAATCAGCAAGCAATACGCGCAGTATGGCGCGGACGCGCACCAAGGCCCCGGGCGGCAGATATGGCACACGCCGACGGAGCTCTTCAAGGTGGCGCCTTTTGCATGACTAGTGTATGCTACTGATGCTCTCCAGCCGTGGTATGGCATAGCCATGGCAAAATGTCTAGTGTCGGAATATCTCCTCAAGTATTTTCCATACGAGGACTTTGTTATCTACGAGATTGGTGCGGGGAACGGAACCCTGGCCATGAATATTCTCGACTATCTGCGTAGCAACCACCCGGAGGTGTATGACCGGACGCGATATAATATTATCGAGATCAGCGGGCGATTGGTCTCGTTGCAGAGGAAGAAGCTCGCGTCCATTCATCCTTGTGTAAAGGTTGTCCACAAGAGCATATTCCGCTGGGACAAGAAAGAGCCTGCGCCGTGCTTCATCGTAGCCATGGAGGTTATCGTAAGTTCATCGAGTAATTTTCTCCCTTTCTGCCCCCGACGTTTTCTTCAGGATAATTTCGCGCATGACATGATTCGTTACGACCTCAGGACCCTCCAGCCTCTACAGGCGTTCGTGACGGTTGACGACCGAGGCGACTACGACATGATCTACACACCTGTCACCGACCCCCTCATCGCGTCCTTCTTAAAGCTTCGCACACGCCTCGCTCACCCCCCAGCGATCCCGCGACTCCTCCGCGCCGCACCAGCCCTCCTCCGCGCCTACACCAACCTTCCCTTCGGCCCGAACCTGTCCCGCGCCGAGTACATCCCTACGCGCCTTCTCAGCCTCCTGCGCACGCTCCGCAACCACTTCCCGCGACACCGCCTCCTCCTCTCCGACTTCTCCTCCATTCCCGACGCCATCCCCGGCGTCAACGCCCCCGTCGTACAGACGCGGTTCCAGAACACAACTGTACCCGTCACCACGCTGCTCGTCGCCCCGGGGTACTTCGACATTTTCTTCCCGACGGACTTTACGAGGCTGCGGGACATGTACGAGCACATCCTCTCGGAGCCCGCGACAAGCGAGTTACCGGAGCCGACGAGCGCGCCGCGCTTGACTCCGCTCGCAGGGGGAACGAGCAGCTCGCTCGCGCTGGGGGCGGACTACTTCTCTTCGTACCACCCGAGCAACCGGCGCCGGCCAGTGGACGGCGTGACAAGTGCGAGCGGGCTGCCTGTGGGCGAGCGCAAGTCGAGCGTGTTCACGCACGCTCAGTTCCTCTCAACGTATGCGGACCTGAATCACACGCGCCTGAAGAGCGGGGAAAATCCGATGCTGGAGTTTTATCAGAATGTCAAGTTCTTGTTTTAGGGTGGATGAACGCGCGGCGCAACGGGGTTTTGTATCTATTATATTAAAAATAATTGCGACGACGGACTGCTGTCGTTGCGCGGAATGGTAGTGGAAGGCTTCCCCCAGCTCTAGATTTGTGATCCACGAAGATTGAACGACCGTGCAGCTACTTGATGTGCAAAGAGAGCTGGGAACTCGGTCACTCTGAAGGCAGCTGCAATCAAACTACAATAGGACCGACAAAGATCGAATGGCAATCGTGCAGCCGATGTGCAAGGAGAGCTCGCAACTCAGCAGCTCCGAGTAGCATGCAGCGACAATACAGACAAAAAAAGCACAACATGCAGATACGGTACTACAAGGAGACAGGATAGGTCAAATATTTAGCCAATAAATGAGGTGAGCCTGGGCGCGAGTCCAGCAGGCAACCAACGGGCTCAATGTGCAAAACGGGAACGCGGAAACCGGTAACATCCTTCTCTTGTATGTCTGCATGCCAGTGGTCCCACTGCTCAATGTTTGGGCTCGAAGAACGGCTGTGCGTCGCCGGATTCGGCCAGATCTGCCTGCGAATGTGCGGCGTTATTATCGAAGCGCGTCCACGAGACGGGGGGCGTCGAGACGGGCCCGCCGACGTTACGCACGGCGTCCGCGATCTCCGCGTGCGTGCGCTCCCATTCCTGCCGGTCGCGTACCTTTTGGCGACGCTTGTACGCCATGAAGGCGACGGCGCCGAAGAGGAGGAGGAAGAAGAGCGGGACAAGCACGCCTGCGATTATGGGCGCGATGTTGGTGGATTTCGTGGACGCGGCAGCGACGGAGTCGGAGCCGGAGCTGGAGGAGGTATTAATGGCGCTCGGTGACGCGGCGGGGTAGTCGATTGCACCGTTACCACCGCTGATGAAGGGGTAACTGGATGAGTCGGATGCCGAGAACTGGGGGTGTCAATGGATGGGTTTGGGCGAGGCCAGTGGAGGTTGGAGAGCGGGACGTTGAGCCTGATTTGATCTGACTGCCGCTGCTCTCGCTATCACCGTTGCCATTGTTGGTGTTTCCATCTGCCGCCGAAGATTGACCAGGGGCCCGAGCCGCTGACGCCTGATTATCTGGTGTGGACGCAGGAGGTGTCGCTGTATCCGTAGGCCTGAGAACCCACTGAGATTAGTCCGGGCTTGCCAGAGAAATATTGTCCACCTACGCAGATGTAGTGGGCGGGTCATTCGGCGGGTTATTTGGCGTCGTAGTGGGAGGATCGGAAGGCGGGTCGGTTGTTGGGGTGGAAGGTGGAGGAGTTACGGGCGGTGGGGTCGGGGGAAGTCGTTGGAGGCGGCGGAGGGGGGAGGCGGAGGAGGAGGCGGAGGAGGGGGGGAGGAGGAGGGGGAGGAGGCGGTGGTGAGTTCTGAGTGCCGCCATTGTTAGAACCACCACCGTTGTTCTTGTTGTTGTTGCCACCAGGCTGGTTTGGACTTGTCTTCGAAGGACCGTGTCCCATAATATCCTAACAGTTGTTCGACTGATAGGGTTCGAGACGATGTAGGAGCGTTCTCAGCCCTAATAGATTACCATGAAACGACAGTGGGTGTGCAGAGAGTGCGCGAAGATGCCCGAGACCAACGCAGGACGATGCAGGTCGTGAGGGATGGTGAAGGGCGGGGAAGACGGGAGTGACCTTGCATTTCTTCACACCCAGTCCTAATATGCCTGTCAGGAACGGTGATCTTGGATGTCCAGACTCGGCCATCAGAGATCGCCGCTGAAGAACGTAGCATTTGGACAGCGAAAACACTCCACTTCGAGACGGAAGAGATTTTAGTCAGTCGTCTTCCACTGTGAACTGTCTGGGGCTGTCGTCCTTCAAGTCGTAACTGTTGAAGGCCAGGAGATATTCCGCATGACTTTTTGTCCAGCCGTTACCTAGAGCTGAGTGACTGAAACATCAATTGACGAATTTAATTGTGGCCGGGACCGGATGCGAATTAAAAGGCCGCGAGCTATTCATTTAACGCCCACCGGCGCCAACCGCATGTAAGCTTCGAAATGGTCTGAGCTTCCGAATGTCTGAAACCCCTAGGATTTGGTTCGTTGCCATGCGCAACCTCAGTTCTTGTGAGGTACAACGATGCCCACTGACTTGAGTAGTGAGGTCGATCGCTTAATTTTTTGGCTGTAATTTACATGCCCACTAACTTTAGGTAGTGGGTCCTCAGGTGCGATAGTGAAACACAGCGCCCCGCCAAATTTTCACTTTTAGGTAATCCCATGGTCATCCGTTCGATTCTCGCAAGGGCATTTCTCTTTTGTCGTTTTCATTTACCTTTTGAGGTGCTGACTGATTTGATCACATGTTCTGCCTTCGCGGGTCCGTGTTTTCCGGGGTAATCTCACGCAACTACAGCTCGGTTGGCTGAAATTTGATTGAAGGCGGATAATTCCGCCAGATTAGACCTTGTCGGCAGCTGTTTTAAAATGAATTTTTGTGAAAATTTGCCGCGAAAGATGATCAAAACGGACTGAAAAATTTGAGCTCCACTCGGAAAACGTCATTCAAAACACGGTCACATGTTTGTTGTTGATCTGCTCCCTCCGGCCGGGAGCACCGCCATATTCTATCTGTCTTCCATGTCTTTCAACCCGCTCAGGCGTGTCCTGTGCACGCTGCTCGGTCCCATCCTTGAGATGGATGACACCGACATCTTTCATGTACACACAGCCACTACTAGTGCCCCAGATGACACTTGGCTCGGCATCCCGCAGCCGCCACCTCCTCGCGAAACTGGCCATCCAGAAATCGGGGGAACGCAGATCACTTATGAATGGCTGAAAAGCCTACCATCTCGCGATTGTCTATTCCGCTTCCGGTGCGGCAGCAAGCTTAAGTGTTGATGCCGTGTACTTACCTCTGCTTCTGGAGATTCTATGCAGACGAAATGGCCGATCTTGTGCGCATACTGGACATCCCGCGCATCTGGAAGACACAGAGTCGTGGTTTATTCACTGGGATTGAGGCACTCGGTCTTCTGCTTGCTCGCTTCAGAAGTGCCAGGGATCAGTATGACCTCTTGATGAAGTACAACCGCTGTCGCACGTCCATTAGTGAGATCGTAAATGAACTTGCGATATATCTCTCTGAACGATGGGGACACCTACTCGACTTCGACACCAACGGCATCCTGTCACCTGTCCGTATGCAAGAATATGCGCGCGCAATCTACAATGCCGGCGCCCCGTTGGATTCCATTTACGCTTTTATCGACTGCACCATCCGTCATATCTGTCGGCCCATGCTTTGGCAGCAAGTCGCATATAACGGTCACAAAAAAATACATGCGAACAAGTTCCAGGCCTTGGTGTTGCCAAACGGGCTGTTTGGTCACCTTTTTGGGCCAATGGAGGGCCGCCGTAACGACAATGCCCTTCTTGCAGCCTCCGGTCTTCTTGAAAAGTGTGCTCAGCATGCTTTCTGACCTGGTGCTGACCAGAACACCGACATAACGAAGCGTTACTTATATTTGGGGATCCAGCCTACAGCATCAGCCCGTTGATCATGAGCCCATTTGCTGGGGCCGGAGAAAGAAGCGCGGAAGAGACAGCATGGAATGCTGCAATGTCTGTGGTGTGCATCGAGGTGGAGCATGGCTTCAGTAATGTTGTAAAGTTGTGGCCGTTTATGGACGCGTGGTGGAAACAGCGCCTCTATTCTTCACCCATTGGGCACTACTACCGTGTCTCTGTCCTTCTCACCAATGCACTTAATTGCATACGGCCAAACCAAACTTCTCAGTACTTTGACTTACTTCCCCCTGAGCTTGAAGAATATTTCACGACAAAGTAGAATAGACAGCATGTATCAAAGAATATATTTAAATTGTTGATGCCATTCGGCATTGGTATATAACTTGTAATTTAAGTATTGCGGCCAGCAGACAGCAGCTCACGAAGAAGCCCCGTCATCTCTGCCTTCTGCTCGTGGGAGTCGCTAACGAAAGTTTCCAAGGAACGCGCGACACGCATGTCATGCTTGGCGCGGCGCGCATTCTCGGCCACGATGACGTTGAGGACACCCTCGGTGGTGGAGCGCCAATCCATGCGACGACAACACTTTGATTTCTTTGACTTCTTGTTGCCCTGATCGTCCGAGTCAATGGACTCGAGTGACGACAATGCAGGTGTGGCGCGCGGCGCAGCGGCGGGAGTGGCGGTGTCGTCTTTGTCGGTGTTGTCGGTGTCGCTGTCGGTGGCAGGACTGCATGCGCGCTTGCAGAGTGTCTGCATGGAGGCACGGCGGATGGCCTCCCCACCCTCGCGATCCTCGTCGCTCTTCTGTGGGTTAAGAACATTAGTAAGATGATTTTATAAAGGAGATGGCGACGCACATGCTTCAATTTCGCCTTTGCATCGTCGCTTTTGTCCTTCCTGGCGTCGTACTGGGTCTCCATGCGCTCGAGGAGCGCGCCGATGGTGATGCTAGCCAATGTTCCTTCGCCGATGATATTCACCAAGTGCTTATGCTTGCCGTTTGGGTCCTAGAAAAGAGTTAGCATTGCAGAAACAATGAGTATGCTGAGGGATACCTTCTTAAATGAAACCAAGGCTTCAGCCTTGTGCTGGATGGTAGCTGCCGTGACAGACTTGTGAGGGAACTTGGGGTCCTTCATAGCAGTCTCGCGGACCATCTCCCAGGCGCCACCCTTCTTACCGTGGGGTTGCAGCCACAGTTCGGTGTCGATGGTAGCACGAGCAACAACGATCAGCGCCTCAGCCGAGTACTTATCCCCACTGCCGTTGCCATCCTCATCCCCCCACCATGGCATTTTCCTTTTCCTTCTTCCCCTTCTTCCCCTTCGCCTCGGCAACGTCGGCTTTGTAGCGATCAATGTTGGTGGCAACATGGGCGGTGCGAAGCACCTCTGGGACATAGGGGGGGGTATGCCAGAGGATCGTTTGTGATGGGGAGCGCTGGGAAGGTGTTCAGATCCTTCAAAACGAAAGGGTGGGGCTTAATCTGCGACGCGTCCAGGCCGACGCGTGGTGGCGGGGTCAGGAAGGTACTGAAGTCGACTGGAGGAAGCCGGAGCACAGGATGAATAGGCAACGGGGTGCAAGGCGCATTGGTGGACACAAAGAGTGCCTGGGCGTCGATGTTCTTACCCACCAGAGTGAGCAAACCAGCACGGTCACAAGTCGAGCTGTCGAGGTCCGCAGGGAGGCGAAGGGGGGTTGGATAGTTGTCTGCAGAGGTCTTGGGAACCTTCACTTCCATGTCTGGGGGAAGCGAGGTCACTTCAAACTCGGTGTCGTCGCCGTTCTCCCAGCCGGTGGTGTTGAAGCTGTAGCCAGGAAAATCGGCTGCAAGCTCCTCGAGAGAAGGAGGAGGCGCGCTGAGGATATGGTCCCAGTGGTTGGGTGCACGAGAGGACATACTAGTTGTGAGTACTTAGGGTATCAGTCGCGACACAAGTACGCACCTTATAACCTTGCCTGTGGGGCCCGCTTAGTGCAAATCTCTGAAATTCAGCCTCTCCAGCATGGTATGACGCAAACCAGCTCCACAGGCTTGATGAGTGATACGGGCAAGACAGTGTTGAGGAGCCAGCAGGCACAAGAGACGACGAGCGCGAAGAGAGCAAGAGAGAAAGGAAGACAAAGGCGAATGTGTCTGACGCCGGCCGGTCTTACCTGTTTGGGGTTGACAGCCGGTTACCCGTGTATTCCATAACAACAGCAAGAAGAAATTTGGTACAAAAATTTCGCTCCACAAGAGAAAAATGGATCGCTGTATGAGAAAAATAAAATCACTTTAAAACAGCTGCCGACAAGGTCTATTCCGGAAAGTTTCTGGCTCGACTTTGGTTGGCTTGGGACTGTGATGCGATTAGTGTCTGGTGCCATTGACTTTGGCTGTGAATACTTAAAAAGACTAATACCTTGAACTCGAGGAAGTTGAAAACTTGACTTGAGACTTGAAGAGCAACAGCAGAAAATAGGGGCATTCAAAGTAATTGCGCGGTTTTGCGCTTTTGACGTTTTTAACGCTTTTACGCTTATTACGCAGTGTTCCGGTTGTTCGTGTGATCTTCGGCAACATTCGGCACATCACCACGTGTGACGCGAAGCCACTATTCCCTTTCTGGCATTGCCCCTATCATCTGACGCGTTCTCATCGACAACAGCTTTGCAACAGCTCGTACAGGCATGATTCAAGTGCAGATAGATGGATGGCCATTGTGGAAGGTTAGATAGAGTAAAGAGTATGTAGAGTTTGGGGTGTAAGACTGTGGGCTTGCGCCGTCGTATCACGTCGCAGTGAGAAATTCTTAGGTCAGTGTGACTTCACGTCACATGTGGCTATGTGCCGAATGTTGCCGAAGATCACACAAACAACCGGAACATTGCGAAATAAGCGTTCAAGCGTTAAAAGCGTCAAAAGCGCAAAAGCGCGCAGTTACTTTGAATGCCCCTATTATGCTAAGTGGTTTGCGGATCAGCAACCTCGCGGAACTATCACGGAGTTGCCTCACGGGTAAGCAACACTAAATGCCCACTATCTTTTGTAGTGAGCCCAGAGGTGCCTTGATCTGGCAGAAGCCCCGCCAAATTTTGAAAACTCCCTGTTTTAACATGACCAAACTTTGAACGTGAGTTTGAACCTCACAAAAACTTTCTTCTTCCCGATTGCCCGAAGATGCTCGAGATCACGATGCCAGATCATGATGCTCATTCAAGCGAGGTCCAAAATTGCCAGCTCATCGCCTTTCTCTTCCATTCTCCCACCATCTCAACATGCAACCAGCATCTGCCTAGCTTTCGTTACTTATGTCTGCTTCTATCTTGGTGGCTGGTGTTCATACCTCTCTTGTTGACTCCCTGCGACAGCTGTTTCTACCTCATTTACCGATCGCATTGATCCCTATTGCCGTAATAATTTGCTAACACTAGCCGTGAACGGCAGTCCACATGCCGCTTTCACAACGGCGCTAGAATGTTCTGTGTGTCAAAATCTTGCTGTAGATGTATCTCTGGGTCTGGATTGGACTTCTAGTGTTTGAGAATGGATCATTGGCCTCCATCTTCCTTGCTGTCCTGGCTCCATTCGTCATCTTTTCTCCACTGTAAACCCTTATGATGCGTCAGTTTGACACCTTGTCACATTCCACTCATCATTTCGTAGACTCTCCGGCGGTATCTGCCTCTGAGCATGGGGAACGACCACTCATTCCTCTTGACTGTAAGCGGTTTTTTTAATACATATATATCCCTCGACGAGCTGAGCTTGCCTTGCCATACATGACTGCCTTGTCATCCTCTGCTTTTCCTGCCCTTCCAGGGCAGATGCCTACCCATCCGGGGCGGATGCCCCACAGATGCCTGCCCATCCGGGGCAGAAGGCCATCTCTATGGAGATTGGCAAAAATCAACATTCATATAATACTGGGACCAGTTCTTCGTCGTCGATGTCCATCCTGTCTGGTCCATCTCCGTGCACTAGTATTTTAGAAGATGTTGCTCCCTCTCTAGATCTCCTTGTTAATATCTAAAACGGTGCTCTGTATAGTGTATAATCAATTGGACTTTCATGGACTGCTGCCGCACCTGTGACTATTAAGATCTGAGGTTAATTCCCAGCTGTGCCGGTATTTGAGCTCATGCACCAATTACAAACTCCGCTTCAGCGCCTTGTTCCTCTGATTTCCTGCAGTGTATGGGGGGTTGTAATTTAAAATATGAGGGTTATAACACACTGAAAATGGGGTCAGCCCAGCATTGTAGAGTTGTTTTTCAGAGCTCCTGGGAAGAAAAATTTGAACAGTACAAAAATTAGTGCTTACCTTCAATCCCTGGAGTGGTAGTCTCCTTGGATCATCTCGGGATGTTGGAATCTCATGGTCCCATGGAAATTCTGGACCGGTTGAAGTGCTGACCAGAAGTTAGATCAAACTTGAACTCAACCATCAGAGATGTTGAATCAAGACCTCACGCTGTGTATTGTCCCCGGGAGCCCAGGTGTATGGTATCATTTTAGCTTTCTTGAAGTTCCGCAAATGCAGTTAAGATGATGGGATACAGATACTAGCCTCCGAGATAGTAGGCTTTGCCATGAAGTGCGCTGTACTGTTCACTATATTACATCATACCTTGATGAGAGAATTGAACAATAGATTGAATAAAAATGTTTCTTGGATGTTTGAGCCATTCAATATTTCTCAATAAAGAGACCCATAATGTATCGATACTGTATGGCTTTGGTGGAAAGTTGGCAGGACTTAAATAAAGCATGTGAATTGAATTCGCAGATGACTCAAGAAGTGATTTGATGCCACCTGTTAGTGGGCTCTGCCGCGGAGCGCGCTACAGATGTTATTGTTTGGTGCCGTTTGGGCATATGCGGAGGTTATGGTTCGATCCTCGCAAGTCGCTGTTTTTGAAAATGTCCTTCAGAAGCTTTGGTGTGCCAATTTGTCGTTATTTCTATTGTTCGACTTGCTGACCATGCAATTCCATTGTACCAAGCGAGTTGCATTCCTGGAGGTACCTCATGTACTTTTGGCTGCAATTGGGCGATATTGGATGTTCTCTTTGCATTTGTAAAATCCACATACGGCACCAGCGGTCTGTTTGCACTGTGGTATACCTCCTCTACGATGTGAAAAGAAGTTCTTTGATGCAGAAAAGTCAGTTGCATGTAATTTGAGGTGTGCCATTATAATCCTGTCTCAAACTGTTTTGATTTTTTTCAACGTGATGTTCAACTTGAACCTGACTTACATAAATCCATGATACCCTTACATCTCGGTTACATCTCTAATTATTTTTATTTTTATTCTCTATTTATTTCAACATGATATCATGCATCTCTGCTCATGCAATGAACCCCGACACAGCCGGGGTCCCCAAGCCCAATGCGAGCTGGTCAATGTATCGACTGAGCAAGAATTGGGCGCCATTAAAATTTTTTGCAGTCTTGACCATCAACCACCTGGAGATTTCGGCAAGCGTATGGCTTGCAACAAGGTTTGCTACTACACTGGGGCCCAAGGGTGTAAGTACTATTTATTTTTCAGCTCACAGGGAAGATCCTTGCAAACTGATGTATTGGGATACTTAATGTGCTCTGAGGCAGTTAGTGGGCTCTGCCGCAAAGCGTGCTACAAGTGTTATTTTGTAAGCTGGCCGTAGCGGTGGTAGCGTTGAGTGAACAAGAACCAACTTACACCTTCTTCCGTTCCAATAATTATGAGGCTGACGGCGGCTCCGTGGAAACGTTTGCACGAAAAATTTAGTCTACCTCTCGCTCTCTTTGTTCGTTTTCATTAACCTTTCAACGTGATGCGCCATCCGTGATGGGCCGATGACGCATCGTGCGCACTCAGAAAACATGTTGTTCGCGGAAATAGAGTACAAGGTACATAAGAATACGGCTCCAATCTCATCAAAAACCTACAAAAAATTAAGTTCCTGGCGTGAAACAGAAAGTAATAAAATTGTTCTGATAGAAAGCACCCTCCAAGTCCATCTACAAGTTGAACTGCACGGCAATTCCTTCCGGAAGGACGCCGCCGGTTGATTCAAATCAGGCTCGAAGGCGCGCGAGAATGCGAGAGCAACTCAGTGCCACTGTGCCCGAGAGAGCCTGGCAGACTCCCGCCAGATTCCTCAAACAGCGGAGCCGCGTCGCCATCCAATGGCTCCTTCACGTCGCCACGCGCGGGATTCCATGCAGGTAACCCGACGGCGGCGGGGGCACCGACCTGGCGAACAGCATCCGCGATGGCTTCGTGGGTGCGCTCCCACTCGCGCCGGTCGCGCGCGCGCTGGCGGCGCTTGTAAAGAATGAATGCGACGACACCGAGGACGATAAGGACGAGGGGTATGACCACGCCTACGACGATGGGTGTGGTTTTATTATTGGATTTTGCGGCGATCGGCCGGCTCGAAGATACCGTTGGTGTGGAAGAAAGAGGCGGTGGACTGGCTTCTGTGTGGCTTCCGAGCACGGAGTCGGTTGCAGGCACAGAGCTGGAGCTCGAGACCGCGGCCGTGATAGCGCTTGAAGGCAAGAGGGAACTGGTACCAGACCCCCCCGCGGACGATATATCCTCAGTGCTGCTAGTGGTCATTGTCATGCCTTGGGACTGGTTAAACGTGTTCGTAGTGGAACTTGAAGGCGTCTGTTGCGGAACTGAGTCCGGGACTATAATTGGAAGAGAAATCCCGTGATACTTGGTCCTGCCAGCAAATTGTATTCAGGTGAAGAAGAGCTATGCAGTAAGTGAACCTACGCAAAAAAAGCACTTCCCGTGGATGTCCACCACTCGTTAACGTCTTGAGGTACCGTGATAGTCGTGATAGTCGCCTGGGGAGGTGGAGGGGGAGTCGCCTGGGGAAGTGGAGAGATCATGGAACTATTTCCGCATTGTACTCAGACGAAAGGAGGTTCAACGAACACACATACGTGAGTGCGGGGCATTCCGTTTCTGACCAAAACTTGGAAACATTTGAAGGCACATCTGTCGGCCAATTTGGCGGGTCAAGCGGTTTGTCGCATGGGTCACCAGGCTCGGGGTTGAAAATTTTCGCCCATAAAGCTCCCATATTGTCAAGGATTTCCAAAATCCGAATGAACGAGAAAATTAAATAAGCAGCATGCACGATACGCAGAACGAATGGCTTGCGCTGGAGGGAAGGTGGTGGAAGTTCAGAGTGAAAGACGGACGTGGGACCACATCATCTCCCCAGCTGCATTGCAGTGCAAATACCATCTTCCCATCTTCCTGGTCAGCGACGCCGCGAAACGGCGATTTATCTATTTGCCAGCGCGTTATTATTAAAATCGCCCTGATCCGTGGTATGGCGACGAGGGCTGGTGTATCGTCCCAAGATAGCTTGAATTCACTCCTGTGAATCGCCGTCGTATGTACCTGGGAGCGAGAAAAGATAGATCTGCTTTTCAATCGTGATGCGCCATCAGTGATGGCGCATATTAGTGTGTGCTCAGAAATATGTTGGTCGAGGAAAATAAAAGTACAAGGTACATAAAAATACTGCTCCAATCTCATCAAAAACCTACAAAAATCACGTTCCTCGGTTGAAACAAACGCCGAATTGTCCTGATAGAAAACCCCTAAGTTCAAGTCCATCTACAAGTTGAACTGTACGGCAATTCCTTCCGGAAGGGACAACGCGCGAGTTCCTTTAAATTAGGCTGGACGGCGCGCGGGAATGTGAGAGTAAGTCAGTGCGACTGTGCCCGAGGGAGTCTGGCGGACTCCCACCAGATTTATCAAACAGCGGAGCCGTGTCGCCATCCAATAGCTCCTTCATGTCGCCAAGTGCGGGATTCCACGCGGGTAACCCGGCGGCGGCGGGCGCGCCGACCTGACGAACGGCGTCCGCGATTGCTTCGTGAGTACGCTCCCACTCGCGCCGGTCGCGAGCGCGCTGGCGACGCTTGTAAAGAATGAATGCGACGACACCAAGGATGATGAGGACGAGGGGGACAACAACGCCTATGGCAATGGGTATGGCTTTATTCTTGGATTTTGCGGCGAGTGCAGATGAAGACGACGTTATAGTGGGACTGTCGGAAGGAAGAGGCGATGGGGTGGGGCCGACTGTGGGAGCTTCGAACAGGGAGCTGCCGCTGCTGGTCATGATTTTTGTAGGAGGGCAGGAAATTGGCGGCGAGGACGGCGCGGGAGTGATGGCCTCGGCGTGCGGTGTACCATGACCGGTACTCGAAGACTCATGCGAGGTTTCTGTGGTGAGGGGAACGGCCGGCGGTACGGATTGGGACTGATCGGAAGTGGTAGCGAGAGTCGAAGATGCGCCGCCCATCACTTGAACCGTGGTCGTCGCCTCCTCAATTTGGAGACCAGACACGGTTCTATGGCCACATATAGTCAGGCAAAAGGGCGAACAACAAAGTCACATACCCTAAAGAACTTCCTGTAGCTGACCACCACGAGTAAACTGATGGAGGCAACACCAGAGTCTGAGGATGGTGGGGGTTCCTATTTTCTTCCCATTGTACTTAGGTGAAAGGAGGTTACAACAAGAGCACCTACCCAAAAAACGTCATTCCTGTGGCCCACCACCACGACCAAACAGCCGGAGGCGCAGCTTTCGGCATCCCGAATTCTCGTGGTCCAAGCGAGCGGCTACACAATTCCGGAGGATCAGACATACTCGATCGTCGATGGTTTCCAGAATCCGAATGAGCAAAAAGTCTAAAGGGCCAGCATGCACGATACGCAGAACGAATGGTTTGCGCTGGAGGGAAGGTGGTAGAAGTTCAAAGTAAAGACGGACGTGGGGGCCACATCACCCCCTCGATGCACTGCAGTGCAGCACCATCTTCCAATCTTCCAGATCAGCGACGCCGCGAAACGGCGATCTATCTATCTGCCAGCGCGTTATTATTAAAACCGCCCTGGCCCATGGTGTGGCGACGAGGGCTGATGTATCGTCCCAAGATAACTCGAATTCATTCCTGTGACCTGGAAGCGAGAAAGATAGATTTGTGATGCGCCATCAATGATGGCGCATCGTGCGTGCTCAGAAATATGCTGGTCGCGGATATAAAGTACAAAGTATATAAGAATACTGCTCCAATTTCATTAAAACCTACAAAACTACGTTGCTCAACTGAAACAAACGGTGAATTGTCCTGATGGAATACACCCGAGTTCAAGTCCATCTACAAGTTGAACTGCATGGCAATTCCTTCCAGAATGACGCCGCCAGTTGATTCAAATCAGGCTAGAAGGCGCGCGAGAATGCGAGAGCAACTCAGTGGCACTGTGCCCGAGAGAGCCTGGCAGACTCCCACCAAATTTCTCAAACAGCGGAGCCGTGTCGCCATCCAATGGCTCCTTCACGTCGCCGCGCGCGGGGATTCCACGCGGGTAGCCCGGCGGCGGCGGGAGCACCGACCTGGCGAACGGCATCCGCGATTGCTTCGTGGGTGCGCTCCCATTCGCGCCGATCGCGCGCGCGCTGGCGGCGCTTGTAAAGAATGAAAGCGGCAACACCGAGGATAATGAGGACGAAGGGGACGACCACGCCTATGACAATAGGTATGGTTTTTTTATTGTGTTTTGCGGCGAGTGCGGATGGGGACGTCGTTGATGGGGGAATGCTGGAAGAAAGAGGCGGTGCACTGGTGTCTGTGGGGCTTCCGGGTGGTTTGGAGCTGTTATCTGGCGTAAAGCTGCTGGTGCCCATTTGGAACGTGGTGGTGATCATGCTTATACTTGTAGTAGACGACGGGGGGGGTACTGAGCTCAGTCTGGGACGAAGCGGACTGAGTCGTGGGAACAGGTGGGTCGGTCCGGGTCTTGGTCCCGGAAATCTGGGCTGTGGATGCGACGCTCCCTGGACGGCCAGGGTTCGAGGGTACAGAAATATTGATGGTGGCGGTCGCTAGCGACGTGTTCGGGTCCTGCTCGGTAATTATGGATGGGAGGGGGAGCGGGTCCTTGGTCCTGAAGCCGCATTATACTCAGGGTAAGAAGTGTGCGACGGGGGCACTTACGCAAAGAAAGCACTTCCGGTGGCTAGCCACCACGAGTCAACAGTTTGAGGCACTGTGAGAGTCTGTTGCCCATGCCTTTATATTGCTCAGATAAAATGACGCACACGGCAAGTGGTGCACTTACAAAAGGAGAGGGCACCCTGTGGCCGACCAATATGAGGAAACAGCTGGAGGCACATCTGAAGGCCAGTATGGCGGCCCAATTGGAAAACCACATATAAAGTTAGTTATTTTTCCCATATTCGACCGCCGAGAGTATCCAGAATCCAGATGAGTGAGAAAGTCTAAACAAGCAACATGCGCGATAAGAACGAATGGCTTGCGCTGGAGGGAAGGTGGTGGAAGTTCAGAGCAAAAGACGGACGTGGGGCCACATCACCTCCCCAGATGCACTGCAGTGCAGCACCATCTTCCCATCTTCCCGGTCAGCGATGCCGCCAACGGCGATCTGTCTATCTGCCAGCGCATTATTAATACCTGCTAATACCGTCCGCTGGCCCGTGATATGGCGACGAGGGCTGATGTATCTGTATCATCCCAAGATAACCTGAATTCGCTCCTGAGAATCGCCGTCATATGTACCTGGGAGCGAGAAAATATTTCCAGGGAGGGTTTGAGAATACGATGGGTTCTGGTCCTCGTTTCCGGTGTGATGGATGTGCTCCCGAGCACTGATGTTGTTCTATACTCGCGGTGCAGCAGACGGAACTATGGCCTCAAAGCTAGGGTATTTGTGACGAGTGGACCCAGAGATCTAGAGACGACAGGTCTACAGAGCCTTCCAGTGCGCCTGAGTGCCTGAAACCTCGGGATATCCAGAGAGAAGAGAAGCCTTGGGCCACAATCACAATGATATCGACAAGAATACAGTGACAGCAGTGGGAGTCGGAATATATAAGGATTCTCAGCATCAAGATGAAGGTTGTCGGCAAGCTGAATGACGGATTCAATCAACCTGCAATCGAGAAAAACATGCACAAATTCGACGTCTTGAGGCGGCTCGTAAAATTTACACTAATAAGTACAGCATAAAATCGAACGCAGAAACGAATGTTGACAGTATCTGTAACTGTACAAAAACGCTACATGGTGACGATGTGTTAAATAGCATGATGACTCTCATCATCATGATGGCCATACGATGTATCGACCTGTATCGAGGATTCCGTCGTGCTTGCCGGGCGCGACTCAGGCTCGGACTCTTCCTGCGCAGGGAAGGAAGAATACGTCTGGGAAAGCGTAGGGGAGTGCGCAGCCCTGAATGTCGGGGGAATGCACCGCCCTGAAGACAGGCAGCGCAGCATACTCTGCAGATTGGTGTGCGACGGGCCTCTCGGTGAAAGGATCCGTGACGGTGTCGCCGCTGCCCTTCGCAGATAGATCCATGTGGCTCCAAGCGCCACTGCCGGCGTACGGAGTTATGCTCCTCCCGGGAACGGGGCTCCCCACCTGACGGACAGCGTCCGCGATGGCTTCGTGAGTGCGCTCCCACTCGCGCCGGTCATTTGCGCGCTGACGGCGCTTGTAAAGTACGAAAGCTATGGCCACAAGGATGATGGCAACAACTGGGGCGACGACGCCGGCGATGATTGGAACTTGCTTATTGGAAGTTCGCGAAGACGCAAGGACGGCGTTGGTGGAAGATGGAGACGCCGTGGATGAGAAGTCACCGGAAGTAGGGTCACTGGCAGTAGGTTCAGCGGAAGTAGGGTTACTGGAAGTAGAGGACATTTCATTGTGAGGGGTGGGGTCGGGAGAGGTCGGTATGCTGGTAGACGACGTGGTGTCGGTGGAATATACCGAGCTAGGAATATTTGATGAGAAGGACCCGGAGCTACTGCCTGGGATGGAAGACGAAGAAAACGGCGTTGTAGACGGAGAAGGTTTAGGGGATGAGATGGATCTACAACGGAAATCAGTCGCAGTCCGTGCAGCTAAGTACATACGCACTGGGACGAGATAGAAGTGGAGGAAAGAGAAGTGTCTGAGGGCTTCGATGAAGAAGACAGTCCTGAACTGGAGGATTTCGAGCCATCACTCCCGCTCCTCTCCGCGAACGCAGCTTGAGCGATGAAGAGCACCAAGTACAGTTTTAAAACGAGCGCAAGGAGGCCATGTCCATGCCTCATCGTGAGGAACTCACGCCCGAGAACTTTGCAGAGTCAAGACCGAGCACTGCAACCGACCGAGTCGAGCACTTACAACGCGATAGGTCGTGGATGGGACGACGAGAACTGAAACGTGGGGGCCTGTTAGGCGCTCGTTTTCCGGCCCTAGATTTATATATAACGGAGTACTCGTCCAGGACCATGTGGGAGAATATCAGCGCTGAACATGATCATCAACTCCCGTCCCGCCTCTGCTTCATCCGGTCCCTCACTTTCCGAGCCCGTGTTTGAAGTTCTTCGTGAACACTGGCCGAGTTTGGCAGCAGGACCTTGCGGCAGAAGTAAGCCAGGATACCTCAAAGGCCGTTGGCTTAATTAGACGGCGAATAACGGAAGCGCATCAGAGGAGGATGACGTGCAAATCAAGATGAAACCTGTGTTGATCGGAAGAAGCGCTTACGGTGAATCAGTGATACCTAAAGCCGTGGGACTTGCGTGGGACGGTAAATAATCCTTGCTTGATTCTCGAAAAGCTTACTTCCAAAGCCGAAGAATGCCAATACTTAATTCTTCGTTGCTTAAATAGTACGTACAGATGCGAGTGCGAATAAATTAATGCATACAGAAGCATAAGCCCACACAATTCAACATTGAACCAATACCGAGTTAAGCAGCGTGCGGTGGTAAGGGCAGTAAGGGCAAGGGCCGCAAGAGAGTACCCGGCCGCGACGCCGACTCAGCCAATGCAGGTTCGTCATACCTCGGGAACTCGGAGCGAAAGGCTCGCACATAATCATGTCCTATTTCCGAGTGCCCTGGTTCGGAGCCATATTCAACTGGTTCAGGTTCCGAGACGTCGTCCTGGGCCTCTGACGCTGGAATGGGGTTCGTAGTAGTCCCGGAACTCTCGAGCGAGAGCGCGTCGTCAAGATAATCACCGTTCCCCTGCAGATGCGCGTCCGACCGGTTCCAGCCCCCGCCGACATATGTGTCTCGTGGTCGAGCCGCATTGGATGTAGCGCCAGACCGTCCAAATGACCAAATGCCTGGTTTGTCGTCCAACTCCGGCAAACGGCTCCCCTCCCAGTCCTTCTTGTTTTGGAATCGCCGGTGCCGAAAAAACGCAATGCTAATGGCACATGCAACAAGAGCGGCGAGAACGACGGGTACGACTATTTCGACGAGTTTGTTTGATTTCGAGGACGTAGTTGAAGCGACGGGAAGAGGGGAAGTTGGCGAAGAGGAGGTCGAACCTTCAACAGCGATCGATGTCGAAATAGCGGGGGAGGAAGAGGTAGCCCTTGAGGAGCCATCGTGCACCGAAGAGTGTGGCTGGGTCACGGAGGAGGGTTTAGCGGAGATAGGTGCGGCGTGCGAGGGTGACGAAATAGCATCATGACTCAAAACTTGAACCGCATTCTGGATTGCTTGGGATTGGGCAGGTTTCGTTTGAGTTGGTGTCGGCGTTGATGTTGTTGATTTCCTACAACATCGATTATTAAGATCTGGTCTAATCCAACGCAAAGTACAAAAATATAAATCACGTACGTGGATGTAGCTGTCGGGCTCTTATCAGTGAGGAAACCACCAAAAGGAAAACCAAAGCTGAAGCTTGGGTGCGGTGCAATCTGGCCATGTTGGCCAAAAGAACCGCGGCGTGGCCGATGAACGAGTGACTTGCGTAAGGAGTGCGACGAGTTGTACAAGGAATGTGAGCTGCTGCCTCATGATTTGGGCTTTGGAGCGACCGTGCCGGAGAACTCTACAATGCGCCCTGCGTGAGACCAGGATATTACACAGCCCACAACTGAAATGAAGCCTCACCAGTCTCGGAGAGCACACGGCTGAGTGTAGGTGGGAGTATGAAGCAGGAGGCGGCTTAGAGTCTGCGAGCAAGAAATCATGATATTTGATCAACGAAGAAGACGAGACAGCATGGAAAGTAGATCATCATGATATTTCTGTTGCAAGAAGATATAAGAACGACAATGTTTGCTTAGAGTTGGTTCCATGTGATAGAGGTGTCATCCCGACGGAGGGGCGACCGTTTTCATGGGAATAGGCATCGAGCGAGCAGTGAAGTGAGAGCTGAAATGAGACACAGTCGCCAGAGGATGTGCGAAGGATCCACGGTCTCTGTTGATGGTCTTGAGAGGTCGTACCGCCTTGAAATCAATGCTATCAAAGATGCGCATGAGTGAAGAGCAAAAGAGTATGTATCCAGTATGGTCGCTTTAAGTGTTTTTGTGCCGGTTCCGGAGTCCCTCGGCGCAGAATTCGAAAACTTCATGCTTCAGTCACATTGTCGCAATGACCGTTAGCAGCAGAGAATGCAAACGGAACCAATTCTTGAATTGGTTTGAGCTGACACAATTTCCGGGAACGGTAATCACTGGATGGACTTGGGATGAACCCTGCGGTCGCGTTGGGAGAGGCGAAGTGACGACCGCGTGAGAGTTGATCGGTTTGTACTGCCACTGATTTCCGTATTGTTCCGAACAACTTGAACTTCACTGTGTTAAATTCCCGATTTTGTCTTATTCTTGGTGGAAAATTATCGCGGACGTTGTCATAGTTCAAAGACTTTGAAATGTTGACCGTGCATAAATTTTCAGTCTCGGACCCGACTCTCATGACATCCCAGAGGGGACCCTCTCATGCTGTCACTAGTAAATTTCTAGGTTTCGGTTCGGTTGTAACGAAGTCATCCACCCTGGAGTTCTGTGGGAATGAATTTGACAATGATGTGGCTACCTCAGCTGGAGTTTGGGGAGTTTGTTGAAGACATGTGTTATGGAAAAGAAAGAAGCCTTCCAGATATATAGTATGTACTGATGATGGAATTAGTCCGCCATCTTCACCATTGATTCAGAAGTGTAGATGCAGATCAGCAACGCTTTCTGCACGAAATGTCCAGCAATTCGACGTATGAACAGACAGTACTAGACAGTACTAGGGAGTGTGGTACCGGTAAATTTTTAGTCTGTAGCAAATGCAACAACTGCTGTTGTTGAAAGTCATAGTCATAACCAGGCGGTGGACTTCCTACTTGTTCAAAAGTCCGAAATGTCGGCGTACGCAACAACGCCGGATGGCCGCTAGCAGATAGGAAAGAATTCTGTGCTGGAGGATCTCGCTGGCGGGCGCGAGGCACCCCTCCAGGTGCAGAAATGCGGCCCTCCTTCCGCGTGCCCATTACGGCTCGCCACCCTTGGAGCTCAGGATCATGAAACTGGACCCACTCGACCTCAGGTGAATGAACCCGCGTCTCCTCGAGCTCCTTCGCATAGCGCGCGCGCTGGCGTCTGCACATAATTGTGACCGCCAAAATAAGGAACGCGATAGGGATGAGCGTCCCAGCGAGTATGGGCGCCAGGTTGATATGTTTTTTTTGACCTCGCTTGTGAAGTAGAAGTTATGGTGCTCGTAACAGTGGCGGTTGAAGCGAGCGACGGTACAACTCCGTCGTCAAATCTATAGCAACGAGTTAGTTACAGGTAAGTTTGGCAAGATAGGACAACAAACATGTATGTCGCGTAGTCGAATAGCATTAGCGAACCGGCGGCATTATTGGTGCTCATCACCACAGTGTGCTCGCCGCGGTCCAGTCCGGACACATTGAATACGCTCTGTTGATATATAAAATCCGACGTATTGTCTGGGCGGTGTGTGAACGGTTCCTGCGGGACACCGTCTAGTGTGAAGGCAAAGTCCGAGGATGCTGGCTCCTCAGAAGCAGTATTCGCCATAATGCAAAAGACGGATATCGCAGTGCCTGTTCTCCGAATATCATTTATATTTGTTCTCGTGGGGAGCGTCACGGTACGCACCATTGAACGAAAGAGTGACGGAGACAGGGGGTTCTCCCGCGAGTTGCGAGCTATCATGCCATGTCCCCTTGAAAGCCCCGCCAGGGTCAGGATGAACTGTACAGGCAGCACAATTCGAGTTCTGTCAGGGAAGTTTCTCGTAAGGGAGGAGAGTCCTTTCACAGTAGAAAAGACTTGCAAGGCTGAAACTATCTGCAGGTGTGTAGACGGGAAGTGCGCCGGACTCCGAATCCCCTAATGTATCGTCTATCGTACGTTCGAAGGTGTTTCCGGCTGAACGAATGACTTGAGTGGCGACAATGAAGAGTACGAGTCTGGCAGGACGACGGAACCAGAGTGTACGGATGTTCATTTGGCGATTAACAAGCGGGCATGAAGACGAAAGTAATCAGCAGCAGAGCCTCTTCTATCTCTGGCAGGGAGCTGTATATAGCCTGAAATTACAATCATTTCCAAGGAGACCCACAAATCTTGAGAGATCCGAGTCATTCGAGTTCGGCAGTTGGGGATCCGCATTATGAACGAGGGTCGCTCCGTGCGCATTAGACACATTAAAACGATGAAAGCCAGGGCAATCAGCTCTCCCGACGAGCGCGTCGCAGCTGCAGAGAACCTAGGCATGAAGGAAGAGATCAAGAAGAGATGAGATGTGCCCGATATGATCCTGTCGTCCGAGTCACTGCATTTTTCGACAGTTTTGTTTCAAGGCATGTCGTATTGATAGTTCGTTGAATCAACTTCAAGCCAAAAAAAGAGTCAAGATACATTTAAATTGTTCCAACAACAACAGCCTTGGCAAAAATCATGTATGTTTGTAGCCAATATGTACTAGTAGAACACGACGCAACTCGCAGTCTGCCCCCTGATGTCAACTCCATATATGGCACTGTGTCATGCCTGGAGGGGCAAAGGTACGGGGGGGTACACCAGGGAGCGGGAGCGGTCGCTGCTCGGAATAAATTGGAGGCGGCCCAGTCTCGAAAGTGTATTCGGAAGCTGGCGGCGGTGAAAAGGGTGGGTCGCTAGTATATTCAATGGGCGAAGGCAAAGTAAAGTTGCCCCCAGTAGCGCCCGAATTATACTTCTCCCGCACTTGCATACCCCTGGCGGACATCGCCACCGAGTTTGCATTTCTATCGAACGGTGAAACTGACGGGACCCACGACTCCGAGTCAGAGGCAGACTCCGATTCCGCATTATCAGCGTCAGCGGATTGATGCGATCTGGGCTGATGTCGGGGATGTGGGTCGCCGTATGTCGATCCAAAAAATGGAGCAATAAGCCCGTTGTTCGATACCGATTCCGTATCAGGAATATTGGCGCGCCGCCTGCGCCTGCGCCAACAGAGAACGCCCACAACCGCGATCAGGAAGATGGGTATGAGCGTCCCGGCCAGCACAGCGGCATAATTGAATCTCTTTGATGATGACGCGATAACTGGAGGAGCCAGTGAAGAGGGAGATGAGTCTGACGAGTTTCCGGGGGGAATAGTGGGTGGTGCAGACATAGAATTGTTTCCAAGGAGTGCGGACGAAATGGCAATACTGGACGAGGGATTCTTTGGAAAAGACGCGGGGGAAGTACTAGAAAAGGAAGAAGAGGAGATG
The DNA here is from genome assembly GCA_014462655.1 of Mycena venus. Classification (NCBI taxonomy): domain Eukaryota; kingdom Fungi; phylum Basidiomycota; class Agaricomycetes; order Agaricales; family Mycenaceae; genus Glaucomycena; species Glaucomycena venus. The sequence continues at coordinate 3,326,797 of JACAZI010000007.1, read as the reverse complement.
CTGGTGTTTGGAAGAGTAGTGGCTGCGGTGGTAATCTTCTGCGTGTCTGTGGCCGTTGCCGTGATTTCGGTTGTTGAAATCTTAATGACGGTATTTGTTACTGGGTTTGGGGTTGTGGGGTCCGCGACTTCATAACTAACCATAAATGTCAGCGAAAAGTACGAATTGAGACGGAGAAAACGACTCGCCTGTATTGAGCATAGTCGAACAAAAGAAGGGACCCCGAGGGATTATTCGTCGCAACGACCAACTCATGGTCACTCTGGCTCAGCCCGCTTATCGAGAAAACATTCACGCCGTATTCATACTCTGGATTCGCAGGATCAGGATCATGCGTGAATGGCTTTTGTTGCGGAGTGCCATCGAGCGTGAACGCGAGAGATGTTGCAGTGCTTGCACCTGGTACCACATTGGCCATGATGCAGAACACATCGATTCCGATTCCTGAAAGTACAAGGTAAACCAGTCGATACCTTGTAATACGACCCACGCCCGACCACACGCACCATTAAAGGAGAGAGTGACTGAAACTGGTGGTGCACCGCCAAATTGCGAGCTATCGTGCCATGTGCCATCGTACGCGCTCGCAGGGTCTGGGTGTACGGTGCACCCATCGCAGTTGGAATTCTGAATTGGACGATGTAGGTTATGAACTGCTAGTCACAGAAAACGAGGCGCACGAGGGAGAAGCTGCCTGAATAGACTGGTGGCGTACCGCCCGGACGGGAGTCGCCAGCGGTGTCGTCTATTATCGCGGTCAACACGGACCCTGAGGAAAGCGAGACGTGCGTGAGGAGGATAAATAACAAGGCCAACACGTCGGAAAAGAGTGAAAGGAAGGCGAGCATGGCAGCCTCTACGGTTGGAGACAGTCTAAGGCTCAGTCTTCACGTAGCGGACGATGTCGTAGAGAGAAAAGAAAGGATACAGTCCAATCACATCATGATGGAAAAGGGGGCGCCGGCGCGACAGCAATAATAGCACATAAGTAGCACACGGCAAGATTTGGAAGCCGCCATGTCAGAATTCATCGATCAGATGACGAGCGGTATCGTATGCGTCGTGAAGGAAGAAACCTCTAAAATTTGACCAAGTACTTGTCGTTCATGAGTCCTAAAGATCGAATCTGCTAACATGTTCCAAGTGCTCGTGGAGGAGTGGCCCCTCGACGATCCATGTGGTTATTTGGCTGATACTGCGCCCCAGAGCTCATGCCGAGGAGGGCCATCAGGATTCGAGGTTTCTGTCCATCGAGATTTTGATACCGTGCCGCCCTCGTGGGTCGTAAGTTCGGAGCCTGTGCAGATCAGTCATCACATAGAAATACTCAAGAGGAGAAGAAAATATCCACGGTTCGATCCAGGATGTGCCAGTGGTTCTTAGGAACATCGAGAGTTCAAGCTGGTATACTCGTGTGGCGTGGCAGAAAAAGTCAAAGAGAAGCAAAGGATTGTTGATCATGTCGACTCAGTGATGGAATGGCAGTGAACCTTACGCTGTACTATGAAGGCGTCCCAGGAACCCTGCGTGTCTGCAGTGCATACATACGAATGATCTGCGGTGATCCACGCGAAGTTCATGGTGACGAGAAGTTGCTGCAATGCTGCTGCAGCGGTGCCACCGGTAGTACGGCGTACGCGTACCAGATTGCCCAAGCTGTGTTAGTGATAATTCGGCCTTGTGCTGTGAAGATGAAATATGTTGTTACTTGTGAATCCGGGCCCGCTTCCTCAGTTCTTCAAGACGACTTGGGAGAAGGAAAAAAGAATGACTGATCTGGCGATCGCATCACTTCCACAACATACACAAAGCAAACAACGCTTTTTCCCATTTTAGAAAATTGTGGAGCCCCACCGACCGATCGGACTTAAAAGTTGAGTTATTTATGACGGCAGCGTTCCGTCCCTGAATCCTTCATCTCGCCCGCCACCGAGGGCTTCGTGGAATGCTGCATGGTGGCGTTTCGACAGCCTGAATGAAGTTTCAACTAATCGCGAGTCGCAACAAATTGCCCTTAAAATTGCCAGGACTCCGCAGTGCAATCTTACTATCTTCGTTATAATTCCGACCCAAACACTCTTCAGGGTACTGTGACGTCACCCGAGAAAACAAGCTCATGGGCGGCTGCGCTGACTTAAGAACAGCCCCAGCCTCGGGGTCCGCAAAACAATAAACCAAACTGTGCTTTAAACTACCGCTACACCCGATGGATGTTGTGAGTGCAAGAAGAGTACATACATCTATGGTATGGTGTGGTATGGGATCATATACTTATCGCCTGTTTGTAAGGTCCGCGAATGAAAGTACTAGTAGAGTCGAGTAGAGTACAACATCGAGTCGGTTGAATCAAGAATGTACGGACAGGCCGTGCGATGATCGATCATCTGAGTCCCAAGTAGTAGTACTATGTAAAGTGGTACATACAAGCAAATAAACAGCAAAATAGGTGTTATATAGTCCGCACGGCCGCCGCATCACGGTGAAGTGCGCTGCTTGCGCGCCGCGGGTTTTGGGCGGGAGGTTTCGTACGGATCGCGAGGGGCCTTCACGTGCACGCGCGGCAGGATGACATTCACCTCGTCCGTCGACTGCGTGAACACGATCCCGTGGTTGCTGTACTTCGGGGACGTGAACGCCTCCCTTCGTCGACGGCAGGCTCGCTTGGAGGGGGCCGAGGGCGTATGGCGCTAAATAAATAAAAAAAACACATAAGCATGAGCAATTAGACTGTAAGTAAGAACCGGATATAATTATGAAAGAATGAATGAGTGGAATGAAAAACGCCACAAACGCACTGGAGGAATATTGGCGCTGGCTGCGGCGATTGAACAGGAATACTCCGAGGGCTATCACCGCAATCAGGATGGAGCCGCCGAGGGTACCGGCTACTATTGCGATAATAGTCCGGTGATGACTGACACTAGCACTAGTACTGGCGGAGTCAACGCCGTCGCCGACGGTGGTGATGTTGCCGCCCGAGATAGAGAGGGTGGTATTTTCGGTTATAAGGCGTATTGCGAGAGTGTGCAGGCCCAGCGGGAGCTCGGGGGAAGAATATATGATCGGGATTGGGGACGAGGAGTTGTAAAGGAACGTGAGGTCGTCCTGGCCGTCGAGGACGTACGACAAGGGAGAGTTCTGGAAATTTTGGACTGGTGAGTCAGATGAGACTGTCCCCGCGACGGTTATGAGTGTCCCTGATCATGAACACGCCCGTGAGGATACGACATTGCTGAGAAAAATATTGGAACGCACCGTTAAAACTGAACGTCGCAGTAGCATTTGGATCCCTCGTTAGATAAGTGCTTCCAGTGCCAGATTCAACCTGGGTCCAATTCGCGTTCGAATACTGGATGACGCTAGTGCTATCCGCACCGAAGGAAAGGCTTGGTCGGTCTGTCATGATGGGATGGGCATTAAAGGCGGAGGAGAGCAAGGTGGAGTGAGGGGGGACGGAACGCGAGCGGGACCCGAGCCAGACAGGCCGGACGTCTGCTTTTAATGTAGACCAGACAGGACAAGCGATAGGATCAAAAACGTGCCGAGGCTTTTGTCATTAGGAAGGCATGATGCCTTCTATGGGCCTATTATGCATAGATGCCGAAGAGAAGGCCGGAACACAATTGGCATTGACGACGACGAGAATGTGCAGTGTGGCCGCAAGTAGTAAGGCGGTGAACGTAGGGATTGCGTTGACGGATCGCAAAGCGAGCACAAGCGACCACTGGCATCGCAGCGTATCGACACTAGGTTGATTGATCGCGACGTCAGTTTCGAGCCCAAAGACGGAGGGGGAAGTGCGGGGGAAGAAGGGCTGTGCGGCATCCTCTCGCGCAGAAGCAAGAACGTCAAGTCGTGGAGATCTTGCTCGAGTCATGGTTCCGTGCGAAGACACAGCGACACGTAAGGCCTTGGAACAATTAGGAATAAGATTGTAGAACTTGCGACATCCTCTTGGTCCAGGACTCCGTAGGCCCAGCGGCCGGACTGGACATTCAAGGTAGTTCGGGTCTACGCGACGTCAATGTCGACGCCTCGACATCAGAAGGATCCACCGAAGCCTCAAGAAACTCCTTGATGAGCAGTTTCATAGTAGTCCAGGTGAGCCCATAGTTGCAACGTATGTCATTCGTGAAAGATTGACGGACAGTGAGAGCGGGAAGAATGAAGGACTCGAGAGCGAAAGATCATCATGATGGAGAAAGAGAAAGAGAGAGTGAGAGAGTGACTGATGTGACCGGAAAAAGCCTGGGATAAGACGAGAATTCAACTTGAACCACAAAATAACAGAATTTACTTTCGGTATCCCTTGTAAATATAAGTTCAGTCAAAGCTCCAAAAATCGCGCCTTTTTCTGTCGCCTCCAGACTGCAGTTGAAGCCAGCGACATTCCGACAGTCGGTCCTCGTGTTCACAACAGTTGAATCAACAATTCAGAATGCATTTTTTTAGAGAATCGTACACGTAGAAAGAATGGCTGTGATAATAAGACACTGTAGCTCGAGTCGGGACAAATATCTGTTCGACGCATATTGGATTTAACGCGATCACCTCTTCTCGCCCTCGGGGAGAGCGTTGTACGCGGGGCAAAGCGCGTCCCAGGCGTCGGTCGGGTGTACCTCCGCTTTTGTCTCGTCCAGCCCACCAGCGATGACCGACCCGAGACCAACGTTGAAGTGCCAGAATACTGGAATATCGCGTTGTTAATTTAATTTAATTGCTGCGTTGGAGGATGCGAGACTTACTGTGGCAATGGACTAATTGTCGAGGAAGTAACGATGGTTAGCGGTGTCCTGGAAGCATTTGTACTTGAACTTACAGAACCAAGGGCCTGAGAAGACGAGTTAGCAACACAGTGTGGCACCAACCGGAAACAACTCACCAGGCTTATCGGTCGTGAACCGCACGGTCGTGCCACCAGACCCGGCGCCGGCGACCTAATGGCTGAGTGTTAGCAGGGATCAACGAGGTCAAAGAATTGTCATCGCACATCTCGGCGAATGGGGTTGATGTTGTTCTCAGCAGACGAGTTGGACTTGATGAGCCAGAAGTTGTTCTGGTCGAAATAGTTAGATATGAGTCCCTAGTTCGAAGAATTTTCATGGAACTCACTCCGTGCAAGTGGAACGCTGAGAACGGGGACAGTTCAATATGCCAAATTTAAAAGAGAAATGGAAGTCGCGCACGATGAAGCTCATCTTCCGTGCTAGCATCGATGAAAGTCAGGCCACTGAGTAAAGGAGCAGGATTGAAAGGACATACCTAGGCGGGAACGTAACTTGGATGGTCTTGTTCGCAGGGAAGACGAAAGTGTTCTCCGTCGTGTTGAATTTCGCCGCTGCTCCGTCCTGCAGGATCTTAACCAACGTGGGGACAACGGGGGAGACGTATGAGATGTTGTTGATGTTCCACTGGGTGTTGAATCCCGAGGGGCTGCTCGCATTGGCCGTCATGCTGGTCACAAAGGTGAGGTTGAAGTCGATCGGCGGGGGCGGGCTGGGGATAAGAGGTCTGAGGTCGCCCTCGACGAGAATGTTTGTGCCGGGCCCGTTGGTCATCGGCGTCGTGGGCTCGGCATTGGGTGCACCGGCGTAACGGAGGATACCACGCCCGAGGGTAACGTTGAGGTTCAGGTTACGAGCCGGGTTTCCACCACCGAGAATCGTGTTGATCCAATAATTTGCACGTGGCTAACCGAAATTTCAGCGAGGAATTCCAAATGAGGCTGCACCCGAACCTGATTTGCCGTGAGGACAACGGAGTACCGCTGGCCTGCGAGAATGTCCAATTGGCTGACCGTGTGAGGGACAGTCGCCTCGCCATCAGCTTCGATGATCTAGTCCCCAGAAAACTAGTAAGAAACTAGACACGCGAAGAACCAGAAGAATCCTCACAGTCAAGGTGTCTAAGAGAAAGACGGGTGAGATGCGATCAAACATAGCATCAAAATAAAATACTCACGGTTGTCGACGGAGACCATAAAGTCGCTGCGAGCGGACATGTTGATGATACGGAAGCGGTAGCGTTTGCCCGTGGTCACAGGGACGACGTCGTAGGCGGTCAAGGGACCGCCGTTGAAACGACCGCGACCGTTGAACAGACCGGCATCAGCAACCGGGATGATTTGCGTGGCGAGGTACGAGGCGAATCCGGGGATCGAGCTGTTGTGCCACCAGTCGGCGACGGTCCAGATGGTGGTCTCGTCATCGACGTCGTAGAGATGCGCTTGGGGGTCCGCCGGGTCGTAGATGATGAGGGGTGCACGGAGACCGTCGGCGTATTGCATGCTCAACTGAGAGTGGTACCTGAAGCAGCGTAATCAGTTGGGAGAGCCAATATCCATAATATGAAATGGCACACCAGAAGGTTCCGGTCTGCGTGCCCAGCGGCAGGGTGTAGGTGTAGGATGCTCCCGGACCGAAGGGGCAGGTCCTGGAGAAGAAATAAGGAGAGCAGCAGAGGACAAGTTGAACCCAGATTGAACGCACGTGACAAACGGCGACCCTTCGTTGTAAATGTTGGGCGTATCAATGAACACCCCATCGAAGTCGATGGACGTGGACAGGCGCATCGTGTTATCCGTCTTCATTCAGAGAAAAAAAGGTCAAGGCCATGGCTGAGAGTTTAACTTATGCCATACCAGCCGGTTGTTAACATGAACCACCAACGTTTGCCCTTTCGTGGCAGTAATGATAGGGCCGGGGAAGCTAAAAATGGTTAAGGAAGCGAGCAGATGATGACCAGTTGTTGTCCTTACGTTCCATTGGCAAGGACACCGGCTGAACAGACCGGTTTAATGTCGGACACTAAGAAATAGTAGTTTACATACATCTGGTGAAACCGTCGGGCGCAACGGGCGCGTTGATGATGTCAAGCGTAACAGTCTTAACTGCGTCTGGAACAACGGCGGCCAAACCGGGGCAAGAGAGGGCTAATAGGACAAGGGAGGTGAGGAACTGCATCGTCGGCTGTGAGGCTGAACGGCTGAACAAAAATGCCTCGAGCTACCCCCGTTTTATAGCAGATGCGCAGCGGAGATGTGAATGTTTCCTAGGTCCCGAACTTATGGATTGTCTACATGGTCGAGTAAAAAGACAGTGAACCGAATGTAGGGATACGGTACCGAGGCCAATTGCCTTGGCGCATTTGAGACTTTGAGCATCATGTGATGGAATCCTTACCGCCAAGAGACATTGCCCACACAATGTTGAGAGAATGAAGTCGGTTCCGGAATATAAGCTTGTGGAGTGTGAAATTCGTGCATTGCATCCCGAAGCCAATGGAATACCACAGATATTCCATGCTACGAGGTTTGTATTACGCTGACGTGTCCTGGAACAGGCAAAACGCACAACAGTTGCCACACGAAGACCAATAGAAAGCAGATAATTTATGTTTTACGGCAGTTTTGGAGATGCAGATCTGTTTCATCATTGCGTTGCAAAGAAATGCTTACCCAGTGGGGTAGGCTGGCCATGAATGCGCGGAGAATCTCTCGATGGACAGCGGTTCTCAGCCATTCACGGTACTTCCCGCACGGCGCCGGACCCCGACTCCCGCCAACCATTCAACAGGAGTCGGATTAATAGCGTCGCCCAAGAAAATTTCCCCTGAGAATAGCCTTGCGGAATTTGATGAGACTAATTTGCGATCCCAGTTACGCAGTCAATCCTTTGTTTTGTGGAATAAACAAGAGTGCGGCACCTTGCAGTGAAAGAGTAGATCAAGGTTCGAACAATGCTTAAACTAAGAAGAATAATAGAAGATATTTGGTGGGTAAGGATTGAGACATCGCCACCACGTGTCGCAGGATAAGAATCGAACAGGCATCTTGTGACCTTCGAAAAGCCGCATCCTCGCTTTCATTGTGATCCCAAAAGTTCATGGAAAATAAAAATAGGTTGGATGGCATCGCGCGTGTCCAATGCCAGTTTTGACATATCTCTATGGGTCCGTGCGTGAGGGAAAATTATATGGGCATAGCAGCAAGCTCAACATGCGTTTGAGAGATGGAGGTCGGTGGAACAGAGTCAGGCTCCGCAGAAATTCCCAGGGCTTCCGGCCGAATAAGGAGAGAGAAAGCTCTAAATTCGCCCAAATAAGGAGACAATCTTTAAATTCGCACCCGTTTGATGCCACGCACAAACCAGACGCGATTTCCAGTGCTATCCAGCGCATGTCGCGTCGTGGTGACCATGAGTGATTAACGGCTACACTTTGCAATACTCTAGTCAGCGAACAAAAAACTTTGTTTATACAGGTGACCAACCTATGCATGACATCGGTGCCGAACCTTCGTTCGGGACACATGATTAACTGGTTTCTCACAGCGAAACACTCTAGCGTCCGAAACACAATGTCGCGGCTGGCCGAACGGGACTGCAGATCAGCACCGCACTTTCTGCCGCGGTGAAAGCTCGGGAGCGAAAATGGCGTGCCTGTGTGAGGCATCACAGTTAAACACCCTAGAAACGGAACCTTTACATGCAATTGGCGGGATTTGGATGGATCGTGGGTTGGATATGGACAAAATAACGCTGGAATGGCTTTGAGAGCTGAGCGTTGACCTTTGCTCAAATCTGCAATTCTCAATCAGTCAACAACACATTGGGCCAACCTTACTCGGCGGAGTGGCAATGCGCGGGCGGGAGAATGCAAAACGCATAGCGAGACTCCACTGAGCTATATAACTGGATTTTGATTGGACATTCAGCATCTGTTCGATGCGTCAGTAGCACGATTACGCGCATCGGAAGACTCGCCCAACGAGAAAGGGTGAGATGAGTTTCTGACAAGGTGGCGGAAGTTGAAAGGATTGCAAAGTGAACGTCATTTCAGCCACTGAAGAACAAAAATGGCAAACTAATCGGCAGCTTGAAGTTGGGGACGGCAGTGGTGGATTTCGCCAACTATGGCGAACGATGGCGTTGACGGAAATGTTCATCACCGAGCTGAAATTAGCGATCGCGAGACGGAATCGTGCTATATATGGTGCATCCTGACAGCTAGATTAGACGTTAATGCAGATAAATGGTAGAATGGATTTTGACTTGCCAGAAGTAACTCGCCATTAGAGGAACCGAGGGCGCTGCAAGGCTCTCAGCACTCTGTCAAACTGGCGAGTAGCGCCACGGGACGCGGCCAGTTCTGCTTATAAGTATTAAAATGGCCAGTGTGCTTCCGATTTCACTGCTCATCCGACAGGGAACTTTGCGCGCAACTGGCAGATGCTAGTCGGACTCTAGTCATAGACCATCGAACTGAATCCGACAGATCCTACAAACACATCTACTCGGTCGCCACGAGCAACATCCAGGGCTGATAGATGGTCGACTCGCGCCACCGCCCTGTTGCGACGATGGGTAATTCCAAAAAAATCGACAAACATTTCTGCCCCATACCAAGTTCTCGAAAATGTACCGCAAAGCTGCGGAATCAGTCGGAGGAATCTGTTGTCTGTGTCGCTGCCCGAATCCGCCGTCCCGCAGCAGAGATGAGTGTTGGGCTGACCAAAGATAGTGACGATCACGTGAAGGCTGAATAACGAGATTGATCGCTGACCCAGGCGAATGCAGCTTGCCTTCCACATCGTTCGAACCTATAAAACAAACCCTACTAGGCTCACACCTCTTGTCCGTCTCCCATCACATCCACCCAAGCCCATAGCCTTTCAGAAACTCCTCAAACTCAACCGACACATGGCCACCAAAGTAGAGAAGACTGAAGATGAGTGGAGGGCAATCCTGTCCCCCGAACAGGCAAGTTTTCCTGCGGTTTAAGTGCTGAGAAGCTCACGTTTCGGCGAATCAGTTCCGTATCATCCGAGAAAAGGGTACCGAGCGCGCAAACACCGGCGAATATGACAAGCACTACGAGGAGGGTGTATATAGCTGCGCGGCGTGCTCTACCCCCCTGTACAAGAGCACCACAAAGTTCAATGTCTGTTCAATTCAGTCTTCACGGATAGTTTGGCTTTAGCTTAATGTTCCGTAGAGCGGCTGCGGTTGGCCCGCATTCTTTGACGCCATCCCCGGCGCCGTCACCCGCCACACCGACAATTCCTGGGGCATGGAGCGCACCGAGATTGTGTGCACCGCGTGCGGTGGGCATCTGGGGCACGTCTTCAAGGGCGAGAAATTCGACACCCCAAGTGAGCTCCATTTCTTTCCCGTTGACTCGAGGCTTACATTACATTTTGTTTCAGCCGACGAGCGCCACTGCGTCAACTCTGTCTCTCTGAAGTTCAAGCAGGGTGACGGAGTGGAGAAGTCTCAGTGAGCCGAGGATTTTCAAAGCTGGCTTCGTCTCCGAGTATCTATTTTGATCGAAGAGGGACGCGGTTGCCGAAGGGGAATAATTCAATGTGAGCGAGGTTACCGCGTGCTGTATTTGAGCGGATGTAGGATAGCACCGGCATGTAGGATAGTGGTTTAGAAGATTATTCTATCGAAACATCCCTCGTATGGTTCTAGACCATTTTACAGTGATTACCCGCCGAACTTGGTTGAATTCAGGAAGAGTCCTGCGCCTACTAGACTCATCGTGCCATGATCAACATTGGGACATTTCAGCACGTCGGGAAGTAGATAGGAATTAGCATATCCTCAACCCAGAATTAATCAATGTCAACGAAGTCAATGCCCAAACAACGGCGCATAGCGGTTAATAAACGCAATCGGCGCAATCCGGAAATCATCAGGGATCATGGTAACATTGTCTGCATGCAGCTGCATGAGGGCCTGGTACTCCGGTGTGAATGGCTTCCAGTGTGCACCTACAAAATAGATACGCACATTTAATTAGCATCCATCGGTTTCGAAATATAAACAAAATAGAACCAGTGGAGGAGACTGGGGACTCACGTTTAGTGCCCTTCCCGTCATTCGGATCCAAGGTCGCCGCGAAAGAAATCCAATAATCCATTATGACGGGGCTTAAAGAAGCAAATGCCTCAGGCGACGCAGGGGTGACGAAGGTGATGGTCGGCGTTCCGTATACGTACGACACTTCGCTTGCATGGGGGACTGGAATCCATCGAAATCAGTACACTGCACACTCGCGGAATAAAATAAAAGGATCCTATCGCAAGGCTTACTCCCAAGGAACCCAGAATCCAACTGCGGGTCGGTAAACAGATATGCATAGGTCTTCACACCAAATTTCGAGGCAGCCTCCGTCCAACCTCTGCGGACGCCAGAGAAATTGACGTCGCAGCTGATAGCCGCACCGCGCTTCCACTCCTTGCTCAGTCCAAATGTTTCATTACCCGTGCCGAATGGGCTGCCAAGCGCAGGGTCGTCCGGGTAGAGCTCGAGCATTCGATCGATAGTTGCGTTCATTTGCGCTGGGTTTGATTCTGGGTTGATACCGGGAAGTTGAGAGGCGATGTAGACACGAAGGTCGTCCACCGTAGTTACTGAAGTGTCGACAAAGAGGGTGCCTAAACCAAAAGTCAGCCTCGGAGTTATTAAAGAGCAAAAAGAACTGTGAGGCGAATAGATGAACAGACCTTCATCAAGGTTCGTGCCCGAAATGAACGGAATGCGGGAAAAATGTCCCTTCGCCATAAGCTTCGAAGGCAGTTCAGGTATGAACCCGCCCGGGCCGTCTATCGTGGGCGTCCATCCGACCACGGTGGTAGCCACCGCCGTAGCATGAGCATTAACAATTACGTCTACGGGAACAGTGCGCAGGCATTCGAAGCTATTGAACGTGGTGGAGGTGTTGGCGCATGCGGGTACCAATGAGAGGAAGGACGTCCAGAGCCCCTGGCCTTCTGAGGGAAGGAGGAGACGGTTGCTTCCCATCGTGCCCGATTCGAAAATCTGGGTAAGGGTAAAACGCTCAGAAAAGCGCGCAGTAGGAATAAGCAGAACTCACCGCCCCACGGATATACTTTTCCAAATTGGAGTTCAAGAAAAGGTCGGCGATCGCAATTGCACCGGCGCTCTCTCCGAATAGAGTGACCTGTAAGTGCAATTCATAATTGGGGAAAGAAGCGGACATGAAAAACTGCAGACGGACCTTCTTTTTATCACCACCAAAAGACTCGATGTTCTCTTGGATCCAGCTTAGTGCAGCTATTTGATCACGAAGACCCAGATTAAGAGCCTTTTTTGGCACCGGCCTCAAGGCCAGTGGGGAATCCTAGCGAACCCAGACGGTAGTTGAAGTTGACGTATAGAATCGGTGTGCCTCGTGTGATACTGTGGGTCACGAGAGTGGATCCGTTGTATGAGGCGGCGGCTCCGACTGAGAAGCGGAAACGTCAGCGTACGCGTTATGTTGAGATAAAAGATATTGAGAGAACTCACTTCGGAAGTCGCCGCCGTATATCCACACCATTACGGGCAATTTTGCGCCTGCTTTTGTACCCGCTGGACGAAATATGTTCAAGTTGAGGCAGTCTTCCGACAATACGGGACTAGGCGTCTGAGCAATCATCAATGTTGGGTGGTGTCTTCGGGTCCACAATTCAGATGACGGACTTAAACTCACCTCAGTGAGAACCTGCGGACACCCCGCACCCCAATTTGTCGCGTCAAAAGTGCTACCATTGAGAGTCGTGACGGGAACAGGAGAGCGGAAGCGAAGGTTGCTTAAAGGCGGTTGCGCAAAAGGGAGCCCTAACATTGCCAGGCATCTCAGCGAATCTGCAAAGCTGGAAGGGAAGTATGGACGTACCTCCGAAAAATTCGACCGTCTCTGGACCAGTGGTCCCAATGACAGAGGTTTTGCCTATGTTGACTCGAGGATCCGAGGCATATTGAGCTTGGACATCTCCGATGAACGCAGAGTTCAGTGAGAAAAGCCAGGTAAAAAGAAACCGTAACTTAAAGGCCATCGGATAGAAGGCGTCTTCGGCTCCGGGTGGTGGTGGGAAAGAAGAAACGACCTTCATCCGCAGAAGCTCGGATGATGCGTTAGATGGCTATCAATGTTCGAATCATTCAAGTGACGTGAACGTGCTATGTATCGTGTACCCATTAAGCTGGTTCAACTGCCCCTCTGCATCAAGTTTCATGGAAGACGCTCAGCTGAACCACGGGCCCAAGCTAATCTATTTCATCGGACTCATGTTGCCCTTGTCGGCAGATTTTGATTTTCAACCACTTCATATCATACATATGTCCAAAACGTTCGGCTTCTTCCAGCTGCGTAGCCCAGAGAAAACAAGAATCTGGAAAAATCAAGGTGGATCCATGGTGGTTGGATTAAAGCGTCTCTGATACTCCGGTGAATCAACATTCAACATTTTCGTCTTTGGCATTAAGATTAGGGTGAGGTGAGCGAACCTTCGAGAAAAAATTGATACATCCAGCCGAGTGGCCGTGATGGACAGGGAAATATTGAGGCGGTGCATGCACCTAAGCAAATGGTACAGGCCGTAGGCTCACTCTGTATGGACAGGGTCGCTGCGCTATGAAGGATCTCACGGCCCACAGACCCAGGGAGGTGAAGAAGCCTGTGCCACCAAGGTAAGTATGAGTTGAGCTGGGAAGACCTTTTTATACGGCAGCCCTTGCGCACGGACCAGGTTTGGCTATGAGTCGCCAAATTTGGCCACTACGCCCAGGGCCAAATTAGGCAAGTCTACACGAGAGTCCAAATTGGCCTGCGGGCACTGTCGGGTAAGTAGAGATTTCGAGTAAGTTGAAATGTCATCTGCTGTACTGTCATCGCTCCGATATCCCGGCCCCAAAAGAGGGACACGTTTCACGGCGAGTTCACCCGAAAAGGTACTAGCATTGATTTCCAGAAAAGATAAATTGAGTTGGTGAGATTGATCTTTCTATTGTCGTTTAATGGTGGCTAAAAGTCCCATTAGAGAGATGCAAGCTAGCAACATTCCTTCTGTTTGCTTTGCTTGGTTCGTTCATTTTCTCAGAGAACTCACGGTGAGAAAAACACCATTAGGGGAAGTCAAATATCGATTTTTTTTTGACTGATTCACGCGTCGATTCTGGTCAATTCTTACTTGAGAATTAATCAAAAATAATGAATTATATAATTCAAATTGTGAAATGGACGCTCATTTGAGAGATAGCTAGATTCACAAATTCTGACGATTCTTGAACAAAAATCGGCTACAGAATCGGAAACAATCGGTACGTGGATCGGTCCAAAAAATCGATATTTGACTTCCTCTGTTGTATATCATGAACAGATGGAGAAAACAGAATACATAAACTTCCGAAATGGAGCGAAGGGTGCAATAGAAGCATCTGAGAATAATTGGTTAGCGCATAAGAGACGGTAAGTTGATATTCCGTACTGGTAGGACGACATCAGATCATTGAACACAATTCCAAAGCCCTCTCTGCCAGGTCAAATGCTTTAACTTAGGTCCGCGTAGCCGGGGTTGCAAGTCTTTGACTTAAGACGTTACAATCTAAATCACTACATTGGCAAATTTAATATGGCACAAGGCGAGGTTGTCAGAGTACGATTTACTCATACAGATAACAATCTCAGTTGGGGTCCGGTCCGATACTCGACACTTAGTTGTTAAGGTCGTCCGCAAGATTGACACACTCCCCTGGCCCGGCGTCGGTGATGCACACATAGTACTGCTACCAGTTTGCCGCCGTGCACATGTAGCTGACCACATAAAAGGCGAGAAGAGTTCCATGACGGCGAACGGCGTACTTACACATTTCTGGCATCGCGATTCCAAAGATCGTCACGACGCTAGAGAACAACCTGTTAGCGGCGAAGGAACGCTGCGAGCAAAAAAATTACCGCGACACTGGGGATATCTGTCAGCAAAGGTGTACCATTCGCGGGGGCTTTGTACGTTGCTGCGTCAAGTCTTGACACGAGCGGGGTTAACACCCGCAGCAAAAGCGGTAACGGCGGAGAGAGCAACGAAAGGAATGAACTTCATCTTGTTTTGGGTGATAGTTGTGGGCAAAAATTGCTGAAAATTTCCAAGTTTATGCTTCGCTTTTTAAAGGTTGACACGCTTGCCTACGTGCGGTGCAAGCCGCCCAATATCATGAGGAGTAGTGTTTCTTTACGCTGTCTGAGCAATTAGCACCTATTCGATATTCAATGTAGATCGGCGTTTGGTGCTCCGGAGCGCAAATGTTGTTGGATGGCAGATGAGCGCTGAGCGCTGTCATGGCTTGTCATGCGCGCGAAAGGTCCATAATCGGCTCAGGGCTGGCCTAGCTTGAAGGCCGGCAGGCAACTCGAATTCAGATGAGATGCCAAAGCAGCACACCGGCTACGTGGTCCTGATCTTGGCAGGGCCTAGAGAAGGTAGGTATTGATCGCTAAAACTTTAGTCGAGCGCCGAGGTTAAGCCGCTAAGCGACAAAGCTGTGTATGAAAAGAACGGCGCCGACATCAAATCAACCGACTTTCCAACTGTGGTCAATGAATAAACTCTCTTTTGTTTTGCGGACAGGGTCGAGTCAGGGTCGAGTCCACCCGGGCGCCTAATTTTTTCAGTCGAAAACCTGAGTGTTTAGTCTTGGTCAAAGTGCTCATAATTCAAACCTCATTGCAACGGGTTCAACCAGGTCGTCCCTGAAGCGGTGACTCGACGCCTGATCCGAGCGATCCTGGTACAGTTGTACTTGCATTTTAGCTCCCTTTGTCAGAGTGGAATTTGACCTACAATGCGGAACTCAATCGAGTTAGAAACCCGCCAAACTCCACCACCCGACGAGGCTTAAAAGGACTCATCAGAGCAGAAGCATATTCAGCCGTTCCTGCCTCGGTCCCTCAACACAAGATGAAATTCAGCCTTTTCATCACACTCTGCGCCGCCGCCGCCGCTTTTGCTGCCAGCGTCACCCCGGAGCGCGTGAAGAGCGTCGACGCCGCCACATACAAACTAATTGCGAACGGTACTCTTTCGTTGGCGGACATTCCCAGTGTAGGGGTAACTGCTTTCTTTTTTGCCAATTTCATATCCTTGAACTGTTCGCACACAGCGCCGCGATCTTCAGAAGCGGGATGCTGGAAATGTGTAAGCTTTGCGCCTCCATCAGCCAGCTCTTGTGACATTGTTTTCAGATACCTCTGCACCGACGCCAACTGGCAGGGGTACTGCGTCTACATCACCGATGCGGGTCCCGACGAGTGCGTCGATCTTGCCGGCGACCTCGATGACTTAGTGTCGAGCGTGGGACCGGACCCGAACCAAATCTGCACCTTCTACATGTGAGTCGCAACTTACCAGCCGTATCCCCCTATGCTAGATTAACGTTGTGTCGATGCAGAGCCCATAACTGCGACTTCTTGAACGACCAATTTTCCGTTAGGTCTCCTGGCTACTCGGACCTTAGTAGAGGCATTTCAGTGGGCGAGGGCGGAGAACATTTCTTCAATGACCAAATTTCTTCCTACAAGTGGGCTTCTCTCTCGAACTTTTATGCGCTCTTTTCAATTTTTTTACAGGTGCCACTACGATTTCTTCTGAGATGACCTCCGTTCTGGCCGGGCACTACTTGGATATTTTGATGTTGAGAGTCGTGTACACATATTTCCTGTACACTCAATGGTCCCAAATCTCACTATGTTGACTAATTTCTGCGTATAAGGCGTACCTAGAAAGGCTCAGTATTTTTTGAATCCAAGAGTGTCGTGGGTTCAAATTTCAACCATTGTCACGTGTCGATTCACCTCGAAAAAAAACAGAAAACCCTCGGAGATCTAGAGTGCAGAGTGAATATCGAAAACGTCTGGCATTTATATGAGCTGCATCCAAAGTGTCAAGTCAAATAAGATACGTACGGAATCGGAAGTCAACTTCGACCGAGACTCGGAGCTTGGCTTTGAATTGGTCAAGTCAACTTTTTTGGGAAATAGTCCACGGAGTCTGAGTGCTCGTTCCAGGTTGGAGTCCGAGTACAGTAACCACTCAGGTACCATGATCCGCAGACGTTGGGAGTCGATATATAGAATAATTCACTCGTCTGCAAGATCCAGGGCATTATCAAGCTTAGGATCAGGGGAAGTTGAATCGAAGAAATACCAAGGAAAGAAGACCAAAAGCCTGCTGAACACTTGATTCATTTCCAAAGTCCTCTGCAGATCTTGTTGGCAAGTATATCTGCCAGTGGAATTTGAGGGTGAATATCAGCACCAACTTGCCAAATCACATCTAAGACTCGGTTTCACGCTCTATAGCTAGAACTATCTAAGACTGTTGTCGGATCTTGGCGGACCTGAGAGCTGTGATTTCTGGCCGCCGAGGATGTCCCGTATTTCATTAATTTCGGTAGGAAGAGGATGTTGGACCCATAATGTGGCGTAGAACAAAAGCGTGAGTGATCTATACCACCGGGTGTAAACCCAGGTGTTGGCGCACATCGAATGCAGCTGTCGGCTCAGAATTCAAACGGCCTCGACGTGAATGATATTGGGACTGTGGAACATTGTTATGTGACATTGATGTGCACCTTGACTGCTTCACAAAATCATATGCTTTCTTCCGGAAATTATTGCTCCGGGGTTGTACACCCCTTGCTGCGAAGTGTGGCGCATGCCGTGGGGGTTCCGCATACACTATAGCGCCCAGCGACGCGTTTTTTGACAGCGGGCGGTCCCACGAGGAAGTAACCCTGGCGATCAATGAATCAATCATAGTACGGTTGTACTCAGTTTCAAGCTCATAACGCTCTTGGCTCAAGTGTGTTCAAACTCCACAAGGAGCTGCGATGTGGCGATCCAGAGACATAAAAGACACCAACGGGAAAGGACTCCTTCAGCAGTTCGCACTTGCACTACTCTCACCCTCAGTTCAACCGCGGTGCTCCAGAGCTCACGAGAAACAATGAAGTCCACCCTTTTCATCGTCCTTTCCACCGCTGCCGCTGCTTTATCTGCGAGTGTCTCCCCTGCGCATGTCAAGACTATCGACGCTGCCTCGTACAAGGTTCTCGGGGGTGCCACGCCAGCCGACATCCCCAGCCCCGCGGTAAATTCTCTGCATTTCCTTCGTTCTTCAGCTAACCAGCCAACTCAGCGCCGAGAGGATCTCCAGAAGCGCGATGCCGGAAATGTGTGAGTACAACATCCGATATTAGCGACCTTTTCTTACTTTTTGTGTGCTTAGCTTCCTGTGCAACGACGCCAACTGGCAGGGATACTGCGTTTACATTACCGATGCTGGTTCGGGCGAGTGCGTCAACCTCGCGGGCGACCTCAACGACCAAGTATCTAGTTTCGGCCCTGACCCGAACCAATCTTGCTACGTTTTTGCGTGAGTGGTGATTCCTAATGCTTCACCAGGAATCACTCAACTTACCGCAATGTAGTGGCTTCGACTGCGACCCCTTGAGCGGAAGAGTCGGACCCATCAGGTCTCCTGGTGTCGCTGACCTGAGCAAGCCCGTTAACACTGGAGAGGAGGGAGGAGGACGTCCATTCAACGACGTCATCTCGTCTTACCTGTGAGTTTTTTTCTCTGGCCACTTCGTTTGTCGCGATTGACTGCGTCTCAGCTGCAATTACGATTTTTTCTGAGGTTCCAAAGAGTTCCATCTCGCTCGAGCGTGCTGAGACTGTGATTACTGCTAACTTCGCGCGAACGACCTTGATGTACCCATATGATATCGATACAAATAATGAAATAACGTAACGTTCCCAAAAAGTTTTGTTTGTCAGAACGCACCATCGTGGTCCTTGCCCGATTGAGGACAGACTATTCCAAATTCGAAGTCTATTTTGACGGAACAGGCGCTCGTTCGTAAGGTGACAAAAAGCCTGGACTAAACGGGCAAGGGCAGCGTCGCGCACTCTTAAGCCGTGGAGCGTCGCGGTACAGCAGAACATCTACGGCCATTGAGAACGACCTTCTCATCGCCAGGCAGGGAGTCTGGAGTAATCAGGCGACTCTCACGCCGCTTTCCCGGCCACCCAACCGGCGGGCCAGTCCATTCCCTGGCAAGGTACTGTATCATTTCGACCAAACGTTCAGGTGACGGGTGACAGGGAGTCGTGAACTGAACAAATTCTTTCGGGGCTCAAAATAGATAAAAAACGCAAAATTTTCGTGTCCGGAAAATGCCGGGTTTCCATTTATGGTAATTTTCTCATGATTGCCGAGAAATGAACACTGAGTCCAGTGAACATTTGTGGTGACAGGTGACACCCCGTGAACATTTGGTCGAAATGACTACAGTAATGGCAAGGTCCTGCAGTGCCGCGGCTTTCCCCTTCTCGATGCGCTGGAGGCGGAGGGCATCAGGAACCGTCATTGTGCACGGTGGATAGGCGGGGTTATAACGTTACTTGTGAAGCGGCCGCGGGAAGGGACCGAGCGCGAGACACCCGGAAAGGGTCCGGAACGGATCAGCGTGTGAATCTCCGATCGGGAGTTTGTGCGAGTTTGGATCGCATCCGAATCGGGAATTCAATGTTCAACTTTGGGCTGAGGGGGAAAAATTACCCAAATAATCATTTTCGAAGCGCGAATCTTAACCTACTTCCCAACTCCCCAACGCGCCGGAGCTACAAGGATTCTAGGAGCAGATAAAAAGCTCCACCATAAATATATTTGCGTGTCGTGCAGTACGACCCATATAAACGAGGTTTCGATCAGGAAACATGAATAACAAACACGAAATAAAGGTAAACAGAGGTATACATTTTCATTAGAGCCTTGAGAGATTTAAACCGCAGCTCAAACCACTGTGGCCGTACCCTCCGACCTGTCCTTTGCCCATACAATGACGGAGTCCTCCGCGCGCTTGGTAGGTTCACTATGCTGTCCATGCGAACTGCCCTCGCCGTATGTCGGAATCGTGACCATAGCATGGTCGGTGTTTGTTGCGTAGAGCTGTTCCCGGAGGGAGTCACGGGAATTTAGGCTGAATCATTTATCTGTCAGTGCATTGCCTGCTTTAGAGGCTAATCCTAAACTGACATGGACATGAAACTGCATCCATAGACTTTTTTTGGGCAAGGTTAAGTACGACAACCATATCCATGGCTCAGAGGGATGACTCACGCCGAACGTCAATGGAGAAGAACCTGAAGCAGAAACACAAGTCAATGGACGCGATTCGGAAGCAGAATCTTGTGATCCTAGACGTACATCCCATAAACCATGGTCGTTGTGGAGGTGATAAACTGATGTAAGCGTGTCAATCAATCTTTATGGTCACGGAAATTGGGAGACTTACCGTCGCAAGACAAGAAATGGCGAATATCCTGAGAGGAGGTTAGCTCTAATTCAAACTGGGCGAGCGAGTTCCATACATAATGAGCAAACCGCTATTCAACATGTAGGCAATGAGGCTGTTGACGGCTCAGTTTGTCCTGTAACGATGCTGTGTGAGCACCCCCAGAGAAAAATACAAGCAACTCACTTCGTAAAGCCTGTGTGGTTCCGAGAGAGGAGATAAACCATGGAACCCGAGATGAGGATATTGCAAGCCGTCTCAAATGAGAGTGCACTGGTTGAATACGGTTGCGACATCGTTCAACTTACTTACAATGAATATACGAGATAGAGAGGCTGAAACGCACAAGAACCACGTTGGAGTCTTTGAAAGCCGGGAATTTGAGGCTGATGAAAGACGGTCAACAGGGTGGAGTACTGCAGAGGGTTGTGGCCTACGCTTTAACCATATACGCTGCATTTTGACGAGTTCAGCAACTTGTATGAGGAATGGCTATATAATTGCTTTCGACAGACCTATAGCAAAGGCTGGTTGCACGACTTAGACAAGGCAAGTTGTACAGAGGAAATACATGACACACACAACTGCGAAAGGGAGCAAATTATCTAGAAGAGATCGTAAGAATGGGAAATTTTGGGAATGAAGACTTACAATCAACCCAGGCATCCAAATGGATTTATTTGCGAGCGTTCAAATACGATAGGCATAGAACCTATGTACGCGTCTGGTTAGCCGGTGTGGATATCTCTGCCAAATTAATTTCAAACAAACCACTGGACTAGAGTGCTCAAGAAAACTGAAGTACATTAGACCCAAGATTGTTGTGGAAATTCTTTTTACCTCCAACGAGGATCTGTGAATGGAAGGACGGTCATAAAACAATAGTTTACTACTGGCCGATCAGGTAACAAACTTGAAGGGTCCTGTGTGACATGAGATACTGACTAAATGAATGCATTGGCAAGACTTGCCAGGGAGCAATCACGAGTTGCTGGAAATCCCCAAAATTGTCAATCGTAGCGCCATAGTAAGACATAGTCAGCAGAGTGACGTGAACTATGTCCAGGAACCTGTCATTTGGTTGAGAAATTTGAGATGTACGTGGGCAATTTTATACATAAGGACCGCGACCTTCAACTCGTAGTCAGTACACACCAAGGCACAAACTCATTCGCACTTACGAAGGACTTCAAAAATATCGGGTCACGCGAGGAAAACTTCGTATAATACAAGTAAACCTGATGAATGCGGTTCAATTGCCGAATTGGATCGGAGGCGCAAGTGACGACACATACTTGAAGACATGTAATACCAAAGACGCTTGAAAAAGCAGTGAGGCTCGGGATCATAGTGCAGTCGAACGAGCTTACATGGACGACATGACCAGGCCAATCAACCAAGGTCCGAGTAAAATACCGACTGGAAATAAGCTGTGGCGAGCGACCAACGAGATTACGGAGGACATCTCAACGAAACACCAACCATGATTGGTAACTGCAGTAAATTGAACCGGATGGGGTCCGATAGTCGAGAATCAGAATCCACTCGAGATGGCTCCGTGGCATCCGATTGGGTGACGAGATCTGGAAGCGTTGTGCCAACCTTGATTGTTGGCTCAAGCAATTCTAGCAAGATGGAGTCGACAGGACGGAAATGCAGTTTTGAGCTTTTGCATAACTGAGCCTAGAAATTTTTTTCGGCTGACCTCGGGACCCCCCTCCCCCCCCCACCCCACGTACGAAATTTTAATACCGGTTCCCCCTTGAATGAGCTGAAATTAGCCTCGCATCGTCAAACAAACATGAACGGCGCACTTGTCCAGAGGTCGTCCGAAGCGTAACTTTTCTGCCTTGCTTTGAGAATGGGATAGCGAGACTGTTCCAGCTAAAGTTGGGAGGAGGGAGGAGGGTCAACGTCTATTCCCTCAACGTCTTCCTTTGATCTGAAATCTTGGTGATTTCTCTGCCCACTATGTCTATGAAGCAGAGCACATAAGGTTTGATCAAATTGGCATCGAGTGAAATTGGGGGAGGTTGTTATAGTAGCTGCAAGACGCAAGGGTTCGCACCAGGGTAGGAAACAAGGCCGAATGCCTGACACGCAGCAGACCACCACTCGAGTGGCACCATGATGGTAAGAAAAATGGGGAAAATAGGGACTTGGCGCCTGGAAACCGAGGCCCAACTATATTCAATCGAGATATTCATGTCAGCACGCGTCGAGATAAATTACTACTCCCTCCGACAGGATTATATTCTCAAATAATACCACTCGTATAAATCCTTCAACTCGAAGCAGTTTCCAGTTTATTATTGGTCAATAAAACGAGCTTAACATTGAAGTACTTGAACATAACTCTCAGCGATCAAGTCATGGACGATATGTTATCTCAGAAGAAGTCATAATGGCACCTGTAAAGTTGGTTAGAACGCATAAGACAAAAGGTGGATTGCGCACGAGTAAGAAGAGATTTTATCATTAAAGTTATGACTTCCGCCCTCCCCTACTTGAATGCCCACACTAAGGTCCGCGATCCCAGGAGACCGAACGCCGAATCGGTCGGAAAGGAAGTTACAGCCATGCTCACTTCATTGGCATGATGTTAACTTGGTGTACAACATGGGGGATGATCGGAGCTTTGCAACTTACACGTAAAAGGTACAGAGCTGGTTCGGATCAGGCCCAACACTCGAAACTTGATCATCGAGGTCGCTGGCGAGGTCGATACAATCGTCCGGACCTGCGTCGGTGATGTAGACGCAGTAAAGCTGCCAGTTCGCCGCGGTACAGAGGTATCTATGAAAATGTTCAAGGAGTTTGCTGCTGATGGACAGTGGGCTTACACATTTCCGGCATCGCGCTTTTGAAGATCGCGGCGCTAGAATCAACTTGTGAGCGACAGGAAATCCGTACCACAAACAAAAGACATACCCCGACACTGGGGATATCTGCTAGCGAAAGGGTACCATTGGCGATGGCCTTGTACGTTGCGGTGTCGACGGTCTTGACGTGCTCTGGGGTGACGCTGGCCGGGGTGATGCTGGCAGAAAAGGCGGCGGTGGTGGTGGCGGAGAGTGTGGCGAAAAGGCTCAACTTCATCTTGTTTTGTAGGAGTAGCTGCGGGGAGGAACTGCTGATACTTCTGCCCTGGCTGGTCTATTTATGTTCGGGACGACTGCCTTACCCGGTGGATTGAGGTGGGCCGGCATTACTTGGCCGAAGCCAAGACCCAAAGTCTGCCTGAGTACGCTGGAATGCAACTACAACTGTATCAGGGTATCTCCAGAGTTAATTTTCAAGTCACCGTTTCAAAGATAGCCGCCTTCAAGTGTCACCATCTAATTGCGTGTCAACCCTGAGTACTTGGTTGAAATCTATGGAAACGAGTGCTTGGTCGCGTAATGGTGCTATCAGCTTTGAGTACGGCAAAGACGGAAGAGACTTGCGAATGAAAAAATGGCTCACCTTAGCTTTAGTTGAAAGTCCGTTCTTCACTATGTACATGTGCAATGGTTGTATGCATGGAGGGTTGGAATTTGGGGGAATCCTTGATCCGATTTCAACATCCTTCCAACTACGAACCGCGTTTCTCGCTTCGAACTTATGGCGCGCAAAGAATGAATTTAGGGGATTTAAGCTGCCAGGCTGTCACCGGCCACGCTCTGATTTTGAACTTGAGCGACGGCGTTGGTTTGGCGCCAATGTCCTTCCACGATATTTTGAGGGTTTGTGGAACGTTTGAACATCGACGCCCAAGTAACACTCGAGACCCGATCGCATCCTGCGTTATGACCAATGGTGCCCTCGGACCTTGCGCCACACGCGCGATTCTTGGTTGCAGGGAAGTCCCGCTTCCTGACTTCGGTAGATTCGGAACGCTGGGTACGTCACACAGCGTTCCGAAACTACCGAAACTGTGAATGATCGGCGAAAGTGTCGGCTGAGAAATACGTTATTCATGAACCATCTCAGTCTGAATATTACTGGCGTAATGGAACATTCTCAGCGGTCAGAATACAGTGTATGTGCAATTTGAGCTCACAAGATCGGATGATTACTTTCGGAATTTATTACGCTGGTGCCGTAAGCTCCTTGCTGCGACGAGTCGTCTGGGTCCGCGTGCTCCAGCGCTCCAGCGACGCGTTCAGACCCGTGTAGTACGCGTGCCTGTGTCTGCGGGCGGTCCTCTGGCGAGAACTGATGAAGCATCAATAAATCAATCGTAGGACAGTTGCACTTGGTTTTTTCAACCTTGTAGCGAAGCAAAGCGCTCACCATCAATTATTTGAAAGGGCGGTGAGACTGCGGGACAGTAAGCGAGACTGATAAAAGACTCCAACAGAGACCCACTCCCTCAGCAGTTTCGCACTTGCAAGGCCCTCCAGCAAAAAAGGATGAAGTCCACCCTGTTCATCACTGTCCTCACCGCCGCCGTTGCTTTTGCTGCGAGCGTCGCCCCTGCGCACGTCACGACCATCGACGCCGCCTCGTACAAGGCTCTCGGAGGCGCCAAACACGCCGACATCCCTAGTCCCGGGCGCCGCAACCTCCCCAGCCCTGCCGACATCCCTAGTCCAGGGCGCCGAGATCTCCCCAGCCCCGCCGACATCCCTAGTCCAGGGCGCCGAGACCTCCCCAGCCCCGCGGTAAATCTTTGAGCAAAAAATCCATATCTTATTGCTCCGACTAACATCAACCATTAGCGCCGCGAGGATCTCGAGAAGCGCGATGCTGGAAATGTGTAAGTACTGTCAAAGTTTCGAACATCAGCGAACGCCGCTGACCTGTCATCAATATCTTTGTATACGCTTAGCTTCATGTGCACCGCAGCGAACTGAGGCGAGTACTGCGTCTATATCACCGATGCCGGCTCTGGCGAGTGCGTCAACCTTGCGGCCGATCTCAACGATCAAGTTTCGAGTTTCGGCCCCGACCCGAACCAATCCTGCTACGTCTTTGCGTGAGTTGTCTGGTTAGCACAATAAAACCACTCACCACAATGCATGATTATAGCGGCTTCGATTGCAACGCTCTAAGTGGACGAGTCGGACCCATTAGGTCACCGGGAGTCGCCGACCTGAGCAAGCCCGTCAACACCGGGGAGGAGGGAGGAGGACGGCCCTTCAACGATGTCATCTCATCATACTAGTACGTTTCCCGTTCCTCCTTCGGTTACCGTGATTGACCGGCTTCTGCCCTAGCTGCGACTACGATTTCTTCTGAGGCACCGGAGGATGTTTAGTTTGATCTAACCTGCATTCCTGTTCACAAGTAATGAAATATTGCACCGTTCCTAAATTTCAAGTGATCAGACAGAAGACGAAGAATTGTCGGCGAAGAGGGTTAATCTTCGGCATGGCGAGACTCAGTTGAGCACCATCGATCATCGAACGTACTAGAACATACATATCAGAACATCCATCTCCCTTCCCAAGACGAGAGTCATATTTGGGTTTGCTATCACTCGGATTATCGATGTGTTGAGAAATGCTGAGCGTGATGTAAGATCTTGGGCTGCCTAAAACGAAGTCAATGTCATGGGCGGACATGAGAGAGGTGGAACTATTAGGTTCTAAGGCGGTCGCACCAGTACCTACAAAGATGACTCTGACCAATAACGGATTGCAATTAAAAGGAGGTGGATTCAGCCTATAAAACACAGAGTCGTGCGTGGTCTTGCCAATGTGGCGCCGTCGTGAGGATACATGCCGGGAAACTGTAACAGATATCTAGAGATCCGCCATGCTAGCGACAAGCGCGTCCAGCTCCGCTTGGGATTCTTTGTATTTAGCTTGCGCATCCTGGGATCAAGGGTTATGAACAATGGACATGCCACCCATGGATTTACGATACTCACCTCGTATTTCTTCTCCCACATGTCGCGTTCCTGCTCCACACGCTGTACCTGCCGCTCGAAGTGCTCCGCCTTAACGTCGACCTGCCTCAGCCTGGACGGCCTCGTCAATGCTATCAAGACAGGGAAGTAGGATCGAACTCACTTCTCCACAGTCTCCTTCACGTTCTTCTCCGCCGCGTCGAGCTCATCCTCCAGCAGCTGGATCTTCCGCGTCAGACCCTCATTCGTCATCTTGGTCGTCTCGCCGGTCTCGCGATCAGCCTTCGAGTCTGCAATCGAGTGCTCCGCTTTCTCGAGCTGAGCATCGAGATTCTCAAGCTTGATAGTGAGCGACTTAGTCTCGTGCTCCTTCTCCAATAGCAGCTGCTCTAATTTCTTGTTCTTCGCCTCAGCCTCCTCCGCGCGCGCCACCGCAGCATCCACCTCCGTGCGGAGCTGGGTCATTTTCTGGAGACACGGTCATTATGGCGCCAGCGTCGGGCCCGCTCACGTACTTCACGGATTCTGTCGGCAGACTGAGACATGGTGGCGAGATCGATGTGCGTGGTTGTTTGGCTGGCCAAATACCCGCTTTCAGCTCTGCGCCGCCAAAGGCCCGATTTGGCAAGTCATGAGAAATCCAAAATTCGGACAAGAAAAATTAGTTGATTCATGC
Organism: Mycena venus; assembly: GCA_014462655.1. Lineage (NCBI taxonomy): Eukaryota > Fungi > Basidiomycota > Agaricomycetes > Agaricales > Mycenaceae > Glaucomycena > Glaucomycena venus. Next base: position 3,300,144 of record JACAZI010000007.1, on the reverse strand, counting down.
CCTCAGTGTCAAAAGTACCAAGTCAGTTGAATTTTGTGGTCAAGAAAATTGTTCGTGAAGCAACTAATTACAGAAATGGCTTAAATATTTATCGAGATTTGGAACTGCCTGTCATCGCCATCCAACCTAGACAGTTTCAGAAACGAAAACGAGGTCGGTCACTGCAAATCCGGGGGGAGTGCATTGTAGGCATCGCAAAGATCGTCCCAAGCTCCAGTGGTGTGGACTGCAGCGCGCGTCTCATTGGGCCCGGCGGCCATGACCGACGCGAGACCAGCGTTCATGTGCCAGAAGACTGTTATTTATCGCGTTAGTGAATTAGTTAAAGGATTCACCTCTGACTTGGACTCACTGTGGCAGTGGACTAGCGGGTGAGATTCATATTGGTCAGTGTTTAAATTTGGTAAACTTGAAGTCAAACTCACAGAACCAAGGGCCTAAAAGGATGAGTTAGCGAGGGCCTTAACCTACAATCGGGCAAAAAACTCGCCTGGACGATCGGTCGTGAACCGTAAAATGGTGCCTCCAGCTCCAGCGCCAACGACCTGAAAGTGTAAGTAAGTCTAAGTAGTCAAAAATACCAATGAGTCGTACATCTCGGCGAATGGGGTTGACTTCGTTGATGGTATCGGAGCCGTTCGATTTAATGACCCAGAAGTTGTTCTAGTTGATTCGATCAGGAATATTATCCAGTCAAAGCTGATTTGGTACTTACTCCGTGCAAATGGAAGGCTGCAAGCAGGGCAAAACAAAGTTAACTTCGCCGAGACACCAAAGAAAAATAATAATGCGCACGGTGCAACTCGTCTTCCGTGCTAAAATATAGGTTGTAAGTTGCGTGTCGCGGCTAGCTTCGATGAAAGTACACGCCTCGGAGGGAAGGTCACCTGGATGACCTTGTTAGCAGGCAACACAAAGGTGTTTTCGGTCTTGTTGAAGTCCGCATCGCTGTTTGCGCCTTCCAAAATCTTCAAGAGCGTCGGGACCTCGGGAGAAACGTAGGAGACGTTGTTGATGTTCCACTTGCTGTCAAACCCAGACGGGCTGCTGGCGTTGGGAGTCATGGAGGTGACGAACGTGAGCTCGACATCGGCCGGGGGCGCAGGGATCGGGACGAGAGGCTGAGACGTGGTGAGAATGCCACGATGGAAGGATCTTGAGATGATCAACGTACAACAAGCTCCCACTCATTGAGAGGAATTCGGTTAGGATCGACGGGGCCAAGGGTCATGGGGCCAGTAGGCTCAGCAATGTCGGCACCTTCGTAGCGGAGGATACCACGGCCGAACGTGACCTATTTGACTGTCAAAAACCTGGAAAATCAACCGTGGGAATAGCATACGTTCAAGTTCAGATTGTGGCGCGGGGATCCACCACCGAGGATAGTGTCTGGAATGTCGTTAATGAAAGGAATGCATGAGAAAGAGGGACACTCGCTGATCCAGTAATTTCCAATATCTTGGTCAGCAGTGAGCCCCAGTGAGAATCCCAGCTACGTATATCGAGCTAAATCGAGCTAAATCGAGGAATTTGACGGTCCCTCGATTTACCTCGACAATCCGGACATAGCTCTTTTTGGCTCGATGGAAAATCGAGGAAAAACGAGGTATTTCGAGGAAGAACGAGGTATGCTTTGGCGTAACGAGGATCATCGAGCTATTCGTTGTTTCTCATTTCCGGGCACAATAGCAATAATAAATCTCTTAATTTGTTACTATGGTACAAACTGGGGACATGTATTACATCGCCAGCATCGCCGCGCCGCGTCCCAGTGTACACCGAGCACCATTTAACCGCAAGTCGTCTATCGGCCCTGGTTGTGGCGTGAACGCGACGTAAATCTTGCAGGGGAGAGCATGAGAGAATGTTGTGAAGGAAGGAAAGCAAGCACGTACCTCGTTGGCCTCGGTGCCCATCTTTCCGTACATTCTGATCGTGCTCGTCGTTGCAGAGGGCCGAGATAAACGTACGCTTTCACAAAGCTATGAACAGAATATCAGGACATGGCCCGCAAAAGCAGAAAGGCCAGCGTACCGCGCATTTAGACTTGATCACTCCTGCATCGACGGCAGGTGCGAATCAGAAACCGACCCTGCGTGAACCACCAGTAACGTACCTGGGAAGAGAGGGAGGAGGGCATAGCGGGTGTCTAGAGATAGGATGAGGCGTAGAGGCGGGAAGACGACGGGAGGAGGGCGATGAGATGGTGGGAGAAGACAAGAAGTGGGGATGCAAAAAAAGTCGTACGACTTCTTATTTATTCACAGCAGCGGCGCGCTTATGACGCAATTGCATGACTTGGCAAATTTCAAGCTGTTGTCGAGCATTAGCGCTTTAGATCGAGGCTGCTCATTTTTTGTCAAATTTGGCAACACTTATTTAAAAATAACTCACGTCCTACCTCGTTCGTCCTCGATCGGCCTCGATTTGGTTCGATTCCTCGATCTGCCTCGCTTCAGCTCGATATACGTAGCTGGGATTCTCACTGGGAGTGAGCTTCAAGTCAATCGTGAATTTGCTGAATTCATCTGGGAGGAGAAATAATCACTTACAACGATGTCGTATCTTTGCCCGGCCAGCATATCAATCACGTTCACCGTGTGGGGGACCGTGGCAACACCTGCAGGATCTCGTTAGGGCCGTCTTCTACAGGAAAGGGGAGCTCGTACCGTCTGTTCCGATGACCTATAAAAGTAGATACTTGTAAGACGCCGGCGTGTATAAGGAGTAAGGAGTTCTCACCGTCATGGTGTCTAAAGTTAATTATGAGAAACAGAAGATGCATTGGGGTCAAGAAAAAATACTCACGGTTGTCGATAGAGACAGTGAAGTCGCTTCGGGCAGAGGCGTTGATGAGACGCATGCGGTAACGTTTTCCTTTCGTGACGGTACTGACGGCGTATGGAGTCACGGGACCGCCGTTGTAACGACCTGCGCCGTTGAACAGTCCACTGTTGAGAAGCGCGCTCGATCAGAGAGCTTCAACATAAAATTGAGAATCAGCACGCACGAGTCAGAGACGCTGGAAGAGGGAATAAAATGTGAGCGAGACACTGCAGATAGGGAAGGTACTTCAAAGTAGTACCCTGGTGCAACCAAAAAATAGTACCCAAAAGCACTAAACATAAGTACCCCACGCACTATTTAATAGTACCTAAAAGCACTAATCTGCAGTGCTTGTGATCGTTTTTTCACTCTTTTGCAGTGCTTTTGGAACCAAATTAGTACCTCAAGGTACTAATCTGCAGTGCTTCAAGGCACTACTTTGCAGCACTTGGAGGTACTTTTTTTCGGTACCGGTTCAGGTTTTGGCTCGAATCAGGTAATATGTTCATCTATGCTACGGTACAATAGTATACTATGGATGGATCGACTTACCACTGCTGCCGCCATAAACCACGCGATCGTCAGGTGTGCGAGAACATTCGAAAGATCCGGAGTTATTGTCCGCTCATACAAAAGAACACAACGTCCCGAACTTCTGAGTTTTTGTTGCGTGACGGTGAGACACTGGAATAAACGACGGAGCATTCAAATCAAATGCAATTAAGAAGTTGGTCGAGAGCTCACTGGGGTTGATTTGCAAAGGCGAAACTGGCTAGTGTCAGAGCGGAAGGTGAACCATTCCTGGAAGCGGTCATTTAATAACAGTTTATGAGCAAAAAAGAAAAGAAAAAAAGGGCCTCCCGGACGTAGCAGCTTAATTACCGTAAAGTCTTTGAAAACCGGTCGTGATAGGTAATGTTGCGGATAGTTTGATGAGCCTCGAGCTTCCATGTTGATGGTGTCGGAGATATTGGTAGTGCGATTGGAGCGCTTTGGAAGAATGAAAGTCCGGCGTCAGTAAGCGTGATGAAGACGAACCTGGTAGTCGGGTGCAGAATCAAAGTACGGCCAAATTGCGTCAATCAAGAGGCTGGGAAGAAACGGTTTGTAATCAGAGCAATTGAACTTTAGAATAATTCACACACCAGGAACGAAGTATGTGTCAAACCTAAAGGTATAGCAACGTTGAGGCGTCTATGTTGCGTGCCATGGTCCCGTTTTGGTGAAATCAGGCAAGCATTTGATGAGTTAAGCATGCATCGAGCCAAAGGAAAAACAAAACAACGGATCATTAGAAGGAGGTAACGATGTCTGAGGGAAAAAAAATTGGTGGAAATAAAAGGGTCGTTTCAACACGGCTGTACAAGAGTAGAAATGAAATGAAAGATGCATTCCAACCAGGCAACGCGGCCCTGCGATCTCACGGAGGACTGAGAGCCAAGTCCGAGGAAATGGATAACGGAGATGAGAAGAGACAGACTAAGACAAGAACAAGGGTGCGGTATGGAAGAGAAAGACAGGGAAGAACGACATGAAAAGGTTGGGAGAGACGTACCTTACAACATTGGTGTTGGGCCGTGAGAATGAGGCGCGGCTCTGAATTGAACACGCACAGGAACCTATGAATCGATTAGTATGGTGGATGATAATTGAATGCAAAAGATTACGTCCGTGAGACTCAGCGAACTCAAGGCACGGAAAGAAAGTCAGAGAGAGAGGAATGCCCGACATACAGGCGCATATATGAAAAAATAAATCTGCAAAAATGAGAAGGCCGAGAGCAATGAAGAAATTGTGGACAGAAATTGCGAGGAAAGTGCAGAAGAACAGAGAACAATAGAACGGCGAGAGGGGGGCGAGGAAAAGCAGGTCTGGATGCTCTCGCACAACTTATATTGACAGAGAAAAGACGAAAGAAATGCAGTAAAACACAAGAAACGAGCGGAGTGAGGAAGAAAAGAAAAGAAAGGGAAATAAAACACATATCTTGTATACACGTTCATGATGCGGCTCTATGAGGAAAGGATTTCGACATAAGAGATTGAATGGAACGATGGATACGGACCTTGAGCACGTCCGCGGGCCACCAGAACGTCATCGCGACGGTGCCCTGGAACACGTCAGTTTCAATATTCTGAAAAGTTAGCTAAAATGACACACGGCAGTGAAGTGGCGGTGGATATTATCATCAAGAATTTCGTCTTCAGGAGCTCGACCTTGAGGAGGTCGTAGCTTGAACATGCTCAGTATATTGGTCACAGATGAAAGATGAAAACATGGGCGCACAACGTGAGTCGACTGCCATTCATCCACACCGCACGGAACATGTTCGGGCCGACACCGCGAGCGAGGGAGAACAGGCCTTCTTCCTGGACCATCTATACACGAGAACATCAGCGCGGATCTCAAAGTATCTTATCGATGGACGCACGCGCAATAGCTAGTGCAGTTTTGATGGACATAACCGGTGGAAGGTTGAATATAAAGGTAACGGTAAAGGCGTTGGCGATGGAGAGGATCTGAAACGGATTGGAGGAGGCGAGTCGCACGGGACGATCGAGACAGTTCAAGAGCGTGGAAATGAAACTGGAAAGGGAGATGGACGTGACAAGGGAGATTGGGTAAGGAATTAAATGCAGCAACAACGACGTCAACGGCAAAAATGCTGCACGGAGATGAGTTCAGAAGAAGAATGGCGGGGGGATGTAAGGAGCCACCCGCTGAAGAATAAGAAGAGACGTCAAGAGAAAGCCAGCAAGGGCTAAATAGTGAGTATCGGGGGGAGGAGGGAGCGAGCAAGGGACGCATCGAATAAAAGAAGGCATTGGGAAGGATAAATGGGAGATGAAAACACACGAACGGGGATGGGATGGGACTCACCTGCCAATGATCCCTCCGCAGCGCCCGACTGTAATGAGAGCTGAAGGAGTAGGATGTTATCAGCAGACAACAGACTATAGAAGACGGAAATATTTCCCTGTTGGATGGCTGCTAATTCCCGGGTTATGGTCTCATACAGCATGGCCGGCAGTACCCTTATCCAGCCGAAGGAAGTTGAGCGAAGGGAGGAGGAAGTACTCACTTGCATGCACTGTAGTCCCACTCCACCATGCCAATGGCGCCTGCTGGTCGAGGGTAACACATCTTGAGGATACCTGGGAAGGCTCAAGGGGTCGTTAGAACAGTAGATTTGGCTCATCTCCTCCACCCGCCCGCTGGGGTCACTGGTGCAAACCAATCGCAGCATGCGGGTGCGAGAAGAGGACACGAGGGCAAGAATGGATGACTTACTATCATTTTGAAATGTTTTCGAGCCGTTTGAGCCGGAATCCGTGCAGGCGCGCGTCCCTGTTGGTGGAAAAAGCGAAAATCGCGTATTTCGGCGTTGACGGGTCAATGAGAAGCTGGATGGCGACCAAAAGAGTGATGAGACGTGTTGTGAGATCAAAAGAATCATTTGAATTGGCATCGACTCCTGAAATCGACCGGGTTAAGAGCGAGGAGCGCCAGAGGATGATGGTAAGGAAAGACGCGTCGTGTCACAGCCACAGTCAAACAAGAGCAAACATTGCACGACGCGGTCAAGGAAATTACTCCACAGCGGCAAATGGGCCCAGTTCACTCGGAACAAATTGTTCACGGAAGAAAATGTGTCTGATGACTACTAGCATTCCAAATTCGAGGTTTCCTATGTTTGGACATGCAAATAAAAAATCGCGTTGAATGCTAGCAACCCTGAGACACGGCACGGCGTTTTAGAGTATCAACACTCAGACTCAGAATGGTGTTTACAATATCGCCTTAGGATTTCTGTTACAGCCAGGGGAACCGTCAGCGTGGGCAACGGGTTCATTGCAATTCAGATGAACTTACATCACAACGTTGTCACAACGGACTTCTCCTTCTGCTCTTCTGTGGTTTCGGGCACTTGGACTGCGTTTTGAAAAACCGGTTGAGGACTACACTTTCCGCAAACTTTAAGTTCCTTACCAGGATCTGAATTTGGATTTAGAATTCCACGGCAATGGCTGGGTTGGCAGATCAATTGACTCAGGCGGGAAGTTACCGCGATCTCTTCCATGGGACTACCGGAAGTTCATTTGACCTAAGTGGTAGGCATCTATCCTTTGCAGGAGAAGAACATTTATTACAATTTTCTTGGGCCATTTGGAGAGAGGGTTGTCGCGAGCGATCGACGTTGACTCGGAGGCGAACCTTTTTTGTTGCTCACAGAGGGGATCTCGGGGAAAGGATAGTCATCTCGACCACTTGCAAAGTTTGCTTCATTATCATCCCAAGGAAACATTTTGTCATATGCTGCGCCTTCGTTCTTTTTCCTGATTGCTTTGGTGGGAGAAAACACCTGTGTCCTGTGAGATAAAGTAGGTGGCAACGTTGCGAGGAACCAGAACAAATTCAGTGAAGGAAGCAATTGGAAGGATGTGCCAATGGCGGGTGTTGAGATCTGGAGTGGGTGAATTGAAATCTCACGGTCTTTCATTGACTCGAATGCTGAACTGTCTTTGTGAGGACCCGGCAGAACGAAGGAAGGGTGAGTTGAACAATTCTACAGATGGCGGAGTGAATCGACTGAGCGCCTTTTAGGCTAGAAAAGGGTGAATAAGACGCTGGATTTAAGCGAAATAATACACACTATCCGCATCTCGCACGCAGTACGGCATCTTGAATGCTTCTAAGCTCGCCGGAACTGACAACCTCTGGTTTTCGTTTAGGTACAGATACTGGGACAATATGGGCGGTAGTAAGATTCGATCCCTTGTTGATTCATTGCTTTCAATGTTGTAGCCCGCGTTGAAGGGGAGGTCACCGACGCTACTCCCACCACGGTACATCTCATAGACCGATTTACTGGTATTTCTAACAGTGGTTAAGCATTGACCAAGGAATTTAAGTTCACAGATTCCTGAGTACGATGCACAGCTCGATTATCTACAGCATACAAGAACAGCACCACTGCTGTGGTCCCACGTACCGGCACTAGTAAGCTGGCCTCCTCGATTCTTAATGGTCCCGAACGTGCAAGCTGGAGCATATGAATGAAGGAATTAATTGGGCGAAAGACCTACATGTCGATCGGCTCCTCGCGCTCCAACACCTTGCGGCTGTTCGTTGTTTGATAGTCAACGCATCATCCGCGCCAATCTCCTTCATGACTTTGACCTTCTCGACGAACCCGGCAGAAGCGATCACGCTTGGCCAATTGGATTACCATCCTGTGGGTGCGAGATTGTCAGTCATAGACAAATGTACATGAAGGCGTACGAGCCGACCGGACCTAAACGTGAATGTTAGTTTTGAAGCAATGAAATGCGAAATTGAATGTAGTACCTGCGCTAGTGTTGCTGAAGGCCGTTTCACCCTCAAATAGCGAAGTGAGTTCGCTGAGGTATAAATGCCAATGTCAGCGCCCACCTCTTTTGCGTACGAGAATTCTCTCCAGCCAAAATATGGGGTCTTCCCTGGAAACACAGTTTATTCACCCAGTGTGCACCGACTGAGCGGTTATACACACCTAGTCCCACGACTCCGACAAAGACTGTCCATGGTAACTTAGAGCCGGTGAACTTTATGTATGTTGTAATCACTAGCTTCCAAGAAGTTGTCCCAAGCGATGAAATGGTCATCAGTTAGAATGAGGTCTGCCAGTTATGGTTACAACTTGAGCATACTGCTGCATACAATCCCCAAGTCGTTGAAATTAATTGCAACCGGACATCCGTGAGCGTCAGCTAGCGCAGATAACTTTGTGAACTCGATCGAGCTTCCTTGCAATACGATGGAGAGAAAAGACTTTCAAGACACAACCAAGATACGACGCAGCAAGATTGTCAAAGAGAAAGAATTGATTGCTGGCCTGGTGGCACAGGTGGTGTTTACAAGAGTGTAGGTTGCAGAAGAGCCTAGGAGAAGCAGCTGCGAGCACGCAAGAGCGCCGCCAATGAAGGTGAAAGCAAGGTGAAAGTGGATGCGAAGACTACTGACCAAACAAGGCCTCACACGGATTGATCGCCGATGCAGCGCCGCACCCGGGGATCAAGGACGTGATAAGCCCACGATAAGATGGTAAATAAGGGTTGCGCACTATTCTGAAGTGCTTTGAGCATTAGTACCTTGAAGGCACTATTTTAAAGTGACCGGAAAAGCACTACTTCCCAAAGCACTGCAGATTAGTGCCAAAATCCACAAATTAGTACCTAGGTACTAAAATAAAGTACCTTTACTGTTTACAGTGGAGACGGGTCAGAGGATTGTCACGGAAATTCGTACGGAATAATTTGAGTCTGCAAATAGGCTGTTCAGGGTGTGGGTTAGGTAGGTTTAGAAGGGCAATGTGAACATTGCGGACATTGGAGCATGGGCAAGGTCGAGTTGTGCCACCAATCACCTAAACATTTTCATTAATCTCAATAGCGCTTGCCGGTAAAAAGATTGAACGCACTGATGAACCAGATGGTGCTCTCGTCATCAACGTCTGCCAGTGAAAACCGTGTTCAAATCTGGGAGGAAAATCATAGAAGGTAATGAAACTGACCATACAGGTGCGCCTGCGGGTCATTCGGATCTAATGGCATTTAGTCTCAGACACTGTTCCCGGGGAAGATTTCAACAGACCGTAGATGATGAGCGGCCCTCTCAGCCCGTCGGCATATTGCATGCTGAGCTGCGAGTGGTACCTAGGGTAGCGTGATCAGTTCACCTTTCCATGAGGTCCGGTGTCTTGGCGAACCAATAAGTTCCCGTCTGCTCTCCGAGCGGAAGAACTGTGGAAAATCCAACATGAAGATCGGAATACAAAAAATTTCGATGCGCACCATAGGTGTAAGAAACATTGGGGCCGAAGGGGCAGGTACTAAGCCAAAGCTATCAGCAAGGATAAATACGATTGATTAAACCACACGAACGTGACGAAAGGGGTGCCCTCGTTGAAAGAGTTCGGGGTATCGAAAAAGATGCCGTCAAAGTCCTTCAGTCGTCTGTCAGCCATTAAAAGGGGACATGAAGAAAGATCCGACCAAGGTGGTTGAACGACGCATTGTCGGATCAGTCTATTCGCAAAGGAAACGTCAGCTCAGAGTGAAGACCAGTAGATGTCCAATGACCAATTTGTTGTTGACCGTGACGCGGAGAGTGTCTCCTTTCACGGCACGAATGAGAGGACCAGGGAAGCTGAGGGTGGTTGAGATATCTCGCGCTGGCTATGGAATTCGTGTCCTTACGTTCCATTGGCAGACACCGTGCCTAGACACCAAAGGTTAATTATGAAAAATGGTAAACACAGATCGTCGACTCACTCCTGAGGAAGCCGTCGGGGGCGAGATTCGCGTTGATAATGTCCAGAGTAACATCATTGAAGTGCTTTGCCGGAGGGCTTGCGCTCTGGGCCGCCACAAAGACAGATAAAAATGCAGGGAACGTCGCCGCCAAAAGTTTCATCATGGTGGGTCACCGAGTGGTAAGGTACGCGACAAAGGTACCCTCATTTTAACTTGTCTGGCAATTGCCCCAAGAGTCTACGTGATCTGCGTGGCGTGGGGTAGGTCCATAGTGTCGCGCGAAAACACGCGGAGCCGTAACAAGAGACGGTAGTACGGAAGCCAATAGCAGAAGCAGTTTGTGATCATGTCGCTGCGCCAAAAAGCGACCTAGCGCACCGTACATGCGTGAGCGGTGTTGTTCGGAGATTGTATACCCAACTCCTAGGAAGTAGATCAATTGAGGTGTGGAAAATGCGCGGAAAGGTTGGGCCGGAAGCCAATGAAATTACAGGATTACATATCGAAGCAACGCCTGCAGAGACGTTTCCGCCGGGCATCAGTGGAAGTCGAGTCTAAATCTTTAGATAGATGCCACGCCAAGGACTGTTTCCGCACAAAGAGCATCTTACGTCAAAACGTTAGCGTGTTTCACGTCGTTCCATACCGCCGTGCAACGCAGAGAGCCTGGCAAAGTGGATTCGGGAATAAGTCAACGCCCGCGGTAAACATCTCCCACCAATAGCGATGGTGTGAATAAAATGCATATTTCTCACACCCTTGTGCAGTCCCGTTAATGTTTTAAAATATGTGTTGTCTTATCTTGAGGAGCGATATTCAGAGTGACAGGTCAAAAATGAAAGCGCATAATTTCAATTCGGATGCCTTGACATGCCCAGAATTAGTCGACTCTAAAATGAACCACCACTATGAATAGATTCTCGGCGTGCGACGCGTTTATTAATTGACGGATCCGCCAAGGAGATATCGTCATGGTCGGTCCCGAACAAGCGTTCCGGCGGTTGTCAAGAGGTTCAACTCAGGAACAGCGCACATCGAAGTTCGCGCAATTGTCCAAACGCATCCAAGCCACGCGGAACCAGATGACGTCCGAGATTTTTCCACTCCATCACAACAGAAGATGCATATCCTAGGGAGTCCGAGGAAGTAACCCACGGTGAGGTAGAATTACATCCTGAAAAATGAAATCAACATTGCGAATCCCGAAGAAATACAAAGTCTCAGCCTGCTCTCAAAATGTTCCCTTGATCCTCTTCGTGTCGGTGCAATGGCCCTAAATCGATTCTGTCACTGGAAAGCAAAATGAAAGACAGCCTGAGCGTGAGCAATTTTCCGCAATGGAAGTGAATTGGACCTGAAGATCCGGCAAGGATTCACAGTATTCACCGGCACCGCCAAGGCGGCCAAGGTTAATATCCAGTACCTCTAGACACGATGACACGGGCCAATTTGGAGTCATCAGAAGCAGAAACCCGGAGGAAAGGAACTGGATGGCGCACTCTGACACAGGCTGTTCACTCAAAGGAATGGCTCTGGAGTCCTAGGGACTCCGAGGAAGTAAACTGCGATTATTCTGGGCAGCCATGCAGAATTACCGGCCAGTCGCCTGAAAGAAGAGAAATCGAAATCAGCGGTGCAAAACAGAAAGAACAAACTTCGATTATACTCTAGTCTTGAATTGCTCTTCAGGATAAATCGATCTTCTCGCTTTGCATTCAAAACAAAACGAGGTTAAGGCAGCGTTAATCAATTTCACATACTCGAGTCTAGAGTGAGGTATCTTCCACAGGAAGGTGTTCGAATCCAATTGTTTGGACAGACAGTTGCCGCCAAGGTGGCCAAGATTGATATCCAATGCCCTGAGACACGATGACACGGACCATTTGGAGTAATTAGAAGCAGAAACCCAGAGGAAAGGAACTAGGTGGGCGAGGTAGGAATCCGGGCTACGACGTGACATAAACTCCAATGCCACTGTGGAGCTGTTTTCCAGAGGACCGGTTTGAATAAAGAAATGCTGATGTGCAAATGTTCCTGTGCGAGACACGCTGCTGTAGTGGTGGTCACTCTCAATTGCCAGCGGACGAACGAAGAATGCGAAGTCAACGGAGGAGAAAACTAAGCATTGTCAACGACGGACAACCGCGTGAGCTCTCATTCTGCACCTACGTTTGCGGCCAAGGCTTTTGCTGAGCGACACGGTTGAGAGAATCCAAATATATGGTTCAAAATTATACTCCTCGTATTTCGGGTTGAGTGATGGCAATGGACGATGGCCGTCATCAGAATACGGTGCGGACAGTAGGCAAACCACGTATAGGTCTGTGTAACAGATGCCCAAACCACCGGAAAGCTGATAGATATCAAGAGTCCGGCTATAAAAGAAGCGAGTGGTGGAGGTAGTAGAAGAAGGCTGGGCGGAGGAACCCGGGCCGATTCAGGCCGTGATCCAAATCCGGAACATTCCGGAACGGTTCTCGGAACAATCGGACCGTCAAACCATCCTTGCTCTCTTTGAACGCCATCCTCGAGTGTCCTGGCTCTGCTCTAAACCGTCTGGGAGCTTGAACCGAGGGTTACAGCAGCCATATTCGAATTCTCTTCATGAATTGAAACAAAGAACAGCTTTGCGGTACCACTGCGGCGATCATGGGGACTGTCCAAGAAAGCGCCCGACTAATCTGTCCCATCTACTGATACCTTAAGGGTGGGCCCATAAGTGCTCCTCGGGTGAGTCGACGAGCCTCCTTCCTCTTTCTCGTGCTCATCCGGACAAGCCAAATGTCGCAAGCATCCGAAACACCCGCAGGATCTGACCCGCTTTCTGCGTCCACTGGGAAAGACACCGTCTTTGCGCTGGTCATCGGTATCAATGATGTCCGTGTTTCGTCTGCGTCTGTGCTTCGGGCTCATGGTTTTGGCTAGTATATCGCGAAGGATTCCCTTCAGCCCCTCCTGGGAGCTGTCAATGACGCGAAAGCATTCGAGAAGTATCTCATGGAAAAACTCGACGTCCCGCAACCCAACATCCTTCTTATCGAAAATGAGAAAGCCACCCGCGCGGCCATTCTCTCTGCTTTTAGATCTCACCTTCTCGAAAATAAAGACATTCCCGACCACGGAGAGGCCACGATGATCTTTTTCTTTGCGGGGCATGGGAGCCGGGCTGACGCTCCGCGCAATATTATCTCGCGCGACCAGAAAGTTGAGACTTTGTGTCCAGTGGACGAGAGAACGACGAACGAGGCTGGGGAGTATGTGCACACAATCCCCGACTATACTCTGGGCTGGCTGCTTTGGGAACTTGCTGAGAGGAAGGGTCGTAACATTGTGCGTCTCCCTTTCAAGGCCGCCGGTGTACCTGTTTCTGATGCATTCGTACCTCCCTCCATAGACGGTCATTTTAGATTCCTGCCACTCAGGTCCGTATCACCGGTTCTCTCTTCGTCTTTGTCCTCTAAGACCCCTTACAGGTGGCATGGGACGCATGCCGGAGAGGACGCGGACTGCCAACTCAGAGTCGCGACCGATCCCACAAGACCTAGACAGTCATCTGTGGAAAGACGCAAAGGATACCGCGAAATCTCACCGCATGTGGGCGCCGACCGCGACGTCTCATGTCCTCCTGGCGGCATGCCGCTCGAATGAGCAGGCTAACGAGGCAAAGTTTAAAGACGGATATGGTGGTCGCTTCTCAACGACTCTGGTCTCCCTTCTGCGATGGGCCCCGATCGAAAGTATCACATATGAAGAGCTTATGCGGCGGATGCCTCAGTGGTACGGGCAGACCCCGCACTGTGGAGGGAGCGGGGTCGATGGTCTGATCTTCAAAGGGAACTATCCAAAGACCGGTCGACGCTCTGTCCCGCTCATGCTGCCTCAGTCTCAGATTGGGGTCGGGGCTGACAGCTCAATGTTATTCCGGGTGGAGATGGGGACATTGGAGGGCGTCCTCCCCGGAACAGAGTTCTCCGCTTACACCAAAGAGAACAACTTCCTTTGCAAGTTTGTTGCGCAATCCGTCCTCGTCGACCACAGCATCCTTGTCTCGAAGGATGTGACTCCCGTCTCCATCCCCCGCTGGTCGCGCGTGATGGTTTCCGATTGGAAGAACAACGCGATGATCCTGCACGTCCACATCCCCGCCGACTTCCCGTACACGGATGTACTATTCCCACCGTCGCACCCCGTGAGCCCACCGCGCTTCGTGCAGGCGCCATCGCTCGAGGAGGCACACATCGTTGTGCGGATCGACCAGGCGTCGGAGGAGGTCGTGGTCACTTCGCGCACGCCGACGATGCTCAAGGTGCAGGCCGAGACGCGCTTCCCGCTCGAGGGCGAGCCCGCGCGTCTCCGCGACGCGCTTGACGGTGTCGCGCACTTCAACTTCTTCCTCGACCGCGGGAACGCGGAGGACCCGATCGAGGGCTTCGCGCTCGAGATGCATCGCCTCGTGGGCGAGCACCCACATCGCGTGCCTGATACGAGGGTCGGGGAGAACGGTAACATGGTCAAGGACGGCGCGGTGCAGTTTGTGTCGGAGGAAGGCGCAAAGTACGGCTTCACGATCCGCAACGACTCCTCGATGAACCTCTTCCCATACCTCTTCTATTTCGATCCCGAGACGTTCACGATCCAGGTGAGCAGCGCCTCGTCCCGCCCTTTCCCTGTGCGCCGCTAAGTACTTTTCTCCCATCCTAGCAATGGTATTCGCCCGAAGGCCGCTATGCCCTAGCGCCGCTCCGAAGCGGTGAGAGGGATGTGAAAATCGGCATGGGCAGCGAGCGTGCGTTTGAGTTCATGCTCGAGCCCGGACAAGTCTCGAGTTCCGGGTTCCTGAAGCTGTTCGTGACCCGCGAGTTTGTCGACCTCAAGTGGATAAACCAGGCGATCTCCCCGTTCAGCCTGAAGTTCAGGGGTGCTCCACGGGACGCGGGGGAAGGGTACAAGTTTGACAAAATGACCTGGGATGCGCTGACGGTGACGCTGACGATGACTGCGTCTAGTCCCGCCGCGGCGTCCGTCAGCATCTAAATTGCTGATACCTTTCAGAAGTCACTGTACAATAGGCATTCATCCTTTTTGAAAAAAAGAAGTTTCGTAAAACAAGCAAACCGAAGCCTAGCCAGACAGCTTGTCCCATAAGTTTAGAAATATTACGGAATCGGGAAACAGGCATTGATCGGTAACAGTAATCCCATCGTACCACAATATAGCCAAAATCACCATAACCAATCGCACACTGTAGGGCTTCGGAAGGCTTCGGAGAGACGCCCGTAGCGGCTTTAGTGCCATGAGGCTGTGGCCCTTTCGACAGCGTCAAGCTAAACATAGTCCCTGTTAATCCTGCTTTCTTCTCTCTTGTCGATTTGCCTATGCAGCAGCACAATCCTTCCGGCCCATCCTCCCTCGCTTCAAGGTGCGGTCGCGACGCTACCAAGGAATGGCGGATTCGGAACTTGATTCCTCTTCAGTCCGTTTTCTCAGGTGTTTCCCGGTGCCAGAGATTTCGAAGTCCAAGGATCCCAATTCGTGGTTGTGCACGGCAATATGATACACCAGACGGCTTCGTCACCGATGGGATTTGGTCCACAACAGGGACTCCAAACGCCTCAAATGGTGTGCTATGCTATGATATTGTTATCGCTCCCTCATCGACATTTTCAGATAGTACCAAACACTCCCTCACCTGAGACCGCAGTTAATTCGGAAAGCGGAAACTATTCCAATCAGCTGCTACGCCAAGGCCGGGGATTCCCGCTGTACTTTCCGGGCCCGCAAATCAATCTTGCCGCAGAGTATCGAAGGACGGGCGTTGCCATAGGCGATGTCGGTCGAGTCACTCCAGAAGGAAGCTTCGACTTCTTCTTCAACATCTACTTACCTGCAAATCACCCCATCAATGCAAATATTCCCGAGGACTTCGTTCCCTTAACGCCTTACAATCCAGTAGACGTCGCCCACCATAAATTTGACCCCGGGAATTATGTCTCCAGCCCTTCTGTCCATAAAGCCAACGATGATTTTCCAGAGTAGGTCCCCTACATTAATATTGACATCCCATAGCCTTACTCCTCTGCATTCAGGTTTCCTGGGGGGCGAATTTGCTTTTAATTGTGGGGGATCGAACGGAGCGGTTTTGGCCTTACCTCACGGCGCATATCTGGAGAAGCTCGAAAATCTCGAAAGCATGCGGCGGTATGCAACGAAACATGCAGAAAGCTGGTACAAATACGTCAATGGAGCGAGAGGCCGCGGACTGGTAAACGGCGACCTTTATCTAGTCACAGGATGCGAAAAGGCAAAATCGTGGGGCATGGCCTCTTACCATGATGTTCCGCTCCATAGAGAGTTTCAGCTCTCTTTTCGACCAACCACAGATGAAGATAATGGCTACAGGTACCGTTGGCAAGGGACCCACTCCCACTACAAGCATGCCGATTCGCCACCAGTGGACGAAAGTCCTCTGAATCAGACTACTTTCATTCACGTATTTGCAATTTCTGTCAGCGAAGGAATCTGGGGAAGACTTTTCGGATCTGAAACTTGCCAGCTTGTGAACTCTTCCACCTTTCTGGACAAGTCGGGTCGTGGTTATATACCATATGGATTTCAAGAATCTTCATTAAGGTCTCTCTTCGGAATAGGATCCATCTTCGGAGGTAGTGCATCGAGCGGGGGCAAAAAATACACGGAGGGTGTGTATGTTCCTAGCGATGGTATAGTAACCGATGCCTTTCCCATTTACAAGGTGCGCCCAAGCGAAAAACAGTTTCAATCGGCGCTGTCTTAACGCTAACTTTCAAGATCTTCCATCCCTCGCAAATAATCCATGAGCGCATTCTCCGCAAGGTACCGCTTGTTCGTGTATATTAACTTGCCCCTGTGGCTAAATCACCACCAGGCTCCCGGGGCAAAAGTCGTGATAACTCACGACGATGACTGGCGCGATGTCTTCAGAGATGTGTGTGGTCCTCGACATTTTCTTATTCAATCCTTCTAAATTCTAACAAGGATGGCATGGAAGCGATGGGGAAGAATCTCTCGGAATTGCAAGACGCGATATTTGATCGCTTCCAAATAATGGAAGAGGATGGCCAGTTCCGTCCTCCACAGTTTGGTATATCTCATTAATTTGACTATTCAGGTGCCGCCTTTCTGATGGCGAAACCACATACAACCGTGTCGAAGGATGCGGCTGACCCGCTCTTTGAAAGAGTCATTGATGCCGACAATATGGAAGTAGAATTCCTGTTGAACTTCCCAGACACCCAACGCGACCCTGGCCCGGATGACCATAGTGTCTCGTACGACTCCAGCTCACCCCATGGCAACGCCCGCGGCCAAGACGACAAGCCCCCTAGTAAAGCCTCTTCCAGATCATCTACCGACACGAACTTCTCCCCAATACTCGCGCCTGATCAGCCACTCACCATCCAGGGGAAGCCTCCAGCGCATGTTGTTGTCGCATGCATTCAGTGGTGCGTACTTGAAATTTTTTGGCTGACTTTTTTCTTACGATTTTCATCAGTCAAACGCGAAAAATCCGATGTGATGGCGCTGAGCCCATGTGTAATAACTGCGGCAGGCGCGGCAGCACTGAATGCAATTACTATCCATTGCCCGAACGTCGTGGTCCCGACAAGATGCTTTCCATCAGTGCACGTCAACGTGTCTCGGGTTCCGAAAACGAACCGGCTCTGAAATGAGAGATTGTCCTTTGGTATGTCCTCGTCTCTTTCTTCCCGTCGTTCCAGCTCTAACCGCCTAAAGTCAGTCATTCTTGAGAACGGGTTGGGTATTACTCCTGGGCAGTGATGTGCCCGAAACATAGTCTCTTCCAAACAGACGCTATAACAATATCAACTCGTACCTCGTTTGTTATACTCGAAACATCAGTCGAGGAACAGCAAGTAAATGCAGAGCAAGAGCTACGCACCGCGGCGCGCGCTCAGTATATTCCATGTCAAAGCGTTTATTGCGGGAAGAAAGGATCGTAAAATGTATACATCGTCAGTGTTAGTCTTGTTTTATTGCTCGTTCCGGGCCTGGTAGACAGTCCACTTGTTATCCACAAAATGCCTTTTAAGGCAATCGTCACGAATCAGACCCAGCATCCATGCAAACACCGTCCAAAACAGCGGGGCTCAGCCTCGCCGTTTATACAAAAAAAAATACATATTACGCAATTTACAGTTCGCCCGAAAGCCAAAGCAATGATTCAGCCGAGGCCACGACGAGCGGGGCAGCCTATGGCGCACCCTCCTCGTCCTCATCGTCCTCGCTACTCGGAACCGGCGACGCATTTCCACCACTGCCGCTCCCGTCGCCATCGTCGTCATCGTCATACTCCTCCTCATCCTCCTCATCCTCCGCCTCCTCCTCGTCCATCGATTCTTTGAGCTGCAGAGATCGGAGTGATATTAGTATGTGTATATTAGGATTCGGAGAGTAGGCCGCAGAGAGGTAAAGGAAGGATGTAAAGGGAAGGAGGAGTGAGGTAGGAGAGGAGCGGGAAGAGAACGCGGCGTCCGCGCGATCCCTGAGGACTTGCTCGCGGAACAACAGCCCCCTCCTAGAGCGAGAATGTCCAGCACGAGCGCACGGAGCGTCTGCTGCGATTGCACGATAGACAATATGGATGCCGCGCTCCCGGAAGAGACAGCACGAGCTCGGGGAAGCGGAAGAGAAGGGGACGAGAAACAGACACGACGCACCATTTCCAGCAGCTCGTGGCACTCGTTGAGGTGCGCCATGACGATCCCCTGGCCTTCCGGGATAGACCCGTCCGAGCCGATAAACTTGCCGTCCTTGCGCATCGAGTCGATTTGGAAGAGCGCGAGCTGGTACTGCGCATAGACCGGAAAACGTTAGCGTTAAGTCATGCAGAGCCAAGAGGAGGAACTGATGAAAAGAAGAACGCAGGCAGAAAGAACGCCCCAGTCAAATGGCAGAGGGGTGGCGGTGAGAGGGGAATCGAGGAGACAAAGGACAAAGAAAGGGAAAGGACACGCACGGGGTAGAGGTCGCGTGCACTGAACGTCCCGCCGTACTTGAGCACCTCGTTCAGGCACTTCTTCACCGTCGAGAGCTTGTTCGCCTGCGTACGGTCAGCAGATGCAATAAACGGAGCACACGAGGCGACGCACGATGGGCATGAGCTCTTCGGAAACGGGCTCGCTCGCGGATAGCAGCCGGTAGATGAGCCCGTAGCACCGCCGCAAGAGGTATAGCAGAATCTACGAGGGGGTCGGTTATTCTCCGTGCGAGAGGTTGAGGGGAAGTAAGGACGGCGTACATACTGCCCAGGCGGCCGCCCACCCTCCGCGTCGAGGAACTTGCCGTCGACGCGCATCTTGTCAATGTCCTGCAGGGCCGACGAGTAGTTCCATAGGTCCGTCTCGCGCAGCGTCCACCGATGCGTAAGCACCAGACTCTCGAGCTCCGCGCGGATCCCCGACAGGCGCTCGTGGATCGGCTTGAGCGTGTCGGCGACGTTCTTCGAGTCCTCGTTCGCCTTGATCTCCTGCGCAATCTCGAAGCACTCCTCGAGGAGCGACGAGCACACCGCCTGCGACGCGGGCACGATCCCGCCGGGGCCGAGGAACTTGCCGTCGACGCGCTTCGAATCGATCTTGCGCAACTCCTCCTGCAGGGGCTTGAGCTCCGCCTTGTGCGGGCCCTCCTTGGCGGCGAGCGCGACGAGCTGCCGCCGGATGGTGACGAGGCGTTCATGGATCGGGATGAGCTCCACGGAGAGCACGGAGAGGTTCTCCTCGAGCGAGCGCACGATGGCGTCTGTTGGGAGGGACATCAGTGAGAAGGAAGAGTCTGCGAACGCGTGAGCACGCACCGCACTCGTTCAGCTGGCGTTCGAGCAGTTTCGTCAGCGCGTTCGCCTGCTTCCCCTCGTGCTGCACGATTTGGCGCAGCTCGCTAAGCCGTCGGCGGAACGGGGCGAGGTCCGACTCGTTGTACACGGCCGACTCGTCCATGTGCTGTAGTATTTGCTGCTCAAAGGGTCAGCAGGGCAGAAGAAAACGTACGGACCCCACATACCCGCATGGACGCGATCTGAGAATAGGTCGCAGGGGTGTCTCGTGTCTTGCCAATGGTGAGGTAAAACAAGGAGAGCAAGCTGAAGACGTCGGCGAGCGTCGTGTCTAGTCGGTTGTTATATGTCGCATTGTCGTCGCGGACGTCGTTCAGCTTCGTGACTGCAGATTCGGGTTATTGATAAACAAATTCAGAATTGGGCGACCGTACCTTGTTTTACAACGGCCTGGTAAAGGGAATTCACGTCGGATGCCTTGATGTATTCACCCCGGTCCTTCTTGAGGACTGTGAGCCGGTTTCGGATGCTGCAAAAGGCGTCAGTACAGACCTTTGTAAGCCACAGGACGCACTGATCCCCGCAGAAATGAAGAAAGAGAAAAAATCTGAACACATCGAGAAAACCGCATCCGGAGTGCACCCAGTGGGTTATCCAACTTTCTAGGGTGCTCGAGTTGGGTGCCATAGATGTGGCAGAGCGATGGGCCTCTCCGGTGCGCATAGCTCCATCTCCTTCGAGTATTTCGTGCATGACTATCCCGGCGTGAACGACATGCGATTCACCTGCATCGCTTCACAAGATACAGAGGCCCTCGACAGGTCCAAAAGACCACTAGCACGTCCAGTGGAAGAAAGCAAGAATACGAACTTGATAACGGCCTCCAGGATAGGGAGTTCTGCGCCCAAAAATCAAGTAAAATACAGGATTATCGCAAGATTTCGTACCTTCCTGCGGCACAGGTGCAGCCATGAAGAATAGAGGCGGAAACAAGGGGAAGGAAAAAAGATCCTGGAAGAGAAGGTCCAAGAGCCGGTCTAAGCGATAGGGACTGCCATCATTACCCCTTGTGATTCCTCAAGCTTTTGATGACGGCTACAATCAACAAATTCTTGGATTAAATTCATGGACCAGCTATGGAATATATGGACGCCAATTAAATGGTAGGGGCACGCGTATTGAATAATTTACAGAGTATAACTATCCTGCGGGAAACCGCCGTCGCGCTCTCGGCGTGTGCAAAAGCCTTTGAGCTGGAGATTTCTCAGAATAAACGCGACTTCAAGGTCAAACACCGGGACGATAGCTGACCTGGAGGAGCGGATAGATACGCCTTTCTGAAGAACTCGTCCGGCTGTATGCGTAAGAATGGGGTTCAAAAAGAGCTTGACGAGCTGGAAGAGAAGTGATTGTGCCAATATCCTCTTTTGGGCATATAATATCAACGCGATATCTCTCATGTAGGTTGGCAAAGTCCACGGAAGAAGTGAACCAGTGGGAACAACAGGTGGTGCACGTTGAACAGGACCGTGAACAATGAGCATCACTGTACGAGGTTTGACAGGATTCTTTCGCTCGTTGCTTAGGCCTTAATGGATCCAGGACACCAAGCATGCACCACAAGCAGCTCAAGAAAAACATGGCGTTCTTGAGAACCTGATTGACACCTGTAGTACGGGCCCCGGCTGTTTCTTAATGGGACCGCGCCGGAATATACCTACCTACCTACCTACCTGTCGGATGAACAAACGAGAAGAGTTAAATTATAGCTAAATTGTTTTATAGGGTGGTAGCCCTGCAACGGAAGCATAAAGGTCATGGACTGTATGAACATAGGCGATCGAGCTTTAATTTGACAGAAAAGCCCCAACCGACGATAGGTGGTCCAAGTCGTCGCTCTCTGGCTTAACGTTTACTGGTAGGTAGGTAGGTCCAAAATGTTCCCGTTCTCAAGCATGTCAGCAAGGATTGAAGTAGTCGCGTGGTTGCCCCATCTAGCCGATACTGACCTCGCGTAGTCGAGGTAGGAGCAATAAACAGCCCACGACACGGACAGCATCAGTATCCGCTCGATGCAATTGCCCGGCTTCGATCTGGAGGGCTCTAGTTCATCTCAATGTCGGCAAACAAATCTCGCAGAGGGGATCAGTGTCATTGCTACCTCCCTGCCATCCTTTGCCTATATCAGTGGGGCCGTTTTCAGCTCGAGAAATGTCTTATTTACCAACTACGCGTTCACCAGTGACCTGTGTCTGTTCCGACGAATCCCAACTCAAGCCAAATATCCCTTTCTTGTGTGTTAAATCCTACACGCTCAAAGACGCGCTGAGCACCGTTGTCGCAACCAACGTACAGCACCACGCTGTGTTTACCACTTTCGAACAACCTACAGCAGGTCGGTTGGAACTCAA
Source organism: Mycena venus (assembly GCA_014462655.1). Classification (NCBI taxonomy): domain Eukaryota; kingdom Fungi; phylum Basidiomycota; class Agaricomycetes; order Agaricales; family Mycenaceae; genus Glaucomycena; species Glaucomycena venus. Next base: position 3,277,780 of record JACAZI010000007.1, on the reverse strand, counting down.
CTCCGGCGGTGTGTAATAATCGGCACACACCTCAGAGTTACTTCTTTCACTAGCGCTTGCGCTACGCCATTGCACCTCGCCTTGGGAGTTGTGAAAACCTAAATCAGGTATAGATTAGAAGCGGTAAAGAGCGTCTGTGAAGAGAGACCGGCGCACCTTTGTGATCCCAGAAACGTACAGGGACGTGCGAGTAACAGCACAGATACTCGCAATCTCCCCCATCAAGTCCCAACCCACAGCTGCCCTTTGTCTATAAGTTGCTGCACTTCTGTCCTTGCATCAGCAAGGGTCAGCGGATATTCCTGAAGGAAGGGTTTCCAGTTGGCCTCGAATCCTGGTGAGCAGCGACTTACAGAACCATTTGCAGAATCATGGCACAATCTCGCCGCTGCTTCCAGATTGCACTTCATTGCCCTTCGTGCTCCGCAGTTTGTTGTGGACGCGGTGAGATCCAACGTCTCCGGTGTGCAAATCATGGAGAATGCTTTGTACAGGGGTTTGGGGTTCACTTGAAAACCCGTGAGCGTTGTCCACGCCTCAGCGAAGGTAGTCACTAGACTCGTGGTCCCGAAGACAGCGAAGACGCGCTCGGAAGCTACGCAAGCCTGCAAGTACGCTGCGACGGCGCCCATCCGACGAGCGAGCCATTGCGGCGTCTGCACGCTTCCCTCCGCCGGGGTCCACATAAATACAGGATAATTGCCGAAGGTCGGTGACTCGATACAAGACAACGCTATATCGAGAACGGGGGGAGACTTCTTGTACTGTGACCAGATCGTAAGCCAGAAATTACTTGCAGGAGCGGGCTGAGTGGAGAAGGCTGGAAGCTGGCTGCTGGACGTCGGCGTCGGTGATAAATTGACAGTCTGTCAGGACACACTCCACTGGCGCTCGCATGAGGGCGGGCGCGAGTACGATGTTGGCTGAGTCTTCATGAAGTCGGAGAGTAGGGTAAGCGAAGGCCAAAGAGTCGGCCGCTGAGCGGTGCTGCAAGACGACGATATTCTCCTGGCTAAGCAGGGAAGAGCCTTCAAGGGTCATGGTGCGATGCGGTGAATCATGGCTTCTCAGGAACTTTATACAGGATGTGACCTACCCTCGTCCAACATCTTCGGACTTCTTTTCATTGGTCTGGCAATCAACGCGGCGCCATCTCCGCTTACTGATGCTGGGATGTCCAGGACACGAGGTGAGTTGAACTCGTATGAGACACTACGGTCATCCAAGCCAGGGTTGAGTTGAGTGTCTGCGAAGTTCGATAGGAAGTCTACTTCCGTGTCGTTGGCGTTCAGGCTTCTCTGGAAGAGCGGGTAAGCTGCATCCCTCGACACATTTGCATGTGGTTTTGCCATCAGAAAGACGGCACCTGAATAGTCAAATTAATAGGACACTGATTCAAATCGACAGGGGGTGTGGCGTGTGGCCCTAAATTCCAATTCGACATTTCGACAGCGGCCGAATTTTCGCGTGACACCCCCCAAAATTTCGAAATTCTAACGAAAAATTTCGTCTTTTTGCAGTTTTTAGGCAGTTTTGAGGTCTTTGTGACGGCTTGGAGGTTCGACAGAGGTAGGGCTCCAACCATTTAGTTTTCGTTTATGGGGTCAGGCAAATTACAGCCGTTTGCATAATTGATGACAGTCGGCCCAAAAAAAAAAAAAAAAAACAAACATTTGATAGCACCTGGTTCGGTCGTCATTTCCCTTCCTCTGAACCTTTTCTCGAGGTTTTTGAAGGTACAAGAGTTGTTTTTATCAACTAATCTATGATTCTACAAGCTTGAATGGGCTGAAAATGTTACCTAGAAGTTTCAAACTTTTGCAGTCCTAAAACCAGATCAACATCAGACTCTCGCGACAAATAATTTTCTCAAGTTGAGCTTCGACTCTACTTGGCGCTTCTTGGGCGTTTATTAAGCGCTTATTCGGCGCTTCTCGGGCGCCTAAAATGGACAGCTGTCCGTTGGGTCTAGGTGCAAAGGGAGGGAAAACGCGCCGATCCCAACTTGAATATGTGGCGTATCAGGGCCGGGCCAATATCTGGCCGAAACGGGCTGTATTAGCGGAATATTAGCATGAATACAGACCGGTGGCCGTCTGTCTATGGGCAAGCTCTCTATCAACACACCATTCACACCAAATCGATAGACAGGCTGGAACCCCCTTTGGCCTCCCCCACTCTGACATGCACGTGACATTTCCCATCACGTGCATGTCAGCGCGCCTGCGCGTCAGCGTCAGAGTTTGTGGTAAAGGCTTGAACTTACACCAATCCTCATTGCTCAGTGGTCAGTGCTACTCAAAATCTTCAACTTTTCTTGAAAACACATCAAACCCATTATATTATTACTTTTTTCTTGCTATTTTGGAGACATTTGTCAGAGTAAATTCAGTGGTTTTAATTTATGGTATGTCTGTAGATGCCCCTTGACATATTTCATTTGGCAGACAACATAATGTATTATCTCACACAGGGGATTTGCTCGGTAGAGCACTGCAAATTTCTTTTCTGCCTGTATTTTGTGAGCATTATATTGATTTTGAATATTTTTGAGGGCGGGGAAAAGCCCGCTGAGCCTCTTAGGTTCGCTGCTAGACCCGGCCCACAGAGCTCAAATCGGCGGGAGGAGTGATAGATGATAATTTGTTCAATAGGGAAACGAAAACATCAAGGAAAAAAAAACTCGTACTGTCAGGTTCGAACCCTGAACAGGACGGCATGCTTACAAATCACAGCGAGCGACACGATATATAACCACTACACGAGCAGGGCGAATACGAGGGCCGAGATAGCAATCCCCTAGAGCCTGGAGGAACGCCGCTTGGCGCCACACGTGTATCGATTAGATTAGATATGCCTTTTAAGGCAATGTCAGAGTGGGGGAGCCGTGGGCCAGCTGCCGAATATATACAAGGAAGATATCATTCAGGTAGCACTACATATACATGCAGAAATCTGGTAAGTACCCGGGCAGCGTGCTCTCGAGCAGATCTCGTGTCCTTTTCAGCGGAACGAGGTGGCGTTACAGCCTCGTACCATCCCATACCGTGTCCTTCCACTGACGTGGTGCAGCTGTTATCCTCGAGCGGCCCGAACTCCCCTTTCCGCGGCATCAAGGGGACGCTATGAGGAAAACCGTGAGTTCGGACGTGTGGTACAAAGAAAGTTGCGTACACACCACACTACTCCACAGCTACCTTCCTATTGCGGGCCAGTCCGCCACGAGCTACGATGGCTAGCACGAAACGATTAGCAGGAGGCAGGCTCAGAGACGAGGATACGTACCGGTGACCCGCCCGCTCAGTACGTACGCCAGGTGATGTGCACAATTGCCGTTCTACCTGGCGCTGGCGTGTGCAGAGCAGCTGGCCATGGAAAAGAGATGCAAAGCGGTCGCTCTCATGCCAGCCACCCAAATGCGCGGCCCCTGGTGTGCGGAGAGATGTGGTCGTGCCTGTAGGCGAGGGAGAGGTGGGACTGCACAGACTCACGAGCGAAAGGAGACAAGCATGCTGGCATGTGCAAAGACTGAGGTCGGAAGAATGTGGTACTGCATGCCTGCAGATCTACTAACGAAACATGAGTGTGCGCCGAAAAAACAAAAGTGAAAGAGGTGGAAACTAGCGGATGAAAAAGTCCCACAGCACCTGTAAACCCGTACTTTATTGACATCCCAAGCCCACGGTAGCATGTGCTGCGCTAGAATTGATGCTAGGATATCATCACGATATTCAAATTGGAGGGAAATATAGGAAGACGCGCCAAAATATGTGGGACCGCTTCCAAGAGTCGGCGTATGACTTGTCATCGTCTGACTCGGATCCGGTCTTTACGTGCTTGTCCGGGCTGGCGGGAGTATCTGAGGCAGCCAGAGCACGCGCTGGGCTTTGAGGCCCTCTTTGAGCTGGGGCGCTCCTCCATCGACACAAGTACACAAGAGAGATGTGGAAGCGAGAAAGACGCAAGCCATGTTTGCAGCTATTGACTGGTCTAGAACCAACGGACAGCTGTCCATTTTAGGCGCCGGAGAAGCGCCGAATAAGCGCTTGATAAACGCCCAAGAAGCGCCAAGTAGAGTCGAAGCTCAACTTGAGAAAATTATTTGTCACAAGAGTCTGATGTTGATCTGGTTTTAGGACTGCAAAAGTTTGAAACTTCTAGTTAACATTTTCAGCCCATTCAAGCTTGTAGAATCATAGATTAGTTGATAAAAACAACTCCTGTACCTTCAAAAACCTCGAGAAAAGGTTCAGAGGAAGGGAAATGACGGCCGAACCAGTGTGCTATCAAATGTTTGTTTTTGTTTTTTTTTTTTGGGCCGACTGTCATCAATTATGCAAACGGCTGTAAACGGAAACGGTATCTAAACAGTTTAAAACCATTTAAAACAGTTTTACACGGTAATTTTCTAGGGCCTCCGCAGTTATTGCATACAGTGGGTTGTAATGTATTTATTTCCTCTAGTAGTGCTTCCTGTGATTGTTGTTGACTGCACCAACACATCTCTATCGAAAAAGACGGATACCGGCAACGGCAAACAAACAACATACCTGAGACTCACGGACTTTCATGATTCAACAACATTCAACTTCAATGGTGGTGTTGGTCAGAAGTAGCAGGTATGCAATTAAAGACGTAGCTACAGAAAGTCGACAATTCCGGGTTAGATGGATGGTTAGATTAGTGTTCCATTGAGGCAGCGGCCGCACAACCCGACGTTGGTGCATCAATCCCGAGCCAACAACACTTGCCATATTTGGAATGTACCCCGCCAGTACTTGCTACTAATCAGTATGTGGATTGAGAGGAGCTTAAAGGATTTAAATACACTCCTGGCTGGAAAATGCACCCAGATTTGGACTCATAAATCACTGGTGAGTGGTTCAAAATTTTCAACTGTTTAAACTGTATACAAATCATTTGGTTTGTGAACTGTTTGAAGCCACGGGCAAATTAAATGGAAACGAAAACGGCTTAAACCGTGTATAAACATTTATAAATGGAAACGATTGGAGCCTTAGACAGAGGCCTTCGTGATGCGTGACAGCGCCCAAAATTCGTGCTCGACAGAGGGGTGCGTGACACATGACTGTCGATTTGAATGAAATACCTCAGTATACCAAACTGTGGAGGACGGAACTGGCCATCCTCTTCCATTATTTGGAAGCGATCAAATATTGCGCCTTGCAATTCTGAGAGATTTCTTCATCGTCGGCTTGCATCCTGCGCATCCACTACGTACTCTCGATACTAGTCGTTGCTGAAGCTATGCTGTTGAACTCTCGCGACAAGTTTATAGAACGTACCACGCTATCTCGACCTATTCTGCTATCTCGCACCCTATTCTTCGTTCCTCGCCAACACAGCGTGATTATTTCTTTCTGCAGTCCTTCTGTTCCATTGTGTTCCGGTCTGTTCTCTGTGGTACGCCGAATTCTGATCATCCGCGTCCTCATCGATTCTCAATTCGCCACCTGGCTACACCGTTCCGTTTTGTCCGACTCTGGATTGGGCTTGTAATGTCTCAATATTCCTCTGTGTGCCGGCGCCTTCACCCTCGAGCTCCACTCTGCCCCGAGATGAAACCACCATCTCAAATGACTTCTTTTTTTTTTCCGGTCGCAACCAGGCCGACCGCTGCATGTTGGTATTCCGGGGACGCGGCGCTGTGGCTGGAGGTGAAATCGAATCATATCATTCAACCGTCTCGGAATCAACGCGCCTATCTTATAATTCCATCCTTCGCGGGTCTCTGGCAACCTACGACTTCCCAATTGCATCTCGGGCGCGCCTTCGCGTGCATATCAAGCCAAAACCTGGACCCATGATATCATCATAATATCCACGTCTCTGCTTCCCTATCTCAGCTGTGCGCCCAACATTGTCCGTGAATTATTAGGATTATCAGAATGTTCCTCCCACAATTTTAAATGCATTGGCAGGCGCCGTATGTGAGTCTCATCCATCTTTTCCCGCCGACTTTGGCGGAGAGCAGAACGAGATCCCACGTCTTGTATTACCTTTCCACCTCAGTAGGTGAAAGTTCCAATTGAAGACGTCCAGCACTGAATACGCGGGCTAGCTCAGAGCATAATTTATATTTAATTGACAAGCCGCATTCCGTGTGACATCGACAATCGACTACTTCTGCGGGTGCTATTCTGGCTGTCTTCTCTTAGCAGGTGTTGCTTCCAAAAGTTACACCCGGGAGAGGGACATATGCTGCAATCCCCCGGTCGGTGTATCCGCCGGCAATCGAGCTTGCCCGCTCCGATGCCGAGGCTGATGAAATGTCAAAGTTAGTTTGCAATGAAGTACGTAGAATCCAATCTACTGACTGGTGAGGAAGTGATCATTGTTGGAGACGGAGAAGAGACCGTACAGCGGGACGCTGTTGCAGATTTGGGTGGTGTAGACATATCCTGGGGTTTGAGATTCGAGGACGTAGCCTTGGGCCTCGAGGGCGATAACTTCGTCTGGGCTCGTGCTGAAAGTTTCGTCAACGCGGTCGGATAATCATGATGATGAGAGCACCCACGTGTAAGCGTGATCAGTGACTCCTGCGCTGGACTTGAGGAGGCGGAACAAAGGCACTGACGAGGGGACTTGCGTCGGGAAAATGCCTGCAGCTACCCCTTCAGGGTTATAACCAATGGTACCGGCCGAGAGCACCTCGCCCGGGGTCGCACTGGAAAATATGCATTAGAAGGAGAAAAGGTCGACTCGAAGGAAGTAAGTACGTGTAGAAATGATCCGCGACTGAGAGTTTGAGGGTACGGAAAAGCGGGGTGATTGCGGGGCAGCTGGGGCACTGTGCCGTCTGGTTTGGGGTTGAGCGTGTGAGTCGTGCATAGAGTAGGGTGCTTGCAAGAAGAGTACTTACCGCCGAGGTGGCAGCAGCTATAGCAAGCAAGACAACAGAGAGGAACTTCATTGAGAGTGAGAGTGGGGGTTGGGCGAAATTGAGCTGAGTCTGCGAGGCGGATGAAGAGTAGTGAACCACTGCGGGCTCTTTATACTCGTGAATTACGTCTTGAAAGTCCGCTTGCACGCGCTAATTCGGATATATCTACAAGCCGGGGGGACAACTGGACATGGAGCTTGCACCTTTCGAAAAGGAAAAAATTTCCAAAATGGGAAGAACAGAGGTACATGCCAGGAGTCCCAACGCAATTGCGACAGCTGAAGACTGCCCGCATGGTTAAGAGCTCGTAGGTCAGCAGTAAGCTGCGCATGCTGTACTGAGCGGCGCACCGTGGCGGTCTGACCACTTTTAACCAGCATCAGCCGGAATTCCATGGCCCTCTATCCACCTCAGATCGGGTCAGCATACATAGAAATATTTGTAAGGCCCAAAGCTATCCTGTGAGACACCTCCGACGATGAACAGCCAGTAAGCAAAATTGTCCGTGGCCACATAATATCTACAAAATTGTCCGTGGCCACACATATCGAACGAGGAACGAGTTGATCATGATACTGAAGCGTCTGTCAAGAGAGACTACATAATATCGCCTTGCGATTCTCTTGGCCAGGAACTGTCATGCCAACGTCGCGCTCATCGCATCGTTGGGCCGCAGCGACGGAGGCCTCGGGCCTTGATCTTTCCTTCTTGCCTGCCCATTCGCTTGAGAGGAGAGTGCGATCAAAAAGGGCATATATCCGGCCGGGGCGAGTGCCTCTCCGACGCCAACTTCGACAGACCGACCCCTGGGTGAGGCCGGATCCAGATGTGCGACGGCAAAGACATGCTTGCCGAGGCCCTCGGCATATACGGCCAAATGTTACGAATCCTAATTTTAATTAGGATCGTTTCTTTCGGACCCAAGAAATTCAGAAAAGATTGATCTTATACATTAGCATCACGTTTTTGCAGATCAAACGTGACTGTAAGCCTCGCTGTTAGCCTTATTTGGATTACTATTGCCCTTTTTCGGGTTGTTGAGTTCTTTTCAGTTAGCGGTATCCCCTTTAAAAAAGTTGCCTTATAAGTATTGTTTGAGTTTTTTTCTTGTCCAGTTAATCGTTGGTTACTTCCGTTTTCAGTGAAATCCTACTGGGTGTGGGAACTACTCGTAAATTATTGTTTCCCTTGGCCCTAACCTTATGCTGTTCTTACTTTTGCCTTCAAGTAGCCGCTGCCGACGACCCCGCCGTCGCTTTTCGCTCCGCCACAACCTCGTCCAGCATCGAAACCATCGACTCCGACACCAACGATGTGTCCAATGCGTCCAAGGTGAAGGGAAACAAACGCTGCCGCTGTAATGCTCGCACCACATCGTCCGACACCACCGAGCTTCTTGCACTCATGAAGGCTGAGAATGAACGCTGCGCCAAACACAACGAATGCATCGAACAATCTTTCAACGCGTTTGTAGGGAATTGCAGCCGACAGAAGGATGAGTACATTTCCCTTCTGAAGGACCTTATTGCCGGAGATCGCAGAGCAGGTGAACAGGGTACTTAAGCATAATTTCTGTTCAAACAAATAAATCTTGTACTAGTAGCAATGATATCAGAATAATTTGACTCAAATATAGTTTATCTAGTCATGAAAGTACTTGTGGACATGAGGTGGTAGGATATTGAAGGCTTGTGAAGTCTGGTTAGGGCGAATGCAGTTGAGTGCGTTCGTGAGGAGCACGCAAACACAATAATATCTGCCAACGGGAGAAGAGTAGACGCGAAGCTTCCACCATGCATTAAGGAATGGCCACTCCCGTGTAATCTTGCCGAAGCCATGTTCCACCTCCATCTGTACACTCGACATTGTGTGGTTCCATTTGGTCTGCTCTGGAGTTCGATCTGCACCTGCATTGAACAGACTCAGCAGGAGGGGACTAACGCCGTATTCGGGATCCCCAAATATCTGGAAGTACTGCCTCGTTATTGGGGTGTTTTGGTCGGCACCGGGTCAGAAGGCAAATTGAGTGCAGTTTTCGAGAAGGTGTGATGCAGCAAGAAGCGCGTTGTCATTGTGGCGACCCTCCATTGGACTGAATAGATGGCCGATTAAACTGTTCGGCAATTTAATGGCCTGGAATCTGTAAGAAATACAGTACGTATTAGTCCTCAGTCGCACCCCGTAGTGATGGTAAGACTCGTGTATATTACCTGTAAGAAATACAGTACATATTAGTCTACAATAAATAAGTAAGTGATGTGATGGTACAGGTAATATAAGAAGGAGACGTACCCTCAGTCGCACCCCGTAGTGATGGTAAGACTGAGGAACGCTCCTGGCTTCCGCACCGTTTTATACGGTGCGGATACGATCGATGTCAAAATAAAGGAAAAGAGTAACAAATATCCAATGTCCAAATCCGGCTGCAACGCCAACGTCCCGAGTAAGGAAATTCCTTACTCAACACTCCCCCTGGCGTTCAGCCCGCTTCCACTTCCAATCCAAACCTAGCTGACTCACGATACGTTCATGTGCGGCGTGTCCCAGGGATTTTGTAAGGATGTTGGCCACGTTTTCCTTTCCGGGGATTGACGAGACGGCGATCTCCCCATCCTGGACACGCTCTCGAATGTAATGCCATCGTATATCGAGGTGTTTCGATAGCCCGTGCTCCTTATTGGTTTCGGTGAGACTGATCAACCCTAGGTTGTCCCCTCGGAGCTCGAACGGCAACTCCTGCAGCAGAAAGACTTCGGACAGCCAATTCTGCATCCACATTGCCTGCTGGGCGCCTCGAGCTAGCGCAATGTACTCCGCCTCTGTGGAAGAGAGGGCCACTACCGCTTGCCGTTTGGTGGACCAGCACACCGGGGCGCCTCCCATGAAGAAAATGTACCCCGATGTGGAGCGTCGCGTGTCCACGCAACCCACCCAGTCTGAATCCGTGAACCCCACAGGCTTAAGGCCAGAGCCAGGCTTGGTTGTCGCCGTCGGTGGAGAATAATGGATGCTATAGTCTAGAGTTCCCCGAATGTAACGAAGGACCCCGATCAGCAATTCCCAGTGCTTGGGTGCCGGATTCGACTGAACGTGGCCCAAGGCGCAGCATGCGAAGGATAAGTTGAGGCATGTCCCCAAGCTCCCCCAGACGATCGTTCCAAGGATACGTCGAAATGGCTTGTCGGCCATAAACGCGGCGTCTTCCGGGGATAACGGCGAACTTGCTGCCTTGATTTGACAGCCAGGTGGCAGTGGTGTTGACAGCGGAGGCAGATCGGCGTATCCGAAATGGGTTAGCACATTCTGGAAGTAAGTCGCTTGACTTAGTGAGATTGATCCATCTTCCAACTTGTCCACCGTCAATCCCAGGAGCAACAACACGTCCACCTCTTTAAGGCTCCACTTTGCTGCAAACTCATCCACCACCCTCTTGCTCTCCGCCTCCGACGATGATACCCCCAGCACGTCGTCCGTGTGAGTTGAGGTGAGCGTGTAGTCGTCGCCGCGTTGTCTGGTCCTGATGCAAGGGTCGGCTCGGCTTTCTTTGTACCCCAGGTCAGTGTAGCCTTTGGCCAGCAGTTTGTACCATATGTGGCCCGCCTGGACAAGTCCATACAACGGCTGCAATAGCAAGCATACCTTATCCTCCTCCCCCTGCTTTGCAAAGCCGTGTGGTTGCCACATGTAGACAGGTCGGTCCATCTCGCCATTCAGGTACGCGCCGCTGAAATCCCACTGACATACTCGTAGCCCAAGCACAGCTGCCACCGCAAACACCATGCGGACAGATTCCATCCTCGCCACCATCGCCCACTTCACCTCGAAGTCATGGCCCTCCACCACGCCTCCGCTCCCGTCCGTTTTCAAGTCATGCACCCACATGCCATCGATCGCCCGCTTGCCCGCCGGTAGGTCTACTAGCTTCCACACACCTTGCTCCTCGAGCTGATCTACCTCCTTGCGCATCGCAGGCCACCACTTTTCTGGCTTGCGCATCGCTTCCCGGTACGAACGGGGAATTGATCCCTTCACCGCGCTGGCGAACGCCCAGGGTGAACGGAGATACACATCATCGAACAAGTCCCAGTCGATGTCGACGGTGTGAATGGACAGATGTGGCCCATCCCAAGTCCATTCCTCTTTGGCGAGCCGCGCCTGCTTTTCTCGTTGGTTTGACAACTCCGTTTCGAGGATGGCACGCGACGGCCTTGGGACACGGGACGAACGGCGGGGCAGCGGTGGAGGAGGGGGTGGTGGAGGCGGCGGCGGCGGCGCAGCCGAACCTATAGGCAAGTCTGAATCCTTGAATATTTGAGGGTCGACAGGCAAAGCAGTGGTTTCAGCGTCGGCGGGGATGCACGTCCGGTGAGGTAGGCCCTCCTCACAGATAACGTCCCAAACCTGAAATATTCAGTGATGCGCCGGGTCGTAAACGCGATAGCCCCGCCCGCCCATGTACCTGACGAGTTTGCCTTTCCAGCTTTGCTTTCCCAACTTGCCTTCCATGCCGTCCAGATCTTTAACCCAGCACTGACTCCCCCACGCGCGCAGGTGAGAAACGTTCGGTTTCACTGGGTTGCCGTGTTTGTCTTTCTGACAGAACCATGCCATCCAGGGGATCACTCCAGGGTGGCGAGCTGAAGGGATGAAGCCCTGCACATAGCATTGCGCTGTTGCGGCTTCTGCCCAAAAGCGCGCGTTGAGGCCTGCCTTGATTAGCATAGTGCGTGTTCCTTCCACAATGGTTCGGTTCCCTCATTCGACGTGGCCATTTGCTGACGATGAATCTTTAGGGATTTTCTCGACCGCGATGCCTTGTTCCGTGCACCATCCGAGAAATAATTTGTTGTTGAACTCGTGCCCAAGATCGATCCGAACGCGCTTCACGCGCTTCTCCGTCTGAACCTCTGCCTCTTTCACCCATGTTTCGAACGCCCCAGTAACCGTTTCCTTGCGCTTATTATTCAGGAATAACGGAAATTTTAGCGCCGTGCCGCCGTCAGACACCAACATCATATAGACGGCACCTGAAAAACTGGGCGTCCTGGCCTTCCCCCACAGGTCGAGGTGTACCCGCTCGAGCGGCTCCAGCTCATGCACAACATGGTCGTTGAATGGCATGTGATCCTGCTTTCCGAGTAAGCAGTCTTCGCACATCCCGCGCAGATCGCGGTTAACAATATTCAGGCCTCCCACTAGCTTCGTGTCTGCCATGCGCTGAATTGCTTGGACATTGCTGTGGCCAAATCTACGATGCCATGTCTCGAGGTCGGTGGGCTGGTTTCGATCACGTCCCGCAATCGCAGCTACAGGGCCTTTTCCACTGTCGAAATCGTCGACCACATCAACTTGATAGAGCTTCCGCCCGCCCTCGGCTCGGGCGATCTGCCCATCTATGACTTTCGTCCCGTTGTGACTAACGACTGTCAACCGCCCGTTCCCCCACTCGCTGCGAAAGCCTCGGCTATCTAACGTCGGCAAAGAAATGAGGTTCACTGTGAATCCCGGTACGTGCAGTGCCTCAAGATATATCTTATGCACTGAGCCATCCCATAGGCGTACCGTAAATTTGGCGCTACCTCGACCAGCAACCTTGAAGCCGCCTCCGGTCTTCACGGCTGTATTCCCCTGCAGGTCCAACTTATGGTATGTGATGAACCTTGCCCTATTCACAACGCAGTTGTCTGACACGCCGCTGTCCAGGAACGTAAAAACACACAGCGAATCGTGTATATCGCCCACGGTATATATTGAGGGGAACGGCAAGGGTACTACATCAGGTACGTTATGAGTAACATGTTCGTTCAGAAGGGCAACAGCTGACCCTCGATGTCTGAACCTAGGATGCATGTTATCGTCCGGTACTGATGAGCAAATGCGCGACGCACCGTCGTCTTGATAGCTGGCGAAGGGCGTAGATAGGCATGGGGGACGTGAATGCGACGGTCGGTTTCGCCATTTGAGTGACCGGCGTGGTCGTCGCAGCGGCAGCAGGAGGCGCAGTAGTAGCAGGGGTGGTTGATGCATTGGTAGTAGTCGCGGCAGCGGTGGCGGCGGTAACTTTAGCCGCAGCCTTCGCGGCGTCAATGAGCGCCTGGTGCGGCTCCTTGCCCTTGGGCGGTTTCCACCACGTGGGGGCCTGTCCCTCTTTACCTCCTCCATACGCCCAGCACCCTTCTGTGCGATGACCCCTGCACTTACAATTCTCGCAGCCGTGGAATGTAGGGCCAGGAGCAGTGGTGGCAAGTGTGTTCGCGACTGTGCTCTCCTCAACTCGTTTACGCCAAACAATATCCCACCACTGGTGAAGCTCGAAGTAGACCTCGTTAAGAAGAGTGTGGAACTGGAGGACGATCATGGAAGAGCCGAATTCGTCAACAGGGAGGGACTGCAGGACGATGCTGATCATCTCCTTCTCAGACAGCGTGCCGCCAGCGTGGTAGACTTCGTTGCGCAGCTTAGTGAGTGTCTCGAGATGTCCAGGCATGTTCCGGCCGCTGTCGAGTTTCGTCGAGCGCAAACGTTCCATCGCCAACCCAACCAGGAGTTCCGAGGTACGGTTGAATTTATTGTAGAGCATGACCCACATGACATGGGCACTGTCCGTAGGGCTAACGCCGTGCGCGCGGAGATCCTTGATGTTCTGGTAAATCAAACCAGAAGTATACCCGTCCTGCATCGCGTACTCCTCGGGCGATGGAGTGGGCGAATTGATGTAAGTCGGCGGCTGAGGAGGGGTATATGGTGAGGGGATATTCACGGTCCCGGTAAGGTACCCTTCGAGGCCACGCGTGCGAACGAGGTTGAACACGTTATCCATCCAGGACGAATAGTTTCCCTCTTGGAGTTGTCTGTCCTCCGAGAGGATGGTGATAGTGGGCGGTCCCGACAACATTGAGAATAGGGGTAAATTAGGGGCAACGTCTCAGTGGTGAGTCTCAGCACTGGGTCTGCGTTCGCGAACTGATTCCAGGACGTAGAGCACCGTACGCAATCTGACTGCGAATCTGTAAGAAATACAGTACGTATTAGTCCTCAGTCGCACCCCCGTAGTGATGGTAAGACTCGTGTATATTACCTGTAAGAAATACAGTACGTATTAGTCTACAATAAATAAGTAAGTGATGTGATGGTACAGGTAATATAAGAAGGAGACGTACCCTCAGTCGCACCCCGTAGTGATGGTAAGACTGAGGAACGCTCCTGGCTTCCGCACCGTTTTATACGGTGCGGATACGATCGATGTCAAAATAAAGGAAAAGAGTAACAAATATCCAATGTCCAAATCCGGCTGCAACGCCAACGTCCCGAGTAAGGAAATTCCTTACTCAACAGAATCTTATTGCGTGGATCTTCTTGTAGCCATTGTATGCAATTCGCTGCCATCGACTCGGACGACATATCCCCCGAATGGTACAATCCAGGAAACCCCATACAGAATCCAGGGGCGCACCTTTCACATTAATGGTGAAAAAAGGCCATTGGTATCAAAATCCAATAAATGGCCCCAGCGGTCGTCAAGAAACATAGAAAGTTTGTTGACGAGCTCGCTGATGGCAGCTTGTGAGCGGGCATATCTCATCGTCAGGTCAAACTCATTGCTGGCAGACTTGAATCGTGCGAGAAGTAAAGCAAGGGCTTTGACCCATGGGAAGGCACATCGGTTTCGTGTGTGGGAAATTTCTGGAATATCCAGCGCAGCCGCCAGATGGATTAGCTTGTTGGCATAGAGTCTATAGACAAAGTTGGTAAACATCAAGTGTATCATGAAGGCGACATACCGGAATTTATATAAACACTCACAAGGCTCTAAGGCCCTCAGCCAATCGATTGTAATTCGGCTGCCGCCAATCTGAGGCGCCACAAAAAAGTGTGTCCAGAGGGCTAACCACGGGTCATCGGCACGGTCTGCTGCCTGTCGGTGGGCATGGAATAAGTCACCATCCCCCATATCAAATACTGGGGTGAGGATGTGACACAGATATTGTTTGAGATGACTAAATGCCATGGTGATTTGCGAGATGGAAAGTTGTGGCGCTGTCTGGCCGGAGAGCACGTTAAGATCAATAGCCTGACCGTATACAAGGGCCCTCCAACTTTAAAATTTCAGACGTTGGGTTGAAAATGGGCTAAAAGGGGGCTGGCAATCGAATTCTGATTTTTTTAGAATTTTTCCGATTTTTTGTTGAAATTTTCCCACGGTGGGGGGGGGGGGTCCAAGCAATTTTTTTTCGAGAAATGTTCTAATGAATGCGTTCGTTTCAGGAAAAATGTCAAAAAAATCGGAAAAAAATATTCAACTTTACCATCAAAGTTGCCCTATCTCCACTACCTGAACTCGTATGAAGCTGAACCCTTCAAATATCAATTTCCCACCCACTTTTACCCCTGAATTTGACCTGACTTCCGAAATTTTAAAGTTGGAGGGCCGTTGACCGTATACTCCAATGAGGTTTCTCAACTGTGGAGCCAGATTTTCGCTCTGTTTTTCATCAACTCACCAGCTGTTTTTAGCACTTTTTTGTTTTACATCGGTTGCTAATAAGCTCTAGTACGGTCAAATGTTTGATCCAAGTATGCGGACAGAAGTGGTTGAAAATTTCAATTTCGGCTCATGGAGCATGTCTGTCAAGTTTAACCCGATTGGGTTAAACAACACTTAAGCGCGGGCCACGATGCCCGGTGGTTCCGTAGTGCCGTGATGGCACTTGATCAATTCCGATAATCTTGATTAAACGGCAATTGCCGCTGTTGGTAAAGTTATGTAAATACAGAGCACTTAATACTGGTCCCCTTGTCATGCTCATTACAAGCTCAATTCTTGACCAATTCATTTGAAATTAAGTGCGTTAGAAAGCGTTTTGAAGGCGCTTTCCTGCTATTATGGTCTCAGGACCTAACTCTACGATTTATTTTCTAACATTTGCTGGCTTCCGAAGTTCTGTGAATCCGTGATGGCACTTGATTCCATTGATCTTGATTAATCACAATTAACAATTAATGGCACGCAACCCTTACCTTCCCTTTTGCTGTCCCCCCTCTCAACCCTCAGTCCCTCCCTGTCCAATGAGCAACAAAACTCAAGGCAAAACCTGAAATCCGAACTGGGGAGGTGCCCGCCAGGGAGCTGGTCGACGAAAGGACACTCTCAAAAGAACATTTACAAAGTTACAGAATTCTGACTCAGACAGCCAGCTGGCACCTGTGCCTAGCAGCTCTGGGAGCACAACTCATAGCTCATTTGAGCCTGCAACTGGCCGCTCTAATGTTATCCAATGCGCTACAAAGAAACTGGCTAGCAAAGTTACAGGTTTTTTGGTTCATGAGCTTCACAGCAACCAAGCACCGTTGGACCTGCCAGTAATGATTCCGTATTTTTTCTGAGTACCACTATTTCCTGACCAGGTTTTTTTTTTTTTTTAAAGTTCCGTCCCATCACACAGAGCTGGAAAACACAAGTTCAATTGCACAACTTAATAAAGATCTGGCTGCAGCTGCTCTTGAGGATGAACCTCAAGATCTGAGTGAGCATATTTTTGACGAGGGTTTAGGAGACACAGAAGCAGAGAATGATGATTCAACAAATGCTGAGCTGGCACAAACAGAGGCAGAGGAAGCTGAAGTCAAGGCCCTTTCTGCAAACCACCAATGGCTCAAGGCAAACTTGGCTAAGATTATTAAAGAAACTGATGGCCCTGGGAAGCCTGGACCAAATTGCTATAAAAATGGGGAGCTTTGGATCCGCCCCATTGACCCTGTCTTTGCACTTGAACAAGCTGGAACTAGCGGGCTGACACCTGTTGATCTTTACCTTTTACCAATCTTTGTATGGCTGCTACTCTGTTTACCTGGCCATCCAGAGGTATTCAAGTGTGAATGTGGTATGAAACTTATTCGACATGGTGCGCTTCCCATAATTTTCAGGGACTTCATTCATTTGTTAATATGTAGGACACAATGAAAATCCAATTGTTCAGCGGGTCACACTCTCAATGGGCAGGATTACTTCCTCCTGACCAACTGATTTCTCTGCCCATTATGCTGAGAAAATGACCAGGGCTGTAGCCACAGCTATTAGGGGAGTGATCCATGGATCTTGGGTCAGCTGCTGGAATTTGTGCAAAAGGCATTCCCTGGTATGTTGTGTGTTTCATTGTTTGCTCTTCAATCTCACAGTCAGTAGCATGTCTCAGCCCTCGTGGTGCCCTTGACAAGAATGAATTAGATGTTATGAAAGCTACCTTCTCTGGATGCTTTGGTGCAGATCCATTCTTGAAAATGGTGCAAGAACTCAAAGTGCTTCATCACAATCGTTTGGAGACTATGTATTACTGTGCGGCATTCCACCATGGCTTTTGTGGTCCTGAACAGGTTCCGCGGTTTTCAATGTTCGATGATCCCCAGGGCTATGCAGGACATGCACCTTCCACTCGATATTTCAAGTCAATGTTTACTGCTTGGTTTTCAGCACACCGGATTCTCATGGATCAAGTTATGTCATCACAGTCTACCACTATTATCAAAGCTGATCATACATACAGGGTATTATTTATTCATATTCTTCTGAGTCTGACAGCTAATATCTCACAGACCATTGATCACCAAAGTTGCCTACCAGGTGGTGAACCTATCAATGCAGCCATATACTCAATTGTCAATTCGGATGAAGAAGTTCGAGCCTATGCATTCACCCTCACCCAAAGCTTCCCACCACTGTGTGAGGTCTATGAGCACATGCAAGCTGAGCTCCAGCGACATAGATACCCACCCACTTGCCTGCTTTACACAGATAATCCGAGAAGTTGATTGTTATTTCATTATATCATGCAGCTACTAATACTGTTCTACAGGTGAACGAAACTTCCACGAGAGTGTGAATTCATCCCTTTGCAAGAATGTGCAGCATATCGTCCTTGATCCATTCTGTGATCTTCCGCCCTTCAAAGCTTCTGATCTACCCACCAGTTATTTCAGTTCACAAGGACTTATATGGTACATAACCACGACCCAACTTGTCCAAAAAGGTGGAAGAGTCCACCAACTGGCACGTTTCGGTTCCCAAAAGTCTTCCCCCAAATTCCTTCGCTGACAGAAATCGCGAATACGTGAACAAAAGTAGTCTGATTCAGAGGAGTTCCATCCACTGGTGGCGAATCGGAATGCTTGTAGTGGGAGTGGGTCCCTTGCCAACGTACCTGTAGCCATTATCTTCATCTGTGGTTGGTTGAAACGAGAGCTGAAACTCTTTATGGAGCGGGACATCATGGAAAGAGGCCATGCCCCATGATTTTGCCTTTTCGCATCCTGTGACTAGATAAAGGTCACCATTTACCAGTCCGCGGCCTCTTGCTCCATTGACATATTTGTACCGGCTTTTTGGCATGTTTCGTTGCATACCGCCGCATGCTTTTGAGATTTTCGAGCTTTTCCAGATGTGCACCATGAGGTACTAAGGCCAAAACCGCTCCGTTCAGTCCCCCACAATTAAAAGCAAATTCGCCCCCAGGAAACCTGAATGCAGAAGAGTGAGTAAGGCTTTTGGATGTCGCTCAATGCACTACCTCCGAAGATGGATCCTATTCCAAAGAGAGACCTTAATGAAGATTCTTGAAACCCATATGGTACATAACCACGACCCGACTTGTCCAGAAAGGTGGAAGAGTTCACAAGCTGGCAAGTTTCAGATCCGAAAAGTCTTCCCCAGATTCCTTCGCTGACAGAAATTGCAAATACATGAATGAAAGTAGTCTGATTCAGAGGAGTTTCGTCCACTGGTGGCGAATCGGAATGCTTGTAGTGGGAGTGGGTCCCTTGCCAACGATACCTGTAGCCATTATCTTCATCTGTGGTTGGTTGAAACGAGAGCTGAAACTCTTTATGGAGCGGGACATCATGGAAAGAGGCCATGCCCCATGACTTCGCCTTTTCGCATCCTGTGACTAGATAAAGGTCGCCATTTACTAGTCTGCGGCCTCTCGCTCCATTGACGTATTTGTACCAGCTTTTGGCATATTTCGTTGCATACCGCCGCATGCTTTCGAGATTTTCGAGCTTCTCCAGATATGCGCTGTGAGGTAAGGCCAAAACAGCTCCGTTCGATCCCCCACAATTAAAAGCAAATTTGCCCCCAGGAAACCTGAATGCAGAGGAGTAAGGCTATGGGATGTCAATATTAATGTATAGAACTTGCTCCAGAAAATCATCATTGGCTTTATGGACACAAGGGCTGGAGACATAATTCCCAGGGTCAAATTTTTGGTGGGCCACGTCTACTGGATTGTAAGGCTTTAAGGGAACAAAGTCCTCGGGAATATTTGCATTGATGGGGTGATTTGCAGGGAGGTAGATGTTGAAGAAAAAATTGAAGCTTCCTTCTGGAGTGAGTCGACCAACATTGCCTATGGCAATGCCCGTCCTTTGATATTTTGCAGCAAGGTTGATTTGCGGGCCCGGAAAGTACAGCAGGAATCCCCTGCCCTGGCGAAGCAGCTGACTGGAATAGTTTCCACTTTCCGAGTAAACTGCGGCCTCAGGCGAGGCCACATTTGGCACCATCTAAAAACGTCGATGAGGGAGGCGACAAGACTCTCACAGGGGCACATACCATCTGAGGCGTTTGGAGTCCCTGTGGTGGTCCCAATACGGTTGGTGATGAGGCCATCTGGTGTATCACATTGCCGTGTACAACCACAAATTGGGATCCTTGGACTTTGAAGTCTCTTGCACCCAGAAACACTTGAGAAAATGGACTGAAGAGGTTTCTGCATTTGGCATTTGTCGGTAGCATCGCCTATGCACCTTGGTGAAGCAGAAGGTTCGCGGTATTATCTATGACTGCCTATCCGGCCACTTGAGCCATATATGACCAACTGTATGATTTTCGGCCAAAGTCGCACTCATATATTGAAAGGCATGTACATACGACCCCTGAAACGAAATTTGACCCCATTTGGTGAAGTTGATGTGATGCTGTGGTCGATCTCCGGCCAGCGGGTGGTCCTGAACACGTGTTTTCTCATTTTCAGCCAATCACTGCCTGTCATAAATCACCTCTTTCTCCACGACCTCTTCATCGTTCCACAACTTCAGGTGCTCATTCCATTCATACGACATCTGACTGCATTTCAGCGTCCCTCCAGCCATCACCAGCCCGACTACATGCTGCTGTGCTATCAAAGATTGGCGCAATAATGAAAAAATCCACATCAAGGGCTGCATGCTCACTACTGACTTATCGGACGCTACCGTAGTGCTATGATTTCTAAACTTGGTACGTGCAGCTAGCATGGTCATGCATTACCTCGATGGTATTGATATTATTTTAGCGATTTTATTTCGGCGTCAGTGGGGTCTGCATTGTGGAATGACCATTTGACGCAGGTCCACCACATTGGATTTTTATTGGGAAATGGACAAACCTGGCAGTGGAACCAGTGGCTTTTGTACATTGATATGACTCCTTTTATGACGATCCTAGCTCATCTTGGATGTGCGCCATATTTTGGTGCTGTAGGGCGGCTCGGCTATCGGTCAGTCTTCGACATATTGCTACACGTGATTCATATCTTTTAGCCCATCTCAACAAGTTCATTGCCTATTCACTACAATGTTTCCCATTCGCCAATGATATTCTTTGACTTCTCCCGTGCTCTGTGTTCGCATATAAGCTGGCATGCTCGTCTCAGTTCTAGCACATCTCTTCACATTTCTTTTACCACATTCTTCATGCCTCCCCATGCGAGACTTCGTTCTGACATGCCCAACACATGTACTGAGCCCACCAATGGCGCTACCACCCCAGACGAGCCCCCTGAATTGCCGGTTGACGCCCATAATTGTGACGACGGCGACCTTGAACATCTCCCTCATGAAAAATGAATTCAACTCGCCATTGCTGCCTCCCAATCGGGGTGCATGTCCCAGTGCAAGGCCGCTCAGTATTATCAAGTCCCTCATACCAGGACCACGCCAATGGTGTTTGACCTGCAGCGATGCTCACCTCCATGAGCGTAAACTGACCAAGGCGCAAGAGGATGTTCTAGCTGAATGGATTAAGGTAAGGTCTCATGCTCACTAATCGCCCTCAGTATCTGACATTGAGAAGTCCCTCGGAAGGCGTGGCGTCCCTCTCAGTTTGCCGACCATTGGGGCATATGCAGCTGAGATCTACAGGGGACCACTTGGCATGACCTGGGCGACGCGCTTCAAGAAGCATCGCTCTGACCTCAAAGTCAAGTGGACGAGCGGTCTTGAAGAGTGCCGTGCTCGAGCCCTGAACCGGCCTGTTGTTCACGACTACTTCGTTCTTCTTGCCGATACCATCCAGCAGTACGAGATCAAACTGAAGAATGTGTGGAACATGGACAAGAAAGTGAATCACTATTCTTTCTTCTGCTGCGTGTTCTAACTGCATACTCAGGGCATTCAACTGGGGGTCGGTGACAAGATCCGCACCCTTGTCGACCATGATCAGAAGGTTGTCCAGAAGATTGAAAGCGGCAATTGCGACCTCATCACCATCATCGAGGCCATCAGTGGTGACAGTACTGCCCTCCATCTGTTGGTTGTGTTCCAGGGACAACGCCGTGATCTGCGGTGGGGAGAGGACAATCCCACAGGTGGCAAAGCCCGTGGCTTATCGAATGATAAGCCGCTGTGGCATGTAGCTGGTAGTTGGCTGGAAGTTGGCTGGCCGTGACTTGGATTAGTCAATTAGGAATGTGCACTGGTTCAATTCCCGGTACTAGCATCTTTTATAATATTCCAGTTACATTTGTGTCCTTGGTCATATTTCTGATTCTACAGATGCAGACTGTCTAATAAATGGTTAAATACTCTCTTTTGTCTAATTCACTGTAGGAGGCCTTTCTGTGGCCTGATGTTGGCTGGCAAACCTTGTTTTTAGGGCCCTGCAGCTACCTGCCAGGGAGACCCTGGGTCCTAGAGGCTCAAATTTAATTATCCCAGAAGGTCTGCACCTCAGGTGGGTGACCACATAAAGGGATGAATTTTATCAGCTAAGACATTACCTGAACCATAAATGCAGTGTTTAAAAAAAGATGTCAGCACCGGGAGTTGAACCAATGCACACCCTGAATTGAATTAGCTGAGTCACGGCCTGCCAACTTCCAGCTAACTACCAGCTAGATGCCACGGCGGCTTATCGTTTGATAAGCCACAGGCTTTGCCGCCTGTGTCCCTGCGATGCTAGGTCCGCTTCTCTTATACATTCTCAGCCTCCTTCGAAAGACTTACCCGCTGCCAAGTATCTCGATCTCCCCAAATGGTTGGACGGATCAAGAGTTGGGTGCCTTGTGGCTGGAGAAAGACTTTGCGCCCACATCTGCTGAGCAATTGGACAATCCTGGCGACTATTGTCTCCTCATTTTGGATGGCCACAATAGCCACTGTACATATAACTTCATCAGTTTTGCACAGGTAGACACCTAATCTCGACAGTTGAATCGGCATGAAATCATTACTCTAGAAACATCAGATCATTGTTCTCTGTCTTCCCTCTCACACAACACATGCTCTTCAACCTTGCAATGTCGGTGTCTTCAGCCCCCTTGCTGCCAAATGGAAGGCCAGAGTTGGTTTGGTAAGTCTGGCTGCTATTCTTTTAGTCGTATCTGAAAAGGAAATTAACTGTAGTTTCTGTTCATTGTAGCTACATGCACAAGGTATTTCAATTGATAAATACAATCTCCTTTCGAACTATGCAGTTGCCCGGGATCAGGCGTTCAAAAAAAGCACAATTATTGCTGCCTTCCGAAAATGTGGTATATGTCCGCTCAATGAGAATGCGATCCCAGATGCACTCTTTGCACCCGCAGAGAACTACACCACTCAGGCTGCCATGCCGCTCACTCCCCGCCTGCCTTCTCTACTTGCTCCGGTCGCAACAGGCACGACACTGGGATCATCTTCAGGATCTTCTGCGATGACCACTTGTTCACATGTTACGTGTTCCATGTCTGCAACTCAGCCAACGACTTCCTCAAATCAATCAAGTTCGTTGAATAAATAATACTTATTTGCACGCTGACGACAACTAGTTTTATCTTGTACTTCAACGCACTTGTCCATCGTCACTGGTAACTCATCAGCAACCCAGCGCTGTCCATCTACTTCGACCAACTTGAACTCTGCCACCAACACATCCTCCTCCCAGGCCGCGCTGGCGACCCAGTCTCATCCATCTACTCCTCCCAACCCCGTCACCACATCGCACAAGGCGTTGCAAGTGTGAGATGCATTTTGCACAGCATATGCTGTTGCTATGCCATCACCAGTTCGGAAGACAGCATCCCGCAGCACCTTGGTGGCTGGGAATGAGCAGCTTCGCTCACTCCTCAAGGTTGCAGGGTATGATCTTGACCAAAACTACATGCAGATGGTTTTAATGGAGCACGAGAATAAAAATTTGCACCAGCAACTCTTCACAAAGAAGAACAAGGCGAAGCGAGCATACACCACTGGGAAGGCTCGCCTTATGACAAGTAGTGAGATGCAGGAGGAGTTACTGAAGGCGTTTCAACGGAAACAGATGGCTGAGATGCATGTCAGGTTGAAGAAGCTCTTCCCCGCAATCAAGAAGCAGATCAGCAAGGCGATGAAAGCTGAGACAGCAACTGCAAAGAAGCAGGAGCGGGAGGCTAAGGCGGCAGAGAAGGCAGCAGAGAAAGCAGCAAAGGCGGCGGAGAAGGAGGCCGCCAAGGCTGCGAAAGCGGCTGCAAAGGCACGCAGGCGAGGACAGGGTGCACGTGGTGGCCGACGGCGGGGTGCACGAGGCTTGGGGGATGTACAGGGCTTAGGGAGAGGCCGGGGCTGGGTGCAGGATGACGGTAATGATGAAGGATCGGGTCCAGAATCCAATTCTTCCAGAGCTGACTCTGATTCTGATGACCACAGCGTCAGCACAAACCCTGGCCCCAGCGCAACGGACGTCGGATCATCCGAAGAAGAAACCGATTCGGACGAACTTTCGAAACCCACAAGCCATAACATAAACTCCCCCCTCACGCTGCAGGACGCCTCCGATGATGACGATGAGTCCGACCAGAAGGAAACTGGGATCATCTCTTTCAACGGGCACCGGTGGGAGTCTCGCCGTAATCTCCAGTTCCAGGTGGTATGGACAGATGGTGATGTGACCTGGGAGCCATTGTTCAATGTCAATGACTGCGCAGCGATGGAAGGATATCTGGCGCACCGTGATGTTGACGACCCTTTGCGTTTATCGAAGCGTAAATTCCTCATTAATAAGGCGCTGAAGGCGAGTAACGAGTAGTCTTGAAGTTGTAGAGGCCTCTTGTATCCCTGGAACTTGTTGGTTGCATTTGTGATCGCATGTAGAGAGCTGAGCGAGCGCAAAATTGCGGGCAAACGTGGCTGACCAAAATATTCCCACGCCTGGCCGGGTACCTAGTTTTCGCCGTTTTTGGACTTGCCGCGGCAAAATATTCACCGGCCGATCAAATCGTTACCAAATCCATTGATCCTTTGTACATCTCATACCTACGATGCTAGACTATCATCTGGACGCCTAGAACACCTGGTGAGCCAATTCCTTCCATACCAACATGCGTCAAACCCGTAAGGTGGCCGGATACCCAGTCTCAAATAATACAGGACCGAAGGGTTTTCTTGATCCATTGGGACTTGGGGAAATGAGTAAGGGAGAGCTGTCACGGTCGCGAACAGCTCAGCGCACCCGTTACTTGAGAGGAAATCGACCGGTTATGAATAGAGTCCGCAGCCGGTACAATGCTGTTGCTAGCATGATTTCCACAGAAACATATACGGCATATGTTCTTCTTGGAGGCACTGCGAGCGCCTCTCCAAAACCATGTGTGCAGAGTGACTGCGGTGAATTTAGGGGCATAATAGCCACTGAAAATCCATAGGTATTTCGACAAGCCAGGATACGAAGACCGTCCGTCACGTTGAAAGCCTGGATAGCTGCGACAATCTCGAATTTCCAGTTACTTCCTGGGCCCCGGCGTTTCTAAGCGAAACCGTGCCGTGTAATATTACCTGCCTACCAATGACTCTCCAGAGATCACGAACAGAACATAGGAATATATCGACCGAGCGTTTATCAAGAGTGTCAATGATCGGGAACCTTGAATGAGAAAGATGCAGCAACAGCCTTTGCTGTAGACCAGGCGGTAGAAGTTCTGGGCGGGCGAATTGTACAGAACCGTCATGATTGCGAGTGTTGATGTGACTAAGGTGGGGGATCATAGGGGACTCGAGAGCATACAGACAAAGATCGGTCATGTATCCGGAGGATAATGATGGTGGTAGACAAGGGACGGCCCGTACTAGTAGTGACCACTGAACGTACAGTACGCCTAGCAGCGGGCATGACGGAGCAAGTCCAGCATCTGCACGGTCACCTCAAGCGCCGATGCTCATATGATACCGGGAACCGATATAACGGGAAAAAGCAGAGGACGCGGAAACAAGGAGGAAGAGTGCCAGGGATCCATGTTTGGTCCGCGTTTCCAGAGGAAGTGGCTATCGAGCCCGAATGAAGAAGTAGAGTTATCAAGCTCAGACTGCTCTTGCGTCGTGCTCTGCGATCCGAGCATGGTCAACGTTTGTTGCAAGGTCCACTTGCCTAAATTGGTAATCGCCTTTTTTCCGGGCATTGCCGACTGCCGATAATCACTGTACTTCCCTACGGCGGTGCTATGGGCTCATCTGTCAGCTGTTACTGGAGCTCATGCCAATCGTGCGTCGCCTCGTGTGCCCTGTTTGTCGCATCTGTTGACCACAGGCGAACAAGCTCTTGACGGTGCCTCATTGTCAGCTTCAGTGAGGTGCTCAAGTAAGGCGGGACGTTCAGTGCACGCGACCTCTACCTGTGCGTTGTTCCTACCCTTTCCTTGTCTTTTGTCATTCCCCTTTTCACTACCACGCCCTTTGACTGGTGTATGTACGGCAAAGCTTAGTCCGCTGTTTTGGACGGTGATTGCATAGGTCTCAGGCTACTTCCCACCAGAGATTACCAAATTTTGGGCCGTTTTAGGCATAATTCTAAATCTGAAGTATCAAATTGCAAATAGGTTGAGATGATGTGAAAGGTCATTCTTATAATTTCAGCTCTGATTCCAGAACTGGATTCAGTCCAAACTATTCTTAATTTGATACTTCAGGTTTCAAAGTGCACCTAAAACCACCTGAAATTTGGCAATCTTGGCAAGGGGTTGGCAAAAAAAAAAATTAACATATCATGCCGAATTTTGCAATAAGCCCTTGGCAGAGGGACCGACCGACCATGGCAATCACCGGATGACAAATAATTCCCAAATAAGGGAATTCTCCACGTGCCTCATTGCTCAAACCCCAGCCGTGTCCCATATTTCAATGTCCTATTTCAATGTCCATACAAATATATAGAGATAAATGGCTGTTAATATGTACAATGTAAGTAAGGATGTACAAGACAGGACCTCCACTTCGCTCCGGTATTCAATGTCTCAGAGGAATGAAGCTATTGGATTTTATCATATATAACGATACATACAGCATGAACTTAAAGCAAGTGTGATTTGATTAACCCAGTCTTTCATTAAAGGACGAAGGCTTCGACATAATTACTTCAATACGACGGAACTGAATTCTTCCGGCTTAAGTATCGTCAGATGCGGAGAAATTATTGGGAATAAACAACTAACCCGCTATAAGTATGCTGCATTGCTAGTCCAGCAAAGCATCAAATGCCGGGGGGCTTTGGGTTGAAAGGGGAGGAATCTGGCACGAGCCTTGATTGGTCCAGTAGATCGTTAGAGCAAACGCAGAGGACAGGAAACAAGCCCCAAGGAAGCAGTATCTGCCGAGCCAAAGGTGACGCATGAGTTTCTGGAAGTCCAATTGATGCTCCATTTCCAGCAAGAGAAATTGAATTGAGAGAGGAAGGAAAGACGTTGGTAGCTGTACACTGAACACAGTCATGGCACAGATAAAGAAAACAATCACCGTAGCGATATCTAGGAGGAATGGAGCAGTTTGAATTCGACCCGGCGTAACAGACGGTTCCCGGCAGCAGACAAAAAGCACAGCTAGGGCTGGTACTGATCTTGAAAAGATTCACGTTTTCTCATGATTTGAGAGAGAGGGAAATATGCGAAAGATTGACAGTCCGAACGAACAGCAATGCGGCCTTTTTATACCTCGAGAATCCTCGGCAGGACTCGGACTACGTTACGTGGCCACCGGCTTGATAAGGATATAATCAGGCTGCGCCGTAGGCAGCAGCAACTGCAAACAACTGGATCTTGTTGATCAAAAGCTGCGCCTAGGTCAGCTGTTCAGCTACATCGAGTTCCCCAGTGAAACTTTGGATTTACTTTCCTAGTTGTGCCAAGGCAGACAGTTCTGGTTCCGACTGCACGGGGGTCAGCTGGTATTGGTGAAGAACAGAGCAGGAGAGAAGGGGATAAGTAGATTAGATGGGGATGAAGGCAAAAAGATTCACGGGATCGACATGGAGGGCGAGAGGAAAGGAAGAAACAATGGAGATACACCTCGATGGGGCAATTGCAAGCATGTGCAAACTGATGGGCACCACCAAACGAGCAAAATCTTAAAGAACGGTTAATGCAGATATGGAAATATAGAACGTACGGTCTTCGTTCGGCTGTATGTGGGCAGAACAAAGAGCGTTTCGTGGCAAGGGACGTATGTACCGTGAGAACTAAATGTTAGCGGTATATCTTATCTTACCTTACGTTCATTACCTATTTCCGTTTCATCCTGTCATTCCGACTCATTCCGCTCCTTTATAGTTTACGACACTCGTTTATTAGCCTCAGTTACTTCTTCGTAACTGAGGCGTACATCAATTCTTTAGACTATTTTATTTCATTTCTAATCATCCTGTAGGCTATGCTAACAGGTAGTCCATATTAATTGAGTTACTTCTTCATAACTGAGGCGCTATGCTAACACTAAATTCCGTATGTCAGTTTGCTGTCGGGCGCGCGGATGCGCACCCAAACTACGCGCCTGCTTGCCCTGTTAACATCTTTTGACGCGTCGGCCGCAGATGCAAGTAATAAATGAAGAACACCGCCACTTGTCAGTCCGTGATTATTTCCTAAATAGGATGACGGCTTAGATTTCAAGGTTTTATAGCTGAAATTAGACAGAGAGGGCCTCAGAAGCCTGAAAATGTGCAGTGAAGCACTAAATAGTCCTTTGGAATGTCATAGAACCGACTTTCATATCTGGTCAAAAAAAATTTTTTAAGGGTCCCATAGGGGGGACCGACCTACCGGCATGATATGCCGAATTGCTTACGTGATACCCTCTTGAATCTTGGATGTGTGCACTAGCTGGCTGGCAGTTGCCCCTACACACTTGGGCTTGGGCAAGATTCCTAAATTATGAGAATGATCTTTATGACGGTTATTATCGTTATTTATTGCCAAGTCGAACAACGTGGTTTTGATGCTAAATCAACTCTCAACTCTCAGCTTCAAGCGCTCGGGCCGGTTTGTTCCGATTGCCTAAACGGAAGATTACGCATCAACAAGCCCCTATGCTGTGCAGCATTGAGAGGTTTGCCTCTGCAACCCCTCCAGTTATAAATATTGATCCATGAAAAAAGTCAGGGAGGTAATAAGACTGGATAAATACTTGCCCTACTATTTTTGGAAGCATGAATAATCCATACTGACATGATTTGGGAGAAATTTTGCAAAAATTCAGGCATTCTTAGTCCTGTGCTGCAGCAGTGGTCATGGAAGGCCTCAATAGCATTCAAAATGGCAAGAAAAGCTCGGTATCACTATTTTCTATGCTGAAGCACCCAATGTGCTATGGTTCTGGATCATGCAAAAGCGGGCGGCGACCGAACGCGGGGACTCGCGCGCTAAGAAGCGCATCAAAAAGTATCAGCGCCGGAGGCGGCAAGCACGGCCGTTGACAGCCTGCATCAGCAGACCAAGAAGTTGGACTTACGATTTGTTGAAATTGGACTTGATGTTCTCACGAAACCACGATCTTGACCTTGATCTTGCCATAAAAACCACACTGTACGCACTTGGATTGTCTCTGAAACCATGGTTTTGTCACCCAAAGTTGGAATAAATGATGAAATTAACGGTCATAGATCTTTCATAATATCTCAACCTATTCGTAACTTGAGACTTCAGGTTTACAATTACACTTACAACAGCCCATAATTTGGCAGTCCCCAGTGTGCTCCGGATCGTGGTGACAATTGCCTTCAAAGGCATCTTTTAGATTACAAGTTGACTGTCTACCACGAGACCCGGAACGACGAGATGACAGTGCAATCAAACAAGACCGACGCCGACAACGTACATTTCAAGATACTTTCTTCCGGCAGTAGACGCTTTGACATCGGATATACTGAGCTCGCGCCGCGGTACGCAACTCTCGCTCTGCATTTACCTGCAATTCGTCGACTATTGGTTCGGGAACACCGCTGCCCAGGAGTAATGGCCGACCCGATTTCAAGAATGCCTAGAAAAAATTATGCGGGTAAGGACGGTAGCCACGAAGAGAGACGAGGACAAACCAAAATATTGTCTCTCATTCGGGAGCCGATTCGTTTCTGGAAATCGTTGAATGATGCGTGTGGAGACACTGGCACCCAGTAGTCCTGGTAGACGATATCCTCCAAGTGAGGATTCGCTCTCATCCACCGATGCAGATGCGTCGCGGCATCTGGATCTCCACCAGCGTTACGTGCGGCGACATTCGCAAAAGTCATCCATCGAGCGACCCACGGCTGGTCAATTGTCGCCGTGTCCAGCTCGCACCGCCTGTGGTTCCCGTCCTCCATGTGGTCGTAGACATGGAAATCGAATTCCATCATGTCCAGCAGGCCTGCTGGCCGTAGGCAATGGGCTGCTTGGTCGACGAGTCTTCCGTAGTCCTTGATCTGGATGAAGCAATACTGGTTAACATCTTGCCTTTTAACAGACGAAAATCGAGATACGCACACCAGAGGAAACCAGTCGAGCACGCACCACGTTAAAGTCACCATGGAAGTGCTCGAGTCCAAGATTTATATCATCGACCTCACTCCTGGAATTGCATCGTCATGAAAGGACCTCGGGGTTTGGAATGCAGTAAATACCTGCAGTTGACTGGTATTGTTCTAAATATGCCGTGTCAGAGAGAGGCAACGCCTGGAAATTTATCGTGCTCACAAATATTGCAGAGGTACAAGGTCGACCGCGACGGCCAGACTATTCGGATACTCTCTTGCGAGCTCCATTATCCTGACGAAAGAGGTAAACCGTGTGCTGGCCAGCGAAACCGAGGGGGATTTACCAGGCGCCGCTCCCACATCCGAGATCTAGACAAGCCTTGGGTTCTCCAGGGACATCGTCTCGCATTATGTCGGGAAGACACGGTGGGTATTTCCCCATGACTTCGATGAACATTTCGTGTTGCTTGTCTAGAGAAGAGCATGAATACTCAGCACGCGAGGGGGCGCGAATTGCGCACTAAGCCGGTCGAGCTCCTCGTTGTCGGCCGGGAGGCGATACACTTCAGAACAAGTATTCAACTCTCTGCCACCCTCTTGCTTGAACGCCTGCGCGCGTATGGACCACACTGGAGGGGTCGGAGAGGCCGAACGCATCGAGATATCGTAGGATGTACGGCTACTCAAAGTCGGGCCAGGGGCGGAGAAAGGGGGTAAGGAGGCAAGATAGTCCTCATCCCCGTCATAGTCGGTGTCCTGAGGTAGGCCGGGATACGGGATGGCCTGAGGATCGTGTTGCAGCATAGGCAATCGACGGGAGGGGAGGGTGAAGGACCTGTCGACAATTGTGTAGACTGACAGGGACTATGTTTATAAAAGGTCGCAACCTCTTGATAAAAAGGCAAGGCAGCGATAAGGCTGAGCAGGACCCCTGTTTATACCTTTGGAGGCTAGGTCGGCGCGCGGGCAAAAAAAATTGGGTCTCAATATAAATCTTAAAATGCTAGGGGACTGCGCGGACAAAAATGGTCAGATTCGGTCAACTTCGGCGGTCGAAAAGCGTCATAAGACTAAACGAGGTACGAGTTGAAGACAATTTGGAGCGTCTGTCAAGAGAGACTATCACAAGACCCTTCAAGTTGCGGGTACTTAGAAAATGATCAAAATTCGGTCCAAATCGCCGGTTCTGGCCTCCAGCCATAAATGGGTTAGCGCGGATAAAATTTGGCTATTCGGACGAAGTGCTGACCTAGCCTCCAAAGGTAGCGGGGACCTGGCTGAGCTGTCGAAAGAATTGCCGTACTTAGTCCAGTGCTAACGTGACGTCTGTCCAGATCTAGGTGCACTGTGGTTTGGGATGCGCAGGGCGTTGAATGCCGCGTTCGCCAACCTTGAAGCCTACAGGCCTATGTGGCGCAGGTCTTCCTAGACGCGCTACGGGCGTCTCAGAAGCCCACCACAGCAGCGTGCGGGTTACGAGTCTTTTGGTAGTACTGTCTTTGCCAGTGTTTCTATATTGTGGCCATCCAGATATTCACAGCGAGACCCGGGGACTCTATAACAAGCCGCGGTTATGGAGTCGTTCTCTTCCGAGGAGCTTGGACAGACAAGAGCGGTGTCATCCGTCTGCTCGACGCCGTTGGTGGTTGAAGCAATGGTAGGTGGTCGATCTGGCAGATTAACGCCCATTTCCCAAATTTGGTAAGATCTTTTGTGGGCCTGGGCCTCTATAGGCCTTTACTTCTGCGACAAGCTGTCTTGCCACACTTGTTCTAAGATACTTCTTTCTTCACAAAGGATGAATGCCTATTGTAAAGTGACTTCCGAAAGGTATCATTCAACAGCAATTTGAATGCTGACGGAGAGACTGCACGCAAGTCGCCTTCAGTCGCTGACAGCGCATCCCAGATCGCGATCCTGTCAAACTTATCCTCTTCACCGCGTCCCGCGGAACGCGGCGAAGCTTCAGGTCAAACGGCCCGACACCCTGCCATGGTTTATCCACTTGGGGTCGACAAACTCGCAGGTTACGAACAGCTTCAAGTTCAGGAACCCGGAGCTCGCAACCTTCCCAGAAGAGGTACGGGAAGAGGTTCATCGGGGAGTCGTTGCGGATCATGAAGCCGTACTTTGCGCCTTCCTCCGACACAAACTGCACCACGCCATCCTTGGCTATGTTCACGTTCTCCCCGACGCTCGTATCAGGCACGCGATGCAGGTGCTCGCCCACGAGGCGGTGCATCTCGAGCGCGAAGCTCTGAATCGGGTCCTCTGCGTTGGCGCGGTCGAATTCCTCGATCGCCGAACGCGTCGCGGAGGCGCGCGAGCTTGCCCTCGAACGGGAAGCGCATCTCGTCTCGCCCTGCACCTCGGCGTGTGCGAAGTGACCACGACCTCGTTCGACGACCAATCGGGGATGGAGACGGGCGCCACGTCATCCGAGATGAAGATACTGTGGTCGACGAGAACGGATTTTGTACAAGAAGTTGTGATCCTTGCCGTACGCGAGGACTGTCCAATAGACGGACTCCCAAGCGGACTCCACGGTCCGGAATAGCGTCGAGCTGTCCGGCTTGGGCGGAATGGAGGGCGAGAAGGTGCGTCGACCCGTCTTTGGGTAGGTCCTATCGAAGATAAGACTACCGATTCAGCTCCCTCAGGACATGCGGTGTGGCCGTCGCGTACTTGGACCAGACGCGGTAAGAGGACGGTACTGGTTTTGCCTTTTCAGGTCCGGTGGAAGGTCGGGCGAGTCGCGTCCCGCGGTAATATTGCGTCCCATACCTGCAGGGAAGGGCCTGCGCCGCGTAGGCTGCACGTCCATTTCAGAAAAATTCCAGAAAGGAACGGCGATAAGCGCCATCAACACAGCCACTGAGCGCCTCTTTCCTCCATTTCGTTTCCTCGCCATTAATATTTCTTCTCCGACCGTCACTGGGATTTCTGTCTTTTTTCAGTTGTGGTCCAGAAAGTAGCTTATTTTAATTTTAAAGCGTTTCAGATACTATCCCCTCCCCCCCCGTCCCGGACAAACCTAGTACTCGGACAAACAAACATTTCTCGTGCAAAACTCAACCGTTTCCCGAGATTTTTGGCTTAAAATAAGCGGTAAGAGGTGCCCTGCAGATATTAGGTCAAAAGTTCTCACAACCTCGCATCTTTCATACATATATATTACCACAGAAAGTTGGCAACTCAGGCCATTTTCGCTGATTTAGCCTATTTCAAGGCCTAGGGCCCTCTCCCTAGGTTCTTACTATCTCCTAAATGCATCCAAAATATACCTTTACATCGTGAGAGTACCCATATAAAATTTCAGAGGCACAGTAGTCTTGCAGCTGTCACAACAGTGGACCGAAGGATCAAGGCATGCCCGCCAAATTGATTTCAGCAGTAAAACTACACATTCCTCTCTGAGGTGTTTGCACTCTGGGAGAATGTCTTTGCACTCTGAGCCAAGGTCTTTGGTCTTTGGAGGAGGTCTTTCGTGAACTCTGTTACCTCGAGAACTCTGCGAAATTGATTACCATATTCGGAAGTACCAAAGGCCTCAAAGACCTCAGGATCAGCAAATTCAAATGCTATTTCGTCAGAGTGATGTTCTGCAATGTTTTGCCAGTGGTCTGTAAATGACCGACTTCGATAGCACCTGCTGGCAGTAAGTGTAACCACCTGCAGCTTTGATAGCTATTTATTGATAGCCGCTTGCGCGAGGACCAGTCTCGCGTGCTGAACATGCTGAAACACAATATCAGTTTTCGGAATTCCAGAATATATTTTCAGGAGTTGACATTGGTACTACCATACTCCGAGCAGGCAAAGTTCAGCAAAAAACGCCAAGTCCGCACGCACGTGCCGAATGGCGTGATTTGACGTGATATGCTGATCATGTTGGTTGTCAATCGTTACGTGCGACTCATCCTCTTTCCTTCCTTCCCCCACCATCTCTCTCCTTGTCAGTGCGCCCCGCACCCCATTATACCCTCTCAAGCCCTTCGCTGACTCCATGGTCCCTCCCCACTACCATTCTCCTCGCCTCTCGGCGTCGGGCTTTTAGGTTGTTCCGGAGCCAATTCCTGTTCTCAAGGTCTCTCTGCTACGCAAGACCACCTCAAGTTCTCGCTGCGGGTTCCTCAAGCTGTTCAATGCGGGTCTCCGTATTCAAAGTATCTTCAAGATCTTTCACTATTAAGAGCTACATCAAGTCGTCCATCTCCTTAAGTACTGGCTCTCAATGTATTCAAGAACTCAAGTCCGCGCATTGCAATATCAATTGTAGTATCATGATGTTATAGTGCGTTCTTGATCTCGCTTTCCATTGCATGTTTTAACTATGTTTTAGTGTCTTTTGCTTGCCGCACAACCCGCCGCGTTTGCTCATGTTTCGCAACACACTCCTCCCTCCTCTTTCGTCATCCCCCCTCGGCGTATATCTACATTATTTTTTATACATTGTACTGCCATTTCAGGAATATATTTATTATTTATTGCTCTCTCTAAATGCGTGTTTAAGGTCGTGCAAGAGCAACTGTACAGAGTTTATCAAGAACTCTAGTGATATCCTTGAGATCTCTGCCGGGATGTCAGGTCTCTGTAGGGTTAGTTGAACCTTCTCTGCAGAGATCTCACATCTCTGGGTTTCGGCAGGTCTTTAGGGTCTTTGAGGACTCTGCAAAGACCTCAAAGACCTCAGAGAGCAACTTGCAGTTTTACTGATAGTAGCTTCTTCGTTCGACCGTGGGTGGGCAGAACGAATAGCGTCGTTGTGGCGAGGTACGTATGTATCGTAAGGAATAAATACCGTATGCCATCTTGCTGTCGGGCGCGCGCACGCGCACCCAAACTACGCGCCGGCCTGCTCCGTAACCCGTCCTTAACAGTTAATTCATGGCACTAGATTGGCAGGGACTATTATTCATCAATATTTAGAACAGCCGTTCACCCGTCACGGCCGTGCCGTCGCCCGTCCCTAGTCTCTTATAAACAGACACTATAAAAATTTAACCTCGTACCTCGGTTTGTTATACGACATAATGCGGGACGACGTCCCTGGAGAAACCAAGGCTTGTCTAGATCTCGGATGCGGGAGCGGCGCCTGGTAAATTCTCCTCGGTTTCGCTGGCCAGCATACGGTTTACCTCTTTCGTCAGGATAATGGAGCTCGCAAGAGAGTATCCGAATAGTCTGGCCGTCGCGGTCGACCTTGTACCTCTGCAATCTTTGTGAGCACAATAAATTTCCAGGCATTGCCTCTCTCTGACACGGCATATTCAGAACAATACCAGTCAACTGCAGGTATCTACTGCAGTATAGCCCGTCCCATCCCGTCAAGATTTTTTCAATCACTCGATGGACCGCTGAGCAACGGTCCGTGCCCGTCCTATTGTTAGAGCGACGGCCGTGCCCGTAACAGGCACGACGAACAGCCCTGCTCCTCAGCCTTTTGACAAAGGTCTGAGTACAGGGGGCAGATTTACTGAAATACTATTATACAGTGCGGTCATGACAATGAGGATGTGGACATGTACGCAAGAGAGAATTCCCCAAAGGACCCGCTACGCGATCATTGTCAGTGTCACCGTCAGCGCATCCCAGGTTACCATCTTGTCAAACTCTTCTTTTTCCGTCGTACGCCGCCCGTTGCCCTGAAAACTCGGGGAAAACGGTGAGACCGTCTGCCTGATCCAGTCGAGGTCAATGAACTCGCGCGTCACGAACAGCTTGAGGAACCCGCAGCTGGAGACCTCCCCGGGCTCGAGCATGAATTCGAACGCGCGCTCGCTGCCCATGCCGATCGTGAGTGTCTCTCCGCTTTGGAGCGCCGCTCCGGCGTATCGACCTTCAGGCGAATACCATTGCTTGAAGACGGTAATCAGTTCAGGAAGGAGAGACAAGGTTGAATGTCACCTGGATCGTGTACGTTTCTGGATCGAAATAGAAGAGATACGGGAAGAGGGCCTCCGAGAATACGTTGCGGATCGTGAAGCCGTACTTCGCGCCTTCCTCCGACACAAATCGCACTGCCCCGTCCTTGACCATGTTGCCGTTCTCCCCGACCTTCATATCTGGCTGGCGATTCGGAAATTCGCCCTTCAGTCGGTGCATCTCGAGTGCAAAGCCCTGGATGGGATCCACATCGTTGGCGCGGTCGAGAAAATAGCTGAAGTGCGCGACACCATCGATCGCGTCGAAGAGGTGTGATCGTTTGCCCTCGAGCGGGAAGCGCTTCTCTGGCTGGAACTTGAGCATTGTGGGCGTGCGCGACTCAATGATGACTTCGTCCCTGTCGGCGTCGATTCGTACAGCTATGTGCGCCTCCTCGAGTGACGGCGCCTGCACAAACCTGGGAGGCTGCACGGCGCGCGACAGCTGGAACAGAGG
The DNA here is from genome assembly GCA_014462655.1 of Mycena venus. Classification (NCBI taxonomy): domain Eukaryota; kingdom Fungi; phylum Basidiomycota; class Agaricomycetes; order Agaricales; family Mycenaceae; genus Glaucomycena; species Glaucomycena venus. The sequence goes on along the minus strand of JACAZI010000007.1, from coordinate 3,241,520 downwards.
GTCCGTGTACGGGAAGTCAGGGGGGATGTAAACTCGTAGGAGCATTGAACGGTCCTTCCAATCGGAAACCACCGCGCGCGACGAAAGAGGAATGTCGACAGGTGATCGGTTCCTCCCAACAAGGATGCTGCGGTGGACCAGCACGGATTGGGCGACAAAGGTGCACAGAAATTTGTTGTCTTTATCATAGATAGAGAACTCGGTCCCGGTGACAACGCCCTCCACAGTCCCGATGTCCGCCACGAATAACTTCGAGCTGTTGGGCTTGGGGTCATCCTCAGACGACCACAGCCGGACAGAGCGTCGAGCAGCCTTCGGGTAATTCCCGTTGAAAATCGGGCGTTTGATCCCGCTCCCACCGCAGTATGGCGTCTGCCCAGACCACCGGGGTAACCGGTCTATAAGGTCCTCGTATGTGATGCTCTCGAGGGGCGCCCATCGTAATAGGTCGATGAGACTTCTGGTGAACCGACCATTTTGTCCTTCCTTGTACTTGACCTCTCGCGCTGTCTCGTCCTCGTGACATGCCGCCAGCAGGACATGAGATGTCGCAGATGTCGACCACATACGGTAAGACCACACGGTATCAGTTTTTCCTTTCCAAAGATGGCTGTCAACGGCATGGGGGATGGGACGCGACTTTGAGAGGGCAGCACGTGGCATTCCAACGTCGCGTCCCATACCGCCTGTGGAGAGCGTCAGAAAACGTCGGTAGACCAACAAGATGCGGACCTGAGGTGCACGAGTCCAGAATCACAGTCTGTTGAGCGAAGTAGAAATGTTTTGGTAAGATGGAGCAAGTGGTTTAGGAACAAGGACGCACGATATTACGACCCTTCTTCTCCGCAAGTTCCCAAAGAAGCCATCCCAAAACATAATCGGGGATTGGGTGAACATACTCCCCCGCATCGTTTGTCGTTCTCTCGTCCACCGGGCACAACACCTTGACGTGGAGGTCTCGCCAATTCATTGCGGCCGGAGCGTCAACCAGGCTCCCATATCCCGCGAAGAAAAAGATAATTGTGGCCTCTCCACCGTCGGGAATGTTCTCGTTCTTGAGGAAGTGAGATTGAAAAGCAGAAAGGATGGCGGCCCGAGTGGCCCTCTCATTTTCAATCAGAAGGATGTTAGAGGGCGGGACGTGGAAGTCCAAGAGATGCTGCTGGAATGCTCGTGCATCATTGACGGCTCCTCGCAGAGGGGGGAGATCATTCTTCGCCACATACTAGTGCGAACGCTTCAGATGCAAACCGTGGAAATATAGAAGAAGTGACGGACATTGTCTATACCAATGAGGAGCGCAAAGACAGTGTCTTCGCCACCCGAAGAAGGTTTCTGAATTTCTTCATATGGTGGAGGCATTTCGTATGTTTCGGGCATTTCGTTTAACCGAAGCAGCGAGGAGAAGACATGGCTCGATTCTTGTTCCCTGCTAGCGCGGACGCCCCCAATGCTTCGTGCTCGCAGATAAACGGCCCCTGAATGGTGGTCGGATCCACAAAGACTTGGGGAAAGTGTTAAATGAAATACCAGAAGGAGTGGTGGCAATATCGAATTTGTTGGAAATACGCCTGATGAGTTCATAGCGCGTAGGCATTTCGTGGTCGTCCTTTAAAAGTGCGTCAATTTGGAAATGTACATGTTATGTGTGAATGCACCTCGGTTAATACCGACGCCCATTCGTCGTCGTGCGTGATTGCGACCGTCGCAGTAGGATCCTAGAGATACTAATTCCAAAAATAACCAAACAAAAAAGGACAGACACCTACACAATCCAGGAGATGTTCATTGATTGCACGGGACGGATGATATCCCTGAAGGAATATAAGTAACCCAGAAGAAAAATTTGAATCGTGTAAACTCGCAGTGACCACACGATCGAGGAAATCGACGTTATCTGATGGCAGCTCGGCACTTTCCGACGGCGAAAGACTCCTGCCAGCACCAGCAGTCTGAGTGCTCGAGATACCAGACGCCGTTCCACTGCGGGCAGAGGAATTCGAATACGGCGCGACCTGCCCTTTCCACCGGATATCTGACCAATTGGAATCTTGGATCCACAGGGCTTTGGGTAACATCGCCGGGCGAGGAAGTCTGAAATAGGTTTTGAATCCGCGAAGAAAAACCGTCTGATTATTCTTCCACGCCATCTGCGACTGGGGTCCCCTCGGACCAGAATGGCAGTTACTCGAACCCCTTTCTTCCCAAGTCCATGCGTAGGAAGCTCCCGCCGTTGCAACCTGAGCAGCCTTCAGCTTCAACGAAATACGGTTATCGCCGGAACCCTGCTCTACGGCAGCGACACTCCATGAGGAGGATTTAGTGACACCAGTGATGAGGTATAAATCCCCGTTGGCAATCCTCCGCCCAAGATGCCCATTAACGAACTTGTACCAGTTTTGTGTGTGCTTCTCGGCGTAGTCCTTGAATAGTTGTAGATGATTCCGCAAATCCCAAGTAGAAGCTCCGTCTGGCAGAACAAGGACAGCGACTCGTTTGGAATCGGTTGACACTTCAACCTCTGCTCCAGCACCAACAGGTAAAAAACTGAATAAACAATGATGAGAAAGGCAAGGGCAAAAATGCATGGATCGCACACGTTGCCGTCGACGCTGGCTTCAACACCAAGACGCTTTTTGGCGATAGTGGTGTTGGATACGTCGGATCCTATAGGATGGCGAAGGTCGTGCCACTCTATGTCGTAGTCCCCGAGCTCAAGTTGCACAAAGTGCTCCGGAACACCAAACCGATTGACAACACGGTCTCCTTGTCCATGAAGAATGTTGAAAATGGGGTCGAAGGATCCTGGCGGCGTAACAACTCCAACATCGCCAATTCGGACTCCAGTCTTTTTGGATTCGTCGGGAAGATCGTCGGATGGTTGTGGCTGAAAGAGAGGATAACCCTTTCCTTTCGAAAAGAGGAGGAAGCTGTAGAGACCGCTGTCAGATTCCATGGTCGATTGGAGGGCCAGAGAGGGATCCCTTGAGCAGATGATTCACATTGCTCATGTTTTGGCGTGCGAGTGCATGTCAATGTCCATTCCCATAATTATTTTTGGACGACACTTCCTTTCCTTCGTTTGACTGGACCCTCGTTTGCACCACCTGGCAAAATTGCACAGGAGCCTAGGTATGATTGGATAAATACATTCAATTGTACACTGCTCATTCGTGGGGCAGCAGTTTGATTATCCAGTCAACGGCATCAAAAAGACACTGGGGGCAAAGGCCGATGCACCTGAAAACCGGGTGCGTTAAACGGATGTGGTCGGCGACTGGGATCAGCGGACAACAAAGGTGACAATCACTTCTTTGGCACCTTTGTTTTTGGCTTTGAATCGGCCCCAGAAACAAAGGTGCCATAAAGGTGATTGACGCCTTTGTTCCATGTGCCAACCACCTGTGGACCACATGTGTTTAACGCACTTGGGTTCCACATGCGTCGTTCTTTGCCTGCAGTGAGAACACCGGAACGCGGGCGCTGTAGGTGGTTCCCAACGATTGGCGCCTAAAATGTATATATTGCTTGTGTTAGCGGGCGGTGCATACAGTCGTCACGGTGCAAACGAGAGCCGAAAAATGTTCTGACTCGATCACTGTCTTTTTTACAGAACAATATACGGCGGAGCAACTGAAGTCCTCACCATTGTTATCCAGACTCCCACAGTGGTAGCTAGGTACGTATATTCCGGCGCGATCTTGAAGCGAATTTCATCACCTTATTGGTCCGGGAGTAATAACTGTACTCTACCTATATGAATCGGCTTCTCTGCGTTCACGTGGTCGAGGAAGAAGTTGAAGTGAGCGAGGGCGCCTGCACGAAGCGAGGTCGGTGGACGGGTGCGACGGTGGTCCATGTACACACGCAAGTTCATCGCGCAGTTCTTCTAATTGAATACTACCGCGTGCGACCAGCGGGGATGGAGACGGGCGCCACGTCATCCGAGACGAGGATGCTGTGGTCGACGAGAACGGATTGCGCGACGAGCTTGTACAAGTTATTATCCTTATCGTACGCGAGGACTGCGTTCGATAGACGTACTCCACGGTCCGGAATCGCGTCGAGCTATCGAGCTTGGGCGGAAGCGGGCAAGAAGGGGCGTCGAACAGTATCTTTGGATACTTAGTTTCCATCGAGGATGAGACCACATGCAACGTGACCGTCGCGTACTTGCCAGACCAGACGCGGTAAGAGCAGACGGTGCTGGTCTTGCAGATGACCACCGAGGTCCGGTAGAATGTCGGGCGAGTCGCGTCCCGGTAATATTGGGTCCCATACCGCGTGCACGTCCATTTCAGAAAAAATTCAAGAAAGGAACGGCGGTAAGCGCCATCAACACAGCCACTGAGCGCCTCTTTCTCTTCAACCCAACTTCAACCTCGCAATTTCTTCGGTCGACCGTCTCTGGGATTTCTCTCCTTTTTCAGCTGTGGTTCTGACAAGTAGCTTATCTCCATTTTACAGCGTTTCAGATAACTGCACCTTTTCTGGGCTTTCTTGAACAAAAACGAGGATAGCATTTATCATTCAACCCGAACCCAAGGAAAAAGTAATCTAAGTACCACATTCCCACCCATTCATACCTCATTTTCAACCGCGTCCCGCTCCCGCCCAGCCACATCCCGCACCGCAGTCCCAGAGCCCAACACACCAACCTCATCCCGCAACTCTCCGACGTCAACTTTAACGGTCGACCACGACGAGCCCACGCCTGCGGCTGACAACAATGCGGGTCGGGGTCGGATATCAGCGGCTTTTTCTCCCGTCTCCGACGCCACCCGCTGCCGCCGCTTCTCTGCGCGGGGGTTGAGGATCAGCGCGGCGAGGAGGACGATGGTTTCTAGGACCTGGTTCGGATCCGAAGTTGAATTAGCGGGCTGTGAGATGAAAGGAAGGAAGTAAAGCTATAGACGAACGAACCACAATCAGCGAATACGTGATCCCCGCAACGACGTTGAAGTTGTCGTGGAACGCGAGCGAGAGGTCCATGAATACGCCTACAACAACGTCGGCAAGTCAGATTGGCACGCGGCACGAATTAACTAATCAACACTCACCCCCCAACATATCCAAGACCAGCAGCACCCGCGATATACCCACAACCTCGCGCCGCCGCCAGATCTCGACGTACTGCGGGGCCAGCCCCAGCCCGATGAGCGCACTGCCGAACAGGCCGAAAAAGTCCGTCGCGCGCGCGGCGCGCGCGCGCTGCCCGCGTCGAACGCGGGGCGCACGGCGAGGACGAGCGCCGCTTCGAGGCCTGCGATGGCGAGCATGGCGCCGAGTGCGAGTGCGGTGGATGTGATGGATGAGCGCTTGGCGGCGTAGAATTGGCACTGAAATCGTGCGAGTTGATAAATGGATAGATGGATGGAATAGAACGAAAGGACGACGGACGCACCTGCCCCCACGACACCAAACAAAGGAACCCGAAGAAATGCGGCTCGAGGACGAGCGGGATGCTCAGATCCAGGATGATGGTGTACGCGCCGAGGAAGGCGGTGGATATCCCCCAGGTGAGGCTGCAGCGCGAAAACGGGTTATTATAAGTAAAGTAAAGTTCTGCCGACGGGCGACGGGTGCCGGGCGATGCAAAGGACGCACACGAGCCACGGCGACAGCCCCTCTGTGGATTTTTCGCGCCAGGTTTTCCATACTTGCGGGGTCACCTGCACGGTCCAGCAGATGGTGCCTGTCGTTTAGGAGGAGCGCGCCGTACCGTCAGTCGTCGGTCAGTCGAGTTCCCCGTTATTATTCCTCAGAGGCAACGCACCCATGGTCCCGAATACGTTCTCCGCGATGGGGTTGGCGCGCATGGCGGGATGGTTTCGAGCAGGGAGGTGGTCGAGACGGAAAGGGGAAGGGGAGAAAGGGGAGAATTCTTGGCATCTTATACGACTCCTTTTCAATGGTGAGACCCAGATGAGAGACATGGCTCCGAGTCTTCCGCGACGCAGCGTGGTGAGACATATCGCAGCTGGGCCAGAATGTCAGGGATTTGATGGTCGGTGTGCACGCGTACTGTGATATGAGGCGCCGAACTTGTTGGGTAATTCGCGCACTGGCAGCACCGATGCGAAGCAGAAAACATTTGCGGCTGAATGTCCGAAGATAGGTTTGCCAACCAAGAGAGAACAGATTTGGTGTGTATTTTTCTCTGAGAGTGAACACAATATAGTGGGCCACGTTGATAATTGGTCCAATCCTCGAGGTGAATACTCCTGACTTGACCTGAACCATATCGCTCAAAAACGTCTGAAGCGACGAGGAATTCTGACACCTTCGAAGTTCTAATGACCATCGCAGGACTCACCATTCACTCGCGTAAGATCCGCAAAATCCGTGTGAGATGGGATACAAAATATTCCTACAATGAAGAACGGACCATAGTCCCGACGTGTACAATCCATTCAAGTATCAATGTTTGCGCAGGGCATACAGAGTCTTCCCATAGTACGCCCCGGACATCGTGGCGGAAGCGGCCAGCATAACCGGCACGGGCCCCTTCCGCAGCCGTGGGACAGAGGAGGCGAAGAGGATCGCGGAGGCGCCTACAAGAACACCACAGGTATTCGAAAGGAAATGGATTCAGCTAAACGTTCGAGCGGAAGGTGTATCACCACGCACCGAGAGCACCCTCGATCCCGTTAGGCTGGCCCTTGCGAATCTGATCCCCTGCCCACAGATACACTGCGCCGACGCTGGGATATCGATATCGGGCTTAGTTAGGGTCGGACGGGGGCGTCTTGAAGGAGCGTACGTACCCGACGCCGGCGACGAGAGATGGGATACTACGAGTCCTGCTGAACCCGGCTATTCCGCCTAGTACGCAGAAGCCGCCCATGGCGAGTGCGGGGTAAGCAGACTACCAGCGAGAGCGAAGGTTAGTAGAGTTAGAAGGGGAGGAGGAGGCGGTCGGACCATGATAGTTAGTGAGGGTGAATCGAGCTCGAGGCGAGGGAATGAGAGTCGCAGGGAGAGCGGACGAGAGCAGGGAGGACTCGGGGTCGGAATGGAATGTGGGGAAGCCGGGGTCGTGTGCAGTGATCGGCATCAGAGAACTCTCACGGCCTCGCGGAAGTCCGGGCCCTCGGCATACTTAGAATGCCGAGCTTGGTCGAGGCGTGTGTCGGTGGGTAGGCGAGGTGCGTCTAGCCACTGATACACACCTCGACCAAGCTGGACACCGTGAGGCTAGGATGCAGTGAGTTGCCGGGTGTTTCCCTTCCGTAAAAGCGCAAACCCCGTTGAAAACATGAATTATTATTTCCCAGCAGCAGACGAGGGCGGACTTCTATATGGTTGTACTCTGCTTAGACTCAGGATGTAAACTCATGAATGAGTTCAACTGATCATCGAACAAAAGTGGTCAAAGCGATATATTTCCGACAAGATTAAGGTTAGGGTTAGGAAGGCGAAAGTTCGAAAAAAAAATGGCCCACACAGCCGAGTGGCCGTGGTGGGACAGGGAAATATTGAGACGGTGCATGCACCTAAGCACATACAAGCCGCAGGCTCACTCTGTATGGACAGGGTCGCCGTGCTATGGATTGGTCCCACGGCCCACAGACCCAGGGAGGTGAAGGGGCCTGTGCCATCAAGGTAAGTACACCGCCGTTTGGCTGAAATGTTCTAAAAATGTTTGGCAGATGATGTTGGTGGGTGCCAACTCGGCCATCATCAAATGTTCTCGTATACATTGACGAAATAAAAGAATGTCAAATCCCTAAGGCTTAGGCGACATCAGGTTTCCACAATGTTGGGACCAATGTTGGTCGGATATCTGTTGCACATTTTATGAACACATTTAATAACATTGCAGGGTTTTCAATTCATAATATAATAATGTATATTCATGGAACCAAAATTGTATAATCACGCAGTGCATACAACAGGGAATACACACAAGTCAACACCATGCTCGCACTTACAACCCCATGACCCCAAAGTGGACTGCAAAAAAACAGTACATAAGCTAGCTTCAACTTGACAAGTGCAATATGTTGCTAGCTTGGGATTTGACGGCCCGAAAACAAAACAGCGGCAAGTGTTCGGAAGGCAGAGAGTTTGATCACCGGAACAATTGACAATCATAGTTGTAACTTGACGATGGTGAGAGTTTGAAGCACCGAGAACTTGACAGCGCCGAAAGTTTGACGACAGGAAGATTTGACAAAGAACTTGATATACATTTGCGCATCACTGAAGGAACCGGATAGGGTCGCAGGCAATCTGCGGAGACGGCAGCAGCTTAAACAGCAGGGGACTGCTTCAAGATTGGCCGCAAGACAGTAAGAATGGGGTGAGTAAAAGGGGTTGACGGTCATGGTGCGTGGGGCTGCAGACAGCAGTTTTTTGATGGGTTGCCAGAGCGGCTTGGTACTTGCATGAAAAGCGGGCCATTGAGAGACTGATCGTTGAGTGATGGTCAAGAAAGGAGCACAACTAAGAGCGCCACTAGGCCTTGCCTTTCTCCGAAGACACGGCTGTTGAGCTGGAGACTGGGCAGCACTAGCAGAAGTGCTGTCGAGGCCAATGGCGGTGCCGCATTGTCGGTGGTGTTGACATCAAGGTGGATGCCATTCATCTTGATGAGCTTGTTCTGCATGTCGTGTCATCCATCGTTGAAGAGGATGGCGGGATGGAAGAGAGACGAGTCATTCCGTTTGTTGATCAACCAACAATCACGCCATCGCACGTGCTCGCGGAGTTTGAAATGGACTTGGCATTTTCTACAACGGATTTCTCGGAATGAAATGGCCATGGGTGGCCAGAAGTTATTACTGGTTAGTCCTCTCCCCGAAGACTCCATTAAAGGTTTGCTGCAACCAGTCAAGTGATTTGGAGTTGCAAGTACATATTTGACAGATATCCACGTACATGTATTCCCAGTCTGCAGACAGCCTTCGCCCAACATTGAGACTACATCGTGGAAATATTCTATAAGAAATGTTGTCTGGACATTGGACAAACAGATTTCATACATTTGCCGTTATGTCCGAAAAATATCCGCGGAATGTGTTTCAAAAACAATTGACCCGAATGGCGGTGTATGAGTTGCCCAGAAGGTAGGACGACCTTTTTTATACGGCAGCCCTCGTGCACGGACCAGGTTCGGTAGCCGATGTTTGCGTAAATTATGGGCCGTCAAACGGCAATACCGGGCCGGCCTAGCAGAGAAATGACATGCAAGACAAATCCAAGATTTTTTTTCGGACTACGAACGACGGGGAACTCGTGGAAACTAGAGGTTGCCAATCTTGGCCACTGCTACGCAAGAACCAAACTAGGAAAGAGGTGCATGCCACACCCTCACCATAAACAAATTTGGGCTCACTTACACAGGGACTAGTCTACAATGTCATCGGCTCAATAGGAGCTATTGGGTAGATTCCTTCGATCTGTGTACAGGGACTCCGCTCCGAATCGGGGGGTTGTCGTGGCTTATTCTTTTTCAGTTTCACTGGATTTCTGATGCTCGTATGGGATGTACAGTCGTGAACCTTTCTTGTTGATGTTGGTTTTACTCTTCTGGGTGAAGGTTCAACACATGGCGGAGGGCCCGCACTGCCTTCCCTAGCAACATCCAGAAGTCTACATGGTTCCGACTCGGAATGGAAAACTCCATTCGTTGTTCAATGCACGGACCTAGGAAAACTTTCCCCTCGCCCGTTTGAGTCAAGGATGCTCGACGTAATTTCTGAATTTCCGTTGCTTAGACCACTCAAGGATGTTGATAACTTCATGTCCCTCATTGACTGGGATGCCACCTACGCCATCCCAATCCATGCATCTCCCACGATCGATCCCAGGTTTTATTTTTTTTCACCGAGGGTTTGCGTTCAATAAATTGTCCTCTGTCTTTTCGGCGAATTGCTCGTTTTTAATCTTTTGTTTAGGAAACCACACAGCAACTGAATGCAGCGAGTTTCTCGCAATGGATCCGTTTTTCTTTCAACACTCGCTGCTGTGCGTCAGATAGGAGGTATACAGCCCCAATTCTGAAATAACTGCCCCCGATGTATAGGTCGTGACCGCACGAACGCGAACTAGTCTAAATGAAACAATAAGCCAAGTGCGATCTAGGGAAGAATGCAGTTAATGAACTGGAGTCAAGTACAATTGTGTTTGAACGTTTCCCCTTCTAAACCCCTTCCTGGGAGCGCCTCAGGACTAGAGCATATAGCATGGCCGCAAATTTCCGCTTTTCGTCCGATGGATCAGGAGTGTCTAGAGGTCTTGTTTTGACAACCTTGATTGGTAACTGCAGCAATTTGAACCAGATAGGGACCAATAGTCGAGAATCAGAATCCATTCAAGATGGCTCATTGTATCCAGTTGGGCAACGAGATCCAGAAAGGTTGTGCCAACCTTGATTGTTGACTCAAGCAATTCTAGCAAGATGGAGTCGACAGAACAAAGGCTGAAAAACCAATCGGCTGAAATGAGCCTCCCTTTGTTAAATAAACATGAAACGGCACACTTGTTCAGAGGTTGTCCGGAGCGTAACCTTAGACTGCCTTGCTTTGAGAATGGGATAGCGAGACTGTTCCAGCTAAAGTTGCGAGGAGGGGAAATGTCTATGTCTTCAATGTCTTCTTTTAATCTGAAATTTTGGTGATTTCTCTGCCCACCATGTCTATGAAGCAGGGCACATACTGTTGATCAAATTGGCATCGAGTGGAATTGGGGGAGGTTGTTGCAGCAGCTGCAAGACGCGAGGGTCTGCATTGGCATAATGTTAACTTGGTGTACAACAGGGGGCATGATTGGAGCTTTATAACTTACACGTAAAAGGTGCAGAGCTGGTTCAGATCAGGTCCAACACTCGAAACCTGATCATCGAGGTCAACGCACTCGTCCGGGCCTGCGTCAGCGATGTAGACGCAGTAAAGCTGCCAGTTCGCCGCAGTACAGAGGCATCTACGAAAATATGCAAGGAGTTTGCTGCTGGGCTTACACATTTCCGGCATCGCACTTTTGAAGATCGCGGCGCTAAAATCAACTTGTGATCAGCATTCAACATTTTCGTGGTTGGGGTTAAGGTGAGGTGAGCGAACCTTCGAGAAAAATTGGCACATCCAGCCGAGGGGCCGTGATGGGGCAGGGAAATAGTGCATGTACCTACGCAAATACAGGCTGCAGGCTCACTGTGTATGGACAGGGTCGCTGCGCTATGAAGGGATCCCACGGCCCACAGACCCAGAGAGGTGAAGGTACCTGTGCCATCAAGGTAAGTATGAGCTGGGCTGAGAAGACCTTTTTATACGGCAGCCCTCATGCACAGACCAGGTTCGGCTATGAGTCGCCAGATTTGGCTATTACGCCCAGGGCCAAATTGGGCAAGTCTACTCGAGAGTCCAAATTGGCCCTTCGGCCATTGTCGGGCAAGTAGATATTTCGAGTAAGTTGCTATCTCATCTGCTGTGTCTGTCATTGCTCTGATGTCCCGGCCCAAAAAGAGGGTCACGGTTCCAAACTTCACGGCGAGTTCACCCGGAAAGGTACGAGCGTTGATTTCCAGAAATGACAAATCGGGTTGGTGAGATTGATCTTTCTATTGTCGTCCAGTGGTGGCTAGTAATCCCATTAGCGAGATGCAAGCTAGCAACATGGATTCCTTCTGTTTGCTTTGCTTGGTTCAGTCATTTCTCAGAGAACTCATGGCGAGAGCAACACCATTGTATATCATGAATAGATGGAGAAAACAGAGCACATAAAACTTCCAAAATGGAGCGGAGGGTGTTACTTAATAGAAGCACCTGAGAATAATTGGTTAAGGCATAAGAGATGGTAAGTTGATAGTCCGTACTGGTAGGACGACATCAGATCATTGAACACAATTCCCCCGCCCTCACCACCGAGCCAGATACTTTGGCTGAGGTCTGCGTAGCCGGGGGCCCTGACGGGTGCAAGTCTTTGGCTTAAGACGTTGCAATTGAAATCACTATATTGGCAAATTTAATATGGCACAAGGTGAGGTTGTCAGAGTACGACTTACTCATACAGATAACAGTCTTGGTTGGGGTCTGGTCCGATACTCGATACTTGGTTGTTGAGGTCGTCCGCAAGATTGACGCACTCTCCCGGCCCGGCGTCGGTAATGTACACACAGTACTGCTGCCAGTTTGCCGCCGTGCACATATAGCTGGCCATACAAAAAAGTGAGAAGCGTTCCCTGACGGTAAACGGTGCACTTACACATTTCCGGCATCTCGCTTCTGAAGATCGTCGCGACGCTAGAGAATAAACCTGTTAGCGAAGAAGGACGGCTGCGAGCAAAAGAATTACCGCGACACTGGGGATATCCGCCAGCGAAAGAGTACCATTCGCAATGGCCTTGTACATTGCGGCGTCGACAGTCTTGACGTGCTCTGGGGTGACGCTGGCCGGGGTGATGCTGGCAGAGAAGGCGGCGGCGGCGGTGGCGGAGAGTGTGGCGAAAAGGCTCAACTTCATCTTATTTTGCGGGAGTAGCTGCGGGGGGAGGAACTGCCGATGCTTCTGCCCTGGCTGGTCTATTTATGTTCGGAACGACTGTCCTACCCGGTGGATTGAGGTGGACCGGCATTACTTGGCTAAAGCTAAGACCTAAAGTCTGTCTGAGTACGCTGGAATGCAACTACAACTGTACCAGGATGATCGCCAAAGTTAAATTTTGAGTCACCGTTTCAAAGATGGCCGCCTTGTGTCACCATTTAATTGCGTGTCAACCCTGAGCACTTAGTTGTAATCTGTGGGAACGAGTGCTTGCTCGCGTAATGGGGCTATCAGCTTTGAGTACTGCGAAGATGGAAAGAGCCTTACGACTGGAAAAATGGGTCACCTTAGCTTTAGTTGAAAGCCCGTTCCTCACTATGTGCAGTAGTTGTATGCATGGAGGGTTGGAAAGCCGGCGGAACCCTTGATCCAATTTCAACGTCCTTCCAACTACAAACCGCGTTTCTCGGTTCGAACTTTTAGCGCGCACAAAATAAATTTAAGGGATTCGAACTGCCAAGCTGTCACCGACCATGCTCTGACTTTGCTTAGTAGCGACGGCGTTGGTTTGGCGCCAATGTCCTTCGACGATATTTTGAGGGTTTGAACGTTTGAACATCGACGCCCAAGTGGCACCCGAGACCCGATCGCACTCTACGTTATTACCAATAGTGCCTTCGGACCTTGCGCTACACGCGCGACTCTTGGCCGTAGAGGTCTCGCTTCCCGACTTCGGTAGTTTCGGAACGCTGGGTACGTCACACAGCGTTCCGAAACTACCGAAACTGTGAATGATTGGCGAAGGTGTCGGCTCAGAAATACGTTATTCATGAACCGTCTCAGTCTGAATATTACTGGCGTAATGGAACATTCTCAGCGGTCAGAATACAGTGTATGTGCAATTTGAGCTCACAAGATCGGATGATTACTTTCGGAATTTATTACGCCGGTGCCGTAAGCTCCTTGCTGCGACGAGTCGTCTGGGTCCGCGTGCTCCAGCGCTCCAGCGACGCGTTTAGACCGTGTAGTACGCGTGCCTGTGTCTGCGGGCGGTCCTCTGGCGAGAAATGGTGAAGCATCAATAAATCAATCGTAGGACAGTTGCACTTGGTTTTTTCAACCTTGTAGCGAAGCAAAGCGCTCACCATCAATTATTTGAAAGGGCGGCGAGACTGCGGGACAAGAAGCGAGAGACTGATAAAAGACTCCAACAGAGACCCACTCCCTCAGCAGTTTCGCACCTCCAAGGCCCTCCAGCAAAAAAGGATGAAGTCCACCCTGTTCATCACTGTCCTCACCGCCGCCGTTGCTTTTGCTGCGAGCGTCGCCCCTGCGCACGTCACGACCATCGACGCCACCTCGTACAAGGCTCCCGGGGGCGCCAAACACGCCGACATCCCTAGTCCCGTGCGCCGCGACCTCCCCAGCCCAGCCGACATCCCTAGTCCAGGGCGCCGAGATCTCCCCAGCCCAGCCGACATCCCTAGTTCAGGGCGCCGAGACCTCCCCAGCCCCGCGGTAAATCTTTGAGCAAAAAATTCATATCTTATTGCTCCGACTAACATCAACCATTAGCGCCGCGAGGATCTCGAGAAGCGCGATGCTGGAAATGTGTAAGTACACTGTCAAAGTTTCGAACATCAGCGAACGCCGCTGACCTGCCATCAATATCTTTGTATACGCTTAGCTTTATGTGCACCGCAGCGAACTGGGGCGAGTACTGCGTCTATATCACCGATGCCGGCTCTGGCGAGTGCGTCAACCTTGCGGCCGATCTCAACGATCAAGTTTCGAGTTTCGGCCCCGACCCGAACCAATCCTGCTACGTCTTTGCGTGAGTTGTCTGGTTAGCACAATAAAACCACTCACCACAATGCATGATTATAGCGGCTTCGATTGCGACGCTCTAAGTGGACGGGTCGGACCCATTAGGTCGCCGGGAGTCGCCGACCTGAGCAAGCCAGTCAACACCGGAGAGGAGGGAGGAGGACGGCCCTTCAACGATGTCATCTCATCATACTAGTACGTTTCCCGTTCCTCCTTCGGTTACCGTGATTGACCGGCTTCTGCCCTAGCTGCGACTACGATTTCTTCTGAGGCACCGGAGGATGTTTAGTTTGGTCTAACCTGCATTCCTGTTCACAAGTAATGAAGTATTGCACCGTTCCTAAATTTCAAGTGATCAGACAGAAGACGAAGAAATTGTCGGCGAAGAAGGTAAATCTTCGGCATGGCGAGACTCAGTTGAGCACCATCGATCATCGAACGTACTAGAACATATCAGAACATCCATCTCCCTTCCCAAGACGAGAGTCATATTTGGGTTCGCTATCACTCGGATTATCGATGTGTCGAGAAATGCTGAGCGTGATGTAAGATCTTTGGCTGGCTAAGACGAAGTCAATGTCATGGGTGGACTTGAGAGAGGTGGAACTATTAGGTTCTAAGGTGGCCGCGCCAGTACCCACAAAGATGACTCTGACCAATAACGGATTGCAATTAAAAGGAGGTGGATTCAGCCTATAAAACACAGAATCGTGCGTGGTCTTGCCAATGTGGCGCCGTCGTGATGCTACATGCCGGGAAACTGTAACAGATATCTAGAGATCCGCCATGCTAGTGACAAGCGCGTCCAGCTCCGCTTGGGATTCCCGGTAATTAGCTTGCGCATCCTGGGATCAAGGGTTATGAGCAATGAACATGCCACCCATGAATTTGCAATACTCACCTCGTATTTCTTCTCCCACATGTCGCGTTCCTGTTCCACACGCTGTACCTGCCGCTCGAAGTGCTCCGCCTTAACGTCGACCTGCCTCAGCCTGGATGGCCTCGTCAATGCTATGGCGCCTGGATACCCGTGGATTGCAGAGGCGCTCCAAGCCGGCGTCTTGCATTCTCTCATTTCCTTTGCGACACAAGGGAGCCGTTTCACTGAGCACGTAAAGTACATTCTGTGCTCGGTCCTCTCTCCCGGCCTCGTATCGCACGCCGTCATAACGCGGATGAAGAAGGCCCTGGACGATATCCAGGAAGCTGTGGGCGATCGACAGTTCATGAATTCGCCTTCATATGGCGATTGGCAACGTCTTGTGACGCTCACGAAGGCGCGTATAGCGGTTTTGGATAGCTGGGAAGCCGCAGGCAGATTATCTTTCCTAGCTTGCGACAATATGCTTGTAAGTCCAATTCTGCGCCTCTCAAACAGCCATTCTCAACGAATACCCGAACTTTAGTGTGGTAAAATCAAACACAAAGCCAAATTTAAACATCATGCTGGCTGTCTCAGCGCCAATTATTGCTCCTCCGACTGCCAATCGGTCGCCTGGCGAGATGGGCACCGAGATGTCTGCGATGAGCTGTCGACGGCCCGGCCGCCCGACGTAGTAAGTTTAGGTTTGAACATAAGGCTCCAACTAGTTAGTTTTGGTTTACAGCTAGGGTAAACCAAACGAAAACCCTAGATAAATGGTTTAGAAACGGTTTAAACAGTTATTCTTTCAAGTAGAATGCATTGCGCTAGGGCACCATTGAACATGTCAAACGGTTCTACACAAAATCTCTTGATGCATATTACCAACAAAATTTCGCACGTCATTCATTACCCAGATACTCTTAATCTCTTACAGGCCGCCCCATCTCCGCTCCTGGAAACGACCGAGCTTTCCCTCGACACACAGGGATCAAGCGGGGATTGATTTTCAAAATGGAACTGGCATACCCGCAAGGTGTTGTACGACTGGAAATGAATATTTGCGATGAACTGCCCAGTGCTCCCTCCACCGTGCTGGCGGTATTGACAACCTAGTTCTACCGAATTTGGAGTGGAGTATAATTATGAGCTACACCGGCAATTGCATTCGCCGAGTTTACGACTCGAAGACTTTTGTCCACGGCTCGACACTTGCCTGTTTTAAACTCGCTTCACTTCCTATCCGACTGGAAATGAATATTTCCGGTGAACAGCCGAGTGCGCTCCACTGCGTTGACGGCATTAGCAACCTGCTTCTACCAAATTTGGAGCGGAGATCGATTCTTATGTTGTTACACCGGTAATTGCGTCCACCGAGTTTACGACAACAAGATATCTGTCCGCCGCTCGCTGACACTTGCTTGTTCGCTCGACAAACTCGCTTCGCTTTAAGCGCATATATTTGGAAGACAAATCGAATAAAAAGCCCGAACATCATCCGTACATGACCCTCACGCACTAAGGCCTTTCCCTCTAAAGCCCAGCAGATTGAGATGAAATTATTCTCCTCATTCAGTGTCCTCGCCTCGCTCATCTCCGTCCTCCCCACGTCCCACGCCTTGATCGGTGCGGACTGGTCTGTAACCAAAGTGCCCCTCAGGGGACTCAACGACATCACATTTCCCCTCACCATTGTGGAGGCGGACCACATCTCCGGCTACTACTTCGCCCAGCAATTCAACTTCTTCGGAATTGCTGACGTTGGTTACACCGGCCTCCAGCCGCGCCCCGACAACGGGGGAAAATCGATTGTCCACGGCGTCTTCTCGAGCTTTGTTGCGGGCACGACTACGACGGACCCAAACTGCCACACCGGCGCGGACGGGGGCCCGGGCGTGTCCTGCGCCTTCGAGTGGAACGGCGAGTACAACCGCACATACGACCTCGAGGTAAAGACGTCGGGGAACCGCCTCTGGGTCGGCACCGCCGTTGACACGGTCGCCGGCACACGGATCCACATCGGGAGCTGGACCCTGCCGGCGGGCACGGGGGGGATCTTGGGGAGTCAAGTCGGCTTCGTCGAGTGGTACCCCTGGAATAATGGCGAGCCGCAAAACCATTGCGCACATCTGCCATACCAGAAAACCATATTTGGGAACCCTAAGACCACCAACCCCGGCTCCGTTGGTACCCAGCATCTGGCATATGAATACGGGGACTGTCTTGGCCAGGTCGCGTTCAGCACTGGAAAAGTGGCGTCGGGGATGGTGAATAATTGTGGATTCAGAGGCCAGACAGGTAGGTAGAGAACAGCGAGCGACGAGTATCAGTTACCGGTGGGGGTTTAAGAAGACTTCGTGGTAGACAAGTTACTTGGCTCAGCTTCAGCCGAATGTGCGATTAATTAGTTTCAATGTGCGTTAATATCAGGTGCATACGACGATGTCGGACGGTGGCGTCAGAAAAAAGAAATCGGAGAAGTCGCGCGCCGAGCGTCGGCGAGTATCCCACCCCCTAGACAGATAATCATCTGGAATGGATGGCGATACATGATGCCTGCCCTTGGGGGTGCGTAGTCTGGATCGTCTTCATCGCTGTCTGCTGTAGGTACGTACTTCTTGATGGACTTTTCAGCGGGGGACTTTGATGTACTTTTTGGAAAATAATCTTCTCGGAACTCTCTGCGGGCGAGGTGCGCTTGAATGATAACCAGACAGCGTCGCGTACTATCTGCATCCTTATCACTCGTTGCATCGGGACATTTCTTTGGAGGGTGTTTTGCTTTCGCTGGATCAACCTGCGCACTCGCAGCACTGAGGTTGCTTAGACAAGAAGAAAAGTAAATAGATTCGTGTAGGGTACGGGTGCGATTGGGTCGGGTCAGACAATTTCTCGTGCAGGGTCGGTGGACGGAAGTCACTATCCAAGTGGAAGATGGTGGCAGTTTCTCGGGCAGGGTTGGCGACCGAATGGTGGCGGATGTCGGGTTAGACAATTTCTCGTGCAGGATCGGTGGACGGAAGACACGATCCAACTGGAAGATGGTGGCGGTCGGAGAATTTCTCGAGCAGCGTCGGTGGCCACATGGTGGCGGATGCCAAGGAGTAAAGCTCATGATGATGACCGAACATGACGGCCGGGGCTCGGCGAGGTAGGTAGTCGGACCGCATCCAGATGCGAATTTAGAGGTGCAGGCGATTTACAAGGCCTGCGCGCGTCGATTTGGCTCAAAAATAAAAAAGATTCAAGGTTTCGTTCTGGACACCGTGGGACTAGGAGGCCTGTGGGTTGCCGGGTGTTTTCGCCCATCCGCAAAAGCGCAAACGCACAAGCAATTGTAAATATGAATTATTATTTATCAACAGTAGACGAGGGCAGACGCACATGGCGGACTTCTATATGGTTATACTCTGCTTAGACTCAGGATGTAAACTCACGAATGAGTTCAACTGATCATCGAACAAAAGTGGTCAAAGCGATATATTTCCGACAAGATTAAGGTTAGGGTTAGGAAGCCGGAAGTTCGAAAAAAAAATGGCCCACACAGCCGAGTGGCCGTGGTGGGACAGGGAAATATTGAGACGGTGCATGCACCTAAGCACATACAAGCCGCAGGCTCACTCTGTATGGACAGGGTCGCCGTGCTATGGATTGGTCCCACGGCCCACAGACCCAGGGAGGTGAAGGGGCCTGTGCCATCAAGGTAAGTATGAGTTGCTCAGACAGTGGGACGATCCTTTTATACGGCAGCCTTCGTGCACGGACCAGGTTCGGTAGCCGATGTTTGCGCAGATTATGGGCCCTCAAAAGGCAATACCGGGCCGGCCTAGCAGAGAAATGACATGCAAGACCAATCCAAGATTTTTTTTCGGACTACGAACGACTAGGAACTCGTGAAAACTAGAGTCTCCGATCATAAGTTGCCAATTTTGGCCACTACGCCCAGAGCCAAAATAGGAAAGATGCTGCCACCGTTCACGTGAAATTTCTATCTATCGCTATGTGATGATTGATGTCCCTTGAAGAGGACCACCACTGGGCGACCGCCAGTACCCGGACCTCGCAACCCCTGCGTCCAAACTAACCGAGATTGACACACTCTCTCCCGCTTAAAGACGTCCCCAAATCGAGCTTTAACAGCTATCTCAGACCTGGCCTTCGAAGACGCAGCGAACAATTAACTGCTAAACCACATTTTTGACGAACCGCCACCACCTGTCGGCCCCTAAATGCTCGCCGGCTGCAGTACCCCCTGCCAGCTCGACAATGTCGGACTACTGAACTAATCAAGGATGAGTGTGCAGCAGATCGTTGGTTACCCCTTCAGTGCAGGTGGTTGGGCTCCAAGACATTCAAGCTCCTTTCTGTTCTGTATTGCTCCCTAGGCGCAGGATACATCCAAGAACATCAGCCGCAGGTCATCGTCTTGATACCGTTACAGCAAGATGAGTTATCAACTGCGACATATTGGAGCATTCATTCCGTAACTCCCTCGTTTGACAATGCGTTTTCAGCCACTTCTCCTGGCTCTGACCTCTCCTCTGCTTGTATCTTTGACCTCTGCCGTCGGCGCGTCTGCTCGATACCCAGGCTCTTCCGATCTTCTCGTGACGTCTAGAGATGAGCATGCGCATCATCATGCCGCGCCTCTGCTCGAGCTGAACGAGACCGAGGTGACGATGCATCACCAGCCAACGCCACCGTCGTACTACACCCTCGACTGGGAGTACTCGGACCCCGCACAAGCCTCAGATCGCCGCTCTCCCGCGTTAATTATCACTCATTCCATCTTCATGGCTCTCGCTTTCTTCGTCTTCCTACCTATGGGTGAGACTATCTGTCTATTTCTCTCAATAAAGTACCACGGGCGCCGAAATTGAATCTCCACTCAAAGGTATCATGCTGCGTTCGGTTAAGCATCCCATGCACGGAGTCGCGGTGATCGCATTCTACGGCTCGTTCTTCCTCGCCTGCGAGGCGAGCTCCGCGTATAAAAAGTTTACGCCCGATATGTACGTGCTCTGGACTCTTCTTTCGTCCAGAATTTCGACTCATTAACGGGCCCCGCAGGTACCCGAATGCAAGCCATGCGCGGCACGGGTATTATGTGCTCCTACTTGCCCTTATGTTGACAAGCATCGACATTCCAAACATCATTCGCCGTATCTTTGTCTCCTTGAAAGGCTCTGCGCGCGCTGTCTTGGGCAGTCATCAACACTCCAACCAGGGGCCAGAGCCGGACTCGGAATATGTGGGATTAATTGGCGGAGCGGACGGTTTAGATTCCGTGGATGGCGCGAAAATAACTCATCATGCGTATCATGATCTCGATAACGAAGATTCCGACCAGGAGCTCGAGAGCACGGAGCTGGAAAATCACGTTCGATTGAACTCGGTATTTTCCAGCAGCGCTCCATTAGGTCCAACTGCAGCCAGACTCATTCCCATCCTCCGCCGAATCGCTGGGGCAGTGTATTCCATCGCCGAGCGCATCCTTTTCTTCGCTGGTTTCGCTCTCCTTCTGTCTGGTGTTGTCGTCTACACAGGTATGTGGAAATCCATGTCCGAAATTCCTATCCATAATAAAACAATTTGATTTATGAACCACCGCAAACAGGCGGATGCAGGCAAAACTATATCAACGGCTGTCTCGCACACCTTATCAGTGAGTTCAGTCTAGTTCCTACGTCGGATCCACACTTTTTAATTTTCCCTCTGCGTACAGAAGGCTCAATTTTCTGGTGCTACGGCCTCGTCTCATTTGCTCGCTTTCTCGGCTGGAACGCTGCGATTGGCTGGGCCTGGAATCGCACGCCCGCGCCGGCTTCTGGCTATCCGACGGCTGAGTTTGTCGAGTCCACCGTTATCTTTTTGTATGGCGTTACAAATACGTGGATGGAGAGGTGTGGTTACCTTTTTGAGTCCACAAGTGCGTTCTGAAACAGAGGCGCGGGTGTAGATGGGGTGCCAATCCAGGTGATCCGTTCACCACGAAACAGATTCAGCATATATCGATTGCTGTTATGTTCTGGTTCGTGCCTGCTCTCGAATCAATTATTCGGTCCCCTTACTTACTGAGGTATCAACGCTGTAGGTTTGGTGGCCTCCTGGGTCCGCAGACTTCAAATTGTTCGAATTGACTCAACCGATCTCACCAGTTTTCAGGTATGGCTATGGAATCTAGAACGCTTCGCAAGTGGCTGTCTGGGCCTTCACAGGACGTCGAAGAGTCCGCAGCGACTTACACCGCGAGCTTCAACCCCTTCCCAGCGCTTGTCGTAGGCGTGACCGGTGCCGTCATGGCCGCGCATTTCCAGGTCTATCTCTTCCAAGTAAGTCATTGCATCGGGGAAATCGGCGATTTCCTTTCCTTAGCATCATCGATATAAATATCGTAACACCTTCCTCAGGTGCAGATCCACCAGTTATGGGGCAACCTCCTGGTTGCATTCGCCATCCTCCGTTGTCTAACATATTTTTTCATGTGGGTTGCGCCGCCACGGTTGTCCGCACAACTTGAAGTTTCATCCCGCCCACCGACCGAGGCGCTGGGCTCGTTCTTGCTGACGACATGTGGGGGTCTGTGCTTCGTATTCTCCGCCGAGGAGATAACCATCGCTGCGATGCGACGCGGCCGGGACGGTGTGTAGAAAGTTGTTGTTTCCGGATACTCGAAGGGTTGTGCTGATTAAGTCGCAGATATTATGATGTTCGCGGTTGTCGCGGTGGCCATCACTTGCCTCGCGTGTTGCTGGGTTCTGTGCGTCGTCGGGTTCAACGGGTGGTTGAGAATGCGCGCGAAGCGTGGTGGATCGTGCGACAGTGCTGCACGGCCATTCTAGACGGACCTACATGGAGCTGGTCCTCAGCGCACGTATTTTGATCACTTCATAGAAAAAATGTGTTGCGGAAATGAAGATATGAAGCTTGGATGATTTGTCTGGAGGTCGGCGTTTCAAATGAAGGAAAGTGTTAATGTAGATGAGCCTGGGCCATCTTGGGCGAAAGGATTGCCCACAAATTCCAATACTTGATGATAGCACGGTGAAACATTTCTAGGCCGCGCTTTATGACCAGCCACTGTGTCCATTATCAGCAGAGATTCAGAATATCGAGGGGAAAGAGAATGAGCTTCGAGCGGCACACAAGGTCTTGCTAACAGGCGTGAGGACAGCCGGAAAGCGATTAGACATCGCTGTCTCCCAATTATCCAATCAGCCGCCGTAGAACCAGAAATTAGAAAAAGATCTCAATATTTCCTATCGATCTAATAGTACAGTTGGCGGCCGTAGTAGAACCCGACAACGGCCGAGGACGTCGCCA
Source organism: Mycena venus (assembly GCA_014462655.1). Taxonomy (NCBI): domain Eukaryota; kingdom Fungi; phylum Basidiomycota; class Agaricomycetes; order Agaricales; family Mycenaceae; genus Glaucomycena; species Glaucomycena venus. Next base: position 3,219,025 of record JACAZI010000007.1, on the reverse strand, counting down.
AAAGTTTTGGGACCGGCCCTTTGGCCACGCGCGGAAGCGAGGAGAGAGTCAGCAGGGCCGAGGCCACTAGAATAATGACATTCAACGCCTAGAGGAGTATCCATGCGAAAGTTACTCACGAAATGCGCCCTGAAGACCTTTCGGGTTGCCCTCTCCAATCTGAGTACCACTCCAAAGATACAGCATTCCAACCCTATCGGAGGTACAGGCATGTTGGGTTAGGATGGTTATGTGTGGAGTGAGACATAAGCCGTACATTAAACCGGCGACGAGGGATGGAATGGAGGATTTTTTGTAAAACGCGGTGCTTCCGCCGACGATGCACATAAGGCTCATGCCGAATGCTGGGAAAGCAGACTGAGGAGACAACATCGGTCCGAGTGCGAAGGAAAGTCTGTGTGGTTGAAGCGCACCATGTTCAACTTGGTCTTGCGCTTGGATGAGAGAAGGTGCTGGGAAGGAGGAAAGAGACGGCGGAGGCTGTGCTGCGAATTGACACGATCACGATCACCACGTGTTCTCCGCTCTATCCGCATGTGGAGGTTGGATTGCCTTTTCTGGCGCGCATCCGAGCGCAGAGTTGAAAATCGGTCCTTTTCCTCTACCAATGGCGACGCTTGGAACGGTAAAGCACCGCTAGACCTATCATTAATTTTTACCCCTTCTGCTGTGGTCAATTCAAATCGATAAAATGACTTCGCAAATCAGTGTGTTGAATTTGTGCTGGACAGCAGACAATAATTATTATCCATGCCGCGTAAGTCTTAAATACTGGTATATATAGTCCGTAAAATTCATGTAGATACAGTACATTCTCTTGCAGTGAGTCGTGAGTATCATTAGATTAAAGCTGGTCGGGAGTGACGGTACTGTAGATCGGGCAGAGCTCATCCCATTGGTCTGGGGTCTTCTCATTCTTCAGCGTACGCGTGTCTTCAGCAAAAACAATCGCCAATCCCCTCGAAGCACTCAGTTAGTGACTGCAGAAGATTATGAATAGATGGATGGATACTCACTCGTTGAAATGCCAGTCAATATGGCAATGTAGGAACCCTGATTTTCAGGTGAATAAATTGTATCCCATGCAGCGGATAAAATGAAGAAACGTACATGGCCCAGCGTTGTCCGTGACGAATCTGATGGTGGTATTATCCGTTTTCGAAGGGCCTGTAGAGACGACATCGCGAATAACCTGGGGGTTGAATTGGATTGAATCAGTATTATTACAGCGCAGCCTCAAACCAAACATACAGGATCGTCAAAATTGTACGTGTCGCTCCCTGCGCTGCGAATCACATGGAAGTTGTGCTGTGGGGTCAAGTCAAGTAATTAACTTCGGGTTTGAGAAGAAAGGAAACAAAGCGGTAAGTCTCAACATACCCCATGGAGGTGGAATGGATGCTAGAATAAATAGGGAAGGATGTTAATAACGTTCATAGGACGTATGGAAACACGCACAGGAGCACCTGGTGCCCCGCCCGGTATACTGATCTCTATTACTTTATTAGGGGGCAAAGTGTAGACGTTGCCCGGGGGGGAGGAGATCCTGAGCGGCCTGTGCTCCACTGAGGATTTGGAGCAGGACAGGGACAGTGGGGGGCTTGAACGACTGAAAAGTCGTTAGCGCACAAAAACAGGGAGTAAGTGATTGGATAGGGTACTCACCGCTCCATTGATCATAAAATCCCCCGTCGCGCGATCCAGAACTATATTCAAGTTAATCGCAACGTCCGCGCCGCCCGGGAAGGGCTCTCCCGGTGCGGGCGTGTACTCGAGTGGACGCAGCGCAGTCTCGACCAGGGGAGTCGCCGCGGTGGAAAACGTCGTCGGGTCCATGTCGGGAGCACCCACGTAACGGAGGATAGCAGAGTTGATCCCGCTGTCGAACCCGCTGATCCCGTTATTAGGATTCGCGCGGACCCAGTAATTATTTATGTCCTGGGATGCGTGAAGGACGAAGGAGTAGCGCTGGCCGGCTGGAATTATTTGAATATCTGCGGTAAGATGGCAGGGAGACGATGATACGCACCGAATATTTGTAGGGTATCGACAGTGAGAGGCTTGTGGCTGATACCGTCCACCTACGAAAGTTAATTAGGCCCAAGTCGTTGTATTTATAACGGAATACTTCCACCTCTATAATTGTCATCTTGTGGCCATCGATGCTGTGGAAGGAAAAGGAGGTATTTAAGTCGGCGTAGTCGCAACAGGAAGGAAACAACTTCTCACGTGAAGTTATAAATTGAGTCGCAGCTAGAACAGGTGAGAATCCGCCTGCGCTTGTTTCGTTTTGGAATGCGAATTGCTCACCTGATCGAAACAAGTCTGAACCGATAGCGAACGCCCTTAATAACATTTATGACGGCAAGCAGGGAAGCAGGCTGGATAACAAAATAAACTTTTAAGAGGAATGCAAGTAACACCGCACACTAACTAAGTTGGATGAAGCTCACCCCGTCCTGGTATCGTCCGAAACCGTTGATCAATGTGGAGTTGGGAGAGGGAATGCCAGGGGCACTGTTTGCTGCTGTCAGAGAAGCGGGTGGGATAGGAAGGATGAAAGAAATGGCGTACACCGTCGAGACATAATGATACCAATCCGCGAGTGTGATCACGGTCGAATCTGTGTTGTGGGTGTCACGATGTGAACGACCGCAGGGGAATTCCCCAAAGTGTACTTACCGTCATCAATATCGTAAACTGAAAAACGATCAATTTTATTTGTTCTGAACAATTCAAATAGTGCGACGCACGGAACCGGTGAGGGTCAAATGGATCGTAAACTGTTATGTGTACTTTGGAGTGAGATAGCCTAGCAAACGTTCAAAAACGTGGCCACTGACCAACCATAGCGCCGCGAAGGCCATCGCAGTACTGGGCCGCTGGGGAGCAGTTAGTATGTAGACCAGATTACACTCGAGCCAAAAACGAACAAAGATGACTATGGTACCTGTTAGAAGTAACGTTAGCACAGTGCTTAGCCCATCAAAACTTCAAACAGTACCAATAGGTACCCGCTTGTCCAGGCGCTTGGAATTCGTACGTGAACGAGTGGTTTGCGGCTATAGGGCATTCTGGAACGGAAAATGAATTGCAGCGGTGGACGGTGGGTTGAAAGGCGCTTACGCGTAATGAACGCAGCCCCGTCGGCCCAACTCGAGTTCTTCTGAAAGAAACCTAAAATAAAGCGTATAAATGGGCGTTTTCACGTCTTGAATACTATATTTGCCGTGCCAGTGAATGCTCGTCGACTGGAGCATGGTGTTGTCCGTCAGTTTGTCCTGTTGTTTTGATGTTTAATTTCTCCGTGCCGTCTTTATGCCGCGGAGAACTTTACCTCAACGTTGAGGCGAAAGTGGCTCCCCTATCCAAGTTGAAAAAAATGGCGACCCAAACCGAATTGACGCACTTTGAAGCCCTTAATCAACGGCCCGGGAAATGTACCGCCCGCCAGAACCGCCCTGAGAAAAGAGTAGTGATGAACATTGGCTGCAAAATGAATGGATAAGGAGGAACCTACGACCGAGAGAAGCCATCTGGGGCGACCTTCTTGTTCACAATCTCCACATTGGCCACGGGCCCGATTGAGGCGCCGATGGTCCCCGAGAGGAGAAAAAGTGACGGAAGAAGGGTCGACGAGAGATGCATGGCGCTTCCGAGGATCGTGGGGACCGACAAGGCTAGGAACCCGCTACTCATTTTATGGATCCATGTGCAGAAAAGAAATTAAACTCCTCCTCTCCTGAGTGGAGTCGCATTTCGTTTGACATCATCCCGTTTTTGCGATCGCAATAGAAGAAAAGAATATATCATACTAGGCAAAAAATCTGACCTGAGATAGCTCGTTCAGCTGGTTTTCAACTGGGATTTGGGGGATCGGAACATAGCTTGAGAGCGGCTGAGATGACGCGGCTGCAAGAAAATCGAGTCTAGACAACTCCACCAGAATGTATCGCTCCTGAGTTTAGATCGTAGAGATTGTGGTAGCGCCTTGAGTTTGGAGGTCTCCTGTTTGGGTCGCTGCTTGTGGAGCGAGCGGTTAGTTGTCGCATGTTGTGTTTGAAAAGATTAATGTGGATTCACCTGTTTGGGTCGCTGCTTGTGGAGCGAGCGGTTAGTTGTCGCATGTTGTGCCTGAAAAAGATTAATGTGGATTCACCTACATGGATACGCGGCACCGACGGGTTTCAGTTGGATGAACAGGCACCATTTATGTTGCCTCCAAGTCCGGCTTCACAGTGATGCAGAAACAATTCGAGAACTCGGATACCAGAAATCCGGTCGACAAACAGCAACAGGAGTCGAATGCGTAGACCGTTTAGTCGAGAATCAGACCAGATCTCGCTAGCTGGTGAGATGACCTAAAATTGGGAGGCTGGCGAGGAACAGGCCAGACTTGAGACTATTTTTATGCCTCGTACCGTCGCATTCACGATGGCATTGATCGAGATCTCGAGATGGAGCAAACGCACAGAATACGGGCCTAAACAATACATTCATACGAAAGACATTCTGTCTCTTGTTTAACGGCGGTGTACCACTGGTCAAACATCTGGGCCGGTGGCAAGGCGTGCGCCTCAGGAGAGGAACGGTTCGGAGCCAATCCACGCTGACTCGCAATATTGAGTCAATAACACCAAGGGTCCGTACAACAGGCTCGGATGCAGGTGGAAGTTGAAGACAAGGAGCCGCTGATCCGGATCAACCGCGACTCGCGAAAAAAAGTCCCCGGTCACATGTCCTCTTCCACCACGATCACCAAACGGCTGCACATCTCATTCACGCCCTCTGTCCCGGCGAATGGTCCTGCAGAACTCACTAAATCGCTGACCGCGCACTTTGGCAAGTTCGGGACCGTAAAATCGGTCGATGGACTCGGAGAACTGGATGGCGTCGGCATGCCCAGAAAATTCGGATTCATCAGTATCGAAGGGTCAGAAGCGAGCATTGCTAAATGTAAAACGGTGAAATTCTTGTTCCGGATGACTTACTCATAAGAGCTACATCTAGGCGTGAATTCTTTGAGTGGATCTATGTGGAAAGGCGTCAAAGTGCGCCTCGGGGATGCAAGGCCAGATTTCGATCAGCGGTTAGTAACTTGATTTTTCCTTACACACATAGTTAGGACGTGACAATTCGAAACTGTAGGATTGCGCAGGAGAATGCAGCCGAGCCTGCTCCACCCCGCCGCAAGCGCAAACGGGGGGGCAGTACATGCGGAGGACATGTCGCCTGTCACGCCCGAAACCGCCGCTCATCGCCCGGGCTGGAAGGTAACGGAGATGGGAAGAATTATACGGCCAGTGCGTATACGGCCCACAAGACCCCTTCCGCCCCCTTTGGTGTCGTCCGTCACCAAAACTGCCTCCGAATCGAAGGAAACGGGTAAACCCCCAAAGCGACGGGATCCCGACTCCCGAGCTCGGCGGCGTACCATTGACATGACGCGTTGGGGAAATACCCACCTGAAGGGGATCTTCCTGGAGGACGCAGGCCAAGGCACCGGATATCTCTCCCAGGATGAGGTGCAAGAAATGGTCGAGGCCGAACAGAGTGATAGTTCGAGCGACATCAACGGGGACGGTGATGTTCCCGCAGCTGCAGCTCCCGTCGAACTCCAAACACCTGCGCCGGCGGTCAAGCCCATCGTTGCTACCTCGCCTCCAGCAGCATCGAAACTACCTACACCGATCTCCAGGCCGACAGAGTCTCGAGTCTCCGACCCGACGGCACCTTCCGCGGATATCGACCTCGGGATGGAAAAAGATCAATCTCTGAGCCTTCTCAATTCCCTCTTTGGAGCCAAAGACGACTGGGGCGGCCGAGAAAGCATCGGCTCCGATGTCGACGAGGAGGAATTGCTTAAGATCGGCGGTGATGCCAACTTTGAGGAGGACGACGACGCGATCGAGTTCGTCCCGATGGACATTGATGTTCGAGAGCCCGCACCAGTCGCGCCGCCTTCTCCCAAAATCGTCGAGGTCTCCCCAACGCCGCAACCTCCTCCCAAAGCGGCTACGCAAGCGACGAAGCTGAAGGATCTCTTCGTCTCGAGAGAGGAAGATGGTAAGAGTTGTCTCTTCCCCTTGTTTCACAGTTAACATTTTCCGCGATCAGTGGGATTCTCTCTTCTCGGGCACCTCGACCTCGACCTCGAACTGGACGAGGAACTCGCACACATCGTTCCCTCCGGCGAACCGGCAGAATCAACCCAAGCCGTTCCCCAGCTCGCTGCGACATTCGTGACGCCGACACAGACCCACATCACCCTCGACCCCAAACAGCCGCTATTCTTTCCTTTGCCAACGTCCTTTTCCTCTGCCTCGGCCTCGGGCTTCAACAGTATCAAGGCTCGCCAGAGGGACATCCTGGACGTCGGCAAGGACAACGGCTGGAATGCGCACTTCCACCGAACCGAGACGGACGATGAGATACGGGCGAAGTGGGAGAAGGAGAAGGTAGATCTAACGCGGGAGTGGAACCGGCGCTGGCGGGAGGCGGGCAAGGTCAGAAGGCGGAGAGGTGGTGGTGATGGGGACTAGTGTGATTCGTGGTTTGGATCTATTCTTGCCATTCATCCGCTCTCAAATTTGCTGCATGTATTCACCAGGACACGCCAAAATGCTTCAACGACAATCCATTACTCAATTTATAGAGCAAAAACCTGACTAAAGTACCGTCCAATTCCCTCAGGGCTGCGAACGACAGCCCCGAGGATCCCGTCCGGCCTCACGACCACAATATTGCAACCCCCTTCAAAGTGATAGCTGGCATATGCATGTCCCATCGTATCCTCCAGAACCATCTCGGAGCCTTTGATCCCTGCGCCCAACACGCCCCTGCAGACGACCACGACACAGCGTACCAAACCTTGTGGGTAGCGCAAAATCTGCGCGAGAACTGCATTATAAGTGTCTGGCGAGGCATCGAAAACGAGCACGGTGTGGCGCGAGAGATCGAATACATCGAATAAGCGCACGGAGGACGGGCCGCCACCGCGGATGTCCTTGAGCTCGGACGCGTCGGGGGCTCGATCCCCTGCCTTCAGGCCCTGTATTTGGACGCCGTACGGGTCTTTTGGCGCTGTCGCCATGTTTTCTTCGTCTTGCTCGTCGAGGACAATCGTGCTCCAGCGATAATTGACGCCGAGCATGAGTAATGGACCGCCGCGCTCCCAACCTGAAGAGTCGCCCTGCGCGCTGGTGCTGGTAGTGAGATTGAGGAGACTGGTAGTTTTGTGCAGCATCTCCTTGATGACCGGCGGACGCTCTTCGTCGTAGGAGTCCAGGAGAGTCATTGGCGCGTGGCCATTAACCACGAGAGCGAGCTTCCATGCAAGGTTGAAGGCATCTTGAGCGCCTGAATTGAGACCCTAGAGGCAGACCCGTCAGAATGCGAAGGGACCAAACTCCAAGCGACTCACCTGGCCGCCCGTCGGACTGTGAACGTGGGCAGCATCTGGAGATATTGTTGGTATTATCGTACACAAAGGGTGGGACGCTCACCTCCTGCTAGAAAACAGCGGCCAAACGAGAATTTCTCTGTCATTCTGATGTTGGGTCTGGAGCATAAAGTGAGCCTTCAGAGTGACGGACAAGAGGAGTGACTGACGACCAATGCGCAACCCAGACTAGTTCAAGGACTCTCAAGTCCTTTCTACCTGTGATGGTAGTAAGGGCATCTTGAAAGGCAGCACGGTCGTTCATCACAGCCTCGTCATCGAGACCAAGTCCGGAAAAGCTCATGATCAACCCGAACAGGCCCGGCTCTCCTGTGGGTCGCAAGAATGCGCTATGCCGTCCATAAAAATTAGTAGACAGTCATATACAGAAAGCGACCCACAAGCCACTGTTAGATGTTGGCTCTCCCCACATATGCCAATACTACAGGTCTTGTGAGCGATTAATCCATGACAGACAAAAGATACTTGCATCTTGGCCTAAACCTTCGACGCGAACGTCGCCTATAATGGCTTGGAGCTCAGGGCGAGATTCACCGAGGAATGCAAGGCCTAGTTGCTTCCGCACGACTCCTCGCGCGCCATCGGCGCCAACCAGAAAGTCGAACCTCTGCACCTCCTCCTGTCCGTCTCCTTTGACAATTGTTGCGTCGACGCCATTCGTATCCTGAATGAACGAAGCTAGACTGGTCCCAAACTCAACCTCGCAAGAATATGCTTGTAAGGCCGCACGGAGGATGGCCTCGAGGCGGTTCTGGCCAATCCAGATAGAGTTTCTCTGATCACGTTGAGATGCCGAATACTGCAAAAAAATTTGGGACTTACAAACTGATAGGCTGAAGTTGGGTCGAGCGGTGTCGTCATGTCGAGGGTTTTCAGGGGAAACAGTACCCTCCGGAAGGGCATAAATTCGTATGGGAACCGGCGAGATTGCTACTTTGTTAACGTCGTCTAGGACACCGAGGGTTCGCAGGATCTCCTGAGTGCGTGGCTGTACGCCAAAAAATTCACGTTAGTAATCGAACTCCATGTTGGGCGCTGAACTGACGCTAATACCTGGCCCACGTTGGCCAAGAGCTGGAGTTGCCAATTTGTCGATGACTTTCACCGGGACCCCATTTCGGCGAAGCGCAAGCGCAAGAATTAAGCCGGATGGTCCAGCTCCAGCCTACATTGAGAGTTTATGCAAGCAGCTCGGAATACAGAAAATCAACTTACGATGAGGATTCTTGGATCGGTATTCGTCATTTGAAGGATTTACTACTGTACGGGGCCAAATCTACGACTGTTTGGGAGATTCTGAATGGTGCTCACCTCCAGTTGTTTCGATGTCAAGTCTGCGCTGGATTTTGGGCAACAACACGTCTTTTGGCTGTCTTTTATAAGATTTGTGAACTGCTCTGCTGTGGCGCTGGAACAAATCGTGCTGACGTGGTACGGTACCCGAGTCCCGATTTGGCAATTGTTCCGCGGTTAAGTTTCCTTTCTCAGCTTAACCGGTTTACCGGGCTGCGTGTCCAATGCGTCTGACCGCTAGTTAACTACGTTCCGAGGCAGCCGTTGTGTGCGCCTCGCCGTCGAGACCAAGTCCGGACAAGCTCATTATCAACCCGACCAGGGCTAGTGTTGCCGCGGTCAGGTTCCACTCCAGAAAATCCGAAGTTTAGGGGGCCCTGAGAACGTTCCCGAAACCTAAGGTATCAGGAACTGAGTTAGTGCTCCCAAAACCGTTCCTGAAACCAAAGGTTTCTGCAGCACAGAAACTGTTCCCGAAGCGGAAGGTTTCGGGAACGGTTTCCGACCACCCAAAACCTTCCGTTTCGGGAACAGTATCGACCTCGCCAAAACTGTTCCTGAAACCTTTGGTTTCTGGAACGGTTTCTGGCAACCAGAAACAAAAGGTTTCGGCCCTCCAGAAGCTGTTCCCGATACTTTTGTTTTCGGGAACGGATTCAGTATCTCCGAAACAATAAGTATCGGCAACGATTTTGGTGCGCCGGAGACTGTTCCTGAAACCTAAAGTTTCAGGAGCACTGAAGCCTAACTGCAGCTCAGCTGCAGCTCAGAGGCAGCTCAGTTGCAGCATGCAAAATTTTCAGAGGCACCTCAGCTGTAGTCCAGAAAATGTTTCAATTACACAAGTTACCTCATGACTCCCAGACTATTTTTCTTTCGCTTTATTTTTTTCTCCTTACCTATAAACTTGTTCCAAATCATACTGCAGGTGTTTACAACTCAATAAAGACCTCCACAAACCTCCCTACCTATGTACCCTCCTACGCGCCTCTACCTGGCCGGCTAGATAATTCTACGTACATGTTATACTGTAGATGTATATATTGTGTAATTAAAAACATTTTCTATACTACAGCTGAGCTGCCTCTGGAAATTTTGCATGCTGCAACTGAGCTGCCTCTGAGCTGCAGCTGAGCTGCAGTTAGGCTTCAGTGCTCCTGAAACCTTAGGTTTCAGGAACAGTTTCCGGCGCACCAAAATCGTTGCCAATACTTATTGTTTCGGGGACACCGAATCCGTTCCCGAAAACAAAAGTATCGGGAACAGCTTCTGGAGGGCCGAAACCTTTTGTTTCTGGTTGCCAGAAACCGTTCCAGAAAACCAAAGGTTTCAGGAACAGTTTTGGCGAGGTTGATACTGTTCCCGAAACGGAAGGTTTCAGGTGGTCGGAAACCGTTTCCGAAACCTTCTGCTTCGGGAACAGTCTCTGTGCTGCAGAAACCTTTGGTTTCAGGAACGGTTTTGGGAGCACTGACTCAGTTCCTGATACCTTAGGTTTCGGGAACGTTTTCAGGAAGGAAGGAAGGAAGGAAGGATGTATTACTGCGGAGGTCCCAATCAGGAACAAGCAGGTACTGTACCAACATACAATGCGTCCTGATTGTATGCTACAGTCGTCAACCGCCCACTCGCTGTGAAAATCAATCTACCTCTCAAGCAAGGCAATAGACCTCTCACGAAGAAGGCTAAGAAAACGGGTAGTGGAACCGATCAATTACACGGTTGTCCACAAGGCCAAGGGGAATAACCGAGGAGTGTCGTCGGAATATCCCGTGTTATGGACGCTTAAATGGCATATTGCCTTCCTAAGAGATTCGTGTCTAAGGACCTGTGATGTCGCCAGTAACAAGTCAGGGTGCCAAGGATAGCCCGCTGCAGAAGGACTCGGAGTCGATAAGAAGGGGTTGAATTATTCAATTTCATGGCGGAATGTCCAGTCCGACCTCAGGGCACAGGGGCTAGGGGTGGAGTATTTGAAACAGGTGTTCTCGCTGTCCGAGACGACCCGCTCAACGCAACAGAAATCCGTTATTCACCAAATCATCTCGAGCAAAGATGTAGAGGCGCATTATTCCTAGTGGTATTGATTGTATCCGGTCTAGGCTTGCGACATCCCACCAGCTCGCCGCAATCGTCCAATACAACATCCCACCAGCTCGCCGCAATCGTCCAATACATTTTCTCGACCCCTGATGCGGTCGGTATGGACGGCATAATGGCCATTCTCGTGAGCTTTTCAGTAGGCCCCACACTGTCTGTCATTGACACCGCTGAGTTCACTGCGACGGAGTCAGTGCTTCTCGTCGTCAGTCTTCTCTTCTGCATGGTGGTTGACGCAGAGGGATGATGGGAGAAGCCAAAAGGCTATCAGGGCCCCCGAAACTTCGGATTTTCCAGAGTGTTCTGGGCTGCCGCCGAACCTGAACCGAACCTGTCAAACTCGAACAGACTTCCACCCCCCAAATAACAAAAAAGGATTCATGTGAACACATTGTCTCCGCAGAGGTATTGACTCACTTTAGGTCCACCTCAGACATCCCGTCTGACTTTCAGTGCTCCAAAAAGCCTGAAAATGAGCTTGAAAGGATTATTTCGAGACTCCAAGCTGTGATTACATCAAACTACCGTCAGACATAGCAAGTCAACAATTGTGGAATTGAGGATTGTCAACAAGTTCAGTTGAGTCTTTAAGGGGATGCGCAGACGACAATGATACTGAGGAGGACCTGGAAAGAAATTTGAGTGCATCTTGTGTGTGGGAAGAAACGCGGGTTCAAACCGTGTCCGAACCTGAATCTGGGTCCGGTCCAAGGTTCAGCAGATTCCCCGAACTGAACCCGAGGTCCAGTTTGAGATTCAGAAAATTTGAATGCTGAACTGGACCGAACCGGAATGCGGAAATACTAACAGGGCCGCAAGACGCGGTACATCGCAAAACAGGAATTTTGTCAAGGGAAGATCCCGCCTGTAGCAGGATCCAGACGTCCGCAGTCAACAGCACTTTGAGGTCGAAGTGGTCCAATTTTGAGGACAAATGTGGAGAGGTCAGTTTGACATCAAATTTCATGTCATCCGAACCCGTGCATCTTGACGTCTGATTGATATCGCGACGCGCTGTAGCGCTGAGGGCAAGCAGACACTCCCCTATGCTTCCTGACTTGACTTGTTTTTTTTCTTGCACTTCATTGTTTGACAAACATGTGGGTAATATTACCTGAGTCAGTTGTTGCTTGCTCTCCACTTTTCTCTTTCGTACAACTCACTCGTGTTGACTTCGGCAATCGCTAATGTCTTTCTGAAAGTTTTTGTGGCATCTCAAGCATCATGAAATTGGTGCTCTCGCCGCTCTCCTCAGGGCTTTTAGCCCTGCCACCTGGATTTAGCCACCAAGATTTCTCTGCAACTTGGCACATACAATGGGGCAAGCCTTCAAGGCGAGACTCTGGAGGCGTCCTTGCCACCTTTATACCCCTTCTGGAACCAACTCTCCAAGTCTACGGGTCACCTGAGGCTTTTGCGCACTCCAAACGGGTTGCTCGGGGACGAATCCCTGCAAGCGTGAACAATGCCACCTCTGATTCATCTACAATGCTGCACCCCCTGCCCTGCCACTTCAAAATGCGAACTTCAACATCTCAAGTGCCTCAAAACCCTAATATTCAAAGCCTGAGCCATGGCTAATCGAGCACTGTTATAATCCTCAAGTATCTATGGCGCGATGACTGGGTCTTTATATCTGCCACTGTATAAGATGCTGCATCAAGATAGCAAGCTGTAATGAACTGAAGACAAAATGCTTCAGGTGATGCTATCTAATGTGCTGAATCCTTGGCGTGTTCTTCTTGTGCAACGCTTTGCCACCAATATCACAGAAGGTCACTGGCGGTCCACAAGACCAGCACGAAACATTCCGCAAAACCAGCACACCTCCAATTTGCACTACTGGAAGTCGGGTCAAATGCGATACTCAATGGTGCGGAGATGAGCGACTCTGAGAATACAGTGGAGAGACCGAGTCAGTTGAATTCTGTATATATTAGAGTATTGTATACCATTTATTTGATTCGCTTTTTCTCCATATTGTGTGATCCATCTGTCGAGGGCAATGGAGTGATGGAAAGGGCTCCTGTGGATCCCAGAATGACAACTGAGCCAGACCAATGTGGCCTCCGGATTGAGGATGTCATTCTGATATCCAGGGTCAACCTGAGGTCAAATTGATTTGCGGATTAAGGTCATTTTGGCGTCAGCCTGAGCATATATAAACATCGACTTCGTGAGCCACATCTATCATTGTCATGAGGCCATAAAAACATCAACCTTCATTTGCGGTGTACCGTGACACTTGCATGACATCAGAACACAATAAAAGTCATCTGGACACGGAACTTCAAGACAAATATGTTGGGTGCTTATATGGGTTAGTGGACACTGAGACACCACCTTTATAAATTCTCAATCTGATGTCTGCTAATACTGGTTATGATAGGGGTTTATGGTTGCTTCAGAATGTTACGGTCCATGGAGATGGTAAAGATTAACTCATGAGCCTTGTTCTGTCGTGGTCTCCACACAGAATGCAGTTTCTAAAGTCTTCCTTGGACCAAATTCCTACAGATAACTTCCTATGTTTTAATTCACAGATTATAAATAGCCTACATACCTTTTGCAAATCAGATATTCACAAATAGCAATCAATCTTTGTGAGCAACTCATACTTACCTTGATGGCACAGGCCCCTTCACCTCTCTGGGTCTGTGGGCTGTGGGATCCCTCCATAGCATGGCAACCCTGTCCATACAGAGTGAACCTGCGGCTTGTATGTGCTTAGGTGCATGCACTGTCTCAATATTTCCCTGTCCCACCACAGCCACTCGGCTGGGTAGGGCATTTTTTTCAAATGTTTGCCCTTCTAACCCCAACCTTAATATCGTCGGGAGTATATCACTTTGACTGCTACCTTCTGTTTAATGCGCATGCATATGAGTAAATTACATTGGAAGTCTATGAGGCACGGAAATAACCAGAAAAGATGATCCTTAGACGATCTTTCCAACCTGCGCAACACTGTGTAAACCTCATTTTATTTGTGCTCTACTGGCAAACCTTCTGCCCAGTACTCTCTGTTGTGATAGACGTGTAATTTACATAGAAGCTCGTATGGCGGAGCTCTTGGATTTCTTCTGACATACAAGGATCTATGTTCTGTCAGAAAAATCAAATTAGCCTTATAAGATGTCAGCATTATAACTCATTTTAAGTGACTTATAAGGTCATTTTAAGGAAATTAATGCCATAATAAGCCGGTTATCAGAGGTTATCAGGGCTGATTTCCACGATTGGACCCTTATCAACAGAGAAGACTCGGATAACGGCATATAAAGTAATTTATATTTTTCTGACATCATCGTCACTACCCGGTGATTACCATGCTTCGTTCTTTATGAATAGATGGGAGAGAAGTGAGACCTCGCGGCCATCTCGGCGAGTTCAAAATCAAGCTGGAAGTCGGAAATTGACAGTTCTCGCGATCGCAGGATGATGGGTTATTTTTATGAAAGCTATGGACCCTGATGGATGGAAAGTTCACAGCGATGATATGCAATCCAATCTGGATGACACGACCAACGACGAGGGACGAAACACGATCATGATAGCCGAGTGGCACCGCGGCATCTTCCTTGCCTCTCTCTCTCATCTCCAACATCTTCAATCTCCTGCCACTCTGAGATCCTGATTCCTTACTGAGTCACCTCTATGGAAAGGGCAGAGGGTATTGAGTGGCAATATTACGAGCGCAGCACGTGACAATGTGAATCGGCCAAGCTCGCGCACGACCCATAAATATTGTGCACTCTACATATAGTGAGGGAAGTGGCCCGGAGTATGAAGTGGGCCGCCTGGGGTATTAATTACCTCCAGGGAACAAGGGTGATGGCAACTGAAGGCTGGGTGGGTGACAATTGAAACTTTCGGGTGGTAATCGAGGAATCTGTAGTCTTATACCCGTAAACCTTTCGAAATGGGTCAGTAAGGGCGAAGAGAGGGACGGGGATGTATAGAATGAGGGACGTGGGGGTATGGGGAAGGCGAGGTGGATGTGGTTGTTCGAAGGGGCTTTTGATGCGTTTGTTGTTCGCCGTGCCGCATGATGGCCGTCCCACACGTGGTGTTCTCACCACCGCTTTTCTGTCTTCGCGAGGACCCCGCGCTTTCGGCGGATCACTAATATTTAAATTATACGGAGGACGTTCTTGGCAGTTCTGTTTATTCTTGCAATATCTGTATCTGCGAAAGATGGATAGCCTCCGCAGCCCTTATCATCTCAGACGTCTCCGGAACTTTCTGTTTCTCAAGGACCGACAATCTGGACCATCTGACTCAAGGGAATTCAGGAGTTGCGTGAAATGTTGACTCATTGCCTGGCGCTGATACCGATCGTCAAGTTAGCTCACCAGTTACAAAGATATCCCATATCCACCTGGTCCGCGATATAACTTTGAGTAGCCTCTACTCCCTCCACGTTCACACTCTCTCAGGCATCCATGAATATCTCAGCATCTTCGGATGTTCTCGTTGTTGGAAAATATGCGGAGTCCCTGCGCTGTACTCGTGGGACCTTGGCCCACGCTGACCCGCCATCCAAAAGGCTGGAACAGTTCCTTCCCCACTCATCTCATCATTTTGATCCAGATGTTGAAAAATAACAATTTGCAGCTCACGTTTGGTCCGCGGACAATATTGATTTGTGGCCAGAGCTCTCCATCTCTGGAGAACCATAACTCGAACCATCAAATTCTGTGAAGGGAAATATGCGCCCCAAAGTACAGCTTTTACTCACGTTCGAAGGAGGGAATCAATCCGAGAACTGGGCCCATTGGTACCCCCATGACAGCTGGCTGGGCATCGCGAGGTACCATGACGAGGAGCTAGGATCCCTTCGGATGCTGCCCCATTGAGGAACGTGGAGTGTCGATGCGGGTTCTCCCACTCCGTTAAGAACCGGGAGGCTTCTGCGCAGATCCAATTCAGTGAGATAGCAGGATCGGAACTTGGATAGAGATCAACTTTCGGAGCACCGAAGAACGGCCTAACAGGCAAAGGATGCGGCTAAGCCAAGTTCGTCTATGTTGTGGGGCAAAGGTTGGTGTCCATGGTGTGCGTGTCCAACTCGCCCGACCAACGATGTCGGCGCGCTTCAGTTGAACCAGAATCAGGTCAAAAAGAGTAACTCGAATCTCTGGATAAGGCCATGGACGTTCAGTTATGGAGAGCGTCAAAATGCGAGTGATCGATCGATGATCTCGCCCAAATTTCGTCATTCTATTCTGGGCATCTTGCTCGTTCCCCACGAGTGGCGCTCATCTTGTCTTTGATCTCGATCGAGGCGGGAACTCAGTTCAGTCCTTCTCGGGCATTTTTTGGGGATTACACGACATTCCCGCCGAAGCGCATTCCCATGGACTTCCGCTGACTTGCCTTGATACTGGACTTTTCCGTTCAAATCAACAAGGTAACGCGTGACCTTTTTCACCAAAATTTCGACTTCCGGCACGAAATTATTACGGTCGGAAGTTTAACCGCCGACCTATTGATAGACTGTCATCGATTCCCCGGCCTCCCATAAACGACTGGATTCGAGTCTATTCACGACCATGGAGATTCCACCAGGATTCGTCTATCTAGCCGAGACCTTGCCTTTCGTTTTGCTGCCTTGTGTCTTGACACATGTTTTTCTTGCTGGCATCCCTCCTCTGCTCGATCTGGGACTGCTACCGTGGAGGATCCGGGTGTTGGCCGCACTCATGGCGCTGCCTGCTAGTGTAGTTCTGGGGTACATTTCCAGCGAATGCCAGCGAGCGAGAGCTGCCGCCTCTCGTGGTGCTGTACAAATGCCTGTCGTTTATGACAGATTGCCCGGAGGCTTGTCGGTACTCGCAGCACTCAGGAAAAGCTTCGCGACCGGCTACCCAGGTCAGGGGCCTCCCAATACCTTCTCTCGTACTCACTTTCTTTGTAGGTGATTGTTTCCAGGAGTGGTGTGATAAGTACGGGTACACATTCATGACCAAGGTTTTGTTCGAACCCCAGGTACGTGCCTCTTCTTACCTCTGCCTCAATGTCTGAACCTGCTCAGATTACCACTTTTGAACCGAAATATATCAAGGTGATTCATTATCTCCTACAATTTGCGGCTCATCTATTAGTAGACTATCCTCGCAACCGAGTTTGACAACTATTGGAAAGGTACGCGTGAAACCGTTCTTCCACTTACTTTTACGAATTTCAATCGCAGGTTCCAACGACACCTATCGGGGTCAATCTCTACTTGGATTTGGTATGTGGGCCCTTGAGTATATTATTTTATTTACCTAAATATTTGTTTCTCAGGTGTTTTCAACTCCGATGGTAGGCACCTTGACAAATTCCAAATTTTTACCGATCTAGCATTCAGGAGACATGTGGAGGTGCGTGGACCTCAGAATCAATGTTTTCATCCCCGCATCCCGTCACCAGATTCCACAGAAACCTTGCACGACCATTCTTTAGCCGAGGTAAGTAACGTATGGCATTTTTTATATTAGTGATTCTCAATGCAGGCCAGAACGCATCAGTGATTTTACGACCTTCGACAAACACGCTCATAAGGCCATCGCGCATATAAGGAACCGCCTCGCGGAGGGCCACCCAATAGATCTTCAGGTAGCTTCCCAGTTCAGATCGCTGTGCTGTCCTGAACTGGTCAACTCAGGACCTTGTTGCCCGTTTCACTGTTCGTGTTTTACTCGGTTCATAGATTGTTCCTGACCAGCACGTCTTCGTAGTTAGACTCGGCGACCGAATTCCTTTTCAACCGATCTGTCGACTCGATGTCCGCCGGACTGCCATATCCGCAGTCATCTCTTCTCGCCGATTCACTGTCGTTCTTAAACCATCCGTCGACCACCTTTGTCAGGTCCTTCTTAGCGAGCCAGATACTGACAAGGAAGCGCATCCCGCTAGAAAACATATGGCCGCTCATGGAGTTTTGGAAAGACAAAGTAAAGCCGCACAGGAAGATCATCGATGAGTACATCGAGCCCTTGCTAAATGAAGAACTCGAGAAGCAGAAAGCGAGGGAGCGGGATGGAAAATTGGAAGGGGAAGATGAAACATTCCTGACGCACTTGGTTCACGCTACTGACAGTAAGTTTAAAGTGCACAGCAGTTTGCCTCATCGAAAGTGATGTTCAACCCAGACAAGAAAGTCATCCGAGATTCGATTTTCAACATTTTGATTGCGGGAAGGGACACTGTGCGTCGAACTTGAACCAACTAGCCTGCTGTTTCTTAGTTTGCTTGTGCAGACCGCAGCGGCTTTGACATTCGGAGTGTACATGCTTGCGGAACACCCAGGAATCGTGGAACGCCTCCGGAAGGAGATCCTCATAATCGTGGGCAGCTCGAAAATGCCCACCTATGATGATATACGAGACATGAAGTATCTGAGGGCATTTATCAACGGTTTGTGGATTGAGATATGACGCCCTGACCTGTTTCCTAACTTTGGGGGAGCCAGAAACATTGAGACTGTATCCTCCGGTGTGAGTCTTCACCGCTCTTCATTCGCACTTCGCATTTATGTCCTCCAGAGCATTCCTCTCCAGGTAAGTCCGATGTTCATGGGATTCCCTTGATGATGGACGTTGTCTAGGACATCTAAAAATGCGACGACTTGGCCGCCTATCAAACCCGGCGAAAAACCGCTCTATGTTCCACCTCGAACACGGTCAGTGGATCTGTTGGATTGTTCTCAATTTCCTCTGATATCTCCAGCAGATGTCGGTACAGTGTATTTCTGATGCACCGGCGCACAGACTTGTGGGGTCCTGACGGTGTGCTTCGGAAAATCCCAACGAATATTCTACTAACCTTGTTGAATGCAACAGCACTTGAATTCAACCCCGACCGGTTCCTGGACGAGCGAGTGCAGAAGTACTTGACGCCAAATCCGTTCATCTTCCTCCCCTTTAATGCCGGTGTGGCGTGATGCAAGCATTTTATCAACCCTTCTCACGTTCGTTTCTTTAGGCCCCCGGATATGTCTTGGGCAACAGGTAAGTGCATACAGCACACTTCTTCATTATATACACTAATCATCTCTCAGTTCGCGTACCACGAAATATCATTTTTCCTCGTCCGCCTTCTGCAGAATTTCTCCGCATTCAGCCTCGCGCCTGATGCACAGCCGGAATCCACGAAACCTCCCCCGAACTGGAGGGATCTCAAGGGGACTCAAGCCACAGAAAAGATAACTCTCGGAATCCATTTGAATATGTATGCAAAGGTACCCTCTCCTCCTCATGGTTTTGATCATGTTTGAATGCACCCCGAAACAGGGTGGTTTATGGGTTAGAATGAATGAAAGCACTCTCGAATGATGTGTTGGAGGACCCGTTCAATTTCATGCTTTCCAGTGGTTCTCCTCTCCGCGTTGCTCATGGAGTGCATCTCTTTGTTGTTGAAATTTCCGAAGGCCTTGTTTCGTTGCGAAAATATCCCTCCCCGTTCATATCGAGGGACTTTTTCACCGAGCTTAAGTGGTTAAAATGACTTCGTCTCCTTGTGTAGAAGACCGTACACGTAAATCAATTTTCGTGCAGTGGTGTTTGTTTCTACTTTGTATGGCTATTATCGCGTCCAAAAACAACGTGACCCGGCCTCAATGTCGGAGAATGGTCCGAAGCCGATAATAAGCCTGGCCAGCAGGAGTTCGACAAGTTGTCGGACGAGGAGAAGCAAAATATCGACCTTTCCATTTGGGGCGGCTGCTGCATGCACAAAAGCATGAATGTCTTCAAGGGTGGCGTGGTGTCAATGCAGCAATGGACCAATGGTGGAGCGATAACGGAATGCCTGGACCTGTCAAGCTGTACAATCGGGACAATGCAGCGGCAGTTTCTCTTGCTGAGGGTACGGGTGCAGCCGCGCGAGCAGAAGACCGTACCTGCGGGGGTGCGATCAAAGTGGCCAGTCTTGCGGGTGCAATTTTTCGCCACAAGGATCGTAAACGGGGCCAACAGGATACGCTCCGGTACTTCTGGGACCACGAAACTGGGTTAAACATCTGTTTCCCGGACACCAGTAACACTCGTTTCCAATGTCACGCTGCCGCTTGCGAGATCATTGTCCTCTACATGGAACTACTCCTCCAGTTCCTGGTTTATGTGCGCGAAAACAAGGCATCACGCACCTTGAACCATATGGAACTCAACGTACAGCGCGGCCTGATGTGCTGGGCTACCCGGCACGAATTCGTTGTCATTGCCCTCCTCCATCAAAATATCGATGTTCCGTACATGCTCGAGGTTCGCGGCCCCTTTAGTGTTGCCGCGGTCAGGTTCTGAACCGCTGGTGAACCTGAACCGGACCTGAACCGGACCAAAAGTCCGGTTCAGTGGCTGTGAGGTTCATTGAACCGAACCTCGAGTCCAGTTCGAGGTTCAAAAAATTTCAGAATTGTCCGAACCTGCCTGAACGCGTTCGGACCGGTCCGAACCCGTCGCTTAACCGGAGTGTAATTCTCAAGGAAATTATGATTAAACCTCAACAAGGTCAGACAGCTCATCAGAGACCTAATTATCATGCTCTTCCCCCGTCCATCTGTGCCACCCATCACAAAAGAATCCAATGTGCCCTTGTCCACTGTAGCCGAAGTCTTGCGCGCCGTGCTGATTCGTCGGCAGCTTTTTAGCCGAACAACCATCTGATAGTACTGTACCGACTTGTATGGTAGCAACATAACGCATAACACTGCCCTGAAAATGTTGCCTATTTCCAGCTGCATAACGCATAACAGAGGCTCGGTTGCTAGCTAAAATAATGTATTTTCCCCTATTTCCCCCCCCCGTAAAACAAGGCAGAAAAAATGGCCAAAAATCAATGTTATTGCGCTACAAAGGGCCCATAATATTGGCAAAATTTCCCTTGGTCCACGGAATACCATTATCATTGTATGCCCAAATACTCTTGATATCCCCTCCACCCCTCGAGCCCCCATTCTCCCTGATCCCAATAATATTATTGATACAAAAATCTCAGTTCAAGTAAGTTTTGGAGCTCAGTTGTCCATTGTTTAGAGTATCTTCAACAATCTTGGCACCATTCAAGTTGGTCGCAGGTTGCCTAAATGGGCGAACGTAACGCATCACTTGCGATCTGTTGCTAAGTCGTGGACTAAATTTTGCGTAACACTGCGAGGGCGGTTGCTACCATACAAGTTGGTACAGTATGTACAAAGACCCGTATCCCACATCGGTACGTTTCAAGTGCAGGCAGTAAGGGTGGATTTGCCTCAAGGGGAAGTGGAAATCCGAGCCTTTGATGGTAAGGAACATGTTTTGGCTCGATGTAAATTCGAGTATATACTGCTCCTGGTCTTGTGTGTACTGCGCAATAATATATTATTTTGATTTTTATTCTATTTAGTATGCTAATCAGTAATTGCTAGTGTTGCCGCGACTCGGAAAGTCGAGTCTCGACTCGCTAAGTCGACTTAATTTAGAAGTCGACTCAGGTAAGTCGACTTGAGTGACTCAAGTTGACTTAGTCAGTAATTTTTCTCAAAATGCTCCTAGTAGCTCCAGAACTCGTAAAAAGTTGAAAAGTGAAAAATGATTTTTTTACCTGTCACCGGCTCTCACGGCACTGTCACGATATTGTCACAATGTCACTGATGTCACGAATTTTTCTGATGATCCCAATCGCTTCCTCGAGTGAAAATAGACAACCTGCTTGGGACCCGACTTGAGTGACTCAAGTCACCTCAAGTCGATTGTATCGACTCGACTTGACTTGGCTCAAGTCGGTGCCCCGAAGTCGACTTGGAGTCGATTTGTCCCAAGTCGCGGCAACACTAGTAATTGCTGCATTCATATGCACTGTCATTATGGGTTTTTCATGTTCGGCTAGCTCGGTTAAATCGTGTAGTTCGCTTAGAGTCTATTTAGCCGATAATATGCGGTTCTACGCAATTCTATATCGAATAGCCATTTCTATCTCTTGTTCCATAGAGGCCGACCTCCTAAGTGGAATATAGGCCTATGCAGCCTACATAGGCCTACACAGAATGTCCGGCCTTCCCAGATGAGCAATCCCGCTATTGGTCTAAAATAGGGGTTAGTTCACACATCTGGCACGATGCATTATTCCTTGACCGCCGATGCCACACGCGTCTTCGCCTTGTTTCCCGCATTTCTGATAGGATAATATTCAAATGACCTTTCTAATGGTCTTGGAAACTCTTTTCCCAGTCAATCTCCTGGATGAGAAAAAAAAATGGTTCGAACCCGTTCGAACCCCGCTTGAACCTGAACTGAACCCGAGTGAACCCTGAACCTGGGTTCAGTCCAAGGTTCGGAGCTTTGGCTGAACCGAACCTCGGGTTCGGTTCGAGGTCCGGAAAATTTAGGTGCTGAACTGGACCGAACTGGACCGCGGCAACACTAGGCCCCTTGCGCACAGAACACAACCTTCTCAAACTTGGGGCCCTTCACAAGAAGGTCAAGGCACACCTTGAAAAAATTATTGCGAACCCTAAACTGGTGACCGGGGCTGATATGTCATTTGAGACGGCGAGTCTCAACGGACAGCGATGGGAAAAACAGGAGATTATGTATTCGGCATTGGCCAGAATCTCGGAGTGGAATCTCGAGCACGTTGACGGCCTCGTTGTTGGATACTGCAAAGGGGCGCTTGTAACCTGGAGCTGATTTGATATGGAGTGGAGTGACGAAGGCCCCATCTCAAAGCTCACTCCCGAGAATATTGAGCGGGCATGGCTCGAAGTCACTAACGATGGCAATGAAAGCGAGCTGGGAATCATGCGGGGGAGCCAAGTCTGCTCCAAACATGACCCTGGCTTACCACAATGCCCTCCGGATGTACAAGGCAAACAACACATCCGATTTTGGGAAGACTTTGTCCGCCGAGGATCGGCAGCTAATTCGAGCGCAAGTCCGCAAAGATGACGCGTCGGGGGCAAACAGACAGCAGAAACATGAGCAGGTCATGTATATGAAGACAGTCGCAGACAATAATGTCGCACGGGATGCCGTGCGCAACGAGCGCGCAGCCAAAGCAAAAGAGGCCATTGCAAAGACCACGGCCCTTGCATCTGTCGCAGATCTCGACGCAGCCTTCCGGATTGGTCCCAGATCGGACGGATACCTTTCCGTGGCGGCCCTCGACCTCCAACTAGACTGGCATCTTGCAAACCCGGTTGCGGACTCACCGGGCTCGTCAGAAAGCTCCGCATCCGGGATACCCAAGGCAAAGACCGGTCCAAACGGGTGCGGCAATCGGGCCGCTCGGTATGGGTACCTCAGAGAGGCGATTCTCAAGCACACCGACATTCTACAACATGCCCCCGGGAGCTCAAGTAACACAGTGGAAGAAGCCGTGCCAGAAGACTTGAATCTGAGCCGTATGGATATCGACGATGGAGGCTATGACAGCGAGGAGGACTTCTATGGGTCAAAGACTGGATTGGGGTTGTAATTACATTAAATTGGAGTAGATAGTAGCGATAGAAGGGCCCGAATGCAATGAGAGAGGTAGTTGAAGGAGATTTGCCGCCCATCGAGTTAGCCGATGCTTAGTCAGCGCACGATTTCGGAACCGCGGTTGCCGGTAGCCAGTTAAGGAATCGGGGCGCGGGCCGGATCATCCGGGTATTTAAACATTGGAACAGGGGTTCTTGGCTTGTCTCTTACCACCAAGGGGCGTGCTGAGGGCTTCCGAACTCAACAGATAAGGCCAAATAATGACTAATAAGGCAATACGGCACGGGCGAGTTATCATCTGTTATCATGTCAAGACCCTAACAAAGAACTTTTATCAGGCAGTGCAGATACAGACTGATAATGCCTGATCATGGCAAAATAATATGAGCCGCTGTGGAAGGGTGGAATGACCCGCTCGTCGACTTCCTTCTTTTCCCTATCTTGCCGCTTAGCGTACAGAAGATTGGTCCTCGGAACGATTATTTGTTCCGTATGTACAGATGCCATAATATATCCTCCTTACGCTTGAACCACCACAATCCCCGCGGCCAGTGACTAGAGTGCGCTACCGTGTGCACGCCGCCAGTGAACCGTTTCCACCTCTCACCCACATTTCCTCCTCCACCGAGCCCTTTTGAGCCCGAGCCTTGGCCTACGTCTCCACACCACTTTTCCCATTTCTCACTCAATTTCCCTTCTACGCCTCCACGACATTTCTGGGACCATTCATCTATTTTCTGCTGTACCCTTCGACCCCATATCCGGACGACGACCCATCGACCTCGGTCTACCAGCAGACCGCTTATTACTTCTTCAGTGGAGCCCACCGCGAGGGGAAGGTTCTTCTACCGAACCTTCTCTGGGTCATTTGCATTGTCCGATCATTCTAGCCTTTCTTCATGCCAATTCCTCTATTCTTTCTGGTCCCTATGATGCGCCCCGCGTCCTTTGCGTCCTCAACGAGCCCACATTCTCACCACGTCACACTGCGCCTCGTGTTCACTTCAGAGCTGAGCTTCACGTCACCTTGCTCGCGCCGAACCTCCGAACTCAAGTTTGCCGATCACTCGATAACCCCGCGAGTCGAACAGCGCTGTTCCGTGCCAGTCGAGTCCGAGCCAGCGTGCGATCCCGCGCCCAAACCACGCTCATGCCAGTGTTTTGTGTGTGGTACGACGGGGAGGCATCCCCTTGACTTCCGAGTCTGCTCACGCACGGCCGTTTTTACTGCGCCGATCCCTCGCGAAGATAAACGAACACAGACACCTCGTTTCGTTTGATGGTTCACCGCTGCCCATGACGCGCCATCCGGGTGGTGTTGCCGCAGACTTGATCTCGCGCTTTCGTAACCCCACGCGCATTGTTCCCGAGCCTCCGAATCCCATGCGCGCGCCCATTTCTCACACTCCGCCACTTCCTGTGTCCTCTGAGCCTCACGATCGCGTTCCACGTCCCTCATGCGAGTTCAACTTATGCGATCCTGCACGCATTGTTCCACAGTCGCCAGAGTCAGTTCCCATGCTGCGCGTCACTCATATTCCACCTCAACCCGTGTCCATCAAGCCCCGTGATCACATCTCGTCTCCCCCACGCGAGTTCAACTCGAGTTCCCCCCCACGCCATTCTTCCTCTCCATCATGATGTGCCCTCAGCTGAGCACACTCCCCAACGACGTTTCACTTCCCCTTTTGATCGCGCCCATCATGATCCCAGCGAAGCGTTGTCTCGCGCGCGTGCATTATGGATCGGGGTACTTCTGGATTCGCTTCTCAATAGTGTTTTCCGGTCCCAGCTTCATGCAATTGTGAGCTTGGTTGACGGCCTCGGTGTTCAGGACCCCTCGACGTTACGACAGTGTATGCAGCCCGTGTTTATGCGCTTTTCACATTTCATACCTGCTACTTGATTACATTTACTTACTTGCATTACATTAGTAGTTCCCCGACGAGCGGTTCATCCTCCTTCTTTCGAGTCATCTCGAGGTCGAGATTAAAGTTCCCCCCACTGTGGAAGGGTGGAATGTCCCACTCGTCGCCTTTCCCTTTTCCCCCATTTCCTTGCTTAGCATACGGTAGATCGGCTGTCAGGCTGTACATTTGTTCCGTATGTACATATGCCATAATACCTACCTTTTGATCCCGAACCACCACAATCCCTGCGGCCAGTGACCAGAGTGCGCTACCGTGTGCACGCTGCCAGTGAACCGTTTCCACCTCTCGCCCACATTTCTCCCTCCAACAAGTCTTTCCGAGCCCGAGTCTTAGCCTACGTCTCCACGGCACTTTTCCTATTTTACCCCTGATTTCCATTCCACGCCTCCACGACTTTCTGGGACCTATTATCCATTTTTCTGCTGCACCCTTCGACCGCATTTCCCGGACTTCCGACCCATATTTCTGTCTACGAGCCAACCAGCCTGTTCTTCCTCAGTGGAGCCCACCGCGAGGGGAAGGTTCTTCTACCGAACCTTCTCTGGGTCATTTGCGTTGTCCGATCATTCTAGCCTTTCTTCGTGCCAATTCTTCTATTCTTTCTGGCCCCGCGTCCTTTGCGTCCTCGACGAGCCCTCTACCTCGCCACGTCACCTCGCACCGCGTGTTTGCTTGTGAGCCAATGCTACGCAAGCGCCGAGTCACTGAACTCCAGTTCACCGATCACTCGCTATCTCTGCATGTCGAGCAGCCCCATCCGCGCTGAGTTTCCGAGCTCAAGTTCACTGATCACTCTATATCTCTGTGCGTCAAGCAACGTCATTCCGTGCCGATCAAGTCCGAGGTAGCGCACAATCATCTCCTACGCCATACGCGCTCACCGTCGACGATGAGCCCGCACCCTCGCCACGTCACTTCACACCTCATGTTCGCTATCTCCACGTCGGCTGAGCGTCCCGATCCCCTGGTATCTCTGCACATCGAGCAATGTCATTCTGCATCGATCAAGCCTGAGTTAGTGCACGCCAAACCGCGTTCGCGCCGTTGCTTTGTATGTGGTACCACGGGGATGCATCCCCTCGACTTCCGAGTTTGCCTGCGCACTGCCGTTTTACTGCGCCGATCCCTCGCGAAGATAAACGAACACGGACGCCTTGTTTCGTTTGACGGTTTGCCGCTGCCCATGATGCGCCATCTGGGCGGTGTTGCTGCGCACATTATTTCGCATTTTCGTAATCCCATGCACTTCAATCCCGAGCCTCTGAATCCCTCGCCCGTGCCCATTGCTCACATTATGCCACGTCCCATGTCAGTTGAGCCCCGTGATCACATCTCGTCTCCCCTGTGCGAGTTCAACTCGAGTTCCCCCCACACCGTTCCTCCCATCGAACCCATTGTGTGTGCTCCCGAACACGTTCCACTCCGACGCGTAGTTTTGTCCCACGACCCCGTTTTATCCCGTGCATGAGCCTCATTCGTCACTTTGCCTTTGGAGTTTTTGCTGAACAGTGGTTTCCACTCCCAGCTTCGTGCTATTCTTACTGTGGTCGATGATTTGAGTGTGCAGAATCCATTGACGTTGCGAGAGCGTCTGCTACTTGATTATATATTACTTACTTGCATTACATTACCAGCTCCCCGAGTCGACGAGCAGATCATCCTCCTTCTTTTCGAGCTATGTCGAGGTCGACATCAAAGTTCCCCCCACTGTGGAAGGGCGGAATGACCCGCTCGTCGACTTCCTTCTTTTCCCTATCTTGCCGCTTAGCGTACTGTGCCTCCCTGTACTGAAGCAACGGTCACGGTCATGGTAGGTGCCGTTGCGTTGCAAAAT
This sequence comes from Mycena venus, assembly GCA_014462655.1. NCBI lineage: Eukaryota > Fungi > Basidiomycota > Agaricomycetes > Agaricales > Mycenaceae > Glaucomycena > Glaucomycena venus. The sequence continues at coordinate 3,191,962 of JACAZI010000007.1, read as the reverse complement.
TTTGGCTAGGTCACAGTCACGGCGAGCACCGTTGCCTCAAAATTACCGTGACATTGGGAGGGAAAAATAGAAAAAAATTCTGGAGGTTCAGAATAGGTATTTTACTATTGGCAAATAAGAAATGCAACAGTTTGAGCCTCAAATCTTGCTGAAAATGACCCGAACACACTGAAAAAAATACTCACTGTTGCCTTTTTTTGCAACAGTCACAGTCATGATGCTGGCTGTTGCCTAAAAAAATTGCAACAGAAATGTCACGGTGAGTCTGGCGTTGCTTCACTACAGGGAGACACAGTATAGAAGATCGGTCCTTGGACCGATTATTTGTTCCGTACGTACAGATGCCATAATATATCCTCCTTACGCTTGAACCACCACAATCCCCGCGGCCAGTGACCAGAGTGTGCTACCGTGTGCATGCTGCCAGTGAACTGTTTCTACCTCTCGCCCACATTTCCTCCTCCACTGAGCCCTTTTGAGCCCGAGCCTTGGCCTACGTCTCCATGCCACTTTTCCCATTTCTCACTCAATTTCCCTTCTACGCCTCCACGACATTTCTGGGACCATTCATCTATTTTCCGCTGTACCCTTCGACCCCATATCCGGACGACGACCCATCGACCTCGGTCTACCAGCAGACCACTTATTACTTCTTCACCGCCACTGGATAAGTGCCTGAAAAGGCAGGCTGGTCCCTTAAAAGGTCCTTATCATGACGCTATAAGGCCGTGGCCTTATAATGCTATTTATATTTTTCCAACATCATCTGACCAACTTGCTACAAGATGTAGGTACCCATGGCTTTGCCACGGCGCCTGCACACAGCAGATTCCGAGATTCTACACAGACACAGCAGATATCAAGCCCTCTGATGCCACTCACTAATGCTTGCGCGGCGCCTCGGGGTTTGCCCACACATGGTGGATTCCGAGACTGTGGGACACGGTCACCAACATCTCGACAACATCATGTGAATTTTCAGGTGACTTTCTGTCAAAGGCTGTGCTCATTGTGTTTTAACAAGATGTAGATGTAGAAATGTAGAGATGTAGACACCCATGGCTTTGTCACAGTGCTTGCACATAGTGGATTCTGAGTTCACCTGCACACAGTGGATTCTGAACTATCCAGCACTGCACTGCTCACTAACACTGGTGGTGCGCGGCGCCTCTGGTGAGAAGCACACAGCAAATTCCGAGACCCATGGGACTCGGCAGCAAAATCTTGACAGCTGGCAGCAACATCTTGACAATGTCATGTGAACTACCAGGTGACTTTCTGTCAACCAAAAATCTGTTGTGCCTTCATGTACTGTTCCATTTCATTCAATTTGTATGATCACATGTCACAGGCCCAAAAATCTACAAAATTTTTTGTGAGTCACAGCTCACAGACACATGGAGATTAGCAAGATTTCGACCTACTCGAAGTTAGTTACGGAATGTGGCTCGGAACAGGGGAGGTCAGAACTGCCGCCAATATGTCCGATTTCGGGGGAAATATCGGTGTTTGCTGAAATGCAACTCAAAACTTCGTGTTCCAGTTGACCCAAAATGCTTCGGGGTTGCTATATAAGGCAACCCCGAAGCATTTCGGTGCAGCTGAAACTCCAAGTTTCGGCTTGAACGACACAGAAGTCGATATTTCGACCGAAATTGGACATATCGGCGGCAATCCCGGTGCTGCTGATATTGCGGGTTCCGAGTCACGTTCCGTAACTAACTTCGGGTAGGCCGAAATTTCGCTAATTTCCCGTGTGAGAGGCGATTTTGGCCTGAAATATCACGTGTCGGATTTAGCCGAGGTCAGCCGACGGATCAAACTTCCAAAAGGGGACCGCATACGAAAGGTCAGGTCGTATTGCGATGTCACACCCCAAAAGGCCATACAAATTGAACAAAACGGAACAGTATAGGATATAATATATAGAGATAGGATATAGGATAGGAAATAGGAATAGGACTCCCATCCAGAAATCACGCTTCCTCGCCAGTTTATCGCGGATCTGGTGCCGTGGATCTGGTTCTCGTGAGGATCTGGCTTTGGTTGATACTTCTCCCGAGCCGCCACCTCAACAGTTCTGGAATAATTCTATTTCAGCCGCTGCTGAGTGTTGGCAACAACCTAGGTTACTTCCACGTTGGTAAGCTGTGGGGCTCTCTTCTTTCCACCCCTCATGGCACCCGAGCGAGAGACACGAAATTCACCCTTGTCGACAGTGTCCAATCCTCAGACAGAGAATGAGAAGGGTTCTGAACTCTTCGACAGCCCACCTTTGGACATCGTTGTTGACTGGGAGGGACCGGACGACCCGCTGAATCCCAAGAAGTTTGTGTTTTTGATTAACTTCTGATCTCCCAATGGCTGACACCTACCTCGCAGCTGGAACCGGAAGAAGAAATGGGCAGCGACATTGATAGTCTCCGCATTCGCATTACTCACCCCAGTAGCATCGAGCATGATTACTCCAGCCAGCCCGCAGGTAGCACTACAGTTCGGGATCATCAGCGATGTCACAATTGCTTTAATAACTTCGATTTTCATCCTGGGATACAGTGTGCTGGTTTCTATTTTTTTTTATCGTTATCTAAACCAAAGTCTCGCCCAGTTGTCGGACCTCTTGTATGCCTAGTTTTCACCCGCATGGGGTGATACTGATGTTCCTAGTTTCTGGGTCCCTTGTCCGAAATATTTGTCAGTTTCCGCCGGCATATTGCAGCAAACATTTATCTCATGTTGAAACTAGGGAAGAAACCGGGTTATCCAAGGCGCCAACTTGTGGTTCATGGTGTGGAATCTCGCATGTGGGTTCGCTCAGAATAGCGGTCAGCTGCTAGCGTTCAGATTGCTTGCTGGCCTTGGCGGAAGTGCTCCGCTAGCGGTATGTTGTCCGCGAGTCCCTCTTTCAAAACTGATTTTATTCTCACTAGATTGCGGCTGCTGTAATCGGGGATATCTGGGCTGCCGAGGAACGAGGACAAGCGCTTGCTATATACTCGTTGGCCCCTCTTCTTGGACCGGTAGCCGGACCCTTGTGTGGCGCTTTCGTTGCAGAAAGAATCACCTGGCGATGGGTGGTAAGTTCCCTTGGTATGTGGGCCTACGCGACCTGGATCCCTGACGTCGTTGCAGTTTTGGTCAACCACAATATTGACTACGATAATCCAAATTTTGGGGGTCTTCTACCTTCGTGAATGTCAGTATTCGTGTTCTTCGCCAGTGGGTTGATTTCATGGTTCCTTAGCCTACGCCCCATTTATTCTCGAACGGAAGGCAAACCGAATCAGACGGTCTCTAGATGCAGAGAAGGGCCCAGTTCCCAACGTTCGGTCAAAATTCGCCAACGAAGATCGAACGTGAGTCGTCAGCATCATTGTGTCGGGTAAACCATTTTCTGAAACTGTGCATCTTTAGCTGGCAGCGAATCATGAAAATCGCTCTCACACGTCCATTCATCCTTTTCTGTCATGAGCCAATCGTCCAGCTCCTTGGGGTTTACATGGCATTTGTATATGGCATCTTCTATCGTGCGTACCGGTGTTCTTGACCATAGGGCTCCAGCTCTAACCGCTCCTGCAGTATTCGTCACATCTATGCCGCTTATGTTTCAGGGTATATACGGGGAGAGTGTTAGCATTTCCGGCCTGAACTACCTTGCTCTTGGGATCGGCGTCACCGGGGCCTCCCAAATCAATGCCCAATTCATGGACTATATATTCAAGTATCTGAAGGACAAGAACGGAGGCGTGAAGGAACCCGAGTATCGCATACGTGAGTGTATTTCTACGGTAGGTTGATCTCAGCTTATTTTATTTAAACAGCGTCCATGGTGCCGGGCACAATAGCTCTTCCAGTGGGACTCCTCATCACGGGCTGGGCCGTGCAAGCTCGTGTTCATTGGATTGTTGCTGACATTGTTTGCTTTCATTATTCCGATCCTCAGAGTACTTTGACCAATTGCATAGTACCAGGGAATCACACTAGTTGGAGCTGGCATTATCGTCACTTTCCAGGCGATGCAGATTTACGTGGTCGATGCATTCCCACTTTATGCTGCCTCCGGTTCGTTCGCAGTCTAGGTCTAGGGCATAAGGTCTTAGGATTCTCACCCCTTTCAGCACTCGCAGCTGTCTCTTTCCTTCGGTCTCTTTGCGGATTCGGGTTCCCGCTCTTCGCGCCGGCGATGTACATGAAGCTCGGGTATGGAAAGGGGGATACGATTCTTGCTGTTATTGGTATTGTTATAGGCTGCCCTGCGTAAGTCTACAAAAGTGTTAGAGTTCGGTTGAATTTTTGACTCTGAATGTCCAGACCGTGGTTGTTCTGGAGGTACGGGAAGCAGATAAGAATGAAGAGTAAATACGTGAAATGAATTCAGGAGACTGAGATAGTAGCTCCTGCACGAATTAATGACTTGCCTGATTCATCAGTGGATACCCTCTCGTAAGGCATACAGTGCGCTCGTCGCAATCATGTGGTTTCTGGAAATTTTGAGAAAGTTTGCAGTTTTAACCCCAATCAAACCCCGGTCATGAACTGGAGCTGGGGTTTAGAACCTAACAATTTATTTATCACATTATATGTATTTCCAGTGCTCAACGCCATTTGATATATAGTCTGTCAACGCAGTACATTACTTGGCGGTCCCAGTCTAAGGTTAAATTCGCACATGTTCAATACGCCCCCTCATCGCTCCCAAATTCCTGCAGACCTTCAACAAAGGTCGCCCAATTCGATTCCGAGAGTATGGGAACCTGCGAATGGCGTTCAACTCCCGTTTTGACTAACCATTCATCCAGGCAGGGCAATGCTGCGCAAATGGCCTCATTCTCCTGGGCATCCTGCAGGTGACGCGGCAAATCCGCATTCTCGGAATACCAGGCGGAGTCGAGCTTGACTGCGGTGGCAAGATACAAGGAGGTGATCCTGGGGTCCAGTCCAGCGTCGACGGCGGCATCATATGCCATCCGGTGACCAATCGCCCGCACAATTTGTTCGCTTTTGGGGAGAACCAGATTGTTGAAGTCGGCGCTGCGATGGCCACTAATTTTTGCAAGAATCGCACGGTTTTCGGCAAACAGGCCTTGTTCGTGGAGAGCAAGGAGGCTTGTGGGATGAGTCGAGCTCGGGACATGATAGCGCTCCTGCAGCAGCTCCGAGACAAGTCCTGCCATTCATGCCCCAATTAGAGATCAGATACAACTATTAGACCCAATTTCAGGCTTACGAATGCATAATCCTAACACATCACCCTCTGCGGTCGAAAGTCCTAAAAGGGAAGCCTGCGAAGTTAACATCAATGCTTGTTTCATAAAATAATAATAGTTTCCAAGGAACCCACATGCATGGAGCACATTTCGTTGTGCGCAAACAACCCTTGAGCACCACACCGCTCAGCCAGCAACAGAGTCGCGGTTTTCGAATGTTCGACAAGAGTAGCCTTCACGATGGTGGACCATGCTTGGCGTACCCGAAGGTCGGTGCTTTCTTCAGCAAATTTTGTGATCGCAACTTGGAAAAATTCCTTTGCCACAAAGGCCTGAGCGAGGGTCGTTAAGATTGGCTTGTGCTGAGTCCGAAAAGACAGGATAGGAACTCGAGATTTATCCGGAAGGCCGACTGTACGTCGCTGGCTGTAGCGACCAGCAATATACGCTGAACGGTCCATAGTTGTAATACAACTTCCGGCCAATGCAAGCGCGCCAACCGCGGTCCTCCAGATGGTGTTGATATGATTGGCCCGAATCGCGATTTTGTCTTCTACGTGCGATCCTAGCGGTCCGAGTAACGCATCGTGAGGAAGCTTGACTCGGTTGAAACAGGTGATGGAGTGGTTGAGAGGTGGAGGGCCCTCTCGTGGGGGCAGAAGTCTGGGGAAATTATCAACAAAATGGCTCGCGCACAGAGAAATGAAGTACTTCGCGGTTATGCCAGGCATCATGACTTTACCGTCATTCAGAGGTAAGACAAATGGTCGTATCCCATAATCCTGCCCCTTTACAATGAGTTTCGCAAACACAATCCCTATAGCAGGAATGGCGCAGGGACTAGTCGGAGGCATGATTCTGTCAATCCGAAGCTTCAGTATCAAAGACTGAAAAAATAAAGAAGCAAACCAACTTCGCAGCACCGGGATGAGGAGTGTGCAACTCAAAGCCACCGTCATCGAGGAGAGTAGAAGTAGTTTCGATGTTAATGGCGTCCAGCCCATGACCGACTTCAGTCAAGCAATAATGTGCCCTGCACACATTAAGCAAGGAAACCAGGTGTAGAATTTAAATGCGTAATGCGTACAGGACGTTGAAGGACAAAACGTCGGCCATCAACGATTTAACGTATGAATTGCCTTTGAGGTACTTGACAAGAGTGCCGGCGACTAGGTTGATTTGAATCGTGACCAGAGTTCCTGCCCCGGTGTCCATGGCCATCGCATGGTCTGTATGGACGTTCCAAAACGAGCGGGTGAGGGTTTCGATGTCGTGAACCGTCAAAGCTGGATAGGATTAGTTTGGTTGACTGCAATTGAATATGTACCAGTACCATGAGCGTCAATGATGGCCTTTGCTCGCTTAAGAGAGAGTTGGATTCTGTCCGCGTAGGAGAGATATCCTTCGAACGTTTTCCCAAAGCCAAAAAGTGTGTTATCAGAGACATTGGTCTTCTGACCATGGGCTGGAAGGGACTCGAGAGAGGCTGGCATAGTCACAGTCTTGGGGAATGAACGAGGTATTGCCCTCTACTGAAGAAGATAGAGAACCAGGCGACTGGTACAAACTTGACTAATATTTATCTATTCGCAAGAAATTTGGTTGTGGTGGTGTGAAGATATATTTTATGGCAGCTCGGCTGTTACAGCTGCCGTTCATGGAAAAAAATCATCCCCCATCCATGCGAAACTAGTAGGCGAGAATAACTCGATCAACTGCAGCGTGAAATCAAAACCTGGCTGTCAACACAATTGATTAACATGGCGAGCTGAGCCCTGAACTCGTCGAGTTGGATGACAAGAAATTTTTCACAAGTGGGAAAAAATACTGCTAGTCATCGACATTCGAACCCTGCGCTTGGGGTCACAAATAACAGATTCAATTCTTCAAATTGTAGGATCAACTTCGCCCACGCGTCCGCGAGCAGTCGCCGCTCAAACAGGCAAGTTAGCTATCGGCAAGTTCAAATCCCCATAAAAGTGTACCATAATCTGTGAACAAAAAATCAGCGCTCAAATGTTCCGCAACTGAATTGAATCTAATGACAGATGAATAATGGAAGAGAAGAAGATCCTGGATTCAATCTAATAACAGAAGAATAAGTGATAGTGATTATTGACGACTCTTCAAGTGGACCTTTCTTTGTTTCCTCTCTATGTTTATCTTAGCTACACCACCTGGTATCAGCTTGACTCTGGGCTTCAAGTTCTGATGTGATTTACATCTTGGTTTAAGGCCTGTCTGCGGAGCTGTGTATCAGCGAACTTAGAAACGAGCTGGAATCTGAGCTGTTCCCACAACTTTCATTGCGGGTGTCGCGGCCCTTTGGAAGATCAGCAGTAGATCTGCCTTCCAGGAACTTCGGGCCCCGTCTCGCGCCGTATTCGCATTCCTGGAATCCTAATTTGAATGGAACATCACATAAGCCTTGAAAAACTAGCAGATCTTCGAAAGGCCGAGACACCCGCAATGCACGCTGTGGGAAGAGCTCAGTACAGCTCCGTAGATACCGTAGAATTTCATTCAAATTAGGCCCAGGCGTGACCCGTGAGTCAGTGACACGGTTCAACCAGATCGATAATTCGACATTCGCTAAGTTTTGGTGTGCCCCCCCCCCCGAAATTTCGAAATGCCCTTTCGAAATTTTCGATTTTTTTGCGTGTTTAGACCCGGAGATTCGACAGAGCTCATCGTGACCCGTGACCACGACCAGAGTAAAGGGGTGCATGACACGTGACAAACAAATTGAACGAAATTATACGGTAGACCCTGAATCAAGGTGTGAATCACACCAGAACTTGAAGTCCCGAGTCAAGATGATACCAGGCGATGTAGCTGAGATAAACATAGAGAGAAGACAAAGAAAGGTCCAAAGAGTGGTTGACTTCGATGATCACTATCATCTGGATTCTGGAAACACCTCGCTACTATTCGCGTCTATCCGGCCTATCGGCGTCTATCTGGTCTAGCCGAGACTTCCTGTATATATATAGACCGGATAGACACCAAATATAGACACGGGCATTTTCCAGATGTAACACTTATCACATCACGCTGTCGGACTACCGGTACCGGTATGACATCTTGCATTCTTGCATCTTACCACGTCGAACCGGTTTTAGACCCAGGATTTCTGAACACGCTATTAATTCTATTGCTCTCCCACCATACATTCTCACCCGGTCCCACACTCACGTTGGGCACAGGTGATGATATTATTAGATTCCATTCATTTCCATGGCGTTGGGTAAGTGCGAAAGGAACAATTTTCAGCTCGAATCTGAGTACCATAAACGGGAGAACTCGCCGTTCGAGCCGCTCGTAGAAGTTAAAATTAACAGAAGCGGCGTTCGCCCTTTGCAATGATGCTCGCGCTTTCAAGTCTTACTCTACTTGTCTTAGTTTCGGCGTCTCTTGTCTTCGGCCTCAATTCTGGAGCCTGGAACGCCCTCAATGCTAGCGTGGAAGGTCGCCTTGTTCGAGGAATCCCTTTTGCCAGATCATGTTTCCCTGACACGGGAGGTCCTGTCTCAGGCATCTTCGATGAGCAACAGTGCGATACTGTGAGGTCGGATTATCTTGACCATTGTAAGCTTCAATTCGTCGGTACTTTTCAGAAACTTACTTTCTATCACCAGTTTCTCTGGCTAGCACTTTAGGCGGATATATGAACGTTGGTCTCTGTCTGTTGCATCCATCTCCTTCGGACTTAATCCAAGAACGCAGAGTCAATGGCAGACGTGTCAACGTACCGGTGCAGAATGCTTGTTGGACTGGACTGACCCGGCCAATGCGGATGCGGATTCACCACCGAGAGTCTGTAGTCAGGGCTCAATTCCTGACTATGGAGTTCGTCGTTATCATGGGTCGCTTTCGATTCTAGATTTGATTTCCTATCCACAGATACAAATCGTAACGTTGACGGACGTCTTCGCTGGTTTGGATTTTTCGAAAAAATACGGCATTCCTCTGGTTATCAAAAATTCCGGGGTACCAGACATCGTCCCCCTTGTATACACGACGCTAATCAATGGTTCACACAGCACGACTTCAAAGGAAGAAGCAGTGGACCGGGAACACTAGCTCTATGGGTATGTAGTGGCTGTAATTTTCGGTACTAGTATCTCTGACGTTTTTCGTTTTGTTTTAGATGTCAAACCTCAGATCTGTCCGTTGCACTATGTTCAAGACGATTATTGAGCTGAGACCCCATTGTAGATTGAACAGCAACCGCATTTTGTTCCAACTGGGTGCTCTTCAAGGCCGGGAAAAAGTGCCGTGACCGTCGGGGTGGGCAGAGAATACAAAATCCGGAGTTCCTAGGCTCATATGCCATTGATTATACTCACAGGCCGGAGTTTCGTTCTCGGATTTGGTCACCTTTGCTGATCAACACAATCTTACGATCCCCAGTGGCGGAGATCTCACTGTTGGTGCGGCAGGCGGTTATACCCAGGTAATGTCCATCTGTACTTCATTCATGTGTCTTTCGTCTTACATATTTCTAGGGCGGAGGCCACAGGTGTGGTAGATAACCTTCAAATAAATGCTGAACATTCAACTCGATTTCAGCATTATCTCAAACGTATTCGGACTTGGCGCCGACAGAGTTGTATGTCGGATTCCACTTACCTACTGGCTTCCGCCAAACTAATTCGCCTCGTCAGCTTGAGTTTGAGGTCGTCACTCCCAGAGGCGATCATGTAGTGGCAAATCAATGTCAGAACTCCGATCTCTTTTTTGCGTTGCGGGGAGGTGGAGGTGGTACATTCGGAATCGTCATGAAAATGACTACTCTGGTATTTCCGGCCATGCCAATCAATGCGTGGGTTCATCCAATTAAACCACTAGTGCGACTGCTTAACGGGCCCTGTACAGAGTGTTTGCTGCTTTTGATCCAACCGTTGGAAATAATCGGCTTGAATTCCTACGCTTCGTGACTAACCAGTCGTTGGAAATCGCAAAACAAGGTGTGTATCCTCACCGAAGATAGAGTTATTCTCTGAAATTCAATAGGATGGGGCGCTTATATTATTGTGCGTGTTTATCATTGAGCTGTTCCCTGCTGAAGCTTCCCATTTCCCAGCCGACTATCGGAATTTTGATGGCGAACCCCATTTTAACCCCCATCGCGGCAAATACCTCAGTGGCAGCTCTCAAGACCTTCATGACCGTGAATCTCACTGGAACCTTCACTATGACAGTCGAACCGAATTATAAAACGTTTTTCGATAAATACATCGGTGCCCTCGTCCATGTGGTGCGTCTCTTCCTCCTGTACTCGTGTCTACCCAAGCTAACGGAGTCCCCAGCCCGTCGGAATACCCTTGACCACAAGTTCGCGTCTCGTTCCCGTGGAACATTTTACGACGGCTTCACGGCGTGCCGATCTGGTCACCACCATAACCACTCTTTTCGACGCAGTTGATCTTTCGATTATTTTTGCCACCACTCCATTTTTATATGGGCCCGATAACGATCAGACAAGTGTCTCCCCGGCTTGGAGGAACTCCCTTTGGCATGTATGTGTTTCCAAGTCCCTTTGTGAGGCACAGTACTAAGAACTGTTTAGGTTAATGTGGCAAACACTTGGAATTTTAACACTACTGTTGCGGAAGTTTCCAAGAAGTATTCCAGCCTCAAAGTTGCGGTAGATCCATTGAGGCTTCTCACTCCGGGTTCTGGAGCGTACCAGGTGATTTATACTCCACGTTGAACTTCAGCAAATTGACTAAGATATCTTGCGGTCCTAGAACGAGGCCGATGTTTACGAGCCCGACCATGAAGGTGAAGTCGGCCGACCTTTATATATCAGTCCTATCCTCACGTCTGTAAAAGCGTCCTTCTGGGGTACACACTACGCGCGACTGGTAGAAATCAAGCGGAAATAGTGAGTTTCAGTATTGCAGATACCCTGGATAGAAGGCTGATTGAGTGTGCAGCGACCCAGAGCATATACTCGATTGCTGGCAGTGTGGTATGTTCGATCTTATGCGAAGACGTCGAACTGACTAATATCCTAGTTGATTGGCTGGGTGCAAACAATTTGAGGTACAAGTGCTATATTTGAGCGGCAATATCGGACGAGTTATTTATTATGGAACTTGTGTATTTGATCTACGGTGCCATTGACCTCCTGTTTTCCACTTGTTGAACCATCCAGTTGGGTGGATGGAAGCGCCATGCGGCAAGCAGTGCGAAAGGTAGTTCTTGACCTCAGAACCGCCTCTATATGCGCTTCCAGTAACTGACTTTGTCGTTCGGTGTCCAGCACGGCGGCTCCCGGAAGTGATGGCGGAGTTTTAATCTGCTTCGGTCATCTCGGAGATGTTGAAATTTGGAGCAGTTACATCGCCTTGTCGATGGCCTCACTTTAAGTCGGATTTATCACAAGAGGTATTCAAGTCGGTTTATAGTATCACATATGCGAGTTCTACTGTATCACTCTTTAATCTCAACACCAGAGTCGTCAGCATCGCTTGGCGCGTCATGGAAGACAGGTCTTGCGGCGGCGAGCCCGCGGGCATTTTTGTAGAAGACCACACCGCCCTCGTCTTCGACGAACTAAAAGCGAAGCAGGTGTGGGTTTGAAGAATATACGGGGGGCGAAGGCGGAACAAAACGACACGCACCTTGCACTCGCGCATCACCCTGTACATTTCCGCCCATCCGCCGGGCCGGCCGACGAGGTGAATCCCCGCGGCCGCGAGCCGTTGGCGCAACGCCAACGTTGCTTCGTACGCGTGGTAGTGCGGCACTTTGCTCGCGACATGGTGCAGCACATGCGTCTCGGAAATCCCGTGCGTCGCATGCGCGCCGAGCCAGCCCATTATCGGGCCCAGGTCACCGAGGAGGCTCCGATCCATGGTACAGAGCGCCCCGCGCTGGAAGCTGAACATCTCTGCGTTGTAATGCGGTACGAGGGGGTCGGTATGCTGCAGGAAGGTGATGAGGACAAGCCAGTGGTTCACCCAGATATACGGGACAAGGTAGACGCGAAAGACTGTGAGGAAAGACCAGTGGTAGCATGAGAGGACGATTAAAGCGAGCCAGATAAAGATGCCGAGGTCGGAGAGGAAAATCTGGAAGTGCTGGTGGGACGCAAATATAATGGACGAGGGGGTGAAGTCTAGTCGGAGTGAGCGGCAGAACGGGTACAACATTGGGATATTCGAGAGACGCACGGTTAGTGCCTTTCGGATACCGGGTTTGTCCGCCAGTGTTCCATATCAAATACATGGGGAGACCGGCAAACTGAGACCGATTAGTCCGCTTTGGGGTGGAAGAAAGGATACATACAAGGTAGATAACACATTGAGAGAAGGCTGCGATCGGGGAATCGCCAAGGGCCTCCCACATCTCATTTTGAACCGCCTGGGAGACATTAGAGCCCAGGACGTCGTCACGCGCAGGGTCTAGGGGCGACAGACCCATTTGCGAACGCGTCCATGGTACAAAGACCTGGTCCTGGGTCATATGGCCAGTTGAGGCATGGTGCTGCGAATTTTCGATTAGAGCCGCACTGGCAGCAGCAATTCTCTTTAATCCACCTTGGCATGCCTTCACACAGAAGGACGTGGGTTAGCCCGATTCTATTCTTGCAAGTTCAACGTACGATATGCGCCACGAGTAATACGGTACACCGAGCCTGAATAAGTCAATCTAAGCGAGGAAAAGATGCCTGAAGGCAGCTGCCAACGAACCCAGAGTGGAGGACGTAGCCAACGAAGTTGTTGATGCGTTTTGAAGTGCTGAATGCCTGTAAAAGTGTCAAATTTCAATGCGTAGATCCACGCCCTGACATACGCCATGCCCTGCACAAAAAAGGTGAGAAAAACGCCGGATGCCAAAAAAGGAGCGCACCAGCTTCGTGGGCCACAATCCAAAGTCCCATAGCAAACAGACCCGCAAAAAAACCATAAAGCGACCAGAGCGAGAAACTCCCCAAGCTGGCCAAAGTCGGGGGCAAGGCGGCCGTGTAGGAGTCGGCGGTAGTGGTTAGTTTCCACAGCGACCCGATAACGAACAAGTCCCATAACCTCGGCGCAAATTACTTACAGCAACGGAGCACAAAAAAAAAAAACTTACGGGTACAGTGCTGACTTCAACGTCGACCTTTCGAAACAATGGGAACTGAATGAAATGTTCATGCTATGAGCAAAGTTTATCTCTGCCAGAGAAACTCACGGAATGGCGGACAAGAGATCCTTTACGGATAGACTTGGAACAATGACCTCAAACTGTTGCACGCTCGGCGTGTTCCGAATTTCTCTGGGGGGTGGCATTGAAAAACGGTATGCCGGGGGAATGGGGTGGGGTGGGATGGTATAACACTGTCAATTTTCAAAGAGGGGAAAAGTTGTTTAGTTATCAGAAATTTAAACCGTCGTTCGTTGAAAAGTTACCAGGCCCCCAAACGCAGTACCTAGTAACTTTCCACATGCTATCAATGTGCCAGGAACACAAGATCCCAATGTTACTCAAGGATGATATCAAGAGTGTTGGGTACATTTGAAAATATTTGCTCGCGGACGAATGAACATTATCAAGAATCGAGATGGATCACAAGTATCAAAGATTCCCAAGCATGGCTCCGCACAATGGCGATAATTCCAACTGAAATTGACTGACTGCTTGAGGCCGAGATCGCCGACCATCATCTTACAATCAGCTGTCGGTTTCAGAACTGTTTTTAGCTTACCCACCCTGTAGCCCAATACATTCTACAGCCCGATGTATTGTAGACTACAACCTGGCACGTTCTGGAAATGGGACCACGCTGGGCTATAATTTTATCCTGATTCTTATCCAAGCCATCTTATCAAGGGTATTCATCGATGGCTCTCACACTGTCTCTTTTGGAAGCAAAGAAATGGAACGCTTGAAAGTTTCCGGAAATCACGCCAACAATCTTCAGCACAGGTTGCGCGACTGATCTGGATCTTTGTTCGACTGAGTTATTACCGCGATGGCGATCGGACCACACCACTGGCGCTAATTCTGCTTTCCGACTTTTCCACACGAGTCCTAGAGATCATGATTCACGTATCGCCGTGTTATCTTGAGCTATTTATCCTGATTCACGTTGATCTTAGTCTCCCCTTTCCCTACATAGTAACAGGTTTGACAATGGCAACCGCGGTGAGGCTCAAGCTCTCCTCCTGCCAGTATGTGCTGACCTCCAGTATCTCAGAAAACTCGCGCACACATTATTGTAACCACAATTTTGTGCATCTCTGCAGCAGCAGTATGGACCGGTGAAGTTGCCCAAACGATTTATTATTCTGCTATCAGCTTCGTACTTGGAGTTTTCGTCTTGATACCTTTATACCGCCTTTCACCGCTCCACCCTTTATACTATTTCCCTGGACCTATTCTCCACAAGATCTCGGAAATTCCGATGATTTATTACGCCGTGAAGGGCATCCGTCATGCAAGGGTAAAGCAGCTGCACGACCAATATGGACGCATTGTTCAAACTGGTTGAATTTCCTTTCCGTCCTGAATATTTCAATTTTCTCATTGAAAAATCACAGCGCCTAACACCGTTTCCTTCTCGTCTCTATCTGCCATTACCCAAATTTATGGGTCATCCAACGCTCTCAATAAGACTACAGCATACGACGTTCATTCGATGAAGGGGGAAGGACTTTTCTTTATTAAAGACAAACCAACCCACACTCGTCGACGCAGAATATGGAATCGTGCTTTTTCCGAGGAAGCGTAAAGGATTTTCCGCGTGTTTCCGAACGTTGTGCTTACGATGCGAAGTCTTGCGCAGTATCATGGCCCGCTTGTAACGGAGATACAAAATCTCATCCGCACACTTCTCAAGAGGACGAAGGAGAATGGTCACGTCGACCTCGTGAAGGCATTTCCCCAGTATACTTACGATACTATAGTAAGATTATTCGGGTCTCTCGTTCAATGTATGCTGACTATCAACATAGAACACAATCTTCTTTAGCGGGAATGCGTGGCATCCGGTAAGAAATAACTCGTCCATTTATTTTGCTATCCTTACCGAGAGATAGAGTCTGTTGGATTCTGATGATCGTCAACGGATTGTGCATGAGGCATCGACTTTCTTTGGAATATCTGAGACGTAAGATCCACCTTCATGAGCAATGCGTGCTTTGTCCATATTCATATATGTTGTTCAGCCTGGGTCACATAGAACCGTTGTTCCACATCGCCAACTTAATTCCCGGACTCACAAACTTCCTGAGGTTCGAGGTGCTTTCCAGGGAGGCCGCCGGTCGACGTCTGAAAAACGGCCCAAGTTTCAAGGACGGTTTCTCCCACTGGGTATTTACTCTGTCGATATCCGCCTCGAAGTTCACCGATGACACTAATTTCCAGCTTGATTGTGAGGGTCAGCCTAACCTTCGCCGTGAAGATCTTGGTATCGAGGCTGAGACGGTTCTCATTGGAGGTTTGTCTTGATCCGTCTATTGTTTGTACCTAAACCAAATTTCTTTAATTTAGGCTCAGACACCGTTGGAGCAGTTGCCGTGTTCATCATGTACTTCCTCATAACACATGAGAAGTGGCTTATGCTCCTGCGTGAAGAGCTGGACGAAGCATTTCTCGAAGAAACTATTATCCACCGTCTCAACTCCCTCGACAAGCTTGTAATTCTCAATGCGGTCATTCAGGAGGGTTTGCGTCTAGGCACTCCATTCTCTGGTCTTCCGCGGATAGTACCGGACCAGGGAGTTTTAATCGACGGGAAATATGTTCCAGGTGGCGCAGGGGTGAATGTGCCCATCTGGGCTCACCATGTCGACGAGGAAATATTTACCGACGCGAACACTTTCGACCCGAGCAGGTGGATCGAAGGAGGGGGAGTTTTCGCCCAAGGTTACTCTCCTCGCGTTTGGGGCCGGTGAGCCTCTGGGCTCTCGAATTCTCGTAGGCCAATTGGACTTATTTTTACGCAGGACCCTTCAATTGTGTCGGCCCCAAATTGGCCCATTTGCAACTCAGAGCTCTCACCGCCATGCTACTTCTCAACCTGGAATTCATCCCTACGGCAGATTTCGATGCGGAGAAGTTTTGGAATGGTGTCAGAAATCGTCGTTCAACTACTTTCGTTGAGCCGTTCAAGGTTCGGGTCGTCGCCCGTAAGCCTGTGGTATCGGCGGCGGTTTGGTTGAACTCGGAGAAATATTTCCAAGGCGATGGTGGTAGGCATCATTGCAGTTAACGGTCCTCGAGTGTGATGTACTGGTACAACCACCTGAATACGTGTTTCCAAACCGAGTGTTACGAAAGACTGGTCGCGCTCACCTGTTCGAGGTAGATTCCGCGGAGATACGTAAACTTCGAAGTTGTTGCAATCAACGGCTGTATTGCAGTCTCGATTCGGCTCTATTGCGCCTTCAGAATACCTTTTCCCGTTTCTGGTTGCGGATCTTCACCGGCAGGGTTTCGGTAGTTATTAGTTGCGGAACCTCTATTGACCATTTTGCGCTGGGATGATCGTCGTTCAGAACCCTTCCTTCCTTTTGATGTTGTGAAAGGTCAAACGTAGAACCGACTTCTTGTTCCACTACTCCGCCGCCCCTGATATGGTTCTTGTTGCAATTTACTCTGCTCGTGTGGCTCCACATGTGAGTAAATCGTGACTGCGTATGCTATGCGTGTCGCAGGAATCAATTATTTTAGGAACGAGGGTTGGAATGGTGTGGGATAACAGCAACAGAAGGGGATCCGGGCCGTGTGGAATTCTTCGGCCATCTTCCTGCTGTTGTGATTTATATGTCGTGTGGTTTCCACGTTCCCACAACGCTATAACACCACCAGTGGCCGCTATTCAGCCAGCGACGCACTATCCCTCAATGTCTGTCGTCCTCATCACAGGCTGCTCAGTCGGCGGCATTGGCTTCACAATGTAACTCCTAATCCCATGTTGCATCCAGTATTTAACCGCGTTTACGACAGGTGCACGGAGTTCGCCAGCCGCGGTTGTAAGAACTCTTCTCTTTCACGTCTGCTGGTGCTGAATAACTCACAGGTAAGGTGTACGCAACCGCACGCAACGTGTCCAAGATGAAGCCGTTGGAGACCTTTCCCAATGTTGAACTCATGTCTCTCGATGTTACAAACGACGCCGACGTCCTCAAGGTCGTCGAAAGTATCACCGAAAAGCAAGGGCGCATTGATATCATCGTCAATAATGCTGGCATGGCAAGCTTCGGTTGAGTCTCCAAGCCATTCATTCAGTTTCAACTTTGTTAACTATATGGAATCTAGGCCCTATTCTCGAAGTTCCGATTGAAGATATTAGAGCTGTCTACGACACTAATATTCTCTCCGTGCTGCGCGTTTCGCGCGCTGTTCTTCCGCATATGGCGAGCTGCAATTCGGGACTTATCATCAACATTAGTTCTGTCGTGGGCGAGATGTAAATCGTTTCTGTTCGTGGCCCTTCTACAGCTAAACGACACTGCTAGACCCACGCCCTGGGCCGGTGTTTATGCCTCTTCCAAGGCCGCCGTTCATAGCATCAGCGAGGTACTGCAGATGGAGTGCAGACCTTTCAACATAAAGGTCATGCTCGTCTGTCCTGGAGGCGTCAAAACGAATGTCGCCAAGAACGCTTCCACGCATTTCGAACTGCCACCGGATTCACTGTACAAGAAGTATCTCCCCAACATAATGAGGCGGATGTATGCCAGTCAAGCCCCAACGGCTTTGTCTGCGGAAGAGTTTGCAAAGATTGTTGCCAAAAAAGCATTATCTCCACATCCTCCATTCTACATGACGATGGGATTTAACTCGGGGAAGTTTGCAATCATGAAGTGGCTTCCAAGGATGTGGGTTCTCAATTATATGTGGAAATTGTTGACGGCCCCGGTAAAGCAGTCGTAGTACAGCTCTCGTCGCTATTTTTTAACCCTTTTGAAATGACATTGCGCCTTTTTGTTAATTTGTGAATCCAATGACACGGATCAAGTTGGACGGTTGGAAATTATCCTTCACTGAGCAAGCTACATGTTGCGCCGGAAAATGGCGAAGTGTCAAGGGAAGTCAGCAGAAGTCCGCGAGGATGCGCTTCAGCGGGAAAATCCCTCAAAAATGTCTGAGAATGACTGAACTGAGTTCCCGCCTCGATCGAGGTTCTAAGACAAGATGAGTGCCAATCTCGGTAAAGAACAAGGCGTGTGGAAAGGAAGACCTGCGAGGGATCTCTATCACCTTCCTACTGTACTATTTTAACCCTAGATTCAGTCGGTGTGACCTGTGACCACTTAGATTCAACTTTTGATTCGATTAGCTTTTAGGAGATTTCTCGCCGGAAAATCGTCCCAAACCGCGATCATCATGATGGAGGCCGATGACCTGTGACCGAATCTATGATTGAAATAGTACAGTATCGATGAACGTCTATACTTAACTTGATCCTCCAGTCTTATCCAGATCACCGTTGTGTGAAGAGATTAATTCGAGGCATTTTTATTGACTTGATTCTGGTTCAACTTGCAGTCGGTCGGGCACGCACATCATGAGCACCAATTTTTCCCACATGGCCGCTAAACATAGACGAACTTGGAGCAACCGCATCTTTTCCACAGCCTGTCAGGCCGGTGCTCGGAAACCTGACGCCTATTGAATTTCCAGTCTCGCTATCTCACTGAATTAGATCTGCGTAGACGGAGAACCCACGTCGACATTACGTTTCTCAATGGGGGTAGCACCGGAAGGGGTATACATCTTGGTCACGCGCCCCACGATAACAAGAGGCGAATGGCTCAACTCTCGGCTTGATCTTCTCTCCCTCGAACGTGGTTGGAAGCAGTATTTTTGGGTGCGATACCTACCATTTCAGACGATTTGATGGCTGCCCCGAGTTCTGATTCCCCAACAGAGATGGCGACCTCCGCGAACATACAAATCGTTGTGATTTCGGCGCAATATCAGCACAAGGGCTTTGTTTATCTTCACACCTCGAGATGTTCTCTCCTTTCTTCATTCGCTGTTTCAGTTCATTGATAGATGTTTCTCAAGACGACAACACGGTTCTAATCTATCAGCCATGAAAAGCGAGCAAAATGGCGCTAACGGACTTAGGACGGTACTCCGAACCCTTTCAGGATAATCCGGCCCACGCATTGATGTGATTTGACACCGCTCGGAGGGATGACCTGAACCTAGAAAAGGTGCCGTTTAGAGATACCCCCACCCCCGCTAGGTGTTTCGTTGAGATGTCCTCCGTAATGTCGTTGGTCGCTCGCCACAGCTTATTTCCAGTCGGCAATTTACTCGGACCTTGGTTGATTGGCCTGGTCATGTCGTCCATGTAAGCTCGTTCGATTGCACTATGATCCCGAGCCTCACTTTTTCAAGCGTTTTTGGTATTACATGTCTTCAAGTATGTGTCGTGTTTTAGCGCCTCTCCAATTCGACAATTGAACCGCATTCATCAGGTTTACTTGTATTATACGAAGTTTTCCTCGCGTGACCCGATATTTTTGAAGTCTTTCGTAAGTGCGAATGAGTTTGTGCCTTGGTGTGTACTGACTGTGAATGAAGGTCGCGGTCCTTATGTACAAAAATTGCCCATGTCCATCTCAAATTTCTCAACCAAATGACAGGTGCCTGGACATAGTTCACGTCACTCTACTGACTATGTCTTACTATGGCGCTACGATTGACAATTTTGGGGATTTCCAGCAACTCGTGATCGCTCCCTGGCAAGTCTTGCCAATGCATTCATCAGTTGGTATCTCATGTCACACAGGACTCTTCAAGTTCGTTACCTGATCGACCAGTAGTAAACTATTGTTTTATAACCGTCCTTCCAGTCACAGATCCTCGTTGGAGGTAAAACAGAATTTCCACAACAATCTTGGGTCTAATGTACTTCAGTTTTCTTGAGCACTCTAGTCCAGTGGTTTGTTTGAAATTAATTTGGCACAGATATCCACGCCGGCTAACCAGGCGCGTACATAGGTTCTATGCCTACCGTATTTGGACGCTCGCAAATAAATCCATTTGGATGCCTGGGTTGATTGTAAGTCTTCATTCTCAAAATTTCTCATTCTTACTATCTCTTCTAGATAATTTGCTCCCTTTCGCAGTTGTGTATGTCATGCATTTCCTCTGTACAACTTGCCTTATCTAATTCGTGCAACCAGCCTTTGCTATAGGTCCGTCAAAAGCAATTATATAGCCATTCCCCATATAAGTTGCTGAACTTGTCAAAATGCAGCGTATATGGTTAAAGCGTAGGCCACAACCCTCTACAGTACTCCACCCGGTTGACCGTCTTTCATCAGCCTCAAGTTCCCGGCCTTCAAAGACTCCAACGTAGTTCTTGTGCGTTTCAGCCTCTCTGTCTCGTATTCGTATTGTAAGTAAGCTGAACGATGTCGCAGCCGTACTCAACCAGTGCACTTTCATTTGAGACGGCTTGCAATATCCTCATCTCGGGTTCCATGGTTTATCTCCTCGCTCGGAACCGCGTAGGCTTTACAAAGTGAGTTGCTTGTATTTTTTCTCTGGGGGTGCTCAGCATACATCATCGTTACAGGACAAACCGAGCCGTCAACAGCCTCATTGCCTACATGTTGAACAGCGGTTTGCTCATTATGTGTGGGACTCGCAAGCCCAGTTTCAATTAGAGCTCACCTCCTCTCAGGATATTCGCCATTTCTTGTCTTGCGACGGTAAGCCTCCCAATTTCCGTGACCATAAAAGACTGATTAACACGCTTACTTCAGTTTATCACCTCCACGACGACCATGGTTTATGGGATGTGCGTCTAGCATCACAAGATTCTGCTTCCGAGTCGCGTCCATTGACTTGTGTTTCTGCTTCAGGTTCTTCTTCATTGACGTTCGGCGTGAGTTTTCCCTCTAAGCTATGGATGTGGTTGTCTACTTAACCTCGCCCAACAAAAGTCTATGGATGCAGTTTCATGTCCATGTCAGTTTAGGATTAGTCTTTAAAGCCGGCAATGCACTGACAGATAAGTGATTCAGCCTAAATTCCCGTGACTCCCTCCGGGAACAGCTCTACGCAACAAACACCGACCATGCTATGGTCACGATTCCGACATACGGCGAGGGCAGTTCGCATGGACAGCATAGTGAACCTACCAAGCGTGCGGAGGACTCTGTCATTGTATGGGCGAAGGACAGGTCGGAGGGTACGGCCACGGTGGTTTGAGCTGCGGTTTAAATCTCTGAAGCCTCTACTGGAAATATACCTCGGTTTACCTTTGTTTTATTCGTGTTTCCTGATCGAAACCTCGTTTATATGGGTCGTACTGCACGACACGCAAATATATTTATGATGAAGCTTTTTATCTGCTCCTAGAATCCTTGTAGCTCTGGCGCATTGGGGAGTTGGGAAGTAGATTGAGATTCACGCTTCGAAAATGTAAATTTTCCACCTGTACAGCCCACAAAACCCCGCTAACAAGCGGTGGATAAACGTGCGATATCCACCGCTAACTAGCGGCGGTTTGAGCAGGATGGCTTGGGAGGATTAATTAGCGTTAATTAGCCGTCGCTTAACGCTGAAATAAATAGAGAGTTTGCGCCCAAGCGGCATGAGCAGCATGCCGCTCACGCCGCTTTTTGAGCATTGTGCAAAGCGGCACAGAGAAAAGACATCCTAGGACACCTAAAACCAAGAACTAACATATAATTCATGTATTCCGAGGTTGTGCAGGAGTGGCTTTGATGTGGCTGTGCTGAGGGTCAAACGGCTGCAATTCAACGTCATCATCGGGCTCTCGAGCCTCACAGTCACACCGGAAATTACACACATTCGGTCAAACCGAATCTTAAACCAAAGGCTAAAGTTTCAGTATTAGATTTGGTCAAACCAAAATTCAAACCAAACTAAGTATTATTGGTTTAAATTTTGGCCTCACCAAAAATCAATGTATCAGTTGAGGTTCTGGTTGAGCTGACAGTGAACCAAAACAGAATTTATTGGATTAAGGATTTGTTGTACCAAAACCCAAACCAAAACATCATATTTTGGTATGTAAAACAGTTCAGCTGATACCCCCACCAAAACATAATATATCGGTTGGGTATCAGTTGCGCTAAAACCAAAACCAAAAGATAAGATATCAGTTTTTGAATCAGTCCAACTGAAACATCTAATTTCAGTTTAAATTTCAGCACAGGCCAAATCTTAAACCAAAACCACGGGTTTTGGTTGTACTGAAATTTGGTCTGCAGATGATCTGTAGACCATCCGCTGCTCATCTGCAGACCATCCGCTGCTCATCTACGGCGCATCCACCGCTTGTCCGTAGAAGATCCGCAGACGATCTGTGGATTATCTGGAAAGGGTCGGGGCTTGGGTATTTTGCATACATTAATGACGAGAAGTTCATCGTCGCTGGTTTGAACACGCAATAGTGGTTTATTGAGTTTATAAAGTTAAAAAGTATGAGTAAGAAACATTGAATTGAATACCCTGCCAAACATACATGCACAAGGTGCTGAAATGGTGTCAGGATCTTAGTGAAGCTTTCATTGTTCTTTTGTTTTTTGTTAACGGCACTCGTTTCCTACTCATACTTTTTTAAAACTCAATAAACCCAACAAATATGTTTTCTCCACTATTGCGTGTTCAAACCAGCGGCGAAGAACTTCTCGTCATTAATGTATGCAAAATACCCAAGCCCCAACCCTTTCCAGATAAACCGCAGATCATCTGCGGACCTTCTACGGACAAGCGGCGGATGTGCCGCAGATGAGCAGTGGATGGTCTGCAGATGAGCAGCGGATGATCTGCAGATCATCTGCGGACCAAATTTCAGCACAACCAAAACCTGTGATTTCGGTTCAAGTTTTGGCCTGTGCTGATATTCAAACTGAAATTAGATGTTTCAGTTGGACCAATTTGAAAACTGACGCCTTATATTTTGGTTTTTGTATTGGCACAACTAATACCCAACCGATATGTTATGTTTTGGTGGGGGTATCAGTTGAACCGTTTTACATACCAAAATATGATGTTTTGGTTTGGGTTTTGGTACAACAAATCCTTAATCCAATAGATTCTGTTTTGATTTGCTGTCAGCTCGACCAGAACCTCAACCAATACACTGATTTTTGGTGAGGCCAAAATTTAGACTGATAATACTTAGTTTGGTTTGAATTTTGGTTTGACCGAATCTTATACTGAAACTTTAGCCTTTGGTTTAAGATTCGGTTTGACTGAATGTGTGTAATTCCCGGTGTGAGTCCACAATGTTGGAAGAAATGATGCCATCACACTCGAGTTTCTCATGCTTACTCTACCAACAATTCATGAAATACATAAACTTGGGCATAAAACACCAGTAATGACAAGATCTGCAACCCAGGTAATGGTATTTAACAAAGAAAAAATTCCACTGTGCCACTTTGCACAAGTGCCAAAAGCAGCATGCCACTTGGGCACAACCTCTCTAATAAATCCTTCCGCTAATTGTCACTAACAAAGGGCGGGGCACCCACCCTCCCATCACTGCCCTGTCGCTGACATCAAAGTCCAGCGGCGACATCGTCAAGTGCCCCTCCTGACACTTGCCATTCCCATTAAAATTGTCACCCCTCCTGCCCAACTGGTCCGTTTTGCCCGCAAAAATACCCCTAAAATCGCGAAAATATTTGACTACATTGTGAGGGTATTGTACTATTGCTAGAAATACAAACTTGTAATAAAATACACCAATAATAACAAAAACTATGCAAATTAAAGACTCTACCTATCCTCTGCCTCTGTGCTGCTGTCACCTGAGATATGCACAATGTTAAGGAAGGTGTTGGCCAGTGCGCCATCCTCATCATCATCACTTGGCAGGTCCTCATCCTCTGGTGGCAGCGATGTCCCGGCAGTGGCAAGGTCAGGTACTGGGGAGGGTGTGTGCATCTCCACATCCCTGTCCCTGGCAACAGAGGTGTGGTGCTTGCGGGAGACGCTGGTGCTGGAGACAATGTCAGCCATGCACCTAGGCACTTCCCTGAGCTTCAGAAAGTGCAACATATGAAGCATGTGCACTCCATCTGCACTGAGCGCATTTAATGCGTGATCTCGGGCCTCCCCTTCTCCTGCAAACACCCCTCTTCACGGTTCAGGAAGGTTTCTTTGTCCCTCATGTAAGTGATGAGGTGGCTGATTCCCATGTTGAGACGCTGGATCTCTTTGTCCAATCGGAGCAGCTTGAAGTGCTGGACCATCGCCGCTTGCCCAGCGGGCTGTGCCCAAGGCTCCCCTCATACTGTACTATTTTGACCAAATGTTCACAGGGTGTCACCTGTCACCTAAGATGTTCACTAGAATTGGTGTTCAAAATTGCTCTGACCGTGTCACCCACCTGGGAAATGTTCATTTTGTCAGACAGTTTCCCCAGACCATCTAAGACCAGCTGTCCCAACGGGGCTTGAGAAGGCCATAACAATATCTACAGTAATGGGATTGGGCTGCCATGGCCGACTTTGCGCTCACTTACTGTCAAGTTGTGTCTTTGCCCAATGAACCAAAGAAATATTGAACACAACAATCAACTACAATCATATTACAGCGTGAATGTGCATGGAAACAGAGCAGAGATGTCTTATGATCTTTTGAAGCCGAGTTTTTGCATTGTGAATCTCTGTGAATATCTAGTAACTCCAGGGAATTCCAATTTCCTTGATCTCCTCTATCCTTTGCTCATCAATGGACACTGACAACACATTCAAAAAATTTGACTGAATTGACAAAGGCAGGAAATGGGCAGACACCCCTCTGGCCCTCAAAGAACTTGCTGCACAGTGGGAAATGTAGAGGCATCAGAGGCCAAGGATGAGTCTGATGATGTGCCTGTGGCTCTTGGATGGGGACAGCGCAAGAGAATTGCAGCACGGCGCTATCAAGGCCCAGCTTGGGAGGAACATTAGATTTTTTTTCACACATCTTTTATGTTTTTTTTTTGCCAATTTAGCGGAGCTCAAAATTCATTTTTGCGCTCTCTGGCAGTATGAAAAATTAAGGTGTTCATTACCTGACCGTCACCATTACATGTACCAAATTTGTTCAGTTCACGACCCCCTGTCACCCATCACCTGAACATTTGGCCAAAATAGTACAGTATGTCTTCTCTTCCTTCATGCAGGAGGTTGAAGTCTGCAAGGAAGGCGTACTCGACGACCTCCTCCCACTTGAATGTTGGCTTTGGTGGCACCATGGCTTCTGCTACCTCATTGTACCAGGTAATGACCATCAGCAATGTCTGGGTCTGCTACGGACCGCTACATACTGCTACGTACTGCCTGTAGTGCCTGTAGTGACTGTAGTGAGGGTCCCCTGTCTGTAGTGACATGTAGCAAGGGGGGGTAACTATGTAGTTATGGCCCTTGTTACATAGCAGTCTGTAGCAGTATGCAGCAGACCATTGTGTGACCCAAAAATATATATATATATATATATTCACCTCCACATACCAAGCAGAGGAAGCACAAATGCAAGAAATAAATCTCCAATATTGAATATATACACTACAGACATGACTATAAGAATTAATACTTGTTTCCCACTGTTGTCACACGGCCCCCATCCCCAGCGAACCCCAAATCATTCAGCGTCTCTGGCTTCAAGCCTTTGACAGTGGTGGTATTGAGGTACAGAGGTGCAATGGTCACAGCATCAGGGAGGCGGTCATGCAGGTCAAAGTGAAGGGGGTTGAGGAAGATAAGGGTGACCAAGGAGGGCAAAGGCAGCAGGCAAGGCAGGGGTGAATTATTTGTGGTGACAAAGTGCATCCAGGGGCAGGACAGGTACCTATCTTGTACTGTGGGAAGAGGAGAGTGAGCAAAGGACATTAGGGCATGTGGGAGGAGGGAGGATGTACAAGAGCTCTAGAGTACCTTGCCTTTCTCGGAGTCCTGCAGATGTGCGAAATGGGTCAGTAAATGACAGTGATGGATGGAGGGATACACACTGGTGCGTCCCCTACTCCTGCAGGGCAAACATGCTGATGCTCCTGCAAACATGCACATGCCTATTCACATTGTAGTGTGAGCACGGCCTGTAAGGCATGTTTAGTGAGCAAAGATGATGAGACAAGTGGGAGGGAACACCAAAACACCCATCCCCGATGAAACAAGCCTAGGCTGAGAGCATCAAGACCAAAGATGACACCAAAGAGCCATGTGGAGCATGAGCTCTGGTGCTCCCATCCCTGTCCTGTACAAACCCGTGTTGATGAATAATGAGTCATGAATTGCACCCCTAACTTTTGGCATCAGTCAGCTTTGAAAAAAAGAAAACAGGGGTGTACTCACAGCCCCTGACATTGCCCACAAAGCCCTTGTTGTCTTCTTCTCGCCCATCATCTGGGTGTGGTCCCACCTCCGCTGCAAGCTCAGGCTCTTTCTCAGATATTGACATGGCAACAGTGACAAGTGGATAAGTGGTGGGCTCACAGTCATCAACAATGGGACTGGATTGGTAGGCCAGTGGTTACAATAGGTTGAGGGAGTGGCATGCAGGATAGGAAGGTAATTGGTCAAGGGCATAGGGAGGCAGAGGTGCAGGGGGGGAAGGGCAGGGGGAAGAGAGGGTGCAGGGTGTTGGTGGATACAGGTGTGGGGAGGGAGGGTACCATTGCAGGCACCTGGTGAGATAGTGGTGGTAGAGAACAAAGAGGAGTGAAGTCCAAAATCAAAACAAACCATAGCCAAATACCTGGACACATGTTTGGCACATGAGTAATATCCCATGTCCTCCTTTTCTGTTGTCTTCCTCGCTCAGCTTGATCCCCAAGGGCCCAAATGATCCTGCACACTGTTCTCAGCACCACCTGCTGCACCAGGACTCCTTGCACCAGCACCAGGACCGTCACTTGTGCCATACGTCTTCCACCATGCACTTGCAGCATACATCCCCCCACCACACCAGGACGCCAGCTGACTGTGGCGCCCTCACACTCCAACCCACTCCCAACTCATCGCAGGAGTTTGGCCACTACTGGAGCATCATGCTCCCCGTGCAGCGCACCCCACCATTGTCATACCGCATTGCTCTGTGGAAGGGCATGTGGAATCACCATGGCAACCATTTGACAGTGGACAGCTTCATTGTTTATGCACCTGCCGACCATGTGTTCCCCAAAGAGCTGTGCGACTACCCTGCCAAGACAGTGGGTTATCATGACCACATGGGCATGGAGATCCCATACCTCGCATCACAGCCGGAGTTGCCCAAATAGCTGCTGCAGTTTGGCCAGCTGCTGCGCCAGTTGTACAAGAAGATGTGCTTTTCTTTTCCTCTCCCCCTTTTGTTTGTTCTCTCATGGGCTCACAGTTTGTTGTGTATGAGTACATGCAATGATGATTTGCAGTATCTTCACCCTTGTAATTTAGCTGTGTAAAAAACATGCATAATCACTGCATTGATTTCTTATAGCCCTATACTTATTCCTCAGACACCTCCACAGACATCCGTGAATTTCAACACAACCAGTCATAGTCTTACATCCCATCACTCAATGTGTCTTAGCCACCATGAGATTAAATTTCTGCCACTAAATTGTTGTGCCCAGTCACAGAGCATGGGTTGTGACTCACCCAGATGTGTGTATTTTTGAGCAGATGACTCAAAGCTAGAAATTTTTTCATAGTATAAAATTTCTCATAATACATGGCACCCGGTATGTAGTGCTACATAGAAGCACAGCTCTGCTACAGAGCACTATGTTATGGTATGTGATCTGGCTGTTGCTACAACAACTACAGATTTGCTACAGCAAAAATCACGCATTGCTGATGACAGTCTTCACTGCCTTTGACCGTGCCTGGAGCAACTTTGCAATGTGCTTGCAAAGTTTATTGCCTGGTAGAAATACAGTGAGTATCTGTCTATTGCAGAGGCAGGCCAGAGCTCATCAGTGCCTGACATGTTGCACTTTGCCAGCTCAAACATCTATGCAATGATGAGCCCTTGTAGGTGATCCAGTGTGCACTGGTAGTGGTGCCTCCCGACCATTGTGGCCACCACCCCAGGAGTCTACAAAATGTTATGTAAAGGGTCTCTAAGAGGGTTTTTCTTGGGTAAGGGAAAATAGTCTAAGTGAGGTTGAGGAGGTGTAGCCTCTGGCTTCTATTAGTAATGATCTAATTTAGGAAGCCCTGCCATTTGCACTGGTTGGGTGGGCCCTTCACCTACCCTATCATTTCCAACCGAATGCGGTAATTGCAGCTCTAAATTGCCGCCAACCAGTAGCCTCTGCAGTGCCCTGTAGCACCTGTTTGGAGCCGAAAATTTGCTTACATGGTACTAGTTTTGGTCCAAATGTCTCAAGCCATATTTGCATCATGAATAAATGGTCATATCTAATGTTTGTTATTTATGTAGCCTCTGCAGCGCTCCACAAATAGATCACAGCTGCTCCTCAGGGTGACATTTGCATCTAGGTGCTACACTATTGTTCACAAATGGATTGGCTGTCATTCCAATACAGAACAGATACCCTTACTACATACTGCTACATGATTGGAGCCTCTGCACCTACCTGCAGCTTCATGAATTGGTGCTAGCTCTGCACTCTGTCCTTGGGATTGGAGTTAGCTACCATTTTGATGAATTGGCTATCAGTCTGATAAAAATAGGATATTCCAGCTTGTGCTTTTCAGTGCGTAGCCTCTGCAGCAGCTTTTTCAGTTGACTATGCCTCTTCCCCATGCAAATATATATTCTGTTGTAAGTCAATGACACCCAGGACAGAAATTGTTTATTCTATTACCAATCAACCTCTGCAACCTCTGCAACCTCTACCTCTGCAGACTTTGAAACCTCCTTGATATCTCTGAATCTGAAGCACTTTAAGAATTTGAGAGTGGAGGTTACGCTGGTGAGAAAAACACACCTGACAACTTGTTGAACTTGTCGGCAACTTGTAGAATGTGCAACCTCTGCACCTCTGCAACCTCTGCAACCTCTACCTTGTGACACCTATCTGCAGGCTGTA
Source organism: Mycena venus (assembly GCA_014462655.1). NCBI lineage: Eukaryota > Fungi > Basidiomycota > Agaricomycetes > Agaricales > Mycenaceae > Glaucomycena > Glaucomycena venus. Next base: position 3,162,790 of record JACAZI010000007.1, on the reverse strand, counting down.
ATTGGCACTGCCATTTCCTGTTCAAAGATATAGTGGCTATCATTCTGACCCAGAACAGGCACTCCTGGTACACATTGATACCTAGTTGGAGCCTCTGCAACCCTCTGCCTCACCTCCTTGCAACCACATCAATTAATTGGTGATTTGGTACTTTTTTTCCATTCAATAATATTAGATATTCTTTGATCCAGCATAGGTACTTGCAGCCCATCCTAATACTTGGCTGTAGCCTCCATAAGTCTTGATGGCACTTACCTGCAGCTGTCTCTCAATTGGCACTGCCAATTTCTGTTCAAAAATATAGGGACTATGTTCTGGTCCAGAACAGGCATTTGTGATATGTACTGTGACTCAGTTGGAGCCTCCACAACTCTCTGCTACACCTTGCATCGCTGCAGCCACATCAATTGATTTGCACTGCTCTTTGTCTGTTGAACAATGCACTGACTATTCCTCTGAATGAGCAGGTATTCCTAGTGTGTATTGTTACAGTTGGAATTTTGGTGATCCATTACTGTTGAAACCTCTGCTGAGTGGTTGCAGTTATAAAGGTTTGGCAGAGGCTCCACCAAGACCTCTGCAACAAGCACTTTTCCCAGATTTTCCATTTGGCAATCCTTGGTTTTTACTGTGTAAGCTTGAGAAATATTGAATCAACATTGTTAAATAATGTGAGCAGTGTAAATACCAAACATCACCTCCCAGCACAGCAGAACACTGATTTTTGCTGTTTCCCCTGCTGGGAGCTTCCTACTGACTCAAACACAATACAGGGACATTTAAATACATGTCTGCACACTTCTAGAAGCAAACATAACAGTTTTGGGTGCCTAGAACTTTTAAGAATGTCAAGAATTTGGTATTTGAACTATGTGCCTGTGTTTCAGTTACAAAACTTAGTTCAACTTGGCCGCTTTTTGTGCACTTTTCTCAAAGTCTTGGAAATCCTTTGGGTTTTGTTATATTTCATATGGAGCATATGCAAGGAGGTTTTCTATGATTTCTGGAGATTTTTAGGGTAAGTATTGAACATACTAGACAATACTTTTGTGTGGCTTACCATTATTCAGCTTGTGATTGGCTGATTAATTGATAATCAAAACCCCGGGCTGCAATCAAATCACCTTCTGCACCAGAGATTTGGGGCACTCAGCTGATTCTTTTCAGAATTTGCAAGCTGTTGAACATCAGAACCAAGTAATTCTCAAAGTGCTGCAGACCGAGGAATTTTGTGCAGCTTGCAAAGGTTACAAATTCTCCGAGTTGCCAACAAGTTCAATAAGTTGTAGCGTGTATTTTGCTCACAAGCATTACTTCTACTCTCAAATCAAAGTGCTGCAGATTCAGAGGTACCTAGGAATTTTGTGCAGCTTGCAGAGGTGGAGGTTGTAGAGGTACAGAGGTTATGAATTCTGCGGGTTGCCGACAAGTTCAAGGAGTTGTAACTTGTATTTTGCTCACAAGTATTGCCTCTACTCTCAAATTGAAGTGCTGCCCGGTCCTGTGCAGCATGCACAACCACCTCCTCAAGTCCAGTATCCTCAGCCACCTGCTTGTGTCACTCAGCCACCTCCCCCTCAACCCTATTACCAACTGCCACCTCCCGGTCTGCCCCAATATCCTCCACCTGACCCTCTGCCTCTAGTTCAGCTCCAGGCACCTCGTGGTCATGGTGGCTATTGTGCTGGCAGTTGTAGGGCCAGAGGAATTGGGAAATCGCTGCCAGGTGGTTGGCGCTTGCAAATCCACTGTTGCAGACTTGAGGAAACAAGCCTTTTGGACCACAAGATTATGTCAATACCAAAGTCGCCCAGCAGAAACTCGATGCAGCAGCCAATCAAACGGCTGAACTAGCCATCTTTCACACAATGAGCACAATGCCTTTTCACTCACAACTTTGATGTACTAATATGTTATTTTAGAAGGGCAAACCTGCTCTACAACTGCATCACCAAGTCACCTCCTCACTGCAAATGCAATTCTCTGCATACCCCTCTCATGAATGACTTGCAAATCAACCAAACTTTGTGGTTTGATTTATATGAGGACAGGGACTGGAAAACTCTTCAGGCATTCACCCCATTTGCAGTTGACAAACACAATCCTACCATCATTTGACTTTGCCCTAGTCTCCATGATGAGCTCGATATTGGGGATTGTCCTCAAATCAATAGGATCATCTCTCAGCTGCCCTGGAAACGGACCGGAACAGCTCTTGTCTCACCACCCAAGAAAGTTGCATGTACAGACAAAATCTTGACCCTGGCACAGGCGTGCAAGTCATTGAAATTCGTGATGATTCTCCACCATCTACACCAGCTGTGTCCACTTCTGCCCTACCACCTGCATCAACCTCTACTGTGAAACTTGAATCAACTGGGAGGACATACCCCTGGTTGTTCTATGTTGTTGAGCATTGAGATGCATGGGATTGTTATAATGAGTTGAAGGATGCACGTGAAGTGAAGGAGATCTCAGCTGTATTCTCAACATTGTTCCCTGGTGCTAGCTATACAAACACCACCATCAAGAAATACTGACCCAAATTTTTGAACACCCCCAAGGATCTTGTGGACTATTTTATTGCACAGGGAAAGACATCTGGTGGGACTTTCCGGGCTTTCTGGGACACACTAAAGGCCCACAATTGAAGCAATCCCCTTCCTTTAATGGCTCCAAATCTCCATCCCATTGTTAAAACCAAAGTCCTGGAAAACTTGTCCATTCTGGAGGACTCTGCACTCACTCTTCAACTACAAATCACACCCACTGAGAATCAACTAGTGGTCCAATCTCAGGCGCCATCTCATCCTGTTCCCTAAAAGTCAGACTTTGGATTCTGCTTCTTCTGCGATACTCCACTCACTGTCTTGCCATCTGCAAAATTTTTGGAGATTTGGGCCAAGGTCATGCCGTTATTGAACCTTTTGCCCACTCCAGCAAATCCTGAGCATCGTGTCTCATCCATTGCCCACTTTGTTACTAGCCTTTGCAGGCAGCACAAGATTGACTCTGAACTCCTCCCTATGGCTCATGCAAAACACTTCCCTGAATACATCAATTATGCGAAATTACTTGAGCAAGTGGACAAGGCAGAGGTCATATCAACCTTGCAGGAGATTCTGGATGACCCATCACTGGCCTATTAAAGCTAAAGGTTCCACTGGGACTTCAAAGTTGGAAAAGGCAACAGGATAGTACGTGTTCCTTATATTATTCTAGACCAAGTTGCTTATATTCTTCTTAGTTTTGGCGCACTAGGCTACACTGTCATCTTGGACAGAATTCAGGCAGGATTTCCTGCATCTATGATTACCGTGAACTATAGCCTGCTCACCTAGGAGGAATTAATTGAGCAGGTTCTCATTCCTGAAGCACTTGCATGTCTCATAGCACATGAACTCCAAGTTGAGCCTGAGGCCCAGTGAAAAGTTGGTGGGATTGAATGAAATGGAATGAGACATGGCGGTGGGTCCCATGATGTTCCAAGATCTTTTGGGAAGTGTGTGTGCCCATCACCACCATCCAATCGATCTCACTTTATCACTTTCATATCTTGTTCTTCATATCTCCAGCATCATTTGTGCAAAATTTGCATACACCTTTCTGTTTCCCTCCACCATGGATTTGTGGGCTGGGGAATAACACCCCACACGGCAGTGCGACTCCCCACATGTTGCATAGTCACCCTGCACAGTCATAGCATTTCAACCCAGTGAATGCCAATGCCCATGAGCAGGTAATGGACAAAGGGGCAGAGCACCACCCTCCCCCCTCACCTGTATTCACCATGGTGCCACTGCCTGATATCAGTGAAGCGTGCACTGACACTGCAGGATATCCTGCATTCCCAGGAGTCAACACCAGCTACAACGAGGCCTTGGATGAGGAAGGCGCTGCCGAGCAAGTGAGGGATTGGTGCAATTGCAAGGGCAAGCACATCCAGCACCATATTATTGAGAACAAATGTGAGCCATGAGTGCTGGAGCCCATCAACCCCACTGCTGTCAGACCTTGGGCCATGCTTGAGGTCATGACCATGCCACAGGTTATTAACCTGCTGCGGTGGTCAGATGCTGAGTGCCCATGCTCATGGGCCATGGTGCAGTTCCTTCAGCAGCACTGGGGCCTCTGTCCATGCACTGTCCACACCAGAAGTATCGCAATGCTGCTCTCTCAGCAGCAGCAGAGCCTTGAGCAGTACTGGCTGGCAACTACCATTGCCATGCCTCCCACAAAGAGGGAGCGCAAGTGCCTCTGTCGTGCAGCCAAAGAGGCAGAGAAATGGCTTGTAGCAATGCTGCCTCCCAGCACATCTACCTCAGCCAGCCCTGATCCTGTGGAGGACAATGCGGAAATGCCCACACCCACATTTATCCCATCGTACCTCAGATGTTCACTGCTGGGTGACTACACAGGTGTGGTCGATCCGTGTGTCACAATTGATGACATGGTCGACCATTATGCCCAGATGCCGACAGAGCTATGGCCCCAGGGCATGCACACTGATTTGGGCGAATATCCTGTATTGCACATGAGCTGCCTGTCTGTTGGTGATGTACAGGTTGTGCTCACTATGCACATGCTTGGGCCCCGTGAGGATGGGTCCACAGAGGGTTGCACAGTATACACCAAATGGGCAGACACTATACTGCAGAGGTTCAGCTGCCAGGGCATGTTCTCACAGCTTGCAACAGATGGCAGATACCCATTGCAGGCCCACCCAATTGAGCATTGGAATTTCCTCATGGGCGTACTCAAAATGTCCTATTCGGCATGCTGGTGGATAACTCATGGCATTGCTATAGGTTCGACAGACACTGCCCAGATGGAATCATTTGGACTATCTTATCACAATGCAGCAGAAGGGTGTCCGGATCCTGTGAACACCATATTTTCCGATTACCCCAATGATCCATCCTGCGCACAAACCCTGTCTACCTTCGAGATAATCCCCTGGGCACGTATGCTCCTTCCACCACTTAGAGATGGACTCAATTCCAATTATCCATGCAATCCATCTGGTACAACCAATCACCTATTATCTCCACCACCTGAGGCGAAAATGAATATTTGTACCATTCCACACAAGGAGCGTGTAGATTGGAGTGATGACCCTGATGCTGAGGGCTTAGGGCCTGTCCTGACAATTATGTCTTCAGGCTGAACAGATACCTCAAAGACATCGGACATGCAGGCTTGTCCTGGCAGGAGGTGTGTAATGGGTTACATCTTCCTTCAGTTATTATTACTTACTTCTTGAGGTGCATGCCCATAGAGTGTGTGCCACCTCCTATATTTACCTCACTATTATGTACTGCTGCCAGTAGTTAAAATGTGGGAGTGTCAGCATGGGAAGATCTTCAGCTTTTCTCCACCTACGTTAACACTCCTGGTATCTATCTGAAATAGAACTTGGGATAGCTTAACTCAGATGACTTTATAAGCTATTAATTCACCCTCCTTACACAACACCACCTACCTCACCACTTCCCTCCCACATGCCATAGGGTCAGCTGCAGCTAGACCCTGATGTGAAGCAGCAGCAAAATCTTGCAGAGTCTTGAAAGTGCTATGAAGAAAAGTACAAGCCATATACATTCAATTTGCTGCCAGAATTTCACAGCCACAGTCATCCTTAGGAATGTCAAAAGCCAGTGTGAGGCTGCCAAGCTGCAAATGCAGCAGTATGAATATGCTTCCATTTCACACAACAAGTCTTGTTCTGAGGGATCTACAAGCAAACCAGCAGAGGTCACAGCCTCTGATGATTTGACCAGACTCATGTACCTAGGTCAGTCTGAGTGGTACCACAATAGGTGCATCACATATTTCTTCTCACTAGCTATATTCAACTCTTCCTCTCTTCTCCAGGAAATGTGCACAGGAGCGCAAGGAACAGCACACAGCCAATGCTGTGATAAAGAAGGCACAGTGTGCATGTCTATTATAAGTGGTGTTCTGACTCATATTGTGTTGGTGCAGAGCACAGGAGAAAGTTGACCTGTGTCAAACATGCGTGACAATAAAAGCCATCCAGATGCAGAACTTCAAGACAAATATGTTGGGTGCTTATATGGGTTAGTGGACACTGAGAAACCACCTTTGTAAATTCTCAATATGATGTCTACTAATACTGGCTATGATAGGGGTTCATGGCTGATTCAGAATGTTACAGTCCATGGAGACAGTAAGGATTAACTCATGAGCCTTGTCCCGTCACAGTCTACACACAGAATACAGTTTCCAAAGTCTTGCTCAGACCAAATTCCTACAGATAACTTCCTATGTTTTTAATTCACAGATTATAAATAGCCTGCATACCATTTGCAAATCAGACATTCACAAATAGTAGTCAATGTTTGTCAAAGACAATAGCTGATATATTGATCTGCTTTCACTGCTACCAATTCAACCAGGAATATATCTGTACCATAGGCATAGCCAGCCAAAGAAAATGATTTCAAGCTGGATCTTCTGACATCAATGATTCCTTCAATGTATTCAATTCAATCATGAAATGACCTTTCAATCCTTCCCAGTCCCTATATCTTTTCTCCTGACCTTGAATCACTACCTCCCCACTCCCAGGTTTGAATTCACTGCTTATTTTGTGACCCAATGCTTCCAACATATGTGCAAGTTGCTCCAAAAAGTGATGGTTTTCGGGAGACTCTAGAACCACATTTTGAATAGTTTCTGCAGCTTTAACAAGTGTTGTGCCAAGCTCAGCAGCAGATATCTCCCTACTAGGGCCAGCTATTATCTTTTTGTACCATGGGCCCATATGGAGGGATGTAGAAATAGTACACCTTGTCAACCGAATCAAATCAGGGGAGGGGGTGAGCAGGAATTGTGTTTTTTTCCAAACATTGGAGAGTACTATGATTGCCAAGGCCCAACTCTTTTGGTTTCTGTCCAGGAACTTGTGCTGATTGGAATCTTGGACCCAAATGTTGCAAATGACAGACATGAATCCTTTTTGTCTAATAGGGTTCCAAAGCTCTGGCCCCCATGTTTTCCGATGATAGGGGGCCAACAGTGATCCAGGTAGGGAGATCCTGACAGAGCTGAGATCTCCAAGCTGGTGTGTTGGAAATATGGGCACCAATTTCAATGTTAACGCTCAGCAAACTCATCTGGGTAATTGAGGGCAACATGCCCAAGCTGTGACCAGATTGAATAGTCCTGCATAATGAGCTGTAGTTCTTGATCCAACAACCAATCCTTCTGTCACCATAGAACCAGGGCTGCTACAAGTGTTATGTACCCAGATGCAGATAATGCTTTCAGGATGATCTCTAACAATGTTGATGGAGGTCTTTGAGAAAGAGTATTTTTACAAGCTAATGGCTGCAACAGACTTTCAACTGCTAGGGTGATGTGGTCATCCCATGTATCTGGAGTAGTATTACTGCATGATTGTTGAATATGGTCCAGTGCCAGATAGATCCACTCAATATCCTGAGCCTTTAGTTCCATTGAATTATAAGAGTAATTCCATGTATCAGTTTTAAATCGGGCCAGTGTTGCTGCTGTTGCCAGAACATCAAGCCATCCATCCACCTGAGGGAAAGTTGCACAGAAGTGAGACATCTCATACAAAAGTTTATTCATGGGCCTGTCAAAGTCATTGTGATGATTGGTACCAACTGCTTTGTTTGCTAATTCAGCTGTGGTGTTGATAATCCTTGTCACAAGAGGAGTTCCAATTGATGTAACCTGTAGCTCTTGGAACAGCTGAATCATGAGGATGGTTTTCAAGTCCCTGGTTAATTCATAGCTCAGTACAGATAACAACAGGGACTGGTTACGTACTTTTTATTCACCACAACAACAACACGGGGATCTGTGAAACCTAAAATGGAATTGAGACAGCAGAGATAATTTGTAAAAGATGATTCGTTCAAGTTTGGGCTGGTTTCAGCAAATTGGTCAAGAAAATGTTCCAAGGGACTTGAATGTGTTGGGTACTTGATATGAAGGGATGGAATGACATGTAATGCCCATTGTATAACATCTGGTTTTGTCCAATCAAGCACCCACTGTGGGGACTCTGTCACAAATTGTATCACACTGAGGAGCTGGGTCATTTCATTTTGGTCATCTGTGTCAGCAAGTATTGATGAGCAAGGCAGGAGGTGGCCATAAGGTGGTTTGTATTCTTTCACATGTCCTGATGCTCGAGAAATGAGTTGTAGTGAACAGTACAGTTTGCCACAGTTGATTGCACAATGTATTTGGCCTTTGCGGACTTTGTCTAAAATTGTGACCCATTTATATCTGGTGCCATCCTGGTAAAATTTAAAATTATTGGCATCCCAGTCCAATTCACGGTGAGTGTCAAAACAGTGCATAAATCGCTCCTGCACATGAGCCATGGTTGATAACAAGTCATAGTCATGGTCAATGGGCCATTGGAGTCCATTTCCAATTTCAACTGCATGGTCAATTATTGTGGGATTGGTGGAGGTCTCCAAAACCCACAAAACTGCAGGTGCTTCCCAAGAAGGTCCTAAATAATAATCATCAGAGTGAAAGGAGGTAAATATTCCCTTCTTGATCTTGCTGCCAACGTATGATGTAAATTGGGGGAGGATATTGCTCTTGGGTTTTGCAGTTATGAGCTTGATGACTCTCCAAGTCACAATGAACATAGTCTTCAAGATGTGGATACTTGCTGAAAAGGCCTTGATGAGAAAAGGTACAAGAGAGGTTTGAAAGGGGGAATTCCGGGATATGATGGCTGAACCTAGTAGAACCAGGTATGAACCAAATCCAATTGATGTAAACACTAACACAATGATTGCAATGGAGAGATGTATGGTCCACAGATAAACAGAAATTGCAATTGCAAATGGAAGCAGTGCAAGTTGCAAGAGCAAGGGAAACATTTGCAGGACTGCTTCAAATTTCCATTTGCGTAGGCCATCCAGCTTCTGTTGGCGTTCAGCACCATGAGCAGCAGTGGTGCCTCTGCTGCCCGCAGCCTGATAGTGTATGATCCATTGCTTGCCAAGGACAGCAAGCAGGGCTGCAAGGAGTGTGGTGAACAAACTGACATAAAGCATACACTGTGCAACAAGAACTTTGGTGTCTACAGAGTCTGGCACCATCACTTGTGGCTGGATCTGGATGATGAAGGCTGAGCTAACAGCTGAGAAAAGACCAGCCTAGGAGAAAAATACAGTTCAGATCTGAGTTCTTAGTATAAGCCACTTACAAAAATGAGGGCTGTGTCAAGGTCTGTCCCATACTTTGCCAGAAAGTCTTTGTCATATTCATCGGCCAGCTTCATATATGCATTCCAGAAAGCGGTCTCATTGTCAGTGACAGGTTCTTGCAATTTAAGTGTTTTCACAGCACTGTGGATTCTAGTGCATGGTTAAATCACTTCAGTGATGGAAAGGGCTTAAGATACTTCTCTGACTGCTCAACCTGCTTCTTGCTCTGCTCATCCTGCTTGTTAATGAGGTCTTGAAAACAGCCTTGAAGTACAGCAATCAGCCTAAAGTACCTCTTCAGTTTCAATGACGACATTTATCCAACACAAAACACACTTATCACTATCCGAAACAGATTTGGAGTCCGTTTGCAGTGCATTGGCCGATACATTTGCTTCAGGCTGGGGTGGAGAAGGGACGGCAGTAGACATGGCAGAGAGAAGGGAAGTACTGTCAGGGACGTCTCACGTCTCTTAAAACGGTTCTGTGTCCGGGATCATCGGCGGGACCTAAGTAATGCTTGGCATTGTGTTAATTTGGCCAACATAGTCTAGAAGTAATCATTTCTAGCGCGGAGGATGACTCTCATTCAGGTGGTATGCGAAACATCCCGTGGAAATTTATTTGTGTGCTTTCCTGAGCCTGTTGCTGCATCAGCAGATATTTCTGCGGGTGTTTGCCCGTGCTCAGGAGCCGACGAACTGGAACTCCGCCAAACTTCCGGAAACATCTGGATGCCGGGTCCGGAGTCAAATGGACGTCAATCATAATAATAGTATGCCGCAAACAACGCACGGCGAAAAGAATGGAGTGCGCGTAAACTGCAGTATGCAGTCGGAAAGCAGTCAAATTTCGTGCAAAAGTTGATTCAGAATCCGAATTTGTAGGAGTGAAATTTGAGGATGTCACTTTTTTACAATTTCCTCCCCTTCCCTTCCGTTCTCAGGACTGTCATCTACAAGCACACATCGTGCGGCCATCCAGAATCGCGACAGCGCTCAACAACACGGTCTCCCGCCGGCGCCGCCTTGCACGCATTCGCCCTTACGCCCTCCAGCTCGAGCTCGAGGTTCCGGACCTTCGCGTATGCCGCGCGCAGCTCGCTACTCAGGCCTGCGTTTTCCTCGACAAGGGTGCTGTCCTGCTGCACGGGAGCAGGTGCGACAGCGGGTGTGGGGGGGAGGAGTGATTGGTAGGAGGAGGTGCGCTTGGCGGGAGAGGGGGTGGAGAAGGACTGTGAGTGCGCCGAAAAAGGAAATTAGTCATAACGGGGAAAGAACGGGATAGGAAACACCCACGTCGACGCGACTCTGTTGTGCGGACACAAGCTCCGATGCGGGGGCGATGGACGTCCGTGTCGGCTCGACCTTCACCTCCGCCCTAGCCTGCGCCTGGACCTGCTGCTGACGCTGTTGGGTGAGGGTCGCGGTGGAGGCAGGGCGTTCCTCGACGCAAAGCTCACGCTGTCCTCGAGGCTGACGAGCCGGAGGGGCGCGGTCTTGCCCGCGAAGAGCTCGGCGGCTGAGAGGCTCGACTCGGCGGAGGGCGCGGGTAGGAAGATGTCGCATTGGAAGGAGTCGGCCTATATGAGAGCGAGTTAGTCGGGTGAAGATTCGATGTAGAGTAAGAAGGGGAAGAGAGAAGAGATAGCATCTATCGTGTGCGATTCATTGAGCGCGTGTACTAGGTGGGCCCACCCACCATCCTGCGACGCTTCAGAGTAGCGACTTGGCCTCCGCTGGAGCACAAGCGTGTCCCCAAAAATCAGTACAGAAACCGCACATAGACTCTTCCCACTGCAAAGCTGCGACCGCAGTGCGGATTCCGTGGCTCTCGGTAGAAACGCCTCTGTATACCAGCGTCAACACTTTCGGGTGCGTGGCCCGACAGGCCTCCCGTGATGGTGGGGTTCCCAACGCTCGTGACAGAGCGCACGCTGCACCAGGAGACCCCACCGAATCGGAAAGATCGATGTCACGCGGAAATGGATGTGTCCCAGTCCTCCGAGCAACTGGGCGACACCGTGTTCCAACCCAGGATCGACATCAACTTGGCGCATATGCGGGGCCTGTGCTGCTGTGGGCTTTTGCAAGCGAGCGACGAGTGTCCCAGACGATAAACATATCGCAAAATACACAAACGCGTCTGTTCGACAGCACTATCCTCCCTCTCTCAAGACGCGCATGGGCGATGCCATACCGCAGCATCAAAGCTAATCTGGACGCTCGACTTATTGAGCGCGTCCACTAAGGTCAGTGACCGCTCGCTGCACCAGCGCCCCAAGTCCAATCCATGCACAGGGAAGTGTGCCCTGCACGCGCTATCCTCGGCACCCACGAGCCTCGAACCCGTACCGCCATGAGGCGCAGCAGCCGCAAACGTGCGGGCAATGCAATCCCGTAGTCGTCCACTTGCCGCAGCAGAGCGACCGGCAGGCGTATCGCCGCCCCAGGAAAAAAAGAGGGGGGAAATGCCGCGCAGAAAAGGCGCCTAGACTCTTCCCCACCCCAGCCCTGCCTCGGGGAATCGACTCTAAAGCCCTAAGAGTGGGAAGACCTCCGTGCACCCGTGAGGCTCGATAGGTCGTGCGCTGAGCCGGGGAGCTGTCAAAAGTGCGCGCAACGTCATATACTCCCGGGCGCTGGCGCCAAGAGACTCGGAGCGACTCCGAGTACGCTCCACGCGCTGAAAACACAGCGCGACGCCCGGTCACACGAGCATATCGATCGGCAAAAGACATCACGAAAAAGACACGAAGACAGGAAACATAACGGAAACAGAAAGCTATAACGCACCTTATGACGAACGATGAACACGATGGGCTCGATGCTGAATCTTGCGACCTTGTAGGCGCGCGTGATCTCACAGTCGGAGACGCTGAGGGCGCGGCGGGGGGAGAAGCACATGCCGCGCTGGGGATCGGAGGACTTGTGCTCGGAGAGGGCGTAGAGCGAGTCCGACTCGTACTCGTACCGGATGTTGTCGTCTCTGCATCCCACAAAAAGACAATCATTAAGAAAATTAAAGTAATGCAGGGCAAAGGAACGCACCCCTTGCCAGCAAGAAACAGGATGTAATTGTTAGACCAGAAAGGCGTCATGACGCCCGCCGACTGGTCGGGCACGATGGTCTTGATGCTGCCGAGGGCACCCGTCACAGTCTCCCGCACCGCGACCTGCCCGTTGGCCAGCTTGCTAGACCCGGTCGTAGCGATACGATCGTACTCGCCGTCCACACAACGCGCAAAATCCGCTGTGCCTGTCCGCAATGTGAATCACTTGTGGATCCTGGGGGTTTGGCTAACAATAATTCATCCGTTAAGGCAGCGACGCTGACGTCCCAGCGCCGTTGGTCGCTTTGACTTGAGCTGCTAAGTATATCTGTGGGGTCACAACTTGTGACCCCACTTGAAGGCCGCACATTGACACAATGCCTAGTCTGGGTCAAGTCTGGCCCGGGGTAAAAGCAAGGGCTTATTCACGCTTCCGCGACGGAGATGGTAGAGATGCAGTATGGAAGCCAAGAGTGTATGTTCAGACGGCAGACAGCAGAAGGCACAGAATTGGTCACTTTGGGCGAGGGCTTTTGATGAGTCAGATTAGGTCAGATCTAGATTCCCGGTGCTTGCGCTTTTCGTTTTGCAATGGGTTGGCGGGGAGTCTCTTCCCGTAGTTCCAAGATCTATGCCTGCCATACATGGCGCCTTCTGGAATTATCCCTGGAATTAACCCTTTAGGTTCTCAAAACTTTTACGGGTTTCGAGCTAATTACATGTGATTGCACGACCGCCGCGAGTGTCTGTTCTCCAACTGCTCAACTTTGCTCGCCACTTTTCACTTGAACATTGCTTATTCTGGCTATCTCAATCCAGGTCAAGATGAAGCCGTGGTGCATTCGGAGTCAGCGCATTCTATATTCAGCTGCACAGCTCTACAGCATGTCACATTCCACTACCTGCTGTGGCGAGTACCGCGCCAGCGACTCTCTCTGTAGCCATCATCGCTCATCTCACGGGTCTCCCTGTACTTTGCTGAATGACGTCAAATCCGACCAATGCACTGATTCCTTGGGTTCGTCCATCCACCCCCACGGTCGCGAGGCCACAGGAGGTTTCAAGCCCCACAAGAGGAATATGGGTGCCCATTCTTCACGCGTTATTGTCGCCCTCCCCTGGTCGCACCTTGGGCCGCCTTTACACGTCTCTGGGTAAGGTTCTCGAGAAGCAGGCTAATCGTGTTGCGTACAACCTCGGCCTGGGTCCTCATGTCGTTGCACAAAATATTAAATCATATTTCGGACACGGTGAAGAAAGAGTTCGGCGGCTGGGCCTTCTGCACACTGCAGCCGCGCCAAAACTGCAGAAGTCCTGCATCAAGCTTCTGAAATATGCGGTTCCGTGCGTGTTTTGGATTCCATCGAGGCCGAATTTTAACATTAACCACGTGTTTAGGGCTGAATCGGCCGATACCCAGTCTCAGGTTTTCAAGGACATTGTGGATCTTGTTACTCTCTTTCCTGGGCTCCGGGTTCTTTTTTGTCGGCGCTCTAGACAATGCTACATCTATAGACACAATCTCCGCTGTCTGGGACCGTCCTACTGGGGCGCCGGACAGGGAATGGACCTTTTGGCAAATCTTGGCTGCAACTTGCTTGACGGACACTCCAGTGTCGGCCCTATTAGAAAGCAGTCCAGTCTCGGACTTGACCGACTGTTCGAAAAGTAGCCTCACCCTAATTGAACAGCTATTAATCGAACATGATTGCACGTGGGTAGTCTTATACATCGATGGCTCGTAATAATTCTCATTTGATACAAGCGGAGCTTCCAAATATTCGAGTGCACTCTGCACTCGATATCTGGCCGGAATTCTCGATCTCCCTGGGTTCTGGTCGGATATAGGATTTGTTCACACGCACGTTGCAAACAAGCTGTGTTGCAAAATGGTCCGAGTCCTCAAGGACATGGGGGTTGACATCCTCACGTTGGGTCTCCCCGGCGAATCGGATGCTCAGTTCGATTACGATGGTGCCGACTTCTTGGCCACCCGCATTGTCAATGGTGTTTCGGGGTGGTTGAGCAGACTAGAACAAGAGCAGTGGATTGCACAACCTTGGTATGAAAGTTTTTCCAAATTCCTTCACCTCTTGCAGAAGTGAGTGTCTTTCGGTTGACCCCTGCACCACAACTGAATTTTCTAGGCCACGAGCTGCAGAACTCCTACCAGGGTCCTTCGCCCTTGCGACTCACGCATTCGAGAATTTCTTGCCAACTTTGTATCGCAATGCACAATTGAATATCATCGTGGGGTATGGTATACAAACGTGATGTAAACGCCGCTAATTATTGGCTCTATAGTGAATACGAAGTTGGGAATCACTGTGACACTATCGACGGTGCTCATTTGACAGAGACCTCCGCATCCTCCTTCTCCTCGTCGCTGAAGAGTGTCTCCTGCAACACGTCCGAACATAGTGATGCGCACAGTATTATCAGTGGTTCTACTACAGACGATGATTGCAATACACAGAGGCAGTCCCCCATAACGACAAGGCATGAGCGACCCGGGTTTGAGCACTTCAAATTTTTGCTCATGCCAGTGACAGTGACGACAACCAAAATACGGTTCACGATGAACATTTGGAGAATTTTTCTTCGGGCGATGGGCAAAGCATCATTTCGGGTCGAAACAATGACGGGGCTGCTCAGAACCACATTTCCGAGACGATAAGGTATGTACGACTGGCGTAAACACTTTAGATTTTTGCCTCAAAACAGCGATGCAGCGAGGACCACGACATGATTCACGCTGATCATTTGGAGGAGTTCCGTTTGCGCAGTGGCAGTATGACCTCCGAACAAGGTGATGCACAAACCATCAGGCCCGGCGAAAGCAATAACGGCGACGCCCAGAACCAAAACCCGAACTACAGTGTAATGTATGTGACTAGGTGTAAATACCACGCATTTCTCTGACTTAAACCGGTCGTGCAGGGAAGACAAAACTTTGGGAAATCAAGACAAGGTTTACAATGATCAGTTGGAAAATCACACCTCCCCAAGCTCCGGACAAGATGATGGGCACATCGGTTCTAAGTCTGGTCAACACGATCACGCCCAGAACCAAAGCTCAGCTACAAGGTCTGTAAATTGGTCTGAACACTTCGCATTTCTTGGCTCAACCAAAACTGGTGACACAGTGAAAATGAAATCCTCGAGGACCCAGATACGATTCAGGATGATTGCTTAACCTCCCAAAGCAGTGATTGCACTACAGCTGATGTGCTAAGCCCTGATTCTGGTCAAAACGATGATGGGGATGCTCAGAGCCAAAGCCCGGCTATAAGGTATGTGACCTTGGTGTATCCGGATTGTTGGCTCAAACCAGGAACACAGTGACGGTAACCAAGACACGATTCACGATGACGATTCGGCAGATCGCAACTCCCGGAGCAGTGGTTGCACCACGGGTGATTTGCAAAGCATCGATTCGGTCCCAGGATTTGGCAGTGGGGCACGGAGTGGCACTCCAAACCTGGCTATCGACTCTCGAGCACCAAACATACTGTCTTCCTCAGTAGCAGCGAATGCCCCCGCATTTGCAGTTGTCATTGGTATCGACAAGGTATGTACCTGCTTTGACTGTTCAAGAAACTTTCGGACTCATTAAATTCTAGTACAACTCGAAAGAATTTAGCCAGCTCAAGGGTTGTGTTAACGATGCGAAGGAAGTTAAAACGTTTCTAACCAAATCCCATCGATTGGGCGGCCTCGGAGTTCCACTATCACACATCAAATATCTGGAGAATAAATCGGCCACCCGAAGCGCAATCTTATCCACATTCCGCAAGCATCTCATCGACAACCCAGACATCACCGACCACGGGAACTCAGCCATGATATTATATTTTGCAGGGCACGGAAGCCGCGTCCACTCTCCAGAAAACTTTCTCTATGCCGATGCCAGAGTAGAGGTAATCTGTCCTGTGGACGAAAGGACACGGGGAAATGACGGGCAAGAGGTCACTCCGATCCCTGACTACACTCTGGCGAAACTGTTAAAAGAGCTTGCTGCTAAGAAGGGAAATAATATCGTGCGTACTACCGTGTGTTGTATCCGAAATCAACTCGTCCGACTGTCTCGCAGACCGTCATTCTGGACTGCTGTCGTTCCCTTGGAATGAGCAGGAATGCTGGAACTGCAACGGCTCGCGGTCCCGCCAAACCTTCCCTCCTCGCCAGGCTGGAACGGGATTGTTACGATGACTCGTCCCAACCTCACAGCTCGTGGTCACCTTCCACCAGCTCTCACGTTCTGCTTGCGGCTTGTTGTCGGGGCGGAAAAGCCTACGAATCCGCCGATCCGATTCAGAAATCCTTCCGTGGGCAGTTCACAAAGGCTCTGCTTCATGCACTAGGTCGGGCCATTCGCGAGCCCACCACATACACCGACCTAATCAAAAGCTTGCCTGCGCTGGATTATTCCCAAGTCCCCTACAGTAGCGGCACCCATCAAGATCGATTGTTGTTTACAACAAATACCCCGGTCGTTGGAGCGCACAGTTGGCCCCTCACATCTATCCGTATGTTCCGGCTGGAGTTCGGCGCCGCGCTGAGCCATCATGTCGATGGCATGAGTGCCCGGACGAAAATTTCCGTTGTCGGCCGCCAACAGGAATTTATCTCCACCCTCGTCGTGTGGAACGTAGAGTCTTCCGCCCCTTCTAGTCTCCTGGCTCTGCAGGACAATCCAGCGGTCGACATTCCGACTGGATCACAGGCGATCATCGACGATGAAAACAAGACTCAGATGCCCATCGTGGTGACGGATGGCTATCAAGGTTTTTCCGTACAAATTGGGGAGCTCTCGGGGGTTCGTCCAGGGACGGTTTTCACCATTCATAGCCCTACTGGCATGATAGTCTGCAGTCTCGAAGCAAAACATGTCGACAGTGGCAAGGCCGTGCTAGTGTATGGGGATAGAAACCCAGTGGTCATTCCACAGAACTCGCGGGCGGTGGTGCAGGGGTGGACGGACAAAGTCCGAGTATACATGCCATCCAGCGTCCAGCGACAGTTGTTCCCGCTTGACATCGATGAAAGATGCGAGCAGGTCAAGTCGTGTGAATGCGCAGATATCTCCCTGAGACAAGAGGGAGAACGTGTCATCATCGAGCGACTCACTGGTGCAACCCACACGTACGACCCTTGCATAACATTTCCTACATCGCTAGGGTTACCGCGCCTGCGGTCTGCTCTCAGCGCTGCGGCCCACTTTCACTATTTCCTGGAGCGCAGCAACGAGAGAAATCCACTCTCGTCGGGGTTCGGGTTCGCCCTAGACATGTACCAGCTGGGAGGTGTATTTCCCACTGGAAAGCCGATTTCCACCAATCTCGTCCAGCCGATCAAAGGCTCGGAGCATCTCTACCGGGCCGACATTCCCTCCGACTCGATGGCGAGGTATGGTTTCCGGATACGCAACAGGACGGGTCAAGATTTGTTCGCGTACCTTTTTTATTTTGATCCTGCCAAATGTAGTATCAAAGTGGGTTCTTGATTTTAACAACCACACTAACGGTGTGCTGACTTTTCTGCTAGGTTTGGTACCATCCCGCAACCGCACATGAGCACCCCCTGAAACGAAGTCAGGGACAAGTTTGCGTTGGCATGGGCAGCGAACCGGCGTTCCAGTTCAAGCAGCCCTCATGTGAGCAGGAAAGCGGATATATTAAGCTCTTCGTGTCGACGGAATACCACGATCTTACCTGGATTGAGCAAACCGGGATAGATATGCGCAGGCAGTATGCCTCGAGGTATCACGATCTTGCCTGGATTGAGCAAACCGGGATAGAAACGCACGGGCAGTGTGCCTCGGGGACAGGTCATATAGACGGAGAGACGGGAGATTTTCGAATGCGAGATTGGGATACATTGACAGTAGTTCTGCGAATGGTAACGCCGTCAAAAGTTGAATAAATGTACTTGGAGCTGTATGTATAGGACAAACCGGATCTGGTATCCATTTCACGAATGTATGGGGAAATAGTTTATTGAATTTTTGGCACATAATGGAATACTCCCGGCACACGATCGCATTCACTGCTATGAGGAGGAATGGCTGCCATAACGAATCGCTGTTGCCGCAGGTGGTGACGAGGAGCCCTGAAGCTACCATTAGCACTCAGATAGGCGCATAATAGACCGCATCGTCGAAGCAAATGCCCGGCTCTGGGAAGGGTACAGTTACATGAGCAACTCAGTCCTCTGATCTCGAAACTTGCTATAGGGTTCTCGATTGGGATGGAGGAGGCTGGAGAAACGTCGTTAGCAAGTCATCATTGACCTCTTGGTGGCACGGAGGAAGGTAGAAGTGAAGCGTGTATGCGACGCAAGGCCGAAGCATTGCACGATGATGCCGACTGCGGATACCGGTCGACGCAGTTGGTTCAAGGGCCTTGGCGCAAATCGGGAGCGACGTGCTGACGACCGCGGTAGTACGGCGGCGAGAACCTACGGGGCGATGCCGCACCGGGGTCCCTATGTCGCCGTGCGGAACCTGCCGCGTATAACAGCCGAGGGGTTGCTAGATAGCTGTCTTCCGCAAACGCCTGAGCAACAGCGCTGAAGGAGAACCACTTGGATGGCGGGTCCAAGGGCAAACGAGCAGAGATACGACATCCACATCAGATATGAATCGTCCTGGCAAGCACTAAAGAAACCTGCTCGCCAGAAGTGAGACAATGCTCAGTGTTCACTGGGGCTATGGCGACGGAGACAGTGCCGTTCCCTCACCGCTGCAGTGGCGCGATTACGCTGTGTGAAGAGAAGCAAAGAGGGTGGTCTGGAGACCCCTGGGGAATGTCGGTGCCGCCGCCTGCTAGCGAAATCGATCCCTTTGCGCGAGAAAAGGCGGTCTGAATACAAAGTGATGGCTGAGGGTCGGCCACACTGTCCCAGCCGCCAAGCCGGGCAAGCCACAGGGAACTATGGGAAAGTCCAATGTCAAAATGTCAAGGGCGATTCGAAGAGCGAATCGCCCCCTCTCGGGTCCTAACAACAACACTCCGTGAGTTAAAGGCTTAGTCGCGGATCCTAAGGTGATCGCAGACGCCGACAGTGACCAATGAAGGTTACGGAACTGCAGATGTCCCTCGCCACAAAACCGCGGACCACGATTGCCACAGCAAGCAAGAGCAGCAAGAGTAAATCGGGAAGTGTAGAGAAGCGCGATCACTTTTGATGGTGATCTCGTCACTGGTCTCCGGTTTCTTTGTTGTCCGCCCCAAGTGCCTGGACAGTGCACACACACGATTTCCTCTATGTTGGACCGGACTGAGCTCCACCGGAACGCAAGACGAGAAATGAGCTTTGTGGCAAACTCATGCCGCGACTTGTTTGATGAACACCACATTTTCCTCGAGGCTGTCCAATCTCGACGGTTCCTCACCCCGAACAGTCAGTAGTCGAACATGATTGCCCGTGGATAGTGCTACATACTGAGGAAGAGGGGTCACCATCCGATGGAGCCCTTGACGTCCCAGCCACCGAAGCGCATCGTCTATCGACTGTATTACCGTCCCGAAAAGACTCGTAGGCTCGAGTATCTTCGGCGCTGGGCCTTCCGAAACTGCAAAAGCACTCAAACGCGCGCGCAACGCAGATTGGAATTGAAAGCTCCAAAATCCTTCAAGCGCCCTCGGGACGATCATATGCGGACTAAAATCGCTGGGAGATCAAGCCCGAATTCGTACCTTAAGTACTTGGGTATTTATATTCTCGAATCTACTGTACTAACCGCATTTCATCCAGAGTAACTTCATGGCCTACGCATCTGGAACAATGTCTTTCGACTCGAGATTAAAAGTGGGGACATGCGAGGAACGAAGAGACAGGTTTGAGTTATCTTTGTTATGAAGGGCAAAGAGGACGAAGAGACGTGCGGGGAAAGCTGTTTTCTTTGTTGGATGGCATGAGGATGGCGCCAAGAACGGTGCGCGGGGCTCGGTGAGTACATCCTTCTTTCTTCCTTTCTTGTTCTTGACGTTGGTGAAAGTCATGGTATTTGCGTGTCGGCGTTTTCAAGGGCAGGTCACTGCTCATTACAATCTGCGTGTCGGTCGTCTCTTTGTTGACATGCTTCAGTACTCCGTCCATACTCTCGTTCCGTCTCGCAGGCTGCCCGCGGGCATCAACCCAGCAATGCGTCGCTGCGGAAGAAGATGAAATGAGAGGCTCATGGAGAAGTCAAGCGGCGATCATCGCCCTCGCTTCGGACAATCGGACCGATCCTGTGTTGTCGATTGGCTCGAGTTTGTTTTGCCAAGGTCGCCACGCTCCGAGGGGGGTACGTTTTAATTTTATCCTGCTTCTTATCCTCAGGCTCGCACGACCTGTCAATCTGGTCGAATCCCCCGAAACGTTGGCGGTCCAGGCGGCAAACGTGTGAAGAGTGTGGAGATTCGCATTCGCACATATTTACTTGAACGCTCGACAAAATATTCGGACCGGGCTGACTGAGGCGTTGTGTGCACTTTAGTGGAGATGCCCCTCTAGGTCTATTGTGACGCGGACTAGCGCCATCTGCAAATTCGGCGCTTTGGCTGTAAGTAACTTACTTCCAAACAAACTTGAATTGACGCGTTTCTTACGTTTCTTACCACGGTAAGGTACCGCTCCTGTGGTGCGCATCTTTTCAAGTATGAATTGGGTAATTGCTGGTTCGGGCGTTTTAATGATGTTGTAGCCATGTCGACTGGCCGCACTGCTAAGGCCCGGCCTTCCGCCACGAAATTGTGACGAGCACGTTGGCGCCAAATTGGCGCCGTGCGCGCCTTGCATACTGATAACAACAAATTTAGCAACCCGACGCTCAAGCTGAGTCTCGGAGAGTGTGTGGGTAAACAACAGGTAGGGGCTGTCCGCCGTCCCATCGACAGGTACGACCATCAAAATAATGGCCATCTTTCCGGCTAGTTCAGTCGGTGTGGCAGCATTGTCGCCGATGTCGTCGGGTTTTCAGCAGACACAAGCCTGCGTGTTATTTCCCATCGCTGAGTTCACTGCGACGGAGTTTGTGCCTTCGAATTCGTCGTCAGTCTTCTCTTAAGTTACCTATGGAAGTGGTTGAGGGATGGGGATGCCGTGAGACCCCGATGATATCATAGATAGCTCGGTGCTGTTAACGAGGGCCGTAGCCTCATGGTAATGAAGTAAGACTGCGGTTGATAATCCCCCATGGGCCAAAAGACTTTGACAATGGACCATGCTATAGCCAGTGCTGTGAGAAAAACCACCTGAGCCTCGTGGTGTCAACGTTCTGTCTGCATAGTGCGACGGGCATAAAACTGTAGAAGCGTTCAAGAATCGCTGTTTTCCGTGCATGGGGGGCAAAACAAACGGAAACGGTTAATAAACGTTTTAAAACAGTCCTTACACAGTAATTTCCAGGACACCTCAGACCCATTACGTGATTGAATTTTCCGGGTCTTTACCCTCACGAATATTGCTTCTTGCTACTGAGGTATTTCATTCAAATCGACAGTCACGGGTCACGGACCCCTCTGTCGATGTCGAAATTTGGTCGAGGTCACGGGTCACGGAGCAGTTTGTCGAACCTCCAAGCTGTCACAAATGCCTCCCCGCCCCCCCCAGTGGCGAAAAAAGTTAAATTTTCTGTACGAATGTCGAAATTTTGGCAGGTGTCACGCAAAATTCCGGCCGCTGTCGAAATGTCGAATAGGTAAATCGGGTCACGCGTCACACCCCCTGTCGATTTGAATGAAATACTTCAGTATTGTCCTTGTATTGTCCTATCTTCTCTAACCCAATTTCGGCTGGAAAGCAGCATATCACGGCGACAGCCGAAGGTACGACACCGCACTTTTAATGGTATGCTACTTCTTTAGAGACGCCTTTTCATTTTGCGGTTGCGGCATAGATATAAATCATCGAGCAGCATGTGCTAGGACAAGCAAAATTAAGCTCTAGCGCCCATTTCTCTTCGCTGCTAGAAGTTCCAGCAAGGTTATCGTTTGCACACCACAAGTGGACCAAATGTGAAAAGAACAAGTCGCGACTTAACCACTCATCTCCACTGGTTGCTTCTTGTCCATGCCGCTTCGACTGCGGGCACAGAGCTGTGTTGTAATATGCTTAGCGCTGTTGGTTCCCACACTATTTTCACCGTCTAGCGCCCACGTTCGTTACACGTTTCGAGTTGGTTTCGGGGAAATCCTCCGAGCTGCAAGATGATTCTTGCGAGTTTTTCGCACTTTACTCATTACACAGACCGCTATCTTTCTTCCTTGCCACCTGTCGATTACTTCAAAATGAACGGGCTATGCCAGCCTATATAGCCATCCATCCACGCTCTATCCTATCTGCCTTTCCTCTCACTGTCGTTTCTTGTACCTCTCCTCATCTCACCGTCCTTGTCACCGACACCCATTCTTTTGTACTACTCTCCTTTCTACAACGTCCAACCTAGAATGCTAGGAACCACCACCGCCTCTGACCCAGAGACCCAAAATGTCCTCTCGGAGCCGAGGCCGGCGAGAAGATACAGCTTGATATTGCACCTTGGCATCTGCATTGTCCTTACCGTCGTCGCTATCGCTGTGTGGTTTAAAATCACCAAGCATCTCATCCTCGGCGATGTCGATGATCGTGTTCCCTACACCGGTTCGGCTGAGCAACAAGTAAGCGCACTTACTTCCTTTTCACCTCGGAATCTCATCGCACTTTCCCCCTTAGATTAAACTCAGGGCGAACTACATTGAGGTCGACGCGAGCCTCAGAACAGTGACAGTGGATTGGTTTCCCCCTTCCGCTGAATTGCTCCGCCAACCCAGAAATGATTGTCAATATCTTCGCTGATCCGTAAGTTCTCTAGAACCTCGTCGTGCGTTGATCTTGACTGAATTTTTAAATGCAGAAACCTGCTAGTTCCTGCTGGTTGGGGCGAGGATGTCACCCCGTCAACCGATCGGCCATTCGCGCCTATTTTTAAATTGAACACTACGCAGTGCTGTCACCACACAAACTATGATAGTTTCCCCATCTTTCGCACTGTTCTCAAGATGACGGGACTGAGTGGCTCTGACCAATTGACACCTCGGACCGGGACACTGCAAGCGTACCCACACGACCAGTGAGTTCTTGGAATTGGAAACTATGTCCCTCCTCTGATTCGTCGTAGGTATTTTTTCCAAGTCTCGATGTTCGCTCAAATGGCATCCACGAATGCGAGCGTCGGCCTCGTCCTCGGACGCTCTTTTGGAACCCCGATGTAATGATAAATCTGTTTATCCTTTCGCGACCTGTCCTGATGGCTCGAATAGAAATTTCGATGTTGTGCTCGATAAGACGCATTCCGTGAACGATGACAATGGGATACTTTTCTACTTCACCGTCTCGCGTTCCACGGCTGTGATTGGACTGGTGATCACAATTGTTACGGCAAATTGTGAGCGCTCCGAATTTACTCGACCTTGCTCTCCTTCCATTTCTCACTCTCGCTGTACAAGGGCTGGTCACGATTGCGTTCCTGTGGATCACCGTCGCTGCCTTCATGTGGGAAACCGACATTGTCGCCGAAATGTTTGTGCTACCTGTTGCCACTTTGTTCGCCTTCACGACTGTGCGATCCAACTTTCCTGGCGCGCCTGCTGGATTCGGTACGTGAACACTGTGCTCGTTTGCGGGTCATTCCAGCTCATCCTATCTGCCAAACAGGGGCCGTCGTTGGTCAGTCCCATGCTCTCCTTCCTGTTATTCCACCTACCCGTTTTTTCTTCCAGATTACTATGGCATCCTGCCCAACATAGGACTCATAACCCTCTTCGTACGTACATCATTTCTGGATGGTAAAATTTTTACAATGTTTATCAGACTGCGGTTCTGCTCTTTGGCGTCCTTTACCGTCGCATCGCGACCTCCATTTCGAAAACGTTAAATAACTCAAAAGATGCCTCGACTTCAGCAGTTTCCTCGAACGGCGACCGCGATCCATTTTTTCAGAGCGACAGTGATGCAAGGCGACAGGCGAGTCACGTAGAGAGTTGAATTCAGGTTCTACCAATATCTTTCTCCACGGACATTGTTGTTTCCTACTGTTAGTGTATTCTCCGAGTTGTTGCTCCACTGGACTCTGTAGCGGACGATGATCAGTTAGTTTTTCTCAGGGACATATAGTCACACTGTCAATTCCGAATTCGTTTCTCATGATTGACGAATTCAAGCAATGATTAATGATCACCCTATGCCTGCTCCCAAAAAATGTGAAAAATGAAACAGCGGCGTGATTTGTTTCTAATAGGACAGCAATAGATGCCTTGAGCTTCGGAGAGGTGAGATCCAGGGATTAAAGAGATTTTGTAAGACTTCCATAGCTATGTAATGGGATCCCCGACGACGACTGAACCAACCCAATCTCGTTTTGACTTCTGAAGAAAAGTCCGAAAACTTGTTAGCGCTTCAAGAGGAGAAATCAGTCACTTTCGACCCGAATATAACCGTGGAAAAAGATCTATCCCTAGCCTTTCGTGCGTTCCTAACAAAGCCCAGGTATAAACGGCCTACAGATCAAATGAACCCTATCCAGATGGATGACCAGCCCGGGACATTCAACGTTCAACCTTGACAAGGATGATGATTATGTTCGAAGCCGGTGGGGGCGTCCTGATGACGCAAGGAACAGACCGGAGTTCCGCCAAATCTGGCGAGCCGTAACAGCGGACAGTTAGCCATCATTCTGCGTATAATTCAAAGTACACCTATTAATAAAATCTTGAATTTTCCCTTGAACTTGAGGTAAATACTTGATTGGTTCGCAAATTTGCCATAGATGTGGCGGACGTCTGGTGGTAAACTTTCGCTGCATGGCAAATTAGCTGTTATGCTCTTAGCATGCACAGCACGGCCAGTGCAGGCGAAGGTCTCAGGTTATAGGAACCGAAAGCCGATGCAGGCCAATGATCGTCTCTTGCGAGATCGCGCGACAGCAGTGCTGCACGTAGTAGCAATGACCCAGGAATCATAGGATGTTTGTACTTTACAAAGGGCCGGAAAGTTGGCGTATGTGGATATCAAACGGGTGTCGTCTTGCTGCAGGTCCAAAGTATTTTGGGCAGATTATATTTCAGCAAGAAATGGCCATGCTAGCCTGGGCTCGAGAACCAGGGGAATCAGGAACCAGCCAGGTATGCGGATAATGTGTAATTTGGTGACAATAGAGAAGGACGGCAGAGAAAGGACATTTCTCGTCGTACAAGTCAGCCTGAGGGACGTGGAAGTGAAAAGGATGTGACAAAAGTCCGATCATTTCGGGGGCGTTCTTGATCCCTTCCATTTTGCTTCCTTTGCATCCAGCCATTACCAGGCGGCCGTTGGCCTGGTGTCGCAGAACAATCCCCTGTACTTATTCTAGATTCGTGCGAGACTCGCGTACTCGGCTGTCCTCGTTTGGCGTTTAACCTTTGCGAAATCGTTGGATACCGTTGGTCTGATCTTGCCGTTGTTGTCTTGCCGGATTATTCCCCGCTCCGTCTCTTGCCTAAAAAACTTCTGACGGTTCCTTTGGGTGATCCATTGACAGCTGCATACCCTTTTCGGCGCTCTGAAGGACCAACAGGATTTCCGGACCGACTATCTTTATTGACTCTGTCCGATAGCGTTCTCGAGCTGTCGCAGTATGCGCAGAGCTGTGGACTCTCCCTTATAATTTCCGCACTGGGCCACCTGGGGCACACAGTTATTTCACACCCGGCGCCTTTCCCGACACTTCCATTTACTGCCACAGCTACTGCGGTGAGGCGATTGCGCCTGTTTCGCACTTTGCCACCTGGTGGACACGTTTTTTCCACCCGTTTTTTACTTTCCTATGTGCGGACACCGCATGGAGCGGCTGTAATTTTCCAGCACCAAAGTGTCGGCTTTCCGAAATTTTGCTCAAATTTATCTCCATTGGCCTTACGTTGTGGCTATCGCTGCCTCGTTTGGAATCACCAAGCACCGCATCCTCGGCAATGTCGATGACTGTATCTCACGCCGGTTCTGCTGAGCAGCAGGTAAGCGCAGTTGAGTATCGCTTTCACTTCGGAATCTTATCAGTTTCTCCCCGTTACATTAAACTCAGGGCGAACTACACTTGTGTTGACGCGACCCTCAATAGTGATAGTAAATTGGTTTCCGCTTCCTCTGAATTGTTCCTCCAACCCTGAAATGCTCGTCAACCTCTTCGTTGATCCGTGAGTTGCAGCCCCTAGCCCTATCGTTCCTGGCTGAATTTTTTCATTGCAGCAATCTGTCAATCCCTGCCGGTTGGCCCGAGAGCGACACCCTGCCGACCGCTCGGCCTTTTGTGCTTATTTTTCAATTGAATACCTCGGGAGACCATTTCCGGACCAGTTACGATAACTTCCCCATCTTCCGCACGGTTCTCAGCTAACGGGCCGAGCGGCTCTGATTAGTTGACACCTCGGACTGGGACACTGCAAGCGTAACCATATGACAATTGGGTCCTTGAATAGAAGCCCTCTCGCTGATCTGACTCGCCTCAGATATTTTTTCAAGTCTTGATGTTCGCTCAGATGGCGTCTACGACTACAAGTGTCAGCCTCATTCTCGGACGCTCTTTTGGAATTCCAATATAACTTGTTTCCTATATCGCAATACACTGATGCCTCAAACAGAAACTTCGATGTAGTCCTCGACAAGGTGCATTCTATAAACGACGACGATCGGATACTCTTCTACCTCACCGTCTCCCGTTCCGCCGCCGTCATTGGCCTTGTCATTACGATTGTTACGGCAAATTGCAACTACTCTTCATTAACTTAATTTGGTCGTCGTTCACTTTCCCTCCGTTTCTCATTCTCGCTTCCGAAGGGTTGGTGACGGTTGCGTTTTTGTGGATCAAGGTTGTGGTCTTCATGTGGGAAGCGGACATCGTCACCGAGATGTTTGTGTTGCAGCGTCTCACTGGCATGCTCAATCAAGGGCTTCTCGAACGAGATGACCCCCGCACGTGAAGAATTCGTAGGCGAAGAAGGCGCTAGTCACCAACAACGTTACGATGAGGTTGCTGCTAGTGGTGGCTTGGTCTGCGCTAACTGTGAATGTGGATGGGGATGTGGACGGCAGTGGAGTGGGCGTGAGGGTTGTAATGGGGGTCTCTGCCACCGGCGGACGTCACTTGCGAGCCGGCTTGCCATGCAGACGGTCACAACAAATGTGGCAGAGGCGAGTCCCTGCATGAACTTGTCATACGCCTCACAGAACGCGTCCGCTGACTGAAGGTAGGTGTTGAGGAAACATACTTCATTTAGTGGCCGAAACAGCGAAAGAACAAGGCCGCCAATTTTTGAGCTCCAAATTGGAGTCTTTTCCCCTAATGAAAAGACCACGAAAAATTGGCGGTGCTTCGGAGGCAAAGAAATGATATTTTTTGAGAACGTTTTGGTGCTAAAAATGGCTGGAAAAGCTACTGTATCATGTTTATTCCATGTCCCGAAGGACCGCAAAAATATGGCCAGAAAAGTAAGATGTGTTCGATGGTTTGGGACGAAACATCCATCGGCCCTTGCTGTGAGGGCAGCGCGAAGAGACCAACGACGGCGAGAATAAAGATGTGTGGCTGAAAGGTACCACCAACCGAAACAGAGACCATGCTAGGGTCAGTGAAAGGGGACCCAGGGAATAGAAATGAGTTGGATGCGTGAGGACTCAACTTGAAGTGGATGTCGATTTCGCTGTTGAAAAGATAGAATTTTCGCCTCGCAGCCAGTCATTTGGATTGGAAGGGCTCGCATAGGTGGCTCGCGGACCTGCAACAGCGCTGTGGGATTGACGGAGTGTCTAGGCATGCTATCGGCGTACTTCGATTCGGAGGTAATGGTGGTAGAGGAATCAAAGTCTTGGAATAAGTACCGAAATTAATGATCATACGTTTCGGCCATCGTGGGCGTTGTTAGAATTCCGGCATTACGAGCCGTACGAAGCTCGTTAACGTCATCGGCGTTCGCGGACCGCCTTACGTACCGCCTTGATATTCCATTCGTTTACGTGTCGTTTAGCCGACCGTTTGCCTCTGTACCACCACCATGTACATTAGAGGACAAACACATCCCACTTTGTTGCCGTGACTTTGCCCCGCCCTCGCTCACCAACTAGCCTGGTAAGGCTTATTCTAACAGGCGTTGCCACGGTAAGTGCAGTGTCATTGCGGGCTATATGGTATAAGACGAGCTCAGGGAGGTTTTGAGCCAAGGGAGTAGATTGAGGCCGTTCGGGTTGACATGTGCATAGGAAATAGGGGTGTTCTTCCATCTATCCCGAAGTTTAAATGGTTCTCACGACAAGTTACCACGGTTCGCAATGAGTCAATCAAGGTACTATGGGTGCGAACCAGTGTGCTGTCGGCAGGGGTGAGACGGTGTTATCGTCGGTGGTCAGAACAGATCCACACTCCACTGAGAATGCCTACAGTGAACCGGAACCTTTCCGAAAAATATGCTTTCTCAGGCATGCTCAATCCTCGTGCTGGCTGTACGGTCGAATGCGAGACGGACCTGTGCAGCAACGAATCGAGTCGGGAGAAGCGGAAGGTGTTGATCTCGATATGGGAATCAAGGCTGGAAATGCAAGGCAAATCTCACGAGTGAAAAAAAGGTTTCAATCAATCAAACAGGAACCGCAAACATGCTCAATCCTTGTGTTGGCGATCGGACTCCACATCGCCGGTCGCTTTCCCGCGGTTGAGTTCGAGAAGGATTGGAGGTGAGCACAGTCCACGGATCTCACCGAAACACGTTTCCTGCATATACCGGCCAGATAAGACTCAGAATAAAAAGGCACACCCTACGTGGCTCTCTTCGCTGTCATGGCTTTGCCAACTTTGTTTCGCCACATCCATTCCCCTCGGCCTCCCTTCGTTTCTCTCGGAAAGATCATGGCAAAGTTGTCTTCTGAGGTTTCCACCTCAATGGGCCAAGCGCCGTTGGGCAAGTGTGTCAATTCTCATTCTGCACTCATTTCGTCTGAGCAGGAGCTTATAGACATACCAATTCGATGCAAGCTAGAAACGACCCCGCCCAGCTTTGCGAAAAATTTAAGCGAGCCTCAAAGCCGATACGTACGTGTATCTCAGGTCTACAGGCTCAATAAATTGATGCTTTGACAAAGGCCAAGAGCACACACACACACCTAAAGCGTAAGATGCCGGCCATCAGGTATTTATGACTCCTACCAGTGCTTTCTTAAATGTTGTTTATTGACACGTTTATCGTTAGGCAGAAAGAAACGTTCTAAAACCTTTCAACGGTTTATCGGGGGATAGGTCACAGGTTGGTTTCTTTGGTCTGCACAGAGTTTCAGAGATTATAATGCACACCTGTCCATGAAGGATCCGACCAGTTTGAAAGGCGCTAACTGAGATCAATTTCATGAGTTGCGGAAGATGGAGCACTCATTAAGTGGTGGTGAAAATGGCTAACGTTGAGTGACGAACCTACCGCGGTGGTCAGGTAAGCATCACAAAGTTTATCTGACTTTGGCTGGCAATTACCGACCAACGATCGGATGCAACTTGATCTTAGTATTGCAGTGCCATGGTGGCAGTCCCGGCGACACTGTTAAGAAAGGGGTGCGTATGGGTGTTACTGCGGAAGAGTTTCGCCCAAGAGTCGTGCAATGAGCAAAATCCTCGCAGAGAGAAGTTTGCGGGGCGCGGGGAATGACACATACGCAGTTATTCCGAAAACGGCGGACGCCCCATCTTATATTTCAGCAATGGCTCCCAAGAAATAATGATAACACACTCTTATTCTGTTCACCTAAACAGAATGCCAAGGTCTTGCCCATGCACCTGCGTTGATCGGAAATGAGGCGTTCGCTCTAGCGCATTGCCGCGGAACATTCACTCAAGATCATACACATAATGTTGTAGTATTACAGCGGATGAGATGCATATGAGCAGGTTCTCCGGGCCTCTGGTCCAAAGCGAGCACGAAGTGCGAGAGCCGTGCAGATACTATTTCCGTGTTTCCGCTTTAGGAGATGAGGACCTTGATCTCCAGTGAAAAGTCTGTTGAACCAGGTCGAACGGGAGTGAAGAAAATGGAAGGCCTTCAATTTTTGTTTGAAATGTGAGAGATACTTCAATTTCATTTGATTTTTTCCGAATGTAGTCGAACAAGATTGAAATCGGTTGAATGTGACTGAACAGTTGCGAATAATTGAATGCATTCATATTATAATTACTACAGCTAGTTATACCTACGAGCGGGCGCCCGCGCCTCCGTCCACCTCCCCTTCCCCGCTCCAGCCAATTCCGACGGAAGATTCGGCGTGTTCGCGAGTTGTCGCAGCGAGGGCGAAGTCGATGTGCGATTGCAGAATGACGAGGTCTGAGAAATTCAATAAGTAAGAAGGAACCGAGCGAACGGGTCGCAGACGTACGTGTGTGAATCTGCGCGAATAGAATCAATATTATTCCAGTCTGCAGAAAAGTAAATTCAACAGCGTGTATTCAAAGATGGACTGAACTCACCTAGCACTGACCACGACGATTCTACGGTGTTGAAAGTCCCTACCGTGCATTTAACAGTAAGATAAGACGTACCCGGGGCGGAGTGGCGAGAGGAAATGAGGAAGCCAAGCGGGGGAGACTTAGAAGACTAAGTGAATGCAAACCAGGAGGTGAATCAGTGTAGAAGTATCTAAGACAAACCAAAACTAAACTCACTGTATCATCCTTTGGTGTGACACCGCAGAAAATACTCAATGGGACATCTAGAACATTCAACACATTGGACCACTTATACGCGTCGAAAGAGCGAGCACGTACTCTCCGAGAACTTTATTGCACTGCAGTTGGGCCCGTTCCTGCCGATATTGAGTTCCATGTTACTAAGGAGCATTGATGTAATATTGATGCACGAGGAGCAACAGGAAGAGGGCAGGCGGATAAGTTGAGGAGAAGCGACTATAAACGACAGACCGTATGGCGGCGGGGCGCGTGCAGGGAGCAGAAGCGGGTGATGGTGGTGGGGGTGGTGGTGGTGGCAAGTAGCAAGAAGTATTTCAAACTCCGCCGTTGGGGTGTTGGTCAATTCTTTGGGGCTGCAGCGGCGGACAACGACGTCACCGCGTCACCGAAGCATTTTCCGCGGGAGCCTTCGGAAAGCGCTGAGTAGAATCG
Organism: Mycena venus; assembly: GCA_014462655.1. Classification (NCBI taxonomy): domain Eukaryota; kingdom Fungi; phylum Basidiomycota; class Agaricomycetes; order Agaricales; family Mycenaceae; genus Glaucomycena; species Glaucomycena venus. The sequence continues at coordinate 3,131,367 of JACAZI010000007.1, read as the reverse complement.
TTCGAAATGGAATTTCGCGTACATTGTTTCACTTTCGTTCAATTCTCATTCATCAATGTTCAACTGATTCAATTCCCTTCAATCTAGTTCGGATTCCTCAGTTCAAGCTTGATCATTGAGCTGCTGCTGCGACATGTGTTCACAGTCATTGACTTCATATCTCCGTGACGGTTTGCAATTGTTTCCGAATAATGAGATCCTCACGCACTTTTGACGTGCACAATGAATTTTTCATCTCCGCGCCTTCATCGCAAAGCCACCCCAAAATAACAGCGCCTTGTCTCCCAACGCAAGCCAGGCACACAGATTGCAGTGAAGGATTTAGCTACCAGAAAGTCCACGTCGCTTCCTGCAGCCAGGGAGTCACGCATAGACTGCGAGCCTTCGCCAGAGTCCCTAATCGCCCCCGGCTCGCTGGGCGACGATGGCCTACTTTAGGCTCAAGTCCACCGATGCCTGGCGTGCGCTGTCCCACGACAGACCCAGTGGTCAACGTCTTGCCGGCTGGTACCGCTGCGCCTGCTCCTCCGGGAACCAAGACTGCATCGGCGCCTGGACCGGCACTTTGGTGGTCAGGGACATAAGTGCGCTCTTCGTCAACATCCGCAGCACCCCAACATCCGGGTGGGGGGGAGAGCTCGAACGGCGGCGGTGGCGCGATGCCTCCGTCCTCCGACGCGGTAGGTGAGAGGTAGTATCTGACTTGTCAATCGAGGCTACTAGTCTTGCACCTGGACATAGATTGAATGGGGGACAGGGGCTGAGAACGAAGAGAGATTCCTGTTATGGGAGCGGTGTTGCTCCGGTGAGAGTGGAAGAGGGTGCGTGGATGCTGTCTGACTACGCGAGGAAATACATTGTTTCCCCGCTGAGGGAAGTGCTGTTATAGCAGCTGTAGTGGGAAGCGCGGTTACAACGGCCGTTAATCAGTGTTGAAGGGATCTAGATGAAGTATAGCAGCACTTGCCAGCGCCAGCGCATGGATTCGGCCTCGGTCTCGAGGCGTATTGCGAGGGAGAGGCAGGAATCGGACTGGCCATGGCCATTGGAACGGGAATAGACGACGCAGGGGTCACCGGTGGGATGCGGGGTATGCGAAGGACGTTCGGAGAGCATAAACCTCGTACCTCGGTTCAATTCTTGTAGCGTATGTTTATAATAGACTACGGAGAGCGAGTAACTGACGCCGGAGTAGCTTGAGGTCCCGGCCTCTTTTGGATATTTCTACGACTCTTGTTTTCTGCAATTGCAGTGGCATGTTAATGAGGACACAATAGCACTTTAACATGCGACTCACTCCTATGATCAATTGAGGACATTTTCTGTGGGTTGAGAGCGGCAGCAACTGCAGAGGGTACATCAGAGGCGTTCTGGGCATTGGGAGCAATAAAGGAAAGGCCTGGGAGGTGCGCGAGCAGTACTAGTCAAAGCACTGGATCTGTGAGACCAATCCATCTCCCCAATATCCCTACGCACAACAGATGTCGAAGCCAGCTGCTGCGTGAAATCCTGAACTTGCGGAGCGAGGGCCAGAGGACAACATAAACAGAGAGGTTCAAGGTTCAACGGTTGTCTGAACAGAATGCGAGGTTCAGGTTTGGTGTTCAGAGCAACAGACCCTGAACAGTGAATCTGAACCAAACCAAACCTTGCCTGCACTAGAGTAACGGCATCAGGAAAACACCACTTGTCCATATGGCACTACAGAGAGCCTGGGAGAGCACAAGAGGCATCCACTAATAATAATTAATAAATCGACTGGTCCTATTGTCTACTGTTTGGTGTTTGATGCATCAGCGGCAATGTCATCAGGTTTCTCTTGAAGAGTCCTGCTGGGATCCTATGATTACTGGCCTATCCCAGCCTTTACATTTGACTAACCTTTGTACACACTGTGTGGAAAATTAATTTGATCTCACCGCGTCGAGCTTCAGACGCGTTGTTGCGCGTTGTTCAATTAGCGCGTGGCCGAATTGATAGCCGGCGACATATTGCCGCTGATGCACCAAACACCAAACAGTAGACAATAGGACCAGTCGATTTATTAATTATTTTTAGTGGATGCCCCTTGGGACAGCAAAAGACACACCTCTGTCGTTGAAAACGGTTTCCAGATGTCGCGAGATGCTGTGTACAAAGAAACACCCAGCTGACTCGGAGGACTCGGATGCGACTTGAGGTATTTCTTTATACACAGCCGAAGACAGAAACACAGGGAATATCAAAGGAAGATCGGAAGACCTAGGAGGATAGACATCGCTGCGAGATAGTGCAGATCAGCGGCTGCTAGTGGTGGCAAGGTTCGGTTCGGTTCAGGTTCAGGCCCTTCTGCCGTGGACGCTGAACCTGAATCCGGCGTTCGGTTCAGGCCGCCGCCGAACCCCGAACCTGAACGCGCGTTCAGGTTCGGTTCCGCGTTCGAACGCGTTCGAATCCGAAAGAGTTCGGCCATCTCGGAGAGCCAAAAATTTGACTCATTTGGTGGCTACCCGCATCTTTTGTATTTGGACAGCTCTGCAGATACCCGAGAACAACTCTACAGTGCTTCATGAGGCCACAGAAGAGGTTTATACTCGCCATCCTCGCCTGCCATATTTGGACACAGGAACATCAGTGGCCGAAAACGAGCATTAACACCGCAGCTTAGCTCCCAGACCTGATGTGTGAAACACATCACAATAGGTACTCGGATTGGGAGTGAAACTTCCAAAAAAATCTTTACAAATTCACCAAATTGTGATCATTTTCAGGTTCAGCGTTCGATTCGGTTCGAACGCCTCTCGTGGCCCTCGAACGCCGAACCTGAACCTGGTATTCGGTTCAGGCCGGTGCTGAACCTGAACGCTGAACGCGGGTTCGGTTCAGGTTCGAACCGATTTCCTGAACCGAACCTTGCCAGCACTAAGACCAGGTGGCAGAGACAGGCGAAGTTTGGGGCCTGGGCAAAGCAAGGGCATCAAGGGGTATGAAGATCTCTGCCAATGCCCGGCTCACAGGACCGGAGCCGCACCTTGCTCCCAACTATCATCTTCCGTTGTCCTCCGTCGTCTCTGACTCGTCTCGATACAGTGTGCCACGCGGCTCATATCATCCTCTTTGCTCTTCTTCAACTCGTCTTGCGCCTACTATTCAAGAAAGTTTTGAGTAAAACACGTGTCCTCCACCAGCTCAGATGTACTTCTGTGCCATGATTATGCTTCCTGGTATGAATTTTGTATCTGCGGAGGGATGTGTTCCGCAGAACTCGACTACAAACTCAGGCAGCCTCTTTCCCGACCGCAGGAAGGAATAGTTGATTCGTAGGACTCGGCGTGGAGATGGCCGAATTACTTCCTTTCTTCCTTCCTTCCTTGACGTTCAATACCAGAAGAGTCAGCCTCCGGACGCATTTCCCTCTTGTTTCAATTCTATAGACTGCGAATATGGAATGGTTCCTTTTATGACAATAATAGACCCCAGACACGACGATCCGGCAATTCATTTCCGGGCTGATTCATTTCGAACGAAGCTGGACCAAGTAGGAATGGAAGTAAGATTGAAATTTGAGGGTAGCATTATGTACGCTCTACGCACTTACCGAAATCCCCAGTCCTTGTGGTGTGCAGGTGATGTCGACGACATGCGACTCCCGCCTTGTTGCTGGGCGTCGCGTCACTGTGAATTGATCTTCCCGTTTGCGACGGTGATGACTCGGAGTGGACAATTTCGAGAGTCTGGGTGCGCATATATCCCGCGTAAGTAACGCTTCGCGACTGGTGCGTGGCCACCTACGGGTGAGCCATCACATTATCCGTTTTGGCTAGGGGCGCACAAAGTTTAAACTTCTGGTTGCGAGTTGGTTGCGAACGATTCCACCTAAACACACGTGGCGAGACTAGGGAATAGATATATTAAAATGAGCGCGCAGTGGCTGACAGTCCTTCGAGAAATGCCCTCAAAAACATCCAATTCCGGGTATATCGCAATGAAAAGTGGACCACTGTGAGGAGGAAAAAATCGCGCCTAAAAAAGGAAATGCGTAATCATGATTACGATCTGCTTCGCTTTCGGCTAGTATTTGACCGACGCGCTTTTGAGCGGTGTAATTTTTAATGAAATTCGGTTTGTAAAGCATGTGTAGAAGATCCGTTTGCACGACTCGCTGGCGTGTTCTTACCTCTATCAATGATGAGCCTACAATCATTGCCTCTTACTGTACTATTTCGATCAAATCGACAGACGCGTGACTCAACTCATTTTACCTATTCGACATTTTGGTAGAGGCCTGGCGGAGCGTGACACTCTCCAAAATTTCGACATTCTCACGCAAATTTTCGTCTTTTTGGCGCTTTTCGGGCATTTTGGGGGCCTGCGTGACGACTTGGAGAGAGGCCGGAGTGACGCGTGCCATCGACCAAAGTTTGTAATCGACAGCGAGCGCGTGACGCGTGACTGCCGATTTCATTCTTGAGATCCGTGATTGACGTCGGAGATTGCAGGTAGGTAGGTAGGTAGTATTACACGGCACGCAGAATGTTCCCGATTGCCGCGCCTATACTTATTCTGAAACTGCTGTCACGGAGAATCCCACGGGAACGTCTGGGTGACCGAGACAGTGAAACGGCAGTAAAAAGGCGAGGCGCCCAACTGGCGCCCACTAAACGTGAGGCCAAAGGGGCCGGATTTGACGCCATGATCTCTCCTTCCTCGATCTACGTGGCCAAATCTGCCTCAGAGTCAAGTATCTAATTCATTTAAATTATAAGTGGTTCCTCGAAGGTTTTGAGTCACCTCCCAAGTCAACGCTATCAAATGAAGCGGAAGGCAAAAGTTCACAGAGCTTTCAAACAGTGGACCTCGGACTTGCGAGAACGTGGTCTACTGGCGCAAATGGTGGGGAGGGCCCGTCAACAGAGAGACTGTATGTACACGAGCTGGGTGAAAGACACGCATGGAGGAGGAGGAGGAGGAGGAGGAGGAGGAGGAGCGTGTTAACCATGGTGACACGGGTCTTTTCCAAAACATCAGGTCAAGCTTCGCGTTTCACAATATCCGGCTTTCGGATGTACGTCTTCCTTGACTTTTATAATCGAAATGAACTAGCCTTAGGCGTAACCCATAATATGAAAAATGGCAATGGCTGCGTATTGCGGAGTTACTTCTGTAGACTCGATAAACGCGTGGCCGTACCTTCAAAACCTCGATAGTCAAATGCGTCGCAGCCCGTTCCTTAGTCTACAGTAATTTCCATGCAAACATTCGCGGTCGTTGTAGGCATCGACGAGGTGTGCATCTCCCTTTGCATCTGCTACACTTACTCATTGAAACGATTTCAGTACAGAGAGGCATCGGAATTTTCCCGGCTTTGGGGCGCTGTTCACGATGCACAGGTCTTCAAACAGTTTCTTACTGACCGCGGCTCAGCGGGTGGCCTCGAGGCTCCTCCCTCGCACATCCTTTACCTGGAGAATGACAAAGCTACCCGAAGCGCAATTCTCTCGTCCTTTGAGATGCACTTCATCAACAACCCTCATATTCCTGACGATGGGAGTGCCGCAATGATATTCTTTTTTGCGGGACACGGAAGCCGCGTCTCAGCTCCAGGCAATCTTCTTTCCCCTGACAGGCAAGTCGAAGTTATCTGCCCTGCAGACGAAAGGACGCGCGTCAACGGCGAGGTGGTCACCGCTATAGCCGACTACACTCTCGCGAAACTGCTAGATCGGGTTGCGGACAAGAAAGGAAATAACATCGTAAGTATCTTACTCTTGCACTTATCTCAAGAATATTCCGTCTAAGAAACCTTATTTCGCAGACCGTTATTCTCGACTCCTGTCATGCCGGTGGGATGGGGAGGGATGCGGGATCTGCAATAGTTCGAAGCTCCACCAGATCTTCCCCCCCCGCCCCACCAGAACCGGACGACTACTCCCAATGTCACAGCTTGTGGTCCTCTTCCTCCAGCTCTCACGTTCTCCTCGCAGCTTGCCCTCAGGGCGGAAAAGCCTTTGAATCCGCTGATCGCCTTCATGGACACTCCCGTGGCCATTTCACTGCGGCCTTGGTTCCAGCTCTACGACGCGCTGTACTCGAGCGAAAGACATACTTCGACGTGATCACAAAGCTTCCTCCCCTACCGCTTGACCAGGTCCCCCACTGCGGCGGCCACAACAAAGATCGAGTGGTGTTCACGACGAGTCACCCAGTCACTGGAATGCACAGTTGGCCCCTCAGGGCTATCCGTCTGCTTCGGCTCGACGTGGGCGCTGCATTGAGTGAAGGCATCGATGGAATGCGCGCAGGGTCCGAACTTTCCGTCCTCGGCCACGAAAATGAAACCATTTGCACCCTCGTCGTGTGCACGATGGATCGTTTCGCTCATATCCTGGTTCTCCAGCACGATCCTATCGACATTCCAGCTGGGTCGCGGGCCGTCGTTGACGACGAAGACGGGGCCGTAATACCCATCACAGTGGCGGATTACTATCAGGGCTTCTCCGTTCAGACCGGTGACCTCGAGGGCATTCGTCCAGGGACGGTCTTCGCCATTCATAACCCTACTGGAACGTCAGTCGGTAGTCTCGTGGCAAGATATGTGCACGTTGATGAAACTGTGCTCATGTCCCACGATGACGTGGTCATCCCCGAGGGCTCGCGTACGGTGGTACAGGACTGGGCGGACCAGGTCCGAATATATGTCCTCCCCAGCCTTGAGGCGAAGTTGTTTGCGCTCAATGCGCAGCATCGAAGCAGATACGAGCGGGCCATGTCGTACGCGACAGCGGATATCTACCTGAACCTAGATCGAGATCGTATCATCATCCAGCGGCTTACTGGCGCAACTCGCCCGTACGACCCCGAGATATCCTTCCCCGTATCCGGTTGCGATGAGATGTCCCGTCTTCCGTTCGTTCTCAACGCCGTTGCACACTTCCACTACTTCCTGGAGCATAGCAATGCGACTAAGCTGTTCTCGCCACGCTTTTCTTTGGAGATGTATAGGCTTGGAGGCAGATATCCTAATCGCCAGCCGATCTCGAGCAATCTCACTAAGTATATTAAAGAGAATTTGTACCTGGCCGAAATTCCCTCCGACCCCAAGGCGAGATACGGGCTCAAGATACGCAACTTTACGAGCCACGATTTGTTCGCGTATCTTTTTTATTTTAATCCTGACAAGTTGACCGTAAAGGCGAGTTGTCCGCGTGTTTCCTCGTCGCCTATACTGATGCTGCTTCCCCGCATAGGCTTGGTACCTTCCTGAAACCACACGCGAGCCACTCTTGAAGAAACAGAGGGGAGAAATAACGGTTGGGCTCGGCGGAGAGCCGGCCTTCTTTTTCAGTGCCCTACCTCCAGAAGTTTCGTCTGGTTCTGGGTACATCAAGCTTTTTGTATCGACGGAGTATCACGACCTTGCCTGGATGGAGCAAAAGCAACCTTTTTGGGACGTTCCCAGTTCCAATGCAAGTCGTGGGGATGGCGGACAAGAGCGCCTTCGAATTCGCGATTGGGATGCATTACAGGTTGTCGTGGTAACGAGAAGACTATAGCTGATACTTATACATATTGTAACTTCACTAGAATACCAGGCCGGCTCGATAGACGAATTAGTAGACTGAATGAACACAGTAACGAATTTTCTCTCTGCAAGTATGAAGTGCGGAAAAGGAGGCCCATCGATACATCCGCCGAAGAGACCGTTCTGTCAAACGTCTGGGCAAGAGCTCCCAATTCCACAAGTCCCTCGATATACAGTCCCCATGTGCCCCCACAGGTCACCACTGCCCAAGAAACGAAGCACCACGAGCGTCAGCAGCAGTGACAGCACCGCGAGCGTCGGCAGAAATGGCGAGAACGAAGGGCGAGATAACCGTTGCGCGCGCCTACAGAAGCTGGGCGCGAGTCCCCCACACCTCCACCGGTGTGAGGTACATGCGAGTGTTCCGAGTGACGCAAGATCGTGCAGTGAGCACGCCGTTGGCCTATGTCCTTGCCGACGAAACGATAGGCCAAGCTGACCTCCACGTCATCACATCTATGGCGGTACTAGCGGTGGCGGCGGTAGGGGTGGTGGTAGATCCATAGAGGAGCGCGGAAAAGCATGTTGGTGCGTGACTCGTGCGACACCGTCAGTCAGAAGGACCGAGTCCAAGTCTCCGCCGCCCTGCTTGGTGTCTTCCTTGCGACACAGCCTAGATGGACGAAAGGACGGCGGAATGGCTGACGCTGGTCGGACATGTCATGGTGGCAAGTTCGCTCGGGTGGAGCGATGGCGGGGGAGGGAGGTGGAGGGAGGTGGAGGAGGCGAAGTCAAAGATGCGCACAGAGCACCACCTGTGTCTTCGTTTCGAGCCTTGGCTTCGGCTGCAGAAATACCGACGCGAGGATGCTGCGATAGACGTAGTGCATAAGAGGACCGCGTCAGTGGCGAAAGTCGAGCCGTTTCCGACGAGGCTGTCGTGGATACCCAACGATACGGTGGGGGCGCTCGCGATATATACAAGTAAGGTAGCGGTGTTACTGGGCGACATGACACGTTTGCGTGTGCCGAGTAATCCTTGACTGGAGAGTTCGCGGGTCACAGGTGAGCGTTGGATCAGGTCGAAGACTGCGAGAACCAATTATTGTGATAGTAGAAGTAAATGAGCGGACTAACCTGGACCAGCAGAGCCATAAATGCCAGCGGAGTCATGCGACGTGCAGGCTGCCGTAGATCGAGCACATACGTAGAATCAGGGAGCGTTGCCTCCAAGAGAGGAACGAAGGACATACCACGTTGGCCTCCATTTGTCGCACATCATGGCAAGACAATCCCATGTCGACGTATGTGTGGCTGGCACTAGCGCTGGCTACGCTTGACAAGACCGGAAATTATGGCCAAGGAGAAGTGGCGATGCCTGTGCCAGTGGTCGATAGACAATATGTTGTCGTTGACTTGCGGAGACAAAAAAGGCAGATGAGTTGAATAGACGGATGGTTGGGGGGATGCCGAAATTCTCTCATTCTGTGTTTTTATTCCAGGAAATTTGGGAGAAAGCTGCTTGGAAGGAGAGATTGAGATTGATGGATTGATCTGCGATCATTCCTCTTCTTGCTTCGACTTCCATAACATTCGTGCAACGAGAAACATTCGGTGTCCTGAGGCTGAACGCTACATCGACCAATCAACGAGGCTCACCACTAAATCCGATTTCCGAGTGGTTTTGTGTCTCTGATTCCGTCGACGTCTGTCGATCGATAATTTCAAGGCTGCCGAGAGATCTCAGGGTCCCGCAGACACGGAGAATGGTCCTACTTCTCCGAAGGTGACAATATATCAATATCATAGCTTTTCCCCCACTGTTGTCTGCGACGCTCTTGACCCGCGAAAAGTCTTGACGCTGGCACCGTCATCTAACTTCATGGAGTTAAACGGCCTAAGTTTCCATCATGGTTCTGGTTCCATGGAATTTTCAGAAGGGTGTCTGTGCGTAATTTCGAGTGCTACATAATTCTCAACCCGAGCAATTTTACGACTCACGACGGCCGCGGCGTTAAGATCCGAGTGGAGAAGTAAACAGTCTTCCTGCTGTTTTACGGATGGGCAAAATGAATGGAAGTCCGAATTGTCATCAACGCAGTGAGAAGTATTATCTGCGCTCCAGGTTTCCTTTCTATGGCTGACAGATGGAAAAGTCTGAAACGTTCGATAGTATGTAAGTACCTTCATCGACACTCCACTATGAACATCTCAAGCCTGAGATAATTTTGGTATAATACCAACTCGCTTTTGAAATACCCCCCGCGTAAGGAAGAGACGTCTAATTTCCGGACGACTGACGCAACGTTGACAGTACCGATATCCTGTGGTTTGCAAAGTTTTCTTCTTGCATGAGACTCCTGTAATGTGGTTTAATCGCAAGGCTTCACCGTAGCTGCGTAGTGTTTAGCGCCCACCCATTGCATGTCAAGCGCCAACCGCCACCATGCGAGTCGTCAACGTCTATCTGTCAGTTTCGCCCCTCTAGCTCTCACTGTCAACTTCCTACATTCAACTAAGCTTCGCATGGTCATAGTCTCGTAATCAGACTATCGGTGCTTGATTTTCGACCGTTCGAATGTGTCTATTTCTTTTACAGTGGAATTGGTCCCGGTCGCAAAATTCCGCCGTCATTCTTGTCCCCAGATTCGGCTCCCTTTCGCTCTACTTCGCGTTCTCTCGTTCGGTTCGTCCCATTTTTTTGCATCTTCCCGCCTGGTATCCTCATTGTGAGGGCAATTTAGAATCCTGCCTCTTGCTGGTTCAACATATGTGTGTGTGGCTGCATCCGGATTCGTACCGTCCATTTTCTCCCAATTTTGGTTATTACCTGAACGTCAATGCCTCCCATCTGTCGCTCTGATGTGACACTGGCTTTAGTATTGGGACTTGCTCGATAAGGTTACCGGCGGCACGCAATTCGGGTCCCACTGTTTTGCTCCCAGTATATATTCCACGGCAGCGCCAATGCCCTGTTTCTCACTTTACAGGTGTACCGGTAGCTATGCAGGTGCGCATTCCTAACTCTATGTTCCAACTCAAAATTCATCGGTGTGCAGCTTGCGCATTTGCAACATGCCCTCAATCAAAGCATAGAGAGGCTGTTGATTTCCAACAAGCGATATCGGCAGAGATACAATCGCCTAGAGTCAAGAAAAGGTTCATTGACCACACATTCTTTTTTCCCTCAGACTGACATAATTACCAGATCGGGTGCAGTTCAGTACAAAGTGCTGTGCCTACTGCCTCAAGGAATATGGGGCGAGGAAGTGGTACACGTCAAAGACGTCTCGGGTGAACCTTCTCGAAGAAGCTATTCAGTACGGCCAATACGCCGTTGAATTTGGATCTGAAACGGATATTTTGCGGCCTGAGAGCTTGCAAAATTTGGCAGCATCTCTTACCGAGCGATATACAATGGTGGCAGACTTGAGCGACCTCGAAAACGCATTCGAACATATCGAGCATGCCCTCCGACTAACGACCGACCGTGAAGACCGTAGTCAGGTTTTACAGCTCTGGGCGATGGTTTTTAGATTCAGATATCAGCGGCGCGGGAATACCAATGACCTCGCAAACTCGATTTCCATATGCTACTTCATCTGCTAGTGCCTAGGAAATTCGAACGACCCAGCAGGTCTACAAAATTTAGGAGCTTTTCTGATGGAACGCTTCTGGAGTTCGGGAAGCAAGCAAGACCTCGAAAAATCTCTCTCCAGCTTTACGGAGGCTGTGAAGCACACAGACAGAACAGATCCGGACTATGCTCATCGCCTACAAAATCTGGCTACATGTTGGCGAGAATGGAATAGGTATATGTAGAACTTTCCAGGTCCGGAAAACACGAGGGTCGAGCTGAAGGATCTCTATGATGCCTTGAAGAGGGACCAGGAAGTGCTCAAGCGCAACCCAGAGGATCAGCCTGCCTGTATACAGAATTTAGCGCTTTCTTACAAAGACCTGTTTGATCATTCAGGCGAGATCAAATATCTCACTTCGGCTCTCGAAAAGATATGCTCTGCAGTCAACCGAACCCAGCGTAACCACCCACAATATCGACAGCGGCTCCATATCTGGGCTGCATTACTTGTTGCAAAATATGAGCATTCAAAAACTGAAATCGATCTCGAACACGCATGTTCCAAGAATCATTTCAGGGCTCGATCTCCAATAACTCACACTTTATCTTGTCCTGGCACGCAGCATTGATGTGGGCATCTCTATAGTCTCTTATAAACAGACGCTATAACATTATCAACTCGTACCTCGTTTGTCATAGTCTGTCACTAACCTTGATCGAATGATCGGTGGCCTCGTTATTACAAATCACAGAGTTTTTTCGATGTTCCCAAAGCTTCAGCGGCGCGTATTTCACTCTTCTGACCCCACATTTACGTTCAAGAACAATGAAGCGAGTAAATTGTCCCACCATTGGTTGGACGGAAGGTCGAAGAAGCGCAATGCCGAACCTTGATGGTCCGGCATACGGAAAAGGCCGAGATACCAATTTGAAGGGAAATGGACCAGTGTAGTGATTCTAAAGGGACAGTTCATTTGGAAATTGGATTTTGAGAGACTCTTTCTCTCAAAGTTTGTGGCTAGAGCCGCCGGAAAAGTGAGTGGTTGAGGAAAGTAATTCAAACTCCAATGATTATATAATAACAATGCCACGCATACATGATCGCGCGGTTAACTACAGACTAGGCATCTCTAGAAGAAAAGCAAAAAGCCTCATCCTTATACTTCGAAGCTTATTCAACTGCATTCGATCTCTTGCCCCATATTGTCTGGGTTGGAAATCCCATTCACATTCAACAAACTGCTTGCATGGACATTGACATCGCGGAAGCCACCTCCAATGCTATGGCTGCATGTCTGATTTGTGGGGAGCTTGACCGTGCTATTGTGCTTGCAGAAAGAGGATTGGCAGTAACACTGCAGCAGCAATGGAACCTCAATGCCTACCTTCATAAACAGCTTTGCCCAGCTGATGCCGACACATTGAAAATATTGTCCCAGCACCTTGTTCTCGGAATACACCCACATCCTCAGCAAGCCGTGAAAGAAAGGGAGGAACTTTTAGGGAAAATTCAGAATCAATCCAGTTTTGAGAATTTTCTTTGTCTGAAGAATTATGATGACCTGCTACAGGTGTCTAAAGAAGGACCGGTGGTTGTGCTCACTGCAAACATACATTCCTGTGATGCTATTGTCCTCCATTCATCATCGGAGGTAGCTGCAGTCCAGTTGGAAATCAACTTACAGGACCTGAAAGAACACAAAGAGTACCTCAAAGAATTGCTGAAACACCGCTTGAGCAGGATCGGGGAAGAACCAACAGAGGCTAAACGGGTCTCGGGGGAACTTAGAACCACTGGCATCTCATACACTGGACCACAGGGAGATTCTACAGTGGTTGGATAGCAATATTGTTAAACCAGTTTGTGCTTACTTGGAACCAGTGGGTTAACTGCTCGTAGCTTAATGCATGAATTCTAATGTTAACCTGCAGTGTGGCATATCTGAAGGACGTTTCTGGTGGTGTCCCATGGGGAACTTTGTAGGCCTCCCACTGCATGCAGCCGACACTGCAGATAAATTTATTCAATCATACATTCCAAGTCTGGGAGTCCTTCTTGATGCATGACAGAGGCACAGCTCCCATGAGCTAAAAGTTGGTCTGGTTGGAGCACAACGGTCAAACTGTGGTGGGACCATACTTTGGCATGTCCGTGAAGAAGTGGAAGAAAATTTTCGAATCATCTCAGCTTCTGATGTTCAACTTGAAGTCAATGCTCTACTTGGGTCAGATTCAAGTTTCAAGAATGTCTGCAATCAGCTCAAGACATGCACTTGGATGCATTTTGCCTGTCATGGCCGCCATATTATTAGCAACCCATCAAAAAGCTTTCTGAAGCTACATGACCGCAATCTTGATTTGCAAACTCTTGTTCAAATGGATCTTTCACACCCGGAGTTTGTGTTTCTTGCAGTCTGTCACACCACCAACGGCGACAGCCATGTAGTCAATGAATCAATGCACTTGAGTGGAGGCTTCGTCACAGCTGGGTTTAGAGCGGCTATTGGGACTATGTGGACAATGAGCAATGAGGACGGGCCTGTTATTTCCCAGGCAGTATATAGCCATCTATTCAATGAGGCCAGATTGAAAAACCTAAACAGGAATTGCCCAACAGCAACTGATACTACTGCAGCCCTGCATTTCGCAGTCAAAAGGCTGCACGGTGGGAACGTCCCAGATGAGCGCTGGATACCTTTTATTCACATTGGAGTGTAGCTTGTTCATGTATTTACGACACCATTCTGTTATTTTTCACAATGTGGCAGAGGTCCAAGCTACATTTCCAACAGCTTTCCATGCTTGTTTTGAAGTCCCTTCCAATCTAGATTGATCGACGATCAGCAATTTGAAGTGTATAGCCACCTTATAGCTACCAAGGTTGACGTTTGATTGCTGCCCACTAGCTTTACTAGCTTATGTTACGCCCGTTTAGGAAATGGAAAAGCGGTATTCGTTCTTTCTGGGTACATTCCACATCAACAAAAGAGTCAAGTCGGATGAAAAAAGGTAAGATTCCAATATCAATGCCTTCTCCGTGCTCAGCGTCTACCACATATATACACCATACACCTGCCTCCCAGCTTGTAACTAACAACTTCCTTGCTTGCTTTCCCAGCACTACATACCATCCACAAGTATACATCGTGCCCACCCAAATGCATGATGGAGGATGGTATCTGCATGTCAGCGTTAGGTGGGTCACTGCTCACCATTGACACAATCTGCGCATTGGTTGTCTCTTTTTTGACATATTTCAGCACTCTGTCCAAACTTTCATTCTGTTTTGCAGGTTTCTACTGCAGGCATAGACCCAGGGATGAGTCGCTGCGAGAGAACTTGAGGGGCTTATGAGGAAGCCAAAGGCGGCAATCATCACCTTGCTTTGGGCAATCAGACTGATCCTGTATTGCTGATTGGCACGAGTTTGTTTCGCCAAGGCTGCCACATTCTGCAAGTTGACATGAGTAGACTTTTAATTTCATGCTTCTTACCCTGAGTTTCGCATGACATATTAATCTGGTCAGATCCCAGAAAAGCCTGGAAAAGCTGATGGTCCAGGCAGCAAATGTGTGAAGATTCTTTTGGAGATTCATATAGATTCGCATTCACACATGTTTATTTGAAAATGCTCAACTGCGCTGATTTCCTTAGAGATGTACTGACTGGACAGCAAATATCCAACTCGCAAGCCAATCTCAGGCTCTCGCAATCTCGTCGAGCCGACACCAGTAGCAAGAGGATTTAAGCTCCTGGATTGGCTCTAGTCAGAGGAACTGATGGCTATAGCCACGACTCTAGCCAACTGTTGGCTAGGGCCAAGACAATAGACTATGGGTTCATACAAAATAATAAAAACAGCAAAGGGAATTGAACCAAAAGCATTGAGTATGGTGTTACCTAAGAAAGTAAGAGCAACACCAGGACCAACTGAGCCAGGAGAGAATGATACACAGTGCTGATATTAGAAATATACTGTGTTCCTGACACCCATAATAAGCATTGTTCTCCCACCTATTCCAGCCCGCATAGGGCCTAGGTTAGGTGGTTAGGGTTGTTAGGTTTGGGTTAGGGTCCCAGAGACAGTAATTTTTGAAGGTTAGGGGTTTGGGTTGGTTAGGTTGAGTTAGGGTGGTTAGGGTTTAAAACAGAGAATCAGCCATGGATAACACTTTCAAAGAAGTAGGGCAGCTTGCCTGCCCTAGTTCTGGGTATCAGCAGTCCCAGTTAGGGTAAGGCTAGCCTTACCTCAACTGGGAAACAAACAAATCCAATATCAGGCAAATAGCCTACTTGGATTTCTCTCTTTTCATCTCATTTGTACATCATATAATGGTTCCTGGATTCAATTCACCCAGTATGTATTTCCTTTGCCACTCTACAAAAATAACATTGTGGAGTCTCTTGTCATGGCACTAGCCAACCAGTTGGCTAGCACCATTGCTTTAGACTTTCAATCTTGATAGGTCCTGTTATTTTTTGATTATTTTTCCCTTTGCATGGGCCATCTTGAGCATGCTCCTGGCGTGCCCGCTAACAAGGAGCACTGTGTTCTCGAGTCAGTTCCTGTGACTCAAGAACGTTGAGGCTATTTGCAGCTAGGGCCTTCAAGTATCCCCTAATGAAGTCAAAGTCGCGATGTTCCAAGTTCTTAGCAATGACTGTCGTCTTCGTGAATGTCTCCCTGGAGCCAGAACTTTGGAGACGCTCGAGACCAGGTGCCATAACATTTCAACCTCGTACCTCAGTTACTGCTCAAACCACGCTCATGATCCACCATGTTGATGCTTGGCATCAAGTTCAAGGCGAAGAGACTCCAGAGGCTGTGGTTGCCTGTGCACCTTGCTCCGGGCCAGGCAACTGTCTCTCATCCCTTTCACTCGTTCAGTTAACCACATTTTTTATAAGGTCGACACTTCCAGGGCAGCCAGGTACTGATTTGCTTGAATTCCTGTAAATATTCACTAAATTTCACTCCAGTAATGAGCAGCATGCTCATTGGGAGAGCACTATGCCTCAGAAGCGACCGCATGTTGACAACTGTTAGATCCTACTAGTTGAAATTCATCTGTCTCATTTTGTTTCACTTGGCCGGTGTTCTGTATCTGTTTGAATAACTGACCCTCCCACCGCAGTTATACACTTCCTTTCTTCCCCTGTTGATGATTCTTTTTTTTTTATTACACAATAGAACAATTTTTTTGCTATTATGTGTCATTTCGGCCAGCTTCGTCACCATTCCTGAATTTTTATTGGTGGTTTTTGGAGTTCGCAGTGAAGCCACCCCAAAGTGGTCTGTGCATGGGAGAATGATGAATCAATCTTTGACTGACAGTGCTCCTTTGCTCTCGACAGCCTGCACCTTCAGGGCTGCGGCTGCTCATTCTTATTCAGCCTGCAACTTGGGTCAGCAGCTTCTCTGCTCATCAAGAGGTGACAGTCTCAGCAAGTTTCAACACACAAAGCCAGGTCCTCACTCTTTTCAGATTCTACGAACCGGTGGTGTAAAGTTGGGAAAGGCTAGCGATACTGTAGACGCAGGTAGCCGTTCAGAGGACGTCAACTCAGGCAAGAACATCGGTCTGTGTGAGTTGGGGGACGTTGGTTGGTGTTGGTCACGCACGACTGTAGGTCAGCGTGTGTGCGTTTCTACTGCACCTCGGGCACGACCTACAGTCTGTGTGAGTGTGCAGTTGTCTGAAGCCTGGCAATGAGTCACAGGTATTTTTTCACCTCAACTCGGGCAAGATCATAGGTCTGTGTGAGTTGGAGGACATTAGTTGGTGTTGGTCGCGCACATCTTTACTGCAGCTTGGGCACGACCTACGGTCTGTGCGAGCGTGCAGTTGTCTGAAGCTTGGCCATTGAGCTGTGAGTCTTTCTTCATATTGCATCTCCACTCAAGCCTAAAACCACAATCTAGGTTGTGTCGCACAGCCTTGATTCCCTAAAAATCTATATAGGTGCATCATTACCCCCCCCCAATGTTCTTCTGTAGTGTCGCTGATAACACGACTCTAGCTTCTGGCCATCCTGCAGGTCGCTTGCTGAGCTTCTTGGCAGCTGACAGGCAGTTGACCTTGCCACACAGGTACATAACACTTTTCTCAGAGCAGAACAATGAGGCTGATGATTGCTTTGTAGCAGCCTCAGTAAACTGCGCACTCACCAACGTACAATAGCTATCCCTGTTGCCGTGATACTGCACTGGATCCTGCACCAGAGGCTATTATGCTGCTCCAGCAATGTGATTATGTACTCATCATTTTGAGCACTCATGCCGGACTCGCAGGCAGTATGTGATATACAATTTTTGCAGCAGAACGATGAGACTGATTGTTGTTTCATGCTCCCAGTCGTCAGAGACACCTCGAGGAGTTTATTCAGCATCCTGCAACAGGCATGCCATGTTCTTCATCAGTGAGTCCTCCTTTTCCAACTCTGGAGAGGGTCGGCCAAAGAAACCCGTCGTCCGAGTGAGGAGACAAAAAAATTCATGCCACCAGCTGTAGCCATGCTGACTCGTTTCTCTGCAGGTCGTTGTGGGGGTCTTGCCTAAACAAACAAGGTATGTGGCAGACATTCCGAGAGATTCCACATCCTTACTCGTCTCATGGCCTTGCAGTGGTGCCGTTTTTGCCCCATGATTGGTGGCCTTGGATGCAAGGGAAGACCACGGACCTGATAATGACCTGAACGACGTTGATGTGTGTATTTTGTTTTGGGATGCAATCCGATATCACCTGGCCTGGAGTGCATCATACCAATGCTCTGGATTTTGACCAATCGATCCCCGTGTTCTCTGGCTGCTGCCCCCGAGAACATTTGCCAGTGCATCTGCTCTCCTCTTCCATAACATCCATCTGTCTGTGGATTTGCTCTACAGATTCCTGCTACTGGCTTTGCGCTGGTAGCATTGACAAAGCTGTACATATGCTTGACTTTGTAAGGGGTAAAACCCGTGGGGACTATTGCACACGTTACCTGTGTCACGTTGGGGTAAGGAACGAGCGGATATGCCAGCCAGATCGAATTTGAGGCAACTAGTGCAAATCTAGCGTGGATGTGGTAGATGAAGAAGACACAAAGCCAGTCGAAGAAATCTGCGCAAAGAGGCGCAGAGCAGGGAATGAAAACAAGTTGAGAGTAGTGCTCCCGTGTGGTGAAGTTGGCTCCAGTCGCGTTTCAGCTCGCCTCGGACGGTTGCCACAAACAACAGCTCAAGCTGATGCCAACTCACCTTGGCTCAAGCTTCCTACAACATTTCCCATGGTGAAGACCATGATGGCATGGCTGACAGCATAACTGAGTGACTGTTGTGTCATGTCACGTCCTCACCTCTTCCCACTTGTCGCCCTCGACGTTCTCCATCTCATCCACCCTGGATCTTTGCTATCTATCTTTGGCTTCATGTGTGCACTGTGGTCACATGGCCATGTGATACCTGAAACAGGCCGCTGAGATGGCACACTGCCAAGTATGCGTCATCTAGCTATTTTTGTGCTCAAAAACACATATTATAAGAGTTGCAAGGTAGTTTCTAGTAGTACTATCACTAGTACTCTGGACTTCTGTTCAGTGATACAAAGGAGGATCAGAGTGAGCTCCGAGCTGCTGATTGTAGTGTACAGATCAAGTCTAGCATACTCTGCAGGCCGCTGGTCGTACACAAAAGAGGAGATAAATACCCAAAAGCCCCAGAAGTCATCATTCAGAAGTTGTATCCTACAATAGAGGACCAACTACTGCACAGAGGAAGTCTTTGGAGACTTACAGAGTACTAGCAAGTGGGTTGAAGGCTAAGGGGAGTCGGCTGCAGCTGGTTTACATAGGCCGTGGGCCATCCTTCCAGACTGGCATTAGGTCGTGGGGTTGAAGCAAGGCCCACAGGCCATGCTAAAGCAAGCAGAAAGCAGTTACAGAGGAGAACTACGTAGAGAGAGTACACGTGGGGAGACGCATCGCGTCCCTAGTGACAAACAGTGACACATGGAGTGGAGCAATGGGATTTATTCCATTGGACCGGAGTTCAGAGTGGGATCATGGGAACAGACCGACAAGGAACGGACTTGCGGGCTCCCTTTGACAATAGCAGTATTATCCTAGTGGGCAGATTCAACTCCATGCCCAGAGGTTCCAGGCCCGCGGTTGCAGACGGCAGCCTGCGGCACCTACCATATACCCAAATCAGGATGTGAGAACCATGTGAAGGGTTTCTCTTGGCCTGTGATGATGCATCAGATATGCATGGACATCTTTTTTTTCTTTTGTTTTCACTCTCTGTTTTTCACATGTAAATCTATATTCCAGTAGTATAAATAGGGCTCAAGGACCCCACAGAAAGCCAGTACACCACAGTGGACATTGTTGCGGTTGTTCTCAGGCCAACTCACAGAGAGTAGTATCTACCTCTGTTTGTAGTGTGTCTATAAACCAAAGTTTGGTTGTTGGCTCTAGTTCAGTTTGAGTTAAGAAGTTAAGCTTCACGTTGTCGACCCTGCAGGTGGTCTTCACATACAAAAGAGAGGTTTACCTACCTGAGTGGGCTTGTTGCTTTGCATCTGCTTCGCTAGTTGCATCTGCAGTTGAGATTGCCCTCGGTAACCAACAGGAAGATCAGTTTGGTCGCCAGCAAGGTGCTTAAGCCTTGAAGTAGAGTGAAAGGTACCTGTGGCAGGTTAAGCCAAGGTCTACAACGAGAATTGCTTGTTGTGAGAGTGATTGAAAGCCGGATCTGTGACCTCAATTAGAGGATTTGCTGTTGAAACCTTACAAACTCTGCCCTGACATAGACAAAACTATCTATTAGTCTTCCTCTCGTCTTGTATCCACCCGAAACCACATATATTACTTGTTCATTGAGGCCGTGGGGCATTGTTCCGTACAAATCCTGCATAGTTGAAGTGCCATGGGCATTGTTGTCAGTCAGATTAGTGAAGATTCGTTATCACATTGGGATTCAAAACCAGTAGTCGCATACTACAACTCGGACCCGAACTCACCAAGGGAGCATGCTTGTTCTTTGGGAGTGATAGTAGTTGGTTGTGTGGTTGTTAGTTGTGGTGTTTGTTAGCATCCAACAATAGTCACATTTCTAGCTTATAGTTAAGCACACCGTTTCACCGTGAAGCCCAGGTGGGTTGGCGCATTGGTGACTGAGGTATGCGTTGATATCTGAAAATTAGCCCTCCCAAATGTTATAAATACTGTGCACAATCCATGTGGTTCGTATCTCCCCCGTCATGAGTCCCCATGGCCTCTCCAGGCTGCCAGTGCAGCAATCCTCGCACCTGCAGTTGTTTTGTCCAAACCCCGCGCCAGAAACAACATTGATCATGACATGTACTCGACCCTCAGCCATCGGGACACTTGGCACACTATGAACCCAGCATTTGTGCACCAGCAGCAGACTCCATTTATGACACCGAACCCTGCTTTTAATCCTGCCCCTGCCTTTCACCCTGCTCTATCCTTCGGACAGCAGTTTGCTTTTCAGAATACATTCCCAGCCACGTTCAACACAGCTGTTCCGCTCCCATCTCAACCTCGTGCACCATTCGTCAACGTGACCAACAGTCAACCAACACGGTCAACTCGGCTGCCACCATTGTGCAACAGAAGCACAAGCATACGAACAACACCGGGAATAAGGGTGTGTGCAGACGTGTAGACCCAAGTATGGTACCTGCAGTCTTTAGAGCTGGGCCATCCACTAGATTCACTGCTGCCGCCACTACTGCATTGGACTCGGTTTTGCATCTGCGCTGCCTCAGACAAACCTCGGATCTCTCATCGACAAACCTACTACTTCTGGTGCTTCTGCCATGGATGTCTGGTTCTTTGTACGCAGTGCTCACACAGTTGTCGCGCCAAATGTACTACCACCATTGTCTGAGATGGTTCCAATATGGCCAGATAAGAAAGGGTTTTCGCACCTGTCTTGGTGCTTCTGCCCGTGCGTTTACTTTTAATAAAATTTCCCTTGCAACTGATTCGATAGTATACCAGAGTTGAAAAATGGAATACATGGAAGAATGTCGAGGGCCAGACAGCTTCTATTCGCCACCATCTCAAAATGACTCACATGAAGGTTTGGAAGGAACTTGTCTTCCTGAAGAAACTCAAAGGCTATGAGGTGGTCAGAGTGGCAAACAATCAAGGTCCTGGCAAGGGGGAAGAATTTTCTATACCTGTGTTCCGTGACAAACTTACCAAATGAATTGCTGTTGACGATCAGGCATGTCTGTCTTTTCATTTATCTTAATCAACACTGATTTTTCTCAGTCTATTGATGTTGTAGATTGTCCTGAGCTTCGTGATCTCTTTCTCTTCATTGGCATGGAGCTTGAGGACTGCTCGGAAGACATCCAACATTGCACCAAAATGGGAGAATTGATTGCCAACGGGTTTTAAGCAGAAGATGATCCAGGAGATTTGGGTAGGTTCTCTTGCATTGCCTTTTTTCCATTGTCTGACATCTTTCAAAGAATTTGCTCAGTCGAGTTTCGTATACAGATGACATTCGGAGCTGCAGAAACCTTGATTTACATCTTGCAATTGCAGCGGCGGCTTGTGCTCCAGACATGACTGGTGGCTTTCTGTCATTTGGAGGGCAGTCACATGGGCGAGAACATCAGCAAGGCAAGATTTTTGTGCAGGTCGTGAAGGAAATTGGGTGTCTGCACAAGGTGAGCTGTTACTAAATTTTCTATGTTAATCTAACACATGAGCAGATCGGTATGATTAAGTGCGACAACACCTTGAATAATAATACCCATATGACTGAAATCTGTGCTGAATTGGCACGCATTGGTATACCCTTCGATGCTGAAGGCAATCGCATCCAGTGAGTATTTGCTTTGGCACTCAGTTTCATGTGCTCACAACACCGGACCTTGCTGTTTTCCACATGTCGTCAACATCGCAGTTAAAACGGCACCCAAGGGGCCCATCAATTCACTTCCGTCTTACCATCCCGATGTTCTCGAGGACAACAACGGCGACAAAATTCTTCAGGCGTTGAGAGACGATCCCAACTACTGGCAGGCCCTTCTGTGCGACGCTGTGGCCGAGGCTTGTACACTGCTTACCACCTGTCAGGCATCTGGTCAGCATTGTGACAATTTCGAGACAACCATCAAGAAGGGTAATGCAGCTAGTGGCTTCAGAGAACCCAACAATAATTTGCATGTTATCAGACTGCTGAAGGATGTCAAAACTCACTGGTCAGCAACATTCTTGATGATAGATCGTCTCCTGGAGCAGCACCTGGTCAGTATTTTGGCTCGTCAGATCTATTGGGATCAATGCCGCTATCCACAAGCTCGAGGAATACCCCAATTTGTCTTGGGGGACAAGAATCTATGCTCTCATGATGGGTAAGTTATCATTTCAATCCTCAATGTGTCTTCGGAATTGAAATTTCTTTGTAGACCTGAACCCTACCATCAAGCTTCAATGGTGAGAAAACTGGTCAGCTGAAGACACCGATGCCACGAGGAACTGAGTTCGTGCTGCGGTATGTGCGCACAGTTTTATTTTTCTTTACCAATTTTTTCTTTTTTCAAGATGCTCGAGTACCATAAGGAGCATCGCTCTCAAGGGACCAGTCCAGGCCCTATACAAGTTACAACTACAGCAATCCATCCAGTGAATGCACCATCTGCCTCACTATAACAAATCATGTGCTTTTGTCACAGTGTGAATGGGATGTGGCCCATTTGCATGTCATCATATGTACTTCTCATAATTCTTTCATCTGATTCTGAATCAGTTCCTAATCCAATTTCACCATTGACTGTCAAAAAAGTATTTATCATTGCACAATGTACTCTATCCATACCACTTTCCCGGACCTTTTCTTCATTAAAGTACTTGTAAGGGCAACCCCACGGCCCGAAAATAGCTCAAGTCCTGGCGAGGGAGAATCCGAAGGTTAATTGACGGGACTAGCTAAATATACACTCTGGCGCACCTGGCAAGGGAGAATCCGAAGAGAAGAAAGCTTAAGGATTCCCACGCCAGGTGCCGGTATCTACTAACTAGTCAAGCACGTGTCCGTAGTGATCGGCAGAGATCCCAGGCTTGGTCGCAGACCACGTGCCAGCAGGAGTTGCCAGGCCGGTTGTCCGGTTGTCCAGTCGACCGGTTACCGGGCGGGTACCGGGAGGAGCCAGAGAGGCGCCAGGAGGGACCGGAAACAGGGGTTCCCCTGACATCACCCCCCCCTTGGAATGCGGTGCCCCGACGCATAGACTGGACGTGGAGGGCAGGGTCATGGAAGGGCAAGGAGTCAAAGGCGGCAGCAGTGATGGAGCGGGGTTTTGTGGGGTACTTCCAGTAGAATTCCGCAACAGCGTCCGGGGAGAAGATGTCGGAGTGTTTAACCCACTGGTCATGTGAGGCATCATACCCCTTCCACCGGACGAAGTACCAGAGCAACTGGTAGCAGATTTTGGCGTCCAGGATCTCCTCGACCTCCCAGCGCTCGTCACCAGGGGGGCCGCCGAGGACCGGTGGCGGCTCGTCATAGCCGGGCCGGCTCTCGAAAGGGTCGTCCTCAGAGAGCTGCAGCTTCACTACCGGAAAGACCGGGTGAAGCCGGGAGAGGCAGGGTGGCAGTTCCAGTTTGTAGGTGCCTCGCCCAACGACCTTGATAACCTTGAAGGGGCCAAGGCGCCGATGCAAGAGGCCGACAGACGGCCGAGTGGTCTGGATGTCTGGGGCGTCAAGCCAGACCCAGTCACCAACCTTGATCTCCGGCGCCGGGGTGCACCGGCGGTCGTAGTACCGCTTGTACTCTTCCTTGGCTTTCATGAGGGCAGCCTTGGCTTCTGAGACACCAGAGGCGATCCGGTCATGGAACTTGTTTGCGGACTCCACCCTTGAATGCGTTCCATTCGGTTCAAACCCCATCCGGGGGAGCCGGCCGGTGTCGGTCATGAACGGGACCTGCTGTGTGGAGGAGTGAACATAGTTGTTGTATGCGAACTCCACAGCAGGTAAGAGCTCGTCCCAGTCATCCTGCTTGTAGTTAGTGAAAAGCTGGATGAACTGCTCGAGTTCCTGGTTAATGCGTTCGGTCTGGCCGTCGGTCTGTGAATGGTATGCTGTGGAGGTTGCTGGTTCAACACCAATGAGACGCCAGAGCTCAGTAGTGAACTCCGTGACAAACTGCGGATCCCGGTCGGAAATGTACTTCCGGGGGGTCCCATGGTGCTTCCAGACGTTCCGGTAGTAGAGCCAGGCGGCACCCACCGCGTCAAGCCGGGTGCTGCACTCGTTGAAGTGCGCCCGCTTACCAAGAACATCTACAACAACCATGGTCATGTCATAGCCATGTGCCTCTGGAAGCTCAACGATGAAGTCCACAGAGACCATGTCCCAGCGTTCCTCCAGAACTTCCGTGGGGTGTAACTCACCGACCGGAAGCTTCCAGAGCGCCTTGGTCCGACAGCATAGGTCACAGGTGGCGATGTACCGGCCGACGTGACGGGACATTTGGGGCCACCAGTAGTTCCGGGAGACGAGCTCCAACGTCTTGAAGCGACCGGCGTGTCCAGTGACCCAGGTGTCGTGGTGCTGCTCGAGGATCTGGCGGCGAAGGTCCTTGTCCCAGGGAACAACGACCTTACCGCAGAAGTGGAGCAGGCCTCCTTCGACGTGCCACTCGGCAGGCCGGGACAACCGGGCACCCCGGACCTTAAGAAGGTCCCGAGCCGCTATGGCAACGGGTTCCTCGAGGTCCAGTTCGCCAGCCAATGCCTCCCGGATGTCCCGGAGGAGAGGGGCCTCCGGGCCGGCAATGATAAGGCCCTCCAGCGCACGGACGTGGAAGAGCTCGGGGTGCAGGAGGGTGACATCCTCATTGT
This sequence comes from Mycena venus, assembly GCA_014462655.1. NCBI lineage: Eukaryota > Fungi > Basidiomycota > Agaricomycetes > Agaricales > Mycenaceae > Glaucomycena > Glaucomycena venus. The sequence continues at coordinate 3,106,415 of JACAZI010000007.1, read as the reverse complement.
CCGACGCAGCTCCGTGATCTGGACGGTGGGAAAGGGCGTCCAGATGACCCATAAGGCTTCCGGGCTTGTGGTGCAACGAGAAGTTGAACCGGGACAGGTACAAGGACCATCGTGCCTGTCTCCGGTTGAGGTTCTGCGACTTCCGGAAGTACTCTAAGTTCTTGTGGTCAATCCGGATCTCGACCGGGTGCTGCGTGCCTTCGAGGAAGTGACGCCATTCCTCTAGGGCCCGGACGATCGCGAGCATCTCCTTGTCGTGGATCTCATAGTTGCGCTGGACTTCACTCAAGCTCTTGGAGTAGAACGCGACTGGGTGCCATTTTCCGTCTGCATCCGGTTGCGACAGGACAGCTCTGGTTGCGAAGTCGGAGCTATCCACCTCTAGCTGGTACGGCTAGGACTCATCCAGAAGGACCAGGACCGGCTCTGAGGTTACAGCGTCCTTGAGGGCCCGGAACACGGCTGCCTCTGCGTCGCCCCAAACCCATGGCACACCCTTCTTTGTGAGGTTGAAGAGGGTGTGGACTGAGTGCGAGAACGCCCAGATGAACTGCCGGTAGAAGTTTGTGAAGCCGAGGAACTGCTGCACATCCTTCTTATTGCGCAGTTCCGGCCAGGCAGCGACTCCGGCGACCTTGACCGGGTCCATCTCCACGTGATCATGGGAGATGATCACCCCGAGGTATTCAATTGACGACTTCTCGAACTCGCACTTCTCCGGGCACAAGTAGAGCTTATGCTCCCGGAGGCGATGAAGGACTTCCTGGATGACCTCTTGGTGCTGGGCGAGGTCCGAGTGGGCGATGAGGATGTCGTCAAGGTATACCATGACGTCTCCCGACAAGATGAGGTCTTGGAAGATGTCATTCATCATCGTCTGGAAGGTCACTGGGGAGTTGGTCAGGCTGAAATACATTACAAGGGGTTCAAAGAGCCCCCGGTTGGTCCAGAGGGCCGCCTTCCACTCGTTGCCCTCGCGGATCCAGACGTTGTTAAAACCCCACCGGACGTTGAGTTTCATGAAGAACCGGGCTCCCTTCAACCGGTTGACGAGGTCATTGATCGGAGGGAGTGGGTACCGATTCTTTACGGTCATCGCATTGAGCGCCCGGTAGTCCTGGACAAACCGGAGCGCTCCGTCCTTCTTCTTAACAAAGAAGACCAGGGAGGCCATCGGCAATTTGAACGGCCGGATCCAGCCAGTGGTCAGCCCTTCCTCAATGAAGGCGTCAAGCTCCTTCTGTTCGAGGGGTGAGATCGGGTAGACCTTACAGTTGGCCGGTTTTGCATCTGGGACGAGCTCAATGGCATGGTCCCATGACCGGCGCTCCAAAAGAGAGTCAAACGACTCCCGGTTGAAGACATCCTCAAACTCATGGACCCAGTTGGGGAAGACCCTCCCAGGGGGGAGCGGAGTTCTTGGCGAAGGCTTCCGCCAGCCATTGGGAGACGGTGCTGGTGGCTCAGATATCTTCAGAGGGGATGAACCAGGTGTAGAAGATACGGTCACCCTCCTCAAGCGGGGCGTCGTCATTGTCATCATCGTCTTCGGAGTCCGGGGTGAGTTCCAGAACTTCATCATCGCCGTCTTCGTCCATCCGGTCGTCTGTGTCAATGACACAAACAGCCGGGAAGGGATCAGACTGGAGTTGCCGGATGATCTGGGCAACAGCCTTGGCTTGCCGGCGCTCAGATCGTCCCCTCGTCATGGCAGGTGGCGCAGCCGGAAGGGCAGTGGCTCATCTTGACCTCCCGGGTCTCCCAGTCTATCTCTGGGTTGTGCTTGCGGAGCCAGGAGTATCCAAGGATGAGCTGCTCTTTTCCCAGCCTGGTGATGGCAAGCACGACCCGCTCACTGTGGCCCTTATAGCGCAGGATCACTTCCGCAACATCCCGGATGTAGCTGGCCTCATTGGGAGAGCCGTCCACATTGAAGACCGGGATGGGCTGCAAAAGCCGGCGGACCGGTAACCAGTTCGCCGCAGCATACTCCAAATCGACAAAGTCAGAGGTCACGCCACAGTCAACCAGCCCGTTCAGCGAGAGCTTCACAGCGTCGTCAGTGGACTCAATCTCAAGAGGTAGGTGGAGCGAAGTTTCCACCCAGCGAGGCCGCGACCGTGTACCGTTTGGGGAGCTTGCACTCCCAACCTGGCTTCCGGACACGGGGGGCTGCCGAGAGGGCCAGGGCCACCAGTTCTGAGGGGACTGGGGTGGCCGGGGGTCTCTACCAGGTGATCATGCAAGCCATCAAGGCGGTCTTGATGGGTTATGTAATCGCCCAGGTCGAGAGGTGCATCTTTCGTTTTGACCGTTGCATAAGATGTATTGTCAGACTCATTATACTCGGTCCCATCAAAAGTTTCCGCCGATCAAAATTCTCACAGCTCTATGTCATCTTCATCAACTACTACCTTCCAAATGGCATGCCAGCATTGTCAGTGATCCAATTGACCCTCTCATACAAAAAGCCCATATCATTGATGCTGTACAGGCCAGGGAACACACTGTCCAAGCTGCTGATGCAGATTGACATTCAAACAGCTACCAAACTCTCCTGATATTTCTCCCATCCAACCACTTTGACATGTCCTCAAAGCCATCTCACACAGCTACTGCATCACCTTCTGAAATGCGATAGGCTCACCAGTGCCACAACCAAGGTTTGGGAGTTGGTTCTAGTGGAAGAAGTCAACAAATATGTTGATCAGATGTGGAGAGTTATGCAGTCTATGATTGATGCAGAGGGTGGACATACCAGATTCCAAGTGCATATATGGAAAGCTCATATGTGTACTCATATGTGTAGCATATCAATACTTTCAATCTGTGAAGATTTGTCCCACTGTGATAAATGTTTTTCTGATCGGCGGAAACTTTTGATGGGACCAAGTACAAACAGGTGAAACGATTAGGGGACGCAAACGAGGGTGCACCGCTCACTCGTCGCATGCCGGAAAATCCTCTAGAACCAGAATTTCTAGATGTCCCGTCATGGCCCCGGTTGTCGCCAAGGGGGCGACCAGTTCCTCCAACAGGTCACCACCAAGCTGCCGGATCACCTCATCTAGCACATCGACTGACCGGACATCGGCCGGTGCCGGGCAGTCTCGGGCGAGGTGCCTGGGCTCTCCACAGCGGTAGCAGCTGCAGCGGGGCAAGCCACGGGTGCGGGCCTGGTCAATGTCCATTGGGATCGGAGGGGGCAGCAATGGTGCAGCAGGCCTTGGTTGGGCCGCCATGATGGGAGCCGGGATCACGGAGACCGGCTGGGTCTGGGCAACCAGAACCGGTGCGCATAGGGCATTTCCAGTGGCACGTGCACGGAGCTGTGATTCGTACTGCCGGTAGGCCCGGGAACGCCATGTCGGGTAGTCGTGGAGGTCCAGGGGATCGCTCAACGCAGTAATGGTGTGATTGATCGCCGGGTTTAGGCCGGTCCGGTATTTTGCGACCTTCATGAGAGGGTCCTCAAAGCTGGCAAGCTCCATGAGGTCTTCAAAGTCATCCGTATACTTGAAGACATCCTGGGAGCCCATGTGGTAGGACCGGGATTCGAGCTTGTGCAGGGTGTGGTCCTGCTCGTTTTCCTCGACGAACCGGAGCCGGAACTCCCGGATAAAGGCGTCCCAGGTCGCCAGGGGAAAGGGGACCTTTGCGGCCTGGCATTCAGCCCAGCATTGGGCCGCATCCTTCACCATGAAGGACATGGCGAACCAGACGGCTTTCTCTTCAGATGGGTTACCATCCTCAAGGAACGCTTCCGGAAGAAGCCGGATGTACGTCCGAATGGCATGCAGGAACACCCGGCCTCGTGACTGGTCACCGTCAAAGACGAACGGGGGGGTTCGGTCAGAGGACCGATTTTGAGCTGGGGTGGATGTCAGCAAAAAGCCCTGGACCCACAGCCGGAGCCGGATCGGCAAGGGCCGGGGCAGGGGAAGCAGCGTGGGAGCGATGTGTCAATAATTCTGTGAGAGTGGCTAATCTCTCTTCGATCCGGTCCATACGTGCAGCAGCGGCAGCGTCCATGGCGCGGTCTAGGAGAGGGGAGGAGGGGGCAAGATTCGAGGTTGGGGAGGCCGGGGCACTGGATGAGTGGTCCAAGCCGTCTACTCCGAACTTCCCAATCTTGACCAGTTAATCCCTTAGAAGCTTTCTTCTACTGTAAGGGCAACCCTGCGGCCCAAAAATAGCTCAAGTCCTGGTGAGGGAGAATCCAAAGGTTAATTGACGGGACTAGCTAAATATACACTCTGGCGCACCTGGTGAGGGAGAATCCGAAGAGAAGAAAGCTTAAGGATTCCCACACCAGGTGCCAGTATCTACTAACTAGTCAAGCACGTGTCTGTAGTGATCGGCAGAGATCCCGGGCTTGGTCGCAGACCACGTGCCAGCAGGAGTTGCCAGGCCGGTCGTCCGGTCGACTGGTTACCGGGCGGGTACTGGGAGGAGCCGGAGAGGCGCCAGGAGGGACCGGAAACAGGGGTTCCCCTGACAGTACTCTCAGTATACTGTTTCTCAAACGCTTTCCAAGCCCATCCCTCTGCTCTTTGTTTTTTCTCCAGCTCTGCTTCAATCTCTGTCTTTTTTCAGGCCTTCCCTCATAGTAATTCTTGTTCTTTTGCAGTCACAGCTTTCTCGGCCTTTGCAAGGTTGTCGAGGCTCTTGAGGAGTTTTTCGTTGTAGCATTCAATCTTTTGGTCCTCGCCTTCCAGCATACAGTGTTGGCTGTTGGCTATACCAAGTTAAAGTTGATGATAAAAATGTATGCACATAAACCAAACTGCACATTGGCGCTTCAGATTGTTGTACATATTCTTGGATATATGACTGGTCTTGTAGGAAGGAGTTATACCGTAATTTTTGTTGTGATTTTTCTGACGAGACGAGTTGGCCCACTATGAGAGAGTTCATCTTCAAGGCATTGAACTGTCGTGCCTTTTGTAACCCTCCTAGGAGTGTGCAGTGTACTCCTTCTCTGTTCACACCAGAGTGAACGGACTTGATGAGATTTGAATTCCATTCCCCAGCATTCCATATGTCAAGTGGGATGAAACTGCGTTCCCAGCAGATTTCGGTAAAGAAAAACTTACTCGACTCTTTGTTGTCCACCCGGTCTACAGGACCCAGAGCGTTCAAATTGAACACATTTTCATGGACTCAGGTACTCACCATTACTGGCCTTGCCACCTTTCTCCTGAATGCTTGCCAATATACCATCACACTCGTCATGCTCAATGCAGACAAGGCTGCACATCATCCATGTCACCTCTTCAGATACAGGACACTTTTTGGTGTTTCGAAAGTCATGCACGACACAAATGTGGAAAACTCACACAACCTTCATTCGATATCCACGAGTTTGAAAGAGATACAGTTCTCGTGCTTCCTGCATCTCAGCCTCAGTATCAGATATATTATCTGTTGTCTCAAAAACAACGGTCTGCTACACCCGAGCTTTTGAATAGCGGTGATGTACGCCAGAGTTTTGAGAAAAATGTTGCGGGATGGCGAGACATACAGCAAACAATCCTCCCGGTCTCTTCGTAAATGTTCTCGAACGTCGTCCCAGGTTACTTTTGTGTGCAGAGTACTCAACTCATCCACGTTGCTATTGGGGCATGTTTTTGAACCCTCACCTGTTCTTGGATGAGCGGAAAAGTAAATATTTATTTGAGTTCACGTACAAGTTGTATGGCGTTCTGAACAATCGACACATTGGCCCATAGAGTCAATAAGGAGATCGCACTTCACAGACACTCCCAAAACAGTCTGGCCCATGTTGCCTCCTCTTGAGTATGCAATATTCAAGGCAGGATCCTGCCAGTCATTTGGATCCATGCAAAAAAGGTGGCCAATTGACCCCGTGGAAAAGGTTTTGGGGTATTCGAGTATATATCCAACAGAATATTCATAAAGGACTTGTAGTGTGGTTATCTGATTGATTTTCACATTCATAGACCGTTTAGCCAGTATAGAGTCTGGTGTCTGTGGTACAAAGGGAATTGAGATGAGAGCCTGAGGGGTCGGTGGGCCTTGACAAGTCTCAAGATACTCCAAAACAGACTGGAGATTTTCCTGAATGAACAGTGGCACCCTGATCGCGTCGGTTCTGTTCAAAAATGTGGATAGTCTCAATAGTTGAGGACGAACATCAAGCAAATGGGCACTGGGATCACCAGAGGACTGGGTCTGAGACAGATAGCTCAATGCAGAAAGGCTGGTAGGTACTGGCTCCAGATCTGGCTCGGCATTCAGCAGATCCTTGATGGCAAAACCACGCTGCTGCATGGTAGAAAGGCACAGAAAGGGAAGAATTTCTTTCATCAACCTTGAGGAAAGCTCACAGAACCCATTTGTGATATCCACAATTAATTCAGAACACACAGTGGCCGTGCCAAGCGCAAATTAACAAGAAAAACCCGGAAAAAGGCAGAGAACTGATGGCTACAGGCAGTTGCATTGCCACAGAGAACACAACGTTTAGGTGACAAGGGAAAGTGCATAGGGCACTGGGAGTCGGTGATGACGGTGGTGATGGCGGGAAGTGGGACGGCAGGGCATGATAGTAAGCTGGCATTGTGGTGGCACTGCGCTTCTCTTCTTTTGATGCCATCAGAGCTAGACGAATGCACTCTCTCCTCTTGCTCTCCTCCTTAATGACATCCATCTAGTCTGTGGATTTGCTCTACAGATCCTGCTACTGGCTTTGCGCTGGTAGGATCAATTTACATCCACACCCAGCGCCTCAATATACACTCATGAATAAGTCGAAGCTGCACATCAATATGTTGAAGCTACACATATGCTAGACTTCATAAATTTCTCACAATTGCCTGACTCGCCTTCCTTTTTTTAGGCAAAACTTATCTCACTGTCCTGAGTTGGGGACAGGCAAATTTTTCCCCCTAAATCAAAGCAGGGAGGGGAAGCGCGGTCCTGAAGGATGAGCGAATCTCTTCCCAAATCTCTTCCTGCAGGTCGAGGGAGCATGCGATGGTCACAAGTCCCGCCACACGCAAAAACGCTGCTCAAGATCTTTTTCGCACACTCTTGCTCACTATTGAGGGATGCGGGTGATGCCCCCCACATCTCCAGAGCCGTCCATCTGCCGTCCACGCTCCCAGATGTGCATTGGCATCAGGGTGAGTGTATGGTGGTCACCAGTCCCGCCCCCTCGCCAAAACACTGCTCAGCATTTTTTTCTGCAGTCTTGCACACTATTCGGGGACACAGGTGATGCTCCCCGCATCTCTGGGACCATCAACTCGCCATCCACGCTCTCCGATGTGCTTCAGCTTTGGGGGGAACCTGTGGTCGCAAGTTCCGCTGCATACAAAAATGCTGCTCGAGATTTTTTTCACATGCTCTTGCATGCTATTGAGGGACGCAGGTGATGCTCCCTGCGTCTCCATAGCCGTCCATCTGCTGTCCATGCTCCCAGATGCGCCTCAGCATCGGGGCGAGCATGTGGCGGTCGCTAGTCCTGCCCCCTGCCAAAACGCTGCCAGCATTTTTATCTGCAGTCTTGCGCACTATTCAGGGACACGGGTGATGCTCCCCGTGTCTTCAGAGCTGTCTGCTTTCCATCTGTGCTCCCAGACGTGCGTTGTGTCCCACCGCCTGCAAAATCCACGGTTGGGGATTCACTTCAGGTGTCTCTCCTCCTCCTCCAGCGATGACGAGAATCGGCGCCAACAACACTGCCGTTTCTCTCCATCTACCACCCTAATTTTCCTTGTCCTTCTTCCTTCAGCCTCACTTGCTCCTGGATTCTCTCACACCTTGTCAGAAATTTCTTTGTATTTCCTCTCATCCTGCGCGACCTCCCTGCTCTCCCCCACCTAGCTGGACCTTCCCATACCTCTGTACAACTTCCAGGCACTGTTTCAGTCTTTCCCGCCCCATCTGTGCTCCCTAACAACCCCCAACGACGCTCAGCCTGCAATGAGCCAAATCAGCATGTATGCTCACAATTCGGAGCAGGGGGATGCCGGCTGACCTGTTTTAGCCACGTTTTGAAGAAGGAGAGGTTCGTCAATGTTTGCGCCTCGCGCCCATACATGCTTGAAGGCCCCGGATGGTGCTATAACGTGGCACAGGCTATGAACAGTGACATCGCGCTGTACCGAGCTGGGGAGCTCACAGGCGACAAATTCTTGGCGCGACTCAAATGGAAAGTCAGTCATTTGAAAGACTGGGAGTGGCGGCAGCGGGAATACGAGAAATGCGACATGGGACAAACTCACGTCTGGGTGTGCCACTGGGAGGTGACCCGACGGTACTATTGTGGTACGTCGTCATTTCTTTCTTTTTCACTCGTCTCATACTCAAACTGGGGACCTACAGAACGCCTTGCACTACTCGAGCAATTCTGTGACAGCGGCAAGCATGCTGTTGACGTTTGTGTATGTGGAACTTGGCATCGCAAATACTTTACTTCAATTCGCAACTGTCGGCGGCTTCGCAAAATTCAGTGTGTTGATGATGAGAGTTCTTACTGTCATGAATGAACAACCCATTTGCAATTTTTACGACCCCGGCCCCAACAACGATATCTATGAGCTGATCTGGCGTTCTTGAAAGATTTATTATCCCTACTCACACGTCCCTCCACTTGCTGTAATTAGTCTACCTATTCACGCATCAATTGTCGCTCTGTAACTACTCTATTGCTGGTGTATCTACTTTATATCTCCCAATGTATCTACTTTATTTTTTTTGATATGCACATACTTCTTTCTTGATACCTTAACCTCAAAGTCACAACACCATGGTCTCAGGCTACATGTGGGGAGGGCTAATAAAGACAGAACAGGGTCGGGCCGCCGGTAGGGGCTTTGGGAAACAAAGGGAGGACGAGATTATTCTACCCTGGGGACAAAGCCACGGTCCTGTGCTGGCCAAGTCCAGACAAAAACAGCACACAGACACAGTCATAGCCCAACACAGACGATGTGCAGGTGGGCTCCCGTGCCGACAAAGGTGACGTACGAGTGGGGTCCGGTGCCAACAAAGGCAATGGGTGTTTGGGGTTGCACACCGACAAAGACGTGATCGCACACTGATAAAGACACCACACATAAAGTGCCACATTAGGCCACTCCAGAGACAAAGCCACGGTCCCGTTGAGACGGCACACCGCCAAGTATGCGTCATCTAGCTATTTTTGCGCTCACAAACACATATTATAAGAGTTGCAAGGTAGTTTCTGGTAGTACTATCACTAGTACTCTGGACTTCTGTTCGGTGATACAAAGGAGAATCAGAGTGAGCTCCGAGCTGCTGATTGTAGTGTATAGACGAGGTCTAGCGTATTCCGCAGGTGGTCGCTCTTACACAAAAGAGGAGATAAATACCCAAAAGCCCCAGAAGTCATCATTCGGATGTTGTATCCTACAATAGAGGACCAACGACTGCACAGAGGAAGTCTTTGGAGACTTACAGAATCATAGCGAGTTGATTGCAGGCTAAGGGAAGCGGCCGCGGGTGATATATATAGGCCGCGGGCCACTTGCCCAACCAGACAATAGGCTGCGAGAGGCAAGGTAGTTGCCCGCGGACCGTGTCAGAGCAGCAGAGAACAGTTACAGAGGAGATCTTTGAAGAGAGAGTGCACGTGGGGAGACACGTCGCGTCCCTAGTGACAAGCAGAGACACATAGCATGGAGCAATGAGATTTATTCCATTGGACCGGAGTTCAGAGTGGGGTCATGGGCACAGACTGACAAGGAACGGACCCGCGGGCTCCCTTTGACAATAGCAGTATTATTCTAGTGGGCGGATTCAACTCCGCGCCCAGAGGTTCTAGGCCTGCGGTTGCAGACGGCAGCCCGTGGCACCTACCATATACCCAAATCAGGACGTGAGAACCATGCAAAAGGTTTCTCTTGGCCTGTGATGACGCATCAGATACGCATGGACATCTTTTGTTTTCTTTTGTTTTCACTCTCTGTTTTTCACATGTAAATCTATATTCCAGTAGTATAAATAGGGCTCGAGGACCCTGCAGAAAGCCAGTACACCACAGCGGACATTGTTGCGGTTGTTCTCAGGCCAACTCGCGGAGAGTAGTATCTACCTCTGTTTGTAGTGTGTCTATAAATCGAAGTTTGGTTGTTGGCTCTAGTTCAGTTCAAGTTAAAAAGATAAGCTTCACATTGTCGACCCCGCGGGCGGTCTTCACGTACAAAAGAGAGGTTTACCTACCTGAGTGGGCTTGTTGCTTCGCATCTGCTTCGCTAGTTGCATCCGCGGTTGAGATTGCCCTTGGTAACCAACAGGAAGATCAGTTTGGTCGCCAGCAAGGTGCTTAAGCCTTGAAGTAGAGCGAAAGGTACCTGTGGCAGGTTAAGCCAAGGTCTACAACGAGGATTGCTTGTTGTGAGAGTGATTGGAAGCAGGATCTGTGACCTCAATTAGAGGATTCGCTGTTGAAACCTTACAAACTCTGCCCTGACGTGGACGAAACTATCAATTAGTCTTCCTCTCGTCTTGTATCCACCCAAAACCACATATATTACTTGTTCATAAAGGCCGCGGGGCATTGTTCCGTACAAATCCTGCATAGTTGAAGTGCCGCAGGCATTGTTGTCAGTCAGATTAGTGAAGATTCGTTATCACATTGGGATTCAAAACCAGTAGTCGCATACTACAACTCGGACCCGAACTCACCAAGGGAGCGCGCTTGTTCTTTGGGAGTGATAGTAGTTGGTTGTGTGGCTGTTAGTTGCGGTGTTTGTTAGCATCCAACAATAGTCGCATTTCTAGCTTATAGTTAAGCGCACCGTTTCATCTGGAGCCCACCGCGAGGGTCCAGTTTTGAAATTGTGAAACGAACCTTTGTCGAAAGGCAAACAACAGGTCCAAAAGGACATTAGCAGTGCAGGTGCAGTTAGAAGCAGTAAACTGTAGCCTGATCAATTAGACATCACGTCTGAAAGATCGAATTCACCGGGCAAGAGGGGAAGATCAGGTAGACGCACACTTCTAGGAGAGATCCATTTGTCGGAGCACGCTCCCGAGGACACAACGGATAGATCTAGACGTTCGCTTATACCCGAGCCAGTATACTTCCCACCTTCCACAAAGACCCGAAACACTAGTAACTCCAGCAGAGGGACGTTCCGCGGGAGGTACTACATCGTGTCTAGACACAATAGACGTTGAGTCAGAAATAGAGGACGGACTACTGTTTAACTGCAGCTTCCCATCACCTACTTCAGACATCCCAGAAGATAATCTGGACGTGACTAAGGAGGGCGCTTCGAACTCGCCAGCCAGTCAGAACATAAATCCTGTTCCTGTAAACTCGGGACAGCAACCATCAGTGCAAAACCTACCAGCACAAAACCCCGGTCGTACCTCCAGTACAACCACCAGTAGTTCCAGTCGTTGCACAGCAGAATAAAATGCCAGCCTCTTTTGATGCGTCCAAGCTGCCGTCCAGCTTTGGCAAAAATGCCTTACAGTTCGATGGGAGACCAGACAACTTGGCTTGGTACATGAATGCTATAGAGGAGGTCATTTTGAAGACAAATGCGACGACAGATGAGAAAAAGAAGTGGATTGCGATGAATTTCTGTGAACCATCTGTGAAGCGTCAGTGGGAAGCTATGGAGACCGCAGACGCACCACACACCTGGGAGGAATTCAAGGAAGAGATCGAGGATATGTATCCTGAGTACAGCGAAGTGGAAAAAGGATCAGTCCCAGGACTAGAGAAAACTGTTCTCCAGAAGTCGAAAAAGCCAGTCAAAGTAACGGACTATAAAGGCCTTCAAGCCTGGATTAGACTTTACAAAGGCATGATCAAGCAGTTGATGGAACCAAAGCCTAGAATATCCAACCGTGAAGCGGCAAATGGATTTCTCTGCGGGCTGACGGAAGAACTTGCCGAGAGGATTAAACAACATATGTTGCTTAGGCTGTGGGAGGTTCAACCCTCGTATATCAGAGCAAAAGCTGAATTCGAGAAAGCCAATCCTGGTTCAGTATATATTGCGCCGGCGGTAGACAAGGAAGACAGATATGTTTGGTCAGATCTCATTGCGGCAGCTGCGAAAATCTGCGAAGATGAAGCTACAACCTTTTATGGGCTGGAGATAGCATCGTCGTCAGAAGGCAAGAAGAGTACAGTGATGTTTCAGGAAGGAGGGGCTGACAGTGACTCGTCCAGACTGAAGCAATTGTCTGGCAGGATAGACAAAATAGAGGCCACGGTGCAAGCCCAGAACCGAGTCCAAGCCGAGTTCAGAGAGACTTTTCCTAAGAAAATTACGGATAAACTTGAAGAGACGATGGCTGGTCATATGGACAAGTTCACAGCAGACCAACATAAAGAGATGCAGCAGATTAAGACATTGTTAGAGGCAGGCGCAAACCGCGGCCCTAACCAACCTTATTCTAGAGGACCAGATCAAGGGCCTCGTGCTGGACCTAGCTTTACTAGGGATAGAGCTGTAAAAGGGGGCTATCGCGACGAGTGCTATTACTGTTACGAACCCGGACATTTCATTGACAACTGTGAACACTGAAAGGAAGACATAGTCAGTGGTATTGTTAAAGCGGTGAATGGCAGAACCGTCCTGTACGATGGGAAGAACATACCGTGGGAGCCGCCACACAAATCTCCTAAGGAGAAGGCTCACGAGTATTATTCCCGCCGCGTTGTAGTTGGTCAGAACTATGATGAGATGATGGATACGTACTTTGGTGGAGATGCGTCAGATTACCAGCCGCGGATAATACCGAGGGAAGAGAAGGATAGCAGGTCGGATTTCATTAGTCTGAAAGACCTGCAAACCTTACTAGTCACTCGCTCGAAAGGGCCCGCGGGTGGTCAAGACACGGATTTTCATTAGATCCAATGAAGGGGGTGCCCCAGCGGAGGAAGCCTCCCGAGGAAAATCAAGCAGCCGTCCATAAGCATTCCGAGAAAACCACAGAGCAGAGCAAAGCACCAGAGAGGAGCGGGCGAGAGCCTACTCAAAGAAAACAGGTTGTAGTAGAGATACCACGGTTACCAAAACCTACGCCCAGACCTAAGGCCACCGTTGAGGAAGTCGAGGATTCTGAGGATGAGAGCGAGGTTTCACCCCCTAGACAGGAGTTCAATAAGGAGCTGCTGTTCAGGGATGTTCCACCCCTAAGGGATGCTCCACCTACAGAGGTCTTGCCTCGAAAGCCAGTAGATCTGTCCAGGGAAAAGATCAAAATACCAGGAAAGCACAAGCCTAGAACCCCGCGGGACACAGATGCAGAGGAAAAGGCGACCGTGGGCATTGTCGATGCCATCCAGGGTATTGAAGTACCCATCATGATCGGGCATTTGATCGACAGCAATCCGAAGATATGGAGAGCATTAGAGTCAAGCATGAACAAGTCCAGACGGCCTAATTTTGTTCAGACCACAGAAGGAGACGTACTGGCAGCAAAGGTTCAAACTTTCATGACTACAAGTGTGCCCGCAGACGAAAATTATGACCCGCGGTCAGGTCTTGATAATCAAGAAGATGAAGATCCTAACGTGAGATTAGTAGAGACAAACCTAGTAACCTTAGACGCAGCTGGAAACGAGGTTTCGGTGCTGATGTTTGACACGTTCCCTCAAATTGTTACAACTGCAGACCACGAGTTGGCAGAAGGTAGAATTATAATAGGCGATCCTGTACAACAGTACTTCGATTCCTTGAAACCCGGCGAGAAGCCACAGGATATTATGGTCACAATGAGCCCTGTATCTGGACAGCTTCGATGTTTGTATCCGACTGTGAAAGAGAAGCAGGTTGAGGCAATTAGCGATGGTGGATCACAAATTGTGTCCATGAACGTAACAGTTGCGGAGAAACTTGGGATGTCGTGGGACCTGCGGATGTCTATTCTCATGCAGAGCGTGAACAAACAAGTCAAAAGGACACTAGGGTTGTCGAAGAACGTGCCATTCCAATTTGGCGACATCATATTGTACTTACAAGTGCATATATTGAGAGTCGCACCCTATCAGGTTCTTCTAGGAAGACCGTTCGAAATGTTGGCAGAAACTGTTCATGCCAACAAAAGGAATGGAGATGTCGAGATCACCATTACGGACCTGTACACGGGGAGAAAGAGTACGTTTGGAACGTACCCCTGCGGGCACCAAAAGTGTCTCGAAGATGATAAGGAGACTGCCACGGGCAGTAGCTCGAGGATGGGGGAGAAGTAATGACCGCCTGGGACTACAATGAGAAAGGAGAGCTAGTGTGTGTAGGATATGGCAAGCCAAAAGAGGGTTTAAAGGCTACCAAAGAGGATCATAGGATGGCATATTTGTGTGCATCACAGTCAGTGGTTGAAAAGGACCCTGCAGCCACGGCCCTATTACAACAATACTTGGGGGAAGCGGAGGTTGAGAAAGGGATGGAAGTCTTTCTTTTCGATCAAGCAGACGCTCCTAGTAAGCCTAAACAGCCTACCTGAGCAAAGAAACCTGACCGCGCTGGTAAAATGGCGCGTAAAGTAAATTTGGTTAATTTACGGGCTAGTGCAGATGTCAAATGGCCCCGCGGACCACTTGGGAAGCAACGATTGAAGTCAGCGCCAGCAGTACCACTTGCACCAAGAGAACAGATGATGCATACTAAGGTAGAGGATACGGCAGGATCAGCCACGGACCCTATCAAAGTGGAATATACGTTCCTGGGTAAAAAGTACAAGCCGGTAGCAGATAAGATCAAACCCATTCTTGGATTTTTGCCTGCAGAATTTAGAATTGAGAGGAACATTACTGGGGATCCGTTGCAAGATATGCCAACGTTGAATCCGAACCCACCAGAGTTTGCTCCGATAGGAAGATACACCGCAGAGTGTCAAGAAGCGATTGATATCTCTCACAACGATGGCTTCTTAGAGCCTGAGGAAGTGAAGTTGGTACATCACTTCATGATGTTGCATAATGACCATTTTGCATGGGATGAGACAGAAAGAGGACAGTTCAAGCACGAATTTTTCCCTCCAGTAGAGATGCCGGTTGTTCCACATACTCCTTGGGTGTGTTCGCATATACCAATTCCTCCTGGACATTTTGAAGAATTTTGTCGAAACATCAAGCTCAAAATTGACGCGGGTGTTTATGAACCATCTAACTCCTCTTACCGATCTCCCATTTTTGCGGTGATCAAGAAAGATGGGAAGTCTTTGAGAATTGTTCACTCCTTGGAGAGACTGAATGAAGTTACCATTCAACACTCAGGAGTAACACCAGGTACCGAGCAGTTGGCAGAGCACTTTGCAGGAAGATCCTGTGGTGCCTCGTTGGATATGTTCGTTGGATATGATAGTAGGGATTTAGCAGAAGGATCTAGGGACTATACCACATTCCAGACACCCTTTGGGGCTATGAGACTGGTAAAGTTGCCGATGGGGTGGACTAATTCCGTACCCATTTTTCATGATGATGTTACATATGTCCTCAGAGAAGAGATTCCACATGTAACTATCCCTTATATTGACGATGTGCCAGTCCGCAGGCCGCCAACACGGTATGAAACTAAGGATGAGATTATGAGCACATACCAGAGAAACACGGCATTAGGAGATTTGTTTGGGAACACTTTCAGAACCTGAATCGTGTTGTTACTCGGATGGCCTATGCTGGGGGAACGTTCTCGGGTAAAAAGTTGATATTGTGTGCAGACTTGTTCACAGTAGTAGGACATATCTGTTCGTACAAAGGCAGAGTTGCGGATCCAGACAGGATTAAAGTCATCAATGATTGGGGTCCGTGCGCCAATTTTTCACAGGTGAAAGCTTACCTCGGAACTGTTGGTGTATTGCGCAATTTCATTGAAGGTTACGCTGAAAAAGTGGCGCCTATAAATGAGTTGACCAAGAAGGATGTGCCATTCGAATGGACCGCGGCTTGTGATGAAGCTCAGCAGAAGGTCAGAGAAGCGTTGAAGGATTGTCCCACGCTGAAGCCCTTGAATTATGAATGGGATTCAGAAATAGTATTACAAGTGGATACGTCTTGGAGGGCAGTTGGGATCATTCTATTCCAATATGACACGCAGGACCCCAAAATTAAATACTACGCCTGCTTTGCTTCGATTACGCTCGGAAAGACGGAAGCCAATTACTCGCAACCTAAGAGGGAACTCTATGGTTTAATGAGAGCACTAGAGGCTATGTATTATTGGATCTTCGGTGTTTGGAAGCTGGTAGTTGAGACAGATGCACTGTATATTAAAGGGATGTTGAAGAACCCAGGCATGGGTCCTAATGCGACCATTAATAGGTGGATTGAGAAAATCCTAATGTTCCATTTCAAGTTGAAACATGTGCCAGGAGAAAGATTTGCCCTGGAAGGCTTGTCTCGTAGAGACCCTCAACCAGGAGATGAAGTTTTTCCTAACTCTGAGGAGGGTTATGATCAGAATGAACCCCCCGAGGACCATGACGATGTAGACCCTGATGGGCAACAGCCGCTGGACTTTGAAGATTTTAAGCATACAATTGATACAAGAGGTGGTTACCTACAAGTGGAGGCGGAGGCGACGTCCATTGAAGACTTCCGGCATGAAACATTCATGGCTGCGGGCTTCGAGGATGCTGCTAGCAAAAGTCGCAAGGATACCTATGAGGCCGCGGGATTGCCGATTCCTCAATATGTGCAAACGACGGAGCCATTGATACCTGATCTTGAGCTGAAGTGGAATGCAGAAAAGAGGGAGCCTTATGTAGAGACACATAGGTCAGATAGAGTAAAGAAACAGGATAACAAGTTAATGCTTGTTAAGAAATGGTTAGCGGAGCCATTGGAACGGCCCGCGGGTATGAACGATGATCAGGAATACTGAGCATTTATGAGATTCGCCTCACATTTCTTTTTGAAAGGGGGGAGGATGTATCGTAAAAGCCATTGGTACCGCACATCAGTTAGTAGTTGACAAAGAACACCAGATGTACATGATGAAGGCTGCACATGACAGTCTAGGACACCACGGGATTTTTGCGACTAGAGAACTGATAGGACTGAGATTCTGGTGGCCTGGTTTTGAGACAGATGTTGCGTGGTATGTTAATACGTGCCATATATGCCAAAAGCGGCAGCATACACTGTTGAAAATACCACCAGTGGTTACCCATACACTGAGTCTGTTTCAAACGGTTCATGTAGATGTGATGGTAATGGGCAAAGTTTCAAACAAGTGTGGATTAGCAGTCGATGCTAGAGACTCGCTTTCCAGCTGGATTGAAGGCCGCCCGATGACCAAAGATAATGCTCAGAACCTTGGATTGTTCTTATTAGAAGATGTCATATGTCGGTGGGGTTGCCCGCAGACCTTTGTGACGGACAATGCAGAGCAATTCAAGAAAGCTGTAGCATGGTTGAAAGAGAAATATGGCATACCGCATATCTTCATATCGCCATATAATTCCCAAGCCAATGGCAAGATCGAGAACGGTCACTTTTCGCTGAGGCAGTCATTGTACAAAGCTACGGGAGGAAATCCAGCTAAATGGTTTTGGTATTTCCACCTAGTACTTTGGGCAGATCGCATTACAATCAGAAAAGGATTGGGCTGTTCACCATACTTCATGGTTACAGGGGCACATCCAATATTGCCGCTGGATATTGAAGAAGCTACTTGGTTGGTAGAGTTGCCGGGTCGAGTGTTGACCGACTCCGAGGTGATAGGTTTTCGAGCGCAGGCTTTAGCAAAGCATATACAACATGTGTAGCAGATGAGGCAGCGCGTTGATCATGCCAAGCGTGTATCAGTACGAAAATATGAAAGATATAATGAGAGTGTGATAAAGAATTACGATTTCAAACCAGGAGATCTAGTTCTGGTGCGCCATACCGAAGTAGAGAAGTCATTAAACGCTAAAAATGGAGCCGCAGTACCTCGGACCCATGGTTGTCGTTAGAAGAACCAAGGGAGGAGCGTATCTCGTAGCAGAGATGAATGGTGCTATGTTCCAAGATAGGATTGCAGCGTTTCGAGTTATTCCCTTACGAAGCGCGGCATAGCATTCAGATTCCTGCAAATATCCACAGGTTCATTGACATCTCGCCAGAGACCTCAGCGGATCTAATAAATGATGACCAAAACCCATCTAATACAAAGGCCACTAAGAAGTACAAGGGTAAAGACCTGTTATTCGACAAAGTTCGACTACGGGTAACACCAGAAGACTTCGAGGAGTCCGAGACTTCAGAGTCGGAACTGGATGAGGAAGAGGAAAAGTTTGGATTACACTCCGAATCAGAAGATGAAGGGCCGCGGGTGTCTAAAAGACTACAGAAGCGGGCTGTGGAGCTCAAATAATGAGTGATGCGGTAAGTCTGTAAAGGCTGAACCATGAGAAGTGGGCCCGCGGGCGATTAAGAAAGAAGTGTTAGACTTACGGATCGAATTGAGGGTATACAGGAACAGGAGCACCATCGGGTAGCAACTGCAGCACGCGAGTGTTGACATAGTTGAGGACTCGCGGGTGATATCCTTTGGCCCATACTTCGGTACCAAGACGTAGTAGTGCATCTACATCCGACATATGGAAAATCTTGTCCTTGATTTGACGACGGACTTGATTAAAGTAACAGCGGGTGAGAAACGCATGTGCGTCAGGGACGAAGGGGCAAAGCTCCTCGATAGTATACTGGTCTCGACCAAAGGGGAAGTCTAGAAGCGGTAGATATTATAAGAATGTTGCGTGAACGATGGGGTAGCAAGTGCACCTCTAGCCATCTCAGCGTGGTGCTGTTGCAAATAAGCATAGAACACCGCGCAGCTGCGAAATTCACAGTCACGAAGGAGGCGTCGTTCGCAGAAGTGACAGCAGCGGAGCCAAGAGTATATGACACAGGCTAGGTTAGACAACTCACAGTGATGGCAGCGAGCCGCGAGCTGAAGACCAGGCTAAGTAATCTGGGATAAGGGCCGCGGGGGTGCACAAAAACGCACTTTGGAATCTTCCAACCAGTAGAGCGTATACTCGACGAGCTTGTTGCGCGGAAAACACCATATAATATAGACCAGTGCGTTGAGGAAAAGTATTGACAGTGTAATCTCCAAGGGAAAACACGAGTACGGTTTCTTAAGTAGGCCGCGGGGCGATTTGAATTACCCACGGGCCAAATTGATCTTGCTGAGACGAGTAGACTTGTCAAACAAATGAATTTGTCAAGTACTGCTAAGACGACAATGATCGAGGGAAACTCGTAGCGGTCCTTGAAGGACGTGTATAGTAAAAAGAGTCCATGGAGTGCACTGTTGGAGTGCGTAGTTGGTCCTGTTGAAGGATGCGAAGGCACAGCTATTCGATAAAAGGAAAGGATTGTATGGAAGGAGTGTTTCAGTTAAATCTGGAATAGGAGTCAGTCAAGATGGAAATGTTTGACCCTGAATCATACAAAACCATCTCGGCGTCATCATCCACCATCTCCACATCGTCTCCATCATCCTCACCCTCGGACTCGATAGTAAGCTTGGCCATCTTGCCAGCGTAGAAATTGCACAGCTCGATGAAATGCTTGAGCTTGTAGCTGCAGACATAGATTTGTCGTTTAAGCTCCTTAACTTGACGACGGCGGAACTTGCTGTCAGGGGGAGGAGCGTCGTCAGGGAGGGCGAGTTGACGGGCAACGTTGAGGAGCTCATCCGAGATGTCAGACTTGAGATTGCCTGGAAACGAGTCAGCCGCGGACGTTATAGACGACCAAGAAAACAGTGGAAGAAGTGGCTTACCAGGAACTGTGAAGTCTTGACCAGCGTCGTATACATGACTAGCATTGTTACGCTGGCGCTTGCGAGAAGAACTAGGTTCTTTCTCCTCAGGAGCAGGCCCCTGATAAGAGAGTCAATATGGTGACCAGCACGGAAAAATGGTCGTACCGAAAGTGGACGTTTGGGCTCCGACTGAGGAATCAATCGTGAGCTAGAAATAATGGCCCGCGGATGGTTACATACCTTTTTCACGCGACGGTCCTCATCGGCTTTCTCATCCGCAGGATGTTTCTGAAGGTGAAAGCGTCAGCCATGATTTGGGACAGGACAGGCCATAAATACCTTGTGGAGGTCTTTGAAGGGCAGATCAAGAGTCTCGTCTAAAACGATGACTTCCTTGGTATTGTTCTTGATAGCCTTGTCGTTTTTAAATTGCTTCTCCTGAAGGATTTTCAGTGCACAGTTCGGTAAACGGTGGAAAGTAGAGCTGCAAAATGAACAGATGGGCACCTGCCAGAGCGTAAGCGATCTAAGGGTTGGAAAAGCGTCTATAACAGACGAACCTTTTCACCCGCGGGCTTCTTAGAGAAATGCAACTCTTTGGGAACGGACCCAGATCCAGCGTGGGGAGTCAGTACCAAGGGCCGCGGCCAGGACAGGAGTAATGATAGCGCCCACGGGCGACTTGTCGGTGTCGAGCTGAAGACCAACGAGCCGTGAGATAAGCAACCAAATCTCTGAGCCAAGGAAAATACCTCGTTAGTAGACGAGGAATCACGAACTTGGTCAGACACACTTTTCTCATCGCCAGACTCGTCCTCGGACTCAACAGTGGCAGCAGATTTGCCGGCACTCTGAAAGATTGAAGAAATTAAATAAAGGAATGTTGTTGAAAGGTTAGAAAACATATGCGTTTAGCGCGGGCGAGCTTTTTCCTCCTCCTTCGCCTTGTAGGCCTTGAGCGCGTTGTCAATAGTGCTCAGGTGCGCCGCAGGCGCGGAAAAACAGTTTTTGGTGGCGGTTTGGACGAAGGAACGAAGCTGGTAGAGCTTATTGCAGACGGAAGCCTGACAAACATGACCCATAGCTTGAGGATACGCGCCGGCGAAGCCTGCCTTTAGAACAGGTAAGCCGCAGGCCGTATGCAAAAGAAAGTAGAAGGCAATGACTTACAGCGTGGTCAATTGCAGTATTGAGGGCTGTGTGCTGGATCCTAGTCGAGAGTTTCTGTGAAGAGAGACTGTCGTATTCACCGAGAGCTTCGATGAAGTCGTTTGCCGCAGACTGTAGCGCAGGAAGGGCGTTGCTGGGAGCCATAAGTCGCGGGGTCAGAATAAGACAAAGATTCTGGACGTCCCCGCGGGGGCTTTATATGAAAATTCCTTCACCAGAAAGACAGGAATGGAAAGACCGCATGGAAAAATTGTAGTGAAACACGAAGTGGCTGATAAAGACCATGGCACCGGGTCATCTTTCGCACAGAAAAAGTTAACCAGGGACGGTTAATATTTCTAGTGGGGGGGAGAGGGCTGTGATAGTCAGACCAAGCGGCTGCGGGCCATATGGTTCAACGAAAGGTCAGCGCGGGATTATGGTTTCAAGTACAAAAACCATGTGCGAGTTTTTTCAAGGAACTTAACAATCAGAGGCTTGATTGGAAAGATGATGTTCGTTGCAATTGATGATCGGTTTCTACTGGATACTGTTGAGGTCAGCTGGGAGAGATTTTATCCAAGAATGAAAATTTTCGAGTACGCTTAGACCATGGGCTGAAAAACTATTGCGAATTATAAGTAACAGTAGTTTCAGGGCTTGAAACAGAGCTGCGGGCGGTCATAGCACAATATTGGAGGAAGTAGTGGGGCCGCGGGTCGAGATCGAGCAGCCGTGGGACCCAAAAGATAGCTCAGAATGATGAAAGAACTGTACGAACTAAGGAATTCTACCCATTAGAAGGTGAATTGGGTCAAAGGTAGGCCTCTGCGGCTAGTCTTGATTCAATACTCAATCATGGTGAAAGCCCAGTTCACTCGCAAAGATTTTACAAGTTTATTTTCACACGCTGAAAGGCCATTGGAAAATTCGTTGAATTCAAAATCTACTCTACTACTATGGACTTAGAAATCAACAAAACTAAGCTTTTGAAGTCCATAAAGTAGAGGGTGAGCGCGATTAGCAGTACAAAAATATACAAAGACAGCGAGTTGTAGTATTCGAGAATGTCAGTGTTCATCCGCATCGCCAACGACCGCCGTCTCCTTGGATTGATCCTGCGCCTGCCCTTCAGGTGCAAGAGGGACGTCCGTTGTGACCGCCGAGGGACCCGTCGATGGGTCATGAAGCATCGCCGCGGGATGTGCCAAAATGCCGGAGGGTTGACCAAACCCTGGAGTT
The DNA here is from genome assembly GCA_014462655.1 of Mycena venus. Taxonomy (NCBI): domain Eukaryota; kingdom Fungi; phylum Basidiomycota; class Agaricomycetes; order Agaricales; family Mycenaceae; genus Glaucomycena; species Glaucomycena venus. The sequence goes on along the minus strand of JACAZI010000007.1, from coordinate 3,084,306 downwards.
TCGCCCGAAGGCACGGTCGAAGGGGCTAAAAGATGTGTTAGTACATTGAATAAGACAGAAAAGTGTAAAACGTACCGTCGGCAGGAGCTACCAAACCCGAGGGATGAGCAGCTGGAGCAGCCTGTTGAACGAACGCTGGTGGCATATGGCCCGCGGCAATTTGTTGCTGCAGGAAAGGCCACCACGCGTCGAAGTTCGGCACCTGTCAATCAGAAGGAGGGGGCGGCGGCCAGCTGGGCATACCCGAGAATGGACCAGCGTAAGCCGCGGGAAGAGCGGGTGCCGGCGCGGGAACGGTAGGAGCGCGCGGACCAGGCATGTTGACCCAGCACGCCATTGCGGGGTCAGACAGGCGGGGCACTGCGGACAGATCCGGATGAGGTGTTGGAGCTGGGGAATTCAACAATGCTGGACTGGGCACGCGGTCCATCAAGTCGCGGTTAGAGATCAACGGTTGGTCCTGCAGCCCACTGAAGAACAACTCCTGCTCAGGCGGACGCGCGTGAACTTGAGGCGGCGCGCGGCGAGGCTGACGTGAACTAGACGCAGATGTCGATGGACCAGGAGGAGGATGAGCAGGTGCGACAGGTGGTGTGGCAACCCGCGGACGGACGGGTGGAGGCGAAGGCGAGGACCAGGGGGAGTCCTCGTGCAATGACTCGACACGGTCACAGGCGGCATCCATGGCCGAACGAAAACCCTCGGAGTCGACGTCAGGCAAGAAAGGCGGCAGATTTTGAACGTATGCGGCGTCGTTGGCATTGGTGGGCGTGGGATCATCCATTTTGCGCATATGTTTGCGGGAAACGGGCGCGGAGGTGGGGTGGTTGTCGGCGACTTGCCATGCGAGTGCCTGGTACGAAGAGGAGGCCAGCACGCGCTTTTCCATCTCCTCGAGGACCAGGATGTCTGCGGGGTCTTAGAAAGCGCGGCGGAAATGCTTCGCAGGCAAAATGTCACACTGGTTCGTGAACGTGAGCACTGCCTCGGCCACTGCGGACTCGTAGTTGAGGATATCCTGCCCCAAAAGGAAGTGGGACAGGACAGCCTGACGACGAAGCTGAACGACATTGAGGAGGGCATTCGAAAGAGCTAGGGGACGTTTAGCAAAAGAAGCGGATGAATATTGAAGAACGTACCCGCAGGACCTGCAAGCTGCATTGGCGCCAAAGACTTGACCAAGCGACCGAACTCGTCCGTGGGGCGGTTGAAATCGCACTTGCTGTGATCGTCGTCGCAGCCGTCACAGGTCTTGTTCCAGCCGTTGTACTTGCAGCGGCGGAGCTTACTCGCACAGTTGGTACAGCTCCAGGGATTCTAAAAAAGACGTCAGTAAGAATGGATGATGAAGAGAGAAAAAGGGGCAACGCACCAAACCATCGATTGAAGGGGTCTGGGCATCCTGGACGATCACATGCGCTACGGCCTGAGTCGCTACCACAGCAGGATAAAAGTCGGCCTGGCTACCGGCAACTGCGCAAGAAAAATTGAGAAAAGAGGGCACAAAGTAAAAGGGAAGAACATACCTCGACGAGCCGCGGCACGATCAGCAAAGTGACATTTGAAAACGTCGTGCCGAGTCTCGACCGGAGGTGAAGGCGATCAAGGAGGAGCGGCTCTCTGCGCCTTAATAGTGCGAGAAGGTCCAGCCGTGGGGATCTCGACGATGGGCAACCGTGCTCGAGGCTAGACCAGGCCGTAGTTAGCAAAGAAAAGATTCGAGGTGAAGAAAACCCACCTTGACCGGAGCTGGTGGGGCAGGGGACGCAGCCCGTGGGGCAACCGTAGAACCCGAGGCCTTGGCCTTGCCCTTCAGCTTCGTGGAGGTAGTCATCGATGGGTTGGGTTTGGACTTCTTAGGCGGAGGCTCCTCGTCCTCAGACGATAGGACGTGCACCGTGCGAGCCGGCGGCGGCGGTTTGGGTTTAGCGATAGTCGGGATACGGAATGTGTGTGGGAGTAAAACGAAGTCCTTGGCAGAGGTGCTGCTGTGCTGAAAAGAGACATAAGTTAGGCAGAAACGACAGGATAACATAAGAAACATACCAGTCGTTGACGAGTAGCTTTGTCGGGATGGGAATCGTAAATAGACCGGACGTCTTCGATGTCCAGATCATCGGGGTAACGGTCCATGACAAGGCGGGCGATATTCTGGACGGACCAGAGCCAGAGCTCGATCTCGTCGGGCGGCGGTGAGGAGAATCGGTCGCGGTAGCCATCCTAGAGGCATGTTTTTAGAAGGAGTGAGGCAATTAAAAGAAAAAGTTTACACACGAAGTGGGTCGTCATGCTTTTCAAGATGGTGGCGAATTCCTCCCCATCTTCGGCGTCCAGGCCATCAGGGTGGAACAAAGGCAGGACTGCATGGCAGGCGTCGTTGTCAAAGGGCTCCCAAAATGGAGCAAGAGGGTCAGAACGCGGGAGCGCGGAGTCATCGTGCTTGCATTTCTTCGCCATAGCCTTGAGGTGTTGGGTTTTGGCTTGTGTCAATTGCCGTGTCTCGCGCTGCATGCAGCTGAGAGGGACGGCCGGAGGGCGTGAAGAAGAGCCTGAGGGTAGGGGAGAACCTACACTAGAAAAAGAGGCTGGCCGCAGCAGAGGAAGCGAGAATGAGGGAGGCGAGACTGGAGAAAGAATGGGGACGAGAATTGGGAGAAAAGAGAAAAACGCTGCAGCTCACTAAGGCTCCAACCATATACTATACGGATACTCGTGCCAGCATATTTATACAGTTCCAGTTATGTACACGGTAAATACTGGATATATACGATTATCCGGTAAAGAGTATACGGATTATAAGAGTGGTATAAATAATGACCTCTAAGCTGTCCCCGTGGTCCCATCATCAAGTTTTCGCTTCTTTCGTGGGCAATCATCAGGGTGAACCACATCCAGCAGACCATCCTGTATCTGAATATTACTGGTTGAACATTTCAAGTTTTTCAGTGAAAAATTCTAGTGAAAAATGTTTAGAACTTTACAGCAATTTTTCAGTGAAAAACCAGGTGAAAAACTTGAAACTTTTTAATGACATTTTTGAACTTCAAAACATTTTCACCACTTTTTCAGAAAATTTTTACAAGGTTTAAAAAATTCACAAAAATGTTTCAAGTTTTTCACCTGGTTTTTCACTGAAAAATTACTGTAAAATTCAAAAAAATTTTCACCAAAATTTTCAGTGAAAAAACTAGTGAAAAATGTTTTGAATTTTAAAGCAATTTTTCAGCAAAAAAAACAAGTGAAAAACTTGAAACTTCTTTCTGACTTTTTTGAATTTTAAAACTTTTTCAGGACTTTTTCAGAAAATTTTCATGAGGTTCAAAAAAGTCACAAAAAAATTTCAAGTTTTTCACCTACTTTTCTGGTGAAAAATTGTTGCAAAATTTAAAACATTTTTCACCAAAATTTTCAGTGAAAAACTTGAAATGTTTAACCAGTGAAGAGCAGGCTTTTATTTATAGAGATTCATGTTTTGCCACCCATGGTGCAATACCATAGATAGCAGAAAAAGGATCGACCGCAATTACCAAAATTGGACAAGAACTTCATTGTTGAGACACCACTGTTCACCAAAGTGCACGTGAAATAGTAATTAACTGATTAAATTTTGTTCCTTGAACAGCTTTAGAGACGCTGATAAGTTATATCTGGTTATACTGTATACATACTGTGTAAATATGTACGCTCCATGTACTGTACACATATACAGTATCCTAAATGGTTATAACCGGATATATCCAGTATCTATCCTATATGGTTGGAGCCTTACAGCTCACCTATTATTAGCGGCAGCTGCGGTGACTCTGGATTATTCCCACCACCAACTTCTGGACCCGCTGGCTTCTGGCGCATGGAAGTCTCCAAAATTGGAGAATATATTGAACTTAATCAAAAAGGCTGCAGCAGGGTTCGAGTGTCGCTTAAGGTTTGGTGACGTAATGTGTACCTGAGTCGCGGATTCTCTAGCCAGCCATAGATGGGAAAGGCTTTTCAAAGGAAAAGGTAGTAAAGGAAAGAAAGGGTGAAGGGATAACAACCCCTGTATAAGAAAAGCCGAAGGTGTCACATAGTGACATTTTATGATCAGTGATCAAGTGATCTGCGAGCGGAGGCAAATGTCTGATGCCCGCGGACATATGCTGATTGGCAAGTAAGAATCCAAAAGGGAATCTGTGGCAAAGATCAGTCAGAAATAGTTGGGCTGGTTCAATTGAAGTTTGATCGAAACTCTGAGGGCAAAAATAATGAACGTTCGTGTGGAGATATCATCCTGCGGGCCACTAAACTTGCAAAGTGAATGGCACCTAGCACAACCGAGGACGGTTGAGATTTAGTGAAGGGGAGATGAGACGGCACACCGCCAAGTATGCGTCATCTAGCTATTTTTGCGCTCACAAACACATATTATAAAAGTTGCAAGGTAGTTTCTGGTAGTACTATCACTAGTACTCTGGACTTCTGTTCGGTGATACAAAGGAGAATCAGAGTGAGCTCCGAGCTGCTGATTGTAGTGTATAGACGAGGTCTAGCGTATTCCGCAGGCGGTCGCTCTTACACAAAAGAGGAGATAAATACCCAAAAGCCCCAGAAGTCATCATTCGGATGTTGTATCCTACAATAGAGGACCAACGACTGCACAGAGGAAGTCTTTGGAGACTTACAGAATCATAGCGAGTTGATTGCAGGCTAAGGGAAGTGGCCGCGGGTGATATATATAGGCCGCGGGCCACTCACCCAACCAGACAATAGGCTGCAAGAGGCAAGGTAGTTGCCCGCGGACCGTGTCAGAGCAGCAGAGAACAGTTACAGAGGAGATCTTTGAAGAGAGAGTGCACGTGGGGAGACGCGTCGCGTCCCTAGTGACAAGCAGAGACACATAGCATGGAGCAATGAGATTTATTCCATTGGACCGGAGTTCAGAGTGGGGTCATGGGCACAGACCGACAAGGAACGGACCTGCGGGCTCCCTTTGACAATAGCAGTATTATTCTAGTGGGTGGATTCAACTCCGCGCCCAGAGGTTCTAGGCCCGCGGTTGCAGACGGCAGCCCGTGGCACCTACCATATACCCAAATCAGGACGTGAGAACCATGCAAAAGGTTTCTCTTGGCCTGTGATGACGCATCAGATACGCATGGACATCTTTTGTTTTCTTTTGTTTTCACTCTCTGTTTTTCACATGTAAATCTATATTCCAGTAGTATAAATAGGGCTCGAGGACCCCGCGGAAAGCCAGTACACCACAGCGGACATTGTTGCGGTTGTTCTCAGGCCAACTCGCGGAGAGTAGTATCTACCTCTGTTTGTAGTGTGTCTATAAATCGAAGTTTGGTTGTTGGCTCTAGTTCAGTTCGAGTTAAGAAGATAAGCTTCACGTTGTCGACCCCGCAGGCAGTCTTCACGTACAAAAGAGAGGTTTACCTACCTGAGTGGGCTTGTTGCTTCGCATCTGCTTCGCTAGTTGCATCCGCGGTTGAGATTGCCCTTGGTAACCAACAGGAAGATCAGTTTGGTCGCCAGCAAGGTGCTTAAGCCTTGAAGTAGAGCGAAAGGTACCTGTGGCAGGTTAAGCCAAGGTCTACAACGAGGATTGCTTGTTGTGAGAGTGATTGGAAGCAGGATCTGTGACCTCAATTAGAGGATTCGCTGTTGAAACCTTACAAACTCTGCCCTGACGTGGACGAAACTATCAATTAGTCTTCCTCTCGTCTTGTATCCACCCAAAACCACATATATTACTTGTTCATAAAGGCTGCAGGGCATTGTTCCGTACAAATCCTGCATAGTTGAAGTGCCGCGGGCATTGTTGTCAGTCAGATTAGTGAAGATTCGTTATCACATTGGGATTCAAAACCAGTAGTCACATACTATGACTCAGACCCGAACTCACCAAGGGAGCGCGCTTGTTCTTTGGGAGTGATAGTAGTTGGTTGTGTGGTTGTTAGTTGCGGTGTTTGTTAGCATCCAACAATAGTCACATTTCTAGCTTATAGTTAAGCGCACCGTTTCACCGTGCTGGCTAAGTCCAGACAAAAGCAGTGCCGGGACGCAGTTGTAGCCCAATGCAGATGGCGTCCAGGTGGGCTCCTGTGCCGACAAAGACGATGTGCGGGTGGGCTCCTGTGCCAACAAAGACGATGTGCGGGTGGGCTTCTGCACCAACAAAGGCGACATACGGGTGGGGCCCAGTGCTGACAAAGGCGATGGGCGTTTGGGGTTGCACATCGACAAAGACACGATCACATGCCGATAAAGACATCATGCATAAAGCGCCACATTAGTCTATTCCAGGGACAAAGCCACGGTCCCGTACTGACCAAGTCCAGACAAAAGCAGCGCTGGGACGCAGTTTTAGCCCAATGCAGACGGCGTCCAGGTTGGCTCCTGTGCTGACAAAGATGATGTGCAGGTGGGCTCCTGCACCAACAAAGACGATGTGCGGTTGGGCTTCTGCACCAACAAAGGCGACGTATGGGTGGGGTCCAGTGCCAACAAAGGTGATGGTCAGGTGGGGTTGCACACCGACAAAGATGTGGTTGCACACTGACAAAGACACCACACATAAAGCGTGACAAGGTCCTGGCTATGGGTACCATGTGGGGTGTCAGATGGGCGCATGGTGAGCCACTGTGTGGCACCTGCAGTGTGTGCAATGGGCGCATGGTGGGCCACTGCATGATGGCTGTAGTGTGAGCACGCGGGGGCAGGCACAGACCTGGCGTAGCTCTGACTTGTCACATGGGCGTGACTGTGCTGCGACCGCGTTGTTCCGTCGCTTCACGAAGCCGCGACCAGATCTGCAGCCGAGTTGCAGCTCACAAAAACAAAACCTTTGTATATCCTACATAAACCCCAACTCAAGGTTGAGATTTATCCATAACTATTGTAAAACTATATATTACACTTGCGGTAACTAATTGCATTTTAAGCAGTACTTTATAAATCAATAGGTTAAATGTAACAATGGCCTTTGTCAAATGTCACACGCACATGCAGCCCACATGCATTTAACGCACTTGGGATCCACATGCGACGCTCTTTGCCCCTGGTGTGACTGGATGTGCCTGCAGATTATTCAGTAATTGCACTCAAAGTTCAACATCTTGATATTTTAAAATAGAAACCAAACAGTTGAATGGACAATCCAACATCACACCGTCACAACACTTCAGTGGAGTGATTGATGGCATGCTGTAGCTATGTAATGCTGAGTCTGGCAGATGTCCTGCTTCAACATCTTAGCATTCTGTGGTTCTCGAACTTGAAGGTGTGCAACTCTGCCCTTGTCTCTATTTCCTGAGCCCATCTTATGGGTTTCCCTTCCACTGGCAACTTATTTACGGAACAAACCAATCATCTTAACAATGCAGTGGAGCTGTATGCATGAATCCAACATCATAACAGATCATAGCAGACTGTGGAGTTCTCAACAAACCATTCCCACAGGCGCCACTTTTGGCTGAACTCTCAACATCTCAACAGTTTTGTGGAGCAGTTGAAGCTCAGGAGTTGTCGGATCAAGTTTGTCTCGAGTCAAATTGCTTAGGGTTCAATTGTAATACAGCCATTTTCAGAAAAGAATGCACTTTTTGATGGGGCAATGCACACTAGATTTTGCTTACCCTTATTTGATCCTGCATCTGTCTTCTGCTCCACTTATGGAGCAATACGCAATGGTGTGACTCCAATCCAACTCCTGTGTATTTATGTAGACACGCAGATTGAATTAATGGCTGTGTGGAGCAGTGAACAGGCGATCACCAAGTGGAGTGAAAGACCAATGCGGGGTCAAACAGGAGTAAGCAAAATCTAGCATGCATCACCCCATCAAAAAGTGCATTCTTTTCTGAAAATGGCTGTATAGATATAGATTTTGAAGCTCCCCTTGATTCAAATCAGAGTTATCTTGACCCATCAGTCTATGGGACTACTCGCAAGCAATCACATTTGATTAATAGCTGTTCAATCAGGGTGAGGCCACCTTTTGAACAGTCAGTCAGATCCGAGACTGGACTGCCTTCTAATAGAGCCGTTGCGGCAGCCACCAGAAGCCACCTGGTGGCTGCTCAGGCATGCAGTAGCCAGTGGCTGTGGCTGATCTGGTGGCTGCCATGCCACTGCTATATGTACATATTCACCACAGAGAAAGACATTAATGTCATTCTCATTGTAATCAGCATCTGTTTTGCTGTCACTATCAAATTCTTCGGCACCAACTGGCTCCACAGAAGCAGTGCCGTACTGTTTTTTGTTCTCACAGCACTTGAAATGGGAATAGTGCAGAGGGATGTTAGTTAATGTGATTAAAATACAAAAGTCAAGTTTGCCACATCATTCGGACATTGTACCTGCAGCCACCAGATCAGCCACAACCACTGGCTACTGCATGCCCATTCAGCCACTGGGTGGCTTCTGGTGGCTGCCGCAACGGCTCTAATACTTAGGGATGAAACTACAGTGTCTGTCAAACATGTTGCAGCCAAAATTTGCCAGAAGGCCCATTCCTCAATGGGCAACCGGCATTCAAAAAAAGATATAGGGATTTCTTTTTTCTGACCTCAGCCTAGGACCAACTACGTGACTGTTCCCATGCACCATATATGGTGGCTTTCCACGTGCTTGAGTTGTCGGAGGTGGTCTGCACCACAGATATTGCCCTCATAGACATAGATTTGAAGCTTTGGATGCTTCAGGTGTGTTCACAATCACATTTGGATCATGAAATTGATTTTTCAACTCAGTTGAGAAATAGATACTTGTGACAAACAAGACCACAGCAGTTGCCATATATGGATTTGTTCTGAAGCTTCAACAGATGGAATCAAGGTGAGGGTGGGTTCCACGGTTTCTTAGTTCATCAAATGTGGCCAATACCATTCCGAACCTCCTTCCTGCTTAGAAAGTTGGGGGGTCATTTTTTTTTTCCGGCCTGACGGCCAGACTAACTTATCGGCCTTTAGTCGCCGGTTTACATGCTGGTTGCCCCTTGCTATTCCAAATAGCAAGGGGCAACCGGAGTCCTTGTCTGTGCCGATGTGGAACGGTTCCAGACAGCGGAGATCGAATCCATAGATGTGGCATTATCTAAACATTTGGCACGGATAACAGAACTTGCAGACCAGGAATGAGAGTGACGAGATGCACGATGTCCTTGAAGGCCTGAGACTGCGTACCGGCCGATTGTTCCCAATTTCCTTCCGTACCACCATCATCTCCGATGTGGAAGTTGGCCGTTAGCCCTCTCAGCCACTCTGTCTGCCAAATGTGCCACAGTAGTCCTCAGAGCAGCCTAGCCATGCCCTTCCTATCTGGACAGATCCTGTGTAGGACTTTTTTCTTTTAAAAAAATCAACATCCACTTTGTTGTTCGCGCATCCAGCTCATTTTGGGCCCTTTCACTCCATTTCACCGCACACTGCGTTTCATGCATAGGTTCCTCTCAATGTATACCACTCTCAATCCACCAAACCTCGTTGCTCGCCGTCACTGTCGTCCTTCACTCTCAGAGGCCTTCCTTTTTCGTCTAGCTTAGTCAACCACACTGCCACTTCCCCATTTGTCTTGAGTCACGAAATCACGACCAATTACTAGCGGAGCAAGTGCCATTCAATTGACATTTAGACTTGCCTTGGAAGCTTAGGATGACTCTGCCTCTTAGCTCCTCTGTTTCTGGAACAGATTAGGGATGGAAACAACGAGGCAATTGACTGCGACGCCGTTAAAACTTGACACTGGAGAACTTTAAGTCGAAGTATAACATGACACGCTATGAAGTACCCGACACTCATTCTTGCACTGCTATGCAGTCCAAGCATGCACCCCACACAGTGTGGATGCAGCAGATGGAACTGGAAGGCATAACGGAATGTCAACCCGAAACTGAAATTTTATCTGGCTAGTGTCATCCCATACACACGACATATCGTCTGTTCCCTTATAGACATCCAGCGGCCATTCAAAATTCGGGTTCCCCATCTCTCGAGTCCTCATTTTTCCCTTGTTGCTCCATGTTATATTTCACAAAGACTGGGATACCTCTGCGAGTTATTTGCCTGCCCCTCGATGGTCACAATTTGGTATATTTCTGCAGCCGAAACGACGATAATGCTCTTCTCGGCTGGAATAACCAAAGCTACCTCGAGGCTGCCATTACCGGTGCTGGTATGGTTCTAAGGTGACGTTAACTTGTTCAACAAGCACGATTTGTTGCACTGCCAACGCGTTTCCTCACGGACGTAAAATCAACTTGAGTACTTCCTGCGTGCTTGATTTGGTGGAGACTTGGAATACATGGAGAGACAGTCATTTCCTCGACGCCCATGTTAAGTACTGCTCCCTGCGCAACATAGTACATGAAGTTCGGGGTTGTGTTTGATGTCCCATAGGTATTTCACGTCGTTTTAGTGTTCCATTTAGTGGCTTGAATGAGAGGGCTTACCCGAGTTGATGTGCTAACCTTGCTTTTTTGTTCCTTTGTAGTCTTTTAGTTCTACCGCGGCGAGAAGGATTCCAAGACTCTACTCGACCGTGAGCTCGGCTAGAAGGGTGCAAGGGGGTCCAGGGACGAAGGTGTAAATACATAGTGCATGTACACCGGGATACTTCCTGGAAACCGGCGTTCCTGAGCGGGACCGTGCCGTGTAATGCTACCTACCTACCTACCTACCGCCCTAACAACACAATCAATGTCAATGTTTAGATTCGACCTCCCTGGCAACTACTGTACTTATTATTTCGACCGCATGTTCAGGTGACGGTGACATTTGATGTGCCTAAAAATTGCTATAATTCAAAAGAAAATTTATCGGCCACCTTAGTCGACGAAAATCTAAAAATAGTGAACATTTGGTCAAAATAGTACAGTAGAACACGCACGGAAGTGTATATTTCATGAGCTTAATGCAACTCTTCTGCAGTTTTGGCTCGGCTGCGGTATGCAGAAGCCGCAGCCGCTGGGCCCTGTCTTTGCCGTGCCCGAAATATGATTTAATCTTTTGGGCGACGACATGAGGACCAAGACCGAGGTTGTACGCGGCACGGTTGACCAGGCCCCGGGAAGCTGTCAAAAGGTAACTCCGCCCCATCAAACCCCCAATCATTTTATGATCGCATTGCTTTTACGCTCCCCACAGAGCTTGGGTTGGGGCGATTTTGACACGAGGGCCTCCGCCTAACTTGCTGCTACATGTCCATACCCCACTCGGCCACCAAAATGACCTTAATCCGTGGGAAAATCGCGTTTTACATCATAAAGCCGTAGGGGGTTTGAGGGACCTTTCGAGAGTTTTTTTCAAAAAATTAAGAATATCTCGCCAACCACTGGGCGTGGTCCTTCGCCCTCTTGGAAGATTATTCTAGACCTCCTAGCACAACTTTCTGTCTCTTAGGATTTACATAATATATCTCACTGACACGTTAAATTTTAGTAGGAGCCGGAGTTACCTTGGCCTAGCTTCCCGGGGTCTGGTTGACCTGCTTCTCAAGGGCCTTGCCCAGGGACGTGTAAAGGCGGTCCAAGGTGCGACCAGAGGAGGGCGACGTCGACGCGTGAAGAATGAGCGCCCATTTTCCTCTTGTGGGGCTTGAGACCTCCTGGGGCCGCACGACCCTGTAGTTGGACGCAGGATCCCAAGGAATCAGTGCATCAGACGGATATGATGTCATGCAAGAAAGTGCAGGAAGACGAGGGAGAGAGGTATATGATGATGGCTGCAGGGGTGTTGTAAGTGCAGCGATTGCAATGGCAGTACCACTTTGTGTAGCTTGTTTCCAACACGTGTAGCCCACGCTCGATGGTCCGAACCCTGAGGCTCGATTCAGCTGCCTGCAGAGCTGTGCGCTGAATGTGCCACTTCATCTGATAATTCAGAATGAAGTGGCTAAAAGCTGTCATTCTGGAGTGGCTGGAGATGAGTTGGAGATGTCGCGAGCAAAATTTGAACTGAAAATACATATAATGAGCTCGAAAACGTTATGCAACCGGCGAGAGTGCGTCGCAAAAACTTTGCGAACCTGACGGGTTTCGTATATCAGGCATAGACCTTGAAATTAATGGGGAGAGACTCAGAAAGCCCAGCCAATTATGGGACAGACCTCCATGCAAAACGAAAAGCGGGGGCAGAAATCTGAAATTCCACCTTCATTCATTCTCGGCTTCGGTCATCCTGCTACAGACTTTGTTTGACACTTCGAACAGGAAAAAAAAAAAAAAAAGAGGGCAACAATCCTGATTCTGCATTCATCAGTGTCGTTCAAAGTTGACCATTTTCAGTTTCATTTTTGAGCTCATTTTTGCTCTCATTTTTGCCACTTCACAGCCAAAATTACCAAAAACAGCCGAAAAGGAGAACAAAAATGAAGTCGAAAATGAACCGAAAATGAGCAACTTTGAACACCCTAGCCCAGCAAAAGGCAAAAATGACCATTTTCCTATTCCAAACCTCAGCCAAAATGCAAAATGGGGTCTCAGCTTCATTTTTCATGAAAATGCTCATTTTTGAGCTTCATTTTTGTCTTCCTCTTTGGAAAATGAAAACAAAAATGAGACCAAAAATGAGACAAAAATGAGGCAAAAATGGTAACTTTGAACGACGCTATCATGACTTGCGTACAACATGCACACGAAATCACTATCGACCATTTGTGGCGAACCCGCGGAGTGTTTTGCACTGCCAGGGGCGACGAATGGGCCAAAAACGCGCGTACCATGCGGGAGCCTCGCTTGGAGGGCAATAGGTGATCCGACACCAAGAAGCCTGCGATCCAGTGCGATCTCTGGATGCACTATCAACAGCACAACAGCACGTGAGCCGATGTGATTGGAGCACTGTTTTATTCGAAGAGGCCAAGCAGAGCCAGGATAAACTGAAATAAGGGCAAAGATAGGTGTTGTAAAGTAAACTGAGAGTCTACAAGGTGGGTAGATTCTTCTACGCGAAGTTCTGGCAAAAAATGGGTTCATTTCCGGATTTACACCCAAATTTGGTAGGTAGCCTCTCTACACAGCGAGAGACGCTAGAAAAACCTCCAGCTCTTCCGGAGTACATTTAAGTTGCCTAGATATTGTTTTTCCCAGATTTCCAGCCCAAAATATGTGCTCTCAACGGCCTTTCCAGTGTGTTTGATGGAAGGCCAAATATTTGGCTCCCCCGCCCTCTGGACACGTGCCCATCAACGTCCCAGAGTCGCAGGCCTCTTGTCCGATACGATTCCAACGTGTGTTCCACACTGCGGTTAGTAACTTGCATACTTCGTTTCTCGGCATCGAAGTAAGAGAAATGATGTGCACTGCGTTCCTTCAGCTGCAGTCGCACCAGCTCATGTAATGCTCGGCTTCTCTTGAGCTTTCGGGTTGTCGGCAAACTTGTGGCGAACGCAACTTTCCTGAACGCTTCTACAGTTTCGTGCCCGTCGCGCTGAGCAGACCGAACGTTGATACCACGAGGCTCAGGCGGTTTTCTATGGCATGGTCCATTGTCAATGTCTCTTAATTAAATGTTGCTTGTCGACCGCAGTCCTACCTCGTTTACCATGAGGCTGCGGCCCTTGTTAACAGCATCGAGATCATGGTTCATTGAATCTCAATAAAACCCACGATGGGCTTGCCGCCAGCTCACCTCCTATACCAGCCCTCCCTCCCATTGATTTACCTATGCAAGCCAATCCTTCCAGCCGGTCCTCTCTGGCTTCCCCAAGGTGTGCCGGTGACTCCACCGACGAGTGTTAAATTCAAAATGATCAATATTCTCTTCAGCCCATTCTCTCAGGTGTTCCCCGATGCAAGAGAATTCGAAATTCACGGATCCCAATTCGTAAATGTGCACGGCAATATGGTACACCAGATGGCCCCGTCCCCTACAGTATTTGAACCACAACAGGGACTTCAAACGCCTCAAATGGTGTGCTGTGCTATGATAGTGTTATCGCTCCCTCATCGACGTTTTCAGATACTGCCAAACACTCCCTCACCTCCTGCCACAGTTCACTCGGAGAGCGGAAATTATTCCAGTCAGCTGCTAGGTCAAGGCCGGGGATTCCCGCTGTACGTTCCGGGCCCTCAAAGAAATCTCGCTGCCGAGTATAGAAGAAGGGGCGTTGCCATAGGCGATGTCGGTCGAGTCACTCCAGAAGGAAGCTTCGACTTCTTCTTCAACATCTACCTCCCTGCAAATCACCCCATTAATGCAAATGCCCCCGCAGATTTCGTTCCATTATCGCCTTACGATCCAGTAGACGTCGCCCACCACGACTTTGACCCCGGGAATTATGTCTCCGGGCCCTCCGTCCACGAGATTAACGGGGATGATCCAGACTCAGAGCAAGTTGAACGCATCAATGTCTAGGAAACCTTATTCATTTTGTAATTTACAGGTTTCCTGGTGGAGAGTTCGTTTTCAATTGTAAGGGTCCGAACGGAGCTGTTTTAGCGCTCCCTCATGGCGCACATCTGGAGAAGCTCGAACATCGCGAAAGCATGCGACTGTATGCAGCGAACAATGCCGAAAGCTGGTATAAATACGCCAATGATACCAGAGGACGTGGGCTGGTAAATGGCAGCCTGTTTCTCATAACAGGATGCGAGAAGGCTAAATCGTGGGGCATGGCCACTTTCCATGATGTTTCGCTGCAAAACGAGTTTCAGCTCTCGTTCAGGCCGACATCAGATGCAGAGAATGACTACAGATACCGCTGGCGAGGCACCCATTACCACCGCAAGCATGCTGATCCGCCACCGGTGGAGGGAACTCCCTCTCAATCAGACTACCTTCATCCACGCCTTCGCAATTTCTGTGGGTACAGGAATCTGGGGAAAGCTTTTTGGAGGCGCAACTTGCCAGATGGTGGACTCTTCGACTTTTCCGGACCTCTCGGGTCGTGGTTTTGTACCGCATGGGTCTCAGGGATCTTCTTTCTTCTTTGGAATAGGTTCCTTCTTTTTCGGGGGTAGTGCATCCGGCGGAGGAAAACAATGCGCGCTTGCCAATGGCATGGTATCCAATGCCTTTCCGACTCCCGAGGTACTCGCCGAACATAATTCCCTTGGCAATGTTATTGAAACCTTTTTTTTTTTTTTCAAGATCATTCATCCCTCGCAAATGATTCATGAGCGCATTCTCCGCGAGGTACCGCTTGCTCATGTATACTTGCCCCCTGTGGCTAAATCACCACCAGGCTCCCCAAGCGGACGTCGTGATAACTCACGACGATGACTGGCGCGATGTCTTCAGAGATGTAAGTTTCCTTCATTTCTTCGATCATCTTTCGAAGCTTCTGAATATCGTAAGGCTGGAATGAGCACGACAGGGCATAATTCCACGGAATTACAACAAGCAATATTTGATCATTTCGAAATAATGCAAGAGGACGGTTAGTTCTTCAACAGGTTGATGTATCGGACCAATTTGATATATGCAAGGTGTCGCGTTTCTGTTGACTAAATCGCAACCAACCGTAGCAAGGAATGCTGCGACAACATGCGTTCGCGAGCGACAACAACACCGAGACGATAGTCGCATCGGTGCAGATACCCCGCATGATAAAGCGAAGCCGCTCTCCGAGAGAGCCCCTCACGAGAGGCCTCGGTTGGAATCGCATCATCCGGACCAGGACTTCAACGCCGAGGGACATGTGCTGCTGGGCACCGCAGACAACATCTGTACCCAACTTGATCCCTACCCGAATCACCGTAATGTCTTCAACGCCTCAAGCTCAGCCTCGAGCCAGAGCGGTGGCGAAAGCCGCCAAGTATCTTCCATCTCTTCAAGTCACATACAGTCCTCACTATGCACGGTTGTCCGGCTCGACAATATGACTCTTCACGGTACTGAGCCTCTCCCACGCGATCAGCTCGCGTCCTCACCTCTTCAGAAGCCTCATTCACCACCCATGCCTGATAGCGCGGGGAGCAGTCTTACCTCCAACTTTATCCCTGCGACGATCAATGGCGCCGAAAACGACGGCCTCGAACAGCATTTCCTCTCCGCCGCCGTGCCGGCTTCCCAACCTGCTAAACGGACGAGTGCCCCAAAGAACACTCAATTGATTCACCACGAAGGCCTAACCTCCGTATTCGCGATCGTTGTAGCCATCGACAAGGTATGCATCTCCCTTCGCATCTGCCACACTTGCAGACTCAGTAGAACGATTTTAGTACAACGATACATCAGAATTTCCACAGCTTTGGGGTGCTATTCCCGATGCTCAGGACTTCAAACAGTTTCTCACTGACCGCGGTTCGGCGGGTGGCCTCGATGTTCCACCCTCGAACATTCATTATTTGGAGAATAACAAAGCTTCCCGAAGCGCAATTCTCTCGTCCTTTGAGACGCACTTCATCAACAATCCCCATATCCCTGACGATGGGAACGCCGCCATGGTATTCTTTTTTGCGGGACACGGAAGCCGCATCTCAGCTCCGGGCAATCTTCTTTCCCCCTGACAGGAAAGTCGAAGTTATCTGCCCTGCAGACGAAAGGACGCGCGTCAACGGCGAGGTGGTCACCGCTATCGCCGACTACACTCTCGCGAAACTGCTAGATCGGGTTGCGGACAAGAAAGGAAATAACATCGTAAGTATCTTACTCTTGCACTTATCTCAAGAATATTCCATCTAAAAAACCTTATTTCGCAGACCGTTATTCTCGACTCCTGTCATGACGGTGGCATGGGAAGGGATGCGGGATCTGCAATAGTTCGAAGCCCCCGCCAGACCTTCCCTCCCCGCCCCATCAGAACCGGACGACTACTCCCAATGTCACAGCTTGTGGTCCTCTTCCTCCAGCTCTCACGTTCTCCTCGCGGCTTGCTCTCAGGGCGGAAAAGCCTTTGAATCTGCTGATCGCCTTCATGGACGCTCCCGTGGCCACTTCACTGCGGCCTTGGTTCCAGCTCTACGACATGCCGTACTCGAGCGAAAGACATACTTCGACGTGATCACAAAGCTTCCTCCCCTAGCGCTTGACCAGGTCCCCCACTGCGGCGGCCACAACAAAGATCGAGTGGTGTTCACGACGAGTCACCCAGTCACTGGAATGCACAGTTGGCCCCTCAGGGCTATTCGTATGCTTCGGCTCGACGTGGGCGCTGCCTCGAGTGAATGCATCGACAGGATGCGCGCAGGAACCAAACTTTCCGTCCTCGGTCACAAAAATGAAGCCATTTGCACCCTCGTCGTGTGCACGATGGATCGTTTCGCTCATATCCTGGTTCTCCAGCACGATCCTATCGACATTCCAGCTGGGTCGCGGGCCGTCGTTGACGACGAAGACGGGGCCGTAATACCCATCACAGTGGCGGATTACTATCAGGGCTTCTCCGTTCAGACCGGTGACCTCGAGGGCATTCGTCCAGGGACGGTTTTCGCCATTCATAACGCTACTAGAACGTCAGTCGGCAGTCTCGTGGCAAGATATGTGCACGTTGATGAATCTGTGCTCGTGTCCCACGATGACAACCCTGTGGCCATGCCCGAGGGCTCGCGTGCGGTGGTACAGGACTGGGCGGACCAGGTCCGAATATATGTCCTCCCCAGCCTTGAGGCGAAGTTGTTTGCGCTCAATGCGCAGCATCGAAGCAGATACGAGCGGGCCAAGTCGTACGCGACGGCGGATATCTACCTGAGCCTAGATCGAGACCGTATCATCATCAAGCGGCTTACTGGCGCGACTTGCACGTACGACCCCGAGATATCCTTCCCCGTACCGGATCGCGAGGAGATAGCCCATCTTCCGTCCGTTCTCGATGTCGCTGCGCACTTCCACTACTTCCTGGAGCGTAGCAATGCGACTAAGCCATTCTCGCCGGACCTCTCGCCACGCTTTTCCCTGGAGATGTATAGGCTTGGGGGCGTATATCCGAATCGCAAGCCAGTCTCGAGCAGTCTCATCAAGCACATCGAAGAGAGTTTGTACCTGGCCGAAATTCCCTCCGACCCCAAGGCGAGATACGGGCTCAAGATGCGCAACTTTACGAGCCACGATTTGTTCGCGTATCTTTTTTACTTTAATCCTGACAAGTTGACCGTAAAGGCGAGTTGTCTATCTGTTCCCTCGTCGTCTATACTAATGCTGCTTTCTCGCATAGGTTTGGTACCTTCCTGAAGCCACACGCGAGCCACCTTTGAAAGGGAAGGGCGAAATAACGGTTGGGCTCGGCGGAGAGCCTGCCTTCTTTTTCAGTGCCCTACCTCCAGAAGTTTCGTCTGGTTCTGGGTACATCAAGCTTTTTGTATCGACGGAGTATCACGACCTTGCCTGGATGGAGCAAAAGCAACCCTTTTGGGACGTTCCCAGCTCCAATGCAAGTCGTGGGGATGGCGGACAAGAGTGCCTTCGAATTCGCGATTGGGATGCTTTACAGGTTGTCGTGGTAACGAAAAGACTATAGCTGATACTTATACATATTATAACTTCACTAGAATACCAGGCCGGCTCGATTGACGAATTAGTAGACTAGGGGGATACAGTAACGATTTTTTTTGTCCCGCTGCAAGTATGGAGTGCGGAAAATCGATCGCGACCTCCGCCGAAGAGAACGTTCTGTCAAACGTCTGGGCAAGAGGTCCCAATTCCGCAAGTCCCTCAGACCGAGCGCTCCTCAACATACAATCCCCGTGTGCCCCCGCGGGTCACCACTGCCCAAGAAACGAAGCACCACGAGCGTCGGCAGTGGCAGCACCGCGAGCGTCGGCAGAAGTGGCGAAAACAGAGGGCGAGATGACCGTTGCGCGCGCCTGCAGAAGATTGGCGCGAGTCCCCACACCGGTACATGCGAGTGTTCCGAGTGACGCAAGATCGTGCAGTGAGCACGCCGTTGGCCTATGTCCTTGTCGATGAAGCGATAGGCCAAGCTGACCTCCACGTTATCACATCTGTGGCGGTCTTAGCGATGGCGGCGGTAGGGGTGGTGGTAGAGGAGCGCGGAAAAGCATGTTGGTGCGTGACTCGTGCGACACCGTCAGTCAGAAGGACCGAGTCCAAGTCTCCGCCGCCCTGCTTGGTGTCTTCCTTACGACACAGCCTGAATGGACGAAAGGACGGCGGAATGGCTGACGCTGGTCGGACATGTCATGGTGGCACGTTCGCTCGGGTGGAGCGATGGCGGGGAAGGGAGGTGGAGGAGGTGGAGGAGGTGAAGTCAAAGATGGGCAGCATGCGGGCGATTGCGTACAGAGCACCACCTGTCGAGCCTTGGCTTCGGCTGCAGAAATACCGACGCGAGGATGCTGCGATAGACGCAGTGCATAAGAGGACCGCGTCAGTGGCGAAAGTCGAGCCGTTTCCGACGAGGCTGTCGTGGATACCCAACGATACGGTGGGGGCGCTTGCGATATATACAAGTAAGGTAGCGGTGTTACTGGGCGACATGACACGTTTGCGTTTGCCGAGTAATCCTTGACTGGAGAGTTCGCGGGTCACAGGTGAGCGTTGGATCAGGTCGAAGACTGCGAGAACCAATCAGTGTGATAGTAGAAGTAGATGAGCGGACTAACCTGGACCAGCAGAGCCATAAATGTAAATGCCAGCGGAGTCATGCGACGTGCAGGCTGCCGTAGATCGGGCACATACGTAGAATCAGGGAGCGTTGCCTCCAAGAGAGGAACGAAGGACATACTACGTTGGCCTCCATTTGTCGCACATCATGGCAAGACAACCCCATGTCGATGTATGTGTGGCTGGCACTAGCGCTGGCTACGCTTGACAAGACCGGAAATTATGGCCAAGGAGAAGTGGCGATGCCTGTGCCAGTGGTCGATAGACGATATGTTGTCGTTGACTTGCGGAGACAAAAAAGGCAGATGAGTTGAATAGACGGATGGTTGGGGGGATGCCGAAATTCTCTCATTCTGTGTTTTTATTCCAGGAAATTTGGGAGAAAGCTGCTTGGAAGAAGGAGAGATTGAGATTGATGGATTGATCTGCGATCATTCCTCTTCTTGCTTCGACTTCCATAACATTCGTGCAACGAGAAACATTCGGTGTCCTGAGGCTGAACGCTACATCGACCAATCAACGAGGCTCACCACTAAATCCGATTTCCGAGTGGTTTTGTGTCTCTGATTCCGTCGACGTCTGTCGATCGATAATTTCAAGGCTGCCGAGAGATCTCAGGGTCCCGCAGACACGGAGAATGGTCCTACTTCTCCGAAGGTGACAATATATCAATATCATAGCTTTTCCCCCACTGTTGTCTGCGACGCTCTTGACCCGCGAAAAGTCTTGACGCTGGCACCGTCATCTAACTTCATGGAGTTAAACGGCCTAAGTTTCCATCATGGTTCTGATTCCATGGAATTTTCAGAAGGGTGTCTGTACGTAATTTCGAGTGCTACATAATTCTCAACCCGAGCAATTTTACGACTCACGACGGCCGCGGCGTTAAGATCCGAGTGGAGAAGCAAACAGTCTTTCTGCCGTTTTACGCATGGGCAAAATGAATGGAAGTCCGAATTGTCATCAACGCGGTGAGAAGTATTATCTGCGCTCCTGGTTTCCTTTCTATGGCTGACAGCTGGAAAATTTTGAGCCGTTCGATAGTATGTAAGTACCTTCATCGACATTCCACTAGCCTGAGATAATTTTGGTATAGTACCAACTTGCTTTTAAAATACTCCCGCGTAAGGAAGAGACGTCTAATTTCCGGACGACTGACGCAACGTTGACAGTAATCGTGTGATTTGCAAAGTTTTCTTCTTGCATGAGACTCTTGTAATGTAGTTTAATCGCAAGGCTTCACTGTAGCTGCGTATTAGTGTTTAGCGCCCACCCATTGCATGTCAAGCGCCAACCGCCACCATGCGAGTCGTCAACATCTATCTGTAAGTTTCGCCCCTCTAGCTCTCACTGTCAACTTCCTACATTCAACTAAGCTTCGCATAGTCACAGTCTCGTAATCAGACTATCGGTGCTTGATTTTCGACCGTTCGAATGTGTCTATTCCTTTTACAGTGGAATTGGTCCCGGTCGCAAAATTCCACCGTCATTCTTGTCCCCAGATTCGGCTCCCTTTTGCCCTGCTTCGCGTTCTCTCGTTCGGTTCGCCCCGGTTTTTTGCATCTTCCCCGCCTGGTATCCTCATTGTGAGGGCAATTTAGAATCCTGCCTCTTTCTGGTTCAACATATGTGCGTGACTGCATCCTGATTCGTGCCACCCATTTGCTCCCAACTTTGGTTATTACCTGAACGTCAATGCCTCCCATCTGTCGCTCTGATGTGATACTGGCTTTAGTATTGGGACTTGCTCGATAAGGTTACCGGCGGCACGCAATTCAAGTCCACTGTTTTGCTCTCAGTATATATTCCACGGCAGCGCCAATGCCCTGTTTCTCACTTTACAGGTGTACCGGCAGCTATGCAGGTGCGCATTCCTAACTCTATGTTCCAACTCAAAATTCATCGGTGTGCAGCTTGCGCATTTGCAACATGCCCTCAATCAAAGCATAGAGAGGCTGTTGATTTCCAACAAGCGATATCGGCAGAGATACAATCGCCTAGAGTCAAGAGAAGGTTCATTGACCACATATTCTTTTTTCTGCCAGACTGACATAATTACCAGATCGGGTGCAGTTCAGTACAAAGTGCTGTGCCTACTGCCTCAAGGAATATGGGGCGAGGAAGTGGTACACGTCAAAGGCGTCTCGGTTGAACCTTCTCGAAGAAGCCATTCAGTACGGCCAATACGCCGTTGAATTTGGATCTGAAACGGATATTTTGCGGCCTGAGAGCTTGCAAAATTTGGCAGCATCTCTTACCGAGCGATATACAATGGTGGCAGACTTGAGCGACCTCGAAAACGCATTCGAACATATCGAGCATGCCCTCCGACTAACGACCGACCGTGAAGACCGTAGTCAGGTTTTACAGCTCTGGGCGATGGTTTTTAGATTCAGATATCAGCGGCGCGGGAATATCAATGACCTCGCAAACTCGATTTCCATATGCCACTTCGTCTGCCAGTGCCCAGAAAATTCGAACGACCCAGCAGGTCTACAGAATTTAGGAGCATCTCTGATGGAACGCTTCTGGAGTTCGGGAAGCAAGCAGGACCTCGAAAAATCTCTCTCCAGCTTTACGGAGGCTGTGAAGCACACAGACAGAGCAGATCCGGACTATGCTCATCGCCTACAAAATCTGGCTACATGTTGGCGAGAATGGAATAGGTATATGCAGAACTTTCCAGGTCCGGAAAACACGAGGGTCGAGCTGAAGGATCTCTATGATGCCTTGAAGAGGGACCAGGAAGTGCTCAGGCGCAACCCAGAGGATCAGCCTGCCTGTATACAGAATTTAGCGCTTTCTTACAAAGACCTGTTTGATCATTCAGGCGAGATCAAATATCTCACTTTGGCTCTCGAAAAGATATGCTCTGCAGTCAACCGAACCCAGCATAACCACCCACAATATCGACAGCGGCTCCATATCTGGGCTGCATTACTTGTTGCAAAATATGAGCATTCAAAAGCTGAAATCGATCTCGAACACGCATGTTCCAAGTACCAAGAATCATTTCAGGGCTCAATCTCCAATAACTCACACTTTATCTTGTCCTGGCACGCAGCATTGATGTGGGCATCTCTAGAAGAAAAGCGAAAAGCCTCATCCTTATACTTCGAAGCTTATTCAACTGCATTCGATCTCTTGCCCCATATTGTCTGGGTTGGAAATCCCATTCACGTCCAGCAAACTGCTTGCATGGACATTGACATCGCGGAAGCCACCTCCAATGCTATGGCTGCATGTCTGATTCGTGGAGAGCTTGACCGTGCTATTGTACTTGCAGAAAGAGGATTGGCAGTAACACTGCAGCAGCAATGGAACCTCAATGCCTACCTTCATAAACAGCTTTGCCCAGCTGATGCCGACACATTGAAAATATTGTCTCAGCGCCTTGTTCTAGGAATACACCCACATCCTCATCAAGCCGTGAAAGAAAGGGAGGAAGTTTTAGGGAAAATTCGGAATCAATCCAGTTTTGAGAATTTTCTTTGTCCGAAGAATTATGATGACCTGCTACAGGTGTCCAAAGAAGGACCGGTGGTTGTGCTCACTGCAAACATACATTCCT
Organism: Mycena venus; assembly: GCA_014462655.1. Taxonomy (NCBI): domain Eukaryota; kingdom Fungi; phylum Basidiomycota; class Agaricomycetes; order Agaricales; family Mycenaceae; genus Glaucomycena; species Glaucomycena venus. The sequence goes on along the minus strand of JACAZI010000007.1, from coordinate 3,061,245 downwards.
GTGACGCTATTGTTCTCCATTCATCATCGGAGATAGCTGCAGTCCAGTTGGAAATCAACTTACAGGACCTGAAAGAACACAAAGAGTACCTCAAAAAATTGCTGAAACACCGCTTGAGCGAGATCGGAGAAGAAACAACAGAGGCTAAACGGGTCTCGGGGAACTTAGAACCACTGGCATCTCATACACTGGACCTCAGGGAAATTCTACAGTGGTTGGACAGCAATATTGTTAAACCAGTTTGTGCTTACTTGGAATCAGTGGGTTAACTGCTCGTAGCTTAATGCGTGAATTCTAATGTTAACCTGCAGTGTGGCATATCTGAAGGACGTTTCTGGTGGTGTCCCACGGGGAATTTTATAGGCCTCCCATTGCATGCAGCCGGCACCGCAGATAAATTTATTCAATCATACATTCCAAGTCTGGGAGTCCTTCTTGATGCGCGACAGAGGCACAGCTCCCATGAGCTAAAAGTTGGTCTGGTTGGAGTACAACAGTCAAACTGTGGCGGAACCACACTTTTGCATGTCCGTGAAGAAGTGGAAGAAATTTTTCGAATCATCTCGGCTTCCGATGTTCAACTTGAAGTCAATGCTCTACTTGGGTCAGATTCAAGTTTCAAGAATGTCTGCAATCAGCTCAAGACATGCACTTGGATGCATTTTGCCTGTCATGGCCGCCATATCATTAACAACCCATCAAAAAGCTTTCTGAAGTTACATGACCGTAATCTTGATTTGCAAACTCTTGTTCAAATGGATCTTTTACACCCAGAGTTTGTGTTTCTTGCGGCCTGTCACACCGCCAACGGCGACAGCCACGTAGTCAATGAATCAATGCACTTGAGTGGAGGCTTCGTCGCAGCTGGGTTTAGAGCGGCTATTGGGACTATGTGGACAATGAGCGATGAGGACGGGCCTGTTATTTCCCAGGCAGTATATAGCCATCTATTCAATGAGGCCAGATTGAAAAACCTAGACAGAAATCGCCCAACAGCAACTGATACCGCTGCGGCCCTGCATTTCGCAGTCAAAAGGCTGCGCGGCGGGAACGTCCCGGATGAGCGTTGGATACCTTTTATTCACATTGGAGTGTAGCTGGTTCATGTATTTACGACACCGTTCCGTTATTTTTCACAATGTGGCGGAGGTCCAAGCTACAACTTTTCGTGCTTGTTTTGGAGTCCCTTCCAATCTAGATTGATCGACGATCAGTAATTCGAAGCGTATAGCCACCTTATAGCTACCAAGGTTGACGCGTTGACGTTTGATTGCCGCCCCATTAGCTTTACTAGATTATGTTACGCCCGTTTAGGAAGTGGAGAAGCGGTATTCGTTCTTTCTGGGTATGTTCCACATCAGCGAAAGAGTCAAGTCGAATGAAAGAAGGTAGGATTCCAATATTAATGCCTTCCCTGCGCTCGAGCAAGCGTCTACCACATATATACACCATACACCCGTGTAACTAACAACTTCTTTCCTTGCTTTCCCAGCACTACATACCATCCACAAGTATACGTCGTGCCCGCCCAAATTCATGATGGAGGACGGTATCTGCGGGTCGCTGCTCACCATTGACACAATCTGCGCGTCGGTCGTCTCTTTTTTGACATATTTCAGCGCTCTGTCCAAACTCTCGTTCCGTTTCGCAAGTCGCTACCGCGGGCATAGACCCAGGGATGAGTCGCTGTGAGAGAACTTGAGGGGCTTGTGGGGAAGCCAAAGGCGGCAATCATTACCCTCGCTTCGGGCAATCGGACCGATCCTGTATCGCCGATTGGCGCGAGTTTGTTTTTGCCAAGGCTGCCATGTTCCGCAAGTTGACATGGGCGGACTTTTAATTTCATACTTCTTACCCTGAGGTTCGCACGACATGTTAATCTGGTCGGATCCCGGAAAAGCCTGGAAAAGCTGATGGTCCAGGCGGCAAACGTGTGAAGATTCTTTTGGAAATTCACATAGATTCGCATTCATGTTTACTTGAAAACGCTCGATTGCGCTGACTGAGCGTTGTATGTACACTTTAGTGAAAGTGCCCCCTCCCAGGTCTATTGTAATGCGGACTAGTGCCATCTGCAAATTCGGCGCTGGGGAGGCCGTAAGTAACATCTAAACAAGCTTGAATTGACGCGTTTCTTACCACGCTAAGGTACCGCTCCCGTGATGCGCATCTTTTCAAGTATGAATTGGGTATTTCGGGCGTTCTAATGATGTTATAGCCATGTCGACTGGCCACATTGCTAATGGCCCGGCCTTCTGCCCACGTTGGTACCACGTAACAACCAATTTAGCAACCCGGCGTTCAAGCTGACGGTCTCGCTCGGGGAATGTGGGTAAAAACAAGGTATTTCCGTATGAACGAGAGACACCCGCTCTCATCGGGCTTTTCCCTAGAGATGTACCGGCTGGACAGCGAATATCCAACTCGCAAACCCAATCTCAGGCTCTCGCAATCTCGTCGAGCCGATTGAAAGCTCGGAGAATTATACAAGACCGACATTCCCTCCGATCCGACGGCGAGGTATGGTTTCAAGATATGAAGCTGTACAAAACGTTCAGGATCTTGCCCAATCAACAACACCTTATGACAGTATTTAGCAGAGATATGTGCTTGTTGAGCTGTACTTCATGACAGTGGAACGTGCCCAAAACCGTGTCATCTGGACTACTGCCGTAGCCAAATCCGTACTCCGAGTTCGGCGAGGCATACTCCTAAAACATCCTCGTGCTTAGGCTCGTGATCAGCCTGCCTGCGAGCAGCAACAATTTGGCGAGCACGTTGCCGCACACATTTTTTTTGCCATTCGCAGGCAGACTGGTGACGAGTCTACCTTATGCTACCAAACCGTGATGGGTACTTTAGGAACGGCGAATTTATCATAGGCGTCGTTCATAGTACGCAGTCGTACCACCTTCGCATGATTTTGGACACATACTGATGTTCATTTTTTCGCCAACCAAACTCAACGAGCAGTTGCCGAGCGCCTGCCGGGAGGCGGATCATTCGTCTAAGCTCGGCGCACCGGTTGTTCACTGAAGTGTTCACTGCATGGTGTTTCAGCTCCGAAGGGTATCAATAAATAAAGATATTGAACGGCTCCATGTTTTTCGCCCGCTACCCTTGGCTTGAAGCAACCTTGATAATAATTTGTAAAAGGTGGCGGTGGTATAAACCTTCAATGGTTCCTAGAAATGCGAATCATCGAAAAGGTATGGCACTATTTATCGCTCAAAAATCGAGGTTTGGGGGGTGTATTATACACATTTAGGTCCTAGACATTCTACAAGGATGTGGTGTGAACTTGCAACTTTCAAGTTCGCACTTGTGATGGATATTTCCCGATCAGGAGTGCCGTGTGATGTCTATGACCCGAGCCGTCCTCGGCAGACAGATAAATTCTTGCCCAAGGATTAGTTGGGTCATCGGGCAGCTTGAAACAAATTCGGGGTATCAAAATCACACTACCAATGCAAGAACAGCTTTAAAGACTTCCGATTTACCTCAAATTCTTTTTTGAGAGCCTAGAAGATGGGCGGAGAACATGTCTACATAAGTAAAAAAAACGTGCTGCGACACGTATTATTACTTGAAACCTCACTGGAGGAAGACAGAGACAAAAGGACATATATTTGTAGGTCAATTTGATACCGATGCTCCATGAAGCAATAGGTGATCATGCAAAGTGGAGGACGCCTGCAACGTTTGTCTGGTGTATCGCCGAGACCTTTCAGCAATTGAGTGCGCTCGATGTGATGCGCTGTAGTAGGTCTGCCTAGGTTTTTCAACAAAGACACAATTCGGTGAGGCCTCAAAAAGCTGATCGCCTTTTTCGCCATTGGCGTCAGTGCTGAGTTGACCCGTCGTCTCTTCTGCAACTTTTTACGTGGTTCGATCCTTGATGCTCCAATCAACTATTTTGAACCAAACCTAAAGAAGCTGAAATTTTCAGAATACCATTCGCCAGATCAATGGGAGTAAATTCGAATAAGTATCAGCTTTTCCTAAGAATTTTCGGCCTTCCACACTGACTTTTTCAAAAGACAAAGATTAACCGAGAACTTTCGCTCAATCATCGTGAGTGCCCTTGCTTGTCCACCCCGAAGCTAAATCGTCGCCAACAACCGGTTTCGTTGCGCGGGCATCGGGTTGAAAACTGATCAATCCTAGGTACAACCATCGCGGGCCTGGGATCAAACCCGAACTTTCCAGACTGGGAACTGATTCAGTTAAATTAGAATGAATTATCTGCTAAATTAGGTGCATTGCGGGAAATTTTTACCCGCCTGAGGAACACTACGGCAGCAATTACTTCATGGGCGCACTCTACCAAGGAGACTTCATTTAGGCTTGGCGGGTATTCCTGACATATCAGCCGAGGCACGCTGCCCTTTGCCCTCCTTGATTACAACGCGAACGCCGTGAGACTGGATGTCACCTTTTTGGGCGGAATGCCCTTTCAGGTGCCAGCTGTCGTAGTTTTTTTTTTTTGGTGGTATCTCAGAATGGACAAATAACAATAGGTTAGCTTCCATGCGTAAAGGACAGAGGGCCGAAGCCCTCCAGTAAACCCATGGAGGGGCATGGGGAGGAAAGAAGGAGCACTGCCCAGGGAAATGCATTATGCACGCCGCTGCCAGCGGCAGTGTGGGACTCGACCTCACCTATTTCTACCCCTCCATAGTTGGAGCTCGCTAGAAGGGTTTGTGGCGTCGTTGGGGTTGATGTCCACCGACACATCCCGGCCTCGAGGTGGAAGCTCTGCGCACAGGCCGAGGGCACGGATTCCAAATAAAATCCGGAACCAGCTTATCGATTTCGACCCGAAGGTACGTGGAAATAAAATCGATATTAAGCCTTGTATTAAGTGTCAACCAAGGAAAAAACACCAAGAGGCAGGGCGGTAAACACCATAGAGCGAACGGTGGGATCCATTGCTAGAATGTGAGGCCCAGAATTCACAAGAACCCTTCACGGCTGAGCTTGAAAAGTTAATTAAAGATGAAGGAATGATAATCATCGTTGCGGATTTAAGCAAGCAAATAAGCAAGCGGAATTAATGTCGTAAGACCATCTGAACGTAATGAGAAGTCCCGAATTCGGACAACCAGTGTCGAGATTGGAAGAAGAGGGAAGAAGTCGGCCCTTGTGCGAGGGAGTGATAAATCAGTTCCAGGGCAGGAAGGAAGAGATGAAAGAATTATACGGGAAGATGAAACAGGACTCTGGAGGTGTGAATCTGGAAGCGCAAAGCCCCGCTACGAAGCCGGCACGCCTCTGCGATTCTCATGTTCAAATAGCTCACCGATAATTAGCAAGCCATACCGTTATCTGCTTGCATGAATAATAATCGTACAAGTCAACGTCGACATAAGTATTCGAAACCTCCACTCTATAGACTTACCGAAAGTAGACCAAGACCCTGCAACATTAATATTCCCTGTTAACTCGCACAAGACAGATCTAAAGATCTCCTTGTTCCTGGCCAGGGTATTGTTGAGCTGTCCATTATTTGCGAGAGCGACACAACGCGACACATTTACTTCCCCAAGATGGCCGAGACTTAATGTGTTCCAACGCGGAAGCCCTGAACGCAGGATCACCGAACGGAACGTCGTCAAGTTCAGCTTTCACAGCAAGAGGCCCTCAAGTTGAACCAAACCGAACCTTGCCAACGGACGCTACTTTCCTTTCCCTAGGGCCTGTTTTATTTGCGAGGAGAGGTTGAGGAGAGGTTGAATTCGACCAAACCGATAACTGAGAATATGACCAACATGCGACACTGGAAGCCCGAGAGGTGTGAGTTCAAGATAAGTGGAGGTGGGAACCAGCACCACGTTTTGTTGTCGGAGTCATTGAGAATCACCACCCGCCGATCAGGAACAGGAGAAACATTCGGCGTTCGCTGGCAGCCTGGGAAGAAAGTATATACGGGATGATCCACTCAAGAACTTCTCGCCGACCACGCACACGCAGCTCTCATCTTGCGTTCCGCAGCTCTCTCAGCCTGGAATAAGTCCTTGGCTTTGCAAGAACACGAGTATGGCCTTCAACGTGCATACCCCAGACGGGAATCCCTGCCAACGAGTGACCTCATCGCTCAAATTGGACATGCATGGAGGCGGCAGAGACAAGTTATTGTAAACCCTGTGGCGAACACGCCTTCCGCATGCTGCGGCTCTGTTCATTCGAATGGCCTGCCTTTATTAAAAGGCTTCCCAGTTAAATGTTACATCTATTCCTAATCATACATCCGTCTTGTTTCCTCAAGTGCGCCTCCCCCAAGTTTCCATGGATTCCACAAAAAACAACCCAGCGGTCCCAGCTATATTCGCGATCATCGTTGGCATCGACAAGGTATCTATCTGCTTTAACCATCGAAGACACTTTCAGACTCATCAATTCTAGTACAATTCGAAGGAATTTGGCCAGCTCAAGGGTTGTGTTAACGATGCGAAAGAGGTTAAAACGTTTCTAACCAAATCCCGTCGATTTGGCGGCCTCGGGGTCCCACTATCACACATCAAATATCTAGAGAATAAATCAGCCACCCGACGCGCAATCTTATCCACCTTCCGCAAGCATCTCATCGACAATCCAGACATTCCCGACCACGGGAATACCGCAATGATATTTTATTTTGCGGGGCATGGGAGCCGCGTCCCCTCTTCAGGAAAATTTCTTCCTGCCGACGCCAGAGTCGAGGTAATCTGTCCTGTGGACGAAAGGACACGGGGAAATGACGGGCAACAGGTCGCTCCGATCCCTGACTACACTCTGGCGAAACTGTTGAAACTGCTTGCTGCTAAGAAGGGAGATAACATCGTGCGTAGTATCGTTTGTTTCATCTGAAATCAACTCGTCTGACTGTCTCGCAGACCGTCATTCTGGACTCCTGTCATTCCGCTGGAATGAGCAGGGATGCTAGTACTGCAACGGTTCGCAGTCCTGCTATACCGTCCTTCCTCACTACACTGGAACGGGATTGTTGCGACGACTCGTCCCAATCTCACAGCTCGTGGTCACCTTCCACCAGCTCTCACGTTCTGCTTGCGGCTTGTCGTCAGGACGGAAAAGCCTACGAATCCGCCGATCAGACTCAGAAACGCTTCCGTGGGCACTTCACGAAGGCTCTGCTTCATGCGCTACGTCGGGCCATCCGCGAGCCCACCACATACACCGACCTAATCAAAAGCTTGCCTGCACTGGGTCATTCCCAAGTCCCCCACTGCAGCGGCACCCATCAAGATCGATTGGTGTTTACAACGAATCCCCCGGTCGCTGGAGCGCATAGTTGGCCCCTCACACCCATTCGTATGTTCCGGCTGGAGTTCGACACTGCGCTAAGCCATCATATCGATGGCATGAGTGCCCGGACGAAAGTTTCCGTTGTCGGTCGCCAACAACAATTCATTTCTACACTCGTCGTGTGGACTGTAGAGCCCCCTAGTCTTCTGGTTCTGCAGAACGATCCGGCGGTCGACATTCCAGCTGGATCGTTGGCGGTCATTGATGACGAAAACGGGACTCAAATGCCTATCACAGTGACGGATCGCTATCAGGGCTTTTCCGTTCAGACGGGGGACCTCTCGGGGATTCGTCCGGGAACGACTTTCGCCATCCATAATCCTGCTGGCGCGAAGGTCGGCAGTCTCGAGGCAAGACATGTCGACAGTGGCGAGGCGGTGCTGGTGCCTGGGGATGGAAACCCAGTGGCCATTCCCCAGAACTCGCGAGCGGTGGTGCAGGGGTGGACGGACAAAGTCCGAGTATACGTGCCATCCAGCTTCCGGCGACCGTTGTTCCCGCTCGACGATGGTGGAAGATGCGAGCAGGTCAAGTCGTGCGAACGCGCAAATATCTCCCTGAGACAAGAGGGAGAGCGTGTCATCATTGAGCGACTCACTGGTGCAACCCACACGTACGACCCTGGCATAACCTTTCCTGCATCGCCAGAGCCGTCGCGCCTTCGGTCCGCTCTCAGCACCGCGGCGCACTTTCACTATTTCCTGGAGCGCAGCAACGAGAGAAAGCCGCTCTCGTATGGGTTCACCCTGGAGATGTATCAGCTGGGAGGTGTATTTCCCACTCGCAAGCCGATTTCCGCCAATCTTGTCGAGCCCATCAAAGGCTCGGAGCATCTATACCAGGCTGGCATCGTCGCCGACCCGATGGCGAGGTATGGTTTCAAGATACGCAACAGGACGGGTCAAGATCTGTTCGCGTACCTTTTTTATTTCAATCCTGCCAAATGTAGTATCAAAGTGGGTTCTTTATTCTGACAAGCACACTAGCGGCGTGCTGACTTTTCTGCTAGGTTTGGTACCAGCCCGCAACCGCACATGAGCATCCCCTGAAACGAAGTCAGGGACAAGTTTGCGTTGGCCTGGGCAGCGAACCGGCGTTCCAGTTCAAGCAGCCCTCATCTGAGCGGGATAGCGGATATATTAAGCTCTTCGTGTCGACGGAATATCACGATCTTGCCTGGATTGAGCAAACCGGGATAGATACGCACGGGCGTGGCTCGGGGACAGGTCGTATGGACGGAGAGAGAGAAGATTTTCGAATGCGAGATTGGGATGAATTGACAGTAGTTCTGCGAATGGTAACGCGGTCAAAAGCTAAATAGGTGTACTTGGAACTGTATGTATTTTGCCGTATAGGACAAACCGGATCCGGTATCCATATTACGAATGTATGGGGAAATAGTTCACTGGATTCGCTATTGACACACGATCGTGTTCATCGCTACGAGGAAGGATGGCTATCCTAATAACGAATTGGTATTGCCGCCGGTGGTGACGAGGCGCGGTGTAACTACCATCAGCAGTTGGACAGGCAGAATGCCCGGCTCTGGGAAGGGTACTGTTACATGGGCACCCCAGTCCTCTGATCTCGATACTGGCCATAGGGTTCTCAATTGATATGGGGGAGGCCGGAGATACGTCGTGAGTAAGTCGTTGACCTCTTGGTGACATGGAAGAAGGTAGAAGTGAAGCATGTATAGGACGCGAGGCCGAAGCATTGCACGATGATGCCGACCCGGGACAACTGCGGGTACCGGTCGACGCAGCTGGTTCAAGGGCCTTAGCGCATATTGGGAGTGTCGTGCTGACGACCGCTGTAGTACGACGGCGAGTGCCTGTAGGGCGGTGCCGCACCGGGGGTCCCCACGTCACCGTGCGAAGCACGCCACGTATAACGGCCTAGGGGTTGCCTGATAGCTGTTTTCCGCAAACGCCTGAACGATAGCGCTGAGAGCGGGGGGCACACATGCGAAGGAGAGCCACTGGGACGGCGGGTCCAAGGGCATACGAGCAGAGGCGGGACATCCACATCAGATGTGAATCGTCCTGAAAGGTACTGAAGAAACCTGCTCGCCAGGATCGAGACAGTGCTCAGTGTTCACTTGGGCCATAGCGAGGGAGACAGTGCCGTTGCCCCACCGCTGCAGCGGCGCGATTGCGCTGTGTGCAGAGGAACGAAGAGCGTGGTCCGGAGACCCCGGCGCCTGGAGAATGTCGGTCCCGCCGCCTGCTAGCGAGATCGATCTCCTTTGCGCGAGAAAAGGCGGTCCGAACAGACTGGGACTGGGGAAAGGTGCATACTACTCTGAATTATCGCGCGGACGTGAGCACGGAGAACGCGGCCGCAATTGAAAGGCTGAGTGGGGACAGGAAAGAACGAGCGCCAGATGCGTGTGGGTGATGCGCGCCGTCACGCGACCGCGAGCGCTGAGCGGGCACTTTAGGTGTCCAAGACGTCGAGGCAGCGACACCGCGTTGCGCGAGAGCGACGGCCGCCCCCCCGCAGTCGCACCCCACCATCTCGACTGGGTAAACGCTCTGGACAAGGGGGTTGCCACACGGAGGCCGTGTCGAGTGCAAGCACGGGGAGAGGACCACGGGACGAGGTGCAAGCGGTGAGGGGTCGTTTATTACGGTGGAGAGGCAGTTGTTGAATCGACTCGCGCACAGAATGAGGGAGCAGGGCGCAAGGGAGGTGAGGATAAGTATGTGGCGACAGGCTGATATGCAGGGCAGGCAAGGTATAGTACAGGCCGTAACAGCTGTGTCCGCGTAGAATCCAGGCACTTGTGTGGGACTGGAGAAAGACATTCGTGTCAGAGGAAGATCATTGCGCTCCACACACAGTGTAGAATGCTCACTTGTATCACGCCGACGATCGTGAAGCTTCGCTTCACCGTGTATGTAGCTTTCTGCTGAATGCATCCGAGGCCAAAGAACTCGTTTGGCGCTCTCAGCCAGGGGAAATATCTATGCGTTTGAAACAACGGCGTGTACATCCGAAAGGGTCAGTGGTGGGAGATGTATGTAGTTCAGACCAGGCAAATCAGGCAACATCGCCGTCGCAGTGCTCCCGAGGTCCCTATTGGGATGATCTCGAGACAACCAGGCGGAATATGGTCTGGTGAGGAAACCTCTTTGCCGACCGTTTTTTCGATAAGACCACGACGGTCAAGGTAGACCATTGAGATCGCCAGGTGGAGATTGGGTGCGAGCGCACTGCTGACCGCCTGACAATGAAAAGGAAAGACAGCCGGTGGCGAGGGCGAGTTGAGCAATATAAAGCTGCTATTGTGGCCCTTTTCCGACTAGCATTTCCGTTCAACTAGCCGGTTAGAGAGCAGTAGTCGCGAAATCAAAACGATGCAAGCGTGGCTGTCTGATAGTTTCGGATGGTGCGGTCCGTGATTCCGAGTCTCGGAGCCGAATCCAGTGTCACCCAAACATCCCCTTTCTCCCTCAGGCTGCTACGGTACTTGACCACAGAAAAGAAAAAGAAGAAAAAAAGTCCCTACGAGTCCTTCGGCCAGATTCTCACCGCTTTGCTCCTTTCGAGAAGGAGGTACCACATCGCTGTTCTGACACTTTACAACCTGGGTTTACCTGGGTCTCCTTTGGAAGCTTCGAAATTCCCCGAAGGAATCTTATTGCGGGACTCGCTGTGTCCTTTCTCATCTAAGTTTTTCCCGCGGTCTGTTGGCGCTTCTGTGTGTAATCTATCTACGATCTGCACTTGAAAGTTGACACCTGTGATACAGAAGACTGACTGGCCACTGAACAGGCGCGGGAGTTCAATTTCTTCAGCAAATAATCTGAGGTTGATCTTTACTCGCGGTGAATGGTTTGGTTGGTGTCGCGGCGTGCTCACAATTTCAACTATGGCTGACTATCTGACTATTGGCGCAACCTTCAGATTATTCTGCTTCAAGAACCCCAACACAGTTCTTTGAAATACGTATACGTACCCGGGTCCAATTGTCAACCCGCCCCCCGGTGACATGAAAATTCCTGTTTACGACTATAGGAAGTTACTTTTTAGGTCCCTCACGTTTGCTCCAATTTTCGGCTTTCCGCGCGAACAAGGCGCACGTCAAAGTTATTTCTGTTCCAATGACCATTTTTCAATTCTGGGCCTTTGCGTTTCTCGTTCACGTTGGGTTCCGCGTCCTGGTGACTGAGCCCGGGCTCAATCATGAATCCAAAGGTAGTCTCTTGAAAAGTGGCATTCTTAGCTTCAACTTGGTCTCGCTCTCTCAGCACCCGAACTCCCCACAGACACGTCGGCGTCTATCTGTCAACCAATTTTTAGTGCCTGACATGGGAAAGCCAACATCTCACCGCCGATGATGGCGTCTGAATGGTACTGTGCCTTTCCACTGGTCCAGTGGAGCGGGTCGCTGTAAAATTTTGCTGTCAATGCTTATCTTCCTCATATTTTTTAACCGCCTCCGTTGCATATTCCTCAGGCTTTCCCGGACTCATTTCCATTTTTTAAAAACCATTCATGATTGTATAGTATTTGGGTTGATGTAGGCCTTCTGCAAATAGGCCGTGCGGGGCACGGCTTCACCAGTTTCTCAAAGCCTCGGAATCCATTTTTTGGGCCACAGTCCGTCCGCAAAAATATCGGACCTCACCTCCAATGCTGGGCGTTCATCCTCGTTTTGGATCGGACATGGCACTGTTTTCTCGCTTAATTCGTCCGCATTTGTGTCGGACCTCAAGGGCATTTTCGGGGCGTTTTCGTCCGCATCCGGATCGGACCTCCACTAGCAAAAGCCATAAGCCGCCTTCCTGTCACTGTCTTCACCGGACAAAGCGAAGCCGTACTGCGGATACTGGGGTCTGGGCGGCTGAAGTAACAAGTTCGCATTTCAAGTGGACACAGGGGTGATAATTGAACTTGATGAGGGACGGAGCCAGAAGGGACGTGGCTCCACAACGCGCTCGGCGGTGAGTCGGCGCCTCGAGGAAAACATAAAATTCTTTTCATAAGCACAGATCTGCGCACGGGGCAGTTGGCGGTAACTTGTCCTACCGGTCTCGCGGAGTTATTTTATTCACCGTGACAGTGCGTGGGGAGAGTGTGCGCGCCGCGCGGTAGATAGTAAGTTGAGGATGGTCTGAGACGAGAGAGTCGCATACCAGGGGCTAAAATATGCACGAGCTTCACGGGAGCCATTCCAAACGTACAGCCCGCCGAGGTTGCCTTCAAGGAGGTAAGCATTCAGTTTCGGGCTGGCAAGACATCCCGATTTGGAACGATGCTCTCACACCAATATCACACATAAGGAAGGGCTGACTCAAAGCTCTTCATTCTTGAACTCCCTTCTGGTTCCTTCACGAGACGTGCTGGTCTTCGCTGTATTAAATTGGCATCGAGCGGGATCTATGAAATAGTGCTTAGAATGGACCTCAAACCAAACCAAAATGCGGACACAAACCCACAAGCCTACATGCGGACGCCCGTCCTCGCTGTGTCGCTGGTGGTTACGAATGTCGGGTCCCAAATAAAAATCTCAAGATTGTACGACTTTGTATCATCCCACCCCTCCCGCGAATCGTTCCTTTTCTTTGCAAATTCACAACTCTGTCCGCAACGAAATCCGTCTCTATCTCCCTCGATCTACTTCAATTTGTTTCGCTGCCGGTCGGATTTCACTGGCTACCCCAATCAGTCAACTCGGGATATGTTGACGGCATGGCACTCGGCCGAGCTGGTACCCAACTCGATCGATATACCTTCATCTTGCGGCGGCACCACTCCATACCGCCGTTGAAGATGGCCCGATTGGAGTTGCGAAATAAATGACCACCACTCAGAAAACATACGAGTGCAGACCACACTGGAATATTTCGCCTCTCGGGTCCTCGCTAAATCTCTCATATTCTCTAGTTCCCGCATCGGCCGTAGCATTCATTCATCGAGGGAATGCGCAGTCCGGAACCTTTACGATTTATTCAAATGAGGGAATTTTCTGAGTTAGGGAAGGGTCGAGCAACACGAGGTTTGGGCGCATTGTTCTCGCGGTTGAGTCTGGACTGAACCGATTCCGCGGGATCGATCGATGGAGCTCACTGAAGCCCGTTCCTCCATAGCGCGATTTCCTGCAAGTGTGTGGCGCTTCGGTGTCATCGCGCTGGATCCTGATTCACATTTCTCTTTCATCAATAGGGCCACGATCTCCCACCTTCGCCTGATGCTTTTAATTTTACGGTCCACATGCCTTATATATCTCTTCCCCCTCCTCATCCTCCCGGTCTTCCTCTGACGCTTAACTTGAACCCCCGCTTGATTTCCACTCTCCAGGGCCTATGTCTGGACGACCTCCCTTCCGCCACATACACTCTCCTCGACCTCCCATCGTCTCTCTTGAAAAGATTGAAAAGATCATGGTCAAAATAGCTGCCACTTCAGCAAACCGAGAGACGGTGACCCTGTGAGTCCTTTCTTCCTCGTTCCACATTTTTGTCAACCCCCTTCTGACCCGCAGCACGGCGCAGCTATAGCGATTCCAATCCGACACCTGCTCGCAACGACGCCATTCACCATCCCTTCAAACGCGTCTTGAAGAAAAAGAAGGGTACGTGTATCGCGTGCCTCCTGGCTCCATAAATTTCAATTTCCGCAGGCACTCCCGACGCTAAGACGAAGTAAAAGCTACACATGTCGGCGACACGCAAGATGCTGACCATCAGGTTTGTCCCCGTCCGAATGCCTTGTATATAAGCCCGCGGAATACTGAGTACCATTGGCAGATAACCGTTCTCGGAACTTAGATTATTATCCTGGGAACATTTTCGGTCGGTGGGGGGCATTTGTAGGGTTTATAACGTTTGATTATTGTATTCCGCTAGGGTCGCTTAACTTGTTTGTTATACACATCACTATAATGAGATTCTCTTCTAAGCTAGTGACCATCTCTCAATTCCTCTACCGCGCGTTTTTGGATGCGCCCGGACGTATTGTGCCCATTGACATGAAGCTTCGGGCATCGCAGGGACCGGCCTTTAGACAACACAGCATGACAAAAGTGGGATGAGTACCCTGATGAAGGAGACGATAATTTATCATATCGATTAAAGAGGAGTATATATGTCCAAGTCCATAATTGACTGCTAAGGGTAGGCGGCCCATCGGATGAGGACATACGGAAGCGGCCAAGTGATCGGGCGAAAGGGAGTGGTTCTGCCACAGGGCGGACACAAGCGTGGAGTTTCGGGTGGGGTCGTCATACCGCGCAGACAATGAACGCGTTCCTGCCTGTCGTTGCATTGTTACTTGCGCCGATTCTGCCGCAGAGCCCAAGTAAGAGAAGTACGACGGACGCCGACAGAGCCGACACGACACCCGGTAGTGCCAAAGCCAAAGGGTGCGGTCTCGGACGTTGGCTGGTGGTGGACGATCCCATTTCCGATATGCCTCCTCTTCTCCTCAGCCGGGCGCTCTAGGGCGAGCGGTCCCCGATATCCAGCCCGAGGCCCCCCTGTGGACGGGCAAGCGCGCGCCCAAGCTACTCATCCACGTCATGGATGGGTACATGCATGGAGAGGAACGATGGCTCCTGCCCATACACCGCAGATATCTGGCATCAAGTAAGTACGATATCTGGGAGGACTTCTGGCAGACATTTACCAGCGAGCGGTGAGCCGCATGCCCGGTCCGCACGATGCTGGTAGCCTGGTGCCACACTGGTCTTCACAAGGGCGATGCAAGAATCGCGATTGAGAGTGAGTGAGGGGATGCGTGGGCGGGGTCAGATAACCTAGACGGGTGCCAAGATGCTGCCGCGGCGGCAGTGGAAGAGTTCTTGCAGTGTGCGCAATACGTTTCCACGAAGTGGAGGTCCGCGGCAGGATGATATGCTCAGGAGATTCACTTCGATTCCAGACAGAAGTGGGCCCTATGAGCATAGCAAAGGATCAGTAAATGCCTCAAGAAATGAAGATGCCATGCCTGTGACTCCTTTGGCGTGGGGTGGACGAAGTGCAGTGGCCGAGGATGTGCCAAGAAACGAGGGGCCTTCGAAGGCCGGGAGACGTGGCTTTATGAGGACACGATGCACCTAGGCTATACATCGAGGAGGCTCCAAGCCTCGTGAACTCAGCCAGATCGGTCATCCTCCATGTGGCTCCGCATCGCCGTTCGCAGTGGAATTTGTGACAGCGACGCTCTGGTGTAGCTGAGTACGCCGTCGTGTTCCAGCCCACCATCAGACGAGAAAGTGTAAGGATTGAATTAAACCTGCGGAATGGGATGTGACTGAAGAAATGAAGTGTGGTACGCTAGAGCATGGGTAGTGTGGCCGGCAACGACAAAGAGGTAAAGCGGCAACTTCCGTTTTTGGACACTTTCCGAGCGTTCCTAAAACATTCTTCCTTTTTTCCTGAATTTCAGAGAACCGCGGCGGAATAAGCGTACCTGCCTACCTTAACAGGTAGGCAAGTTCGGTGAGAGCCTCATGATTTTAATTTCCTCTCGGTATCAGATTGTGACGTCGCAAACATGACTTCGGGAAGGGAATTTAATCTCCGCCCTTCTTTAAAGTTCTTTTCACCCTAAAACCCTATTTGCGTGGACGCCACAATTTCCGCTAAGGCCGAGATCAATTTTACAATAAAACAAAATTGGACATGGTGTGAAGGCTGTCGCAAAAAGTAAACAAATTAGGCTCGTGTCCTGTTATAGGTACGGGAGATCTCGATTCGAAGAAAAGATGCTGACCCAAATAGAGCCGCGAAGGGGATCACTAGGTTCGCAGTGCAGCATCGCGTTTCCGCGTCGGGTTTCAACGTAAGGTTCTCTGGCCTGTAGCGAGTTGGTGCGTAGCGATCGCTCAAGGAGGTGGACTTGTGGCGGCTGAGCCTGCGCACAAAAAAAACAATCTGGCGCAAATTGAATATACAACATGCGAGGTACGCGCTTCAAGTTCTGTGTTGTAGCGTCTGTTTATGAGAGACTAAATTGAATATGCGAGATCAAAGCGAAGCCAAAGACGGTCACGGGCAAGGGAGTCCCCATTCTTCTCGTTGTCCCTAAAATGCGCAGGACCGTGAAGGACTCGAAGTTCTTCTCTGCAGAGGAGAGCGGATGAGGATCCGAATTAGATAGTCAGTCGTCAAATGTCACTCAACCACGCCCGCGACAATGACTGCGGAACGTATTACATGCAATACCAATTCACTCTGCAGGTGCGTAGTCCTAGACCTGAAGGGTGATTGAGTAAGGATCGGAAAAAGGTGTAAAGAATAAAACACAAATTTAGTAGCCTTCCAGCCAGGGTCGGATGGCCTCGTTATCTTGCCAGATGTTCTTGAGTTTTTCGGAGGAACGGCGATAACCGAACTGCGTGAACTCGTCAGGACACGATACATAGATGAGATTCTTGACAGAGTAACATGGGATTCGAGCAAAGCGATACGCAATGAAATATACCCACAGTACACTGAAGATCTACTGGCCTGCTACCAGTTCTGCGACCGCGGGTGTAACACAGATCTTGATTTGCTGCGGGATGAATAATAACGCGGTCAACGGTCTTTGGCAGAATCCTCTGGGGATAGTGTGAGCCGTCGGAGCTCAAGATTACGTGCGATTACAGAGGGTTGGCAGAGAGTGAGTACTGGTGAGGATGTGCCAGCCTGAGCACTCTGCAAAAGTCTGGCCATTTTAGAAGGTAGCTGTGGCGCTTGTCTCCGAGAAAAATCCCTGCCTCGTGGAAGTTATCGACCACGTTGTTATGTGCCTGCACTGGTACTCAGGCTCTTCTCTTTCCAAACCACCCCCGCCACTGCTCTCCCTCCTCAATGTCTCTTGTGCTTTACGACGGGCGATCGGCGAACCTGCCTTGAGTAAGTTTGGAGAAAATGAAGCAGTGATATGGGGCATGGGCATTTCCACTAGAAACAGCGGCAGGGGTGTCAGGTCCAGAGGCCGATAACGACGATATTGGGAAGAGGGACACAGGTGAGCTTCTCGGGAAATTTTCTTCGCGGCTGGTACCATCTTGTATGGTGGCTGCATCAGTCGGCAACGGGGGTCAATTTGGCAGCTCCGCATCCGGATATTAGGGTCTCCGCGGTGGCATCGAGGAAATTTCCGGTTATCTCATGGAGCGACTGGGGGATCCCCTGCAAGATAAAAGGGGCGAAGATTTCGTGAGTCAGAAAATCATACGGTAAGACCACACGGTACGAATATTCTTGTCTTTGAGAAAGCGTACATTGAGCGGTCAGGACAAAGGGCAAAGCCAAAGGGTGAGGCAGTTGCCGAACACAGGAACAGATGTGGAGCTACACGAAGAGCATATTGGCGATAAATGGACCGACAAGCAGGAGGCTAAGTAACCAGTCTCGCTGGGTTAAAGATAACGCGTTGTGAACTTGCTGAGGAGCCCGACCGAAAGTATAGGCCGCAAGGAAATTAAGTTATCTCCTTGACGGTGTGGGTGCGACATGAGTCACTCTACGAGAGATCAGTGCGAGTGGCCACAGGCAATGAACGCTTCCTGAGTCCCGTCATTTCAGACTCGTTATTACAGTCCACAACCTGGGGAGCCAGGTGAAAGCTGGCCCGTAGTTGACGGAGCTTGTCGTATAACATCCGGTAGTCGTACACAGAGAAACGAGGAAGAAAAGCCATCAATCTAATATGGCAGATGGCAATGATGGCATCCTGTCGGTACAGCACCCGTATGTTCCTTATAGGGACCACCGCGGTTATACATCTTCCTTCCTTCCTTCCTTCGTCCTTTGCCTTGATGCCACCACCAGTATTCAGATCGGTGTTAAAGGTCGACCACGTCCTCGAGTCAGATTTAACGTCCCATGAAGACTTTGGCCCTAAATTCCCTAATTTTCCCACTTTGGCGTAATTTTTTTAGTCTCTGCGGATAGCTTTTGTACTGACTGGTCATCCTGGATTCCGGTTTCAGCATCGTTGGTGCCAGAGGGACGAAGATCAATTCCAACCCTACCATACCATAGCCTCCCGCAACCGCAGTGGATTTCCAATTCTTCGCAAATTCTTAGCCCCAAGTCTCTGATTTGGACGTCAAATCGCAAAGAAATTCTGTCTGAACCGAACATGTTAACCGCAGTGGTCCCCTGGCTTCTCATTGACCCTGCCTTCGCCGTCTTTTATGTGCGTTCAGCTCTTTCTGTGCCCTTCCACGCTCAGGTCCTCGTCTCTTGCTTGCCGACAATCGTTCTCGAAGAATTTCAGGTATGTCTTCCTATCTTCAGCATTCTAGATGTGATACAGGATCAGAAGGCTGCAGGGTATCGTTGAGAAACAAACATTTCCCTCCCAGAAAGTACGCCAAGCGCATAGTAAACGAAGCCTGATTCACCAAGATCAGAGGAAGCTCACCTTCTGCTTTCAAAAGGGCCCGCTAGATTTAGGCTGAACTGCGCCGACAGCAACCTGCGTCAGCGCAGATCGACCCGTAATTGCTTGCCGCTGCCGACCGGACGTCTGAACGCAGACTTTACGCAGTGGGTACCACCACTCATCAATTCAGTTCCCCATGCGCGCCGCCCGTTGCGGTCACTGCCAAACCGCGACGACGGAACATCCACTCTTAACGTCCTACGACACTAAGGGCACGCTGCAGCAGTTCGAGGTAGACTCCATAATTGTCTAACCCCAGTGACTTTCACGAAAAATTCGAGCGCACAGCAGTTCAGAGTTTGTTTGTCTAGACTCCAATTTCGAGGTTGACGAGGTTGGCTACTTATCAATCTTACATTTGTTCGTACTTGCGGTATCGAATTCGCCGAAATGAGTTTCGATTGCGCCTATCGATGAGTGTATAAATTTGGCTACCGCGCCTTTGATTTTGATGTTGAGGAGGCACAGCCTCGCCTCTAGATTCTCGGAGCCTGGAACAGCAACCAGACTGTCGAGCTGAACCGGCACCTCTCTTTGATGTCTCAACTGAGCACCTGTACGCATACCGAAGACATTAGCTTGATACAGCCATCAAGATGCGAAGGTCGACCTGTGTGATGTACGCCGTACCATAAAGTGAATGGACAACACTCATACACTATCTGCAGCCTCTTCCATGGCCAACATGCCGCTTTTTTCATTAAATAAGTGCAGGCAGGACTACATGCTGCGTCCTCGAAACACCGTATACGCGTGGCCCTTTTTTAAAAAGCTCAGTGTTCCTCGATGAGATCCGGAGCAGCAGTGCATCCTTCTTTGCCATCTAGAATGCCTATGTGCTTCAATCCCTCATGATCTTCATGAAAGGCACCGACCCTGTATATGCGATCGTTATTGGTATCGATCGGGTGCGTGCTTCCCTCGACCATAGGAAACGTACAGACTCATTGCATCAATTTCAGTACACGCAAGTCTCAGAATTTCCGCGGCTTCGAGGTGCCGTCGACGACGCGAAGGAGTCCAAAAAGTTTCTGATGGACTCCCTCTGATTGTATGGCCTTGGAGTTCCATCCCCGCATATCAGATATCTGGAAGATGCAAACGCCACCCGAAGTGCGATTCTTTCGGTGTTACAAATAACCCCCACATTCCCGACCACGGGAAGACGGCCATGATGTTTTATTTTGCGGGGCACGGAAGCCGCATCTCTGCGGGCAATCTCGTGCCCCCCAACGCCGTGCTCGAGGCTATCTGCCCTGTGGATGAAAGAATACGCGTGAACGGAAAAGTTGTCACCGCAATCCCCGACTACATCCTAGTGAAACTGGTGAAACAGCTCGCGAGAGAAAAGGGAATAACATCGTGCGTTTCCTCCATCGCCGAAAGTATCTTGGCTGAATGTCCTGGTATCGCAGACAATTATTGTTGATTCCTGCCATTCCGGTGGTATGGGGAGGGATTCCGGGACTGCAACGGTTCGGAGTCCCGCCAAACCGTTAACCACGCATGAACGGGATCTTCGCGACGAGTCATCCGAATCGTACCGCTTGTGGTCCCCCCTCCTCGTGCTCTCATGTTCTGCTGGCGGCGTGTGGGCAACAAGAAACGGCTTACGAATCCTCCGCTCACGCTCACGGACGCTGGCGTGGCCACTTCACGGCTGCTCTGATTCCTGCGCTACGGGCGACCATTCGTGAGCGAGTCACATACGTCGACGTAATCGCACAGCTTCCTCCCCTGCCTCTTGACCAAGTCCCTCACTGCGGCGGAAACGACAAGGACCGATTGGTGTTCACGATGAATCACCCGATCGCTGGATCACACAGTTGGCTCCTCAAATCCATTCGTATACTTCTGCTCGACATCAGCACCGCGCTGAGCCACGTTATCGATAGGATCGGCGCAGGGACAAAGTTTTCCGCCCTCGGCTGCAAACAAGAAGTCATCTGCAGTCTTGTCGACATTCCTGCTGGATCGCGGGCGATCATGGGTGAAGACGCACCTGCTTGAATGCCCATCACAGTGACGGATTGCTATCAGGGCTTTCCCGTGCAGACTGGGGACCTCGAGGGCATTCGTCCACTGGGGGCAGTTTTCGCCGTTCATAATCCTGCTGGCGCGATAGTCTGCAGTCTGGTAGCAAAACATGTCCACGTTGGTGAGACTGTACTCGTGTCCAGGGATAGCGAACCTATATCTTTTCCCCAAGGGTCGCGTGCGGTGGTAAAAGGTTGGACGAACTAAGTCCGAGTCCATATACCCCCCACCTTCGAGCCGAAGTTGTTCCCGCTCGAGGCGCACCATCCAGGAAGATACGAAGAGGCCGAGTCGCCGATAATGGCGGATATATGCCTCAGAAAAGAGGGAGATTTGTATTGTCATCCAACGGCTCACTGGCGCGACCCACACGTACGACCCCGGCATATCTTTTCCTGCATCGCTAGAGCTGCCCGGCATTCTATCCGCTGTTAATGTCGCTGCACACTTCCACTATTTCCTGGAGCGTAACAACGAGAGAAAGCCTTTCACGTCGTGCTTTTCGCTAGAGATGTACGAACTGGAAGGTACATATCCAAACCGTAAGTCAATCTCCAGTAATATCATCAAGCCGATCGAACACTCGAAGACCCTGTACGAGGCCGCTATTCTCTCCGACACAGGCGCTCGGTATGGGTTCAAGATATGCAACAGCATGAGCCAAGATCTATTCGCGTATCTTTTTTATTTTAATCCGGCCAAATTGACCGTCAAAGTGAGTTGGTCGTCTATCGTGATAAACAGCTGAGGCTGATTTTTCTGCTAGGCTTGGTACCTTTCTGATGTCGTACAAAAAGGACCATTGCATAAGAAACAGGGGAAAGCGAAGGGTGAAGTGAGGGAGGGTCTAGACGGAGAACCGGCGTTCTATTTCACCCTCCCTTCGGGGATGCCATCCGACTGTGGGTACGTCAAGCTCTTTGTGTCGACGGATTATCTAGATCTTGCTTGGATCGAACAGAAGAAATTTCCTTTGGACTTCGCATCCGGAATAGGTCGGATGGATGGCCATAGGGAATGCTTTCAAATTCGCGATTGGGATGCACTAACGGTGGTCGTGAGAACACTCGAAGCTGCATAGATTTGTACCATGCATACATATCATACTGTGTTAACTATCCAGTAAAAAATTACGAAGGAGTTTCTTTACGGCTAACTCTGGTCGTGTAGCTGGGCCTTAAAAGGACCGTGGAGAACTCCGAGCGCTCAATGTGACGCGTGCATGACGGACCAAGGAAATTTTCGTCTGATCTTCCCATGCCTTTAATCAAGACGTCGGCATTGACCCTTGGGTTCTGTATAGCTCAGTCGTCACCACCATATTTGACGTGAATCCCGAGCCTCGCTTCATGAGTCCATCTTCAAGCTGCCGAGGATGCCCATCTTATGTCCTCGGCTAGCGTTTCCTTGCGGGTGAAGATGCATGGGTTTAGATGCATCTTCACTGGCCGGCCGCCTCGTCAAGATCCCAACTTGTGGCGCATGCCATTGCCAACGCACGCAAGCCACTGCTCAACGCCATCCTTTTTCAGCCTCGATATATCAGCGAAGTCTGATCACATCGCCATGGAAGCTTTCCGTCCCTTTACGAGAACTTGAATTTCTGATTGCGGAGGAGTCAGAATCCCGAGTCCATATTGGTACACAAGTGAGTGCTAAATCGAATTTCTAATTCTCGTAGCCTTACGCTATTGTTCATACAGTCTTCAGTCGGCGTACCTTTATACGATCGTAGTGGAGAAGACAGACCGCCAAAATCTTGACTAAAATTGCTCTGCTCAAATGTAATCTGAAGTTCAGGTTTAATTAGCGCGTACGGAGACCGGGACATATCAAATTTGGCCCTGGAAGGAAGGAAGGATAGAATTTCCCTCAAAAGGACTGACAGCTGAGACAGTTGGATTCAATAACGTCAAAACTCGTGAGGTTGACAATTGGAGCTTTCAATATTTACTTCTCAGAAGGGCTGGTCCAATTTAAGATAATACTTGACAGCTCTTATTGAAGGTACTCCTGCGTAGAGAGAAAAAAATCGTATTTCTGGACGGCTGACGCAAACTGCTCAGTGTTATGATGTTCTTCTGTTTCACAACCGGTGAACGAAAGTGCTCCTCGGACCGTCGGATGGGAAGCGCAAGCTCTTATAATTTGTGGTTCAGTCCTGGATGCGATAATATTGAAGCTGACATTTGACATTCCATTTTCTGGACCCCATAGCTGCGTAGCATTGGACGCTCAGCACCCGAACCTCGCTTCTAAAGCGCCTATGAGTACGTCGTTAGCGTCTATCTGTCAGTGTCACCTTTTTTTTGCACTCTATGCAGACGCAGCTTTCCAGAACCTTCCCATATTCAGCTCAGCCTCACATAGCCGCCACAGTTTCTTATCTACGGACATCGGTGCTTGCTTTTTTACACCGTTAGGATCGGTATGTTCCTTTTATAGTCGGCGAATTGTACCCGTTCGTAAAACTCCGTTGTCATTCTTATCTCTAATTTTGGCTCCCTTGTGGCCGGCGCTGTGTGTTTTGAATCTTATTGTTCCTCCTTCGTCCTCTCGTCTGTTTCCCTGACTGCGAACATTGTTCAGAGGTCTGTCTGTTAGCGTTGAAATTTGTACGAAGGACTCTCAGAACTTCTTTGTCCCAAATCTCGGATTACTACGTGAGCATCAAGCCACCTTTCTTTGACTGTCGTCCGTTGCGCACGGTGGGAGTGAGCATATTTATAAAATTTTCAGCATCCCGTGGTCGACCCATATGGTTATAGACAAAATATGAATAACGAGTGTTCAGGGCCCAGTATATATAATGTACAGCGCCGATGCGCTGTTCATCGGGCACAATATGCTCTTCCTGCCGGTGAGCTTTCGCAATTGACTGTCTCCACTCAAATTTATCGATGTATAGTATGGAGCAACTTCGCAATATCCTCCGATTAAAGTTATTGAAAGACTGTTAATTTACAAAAAAGGATACCGACAGCAATATAGTCGCCTACAAACCAACGAAGGTTCGTTAAGGTTGTAGAACCTATGACCTCAAAGGCTCACAGAATCACCAGACAGACTTAAGTTCACCACAAAGTGTTTGGCCTTCTGTTTCGATGAATATAGGTCCAGGAAGTGGTATAGGTCCAAGAAGTCTCAGTTACAACTGCTGGAAGAAGCAATAGAGTACGGCGAAGACGCGATTAATTTGGGAACCGACACTGACAGTCAATTCATGACTGCGAACTTGCAGAATCTGGCAGGATCCCTTATAGAGCGCTATTCAGTTGCGGCAGACATGGGCGATCTCGAGAATGCATTCACACATGTCGAGCATGCCCTCACGATGACTACCGAATATGAAGACCGTGTCCATTTCTTACAGCTTTGGGCGACTGTTTTCAGATTCCGATACCAGCGGCGTGGGAATTTCGATGACCTCGCAATTTCGATTTCCATATGCCAATTCATCTACCAGTGGGAGAAAAATGCGAACAATCCAACAGGGCTACATAATTTGGGGGCATCTCTGGTGGAACGTTTCTGGAATTTAGGAAACAGGGAGGATCTTGACAAAGCTCTTCGCATTCATGAGGAGGCTGTGAAACACACAGGGCTCAGGGATCCAGAGTATCCTCATCGCCTACAAAATTTGGCTACATGCTGGAGAGAATGGAACATGATGAATGACCTGAAGCCTGAGTTGAAAGATCTTCAGGATTCCTTGGAAAGGGATCAACAAGTGCTCAGGCTCAACCCAGAGGATCGTCCTGCCTGTTTGCAAAATTTAGCCCTTACTTTCAAGGACCTGTATGATCATTCAGGCGAGATCAAATATCTGAAATCAGCTCTGGACAGCATACGCTCCGCCGTTTTCCAAACTCCAAATAAGCATCCACAACATCGGCATCGTCTCCATATCTGGGCTACATTCCTTGTCGCAAAATATGAGCGTTCAAAAGCTGAAATTGACCTCAAGCAGGCATGTTCCAAGTACAGAGAATCATTTCAGGGCTCTATATCAAACGATTCACACTTCATTTGGTCCTGGAATGCAGCGATGAGGTGGGCAACTCTCGAGGAGAAGCAGAAAGATTCAAGCTTGTACTTCAAGGCTTATTCCATTGCATTTGATCTCTTGGCCCATATTGTCTGGATTGGAAATCCCTTTCACGTTCGACAAGCGGCTTGCATGGAACTTAATTTAGCCGAGGCCACATCGAATGCTATCGTTGCATGCCTTACTCGAGGAAGCCCTACCCAAGCCACTATACTTGCTGAGAAAGCATTAGCAGTGTTGCTCCAGCAGCAATGGAGTCTCAATGCTTGCTTCGATAAGTGTCTCTCCAAGGCTGATGCTGATGAGTTGAAATTATTATCTTTGCATCTTCTACGCGGAAGACACCCAGAGCCTTACAATATTGAGAAAGAAAGAGAAGAACTTTTAGCGAAAATTCGGCTACAGCCTGGTTTAAAGAACTTTCTCCGTCCAAAGAGCTACGACGACTTGCTTCAAGTGTCTAAAGATGGACCGGTGGTTATTCTTAATGCAAACATAGGTTCCTGTGATGCCATTGTCCTCCATTCAAAAACGACTGTCCGAGTCGAATTGAAAATTGACCTGGAAAGCCTGAAAAAACAAAAAGATTGCCTTGAAAGGCTGTTGAAGCGTCCTTCAAGTAGTCGACGTCTTTCGGGTGACCGAGAGGAGATTCCGTCCCAAACTTCAAACTTCAAAAATCTCTTGGAGTGGTTGGACAACAATATTGTTAAACCTATCTCTCACTACCTAGAATCTGTGGGTATTGCCGTTCATACTAGCTTCATGACGCTGATGTTGACTTGTAGCGCCAGGTCTCTAATGGGCGTCTGTGGTGGTGTCCGACGGGGAACTTTGTAGGCCTCCCATTGCATGCAGCAGCTACCTCAGATAAATTCATTCAATCATACACTCCAAGTCTGGGAGTCCTTCTTGATGCGCGACAGAGAAACAGTGTACAAGAACTAAAGGTTGGTTTGGTCGGAGTACAAGAATCAAACTGCGGGGGAACCAAACTTGCACATGTTAAGGCAGAGGTGGAAGAAATTGCTCGAATAATCTCTGCTTTCAGTGGCCAACTGGAAATCAATAAACTGCTTGGGCGCGATTCAAGTTTCGAAAATGTATGTAACCAGTTGAGGGGATGTACTTGGATGCATTTTGCCTGTCATGGCCGACAGAGCATCGATGACCCATCAACAAGTTATCTAAAGCTACACGACAGTCATCTGGACATAGAAACCATTGTTCAGATGGATCTTCCAAACCCCGAGTTTGTGTTTCTTGCAGCCTGTCATACCGCGAAGGGCGACAGCACATTGGTCAATGAGGCATTGCACCTGAGCGGGGGCTTCATCGCGGCGGGCTTTAAAGCTGCAATTGGAACTATGTGGACAATGACCGATGAAGATGGTCCCGATATTTCGCAGGCAGTCTATGAGCATTTGTTTAATAAGACCAGACTGCGGGACCTGGATAGAAGCCGCCCAACAGTTACGGATACTGCCGAGGCCCTGCACATTGCAGTTAAAGAGTTACGGAAAAGAAATGTTGCGGATGAGCGCTGGATACCCTTTATACACATCGGTGTATGAAGGAGTTCAGCTGTTGTTCTTTTTAAATAGCATCTCAACAAATAACTACGTATAAATATGGTTGTACTGTCAATTCCTTACCTTTGAGTACAAGGAAAGAAATTTAGTTTTGGGCTCAGCTTCTGCTCCTCAAAGCCAGTTCCTGTGTTGCATGGTAAGATTCCCACTATCAGAATGTATTTGATTATTTGTGTTAGAATAAGCCGTGCCGGGCCGAGAAGACAAGCGAGGGCGGAGTGAAGTCAGAGCAACAATGAAGGGGTGTTTGTCCTCTAATGTACATGGTGGTGGTACAGAGGCAAACGGTCGGCTAAACGACACGTAAACGAACGGAATATCAAGGTGGTACGTAATGCGGTCCGTGAACGCCGATGACGTTAACGAGCTTCGTACGGCTCGTAATGCCGGAATTCTAACAATTTGTTGTAAATGTTCTTGATTGTGCCCATGGTGTTCGGCGCTCAGGCGCCGTAGCAGAATCATCATCTGGGGCCCGCATGGAGGTAATGGTGGAGGCAATCCAGTCCCATTGGCTGTGATGCTGGTGCATTTTTTGTTCTCT
This sequence comes from Mycena venus, assembly GCA_014462655.1. NCBI lineage: Eukaryota > Fungi > Basidiomycota > Agaricomycetes > Agaricales > Mycenaceae > Glaucomycena > Glaucomycena venus. The sequence goes on along the minus strand of JACAZI010000007.1, from coordinate 3,034,328 downwards.
TTCCTTTCTTTCACCTCTTTGTTACTTCTTACGGTATCTTACTGAGAAGGCTTACACTTTTTTGTTTGTAGTGCAACTCAGAGGTATGCCGATTGAATGAAATTGAAGTGATGACCTTTGCGCAAAGTAGTACGACGTAATTCTCAATAAAACAAATCCTGTACATATCTCTATGATATTGAATCATATTGAGGCCTTCGACTGCATAATTGCCTAAAGCGAGTGCTACGATAGTGGTTTTCCCGCATGCGCACAGGCCTGCTGTCGTTATCAAGTAAATGAGCGCACTGGAAAAACTTCAACTTCCGAAAATACACCGAGAGGGACAGGCGATCACGGCATAACTTCGCTGAGACCAAAAGGCACCCTCCGGGGACGATTCGGTATTGGCCAAACTGACCGAGACCCCCGAAATCCAACACAATTTCGCTGTGCTTCAGATAAAAGCCAAAAAATCGAGAAACCCAGTCCAACTTCAGGTGGATCTTCCCCTGGCTGCATACTACAGGCAGCCCATTACTGGCGGGATGAAATTGATTGATTCTGAATGTAACTCAGTTGATCTTCCATCTCTACATTGAATAAGTTCCAGGTGTTCACCTACATTTTAAGTAGTTTTCGAGAGTCAGGAAACCATTTTCCTGGGCAGCCGGCAACGATTGCCGCCAATTTTTCCCTTCTCTTGATCCAAAGACTCAACCTTCCGGCTGTCAATGTACAACAAGTCGTAAACGTCACTTTGTTCGCAAGCCTTGTATTTTTTACGGCGGAAGAGTTCCGGCTGTATCTCATATCTCTACTGGCAATGCACACTGCTGGAACAAAAATTTCAAGCCAAGGGATAAGCCTGAAAGGTATCACATTTATCCGAAACTTCAGGTCATGGGTTGTAGCGTGTTTCCAGCATGCAGTTCGGACTTGTTCGGACACGTGGTTGCGGCCTTGCATCCTGCCACACCTGTCTCTCTCTGCACCAATCTACCATGGATTCCTCACAATTCAACCCCACTGTGTTCTCAATCATCATCGGGATTGACAAAGTTGAGTTGTTTCTCATTGCGCCAATACTATACGCTAAAAGATTCAGTACACGTCGAAGGACGGGTTTAAGGCTCTCAAAGGTGCTGTGAACGACGCAAGAGCATTCATGGAGTTTCTTTTGGATTCTCCGGAGAAGGGTGGGCTGGAAGTCCCTCCTTCTAACATCAAAGTTCTTGTGAACGAGCAGGCGACCCGTGCCGCCATCCTGTCGACATTTTGGTCCCATTTCCTGGAAAATCCAGCGATACCAGACCACGGGGAGGCCGCAATGATCTTTTACTTTGCTGGGCACGGCTCTCGGGTTGAATGTCCTGGCAATCTTCTCCCAACAGACGGTAAGGTGGAGGTCATCTGTCCCGTCGACGAGAGAACGAGCAGAGGCAATGTGTTTGGATTTTTCGGACGCAGCTTATGCACTTCGAAGCTTAAGACGAGGACAAGCTACGTACATGCGATACCGGACTATGTTTTAGGACGGCTATTGCATCGGCTGGCGGAAAAAAAAGGGAACAACATCGCAAGTGGTTCCACTTTACCTGATTCCCGCGTCGATGCTTGACGCGCCTCTCAGACCGTAATCCTCGACTCGTGCCATTCAAGCGGAATGGGCAGGAAGGATGCAACGGCCCGCAACACTCGAGTTGCATCACGTCCAATCCCTCCTGACTTCGACCGTCATCTTTGGGAAGGTGTCAACACTACATCCCATTACAGCGTTTGGACTTCCTATGCCCATTCTCATGTCCTATTGGCGGCATGCAGCCAAACCAGCGTAGCATACGAGACAACATCCAAACCGTTCCATGGATGCTTCACGGAGAGCCTCATCGCTCGGCTCCGCCGAGTAGCGCTTGAAAACATCACGTATGCCGAGCTCATCGGCGGTTTGCCGACTCTTCCAATGCAGACTCCACATTGCGGAGGTGCCAACAGGGACCGGGTGGTTTTCGGAACCCACTACCCTGGGATAGGTCTGCGCTCGATGGCTCTCACAGAGGAATTTCTTGCCGGCCCAGAGTTAAAGAAACGAAATTTCTTGGTCCCAATCGGTAGTATCGAGGGTGTTTGCCCCGGCACAGAATTCTCTGTCTATGCTCCAGACAAGAGTCTAGTATGCACACTCGTGGCCTCTACTGTGGAAAGTCACGAAAGCATTCTTAACTTCAAAGAGCTTCGCTCGGTTGATGTCATTCCCAAGGGCTCTCGAGCGGTGGTGGCGAATTGGAGGAACGACAAGATGGTCCTTCACATACATGTTCCTCCCAATTTTTCGCGCATGTCGTCCTTGTTTCCGAAAAACTCTCCTAGTCCTCGGAACTACGTAGAAGCGGCTTCGAGAGATAGGGCACATATCTCGCTGACGGAAGATCGTCATGGATTCGTGGTTACAGACCTGAAGAATCCCTTCGTCGAAACACGGCTAGAGCGCACAACTGATATACATTTAGCGTCTATCATGAACAGCATCGCCCACTTCCATTACTTCCTCGAACGCGAGAATGGGAATGTCCTTCGACCAAACTTTTCACTCCAAATGTATTGCCTGCAAGGGCAGTTTCCGAATCGTAGACCAGACCGCAGTTTCGGGAACAATGGAAATTTGATCGTGGGCAACCAAGCTGAGCTGCCCTCGGGTAGGCAGGCTAGATATGGATTCACAATGTGCAACACATCGGACACGGACCTGTTTCCCTATCTCTTTTATTTTAATCCGCTCAAGTATACCATCAAGGTGAGAATTTATGGTTGTGCTTCCATATGAAGCTAAGCTGGGCGTATCTTCTAGTGTTGGTATCTACCAGAGAGCGCACATCAGCCGCCTCTTCTTTCGTCAGAGAGGATGACCGTGGGCATGGGGAGCGAGGGAGCCTTCTTCTTCACACTGCCGCCTGGGGAGCGTTCTAGCACTGGATTTATCAAGATGTTCGTGTCCACGGAGTACATAGATCTTGCATGGATCGAACAGAAGATCTCGCCCTTAGAGTTCGATTTCCAGGGGAATGGCAGACTGATTATGATTCTCGACTCACTATCGAAACGCTCCCAGTGGAATTCTCTTTGTGTTCGCCTGACGATGAATGAAGTATAAACCGATAGAAGCCCACGCAGGCTTGTTCGTAGTTTCATTATTTAAATGAGCTTGATACAACGCTGCCTGTATCAGCTGCCAATTGCGGGAGCGAATCCTGAGTAGGCCTTTGCTTGAATGACGCGAGTTCTGGGAAAGCGAATCCTATTTACGACTAACAATAATAGAAGCATGGAAGTCCAACTAAAACCGGTGGCGAAGCTGTCGAGGATCAGGCGATTTGCGGGTTCCCTGAATAAGCTCTACTCGGCCTGTGAGTTCGAGAGTTCGAGAGGAAATACTGTACTTGTGAAAGAGATTAAAGTTCAACTTGTGATATCAAATGCCGAGCACGCAAGACGCAAATGCTCGAGTGGGAAGATTGTAAGACGCTGATCTTTCCGACAGACTTTAGACTTGAAGGCTGCACGACACGGGCCTTCGAGAGTGAAGACTTAAAACATGCGAGGTGCGAGCATATTGTTGTGGCATATGTCTACATGAGACTAGTGAAGACTGCAAGACGCAGGCCTTCCAAGATAAAATACTGTGAGACGCACGGCTTCGAAAGAGACCTAGTTCAGACAAAGAAAAGAAGAAAGATGTGGCTGGACTCAAGAAGTGCTCCCTAATTATAGGGGTAGCTCTACCGTTTATACAGTCATACCAGAGATTGCCAGATTCAGGGCTCCTGATGTATAACTTGAAATGAAAGGTTTCAAATTGTACTTCAGATGAGCTGATTTGCAGACTTTCAGTTCAACTGATATCAGAGTCAATATTAGTTGAATAAAAGTACTAGAAAGCGCCGACTCCGTTGATATAGACCTTGCCTGCACAGAATTTCAATTGAGCTACGACGATTTTGTTTACATTCAATATCAGTGAAAGTTCTATTTAAACCTTTTGCCTGGTGAGCAGTCCGGGTGGCCTGTCCTTGGCTTGTACTTGGCCTGGACACGACTGAGGTAGCATAGTCTGTTGGGAGAGCATGCAATTTTATGGCTTGTGGTTTGAACGAGCAGAAAGAACTTCCTAAAAGATCTTTTGTATCTTTCTATAACAATCGGAAATATACGGGCGGATCAAGCCGGGTGAGTCGCCATCAGGCTTCAATTTTGGGTCTGGAGAGACCTTGACAAGGTAACCATTCGGCTGCACTGAAGTTGCCAACGAATTTCGAAACACCGAAACTCAAACCTGAAACCTAAACTACTTACGGGTATCTTTATACATTTCAGCCCTCCGAAAATGTCAAATCCCAGCTTCGACTCCAGTCCAGGCTGACATGTGAATGGAAATACTTAATTTCAGGCCTACTGAAATCTGAACCCCCTGCCAAAAATTGATTTCAGTGCAAGTCAAATCAAATCATTCAGTTCACATTTGAGCCAAGCTGGAATTCAGGTAGAAACTAGAAGTTTCAAGAGGGCTGGAATACATAATGATACAAGTAGTATAAGTTTGTATTTTGATTCACCTGGTTTGTAAACTGGTGCTCTGCATTTCATATTCGTTTCATTGTAGAAATTATTCACTGTGCGTGTTCCCGACTCGGTAGATCCGAACCGTGGGAACAATCGAGCAAGTGATCTATACTTTGAATCCTGTTGAATCTACCGGTGAGTGAAAGTTCTCCATATTCATAACAGAAGCCCGAATGACGAGTTGTTGATGAAAAAGAGCTAGCGGGGCTCTCGAATTTCAAGCAGTGCGCGAAAAATGAGTGTCAGCATGACGCCTCGCTGTGGAGAAGAATGAAATCCGGAGCATATCTTCGTGAATCTTGAAGACTTGTTTATAATCGGTCGTTTTGAATGGCTCGAGCTTAAGCTGTAATTGTAAGTACGGGAGCGGAGATGAGTTCTGCGCGCAACTCACCGGATCGCTACCACCACTTCCAATGGGCCAGCTCATCAGCGCTAACCCAGTCTTCGTTTCGATGAGTCTCATAAACAGTAGGGATCAGCAATGAGCGACTTGTACCTAGAACTATTTTCATTTTTTACTATCAAGCGTCTAAGCCGTCAGAACACCGGCAACGGGGTTGGCGACTATCTGAGCACGGACGGCCCCCGCCCCGGCGGTGAGAGTGGAGTTCGAGACTTGCGAGTTGGCGCCGATGTTGATGATCGTGTCATTATAGGGAGTGATGGTAAATGTTCACTTGAAGCATTCTGAGGTCAACTGGGAATAAATGTTGGAGTAAGAAAGAGCACTTTGGACCCGTAGGGGTCGAGTCGCCCCAGCCTTGGATGGGAGTCAAAGCTGTGGCACCGACATTGACAAGGTTGAAGGCCTGGCCTTGATAATCGATGATTGGCCATTGTCCAGGTAGTGCAAGGGTCGTTGGAAGAATGAGTTCCTGCGACTCGCAGCTCTATATAAGACGATTGGAACAAGGATAGACGAGTGAGTAAGCGAGAGAGAGATGCGGAAGTATAAGGGGAGACATGTGAAAGAGACGAAAGCACGCGGCGAGAGTCAAGGGCCGCGTATTGCGCATCTGCCCTTCCGCACTTATTTTTGTGGCGAAGAAAGAGAACAAAAAAGGTTAGGGGGCATTACAGCTGGTTTGCTAAAACGTTGCCTCCCATCGATTGAAGTCGCTATAAATTGCCATTCTTGTCCAGTTCAACCATATCCATATAGCTCGCGGCTAGTTGACTCTTGCCAGTGGTGAAGTCGCCACCGGTGAACCACGCCACAGACTCCAAGTCAGCCGCTGGTTGTGACGTGTAACATACGTATCGCTTATCTGGTGATAATGAATTATCCATCTCCACCGTATCATCACCAGCAAACTAAGTATGTTGAATACCTACCTGCCTACCTACCTACCTACCTACGACGTCCCGCGCCAATACCTCGGCTTAATGAACGGCATCGGCGTAAGGACCGCCTTCCGCATCTTGCTGCGCACCTCCACTTCGACCTCTGTGCCCTTCTTGTGCCACCCACTGAGGACGTACCCCATGGCGATGTTCTTCGAGAGGGTCGGTGAGGGAATGCCGGACGTCACCGCGCCTAGAGCAAAAAAATAATTGTTGGTTAGCGGGAGCGGGAGGGGGCAGAGAAGTAAGCAAACCGAGGGGCTCTTTTGTGGAGGGGTCAAAGATCTTAGCGCCCTCTGAAGAGAAGAAAGGATGATGATAAGTAAATTTCTGCGAGGAAAGGAAACAAGAAACAACATACGTCGTGCAGGCGCGCCCTCAACAACAAGCCCCACACGCCTCCGCGGCGGACCATCTTTTAGATGTTGACGCACACCCTCGGCGCCGATGAACGTGCCGTTCTCTTTCCGTTCCTTGCCTTGATTTGGCGCCGTCGTCAACAAAAGCTAGGACGCTGCGATAAAAAGAAAAGGAAACAAACCAATAACCCAGGTGAGCCCAGCCTCAACGGGTGACGTGTCCTCATCGAGGTCGTTGCCGTACAGACACATGCCTGCCTCGAGGCGGAGGCTGTCGCGCGCGCCGAGGCCTGTCAGCTGCACAGGCGACTTGGCGAGCAGCTCTGCGACCTCGACGGTCTGCGAAGGGGGGATGGAGATCTTGATTGCACTTAGTATCTATATATATTCGAGAAAGAAGCAGAGGGCGCACCTCGAATCCGTCTTCGCCCGTGTAGCCACCGCGGGCGACGTGCAAGTTAAACCCCTCGATCGGGAGGAATGCCGACTTGCCAAAAGTTAACTGCGTAAGGTCGTAGGACGTGAGAGACTGGAGGTACGATGCTGCTTTAGGGCCTGTTAAAGATGAAAATTTTAGTTGGAACAAACGAAACTGAGAATGGTTACTAACCTTGCAACGCAAGCAGTCCCCAGCCGTCCAACAATTCCATCTCAACCGGCCCCTTCTTGCCATGTTCTCCCGCATTCCACTCAGCCAGGCGCTGGTTAAACCACTCGAGGTCGCGGTCGCGTCTTCCGGCATTGGTGACGACGTAAAACGCGTCCTCAGCGTGTTTTGTGATGATCAGGTCGTCGATGATGCCGCCGCGCTCGTTGAGGAGGACAGACAGAGTCGAAGTGTATGGCGAGAGAGTGGAGAGCGAAGACGGAGTAAGCCATTCCAAAAATCCTGTCGCCGTGGAACCGCGGAAACTTGGTGGTCAACAGTGCGTGAGTCATTCGCGACCAGCGGGCAAAATGATTTTACATGGACTGCACCATATGCCCAACGTCAAACAGCCCGGCGCTCGTCCGGACATGGTTATGGCTCGCGACTAATGGCAGAAACTCAATACTTGGAGTGAAAAACGCGACGATTCGGTGCGCACCTTGACCAACATCTCCATACGCCAGAGGCATCATGTAGCCAGCGAACGGAACCATCTTGGCCTCATTTGATACGTGGAAGTCATACAATCCGGTTTTCTTGAGCTAAGTTTTCCGCGTTGGATGAGCGTCGCGATTTGAGCGCAGGCATGTAGCCCGACGCACCTCTGACGGCGCCGATGTTGCGAGACCACGGAATGACGCGTGTGCCGGGGCTCGTCGGAGAGCCAGCGAAGCTCGCAAAAGTGAAGTAGAACGCCAAATCGCCATATGCGAGCTGGAGGGCGGCGGAAGGAAAATGGAGACCCGTGGTGTGGTCGTATTTGTGGTGCCGGATCAAGCCGATTAGGCTTTCTTTTTCAACGACCACCATCATCAGCCCACAAATTTTCTCTTCGAAGATCATATCTCAAGTTTCTGAAGCGAAGCTGGTGGAAGAGTGTTTGACAAGGACAATCGCACCAAATCTTAGCTAGGTACGGGAAGTTCCACAGGTGCGAGTCGCGCCGACTCGGAACCAATCCAATCGCTGAGTGGCAAAACAGGAAACTCTCCGAAAACTTCTCGGAGAACCACGGAAAAGAATGTAAAGACCCCGAGGTTTATAAATGGATGACCATGGATGCTTAAATAGAGCAGATTCGCAGAGTTATCCCGGATCTCCGCCCTCCATGTCGATTATCCCGCCCTTCACCGCAGCCTCCGCGCTTCAAAAAGTCAAGCTCGCTCAGAATCTCTGGAACACCTGCAACCCAGCCAAGGTCGCCCAGGCTTACACCCCGGACACCATCTGGCGCAACCGCACGACCTTTCTGCGGGGGAGAAAAGAAGTTGAGAAGTTCTTGGCTGAAAAATGGGCGAAGGAACACCATTACATGTTCGAAATCGGATTCATATCTTGTTCCTCAGACGTCTGACACTCGCTGTAGCCTCAGAAAAGAGCTTTTTTCTTTCACCGACAACAAAATCGCGGTTCAGGTGGGTCCATCTGATTCGTCCTCGTCTGTCATTCCAATATTTTGCCCAGTTCTTCTACGAATGGAACGAGTCCCCCGAAGGCACTGGTCAGTGGTATAGAACTTACGGTCTCGAGGTTTGCATTCTTAATTCGACCCCGACCAATGACTGAACCTACAATCCAACCCAGGACTGGACGTTCGATCCATCGGGGCTCATGCGAAAGCGTATGATGTCCGGCAACGACCTCGCGATCTCACCCGAGGAAAGATGGTTCAAGGAAGGGGTGGATATCGAGTCGGTGGATATCACGGAGAAACATTTGTGAACACATCTGTGAGTTGTGGCGTACTTTCAATCATTCGACATTGACATTTAACCCTCCGACGCCAGAGAATAAAAGGCTAGCTACTCATAGATACAAGGTCGATTCACCATACATGCGAAATGTTACCGCTGCTCGAATTGTTTTGATTGAAGTTAGAATACTCTGCTGATTGCTTATCAACGTTTCAACTTCCATTTGTGGCAACAATCCCAGTGGACCTTGAACGGCATCAAAATCGAACGGAATGAGACGCAGCCATTCCGGATGTGTTCCCGAGGGGTACCCAAGGCGGATGCGCAATTTAAGTTGAGACCCGCGTGCCATTGGTTGAAATGCGCCTTCATCGGCGAGGCGATACTCTTGGGAAGATCCCTGAGGAAAGTGCGGTACAATAAGGGGAGACTTTACTTGATAAAAGGCTGGGAGCACTTCAAGCCGTAGGGATAGTCTGGGGGTTAGTCGGGCTACCGTGTTTGTCGAAAACGGCTTCCTCCAACTTTCTGCTATATGTTCATACTTTGCGAGAAAGATGAACAGTATTGGGAGATCCGGGGAAAGTCTCAAGTTTAGTGGTTGTCGAATTGAAATTATGGTGTTGGATGTTCAAACCGTAAGACTCCGAGGGGAATTTGTTAATCAATAGTAAGGAAAGGTATCTATTGATGACTTCGGTTCAATGTAAACGACTGAGAAGGCGTCAACAAAGTCATTTAGATTTTCATGCTCGCACTACTTAGGTTAATGGATCTCGGTCACATCCAGATCGAGCAAGTCTCGAACCTCCTCGATATCCGTCTCTCCTACAGGACCTGGTTGCGATGCGAGGCACGCCAATTCCGTCAACACCATGTTTGTGTTCGAACGCAAAGGGAAAAAGTCAAAGCGCGTGATGGTCGGCAGGAACCTTCGCAATATGGATCTGCATGCGTCCGCCACTTCTTGCCATCCTCGCCATGTAGTCCTCCAACGTCCCGCTTGTTTGAATCGGGTGGGCGAGGCTGACTTCGCAGGGGCGAATGTTCGGCTATAGTCAAAAAGTATGACTTGAGTGACGTGTGGTTGCATCCGTTGGTGGATGAGCTGGTTGAATATGAAAGGCCTCTATTCCATGTAATCGCGATGGAGTAGTGGGCGTAGGAAGGATCTATCCCGGGCACCGATAGCCCTTGTTTCTTCTGAGTGCCAGGCCTGAGCGACAAGCACAACACGATGCATGGAAATTGAACTGACCTCGATGATGGCCACGTAGAGTTGCGCAAGACTGGCGGTGGCCAGCGAGATGCCAGTCCCGAGCTTGACATGTAGTGGAGCAATACAACGCTGTCAAGCAGCCGGAGCAGCGCCAGAGGCGTCTTTTCTGATGAATCGCAGCGCATTTTGCAGAACATCAATCCATGGATGTCCATGAGGATTGGAAACAGCGAACCTCCGTGTTGTCGCATGCTCTTGCAGGCAAGTCCGCCATGCTGAGATAAGTTTACAAGAAATCGCGCCACTGCTGGAGTATGTTCCAGAACATCTTCCAGTGGTCGAATAATTGTGAATCCTTGAAAAAGTCGCTGGACATACTCGCACTACTCAAAAGTGATGGACGGTGGTCGTTCTCGCTATTCTGGCCACCAAATCACACCAAACAACTTATGGAGTGAGAATATGAGTAAATAGAAGACATTTGGATATGTTACCCGATTTCCATAAAAGGAAATTCCGAAGATATAAGGCATTTTTTGCCAGATTTTGAAATGCACTTTTTTTAGAAGGTGCATGGGAAAGATTGAGTTGCATAGTCAAAAAGTACTCGTTGAGTAGTGTAGAATAGCACTTTGGATCATATCAATACCTAGTGATTTGAGCTCACAATTGCGATCCGAAAATGGCCATTTTTGTCGATTTTTGCTGATTTTGGCCCAATTTTGCTGAAAATGACCATCTTCTGACTGCAATTGTGAGCTCAAACCACTAGGTATTGATATGATCCAAAGTGCTATTCTACACTACTCAACAAGTACTTTTTGACTATGCAACTCAATCTTTCCCATGCACCTTCTAAAAAAAGTGCATTTCAAAATCTGGCAAAAATGCCTTATATCTTCGGAATTTCCTTTTATGGAAATCGGGTAACATATCCAAATGTCTTCTATTTACTCATATTCTCACTCTATAAGTTGTTTGGTGTGATTTGGTGGCCAGAATAGCGAGAACAACTACCGTCCATCACTTTTGAGTAGTGCGAGTAATGGCCAAGCTCTCCATACTGCGCGCAACCAGGATGCGGAGAAGACCCGCTTCCAATCTGCGATTGACGTCTGGTACGACGGCTTCACCGTATACCGCATAGCAATGGTGATATAAACGAGGAAAAACTCCTCGTCTGAGTCCAATCCGTGTGAGCTGAGAAGAACACCAACAGAGGTGAGCGCGGCGATGATGCCGTGGTCGATTAACACATAATCAGAATCGTGATCGGAAGCGAAGTCGGCTGTGACCGTGGGGCGACACAAGACCTTCAATGTTGCCCGTAGACGGTCACCGGTGACCGGCTGTGTCGATGGGGCCAGGATGATTGACAACACAGTGAATGTGTTCGATGCCCAGCACAGCCAGGTTTTCCATCGAACCGCCGGCACCTTCTATTGCCTCTTCGAGGGCGCCAGACTCATCAGAGAAGTTGATTCTTTCTATCAGCCGACACAACGTTGCAAACGCAGGGTCCTGCGCGAGGTGCCCGTCGTCCTGCAAAGATAATGTCCATGATCGCACCACGATAGCCCGAACCCCGGGAGTTGCGTCGATTCGAACGGACGTCGCAGGGTCGGACTTGAAAAGACTTATTGCGGTGGAGAATATGCTGTATACACCGTGCAAGTCCTCCAAGATGGGCACAGATGGGAGATGGTCGCGATACGTATAAACGAAGTCCATCCAAGACCATGCGCGCTCCCACAGTTCCTGCGATGTTTCATTTGGATAGAAACCAGGACCTCTAATATTGGTCATCAGGACACCCTGCATGCACAGAACGGCTTGAGCGATTTTTTCGTCGAAGAATTCGACATCTGGAATTAACGAGTCGTCCAATCGCTGCAGCAATGGGTGATGGGGCCACGGGACAGTCCTGCATAGAACACAGGAAGAATGAGCCTAGCCCGAGAGATGGAAATAATGTCCTCGTATAAAGACCAAAGTTCGTCTGTGTCCCCATGCAAAGCGGCAATAGCGCGATTCTTTTGGGCCGAATGAGAATCACCATGTGACACAGGAGCAAAGCAGGGAAACCCACCCAGATATCGGTTGGGAATTGATATACGTTCTTAGTTTGCAGGCACCGGTGCATTGAATAGAGGAACGGTAACGCTGTTTGAGGTCATGCTGACCAAACTCAGAACCTGGACTCTGACATATGTGATCACGGCTCCAGATGGTCCCACGGTTGAACCAGCGAGTGTTGTCGCAACAGCGCTAGTGAAGGTTACCGTGCCAAAGTTGGCAGATGGAACGAGGAAGCTTCCCCTCCCCGTATTCCTCGACTATCCGCTCTGCATCTTTGTCGCAGAGCTTGGCAGTGGACGCAACGATTTAGTGACAACCTAAACCAGTTCAGTATAAATACCGACTCGGAAACGATGAGCCCACATTTCCAGTGGAGACCTCCGTGATAGTGACGGTTCCGGCAGTCGTGCTACTAGGTGTGGCGATCAGAGTAATCGCCTAATGAATTTATTCTTCCGGTAAGTCGATGCAATCATTTCAACAGTTCAAACGGAGATCGGAATCCCAGTGAAATCGTGAGTTTAGCTCGGGAAGTATTCATACCACGCTGACGTAAAACAGCTTAAGCTCTCAGTCAATCGACGCAGAATACTCCGAACTGACCATCGTATGACACGGAGCCGCCAGAGATCGTGAAATCAATACCGGCGGAACACGTTCCCGAGCCTCTCAACGAGGCCTTTGGGGTAGGGAGCACGAAGGTGCCTGGTTCAGTGACGTGCTTCGGACGACTATCGGCTCCATTTAATGGTCTGGTGGTTTCTTGAAGTCCGACGTCGGTGTATGAAGCGTTGAAAAGAACATGAATAGATGCATCTCGTTCAACATAAAGAAGCGAAGAGTCTTTCGCCCATGGTCATTTTATACACGGCCCATAAGTAATAGTACTGGGCGAATTGTTGAGGTCCACTGGGTTCTCACAACCTGTCGCACCAAAAAATCTGAAAATAGGACAGTGGTAGAGAGGCGGCTGGGACCGAGAATCTTGAGCATCCAGAGACTCTTCATTTATTCTAACGTCGAAAACACCCCAGTTGGGGCCCAGACCTAAAAGTATGATAACACGCGGAACCGACAACGCTTAAGATTCGAATTTGGCGCGCAAGTTGGTCGGGACGATTTGAACGGAGACAAATCACCACACAGGGTAAAGACAAGACCCAATCGTCTATATCATACGCCGCCAGCCGTACTAGCAAGCTCAGGGGAGGTTAAAAAGGCCAGTGGAAACCAGTCGGGAAGTTCCCAAGGCTTCCCCGAGATGTCCGATGCAACCAAAGAGGCAACGACAGCCGCGCAGGAAAACGCTCGGGGCATCCCATGTCCCGAGTATCCGGCAGAAATATATTGCCCCTTGAATTTCTCGCGATCTGGGTCTGATTTGTCGACCACGGGTCCCACCTACATGCGCGATGAGTGAGGTACCGGAATACAAGGAAAGGACGTCGACGAACGAATGGATCTTTGAGCTTCGTGAAAGCCATAATGCCAGTCTGTGCGAATAATCAGCAGGGTATTGAATCGTAAGAAAATCTCATACCCATTCCATCTCTGGCTCACCGTCTTTTGCAAACTTTTCGGGAAACACGGCAGGTAGGAATTTCCTGAGCGATTCTCCGACAGCACGATTCACCGAGGAGTCGTCTGCCTGATAATATTCAAAGTCGGGCGACACTTCCCGCCCGCCACCCAATATGATGAGAGGCTTTTCGTCATCGGGGGCAGGTCGGGGGAACCAGTATTCATATCCCGAGTTTCCATCCCAGGAGCATTTATAGAGTTCGTTCGCGGGTACGCTTGCGCGCTGCACGATTACTTGACCGCGCGTTGGGATAATTCCGGCGGGACCAGCCAGATGTGGAAGGAGATGGCTGGCGTATGCGTTGGTCGCGTGGATGACATACGAGCAATTGAGAACGCCGCGAGACGTGTGAACTGCCCACCGCCGCAAAGACGACGATGAAGAAGAGATGGAAGTGACCGGAGTACGAGTGTGGATCTTTAGTTCCAAATTGGGGGCTTTACTTTTTGCAAGCAGATACAACCGAGTGACGAGTTTGAGGGGCCACAGATTGTGGCCGCCTAACTCAATGGCGGGATAATCGGCCCCGTATTTCTGAAACGAGTGAGTAGGAATAAAATATTGGAACAAGATCAACTTACGACGCGAGTCTCCTCCTTGGCGAGCCAGCGTACGTCTGAAAGGTCTATTCCCGCTGTTATAGCCGCTTCAAAATCAGCTTTCATACTTTCAAGTTCGCCAGCCGTGAACACGATAGTCGTATGTCCGTTTTCGACAAAGTCAACAGTTTCCGACCAGCCCTCCTTACGAATTATTTTCACGATTTCTGATGCAGTGTGATTTTCGAGCTTGAAACACCGAACCGCTTGGTCGGAGCCATACTTCGCCTGATAACCGCAAAAATCGATAAATACGAGGGGCGTTAGATGGCCCCCGTTGCGTCCTGTATCAAAAAAAAAAAAAAAAAAAAAAAAAAAGATTAGAAGGAGATGCGTGCGGGGCCAGAGAGTCCAAAACCTGTGGCGCCAGAGCCTAGTGTTTCCATAAATGAGTGCGAGAGTCTACAGAAAAGAGAAACGACTTGCAAAAGTCCCGAGCTTCGAGAATCACCACACGCAAGGGTTTATCGGCTCGCGGAATGTCTCCTCGCTCAACAGCAGTAGAGAGGTGATAAGCAGCAGAGACTCCGGTAATCCCTGAGCCGATGATGCAAATGTCTGCGTCTTCCGTGAACGGACCATCACTTCCCTCCGCCGCCAATGGGTTTGCGCCTGTGGTATCGATCCAGAAAGATCGCGTGGGGTTCGGAACAGGAAGAGAGGATTTGGGAGGCTTTGTCTCAGTGGCGCCGAAAACCTTTGCGTCCGCCTCAAGCTGCATGAATGGGATGGCCGCAGAAACCGACATGATGGTGGATGGATGGTAGTGTGACTCACTGTGAGAGAACACAAGTGTGAGAGAACACGCTGATCTCAAGCCGCTTTTTAATAACAACGTTTGCATGTGTTGACGTTGCCCGCGCATCCTCGCAGATCCCTACGTCACGACTACGGAACTGCGGCGCAGTTTGTCGCAGCCAGTTCAGCCCCGCCGCAGCATATACAAGCCACGTCCCGAACTTGGCCGTGGTGACCCACTCGGTCCGCTCTTGAACCGCGTTCAGCTGACTTGTTCGCAGTTTTCTTTCAGTAGCTGCGACGAAGGCCGCAGTTTAACGTGTTATGCAGAAGGTGAGCGGACGCGTCAGCCTCTCGGTTGCAAAAAGCAATGATTTCACAGATTTTCCGGTGGGTTTGTCCTATGTTGAATTCTTGCATCTGACTCCGCTGTTGCGATGTCGAGATGTTGGTTCCCTGCTCCGTTCCTTAAAATATCTGTTGAGGAAAACAGGTCCAATGAGGTAGCGCCAATGAAGCTGGAATGGTGAATTTTTGCCCGAATCTGAGAAATATTGGAGATAAGAAAGAAACACAATTGGACGGCCGTGCTGTTGATTTTTCTTTTTCTTTGACATAGCGAGGGTAACTGACTGCCAGTATTATAATATACATAAATGAACGTTGACCTACTTAAAAGTCCGCCAGCCCACCCTGGACCCGACCGGGGGCAATAATTGCTGGTATTCCTCCTCATCGTCGATGTTCGAGTAAGAGGATGACAGGGACCTGGTTTCTAAAAGGATTCTCGATGATATCAGAGAGAAGAGCCTGAATAAATCCTATTAGTTAGACGAATTGAACATCCCATATATGTTTCATACGCAAGAGATGGACTGCAGAATCACTTAGCCGTGACAAAAAAGATTGAGCTCAACAACATACATGACGAGAACTTGTGTCAGAGTGGATCTGGCTGTGGCCCAGATAATCATCTCAGAACCATAGAGAACTGTGGAAATGGAAAGAGTCAGAGCTACATGAAGGCGCAAGACATCGAAAGGATTACAGGAAACCACGATGAACCAGACCACCGCATCTCGGAGGAAGAGGTTTACTGCACCAATTCAATTTCTCACAGATTTTTGGCATAAATATGGCGACTCACTGATTGGTAGGTCCGCCAATTTATCTTGACGGAGAGTGACAAGACACTTATGAATGGTCAAGATGAACATGGTGAATGTCTGGGACTGAATTAGACCGAAGGAAGGGGACCGAAACCCATTGAATTTACCACTAGTAGTGGAGGGATCGCGTAGAATGCAAATTGCATGCCAGTTATGACTCGAGCTGTCGTCATCAGGATGATTTCATGCCCAAGTCAGAGTGGTTTACTCACTTGTAAAGTAACACCCTGGGAGCATGTGACTGCCAGAAACACTCAGTAAGGACCATAGTATTTGCCGGTGATCACATACCCTACACGAATAAAGTCTTCACGAGAGTTGAAGTGTAGAGGCGGAAGAATTCGAGGCAGCTTACCGTGTAGATGTGTTTCCGGGATCAGCAATATAACAATCCTGGGAGTGGTCTGAGCGTGACCGGGCCTGAAACGAGATCCACGTACATGGAAATCATCTCAATTGTTTTTATTGTTAGTTGAACATTTGTAGGATATGGGTGACGCACAGACGAGCATGGGGAATAGAATATAGGCCATCCGACGGGTCTTTCCGTATAATATCCAGACCCTGGGGCAGGTTTGAGCTCAGCTCCATGATTATCTTGAAAATCTACCTCAAAGTCAGCAGAAGATCGAAGGTCCCAAAGAGCAACGTCGATGCTAGCCCTTGCGTCTGCAGTTCAGGTTAATGAGCTGGATAAATGAGACGAGCGTCGCGGACGCACAATTATAAAGGTTCTGCAACTGCCCAGAACGCGTTAGTTTCCTATAGTTTGGATAGTTTCGAGAACCGTGCCTCTATAGAATATACGCCGGTGTCAGCAGACGAGGACACTTGAATAGAACACACATACGTGATTGGATTTTACCTCCCTGAACATGACTGGGGGTCAATTTAGTTGGAGCGAGCAACAATGGAAAGTAAGTAAGTACTCACAAGGCATAGAAAGAATGATAGTGAACAAAGTCATATATCGATTCTGGGTTATGATCAGACCAGTGTGTTGGAGGACGGCGGGTTGCCAAACCCATAACTGCCGGAACGGGGTTAATAATGGCAGTCGATGCGAGTATAAATGTGGCAGAAACACATACATATAGCCCGCTGGGGAAGCTCCATGGCTTTTTCCATACAAAATTTATCTGGGGCACGGGTGAGCACTGACGATGATGATGCACCGAGGGGGGGGTTTACCTCCTCATCTATAGTCGAAAGAAAATCGACGCTATCGTACCGTCAGACCGCTCCAGTCTTTGTTCGATGTATAGATTCAGATGAACCTACAACAAAATCGTAAAGGCTGACGCTATCAAAAAAATGCTTCAGGACAGTCTAAAGGACGATCACTGCACGCGACGACCCACCAGCAAAATAGTTTGCGAGCCGCGCATCACCCACAGCCACCTCGAAGTCGAACTCGTACTCGCCGGACATTTGGGTGGGAGAGTCGAGATCGTGATGGCCATTTCGCGCGTCCCGCCTTATACCAAACAGCGCCGGCGTCCTCAGCAAAGGAACGCAACATTCGGTGACATCGCCATGTCCTTCAAACAGCCGACGAAATCAAATAGCTCGAGGGATGGGCGCAGGCATCATGGAGATGAACACAGCATAGCATCAATAGAACGCTAAACGGAGCAACTTGGCGGGATTTTTTTCAACTCGACGGAAGTTGAAAGCGGGCCGCTCCGCTAATTGCCGCGCACAGTTTGCAGCCAGGGCTCGAACGCGATGAATTATTGCCCGAATCTCGACTTCCCGCGAAAAACAATTACAGATGTTTACTCTGGCGCCTGTGCTGAAACCTCGCGGTAGAAGCCGAGGAAGGCGGTGTTATGATTCCACCGTCCTTCGATCCACGGCAGGTGTGGGTCCGGCCCCGAGGTCCATTTACCTCCGCTCCTCCGCGTTTCATTCCGGGTCTAAGTAATCGTTGCTTCATATAAACCCATCGTACTATAGAGCAAACAGCGAGGTTATCGTCTGGACTCCGGCTCGAGGAGCACTGTGGTGGATCAGCGCATTCGTCTAGTGCCGCCACTCTACCACCGGAAAATTTAACTTACAAGACGGCGCGGCGCTCACTCTATAAAGGTTGTGTCCCTTCTACTGCAGCCCTGGCGCCGCCGCATCTCTGATCCACGTCGAAAACGGCTCGGGAAACCATGCTCGCGGTCGCCACTCCCGTCCAGCGATCTCGTCTGCAATCATTTGCACGACGACCTCCGCGCACGCGCACGCGCGCGGCATGCCGTGTCCGGTGTACCCCGCCGCGATATACTGTCCTTCGTAATACGGTACTTCCTCGAGTTCTGCTTCAGGTGCGTCCGGGCGGGGGCCGAGGACAGGGCCAACCTTTTCAAATGATAGATGCTTTTAATGAAGGGGAAGGTGTAGAAGATGGTGCTCACGAAGGGAATATCGAGTGCGGTATAGCCCATGATACCTGTCTACGCGCAATGGCACAAAACCCATTAGCGCAGAATCACCATAACAAGGAATTTACCCACTCCGCCTCGGGCTCTCTTCCCGGCTTATATCGCCCCGGAAACATCAGAGGCAAAAAAATCGCGCAGGACACCTCCGACGACCTCTCGACGACGCCATCATCCATCACCCACACCGCCGAGGATTACGAGCGGGTTTTTTGCTCCACCTCCGTGACAGGACTCCCCACCTACGATGTTTTACTCAGAGCATCGAACGGAGCGGTGGCGCGCGGGGCGATGGCTTGGTCACGCACAGGCACGATCCAAGCGGGCCCGGGGCCGGCCATACGCCTGAGGTGGGACACGTAGCCGTTTGTGGCGTGGAGGATGGTGGAGCAGTGCACGGGCCCACGCGCTGCAATGAGGCCCACGTGCACCCGGTGCCACTGTAGATGAAAGATGAAGGTGAGATAGAAGTTACGGGCGTGCGGGTGCGCAGCCGAAGGTCGAGTTGTTGCCATGCAATAGTGAGTGCTTGTTTGAAGAGGCGCGTCACGAACTTGAGCGGCCAGAGATTGTACCCCGGAGAGCTCATGCCCCAGTTGTATGTGCCAAATGTCTAGACTCGTGGCGTTATCATTCGTGTTTGCGAAAGTTGACTCGATTCAGCTGACCGCGTTCATCCCGTCGCGACTTAACCAGCCTACGTTGATACTGTTCCCAGCAGCGAGCGCAACCGTTCCTCGAGGCGGGATTCAGCGAGCATGACGTCCATGTGGCCTACCTCGACGAGGTCGACCTCATCAGCCCACCCCGCTTCTCTGGCAATGTGCGCCATCTCAGTCGCGGAGTAATGTTCAAGAGCGTAGTAGCGCAGTGCAGCCGCTTTCCTGAAACGTGATTCGACCTTGCGGAGATCAGAGAATTCGTAGGCCGCCAGGTTTCCGTCCTACGCAATGTTTTATTGAGAGCAATTGAACACCGATGAGGCCGATCGCAGGGTTAGGGTTAGCCGATCATCTCTTTTTGGCATCGTGCCGCCGCGTCCATTTTGGGAAGCGGTCGCAAAAAAAACGTTAGTCTTATTATTTTCCGGAATAGCTGTAAGTAACCGGAAACAATGCTAGACAGCCTGATATTCCCAAGGGGGTACCGGCATTTAAAAAAATGCACTAGGGCCGATTTTTTTTTTCTCGGACCCTCGCCTGAACTACCTAACTACGTAAACATTCCCATGCACCATATATAGCAACTGCTCACGTGCTTAAGTCGCCAAGCTGCCCTCACCACGACTCAGGAGGCTCTGAATTGTATAGAAAGTCAGTCAGATGCTCTGTATGTACTCAGAATGCCCTGTAGACCTTCAAATGAACTATCGACTGATTTGAGTGTGAACAGATGTGCTTGGGAAACACAGCGACATCAGATACCATATATGGATTCTTGCAACACAGTGCATGGAACACCAAGTTCTTGAACTTCTGGGTGCCGAAATGGTGAAAACAGCTTGAAAAACACCCCGGAAGCTCATTCCCTGTGAAAAAGTTGGGGGTGAATTTTTTTTTTTCCGGCCTGGCGGTCGGACTAACTACCCAGCCCTTGGTCACCGGTTTAAATGCCGGTACCCCCTTGGATATTCCCAGACAAAACTTCAGGTCGGGCAGTCCGCTGTGCCAGCCCTCAGAAGCAGCTCCACCGAGCTCTGATTTTTCGAGCTTGCAAGGCGGGCTGAGACCTAATTTTAGCCCACAGGCCCCGTATCTGTGCCCTTAGCCGAACTTTGCTGGAAATTCCAAGGTGTCTATCGTTTCCGGATTAGCTGGAAATGGATCAGGTCCTGGAGATTTCTGTCGAAATCGACAAACATAACTATCGGATCTTTCTTGCTTGGGAATGCACATAACATTCAATTTTCCAAGCATTAAATCATAGGCTGATCTCGAGATCTCGCTGACGATTCTCTCCGCCCCGTCTCTCATACAGCTTGTTAAAGTCTCCCATCCTACACCGGGACGGGACAGTCTCGGTCGATTATGTCGTAAGCTAATGGCATACCCGCGAGAATCCCGCGGGCATGAGGCTACAAGGATCGTGATACCCGTCAATTTACCCCGCTCAATCCTGGTGGACCTGATGCCTTTCTTCCTTTTACCACAGATAAGGGAGTTAAGGGGGATTTTCGAAGGCTGTTCTTGCTCGGTAGAGCAGATGACAGACACTACAAATACTGGGTGCCCAATCGGTCAAGTCCCCCAGCTTTGAACAGTCATGGACCACACGATTCAGTATGGAACCGCAGCTGCTGGTTTGATTTCGATTCTGGTGGTGTATTTGGCCCTCCGCCGCCGTAGAACTGTCCGAAGCATCCCGGGACCCGCCTCTCCGTCATGGCTCTTCGGTAAGATTCAGTTCTGCCTCCCAGTCCCTGTGCAACTCGATTGACCGATCATCCAGGAAATATGCTTCAATTGTATTTATCTCCAACCTACGGCAATTACGAGTTCGACTGGCAGAGGATATATGGGCCTTTCTACCGCATAAAGGGTTGTTTCGGAGTACGCAACGATATTTTACAAAACTTGTTCTTCATTTCATCGCTCGCTCGACAGCAAGACCGGCTGATGATATCTGATCCTGTCTCTTTACAATATATCTTGAATAGCCCGCATTTCAAGTTTGGGCCGACCTTGGAGAACGCCATCCATCTGCTTTACGGAATCGACAGTATAATAGGTGTCAAAGGTGGGCTTTCTTCCTGCGGCTCCTGATAAGCACAGACCGTGAACACCATGCAGAGGAGGATCATAAACGAATCCGGGCGGCTTTGAATATTGGATTTACGGCCGCCGCCGTGCGTAATTACATCCCTGTGTTTGAAAAGGCGGCTCACACGGTAAGGGTACTGCCGGCCAATCACCGCCCTTACTGAGTCGTCTACCTCGCTTTAGCTCACGGAACAATTGGAAGAGTCTCTGGGAGAATCGACCAATATCTGCCCTCTGCTAAGCCTAGCTACTCTTAGCACAATCAGTGAAGGTAGGATCCATTAATCATCGCTTCCCCAAGATCTCTGGCTGACGGCCTTTGGAGCCGCATTGGGATATTCAACAAAAGATTTAGGTGAAGAGTTCATGAAAAACAACTTTCAGGCATGTAACCTTCGCTCGTGCTCCCACAAGTCTCTCCTTGACTCTTGTTCTCGGAAAATAACCTCCAGATCATGTACGTACGCTGGTGTACCCTAATTGTGTCGTTGACCAGGGTTCTAGGGCCATTGCATCCAGCCAATCCAGGGTACAGATCATCGCCGACGCTATCGGTGCGCGCCTCCCAGGATGGTTATGGAGGGCCGCCATTTATCTTCCGACTGCAACGTGCAAGGCCATTCGGACAGCCAAGCGTCTCGCGGATGAAGTCGGAATCCAGGTGCTTCGCGAGAAACGGGCTGCAGTGGAACAAGGACTTGATATCAACACCGATTTGTATGGCCAGCTTTGTAAGTTAGATGCATTCATGTTTCGATGACTTTACAGGACTGACTGTAATACAGTGAACTTGCATCGTTCGGACAAGACGAAGCATACACTTACCGAGGCCGAGCTCGTTGCTCAGACCGCGATTATGATGATTGCAGGGCAGGATACCACTGTACGTAACCTTGAGAAGGGACAAGCAATATTTAATGTGGTCTTATTCGCAGGCGAATACTTTGGCGTTCGGACTAGTGGAGCTCGCCAAAGCACCGGAATTTCAAGACAAACTCCGGACGGAGATCCTCTCGACCCTGAGTGCTTCCGGCGGCGGCAGCGTCTCATACGATAACATGCCCTTGTTGAACGCATTTATTAAGGTTAGTGACTGACCTGATTGAGGGTTTCAGTAAAATGCATTCAAAAATAATAGGAATCACTGCGGATGTTCCCGGCAGAGGCGGTCACCGACCGTGTCGCCGTCGAGGATGTTGTTATACCCCTCACAGACAGTCTTATTACCACAACGGGGGAACGCATTTCGCACATACCTGTTCCCAAAGGCCAGAATATGACTCTCGCAATTGCGTCTTACCAACGGTTCGCGTTATCAGTAGCATTGTTGTAACGCGCTCACGTAGAGTTCTTTCCGGTGTATAGGCTTGAGTCGCGCTGGGGTGAAGACGCACAGGAATTCAAGCCTTCTCGATGGCTCGATGGGCCGACTTTCAAGGGTGAGGCCGTCGGTCCTTATGCGAATCTGTCAGCCATTTCTTTTCCTACTCCGCCCACCGTTTCCCATATGATCACAGTTTGAGTTTCCTGGGTGGCCCACGGATGTGTCTCGGGTGAAATAACATCTACATTGGTCTCTGTATCATATTTACTAACTCGGACCACCACGTAGATGGCGTTTCGCGTGAGTAACGGTCCAGTTGCTCGTTGATTTCCGCACATGCTTATCTTAGGCCGCAGGATAATGGAGATGCAAGTATTCGTCTGCGAATTGGTGGGTAAATTTGCGTTTACCTTGCCAGAGGGCGATTCGACGCGCGCCCGTCTCGCCACCACCCTTCTACCGACTACGTCTAATGGTCAGAAGGGGGCACTGATCTGCGCCAAACGCGTCATGTAGGGCTGGATAGAAGGACATTACCCAGAATTACAGTAGAAAGAAGCCTTCATCGTCATACGACTTTTGTCGCAGATCCACGTTACTATCCACCTTTGCTTGTACTTTGAGGTTGAGGAAGAACCATGGAATATCATTCATTATTTGTGCGACATCCCATTAGATTCCTGATTTAAAAAGCTCTCAAGTGTATGAACTGTGCCCGTCGCTGCTGGAAATCTCTGTGGTCCAATACGATACTGAGAAGTTGATTGCCTAATTTGGTCTTTGGCGTAGTGGACATTTAGCTATTTTTTTTCGGCCCTGCGGGGCCAGAAGTTCCGTTTTAGGTAGGTCTTATGCCAAATTAGGCAACATTTACTACGTTGTAGCTTAAAATTTTCGTAACGCGTCTGGCGCGGTTGCTACCATGCTACCATACAAGTTGGTGCAATATGAGAAGCCTCCACCGTTCTATGACGAATCACGCTGCAGATCCACCTGGTTTTCCACCTTGCCTGTACTTTGAGGAAGAACGAATTGACAATGACACTTATTATTTATATAACATGCTTGATCGGGTTAAGTACGAGTCGCAGAGCCCCGAGGGGCACTGATCTCGTTACTAAATATCTGGAAAGGTTGGATGGAAGTCATGATCCGGAGGCTTCAAAACCGGCCTAAGGAAACAGTGAGGGTTATCGTACTTGACTAACTTACCGTGACAGAGCTCCGGCTGCAGGACTCCAGTAAATTAACGTATACGTCTAGTGCCACCACTCGACCACGCCATCTTCTGAAAATCCAAATTATAAGACGGCGCGGCGCGTTTCGCACGTCCATTTCTACTGCAGCCCTGGCGCCGCCGCATCCCGCATCCATGTCAAAAACGGCTTGGGGAACCACGCCGGCGGTTGCCACTCCCCGCCCAGCGATCTCATCCGCAATCATCTGCACGACGACTTCCGCGCACGCGTACGCGCGCGGCATCCCGTGTCCAGAGTACCCCGCCGCGATATACTGTCCTTTGTAATACGGTACTTCCTCGAGTTCGGTTTCAGGTGCGTTCGGGCGGGGGCCGAGGACAGGGCCAACCTTTTCAAATGATAGGTGCTTTTAATGAAGGGGAAGGTATAGAAGATGGTACTCACGAAGGGAATTTCGAGTGCGGTATAGCCCATAATACCTGTCTACGCACAACGCCACAAAAATCATTAGCGTAGAATCACCGTAACACAGCACGCAGGCAACTTACCCACTCCGCCTCGGGTTCCCTTCCCGGCTCATACCGCCCTGGAAACATCATAGGCAAAAAATCGCGAAGGACGCTTCCAACGACCTCATCAACGACGCCATCATCCGTCACGTCTGTCCCGAAAGGCGGCCCTGCCGCAGTGCGCGCGCCGCCCAGGATGACGAGCGGGTGTTGCTCTGTCTCCGTGACGGGCCGAGGGAACCAGTACCCCTCATTACCCACCCACGATCTTTTGCTTAACACATCGAGCGGCGCGGCGGCGCGGAGAGCGATGACTTGCCCGCGCACAGGCACGATCCCAGCGGGCCCGAGACCAGCCATATGCGGGAGGAGGTGGGACGCATACCCGTTTGTGGCGTGAAGGACGGTGGAGCAGTGCACGGGCCCACGCGCCGTGGTGAGGGCCCACCTGCGCCCGGTGCCGCTATCAGTGAGAGATGAAGGTGAGACAGAAGTTACGGGCGTGCGGGTGTGCAGCCGAAGGTCGAGTTGTTGAGGCGCAATGGTGAGTGTTTGTTTAAAGAGTTGTGTGACGAACTTGAGCGGCCAGAGGTTGTAGCCTGGCGAGCTCACGCCCCAGTTATATGTGCCAAACGTCTAGATTTGGGGCGTTATTATTTCGTATTTGCGAAAAACTTGAAACTGATCACAACTGACCGCGTTCATCTCCTCGCGACTCAACCAACTTACATTGACACTCTTCCCAGCAGCGACCGCAGCAGTAAAATCCATTTTCATCTCTTCAAGGCGAGCTTCCGTGAGTGCGACGTCCAGGTGGCCACCCTCGACGAGGTCGACCTCATCGGCCCATCCTCCCTCCCTTGCAAGGCGCACCATCTCGGTCGCGGAGTAGTGTTCTAGGGCGTAGCCGCGCAATGCAGCCTCCCGCCCCAAACGTGATTCGACCTTGCTGAAGCCAGAGAATTCGTAGGGCGTTAGGTTGCCGCCATTCCGTCCTGTGGAGCACTTTATTTACAATGAAACATCGAAAATGGAAGACCGACCTGTCGCGCCGGAACCTACAAATTAGCATGAATCAATTGAAAGCGGAGCGAAAGAAACAATAATAATACTTGCAGAAATCGCGCGCCTCGAGAATCACAGCGCGCAGTTTCTGCTTCGCGTCCAGTATAGGAAACGTTCCCTTCTGAACGGCGTTTGCGAGGTGGTACGCGGCCGACACACCGGTTATGCCTGAACCGATGATACATACGTCAGCCTCATCTGTGAGAGCGCCAGTGCTGCCCTCGCCCGCGAGGGGGTTCGCCCCAGGGCTGTGAGTCCAGAATGAGTGCGTTGGGTCGGTATGCGGCAGGTCTGCGGGCTTGTGCACATGGAAGGCAGTCTGAATAGCGTCAGGATTCGAATCAGAGGAATATGGGACGGAAAGCGCAGAAGCTAGGCCCAGAATGGAGAAGAGGAAGTGGGACCGGGACCGCGACATGGTGGTTTAGGTGAGGAAGCCTCGCGCCTTAAGCGCCGACTCGGGCCGCGCCTATCAAAGTTGGTCTTCTTTGCGGTTTGATGGCCGCGTCGGCACCGCCCCTTTTGCTTCTTCTCTTTTTCGGTGGTTCCCATTATTCCTGTAGTATTCCGACCATCGCTAGCACCGTAAAAGCTTGAGAACCGAGTCTCGAGTCTTCTTTGAGCGCTTAAATGACCACAAACCCCATACACCATCTCAAGTCCTTTAAATTTCCGCTGAAACCGACAAATGGATTTTTCTCGTATTTGTCTTGTATAAATTCTTGGAGCGAAGTCCTTGAATGATGTCGGCTCACAAAGCTCGGCCCCTGCTCAGGAACAGAATGTCGATTTAGGCCGTAAGCTGGCATACGCGAGGGCATGAGGCCGCTAGAATCGTGGAACCTGTCAAGTCGCGCTCAATTCTGGTTGGACCCGATGCCGTCCTTTACCACATTCAAAGGAATAGGGGAGATTCTCGGATGCTATTCGTGCTCGGCAGGTGACCCCATGCTACAAATACGGGTGCCCAAACCGATTCGAATCCCCCAGCTTTGAACGGCCATGGACCACACAATTCAGTACGGAACCGCAGCTGCTGGCGTGATCTCAATTCTAGCAGTGTATCTGGCCCTCCGCCGACGTAGCACTGTCCGAAATATTCCGGGACCCGTTTCCCCATCGTGGCTCTTCGGTAAGATTCAGTTCTGCCTTCCAGTCCCTGCGCAGCTCGACTGACTGATCTCGCTTCAACCAGGAAATATGCTTCAATTGTACTTGCCTTCAACCTACGGCGATTACGAGTTCGACTGGCAGAGGATTTACGGGCCCTTCTACCGCATAAAGGGTTGTTTCGGAGTACGCGACCATTTTTTCCCGGAGTTCATCTGCATCTCATCGCTGGCTCGATAGCAAGACAAGCTGATGATCTCCGATCCCGTCTCTTTACAATATATCCTGAATAGCCCGCATTTCAAATTCGGGCCAACCGTAGAGAACGCCATCCACGTACTTTACGGGACCGACAGTATCATGGGTGTCAATGGTGGGCTTGTTTCCCCCGGCTGCTGATAAGCACAGACCTCGAATTCCATGCAGAGGAGGATCATAAACGGATCCGGGCGGCTTTGAATGTTGGATATACGGCCGCCGCCGTGCGCGATTACATCCCCGTGTTTGAAAAAGCGGCCCAGACGGTGAGGGTATTGCCGCCCAATCGTCGATCGCCCTTATTGAATCGGCTACCTCGCTCTAGCTCACAGAACAGTTGGAAGAGTCTTCGGGAAAATCCATTAACATCTGCCCTCGACTAAGCCTAGCCACTCTTAGCACAATCAGTGAAGGTAGGACCCGTTAATCATTGCTTCCCTAGGTTTCCTGGCTGACGGGCTTCGGAGTCGTAATGGGATATTCAACAACGGAATTAGGTGAAGAGTTCATAAAAAACAACTTTCAGGCATGTAACCTACGCTCGTACCCCACAAGTCCCTCATTGACTCTTGTTCTCGAAAAATAACATCCAGATATTGTACGTATACTCGTGGCCCCTAAATGTATCGTTGACCGTGTTTTAGGGCCATCGCATCCAGCCAATCTGCGGGACAAATCGTCGCCGACGCCATTGGTGCACGCCTCCCTGGGTGGGTATGGAGAGCCGCCATCCACCTTCCCACTGCAACGTGCAAGGCTATTCGAACAGCCAAGCGTCTCGCGAACGAACTCGGCAACCAGGTCCTGCGTGAGAAACGGGAAGCAGCAGAACAAGGACTTGATATCAACACCGACCTTTATGGCCAGCTCTGTAAGCCATGCCCAGTGATTTTACTAAGGGTTTGCGGAATTTACTGTTGCGTAGTGGACTTGCATCTTTTGGACAAGACAAAGAATACACTTACCGAGGCCGAGATCGTCGCTCAGACGGCGATTACGATGATTGCAGGGCAGGACACCACTGTACGTAACTCTGCAAAGGGTTAAGTAGTGGCTCATTCGGTGTTATACGCAGGCGAATACTCTGACATTTGGATTGGTGGAGCTCGCAAAATCCCCGGAATTTCAAGACAGACTTCGGGCCGAAATCCATTCGACCCTGCGTGCTTCCGACGGAGGCAGTGTCTCGTATGATAACATGCCCTTGTTGAATGCGTTTATTAAGGTGCGTGCTTGACCTGGCAAAGGGATTAGTTTGGGATGCATTCGACCATAATATAGGAATCACTGCGGATGTTCCCAGCAGAGGCAGTCACCGACCGTGTCGCCGTCGAAGATGTTGTTATACCCCTCACAGACAATCTTATTACCACAACGGGGGAACGCATTTCGCACATACCTGTTTCCAAAGGCCAGATTGTCACTCTCGCAATTGCGTCTTACCAACGGTTCGTGTTATCAGTAGCATTGTTATAAGGCGCTCACGTAGAGTTCTTTCCGGTGTATAGGCTTGAGTCGCGCTGGGGCGAAGATGCACAGGAATTCAAGCCTTCTCGATGGCTCGATGGGCCGACTTTCAAGGGTGAGGCCGTCGGCCCTTATGCGAATCTGTCAGCCATTCCTTTTCCCACTCCCCCAACCGTTTCCCATATGATCACAGTTTGAGTTTCCTGGGTGGCCCACGGGTGTGTCTCGGGTGAGATGACATTCACGTCGGTCTATATGTCATGTTTACTGACTGTCCAATGGGACCACCACGTAGTTGGCGTTTCGCGTGAGTAACGGTCGGGTTGCTCGCTGATTGGCGCATATGCTTATCTCGGGCCGTAGGATAATGGAGATGCAAGTATTCGTCTGCGAACTGGTGGGTAAATTTGCGTTTACCTTGTCAGAGGGCGATTCGACGCGTCCCCGCCTCGCCTCCAGCCTTCTACCGACTATGTCCGATGGCCAGAAGGGTGCACTGATCTGCGCCAAACGCGTCATGTAGAATTCTGGGTAGAGTGGTATTACCCAGAATTCCAGCAGAAGAAGCCTCCACTGTTCTGCGACGACTTGTGTTGCAAATCCACGTTACTATCCACCTTTGCTTGTACTTTGAGGTTGAGGAAGAATCACGGAATATCATTGATTATTTGTACGACATACAGTTAGATTCCTGATTTAAAAGGCTCTCAAGTGTACTACGGGCGTCGTTGAGTGATCCAATCTAATACTGAAAAGTTTATTGCCTGATCTGGTCTCCGGCGTAGTCGCCACATTTGGAGGTCCTGATCGGAGGATCGCTTGAAAATTATCCTCAAATAATACACTGAAAGATGAAATAGCACGTTTCTGGGTGCTAGTTCCACAGATTCCCATATTTTTAATTGGTGACTGATTAACTTGAGGCATGGCGGGACCCGGTGTACCATCCCATTCTTTATTCCTCTGCGCTTTCTTGTCTACACAGCGTCATGTGTTGTGGCAACTGTGGTTACGAGGTTCTCCTGGACTGATCAATGATACATCAGGGACCGAAGACTTGCAGCTAGTTTGTAAATTCACCGTAGTACCGGTACGCGGGCCGCTTCCCGGCCTGATTTCGCTGGCAGTTCGCTACTAATAGCTGAATCTATGTAAGCTCAATGTAAGCTTGCGAATAGCTAGAGTAAGGGTAAGACTACAACAACGTCTGAGATCACGGCGAGTCGGTAGTAAACTAATTACTTTAAGTTTCATCCGGCTTGCGTGCCGATCTTGTGATTGCATGGCATACATGCTGACATGTCGAAAATATAAAATGACACAACTTCGTGATTTTTGAGAATGGGGTTACAACTTGGAGAATTTGAACAGAAGCTGAATACAGTTTGAAGGATTGACAGCTTTCGGCGAGTACAATCAACAGCGGGGACACTGATGCTGCTGCAACTTTGTGGAATGCAACTTGACTTGGTCCATTGCAACTAGACATATTGCTGGCGAGAACTGAAGAAGGACGCGGAAGAATCCGGAGTGATTCAGCAATTCTACTTGGATCAACTTTGAGAGGGGCGACGACAACACAATAAATCGGCAAGTTGGCCGAAAGTGATAGAAGCTCACGATAATTGATCCGGTACCTCACGCAAGCCCACGGCATGTACGGCACATCTACGGTATTTATCTCACTACAGTATTCTGAGGTTCTGACAGATATTCCATGAGAGGCCTTGAATGGTACCCTATTCTCTTTTAACTTGCACAGATAAGTGCTCTCAATATTCAAGTGTCTTTCTCTCGGTGCAGTAATCCGGGCAACTCGTAAATCTGGTGGCTTGAATCATGCAGTGATGGGCCACTACTAGGGGTACTAGGGGTGCTCAATTCTTAACTCGCCCGTCCCGTCCCGTCAAATAATTAATTAATATTTGCTCGGAACAAACAAATTTCAAACTCCGCTAAGCCTGAGCATTTCCGGCGGCCCACTGGCCGGCCCGCTGCCCCACATTCACCGAATTTGAGTAGCGCCGCAAAGCTAGAATGTGGTATAGACAGTATGGGATCCATCGTGAGCAAAAAAAAAAAATTGTCTCGTCGAGTTACACTCCGTTTGTCTTCCCGACGTTTTCGGCTTGTTAACAAATGTCATGTAATTTCCCTGGGCAGATCTTTGGCCCAGAAACTTATATAGGAATTGATTGATCATTTTCACGGCTTGAGCAGCATGTTAGAGGTAGGAAACAGTGAGAGGTTGCCTTGCAACATGGCGGAGTTTGAAGTTTGTTTGTTCCGAGCAAATACATTTCAAACTCCGCTGAGCCTGAGCATTTCCGGCGGCCCACTGGCCGGTCCTCTGCCCCACATTCAACAAATTTGAGTAGCTCCACAGAGCTAAAATGTGTTATAGATGGTATGGGATCCATTGTGGGCAAAGAAAAAAATCATCTCATCGAGTTGCACTCCGTTTGTCTTCCCGACGTTTTCGGCTTGTTAACAAATGTCATATAATTTTCTCTGGGCAGATCTTTGGCCCAGGAACTTATATAGGAATTTATTGATCATTTTCACGGTTTTAGCAGCATGTTAGAGGTAGGAAACAGCAAAAGGTTGCCTTGCAGCGTGGCGGAGTTTGAAATTTATTTGTTCCGAGCAAATATTAATTGATTATTCGACGGGACGGGACGGGCGAGTTAAGAATTGAGCACCCCTAACTATTCCTTAGGCCACTAGGTCATTGATTTTCTCTTCAAATCCAATTCTTGTGTAGCTCAGCCTCGAGCGCTCACCCATCAGACTTTCTTTAAATTTGGAGTCGAGTGGTAAGGACAGCCAGTTCAAGACCAAACCTGGCCGCCACGAGCAGAATCAACCTTAGAAACATGTATTTTGGACTTCCATCCACATAATTAAAAGTTGCTAGCAGGATGAGGAAGTTGTTGCAAAATTATTGAACCACGAGAAATTTAATTTTTTGACAGTATATCGCCCATATGATCGCAAGTTGTTTACTTCCGAGGTCCGTGCAACGCATGAACTCTGTCTTGTCGTCGCGCACTCTCAGCACCTCGCTAAAAGCACTTGCTCCTAATTTTTCGCTCCCACCCACCTCCTGTCAAAAAATTTATTACGGCGCTCACGCTTGGCATGCCTTGGTCTTGTTGTGTCTTTCACTCAGATCTGGGTTTATCCTGTCAATGTCCTGGTCTTGACAGACGCCATCCAGAACGGCACTAGCGTTTCGAAGTGACTTCCGAGTAAGGAATTTGACTCGGCCGCTTCTGACCTAGCCGCAAAGCGACCCGTCAATTCCATGTACAAAAAATCTCAGATCAGTAACGGATCTGTTGTACTGTACTCACTTCAATGAAATATATTCATTATTCGGGTCTCCGAGCACGTTAAAATTTGCACAATGACTTACCTTAATCAACAACTTGGTGGTCAGAATGGGGAGAAGCTTGCGGGGCGGCGATGTCGCGGCGGGGAGTAACAAAGTGAAGAAGGGGAGAGCAGCGTAAGTATAAAAGAGCACCAAGCGAAGTGAACGCCGTGGCGTGAAGCGAGCCGTCAGACTGCAGATCAGCAAGAGCGGTGATATCATCGCGCCCCGCAACCTCATTTCCGCTCCATTTCCTGTGCATTTTGGACAGCCATATATACGGTTTTGGCACCGTATGCGACCGTATGTTCGACCGCTATTACGGCGTACGGTACGGGTGCCGAATTATCACTATGCACCTGCATCCGAGCCGCCAGACTGTGATGACAGGGCTCCCAAATTGGGACAGTGGCAGCAGGCTCTGTGTACGAGACTATCCTTTTACCACATTCAATGGAATATGAGGGGATTCCCGAATGCTATTCTTACTCGGTAGAGCAGATGACCCCAACGCTACATATACGGGATGCCCAATTGTTCAAAGTCCGCCTACCAGCTTTGAACGGTCATGGACCTCACATTTCAGTACGGAACCGCAGCTGCTGGTGTGATCTCAATTCTAGCAGTGTATCTAGCCCTCCGCCGACGTAACACCGTCCGAAATATTCCGGGACCCGCCTCTCCATCGTGGCTCTTCGGTCAGATTCAGTTCTGCCTCCCAGTCTCTGCGCAACTCGACTGACTGATCTCGCTTCATCCAGGAAATATGCTTCAATTGTACCTATCTCCAACTTACGGCGATTACGAGTTCGACTGGCAGAGGATTTACGGGCCCTTCTACCGCATAAAGGGTTGTTTCGGAGTACGCGACCATTTTTTCCCAGGAGTTGATCTGCATCTCATCGCTGGCTCGATAGCAAGACAAACTAATGATCTCCGATCCTGTCTCTTTACAATATATCTTGAATAGCCGGCATTTCAAGTTCGGGCCATCCATGGAGAACGCCATCCATCTGCTTTACGGGATCGACAGTATCATGGGTGTCAATGGTGAGCTTGCTTCCTCCAGCTGCTGGTAAGCACAGACCTCGAGCACCATGCAGAAGAGGATCATAAACGGATCCGGGCGGCTTTGAGTGTTGGATTTACGGCCGCCGCCGTGCGTGATTACATCCCCGTGTTTGAAAAAGCGGCCCAGACGGTAAGGTATTGTCGCCCGCTCATCGCCCTTACTGAATCGGCTACCTCGCTCTAGCTCATAGAACAGTTGGAAGAGTCTTCGGGAAAATCCATCAACATCTGCCCTCTGCTAAGCCTAGCCACTCTTAGCACAATCAGTGAAGGTAGGACCCGTTAATTATTGCTTCCCCAGGTTTTCTGGCTGACGGCGTTTGGAGTCGTATTGGGATATTCAACAGAAGATTTAGGTGAAGAGTTTATGAAAAACAACTTTCAGGTAAGCAACCTGTACTCGTACCCCACAAGTCCCTCATTGACTCTTGTTCTCGAAAAAATAATCTTCAGATCTTGTACGTACACTCGTGGCCCCTACGTATGTCCGTGACCGCGTCCTAGGACCATCGCATCCAGCCAATCCGCGACACAAATTGTCGCCGACGCCATTGGTGCGCGCCTTCCTGGATGGGTATGGAGGGGTGCCATCCACCTTCCCACTGCAACGTGCAAGGCTATTCGGACAGCCAAGCGTCTCGCGAACGAACTCGGCAACCAGGTCCTTCGCGAGAAACGGGAAGCAGCAGAACAAGGACTTGATATCAACACCGACCTGTATGGTCGGCTCTGTAAGCCATGTCCATTGATTTTGCTAAGGCTTTGCGGAACTGACTGTTGCGTAGTGGACTTGCATCGCTTGGACAAGACGAAAAATACACTTACCGAGGCCGAGATCGTTGCTCAGACGGCGATTACGATGATTGCAGGGCAAGATACCACTGTACGTAACTTTTAATGAAGGGATAAAGTAACTCATACGTTCTTATTCGCAGGCGAATACTCTGGCGTTCGGACTAGTGGAGCTCGCTAAAACACCGGAGCTTCAAGACAATCTTCGGGCCGAAATCCACTCGACCCTGCGTGCTTCCGACGGAGGTAGTGTCTCGTATGATAACATGCCCTTGTTGAATGCATTTATCAAGGTGCGTGGTTGACCTAGCAAAGGGATTAGTCTGGGACGCATTCGACCATAATATAGGAATCGCTGCGGATGTTCCCAGCAGAAGCGATCGGCGAACGTACAGCAGTGGAAGACGTAGTTATTCCTCTCACCGGGAGTCTTACTATGACAACGGGCGAACGTATTTCGCATGTGCCCGTTCGCAAAGGACAGAATCTGAATCTCGCAATGGCATCTTACCAACGGTTGGTATTATCAGTAACATCATTGTAACGCGCTCACACAGGGCTCGTTCCGGTGTGTAGGCTTGAATCGCGCTGGGGTGAAGACGCGCAGGAGTTCAAACCTTCTCGATGGCTCGACGGGCCGACGTTTGAGGGTGAGGCCGTCGGTCCTTACGCGAATCTGTTAGTCATTTCTTTCCTACCCTCCCCACCGTTCTCATATGATCACAGTCTAAATTTCCTGGGTGGCCCACGGACGTGTCCTGGGTGCGATAGCATCACCATTGGTCTATGTGTCACGTTTACTGATTCGGACCACCATGTAGATGGCGTTTCGCGTGAGTGACGGTCCGGTTGCTCGTTGATTGACGCACATGCTTATTTTGGGCCATAGGATAATGGAGATGCAAGTATTCGTCTGCGAACTGGTGGGTAACTTTGTGTTTACTTTGCCAGAGGGCGATTCGACGCGGGTCCGTCTCGCCAGCAGCCTTCTACCGACCACGTCCGACGGCCAGAAAGGCGCGCTGCTCTGCGCCAAACGCGTCATGTAGGGTTCTGGGTGGAGTGATATTACCCAGAATTACAGAAGAAGAAGCATCCACTGTTATATGACGACTTGTGTTGCAGATCCGTGTTACTAGCCACCTTTACCTGGACTTTGAGGTTGAGGAAGAACTAATTAAAATAGTATCCATTATTTGTACGACATCCTATTATATTCATGATTTAATGGCTCTCAAGTGTACTGTGCCCGTTGATGCTAGATATCTGGATGGTCCGATGCGACACTGAGGAGTTTATTGCTTATGATGTAATGACCAAATTTGAAGGCCTGGACGGAGGAATGCTCGAAAATTATCCTCAAATAATACACTGGAAAATGAAACAGCAGTTCCATAATCTACACATTTATGCCTACTAGTTCCACAGATCCCCACATTTTCAATCGGTGACCCGATAATTTGAAGCACGGCACGATGAAATCCTATTCTTTATTCCTATGCGTTTTCTTGTCAACACAATGTTGTGTACGTTGGCAACTTTGGGTTCCGAGAGGTTCTCCTGATACGAACTATACAGTTTATGAGCGGCGTAACAAAACTGTGGAATGACCAATGACACATCAGGGACCGACGACTTACAGCCAGTTTGTAAATTCACCGTAGTACCGCTACTCTATTGAATTGCTTGATATACAATTTCCAAGTCAGTCAGATCCAAATCTATGTTGCATCTATTGCCTCCACCTCCTTTACAGAGGGAGGCCTCCACCCAGCAACCATATTGCAGCATACATACTAGGATTCATTGAAATCAGGGCTGCCATGTACAGCAGGTTTCAATAGAGACATAAAACAAGGTCATAGAGGACCCTAAATGATGCATAATGATTTTGCATCATATTCTATAATAATATGGTGGCCTCCTTCACACTTTCCACCATCTGTGGTTGCTCTCACTGAGCACCAAGGGATGAAAAACATTTCCCGGTAATGCAAACACAATGAAATAAACCACTTGTCTTAACAAAATGAGTTACTTTTCATCTTGCCTACCTAGTGAGACTCTAACCATTGGATAAATTGCTACAGTGATCTGAAGAGGAGGGTGGCAGCAGGTTCCTATTCCGTTTTTTAACTGTTGATAAAAGCTCTTCCTTGATTTAATTCATGGTATGAACTCTTTCCACATCATCTAGGTTGGTATCTGGCTAAAGGTATTTCTTTTCATGAGAACAGAAGCTCACTTGATAAAAACATAGAGACCTCCATCATATATGGAAATATTGAATGCAGGCATGAATTTTGTAGGACCAAGCAAGGAATAATGACTGTTGTGCAGCCAGGACCCTCTCAGTGTTGGATGTTGGCAAAATACCCATGCAAGCTGAATAGTGGTGTACCAGTAGGTTCCGAATCCATTTTGTCTGACCTGATATTGCTGCTTGAAGTCCTAGATCATCCTTCAGGACAGCACAAAGGGTCATTGGCATTCAATATATAGCAGAGGCCATAAGCATGTATTATACCTGCCATAAATGCTATTTACTTATTTTACTGTAATTTGGAGGCCACCACAATGCTATTTCCTTATTTGACCATAATTCAGAGGCCACTGTAATGAAAGTGCCAGCATGGTGGGGGCAGCAGTGGCATATGCCGGTAGCAGCTGAGAAACATGTGATATACCCACCACATGGGGGGGACCTCACATGACTTTCACAGTGGGTCCTTAGGTGATGCAGAACATCTGAAAAGATATCCTGAGTGAGGGAAATGACAAACAAAAAAACTTACCGGGTATTGTCAGAATGTTGTGTGCAAGGCAAGAAAGATCTGAAAACTCAGCCCAATATCCAAGCCACCACTTGACTGGATATTAAAGGAGGCATGGGAAAGAGGTACAGACACAACCAATGAAAATGGTGGAAAATGCCCAGACATCAAAACCCTTGAGACAAGGGATTAGTACTCAAGGAACAGGGATTAAAGCCTGAGAGACATGAATGGGCATGAGGGAGGAGCAGTCCTGATGCACTACTAGTAGCTGACACTGGCAGTTTGCTAGCTGGATCTACATGAGCTTGTGAACAGCTAGAGTAAACATAAGATAAGGAAAGACTACAATAAGGTCTGAGATCTCAGTGAGTCAGTAGTAATCAAGTAGTAATTAGTTACTTAAGTTTCATCCAGAGTCCAGTTTGTGTGCCAATCTTGTAATCACAAGTTCCAGGTCTCCAGTCTGTAAATATGTTATTTCCATGATATTTTCTTGCATTTGGCCCCTCTGTCAGGAGGATCCGTCAAAGCCGACACCACAGCACACCTGTCAAGCTTCACAAAACCCAGCACATACTGGAAAATGCAGCACACTGGCGCCAAACCCACCATTTACGACACACTGTCAAGCACCCGATACCTACACTCACAACCTCTGACACAGTTAGCCGACTTTGTTGCCGCTGTCACAGCCACCCCGACACCGCTAGGCTCTCCGTCTATTGATGTCTAGTTCTGTATAGTACCATAGTTCTGAGCTTCATTGTCGAGGTGTTTCACTTAGAAACTCTCAATGTTCATAATATTATTTTCTCATGGTTCAACTGTGTTGTCAGCGAGCTTGCACCGAGATAGCTGGAGCACTGGATCCTGTGTCTTGAGTTTTGGGATCGACTCCTGCTCAGTCTCAGTCATGGTAGGAAGACAATTCAGGAACATTTATTTCTCTGCTGCAGTTGCACATTACCTGGCGGTAGCCTTTTGAAATATTTCTGATTTGGAAATGAGTTTGGCTGACCATGTGTAGCTGATCGTCCATCGAAGTGTTGTGAATTTTTTGCCTAGCTGGACGAGTACAAATGAATCTGGTAACACACCACTCCCCGCATTTGTATGCAGCACCGGTTCTCAAGTCCTGAGCAATCTCCTTGTCAATAGCATCGATAGTGTTTCGAATTGTGGCTTGTAGCCCACAACTGTTGCTTTCTCGTCTCGGCATGTCCCATTCTCTGCCTTGGCTCAGTATGTACTAGCTTCAATTTGCACAGTAATGGTTGGCTCATCTTTGCTTTGAGTCGCTGCTCTGGATTCTTTACTTGGGGCAACTTCACTCAGCATTCGATGCTGTCAGTAATATTCACGTTGGAAATGTTCAACCCTGTCATCAAGATTCATGGCCATCATATCAGCAGTGTCTTGCAGTCATTCACAATCCAGATGGTCCTCACTGTGGATATTTGCTTTACCTACTCCACAGATGACCTATCAAATGTACCGAAGGCACGGCATGTGAAAATCTACACCACTACCCCATAATTTAGGATCCTTCTCAATACTTTAACTGCTGTCCTAGTTTCATCAAATCAGTTTAGATTCTCAACCAGGATCCAACAAGCCCACCGCTGGTCGTCTTGTGTTGGAACTCTGTGAGTCGATGGAACAATTGTTGCCATGTTTGTGTTGTCGAATCAACCAGTCGATGTCGACTACATATCTGGTCCCTGGTGATAATGCTGGTTGAAATTCCAGCGAGAATGGTTGAAGACCTGTTTTCTCCAGATGTACGTCGAATTTATTTGGGAAATCAAAGTCAAGACTACGGCCTCTGAAGCGAAGCAGAGGAAAGTCTTGTCATTCAACTTGTTCCTCGAATTCAACGAGATGAAGGTTCAAAAGAGTTGCAGAAGGTCCTTCTAGTCAAATCTACATTATACTCACTATGTCAAAAAGTAACCGGAAATTGATCCGCCATATGCGATCACATAATGTGAAGGCTTCCATACCAGATCACCATATACCTACAGATATTAGTAGCAGATCTAGCACTTTGTTTGAGCTGAATCGACGGAGTATTGCTCTCTTCAGACCAAAAAAGATCAGGGACACATATTTGAACTCGCTGATTTTAGACACGGCTCATATGAAACCTTACAAGAAAAGTTGCTAAAGCCTAAATTCACAATGAATTGTCCAGGAATAAGCAAACAAAGTGCCTCGGTATATCCTAGCTTCATCAACTTTCTACTTAGGCCTCGGATTGCCCAGACAAATTGGGCTGGAACATTGAGTGCAGAATTTCAAAATTCCTTGTTGAAGAAGTGGTTAATGTTGTGTTTCGGTGGATATGGCACCATTGATGCATGCAATCATGATCAGGCAATGCTTAACTTATGTTTTATTAAAGTCAGAGCTGTTTCAGGCTTGACTTTGCTGGCTGCATTGCAGAGCAGTTTGAGCACAGCTTTAGCCAGTGTAACCTGCCATGAAGAATCCCTTCTCTATGAGAAGCGGTCAGGTTTCTTCTGGATTCAAGTCATGGGATATGTGAAATATATCCTCAAGAGCAGGTATGGCAACAGAAAGCACCATACATCCCTGCAGACCAAGTCATACACCCCAACTTGAGCCACATATAGCAAAAATGATGTTTACCAAAAACAATTGAGTTGTATAAGATATACACATGATTCTTGAAAGTAAATTCAATATAAAGGAGCAAAATATATCCTGATGAACATGAATAGGTAGCCAAACCCAAAATATTCCACAAGATTCTGCTTAAATAAGCAAATTTCCGGTCACTTTTTGACACAGTGAGTAATGTGGTATGTACTAGATATATGTATGATAGAATTATGAACTTGGTATCCTACTATGCAGGCTCAGCGGCGCTGGACCAATGTCAATGGCTGCCAAACTGAATACATTACACACACGCAACCGGGCCCACCAAATAATGCCTGAACTGATCCTGGCCACCGAGCCATGTTTGGAGATCGCCGAGATCAACCCAGTCAGTCCCGACAAAGAATGCTGGGTTTTTCATGTGGAAGCCCACTGGGAACGACTGTAGTAGCAAATTCATGATCAGTACGGAGACCAGCAGCTGGGGTTGACTATTAGCACACCTTCTCCTTGTATAATGACAGAACTGCCTCTGGGATACGCGCCAGCAGCGTTGCCAGCTCGTCCATGGGCACGAGCGGGGGCACGCAGTGACGGTGGAGGAAAAGAAAGCCCTGATGCAGATCAGCTGGGTGCCGGCATCTGCAACCGAGCACTGGTCAGCGCAGTGGGAATGTGCTGGTTTTTCTGAAAAGCTGTGAGGTGTGCTGGGTTTTCTGAAATTATTGATGGTGTGTCGGGTTTTCTGTTCTTTTCTGACATGTGCTGGGTTTTGTGAAGCTTGACAGGTGTGCTGTAGTGTCGGGTTTCCTATATCCTCCTCTGTCAGTCTGTCCTGGGTGCCCCTTATGTCCATCTATATGAGGGATCAAGGCTGGGTTTATGCATCAGTGGCTGCAGAGATCAATCCCTTTTCTACTCTCCTCGTGGTTCTTGCTAACTGGGCAATTTGTCTCCTAGATTCTTTAAACTATTGCCCTCTGGGCAGACTTGGATCCTCAGCTTAAGTCTTGGTTCTTTTTGCCGGCACATTCTAGGCAGTGAAGTGAGCTTGTTTTGGTTGCCTTTGGGGCTTTGTTAATTTGCTTTGTTTTTTTTTGGTTTCATGTGTTTTCCTCTTCACATTCATTTTCTAGATGCAAGCTGGTTCCACTCACTCAGTGCTCTGTGCCTCTGGCACTCTGCACTTTACTTACCTTTGGTTTCTTGCACTACAGTGGGACCCTGCATCAATTGCCAAAATCATGGTCATAACATGATTACAAATTTTGTATAATGCCGATCTATGCCAATATTGAGATCAGTGAAACCGACTTTCTGAGTAGCCAGAAGACAGAATACAGTGTGGGGGGAACAACCATAATGATTGAGTTGGACAGACAATTACTGGTTTCAGACCTGGATACCTGGATCCAGGAAAATCTGGATTTTAGACTGCATTCATACTTCCCAGCACTTTGGAGAAATTCCCCACCACATTGAAGTCACTAGTGTCCATCTAGGCACCACAGAAAAATAAGTCCATCATGTATTCAAGGTTTAACCATTGCTTTCATGCAGTCTTCATGCTGTTATCTTAGCTTGGATTAACAGATACAACCACAGATTTTGAAGCTGGCTGTCAGAAAACCTCTCAGCACGTGATAGGGTTTATTTGAGCTCATTGTTATGAGTTGCTCAGAATTTCCTGCGATTAGATTTTTCTCGTATAACATTCTCGGAGCGAAGTCATTGAGCGATGTCGGCTCATACAGCAGCATACATCTCGTTCTGAAGTCTCGGGCCCTACTCAGGAACACAGTCTCGTGGCAGTGTGTCGTTTTAGGCCACAAGCTATTAGTATACCCGAGGGCATGAGGCCGCTAGGATCGTGGAACCCGTCAATTCGATTCACCCCGTTCCAACCCCGCTCAATTATGGCTGGACCCGATGCCGTTCTTTTACCACATTCCAAGGAATATGGAGAGATTCTCCGATGCTATTCTTGCTCGGCA
This sequence comes from Mycena venus, assembly GCA_014462655.1. Classification (NCBI taxonomy): domain Eukaryota; kingdom Fungi; phylum Basidiomycota; class Agaricomycetes; order Agaricales; family Mycenaceae; genus Glaucomycena; species Glaucomycena venus. The sequence goes on along the minus strand of JACAZI010000007.1, from coordinate 2,993,539 downwards.
GATGACCCCAATGCTACAAATACGGGTGCCTAGTCGATTCGAGTTCCCCAGCTTTGAACGACCATGGACCACACGATTCAGTATGGAACCGCAGCTGCCGGTGTGATCTCAATTCTGACACTGTATCTGGCCCTCCGCCGACGTAACACTGTCCGAAATATTCCGGGACCCACCTCTCCATCATGGCTCTTCGGTAAGATTCAGTTCTGCCTTCCAGTCCCTGCGCAACTCGACTGACTGATCTCGCTTAATCCAGGAAATATGCTTCAATTGTACTTATCTCCAACTTATGGCGACTACGAGTTCGACTGGCAGAGGATCTATGGGCCCTTCTACCGCACAAAGGGTTGTTTCGGAGTACGCGACCATTTTTTCCGAGAGTTAATCTACATCTCATCACTGGGCCGATAGCAAGACAAGCTGATGATCTCCGATCCCGTCTCTTTGCAATATATCCTGAATAGCCCGCATTTCAAATTCGGGCCGACCATGGAGAACGGCATCCATTTGCTTTTCGGGATCGACAGTATCATCGGTGTCAATGGTGAGCTTGCTTCCTCCAGCTGCTGGTAAGCACGGACCTCGACCACCATGCAGAAGAGGATCATAAACGAATCCGGGCGGCTTTGAGTGTTGGATTTACGGCCGCCGCCGTGCGCGATTACATCCCCGTGTTTGTTAAAGCGGCCCAGATGGTGAGGGTATTGCCGCCCAATCACCGACCGCCCTCACTCAATCGGCTACCTCGCTGTAGCTCCCCAGATGGTGAGGGTATTGCCGCCCAATCACCGACCGCCCTCACTCAATCGGCTACCTCGCTGTAGCTCACAGAACAGTTGGAAGAGTCTTCGGGAAAATCTAGCAATATCTGCCCTCTGCTAAGCCTAGCTACTATTGGCACAATCAGTGAAGGTAGGACCCGTTAATCATTGCTTCTCCAGATTTTCTGGCTGACAGCGTTTGGAGTCGCATTGGGATATTCAACAGAAGATTTAGGTGAAGAGTTTATGAAAAACAACTTTCAGGTGAGTAACCTGTACTCGTACCCCACAAGTCCCTCATTGACTCTTGTTCTCGAAAAAATAATCTTCAGATCTTGTACGTACGCTGTGGCCCCTACGTATGTCCTTGACCGCGTCCTAGGACAATCGCATTCAGCCAATCCGCGACACAAATTGTCGCCGACGCCATTGGTGCGCGCCTTCCTGGGTGGGTATGGAGGGCCGCCATTCACCTTCCCACTGCAACGTGCAAGGCCATTCGGACGGCCAAGCGTCTCGCGAACGAACTCGGCAACCAGGTCCTTCGCGAGAAACGGGAAGCAGCAGAACAAGGACTTGACATCGACACCGACCTCTATGGCCGGCTCTGTAACCCACGTCCATTGACTCTCCTAAGGTCCCGCGGAACTTACTGTTGCGTAGTGGACTTGCATCGCTTGGACAGGACGAAGAATACACTTACCGAGGCCGAGATCGTTGCTCAGACGGCGATTGTGATGCTTGCAGGGCAGGACACCACTGTACGTAACTTTGCGAAGGGTTAAGTAGTGACTAATTTGGTGTTATACGCAGGCCAATACTCTGGCCTTTGGACTGGTGGAGCTCGCAAGAGCCCCGGAATTTCAGGACAGACTTCGGGCCGAAATCCATTCGGCCTTGTGCGCTTCCGACGGAGGCAGTGTCTTGTATGACAACATGCCCCTGTTGAATGCATTTATTAAGGTGCGTGCTTAACCTGAGAAAGGGATTAATTGGGATGCATTTGACTATAATATAGGAATCACTGCGGATGTTCCCAGCGGAGGCATTCACCGATCGTGTCGCCGTCAAAGATGTTGTTATACCCCTCACAGACAGTCTTATTACCACAACGGGGGAACGCATTTCGCACATACCTGTTTCCAAAGGCCAGAATATCACTCTCGCAATTGCGTCTTACCAACGGTTCGCGTTATCAGTAGCATTGTCATAACGCGCTCATGCAGAGCTCTTTCTGGTGTATAGGCTTGAATCGCGCTGGGGTGAAGATGCACAAGAATTCAAGCCTTCTCGATGGCTTGATGGGCAGACTTTCAAGGGTGAGGCCGTCGGTCCTTATGCGAATCTGTCAGCCATTTCTTTTTCCACTCCGCCCACCGTTTCCCATATGATCACAGTTTGAGTTTCCTGGGTGGCCCACGGGTGTGTCTTGGGTGAGATAACATTTACGTCGGTCTTTATATCATGTTTACCGACTGGGACCACGACGTAGATGGCGTTTCGCGTGAGTAACGGTCCGGTTGCTCGCTGATTGGCGCACATGCTTATCTTGGGCCGTAGGATAATGGAGATGCAAGTATTCGTCTGCGAACTGGTGGGTAAATTTGCGTTTACCCTGCCAGAGGGCGATTCGACGCGCACCCGTCTCGTCAGCACCCTTCAACCGACTACGTCCGATGGCCAGAAAGGCGCGCTGCTTTACGCAAAACGCGTCATATAATAGTGGCGGTCAGAGTAGACGATTCTGGGCGATTCTCACCGTCGATTCTGACAACGATTCTGACATCGATTCTGGAATTCCTTTTCGTCAGATTTGGGTGAGAATTGCCCAGAATCGGCTTTAAATTAAATTAGAGTCAGAATCGCGTTCGAGACGATTTTAAATTATGACGATTTTCCCGCGATAAATAAATTCCAGAATCGACTTCAGAATCGTCGTGAGAATCGCCTATTTAAATAGGGGAAGTCAGAGTTGACGATTTTGCGTCGATTTTGAGGCGATTCCCAACTCGATTCTGGACCGATTCTGAATCCAGAATCGGCCTCTAGATCTTACTCTGACCGATTCTGATCTCGATTCAACATCAATCTCAGAATAGATTTTCAGCCGATTCTGGTCAAAGATGGGGAATCGACGTCAGAATCGGAGCAGAATCGACGTAGTTCCTCCTCCGGAGGAGGAACTGCATCGAAAACCGACGATTCTCGAATTCAACGTCAATTCTTGAGTCGCCGATTCTGCCTCGATTCTTGACTCAGAATCGTTTCGGAATCGAATTGAGAATCGTCGCAGAATCGGCCTATTATGACTTCCCCTAATTCTACTCTGACCGCCACTATATTGTTCTGGGTAGAGTGACATTACCCAGAATTACAGTGGAATCATCCACTGTTCTATGACGACTTGTATTGCAGAGACACCTTTGCCTGGACTTTAAGGTTGAGGAAGAACTAATCAAAATAACATTCATTATTTGTACGACATCATCGTATTATATTCCTGATTTAAAAGGCTCTCAAGTGTACTGTGCCCGTCGTTGGATATCTGGATGGTCCGATACGACACCGAGGAGTTTCTTGCCTATGCCGTAGTAGCCACATTTGAAGGCCTGAACGGAGGATCACTTGAAAGTTATCCTCAAATAATACACCGAAAGATGAAACAGCAGTTCCATAATGTACACGTTTGGTAGGTAGGTAGGTATATTCCGGCGCGGTCCCGTTAAGAAACAGCCGGGGCCCGTACTACATACATCGCGTCTAATGTATGCTACGGATACTTTCATCCTTTGACCACTTAATCACCTGAGTAACCCTTCTCGCACCTCCAGCAACACCGAGTATCAACAATTAAATTAAACACCGGTTGGGACGAGATGTAGCCGGGTCCCCAGGGTCGCATGGCCTCCAAAATCCAGTACGAGGGAAAAGTATTATTCCAGTGTGTTGTACAAATATTCCGCGGGTCTAAAGACCGGGCATGTAGCATATATAGCGAATACGTCGAACGTGTATTTTGCAAGGCGTTGCACCAGGTCGAAGTCCTGACGCTGAAGTAAGACGCGCAGGAAAACTTCTGTTGACACCCAGGCACGAGGCAGGTCCGGCGCTAAGCGATAGATATCGTCGAGGAAGGAATACCGCAAGGCCACGAGTTCAGGATAAGTGCATCCCAACATAGCGTGACCTTCACTCTCCACTGCCAGTTGGCAGAAACGACAGAATCGTGATTCCCTGGGCACGCGAACTCGTAGGCGCTCCTTCCAACGAAGGATTTCGATGCCGAGGGTGTGTGAGGAGAGTAACAGACGATTTAACGCTTTGCGGTGCGCCGGCACTGGTACACGGAGGTATTGGCGGAGTTTCAGCGCTGTTGAGACAGTTTGTGTCTACTAGTTCCACAGATCACCACATTTCAATCGGTGACTCGGTAATTTGAGACATGACGCGATGAAATCCCGGTGTTTCATCCCATTCTTTATTCCTCTGCGTTTTCTTGTCAACACAGCGTCGTATATTTTGGCAACTGTGGGTTAAGAGGCTCTCCTGACTATCGATGAGCGGCGCAACGAAACTTTGGAATGACCAATGATACATCAGGGACCGGCGACTTACAGCCGGGTTGTAGTACCGCTACTCTATTGAATCGCCTGATATACAATTTCCGAGTCAGTCAGATCCAAATCCAGCCTTTCTTGTAAGTCTCCATCTTCCGAATCCAGTATGGTATCGTCCACAGGCAGATTCGAACCATGGGCCTGGGGCCGACTGAGGCGCATCGAGATCATGCGCTTACGGTTGCCGGTTGGCCGCGGAAAGCCTTCATTTATGATGAAAGTATGCATCTCCATCCGACCACCACTCCTCGCCGCCCTGGACAGCATGTCAAGCAGCCCGGGCTGCGCATCTGCATCGACGTGGCCAAATGAAACGACTTTAACCACAACATCATCTAGCCAGGTATAATCGAAAACGACAGACACCTGATCGTTTGGATTCTTTTTGTCTGCAAACTATTTGCTCGGACAGAATTTCCTTACGGTGCGCCATATAGTCTCGGGACAGCAAAGTCCGGATGTAGGCCGTGTTGCGTGCTCCTAGAGTCCATGGCCATGGGTCGCCTTTGCAGAATGAATTTCCACTGGAATTGGGCAAGAACTCCACTTACGACAACGAGTAAACCGTATGCGCTTACATTCCTCGCGGTGGCGACCGTAATCCCAATCACGACGTTGGCAGTCACTCGAACAGTACTGTACGCTTTTGCAGCCAGAACAGCATCGAAAATCTGGTTTATCACGAAACACTCCACACTGCGGTCTGTTATCAGCTTTTGTAATATGTAATTGAAACATCGTCTGACCTCGATGTTATCGCATGCTTTGCGTGTCACAGCCTGACTGCTGTCCAGCTGGGTCATTAGCGTAAAGCGGCTCCGGATAAGCTTTACAAATCGCGCCCATTGTTCACAAATGACCGATTGTTGAAAGCCATCACTCGCCATCAAGTCCTTCAGATCGTCGACGGCCTCGTGGAGGGGACGGAGAACTGGCCGGTACATAGTCGTTGATGCTAGAAACTCTACGAATTCCGCCAAGTTCCTGCCATGACGGTTTGCATCCCTGCCTATGCTGCAGCGTAGGAACAATGATAGAAAGCCCGCAGCGACCGCCTGCTTGATCCACGGATAAATCGGACGGGTATTAAGCATGGATCCCAAAAGCCAGATACAGGTGAAGACGCCGTTGGGCGTGCCAGCGACTGCATGAATTGCAGCCAGCGCCTCGACAACGGCTTTCAGCACGCCCAGAGACAAGAGCTCCAAGCGGAATGGGCCATAGTCTGAATCGAAGGCGCGCAGGAATGCAATCGCGCTGTAAAGAAAACGGACGGCGCCCTCATCGCCATGGGCATGCGAAAAGAACTCCATGTGCCGGATGACGAGCGACGCAAGAGCCGATGTTCCACCAGCTCCATCGATGAACTCTTCCAGTTTCTCAAGGCGATTCTGCGAACCATCCTCACTGCGGGCAAGCCGCAGAAACAAGGTAAGGGCTCTGAATCCGTCGTCATAATCGAGGCGGTTTCCCGGCAGATACAGTATCCATGCCCGTGCGACGTAATAACAAAGGCCAGGTTCGTTGTATGCCAGGTCAAAGGAATGACCATTGTTGTTGTACAGTAGTTCCAAAAACAGCATCAAATTGGACAGCATTTGCTTCTCGCTGGGAGTTTGGAGGAATCTACGGCATTGATATATGTGCTGGAACCAGTGCCAAAAGCGAGGCCAAATTTCAAACAGAACTCGTTCTGGGAAATTAGGCAATAGAACGATTCCGTGGATAGAGACCGATGCGCGCAGGATTTCCTCCCCAATCATGGTTGGCTCCGGCCCAGGAGCTGTGCGAGGTAGCACAAGATTTGCATAGAAAACAGGGATGACCAGTGAGCTGCGATAATCGGGGTTGCTTCGGAGGGATTCTACTAGGCGCTCCAAATGTTCGAGCGAGCCATTGTACGCTGGAATGGCATGTCTCTGCGACGCAGTGAGCTACACATGTATGAGAAACACGGCTCAAAGCTTACACGCAGAGATATGGGGAGCTTCTCAACGTTCCCGAACTTGAGAGCGGGGTGCATAGTGGTTGGAACCAAGTTGAAATCACCGCCCAAAGTCAACAACCGTAAATAGCTCCTCATCGCCTCTCCCATCTACCAGCTCATCCATGTCTCGCTTTGTCCGCGCCTCCAAGTATCGGTCAGTGTAGATCCCTGGGTGATTTTACTGTGGTGTTTATCCAGCGACAGCCATGTATTCGGCCAGCCCGCAAAGAAGGAGCACGGCATCGAGAACGTCAAAGTGACCAACAGCGCCTGGGACACCAACGTCGTCGCAGCCTCGGGGGTGAATACCAAATCCAGAAAATATACTTAATCGCTCAAAAATCAGTGCAGCAATATCTTAGCATAAACTGGAACGCCTCTGGCGGCGGCGCGTTTGCGATTGTGCCCCTGCCATCGCCCTTCAATGCCACGGGATTCACCTACAAGCTGCCCGACAGCCTGCCCTTGGCCCGCAGTCACACTGCGCCCGTACTCGATACCGATTGGTCTCCCCACAACGACCGCATCGTCGCCTCGGGCGGCGAGGACGGCAAGGTCATGATCTGGAAGGTCGACCCCGAAGTGTTCGAAGGCTGGGGTCTCGAGGGCTGGGTCCCGCAAGATTTTGACCCTGTCGCGCGCATCGACGCCTCCCCCGCGCAAGGTCGGACAGGTCCTCTTCCACCCCACCGCATCGAACGTTGTCGCGAGTGCCTCGGGCGAGCACACTGTCAAGCTCTGGGACCTCGCGAACCCGGAGGACCCGCGCACGGTGTTGGGCGGGCACGGCGACGCGATCCAGAGCCTTGCGTTCAACCCCACCGGCACGCTCCTCGCGACGACGTGCCGCGACCGCAAGCTCCGTCTATTTGACCCCCGCGCGGGCGGCGACGCGGTACGCGTGGCGGATGGGCATGGCGGGATCAAGGGATCAAGGGTGGTGTGGATGGGCGAGCACGATCGGATCGCGACGACGGGATTCAGCAAGATGAGCGATAGGCAGGTCGCGGTGTGGGAGACGGGTGCGCTCGGGAACATCAAGACCATCGTGCTCGACCAGTCGGCGGGCGTCATGATGCCTTTCTGGTCCGACAACAATATTCTCTTCCTTGCTGGCAAGGGGTGGGTTATTTTCTCCTCCCCTTCTTTTCTAATTTTTTTAATAATATTTTTTGTGGGACGCAGAGATGGCAACATCCGGTACTACGAGTACGAGTCCGACTCGCTCTACGCCCTCTCCGAGCACAAGTCCTCCGACCCCCAGCGCGGCATGTGCTTCCTTCCCCGCCGCGCCCTTAGCGTCTCAGACTGCGAGATCGCGCGCGCCTACAAGGTCGCAGGATCCAGCATCGAGCCCATCGCGTTCATCGTCCCTCGTAAGGTACGTTATAGCGTTCTGTTTCCGTTATATTTTTCCTGTTTCCATGTTTTTTTTTGTTGTCTCTCGCCGATTCGACGTGCTCGTGTGACCAGGCGGCGCGCTGTGTTTTCAGCGCGGAGAGCGTACTCGAAGTCACTCCGAGTCTCTTTGCGCCAGCGCCCGGGGTTATATGACGTTGCGCATACTTCTGGCAGCTCCCCGGCTCTGCGCGGCCTGTCGAGCCAGACGCGCTGGCTCTGGAGTACGCAGGTCTTCCCATTCGTAGGACTAGAGTGGATTCGCCGAGGCAAAGCTGGGGTGGGGAAGAGTCTAAGCTTCTTTGCGTGGCACTTTCTCCCCCTTTTTTTCCCTTTGGGGCGGCGATACGCCCGCCGGTCGCTCTGCTGCGGCAAGTGGACGACTGCGGAATTGCGTAATTGCGTTGCCCGCACTTTTGCTATTTCTGCCGTACCTTTCCGCTGCGGTACGGTTCGGTGCTCGGAGGTACCGAAGGTAGTGCGTACAGGGCACACCTTGTGCACGGATTTGACGTGGGGTGCTGGTGCAGCGAGCGGTCACTGATCTCAGTGGACGCGCTCGATAAGTCGAGCCACACGAGCTCCAGATTAGCTTTGACGCCGCGGTATCGCGTCGCCCGTGCGTGTCTTGAGAGGGAGGGTGGTGCGGTCAAACAGACGCGTTTGTGCATTTCGCGATGTGGTCTTCGTTTGGGACGCTCACCGCTCGCTTGCGAAAGCCCACAGCAGCGCAGGCCCCGCATATGCGCCAAGTTGATGTCGATCCTGGGGTGGAACACGGTGTCCCTCAGGTGCTCGGAGAACCGAGACGCATCCATGCGCATTTGCGCGCGACATTGATCTTCCCCGAGTCGGTGAGGACCAGCTGATGCAGCGTGCGCTCTGTCGCGAGCGTTGGGAAGCCACCATCGCGGGAGGCCTTGACGAGCCACGCATCCGAAAGTTTTGACGCTGGGGTGCAGAGGCGTTCCCACTGAGGCCACGGAATCCGCAGCGTCGCAGTGGGCAAGAGTCTGTGCGCGGTTTCTGTACTAATTTTTGGGGACGCGCTTTTGCTCCAGCGGACGCTGAGTCGCTGCTCTGAAGCATATGGACCTCTTGCAGGAGTGGGTGGATGGGTCCACCTAGCGGATGCGCTCGATGAATCGCAGACGATGCTACCTCTTCTCTTTCTTCTTACTCTGCACTGAATCTTCACCCGACTAACACTCCTACCCATAGGCCGACTCCTTCCAATCCGACATCTTCCCGCCCGCGCCCTCCGCCGAGCCGAGCCTCTCCGCTGCCGAGTTCTTCGCGGGCAAGACTGCACCCCTCCGGCTCGTTAGCCTCGAGGATGGCGTGAGCTTTGCGTCGAAGAACGCCCCTGCGTCCACCCCTGCCTTCACCCCAGCGGCGGCGGCCCCGCAGATCCAGGTGAAGGCGGAGGTGAAGGTCGAACCGACGCGGACGTACACTGCCCCCGCGCCGGAGCCAATGTCCGCACGACAGAGTAGCGTCGATGTGGGTGTTTCCTGTCCCGCTCTTCCCCCGTTATGACTGACTGATTTCCTTTTTTGGCGCACTCACAGTCCTTCTCCGCCCCCTCCCCCGCCGAACGCACCTCCTCCTACCAATCCTACTCCTCCCCCAAACCCGCTGCCGCACCCGCACCCGCGCAGCAGGACAGCGCCCTCGCGGAGGAGAACACGCGCCTGAACAGCGAGCTGCGCGAGGCGTACGCGAAGATCCGGAACCTCGAGCTCGAGCTGGAAGGCGTAAGGGCGAATGCGCGCAGGGCGGCACAGGCGCTGTTGGAGGGGTGAGGCGGCGCTGGCGAGTGGAGGCACTTGGCCGCGGTCGTGATTCTGTAGTGGCGCAGACGTATGCGTGGGCCGAGGGCAGTGCTGAGAACAGAAGGGACAGGGAGGAAATTGTAAAAAATTACGAGCTGATGACGAGCATGGGACGGGTGTGTGGTGTATGTATGTGGTAGACGGTCGCTCGAGCGCGGAGCAGGCATTAATATTGGAATCCCACTTTTTTTCATTCAGACCACTTCATTGAGGCCAATGTTCCCAACATCATTTTTCATGTGCACGAGGTGAATTGCTGTATCCAAAAGGGAAATCAAAAAATTAAGAATCTGAAGTTCAGAGTTTCAAAATTCTCGCGAATATCGAAGTGTCCTTCCTTTATGCATTTCAGCCGCCTCGGAGTTCTGGCAACTGCCTTCAATGCCTACCACTGCATAGTTGTCGCGCTTCTTCGCCAAACCGCGTTGTTGTCTTTTGTTGTAGTCCTAAATCACGCAAGTGTCACGGCACCGCGTCGCCTCTTGTCTCCTTCTCTCACTTGATTTCTCACTGCGAACACTACTCCTCCGAGTCGCACCCTAATTTGAAACGCTTCCCGGCCATGAAGCTCGAGAACGTTCGCCTCCGTATCCGCCTCTCCGATATCGAAACGCTGTTGCTACAGATGGAAACCGATACTAGTCGCCGATTTAGCGCGAGACTAAAGCAGGAGCGACAGCGTCGTTTGATGCAGGAGAAGACGACCATACAAAAATCGCTGGACCTCATCATCTATCCTATTCTCAGCATTCCTGTCGAAATCATGTCCGAGATCTTCCTACACTGTCTTCCGCTCGATGGAACGCTAGGTTTGCGCCGATGATTTTGGGTCGAATCTGTCGATTGTGGAGACAAATGACATTTACCGACCCCAGGCTGTGGGCTGCGCTGCAGATCAGCTCTTCGGAATGGAATCGCGTCAATCCGATTCTCGTGCAGGATTGGTTGCGCCGCGCTGGCAGCGTGCCGTTGTCCCTCAGCTTATCCCTTCCTTTCGACCACTGTCCCTTCTTCAGAAATGAACTCTGCTTCTGCCCTTCCTCCTCACTATTCGCCGATCGCTGGTGTCATTTGACCTCGTTTTGCGGTACATTTTTTACTGTTGCCGATTGTTTTCTCCTCCTCCTCCGAGGCTCATTCGCTGCGAATTCCTCTTCATTCGCGGATCCGTTACCCCTCATCGTACCACACATACTCTGCTTCCCGATCTAAAAGTCCTCACTCTGAACACGGACGCAACCTTCGACACGACACTTTTTGATTCGCTCACTCTACCCACGCTTCGATCTCTGACCCTCGGTGCACATGGAGTCACCATTTCACCCTCACTCCCTTCCTTTCGTTCCTCAAACGCGCTCCTGGCATCCAGACCTTCAGCGTTCGATTGTACCATACGTCCCGCGAGGTCGGAGCTATCACGACAATCCTCAGTGCGATGCCGTTTTTGACTTCCTTTGAACTACACCTATCATACGCTGTCTCCTCCGCCATTATTTTCTTCGATATACTTAACCAACTCAACGAGTCTGTCACTTTCCTTCCCCGAATTCGAAAACTCCTATTCTCCGTATTCCCGCGCGCATCATGGGAGGATCGTCTCATTTCAATCCTCGTGGATGCTCTTACTTCGAGATGGGAGGCGAAATCTGGTGTCGCCCAGCTTGTGGATTTCGAGTTCCAACTTCCATCGTACCTTGTTGTGGAATTGGATGCTCGCATTTTGGATTGTGTTTCCAAACTGAGAGAACAGGGTATGCAGATTTGCGTTGGCCCACGATTGTAGCTAGAACCTTCAGAATCGTTTTGTTTGGTAAGCAACACTAGCACTTTGAACTGTGACTCGACAATGACCGCTCACTGTTTTGTCAGATGCGTTTTTCGTTGGAAGGAGGCACATTTTCTCTTGCACTGGTAGTCATACCCCTCCCTGTTTGCTAACGTTACCGAGTCGTATGCTGTCTCGTCGTAATTCGCCTTGTGTCGTTTTGAACCCAATCGTTGTTCTATTCCAGTCTTGGTGTTGATTCTTTCTTGATGATCCTTTAGACCGAATTTCAGTCTAGGAAATTGGAATAGCACTCGTGAGAGGTCCTTTCCAGATAGCACTTGACGCAAAGAATAGGGACATAATTGGTCCCTGATGATCTGCGTTTTTCCTCGGCCTGGGATCGAGGTATTGTTCACCAAGGATCCATTCAAATGTAGCAGATGAACGTAACGGTCGATAGCAGCAGGCGCAACAAGCAGTACTGCGAATCTCGACGGACCCAGCTCGCTAAGAAAGAATCGACAGCAAAAGTTGAAGTTTGTGGCATCTATCATGCGGCTGGAATGTTAGCATTGAATTCATGCGGCAGTTCTTGTGCAGCTTTGAGTCTCTTAGGAGCTTAGTAAGGGATACGAGGCCACAAAGCAGCTTTATTTCAATGTTACACTCGTATCGTAATGCGTTTTTATGGTACTTTGTCGAGAGTAACAGCTACTGATACAACAAGCAGACGAAAGCGACAGAGGTGTAGTACATGTGAAGGTGAAGGTCGGAGATTGTGTATGTGTTGTGTTAGGGAGTCCCTGCAGGAGAGGAAGGAGAGGATGGCGGTTCGGGTGATGCGTTGATGATTTCCTCTACCTCTGCTCGGGAATCAAGGGCAGCTGCCTGTCCAGCCGCAGAATTATCAAAGCTATTCTCCCCGTCTGGTCGCGCCTCGGCGTTCTCGTACGTGGCCAAGGTCGAGTGGAGGGTGCTCAGCCACAGGTGGTTCTTCAGCTCGTCCGCCGAAGGCCGCCGCATGGGATCGATGGTGAGACAGTCCTTGATGAACGCGATACCAAGGCTGCTCAGCTGGTCGGGCTCGGGCAGAGGCGGGGGCTGCGTAGCCACTCCGACGTGGAACATGATCGCCCTGGGGCCCATCGCCGTCAGTCGGCGCGAAAAAACATGAGTGAAACAAGGATCTCGCACCATTCATTGTTGAGATTGCTCCACGGCTTCTTCCCTGTCGCAAACTCGAGCACTATGCATCCCAGAGACCAGATATCCATGGCACCGTGTCGCACACGCCTTTCGTTCTTGATTACCTCGGGCGACATGTACATTGGAGTTCCCGTTAGGCTGTTTTGAGTGCCCTGCATCGTCTGCTGACTCTCGGCGAGAATCTTGGTAGCGCCAAAGTCGACAAACTTGATCATCCCGCGGTGGTCGAGAAGAATGTCTAGGAGGTATTAGAAATTTTATGTCTTTTTTATTTGAGAACGCACGGTCGGGCTTGACATCGCGGTGAACGATTCCTCGGCTGTGGAGATACGCAAGTCCATCCAACATCTGCATCGTGTAAGTCTGAATGAGGCTCTCGTCTTCGATCCTGCCGCGCTCGAGGAGCGTCGCCAAACTACCGCCCTGGCAAAGTTCCTCGAAGACATAGATCTTGTCCCGATGAACCTCGATCCCATAATACTCGACGATATTCGGGTGGTGAAGCTGCTCCATCACGCTCAGCTCGTCCTTGATCTGCGCGTACAGGTCTGGCAAACCGGAGAGGTCCGGGAACTTGATCTCTTTGACGGCCATCGCAGTGTGATTGTCCAGGTTCACGGCGGAATATACGGATCCAGAGGCTCCGGCGCCGAGGAATTTCACCTGCTGCCATCGGAAGGAGATGTTGGAGGATGCAAACGCCGGGAAAGCCGATGTACGATCTTCGGGTTTCGAGTTGTCCAAAACACGACCCAGCGTCTGGTGGTGTTCGTTGGCAATTGCCTCCAAACGAGAAGCTTCTAGATCCAACACCGACCGCGACGCCTTGTCATCCTCCAAATAATCATCGTGAATTGTCAAGTCATGGTCTCCCCCACTGTGTCGCTATTTGAGCCAAAAAACTCGAGGTGCTCATACCAGGTTCTCACATACCTCATCGTCGTGAAGTTTTGGCTCTGGGCAGCCCTATCGTCGTGCTGACCGAAACTGTTGTGTGTTTCAGATTGTTCGGTAGTAGTGCGACCGCTGCTCGAAATAATATCCTCTAACTGATCGCCGTGGATCGTGTTTTCGCTTTCCTCACTGTAGCCTTTGTATAAGCGAAAATCAGCGCTCAAACCGAGCCGTACATACCTTGTCGTTGCGTGCAATTGACTCTGTGTATCGCCGTCATCGTCTGGAACAGAGTCACTAGCAATGTTATGCACATCGTCGTCCCCTTCGGAAGTATTGCAGGGAATACTCTTTAGCGAAAAGGAGGAAGGAGGGGAATTCTCCGCCAAGTCATTCACATTGTCGCTTGTGTCTTGGTGATCTGCAAGTTCGCATTCACTATAGAGCCAATAATTAGCATTTCCACCGCTTTCGTAAATGCCGCACCTCTCAACGGTGATATTCAACTCTGCATCGCGATACAAGGTTGGCATGAATTCCTCGAATACGCGGGTAGCGAGAGAGGAGGAATCTGGTAAGAGTTCTGCAGCTCGTGGTCTATAAAATTCAGCGATGCACGGGTTAGTTGGAAGGCACTCACTTCCGTAACAGCTGAAGGAACTTTGTAAAACTTTCATACCAAGCTTGTACAGTCCATTCTTCGGGTCCTAGTTTGTTCAACCACTCCGAAACACCATTAACAATGCTGGTAGCCAAGAAGTCGACACCCTCGTAATCGAACTGAGCTTCTGATTCGTCGGTGAGACCTAACGTGAGGACGTCAACCCCCATGTCCTTGAGGACTCGGACCATTTCACAGCACAGCTTGTTCGCAACGTGCGCGTGAACAAATCCTGTATCCGACCAGAACCCAGGAAGCTTGAGGATCCCGGCCAGATATCGAATGCAGAGTGCACTCGAATATTTGGAAGCTCCACTTGAATCAAATGAGAATTATTACGAGCCATCGATGTATAGGACTACCCACGAGCAATCACGTTCGATTAATAGCTGTTCGATCAGGGTGAGGCTACCTTTCGAACAGTCGGTCAGATCCGAGACTGGACTGCCTTCCAATAGAGATGAAACTACGGTGTTTGTCAAGCAAGTTGCAGCTAAAGTTTGCCAGAAGGTCCATTCCTTGTCCGGCGCCCAAGGAGGACGGTCCCAGGCAGCGGAGATTGTGTCCATAGATGTAGCATTGTCTAGAGCGCAGGCGAAAAGAGCCCGGAGACCAGGAAAGAGAGTAACAAGATCCACAATGTCCTTGAAGGCCTGAGATTGGGTACCGGCCGATTCAGTCCTAAGAACATGGTTAATGTTAAAATTCGGCCTCGAATCCCTCGATGGAATCCAAAACACGCACGGAACCGTATATTTCAGAAGTTTGATGCAGCGCTTCTGCAGTTTAGGTGGGGCTGCGGTCTGCAGAAGGCCCAGTCGCTGAACTCTTTCTTCACCGTGTCCGAAATATGATTTAATTTTTTGTGCAACGATATGAGGACCTAGGCCGAGGTTGTACGCGGCACGGTTAGCCTGCTTCTCGAGAACCTGGCCCAAGGACGTGTAAAGGCGGTCCAGGGTGCGACCAGGGCACGGTGACGAAAACGCATGAAGCACGAGCGTCCATTTTCCTCCTGTGGAGCATGAAACCTCCTGGGGCCGCACCACCGTGGGGTTAGACGGAGGATCCCAAGGAATCAGTGCATCGGACGGATATGAAGCCATCCAAGAAAGTACAGGAAGACCTGTGAGATGGGCGATGATGGCTGCAGAGAGAGAGTCGCTGGCGCGGTACTCGCCACAGGAGGAGGAGGAGGATGTATAACCGCAACGGTCCCGTTCAGGTCGCGGAATGTGATCAACACGTTGCCAGAAGCCACGCCCGAAATCCAGACAGTGCTCTCGTACATGCTGTAGAGCTGTGCAGCTGAATAGAATGTCCCGACTTCGAATGCGCCACAGCTTCGTCTTGACCTGGATTGAGATAACCAGAATTAGTCATTTTCCAGTGAGAACAAACACTTGCGGCGGTCTTGGAATTAGTTCGAAAACCCGCAAAAGCTTTGAGAATCTGAAGGGTCACTTCCAGGGATAATCCAGCTGGACCAGAAGGCGGCAGGTAATAAATCTGATGCGCGCATCAAAAGCTCTTACCCTTCGCCTTTTGCCGTCTGAGCATGCACTCTTGGACTCCATACTGTATCTCTACCATGTCCGTCGCGGCAGCATGAAGAAGGGCTTGCTTTACCCAGACTAGGCACTGCTGTCAATGTGCGACCCCACGGATGTAGCAGCTCAAGTCAAAGTGACCAATACGTCAGCGTCGCTACTTTGGTGGACGGATTTTTGTTCACCAAACCCCCAGGATTCGCAAGTGATTCGCATTGCGGATGGGCATGGCGGAACTCGCGCGCTGTGTGGACGGCGAGCACGATCGGATCGCCACGACCAGGCTCAGCAAGATGGCCAATAGGCAGGTCGCAGTACGGGAGACCGTGAAGGTTGCCCTCGGAAGCATCAAGACCATCGTGCTCGACTAGTAGGCGGGCGTCACGATACCTTTCTGGTCCGACAATAATTTCCTGTTCCTTACTGGCAAGGGGGTGCGTTCCTTTGCCCTGCATTACTTTGATTTTCTTAATGATTATTTTTTGTGAGATGCAGAGACGGCAACATCCGGTACGAGTACAAGTCGGACTCGCTCTACGTCAGTGTCTCCGACTCCGCGCCTACAAGGTCGTAGGATCCAGCATCGAGCCCATCGAGTTTATTGTTCTTTGTAAGGTGCGTCATGTCTCCCTGGTGTCATGCCTGTTTCTGTTTCTCGGGTCTTTTATCTGTTGCTTCTATCATCGATGCGACGCGCTGGTGTGCGGGGCGGGGAGCTCAGGGGTTAGCGCGCGCCGCGGAGTGCGGGATTATGTAACGTTGCGCGCACCTCCGGCAGCTCTCTCCCTCGGCGCGTCTACAAGGTACAGAGCCGTTCCCGCTCGCGGGCCTTGCCAGAGAAGAGTAGAGTAGACAGCATTGCAGTGGGCAGCGCTCGCGGGCACGAGCCTATACGCGGTTTCCGTTCTCGGGGACACGCTGGGCGGCGGACGCCCGCTTGCCGCTTTACGCGTGTGGGCCGCTCCCAGAGCGGTGGGTGGGCCCCCTAATGCACGCGCTCAATGAATCGCACACCACATATCCTACCTCTTCTCTTACTCTACACTGAATCTTCACCCGACTAACCCTCCTACCCTCCATAGGCCGACCCCTTCCAATCCGACATCTTCCCACCCGCGCCCTCCGCCGGGCTGAGCCTCTCCGCGACCGAGTTCTTCGCGGACAAGACCGCGCCTCTCCGGCTCGTTCGCCTCGAGCGCGGCGTGGGCTTTGCGTCGAAAAACACCCTTGCGTTGCGTCCACCCCAGCGGCGGCGGAGGTGAAGGTCGAGCCGACACGGACGTACACCGCCCCCGCACCTGAGCCGGTGTCCGCGCGACAGAGTAGCGTCGATGTGGGTGTTTCCTGTCCCGCTCTTCGCCCGTCATGACTGACTGATTTTCGTTTTCGGCGCACTCACAGTCCTTCTCCGCCCCCTCCCTCGCCGAACGCACCTCCTCCTACCAATCTCCTCTCCCGCACCCGCTGCCGCACCCGCACCCGCACCCATGACACAGGACGGCGCCCTCGCGGAGGAAAACGCACGGAGTAGCGAGCTGCGCGCGGCGTACGTGAAGATCCGGAACCTGGAGCTCAAGCTGGAGGGCGCAAGGGCGAATGCGCGCAAGGCGGCGCAGGCCCTGTTGGAGGGGTGAGACGGCGCTGGCGAGTGGGTGTACTTGGCCGCGGTCGTGATTCTGTGGAGGCGTAGACGTCTGCGTGGGTCGAGGGCAGTGCTGAGAACAGAAGGGACGGGGAGGGACTTGTAAAAAGTTACGAGCTGATGACGGGCATGGGATTGTACGTGGTAGACGCTCGCTCGAGCGCGGAGCAGGCATTAATATTGGAATCCCACTTTCTTTTTTCACTCGACCGCTCAGTTATTCATTCATTGATCCTTCCTCTTGCCCAGTGCTCCCTACATCATCTCCATGTACATCGGAGTCCGATATGGAGGAAAACGCTCACACGAGCCCGTGTCCCTTGAACGCGTATCAGACCGGCAGGGCCAAAATGAATTGCTGAAAATTATCTGATAATTCGACCCAAGTCATCCCCGAGGCAAACGGATTCTTGAGCAGGATGAGGCAGGCTGACAAGATTCAGACTGTCTAAGCAGAACATTCTGGACGGCCTTTCTGCTCGAGGTAAGTTACTGAATACAAAAGAAACGTTAAAGAATTAAAAATCTGAGGTTCAGAGCTTTATTCGGCTTCAAAATTCTCGCGAACATCGAAATGGTGTTCTTCCTCTACGCATTTCAGGCTACTTCGGAGTCTGCCGACTGCCGTCTCGACGCGTGTTCATTTCTCCCGTTCTCGTCATCTTATCTTATCAATCTTATCTATAAGCATTTGCCGAGCGGCCCAACTGAGTGAACTCCTTCAGGATTTTGGATATAAAAGACCCGCCAAAAATACACTGAGCTGCACTTCCTACTTGCAGAATGAACCCGAATACTAACTCGAACCCGAAGATCCTCATCGCAAGTCACTTCTCTTGAGCTTTTCAATGCCAGTTCAACGTCTTGTAGGCTGGAGCGGGACCATCTGGCCTCATCCTCGCACTTGCGCTGCGCCGGCTAGGTGTCCCTCTGAAGATCATTGAAAAGTCGCCGACTCCCTCGACAGGTCAACGCGGGTTCGGCATTCAAGTCAGCCTGGCGTTTAAAGAGTACAGTGTCCACGTGAATTAATCTCTTGTTCGTAGCCGCGCACTCAGGAGCTCTTCCATGCGCTCGGTGTGCTCGATGATATCAACAAGAGATCCATCGTGCTCCCACCTATGCGGAGTTATGTCTCTCCAGAGGGCGTCATCCCTCTCAAAACCTTCCACCTCACGCCGCCCATGGAACCTACTCCAGCTCGTCCATTGGTATGCTCAAATATATCCGGGAATCGGTTATATCCTCAAAATTCTCGCAGGGAAACATTATCACTATCGGCCAGGACCATCTCGAGGACGTCCTCCGCATCGCTTTGCAAAAATACTCCTGCGAGGTGGAGTTCGGGACTAGTCTCGTTTCGTTCACGCAGGATGCGGACGGCGTGGACGCAATTATCAAGGGAGAAAAAGGGCAAGAGGAGACCCACAGGTTCGACTTTCTCATCGGTGCCGATGGCGCTCGAGGGGTCGTGCGGAAGCAGTTGGGCCTCTCATTCCTCGGGGAATCACGGCCGTTTGTGAAATTCATCATCGCGGACGTCCGCATCGAAGGGATAGACGAAGAGGTGTGTTAATGTTTTAAATCGAACTTGATTGGTTCGACTAATTCTGCGAACTTGAAGCACTGGCATACATGGGGGGATCCAAAGGCTGACAGTGTGCTTTTACGGCCCACAGGGATACCTGGTCTATTCCAATTAGCGATCACCTTGGCCGGCTCGAATGGTGACCACGACGCAGTTATGAAAGACCAAATCGCCCTCCAAAATACCATTAACACCGTCACTGGGAGGACGGACTTGAACCTCGTTGAAGTGGTCTGGATTACGCTGTGGACGTAAGTCCTTTATTTTCTCTTCTTGGTACATTATTCATGTTTGAACTTTGCAGACCAAATATCAGGATGACCGATACGTTCTCGGCCGGTCGTTGCTTCCTGACCGGAGGTAAGCATTTGCTCATAGTCCGACACAATTACGGGACCAACATATCGCCAGATGCCGCCCACGTTCACAGTCCAACCGGCGGTCAGGTACGCGGTCTTCCCACAACTCGCTATTGCTTCGCTTTCTCACCGTGTGTACAGGGTATCAACTCCAGCGCCCAAGACTCCCTCAATCTCGCATGGAAGCTCGCGCTTGTTGTCAAAGGCCAGGCGTCGACGTCCCTGCTCGACTCATACAACGACGAGCGCCTTCCCGTCATCGCCGAGATGCTGGGCAAAACCACGGGCCTTCTCGACAAAACCGTCAACGCCGACAACATCACTGGCGACATCTCGCGCTGGGATCGCAGTGGCCCCTTGCTCATGCTGGGTGTCAACTACCGCTGGAGCGTGATCGTCCTGGACGAACAGGACGATGGTGAGAACGTGGCGGAGTCGCAGAAGGATCCGTATGGCGTCCGGATTCAAGGATTAAAGGCAGGCGATCGCGCCCCCGATGCGTCCGAGCTTAAGGATACCCGCAGCGGACAGTCTGGCGTGCGTCTGTTCGGCGTATTTGATTTAGCACGCCATACCGTCCTCGTGTTCTCTTCTGCGCCGGAGCGCTATAATGCCGTTGTCGCGCAGCTTTCGCGTTATCCCGAAGGTTCGGCGGCCTGCGTTGGGATCGCGCGCGCAGGTGAGGGTATTTCGGGAGCAGCCGGACAAGGAGCTGTTACTATTTTGGAGGATCCGAATGGGCACGCATACGCTGCCTACCATTCTGAATTCAAAGGAGGATGTGATATTGTGGTTGTGAGGCCAGACGGAGTAATTGGGGCGGTCGTGCGCAGCCCGGAGGCGGTGGGACGGTATTTTGCCAAGATCTTCGCGTGAGCATGCGTAAGAAACGTATCTGTTTATGTATGTAGGCCTATTTTGGACTTGCCAATGTCACAGTGTTTCAAGCTACAGTATGGGCAGTGAGTCATCACGATCGGACTCCGCGAGGAATACAGCATAATTCTATTTGGCGCCCGCAGGTGCCAAAGTACCCAGATACGATATAACATTTTTCTATCTGGCACCCTGGACAAGTGCCGCCGAACGCATTGCCGAACGCTCCCACAGATTCCACGGACCACGTTAGTTGAATTCTGAGGCCAGAAAGGAGTTTTATGCCTGTACCTTCACCATTTCCTCTTTCTTTTTGTGTTGTACTCCACCATTTTCAACACCCAAATGCAAAAATGTATCCAGTCCGGGGGATGAGCAGCCGCAAGGGAACCGAAGTGGAGGCGCTCTGTTAGTTTTGCCCACCTCACATTATTTCGGTCAACCCCTAAACGCCTAAGATGTTTGTCAATGAGAACCCAATTTCAGAGAAATGGCGCAGTAGCGGCGCAAAAAATATACCGTGCCTGCCCAATCGGAGATACCTGTGCGGGATTGTACTTCCTTGGGTGGTATTCATCTTTCTAAACAGTTCCCGCTCATCCCGCCTTTCCCGCTATCACAAAAACATCATGAAAATTCCCGGGGTGCCAAATAGAAGCACCCGGGTGCTCGTGGCACCTCGGGATGCCATTGACGGAATAGAATTATCCAGGAATACATACTATTTTGTGATGAGCGAGGTATGAGCTGGTGGCATCACAGTATACTGTCTGGAGAGACTACGTGAGCTCCTGACAGGCGCGCAACAGCTCGGAATATACGGCTAACAAAAGCCGCCGCAGCCGTCTCCATAGGCAGCAACCCACCAGAACGAAAGATCTGGAGATCAACACGAAATAAAGATATCTCACGGAGCATACGGTTCTTCCTGTGAATGTTAATCCACGACGGCTATAAGGTGGGTGAGTATTGGGGCAGTATCCCAAACTACCAACAACGCGGGCAGTGTGCAACATGCGGGGTGCACGAATCAATGGAGCACATATTGACAAAATGTGCAGAACCAGGCCAAAAAGAGGTTTGGGACCTCGCGTCTGAAGTGTGAATTATGAAGACAAAGAAGGATTCAGGACCTAACATCGGATAATTCTATTTGGCAGCCCCCTGGCAACCTCATTTTTTGAAGTGGGGTTGCCAGATAGAACCTAGCAGCCCCCTGATTTGCTAAATCTTGATAATATACGAGGCCCTGTAGCGAGGAATTATTCAGCGACCAGGTTAAGTCCCTGCACCGTGCCGACGGCCGCCAAAGCGCAGCTTGGTGATATATTTTGAACAGCGACAGGCGCGGCTTCACAGCCCATTTTTCGGCCTGGACATGAGTGCAAGTCACTTTCAACAGGTTAGAATATAGAAACACAACCAAAAATACCTACTCTACAAGTCAGTGTGAGTTCAATTTGAGTTCACCTCTTTTTTCCGGATAATTCTATTTGGCAGCCCGGCTGCCAGCTAGTTTGGGGTTGCTAAATAGAATTTTCTATTTGGCAGCCCCCCACGTGCGCTAATCTTTCGGACCGGGTACCCATCCGATCTTATCTGGATTGATGCTTGATTGATGCCGTGATCCCGCACCGCCGATCCTTAACCTTCGCTTCAAAAGACATGCCTTGAATACTCAATTGCATTCATATATCCGAGGTAAGGAAAAGAGGTAAGGGCAAGGAACAAGGACTCGAGCATGCCATGCCTCAGTCATTCAATTATCCTTGGTCTTCTGATTCTAACTATTCGCTCTCATGGAATCTTTTGATGCGCTCGCGAAACGGAAAATCACAGTCTTGCAAAATTTCAAATATCTGGTTTGGGGGGCAATGACTGCAGTGACCGCATTTTCCTTCCACCCCACCATGTCTTTCGCTCTCTATGGCACCCCAACCCCCGACACACTCTTTTCTGCTGAAAGCTTTCATGATATAACTATCGCAGACGCTGACCGCATCATTCAAGGTGGCCAGCTTCCGCACATCCTTCCCAAAGGCAGCCTTCGAGCTTGGGTCTTCGATCGAGAAGTCCCCACCAGCCTCGAGGAGCTCACCGTCTCGGCCAACGAGCATATTCCATGCGCTGAGGATATGCTGCCTATCACCCGTGAAATGGAGTCTGCATTTCATCGTGGTGCCCGTTCGGTGTGCCTGAATCTTCCCAATGGGTCCGTGCGCTACCATCTGTCCAAGGTGCGGATTTAATATTGTCTTTCAAAATCTTTCTTGGTTCTCATCTCCCGACTTGCAAGATTCGGCTGATCATTAATGTCAACAATCATGCCGCCAATCTTGCTGCAGCTGCGAGTCTGTTGAATCATGTCGAGTCCTCTTTCCTCTTGCTTCCTGACCGAATCCAGGAGCTGAAGGGCAACAAATTTATGGAGCCCTTGGCCGGTTTTCACGTCACCGCTATCCCTCTCTATACCCTCGGATGCCTGCTTAATGAGCGCTGGGCAAAGGAGGACGTTCTCAATGCCCGCGCTGAACTGACCTACTTCCACCGCGCTGTCATCAAGGATCTTGGTCAAGACCCTTCCTTCCTGTTTATCCCGACGTCGTTCATCAATGACTGTCGCACACTCATTAAACTCCCTGGGAGCCCCTATTCTCAGAACATCATCTGGTTCCGTGAGCGAGTTCGCTCGGGGAGTGTGAACGTCATCGGCTTCCTCTCTTGGACTCGGGATCATTACTCTGCCCTTGTCAAGATGCGGGTCGATGACCTCGAACACGGCGACTCATTGAACCTCCCCCCTGAATCTGATCTACTGCCTCTGTTACGGTGGGCATTGGCTGGGCTTCGAGACTTTGAGTCCCGTGCCGACCAGACTTACATCCCATCTGGTCTCATTGATCGCCAGACCAGTTTGGCTGGGGAGGGTAGCTGCGGAATCGCTGCAGCAAACTTCATAGAGTTCCGCATTGGCATGGATATCCCGCGTTGGATGGCGGACCAGTCTGCCGACTTCCGTGACCTCTTCCTACAGGAAATGCTCCTCTATCATCTGATTGCACGTTGTAAGACAACTGTGCGTATTTTTTTTTCAGCCTCACTGCCATGCACGAGTTTGATTCCACATGTTTTATGTAGCAATATAGTGACTGGGTCATGCCCTGTTTCCTCTCCGGGAACGGAGAGGTGCCTGGTTTCACTTCTACTGATGTCGGGGTTGGGTATTGTGACTTCAATCTGGACATGCCTTCACCCGATGTACGCCACCACTCCTCTTCTGTAACATTTTATGTTTCTTACTGTGTTTCAGACTCCACCTCCCTTGACGAGAACGATACCCCAGCGCCAGGTCTATGCTGCTTTACAGGCTGACTTCCGCGCGATGGTCAACGGAATTCAAACCCAAGAACAGTTGGATGAAACCAGAGCGCGCATTGAGCAGGTCAAGTGAGTAATTATGATTTTTTCATGTTTCTGTGCATGGATTTTTAATTGTATTGCAGCTACCAAGCGCAGGAGGATGCAAACCAGGGGCGAGTTCGGGATCCACCAACCATGACTCGCAAGGGTAGGCCCCCCTACTCAACGTCTGACTGGTCCAACCGAAGGCAGAGCGCGAGGTGGAGGTGCACACATTCAACCATCAAACACTTCGCAGGTAGTCAGGAACCGGTGCGGCCTGTGCCATGGAGAGGGTCACAATCGCAGGAGCTGTCCTTTGAACAGGATAGTGTAGGGAATGAGTCGACTACAGCATTTTATTACCTTTGTATTTGAAATGTTGGAATGCGCACTACACTCTATTTCCTTGACGGACAGACTGGCCTAGATTTGTCATAGACAGTTAAATAAATCTAACCCGAGCAGGTGGGATGTTTTTACACATGAAATGGAAGGTTTTGGCTTCCTAGGAATTTGTCCCATGACTGACAATCCCACACTCTAGAACGACTGTTGTTGATACTTGTTGAGTCAAGCTTTGGTCAATTCACCTCACACTGTCTCTGGGCTGTTAAATGAATCTAATCCGAGTCAGTAGGATGTTTCTACATATGAGATAGAAGGTTTTGGCTTCCTAGGAATTTGTCCCATGACTGACAATCCCACACTCTAGAACGATTTTTGTTGATACTTGTTGAGTCAAGCTTTGGTCAATTCACCTCACACTGTCTCTGGGCTGTTAAATGAATCTAATCCGAGTCAGTAGGATGTTTCTATATATGTGATAGAAGGTTTTGGCTTCCTAGGAATTTGTCCCATGACTGACAATCCCACACTCCAGAACAACCTTTGTTGAGTCTTGTTTGGAGGAAGTTCAGTCTAGAGCGCCCCTGGGCTGTTAAATGAATGCAATCTGAATCAGGAGAGTGTTTCTATTCACCAAAAGGAATACTTTGGCTTCCTAAAATTATGTGCCATCATCCTATGAGCCGTCCATTCAATTTGTTGGGCACTTCTGTCACGGAAACGATCATGTGATGTGACCATCACAAATCCGAACTTGTTTACTCCGCTCACATTGTGTCAATGCCTGAGCTTCCAGAAGGTGTTACTTCAGGCCATCTGGCCAAACTCTTCATAGATGATCAGCCTGCAGGCTCCCTGAGGGTCAAAAGCATCCAAGCTGATGCCACTATAGAGGAATCCTTGTCTCATCTTCCTGGCTCCAGAGCGAATCTCGGCCATGTCTATACTCTGGAATCATCCTCAACTGTTCTCAGAGGATCTTGTGACTCTCAGACACCTATCTATCCACCGCTATATGCCACAGATCCTGATAACCCTCCTGTGCCTATCTCAGAGAGGGGCTTAGTCTTGCTGAATGCAGAAACACATCCCAGAAATGTTCTACTGAAGTTCTATGATGCTGAATCACGGACCTATTGGTGCCAGGTATTACTATATCCTTGTCCTGGAACCCTGTCTCCCTCTAAATAGCGTGCCAGATACAATTTCTGAAGCACACTGTCACCCAAGTGTTTAATAAATTGGACTGGGATGAAGCAATCTGTGCGGTTGATCGAGCTGAACGAGGCTTCAAAGTCGGGATTGCATTTGAATTTGAGCATCATGTGCTCGCTTATTTGACACTTGACCTCTTGATTCAGGCAAGCCTTCTCCCTTGCTTTGCAATTCACAATTCATCCTACAACTCTTTTCAGCTCTATTGGTCTGAGGACCGTCTTACCCTTGCTGATCAGCCGGATGTCTACCTCGAATTCCCTCGTTTCTTGGAAGACGTGGTCAAATGGGTGGCAGATCGACGCACCAGGCAGACAAACCGCGCCTCAAATGCAATGGCCCTGGTCCGCACCAGCTCAGACATCTTTGCTGGGGCTGGTGTCTACACTATCACCGAATTATGGCATATGGCGGGTAGGCGCCAATGTTCTCGTCTCATGAAGCTTGCCATCTCATTTCCACATCTCAGGTTTATCACCTAACCTTACTGAAGCAGAGGTATTCGACTCTCCGTCCCGAACTGCTCGACTGTGTGGTGCTTTCTATCACTTTGCAAAAGAGGCCCATACGACACTGTGGTGAGTTTGACATCTTTATCTGGGCAGGTTAGTTATTTATTTATTTTATTCCAAGGACTCTTGTCCAACGATTCCTTGTTGACTATGTAATTTGTGTCCGCAAGGAAAATCGTCTTCTCTACAGCGAGCGCCTCCAAGTGTATGGGAAAGAACGTTCTTATGTTAGCGCTCGCTTCCATGGCCTACTTGTAAACTTCAAGGTACACTTTCGCTTTCCTCACATTCTTTCCCTCCTGAAAATGTATCACGTGTTGAACCAATGCACAGGCCGTCTGTGAAGTGCATTCCAGAGACCCACTCTGGGTAAGGAGATGCACTGCAGCTGGCCCGTTCGATGTATTCGAGCCTGAGCTCATTCGTCATGCCCTTGAATTCGAGGACATCAACCTAGGTGGTCTAATTTTTGGTGAAGAGCTGTGGGCCAAACTCCACTCTGATGCGGGTCTACCCATTGCCTGCCTGTCGAGCGACAACACTCTTGCAAGGTTTTACTCAAATCTCTCGAGTTCGTATTGAATCAAATCATGTATTCTATCAATTCAAGCTGAAACCCATCTTCCAAAGTTGCGCCAGAAATGAGCACATCCTGGCTCAATCCCACTGCATACACCTACCTATTCCATGCCAACAAGGGTGCTCTCCGCGCATCTCATCCGCTCACTATCCTCTATCGCGCAGCTAACACCGACATCTGGTCTGTCATCCCGGTATTCCCTGACAATTCAGCTCCGATTCCTCGAGCCCGCCCACCACAGGTGCCAAAATCAGAACAGATCGGGGACCTAGTTGCACCTGCAACGTGGAAATCTGGGAAACCTCCAAAGCCAAAGACAGTCGCACCTCTTGTTCCAAAAACCACTCCTATGCAGCAATGCAATCCCTCGACCCGTGATCGCGCCTTGTTGGCCTATATCATCAAGTTCACTCAAAATTTTACTGTTGGGCCGCTCGATTACTGCGGCATCGCACGCCGTATCAAGGGACGAGGAGATGACATGTAATATTCTTATTTCATTTTGTTGAGTGTGAACTGATGTGTTTTCTGTTCTTGGCAGGATCATGTACTGTAAAGGAGACCCTCGTGTGCCTCAGTTCTATCATCATCGCTATGCACTCGGAGTTGCGACCGCAAAGCTCAAATCTCGGGGTGAAGAAAAGAAAGGGCTAGCAACGAACACTCTTGCAGCGGTAAAACGGCAGGTGGCAAAGGTACAGGTGAATATGCCGTTGACGGTGGAGAAGGAGAATGCAGGGGACTTGGAAATAAGTAGAAAGCGCAAGAAAAGGCACTCAGCTGACAGGGATTTGGTGGCAGTGGGGCTGAGTTTGTCTCCTAGAAAGCGTCGCAAATTGGATTAGATATCTAAATAGACTAAACAACTCTGAATACGGGGTGGAGTCGCAGCCGCCATGTAACACAGCTGGCGAGGCGGGCCGCAGAGATCTTATCGAGGTTTTGAAAAATAGGGTTGCCAACTACTATTTGGCAACCCCTTAAAAAATACCGGGGTTGCCAGGGGTTGCCAAAGAAGCCGGGCTGCCAAATAGAATTATCCCTTTTTTCCCTTTAAGTTATATATCGCCGACTTTAATTCAGAACAATTTTCGATGCAACCGAGCGTGATAAAGCTCTGACGTTCCATGCCGGGTACTCTGTTGCACCCGCTTCGCTCGGATTTCAAATTTCAGCTCAAAGCCGAACGGTCTGCCGCGCCGGAAAGTGCGCCGGCACTCCGGGACTTTGCAACTTGGTCGGCTAACCGCCAGTCCTTTCTACTTGCAGTCAACTTGCAGTAGAGCCGGATTAGGAACTTGGCGAGATTAGATTTAGCCGCCGGCCCGAAAAATTGTGGGGGGCTGCCAAATAGAAAATGCTATTTAGCAACCCCAAACATGCTGGCAACCGGGTTGCCAAATAGAATTATTCCCGAATCCGCTCCCGAAAACAAAAGTATCGGGAACAGTTTCTTGAGGGCCGAAACCTTTTGTTTCTGGTTGCCAGAAACCGTTCCCGAAACCAAAGGTTTCAGGAACAGTTTTGGCAAGGTCGATACTGTTCCCGAAACAGAAGGTTCCGGGTGGTCGGAAACCGTTCCCGAAACCTTCCGTTTCGGGAAAAGTTTCTGTGCCGCAGAAACCTTTGGTTTCGGGAACGGTTTCGGGAGCACCGACTCAGTTCCTGATACCTTAGGTTTCGGGAACGTTTTCAGGGCCCCCGAAACTTCGGATTTTCTGGAGTGAGGGTACGAACTTGCCCTGTTTGAACCCCGAAAGGAAAATAACCAAAGATGGTCAAACATATCTCAACCCAACGACAACGACGCTCTGTGCTGCGACTTCAATTCTGCCTTCATTGATGCAAGGCATGCCTGGAACTTTGAGCTCGAGGACTAGGCGCTGCATGGCGCCCACAACGGTAACTTCTGATGGTCCGTCGTGTTTAAATATACGCCAAGTCTTCCAAAAAAGCTAAACCGACCTCCACTGATCGCGACATAAGTCAGGCTTCCAGAATTCGGTATATCGCGATCCTAGCGTCGAACCTAATCTGAAAACCTGGTGGTCGCTATGTATATAACATGGCGCCTCAGGTTAATTCAACTTCGCTCTTGCTCCCAATTTCTTCAGCACCTAGTCCACAGTCCCTAAATGGCGTCCCCACTCGACTCAACCTACGGCGTTTGGCTCGTCTCCCTCTTCCTCGAGACTCTGCTCTACGGTATGGGCCTTCTGCAGACTTGGCTCTATTTCGCAAGTCGCCCGAAAGATTTGGCGTCTGTCAAATGGACGGTGGGTAATTCCTCTTTCACGAAAGGTCTTCGTGCAACTGACGGCTCAACAGGTCCTTGTCGTCTTGTGCGACCGTTCAAGCCTAGAGTACTTGCATCTGACATGTTCTGTCTGCAGGGTGTTGGAGACGATCCAGGTGGTCTTCTTTTTCCGTTCGACGTACTTTCGTTTCGTGGAGCGTTTTGGTCAGATTCAAATCGATCTAATTTGGTGAGCAGTGTTGTTGAGTTTCGATGCGACGTGAGTCTTACGAACTGGTATTTCCAGGGCTGATTCGTTGCAACTCCTCGCCGCCGTGAGTCGTTTGCGCGCTATGGTAGAGGAAATGCTTAGTTAATTTACAGTATCTTTCTGCGTTCATTGTTCAATTGTCAGTAGTGTTTTTCGCTCTCCATCTCCATCTGTGCTCATTTGTCCCAGGTACTTCGCGAGTCGAATTCACAGATGTGAGTGCCATGTTACCCCGACGTCGCTATGTTATACTTTTACCCGCAGTAACCAAAGGACGGGGAAAATTCAGCCTCTCTGCCATAGGCATATACACTATCGTATGTTTCAGGCGCCCACTGATTCCTGCCGAGGCTCATTGTTTTGGCCCAGCTCATGCTCGCGGTTGTGGAACTTCGTACCTCGTTTGCCTATTGAACTTTACCCTTGCTCACATGTATACATTTCTCAGTCGCCGGGATTGCCCAGACGGTCTTATCGTAAGCTACGCGCATCCGTTCTCGCCACTTTTACTGAACCATCTTTTTGTTCAGATATAAACTTCGTTCCTTCCTCAAGCTCGACGAAACCAAGGTATGAACGAGTGCTCCCTTTGCTCCAGTCGTTTTATTTACTCTCCACGAGCCTATCACCACCGTCCAATCCGCCGCGTCCCTCGCCTGCGATATCCTTATCACCATCTATCTTTGCCTGTTCCTCACAAGTCAGAAGGGCGAAATGATGAAGTAAGTATTGTCTTTCTCGCGGCAAAGAACAGTGCTCATGTCTTGGACAGGACCAATTCGATGATGGACATGCTCATCTACGACGCTATCAATCGCGGGACCCTGACGGCATTGTCTTCTGGCGTCAACATGGTCTTGGTAATGCCCATACCTGTTTTCCGCTTTCATTTACTTACGTAGGTCACAGTTTCTGGCGCTCCCAGACACGTTCTGGTTTTTCCTCGGTCTCGCCCCATGCAGTAAACGTCAGTCCGATTTTTTCGTTAATTGTTGTCTGCTTTAGGCTGACACACATCTCTTTGACAGTGTACATGAATAGCATGCTCGCTACGTATGTTCTCTTGGCCGCTGTTCCCGTCGACCACTCACATTTTTGTATAGACTCAACACCCGCCAGCGCATCCACAACAAGATTGCCGTCGACGACAAAGGCTGGAACTCGATCCCCATGGGCAGCATCACGACGAGCAACATCCCCAAGAAAATCCAAGGGCAAGCGTCCATCGCGGCGGTCGACTTCGAAACAGCTTCTGTAGGGAATTCTTCGGTCATGGGTATCGCCGTCTGAATTATTTCTGAAGGTAGACATGAATGGCAAAAGAGAAGACTTTCCTGCGTGTGCATAGTTCATCAGTTGACGGCTTGCGAACGAGCAGTTAAAATACCCATACTTGTTTATAGCGAATCTGGAGCTCAGTGAATTCAACGTCCCCCGCACTCCTTTGCATACATGGCCGTGTGCGAGTCGATCAAGTCTCGCGGTTCCGACGCTGATGGTTGAACGAGCTGGTGTTAATTGCAAGCTTCTCCGTGGATCATCCATGGTCACGATACAGAGTCGCGTAATGCCAAGGCACCCAATCACCACGGGTTCATGACCGTGGTCTACGGTCTCCGTAAACTATTTTAAACTTTCAAGTTAGGAAATCCCATTGTTCAAATATTCTCATAGGCACCACGGAGTCGACATTTCTGCCGGGACTATCCTCGTCATTGAGATCTTCCAAATTCGACAACACTGCGCCTACACGGACCAATAGTATTATTCTGCAACGAATTGCAGGTCTACTTCCAGACCCGCGTCCGGATATCACATAGTGATTGATCTTGATGAAGTTGTCCCTTGTCCTTTTCTGCCTAGTAGTGCCGGAATCCGGAAAGTGGGACTTGACAACAGAAACGGAAATACATACGCCGCAACGAGAGAGGCGCCCAAAATCTTATAAAGCGGGCTTCTAGACGACATCGCGGCAAACTAGCCATGCCTTCCCTCACCCTGAAAAGTGGAGTTGTTTTCGGGTACACCGATAGTGGCGCCGTCACCGGCGGCGACTATACCACACTCGTCATAATTCACGGCCATACGTTCCACAGTGGTGAGTAAATTTTGTCAACTGATACTGAGAACTCACTGATTGTGATAGGAACTTTCCAACGCCTTAATCCCCTTGCGCAGCCCAACTCTCTACGCATAATCTCCGTCAACCGACGCGAATACCCAGGTTCAAGTCCATATAGTGCCCAAGAATTGACTGCCTTTGTTGAGGGCACCGACGCTGAGCGGGCCTCTTTGCTCGAACAGCAAGGTCGAGATCTTGCCATGTTCCTGGACGGTTTAATTTCCGAGCTGTCCATTCCCCAAACTGGTGGTATTGCGCTAATCGGATGGTCCATGGGGACTTTATTCGTGCTAGCCCTCATAGCGTCCATAGAGACGTTGCCGACGGCCACCCAGGAGCGGCTTTCCAGTTTTGTTCATACTGTGGTCATGCTGCGTTCGTCTCCAATTGCTGCTGTTCATTCGTTTGCCTCTCAATCTCCATCCATCTAGAGTCACCCTCGCTTGCCCTCGGTATACCCATCCCCTCAGGCTGGCTTATCCCGCACACCGATCCGAATATTGCTCCGGAGTCCCGTGGCTTTGCGTTTGCGAAATGGGTCTCCAGTTACTTCATTCATGGCGATCTGTCGAGCCACGACATCGACCATTTGACGTACACTAATACCGACCCGAGCAAGTCGGCGACCATCGAGACCCTCAGGCCGGAGGACCTCTTCGCCATGACCGACTTCGCCCCTGCCGAGAAGTACGACAATATTATCGGGCTTCCTCCCTTCGCGGGCGCTGTGTTCAAACAGACCAATAAAGCGTTGTTCGATCCAACGGTGCGAGCCGCGTGGAGCCAGACTCGTTTCTGGACAGTATACGGCAGTGCGGAGCCCTGGACCATTATCTACGGGGCCTGGTTTCTCGAGGACCAGTCGCACGAGATGAATAACCCGGAGTTGGCGATCGAGTTCAAGGTCATTGATGGAGGTAATCATTTCGTACGTCTGCCCACGGCTTCTTTCTTTCTTTCCAGTTCATTTATCTTTCTCGCAGCTCGTTTGGGAGGACCCCGAGAAAGCCATCAACGAACTGAAGGAATGTTTTTCTACTTAGTTTGGTGTAACGGTTGAACGTCGGGTGGCTGAATTCTTCGAATTGTAACATACTTCGTCTGGCCGAATTATTAGAATTGTCCGCAGTAATATATTGTTCGTGAGGATGATACAAGCGCGGCATCGCAAAAATACAACGCATAGAAAATTTATTCTGCATATATTCGTTGCGTGCTAAGCTCGGATGCGAGCGCATGCTAAAAGGCGCATCGCGCAGTCAGCGCAAGACTGACTTGCTCTATGGCAATTTTGCTGGGATGAAGGAGAAGTCGAGGGCTACTATCAACGCCGTTCGTCTGAAAAAAGTTGAGCTTTCATTCCCGCAGAACCGAGGCATTCAGATACTGACCGTCCATGAAGGAAATCCCTGAGCGACTGGAACCCCAGACGTAGCGAAGGGAAGTCCAGTACCAACGCATCGCCGTCATGAGGGATTGGTCGTCTGTGTCAAACACCTCGTCTCCGTTGAAGAACGCGTCTAACTCGTCGCCGTGGTTGGAACCAAGGGTCGGATTGTCCCAGCTGCAGATTTACACATTTGAGTGATTTTGAATAATTGAGCGACGGTATTACTGACTGGCATTGATAGGCACACAGGCTAGCATTGTGCGTTGTTCTCGCAATCATCAAAGCAGTACATATATACCTCATTTCGCCTTATCGAACGAAGGATAAGTGAGAGTCGATAAAGCGTCTGTCAAATGAGAATACCGTAGATTTGTTGTCCTTGCAAACTAAACGAGCCGTTGTAATCGGAGAGCGGGTAGAAAAAAACGGATGGCTGTCTGGAACGAGGGCTCATCGAAAGTCGGGTATTGCCCCGCGATGAAATTGTATACGGTTGTTTTGGTCGCGTCGGGTGAAGAGGTGTTTGCGGCGGGATTGGGGAGACTCGCAGACCACTTTGAGCCCTCGTTTGTGTTTGAGCTGGTTGGGAGTGAGACAACGAGCACTTTAGAGGCGTCCACTGCTCACCCCATCATGACCGGAACACGGACGAAGTTGCCGTTCTTGAAGGCCTCGACAGGGCGCTCACGGATGAAACTACCGTCTACGATGGGCCCAAATGGATAGAGAGCGCTTGTCAGGTTGGCGAGCGTATCTCGTCCGGCCGTCGCTATAGTGCCAGTGGGTGCGGCGCGCAAGCATGCCATTATGGCTGAACCGTTTCCGCTATTTCCACAACCACTACATAAATGGGGGAAACAATGTTAAGGGCTGGATCATGAAATTTGGAAGGATCCATGACTCACGCACGACCAGCGAATTGCGTGAACAACTCTTCGATGAAAGGGTCCGTGTAATGCGGCAGGTATATCAAAGGCGGGCTATCTCCAATAGCACGGATGAACAAATTCTTATTCTCGCCGCCTTCAGCAATGAGCTACAAACTGTTCAATGGGGTTTAATTCGTTTATTCGTTGGCACGAACGTGGTATGAAATCGACGCTGCCCCTGAGAACGAGTTAGAAAGGCTACTATTGCTCTGGCAGAATAACAGGTAGTACCTGCTGACTGGCCCCAAATTGTGACTCGGCTAACGAGAGAGTGGTCAATATTACAGTAACAGGACATAAAAGTAATGAATCACTTTGGATCGCCACCGAACTTGCTGATGTATGTCTGAACCCATTCAAGCGCAGCTCTCTGGACCATGTTTAATGAAACGTGAAATACACCCACAACCAAAAATACATACCTGATCAAGAAGACCCGCATTCAATTGACCGCTCTGGTGAACCGCATTTCCAGCTGACAACAGTATCAGAAACGCTGTCCAAGGAGAAAATGAATCCGTTCACCGAGAAACCCGAACTGCCCCAGACGGTACTCAAATGTAACGAAAATCAAAGGATAATTCTATTTGGCAGCCCCCTGGCAACCTCATTTTTGAAGTGGGGTTGCCAGATAGAACCTAGCAGCCCCCTGATTTGCTAAATCTTGATAATATACGAGGCCCTGTAGCGAGGAATTATTCAGCGACCAGGTTAAGTCCCTGCACCGTGCCGACGGCCGCCAAAGCGCAGCTTGGTGATATATTTTGAACAGCGACAGGCGCGGCTTCACAGCCCATTTTTCGGCCTGGACATGAGTGCAAGTCACTTTCAACAGGTTAGAATATAGAAACACAACCAAAAATACCTACTCTACAAGTCAGTGTGAGTTCAATTTGAGTTCACCTCTTTTTTCCCTTTAAGTTATATATCGCCGACTTTAATTCAGAACAATTTTCGATGCAACCGAGCGTGATAAAGCTCTGACGTTCCATGCCGGGTACTCTGTTGCACCTGCTTCGCTCGGATTTCGGCTCAAAGCCGAACGGTCTGCCGCGCCGGAAAGTGCGCCGGCACTTCGGGACTTTGCAACTTGGTCGGCTAACCGCCAGTCCTTTCTACTTGCAGTCAACTTGCAGTAGAGCCGGATTAGGAACTTGGCGAGATTAGATTTAGCCGCCGGCCCGAAAAATTGTGGGGGGCTGCCAAATAGAAAATGCTATTTAGCAACCCCAAACATGCTGGCAACCGGGTTGCCAAATAGAATTATCCCCTAACATCAGCCAGATTATGGCGGGAGGGGTGACAAAACAAGGCGACCCCGGTACAACGTGCCTTTACAAGATTTTAATAACTGAGTCTGCTCACCTGATAAAAGAAACAACAACGAAGGATTGGGCAAGAAAAGGGCTCCGCGGATCAAGCGGTCCGAGAACATGACGTTGACGATGCATCGCCACATCGGCAACGTCACTTTCCTGATATTCTTGTGACACTCGCGACTTTCTGTCTAACTCTAAGGCTGTGGCATCCTGAAATCCTCTTCTCCAAGTTCTTGTTTCTGCTCCTTTCTAGTGCGCGGCAACTATGGGACTCCTTGTCGCTGCCGATTTCCACAGCCCTAGTTTCTTGGTCACCGTCGAGACGTCTGAGCTATGCACAGTTCTGGAGCTTAGACACCGTTTGTGTTCCAACCTCTCTACCTTGATGGGCGTTCCACAGAGCGACGTAGAAATTTGGAAGGTACGGTCTGTAAATCCCACTCCGCTGAAAGGCGTCTTACTCTCTTCAGGTTGACACCCCCCATCCCGATTGAGGACGCCGCGACTGCATTGACGGACACCCGAATCACCCGTATTGCCACCAAGATGGCCTGGGCGACAAAAGTCGCCTCCGAGATCGTTATTGAACCCGGAGGGCCACCCTCCATCACAGTCCTAGCCGTGAATAGCAAGCGATTAATAGAAGAGCCTAACCCAGAGAGTGAGGATACTATCAGCGACATGACTAGGCGTGCACACCAGTCCATCTCCGCTTGTATCTGATTACTGACGCTTTATAGGCTTCACTATGCTCATGAAGACGGCCCGCACCCCAAAATCTCCGTCTTCTCTCGCGAAGTCGACTGATTATCGGGTTTGGCAGCAAGGCGAGTTCCCTGTGTACGACGGTCGCTACCACTCCAGCTCTCCCTCCCGGCACTGTCGGCCCCCCAGTAGAACTCTATTACGCTGGCTTTGCCAAGTTTATCGACGATTGCCGGCCCGATTCGTCGCTGGTCGTTCCGGCAGCATTCGTCTGCCAAGTTGCCAAATTCATGGGCACGGTTGCAGGCATTTACAAGGACGAGCTTGGATTCAACAAAGCAGTCGTCCCATTGCTTGGGGAAATCCTTGGTCGCACAATTCTCAAAATTACTAACAGCAACAAGACGACACCTGACGTCGCTGTCCTGTCTCCCGATCTGAAGTCGCTGGTGCTCGGCGAGCTCAAAAGGGAGTTAGGAGAAGGAGGGTGTGACGCTTCTACTCAAGCATCGCTGAGTGTGCTGCGGCACTGGGCACAACCAGAGGTGCGCCGCGTCCTGCAGCATCTTCTATTGCGCTAACGCTGAATGTGGCAGAACGAGGGAGTGGCCGCACTCGCGTGTTGCCCGACGTATATCGTCGCTCTCGGTGGGCCATGGCTAGCCGTTCTGGGTGCCGTCATAACCAGCCGATGCGTCGTTCAGAGGTTCACAGACTACCTGTGGCTGGGACCACGAAACTCTCTGCTAAACGACGACCACATCCGTCGGGTCGCCCATGTTCTCTTCGCGTTGAGACAGGCAATATCGCGCTCTTCCCAGGACCAGGATGCCCTCCAGCCATCCCCCCCGACCCCTCTGATGTCCGACCAACTCCCCCCGCTCGCTTCTTTCCGCATGTGACGTCCTACCTCCAGGACGGCGTGCGGAAGTCTTTCAAATATGTCGCGCCGCTCGAGCGCGCCCCGACCTGTGTAACCTTTCATTGTCGGACTCTCGAAGGCGACGAGGACATTGTCGTCAAATTTGTTGG
The DNA here is from genome assembly GCA_014462655.1 of Mycena venus. Lineage (NCBI taxonomy): Eukaryota > Fungi > Basidiomycota > Agaricomycetes > Agaricales > Mycenaceae > Glaucomycena > Glaucomycena venus. The sequence goes on along the minus strand of JACAZI010000007.1, from coordinate 2,957,339 downwards.
CTCATACAGCGCGGCCGCACACACACTGCTCGCTGGCCGGAACATGGCACCCGATCTGCTCTACTATGGCGACATCGACTCGGGAGCCTCGTACAGCGGGGCAAAAATGGTGGTAATGGGCTACATCGCTGGGAAGACGCTGAGCTGGTTGCAGGAAAAGAAGACGGAGCCGTTGCCGGACGGTGTAGGGGCTCAGCTTGTGGACATAGTGCGGACGCTTCATGAGGCTGGCTTTGTGTACGGTGATCTCCGCGAACCCAACGTCATGGTGACGGACGAGGCGCACAAGGTGCAGCTTATTGACTTCGACTGGGCTGGGAAGGCGGGGGGAAGCTTTCTACCCCGTCAACCTCTCCCGCAGCTGTGCAATGGGCTCCGGGGGCGGAAGGTCTTGGCCTTATCGAATCCGCGCACGATGACTATATGCTGGCCGAAATTGAAAAAAAACTGTAGCTCGTTTCTCTGTGGTCAGTCCGTATACCGTGTGCTGCTTTTCGAACAATCCTGTTTTACGTCAGTGTGCCCATAGAACCCTCTTTAGCTCATAACTCCTGTAACCCGAACTCTTTCTGAACGAAATTCTGGGATATTTCAGACTCTCACATGGGGATTTTGTCTTGGTTAACCGAACCGACCCCAAGTTTGTATAATTAATATTCCAGGGTTCATCATAATCACCGGGAATGAAGCCTGAGGACACCTCCGTTTCATCTCGGGTTCGTACGCACAGTGCGTCGGTAGGTTTTGCTCTTCGAGTGAGTCAAATCCCCTGTCTGGACCCTTCTGGACCTCGGCGACAGAATTCTATGGTCGAATACTCGCAGAAGTGTCGGACGATTCTTTCCAGCGTTTCCATCTCTTCAGTCTGATTTGTCTTTTGATCTCTCGGCATCATTTCGAGTCTCAGTTTCTATCTATGCCTGCGGCAACGTTGCTCGCCACATTTGTTACTCATCGCAGGCAGACTGGTGACGAGTCTTAGTATATCCCACGAAAACGTAGTGGTCATCATAATCCTACGTGCAATGCCCATTTTGACTTCCCTTGAACTACGATTATTCTAGTACCCTACCACTATTGTCTTCGATATTCTTCATCTCTACCAGTCTTCCGCCTTTCTCCCTCGCATTCAAAAACTAGGTTTTCCCGTTCTCCTGCACGTATCGTGGGGAAATCGTTTCATCGGAATTTTCACTGATGCTCTCACTTCGAGATGGAACGCAACATCTTGGATCGCACAGCTTTTGGATTTCGAGTCCCTGACTTACTCAGAACGGGTTGCAGAATTAGACGCTCGTATTTCAGATTGTGTTTCCGAGCTGAAGGAAAAGGGAATCCAGATCTACATTGGTCCACGCTGGTGTAGGTGAACCTTGCGACACCGAGCCTTTTCTGGTAAGCACCACCTGGACTGTGAATCAACGGGGAATGACGGCTCACTGTTTCGTCAGATGCGTTTTCCGTTTCATAGAAGGAATTTTTTTCTACTACACTGGTGGTCATACCTCTCTTTGTTTACCAGTATTACCGACTTGCATACTGTTTCATACTAATTCGCCTTATATCGTTTTGAAACCAATTGTTGTTCTAGCGGTCTCCCGGACCATACTAATAATCTTCCAGACCAAAATTCAGGCTGAAACAATAAACCGCTTCGAGAGAGAGTCTTTTGAGGAGTGACCTTGGATACCAAGAATAGCTACATCATTCAATATTGCAGTGCATCTATGGGGCTATGTCAAACTCTTTGCCCACGACACTATCTTGCTACCTTTTCAGCCTATACACATGTCTAAATCCCCTGAAGGAAACCCAATTGTGGAGATAGAGACATTAGCCCAGCTTGCTGAAGTCCTTTCTCACTCAAAATCCGAGTTCAAAGCATCGGTAGATCGTTCAAACAACTTTGACTGCAGGATCTCACCGATTCATATGACGTCTCTAGGTCATCAGCTTTTGTACATCTTCGTATGCTCAGATTCTCAATCCACACTCGCATCGGTTGACTATCGCCCACTAGCTGTCCGCCATGCCGTGCGATGAAACCATATTTCGAAGAGCTGTCCAAGTCCTACGCATCGCGAGTGAACTTCATGACATGTGACATCACTTCGGCGCAGGATGTAGCGACGTTATATGAGGTTACTGCAGTGTAAACGTCTTCTACCCTTGAAATTGAACAAAAAAAAATTGACGCTACGTCAGGCCTACCTTCCTGTTTTTCAAAGGGGACCGTCAGATGGACAAATTGACAACCGACAGCAAACTGTAAGGTGGATTTATTTCAAGCCAATATTCCTGACCTACTTTAATACAGTCACTTGCGCGAGGCCGTGTTGAAAGTGTCTGGAACTAGGAGGTACTCGGGTAATTTTTAAGATGCAAGCTGGAAGTGGACTTGAGGCTGAGTAATTTCTACAAAGCCCAACCACAGAGTTTACGCAGTCGCCAGCGTTCTGTGAGAAACTCGTGCATGGTTTGAAAGACCACATTGGCAAGATTTCAAATCCTCTGTCAAGAGATCAGCGGGCCCTGCCTACAAATCAGCGCCTTCAGGTTGAGGGATAGAGAGAGTCCGAGTGCGACGCGCACGCATCAACCGCTGTCTCGGACTAGCCGTCAGACGCATTGGACAGGCAGCCCGGTAAACCAATTCTGAGATTGGAAACTTACTGGGAATCCGCAGAGGCGCGGGGTGCTCGCGAAGAAAACAACGTAATCATGCTTACGCATTTCCGTTTTTTGGACACAGTTTTTTTTCTTCCCTGCTCCATGGGATTTTGGTACGCGCAGAACGATGCCATGATGGCGCGTCGTTTGGTCTAATTTCCATTGAGATATACCCGGAATTGAATGTTTTTGAAGGCATTCTTTCCCAAAGCACCGTCAGCCACCGCGAGGACAGTTGGAGGACAGTTTGTTCTTGTTTCCTGCAAACTCTATCCCTCTGCCTCTCATCACGTGTTAGGGTAGATTTGCTTGCTTCGCTCGCAAATACAGTAGCAGAAGTTGCAGAACAATTGCCGACCAGCGTCGGACGACGTCAGCACGATTTGCCCCGGCACCAAAAAAACGTCGCAGAACAATTACCAATCGGGACTCGCCGGATGCGTACCGTACCATACCCGTCAGCACGATTTACCCCGACGGACCACCGCGATTATACATCCTACTCCTCCTCCTCCGCGGCGGGGCAGTTCACAAATCCTATAAAAGGCAGCCAAATGACGTGTTGTTGCCCAAAATCTAGCACTGGCTTGACATCGAAACAACTGGAGGTGAACACCATTCAGAAATCTCCCAAACAGTCGTAGATTTGGCCCCTTACAGTTGTAAATCCTTCAAATGACGAATACCGACCCAAGGATCCTCATCGTAAGTGGATTTTCCGTATTTCTCGAGCTGCTTGCATAACCTCGAAATGTAGGCTGGAGCTGGACCATCCGGCCTAATTCTTGCGCTTGCGCTTTGTCGGAATGGGGTCCCAGTGAGAGTCATCGACAAATTGGCAACGCCGGCTCTTGGTCAACGTGGGCCAGGTATTACCGTCAGTTCTGCAACCAAACATGGAGTTCGATTACTGACGTGAATTTTTTGGGGTACAGCCACGCACTCAGGAGATCCTGCGAACCCTCGGCGTCCTAGACGACGTTAACAAAGTAGCAATCTCGCCGGTTCCCATACGAACCTATGCCCTTCCGGAGGGAACTGTTCCCTTGAAAATCATCAACATGACGACACCACTCGACCTAACTCCAACCTATCCGTTTGTAAGTCTCACTTTTTTTTTTTTTTGCAGTGACGTTAACAATCGGCATCTCAACGTGTTCAGAGAGACTTTATCTTGATTGGCCAGAATCGCCTCGAGGCCATCCTCCGTGCGGCCTTACAAGCATATTCTTGCGAGGTTGAGTTTGGGACCAGTCTCGCTTCGTTCATTCAGGATACGAATGGTGTCGACGCAACAATTGTCAAGGGAGACGGACACGAGGAGGTGCAGAGGTTCGACTTTCTGGTTGGTGCCGATGGCGCGCGAGGAGTCGTGCGGAAGCAACTAGGCCTTACATTCCTCGGCGAATCTCGTCCTGAGCTCCACGCCATTATAGGCGACGTTCGCGTCGAGGGTTTAGGCCAAGATGCAAGTATCTTTTTTGTCTGTCATGAATTAATTGCTCACATGAGACGTAGTATTGGCATATGTGGGGAGAGCTGACATCTAATAGTGGCTGGTGGGTCGCCTTCTGCTTCTGACCTGCCTACTAATTTAACGACGACATAGCGTATTCTTGCGGCCCACAGGAGAGCCAGGCCTGTTCGGGTTAATCATGAGTTTGTCCGGACTTGGTCTCGACGATGAGGCTGTGATGAACGACCGTGCTGCCTTTCAAGATGCCCTTACCACCATCACAGGTAGAAAGGACTTGAAAATCCTTGAACTAGTCTGGGTCGCGCATTGGTCGTCAGTCACTCCTCTTGTCCGTCACTTTGAAGACTCATTTTATGCTCCAGACCCAACATCAGAATGACAGAGAAATTCTCATCTGGCCGGTGTTTTCTAGCAGGAGGTGAGCGTCCCACCTTTTGTGTACGATAATACCAACAATATCTCCAGATGCTGCCCACGTTCACAGTCCGACGGGCGGCCAGGTGAGTCGTTCGGGATTCGGTCCCTTCACATTCTGACGGGTCCTTTTCCAGGGTCTCAATTCAGGCGCTCAAGATTCCTTCAACCTTGCATGGAAGCTCGCTCTCGTAGTAAATGGCCACGCGCCAATGACTCTCCTGGACTCCTACGACGAAGAGCGTGCGCTGGTCATCAAGGAGATGTTGCACAAAACCACCAGTCTCCTCAATCTCACTACCAGCAGCTCGCAAGACGACTCTTCACGTTGGGATCGCGGCGGTCCATTACTCATGCTCGGCGTCAATTACCGCTGGAGCACGATTGTCCTCGACGAGCAAGTCGAAAAAAACACGGTGACAGCGCCCAAAGACCCGTACGGCGTCCAAATACAGGGCCTGAAGGCAGGCGATCGCGCCCCCGACGCGTCCGAGCTTAAGGACATCCGCGGTGGCGGCCCGTCCTCCGTGCGCCTATTCGATGTATTCGATCTCTCGCGCCACACCGTGCTCATTTTCAACGCCTCACCGGACACTTATAATGCGGTTCTCGCGCAGATTTCGCGCTACCCACAAGGTTTGGTACGCTGTGTCGTGGTCGTCTGCAGGGGCGTGTTGGGCGCAGGGATCAAAGGCTCCGAGATGGTTTTGGAGGATATGATGGGACATGCATATGGCAGTTATCACTTTGAAGGGGGGTGCAATATTGTGGCCGTGAGGCCGGACGGGATCCTCGGGGCTGTCGTTCGCAGCCCTGAGGCAATTGGACGGTATTTTAGTCAGATTTTTGCTCTGTAAACAGAGTAATGGATTGTCGTTGAAGTTTTTCCTGGTGAACACATGCAACAAATTTGAGAGCGGATGAATAGCAGGAATAGACTCAAATCACGAATTACACTAGTCCCCATCACCACCCCCCTCTCCTCCTCCTGACCTTGCCTGCCTCCCGCCAGCGCCGATTCCACTCCCGCGTTAGATCCACCTTCTCCTTCTCCCACTTCGCTCGTATTTCATCGTCCGTCTCAGTTCGGTGGAAATGCGCATTCCAGCCATTGTCCTTGCCGACGTCCAGGATGTCCCTCTGGCGAGCCTTGATACTGCTGAAGCCCGAGGCCAAGGCAGAGGAAAAAGACGTTGGCAAGGGAAAGAATAGCGGCTGCTTGGGGTCGAGGGTGATGTGGGCCTGCGACGGCGTCACGAACGTGGCGGTCAGCTGGGGAGCAGTCTCTGCTGGGACCAGTTCGCTGGAGGGAACAATTTGTGCGAGTTCCTCGTCCAGTTCGAGGTCGAGGTCAAGGTGTCCGAGAAGAGAGAACCCGACTCATCACAAAAAATGTCAGCCGTGAAAGAAGGGAGGAGACAACGCATACCATCTTCCTCTCTTGAGACAAACAGATCTTTCAGTTTTGTTGCCTGCGTAGCTGCCTTAGAAGGAGGTTGCGGCGTTGACGAGACCTCGGCGATTTTGGGAGAAGGCGGCGGGACGGGCGCAGGCTCTCGAGCATCCGCATCCATCGGGACGAACTCGATCGCGTTGTCGTCCCCGTCGAAGTTCGCGTCACCGCCAATTTTGAGCAATTCCTCCTCATCGACATCGGAGCCAACGCTTTCTCGGCCGCCCCAGTCGTCTTTGGCTCCAAAGAGGGAATTAAGAAGGCTCAGAGATTGACTTTTTTCCATCCCGAGGTCAATATCCGCGGAAGGTGAGATCGGCTGGGCAGGTGGCGACGCCACTCTAAGTGCAGCAACAGCGATGGACCTAGCCGCCGGCGCAGATGGTTTGGGCTGGACGGGATTCGTGACAGGAACATCACCATCCTGGTCCATGTCGCTCGAACTGTCGCTCTGTTCGGCCTCGACCATTTCTTGCACCTCGTCCTGGGAGAGATGGCCAGTACCTTGGCCCGCGTCTTCCAGGAAGATCCCCTTCAGGTGAGTACTTCCCCAACGCGTCATATCTATTGTGCGCCGCCGAGCTCGGGAGTCAGGATCCCGTCGCTTTTTAGGTTTGGCCGTTTCCTTCTTCGATTCCTTGGAACCGGAGGAGCTTTTGGTGACGGACGATACCAAAGGGGGCGGAAGGGGCCTCTCGGGACGCATGCGCACTGGCCGTATAATTCGCCCCATCTCTGTTACCTTCCAACCCGGACGACGGGTGGCGGTTTCGGGCGTAACGGGCGACATGTCCTCCCGCATGTACCGCACCCCGTTTGCGCTTACGCCGGGGTGGGGTTGGCTCCGTTGCGTTCTCCTGCGCAATTCTATATACATCCAGCTCGTTAATACTGATCCTTTTGGTGTGTTCCAGGAAAAATACTGACCGTTGATCGAAATTTGGCCTTGCGTCCCCAAGGCGCACTTTGACGCCTTTCCAAATGGATCCACTCAAGGAATTTACACCTGGAGGGAGATTTATCGGTAAGGCATCAAGAACAAAGATTTCACCGGCTTACATTTAGCAATGCTTGCTTCTGACCCTTCGATACTGATGAATCCGAATTTTCTAGGCATGCCGACGCCATCCAGTTCTCCGAGTCCATCGACCGATTTTACAGTTCCGAACTTGCCAAAGTGAGCGGTCAGTGATTTGGTGAGTTCTGCAGGACCGTTCGCTGGGACAGAGGGCGTGAATGAGATGTGCAGTCGTTTCGTGATCGTGGTGGAAGAGGACATGTGACCGGGACTTTTTCGCGTGTCACACCTGTTGATCCAGATCAATGACACTTGTATTCAACTTCCACCTGTTCTGAATATTCCTCTGAGCCAGCATGGACTTCCTTTGGACACCAGACGAATATGACTTCTGTTGAGGCGCAATAAAGCTTGGCAGAGACTCGAGTTCCGCCGGCACAGATTTTTTTATAACCGGTGACATACCGCCGCTGAAGAAGAGGCAGAATCTCTTTAGCATTGGGGTATTGTGTAGGCTCATACTCTGTGCTTTCGGTCATCTTCAGTCTGTCTTCAATGCAGTACGAGACATAAAATAGTCTCAAGCTTGGCCTGTTTCCCGACAGCTTCCGAATGCCAGCTCTTCTCCAGCTAGGAAGGTCTGGTCTAATCCTCGACGAAACAGCTGGTCGATCGGCTGTCTGGTACCCTCCTTTTCGAGCCGTTTCTGCATCAATGTGAACCCAAACTGAAGGAAACAAAAATGGGACCTCTTTCCAGTGAATCCGTCGGTGCCGTGCGCGTGTACAGTGAGTGAATCTATTAATCTTTCAGGCACAACCTACCACACCTGCCACACCTACACGCTCCACAGACGGTGACCCAAATAGGTCTGCCCTCCTAGTCTCTTGCCACCGCCTCAAGCTCAAGTTATGTTCCAGGAATTCAATGTTTCTCAACGACACGGTCCTATGAACCGAACCCGCCATAAATTTAACCTAAAATCACCCGTTCTTGGGCCCAATTCAACTCTATCCAGGCAGTGCATCCATTGAGGGTTGAGAGATACAAACGACACGCACTAATACTATAATCTAATCCGATACCAAGAGTACAGCAATTTCTATTCATACAACAATACACCATTACACGCGCAGTCAGTCGTCTGTTAGTGAGCGAATTCCGAATTCAAAGTCTGTCCGTCCACCCGACGCCATGATGGAATAGAAGAGTCGATCGAACAGGGTCAAGATTGAGTGCAGAAAATAGGTGAGGATCGAGAGAGAAAGAGAGAAAGAAGGAATTGGTTGCGTCCGGGAGGAGGCAGCGGCAGAAGCGATACAGTGAGTGCTGGAATCGGAGAGGATTGGTGGGGAGGCGGTTGTGTAATAAAGTGATGAAACGAGGTAGGTGAGTGCGATGAAAACGAGTTTAAGGGATCGAAGATTGCTGCTGGAACAAAATAGTTGGAAATCGGACGGGAGGGAACGACATGGAAGAGTTTCACCTGTACTTATGTTGCGCTCGCGGCAGCAGCTCTCAGCTCGTCTCGCTCCTCCTTCATATCGATCGCTAAACGATTCATGCACGCATCACACATACCACTGGCATTCGCCGCCGCCGAACCCTGGCACGAATCATCCTCGCGGGCATAGTGTGCCTCGTACTCGTGGTCTGGTAGCGCCTCAGGCCGCATGGGACCAGGATACAGTTTAAAGGTCGAGCACAACTCGGAGATTATCACGCAGATTTCGCAGCGCACGAGCGCGTGGGCGACGATGGTGTTATCGGCTTTGATGACGAGGAAATTCGTGGGCATGACAGCTAATGCCTGGTAGGAAGGCGGGGTGTACGACGGCTTCAGAATTGGAGGAATCATGGGACGCGTCTTCGGGATCTTCTTTTTATTCTTCAGAGTTACGGCGTCGGCGCCAGCTAGGTCACCGTTCGCGATGAGTCTGTTGCGCTCGTTCGTGGCGGCGTCGTATTCGGCGACGCGGGCTTCGTAGGCTTGCTGGGATCGCGCTTTGCGAGTTTGAAAATGGGTTTCCAGCTCAGCTTCGCTGCCGAATTTTTCGATCGCGCTGTGGAAGAATCGCCACTCGGTGGATTGATCGCAACGTGGAGCTGGCTACATACACGTTCTTCACAGCCAATGTACTTACCAATTTAACTTGCTTGGGTGATTGTCTAGAGTTGCGTCAGCCGATAGCCACAGGAATGGATACGTGACGGACAGAATTACAATGTCTTTGACCTCCTTTTCGTTGAGGTCGAACGTCGTGAGCGCGGCCGAAAGTGCCATTACGGCGTGTTCTTCAGGGTCGAGACAGTCGTCGCAGATGCGCTATTGGGACTTGAGCCTGCATATTCCGGAAGCCAAGAGAGAAACGCGCCTTAAGAAGAGGGAGAAATATGTTGGGTGTATCTTTGGAGCATATGCTACATTCCGTGGAGAAGCAGAGGTTTACGACCGTGCTGGACAAGGATAAACTATCCGAAACGGCGTTACAAGAGTCCGTACCGTTTGGAAATAGTATTCAGGACGTGCAAGCCGAGCATAAAATCCCGCGCCTTGTGCCCGGAAACAGGATCGATAATCATCTGGATGAAGGAAGCTATGATAATCGAGGATGAGTGAAAGGCCGCGCCACGCACGTCAAACCACGCGTTCCACCGTCTATCTCCCAGAACGAGCGCTCTCCAGAGCCTTGAGACGTGGCTGAGTGTGAGAAGATCGGTGAGTTCAATGTGATAGTCTGTCCGAACGCCCTTCAGCAAGAAGAAGATTTCTTCCAGAAAAAGGGAATCTTGCGCACAAGTGACGAGCTTCAGCTCAGGCGGCAATACAGTGAGGTAGGAGAGTGCCATTTCCAGCGTTGACGCGTCTAGCGTACGTGTGTGAGGGAATTTGGGAGAAGAACCAGCAGGAATAGTGGAAGTAAGAGAGAGAGGAGGGAGATATGACGTCACGCGTCAATGACTAAATAATGCGCATCACTCAGGCCGCATACGCGCGGTCACTTTCGACCACTTGCTTAGCAACGCACGCCGTATTTCTGTGCTCGGTGTTCTGCCAGTGTGCGGCTGTCTGGAGGACGATTCTCGTTGATTAGACGTACTATATGTGAATGAAACGGCACCGGCAGGCTACTTATCTGACTATTCCTTTGAGAGCCAACGTCGGACACCAGTCAGACTTCTCCTGAAGTCCAAAACTTCAGGATGCCGGCAAAGTTTTTTTTTATAACCACCGTTCAGCAAGGAGGTCAAGAATATCTTGGGATGAGACTCAGCTATTTGCGTTCGCTGGCCGTATTCAAGTTTGAGAATTCATATTCGACCTTGATCATTCCCATCTCCACAATGCGATGACACTCGACAGGTACACGCGGCAAATTTATTCTGGCCCTCTCACTGATACCAAAATATCAAAGGTCTGCCCTTGTTCCCTTCAAGTTGTTTTTAATGAATCCATTAATCAATTTTTGAGGCCGGTGGAATCGTGCTCAAACCATATGTCAGTTGCATCAGACAAACCTCAGTAACAGTTTTGACGCGAGGCCGACGGCCAGTGGCGCTTAATGCTGGCGATGGACGGCTCGTTGGCGGTTTTACATGAATCTAATGTCAAAGTCGAGCACCTGCAGGGTCGTATACTCAGATGGGGCTCGCACCCAACTAAACGATTGAATGGCTGGCCTCTCTGGTCGTCATCCGTCTAGATCGACTCGTCCTCGCAATTTCGGTTTGCGTTTTGCTTCCCGAGAGCTTCTCTTGCCGCGTCTCTGATAGATTGACCTCCGCTATTCAGATTTCAATTCGATTCACTTTGCTCAATCCCGACTCTATCGGTTTTGCGTGATGTGGATGGTTGTTCCCGAGCCTAGGAGGGTCGGGCTCTTCATCAGAACTATCCAAAATACTTCTCCCGCTCCAGCCCTGCCAGATTCATATCGCGAACAAAAAGGGTACACTCCGGGCAAAGCAAGTCCGGGATGCTCTCGCCTACAGCAGAAGCGAAAGGCAAATCCAGATGATGGCGCTGTAAGTGACTCGCCGGACTAAGGCTTCGTGGCTGAAATAGAGTTTGATAGGGCAGATGGTTACCACAAATTCTCCAGGTGGAAAGTAAAGAACCGTACAAGTCTGAGTCCCTTGGTCGAGTCGTGGTTTCGCTCGTTCCAGGCTGGAATTCTCAACGCACGAATTTTAACCGAAAAGGTACAATGCCGTCACGTCGAACCTCAACAGCTTGAATCTGTGTTTCAATTGCATCGGAGAGGTTGCACTAGCCTCTCTATCGCCGCATCCGATGTTGCGCTCTTTTGCTTCATTGCGTCATACTTGGAGGTACTGCTTGCACTTTCGCACGTCAGCGGTTGAAGATGCCCGCGCTGTTCAGGACTTGCCTAGGAACGGATGAAAAAAGAATAGGTGGTAAATTGCGGTATTGATTAACTGATTTTCTCCGTTCGTGCCTTAGCATTGATATACTTACGATGCTATAAGAAGCGGAACTTAATTTTTTGTGTTCCAGCCAGGGGCCAAGGCGAGCAAGATTCCTTCGATCTGTCCTTTGTTCAACCAGGAATTTCTGGGCAACGCATTGCGAATGGCGCTGGTTCAACCAATTCTAGGCTTGGCGATGATCCGGATTTCTCCGCTGATTTTGACATAATACATTAGCATTGTTGGTAGCTGCACAACCACGTCAATGTCAATCATTTCACTGTCAGGCACGTCTGAACAAGTTCACGGTTCCGGATGCACCAGCGGAAATGAAGCGGCTCTCTTCAATCATCCCCGCATAGCGTTGAACCTCGCGCTGCAAAGACTCGATCAAATGCATTTATTTTGCAACATGATAGAGTCGTCGGATTAAAAAATCAGCATTCAAGGCACTAGCCCCTATATGGCTTTACGCGGTGCCAGTGAGTTGTCAAAATTCCTTTATTTTAGATCCTGATCGGTGTGTTGTCTTTTTTTACTGCCTCGGGATCTCATCCTCATCCCTAGGAGCGAGAAATACGGATTGTGCCTCCAAGTCAGGATAATGGGATCCTTACTCACCTTGATGGAGAATTGAGCTATGAAAGGCCGAGGTGGAATTTGGTTTAAATTGGCTCTTCATCAATTTCCAAATGGAGAGTGAAGCGGCAGCACCCGTACATTCATGATTCATCCCATTGCATCCCGATTATTGACGCCCGAAGTTTCAGAGCCCAGATTCAGGAACTGCACATCGCCGGTGAGATTCGTACTCAACTGTTCCGATCGCCCAACAAGAAATCTGATGCCCAACGAGGCATTTCCACACGCATGGCAGCGGCATTTAACTTGCTGTAGGTGCCTTGATACATATAAAAGGCGGCAGGGCCTTCGTCTCCTTCATCGGTCTTCTCGACCATCCTCTCCTTCACCCTCCTCTACCATGCATTTGTCCTCCGTTCTCGCACTTTCTCTACCTCTTTCTTTCCTCCCGGGCGCTATTGCAGTCTCGATTGGACCCGTTGCCGACCTGCAGATCGTGAACAAGCATATCGCACCGGATGGATTTACTCGCTCGTATGTTCTCATACCATTCAGTTTATGCGCGACGTTCATCACTTTGGCTCCGCAGGACCGTTTTGGCCGGTGGTACATTCCCGGGACCGCTGATCAAGGGTTCCAAAGTGGGTTGGATTGTATCAGGTTGATTGATTCAGTTTCCAATGTTTTGCAGGGAAACCGGTTCCTCCTCAACGTAGAGGTAAATTTTGTCGCACCACGATGAGCAGGGAACTGAAAATCTAAACCAAAGGACAAACTTACGGACAATACTATGCTGCTGTCGACGAGCATTCACTGGCACGGCTTTTTCCAGAAAAATTCGAGTTGGGCAGATGGACCTTCGTTTGTTACACGTAAGCGACATTCATTCAACAATTCCTCCATTAATCTCACCCATTCTCCGTTCCAGAATGCCCTATAGCCGCTAATCATTCCTTCCTCTATGATTTTCAAGCGCCTGGACAAGCTGGCACCTATTGGTACTGTTAGAATTTTTGATGGGCTAACCACTGTACTAACGTTACGTCTAATAGGTACCACAGTCATCTCTGTTCGTCTTTGGCTCAAGTGTACTTTGGTCTGTATGCTGAAATGCTCAACAGCCACGCAGTACTGCGACGGCCTTCGCGGCCCCATGGTTGGTTAGTATCAACAGCCCATCATTTCCGGTCGGTTCTCATTTCTAAGCCCATAGTTTACGACCCGCTTGATCCCCAACGCCACCGTGAGTGCAGCCTGGCTGATGTATTTGAACCAAATAACGAAAACTGTATTTTCAACAGTCTATGATGTCGATGATGGTAATTCAGAGAAATCAACACATTCACAGTCAGGCTCTCATTTCTTATCCAGAATCGACCGTAATCACGCTTGCTGATTGGTATCATTTTCCCGCTCGGAGGTACGTTGTTCGCAGGGTGTTTTCTACAGCTTCCAAATACCAGCACAGCGCACCTGTCATTCCCACCGCCAATTCGACTTTAATCAACGGGCTTGGAAGGTACCAAGGCGGAGTGAGTTCGAACGACCCAGTGTTTTGATCTGCCTGACGAAATTTCACCAGCCTGCTTCTCCGCTCGCCGTCATTACTGTGAAAAAGGGACTGCGCTATCGGTTCAGACTTGTCGCGATTTCATGCGACCCCAACTTTGTCTTTAGGTGAGAATTTACTTCCCCATGTAACCATTAAACTTATCTCCTCCCAGTATTGATGGTCACAGCATGACAATCATCGAGGCAAGAGAAATTCTTTCCATTTACAACGACTTGGAACTCATCTGTCACAGGTGGATGGTGTCAACCACAAGCCCCTCACCGTAGATTCACTTCAAATATTCGGTGCGCGTTGAGTGACTAAAATCCCAATACCCTCCTGACATGGTTTCCTTAGCTGGGCAACGCTACTCTTTCGTCTTGACCGCCAACAATCAAGTGTCTAATTACTGGGTCCGCGCCAATCCCAATCTTGGCTTCACCGGGTTTGCGGGCGGGATCAACTCCGCTATCCTCCGTTACGTGGGTGCTCCCAACGTTGAACCAACGACCAATTCCACCGGAACAACACCGCTTGTCGAGACCGCGCTGCACCCTCTCGCCAACTCACCTGTTCCGGGAAAGCCTTTCCCGGGCGGAGCAGACGTCAACCTCAATCTGAACATCGTCTTCAACTTCACTACGTTGAAATTTAGCATCAATGGCGCCGTAAGTCTGCATTTTTTTTGCCCCCCGAGTTTTTTTATTGACAAGGATGAAAGACATTCGTTCCACCCACTGCTCCTGTCTTGCTCCAAGTGCTCAGCGGAGCACAGGCCGCCCAGGACCTCCTTCCCCCCGGCTCGGTATACACGTTGCCCCCAAATAAAGTCATAGAGGTCAGCATACCAGGTGGCGCACCCGGTGCTCCTGTACGTGTTCATCCGATACCTTAGACGATGTGAAATACTAATTTGAGTTACAGCACCCTTTCCATCTTCACGGGGTATGTTAAGAGGCACATTCCTTTCTTGCGTGCTCATAGCTAACCTGAGTTCAGCATAATTTCCATGTAATTCGTAGCGCTGGCAATGACACCTACAACTTTGTCGATCCGGTAAGTCCTTCCAAAATGTGTCGTCAGCCGTGTACTAATTTTGTGCCGCAGGTTATTCGCGACGTCGTGTCTACCGGTCCCCTCACTACGGACAACACCACCTTCAGATTCGTCACCGACAACGCCGGCCCATGTATGTTTCTTCCTTCCATTCGAGAAAGGGCACGACTAACCCATCTTTCAGGGTTCCTTCACTGCCACATCGACTGGCATCTGGAGATGTGAGTCGCTATCCGCCACACGTCCCCGACACTTACTGACAGTGACGTTCCAGCGGTTTGGCTATCGTATTTGCTGAGGATACTCGTACGATTTCCAAGTCGACGCATCCCCGTGCGTCGTCTCGAGTTACCTTTCGTTATGACATACAACTAACGCCTCATAAAGCCGCCTGGGACCAACTCTGCCCCATCTACGACAATTTGAAACCGAGCCAACTTTAATGGTACTCTGCGCAAAGCACTGATTCTCGTTGACACAACAATGAAAACGGACACCCTTTCCTTCGGATAACAAACTCACTCATACCTACCTATCATACAACAATCAAAGATGGAATTGCCTTGGCCATTTCGGTAATGCATTCGGGCGTGTAATTCGGAGCGATGTACTATTTAGATCATTATTTATTGGTTTTCTTGAGTATAAAGCTATAAAGCCTTGAAGTGTCCTCAAAAACAGTGTAGGATTGGTCAAAAGCTTGATCTGTTTGAAAATCACCGATATCTAATACTGGACAGAACAGCATTGACTTCAAAAAACATTCCGAACACATTTCAGTAGGAGACAGCAGGCGAGTCAGGAAGGAGAGCGAAATGACTCCTCCTCCACCTATCAATAGCAACGAAACAGTGGGCGGTCATCGTGGGATGAAAGTTCGAGGATCTGTATACCGAGAGGATTTCTATGAGTCTTACCGACGCTGGTACGGACCAACATAGATCCGCATTTCCTTTTCCTTCAGCTTGAAAACGCAATTCGAAATGCGAGCGTCTAATTCCGTAATTGGGTATCCGGGAAAACCGAACTCGAAATCCATAAGCTGCGCGACGTTAGATTTCGGCTCCGATCTCGAAGTAAGAGCATCAACGAGGATTGAAATAAAACGATCCTGCCACGATACCCTCTGGCCCACGGAGAAACAGAGTTTTCGAATGTGAGGGAGAAAGGCGGAAGATTTGCGAAGGCGGTGGAGGATATCGAAGACGATAGTGGCAGGAGAGAATTATAGTTCAAGGGAAGTCAAACCGGGTATTGCACGTAGGATTCTGATGATAACTCCGTTTTCGTGAGAAATGCTACCGTAGAATAGAATTCTGAAGGTTTGGATACTGGGGGCTCTTTGTAGGAATGAAAGAAAGGGAATGTTGATAAAACTGTCACTCAATGTGCATGCAAGGCTCAAAGAGCGAAGCTCGGGGACAGTGAGAGAGTCGAAGAGCACTGTGTCGAAAACCGAAGCCATGTATAGAGGGATTCGAGATTGGCAAGGAAAACACGTGTGTGCGAGTCACTGCGTTCAGACCCCCGTAGACAGTCCTTGGGCTACCTTGATGTACTTTGGTCTACCCTCTGTCTACCCGGGTAGACATACGTGTATCATGATATGTAGACGCAGATTGGTCTACCTCGGTGTACCTATGTCTACCTCTGGCTACCCAAGGTGGACAGCCTTCGGCTACCTCTGTCTACTTTGGTCTAACTTTGGTCTCTGTTGGTATACTCACCTTGTCCAAACATACACTGCTAATTTGGGCTCGCCTCAGCCCTTCCTGTGTCTGGGTGTCTCTCCTTTGCTTTACACTAGTCTGGTTGTGCCAGCAGATTCGGTAGGTAGGTAGGTAGGTAGGTATCATTACACGGCCGGTCCGAATAACGAACGCCGGTTCCAGGGATTTTCCCGGTGTACAAGCAAGCATAATTACACCATCGCCCCTGGACTCCCTCCTGTCACCTAAACCAAGCTCGCAGACCCCCACAGGTTCCCCCATGCCCTACGGTAGAGTTTAGGCAGCAGAACGGAGCATAAAAATCATGGCATCGCCAACTTGAATGCGTGCACACACTTTGACAGCGGTGGTCATCAGATCAAACAATCATTCGATTTCGCCCAAATTTCGCCTCCTCAACATTTGTGGCAACTCGCTTACACTTCACTCTCGATTTCCCATCGACCTAGGTTGACCTGGGTTGAAAGTTTGCTGGTGAAACCCGGCGGTGGATGTCAGCCCGACTATGTCTACCTTGGTCTACCTTGGCCCAGGTCTGTCTACCTCCATCTACAGGGTAGACAGACGGCAGACTCAGGTGGACTATGCAGGCACCAAAAATTGTTGGAATTCTTCAATTTTCAGGGAAGTTGTAGTGAAAATTTGGCATTTTGAATACAAGTTGCATGGAAATGCTTTTTACACAATATATATGCCATATGTGTATCCTAAAATTCTTCATCTGTTAGCTTTAGTGGCCGTTAAAATCCCAGCTTCCTCCTCACTCTTCGAAGCCCATCCAGGTCCCGCTCCCCACCGCCGCTAAACTGCACTCGCACCTTCCCCCGCTCAATGCGCATCTCCGCGTGATCGCCCTCCCACCGTCCGGCCTCCAGCGCCCCGATAAAATATGCCCGGGACGTGCTGTCCTCGCTGAGAATCGTCGCGTGCGCGCCGAGCGCCGCGGAGAGCGTGATGTGGTTATTGAGGTCACCAGCGGCGACGCACACCGTGAGAAGGCCGTGGAACGACGGCGGTAGGTGCATGGACGTGAACCCGTTCTTAGACACAACCGTCACCCGGAACGGCGGGCGGCGCAGCGTCGGTTGTGTGCTGTCCAGGTCCAAAAGAAATGAGTGAAAGAGCTACAGGCCCGGGAAAAAGACTCACGATTTTCGCGAACAGTGGAAAGGTGTTATCCATGCCGCCACAAAGCTCGAGGTGTAGCTCCGTGCGGGCGACCGTGGTTGGCGCGTTCGGCGTAGGTTCCCCGATAAGGTGCACGTCCACGTCGATCCCACCATTCTCCACCTTAAGCAGCAGGTTCTTGCGCGTTGTCTCTCCCTTGTGGGAGGGGCGACAATAGGTGCGCGGGGATCTCGAGGAAGGGATTCACCGCAAACGTGCCCTTGATAGACGCGCTGAAGCGCGAGAGCGAGGACGCACGCCCGTTCGTCTTGCGGAACATCGAGACATAGTTGGTGGGGTTCAGTTTGGGCTGCGCTGCATCCTTGGGCGAAGTGTTATTTCTCGACGGCCACCGCAGGAGAGGCGCGGTCGGTTGGAGTTTGTGGTCAGGGAACGCGGGAATGCGGGCTTCGGACGAGACTGCAGGATCAGGTAACCGCTGCTCGCAGGCATGCACCTCGACATCTGCGGGGATACCCGCTGAATGAATCGGACTCTGGGCGGAGACCAAGTCCTCGGAGGGCACAAGAGAGTTGCGAGGCGAGGTGAATGAATATGTAGGTGGAGGTGGCACTTCGCTGGACATGGAAAGAGGAGAAAGGAGTATGTACACCGAGCCCGGAGGCGGGAGGAGAAAGAAGCAACAGCGTATTTCAGCCCAAAACAGGCCCCCGGCATATGCGGTTATATGATCCAAATTGATGGTGGACATCCTATCCTACTCTTTATAAAATTATGGGTGTCCGTCCAAAGCCTTAAACGCCCTGGATTTGGTCTGCTGTCCCCGAAACTGTGGATTCTCCCATAGCAGGCGCCAATTCTCTCCTTCTCCTTCTAAGTAGATGTTGTTGGCGAGCTAGGTGACTCTAGTCTCCCAATGTCAGATTCGAATAAAACTGAAAATTAAGACAGTCGAAATTTTTTTAGTTTTATATAGAGGTGACTCTACCTTGACGCCTTGCAGACGCCCGTTATTCTATAAGGATCGTAAAGTATTCTGGTATAAATCTTCGGAACGAAGCGGTCGACCAACCTCTTGAGAATAACAGGCATCTGCAAGGCGTCTAGATAGAGTCACCTGGCTCGCCATCAACATCTATTTAGAAGGAGAAGGCGAGAATTGGCGCCTGCTGTGGGAGGGATAGAGTCACCTTGCAGACACCCGTTATTCTATGAGGATCGTAAAGTATTCTGGTATAAATCTTCGGAAGGGGTGGGAGGCCGTGAAGCGGCCGACCAACCTCT
Source organism: Mycena venus (assembly GCA_014462655.1). Taxonomy (NCBI): domain Eukaryota; kingdom Fungi; phylum Basidiomycota; class Agaricomycetes; order Agaricales; family Mycenaceae; genus Glaucomycena; species Glaucomycena venus. The sequence goes on along the minus strand of JACAZI010000007.1, from coordinate 2,938,544 downwards.
TGTTAACTAAATGCCTGTTTCATCGGGATAATTCCTCAAACCGGCGTTCCTAAGCGGAACCGTGCTGTGTAATCCTACCTACCTACCCAAGATTCAGCCATTTTCGTACGCGCCTTTTCCCTCTCAACAGTACCTGGGGGAATGATATATCACGGACTCTCGGGAGAGATGGTCCGTGTTATATCATTCCCCCAGGTACTGTTGTTTCCCCTGACTACCCATCGTCAGTTGCGATTGTGAAACCAGCAATGAGCTGTAAGGAAGGCCCGTCTGAACTGACCTTCATTAGCTCCACATGCAGAACTATTTCGAGGACTCAGTTCCGAAACTATCCCGCCATAGAAGCACGCACAAGTATTTTCCTCTCTGGAAACTTGGCCTCGACTAATTTTAACCTGACCAAGAAGCTGGGTACCATGAGTTTCACTACGCCCCATGATTACTAGGACAGTTGGAGCGTATGGTGAGCTGTATCCACAACGTGAGGATAACCAGAACCAGATGTGCGCATAAGAACATGTGCCTAGATGCCCGCGTCAACTCGTAGTTTCAATGATTTGCTAGAGGATCGAAAGTCATCAACACTGTTCCCAGGACTATTTTGGCATCGACTATGAGCTAAGAGGACATTTGCATGCCCGATGGAAGATCCTGATGTGGACCAGACGATTCGATGCAGAGATTTGTCAAAAAAGAGAAAAGAATTAGCGGCTATGCGTATGTTTTCAAAACACAGTCACCCTGAAGATGACTTCTGTGAACGTGTGGCTAATCAGTGCAGCGTTTCCCACAAAATAGCTGAAGACTGACATCTTGAGTATGCTGATGTTACTAGTATTTTTTCGACATGGGCAGGAACATGAGGAAGGAATACTCTCAATCTCTGGCTCCCGAAATTAGAGCAAGCCGCGAAAACGCACGAGAAACATTGCCGTCAATCGTTCAAGGTGAAAATCCGCAACGAGCCCTCGACATGGGAAGGGATGAAGTTTTGTATCCGACGATTCAGCGACTCTTTTCAGTCCTTACGTCCCACGGGTGCACTTATTACGCATCGTGCGTTGTGCCAGACAGGAGAATTCACGGCGAGATGTTTGCCTTGAGTATGATAAAAGAGCGAGCAAGCGCCGACGATCCTCAGGTTAGGGTTGGTACCGATGGGTCGGGTAATATTAGAGCTTCGCCTGCAAATGCAAAGTGTCGTTCAGTTTGGGTCGATCAGCTACTGGACACCGGTGGAAAAAGACATTGCTGCTTAGTATTTTGCGGTTATGACCCATGCCATAACTTGGGAACAGACATCGAACGGTGTTTAAAGCGATAATCGAGGGTCCGGAATTCTAAAGTGACGATTCAATAGAAGAACGAAGCAGCAAAGAAACATCTGCGATGGCAGCTGTTTCGCGAGGAACAGAGTATAACAGCATGCGCAGCAACTTGAAGACCGGCCGGGAAGTCGCCACGTTGAGTAGAAACAACGCGTTCTCCCAAATGCATGCTGACCGGAGGCGATCTTTCGGGATACTGTAGAGTCAATGCTCTAGACCTCGCCATGAGTCTGAAAGGAAAGACTGAACCGCTGCTCTTGAAAAGAGTCTATTCTGATACTGAATCTCGTCTCTCCAAAGGTTGAAAGCCAGGTCACAGGTAAATGACATCAGTGTGCACAGTTGGAGGGAAGAGGAAGAGGCGGGTTCGGCTGCTGGGGGCCGACTCGTTTGTTTGCTGATGCCACCCTTCTGTCGAGTCGATCCGCTCTTGCTGGGTTTCTCAAACAACACCTCGCCTCTCCTTTCATGACGTTGCCAAGAACGTCGGTCTTCTTACAGCCACGCTAGGATCCAGGTCCTGTGGTCAAGTTCAACCTGGCATTAGCGCCTCGATCAGTGTAAGTCGAGACTCGAGAATGATAAGACAATCAATGGAGTTTAGGGGCGGCGTCGTAGTAGGTGACTGAAGGCATCAGCAGTATGTGGGGTTGTCAGATGTAGCACCCGGCCTTTGTTTCGACGGGAGTTCAACGGACGAGCCGGTATGAAGGTCTTCTTTTTTACAGCTGTTTCGAAACGATACGCAGTATAGATTTTCGAGCTGAGTTCGGGGGCGGCGGCCCGGGCACGCGAGCTCGACCAAGTCGTGAGCCGAGGGCCCGAGAGGCTGGTTGTGAGCTGTTTGTGGAGGACCCCAAATCTGTGGTTCGGTTAAGGTGAGTTCTAAAATCGAAACTGCCTACATATCGTTTTCGAACTTTGTAAACATGAGTGTTTGAAAAGAAAGAAAAAGCGTCACAGTCACGGTCACAATTCTCAGCTCCTTGGCGCAAACAACATCAATGGACGACGTGCCACACCCGCCCTTGCGCTGCGGCATACACGTACTTTCGACCAAGCCACTGTCAATTATCCTGAGGGAAAGTTTCATGATAGACGCCGGACTTGGGCTACACGCGCCATTGTATGCCCTCTTGACGGTCGAAAAGATGAAAAGTATCATTTTCCTATCGACGCAGCTGGCACTCCTCTTTCTCTGGCTGTCTTCTGCGATTTCATCGCTGTTCTTTCTCTCCTACGACATGACGCTCTTGTTTTCTCTGTCAACAAAATGGTCGACTTGATGTTCTCGGGACACCTGCCAGGTCCGTCCATCTTTGCGAGTGGGCTGAATTGGTGTCGGTACCGGGATCACTCGCTTTAACATCCTCGAAATCTAGTCTTGGCGCCAAAAACAAGCAACCCGTGTTTGGCCGTATTCGCCACCGAGGAAAGAAGAATTTCGTGGGCACCAGAGTCAAGACCACTCGCTTCGATGGACAGGTTAGATTGGTCTTTGATACGTTCGCCTGAAACGACGCTAGCTCTCGAGCCTGGTACGCTGGATTTCAGGCTTTTCAGCCGGAAGAGGGATCCTAGACGACCTCGCTAGCACGATATCAAAGATGCGGGTTTGAAATGGCATTGACGATTAGATCCCATTCTTGAGCGCTGCATTCAAGTTCCGGGGGTGTTCGTTCAACATTAATAGGAATTGAATCACTGGTTTCGGGCAACAGATTATTCGGGTGGGTCGGATACCACCGACTCGCCGTCCCCACCGCTAGTCTCCAATTCATTTGCTTCGTGTTTGATCGGCCCGGGCTCGTACACTTCCTCTTCTGGGATTCTGGGATTCGTATATATTTCGATCCCTGTTGTCTGTTAACGGGAATCCGCTTCAGCATGATTCTCTTCCCTCTCGTTGCCCACATCCTGTTTTTACTTGTCCCTCTTATCTCTGCTCATACCCCGAAATATCGGCGAATAGGTCCCCGACACTCGCGTCATCACATTTTGCACCCGACTGTCCATCCAGTCATCGACCGTACCCATCCCAAGCACCTCACTCCTAACCAGGGTCTTTATCTCTACTATCACGATCCTCACGGTACGCCGCCCTCGCGCCCCGCCCATTATGTATCTTACTGATGCACAGCTGCGTTCCCGCATATCCGCTCTTTTGCATCCGTTTACGTCTCTGGATTCACCCATCCGGCGCTCATCTTGGAGCACTCGGCACATGTGATATCCACGCGCTGCGACGTGACCTCGAGCGCCATAACCGTCGGATTTCGGGACCGCGCTGTTTGGAGCAGGACAGTCGATGCGTGGAAGCAGCATCCGAAATTCTTGATCGTTGCCTTTGCCGACTCGTGTGGAATGGGCCGCGAGTCTGGCGAGCGCAGCGTACATCTGGTGCACAATTTTACGTCGGTGTGGAGTCGGATGGAGATTGTCTGCCAGATGTCGGAGCTCTCGCTCACTGACGCGATACACCCAGATCGCCCGGTTACTATTCAGGTCGACACGTTTGACGTGCACGATACTGACGCGCATCCCATTTTCCCTGCTTACACTCGCCGAACAGACGGACCTTCTGATGAATCGTCGGACCATACCGTTGAGTCTTCTCGAGATCCTCATTAATCTTTCCATTGACGCGTCATTCAAGGCGGGAAACTCCACAGGAACATCGCAGAACCCATCAGAGCCTGAGAGCTCCTCGGACACAAACAGTACTTGGCTTCCACCAAACAGTAATGCCTCTCCTACGTCCGACGAGTCGTCGGACCATGAAGTTGAGTCTTCTCGAGAGCCTCGCTAATTTCTTTGAATTGACGCGTCATTTAAGTCGGGAAATTCCACAGGAACCGCGCAGAACCCGGCACAGCCTGAGGGCTCTGATTCCTCGGGCACAAATAGCACTTCGCTTGTACCGGATGGGTCGCCATCTTCGGAGCAAACAATGTCGAACGCCACTTCCGATGATCTGGACTACGACTACGTGGCTGCGTGCTACTACGGCATTGAGATTTTATCTGATGACCAACTTGACGAGTGTTTCAATTCGTGGGGAAGACAGCAAGAAATGAACGAGGAGGAGGAGGGCTTTTACAGAAAAGATGCGCTGGACGACGACTCCTTACTTGGAATTTCAGACGTCTCCGACAACCCATCAGACAGCCTTGCCCGACGTGCGAAGTGTGAATTCACGTGGAACCCCATAGCTTTGCTTAGAAACTGTGTTATTCTCCCTGTGACTGTTTCGTCGATCAAAGAAAAGACTGTCACTAACTTATACTTCCAGGTACTAAAGGCTATCCTCCCAAGCGCGATTTATAACATCATAGATGCGATAACGGGGGTGTTCGGCAAGTATGCTTTTTGTCGAGACAGGACGCACCCTGACTCTGTCCAACTAGATGTTGAAAAGCTGTACAAGTTTTTCGAGGCCGTCGTCCAAGTTGTGGTTGCCGTTCTATCTGAGGATGGCTATACACCATCCGGAGAGGTGACGTTTGACACAAACAATAGTTTAATTCCACTACAAAATACTGCGGATTTTGGGTGGGCATACCCGTTGGCGAGCCTTCATCCAACGGAAGTTGCCACGGGCTCTACAACCAGTGTCCTTGGGACGATAAGTACCTGACTCACACTGTTAGTTACCTTTCTGTCGCTGAATCCGTTTGCAGGTGTTGTCTGCCTCGGCTGTCGAATCAGTAAGCTATTACTATATTATGGGAATCTGAATCTAATTATTTTGTTAGATGGGGTATCTTTACTGCTTGCGAAATCTTTCTTTTCTCACAGTCGCCAGTTTATGAAACACAGATCCAAATTCAAATTCACGTTAACCGCGGGATTCACCAGCGCCTATGTGGAACTCGTCGATGGCAGCATCGACTTTGCCGCAGGCATCGGGATTCTATTCGACAGTGAGGACACTGTGTTAGACTAAGAACGAGGGACTCACGCCTCTGACAAGTCACAGCCAAGGGCAAGATCGCCGAGGAAACCTTGTTTGAGCTACCGTTGAGGTAAGAGTTATGGTGACGCATTTCATTTTAATTCACCCATCCCCGTCAGCCCACTCACTATTCCCGGTATCATCGTGATCGGGCCATTCCTCTCGATCAAGGCTGGGGTGGGATACGAGTTAGGCGCGAAAGGGAAGGTGATAGCGCGTAACAATATCGGTTGGTCGAACATGACTGCCAAGCTGGATATGATCGACGGCAAAAACTCGTACACCGGCACCTGGACCCGCCATGATCCCGTGCCCCTCGTCAGCGTCGAGCTTGCAGGGTATGCCAAGCTGGATCCGTATATCACTGCAGGACTCTACTTCGGTGTCAGCATTCTGAGCGGAAAGCTCAAGGTGAGCGCTGGAATTGAGGCCAAGGCCTCTCTTCCCGTCACAGCGCAAATTGCCGTGAAGGGTGGAACCGATATGGCGACCACGTTCGAGGGGTGCGGGGGAGTCACTGTTTCGCTCGCTGCGAAACTTGAAATGTTTGCAACTTCTCGCAGTCCATGCTGTCTACTGACACTCCATATACCCAGTTACCTCACCATCGATGCGGGTAAATATAACCGTCACTACTATCCCCAGGAGCTCGAGTTCGGAATATTTTCCAAGTGCATTGAGTGAGCAGTTTCTTCCTAACTTACCTGAGATCATGCCTGACTACGGGTGCAGTATTCCCATCGCAGTGGTAACAGACAAATTAGTGCCAGACGTGGCCGTTCCAGTTCTACCGCCCATCGATCCCAATGCTACATATCGGACGATGAATGCGCAAGTGGGAAAAGGAAATGCAACGCTAAATGTGGTGTGGTTGCCCAAACCGAACGGCAACCTAATCGTCATCCCACCAGCGGAGGTTATTGACGGCGCGGGAAGTATTCATCGTTTATTTCTGTCCTTGACCACTTCCGAAAGAAACGCCACCGCTGGGATCTACGATAATCGCGTTCTCCACTACGATCAAACACTCATGCACTTTTTGGGGGTCTCGCCACTTGTATTGTCTCCAGAAGAAGCCATTCCCAAGAAGGCCGTCGTGGTGTAACCGATATCTCTCCATGAATGCTGTAGAGACTGAATCGTCGCGTAGGGTATTCAGAACGGACATTGACCGTGATGGCCTTACGAGGTTCGTCGGGATGGTTTCTGGTAGCAAGACCGGAGAGCTCAAGCCAGAAGATTACTTCTACCCCATCGTCTGCATCTACGAAGAAAAATATCGAACGCCGGCCAGACTGTTTCTTGCCCAAGATCAAAGGAAGGGGACGGATATCCTGATGATCGCAGCCCAACGCAAAACCTCATCGAGTAAGACACACCTCTAGCATAGCTCACGCACCGTCCCTGATCCGCTTTCTTTAGAATATCACAAGAAACGTACGATTCTAGGTGCTCTTCATCTGAACAGCAATACGATAACTGATTTTAATTGCACAGTCCTAGATGGTCCCCCATTTGCATATTGTGATTTTGTCAAGTTCGCCATCTCGTAATAATGACACTCAGCCAGTCCTTGTCTAAGCCACCTAGTTAGGGGCACCTTCGGTAGTAGAATCGGTGCTCATTGGGCATATTGAATTCCTTAGCCTTGGACTCTTGATCTGAGTTGAAATTGGCATAAACAATTCTCGCGACTCTGGAATAGACGGCCCTGGGCCGCTTTGAACACGAGGCCATGTCGCGAAGCCTCCGCCTGTCAGGATTTTGATTCGCTCTCCAAGCGATTTCCCTCGTTTGATCAGGTACTTTGCAATGACATTGGCCCATGGATTAAGACTCATCAGAACACGAAACATTCAATACCGACATCCGCGAGGTAAACCTTGTCGTCGAATGCGTCGTCCTTTTTGAACCTGAAGCATGCGCCGTTGGTCTCGCTGAATGAGGGAGCGTGCTAGAATGAGCGGGAATGCGTTAAACCTACCCCTCAAGCCAAGTCATAGTGTGAACGCAGGATTAGGATTCAGACGACAGCATTTTGGTTCGCTGCAATCAACCACGGTTGCCTGAAGCGGCCAGAAAACACGTCCGACCGCACTTGGGTTTCGAGTAGAGTGGAAATGATTGGATACAGAGCGAAGATGAGAATTGCGAGGACGATGCTGCTGAGGATTAGCGCACGCAAAATGACACTGCTGAAAAATTCTGCACACTATCCTAAATCGGTCGCCGACCGAGCGGTGACTATATATGCCGCTGTTCAACTTCCGTTCAAGCTGTTTACACTGCCTCGTTGACCCCTCCTACCCACTCTCAAGCAAGCCGACATCGGTCCATCAAAACCCCCGATCCGGCCGCATACTCACACACCGGGCTTTAGTTTTTTAATTTTTCTTTCATTTCCGATTGACTTAGAGCGCATTTCCGTTGAATTTTCAAATTTTAATTTACACAACTTACACGCGCCACCGGCTATTGCTTACCCGGTTCAACCACAGTTTCAATTATTCACGCGTGTTCCTTGGTAGTTTATTTTACTTAGCTAATCCTTGCTGTATAACAGCTAGGTAGATATTTTCATAGAAACAACAAGGATTTCCCTCTTCAGCTCGTGTTTGAACTTCGCTCCCGCCCTCGTACTCGCTCTCGTGCCCTTCGTCGCCCTCCGCATCGCTAATCATTAAAAAGCAGCCTTCATCGTTGCTGCTCATCTATCCCGAGTCCTGAACCTTGCCTGGACACCCTCGCATATCACACTCTACGGCCCTCTGAGCGGTGATAGCCCCACTGCACCCTTCTGTTTTATATTTGTTTTAGCTCAGCTCACAGTCGCGCCGTAGACGTATCACCGTACCGGATACGGGGACGGCCGTACATCTGACAGCCGTATTTGTACCTAACCGTACCGTATACGCCCGAATCTGAACGGTCCAACGCTACGGTCCGTGAGCATATTTGATTTGATCTGAACTTTCTCAGTTTTTTGCGCTGATTCTAGGTCGAAAAAATCTCGCCATACTTATACCATAGTGTCCTCAGGTGGCGCCAAAAGATGTTTATCGGAATCCAAAGCCCAGTATTTCAAATGTCTCCACAAATAAGTTTTGGAGGCTCACCGTTGCCGCCCCATGACTGATGTTAAAGCACGCACTGTGAATATAAACTGGGTCAACACTGGTTGATGAATCCTGACCAATTTTCTAGGCTACCCTCCGCAGCCGGAGACTCCGCAGTAGCCAGAACAGCTCTGGCGTCAGAAAAGTTAACAAATGAGCCGCAAAACTAGATTCTAACCACGTTTAAAAGCAGCGCAACCGGGAGGTCCGTGACCGTGGCGGTTGCTCCCCTACAACTTGGTACAGTATGGTATCCTCAGCGGCTCGACACGCTAGAGAGAGATCACGGACTCGGAGAAGCAAAGGCTTCCAATATCGAGACAGTTTCCTATGGCCGTGTCCGTCGTTGATCAGGGGATTCTGTTATTCATCTTGTTTCCATATATATGGGCAGGGCCTAGGGCTTTTGAGGCAATGTGACCGCCTCTTGGTATCAATCTTGATTCATCTACTAAGTCAAGGTGTCGTCCAGGACTGGAATAGATTAAATGTCATCTGGCCGATTTCGAAATAGGGCGCTACACCGTTTCAATTCCAGAAAAAGCAGCCGGGCACAGGCTGTGGCTTTTGGAGGAGATTCCTTTAAGTTTTTTAAACAAGAGGGTTGAACAGAAGAACCGTCATAGTCACGTGCCACAAACGTCTTTTTGACACAAACAACACCAATGGACGCGCCTCTACACCCCCCGCTACGCATAGACGCGCTTTCGACGAAGCCGCTGTCCAGCAAAAGCACCCAAAAGCGTCTGGAAGCATTCCTGCAGGATTTCCAGGACCGCACAACGGCCGCGCAAAGCGGGCACACGGCGGTGACCGTGCAGGTGCAAAAGCTGAAGGACGCGTTGAAGGACGAGCGGGAGGCTGTGAAGGCTGTTTCAAAGTGAGGATATCTCTTCCCCGAGTTTTTTTCAGGGGTTGATTTTTCATTTTTAGGTCATCGTGAGGGGGTTTCGTGGTATACGCCCGTCAGATGGACTTGGGATACCGCCTGTTGTTTACCTTCTTTGTGGTCTAACGGATGCATAAAATCGCTCTTCTGTCGAAACATCTGCCCTTGTTTTTCTGCTTTTTCGCCCCCATTATATCGCCTCGTCACCTACTTCGAATGGACAGTTCTTAAGCTCCATTATTACCTATTTTCGACCTCATTTTGTGGGGCAGACGGTAGGCAGATCCCTTGCCGTTTTATCGCCTCTCGTTCATTCAAGATTTGAAATTGACGACTTGCTCGCTGCCATCCAGGTCTAACTCGCTTCCGCCTCCTTTGAAGTTTGCAGGAGCAATGCTAAGACTTTCACTGATGCTGTGTCCAATTACCTACGTCAAACGGCTAGACCCTGTCCTTAAGACTCCATTCGCAGTCTTATCAGCGACGTGAGCTTGCGAGGCGGCTGGTAGGCAGATGGCTGATTACCTTTCCTCGAGCTAATCGCCGCGATGCACTGCGGGGCCACGAATATAACTCGCAGCCATCTCCAAAAAATGATCAAGATCCGGCGGCAAGTTGAATGGGTCGGTTGTTCAGCTCATGGAAGCGTCCGCCTTGCAAAATCCCTCTTCACCAATTTACAACGTACACGTTTAATTATTGGCGCTACGAAAGAAGGCGGCTTGGATTTGGCCGACATGGTCACCCTTTCCTATGACCAAGTTTAGTCAGCGTAGTCGCCAGGCTCGAGCGCTTAACAATGTCCCGAAGTCCATGGCCCACGGCCTTTCTTGCCCGATTCTGATTTTAGTGCCGACGGAATCCAGGAAATGCGGCCGCACCGAAAAATCATGATAATCGTTCGAACTTTTTATTGTCGATATCTTCCTCGTTCCTCTTCCTCCTCCTTCCGCCATCTTGTTGTCGAACTGAGCGCATAACGCCCGAGCGTGCGGTGTGAGCGCGCCTATGTTGATCGACCGTGACTGTCGATCGCCAGCTGAAAATATCGGGTGCTATGCCCGAGCTGATCGAGATCAAAACACAGTCCGTCATGGCAAATTGGGATCTGGAAGGCCGCTTTTCCCCACTCACTGACACCAAGGAAACCTGGTGGGCCGAAATCACCTCTCCTCCCCGCCCACCCTCTGCTGCAAGTTTGAACTGTGCAACTTGAAGCCTGCGTTCGCTACCCGTCGGGCTTCTTGAAACTTTGATCCGCGAGCTCAGCTTTCCCGCTTTTTCGGAAAATCTCACAGTGGGCTTCCGACGCCTGTCGGGGTGGTCTCGTCCCACAGCATTGACCCTCCGCACCCCACCCTCTTTTGTTCCGAATGTCTTCATCGAAGTCTTCGACGCCCTCGCCTACGCGTCCTGGGCCGGCGGTTAGCCGCGATGCCTCGAGTAGCAGCAGTACACCATTGGTGCGAAGGCCGGCTTCGTCAGACGTTAATATGCTCATACTCCTTCCCTAGATGACCACGAGCCACTCGTCTGTGCCATTCCATTCTTCGTTAATATTTTCAATGCTGACGCGCGTCATCCGTCGTACAGGCACTCGCCTTCTTCCTCAGGATTTTCATCCCTCGGTCCATCCCACCTGCGCCCTTCTCCCCACGCGCGTAACGGCTCCCAGCTCATGAGCTGGATCGCCCCGGAGGACTATGACCCTACTAACCCCACCACGATGTTCGATGCGCCGATACCACGTCCGATGGGCCACATACCACGTACGCGAAGCGTATCGTTTGGCGCGGCGTCTTCGCTGCTTGGGGTGGGCGAGGGTTCGACTCGTGCGCCGTCGCCCTTTGGACTCAATCCGAGGGAAGGCTCGCTCCGGGCAGCGTCGGTGCTGGGGATGAACGCAGAAAATCGAGCCTCCACCTCACTCTCGCTCAACTATGTCCCCACGAAGTTCTCGGACGCGTTGGTCGTTGGTGGCGCTCGACGGAGACGCGTCGGCAAGGAGGCCGCGCTACCAGCCATGGCCCGCGGTGGTGGAGTGGACGCGTTCCGGAAAGGAGAGGCGCGCGTGGCGGACGACAGAGACGATCTCCACCCTCCCGCCCACCGAAGGGGGTTGGTTTGACAGGACCGAGATGCAGTCCCGGTGGACACGATTCAAATGGGTGCTTTTTCTCTTCAATGTCGTGGTGAGCACCATCCGCTTATTCGTCCCTGCTCTCTTGCTCACGTTCCCCAGTATACCGTATTTGCCTTGGTCGGCCTCGTAGGCATGATATTAATATGGCTAGACATCCTAAACAAGTCGGACGTTATACGCGTGGCCAATCGGACGGAGCTCGTCTTTTCCACCCTAGCGGCGGCGGTAGCGGTTTTCACCTGCGTGTTCGGCTGGGCGGGCGTCATGCTCAACAACCGCTCCTTCCTTGCCTTCTACTGCTTCTTCCTCTGGTTCTCCTTCGCGTTCCTGGTGACCCCAGGCTACCTCACCTACCGCCGGCACCACCTCAATCTCGAGGGCAAGGTCAACTTCGAGTGGTCCGAGACCTTTGACATCGACGCGCGGCGGCGGATCCAGAACGCCCTCGGGTGCTGTGGGTACTTTAACCCGTACGTCGAGGCGAGCATCAGCGCTACGTGCTACGCGCGCTCGGTCCTCCCCGGGTGCAAAGGCCCGTTTTTCTCCTTTGAGCACCATCTGCTCAAGACGTGGTATATCACCGTGTTCTCGCTGGTGGCGTTCCACATCACGCTCATCGCCGCGTCGCTGCTGTGCTCGAACCACGTCACGTATCGGTTTGGGAAGGGCATGATGCCCAAGGCGTACCGCCTCAACGCGGAGGCCGTCGCTGCCATCATGGATAACTACGCCACGTACGTGTCCCCGCCTCCTCGTGCCTCTCCCTTAGCCGTGCGCCTTTCGCTGACGTCCCTTCAGGCAGCTCGCGGAAGACTACGGCCCCGACGTCGCCGCCGCCTTCGTGACGCACTCGCGCGCGGCCTCGACCGTCGACCTCACCGACATGCCAATGGACAGCATGGGCTTCTCCTCCGCGCGCGAGGCCCCGCCCGCCCCGGGCGCGCAGACGCGCTATGGGACCATCCCAGGGACGACTCCAGACACTGCTATATGATACGATACGATACGATACGATACGTTCCAGCCCATAATTCTAATCTTCACGTCCACGCCCCGTCAGCGCCCCACCCTAACCCTAATTTGCATTTCATTCGTTGTCTAATGTAGCTACTTAAAAGTAGACGTAGATTATTCCTTGGTTTTACGGACGGACTAAGCATTCGGACTTTTTTTTTTTTTTTTTTTTTTTTTTTTTGCTATTTACATGCATTTGCACCTGCGCTTTACGCTACCTACCTTCGTTTGCTATCAGCATCATCATCCGCTCTCTCAATCGTGTGTCGACTATTGTACTTCGTATTTACTGCATTCACGCGTTTTTCTGCACTCTAGATCTGTGCCCCTGGGTGTGTTGTGAGGAAGGTGCTCGGAGATGAGATGGTATGAAGGAGGTCTCGGACGGAATAAGCGATTGCGCGCCGGTTTTCGAGCGCGGTCATGATAATATTGAAAGACTGCCGTACTCGAAGCGGGGTTGCAGTAGGTCAAGCCGGCTACAGACCCCCCTTCAATAACCCATTCGTGGATAGCTGTGTCTTGAAGCCCGCGGGTCTGTTTCGCATCGATTGGGCCGCACGTACAACACTGCGCGTGCATCCAGCCCGCCTCGAAAGACAAAAAGGGACGAGAACGACCGCTATGAAATGCGAGAATCGTCCCACAAAATCCGGAGGCCGGCAGCGAGGGAGCTGTTCTTCCGGTCCATGTCGTACGCCCACGGCTGAGATGTGCCTCTGGGCGAGACACTCAACAACTGCCCTTCCTGCGGCTCGTTTATCAGTGCGTGGTAGCCCTTTGCATTGGATACGACACGATCGACTATCCGTTCGATGCGCAGGTGGACAACCCTGCGGCGGGCGTGCTCCGGCATCGTCGAGGGTTCAAAGCGGACCACTGCAGAGCCTGATACACATGAGTATGTATGAGTGATTTTTCGGGATCGTTGAAAGAGGCGTGGAGGGCGCACCGGTCCATGGAAAGTAGTCGCCGCCCGCCCTGGAGGCTCGAAAGAGGTTGCAACGCAGCACGTGCAGTGTTTTGCTGCCAACGACGGTGAGATAACTTGGGCTGGCAAAATTGACAGGAAACTCCTGGGTGAGGCGGAACAAGGTGGCTTCGGGGTTGATGCGCCGTCGGTGGCCGAAGAGGCTACGACTTTGTGAGAGCTCTTCCGCTGTCACCAGATTCTCCTCTAGCAGCTGATCACGGAACCTAGCGTAATTAGAACGGGAGGCCACTTGAGGTAGAATAATCTGCCACGGATAGCCCGAGGGTGAGAGGAGGTCATGGCCGTCGTGGAAGGACGATGGCGACGCATTATTCGGCGTGACGCGCAAGCGGATGTAGCCCTCCAGTGGTGCTGCCTGTGGATCTCGGGAGAAATAGAGAAATCCAGCAGATTTCTCGGGGAACGGAATGAAGTCGTGCACGACTTTTTCGTACCAAATGGACGCGGTTGACTCGCCCCGGGATTTGGGAAAGCGTACGATAACCCATTTCCGGTGCGATAGATCGAGGTAGTCATTGGGGACAAGAAGAGATGGATTCAACGTAGAAATTAGATTGCGGGGAGGTCCTCCAAGACTTTTGGGTGATTTATGTCTGCATCTTTTCTAGTTATGCTATGGAACTCGATAACTTGACCAGAACGTACTGTGGTCCTGGCTCCTCGAGGCGAACTTTCGCGTAGCAACGAGCGGAGAACCAGAAAGGCAAACGTTTTGGCCGAAACAGAACTCGCGGGGCCGATCTTAATGGCGGCACCATGTTGGACACAAACTGGATGCAGATGATGGTTGACGGCAAGAGACGCGATGTTGTGTCCAGTTTGGCAGGGCGTTCATCACTGCTTCTCTCTTTTTAATACGACCGCCAGGTACTACAGGAGTGAAGCTCGACACTCCAAAACCAAACTCTCTTTCCTCTTGGTGGATCTGACCTCCTCACACTTCGGCTTATGCCTCATCCCGCCGGGGCCCTGGCCTTCTTTCTTCCCATCACTGTTGTCTATCCATGTCCTGCGTTTTCAAACATCGGCGACGCTTTAATTCAAGTTGAGCCATGAAATTCGAGACGCATCGAATCTGGCTGCATCACAGTCCTCTTCTCACCCTCTTCCCAACTGGTGGCATATCCCTTCATGTCCCGTTATCCCTGAGACACGGCGTTGGACACACCGCCTCAGCCACCGATGCAGGGGACGTGAAGAAATCTGGAATGGGCCGTCGATGCTTGACGTGCTCCGCAGGGTCCCGACTCAGATCGGTACATCGCCCTGATGTTCCTTTGTTCCTAAACTGGACACTACCTCTAAGAGCCCGTCGCCGCAATACACGAGACCTGAAACGGCGACGCCGAACTCGTGAAACTGGTCACAATTGCGGTCTGGAGCAGTGAAGTGCGATCGAAACGAATTATTCACCGGCATATGTTCCTTTTCTTGGATTTGGCATGATCCCTCCTCTCTATGGCTGGAAGTGCTTACGAGGACGGTGAGCAGTAGGAGTACAGCTCGACACTCCTGCGATATCTTCGTATCACAGGACAAGCATTCTACTGTGAATATAAGCTGGGTAGGCCCCCAAAGTTCAGTACTGCACAGATATTAACGCTGCGGGCCGCTGCAATGTGGACAATTTCACCAACGGCGTATGCTTCAGCTTCAAGAAGGCGACTCCTTCAACGATCAAGTTTCTGCCTTTCGCCCGGATATCGGAATCGAAATTCAATCCTCCGCGTTCTTGTGAGTGTTAAGCTCCACTGATGCCAAGTGTTTCTCCTGAGACCAGCTTAGCTTTGTGTCCTGGAATTGAATCGTGCCCGAAATCGATGACTCGGTTCAAGCCCATATCCAAACATCGGATTCAGAGAATCTGTTGCATCTATTTGATATTTCTGCGCACACTACCGAACTGGGAAACGATGCGTTATAACGTCAAATCGTCACTTTCACCAGGCCGTCCGCAATTGATGTGCTCAAATTGGCAAGTCCTTACTACTTCACACTGAGAAATGATTGGGTCTCAAGTGAAAAGTTGAATCCTTAAAACACTCAAGACGCAATGCTGCCATCATGAAACAATTATCAATATGAATCAGTGCATGCAAGAAACTCGACACAGACCGTTCCCTCTCCAAAGACAATACTCATTAAAATTCTGCGTCGAACATTTTGAGCAAGTTTCTTCACTTGGAACAAGTCGTACAAGTCGGCCAACTATCAGATCCTGATGGTTTCAAAAGGTTATATTCAGAGTGCGTATATCATCACTTACGAGGCGTGAAATGACTACTTCAAAGGAAATACACCAGTGGGAATACAGTAACGAATGAAATATAAATACAAAAAAACAACGGGGAAGCAACTGAGGAGCCGGGGAAACGGCGCACGCAGGGAAGGATCCGGGAGGACACATCTGAATCGTAAATCAGATCAATCGCGCGGGGCTCAGTACTTTAGCGGCGGCTACAGGAGGAACGATCGTAGAAACGACCATATATTACTAGGCTGCGTGTACTCGGTGCAATACTTTGACCCAGGCGAAGGAGAGTGCGCCAATGACAATCAGACTCATTGTCACTGTGAAGCCAGTTGTGTGAATATCGAAGAATCAGATACGAAGGTTATTGCTGTTTGCAAAATAGTTGGCGGGCACCGCTTTTTTTGATCACAAACCGCCATTTTGAACACCAAACTCGCGTGAGCCATAACTCAAGAACGACGCCTCGGATTGACAAGGTCTCTTAATGAAAATCGATCTACTCATCGAGGGCTAGGGCGCCCCGGGGTTTTAAAGGGTATTTATGTCATAATTGCTATTCTGTGCTGGGATTGGTGTCGAAAAAAACTCGAATGAAAACATGAACTTGGAGGGCCACTGTACATTCAGGGTAGTGTTAACACTTAGTTGGGCTATCTAGAGAACCAAATTGGATATAATATGAGCTTTGTGGTTATGTAGTGTGCTGACAAAACGAGTTCGAGCAATTTCAACATCATCTCATCACTTGTGTTTACTTGATCAACAAACAAGTTGAACTTCGACACAAACCACAGCCTTCTCATTCGCCCTTGAGATGGCAAACAAGAAGAAGTCCGAAGCGAGGAAGCCAGCCTCTGCCAGAAACTCGGGAAGTCGTAAAGCTGCCAAGGCTTCAGAGGTGGAGAAGGAGAATAGCCATCTTTCAAAGAAATCTTCGAACAAATCAACTTCTGAACGGCCGAAGCCCAAACCGAAATACAAAGGGGCTACTCTTCCCGGTACAGCGACTGGAGAGAAAGATGCAGTAGCTGCCTTGATGTCGATGGCGTCTGCCACTTCCGCGGAACAAGTGCTGGCAGGTGATGGTTGGGTTGCGGCAGAAGATAGGCAGCCAGATGACAATCAGGACAACTCCGACTACGACAGCAACGAGGGCGAGGTTTCTGACGAAGAAAATGAGGGTGATAATGATTCAGATTTATCGGACGCCAACGAGGTAATTGACAGCGGTAAGTAAAATTTACCCATAGCGATGGTTCGTGCTTCATTGAGCCACACCAAGAACTCGACGATGCCATCGCAGAAATCACTCGGCCGACCGTGATGATCCCACCGGTCAAATTTGACATTCCATTTGAAGTGCCATTCAAGAACGGCATGCGTGATTTGAAAGGCATTACCTCCGCCACCACTTTCGATGACTTTCTTGCTGCTGCAGCCAAAAGAATGGGCACTCGAATCCCACAGATGGATAATATTGCATATGTACCTTCCTATAAGCCAAGGAATCCTAAACCGGTTCCAAAAATACTCGACGACGATGATGCTTGGGATACACTCCTAGCCGATGTTCGCCAACATATCAAAGCATCGCGAGCAGCCAATCGTGGGAAGGGTCAGTTGAAACCGTTCAGTATACAGATTGTGGACTTGTCAGTGTTGGAGAATGACGCCAAAGGGGGCAAAAAGGCAAGTGGTACATAGATTTTCCCGGTAATTTGAACTGATTGTGATGTACAGGGACGGAAGGGGAAGAAGAGTAATGACAAGTCAGGCGACGAGTCCCAGCCTGTTCCAGCTCTCAAAGAACACGAACTCTTCAAGGAAATCGAAAAGAAGCACTACTGTCAAGAGTGCAAGACGGCATGTGTTGTACTGGATAGCGGAGACCACCACATTCTCAGTCACACGGAGTTGGCAACCTGGGCGATGCTAGCGGTCAGTTTCGTAGCTTGGATTGACAGCAGACTGCTGATTATTACTCCAGAGCCGGCATAAGGCAATCATCGACGAGGCCCCCGGTGATCTTGGTCTTGCTGTCAATCACAAGCGGCAGGCCAAAGCCAAGAAAAATCTGGCCAATCAGGCTTCCACGAGTGCAAACGATCCTTTGGCATGGGTGCAGGCCCTTGCTCCAATTTTCGGTTCTTTTCTGGGCTATCGAATGCCGCCTAACCCCGAGTCAGTGTTGCAACCCATGATGCCGGCGGGAATTGATCTCCGCGCTCCGGTTCTCCATGTGCAACACTTGGCAGGCACGAAACGTCCAGCCGAAAATGCACCATTGCCCGATATCTGCCCTGACATTGCTTTCTGGCTCACCACACTGGATTCCGATCCTATCCGTGGCAGAATGAATCTCAATTACAGCCAGTACGAAAGCCTCCTCTTTAGCAATGGATTTTTCGAGCTGAGCGACTTGGCCAATGTGACGGCTGATAAGCTCTTGTCTCTCTCGGGTGACCAGATGAATTTTGGGATTGCAAACCGCCTTGTTACTTATGTGAAAGAAGATTTTGAGCAATTGTCGGGCCGTAGTTCCAAGCAAGCACGAGTAGATTGAAATATTTTTGACTCTAATAACCACAATACATATACATTATTCACTGTAGTATACTTTACAGATAGCCACAATGATGAAAATATCCTTCTGCGTCCTCACTAGTTACTGAAAAGGCTGCTTCAATCAAGTGAACATAAACATATGTATCATCGATGGCTTGATCAACATCCTCTCGAGCTAGCTCTCCGGAACGACGAACGTACGCCTTGATAGATGAGAAGGCCAGCTCGATAGGGTTGAAGTCTGGTGAGTAAGGAGGTAGATACATAACACGCATGCCACTACAAATCACTGATTCAGGCTGAAAGCGCATGAGATAAGCAACAACTTACCGAGCCTCTATTAGCTCCTTGATCTGAGGGTCTTTGTGGATCCGAGCATTATCCATGACAATGACTGATTTTGGTTGTGGGAATGGCTGCATATGGTCGAGAAGTCCTTCAATAAACTCGACGAAGAGTTCTGTCGTGAAGGACCCCTCAACAATCTTGACGTGAATCATTCCGTCAATCGACAGAGCAGGGAGCATGGAATATCTTCCTTGGCGTCAAGACAACGAAATGAGGTGGAGGGCAATCACAAACCGTCGACCCCGAACAAAGAAACACTTCCGTTCTGCCCGTTCCCCGGAGAGTGCCCATGCTTTGCCCCGAATTGATGTCCGCCTATCGAAAGAGCTTTCATCAACAAATACCGTCTGCTCTGCAGTGTACTGTGTTCCATATTCATAACAGAAGGCCGTGCGCTTTGCTTCACTTTGTTCTATGGCTAATTTGGTCAACTGAAGAAGCTGAAGTGAGTTGTATTCCACTAGATCAATCATTCCAGCCGATACCTTTTTCATGGTGAATCCGCACCTCCTGAGTGACCTCCACAATGTTGATTCATCAACCTCTACCCCCCAGTCTATCCTCTAGAATTTCCTGGAGCTCTGCGAGATATAAATCAGGGCTGTGGCGTACAAGTCCACACAAAAACTGTGGCAAAACCCGTCACAGAGTTGACGGTTCCATTGTGAGATGCCCCTCACCTTTGTATCTGCTGGGGTAAGACTGTGCTTGCGTCCACGAAGCTCCTGATACACGTGCTCCCGCATTACAGTTCCCTTGTTCCGATAGTCTTGGAAAATCCGCTCAATTGTTTGGCGTTTGACACCGGTGAGTCTCATGATGCTCAGGATGTCTTGGGTCATTCCCATGTTCACAATTACAGCCCGAAGGTCATCCGAGAGTGGTTTTCCACGGGGCATGGTGGTAGGTAGTGAGGAAGTTCAATGCGTGTTGTGGTTGGAGTTGAACACAGGTGTTTCCTTTTACAGACTTGAACTGATTTGAACCAATACATAGTGTACAAATATTGCATAAAATACCCTCAAAAACCCCGGGGCTCCCTAGCCCTCAATGAGTAGATCAACTTTCATTGAGAGACCTTGTCAATCCGAGGCGCTGTTCTCGAGTTATGGCTTGCGCGAGTTCGACGTTCAAAATGGCGGTTTGTGATCAAAAAAGCGGTGCCCGCCAACTATTTTGCAAACAGCAATAACAATAAATACACAATGGTCTCGCACAAAGTTCTGAGTCAGTAGCATCTCGGCAGTCACAATTGCTACAATTCGAAGAGATTCCAAGATGAAGAACTGCGCGTGGATCACCAGTACGACCGTGAGCTGGCTGTCGCATCGCCATAAATAGGCAGAATCACGGGATCAGGTTGTTCTTTGAAGGCGTAGCGGACTGCGAAAATATTTGTCAAGACGGACTTTGGCCAAGATCCAACAATAACCCACAGATACGATGCTCTCCCGCATCCAAAACATGACCGAAGTATTCTTCTGCATGCGCGGCCTTCCTCGGCCAGCAGCGCCCGTAGTAGTCGTCATCGTCATCATCGGCCTCTTCATCCTCCTCATCGATGTCGTTCCCAGATTTAGGTGATTTAGGTATCCTGGCTCTACGATATCCCGACGTGTAGCCGTTTCGATCCATATAGTCGCAATTGGTCGAGGCGTACAGCACGTTGCGCGCGCTGTCCCATCCCAATCCAGTCACCTGGTTATTCCCCGTCGAGAGCTCGTACACCAATTTCGCAGCGCGCACATCCCAGAGTCGGATAACTTCATCTTCCTCCGCACCCGTGAATATCACTGAAACGCGAAGTAAGATTTGGCAAGTACGAGAAAAGGATAAAACCGACTTGGAATGCCGTCAGGGTGGACGGACAACGCTGCGCTGCAGGACGTTTCGCCGAAACCCGCAGCGAGAGACAGGACAGGTAGGCGGAGGCGGACGTCGTAAAGGCGCGCGTAACCGTCATCGGCGCTGACTAGGAATGTAGTGGGGTCGGCGTCGCTAGTGGAAATGCCTTCGATCTCTCCCCCTGGCCCCAAGTAGCGCGTTATCGTGTTCCCACCGTGCTCAAGATCCAAAGAAATGAATGAATAGTCGCCAGATTTCCGGGGGTCAGTTCCGCAGAGCATGGCGCCGGGGACACTGGGGTGCGCCTTCCAGGTCGCTGGAGCGAGGTCGGAATCGGCGAACGTAAGGACAAGAGAAGGCGCGCTTCCCGCGGAATCTTCAATCGCGTCCGAGTCGTCTCTCATCGTATCTTCAGCCCGAAATTGTTTACCAATGCGAGCCTTGCCGTCAGCGCCATGCGTCTCGAGTTCATCAATATTCCACACATTGGCGAGGCCTTTACCGGCACGAAGGAAACGGCCGCCAGGCAATATGGCCAGCGGGCCCCGGGATTTTGAGGAACGAAGGGTGTGAGTGGGACGTGCCGCCTTGTAAATCTCCCCGGTGCCCGAACCCCACGCATAGGATTTAATTCGCGAGCCGTCCGCCACAAAAATGAGTTTTCTCTCGTTGTCGATGGCCGCCGAGTAGGCAATTTCGCTGAGCCCAACTTCGACATGGCGAGGTTCGAGAGGGAAGTCTTGGCCAGAGTCCTCCGCCGGAATATCGAGGAGATAATAAGAAAGCATGGGCGTGCGGCTCTTGTATCCGCCCATGGACGGCAGCGCAATGCAGGTGCCGCTATGAGCCATACTGACAGGCAGGTGGACGGGGGAGCTCGAAATCTCGCACTGTGCCTGATATATCGAAGTGAGCAGAGCAGAAGCCGGAGCAGGACATGCGATCTCGGCCGCAAACCGAGACAGCGGTGAGCTCAACGGATGGGGCCGGAGAGTTGTGTCCCATGGAGGAGGAAATCGGTACAGTGGTTCTTGATCTTCGTCCGCTATTTCATTTCAATGCGCTTACGCTGAAAGGGATCGACTTACCCGAGTCGTTGGGGTGTTTCTTCGCAAATATCTGCGCAAAGCCTGCCAAGGCTTCCTTCATTCGATGAGCTATACATTAGAGCATCGGATTCAGCCAAAACTGTCAAGCGATCCGTGAACAAGCGCACAGAAAACCAGCTCCTCTCGATGCGGCCCTTCCAGCGCCGGACATCTGGAAAATGCTCAGTGGCTAGGTAGGTCTGGATAGGCTCCAGTAGAGCTGTAGAGCCATAGGCACTCCCCCCCTCTACCGGATGCTGCGATAGCGTTGAGTTCTCTACCGTAGACGGTGTAGAACCGTAGAGCCGTAGATCCATAGGCCCTGTAGAGCTCGCGTAGGCTCGCGTAGAGTCAGCGGTATTTCACATGTGCAGTGCTTGATGGTGCTTGTTGCTCCGCTATTTTCCTGTTCCCGTGCTCAAATGGGCAAGAAAATGCAGCGAATAACATATATTATTGCAGCCTACTACGTATACATAGCAATGAAGGACACCAGGGACTCTGATTGGACTCCGATACGAATCCACGAGCGTTAAACGTTGAAGAGTGTGGTGACCGTGTCGACCAACGGCAATGAACGGGAATCAAAGCATGATCTTGATGTGGATAAGTCGTTGCCAAGGGACCACGCAGAGGGCAGACAAGACCGGCGAAGGCTTGAAAATCAGGGAGCAGGGCTTGAGCTTGAGGCCTTGAGGATGAGCGGAGTGGTCGACCGGTACGTTGCGGCGTCTTTGAAAGCACAATCTATAGATTTGAAGAAACTTGGTTACTTGATGTGCCGCTGAGGGAATCCTGAGAGACCAGCTGTTTGCGAGGCTTCGAAGTAGTTGAGGTGGAAGTGGGAGAAACGGAGGGTGGCGAAAATTTGATGAAGTCCGTCTTTTTATACTTATCGTGCGACGGTTGCAACGCCTCCGGCTAGTTACACGGACAGCCGAGCTCCATTGCACACAAGGTAGGCACGGATGGACTACCGTAGCCCGGCGTAGGTCCCAGTGGTCGATGGTAGACTGCCGATGCCTATGGAGATGGCCGAAGTCTACAGAGCTCTACGTGGGAACTTCGGCTCTACTCGGATCTACTGAGACACCGCAAGTCTATCAAGCCGACGGCACATCTATCACACAAAAATGCGTTTTCAGATGGATGCTCTTCAGAATGTGCAAAGGAGGGCATAAATTCGAATCTGCAGCATCGATATCCCAGCTTGATTCCCTTATTAACGGTTTGGTTTATTCTGTCCACGATAGCCGGGTAATCCGGGTCTGCTGCGTCGGCGGCGCGTAGAAGATTACAGACTTGACCGAGGAGACCCAAGAAATGGCGGTGCTCTCGACTGTCCGCTTCAATGGCATTTCGGTCCTTGCCAAATTCGTCGAGCCGCGTTTCCAGGTCGACACACTGCTGCTGAATCAGATTCATGAGGAGAAACTGGGGCGTTGGAAGAGAGCAAGGCGAGAGTGTCACAGTCAATGGGAGTGATGACGTAATGCAGTTCGGACCGAAATCGGCGACAAACAACGAGACATCAATTCACTTAAAACTTTCCGAAGCGAAATGATGAAGATGAGCTGGCAGTCTTGTTCAGAGAGCATGATTATTAGGAGTTCCGCCTTTTCTGCTTAGCTATCCGTCAAGAACTGAGGGAGCTATACTGAAATCCAGCGAACAGCCCTCAAGAAATCGAAAAGGGGTCGGACCGGACACCGCTGGACCTCCAAAGCGGTGATGCAGCGAGCCAAAATGATGTCGTCGTAATCCTGCGTTCACAATATGGCTTGGGTTGAGGGGTAAGTTTAACGCATTCCCGCTCATTCTGGCAAGCTCCCTCAAGGCGCACGTTTCAGGTTCAAAAAGGGTGACGCATTCAACGACAAGGTTTACCCCGCGGATGTCGGTATTGGATGTTTCGCGTTCTCGTGAGTCTTAATCCATGGGCCAATGTCTTTGGCAAAGTACCTGATCAAGCGAGGGAAATCGCTTGAAGAGCGAATCAAAATCCTGAGAGGCGGACCGGGCCTCGCGAGCTGGCCCCGTGTTCAAAGCGGCCAAAGGCTGTCTATTACAGAGTCGCAAGAATTTATTATGCCAATTTCAACTCAGATCAAGAGTCCAAGGCTAAGAAAGTCAATTTCCGAGATGCCCGATGAGTAACGAAGGTGCGCCAAACTAGGTGGCTTGGACAACGACTAGCCGAATGACATTTACTACGAGATGGTAAATTTGACAAATTCACAATATGAAAATGGGGGACCATCCATGACTGCAATTAAAATCAGCTATCGTATTACTGTTCAGATGAAGAGCACCTAGAATCGTACGTTTCTTTTGGTATTCTAAAGAAAGCGGATCAGCGACGGTGCGTAAGCTATGCTAGAGGTGTGTCTTACTCATTGGAGTTTTGCTTTGGGCTGCGGTCATCAGGATCTTCGTCCCCTTCAATTTATCTCGGGTAAGAAACACTCTGGCCGGAGTTCGATATTTTTCTTCGTAGATGCAGACGATGGGGTAGAAGTAATCTCCTGGAGAGAGCTCTCCGGTCTTGCTAGCAGAAACCATCCCGACGAAACTCGGAAGGCCATCAGGGCCATTGTCTGTTCTGAATACCCTATGCGAGATTTCAGTCTCTACAGCATTCATGGAGAGATATCGGTTACACCACGACGGCCTTCTTGGGAATGGCTTCTTTTGGAGACAATATAAGTGGCGAGGCCTCAAAAAAGTTCATGAGTGTTTTATCGTAGTGGAGAACCCGATTATCGTAGATCCCAGCGGTGGCGTTTCTTTCGGAAGTGTTCAAGGACAGAAATAAACGATGAATACTTTCCGCGCCGTCAATAACCTCCGTTGGTGGGATGACGATTAGATTGCCGTTCGGTTTGGGCAGCCACACCACATTTAGCGCTGAATTTCCCACTTGCGCATTCATCGTCCGATATGTAGCATTGGGATCGATGGGCGGTAGAACTGGAATGGCCACGTCTGGCACCAATTTGTCTGTTTCCACTGCGAAGGGAATACTATATCCGCAGTCAGGCATGCTTTCAGGTAAGTTGTGAAGGAACTGCTTACCCGATGCACTTGGAAAATATTCCAAACTCGAGCTCCTGGGGATAGTAGTGGCGGTTGTACTTACCCACGTCGATGGTGAGGTAACTGGGCATATCGAATGTCAGTCGAGAGCATGGAATGCGAGAAGTCGCAAACATTTCAAGTTTCGCAGCGAGCGAAACGGTGACTCCCTCGCATCCCTCTAACGTGGTCTCCATATCGGTTCCACCCTTCACGGCAATTTGCGCTGTGACGGGAAGAGAAGCTTTGGCCTCAATCCCAGCGCTCACCTTGAGCTTTCCGCTCAGAATGCTGACACCGAAGTAGAGTCCTGCAGTGATATACGGATCCAGCTTGGCATACCCTGCAAGCTCGACGCTGACGAGGGGCACGGGATCATGGCGAATCCAGGTGCCGGTGTACGAGTTTTTGCCGTCGATCATATCCAGCCTGGCAGTCATGTTCGACCAACCGATATTGTTACGCGCTATCACCTTCCCTTTCGCGCCTAACTCGTATCCCACCCCAGCCTTGATCGAGAGGAATGGCCCGATCACGACGATACCGGGAATAGTGAGTGGGCTGACGGGGACGGGTGAATCAAAATGAAATTCGTCACCATAACTTGGGACGTACCTCAACGGTAGCTCAAACAAGGTTTCCTCGGCGATCTTGCCCTTGGCTGTGACTTGTCAGAGGTATGAGTCCCTCGTTCTCAGTCTAACACAGTGTCCTCACTGTCGAATAGAATCCCGATGCCTGCGGCAAAGTCGATGCTGCCATCGACGAGTTCCACATAGGCGCTGGTGAATCCCGCGGTTAACGTGAATTTGAATTTAGATCTGTGTTTCATAAACTGGCGACTGTGAGAAAAGAAAGATTTCGCAAGCAGCAAAGATACCCCATCTAACAAAATAGTTAGGTTCAAATTCCTATGAAATGGTAGTAGCTCACTGATCCGACAGCCGAGGCAGACGACACCTGCAAACAGATTCAGCGACAGAAAGATAATGAACGGCGTGAGTCAGGTACTTATTGTCCCAAGGACACTGGTTGTCGAGCCCGTGGCAACTTCTGTTGGATGAAGGCTCGCCAACGGGTATGCCCACCCAAAATCCGCAGTATTTTGCAGTGGAATTAAACTATTGTTCGTGTCAAACGTCACCTCTCCGGATGGTGTATAGCCATCCTCAGATAAGACGGCAACCAAGACTTGAACGACGGCCTTGAAAAACTTGTACAGCTTTTCAACATCTAGTTAGACAGAGTCAGGGTGCGTCCTGTCTCGACAAAAAGCATACTTACCGAACACCTCCGTTATCGCCTCTATGATGTTATAAATCACGCTTGGGAGGAAAGCCTTTAGTAACTGGAAGCATAAGTTAGTGACAGTCTTTTCTTTGATCGACGAAACAGTCACAGGGAGAATAACACAGTTTCTAAGCAAAGCTATGGGGTTCCACGTGAATTCACACTTCGCACGTCGGGCAAGGCTGTCTGATGGGTTGTCGGAGTCGTCTGAAATTCCAAGTAAGGAGTCGTCGTCCAGCGCATCTCCGTAAAAACCCTCCTCCTCCTCGTTCATTTCCTCCTGTCTTCCCCACGAATTGAAACACTCGTCAAGTTGGCCATCAGATAAAATTTCAATGCCGTAGTAGCACGCAGCCATGTAGTCGTAGTCCAGATCATCGGAAGTGGCGTTCGACATTGTTTGCTCCGAAGATAGCGACCCATTCGGTCCAAGTGAAGTGCTATTTGTGCCCGAGGAATCAGAGCTCTCAGGCTGTGCCGGGTTCTGCGCGGTTCCTGTGGAGTTTCCCGACTTCAATGACGCGTCAATTCAAAGGAAAATTAGTGAGGCTTTCGAGAAGACTCAACTGCCTGGTCCGACGACTCGTCGGGCGTAGGAGAGGCATTGCTGTCTGATGGAAGCGAAGTACTGTTTATGTCCGAGGAGCTCTCAGGCTCTGATGGGTTCTGCGATGTTCCTGTGGAGTTTCCCGCCTTGAATGACGCGTCAATGGAAAGATTAATGAGGATCTCGAGAGGACTCAACGGTATGGTCCGACGATTCATCAGAAGGTCCGTCTGTTCGGCGGGTGTAAGCAGGGAAAATGGGATGCGCGTCAGTATCGTGCACGTCAAACGTGTCGACCTGAATCGTAACCGGGCGATCTGGGTGTATCGCGTCGGTGAGCGAGAGCTCCGACATCTGGCAGACAATTTCCATCCGATTCCACACCGACATGAAATTGTGCACCAGATGTACGCTGCGCTCGCCAGACTCGCGGCCCATTCCACACGAGTCGGCGAAAGCAACGATCAAGAATTTTGGATGCTGCTTCCACGCATTGACTGTCCTGCTCCAAACGGCGCGGTCCTGAAATCCAACGGTTATGGTGCTCGAGGTCACGTCGCAGCGCGTGGATATCACATGTGCCGAGTGCTCCAAGATGAGCGCCGGATGGGTGAATCCAGAGACGTAAACGGATGCAAAAGAGCGGATATGCGGGAACGCAGCTGTGTATCAGTGAGATACATAATGAACGGGGCGCGAGGGCGGCGTACCGTGAGGATCGTGATAGTAGAGAAAAAGTCCCTGGTTAGGAGTGAGGTGCTTAGGATGGGTACGGTCGATGACTGGATGGACAGTCGGGTGCAAAATGTGATGACGCGAGTTTCGGGGGCCTATTCGCCGATATTTCGGGGGTATGAGCAGAGACAAGAGGGGCAAGTAAAAACAGGATGTGGGCAACGAGAGGGAAGAGAATCATCCTGAAGCGGATTCCCCTGAACAGACAACAGGGATCAAAATATATACGATTCCCAGAATCCCAGAAGAGGAAACGTACGACTGCCTTGAACCCGGGCCGATCAAACACGAAGCAAATGAATTGGAGACTAGCGGTGGGGACGGCAAGTCGGTGGAATCCGACCCTCCCGAATAATCTGTTGCCCGAAATAAGTAGTTCTATTCCCATTAATGTTGAACGAACACCCCCGGAACTTGAATGCAGCGCTCAAGAATGGGATCTAATCGTCAAAGCCACTTCGAACCCGCATCTTTGATATCGTGCTAGCGACACGAGTTGGGTCGTGTAGGATACTTCTTCCGGCCGAAAAGCCTGAAATCCAACGTACTAGGCTCGAGAGCCAGCGTCGTTTCAGGCGAACGCATCAAAGACCAGTCTAACCTGTCCATCAAAGCGAATATTTAGCACTGGTCTTGACTCTGGCGCCCACGAAACTCTTCTTTCCTCGGTGGCGAATACGGCCAAACATGGGTTGCTTCAGATATGTTTGGCGCCAGGACTAGGTTTCGAAGATGTTGAAGGGAGTGATCCCGGTACCGGCACTAATTCAGCCTACTCGCGAAGGTGGACAGACCTGGCAGTGTCCCGAGAACTTCAAGTCAACCATTTTAAGAACGTCATGTTGTAGGAGAGAACTAACAGCGATGAAATCGCAGAAAACAGCCAGAAAAAGAGGAGTGCCACCTGCGTCGACAGGAGAACGATACTTTTCGTCCTTTCGACCGTCAAGAGGGCATACAATGGCCCATGTAGCCCAAGTCCGTTGTCCATCATGAAACTTCCCCTCAGGATAATTGCGGGACAGTGGCTTGGCCGAGAGTACGTGTATGCCGCAGCGCAAGGGCGGGTGTGGCACGTCGTCCATTGATGTTGTTTGCGCCAAGGAGCTGAGAATGGTGACCGTGACTGTGACGCCTTTTCTTTCTTTTCAAACACTCTGTTTACAAAGTTCGAAAACGATATGTAGGCAGTTTCGATTTTAGAACTCGCCTTAACCAAACCACAGATTAGGGGTCCTGAAACAGCCCACAACCAGCCTCTCGGGCCCTCGGCTCACGACTTGGTCGAGCTCGCGTGCCCGGGCCGCCGCCCCGAACTCAGCTCGAAAATCTATACTGCCCATCGTTTCGAAACAGCTGTAAAAAAGAAGACCTTCATACCGGCTCGTCCGTTGAACTCCCGGCGAAAAAAAGGCCGCGTGCTACATCTGACAACTCCACATACTGTTGATGCCTTCAGTCACCTACTCCGACGCCGCCCCTAAAGTCCATTGATTGTCTTATCATTCTCGAGTCTCGACTTACACTGATCGAGGCGCTAATGCTAGGTTGAACTTGACCACAGGACTTGGATCCTAGCGTGGCTGTAAGAAGACCGACGTTCTTGGCAACGTCATGAAAGGAGAGGCGAGGTGTTGTTTGAGAAACCCAGCAAGAGCGGATCGACTCGACAGAAGGGTGGCATCAGCAAACAAACGAGTCGGCCCCCAGCAGCCGAACCCGCCTCTTCCTCTTCCCTCCAACTGTGCACACTGATGTCGTTCCTTGCTGTCTTTCCGGGATTTAATCGAGCATTTACCTGTGACCTGGCTTTCAACCTTTGGAGAGACGAGATTCAGAATCAGATTCAGAATAGAACTTGCTCAACTCTCTTTTGACAGATCTCTGCATCGAATCGTCTGGTCCACCTCAGGATCTTCCATCGGGCAGCAAATGTCCCCTTAGCTCATAGTCGACGCCATATAGTCCTGGAAACAGCGCCGACGACTTTCAATCCCTCTAGCAAATCATTGAAACTACGAGTTGACGCGGACATGTAGGCAGATATTCCTATGCGTACATCTGGTTATCCTCACGTTGTGAATACAGCTCGCCATACGCTCCAACTTTCGTTCTAGCAATCATGCGGCGTAGTGAAACTCATGGTACCCGGCTTCTAGGTCAGGTTGCAATTGGCCGAGACCAAGTTTCCGGAGAGGAAAATACTTGTGCGTGCTTCTATGGCGGGGTAGTTTCAGAACTGAGTCCTCGAAATAGCTCTGCATGTGGAGCTACACTACCGAAGGTCAATTCAGACTGGCCTTCCCTACAGCTCGTTGGTTCCACAATCGCAACTGACAATGGGCGAGTCAGGGTAAAGTTCCACTTCATTCGCTGGGAAATCTCAGGTGGAAAATTTTCACATTCTGACCCGATTGCGACTGAGTCTCCGACAGTTATCGACTCCCATTTTGTTGAGTATCACCTGGAAGAGATGCATCGTGCCACAGAACAAACCACCTTCACGCAAATTGATTTGCCGGAACTGTGTTTCGTGCACTCCTCTCATGCAACATGGACAAAAATCTGACGGCGAAGTATTTGGATAACCCCGGAAGTATTGGGTTCGAATGCTACGAAGCCTTGCATCTCGTCGACTCCCATTTTGTTGAGTATCACCTGGAAGAGATGCATCGTGCCACAGAACAAACCACCTTCACGCAAATTGATTTACCGGAACTGTGTTTCGTGCACTCTTCTCATGCAACATAGACAAAAATCTGACGGCGAAGTATTTGGATAACCCCGGAAGTATTGGGTTCGAATGCTACGAAGCCTTGCATCTCGTCGACTACCTGCATCAGAGCGTCTGTGCTCTCCAGAATGCCGTGCGAGATAAAGTTCCCGATACTGGCCAATCTTAGAGGTTCCCTACTCCATCGCTACGAGAATTATGGGGCCCAGAAACAATGTCGCACAGGTTATTGCGGCCTTTCCAGGTGCTCTCGACCTTATATCGGATGACGACCCTAAAAAGTGGGCGTGTAAACGAATCTCGGGGCTTCTCTGGTTTAATACTCGGAGGCTTCCCATTCTAATTCTTGCGCCGGTGTCGTTCAGAACCGAGATCTCACTTAGATGAATCTAGATTGATACCAAGAGGCGGTTATAGTTGCGGTTATATTTCATTTCCATTGCCTCAAAACCCCGGGCCTGGCCATCTGGTCCAGACATGGAAACACAGAACCACCTGATCAACGATAGCACGGCCATGGCAATCGGTCTCCACATTTGGAAGCGCTAGCCTTTGCTGCTTCCAGTCCGTGCTCTCTCTCCGGCGTGTCGAGCCGCTAAGGATGCCATATGGTCATTTCTCCGCATATTGCTCCTCATTTTGCTCTTTGGTGTGGTCCCCTTTCGCGCGGCTTTGTTTCGAGCATCGCCAGGCCGGTTCTGGCGCCAAAAGAATTGTGTTCCTCGGGTGGAGCTTCCCCCCACAAATCCTCCCTATACGCGATGGAGGGATCTAATTAATCGCTCGCTCGCGAGACCACGAGTCAGGTACGGTGTCATCTCTGTCGAGGTTTTTACAGCTCATAGGCTCTGGGCAGAATTTTTCGGCAAAGTCATTTTACGTGCGCTAATCCTCAGCGGCATCGGCCTCGCAATTCTCATCTTCGTTCTGTATCCAATCATTTCTATTCTACTCGAAACTCAAGTGTGGTCGGACGTGTTTTCTGACCGCATCGAGCAACCGTGGTTAAATTGAATTGTAAAAGATGCACGATATAGCAGTGAGAGATTCTCAATAAGAATTGGTATGAATAGTTAATTCCAAGATTTGGGAAGGCTATATCTCGAATTCCAGAGAACCTGAAGATCATATCCGAGGGATTTCAGCTTCAATAGCATTAAGCATACGAACAGCAAAAGTATTCAACAACCCGCGGTATTGTCTCATGTTTGGTCCTCTGACGTCAAGGTACCGTGTCGCGTTTTGCCTTCTTCCATCTTCCTTCCATATTGCAGTCCACTGCCCATCTCAGTTGCGTCTGAACGCGTCACCCACGACCATGAAGCGAGAGAACGTCCGTCTTCGCCTCCGTCTCGTCGACATCGAATCGCAGCTGCTACAGATGGAAACCGATACAACTCGACGATTCAGTACCAGACTGAAGCCAGAGCGACAGCGTCGGTTGAGGCAGGAGAAGATAAGCATTCAGGAGTCGCTGGACCGCATCATCTATCCCATTCTCCATATCCCCGTCGAAATCACGTCCGAGATCTTCCTTCACTGTCTTCCGGTCGATGGGGCTCGACCGGACGCGAGGTTGGCACCGATGCTTTTGGGTCGGGTCTGTCGATTGTGGAGGCATGTAGCATACACAGACCCAAGGCTGTGGGCTGCGCTCCGGATCAGCTCGTGGGATTGGGATCGTGTCAATCCCACTCTCGTGCAGGATTGGTTTCACCGCGCAGGCTGCGTCCCATTGTCCCTCAACTTGGCGTTTCGCGGTGGCCATTGCGCATTCTTCGGGCTTAAACCTTACCTCTGCGACTGTCCATCCTCGTCCCTCTTCAACGACTACTGGGATCATTTGACCTCATTTCGCAGTTACAATTTCACTCCGGCCGAGTGTTTTGACCTACTTCTTCGCGCTCCAAGACTCATTCAATGCGAATTCTTCTCCATTCGCGATTCCACTCCCCCCTACCCGCACCACACGCGTTTGCCTTGCTAATCTTGAAGTCCTCACTCTAGACATGGCTTCGGATTTGGACACGGTGCTCCTCGACTCCCCTCACTCTACCCCGACTTCGCTCTCTGAGCCTTGCATGCACATTGAGTGACCGTTTTATCGACATCTCCTTTCTTTCATTCCTACAGAGAGCTCCCAGTGTCCAAACCTTCAGCATTCTATTCTACGGCGGCTTATCCCACGAAAACGGAGTTATCATTACAATCCTACGTGCAATGCCCATTTTGACTTCCCTTGAACTACGATTCTCCCCTGCCACTATCGTCTTCGATATACTCCACCACCTTCACGAGTCTTCCGCCTTTCTTCCTCACATTCGAAAACTCTTTTTCTCCGCGAGCCAGAGGGTACCATGGCAGGATCAGTACACTGGAACTCTCGTCAATGCCCTTTGTTCGAGGTGGGAGGCGAAACCCGAGATTTCTCAACTTGTAGATTTCGAGTTCCACTTTTCTTTGGTCCCAGTGGCGGTTTTAGATCCCGCAATTTCGGACTGCGTTGCGAAGCTGAAGGACAAGGGAATGCGGATTTACATTGGTTCGCACCGGTAGGATTCCACGACACAGAAATCCTTTCGGTATGGCGGCTGCTGAACGTTCGTTCCCCTGTGACCGCTCACTGTTTCCTCAGATACTTTTTCCGTTGCTATTCAATGGGTGGAGGCGTTTTTCCTTGTCATCGGCTGGTTTCTTTCGCTCTCTTTGTCAACTCGCTTCCTTCCTCCCACTTGTAACGTCTTTGGAATGTTTTCGGAGTCAATTGGTGTATTGCTGTTCTGTTCAGTATCCTCGGTGATTTTCCTACTAAGGTTCAAGCTGAGAACTTAAAGTTGTGCTTGGCTCATCCAACCCGTGCAAGCCACGAGCACCTCTCAAACTCATCACTCGTTAAGGAATATCGCGCGAATTCTGGAAGAAATGGGCCCGCAATCGAGAGCATCATTCTTCTTTGATTCTTCTCGGAATTCAACTGCTCGATAACCCCATTTCGTCATGACTCCGACTGTGACTACTGTGACCGTGGATCCACACCCGTTTTCCTCTACCCACGTCGGACGCAGACGAACGTATCTCTGGAGCCTGCAGATTAGAAAAACGTGAGTCTTCGCTTTTACGACCTGCATCCGATGTCAATATTTCTCAGCTGAGATCCCGCTATCCGACACGTTGTCGCAGACTGATCAGACCGAGCGTTTGCAAACCTAGGTTTCCGAGCCCCAACTGCCATGGACCAGCAGATTCAGGAGCAGGAGGAAAACCTCGAGAATCACTGGGCTATTTCGTCCCCAGTGCGTCGGGTCCCAGCGGAGATTCTCTGCGAGATATTCTTCCTCACCTTGCCATGGACACGGCGGGTTGGCAACCTCGATGTTGAACAGGCGCCATGGCGGCTTGGGCTCGTCTGTCGCCAGTGGCGAACCACCGCTCTGGTTCTGCCTCGTCTGTGGTCGTCCATCACGCTCTACTCCTCTTTGGCGAAGGCGGTCCACCCGCCCACAATGGTCGAGACCCATCTTTACCGGTCGGCCAACACTCCCCTTACTGTAACTTTGAATTGCGAAGATGGCGAATTCAAGGCTTTTAACTTCTCCGCATGCTTCAATCTCGTTTTTCTCCATTCCATGCGCTGGGAAACCGTGCGCTTGCATCTGCGCCAATCATTCGGCGGACCATTTTTCACTCATTTGCGAACTGTGAATGGGCAACTTCCCATGCTGCGCACCTTGGAGATTACAGAATCCATGTCATCGCCATTCGACATCGACAATCCCTCGCTCATGGGTGACATGTTCTCCATCGCGCCCAGGCTGCGGGAGGTCCTTATCTCCACTGCAGGAGAGTACCGACGGGCCTGGTTGCCCCTACCGAACATTCAACTCCCATGGGCCCAATTAACCCGCTTACGCGGGGCGTATCGATCTCATGAGGAGGTCCTGTGGGCTCTGCGGTCATGCCCGCAACTGGTAGAATGCGGGATAACCCTTCTTGGGCAGCACTTTACCACGCTTGATGATAGTCGACATCTCACACTCCCGAATTTGCGCCACCTGAGCGTCAACAACCCCGATTTCCTGACATTTATCACGGCTCCCTCGCTACAAGAGCTGTGGATCTCGGGTGACGCTATTTACCACCTCGACAACTTGATCCAGCGGTCATCTTGTACCTTGGTCAAGCTCGTCATTGACAGATGCTCACAGCCCTCCGACCTCATTGACATTCTTCGTGCCATCCCTACACTCACGACCTTATTCGTCTTCATCTCGGACAAGGCCATCGCTCGTGGTCTCTTCGACGCGCTGAAGATCCGAGGCGACCTCACGGACATCTGCCTTAATCTCACCCACGTCGCGGCAGGTGGTTCCGAGGGATTCGGAATAAATACCTTCGTGGATATGGTAGAGACGCGCTGGTATGGAGACGGTTTGCTAACTCGCCTCTCCTTCATGCGCACCTTTTACACCCAGAAGGTACGGTGTGGCCCCAAAGCGCGTATCCACAAGATGCAGAGCGAGGGCCTGGATGCACGATTCGACACCGCGTTTCATCCTTCCCCACAAAATTACTTTGGCGCTGGATGCCCGTAAATCACCCTTCCTATTTTTGCGATTTTCTATTTGTTGTTATACCAGCATTTTTCGTCCAAAATATAAATCTCGTGGGCTTGGACCCAGCTTTCTTCAACTCGCTTACTCTACCCCGGCTTCGATCTGAGCTTCGTTTGTACATCGAGTATATCACATGCGATGCATGAGCTTCCCGTTGTAGCGTCTGTAGCGTCTGTACACTGACGAGAGACTGCATCGGGTCACCGTTTCACCGACACCTCCTTTCTTTCATTCCTAGAACGAAATCCCGCCACACAACTCTTCCATGCTCAATTCTTCGACACATCCCACGAGGCCGGAGTTATCCGCACCATTCTCAGTGCGATGCCTACTCTGACTTCCCTTAAACTACGACTTTACTCTCCCGTTACTATTTTCGACATACTTCACCAACTTGACGGGTCCCCACGTTTCTTCCTCGCATTCGGATACTCCTTCTCTGTGTTATGCTGCGGGGATCGTGGGAGGATCGTCTCACTGCACTCGTCGATGCCCTTATGGGAGGCTAGGCCGCCAAATCCGTGATCGTGCAGCTTCTGATTCTCGAGTTCCATTTTGCTTTGCGGCCGATTGAAACATTATTAGATGCTAGAATTTTGGATTGTTTCGAAGCTGAAGCGCTGAAGGGCAAGGGAATGGGGATTTACGTTTGTCTATACGAGCGTTGGTAGGATTCCACAGACACGGAAAATCTTCTCGGTATGCGGACTGTTGAAATTTCCTCTCACGATGACCGCTCACTGCTTCTTCAGACATTTTTTCCGTTGCTACTCATCGTCCACATTCCCGACTCACTCGCTGCCTCCTACTGGAATGTCCTGGGTGAATTGAATAGCGACAGTCAGAGTAGAGGATTATGGGAAGATTATGAAGGGATTATTGAAGGCGGATTATGGATTTATTCGGTCGCTGTAATCGCTGATAATCTTCTCAAAATATCACACTCAACTCTGACCACCAAGGATTACGCTCAGGATTATGGAACCTCTGGAAACATCATCCCTTCCATAATTCCTCTTCGAATCGCCTCCGGAGGCGATTCGACAATTATGAGGGATTAAGGACTTTGATGGATTCTCCCATGGGAAACTAAACTTCATAATCCCCCGAGAATATGGCTCCGTATCCAAGAAAACAAGCAAAAACTTATTGGTGCGTGATGATATGTCACGCCGGCACGTGAACGTAATTTTGTCATCCTCCAGGCTGGAAACTGCATATTTCGCGTCTTCACGGCGATCCTGAAGGACAAGTCCTCCGTCTTTGCCGACATGTTTTCCTTTCCTCAACCCTCGGCGCCAGGAGATGTAGAGACCATTGGGGGTGTTCCGGTGGTAAATATGCATGATGATCCCAAAGAGCTAGAGGTCTTTCTAAAGGCAATATTTGACGCCAAGTACGTGCTACTGTTCGTCTTAAGGATTCGAATAATTTGAAGATCGCTTCAATTCAGTTTTTTCATGCCCCCACCGACAAAGACCGAAGGAGACGTTGTTCTTGCAGTGCTTCGTCCTTCTCATAAATATGACGTTCATTTCCTTCGCCGTCGTGCATTGGAACATCTGTCCACAATGTTCTGCACGAGCCTGGAGGACTACCACAACGGCTCAACCGCATCATACACATTCCATTCATTCGTCGATGGAGTTTTGAAGACGATCAAAGTATTAGTTCAAGTTGAAGTTGACGCGTTATGGATGCTTCCCGACGCATACTATAGCTTGTTCAGCCATGGCTTGCAGGCCATTTTGAGCCTCATGGGATGATCTAGGAGAATCAGAAAAAGCCAACTGCCTGCGACTCTTTCCCATACAGTTCAAATGCAACCTTGCACTACGATCCTCTCGTTCCTTTCCCTGTCGAAAACCGAGGAGTCGCTGTGCAAGAGCCCGTCAGTTTGCAATCAGGCCCGCTTGACAGCGATCCAATCACATTCTTGGGTCTCCAGTGACGATGTCCTAGACGCATGGGAAGAGTACGAGTGGGAATATTTGGAAGATAATGGTTTCTGTGGACGCTGTCTGGAGGAGGCGAGGGGTCTGCATAGGCAGGCACAACAGAAATTTTGGGACGAGCTTCCCAACCTTTTCGACCTCCCGGATTGGGCCACTCTAGAACAAATGCGGGACACTGTCACGGCGTAGTGTCCTTTCTTTGCTCGGTATGACGTCTCATTACGAGGGTTTATCCATTATTGACCAGCAAACGCTAGGTTGTCAGGAAATATTTAGAACACATAATAGCTATTCAGAAATTCCGTCTGCTTCCCCACCGACTCATGGACTAATCGACAGTACTTCACTTGTTTAACATCGTGTCTTGTGAACACTGAAAGCGCGAGAGATCACGGTCCACATTCATTGTGTTGAATCATATCAAATGGATCGCTTCGAGTACTGCTCTTGGAAGCGCATATTTTCCTCGCTTACGATAGTATCTTTGAATGTACCATTGGCCTAGAGCTGCTGACGCCTCATCTTGCCTTCATCAAAGGAATAACGTGAAGTTCAACCCGACTCCAGATACTCTGTGAGACTGATTTTCCGCCCGTCGTTCGTATTCAACGACCTTTGGATTCGATAGAATATCATTCTTTTCTTTCGTAAACTGCTGACATCCGAGACACGTTCGGCGCTCCCGATCGATTCGACAACTCTCAAATCATGTGAATTATAAACGCTGAGAAATATCAAAATCATCAAAGCCGCTCAACAATATGTCGCATCATCATCGACTGAAAATCAGAGCATTCCAACAACCGCCCGGGCAGCCCGGCAAGAAAAGTGTCCTTCGTCCGCCGAGAGGTGACGATTTCCGCGAACTTCGCGTCCGAGGCGAACCCCAAGAAGAGGAAGGCGGGACCAAGCTCGTCCATGCCGTAGTCTGCGAGCAGCGCGCTAACAGACGGGGGTACATCGGAAGGCGGATATCTCCTAAGCTTGGTGCATTGGTGCTGTGGCCGCAGCAATGTGATACATTGAGCGACCCTAGATATTGTGGAGGTCGGGAATGGCTTACCGGTGTGGTTGAACGGCCCGCGGTTGTGAGCTCCCTTGGCACAGCCTGGAGTCCGGCGGCGCGGGCACTCAGGAAGCGCCGGACATGCAGGACTACGGGCCAGAAATCGTCGTATCTCCGCAGGGAGGGTTTATCGTCGCAGATCTGTGCAGGCGTCAGAAGTGTCTCGAAAGGTTCAAGAAAATCATACCAAGGCAACGAAGGCATCAAGCTTGTCCTCATCTTGCTCCTCAAATGGGATAGAGACGTCGAGGTACGTCGGGGTTTTGCTATCGATGAGATCCTGGGATAGGATAATGAGTGCAGGCAATACCGAAAGAATGGGTTCGATGTTACCACGAGCTCAAAATATTCGTCGTCGTCGATAATCTGCATGTGTCTCTTAACATTTGTGTACTCGCAGCCGTAAAACGCCAATAGATTCTCCAACCCTGCACGCGGACGCGGGATCGCTGTGAGTTGGATCTTCCGCGGGAGGTCGTGCCAAGTCAACTCTGGATTCTTCTCGAGATATGTCTCCAGCGCGTCCATGATCTCAATCTTCTCTACGTATGTAACTTTCCCTGCGGACGCTAGGGCGCGCAAAAATTCGGTGCGGTGCCGCTCCTTGAGGGTGAGGAGGGCGCGGAAATGGTGATCGGCAATGACACCAGCGGTGGCGAGGAGGTTGAGAAGATCGACGCGGTCTTTGAAGCACTGTTTCAATTGGGTCGTCGCTTCAGCGGACACCGATGCTTGATAGCCGCACAGGACACAGGAATCCCATCCGTGACGTGCGTTGAGGAGTCTGACGCGTTGCGTGCACGGAGGGGCGGAGCTAGAGGGCGAAGATGTCGGCACGAATGTGCTGGGCTTCGATTGACTTGTGGACAACGACTATAAAATTACCTCTTTAGTTGGTGAACCAAGGCGTAGGTCGGTGAGTGGAATAGCACACCGAACGTGTTTCACCTGACCGGGCACTTCTTTCGGCGATGGGGGATATCCTTTTGTTTTGGGACGTGCGTGCCGCCGAAGTCTGGGTTGTGCGCTGATGGGGTGCAGATACGTGTCCGACGCCCGATAGTTCGTTGCTTGAGGTCGACTGTTGCGAGTAAGTACTTATAAGTCAAGGCCGTATCAAGAAGCGCTGCATACCTGCTCGCCTTCCGAGTCTTCCTCAATCTGCTGGGGACCCTTTCGTTTTTTCGAGTTAGAACTCTGATGAGCAGTAGTTGTACCAGGAGGATCATCGGCCCTGTTCCCTTGCCTCTTCTTTCTCAAAGCGCGGAAATAAACCCATTTTGTGAAGTACACTTCAAGTGGCCAGTGACCTTCAAAATCATCCAGTCCAGAGAATTTGCTTCGGCACTTGGAAAATATGATGCGTTAATTCATTGCGACTGCAGTCGCAAAGGAACATCTTACGTCGTCGAGCAGCTTCCTCCATTTTAAGGGGTCCTGGTTGTCTGGCATCGCATATGTGTCGAGGCCAAATGTATTCGCTCTGTATGTAACATATTCCTGCGACATTGGATCGGCGATTAGTCGTCGGACGGCTTCGACACTCCGAGTCCGAGTCAGCGAATGAAAAACACACTTTGAACCTGTGAAACTCGCCCTCTGTCCAGCCTGGCATGGCCTTTAACATGTCTGTCACGGTCCCGGCTTTGATTTTTGAGGGAGGCCATCGGGGTCTTGGGATAAGAGTGTTCATGGTGAGGAATCAACGGAGTTGTTGTGGTCTGTTGACTTCTGAGTAAATGATCTAATTAGATAAGCAGCCTTTCTGTTGTTGTTTCCTTTCTAGTAAGTTTCTTGCCTGCTGGTGAATACGCACTAATTAGAGTATCTGGCCCTCTTTCTCCTCCGATGAATCAAACCTCGAACTGACGTCAAGTTTGTGCTGAAGTCCCCGAGTTGCCGGTTGG
Organism: Mycena venus; assembly: GCA_014462655.1. Classification (NCBI taxonomy): domain Eukaryota; kingdom Fungi; phylum Basidiomycota; class Agaricomycetes; order Agaricales; family Mycenaceae; genus Glaucomycena; species Glaucomycena venus. The sequence continues at coordinate 2,899,083 of JACAZI010000007.1, read as the reverse complement.
GAGTCCCCGACTCAGGGGCCTGCATCCAACCCAACCGGCAACTCGGGGACTCAACCTGCATCACACTGTTTACCAGTTCGCCAACAACTCGCAGCAGAAAATATGCCCACCCGTCGTCCTTGTTTGCGTTCTGTCAGCCTGTCTTGGAGACGATACTCACTCTCAAGCTATTTCAGTTCAGGACAGCAATTTCGCCGCGCCATTCCATCAAAGAATAGGCAGCTTGTGCAAAAGTCGCATGCGGCTTTTCCGTGCACAAACTCCTCGCCATGCGGCTTTGTATCCGGTGCTTCTGACTATATTGGGTCCAAAATAGCAAATCCTTGACTTGGAGAACAAGAAGGGAAAAAGCCGCATGACATGAATTTGTGCACGAAAAAGCCGCATACGGCTTTTGCACAAGCTGCCTAATATCTGATCCACACTGCCTTCACTGCAATGAAACTGCCGTGCGGCCGCCTCACCGATCCTTCTTGTTATTCAGCCATTCATTGGCCCATGAATGGCTCGGGCAGACTCTAGACATACAAAGTCCCTCGATCATGGAAAATCTCTTCCGATATTTAACTCTTGTACCCCCTCTTCCCCGTTCTCGTCCTCCGTCTTGCCAAAATGGGATTCTCGGCTTTCATTTGTAACCCTACAATTCGGGTGTATAACCTCCGCTATTTCATTCTTACAGCTCTTACTTTGATCATCTGGATGACGTTGAGACGCTCTATACGAACACTCGGACCCCGCTGTATAGAGAAAGGCATTTGATCCTAGATGCTGAACAGCCCTGCTATATGCATACATGTTTAGGGTAGGCGCCGCTACGCGTCGCTGAGTTTTACCACAAACACAGTGTTGAGAGCTGATTTGTGCGTCTCGTCAGGAAATTCCCTGAAGCTTTCGGAATGTCCAGGCGAGTATGATTTAATGTTCTCCCCGCCGTTGCCGTTGAAGTGAGGCTCTGCGCTGAATAGGCTATAGGACGCAACTTGGCACATAAGCTTCGAATATTTTCGACGTCGATCCACAGATTACTCTCCTCTTTCGGTCCTCAAATCAGCCATCACATCCCCGAAGGGATATTGAACCATCACGGGACAAACGAAATACTAATTTCGTTGTGGGCACTTAGTACGTTTCGCCTTTCCCTTGGTGTCTCGTTACCATGCAAATTGAACACGATTAGGTACAACTGGTGTCATGATGTCGAAACTCGAGTTGAACAAGCGCACAACAGTTGCATTTAGTAGGCTAGCCACCGCATACACAAGTACCGCCGACAAAAAGAAAATACACCCAAATCTTGCTAGTGTTCCACATTTTCTACTGCCAGCGGCAGCTGAACTTTTCCATCCACGGTGGGTACCGCAATGATGCCTGGAATTTTCCACGTCACTGACCCCGGGCCATCCGAGTCCGCGACGGAGAACTTGAAATGCCGCAAGAACACCGACAGAACAATTTCTGTTGAGTTTCAGCACAGTTATCGTGAATGAACCTGTAGGTACGTACTGATCTCGAGGACAGCGAATTGGAATCCACTAGACCGTGACGAGTCTTATAAGAAAACAACAATCAAGCAGTCATGACAACGCACATGCAACTGCGTTCGCCGCCCATGAAGGTCATCGTGTTGCCGTAGATGCCGGAAATCTTCTCAGTTCGAGTGGCAGCTTTGCCATTGTCCCAACGCTCGGGTCTAAACTCGAGAGCGTCATCGCCCCACACGCGCCTGTTGTGATTCGCAGCACCGATGGCAATGTAAACCGTAGTACCCTTCGGAATTGGGATCGATGTTATCGCCTTGCCATTGAGGCCGGTCAGCGGCGTGCTCAGAGGGAGTATCGTGTCTTTGAGAGTCCTGGTAATGGTGGTATCAAGGTCCGGTTACAAGCGCGCTGTTACAACGTACTCGCGATGCATCACTGGGGTTACCGGGGGATAGCTGAATGGATGATGAATGTTTCATTTGTGTCGGAATGAGTCGACTCACAGTCTCAAGACCTCATGTACGAATCCGTCAAGGTAGGGCAGGGATCCCAGCTGATCGAAATTCATGTGTTCCGGGGATTCGACTATTTCGGCGCGCAGCTTTTTCTGAACGTCGGGAAAGAGTGATAAGACATGGAACATTCGAGCTAAGGCAGAGGAAGTTGTATCCGCTGCTGCGGAGATGATCATCCTCGGAGCACAGGATCAGTACGAAATAAGGACACCGCACGGGAAAAAAGAAACCCTACCCCGTCTGTCCCACAAGTTCTTCGTCAGTCAGGGACAGTCCTTCGCCTGCGGTCAAGTTTCCTTTGACTAAAGGGAGATTAGTATTCAATGCGTTTACAGTGCATTGAGCGCACGCAGAATATTCATGATGTCTTTAGCATCATCCGTCATATCTAATTGCCCTCGCGCCAGCGCCTCTTTTTTTGACAAGATCAAGTCCATCGTGGTGCTGTGCATCTGATCAACTATGTTCCTGGCGCGGTGTAGCGTCTTCCATGGCATAATTTCCACTATGAATCGCCTGAACGCGGAGGATCCGATTTTCGTCGCGTGCGGCAAAAGGGGGGAAAAAGTGGTCCCATCTTAAACACGGCCGGACTATGGATTTGTTCAGGATATATGGATCTCAAGTCCGAAGAGTAACCCACAGGAGGTCCTTTATCGTATCCGCGTATTTATCATGCGGCGCTTCTCCTGAGATCATCGGATCGAAAGAATAGCCAATGCCAGCTTGTCCTATAATCTCCAACGACGTTCGATTGAGAATACTGCTGAGGTCTAGCTGGGAAGAAGTCAGTGATCACTTTGAGTCTTTGACCTGCATATTGTCGACCGACCGTCTTCGGGTCATTGATAAGATGAGGGGAGATCAAATTATCTCGGGCCTACTTCTGCGTTCAGGACTGTGGCGATGGTAGAATTGGAGAACGAGTACCTTTTCCACGACTTCATAGAAAATGGGAATCATCTCGCGGATTTTCGTAGTCGCAAATGCAGGCATTGAGATCTTGCGGTATCTATGATGCTCCTCTCCGCCGCAAGCAAAAAAACCTGGGCCCCAGAGAAGACCGTAAAGCCTGGTTCCCACAGTTTAACTCACGCGAACAAAAGACCAAAGAAAACCGCACGTCTGGTACTCTTGGGTCTCCTCGTACGCATCTGCATCCTGCACAAGGATGCTGTGGAGCGCTGTCGGGTCAAAGACGAAGAGATGTGGTGTCTGGATGAATACATTGGTTAGCTTTCAGACCATCCGGCGGGGAAGACGGTCGCCAACACCAAGAAGTCCAACGAGTTTCACCACTTGGCCATAGTGCTCCTCAAGTGTCTTGTGAAACTCCCAGCCGTCGGGGTCAAATAAGGCTGATAGATTGCCTGTCAGTGTCGCAGACTTGTGAGAGAGGCTGAGACACAGTGGATGGCAATTGGTAAGATACCAGTTAGAATCGAGTAGGATGGAGGCCCTGGAATGTTTTGAAGGGCAGCAAACGCAGCATAGCGTCGAAAGATAGACCAAACGCCCCATGCGACAAGGGCGACAAGACCGTACTGAGGCAGCGAGACTTCCATAGAAATGTGAGGGAATTCCTCTGGTAGGTATCACTCGTTGATAAGGAATGGCCCGGATTGCACCTGTTTACGTTCTTCTTTTTCTCACTGCTTGAAGTTTTTAATTCCCGTCTTAGTGCCGGGGGGTGCGGGCTGGCGCGGGGTTGCTCTATTTCCAGCATTTGCCAGCTGACCCCGATTATTATCTGAGACCGCCTCTCCGGACAAACTAGATAACGGGCCACTTGCCAAATATAAGAGGTACCAGTCAGAACTCCAGCGTCTGGCCATTTGTACAGTGGAATACGACTCGAGAGGATGTTGCAGGTCAAGTTTGGACCCAAATTGACCCGGCGATCAACCATTTCTTATCCCTGAGCGGCCTCAGTCACGCTCGTTTCTCGCTTCTTCCTCCACCAATTTTTCACCAATCCAGATGGTTGGGGCCTATTTTTATGGCCTGATGCAGCAGAATCACTCCGTGTGGTTCATTTCCCTAGATCGAACACACCCCCGTTCCCCGAAGCATCCAAGAAGACCCCGAGCTGATCGCGTGTCGCCTAATCCGGCCATCTCAATAACAAACTACCCTTGTCTGCTGCCAATCTGGAATTCGGCTAATGGATTTAAGATAGGACACTCAGTGTCCCCCCAGTTGGATGGCATTTTCAGTCGAAGACTGCCTGATAACAACGGACTACTACCCTACTCCACCAGATTTCAGTGGTGCTTAAAGATGGTCTTTGTTAGAGGGGTTAAGGGTGTGTCGGAGACGTCCTCCGGGACTAGATATCTTCAAACACATTTTATGAACTTATTCACAGCTTAATTCGGGGTGTGCATGTGCTCGGCACTTCATAGGGCTGGTCGTTCTGTCGGACGGCATTCCCAGAGGACTTTATTGATTGGAAAAAGAAATTGTTTTACTACCCATACACCGTATACGTACTGGCTGGGTGCATAAAATCATTTATTTGAATCCTTGGAACGATTTGGGATGCGGTGGAGTGACCGGTTCGAGTGGATAACGGATTTAGCAGGGTGGTCGGATAGCCCGTTTTTGTCCGTTTGGGGATGTCACCGAAAATAAATTCAGCAAGCTCCCACATCGCCAGGTAAAATCGACGAAATTTCGGTATTCACTCTTAGGATGTATACTTTCATTCCAGAGCGCGTATACGAGTACCTACCCAGCTCTATACGTGGACTAGAGGCCAAAAACGCTAAGGTGGCCGGGAAGCCAGTCTCAGATAATACCTCACTTTGTAAGCATTATTCTACATTCACGAGACAGGCACGGCTAGACGGAGTATATCTCACAGCAAGGGGCAACCGCCATTGAAAAAAAGATATAGGGTCGATTTTCTTTTTTTCGACATGGGCCTGGGACTAATAGTAAGGACGTAAATTGATTGTTTCCGCAACCCATACTCTATATGATAATTCTGCAAGTGCTTAGGCTGCCGGAAGCTAGTCTGCATCGAAGGTATTGTCTGTATACAGGTGAGATTTGATTTCTAGATGGTTAAGATGTATTCAGGATCATAGGTTGACCATTAAATTAAAAATATCAATTCAGTTGAGATAGATGGCTGCAACAAACATGACTTCTATGATGAAATAAACACAAAACTCGCAGAATAATTGGAAAGGAGATTCAAGGCTCGAGTTACGTGCTGCTTGTGGTCCAGTTACCAGAACAAAAAAGAAGAAAAAAACGCGAAGCGTATGGAAATCCGCGATTTGCCAGGATGATGAACGCGTCCAAAATGAGATCAGTCACACTCACATGCCGTTACTCTACGCGTCCTCTCCTCCTACCATCACCACCCCGATAGTACGACCTCAACACCCTCATGGCCACCATAGCCGAAACCGACATTCAAAGGGCAGAAAAACTGTGGTTCTCCCCAGATGTCGTGATCCTCCGAGCCCAAACGCGCGTCTTCCGCGTCTTTGTGGCGATTCTGAAGGAAAAGTCGTCTGTATTTGCCGACATGTTTACGTTCCCCCAGCCGCCCTCTTCGGACATCGAAACCATGGATGGGGTCCCAGTGGTTACTCTCCATGATGATCCGGATGCGATGGAGGTCTTTCTCAAGGCGATCTTTGATTCCGAGTGAGTTGATGTTTGTCAATGAATGGAAATCACCCAGCTGATCCTGGGGTTAGGTTCTTCATGCCACCTCCTGCTGAGTGCAAATTCGACGATATCATTGGTATTCTGCGCCTTGCGCACAAATACGACGTGCCTTACCTGCGTCGTCGCGCGCTGGAGCATCTTGGACCCATCTATCCCACAAGGCTCTCCGAATTCGACAGTCACAGGAAACTGCTCCCCCGGCGTCTTCAGCCGTGGGGTTGCGACAATCGCAACAGCCACCGAAGTAGGCGCCCTTTGGCTCCTGCCTATGGCGTACTACGAGATCTGTCATTTCAAAGTTTCGCAGGTCATTGTGGACCCACGCTGGCTGGCCCTTGGAGAAAATGAAAGAAATGCATACCTCCGTGGTCATTCGGTGCAGATGCTGCAGGTCCTGAAAATTTGCAAGTTTCTTTCTACTTCATCGGACGAGGACAACTGTGAGGATTCGGCACAGTGCAACAGGCTTCGGCTTAGGATCAACTCTGCTCACATTGACCGTATTTTTTCCTCCCAGTCGATCCCTCTCACTTATTGGGGAAATTACTCTTGGGATGCGATGAAGGACCGGGGAATGTGCACCCATTGCATAACGATGTCCAGATCTCTCCACACTGCTGCGAGGGAGAATTTATGGAATGAGCTGCCGGAAATGTTTGGTTTACCTGCTTGGGAGGAACTGGAGCAGATGCGGCAGGTGGCTCTCACGTCGTGATTCCATTGTCGGTTCGTGGTCTCTCGCTGTCAGTACTTGGACGTCCTAAACTCTAAATTTCACAGGCAACGGTTCTGACTTGACGAGTCCACTGTTCCTTTTTCACTATCCTTAACGTCCTTCTTGCTCGCTTCATACTTTTTGCATTGACAGACATGTTCTGTTCTTGACAATTCCAATGATCACTGCTTCATCTTTTTTCCTGTCGTAGGACGTCTTCCTGCGCACCCAAATTGTCCAACTAACTTTATCTGCCCGGGCCGCCGATCCACGCCCCTATCCCAATATGGAAATGATAGACGCCATCATCAATCCGTCAGTCGTACCACTTCCAAAAAAAAAGTGAATTGTGGTCTGAGAAAACGTTTTCTGTTCTCCACCTTCCTCCTTCCCCAAAACCACCATGGCGCTCTCCACCTGGCTGCTTATGCTCCTGACGCATCCCAATGAATTCCGCATCCTGCTGCAGTACCACATCTACCACGAGCAAAAGCGCGATATCACAGCAAAGCAGGAGCATCCGACCTCGGGATGGGACCGCCAGTCCATGCGGAGGTGCTGGGAGTTCCTGGACATGACCAGCAGGAGCTTTTCAGCGGTCATTAAAGAGCTAGAGGGTGATTTGGCACGGGTGGTATGTTTTTTTTTTTTTCGAGAAAAGAACTCGAGAGATAGTACTGACGACCTTGTAGGTGTGCCTATTCTACCTCGTTCTGCGTGGTTTGGACACCATTGAAGACGACATGACTCTATCCTCGGCTGTAAAGCAGCCTCTACTGCGAAACTTCCACGTCCACAGCCGGACGCCTGGGTGGAACTTCACCGAGTCGGGGCCGGACGAAACAGACCGGCAGCTGCTGGTCGAGTACCAAGTGGTCGTCGAGGAGCTCGGGTACCTCTCCCCCACGTACCGCGATGCCATCCTCGGCATCGCAGAAAAAATGGGCCGCGGCATGGCAGACTTTGTCGCGCGCACAGAAAACGAGAAACAGTCCGAGTGGCTCGAGACGATCGCGGACTATGACCTGTACTGCCACTACGTCGCCGGGCTCGTCGGCGAGGGCTGCTCGCTCCTCTTCTCCGCGTCGGGCAAGGAGGCGCCGCACCTCGCCGGCCAGCTCGAGCTGTCCAACTCGATGGGCCTGCTGCTGCAAAAGACCAACATCACGCGCGACTTTGCCGAGGACGTCGACGAGCGGCGGTATTTCTGGCCGCGCGAGATCTGGGCGGGCGCGCGGTACGGCGGGGGCTTCGAGCGGATGGAGGACATGCGCGCGCCGCCGCCGGGGACGGTCGCGCTGCCCGGTGTGCAGGACCGGTCGCTGTGGGTGATGAGCGCGATGGTGCTTGACGCGCTGCGGCACGCGACGGACGCGCTCGACTACCTCCGCATGCTCAAGAACCAGAGCGTCTTCAATTTCGTCGCGATCCCCGCGACGATGGCCATCGCGACGCTCGAGCTCTGCTTCATGAACCCGCGCGTGTTTGCGCAGAACGTGAAGATACGGAAGGCGGTCGCTGCTTCGGTGGGTTCCCTGTCTCTTCACTGTATCTATACTTATGCCGTGCGTTTAGCTTATAATGCGCTCAACGAACCCGCGCGAGGTAGCGCTCATCTTCCGAGACTACGCCCGCAAGATACACGCCCGTGCCTCCCCCTCCGACCCCAACTTCATCCGCCTCGCCGTCGCCTGCGGCAAGGTACGCACTTCACGCCCGCCTTCCCTCCCTCTCCGCTGACCCTCTGCCCTTCCTTTTTTCTTCTTCCTCCCCCAGATCGAACAATGGTGCGAACACTACTACCCCTCCTTCGTCATGATCTCCTCCGCCTCGGGCGGCTCCGGCGGCCTCCAACAAGCCATCAACCCCGACGACGCGCGCGGGCAGACCTTCCTCGCGGACGAGAAGCGCGAGGCCGAGCGCGTGCGCCACCTCCGCATGGAGAAGCTGCGCGCGGACGTCGCGGTGGGGCGGCGGCAGCCCGCGAAGACGGACGACGGCGCGCTGAGGGAGTTCTTGATGTACCTCGGCGGAGGGGCGGTCGTGCTGTTTGGGGTGATTGGGGCGGTGGTGTATTTGATTGTGCAGATTTCGGATTAGGGTGTGGTACAGCAGGAGGGGGAGGGGAGAGGATGTGGTGGACTACATACATAGATATATCGCAATGGCAATGGCATTCGCAATCGCATTTGAATCCGGTGTATATTATCCTTCTTCTCTGTACATACATATTCTTATTGTAAATGTCTTATTCTCCTTCTACCGTGCCATCCTGCTGCGATAGGTTTTATGATATTACATGCGTGCGTGAGTATGCGTCCTTGCTGCTTTCATGCTCTCATTACTACGGTCTTGTAAATCCTGCAATTCACCGAACGCCCTACACCCCCTCCCCAATCAGCCTCGTCGGCTTCTCGACCCACCCGCGCCAGCACTCCACAAACGCCGCCATCTCCGCGCCCTCGACAACCCTATGGTCCGCGCTCCACGAAACCGGCAGCTTCAGCCTCCTCTTCCCGCGTCCCCAATCCCCCTCCTCCCCCCCCCTTCTCCCAATACGCGTCCGAGACATCCCACACCCACTCCGCGCGGCCGAGCGCGACGATCGCGACGCCCCCGCCGGGGACGAGCACGGGCGCCGCGCCCGTCCCGCGCCCCGCGGCGCCGACGTTGCTCACGCTGAGCGTCCCCGGCCCGAGGTGCTCGGCGGTGAGGCCCGAGGGGACGCGCCGGCCGAGCGCGGCGAGGTGCGCGATGTCCGAGGCGAGGGTGTAGATGGAGCGCGTGTCGGTCGCGCGGAGGAGGGGCGTGTAGAGCCCTGTGGGCGTGGAGAGCGCGAGGGCGATGTCGGCGTGCGGGCGGATGGTGAGGGATTGTTTCGCCGAAGGAGAGGACGAGGGAGAGGATGAAGAGGGAGGGGGCGGGGTGATGGAGGACCGGAAGAGCGGCCAGTCCATCATGGTGCGCGCGAGGGTTTTGAGGAGGAAGGGGGAGGTACGTGAGACGCGTGTAGCGCCCCGTGTCTGGGACGTCGGGGAGTGAGGGGAGGTCGGCGCCGAGCGCGTGCGCGGGGTCGAATGGCGGTGGCGTGTCGGATGCGGGAAGGTAGTGCCGCGGGATGTGATTGTTCAGGACCGGGAGCAGCGCGTGCAAGTCGGTGATGTCTAGCGTTGTGGAGTAGCCGAATAGAGGGATTTCGAGGCTCTGGAAATGATAGTTGTGAGGGGAGTCGTTTAGATAGAAGGGCGAATAAATACCTTGACCATGGCGCGGAACATGGCTTGTCGCGTGCGGCCGAGCTCGACGATGATGTCCTCTCCGGACTGGGTGGGTGCTGGTGTGGAGGAGCTTGAAGAGCCGGATAGATATGCCTCCACATCGGCCTTTTTCTATACGGCCGCCCTTTCCGCTTCCCGGCGCGAGGAGGGCGAGGTCAACGCCTTGCGTGCGCGCAAAGTGGCGCACAGAAGGTGTTGCCAGGGCATGACTACTATCTGCACCCTTCTCTGGCGTGAACGATGGGTCCATCGGATGAGGCCTTCGGGCAGTGGGTGCAGGTTCCGGTGCAGGCGTCGCAGGCGCCTCCTTCGGCTCCTCCGCACTTGATGGTGCTGATATTGGCGGCTCCTTCGCACTCGGCTCCTCCGCCCCCTCAACCGCCTCTTCATCGACCTCAATCGTACAGAGCCCCTGTCCGACCTTCGCGACCTGGCCCTCCTGCACCAGCAGCTCCTTCACCACACCGTCGAACGGGCTCGTGATCTCCACGCTCGCCTTGTCGCTCTGCACCTCGCACAGCGGGTCGAATGCACCGACGGTGGCGCGTGGGGCGACGCTCCAGCGTATGACCTCGCATTCTGTGATTCCCTCGCCGATGTCCGCGAGCTTGAACGTGTGGACGACCTTGTGGGAGGCCCAGCGCGTCTGGAAACGCGCTATGAGACGCGGGGAGTGGCGGATTCCACGAAGGAACATGGTGGAGATCCTCCGCAAGAATATAGAGTTAAAGAAATGTCCAGACTACGTCGAAGTCCACCAGAGGAAATCTAGTTGAGCCTAAAGTGAAGGTAGCTCTATATGAACCAAAATCGGCCAGAGGAATTCGAGCCCAAAGACAGATTCAAGCCACAGAAAACAAGAGGCGAAGGCGGACGAGAGGAACGGATCTTAGCCATGTGGCTGTGCCACGGCCCGGTCCGGATAACTTCGACCCGGACGCTGAACAGTTGAACCGCGAATGCTCTCAGTAAAAATTCCCGCTCTACTGAGATCGTATCAAAAAGCAAGTAAAACGAAATGAATAACAAGAACGGAAAGACAACGCATCGGATTATGCTCGACGTAAAATTGTTCAATTGCAAGGATGTACGCGACGTGAATTATTTAGACTGATATTTGCATTAGCCTAGGAATAATTTTTACATGCAGATGGCCTGCTTGGGACTTGAGAAACCTGTTTCGAATATTTTTTCCCGATATGTACACTACTTAGTCGGTCAAGGATATATCATCGAGTCGATATCCTGCCTGGATGAGGTACCCACGGGATGAGCTCGTTCCAGACAAAGTAGATGAGCTCTCGTTGTGCGCAGAATTGAGAAGGACGTCTCCCTCCAGGCTGCGGGGTCGGTGGGGAGCGCAATTGGCCTGAATCTTTGATTGTCGTGCATCTTCTTGCGCCTCGAGATCTTTGGTGACTACATCCTGTCCCTCAACGGGATCGAGATCCACCAGCCGTTCCCGGATGAACGCCACAATCCCGGCTGATGTGTCGCCGGGGCGACCACCCCTCGTCATATAGGGCGGGAAAATCTTCATGCCATCGCTTAATGAGACTACGGCGTTGAAATAAATGCACGATTCCCAGAGCGGTGAGTGGTCGTCTTCCTGTGAAACATCAATTAGCCCTGGCACGTAGAGGGAGGTTTCGTACCAACCAAAGGCGAAGTAGATAATGTTTGCGCCAAAAAGCAGTACGAATATACCTTCCACGAAGGTCCAGAGCCCACCAACGGTGGAAATCCCGTCCAGCGGGGTGGCTGCCCTCTCCTGGAGCCATTTGCTTGGATAGGATTCCCGAGGTACGAGAGTTACCGTGGACGAAAAAGGCTCACTACCCTCCAGATGATTGATATTTAACAATGTGTTGACTTCCATGTGCTCCACATTTCGCCGTGGCTGATGATACGTTGATGTGGGACGGCAAAAGATAACACCAGGATACATACGTTGAACGGCGCCAAAAGCAAAGACAATGGATTCGAGATGATTTGCCTACTTGGACACGTCATATACGCAAACAGGCGGATACCAGGGAGAACCGGAATAGGATCGGTGAATTTAAAGACATCGATTATATCTCCTTGACCGGGAAGAACATGAATGAGGGGCGGCGTATTTTGTGGGGAAAATGTGAGTGAGACTGTGATATTAGTGATACTTATCCAGCTCAAGCCTGGACCTATGCATTGATTATTCAATGTCGAGGAATTGATATACAGCAGAAGACATACATTTGGCAATGGTATATACTAATCCTTCGAAATCACCTGCGGAGGACAGACAGGAGGTAGAACTTTGGGTAGGACCATCCGAGCCAAACGCTGTGACATTTACTGTAAAACTGTGCCCATCAGAGAGCCTATTTGAAGGATCATACTATAAAGGGTGAGAGAGAATCCATTTAATTGACAAGTCACGTACGATGGCGATAATAGCCCCTTCATCAGGGACATCCGTCTCCCACGGCTCCCCCAATCGGCCGGTAAATGTGTCCGACCGAATATGGGCTTGAAGTGGAACGATAATGATTGAATACACGGCGAAGGTGAGAATTCCGAGGACGATACCGCTGAGGATTAGTGCACGCAAGATGATTATGCCAATAAACTCTCCTCTGGGTCGGATAAGCTGCAAGGCGCTCAAATTAACGGCATAATACCTGACTAGTGGTCTCGCCAACGAACGATTGAGTAGAATCCTCCATGGCGTATATGGGGGGTTTGCAGGGGAGCAACGGCCGAGGAACGCGAACTTCTGGCGCCAGAACCGGTCTGGTGTTGTGTAGAGCGTGGCAATGCGGAATGCTGCTGTCGCTGTGAGCAAGATGGGGATAATACTCAGGATAAGGAGTAAGAAGATATCCGGTGTCCGATCCAAAATAATCGCGCCTATGTTGCAAAATATGAGCAACTTCTCGATCAAAGAGGGCATGCTGGCGCACAGATAATTTCCAAGATGCTCAAAAAAAAAATCAATGACGGCGATTAGTTTTTGGTTTGCGAAGAGACTACATTTCAAGAATCATCGAGATGGTCAAAGGATATTTTCTGTCACGTACACTGAGATGTGATGGACAACTATCAAACATCCAAGTCCCATGGAGGGGAAGGCCCATGAAATAGCTATATGCGACGCCCGTCCGTAGCTCACGACCTGCCACATGGCGATTACGATCGACGCAAAAGCCGCAAGAAGGAGAGTTCGGAGGGTGTAAACCCTAATTATAGGATTAAAAAGGAAAGCTGAGAACCGCATGTAGGTGTCAAAACCGAAGGTTATGATGGCTATAAGCCAGTAGATGGGATACGGTGGTGGTGGTAAAGAGCAAGATACAGCGTCTAATTTAATCCGTCTTGATGCCGCATAACCTGTCGGCATCTCGGCTACCTCGGAGTTGAGCCGGTCACTCCTCGAATTCTAACACCCTCCCCTTGACCGGCGTCAAGTACGAGTGGACAGTAGAGAAGAAATAATACGGAATAGGAAGCAGAATGTGCCGAGCTCCTCGTCTGGATGAGGAAAGACATCAGGGAAAAACCCAAGTTCCTTTTCAATCCAGGCGTAACAGCACTGTGGTCTTTAGGCTCTTGCGAAACTTGGGAGGCAAAGTGAGTACTCCTCAGTACCCACAGAACCATAAACCCACGCTACTGAGTGTGACCTCAGTGCACCAATGTCCTGGAGCCATTACATTCGTGATTCAAAAATTGAACAGCAAGTTTCAACAAGATGAAAGGGTTTGCTTGAATTGAAGAATTAGCAGTGATCTTGACTCGAGAACAGGCTGAATGAGTAGAATATGCACATCATCAAATGGGATTCCCTGCCGCGGCAGTATGCTGGAAGGAAGACTTGATAAGTACACTCCAAGGCATAAGTTATGCCCAGTCAGTTGATCGATGGAGTTCAGTGAAGTCAGACTGAATGAGTAGAATAGGCTCCTTGTCAAATGCAGCAGGAGGCTGCTTCAAGGCAGATAAGTATGCTCAAAGACAGGGTTATGCTCGATGGCAGATTATGATTATGTTGAATGCGCGGCAGCCAGTGGCAGTGAGAGGTCAAAGCCGAGAGGAAGGCAATAACGAGTACAGAAAAGCACAAACAGAAAAGCACAAACTTGTCAACAAAACTGTGGAGTTTTAAATCAGTTTTAATTATTTTGGAATGAGGATTGAACATAGCTGATAGGTGAAGAATTGAGCACATATCGAGAACTTGATGTGGAGACCATATGTTGAACAGGTCGGCGAACAGGTTAGAACGAAGGCAAGTCCGAAGACATTGAGCGAATTAGCACAAATATATATACTCAAAGGCGAATGCTTGGCAGTTGCTCGAGATGGGCAGGGTTACACTCAGTGGCCATGATTACACTTGATGGCAATGATTACGATCAATGGCAAGGTTGTGCTCAATGGCATGGTGCCTCAAAGGCAGGATTATGCTCGATTATGTCCATGCTCAAAGGCAGAAAGTTACACTCGAAGGGGAAGTCATGCTCATTACACTTGAAGGCGGACATCACACTCAGAGGGGGAGCCGTGCTGAAGTGCAACTACGCTCCAAGGCAGACGTGATACTTGAAGGTGAGGTTATGCTTGAAGGCACTAGAGACCGTCAGATTAGTTGATTTCTATACAATAAAGTATGAACATAGCTAATAGGGAATGATTTGGACTGTTCTGTGTTGGTTCTGCATCTATTTAATGGCCAACCAGATACAAGAACTTTTTGAGGCTGAAGGGTAAGGTTACACTCAAAGGCGGGTTATGTCTGATGGAAGATGCCTCAAAGAGCAGGATTGTGCTTGGTGGACAAATTATGCTCAGAGGATTGCAGTCAATGTGTAAGGTCCGCGTCGATTGAAGTCGAGCTGACCCCCAAGAACCTTCAAGAATCGATAATGTTCAGTCCGAGGTGAGTGGATGAAGTATATGATTCAAGAAAGCTAAGGAAACTTGTAACTACTTCGTGTTTAAATACTAAGGTAAGTAAGATTTGTATCAAGTGTCCTTGTGTCTAAAAAGCTAACTACTTTGTATACTAAGAATAGGTCTCAAACAACTCTACAGATACCTAACAATGTCCGCAGTGCGGGCATTGACTGATTGATCCGCCGAGTTCAGATGCAGACGGCAGCACCATCCGTTACACAATGGACAACACCTAAGGACCCACCGCCAAAGTCACGTGAGGGACCTCTTAGGTACCTCCCCACCGTGCGGTGGGTATATCATGTGTTTCTCGGCTGCTACTGGCACGCGCTACTGCTGCCCCCACTGTGCAGGTGCTTTCATCGCAGTGGCCTCCGAATTATGGTCAAATAAGGAAATAGCATTTCACTGTGCAGTGGCCTCCAAATTACAGTAAAATAAGTAAATAGCATTTATGGCAGGTATAATACATCCTTGTAGCCTCTGCTATATATATTGAATGCAAATGACCCTTTTGTGCTGTCCCAAAAGATGATCTAGGGCTTTGAGAAGCAATAACAGGTCAGACAAAATTGATTTGGAACCTACCAGTGCACCACTATTCAGCTTGCAGGGGCATTTTGGTCAGCATCCAGCACTGGGAGGGTTCTGGCTGCACAACAGTCATTATTCCTTGCTTGGTCCTACGAAATTCATGCCTACATTCAATATTTCCATATATGATGGAGGCCTCCATGTTTTTACCAAGTGAGCTTCCGTTCCCATGAAAACACATACCTTTAGCCAGATACCAACCTAGATGATGTGGAAAGAGTTAATACCACCAATTAAATCAAGGAAGAGCTTTTATCAACATCTAAAAAATGGAGTAGGAACCTACCGCCACCCTTCTTCATTCAGATCACCGTAGCAATTTATCCAGCAATGGCTAGAGTCTCACTAGGAAGGCAAGATGAAGATTAACCTACTTTGTTATGATATCCAGGACACTCTTCACTCAGCCAGCACAGCTGGAAACAGCCAAGTGGAGGCCACCATGCACAAATGAGAGGGGTTGCCCATTGATATAAATATCACGCACAGCTGGGGAGCATGGGTGGTGTTGGGTAACAGGCTATACACAACAATATCATTAGAGGTTGACCATTGACCCTCACTTGGCCTGCCATTGCATCTGCCACAGTAGAGCGGTAGCCACCAGATATGGGAAGTAAGTATGTGAATAATCAGAGCTCTTCACTGTATGCACCATATATGGAACAGAAATTTGTTCCTGTAATATAGGCTTGATTTGCCTTCTGCAGTACCATACGGATCCATGGTACAGAACAGGATCTGTACCGTATGGTGGCAGACATGCTCACAGAGGCCTCCCCCTGGCACCGTATCATGGCAGACATACTGGAATCCATCAAAATCAAGGTTGCCATGCACAGCAGGTTTCAATAGAAACATTAATTAAGGATGTAGAGAAGCATCATGATTATTTTGCAGCACATTCTACGTCTTCCGATAATATGGTGGCTTCCTTCATGCTTTCTACCATTCAGTGTTGCCCTTGTTGAGCACCAAGGAGTGAAAAATAACACCACACAATCACATATTCACTCTAAACCTTGTTTTCATTTTCTTGACTAAGATGTTGCATGCCTAGCTGTGGTTTTGCAATGGATGACTATTGTCAACAAAATAAATGAAATATTGTGCAAAAGAAAACTTAGCGTAGCATCCTGGGAAAAGAACGGGGAAGAGATCTTCTCTGGTTTTATTCATGTTAATTGATTCATCTTTGGTTCATCTGTAATGTCTCATGGGGAAGGTAACAATGAGTATATGCACATTGCGAGTGAGATTTCAAAGGGACTTGGCTAAACATGTTGAGCGGACTTTGAATTCGGACACCGGATGAGTTCTGCTTTGAACTTGTCGACTGGAAACTCAGCAAAAGTGGAAGGTAAGTTGATGTAGACAGAGAACGAATAAATGGTGTGGCGTCAGGCATCAGTTTTGAACCTGGAAATAATTTTGCAGTCCCGAGTTGAACCAGCATGGTGAAGTCTGGATCGCAGTGCTAAAGCTCTTGAATTTGACAAGACCTTGAAAGAAAATACCGATTATGATTTGAACTTGGTCTTGACAGAGCTTTTGAACACCAGCGGGCTTGTGTGTAAAGTAATGATTTGAAGGTTGAAGGTCTTGCTTGCACTTGGTTCAGTCAAGATGATAGCTGCTTCAGGTGCTCTCAGCAGAGTTCCAGCAACAAATTGGCTTCATGATGGTTCTAACGGTGCCAGTTAGTGAAGGAATGCCTTGTTGTCTGACCAATAAACAGTATTGAATTGCTATGCAGAGTTGAATTGAAGTCTTTGATGATTTGTATGTTGTGTCTTGAACTAAATTGAATTGGCCGATCCTGAGTATAGTCCAGTCCGGCCGAGCAGGTATTAGAACATGGAATTGTAGAAAAGTGGAATGGTCCTGCAACTAGATTAGGTGCATGAAATTGGCCAAAAGTGAAACAAGTGTGCAAGATTTGAGATGGAAGTGAATGGAGTTAAAAGAGCTTGGTCTTGAATCGCCTCATCAAGATATAAGACAGTTGCTGTTAGTGCTGGCTAAACAGTCTACTGCCGGTTCCAAGGGATCAGTCAGTCCATTTTTCAGTTTTGAAATCACGCAGGCTTGGCTTGAGGTGTTCTGGAAGAGAAATATGTCGTTGAATTCGGGGAAATGTCCAATTTTGGGATCTACTGAAGCTCTAAGCATGTTCAACAATGGTAACCGACAACGGTCATTCAGCAATATTGTCCCCCCCCTTGACCGGTGTTGAGATTGATTCATGCAGACCAGTCAAATCCTGGATAACATCGGCTGAGAGAAACAAAAGCAGGCCAGTAGCATCCAGGAAATGCCAGTTGAAGTTTGAAGCCAGAGGAGTGATAATTTTGGTGGTCAGGTATTTTACCGTGGTTCTTTCTGCGTGTTGAGGCCTTGGAAGACTAGTGGGCGGCAATCCAGCCAAAAAGAATTCCAGAGTGTGAAAAACTCCATAGAAGAAAGCAAATTGAGTTGAATGGTACCAGATTGAAGACAGTGCAAGCAGTCCGTGAATGGGAGGTCAAGTTGAAGATCCCGGAGGAAACAAATTGGAGGTAGTGTTCCAGGTGGTAATGCAAGCCCAGCAAGGAGTCCATGAGATTGGGTGGCAGCTGGAGCAAATCCAGGGCTTGAATAATGTTGACTTTTGAGTCTACATTGGTGAAGACTGTGATTCCTGTCTTGGCCTTGTTTTGTCTTGATGTATGATGTTTTGGCATGGTACATCAGCCTCGCGATTTCGTTTTTGAGCACTGAGGGCTGCTAGGTGTCTGAAATGTCAACCAAGGAAAGATAGGAGTAATTGCATTTTGTTGCAATTAAGCTGATGGATTTCTGATTGTGTATAAGTGCAGTTAGAGCGTGGGGCCTATAACCTGTCAAAACTGAAGGTTATGATGGCTATAAGCCAGTAGATGCGATATGGTGGTGGTGGTGGTAAAGAGCAAGATACAGTGTCTAATTTAATCCACCTTGATGCTGCATAACCTGTTGGCATCTTGGCTACCTCTAGTGTTAGGCACGGGTGTTACTGCGGGTGTCATGCTGTCACACCGTACCCATCACCCATCACACCGTACCCGTTTCCCTATGGGTGCGGGTTTCACGGTAATTTGCCATGGTATTTATGTAAAACCCATGGTATCAATTACCATGGTATTTAACCACGGTATTTGTGTTAGCACATTAACTTTACCCAATAACAAGATACTGATAGGCAGGATCAACACAAAAGAGCTGGAAGAAATGAGTTTCCTTGTGAAATTCAATGCTGGAGTGAGTTTAAACCAATCTGTTGTTTTAATCACTGGATCAGAACCTTGCCTCTGGTTTGATCTGAGGTCATGTGGACCTGATATTATACAGTAGTGGTGGAAACTTTCCAGTTCTTTAAAATGCATCCATAATGTACTTGTAACATCCTCTTGTCTGTTGTTTCTCACATCAGAGTTGAGCTGGTCACTCCTCAAATTCTAACAGTAGGGATGACAGAGGAAGAGGAGCGAGAAGCAGAGGCAGGAATGTTGAATACCGGGACAGATTTTTCACAATCAAGGGACTGGGTGTTCAGCTCCCAGGAACGTATGTGGGTCAATCTGTAGTCAAAAAAACAAGATAGATCTGTCAAGATGCCTATGGGCAGCCACCAGTTGCAGCCAATCTGCTGTCGAGTGCCACACAGAACAGGTACTACATATCAGTCACCGGGTAGTCGGCCACCTTAGACTTGATTGGCAATAGTCGGATGGCGTTTTGGAATTTCTTGGGTTTGTGAGTCTGTAATTGAAGGCACAAATCCTAAAATTCGTTTGAGGTAGCATGGCTGAATTTAGGTGACATCCCTGTGGTACAGTGAGTTTCTTTTCACCGGCATGCCCCAAACCGGGATAAACTAGGTAGTCAGCCACCTCATTGAATGAGCTGCTGACCCATAAACCAGGGCCAAATTATATCCAGATTCAAAGATCAGGTATGAATGAAGGATTGTGAACAGTTGATGGGTATATATAAGCAACAGGAATGGTATGAAAATATGCTCTAAATGGAGGGTAGTCCGCCGGGATGGCAGGTGTCAACAACTCGAGCGCCCAGTGAGAGATACTGGCGGTATGAGCTAAAGTTAGGCAGCGGTTGGACTGATAGGATGTGTTGAGGTATACCTGGCATACTGCTTCAATCTCTAAACACAGGCAACTCCTGCAAAAATTTCAAACTCCTGCAACACTGAAAATGGGTGGTTTGGGGTAAGGATGAGCGCCGAGAGGAAATGTAAATAGATAAAAAGAGTAGATGAGCAATAATCAATAAAGAAGGTCTATGCCAGGTGGTAGACTCATAGAGTGAATGGTTGGGATATGCCAGGAGTTTACTGGAGTGGATCAAAATAGCAGTAACGTCTTCTTCGGTATCTTGCACAGCTATGCCGTTTTTATATACAATATCTTAGATCAAATATTAGATTAATCTCCGGCATCAGGGCAGCAAAATGAACCTACGAAGTCGTGAATCGGTGGAGAATTCATGAAGAAAGAGCTTTGGCGAGCGTCGGCTGACAGGCTAAGTTAAGGTAGGTAGGTAGGTAGGTAGGTAGTATTACACGGCATGGTCCCACTTAGGAACACCGGGGCCCAGGAATTAACTGAGTGTACAGGCACTAATGTACACCACAGTCCCTGGACTCCTCTATACTGGGCTTTGAGGCCAGTGCTTCCACATGGCAGTACGAATCCGGTTCAATCCTTCCGAAATGATCCTCAAAAGTTGATGGCGTTCAGGCACAGTCTGGTGCACGATTATGATAACAAGTAGTGAACCTAAGGCTCACCCTTGCCCGAACTTTGTTTGGCTCGAGTTCGTGGGGGCTGGGGATAGGTGGATACGGGTACCAAAAAAAAGTAACAAATTGGTAAATTACAACGGAAGTGTAGCCAAGTGAATGAATGAAAGAAAGCCTCTGCTATGACTACATACAAACGGGATAGCGGAAACTGCAGGCCGTAAATCCAAAAGATGGATATGAGGAACACGAAAGATGGGATAAATGAAATGGGAAGAGTGTTAATGGAAGATGATCATGATATCGAGGCATTCCACACAAAAAGATCCCAGCCATAGGGGACAGTAACAAAATAGGAGAGTTACTGAAGTGCAGATTATTCAATCAAGGAACGGAACAAAAGGTGGCTGATGAAACAATGAAATAGAAAGGATAAAGTGGTCAAGAGACGGAATTATAGATTAAAATGACAGGTAGGGCGACCAAATGAAGAGAACTTGAAGCAAGGGTTTTTTGGATTGTAGAATGGGTTCGATGTAAGGAGAAAGAAAGGAGTTGAAGAGATGGGATGGAAAAATGCGAGATATACACGCCCAAAAAAGAAGGGACAAATTTCTGGCGAGAGAAGGCGAGGGCCACCTCGCAGGATAAATTTGGGGAGGCCAAGCATGTGCAATGATTGCAACGAAGCCGGGAAAAGGGCGCAAAAAAGAAGCAGCTGAAATTAAGCCCCACAACAAGTGCTGTGCTCTCCATAAACCCCAAGTAATGCAAGACGCCAGAATAGAGCTGGTCTAGACTGAGAATGGGTATGGGCTACGGCCTGATGACGACAATCCCAAGGTGAAAACACAGGAAGATGTTTCAGAGTGGCGGAATTGAAAGGTGCTCAGCATGGATGCGAGTGCAGTCCCGTAGATAGGTAGCGTGAGCAGAAAAACTGGAAGCGCCAATAGGTTTGAGTGGTTAAGGCAGTGCACTGACAAGAACAAGTCTGTCGAAGGGATCCGCCATCTCAAGGCATGAAGGGGTATAGCAAAACCATCAAAACTGCGCGAGCAGGCAGCAGATGAAAGCAGGCTTCTGCAACGTATTCAGTTGCACAAGCCTATGTAGGCGGGATCATAGTCATGGACACCGCACATACACACCTGCAGATGTAAGCTTTTTGAATTGAGCAACGCACGGTTTGCACCCAGAAAATTGGAAGCAAGCCGAAAAACAGGTGGAATAGGCAATGCAATTGGCGAGGTGTGTGCGGGTTTAAAAATTAGAGAGATACTATCTGTGTGAGTGGGCAGCACGATTGAGAAGTGTAATGATGCTGCTGAGAGCATAGGTGTGATGCTAGATAACACCAAGAAAAGAACTGGAATTGCATGAATAGCATGATGGAGGTTGGATGGAGGAAAACACATGTACAGAGTCATATAAGTGCAGAAGGAAGTATCTGTGAGGGAGTGGCCTCAGGAAAAGGTCATCAACTTGTTCCAAGTCCTTCGCAAGGACAAGGATCGGAGCGAGCGACGAGAAATGGGGTGGACCAAAAGAAATCATGTCTTTCCAAGGTTGAGAACTGTGCATTAAGGAAAGTGGGCTGAGTGCAAAAGCTATCGGCCCGAGAGAAGCTGCAAGGGCCTCCAGGAATGCCTGGGTAGGAGGGGCTGAGTCAGCCAACTGCGGAAACAACAAGGTGGGTGCGCGACAACCTACGGATGGCAAGAAGCAAGACATGACTAGGGTCGGGTATCCGGATGCGTAGATGAGATGTAAATGGTAAGCCAAACAGACGAGTAAAGCGAAAAAATAATAAAAGAAAGAGAGAACATAGCTATGGCGGTCAAAATGCACATTTATTCTGCCGCAACTTTTTTTTTTCAAATTTTGACCTTTCCGCATGTTTTTTTGTGCTTTTGAGGTCAATACCGCAACTTTTGATGATCTCTTGAGTGACAAAAAAAGTTGCGGCAAGTCGAGTTCTGCCGTAACTTTTTTCTGGAGTGCCGCAACTTTTTTCTGTTTCAAGTGCCGCAACTTGCAGAGATTCTCTGCAGGGCAATCAAGCGGACAGAGTCAAGACAATCTGAGTGAGGGCCTAAACAATGGCCAGAGACCACTCAGTATAAACAAGGGCTGAAGAAAAAGTTGTCAGTGAGACTCGCTTGATAAAAGAGATTAAAAAAAAGACTTGCCAGCATTGTGCACTCATCTACTCAGTAGGAGCCTAGTGTGTTGGAGGTGCAGATTGGAGGAACTGCTAAGGAACAGTTGAAGAAAAAAACAGAACACTCCGCTCGGTTCTCCTGCCGCCACGTTCCGCTCGGCTATCCAACCGGTACGCTCCGCTTGAAGTTTACTTCCAACAACTTCTCGGCTTGTCCGCGTACGCGCAGGCAGCGAGCCTGCTTGACAAAGCACGATAAGAAGGTAAGTAATTCTAATTGCATAAACCACACGGATGAGCATCTGGATGAAGGTTTTTAAGAAAGCGTTCAATGATACGTCTGGTTTACATAGCAATCATGGCCACCGCTCAAACGAAGCAGCTCGAAAATGCCCACGCTTTCCTCTCGCATTTAAATGCTCTCAACTTTGACGCTCTCGCAGATCTTCTGGCTCCGGAGTTCACGCACGAGTACTTCCCCCGCGAGTCTGTCTCCGCCCTGAGGGAAGGCCAAGCGAGGAAAAGAAGAGACGTTAGAGCTCTTCAAGCATGCTTGGTCGACGGTTTTCGAATACATCACTATATGTTTACTCATCAGGCAATGGACCCGGAATGCTGATCCACAAGTCGGTTTCCAGCTTCTGAAACCAATTGATGTGATTCAAGGTTCAGACGCCGTGGTTCTTCATGTTGGTTTTCCGTCGCCATCTATTAAACAATGAATGTAACGAATATAACTGTGCCGCAGGTCAAGTCAGACGGCATGTCGAAATCGGGGAAGAAATACAATAACGAGTATATGCTCACCTTCCATTTTGCTGGGGAAAAGATTGTCTATATGAAGGAGTTCGCGGATTCAAAGTACTCTGACAGTTATTTTGCGGACCTTACTGGATGAGTTGTTTCTCCGACTCTGTGTAGTTCCCTCAATCGGAACAGATATTGCCCTACCCAGAGGGATATGCTTGATTGATGAGACTCAAGCCCTGACGAGAGCACCCTCAGGTACAAAAAGGGAATCGGACAGATATACAAGGCGCACTTGAGGATATTCGAAAGGCGACCAGATGGTTCCGGGTCGGGAACGGGTGAGATCTACGGTGCGCGGCTTTCATTGTCCTTCTGCAGCTGCTCGGCCGCGAGGCTAGGGAGTCGATCGTATAAGATGTGGGATCTAGTTCAACTCGAACGCCCCTCGCGAGCGCCGCCGAGATTCCCACCAGAACGGCAGTGAAGATAGATGGGCGATCACCGTCAGATATTACCGTGAGGAACGAAACAACCAGCGGCGCCAACAGTTTGCAGTGGAGATTGATCTTGCAAGGGTACAGTATATTACTCGACCCTTTCTTTTTCTTTGGGGAATGGTATACGTATTCTGTAAGGACTCGATTCGATTAGTTGGCTTGATGAATCTGATTTATCTGCGCGATCAATGACTTCTCAATCTAAGTAATACAACGAATCCACATTCTACAAGTCGATTCAATGAGATTCGCCATAAATTCTTCGAATAAATAAATGGATGGATGCGGAAATGAATTGTTGTGACTTACTTGGGATCGGGAATGGCGTCTTCGGCCTCCTTGAGCATTCCGGTGATGACTTCAAGATATTCCTCCTCAGTGTATTGCGCCTCCTTCGACAGTGCAGCCAAATGCGTCGTAATTGTGGCCATCGTGGTATCTTTACTAGCCCCGTGCACCAGTAATAATGCCATGGGTTTCTTCTTTCCATCGCTGAGGGGTAGCCCTTCCCACCTCGGCGGCGTGCTCGGCTGCTTCCTAAACCGTCGATAGCGATCCTCCAACGTCGGATGCCTCAGACCCATGGAAATGTACAGCAGGTTGGCTGCATGCGGGTACGGAGGGCCACCATCGAGGAGGATGAAGAGCGGCACGGTCACTGTGGCATCAGCGCCCTTGCTGAGCAGCAGCTTCACCACCTCAAAGTCCCGCCTGTGCACCGCAAATCCCAACGCAGGGCCGTAATGGCCGCGGCATTCGAGGCTTGCGCCCCGTTCGAGGAGAAGGTTGATCATGTCCATATGTGCTATCGAGTGAACGCGTAGTGTAACGCGTTCTTGCTGCACCCATCGCACCCGAATTGCGTGTCAATCGGGGCTCCGTGATCCAGGAGTAGTTTCATCATCTCGAGATCCTTGTTCTCGGCAGCCATGTGAAGGGGCTGATACTCGTCCTGGTCGTACTCGGCCGCGGGATCTGCGCCAGCGTCCAGAAGTAGCTTGGCGGTATCCATGCTCCTGGCTTTTGCGGCGACGTGAAGGGCAGTCATTGACCACAGGCTGGTCGGAGACGGGGGTATTGAATGAGGTGGGGAAAGAAGCTTGGCTACGATGTGTGGCTTGGACTCGGCCGCCCATAATAGCAGGTCTCGCCCCAACTCTGGAGTGATGCGCCCATCCAACTCCGGCTGGAGGATTTCGTGGAAACGGCGGCAGGTCGAAGCAAGTGCGTTGAGAGATGCAGTCGAGAGTGAGGGAGAGAGTAGTAGAATAAGTTCAGGCGGGAATTCTTCAAAGTAGTCCTTGGACATGGTGGTGTGAGTCCAAGTGCGAGTCAGGTACGGGAAGCGCCGAAGCGGTTCCCGAGAGGCTGTGCTCGATGGTTGGCAAGTCTGGTGAATCAATCAGTGTTCTCCTTAAGGTTTAAGCCTTAACATGATTAAGGCTTAATAAGCCCTTAACGTTAAGGCTTAAAGATGGCCAGGATTCAACTTAGGCCTTAAACAAGGGTAATGATCGCATCAAAATCGCAGTCCCACAATATGCTGATCTTCTAGAAAACGAGGAAGATTCTGACGAGGAGGCGGGAGAACACCACGTTAGCTCCCGTCTTGTCAATTCAGGTGCTGCATGGCGTAAGCTTTACAATACATGGGCAGTCGCAGCGAGGGTCGAAGAATTAGAGGCAGAGGAATTGGAGCGCACCAAGCGCACCACAGGGGAATCGGACGACACCACGAATGACACTGGGTCCGGGCTGACTGATTCAGCCCGCACTCTTCTTCAGCCACCTGCCCCCGAGCGCCGCGCGCGATGGCTACCTTGCCCCCTTTCATGACTTTTTGGCGGTAAAATCCCTCAACCACCCGAACGCGTGCACCGCAAGGCCTTTAGTCGGGAGGAACTGTTGATGCAACTCTTGGCGGCAGAGCATTCGGAGGAAGAGCCAGATGACGGAGAATTGGAAGGATCGGGTGACGATTACGAAGAGGATGAATAGTTTATCGTTTCGATGTCTTTCTGTCGCTGAAGCGGCGCCTAAAAAATATCTTAAGGCCTTAATTTGGAGGGCTTAATTGAGGCTTATTAAGGATTAAGGCCTTAGCCAAAATCCCGACCCTTAATAAGGCCTTAATGTCAAACACTGCTGGTGATCTCTTTAACTTAAGAACTTGGCACAGTTACGGGAGAGTTCTGCTTGAGCATCTGCGAGGTAAAGATAAGATAATGACGAGGTTGAATTGACCTAACCTCTTTAATATATCTACGCATCTGGGGATTGACGAAACTATCCCGTCTTCGCCTACAACTGCTTCCAGAACGTGAGATGCAACAGTGCCCCTACACCCACGCCACGATCTGAACCGCAACATAATTTTTCATCCCCATCTGTACCTCTGGATTGAGACGGGTCAGCGATGAAAATAATAACGCATCAGAAGAACACATACCTGCTCCGCCCAAAATCGCACCAGTGACGCGCCCAAAATAGTTGCTGTACTAGATCGTGACGCTCGTGCGTGAGTTCCACGCGTTGGGCAACTGCTTCGAAAGCAGACTGAGCGTGCAAGTGCTCGCGAGGTTGAACCCGAGCGCGAAGAGTACCCAGCAGACGTAGAACGAGCCGAAAACAACGCGATCCGTCGCCAGCAGCACGAGTCCCGTGAGCCCGATGACCCAGGCCGTAGCGAGGGTGGTGCGGTCCTGGAAACGCGGGGAGTAGCGCACACTCGCGAGCAGAACGGGAGGGTGGCGATGCCTCCAAGGGCGATGAATTTGCCTGCCCCGAACGGCGTGTAGCTGAGCGCTGCGGCCATGAAGGTGGGGATGTTGGATTCCCAGCCGCTGAGGATGAAGCACGACACAGAGGACCAGAACATGGAAATGACGACGCCCCACTGCTGGCGGTTGAGCTGCCAGATACCGTACTGTTCGACGGATACCTCTGTGGGAGCAGGCGGAGCAGACGTCTGGATTGAGCCAGCGCCAAGCTCGATAGAATTGGAGCCGAAAAATCAGCGTAGCTTCGGGAGGCCCCAAAAGATATACAGGCTCGCAATGGTAAAGAAAACCGTTATGAACGATGTGGGGCTTGGAAAGGTAGGAAACATTAGTCGTTTAATGGGTCATATCCGATATCACGCATACCTTTTATATCCGTTGAATAAATATTTATTATATGAATTTTTTTATAACTTTAAATTTTAAAGTTTTTCATTTGAATATCCGACCTTGTAGAGAAGACCGCCGACGAAAGGACCGACACTGAAACCAAACGCTTGCCCGAGGACGATCCAACTGGCAAATGTGGTCCGCCGCCAGATCCCGATGATGCGAGGATCTGTGTGCGTGTTGAGCTATATAAACTGCAGCGAGAGAAAAAACATTTACCTGAACAATAGCATTTCGTATACACGAAGCCTATAAATCCTAAGCCGGACACAATACGGCCCATCAGTATGAGATAGAGAAAGTGTGCGCGGTAGGCTCCGGCGTGGAGGATGCTGCCCAAAAACACTGAAAGATGGGCAACTTTTAGCGGCAGAGAGTATCGTCCTAGATGACACGAGTTAGATTAGCGCCGGGGGATTTATAAACGCCGACCTCCATCGTATCTTGTTAAAGGTATCAGGGCAAGACCGGAGAAGACGATGGGGATCCCGATGGTCAAACCAGAGAATAGGGCAGAACCTCCGAGATACACTGCATACAAGGCCGCGGAGGAAACCGTGACGAAGAAGACGAACTAAAGCAACTTGAAATTATTACTTGCACTTCCCCAATTATATAAACTCCTCGCGCACCTGTAGCAAAGCGTTCGTTGCGATCATTATAGCCAATGATCCCCGGTTCGGAAGACGCAACTCAGGGTCATCCACGGGAGCGAGCGGGTCCGTAGTGCCTTGCAGTTCAAATTCTCCTTGAGATCCATTGGCTGCGGCTTGTGCTGGCTGGACGGACAGGCTGGATCCACTCGAAGTCGGCGCATTCGAGTGTAGAAGGCCCCAAGATGGACGTTGTACTCGGGATTCGCGTGGGCTACGTAGTCCACGACGATGGACAGTACCGTAGACATGAGGCTGCTCGAGGAAGGTGAAAGAAGAGATCAAGGAGAGTAGAAATCTTTTCTGACGGTGTTCCGTGACTTATTCCGAGATCGCAATGATGATATTCCTACCTACCTACCTACCTACCGCAATTACCAGTACCACCACAGCCAAGTACTTTGAGTATGTGTAGATATGACGAAAGAATTAAAAGCTGCCTGCAAAAGATTGAGGTGAGATGGATTCCGACTCGGATTGGATAAGTATAGCTGCTCTCCTGCAGCCTGCAAAATCACCAGCTGCAATACGGCGTCGACGCCTCGAAAACCATTATTCCCGCCTTGCACGGGGCGGGAAAGATGCCCTTCATGTGCGCGATGAACAGACCAAAGGAAGTCTCGTAAAAGTTGCGCTCTAAGCGGCAACATATGCGCCGCAGATGCGGAAGGGGCAGGGAATAATGCAGCGCGTCGAAGGGCGGCCATGGCACGGGCGTGGGCCACGATTCGGCAGGCTGGGAAGCGCGGATCGGCATGCCGTTGCATACCGTAACGTTCAGCCGCTCGAGTGATGGGGCACTGGCGGCGACGTCGAGGGATGTCTGTGTCAACTGCGGCCAGTACCCTCGCGCGATGCACGACGTCAAGTCGAGGCGGAGGGTGAGAATTCGGAGCGCGGGGGAGAGCTGGGACGGCAATTGCGCCGAGGGAGGGTGAGAGGGGCCGCCACTGCAGCTCGAGGTGTGTGAGGGTGGACCAGAATGTGGCGTCCCGCATGAGGCGAGAGCCGCCCTCGCCGCCTGCGCCGGAAACGCGGAGATCGAGCCTTCGCAGGCTTCCTAAAGCGTGCTGTGTATCATCCCGGAGCAGCAACTCGCACACCGCGCCGTTGGAGAGCGACAGAATGGTTAAATGGTCCATCGGGGGAGGACCGCCCAGGCCGTCTCTCGCTGGCAAGGAAAGAAGGGGCACCGTTCATTTGGGAATCATCATTGATGGTGATGTTTTCGATGAAGAACTGCGAGAACGTCGCAGTAGCATAGGAGAGTAGGGCGGGAGGAAGGCCTTTGGTATTACTGAGACGGAGCGAACGTAGAGTAGGCAGTCGTATAAGCCCCCAATACGGGGACATAGGAGTCGGGGTGGGATCCCAGGACCAAAAGGAACAGAATCCCTGGATCGATAAGCGCTCAACCTGGCAGAGCAGAGGAAGAACGTCGCCAATGAGACTGTCATCCACTTTCCAGTGCAGATGTATGGTCAGATCTCGGACGTATTGGGCGAGATAGGGAGATGATTTGACAGCAGAGTGGAAACGAGTGAACGTGGTCGACTTGGATCCTTTTGCCGGCCAGGGACGGCGACGGCGGTAAGAAGGGTCGGTGTACAGCTCGAGTGACCGGAAGAGGCGGCGCTGGGCTGGGTATACGAGCGATCTACATACCAGGGAACAAGACCTGAGGGATTCTTCGTCTGCGATGTCCATTTGCTCGATTATGGCGTGCACGAGCTCTGGGGGTAATCCGTGCATGGTGGGTGCCGTCAAGGCGTGTTCTGGTCGCGGTGTTCAACTAGAATGCCGTTTGTTTGTTCCCGCATCAAGTTCCCTCTGGACCTTCTCTCCCTGACGAACAGCCCATAGAGTTCGCTTCTCAGCGGCCCTGTCGAATTCGCTTTCGGGCTTTTCACTGTAATGCCTCAGTCACTCGATCTCCGTCCGCTCGCCGCCTCTCTCCCCTGCGATGGCGAAGCCTCTGGTCCAACAACCTCGGTTGCAAATGATTGCGACCCGGCATCCATCCCCCCACAGCTTCGGCGCAAGCTCTCTCCACCAGAGTTTCATGCAGAGGATGCAATTCTGCCCGCAAAGGAAACTGCCGCAAGAGTCGTACCGCAGCAGGAGATGCACTTTGCCGTACTGCGGGGTGGCTTGCGGGCGCATGCGATCGAGGCGCTGCGTCGACGGGAGGCAGCGTCTCTGATGATGCAGGACGCGATGGAGGTTGTGCCGGAGTCAATTTGAATGGATGCTTTGAGATCTTTTGTATTTTTGACGTGTAAGTCGCGGTTTCTTCGTGCTTGAGACGTGCGGTTGATGCGTGTGGTGGGTTTAGGATGAGAAGATTACAATTACTATGGGAAGGCTGAGGCGCATACATCCTCCAACTCGTTCAGAAACTTTATGAAGTGTGTGTCGGCACATATGTAATTATTTTTGGTTTAAATCTGCTGGACCTCGTTCCCCTCCTGGTTAAATCCTGTGTAAAATCGTTCAAGCCAAGTTCAAGCGGTGAGTACTAGAGCCACGCACAAAAGCTCACGATACAGTGCCGCTGCAGAGTGATGTAAGGTTATGAAACCGTCCCTCGACGCCCACTCATTGGGAGTATCCATTGCTTTGACCTTGAAAATCGCATTGAATCTGAAAGCCATACAGGAGACGAATGATATGATTGCCAACACCTGATCAAGCGGTCAAACTCTCTTGCCCGGATCACCATGCTGGAGAACAACATGACGCAGCTTTCGCCCGAACTGCTCGCATTCATCTCCTCCTCGCTCTCCACCGCATCTCTGAATGCCTTGCTTTTGACCTGTCGCGGTCTTCGTGAACTCCTGCAGCCTCAAGTCGATGCGCGCCTTGCTCCAGAGCTCGTCCGGGACATGCTGCTATCTGCGGCCGCCTCGAAGCCGCGCGAAACTTCTCTCCCCGCCGTATTCAATGGACCCCACCGGTTCTGACCCAGGCAATTTAGGTGACGGGACCCGCTTTTGGAGTTGGACCCCACTCCACGTCGCGGCGCACGCAGGGAATACCGAATGGGCGCGGTTGCTTATTGCGGCGGGTGCGAGTCCCAGCGTGATGTGCGGCCAGGAGAGGTATCAGCCGCTGCACCTCGCTGCAGAGAAACAGGACGTTGTCGTGATGAGGCTTCTCTTGGACCGTCACGCCCCCATTGACTCGACGTATGGACACGCGGGCCGCACCGAGAGCGCCATTCATCACGCGTGCGCGGGCGGGCCCGTGGAGGTGGTCGAACTCCTTGCGGACCATGGCGCCAATCTCGAATGCTGCGGTCATTATGGCACTGCCCTTGGATTTGCGGTACACGGGCGACAGGTCGACGTCGTGCGTTTTCTGCTGCAACGGGGCGCCGATGCGACGGTGACCCTGCCGCTCTTCATCAACGCGGATAGGAACCTGCCACCGCAAGAGGTCAACTTTTTATATATCACATTGGACTTGAGGGACCCTCTTTCGGATCGAGGCTGACGGCGATACGTGGTGGCAGGCAATCCACTGCCACGCTGGGAAGGGTTTCCCCTGGACGCGACGAAGAAGGAACTGATGGTGCTCTTACTGGTGCATGGGCCAGCGAGAACAAGACCATGGACACGATTTTGGAGCACTTGGCTGCGCTGGCGAAGGAGGCTCGTTACACTGAGGAGGAATTCCTTCAGGAAATCGCAGCAATGTTCAAGGAAGCCGAGAACGCGATTCCAGATGCGAAGTGGTGAGTCGAGGCAACTCCCTGCAGTGGATTTTCCATGATCAATATACCTTCAGACAGTCTCGTTGAATCGAGGGAATGAGATATATCCAAAATAATTCAATTTACAATTTCATAACCACGCAGCCACCGCCCAGGCCCATCCAAGTTTAAGCCTGCAGGTAGACGCAAGCTGTGAATTGACTCAAGGAGAGTGACTGACCTTAGCAATAGATATTCCATTCCTGGAATTACAGTAAATTCAAGGACACCTTATAAAATTTAATATTGTTTTGCGTTGGACCGGAACTTTCCGATAATGATTGGCGGACACCCAGACAACCTTTCTTCCGACCACCATGTCGAAGGATGACTTTGAGGAGTTCCCGCCTGAGCTCATCCTACTGCTCTCTAACTTTCTCTCCACGCCGTCACTGAATGCACTGGGCTCGACCTGCCGCCGTGTTCACGAAATCCTGCAGCCCGAGCTTGAATCTCGAATTACCCCAGAGTTCGCTCTAGACCTACTGCATTGGGCCGTACGCGCATCTAAGCCCCACATCGTCGCAAAACTTCTCTCTCCACCGCATCTAGTACCTCCGGAGAAAGACAACGTGTATCTTAGCGAGACCGACCTCCTCGTCGCCGCCAAGGCCCGAAACACAGAGATCGCACGGCTGCTTCTCGAGGCTGGCGCGAATGCTGCGGCGACGTGCGGCGAGGACGACGACACGGCGCTCCAAGCGGCTACGGGAAACGGGGACTTCGAGATGACGAAGCTGCTTTTGGATCACGGCGCGTTGGTCGACGACTGGGCGCTCCAACGTGCATGCGCGATGGGAAACCTGGGCATGGTAAAACTTTTCTTGGACTGGGGCGCGGGCGCGAATAACACCCCATCTGGGAAGTTGAGATCTGCGCTGGGGACCGCGGTGCGCTACCGCCGGCTCGACGTGGTGCGATACCTGCTCGACCACGGCGCCGATGCGACAGCGACCGTGTCGCTGTATTCATATTCTGAGGGTGGACCTCCACCCCCACTCCGCGCCAACCTGCTGTACATTGCTATGGACCTGAGACCCCCCAGCGGCACAGGTATAATGCGAATGAGTATGAAGAGGAGGCAGAAAAATCCAGACGCGAAGTGGGGAGGGGCTTCCGCTGAGCGAAGAACAGCGGGTGCTGATGGCGATCTTGCTGTCACACGGGGCGAGCAAGGATACCACCATGGCCACAATTTCGCAACACTTGGCCGCGCTGGCAGAAGAGGCGAAACACACCGAGGAGGAATTTTTGGAGGTTACTGCGGGAATGATAAAGGAAGCCGAAGGCGCGATCCCCGCTGTTGTGGGCAGAGCGAAGTAGGTCAAAGTAATTCGGCTTCAATCAAGGCACTCATCGAGCATTCCAACAGAGAATCCACTTCAGGAATTTAGATTCTTGTTAATCACGGACTTGAATTCTGAATCTTTTCGTCCAGAGACCTGAGTATGTTTATTATTCGAGAAGGAGGAACGCAGAACAAGTCGACCCACTTCATTGTTTATGTCCGCCACACAACACCAAGGTAACATGTAATTAGGACTGTCCACAGGACAGCGAGTGTATTATCAACATCAACCGGGTTACTTATATTTTGTGAGGACATCAGGGATCACATCCTCTGCCTCCTTTAACATCCCCTTGATAATAGCTAGATACTCATCAGGCTCCCTCTCAGCCTCCTTCGCCAACGCAGACAAATGCTTCGACACCACAGCCAGCGTAGCGTCCTTGCTCGCCCCATACGCCATCAACATCGCCATCAACTCGCGCTTGTTGTCCGCCAGCGGCTGTCCCTTCCACGTATAATCCAACCCCTCAGGCAGAAGTTTATCCTGCTCCATCCCCATTCGCTCGAGATGCTCCCTAAGTTCGCACTTCGCGCCAGGATGCCGTAGTCCCATGGCAAGGTAGAGAAGGTCCGCGTGGTGCGGCAACGGCGGGCCTCCGCGGAAGAGAATAAACAGCGGCACGGTGCACATAAGGTTCGCGCCGCCCTCGTCGAGCAGCAGCCGCACCACCGCAACCTGGCGGTGGTGCACCGCGAAGCCGAGCGCGGTCCCGTGGTGTCCCTGCCTTTCGGGATCCGCGCCCCGCGCGAGGAGCAGGCGCACCATGTCGAGTTCCCCCTTCGCACACGCGTGGTGCAGCGCGTTCTCGCTCATGCCGTCGCATCCCCAGCGCGCGTCGACCCGTGCGCCGTGGTCCAGCAGGAGCGTGAGCATCGGCAGGTTTTTGTTTTTGACGGCGAAGTGGAGCGGCGGGTGGTCTTCCTGCCCCGAGTGCAGATCGGGGTCTGCGCCAGCCGCGAGGAGAAGCGCGGCGGTCACGAGGTTTCCGGCCTGGGCTGCTACATGCAGAGGCGTCACGCCGCAGGCGCCGTAGCCTTCGCTTGGTTTTAGGAGGTGCGGCGAGGCAAGGAGTTTCTTGACGATGTGCGGATGGGAGGCTGCGGCCCAGAGAAGCAGCTGTTGTGCGAGGGCTGGAGTGATGCGAGCTTCGAGTTCGGATTGTAGGGTATCACGGTGCCGGCCGCAGGTGAGGGCCAGTGCATTGAGGGATGGCGTGGGGAGGAAGGACCCAAGAAGAAGAATTAATTCAGTTGGAAGCAAATCGAAATTATCGGTCAACATGAGGTGCAGAAATTAGTGGAAGGGGAATCAGTTGTCTGTCGTGCTGGGAGGAAGGTCCTTTTGTACCGGACCTATATTGTCATAGGGACCGCACGACGTCGGAAGAAACACGACAGAAACAAAGCTGGCTACGGGGGACGTTGCCTAGCAGTCGTGTAGATCGGCAGATACTCCGATCGCGCAGTGTGCCTTAGTTATAGGAGGATGTCAGGCTCATGTTGGAACACGTTCCAAGTGGCAGGCGTCGGTTGAAAATTTTGAACAACCCGGAGAAATTCGAGCGAATGTCGGGTTTATTTTCCGAGGCAAGGAGATTTGGAGTTAGGTGGTGGGTTCCGGTTCTTGAAACGCGAGGCAAGGCCGAAATTTGATACCCCGGAGCAAGTCTTTAATTTTGAGCGCGTGCTCTGGCGATCAAACGTCGATCATTATTTCTCAGGAAAAAGCGTCGAAGTGGCGGCGAACAAAGTCAAGGCACAACGTTTCGCCTGTTCATTTTCCGTCTGTTCACCCAAACACAAATCTAGCCTCGATGAGCGGTAGGAAATAACTTTGCGGAGCAAAAAATGCACTTTCATGGCTAGTACAGTGATGAATTCGGGACGTAATCAGTACATGGCTCGAAGAACAAATATGAAAAGGTCCAGTTCAATGACTCGGAACACCAGAATCAGAAAATGTTTCAGATTGCCGTTGGGAAGCGCACATCAAACGTTTTCGCGAGCTCGCGAACCGCCTCCAGCAGGGCACGATCCGCCTGCGAGAGGGTGAGGGCGACTTGCGCCTTTTCGTTGGCGTCCACATCGAGGTCGGAGGTAGGGAATAGCGGGTCGTCAACGGTGCAGACGGTTCCGGGCCCAGGAAGCGTCCCATTGGAAAAGTATTGCCGGATGTGCTTATGGGTGCAGAGGGATACGGCCGCGAGGGAGCAGTGCTATGTTGTGAGGGTGTAAGCGGTTTGGGAAAACCCTGTAATGAGAAATGAAACGTACCCCGGGCGAATCTTGAGTCAGAACAACAGACCCCGCGAAGCCGTTAGACATTTTCTGGGCGCTGTATTGAAATTATTAAAAGGCTTAGCTTTGGCAAAATGGGACGTACGCCCACAAAGGAGTCACAGGATCTACGTAGCACAGTGAGTGGATTTAGAACGAGCGAATGAGAGTGAGGCATTTGAGGCATACCCGCAGTGTTTCCAATCAAGAGCACGGGAAAGCTGGTGTTGGCTATGAACGGACCTGAGATTGATTATTTGAGCGAAAGCATAAACATAATGAATCAGAGGACTCGGACCTTGGAAATGGTTCTTTGGAAAGTCAGGCCAGGCCCTGTTAAATTGTTTAGTCATCCATCTCAGTAAACGATTTCACTGTGAAGACCTACAAACATGTCATCCGGATAGGCTCCCAGACGTCCGCCCAGCTGGAATTCTTGCTGAGGTTTTCGTAGTGCGCCACAACACCCTCATATTCAGGAGAAATACGCTTGCCGTCGTTGCAAAGCACCGCGGACCCAGCCTCCCGAACAGACTCGAACCGGTACTGCGACGGATCACAACCACACTCGAACGCAGGTGTTTCCGACATTTTGAACAGTGCCGTTCCATTGCCTTTGGATAGATCCGACAGGGCGTGCGCCAGCTTCGGGAACTGGGCGTATGGGGAATATAGGGATGCGAAAATCGCGCGCCGAAGCATAGAATAATCCGCGATGCCGAACGAGGTGTTGGTTCGAATGGGAATCGGCCGTGCACGCAGAGACGCGTATATTTTTTCGACGTTGCTTAAAAGTTCTGTCGCCGTTGGGGCGAAAAAGGCGCATCCGTCGGGCCCAGCAGTGACACAGCCATCGACAAACGACATCCATACTTTGTCGGCGTCGATGAGATTGTTAGACCATTCGCCTGCGGACAATCATTGCCTTAGCATAAAGTAAAAGAAAGGGCATACTCGCGAAATAATTTTCCGAGTCTGCCACGCCATCGATGACGAGACGGCCAACATGTTCCTGAAACCCTTACTCATGCATATTTAGAAGCATTTGAGGTTGGAGGCCCTACCGGAAACATGGAGGCGAAACTTGCTCCCAGGATGCTTCCATATCTGTCGTTCTTGGATCAGTCTTTCTCCTGCCACATATAAAGAACATATTTACGAAAATCCCCAATACTGAATTTTTTCATGGCCATGCCCCTGCACGATTCGGAGCATATCTCGAGCCGTCTGGTCAGTGTTCATAAAACGGAGACTTCCGTCGTCTCGTTCGCCAGCCAATTGCCCGTCCACAATCCCCCGTGCCCACGCACGCGAAAGCGCGTCCACGGAGGCGTTCATGGACAGACCATTCGCATCGGCGCCAGACCAGATCTCGCGTTCAGCACGATTGGCAAAGAACGAGACCTTGGGTGTGGAGCGGCCGATGCCTTGCGTGGTGGTTAGAGTAAGATAATTCGGGTCGATTGCTCAGCGCACCTCGTGGATCAAAGCCCACGATATCGAATTCGGGGCCGACGATTGTGGACAGCGATACGCCTCTCCGGGCGACGAAGTCTACCCCCGAGCCTCCGGGTCCGCCTGGGTTGATGAGGATAGGCCCACGATAGCTCGCCGAGTCGTGTGGGACGCCAGAGTGTATCCGTACCATTGCAATGGCAGCGGAGGTGCCGTCGGGATTAGCGTAGTCCAGAGGTACCTGGTCTTTAAGTAAACAATGTCGTGTAGGGACAGGGCGTTACCTTCAATCGCGCACACTGGTTGTCGGAGTAGCAATCAGTCCAAATGAGTTCTTCAGTGGGGGAAATCTGCGGCTCAAGTTTTTTAAGGGTCACTTGGAGCACGTTAAGCATGGAACGTACGGATTCCCATGAAAAATTGTCCTTGGCAAGCGCTTTGAAGACACCATCGCCTACTAACTGGCCAGTTTGTCCTTGAACCCTGTACTTCGCGTAGGGAGATTCTTCCGAGAAGAAGAACCAAACAGCGAATAAGGAAAGGCAGCACGCAACGATACGAGTCAGTCGCCACACCATGGTGGAGGCAAGAGAGCAAGAGGCGCGATCAACTACGCGTCGTGAGAGTGTGATTGTCAATTTGATTGGCCAAGGGCCTGCGGTTTCTTCCTGCCGGTCTCGACCACATCAGTCCTTTGACAGCATCCTTGACGTCTTTTTGGTCTTATTGGCTTGGCAACAAGCGCACAAGCTCAAAAAGGCTAGAAATCAAGATTTTACTCACTTCTGAAATGGTGGAATCACTGTTAATAATAGGGGACTTCACGGTAGGGCCGAATATCTCGTTTGAGAATAAAAATACTGGGGAATATATTCGGGAATGCTTGTGTAAGCCGTCCGTGACCATTCCCTATCACCGACCATGGGACGGAAGTCCAAAGCTCCCGAGGGTGAGAGTATCAATGAGCTCGAGGCTCGCTTGGCAGAGCTGAAGAAGGCTGCTGCCTCTCAGCCTGAAAAGCAAACTCGGGGCCGGCCCAGGGGTTTGAAAAACAAACCAAAGACTCTCAAACCCGATGCCGACGACGACGAGCAGGTTGACGCTTCCACTGACACGAGCACCAAGCTGTCGAAGACTTCCAAGCAGTCAAAATCTATCAAAGAACCGAAATCTGTCAAGGTGAAGTCAGGCGTTATCAGTGAGTACGTGTTTGTCACATATAGAAGCAATTAATAAAAATAATGGTGGAAATTCAAACGGGGTGATCATGGATTTATTCCCCAAAACACAAATTTATTCGTCCCATCAGTACAATATTTTTATTCTCAAACGAGATATTCGGCCCTACCGTGAAGTCCCCTAATATAAGACACCATCTTCTCACTAGTTAACATCATCTATAGTGGATTGAAGCACATCCAGTACTTCGATAGCCAACTAATATCTTAGCCCCCCATATGTCCACGATGATGATCTCATGCCATAACTTTGTGCCTTCGACCCCGATTGCTCTCGGCACCCGTACTTAAGCATATGTACGTCTTTTCTACAACCTCAAGTATTTCCAGATTTTTTTGGTCTTGAATTACAGAAGATATGAACTTTCCGTTGATGGAACCACACAGCAGGGGCTGATGGATTTTTGTGCCAAAATATCAGCTACAAACATGTCTTGCTGTTAGGCCATATTTTTTGCGGTCCTTCGGAAAATGGAATAAATATGACAGCTTTTCCAGCCATTTTTAACAAGAGAATGATCTCAAAACACATCACCTCTTTGTCTCTGAAACACCATCAATTTTTCATGGTCTTTTCATTTGGGAAAACACTGGTTGAAGATTTCAAGTTTTTCAGGAAGTTTGGGAGTTGGAAAGTCCGGCATCAGGACCGCCATCAAGACCGGCGGCAGACCGGCATCCCTTGGTCGGACTGTGAATGCAGCACAGCATCATCTTGGACAAGCCGGCGCCAAACACAGACACGCATCGCGTCGCTTTCATCTCTTCCTCCACCACGCGGTCTCCCTCCTCCCTCTTTCCTCTCAACAATGACACCCTTAACGCCCGTAATGACCCCGAATGGCGTCAAATGCCCGCTGTGCGCAAATCTACTGGCGATAAAGCTTGCGAAGGGCGGTGACATGCCTGGATCCAGATATGTTCAAGTGCGCTCTCCCGATTATTTTCTCTACCCGCCTAGCATGAAACTCATTATACTTCAGTGCAAAAATGTTCTGCACCCCACCAATATATTCTTTTATCGCTTAGACGCGCCAACTTTGACTGCGCCGCCGCCGATGCCCACTTCATCCACCTCCACGCCGTCCCTTTCTTCTGCTTCGACTACAGCTAAACCACAGTGTTCCGCCATCCCGTGGTGTGGCTCAACCCGGATTGATGCCGGCTGCCCACGCGTCATGTGCAGGAAACATTGCAACAAGGCGGGTCCCTGCCCTCTGCAAGCCCATGAGAAGGAGCGCCTTCGCAAGGAGAGGGAGAAGCGGGAGAAGGAGGTCTCCACCCTCCCCCCTCTTCCTAACTCGACTTCCGTGTCGCGTATGATGGGCGGCGACTTTTCAACGTCGGAGGAGTGGATGTCGGCGTCCCTGCGTCCCATCCAGGCGTTCGAGCACTTTCAGCAACGGGAACAAGAATACGGTAATTCTGTGGTGGAAATGAGGCGCCTCGACAACCTCTACGGCGTCAAGTCCCCGACGCCCGAAACAGAGACGGTCCGCGAATGGTTTGATCGACAAGACCGTGAGGACGCTGAGCTCGAACTTGGTGTCCGCTTGTCACTCGCGCATCCACAGCCTGGCTCCCAGGAGGCTGGGCCTTCCCTCCGTCTCCCCTCGCCCATCCAGCGGGTAGGCCATCTTCGTAGTCTCTCCACGTCACCTGAACCACCGGCCCAGCTCTTCCCGACCCTCAGCTCTTTCCGTTCCTCGCCTGCGCCGCCCACTCAACCCCTCCCAACACCGTCCCTTGGTCAAGCACGTGCTCTCGCAACAAGCGTCCAGCGTTCCCCTCCTCCCCCTGACCCGCCGGCCCTCGGTCGAGCGAATGCTCTCGATGCCACCGGTGCCGCGCGCGCTGTTCCCAGAAGACGTATACCAGCAGCGAGCGTAGCAAGCTCGCAACGCAGCCCCCCGCTCCCGCATCACCACGCAGATGAACGACGATTGGCTCCGCGCCAACGGTGGCCCTCAAATTCTCGGTTCGAGCCCCCAGCCAGTGTCGCGCCCTACCCTTCATGTCAAGCGAGTGGTCTCGCGACGGGAATTCGCTGACCCTCGGCAGGTACAACGTTTCACGGTTGTGTACTTCGATGAGGTACGTTGTCCTGATTCTGATGGACCCTCGATAACAATCTTACCTATTTTTCTAGGATCAACAGCCCGCCAAGGCACGGGTCGTCGACGAATGCCCCAAGTGGCCAACGTACACGTTCGACCCCGCCACTCTTGCGAAGATGGGAAAGGACATCTTCGAACTGGAGCTTTATTCCTCTGCCCATGGTGTGTGGATTGGCATCGACATCAACTACGTCCATTTGGTCTCTACAGATTGTGTTATCCTCTTGCGGCGCACCGGCATCCACGGTCTTGACGAAGACAAAACCATTTCCACATTCATGAACAAATCGAATCCACCCCACATACGCTACAACTTGCATGGCGAACGAGCTACGGTCCGCGCCGACTACAAGAAGAAGGTCGAGATCGTCATCTCCGATAGCGACTCGGACGCCGACTCCGATGTCCAGGTCATACGGACGACGCTCAAACGACCCATCAAGCAGGAAAAGCCCTCGCCGCCACGCTCGCGCCCTCGCCTCATGATTGATACCTCACCCCGTGCCATCTCTCCTGCCTTATCGTCGGCCACGTCTTCCACCCCCTTCTCAGCCCTTTCTGTGATCTCCTCTGCATCGACACCCCAAACGACCCCACCGCTATCGCCGATGTTGCCGCTGTCGCCTACGCTGTCGAGCCAAGCTTGGCCTCATGGGATGTTCGCCGTGGACATGGTCCATGGGTTCATGCAGATGTCCAGCGACGAGCTGAAGTCGATACCGCAGTCACAGCGTTTCCGGCAGGTGTTTGGGCAAGAGTACCACAAGAGTACCTACGGGGATCAGACCCGCTTTTGGAAGCTTGCGAAGGACAAGCACTTCAAGCTTGCGCAGGCGGCGTTGGATGCGCAGCGTACCCCTGCCGGTTTGTGGTCCGTTCTTCGTAGACGTGTACAAGGCGCGAGCAATGCCTAGCTTACATTACTATCACCATAGCTTTACTTTACTTTACCGACGTCTTTCTTTGTAACTGTCCTCATTTATTCATTGTAGTGATTCTTTATAGTGTTTGTATATTCTCGTATTGTATTGTATTACATGACTTTTTTTTTAAAAAAAAATGATGACGAACAACTATAAAGTAACAAGAAGTAAGAACAATGTAAGAACGATGAACGACGAACACTAATCACGACAAACGCGCTCCCGAGGGTTATGCCCATCGGCTGCGAGCTTCGCAACGATTACCTGGTTCCGCAGGCGAATCATTTCATTCAGAAAGAAGTTATACTTGACGGGGAGCATCTCTCGGCACATCGAATGGTATCCACCGAGCCAAACGTTTGCCTGTTCCGCGGCTGACGTATTGAAAAACCAGGTTTTCCCGTCGGGTCCCATAAGATCGGGATTGTCGGCGGGATTGCAGTGTTCCTGACAAAAGGTGTGGCGGACGTCATGCTTATTCAGGAAATGGAAGACATCGACAGACATGCCGATATCCTGAAACCATGCCCAGGCCTCTGGGTGGGCCATCACCTGTTGCTTTGCGTCGCAATTCGTGTCGTAGATGAAATGTTCTGGCTTGTGCGCGCGTGGTACAGAAAATGTCTTCTCGATGAACAACTGCCAAAATACATCAGTAGAAAATAATGATGCAGTTCAGAAACATACCAGGACATTGGAAACGGCTTCGGCATGGTAAAATGTCGCTCGCTGCACAATGACGGCGCAAGGGCGAATCGCCGTCTGTTCATTATGGGTACGGCATCTGCCAAAGAGGGCCTTGTACTTGCGATTGCCGGTTTCTGACTTCGAGGCTTCACAAGGAAGCACATCATCAGTGCCGACAGAGCCTGGGTTCTGTGCACGATGAAGACGAACACCACTGTCGGCACCGTCTGCCTCAAACCACTCCTCACCCTCGTCGTCATCTTCTGCCATTGTCTGCTCGTCAGAGGTATTCGGGTGAGCTAAGCGATGCCGTTGTAGTCGATCGCGAAGTGTGAATGCTGCTCGACCACGTTCGTAATGCAGCTGCTCCATTTTTGCATGTATCGGGTCACTGCAGCTTTTCTTCCCAGGGATGACGGCAGTCTCGCAACCAACGATTGAGCATATACCATCCAGATTGGAATGCTCCGGACAAAAACGGTGACGATTGTTGATGAGCTCGCGTGTACAGTGAGGAGTTTGGCATCGTACATGGCCCATGGCAAGGCCATCTCCGAGGATCACTTGAACATCGTCTGTGAGATCAGTTAGAAGCCGCCGCAGCGTAGAAGAAAATATAACTGAATAAAGAACGTACACTCTGACCCATCGGGACGCTTGAGAGTGCGCATGCACTTATCACAGCAGTGCCCAACCTCATCCTGCCCCTCCTCAATGACCTCCCTATTGCGCTCCCGCATCACGCCCGTGAATCGATCCCGTTGGTCCCCAGTGTGCGGTACTTGCAGGCAAGTGCCCTTGCGATCATTATAGTCAAGTAGCGTAAGGATGACGAAGGCATCCCAGACATGATCCGTGGTGAGAACACATCCGAATTGCCATCCACCAGCAGCAAAGTCGCGTTCTTGTTGCTCAGATAACGCCATATCGTACGAGCGTGCGCAGTTTGTAGCAGAAACCCTGAAAATATATGAGATTATTACTTCGTCATGAGATATGCAAAAAATACCAAGCAACGAGCATGAGACTGATCCAGAGACCGATGAGCTTACGCTCCACAAACTGGTGCTCCCCGACCTGAATGTAGTTGGGTGTGTCACCATAGTAGGTCCGCACGCCGTTCTGAACAAAGAAATTGTGGTGGTAGTTGGTGTTGCAGTCTGGGCAATACAGATGCACTGTCCACGCCGGCACGACTCCACAGTCCAATGTGTAAACAACAATTTGACGGCCTTCAGCCTTTTTGAGAGGGTTTGTTCGGCTGCAGGCGGTGTTCTGGCAGTGATGAGTTGGAGGGAAGAGGGTAAGCGATGCTATGAAGACTAGGATGAGCGATAGGTTCAAAATGTACGGCAGAAATACACGCACTGATACCCATCTTCCATCCGTTCTCACGGAACAGATTTTCCTCCTCGGCAGAGAGCTGTGGCGGTGGTGATTCCCAGATATCTTCCTTGAGGAGGAGCCAGCATTTCGGAATGGCATCGAATGCGATACCTGTTGCCTCAGAAATAAATGTACGGATAGTTGGTGGAAGAACATCAGGCGGCTCAGTTGTTGAGATGTTCACAGGTTGGCAGAGAATTATATCGTGTTTGAGAAGAGAAGGTAGACGAGTGAAGGTAATAATATGGGTTATGTTGATGCCCTTGAGGTCAGGCTCACGTCGAAGGGCGGCGAAGAGGGCCATGGACGACGCGCCAGCTTTGTTGACAGATGTTTCTCAAGGCAGTTACATTTAAGCCCCGCTGATGAAAACTCCTGATCTACATTTGTCATGGACCGCCGATCGGACCGCCGGTCCTCGAAATCTCCCGGTCTTTCCATTTCCCAAATGGACTCAAGTTTTTTCAGTGAAAAAGTTGGTGAAAATTATTTTGAATTTCCCAAAAAGTTTTCACTGGGCGACTTTCCATAAGATTAGATTTATGCTAGGGAATAATTTTGGTCATTTTGCCGAGATGCCGGGGCAGCTGTCAGGACTCCATCGGGCTCGGATCTCACTTGGAATTTTTTTGACCTTCTTCCAAACCTAGGGTTCCGCACGGGTCCACCCGTGGGTACCAAAAGGCAACCCGGACCCGTTAATACCGTACCCGACCAACCCGCGGGCCTCAAACCCGTACGGGTCACCCGCGGGTGCCGCATTACCCGCGGTACGTCAAACCCGTTGGGTCAACCCGCGGTATCAAACCGAAAAACAAAGCAAGAAGTGTAGGTCTTATGTCTGTTTGAGGTACAAAACATGTGCTGCATTAGTCCAAGATCTCGACAATTTTGTCCTCTTCCTCTACTTCTGCACATTTATGCTTCCGAGTGCACGCCTCAATCAGATGGATTGAAATCAAGTTGCTACGACCCCAAGACACCAAGCAAAATTAAAATGAAAAATCCACTGTTCGTTCAACGACTTGACTTGCGAGGCGCCCGCGATACACATTGAATTCTCGTCGAATTTTAGTTTCCACAGCCGAGATCCACGCCGCATCGAAATCATTTGCACGGAAGTATTGGAGGTTGGAGCTCGGGTGAAGGACCAGAGTTAAAAATCAAGATTGAGCAGCATTGAGCAGGTAAGCGAACCGAGTGCCAGAGTATAGACATCCGAGAGCCCAGTCTTGACAATGATGCTTATTGAGTCACTGGAGAAGAAAAGAGTCGGTTTTTGAAAGAAATGTCTCGTTGAATTCTCTACTTACAGGTAATCTCTTGTTAGCTGAAAACCCGCGGGTCTATCCGTGCGGGTCCACGGTATTGCGACGGGCTGAAAATCTCAACTCGTACCCGAACCCGGCAGCCTCTCGGGTCCAAACCCGCGCATGGACCCGATACCCGTGCGGAACCCCACCCACCACTCCTTCTTTGCCCACTCAGCCCCACCGTCACCGCTGGAAGTTGCGTCAAGTGCAGTTCTAGGTTGCCTCTAGGGTGTGCTATTCAGGGCTTTACAAAAGTGTCCCTTGAATGCGCCCGTCACGGTAAAGGCCGTCAAACAGGCCATCACAAGCAGATGAGCTAAATGCTAACCTTCAAGTGTAATTTATCCTCGACATCTGAGTTTCTAATGGACCATTGTATAATCCTGCAAGTTGAAAATGTGAGGGCACGAATTTTAGAGGGCTAAGTTAAGGCAAACCCAACTTCGGAGACACAAGCAAAGTAAAATTAAGAAGTGGACAGGTTTCGACCCCGTTTCAAGGTTTCGTGGTGT
The DNA here is from genome assembly GCA_014462655.1 of Mycena venus. Taxonomy (NCBI): domain Eukaryota; kingdom Fungi; phylum Basidiomycota; class Agaricomycetes; order Agaricales; family Mycenaceae; genus Glaucomycena; species Glaucomycena venus. The sequence continues at coordinate 2,854,845 of JACAZI010000007.1, read as the reverse complement.
TTTCCCCCAAATCAAATATTCAGTGCAATATCATACGTCTATAAGAATACTGTATCAAACTAACAGAGGTCCCCGAGCACTCGAAATCCTTACAGCAAGAGGATGGGTGAAAATTAGCTAATTTGAAGAGCGATCGGGCTATGCCCAATAAAAATATACTGAATAGCCTATACACTGAATTTAAAGACTGCGAATCTATTGCACTCGGTTTTGAGGCAAACGAACAAGTATTGAGGGAAAGGGAAGGGTCGCGCGCCGTTAATCTTAATCGCAATTAAGACTAACGGGATTAATCAAGTGAGAACCTCCGGAGCGGCCCGCGTTTGGGTCGCGTTTAACCCGATTGGGTTGAACTTGGCAACAAAACATGCACCATGAGCCGGCAATTGCGTTCACCACATTAATTGTTATCTTAGGCGGGCTGGTTACGACCAGTCGAATCAACGCCACCAAGGTCGTGGTTCTCCCGCTAGCTCCCACTCCGATTGATACTCTCGGAAATTACTATGGCTACTCTCTGATAATAAACATCACTGCTTCGTCCTGGTTCACGGGAACTGGCTCTTTCCTTGATCATGAGGCCCTTATTCTCCGGATCCGTCGCAGGTAGGTAGGTGGTATTACATGGCACGGACCCGCTTCGGAACGCCGGTTCCAGGAATTTATCCCCGATGTACACGCACTAAGTAGCTACATCTTTGTCCCTGGACACCAGTGCAGAATCGGAAAAGGTGGCCAGAAGCAGAAATAAATGAATGGCCCATTCATTAGGAAAGATAACTCGATCTGACACCCCTTGACTTTGGATACTTTCTCGCTCTCCTCTTTCCTCTTTTCATCTTCAAGTTCTCGCATTCTGTGCTCATCTTGAACATCGCCTCTCGGTTTCTTTTGCACACCTCCTGAACCATGACCCATCCACATCTTTTGCCCCCGGCACCCCAGACTCAGGCACGTTCATGCACCACCTTCTGTCCACCGCCTCGGGATGGGAGCTTGTCCGTCCCTCAAATATACAATTGGCATTTTTATAACAGCCCCAATCACAAACTTTTTGTCTTTGCTTGCGCCGATGGATCTATGAGGACGATCTACTGGCCGGAGGCCGTCCATGCAGCCTGGGTCGGCGCAAAACTCCTCAGGGACCGCTTCAAGTGGGTTCCTGGCACAGCCGCAATGCCCGTAGTCGCCATTCTCGCTGCGTCTGGTGCGTCTTCTGCTATTTCTCATTGGGCGGGCTCAAAATCCATCTTACCTGCGAGTCAGATACAATATCGTACTTCACCCTTATTAACAGCTGCTTCCGCGCGAATTACGTTGTCTTTCCTATCTCTCCGCGAAACTCACCCCCCGCAATCGCACACCTGATCGACAAGGTTAGGGTCAAGCACCTCCTAATTGGCCATGAACCATCCATGCAGGACCTTGCAGCCGCTGCCCTCGATATTCTCGCGGAAAAATATCCGCAGAGAGAGCTCCCAGAAATTTCACATGTTCCCCTTTTCGACGAGTTATTCTTTCCTGAGAATGCGCAGACGCTGACGCCCGAGTCGGTACCGTACGAGTACAAGGACCCAGACGCTATCGTGCTTATACTGCACTCTTCTGGTTCGTTTTAAATTCTACGGTCGATGCCATATTTAAACTGAGGATATACGGTAGGATCAACCGCGTTCCCCAAACCGATTTACTGGTCCAACCAGCGCACCCTAGAAACCATGCTCATTCCATGGTTCGGTGAGCGTGATCTCACAAACCAACGCCTTTCACTACATGCTACTCCGATGTATCATAGTAAGTATTGTGTTTTCGCAGCGTGAAGTTTGAGCCTGAATGTGTCAAGTAATGGGAATTCTTCAAATATTTTGGTCGGTGCGTTGAAATAACTACACTGATAAAACAAAAATGTCAATTACACTTTTCCCAGGCTTCATCTGGATTGATTATCACCTCGTTTGAGCCGAAGCCTATACCTATGATCCCTACACCAATTAATTTCTTCGATGGCGCCAAGGCTACCGACACCGACATACTATTGGCTGTGCCGTCATTTGTAGAGGTGTGCTCTCCTGTGGTTCCAATATCAAGTGGTAGTTGAACTCAACCTCTGCAAGGCCTGGTCGCGCGAGCCGGAATACGTGCAATGGTTAGCCTCACGTACTGGCATTGTGAGTGTTGCCTTGTCTCTAGAGATTAAACCACAATGGTCATGTCCGATATCCAGCTTTATGGTGGTGGTCCGCTCAACAAGGAAGCCGGAGACTATTTGGCTTCACAAGGAGTTGCAATATTCGTTTTGTACGGAGCGTCAGTGCCGTTTCATCTAGCGACTTTCTTCTTGCACTCTCTGATGGCGAAACAGGTCTGAAGCAGGTATTATGAGCACTGTACTTCCAGGTCGGTATATATATATATATAAGGTCTACGTCAGAATGAATGAATACTAAACGTCCTACATATATAGCGGAAGTCGGCCTCTATGACTGGGAATATTTCCACATGCCGGCCTTTGTGACGCCCGAAATGGTCCCATATGGGAATAATACTTTTGAACTAGTGATGTTGGTGTGTGTTGTACTCTCGTTTCATTCGCATCTCTGACGGCGTTATGTATACCCAGTCCAACGTGTTTTGCACACCCGCTGTCCTAAATACTACTGTTAGAGGTATCAGCGCGTACGCAACTTCAGACCTACTACTGCCTCATCCCACCAAGCCCGGCTACTGGAAGGTCTTCGGGCGAACAGACGATCAGATTATGCATAGTACTGGTGAGAAGGTACTTCTTCTTTGCCTGCTGAATAGCCCAAACTAATTGCGGCTCGTTAGACGAATCCCGGACCGCTGGGTAGGAGTTGGTTTCGTCCAGACGCGTTTTATTTGCTAAGGAAGTCATCAGAGAGTCTGTTGAATCAAGATCCCCACATCCAATCCTCCGTCATGTTCGGCCGGGGACGCTTTCAGGCGGGCGTCATTGTGGATCCCAAGCCAGCATACAAGTTCGATCCCGCAGACCAAGTCAAGCTTGCCGAGTTCCGAAATATGATTTGGTTTGTCCACAACTCCACAACACTTCCCAGAGAAATGAGACCCTTTAGGCTCACAGTTTTGAAGATGAACGAAATAGCACCGCAACATTCACGTTTATTTAAGGAGGTTAGTACACATATATCATTCTGGCAAGCATGCTACTTAACAGGGAGTCATTTAGATGATTATTGTGGCGAAGCCCAGCAAACCGTGAGTTATCAACCATTTGAAGACCTTCGTTTAAGCGTTCCAAACAGATTCACATATACCGCTAAAATGACTGTCCGCCGGGGAGCCGTAATCGCCGAGTATGAGGAAGAAATTGACATACTGTACAACATGGTCGACGAGTCTACTACACTCGATATTCCGCCCCTGATCAATTGGCTCGCAGACTCCGTGCGTAATTTCGTGCGTGCAGCAATTTTGACCGTCCTCAAGGCCCAAGTGGGCGACGAGGACGACATTTTTCAGCACGGATGCGACAGTCTCCAGGCGACGTGGATCCGCAACGCCCTTCTCCGCGCACTGCACGAGCACACACGGCTCGACACCCGCCGGGAGACGAGAAATTTCGTGTATGAGTATCCGAGCGTCGCGCGGCTTGGGGAATATATCTTCAACCTCGGTATTTCTGAAATGGGAGGGGCTGAGGAGGAGACAGAAAGCACGGAGGCAAAGACCAGTGCGATGCATGCGATGGCGGAGAAGTACACAGAGAACCTGCCCAAAACTCGTCTCGGACCCGCAGGCAACGGACAGGATACGCCGGCACGCGACCATGGCATGGTGGTACTCGTCACAGGAACCACAGGAGCGCTTGGTTGCTATCTCCTCGCTCGGCTGCTACAGGACCCGCGTATCGACAGAGTGTACGCCTTCAACAGGGCGACACGGAAGGCAGTGGATTTGCTTACACGCCAGAAGCTGACTCTTATCGATCGCGGACTAGACCCTGGAATTTTGGGCTCGGATAAGCTCTCGCTGCTCGAGGGCGATCTCACCGAACCCAACCTTGGTGTTTCCAGGGAAACCTATGAGGAGGTGCGGTCCTTCTTGAGAAATAATTGTTTTGAGTTCTGATAATGCTGGTTTCAATAGCTCTACAAGCGTGTTACACATATCATCCATTCCGGTAACAAGGGGAAATTTTGATTCTTAACGTTACTAATGCCACTTACCAGCCTGGCCGGTGAATTTCAACATTACCTTGAGCTCTTTCGAGCCCAACATACAAGGCCTACGCAACCTCATCGACTTTTCACTGTCCTCGCCCTTCTCCGAGCCCCGCACTTTGCTGTACACCAGCTCCATCGGTGTCTTTCACAGCACACCAACCAAATTTCACGCGCGAGGACATCCTGAGGTTGCGATAGAGGCTGCTGTAGCGGCCGGGAATGGTTATCAACAGTCCAAGTGGATCGCCGAGGAGATTTTGCGCATAGCTGGTGAGTCGTATGCTACGGCAAAAATGCTGGTCGTACGAGTGGGTCAGCTTTGTGGAGGAACAAACGGAGCTTGGAACGCACACGAATGGGTTCCAGCTATTATCCAGAGCGGCAAGTTCGTTGGATGCCTGCCTGACGATAGTAGAGTGAGCCCTTATAAATGCGGCAGTCGCTTGATAGGCTGAATGTGAACATCTAGGATGTTTCGTGGATTCCGGTGCACCTTGCCGCTGCCGCAATCGTCGATTTTCTTGACCTGCCAACGGGAAAGATCTTGCACTTGATTAATCCGAAATCCGTACCGTGGCACACGCTCGTAGCAGCAGCCGCTCTCGAGTTGGATGTTCAGCTCGTACCCTACGCAGACTGGCTGTCTCGTCTAGAAACCGCCACCAATGTACAGAAGAATATCGTGACGTTCCGTGCAACGCACCTGCTCCATTTTTTCCGTTACCTTAACCGCAAAGAGATTTCGCAAGAGGAGGCTTTTGGACTGATGAAGCTAGACATGGTTAACGCGCTTTCTGGGTCTGAATACTTGCGCGTTGAAGATTTCCAGTTGGCGGAGAAGGACATGGAGCAGTGGATCAAGTATTGGCGCAATGTAAACTTGCTTTAAAAAAATTTCAGTGATCTAAGCATCAGGGTAGAATGAGTGCATATGTATGGCGGCTGGCCTCCACCATTTTTGAGAGCTGTTTGAGACACACACCGATGGCTGATCTCTTTGTGAAGCGGGAAAATGTTGATGAAAACCGAACAATATTCATACCATAAATCACTTTGTATGCAGTCGGAAGTGGAAGAGGCTCTTCCATTCCCTCCCGCTCCCCACTGACCCAGGTTGCCCAGCACGAATCGAGCCAGAGTTTAAGGAAGTGGACTAGGAGTAAGTGCATATTACAAACAGACGCCGCCGAAGCAAGTGCGCGGTGGAGATGGTTGGCACACCGGCTACCTGGGAAAAAGCGGAATTAGTCTTTTGCTGGCTCCGCTGGGCCCGTAAGCCATGGTTTACATGCATTAAACAAGAAACATGTTCATGATTGGTAGATTTGGGGTACTAAATTAGTACCAGTTGAAGCCATGGCTTGGCTTGGCTTGGAAAATTTCAAGCCAGAAACCAGGGCCACGGCAAACCAGCAGGATGGCCTGGCCAGGCTTGACAAAACCATGATCTGGCTGGCCTGCCTTCTTGGCTTGAGCAAAGGCCAGTGAAGAGGTATTTAAGTGGTCCATAGGTGGACCTCGGTGGTGTCTAGGTTGTGCCGATAACGCATCAGCAATTTGACATTTGATTGCGGCTTTTGTCAGCTTTTTGGCTTGGTGACACGAGTCGACAAGCTCACAAGCTGAAAAGTCGGGGAAACCCTCTGTCTAAAATCATGGGCTGACCTGAGTAAGGAGAGCTGATAATTTTATTGGTTGACACCTTTTTCAGCACATTCAAATGTGCCACAAAATTACCTGTGCAAGGCAGAAAACAAATATTATTATAAGTGAAATTTTGAAGCTTGTGAAATCTGCATTGTGGTGGTCAGAGGGGAAGAAGAGAAAATACATGATGGGATGACTGCTCCTGTTCTCATGAGACACTGGAGCCTGCAAGTGAAATGAAAGAACCTGCATGAAACTGACAACATATGTAAGATGGCCATGGTCAATTCTTCAGCTAAATCACCTCTTTTGCAAGCTGTACACCAGGAGACATATGCTGCCCCACTCAGCACCGAGAATGGGTGCTCAAGCCATCTCATAGTCAATCCCTGGTACAATCTGAGTGAGCAATGGTATCGGAGGGAACCTTTTTGTCAGTATTGTTACAAAATGGGGTAGGTAGGTATGTACCATTACACGGCTGGTCTGAATGACAAACACCAGTTCCATGGATTTTCCCAGTGTGTAGCAAGCACATGGCTTATTATGTGGTTTAGAAGTGTTTATGGTCAAGACTCAAGGCATTGTAAGTTTACTCCTTAGGTGAGATGTTCTCCTGCTAGTCAGAGTTCACTTTATCCAGATCAATGTTTGATTCGGTTTGGTGCTTGGCTGCATTTGGGAGTAGCCCCGAGCTCATGATAGAATGTGCAGAGAGCAGCAGAAAAGTATTTGGAGAAAGTATTGCCCAATGCCTGTTGCCTGTGCTCAGAGGGGCAGGCAAAGTAGACCAGGCAATGGTTTGTGGTTAAGTGTAGATGATATTGATCAATCTGCTGGTGGTGACTCGTACATCATACATAAACCTAGGTTACCTAAGTACAGCTGCAAATTGAGAATATCAATACTAAAAGAATGAAAAATATATAGGTATGGTATATAGGATGAGGAGTCCTTACACATCTACCCTGCACATCCTCATCATCTTCCAGCTCTAAGGGGTGAATTAGCCCAAAGAGGCCAAACATTGTCACTCCTTGGATCACACATCTTCCCACAGTTATCATCACAGCATACATTGCCAGTAGACCATGCATTCTTCTTAGCTGACTCTCCCTCATAAGACCAGAATGTGATAGGTTCACTGTATTGTGTATTCCTATGTCCCATATGGTCTGCCTCCTCAAGCCTGTGGTTGATCTAGTTCCATCCTCCCTTGATCAGGGCTAGGTTGGGTTTTATCAAACCCTGCAGGGTGCACCCAACATCTTGGCCACTGTCAAGGCAGCACTAAATAAAACTCCCCAGTGCACCTTTGCTTCCATCTGTTCCCCCAAATAAATTGCATTTCTCAATCTATACATCAGCAGCCATCCCAAATTGGAGCAGTACTGACACATGAGTGGCATGTTGATTACACTGTTTGTTGTGCAGGTGCAGCACTGGGATGTGTCAGTTTGTGCAGTGGCTTGGCCTCAAGTAAAGACAAAGGTGAGGTGAATTTGGAATAGCTGAGATTTCTGCATATTCTGGGTATAATGTTACAGTAAAAGACCTCCCATTTTTATATTGGTGCATGGATCCCTGTCAGTGCAAAAGCAAGGCTGCATCTATACAGTGCTTGGTGGCATTGATATCAACCCAGGTCCTTGCCATTTACACCTGCAGGCACCCAGTGGTCAACCACCCACCAATTATGTACCCAACTCAGGTACAGGTTACTTGCAGGTTGCATCAGACTTTGGAGAGATATCTTGCAAGCTTGTACAAGCCCAAACAAGCCCAAAACAGGCTGACACAACCTATGTCTGAAATTTCACCAGCTTGGTAATTTGTTGCAAAATACTATTTTAGCCCCTGAAGTGACCATGCACCCTAAAGTGGAGGTTTTCCTGTTGCCACTGGCATTTTGAACCCGTTCTCTCAAGAAAAATCCAAGAATGTGTTTACATATCATAGCTATAGGTGGGCTAAATTTCAGCACAATTACAGCAGTTTGCAAAAGTAATGACACTCTTCTAAAAATAGTTAGAAGAAAGCAATTTAAACAGCCTGGATTTCCTTACTCTGTTCTCACTCATTTCTCAACGGATTTTCTCGAATATAGACGCATTAGAAAGCGGTGAAGCGGGGCTTCCAAATAGTACCTTACTCGTTGGGTAGATTACATAATTTGTATGTCCCAAAATTTGGGCTGCCTGGTTTGAACCAGATGCGGCAATGGCCATATCTTCGCCATCTGTGGATGGATTTGCGTGATTCTTGGTGATTCCCAGAGCTAGGATCGAGGCAAAGCTCTACAATATAATACCTTTTGGTTTGACTGCAAAGCAACCTACCAGGAATGGATGTTCAGTCCAGATCCATAACTCCATTCTTATGGGTGGGAATCATGCGTGTTTCATTTTGGAAATGTGTACCAATGATTGCCTTTATTCTAGCTTTCAGAATAATCTGAATTCAGGCAAATCGGTTGACAGATGGCGAAGATATGGCCGTTGCGCATCTGGTTCAAACCAGGCAGCCCAAATTTTGGGACATACAAATTATGTAATCTGCCCAGCAAGTAGGGTATGGTTTGGAAGCCCCGCTTCGCTGCTTTCTAATGTGTCCATATTTGAGAAAATCCATTGAGAAATGAGTGAGAACAGAGCAAGGAAATCCAGGCTGTTTAAATTGCTTTCTTTTAACTATTTTTAGAAGAGTGTCATTACTTTCGCAAACTGCTGTAAAGTTATGCAGCACACAAAAGAAATGAAAAGGAAGATTTTTGCCACATTTTCCCACATGTCAAAATGCCTGCTCAAACCAAGTCCACTTCTGGCACAGCTGAAGCTGATGGATTTTTGAGACCAGAATATGATGTCCAAACACATCTCCCTGTTGGGGAATATTTTTCCCATCAGAAGAAATGTTGACCCAAAACCTTCCCACCTGGAGCACTGTTCTCTATCCAAACCCACCCAAAACATGCCACATTTTTGGGTACCAAAGATCTATCCAAAAATGGCCTATCTTGGGAAGGAAAACACACCTCATTTTGAGACTGAAACAGCAAAAGAACAAAGGAACTTCTCATTTTGGGGCCCAAAATTGACAGCTTTCACTGGTTGAGCATTTCAAAGTTTTTCAGTGAAAAAATTGGTGAAAATTATTTTGAATTTCCCAAAAGTTTTTTACTGAAAAGGTACCTGAAAAATTCAAGACTTTTTCAGCAGTTTTTGATTTTATTTCAGATTTTTCACCTCAAAGTCAAAAATACTGAAAAAGTTTAAAAATTTTCAAATCCTTTTTCAGTGGGTGGCTTTCCATAAGCATAAATTAATTTCTGGGGAATATCTGGGGGTGCCAGCAATGCTGTTACAACAATCTATACCTATAATCTAATTGCTTGGACTTCCCATAATGAATAGCTGAGAATAAATCCCTCTAGATAGATACTTCTTTACTGATGCTGGCTAAACATTAACAATCAACATGTCTTAGTTCTTTCAATGTGTCCACCTTCACAGTAAATCCTTGAACTGAAAAGTGCATGGAATACCCGTCAACTTTATATAATGTGTGAACTGCATGAACTAACCCATGAACCTCATGTTACATCTGTGCACATCTCCGTCCGAAACCTCTGCCTGGAATCTCTGGATCTCCAGATCTCTGATAATTCTGTTCTCTGGATGCATATGTCCTAACCTATGAGCCCACATCTGATTACTCCCTGTGCATTATGCTACGGTGTGATACACAATCCTCCAGGGTTTTTATGCAGCAAAGTCTTCTGAGTGTTTCCCCAGAAATACTTATGATCATATGCCCTATACTCCACATGCTACTCCTTATTGTTCTTATTGTTGTTCGACGACCTTATTGTCTTTCACCTACTTCTCCATCTACATCCAGAATCCTCCAGATTTCGTATAAATACGTAGATGTTTCATGGATGTACTTTATTTTGTTAATTAACGTGCTTTGCCTCCACATTGCTCCAGTCTGACCTCTGTCTTTTATATCATCTGGCTGCCAAGTAAAGGGCGCTCACCCTTAACCCCCTGTGGTGATCTGCATTAGCTTCGTCTTACCTCTGGCCATCATTCTCTGACCCTCCAGACTCCAGCCTTCCATCCTTCTGGTTTGACATGGATATAACACCTCAGCTCAACTCGGCATGGTCAGTACACATAACATGCTGAAACATGTTGCGTTAACTTCTCAAAGTCATGTCTATCTCTGCAAGCCGCTATTGACATGAAACCCTGCCCCTTCAGTGCTCAAAGCACATGATGATGGAGGACATACATATCTTATTAAGTCGAATCCTCAGCCTCACTCAGTCTGTCAGAACATTGAATGAACAAAGCAATATCATTTGTATGGGTGACACAACTTGAGAAATTGTACTTGCTCAGGCAGCAGACTATGACCTCAACACAGCACTGTCTAAAATCCCTGACCCTTCTCAATCTTTCATGTTCTTTGTCCCTTCCAGGGCACCAGATATAGTGGTGAATTGGTGGGGCCAGCACGGAGGCATGCATTGTAGGCTAGTTCGTGGCATAGTTAATACTGGCAGGGGTTCTAGAAATAAAACTCTCACACTGGTTGAACATTACAAGTTTTTCAGTGAAAAATACTGAAAAATGTTTTGAATTTTACTGCAATTTTTCAGCAAAAAAACAAAGTGAAAAACTTGAAACTTCTTCATGACTTTTTTGAATTTCAAAACTTTTTCAGGACTTTTTCAGAATTTTTTCACAAGGCTCAAAAAAGTCACAAAAATGTTTCAAGTTTTTCAGTTACTTTCTGGCAAAAAATTGATGTAAAATTTAAAACATTTTTCACTGAAATTTTTGGTGAAAAACTTGAAATGTTCAACCAGTGTCAGTGTAAAAAAGGTTTTGAGCTAGGTAGGCACTCACAATGTAGGGAAAAGCAAACATACGTATGTGGGGGAAGACAGAGAGAGGTTGATGCCATTAACAGAACCAGCCAAACACAAGCCAAATATGTTATGCAAGGTTTATGCCAGTTCATGGTGAACTCCGTGAACTTTCTTATATACATATGTTCTCCACCTTCATCAACAATGGTTCTTGACATGTCATTCCCTTGCCATCAACTTGAAAACAACAATGAGGATGAAGTTGATGATGCAACTTCCCACTCACAGCAGAAACTGCAATGGCCATGATGGTACTTGGTATGAAACGAGGAGGAATTGAGGGAAACTTGTGATAGCCATCATCACCATTGTCACTGTAAGCCAATGGGTGAGGGTCATTTGTGCAGACAAGGTGTGGTACAACAAGCTATGGTAGAAGGCAGACAAAGTGATATCTGTGACATCAGTGACACACAGCCCAAAATGGCATGCAAATGGACAAGAACAGCAAAACCCGTTTATTCAAGAGTAAGAAATTCTAAAGAGGGGATAGGGACCCCCCCCCTCCAGATTAAAATTTGATTTAGCACTGGTGGGTACAGCCCTTAGACAAAATTTGTATTGGTTACAGATGGCTCCCATAGCTAACAATGATTCTCAGGCTAGTGCCGCCACTATATCAGGAACGACACACCCTGCTCCAAGTCAGAATTGGAGTTGCTCAGGCGGCAATCGGTATTGATGGCTATTCTCAACCCAGGGACATCGGAAAAGGCAATGTATCATTACAGGTAAAAAACATACCTGAAAGTGGTAATATCAAATGCAATTTTAAATCAACAGAATGAGAAAGTACCAATTTCAGAATCGCTAAAAGAGGAATGGAAAGATCCTGAATCAGAGCCCCTTTCAAAAATCAGAAAGACAGACTTTCAGTTACCCCAAGGTTTTCCTAATTGGTCCAGCATTTCCCAGACAAATGTTGAGGTGAATGAAAGTCCATCTTTCAGGATTTGCTGAAAGGTGCCCAGATAATGCATCTTTCTGTTCTTCTTTCTGGTATGCTGAAATTAGTACTTTCTGTTGATTTAAAATTGTGTCTGAAATTACCAGTTTCAGGCACATGTAATGATATGTTGCCTTTTCTGTTATGAGGATTCAACATGACGGGTAAGCAGCTCCATCGGGAGTGTTCACTATGGTCACACACTCGATCCCATTCTTATACTAAGTGACACTGGTTTGAGTCAATGTAGAGCTATGATTGCAGATTCTAAGATTTTTCTTTTTTGTAGCAAAATAAGCAGGTTCCTTTTGCAACTCATGTGTGATTCCACGCTCTTCTATCCTTCAGAGCATCAGTGTGTTGTAATTGCCACTCACACTTCAACCTCCCTGAATCCAGTCAACTTACGGCGTTGTTTGGAAGCCATTAAAAAATCGAACTTGACATCAAACATTGAAAGCGATCAGCGGTCATGTTTTTCCACTTCTCTCAATCTTGTGGCGCATTCTCTTGTCCCAACGTCTGTACATCTTAGGGCTCTTGCAAATAGCTCCTGTTCAACTGAAGCTGGAGCCTTGGGTCTCGGGTTTGGTGGTTTTCTCTCTTTTTTTGTTGCTTTGACTTCAAGCCTGATTGAATTGGGCTCCTCACGTATAGAATGATCATGTTCATCAGGGAAAACATAAATCCTTAATTTTCCCACAGATACCAACAATTATTGACAGGCCATAATAATTGCCAATAATCAGACATTCCGACATAGCTAATCCACAAATATTCTTTCATATTCCATGATATTACATCCCATCTCTCAACAACAGATTCAATGCCAACAAAGACTTACTAAATTATGGTGATATAGGCATGCCAATCTGACCATGAGTTAATATAGAACTTTGAGCATTGCTTGAGAACATCCCCACTTGTCCAACCCGTGGCGCCACTGGCCCAAATTCTGGAATCAAGTGGACACTGCAATGAATATTTTCAACGGGGATGATACTTCCCACATGCTCTGCAAGCTGAGAAACTGTGAACATCCCATGGTTCAAATCAGGGCGTCTGGGAATTTTGAAACATATGCAAGATATTTGCTAGGTTGTTTGTCAGGGTCTGGGAAATCTTATTCCCGTACTCAGTCTGAGAGCCAAAAGACAATGTGTAGTTGCCCCACATGGTAGCCTCAAGTTTAGTGCAATTATCAGTACTTTGTATCATCAGACTTTTGACATTTTTGTTGTGGTGTTGTACAACATGAAACAATGCTGAAAAACACCTGAAAACACTGAAACAGACAACACAACAATTTTCACGCAAATTCTCACAACACTGGAACAACTTCAGCTGATAACGCTGGATTGACAAATGCACTTACCACACTTGGACCTCTCTGCCATTATCTATGTCTATCCCAACCACTATGCACCACATCATCTACCAGACCCACCTACATACCTTGCAAAATCCAAATTATTTTGTGTGGACAACATGAAAATACCAAAAAACACATGAAACACCGCATTCAAAATGTCAAAAGACTGATGATGGACAAGAGACCAAAATTAAACATACCAGCTACACCGGTGAGACAGCACACCGCCAAGTATGCGTCATCTAGCTATTTTTGCGCTCACAAACACATATTATAAGAGTTGCAAGGTAGTTTCTAGTAGTACTATCACTAGTACTCTGGACTTCTGTTCGGTGATACAAAGGAGGATCAGAGTGAGCTCCGAGCTGCTGATTGTAGTGTAAAGATCAAGTCTAGCGTACTCCACAGGCCGCTGGTCATACACAAAGAGGAGATAAATACCCAAAAGCCCCAGAAGTCATCATTCAGAGGTTGTATCCTACAACAGAGGACCAATGACTGCACAGAGGAAGTCTTTAGAGACTTACAGAGTACTAGCGAGTGGGTTGAAGGCTAAGGGGGTCAGCTGCGGGCAGTTTACATAGGCCGTGGGCCGTCCTTCCAGACAGGCAATAGGCCGCAGGGTCGAGGCAAGGCCCGCGGCCCCTGCTGAAGCAAGCGGAAAGCAGTTATAGAGGAGAACTACGTAGAGAGAGTACACGTGGGGAGACACGTCGCGTCCCTAGTGACAAACAGAGACACACAGAGTGGAGCAATGGGATTTATTCCATTGGACCGGAGTTCAGAGTGGGATCGTGGGTACAGACCGACAAGTAACGAACCCGTGGGCTCCCTTTGACGATAGCAGCATTATCCTAGTGGGCGGATTCAACTCCGCGCCCAGAGGTTCCAGGCCCGCGGTTGCAGAGGGCAGCCCGCGGCACCTACCATATACCCAAATCAGGACGTGAGAACCATGCGAAAGGTTTCTCTTGGCCTGTGATGACGCATCAGATACACATGGACATCTTTTGTTTTCTTTTGTTTTCACTCTCTGTTTTTCACATGTAAATCTATATTCCAGTAGTATAAATAGGGCTTGAGGACCCCGCAGAAGGCCAGTACACCACAGCGGACATTGTTGCGGTTGTTCTCAGGCCAACTCGTGGAGAGTAGTATCTACCTCTGTTTGTAGTGTGTCTATAAATCGAAGTTTGGTTGTTGGCTCTAGTTCAGTTTGAGTTAAGAAGTTAAGCTTCACGTTGTCGACCCTGCAGGCGGTCTTCACGTACAAAAGAGAGGTTTACCTACCTGAGTGGGCTTGTTGCTTCGCATCTGCTTCGCTAGTTGCATCCACGGTTGAGATTGCCCTCGGTAACCAACAGGAAGAACAGTTTGGTCGCCAGCAAGGTGCTTAAGCCTTGAAGTAGAGCGAAAGGTACCTGTGGCAGGTTAAGCCAAGGTCTACAACGAGGATTGCTTGTTGTGAGAGTGATTGGAAGCAGGATCTGTGACCTCAATTAGAGGATTCGCTGTTGAAACCTTACAACCTCTGCCCTGACGTGGACGAAACTATCTATTAGTCTTCCTCTCGTCTTGTATCCACCCAAAACCACATATATTACTCATTCATCGAGGCCACAGGGCATTGTTCTGTACAAATCCTGCATAGTTGAAGTGCCGAGGGCATTGTTGTCAGTCAGATTAGTGAAGATTTGTTATCACATTGGGTTTCAAAACCAGTAGTCGCATACTACGACTCGGACCCGAACTCACCAAGGGAGCGCGCTTGTTCTTTGGGAGTGATAGTAGTTGGTTGTGTGGTTGTTAGTTGTGGTGTTTGTTAGCATCCAACAATAGTCGCATTTCTAGCTTATAGTTAAGCGCACCGTTTCACCGGAATGCTCGTCAGTCCCATCACTGACCAGCACTGAATCAAAACAATGACTAATCATCTTTCCCTACTTGATATCATGCATGTCAGTTGCACCCTCGCGTCCCAGTAGATCTTCATTCCAGAACTTGATTTTGTGGAATGTCAAAATCTTCTGGAAGGGGAGGAAAAAGTTGCTCAGAGCCGTGATGCTCTCGTCAACTCTGCACACAACCAAAAATATGAAACTATGGAGGCTTGTATCTGGACTGATAAAAAAAAAAACAGTGGTGCTTGCTACAGTGGTAACACTGGTTGAGCATTTCAAGTTTTTCAGTAAAAATATTAGTGAAAAATGTTTTGTATTTTGCAATAATTTTTCACCAGAAAACACTGGTTGAACATTTCAAGTTTTTCAGTGAAAATTCTAGTGAAAAATGTTTTGAATTTTATAGCAATTTTTCATTGAAAAACCAGGTGAAAAACTTGAAACTTTTTAATGACATTTTTGAACTTCAAAATATTTTCACCATTTTTTCAGAATATTTTCACAAGGTTTAAAAAATTCACAAAAATGTTTCAAGTTTTTCACCTGGTTTTTCACTGAAAAATTGCTGTAAAATTTAAAACATTTTTCACCAAAATTTTCAGTGAAAAACTTGAAATGTCCAACCTGTGAAAGTATGTTGAAAAATCAAAACTTTTTCAGCACTTTCTTATTTTATATCAAAAAATTCACCTCAAAGTTAACAAGTACTGAAAAACTCTTGGATTTCTCATGTACTTCTTGGGCAAAAAACTATTATAAAATTCAAAACATTTTTCACCAATATTTTCACTGAAAATTTTGAAGTCTTCAACTAGTATAAGTCTTCTTCTTTGGTGCAATAGTCTATCTGAGATGGTGTATAGCTTTTCAGTCCTGTCAGCACGTTCCACAGTGAGGCCAAGCCCTAGGCAACTGCAAATCTAGTTGGCCAGCAGATCCTCTGATCAAGCATGCATTGATTATAGGGGACATTGGGCTAACTTGGAACATGTTCCAAGCAAGCGTCATGCCTACGTTCTGACGATTGTTTAACCCAGTGAAATTTGAGCAAAAGTTGGGCTCATTGTCCCAAGGAAAGAGATTTTCAGGTTAGGTAGTGTAATCCTTGAAATGTGAAGCAAGGCCACAATGTGGCACACCAGAGTGAGAATGTCAGAGCAAGTCTTTAATTTTGAACTGGTGCTATAGGATCAAATGTCAATCATTATTAGAGAGCTTACACAACAGCCACCAGTAGCTACCAGTAGCCACCAGGTGGCTCAGCCAGCATGCACAAACCAGTGGCTCCAAAAACATGTGGTTGATGGCATCTACTACATGAGGCAGATGCATGTAGCTAATAAATATTTATTTTACACCTTTCTATTCACAACTATGGAGAAAGCCATCCTAGAATCCAGAATTTGCTTTATCATCACTCTCAAAGCTGTTGTTAATGCTTGGGATGAACTCCCAAAGACATTACAACTTTGTCCAAGTGGTTGGATCAATCTCAACACACTTGGGGATGATAAATGGATGGAGGCATTTCAGTACAATTTGTTGCATGGGCAGGATAGTTTGAGAGCAACTTTTTCAGATTTACACATTCTGATGTTTATACCCTTGTTGATGCTCTCGACCTTCCTGATGTTAGACTGGAGTCCAAGATGAGTGTACACAATGCACCTTCCAAATTGGGAATTCAAGTTACTGGAACTAGTCTCATGACAAGAACAATGGTCTCCTCACCCTCTGGTCCCCCTACACTTCCCTCAGCAGCACCATACAACATGTCTCCCACTGGCAATGCTCACGCACAGATATCTCTTGTCCAGGCATCACTGTATGACACATCTCCCAGCTCTCCTGCACTACTCAAGGCACATGCCCTGTGTACCCTCAATGACCAAAGACAGGCCTTCTTGAGCTGGACAGATCTTACCCATGCCTGAGGCCAAGCAGACAGACAAGAGGCGGGCTATCTGAGCCATGACCATACTTACGTTTCACACAGTGTACCAACTAACTGAGGGAGACCACTTGTCTCTTTCAGACCACCACCTGCTGGACACTCTAGAATATGACCAAATGGCTGTGTCTGGAGCTCTGAGTCAGTCTCACCACTCAACCAGAGACAATTGGTCTCCTCACAGAGATGCATCGTCTCCTGCCAAGTATGCACCCCAGAACTCGCTGTGATGTCTCCTGTGCCCTGGAAATGCCCTTCAACAGCACAGTGCATCTGGAAATGTGGGAAGTTGCTGAAGAGTATTAAGCGGAGCACACTTAGGTATGATAGTCAGTAGCTTCTGGGGTGTTTTTCCCACTCACTGTACAAGTCTCACTCAATCTAAAGGGTACTCTCCTACCTTCCCTGAACTAGTACTCTTTCTCATGCACACTTCTCCCTTGATCCTGCAGCTGGAGACAGGCCACCTCACCCATATTCACCTGCACCTTAGGTGTCTCACCTCCCACACCTTCTCTACGGGGTCCCTCCTCACTGGACCCAGTGTTACCATTTCAGGCTTCCTCAATTAGGATCACCACTTTCATGAGCTTAGCTCTGTTAAAGATAGGCCTGGGGAGAAGCCACCACTTCCAAATCACTGCTTCACACTCAAGGAGACCAATTGTTTCAGCCCTTGTTCAAATGACATTGGCATCATCTGCATGACATTTATCACACATCCAGTGCTGGTTCTAAGGGGAAGAATGCATCTAGGAAAAGTAGACACGGCAATGCCATAAGAGGTTCTGATACATAGTACAGGGAGCCTGATCAAGTATTTCCTCTCTTTCTTTCATTTTTTGACTGACAGCAGGCCACACACACTAATCTCACCAAGGAGATGACCTGTCTCCCCAATCCATCTTTCACCCTTTCACCTACCCTTCAAAGCAGATCCCAGCACCAACCTTCCTCTCTATCATTTGACTCTATTTCCTCTAGAGGACAAATACAGTTGCCTTTGAAACACATTACCTTTGGATAGCAACACCACAGTCCTTATTACAACATTTGATATGTATATGTTCCAGTCTACAAGCCATTGAAAGGGTCTGCTGGAACTTCATTGTCTTGGCTGACATCATGATATGTAGTGTCAAGAACCCCGACCTTGAGCATCCTGTACTGCCAGATATTGTTGTCAGGTTTCTCATCTGAGTTGTAGTATAACTCAGAGTATTCCCAGTTGTATATGCTACTGGCACTCTTATCTGCACCGTTGAGATACAGATGGCCATCTTGAACTAATTAGAGAACTTTCAGAACCACCATCAAAAGATAGTGCACTAATAGGCAACATCTACATCCATCAAGTCACATATGTCACAGCATGACACTGCCTTCCCAACGCTATTAGTTGGCAGCATCAGGACAAAATAAAAAATAAAACCATAGAAAGCTTCCTTTTGATGAAGGGAACAATCCTATGGTCTCAGATTTCTGATAACTACTCATTAAAATGTTTTATGTGCTTTTTTGGAAAAGTGCAGGAAATCATGTTTCCATTTCAGCAAGACAGCTTTGTATTTTTCTTCAAAAATTTCGTGTTTCCCAATAAGGAAATGATATGGTAACATGGCTACATAATGATGTGCTATCTGCTACATTTTTTTTTTCATATCCTCTATGCACTTCACAGCCCAAAATGATATATAATCTATTTTAAAACTCTGCTAAGAGGTTTCTTGGGGGTTTCTCTCCATTTCCATATTTCTTGTCATGCTCTGAATCCATTCACCAGCCAAATCTCAAGTGGTTCTACCAAGTCAGGTTCCCAAATAACTCTCCCTGGCAAGCAGAAGGCAAATACAAAATATTTTGGAGAGCTCAGATGCATATCTTGCACCTCTGACTCATTGAAATTCTGGTACACTCCTAGCAGCTCACTGTATCAATTCAACCAAGTGTTCAGCCCATGTTACACATTACCTAAGGTGTTCATTTTCCCAAGAGTTCAGATTGCCCCATGGACCGTTACTCCCAGCTTAAGTGTTCATCTGTTTCAAACACTGCCAAAGACCTTATGGAGTTCAACCTCCTTCCCTTGCCAATGCTTCCCCTTGCAAGAATTTCAGATTTCACTGTGCCTCTTGAATACACCACTGTCAGAGCCACCCAGCAGGCACAGTTTCTTAGAATCATTTTTTAGCTCTTTCTACAACCACAAATATTCAAGTATTCATTTGCAGTGTTACTGTTACCAGTGTTCCAAGTGTTCAGTTCAGAGGTCCGTGTTATGCATTACATGAACACTCAGTCAAATTGATACAGTACTCACACCTTATGAAGTTATGGTGAGTTGCTTAGACTCAGTTTGTTATGGTCATGCATACAACAACCCCTATACACTCCCTAAAACCCTAGCAGGAAATCCTTTCTTTCCATTTCAACATCAGCCCTTCACCCCTCATTTAACTTCCTCGTGATCTTGGGGCTTCAGGGGTTTTTACGCAATGAAGGTTTACTGAGCATTTCCCCTTTATATATTATCTTCCTCCAATATCCCTCCGACCATCCTCCATTTGACCCTCTGGGTTCGCTTCCCTTCCGGTCACTCCCCTCCAGGTTGGGTTCCCATCATTCCCATGTTCCAGTACCCTCCGGTCCTCTTTCCTATTATGAGCCTATGGTCACATATCCTTCCATTGCGCCTGTTTCTCGTCGCATTTCATTCCGGGATGCTATTTGTCTGGATCTCTGATCTCTGGACCTCCAGACCTCCAGACCTCCAGACCTCCGGACCTCCGATCTCTGGATTCCCACGGTCTGATCACTGGTCACTTATCCTTTTCCCTCCGGCACTTTATGCCTTCACATTCCTTGACCCATACACTGCATTCCGCAGTTCCTCTGCATTGAGTTCCTCATTCCTCCGTAACTCTCCGCTCCACTCCTCCGGAGATTTTACCTCTGATCCTCCGTTTCTCCCACGCTACCTCCGGATTCCCACGCTCTGTGCTTCCGGTGCCAGCGTGA
This sequence comes from Mycena venus, assembly GCA_014462655.1. Classification (NCBI taxonomy): domain Eukaryota; kingdom Fungi; phylum Basidiomycota; class Agaricomycetes; order Agaricales; family Mycenaceae; genus Glaucomycena; species Glaucomycena venus. The sequence goes on along the minus strand of JACAZI010000007.1, from coordinate 2,834,863 downwards.
CTTATACCTTGTTGAAAGGTATTACTTATCATTTCTATGTCTCTGTTCTTCTTCGATATCATTTCACTCACATGCTCACATGCCATATGCTCCTCCTTATTGTTTTATTGTTTATCCAATACCTTAGCTAGGACTACTTATTGTCCTTATTGTCTTTCCTTTACTTCTCCGTCCACATTCGGACTTCTTCATAAATTAGTATAAAAGCTAGAGTACATTGTCTGTTTCACTAGCTTCAAAATAAAACGTTATGTGGCAAACATGATGTGCTCCATCATTATACCTTCTTTATCTCTTTCCTCGCACTCTTGATTCTACCTCCGGGTCTCCGGGCCTCCGGCAAATCATTCATTCAATCATTGTCAACTTCCGCCTCTTCATCATATGATGCTCCAAGTATGTTCGCCCTCCCGATTCCTTCTGGCCTCGTTTCCAGCCTCGCCGCCAGCTCCAGCTCCGGCTCCAGCCTTCTGGAGCTACCTCCAGGACCCTCCGGCAGATTATCAACTGTAATTGATTATCAGTTATTTATTCATTTCACCTCCACAACATCTTCTGACATTTCCCTCTGGCCATTGCGTCACCTCCACGTTTTCTCCGGCTCCGGCAACATCGCATGGGCCCTGCTTATGTCAGCACCTCTGCACTAGCTCCGGCTCCCCGCAGCTCCGGATCCTCTGCATTTCCCACGCCTTCGTGCTCTGCGTCACAGCGTGTTTCCGGTCTCTGACTTTGGTCATCGGGCATAACCACACCATGCTCATTTTGTCCTGCTTATTCGTTCTTGCTCCCATATGGTCACGCTTACCCAGATAGTTGCGTCACTCACCCACCCATCATCTATGTCTCCGTGTAGTGATTGCAAGAATGACCATATCTCCACCACTTAGACTCCTCCGTCCTAATCCATGTCGGACTAGTCCTTTCATTCTCAGGCTACTCCTTGTCCTCTGGCACTGGATATAACACAGTTACATATTCACATGCTTCAATGTACCTATCTTCCATCACTTTTTGGATATGATAACTGAAAGAACCTCATGAAGGTCTGGAAGAGGTTCCATGAAAAAAAAGAGTTTGTCCCAAGATTTCACGCTTTCCCATGTTACTGTAAGGTGTGACATCATGTTCGTGTGACTCAATAGATGCAGATGTCACAGGACCCCTGATAATCGGTTTGGGGGTTTGATACAACAATCCGGACAAATTTTCAGAAATTTTGACCCACCTTTGAGCAGAGTCCAGACAAATTTGGGCCTTATGCCTACCAACTTTGAAGTACTAGTCTGGACAGGATGGCCAAAGTTTGAGAAGGTTACATACTGAGTCCAGACAAAGCTTGCATGGGAAAGGCAAGGTCTGAACCCATTGTCTATGCTTTGTTTCTTGGTCCAAGCAGACTTACTAGAATTGGCAACATTATGCCCAACCTCATCAAAGCATAGAGCAGTGGCAGTGACAATTCATACAGGCCATAAAATATTTTTTTATATGATTCAAACTCCTTCATACACACTATCATGGACTCTGATATTGCCAAGGCTGGTATCGGGCTACTGACACCCTTGCGTGCCAATGATTATCTGTTTATAGTCGAGAAGGAAGCTATACTTCTTGCTTGAGGTACATCATGAATTTAATAATGAATAGATTGGATTGTCTAATATATCTATGTAGTTATTACACTATATTCAAAAGGCGGTGGCAAGGGCGGCAAACACGTACATGCGTCCAGTGTCAGCAGTATTGGGTGCATTTCTTATGTGTTTGTCTGGACCTTCTTGCATAGTGCAGGCCGTATGTTCCAGTGTCTGCATTCAGCCTCCACATTGCTAGGGATCTCATGCTTCACCCACCTGCCCACAGGGTCTATTGTCCTTTGCATTTCTGATCAGGTGAAGCTGAAGGGGAATATGGCTGAGGTAATGCCAGTGACAGCTTTGAAATACAAGGAGCTGCATTCAGAGCAGGAGGAATTGATTTGGATGATGACCGTTCTGAACACTGTCCAGTGACAGGCAGGGTAAATGTGAATGTAATGGACCTCAAGGAGGACAATGATGTAGATTCATAGTAATTTAGATTTTTTTTGGAATTTTTCAAGGTTTGAGCCTGAATCTGGACAAGATTTCGCCAAAATCTGAGGGTGTGATACAGAATCCAGACAAGAAATTGAGAACCCTTGCCTGGGAGAGTCTGGACAAGAGGTTGGAGAAGGCTGATTTTGTTATTAAACCCCCAAACCAATTATCAGGGGTCCTGATGTTGCCTTATTGCTGACCATGCTGTTGTATACAACAGCAAACTCACTCTCTAAATCCAACTTTTGCATTTTGAAGTGGCCTGTTGTGCACAGGTATTAGGAAGATGGTGACAGATGAAGGCAACAACGTACTATCGAGTGTCTGGATTCACTCACAAATGACATAGACCAAGTTATCAACTGAACATTCTGCATCCCAAAGCTCCTTGTCATCCAGAGGTTGTTGGCATGCAAGCTGTATGATTTGCATGTATTGCCTCAAGAGCAAGAAAATCAAAGAAGTATATGCTATATTATTCCTATTGGATGCCACAAATGATGATAGCAGAATTACAGACTTACACATTTGATGCAATTCACTGGTGTGGTACCACCCAGTGACGACGAGGGTAGGCGTGAGACAAGCAGGAGTGGTTTGGGTCGCAAAAAGCGTTGGGAAAAGTGCAGCAACAGGCATGCAAGTTAATCACCAGAGCCTTACATACCTTGGTTATGGACACACTCAATTTTCACGCTTACATCCTCCCAGTCCACATCCATCTCAATTGCTCTACTTTCAACACTGGTGCTTGCCTCACCTCCCTCCCCCTCCTTCAACCCCATCTGCCACACGTTCCTACAGTGCTGCAACATCCCCCCACTTTCTGATCCACCATCTCATCTCCGCCTTTCCCGTCTTCCACTCAGAATTCGAAACCATCAACCCCCAGCAACGACTCACCCCACTACCGGCAGATGCGCTCTCCACCCACATTGCTGACTCAAAGGACAAGGCCTGTGTGAACATGGAAAGGATCATAGCAGGAGGCAGGTTCTGTGTATTCACAGACGGCTCAGGCTTTGAGGGAGGTGTAGGGGCAGCCATGGTGGTGATGAAAGGTGGAGTGATGGGAGAGCAGTGTACAAAACACCTGGGCACTGATGTCAAGCACACCATCTTCAAGGTGGAGGTCTGTGGCACACTAGCTCTTGACATTGTCGCAGGCACGCCCTGCCTCACCAGTGTGGACATGTTCATGGACTGCCAACCCGCCATCATAGCTCTCTCCTCCCCCAAAAACACAGCCTGGGTACCCTAGCAGCATTCAGGTTCGAACCATTACATTGCCATTGTGAAGACAGTTCGAACCATGCATAGTCTAGGAGCTATTAGAGGAGAAGGATGGTTTGAACCGTTTTTCTGTTCGAACCATTTTTTCCCGGTTTGAACTGTTTTTTCCATTCTTTTCTGTTCGAACCATTTTTTCCCGGTTTGAACTGTTTTTTCCATTCTTTTCTGTTCGAACCATTTTTTTCCCGGTTCAAACTGTTTTTTCCATTCAAATTTTTTCCCAGTTTGAATCATTTTTTCTGTTCGGGACATTTTTTCCCAGTTTGAATTGTTTTTTCTGTTTGAACTGTTTTTTCCTGGTTCAAACCATTTTTTCTGTTTGAACCATTTTTTTTCATTTGAACTGTTTTTCCCAATTTGAACTGTCTTTTCTGTTTGAACTGTTTTTTCTATTCAAACTGCTCTTTCTGTCAAGCCATTAATTCCTGGTTCAAACTGTTTTTGCTGGGGCATTTCAGTACAAACCATTTTTTTCATTCAAACTGCTTTTTTCCCAGTTTGAACCATGTTTTGCTAAAGCATTTCAGTTTAAACCATTTTTTGTTGAACTTTGAGAACTTCATCTTGCTCATTTGAAGCACTTTTCAGAGACAGAAATCAGTTTTTAGTAGCCCAAAATATAGATTGGCTTGCAGTGTAATGATCAACCTAGGTTGCAATCCTGCTGACCCCACTTTTGCCTTCCCAGATCTCAAAGATGAGGATCTGTATACCAAGGATGTAAATCAGCTGCATCAACTGGGGGATGGCAGGAGAAGTGAGGGTTATGTTGGAAAGATGCAAGCTGACACATACACAGACACATATGTGGACACGTTGTGCATGGAGATGCACAGCCCATTGGTATGGTGTTGCATGGTTTCAGCTGGACTGAAACTATTTATCTCTTGGTCTTCATTGTCTTGTGTAGTTTATTTGTTCCATTGTTCTCAGGGTATAAAACCCTACATACTTCCAGTGAATAATAATTACTTTCTTGCTTCCCCCCCACTCTTTTGGATTCTATATTCTCACAGGTTATCAGATATTTCCTGGCTGAACTCTTCAGGCCAGTGACATTCCCTTTGATGATCTACAATGACAACCAGTCCACCATGTCACTCATACATGGAGCAGTTTGAATGGAAAGAACAGTTCAAACAGAAAAAATGGTTCAAATTGGGAAAAACAGTTCAAATGAAAAAAAAATGGTTCAAACAGAAAAAAAACAATTCAAACTGGGAAAAAATGTTCCAAACAGAAAAAATGATTTGAACTGGGAAAAAATGGTTTGAACAGAAAAAAACGGTTCAAACTGGGAAAAAATGGTTTGAACAGAAAAAACAGTTCAAATGGAAAAACGGTTCAAACCGGGGAAAAATGGTTCGAACGGAAAAACAGTTTGAACCATTTCAGTTTGAATCATCCTTCTCCTCTAATAGCTCCTAGACCATGCATGGTTCAAACCATCTTCACATTGGCAATGTAACGGTTTGAACTGGAACGCTGTGGTTGCTGAGCCTGGGCAATACCTCCTAGCCGCTTTCCATGCCCTCCTCACTCACCTCTGCCGAGTCCGACACACCCTCAAAGTCCGGATCCACTGGGTCCCAGCACATGTTGGCATCACGGGCAATGAGGCCGTCGATGCATGCGCAAAGGATGCCACACAAGGAAGCTCATCCCCCCTCTCCTCGCAGATCAAGGTCTTCGAGTCCCCACTCCCGATTAGCAGAACAGCGACCATTGCATCCAGCACCAAGGCGTTCACAGCGCGCTGGCATGATGAATGGGCCACCTCCCTGCGGTGCCACCGTATTGCAGCATTTGACTCCGGGCTCCCGTCCAAAACCATGTTGAGGCTGTACAAGGGACTGAGCCGACTGCAGTGCAGCATGCTCACCCAGCTGTGCATAGGCCACATCAGGTTGAATGCTTTCCTCCATCGATTCAAACTCACACCATCCCCCCTGTGCCCCCCATTGTGCCGTCCCCGAGTCTGTACCCCAGTTCCTCCTCACCTGCCCCAAGTACTGCGCTCAACGCCTCGCCCTCATCATGCACGTCGGCACCGCCGCCTCTCCCTCCACCGCCTTATCTCCACCAAGCACAACACCGCCCCCGTCCTCTCCTTTGTACGTGACACAGGTTGATTCCCCTGTTTCGCTCTCTAGACCTCCTTTCCCCTACTTTACTTACTTTCTTACCCCACTAGATATTATTAGCATACCGAGTTCCTTTTTATCAACGCCATGACCACAATCATACATAAATTTATCATACCTCCCTCTGTGCATACCTCTGCCCTCTCCCTCCGAGTATGCCACCTACCTATGACTTCCTTCATGCCAGCTAGATACATTCCTGTACTCAGTCAAAGTGCGACATGGGCCCCAAGGGGCCCGCAGCACTATAATGGAAATTAAATTGAATTGAATTGAATTGAATTGAATGTTCAAACAGATCCGGAGAATGACGGCCAGGAAAGAGCCAGTTCCTATGAACCAGGACAAAGTGGTGGTGTCCATTGCCAGAGAGTAGCCATGGCAATTTCCGAGAGCATATCAATCGGAGTGGGAGCTAGCGGGAGAACCTCGACCAGGACCTTAGTGGCGTTGATTCGAGCATTGTTCGTAACCAACCTGCCTACGATAGCAATTACAACTGTTCCAAAAAAGGATGAGACTATCAGCTTTTTTCTCTATCACTTCTCAGAATGGCCATGGCATGGATGCCGCCAGAAACAGGCGATCGGAGACTTTCGGAATATCGGCCGAGTACCAAAAGATCCATCCATTTTGGGAAGTGCCCCGACGAGAACAGTCTCAAAGTTTTTTAGAACAGCTGTAATGTGGTGACAATTGCCGTAGGCAGGCTGGTACTTCTCAGACCTGTCAAGCTGCTGAAATCACAGGCATTTCAATGGTTTGTTCATAATATCAGAAGTCGAAATGGAATCCTGATTAGGGTCAATAAATAGTTCGTCTTTTATTTAAATAATAGATCCGGTGATCTGCAGTTGTCCCTTCTTTGTATACACGCTCATCTTACACTCCGTCCATGCCCTACATTTTCTCAGGTAAGTCTTCCAAGGACCACTGACAATACCTTTGGACCCTAGGGCCCGTGCCGGACAAAATTTTAACATTTTTGCTTGGAAACCTAGGTTCTGACCGGACAAAAACTTGGGTTTAAGGCCGGACAACCTAAGCCCTGTCCGGACAAAAACTTGGGGTCTCGTCGACGTTTAGGTTGATGTCCGGGCGAAAATCTTCACCAAATTCAGCTGGAAACGATTTCTTCAAATTCAAGTCCAACTCGTGTTTATTCTGCATGAAAGAGCAGAAAGGATATACGAGGAAATTTAGGCATTTTTTGAGTCGTGAGAGCGGAGAATTACCCTTTTTAGAAGCTAGGCCAGGTCCTATCCAAACAAAAACGACGCGATCTCGAGGAAATCTGTCCGGACAAAAATCCAAGATTTTCGAGAGTTGCAATTGCGCATTTCCTGATACATGGGAACAAAACATGTCTAGGCAGGTATCGCAAGGCAGCGATGACACTCCGGTCTCTGAATAAACGAAGACGGAACTTCCCGACGAATGGATTCGATGCGAGGGAGGAGATCATTGCCGTGGCGTCTCGCATGAAGCGCAGCGACAGGAAAGTGAGTGAAAACCCGAACGTTGGTAAAGCGAAGATAGAGGTTATAGACTCGGTTCCCAGTCTGCGAGGTCGATCTCACGATGGCCGATATTCGGAAGCACGAACGACTGGAGAAATGGGGGATGTCGACGACTGGGAGTTGCGAGTGGGCAGCATGGTGAGTTTTTGCAGCTCTGGAAAGGCATACTAGGGCAATTCTGCGACATCTTTCAGTGGAGCTAAACACACGACTTCAGTGAACACGCAGTTCCGAAGGGTTGGGCAGCGGCGTACAATCCCCGTGCATCTAAAATAGTAGATGCCGTTGACAAAGAGATCGGTCAGTGGAGACCAGGGTACCAGGGGTGAGAATGTCCCTGGCAAGGCCCTGGCCATGCTATCGGACTTGAATTGGATCTGGAGTTCGCACAGAAGGGCGGGGTAAAAGGTGTAATGTTTCCGAAACCCGGAGACTCGAGGGATACGTCGAAGTGTTTCACTCTGTCGTGGAATTCGGGGGGAGTCGTCGGGAGTATCTTCTCGTCGTAAATATGACGATTGGACCCGTGAGGGAACAGAGTTAGATCTGCGAAGGAGTTCCTTCAACACGGACCCGATCTTGGGGGAAGAGACCTTGAGAAACTTGAAGGCGCAGGAAGCAAGAGGACTCCATACTGCCACTGAAGTGATCACCCTATTTGTTGATCTCAAGTAAACGCAGCCTCGACTTTGAGCTCCGCACCAACGTTGAGTAGCTGACTTGATGTATGATCGCTGTCCTGTGGAAAATGGTAATTCTGCGTTATTTTTATGCCGGGCGGCGGGTGTTAGTGTTGCAGCGGCGCCTCCTCAGTGAGGCAGTCAGGTTCCCGGGGCGACGAAAAAACTGGGGCTTCGAAACACGATGATCTATATTCCCTGAGTGGGTTCAGTATATGCATTCTTGGGACGAATTAGTTAAACCTACTTCGCTCTGTGCACGACATCCGGAATGGCGTCCTCGGCTTCTTTTATCATCCCCGCAACAAGCTCCAAAAACTCCTCCTAAGTATATTTCGCCTCTTCCGCCAGTGCGGCCAAGTTTTCCGAAACTGTGGCCATTTTAACATCCTTTTTCGCCCCGTGCGCCAGCAAGATTGCCATCAGCTCCCACCTTTTCTCGCTTAGCGGAAGTCCCTCCCACTTCGCGTCTGGATTCTTCTCTCTGCGCTGCTGCATGCGCTTCATAACGATTCGCGTAAGACCCGTGCCGCTGGGTGGTCGGAGGTCCATGGCGACGTACAACAGATTGGCGTGAAGTAGCGGTGGGTACCTCGTCCCGGGATGTGAGAGCGACACGGTCGCTGTCGCATCGGCGCCGTGGTCCAGGAGATATCGCACCATCTCGAGTTGCCGGCAGCGCACCGCGGTCCCCAGTGCAGATCCCAACTTCCCGGAGAATGGGGTTTCATTTTTGCCCGCGCCCCGCTCCAGGAGAAGCTCCACCATGCCCAAATTTCCCATCACGCATCCACGTCGTAGCGCCCAGTCGTCAACCAGCGCGCCGTGATCCAGAATCAGTTTCATCATCTCGATGTTCCCGTTTTCTGCAGCCGCTTGAAGCGCCGTGTCGTCGTCCTCGTCGCACATCGCAGCAGCATTCGCGCCGGCTTCGAGAAGCAGCCAGGCAATCTCTGTGTTTCGGGCCTTGGCGGCGACGTAGAGGTCGGTCTCGCTCAGATACACGCCGCCTTTCTCCGGTGGTACCAGATACGGTGGAGAGAGAAGTTTTGCGACGATGTGGGGCTTAGATGCACGCACGGACCAATGCAGCAGATCTCGAGCGAGCTCCGGAGTGATTCGGGATTCAAGCTCGGGCTGCAGGATATCGTGAACGTGGCGGCAAGTCGAGCCTAGTGCATTCAGAGACGCCGTCGAGGTAAACGTGGGGAGCAGTAGGATAAGCTCAGGCGGGAGTTGCTCAAAGTAGTCCTTCGACATGGTGGAGTCCGAAGTAAAGGCTGGACAGTCGCTAATCATGTGAGGAAAGTTCCTTCGATTCGGGGCCGAACGCGGGTTCGGTTCAGGCGCCCCGAACCTGAACCTCTGGTTCAAGTTCTTCGCGTTCGGTTCGGCGTTCACCAGCGTTTGATTGCGTGAACCGATTTTTTTTTCTTCTTCTTTTGCTTGAGCCAACAGTTGAACACAACACAAAAGAACTGTATTCATGTATCGAATTAGTCTCTTATAAACAGACGCTATAACAATTAAACTCGTACCTCGTTTGTTATAAATTAGCAATCAGGAGTGGTCACTCTCGTCAAAGTCATCCGGACCAAAACCCTGCTCCACCAGCTCCGCAATGGGCGCATCCATACGTCTTACAGCACTATCAGAAGCACTGATGTGATTGTTGAGGTGTGCGCTCTTCAACAATTAGAGCGCCTCAAACAACTCAATGCTTAGCCTGTTGCGAAGTCGCGTGCCGGCGAGACTTCCACTGAAGAAGGCGTGCTCAGCAGACCCTTGAATTGCTAAATAGTCATGGGTCATACGACGCAACGTTGGGTATGTATTGTTATACTAGAGCGTTGACTAATGTCAGAAATTATAAAGAATGAATGGAAGGAAAGACGCACACCCCACCAGTACAATTCATTCGGCACAGGCTCAAGTTGCGCGGAAGGGTACTTGTTGAACTCATCGCAGGGCTGGGCAACAGCTTGCTGACTTTTTTGGGTCGATTTCACGGCATCCAACAAGGAGTTGCCCTAGCACTGGAACGGGGCGAGCACTGAACGAACCCTTCAAGAAGCAGTCAGAGGCTTTATCTCCATCGTTATTACAGAATATATTGAGAAATGTTGATACTCAACGGTAGAAAAGCCAGCGCTTACGTGCAGACAAGATAGATAGCACCGTCTTGAATGACGTCTCGGGATTCTTGTGCCTCTTATCACAGCGAAAATCGTCCTGATATCGGCCGCCATGTCGACACAGGCATTCTTTCTGGTGGCCTACAACATAATCAGCTATTGTGGGGATAGCGCAGAAAAAAAAAAAGCATAGGCATGGTCGGCATCAGCCATCACCTTAATAAACTTGTATTCTTCAAAATCAACAACCATTGCACCCTCTTGAACATTGGTATCCCCAATTATCAAAAACACCACAGAATCAGTATCAGATTCATCACTACCAAGTTCAGTAACTGGTTCAGAGCGTCGGACGGCCTTGCGAGCAGCATGATCAAGATTAGTGGAGACAGATTTGTGTTTGCCGGCCTGTGGTTCAACAGATCGGTCGAGGGATTTTCCCAACCAATGGGATGGGATGATACAAGGGAATATTGGTAAATATGGAGGAGTGGAAGTGCCAAGGAAGGAGCCGCAAGGACGATGTAACCACGCTGTTCCGATGTGCAATTCTTTTTTTCGTTTCAGTCCTCATGTCGATACTAGATGCGTGTCGCTCGCTGAATAGAAAAGTAAACCTACCGATTTCTTTGGTGCCGATGTGTGCGCGCATGAAAGAGGTTAAAGCCTTATGCCTCTATTTGCAGGCCCTTACCTCGTTTGGTGAGGTTAAACAGTGATTCGAGCACTCTTTACTGCGAAAACGATGTATCTGTACCGCATGTAATGGAAAGTGTCTATGGTTCAATCTCCTCTGAATTTATCATTTTTCAAACATCTTGGCCCGGAATATTGACCCAGGTGAAGGTGGCGTTGTGAACGTTGGGAACCGCGATATCAAGAGTCTCGACGTTGTATTGGAACAGTCGGACGGCTGTGTAGACTGGTGAGATTTCCGATAGAGAGTAGACCTGGGCACTCACTATAAGATAGGCCATTCACGTGGAACGGATACTGCAGGACGTATGTGGCTGGGATCTCGTCCATGTCGTCGATGTTCAGAACAACAGGTCCCTCCCAACTGAAGGTTCGACCGTCAGGATTGAATGAACGAATACAGACCTTCATAAAGTGTACTACGCACCCGGGAGATGTAACCTTAGGAGGAATCTCTATGCCGGTGGGCAGGACACCCATCCCGAACATGTTGGTTCCGGGGAGTATGGAGTCGGAGTAGTCAAAGGTGACGTTCTGTCCGTTGAAAAGCACCAGCTCGTCGCGAGCCTGGATGGCGCCGGCGGAAGCCAGAGAGGACAATGACAAGGTCGCGAGGAATGCGGCAACAGTGGGCTTGAACATGATGAAGAACGAGCTTGACAAATGTTGGTGCTGAGTTGCGAGGCGAGGAAACTCTGAGAGACGCCAGAGACTTCGAGGGTTTTTATACTTCAACTTCGCCCCCACAACGGTCAGAAGTATCCGCGTCTATATATATATGAGATATTTATACGCCAGCCTGATGAACACTGGCCTTGAATTCCGCAAAAGGGACTAATTTGTACAGTTGATGACACAGTAACCCAAATGCATGTCAAGTTGTAGGGGAGCAACCATCACGGTCACGGGCCGCTGGTTGTGTTGCCTCTTTCCCTGAAGGTCACGGTCACGGAGCGAGTGGTTGCCTCAAAAAATCGTGACACGGAGAAAAGAAAATGCCAAAAAAATTGCCCAGGGCCAGGTTTTAAGCAAAAATTGCTGGAAACCCATGAATATAAGCTTGTGGACTTGGATTTCAACCCGTTGAAGTCCACTTGTACCCTTCACAAGGTAAGAAAAAAAGTTTTGGTTGCCTGCTCAGGCAACAGTCACGCAGGGATGCAATATAGCAAGGATACAAGTTGGAAGCCGGAGGCCGGGGTTCTGTCCGAATTTGGGGCGCGGATCCATATTGATGTCGGTTCAACTCGAGAAGCGACGTCCAGTTACCTTTTCGAAAAATCAACCGAGGCAAGCTCTTCGTCGGAAGAGTCACCGATGGAGCTCGGGAAATGTATCCCGGGCTCGCATGACCGTATGCCGGCGGACGCACGGACGGTGCGAGTCAACGACGATGCGGCCCACTTCTTACACATAAATGCAGCAACAACAAAAGAGGCCACAATGTTGCGGTTCTTATCATTCCACCATACCAATTGGAAGGACGAAAATTCTTCGCGGGAGGATGACCATGCACTGTCGTAAGTACCCTTACGAGAGAGTGTCTCTGTATGATTTTTTGTATTTCTTCAACGCCGTTCGCATAAGCCATTTCTCGGTATCAGACTGCGGTCTTATGTTCTGGCAGGATTCCATGCAGCGGTAGACTTTTCAGAAGAAAATCGTATCATGAAGGAGTCGATTTGAATGGAAAGCACCAGTATTGATTTGTTCGAGGCGTTGCATTGCTGAAAAGTGAGTACCGCAATGGGCATATAAGTGCGGAAGATATCACTGCAGAGCGAGTGGATGCCCTTGTCGCAGAGCTTGTGAAGCAGGGCTTTGGTTGGGGTGACTCTGACTCTGATGTTTGATAAGTTATTTTTGCTCCCCGGTCATATCTGAAGAATAGAGGCAGAAATCTTCGGTTTGGCATGCGTTCGAACTTCGAACCGACCGCGTTGAGCGTGAAAAACCTAAGGTTCAGGTTCGGGGTTCAGTGCAATACCTGAATCGAACACAAGTTCACGTTCGGCGTTCTTCGGCGTTCGGCAGAATATGTCCCGAACCTGAACCGAACTTTGACATCACGATCCGGCACGACAAGCATCAACAAACACCAACGCTGCTTGATCTCAGCCACAACGTTCTCTGGGATCTGAGGCTCTGAGTCGGGAACGTTTTTGGAGCTTTCTACCATTTCTAGGCGGGCCCATGGCACAAACCCTCCAGAAATACTGGATTCCCATGGCAACTGCGACATTTCAGCACCGACGCCAACCGCACGATTGGCGCGATTGAAACCTGTGGACTAGGGCTGAATGCCGTTACCGTAAATACAGCCGTATAGACCCGTATTTACGGCACCCGCAACCGTACTATCGTGACCGCCGAGGTCAATTTCACCGTATGGATACGGCCGTCCCGTAATACGGATCCACTGCTCTTGGCGAGGTTTTGCAGGCTTTGAAGAGACCTTTGGTCAATAATGATTCACAATTTCATCTTCAAAGATCACGGGCCAATTCTTGTCGGTGCTAGACCGAGATTGGCTGTTAAACTGCTGGCTCAAGTCTAAATATCAGTCGGACGACCGTACGTTACGGCTTTTCAACCCATTTCAGGTCTTGAAAATGAAGTTGAAATGAATCTAGGTTGACTCGGTGAGATTACCGCCTTACCGTGGTCGACTCCCCTGTTTCCTTTGTACCACTCTTCAGCCATCGTCCCGACCAGTCCAAGATTTGGTCATTGCAGTACGGTACGGCACTGCCGTACCCGTAAAAACCCGTAAACTATACGGTCGTATACCTTCACGATAAGGCGCTCAGCCCTACTGTGGGCACGAATCAATATCAAATTTTGCTGTGCCAACCTTACGACGAACGCCTTCCCGTTGTGCGCATTTCTCTTCAACACAACTGAATCCTGCATCACTTCGTCAAGATGTCGGGAAAATGTTGGGTGTCAAACGAACAGCGCTAGCTTCCATCATTCACGGGAGGTGCAACTGCGCAATATAGAACTTGACCAGGTTCTTTCGGGTTGGAAGACTTTTACATTTCTCGAAAATCTCGCGCTCATATTTTCAATATTGCAGAACACACAAGTTCGACTTGGTGCCCGTTTGTACCTTAATAGCAACATCCATGTGGATGAATTCATCTATATCGTCGCATCTGGTTATACCCGCGCCCATCACTTCGTACTTCGATGATTCCCATGGTCCATGAGCACGGCCGATCAGCCCCGTTACGATTTACTCAGCCATTATATGGCCGTGCAGCACATTTAACTACCAGCGGCCTTCTTTCTCGCCCTTCCTCTTCGCACTAATCACTCACTATGGTTCTCCGGCCTCCCCTCCACTCATTATGTATCTACTTTCTTCATCTCCTGGTTCCTTGCCAATGCGAGGTCACGGTATATCATGCCAGTAATCAGCCAGCATTCACGACGACTTCTGTACCTGCGGCTCAATACTCGTGTTCAGGCGTATAACCCAACGACCCTCGTTCCCCCGCCTGTCCCAACCCCGGCGATGCAGCTGTAGAATAGCGGAACGTCCGGTCTATCCGCCACACAAGCTAGCGCATTTATGGGCTTCTCAATTGAGATGTCCGTGACAAGCCAACTCTGTTCGTCTGCCCCCATATGTTTATCTGATCCTCTTCACCAACGGTATTGTTAGTTGGGAAAATTTCCACTCTGCTCCAGGTCCCATTCCTCAATCTCATGGCCAATATCAAACAGCGAGCCGGATCCGTCCGCATCTGCGTCGGCGGCAACACCCAAGAAGTTGCAAAGCTCGTCGACCAGCTCCCCGATAATCGTATACTCCAGAAGAATCTCACCGGAATATTCGGAACCACGAATACGCCCCGCTCGATTTCACCCGCGAGTTGCTGTACATGATGGGCGACATCTCGTCGCTCGTGAACGTGGGATGGTTCCTCGGTATCCCGTGGCTCGTCACCAAGCCGTTCGATCTCGCTATCATCCCCGCCGCGGAGGAAATCCTCGGAGACTACCTCATCGGGCTCCACGCGGGCAACGAGCCCGACATGTACGTCCACCACCAGCACCACCCCGATTCATACACACCATTCGACTACTTTGGCGAAATGAGCGACTTTCTAACGCAACTCGTGGCCTCTGGTCTTGATGGGACGGGGAGGGCGAAGCAGTTGCTGGTGGCGCCAAACATTGCCGATTTTGCATGGAGTCCGGAGCAAGTTTGGGCGACAGGTTTGGTGGATACGTACGGCGATAACCTGACGTTTTTGGCGGTCGAAAATTCAGTGCTGCCGCGGTTATGATTTATGCTCTCTGCTCAGACTCATGAAATTTCAGATACCCAGAGTCGAACTGCGGCGCAATGATCCACGACGACGAGCCCATCCTGGACCCCCAGACCGAGTTTCCGAAATTCCTCACCCACGACGCGCACGTCCGACTCATGGTGCTGTAGCTGAACAGCACAATGTTTGCTCAGTCGAGAGGCAAACGGTTCTTGATGATGGAGACCAACTCTGTACGCAAATTTCATCAATACTTTTCGTCAGCGGCTGAATTTCAGTCGCGTTGTAGGCATCCTGCGGTGGTATCGTAGGCGTCTCAGATGTATTCGGTGCGGCCCTGTGGGGGTTGGACTACGCGCTGCAGATGGCGTATTCTAATTTCTCCGGCGCGATGTTCCACACCGGTGGACAGCATGTCTGCCCTAGCGAGGTCTGAGGCTATAGGCCCGTCGAACTTCACCCGAGTGCTCGACTTGAAGATCCCCGGCGCCAGCCAGTATACGCCGGTCTACGGGTTACTTATACGAAAACGGTCGCTGTGTTCAATTATGTTGAAGACCCTACGGGGCCCAGCGATGCGACCGTGGTTATAGCGATTGCGGGTGGGGCGATGCCTGCGCAGGCCAAAGTGAAATACCTTGCAGCGAAGAGTGTCAGCCAGAAAGGAGGGTATACATGGGCAGGACAGGTAAACCATCTTTGATATTCTCCCGTCTGTTGCGCTCATCGTAGGTTGTTAGACTTTCGGTGGATTTTTTGAATCCGATGGACGCTTAATGGACGCCGAGGATATCAAGATGGTCCAGTGCGACACTAGTGCGCTGACATGCTCTGTGAAAGTCCAGGCTCCCGGCTTCGCTTTAGTCTTCCTCACGGATACTGTCTATTCCGAGGCCGACACGGCGTCGACGCTTGCATTTCCTACCACCGCACAGACACACACTAGGAACACCGGTGCGAGATTTTTTCTTATCTTCCCGTTTACTGAGCTAATCATGTGGCGACGGTGGATCCATCTGTGCTAGCAACCTCCAACGGACATGGGGCGGGACTTGATGGTCTTGGTAGTACGAGTAAAGGCGGATTAAATGCCGATGGACGCCTCCAAGTTCCTGTGATTTTGTCGGTGATATTTGCAGGTATCGCAATGAGTGCGGCTCTATTGGTGAGATAGTGACTGATTGGCACATTTTCTTTACGCAGATTTTCTTCAAACCGGCGGATGTTGTATCAGTACACCATGCACTGATACCCATGGTTTTCGCATTTGGTTGCTTTGAATGCAGAAATCAATGGTTTAGTTAACTGTGCAGTGTGAAGCACGAGTAGAAACATTGAACGGCCGTTTAGGGTTGCCAGCCTATCTGAGGTACATTTAAGTTTCTGGAAAATAGAATTTGGCAATGTCACCTCAGACTTTTTTTTTTTACGCTGCGCCGCTACAAGGGCGAAGAATTGGGATGTAAATGAATCTTTCACCAGGACGCGTGACAAAGTTAACCGAATCTATCAAACGCGACCCTGTGATACGCGTATCACGGACACGTCGCAAAAATCTTCCGCCGTGAAGCTCAATCTTAATTTTCAAAATTGACAGCGTTAACCCGAACGGAGACTATTTTCTTCCGTCACCAAGACTAACGCCATTTCTTCGACGTGACTGAAGATTACTGCAAATGCTTTCTCTTGACTGTTTGACCATCGCCTCGTGGGGGCGATTACCGCGCGGTCACGGCAGTTTGTCGGGAAAAGAGTATGAGGTCCTCATATCCTGAAATCATTCGACGCAGCAGATGGCCCATCAGGTATTTGATCCTTTAGCACCTCCAGAAACGATAATCTCCCTTGAGTGTATGCGATTCCATCGGACAAATGTACGAATGATCAAAAGTCAGGTCCCGACTCACATCTCCAGCATCCGGAGGGCATCCTGTATTGACCCGTCCACTGATGTGGTCCACGCTAAAATAAAAATGCTAAGATTGAGATGCCGTGCATGCCGATGAACAGAGAAAAACGCACTCCACTCCCAATTCTTGACCAGCGCACCATTCAGCTTTTGAAGTTTATCCCAAAGCTGCGGACCGGTATAGCGGTCAAAGTCGACTCCATCTACTTCGAAGCTGAAGTAGCGACCATTCATCCGGGACGCTTCCACGACGCTGGTAGCCGCTGGTCGCCGAATTTCGTCAAAGATGCGCAGAGCACGAGGTAGGTTTTCTCGGGTGGTGCTCCGGTGTCCGAGGACGGTTGCAAGTATATAAGCATCCTGATAATCATCAGATGGATTCTGGTGATAGATTTAGGCAGGGGATGTACTTCAATAGCCTGTCCAGCGCCGGAGCTGTAGAAAACGTGGATCAGACGGAGCGATAAAGGGAAAAAAAGAAGAGTCAACTTACCCCTGATGTGGAGTCATTGCGTGCGCCTGTGTGAGAATGAAGAATTAATATCCTTATATGAGCTTCAAGAACAAGAAACGCACCGCATCGCCGATGAGCACCGTATGTCCCGAAACAAAGGACCGAAGAGGTTTCACAGTATGTATCGCCCATCGCAGGGGGTTCTCAACGCACTAAAATTAAATGAGCGAAAGTTCGGAGACCAAGGAAGGACTCGCATGTATGAGCGCCTGCACTTCTGGCTCCCAGTGCGCGAACAGCCCTGCAAATTGGGATGCATCACTCGGGCCAACCCACGGACCATCGAATTTGGTATTCTCGAGGTCATGTCGGCAGGTGAATGCAACGAAATTTATCATCTTCCCGTGAGATATGGGGTACGCAATGATGTACTGTGAAAATGTAAGCAGGTAAATCGGAGGAGATGGATGAGCCACACACGCCATTCTTCCCCAGGTACTGAGACCGCAGGTCAGCCAGTATACATATCGAGAAAGAAAAATAGCATACCTGAGTAGGAGTCGTTAGGACTGGGTGGCCAGGTGCCGCGGCTCTCAATCGTTCTCCTGGAATCAGCGCTCGATATGCGATTGTGCCACTCCAAACGGGGTCGATGCAAGACGCTATATCCTCAGCCTCTTGCCATCGACGCTGCGTCTGCATCCATTGGGCCCGCTCGCTCAAAAACGCTCTACGTGTGGCAGATTTCAGGCCATCCGCACCGACTCTAGAAGAGAAAAAAATTAGGAACTGAATTTACCCGCCGAGTTCACACCTACAATACGTCGCAAAATGTTCTGGAGCCATCCTCAAAGATAAGTTCTGTTGGCCCGAATTGCCGTTGTGTGTAGGTTCGTAGGCGCTTGGAACAATTGACCCGACACGAGGGTGGAAGTCGTCTCAGGAGAACACTTTGAAAGTCCGCTCGGTGTAATGTTATCAAGGTGCCTGTCAAGAGGTATCAAAGCGTCAGATCGAATGACGTCGAGGCGACCATAAAGGGCCAAATACCATTCGTGACCAGGGTCGTAAAAGTGAACCCGACTTGCTGGTCGCTCTTCCGCCAGTTAAAAGCGGGAACTATTATTCTTATAAATTTAGAAAATTTCGACAACACCCGAAATTACGTACCCGGCCCTTGCTTGGGTTTACGTTCGGAGGTCTTGAGTAAGTCCTGCTCGAGGCCGAGCATTTGTATGATCTTCCAAGGACGCGGAAAGACGCCGACTCCAGCTCCGACTTCAGTGAGCGTGGCCGCCGCTTCATAAAGCTCGATCTCGATATCTGGGTATTGGGAGAGGGCCAATGCAAGTGTAAGGCCTCCTATTCCGGCGCCGCTGCGTTGGGAAGGTTTAGCGTCCATGATCGCCGCAGACAAGAGCTAACGTACCATATAGCAACCCGCAGACGCTTGGGTGGGCCCTGCATGTTGACGAGTAGAAAAATGGGAAGAATGAATGTCGTTGTTCTCTACAATGCCTTCACATCTTATATGAGCCGTGTTGTCTGGAGAACGCGGTTTTGACGGACTGGCGATAGGCAGGCAAGGCGCCAAATTAAGCGAGCAATGACCAGATTGAGAGAACCCCGAGATCCCACGATTCGGTCGCGCCTACACAACTTACTGATCAGGCCCGTGGAGACTGTCTTTTTACCTCTTCCGTATCAAGTGATCACCTCTAATCTCTCACAGACAGCAGTTCAATCGCACCGAAGCGTCGCTCGATGAGGGTGGGGCATAGGTGGCGATGAAGGTTCAATTATCCGGCGAAGCCTTCGGAAGCAGATACGGTGCTGGTACCACGCCTCGAAATGGACTGGGATAAAGTCATTGCTTGAAACATGGGCGGGATATATTGGCAACGTGTCGCTACGAGTAGCCGCTCGAACCGGACCCGGTGTCCGGGAATAGCGCGCCACAAACTGCGAGGCAGGTAGTAAGTTGCGAGATCTTGCAAGTGACCTACCAAGTAAGCTTGACGGCCGTAGAGCAACAAGTCGACCTGTTCAAAGGTGCTGTCGTCTGCGGCCGAGCTTGCGAGTTTGACCCGAACGTCGAAGTCCAAGTCCAAAAACGGCATACATCAGCGGTTGCCATAATCGGAGATATATTCCCAAGCGTCGAAGTTGCACGAAATCTGACCATTCACTTCCCTGCTCCTCATGAATTTTCAAACCGAATTATGGCGGTTGTTTCTCTTTTGCGCAATATGTCAGACACTAAACTGTGGTTTCAATCTCGAGGAAGTCCCTCAGGAACGGACAAGAACATACGGTATTACCCATAACTTCGCGAGTTCGACTTCTGTTCCGCTGACGCTCGAGAACCACAATAATACTGCCAGCGGCCAGCATGCTGGTGTTCTTTTACCCAGTTAATGATAACGATTACCTTTAACGTGCTGCGGATCCTGCCACGCCCACGGGTCCTATATTATTCACTTACTGCACGCCCACCACCTCGCATGCATTTCCCATCGCCTCGTGGTTCCATAAATGGGACTTTTGCAGCCTCCATAGAATGGCTTCACTGACGGTGCGTACGCGCGCGAGATTATCCGTTGCTCTCCTTGGTAGCAGAACGCCGCGAATTCCGGCAAATACAATGGGTATTACCCGGAATTACCGCACTCTCATCACGCGTTGCCCACGCTGGTTGGGGACCGGCGGATGGCGGATTCTGGCAGTAATCTGGTCGTATTCTGGCCGTATTTTTAGTCCTTCGGTCAGCAGTTTCCCGCTCCACTGGGTAAGCCACGAGTGATAAGCAGACTCCTGGTCGTTCGAATGGATCGGCATTTTTTATGGTCAAAGTGAACGAATTTATGAACTGGCGACAATTTGGACGAGGCGCACGGCAAAAATACCGACGGTCAAATCGCCCTCCTCGGAAGGAGGCACTTGCCAACCAGCCTCGGATAGCCAACACGACCGCTTATTTCGCGCTTCGTTCTTATCGTACCTGCTAGATCGCCTTCTATCTCACCTCACTTGGTCCTACCCGGCAATGCGGTGAATACGACTACAAGAATCCGAACTTTCAATTGACAATCTTGTCATGTGTGGTCGGTCCGTGGGTGCAAACAAACGCTTCCAAAGTCACGAATACTGGACCGTTCGGCTGGATGTATATTGCATCTTCGTGCCGGCTCCGCCCACGCAGCGGATACCGCGCGTCCAGTCTCTATAGCACCCTCGCTGCCGGTCGATTGACCGCACAAAGTTCGAAGTGCCTTCAAGTGTACCCCCGGTTTGCGCCGGACTGCATCCCGACCCCCAGCCATTGGAATCGGACTACAAGACACAGATTAGACGTTTTCTATGCATTTCAAAAAAAGAAGAGAAAATACCGCAATTCAACAGCACATCGGAGATATCCGAGTCTGTGCCCAAGCTATTAATATGATATTAAATCCCCCCAATTCAATCCACCTCCGCGAATCCGAATTCCTCGCTCCTTTCTCTCACCCAACGCGTGAAAGACCACGATGCAACCGCGGCATGCGCGGGTATGAATTCGTTCAGCCTTGGCGAGTGGCAAATACACTTTGTTGTGCGCCAACTAACGGGGATTCGGGCCAAGCTCCCGTTTGTCTGTCTTCCTGCACCCGCCAGTACTTCCTGACGTATTCGTCCATGCGCGCTGTCGATAGTCGTCGCTGTGCCTCTAATATTCTCGTATTCTCGGCGCGCCCTCCGCAGAGCACGGCCCAGACCGCCAGGGCATCTCCATAAAATACAAATTGCCTGCCGCTATATTGCACGCCGTTGTCCTGTCCGCACACCTGCGCGCACAGCTTCCGATGATATCACGGCGGTATCTTTGTCCCTGCGTGATTGTTTAGGATCAAGATTCGCCGCCGGCCGCAGGCAGCCTAGACCTTCCAGGCATTCATTTCGCGCGATGCTTTCGGATGGCAGATCCACCTGCTGGAAAGTGTGTGCCTGGAAATAAGCAACTCTCCGACGAGTTCTAGACGGTGCGACTCGCCGTGCGAGATGCGGGGGGAACTGGGCTTCGGTGACGGTTTTGGCATTGGCACTGTCGGCACGAGGAGATTAACTGTCGAGAAGCATGTGCGTCATACTTGCGTTAGTGTCAAGATATAGAGCCCATATATGGACATTAGGATGACTGGCCATCCGGGGACGTCTGGCGCGACTTGGACGTTACTACGAAGGACAAGCACGATTCGAGCCGCCCTGCAACCTACAGCAGCATGCAGTCACATCCCAATATTCCAGAAGGCGCGCAGATCATTCTGTTCGGCCGTAGGACGGACACCTGAGCGCCAGTCGAGCCCAAAGCGTCCGAGTTCAGCGGGGCCATGCTCAAGAAGTATATAGTGCCTTTGGATCGACATTGGTCGAGAAATTAACGGAGATGCGATTGCCTGGCAAGAAGAAAAACACGGAGGTGGCGGAAAGGGCACCCACGATTCATCTCCGAGTGCTGGCAAGACCGAGAAACGGGCGACGGGATATCGAGCCCGTATATGGTCCGGACATTGGGATGGCTGGCCGTCTGGCGCAACGTAGACGTTGTCTTGGGCAGACTACGAAGCACGATGCGACGAGTCATGCAGCCTCTACAGCAGCATGCAATGACCAAAATATTTCAGAAAGCCCGCAGGTCATTCTGTTCGGCCGCAGGATGGATGGGCCCAATCGCCAGTCGACCCCAAAGCCGAGCATCCGAGTTCAGCGGGGTCAGGCTCAAGAAATATTCAATGTCTACGGATTGACATTTCGTTGGGCGAGAAATTAACGGAGAGGGATGCGCGATCGAACCCAATGCGACTGTCTGGAAGGAAGAAAAACACGGAGGTGGCGGAGAGCGCGGTATTCATCTCCAAGCGCTAGCAAGACCGAAAAACACGAGCGACGAGATATCGAGATTGGGATATTCGGCTGTCCGGGCCGCTTGGAGCGACATCGTCTTGATTCAAAGCTCGCGCCTCCGACTAGCCATGCAGTGCCATCCACTGTTCCAGAAAGCCTGCAAATCGTTCTGTTCTGCCCCAGCAGACGCGCCCGCATGGCAGTGGACACCAAAGTATCCGAGCTCAGCGGGGCCACCCTCGAGAAGTATATAGTGCCTCTGCCTCTGGATCCATCCGCATTGCTTTGGGTGAGAAATGAATTGAGCTGGGCGACCGAAAACCGAAACCAATGCGACGACGACTGAGTGGCGCCACGCCACAAAGAAAAACAGGTGGCGGTGGGGGCGGCGGGCGGTTGAGCGTTTGGCATAGTGGTAGGCTCATTCATGCTTAAGCATGCAGCACAACATTCGATCCATTCATTTCCAAGCAAAAGACCGATCGCGAAAAACACGTTCTGCTCTACCTACCATCCGAATATCATATCCGACACCTGTCCTAAGACACCCTTGCCCGCTGGGGCAGCGGCGGTCGCAGTTGTAGCGTCAGCTGTCCAGCTTGGCCCTTGTGGCGCTGGGGCAGCGGCCGGCTTGGGAGCAGGGCTAACACCCCCGGCTGCTGCGCGCCTGAATGCGGACGCGGACGGCGCAAGCTTGATGGGGGTGCCGACCGTCGGAGTGCTGGTGCCCCCGTACGCGTGCGTCGCGCCAGGAGAGTCGACAGACATGGCGGTGGGGTCCGGCGAGCTGTGCCGCACGACAGGCTGACTGAGGAGCGCCTCGGCCTGTGCAGCGTCCTGAGATGCGCGCGCATTAGTGAAAACCGAAAACAACGCCGACAGGTGCACATACCGCCCATTTAGCGCCAACCATCCAGCTTCCACCGAGGATCTCGCCGTTCTTGCGCACGGCGCGCATCGCGTCCGCGGGGTCTTTGTACCCGATTTTGAAGCAATTCACAATTTCCGCGTGCGGGTCGGGGTCCGACGCGTCGCCGAGGGACTTGAAGTACTCGACTGTAACGCTGTACTTGTCGGACGGGTAGCCGAAGACGATGATGTAGAGCATTGGGGACGTCTGCATAGTCGGAGGCGGTCTCGGACGCGAACGAGCGAAGGAGGAATTCAAGGCGGAGCCCTAGCGAGAGTGGTCAGTACGGACATGAGTTCATTAGACGAGCTTGGCTGACGCGTGACTGGAAATGCGATGAGCTCGAGTCGGCGTGCATCTCGGTCGGGATGTCGTTCACGGAGTTCATTGGCGGGGCATCTTCATCCGCGAGAGTCTGCCGCTGTCTGTAAAGGCATAAGATCCGAATCGCGTCCGAGGAGTCGCAACGTACCTCGAGCTCTGGAACATCGAATCCATCCCAAAATCGGACGTAGGCCCCCGAGAAAACGCATTGTTCATCTTGGCCTTAGTCTGCACAACAGGCGCCTCATCGACACGCTGCGCACCAGTTGGCGAGTTCTGGTCAAAAGGGGAAGAAAATTAGAGAGCTCACAAAACGAACGGCCAAGACCCACATTCGACTGGGATGCCGACTAGAAACAATATTGAACATCTGAACGTATAGATCATTTCGAATCGCACCATGAGGTACCCTGGCTGATAGTGGCTTCTGGACTGCGAAAGTGTATCCGTGAATGAGTTGCCGCTCGTGCTGGCTCCTCCCCAGGCGTTCAGATTGGGATTGTGGTTGAGATGAGAGGTGGATGTAGACGCCATCCCGGCCACTGCAAACGGCGAGGGAGCCATGGAGGACGACCGCGACGTCGAGGACCCGGAGGAGGTGTTGTTTTTGTTTGTTCTGGCCAAACAGCAGCACGTGACGCCTTCACATCGCAATTGCCGTTTGCCTTCACCTTTCACAAGCCCGCAATGAACCGTCTGGTAGATAGGAACGTTGGGGAAGGCCTTCAGAGAGGTCCCGCTTTATCTTTAATGCGACTGTCGGCTTTGGGCTACATTACTGTCTCCGAAATCAAGTTCCGCCAACAGACTGCTGGCACCAGGAACAGCCAGGAACGACTTCGATACAAATGCCAGATAACTTGAATCACCGGTCTTTGCGAAACACGAATAAACCACTAAATTCTCCTGGCGTTTTGGATTTTTTCTTCTTTTTCTGGCCGATTTTGTAGCCGTTTTTGCTGCAGCTGTCTCCCACCGACAGCGATTCGGTCTCGGAAATGCCAGACGATAGCCTTTTTCATCATCCCACGGATTCCCGTAGTCCTCACGTTTGCCTCCCGCGATATCAGCCCCGCAAGAAACCCACGTATTGAGGCGGTGTCTCTGATCAGCGACCCCCGTTGGAGCATGGTCCTCCTGTGCTAATCAATAGCCTCTACTGCTGCACCACGAGCTGCACTGACAAGTGCTGATTGTAGTTCGAAACAGCATTTGCTCCGACATCGGACTGTCCGACTCTCTTTTCGGACTCGGGTGCACTTTTTCAGAGCAAAGTTGCGTCCTATTTCCGTCAATCTAACTATTTTCAGAATTCTTATTGGGCTTGGTTCCCTGCTTTCAGCATTAATGCAATTGACCATCCGACTCATCTATACGACGATCATTTGGCTTTGGATCCATATGGAACATTTATTATATGGCTTCATTACAGCTGTTTCCGAAATCCTTGAGAAAAATCAGAACTTTTTGCTCAACGTTAAGGACTACCGGATTTGGTTAGCCGAGCACAGCCGAACGTGCCAAGCCAACAGCATGACAGGTGATTACTCCGCCAAACATTGTCGGAAAGCATTCTCGCATTGAACCATGTCATGAATTGGGTAGGGGGTATGTAGGTCTCTTCCTTGACTCTGCCACAAACCATATCCAAGTTTTGGCTGGAGAATCTGTTGGCCGAGGCAAAACCAGTACTAATCGCTATCATTTCATCAAAATTTGAGTGCGAGCAAAAGTCTTGACGTTGTCTCAAGGATTTCGGGAACAGCTGTAACGGCACAGCTGCCTGTGAAGCATCCTTCCTTTCAATTCGAATTCAGTAGGCCCCGTTTAAGTAGGGCTGTGATATCCGGTTCATTCTGAATAATGTTGAGCTGACCCGGAATGCTCCCAGACCTGGCCAGCGGTGCGAATATTCCAGATGGCGCCTTTGATCTCACAAGTTAACCGAGCATGTAGACGGGAAACTAAGAATCAACTTGGCCGAATGGCGGTAAGGTGGGTATGATTGTACGGCTTTTCGCGGCCCCGTCCTCTATCTATTGCCTGGTTTAGATAGGAAGATGTTGACGACCACCAGGTCACTCTTCACACTGCACCAGGTTTGCCATTGTATGCGGTCGGAAATACCTTTTTTCTTTGACGCCACGCCCAGGATGAACCATGCCTGCATCGCGGAAACAAACTGGGTTCGTCATTTCTTTCTTCTGTTCTTAGCTTTCATAAATGACATCCATATACTTACTACTTTTTCTCAACACTTCCCTCTTCTTAGATCGCGATGTCAACGTGAAAACTTAAGCTACGGTGTCAATGTTAGAAATACGCCTTTGGCCAATGCCTTCGGGCTTTTGTCGAAAGGGCCTGTGAACATGAGACGCTGTTTAATTCACTTTCGACCGTAACAGAATTGTGAAACAGCACGCACTGTTACAAGTGGAGGGACACCCCAAAATATACCATCCATCGCGCTGTGCATTAGATGTTAGACCGTCGCGCAGTGATTTTCCCATCAATAGATGTATCTATATTGGAGCACATGTGTGTGATTTGGGCTGGAAGATTGTGAAAAATTCGTGAAAAGACCGTGGATTTTATACCGTCCAATAGATCTGAGTTCCCTCATTTTCTACAAACCCAACACACTGTTCAACTTGCCAGACAGGTTCAAATTCCTCCCATTCAATTTCCCCGTAATTTGATGCCTCAAAGTCGGACTCAGACTTGGATTTAGACCGATGTAAGGTTATCATTATAGCTGTAAATCTAGATAGAGCACGATTTTTCTCTGTTTTTCTCGTTTTTCTTCAACGTTGTTTGTATGCGGGGCCGCCAACACAGTAACATGTCTTTCCTTTCGTCCCAACTTCGTAGTCTCTCTAAGACAGACGCTGTAATCAAGTCAAGTTCGTTCCTCGCTGGTTATACCAACTTCATACATTTTCCCCGTTCTCTGGATGCGACGGGACGATGTAGGGATCGTCCTACGCGCCGTGCGACAAGTACTAATCGACTCCGACACACGCACGCATCTCCACAAATCCTCAGCTCAGTCTTCGAATTCTCGCCATGAAAGGCTCCGGATAATATGCTGCAAATTCCCCGAGTATAAAAACCGTAGTCAAAGCTTTTCCTGCCCTTCAATAAGCTCTAGACCATTAAAAAAAAGACCTCACACTCACAGCCTGCTCGACGTCAAACAAAACTCGACTATCTTCCAGTAGAGGCTGAGACTCAGCCCCAGTTGTCGAAATGCCTCTTAGCAGCGCACAATCCCTGTCCACAGGCCTTTCGCACTCGTCGAAGAGTGATGGCGCGCAGTCCTCGCCGCTCTCAGCCCGACAGACGATCTCCCTCAGCCGCTTTATCTCCCTCCACAGGACCCACGCAACAATCGCACAAATGACGAGTCCCATCGCTAAACCGCCGACGAACGAGCCCGCGATCGCACCCTCACGTTTGGGGCAGGGCCACACTTGATATATCATAGTCTGTTCTTGTGGTGGGTACTGTACGCGCACTTCTGTGAAAGAGGGCTGAGTGTAGGTGTAAACGGTTGGCGCGGCGGTTGTCCATGGGCGGCCAATTGTGCGGGTTAAGACATCAGGAACGGCAGTCGTAGTGACTGTCACCGTCGTCGTCTCGTGGGCGGTGAAGGTGGGTAGGCGGTTGTTGCTCATGCAGGGTTAATACTGACGATGAAGGCTCTTTTATTCAACGATGGTTGGCTGTGCGTAGTGGCTGTTGTCAACAGCATAACGCTGTGCGCCAAGACGAGAACGCTGATCAGTTTCGGCATGTTAGCTGTTCACCAAGGTGGCCAAGCCAAACATGAAATTCTGCCAAGTCTGCGAGTTGTACAGTGGCTCATCTTCGGCTTCCAAGGAAGACTTCAATGTTCAATGTTCAACGTTCAGCCCTTGTCAGGTCTGCTGGCATGATTAAAGACAAATGGTACGTGGACATCCGGTTTGTGATTTAACTATTTTTTTGATGCCGGCTTTGCAAGGTTCGGCCGCGATAGATTATGTCCATCTTTTTCGATCCGAGGAATCTCTGTCCCGGCGCCGCGCGCGATGTGTCTTGGCTGCCTACAACCTCATTGATGAAATCGTTTGGTCTATCCAGTAGCATCCACATGCTTGTAAAAGCACATGAACGGCGAAGAACCAACCACCACTTTCTTCTCACTCCACTGCCCTATGTTCGCTTGGGTTTTCGGCCTATGCGAAGTAACCAAACCCTCGGACTTGCGGCCCCCGGTAGTGATTTTGATCAGACTTTGCTGATGAACCGTGCTCACAATCCCTTCGACCAGTCTCTGCGTTCGAACTCTGTCTGTCCGGTTCGGACCGTCAACTGGGACCTCGCAGGTGGCATGCCAGAAATCTCCAATTTTGGTTATAAAAATACGCGCGCGTGGGTCTGTGTGGGTGATATCTTCCCGTCTGTCTTCGTTGACAAGTTTCGTGGTTCGTCGTCGTGTTTCCTGGGACCCACTCGACACTCCAACTTGTCTGCGCCTAGGTCCCCCACCCTTCAGTGACTTTTACTTGTCTGTCAAAACCCGTCAAAATCAAGTCAAAATCGCTGCAGTATTTCCCTGACGTCACGAAGGAAGTTCATGAAAATCTCCATATGTTCAATAACCTCCGAAATCACGGTGGTCGCCATCACGGGATCGCGATTTTCCTTTTTTGATCCTAAACGCGTCATAAGACTCCTTTCGTCGTTGCCTCGAGCTCCGTCTCATCGGTTTCGGGCGTACAGGACGTACAAGCATAGGACTTATCCAGCTATTTTCGGTACTCCGGAAGAATACGACGTGGCTCGAGAGCCATTTCGGGAAGTTATTCATGGTTAGCAATTTATTGCGGAGAATGTGATCGACCATCCGACCTCTTCCAACTCCTCTGGGACTCGATGATCATTCGGTTAGATCCCGCGGCCTTGCGACACATGAATCTTTATCTTGTGGCCTCGTTGACGACATATATCTGGGAACAAGCTCCTGCCTTTAAAAGCGAGACTCTTCAATCACGGAGGTCTTGCGTTTCCTGACATCTATCGGCCATGAAGAGCACATTCGAGATCTCTGCTGGCCTTCTGGCCCTCTCGTCCTTTATCTCTCCGGTTCTTGGCGCAACCTATTCGCGCTCGGAGAACATCGTTGGCACAGGATTCTACAACTCGTTCAACTTTGAGGCCATCTCGGACCCAACACACGGGCGCGTGTAAGTCCTCGCAGTATATCCTCAGTGCGTCCCTTGATTCTCTTCCAGCAACTATGTCAGTAAAGCGACGGCGATGAGCCAAAACTTAACATTTGCTTCTGGTATGTATAAGCCCACGGCTTCTTGCGTGGATGTTGATGTCATTCCAGCGAACACCTTTATTCTCCGGGCGGACTCGAAGACTGTCATCAGCGACTCCAGCTCTACTGGGCGGAATTCCGTACGGATAAGAACCAACAATGCATATACTACGCATGCTGCAGTGTGAGTCTTCTTACCCTGATCATCAGCAACAAAGGCTCACGTGGAATTAGATTCGATATCGTTCACATGCCTCAGGGTTGTGGGTCAGTCACATTCTTATAAGTACATTTTTAGCTCCGTTTAACAGACATCGGAATATTGCAGGACATGGCCCGCAGTGTAATTTTTTTAACACCGTTGAACCCATTTCCCCGAGCTAAGGAACTATCTGCACGCAGATGGGAAACCAATGAAGCGAATTGGCCAGCTGGAGGAGAAGTGGACATTGTGGTACGTGCTGCTCGGCTCTGCTGTAGATATATTCTGACCATAGTTTGTAGGAGGGAGTCAACGATCAGGGAACTGATCAAGTCACTCTGCATACTTCAGCAGGTTTGCATTGCGGCTCGTGGCCGCTTTGATTTTCTGACACTGCAGTTAGGATGCACGATGCCTGCCTCGAGGACACAAACTGGGTTCGCCATACCATTTCTTATCTGTTGCCAGCTATTAATAACCGTCTCTTCCAGCACTTCTCTCCTCTTAGATTGTGATGTGAACGCCAACGGGAACTCGGGCTGTGGTGTCAGTGTCGGACAGGCAGCAAGTTACGGTCCAACATTCAATGCGGACGGGGGTGGATGGTACGTTTTGCGCCCAGCCGGATGACTCGCATTATCTGATGTCCTTGCATACAGGTACGCCATCGAACGCACGAACACATTCATCAACGTGTGGTTCTGGTCTCGCAATGCTGCAAATGTACCTGCGGACGTTAGAGCGGGAGGGACGAGCGTCAACACCGGCAACTGGGTGAGCCCTTTCATTACTTCGTTTCGCCGGCAGTCCAAGAGCTCAATTTTTACAGGGTACTCCAACGGCCAACTTCCCGAATACCAGCTGCAACTTCCCGCAGTTCTTCGACGCCAATAATATTATTATCAACCTCACCTTCTGTACATATTCTTCCTTCGAGTCGTTTTCCGTGCTGGTCAACTAATTATAATCCTCTCACAGGCGGTGACTGGGCTGGCCAGGCGTCCATTTACGCCGCATCGGGGTGCCCCTCGACCTGCAACAGTACGTGTTTTCTCGGTGTACGGCCCGAAGTCAAGTGAATTGATCATTTGTATTTTCAGGCTTCGTCGACCAGAACCCTGCCGCGTTCGCGAATGCCTATTTCCAGTTTAACTCAATCAACATCTATCAATGAGGGTTGGCATGTGTTAATGGAAGGAAGTGAGAAGTACTGTGTATTTATATCGGAATCTATGTATGTTTATTCTGGGCTCGTTGGGCTCCGAGGATTTGGATAAGATCCGTGTTAGACAATTCCCGCATCCTTTCGCGTGCGGCTACCTGCCTTCCAAGGAACAAATCCTTCACCCCGTGAATACCTAATACATCTGCTTCTTTTAGTGCGAATGTATATAACGCGGAACAAGCAAGGCAATATTTCTATTCCCAACGACAGCGGGTAAATTCACAAGACTGTGTAGACATAGATATGAGTGAGCATTCTGATATCCAAGAAAACAGAGCAGCTGAGCACGCAGTGCCGCCTTGAAGAGTCCACATCAGTGGCAGTTACACGGCAGCTTCCTGGTGCGAAACCTACAACAAAAAATCTGAGCTGAGCACAAGAAACACCGACAGAGATCAAAACTTACTGCAAGGGCTCTTTGTCGCATCTCCTCCAATTCCCCCCATCCCGGCAAACCGAACATCCCCGGTAACTCCTCCCAGAATTTTTTCTCTAGCAGCTGCGTGAAGAGCTTTCGCTTCCGTCACGCAGTTGTCGCATATCCCACGTTCAACTACCGGCCAAATAGTCGCGGCAAAATCAAGAGGCCATGTCATGTTCCGATGCATAACCTCGTGTGTCTGGGAGCTTATATCCAGCCGCGTTCTGTTGCACTTTACTGGATCTGCGCAATTGTCGTGGGTGTTTTTCGAAGCTGTAAGAAATTTGAAGATTTTGGGGAATTGTTGGATCTGCGCCGAATGACCGAGAAGACACGTCTTCTTTTCCTGTTCTCCGAGGGCGAGCCAACTCGGCTTTTCGAGGATCGACGGAAGCTTACGTTTACAAATGTCGTAGTAAGCCACGGGAAGGACCCACAGGGCACCGACCTCCCTTGCTACTTGGATTGTCGCGATTCGATGACCGAAGGTTTCGCCTAGGCTTATAGTATTATTTACGCGGAGGTCGTACTCGTTGAGGTGTGTAGGATAGATGGTCCCAAGGTGTTGAAGCGCACGGCGGCGCAGATACGGCACGTCGTATTTATTTGCAAGCCGAAGGACGCCAATAGTGTCTTCGAATGCACTTTCAGCAGGAGGCGGCATGAAGAACCTACCCAGTCAGTCAGGGTGATTCGTGTCCAGGGCCAATAAAACTCACTCCGAGTCAAAGATTGCCCGCAGAAAGACCTCGAGATCCGCTGGATCATCGTGGAGTGTCACCACAGGTACTCCGTCCATAGTTTCCATGTCAGAAGAAGGCGGCTGAGGCACCGTAAACATGTCGGCGAATACGGATGACTTTGCTTTCAAAATGGCGGCGAAAACACGGAAGATCCGTGTTTGTGCTTGGAGAATGACTGCGTCTGTGGAAAACCACAGCCTTTCAACCCTCTGAAGATCGTTTTCAGCTCCGGTGGCCATCTGAAGCGGTTCGAAGGTGAGGGTTTGTGAGGAGGCGTAGTGACCGCGTAAGTTAGTAACGGTGCACATGACTGTTACACCGCGACGTCGACGGTGTGAGCAGCGTTTGGTGTGTCGACAGGGGGGCCGACAGGGGGCCGGCAGTTGATCGGCATCAATCGACACATGTCTTACAGGCCTTGCCGACGGGGCCATTGAACGCGTGTGCTTGGACCTGTGAGGCATTAAATAGTGAATTATTCTATGCTCATACAACTGTAGTCCCGGCCACACATCCCAACAACAGCGCGTCCATTGTCCCACCCATCTTCTCCTCCAACCAAGAATCAAGATTCTCGAACAGCTTCATCGCAGGCCCGCCCTCCGCCTTCACAGCCATCTTCCCGGGCCACATCGCCTTCTCTTGCAGGCCGATGAAATTAAATAGGATACCGCGGTTCCCGTCCTCCGGGAGCTTAACAACGAGGTCGAGCGTCCATGTGTCCGCTTTATAAAACGACGCCTCCTTCACATGATGCCGGGCGTACTCCGTCGGCGGGTTGTTGTCGAGGTTCCATTTGAGGACGTGTGCGTCGAATGCGATGACTAGATTGTGCAACATGAGCTTCCGCGTTTAATAAATTTGAACGAAAAACACTCACCGGTCCAAATCAGCCCCGGATGATTCACCTGCAGCGTAAAACTGCGCGTCCCAGCCTCTAGGTCTGTGACATCATTCACCGCCGTCAGAATGAAACTCGTTTCGCGGGCCGTCCAAGGCGAGATATAATCTGGATCCCTCGGGAGTTCGATTTTATATGGAGATAAGAACTGTGTGGGCGAGTTAGTAATCATTGCGAGGACTTGAGCTTTGAGAATTAATATGCACCGCGGAGAACGGATAGAGCGAGTCCCAGTCTGAGTTGTAATCGTTCATGATTAAAGGAGCGGGTTCCGCAGTCGTCAGGCCGCTGCCGAATTCGTTGCTAATATCCCTAACGAGCTCGTGAAAGCCAGGTGCCCCGTCCGCCGAGGCAATATGCAGGTGTTGTTCGTGTGTCGTGACCTACATAAAACCTAAGTGAGCTTCAAGAAACGGAGTGTGGAGTTCAAGTTGACACACATTCTCAAGATGGAGTACGAAAAGCCTCTTCTGGTGCATCTCGTCGAAAACGTCCTTCCTCATGTAAATCGCCATGTTCATGAGCGTGGCAGCACCCAACAAAAGAACGAGCGTGCGGAGCGACTTCCGTCCGAACCGATGCGCAAAAGGTATCGCGAGCGGGACGGCCTGCGATCCGAGGACGGAGATAATGGTCGCGACGATGTTATCCGCTGGCACATCCCCCGAGTCGGCCGGTCTGCAAAGCCCATCAATATTAGATCCATTCTCGCAGAGATAATTAGTCTGCGATTTAAAAGATGTACTCACAAGAGGGACGAACACCTCGACCGTTGGAACCATAATCAGCGTCCCCGTCAACAGCGGCAAGAACTGCCCCAACGCATAGCTCCACAGTGAAATCTCTCCCTTCCTGGTCGTCAGAACCGCATTATTGATCAGCAAGGCGACAAAGATCGGCAGGCCCGAGATGAAGAACATCGCCGCAGATCCAACGTTGAATAATTGAATACCGAACGCCGTGGCCGTCTGGAGGAGCAGGATCGAGGAAAACACGGTCTTTTCGTCCGTCGTCGGCACGAATAGCTGGGATGCAAGTCCGCCTGGAGTATCATAAATGAATTTAATTTGGTTCAGAAAAAATGAAAAAGTACCAACCGAGTAACGTCGCAGGTGCGTACAACGCTATCGCAGCAAAATGCCCGCCCGCAAACCAACTCATCCCCTTCCCGAGGACGCGGTGCATCACCAGCGCGACGATGTTCGGTGTCAGAAGGCTCCCCAGCAGCCCGCTCATCACAGCTACCACGCCACGCCGCTGCCCCCGCCAGGCCGATCGAGTCAGTACGAGAGACCCCAAGAGAAGGGCACCGTAGATGACCTTCGCCGTGGAGAATCTGTACATGAAAAAGTGCGACATGAGCCCGAAGTATACGACGCGCATGTGCTTGTGCTTATGCGAGGAATTCGCGACGAGCGTAGGGATTGGCGAGCCCGGCGCGGTGAGGTGGCGGATGAGGGCGAGGGTGTTTTCGCCCATGTTCTGAGTACGTAGATGATGAGCATGCCGACTCATAAAGGTATTTTAAGCGCACCTGGGCGACGCCGGCTTCTATATTTTCTACAAGATCCTGGGAGAGAGAAAGAGAAAAGCTTGGTTCAGCTGTTGAGGACAGCGAGTGGGATTTACTACTGACCTTACGCATATGATACAGATAACTGTTGCCAACAATCGCGATCTACCGGAAAGGAACCTATCTATCAGCGCGTCAAAGAACAGGAGGGCGGTGAATGATTCACATCCAGTCCGGGAACGTCCAAGTATTCCTCGAACTGGCGGAAGTCGGTGTCCGATAGCAGGACGCCGGAGTTGAATATGTCGTTGGCGAATATCGTGCCAAATGGCCTTGGGACGTGCGAGTAGGCTTCCACCATCTCTTCGGACGTAGCCTGGAATAACAGTTCTCGGCCCGTCGTTCCCGCAGCTGGAAAGACATTACCCTAGGTGTATTCGAAGAAATAAATGCATACCTTCGAGATTTATGACGGCGCGGACCCTGGGTCCGAGGTGTGAATTGTCCAGTGACAAACCGAGATTATGAGCTCACGTATGGGCAATTGGGTGTTGCGTCGAGAAGAGGTGGGAGCCGTCCTGGAGCGACTCTTCGGCGTGGTTAAATACTAAACGATATCTAAGCAAATTCACAAAGTCGGTGGGATGGGACGCACAGAAAATAACGGCGTAAGCCGGCGACCATCCCGGAGTGTCTACAAGGACTCTAATGCAATCCAGCATGATGCCAACCGATATAGCGTCGTCCGCAGCACCGGGACTTGGCAATGTGCTGTCTAGATGTGAGTTGAGGAGCAAGGCGTGCTCTTTCCCGGCATCAGTTCCGTCCGACACGCGGACGACGATATTCGTGAGGTCTATCAGAGTCAATGCGCGTAAAAAGGAACAGGAAAAGAAACGCACTCTGATAGCTCTTGTACAACCGCTTGCCCATCATGTCAAACCGGTGGGTGCCGCTGCCCTGCTGCCTCCACACCTCGCACTGCAGTTTGCGGCCGGTTTCTTTGACGACACGCTCGCAGTTCCGCTTCGCCTCCTCAGCCTGCTCCACCATCCAAGCATCTGCCTGAGCGTGCTCGTATGTTCCAACAGTCCTATACCCAATATTCTCCGAGAGATACTTTGCATAACCGAGGACTCGCGCCTCAGATATTTGGGGCAAATTTGTACGCGCGTTTGTTCTGTCCGAAGCAGGTTAGGCGGGTTTCAGACTAAGTAAATGGCGCGTACAAAGCCGTTTCGGGCTCTGGAAGGGCTATACGATCGCGAGTGAGTTCGTGTTATGCAAAAAAAAATGCGGGAGACCGCACAGTGGTGCTGCTTCAGCGCAATGAGGGGCGCGACCAGGAAAAAAGGGCTTAGGGCAAGTAGAGAGCGCCCAAGGCCCCATTTTGGGGACAAGAGGCTCATGGTGGTAGGAAGAAAGAGCGGTATACGCTGGCAGCAGGCTCGATTGGGAAGTGACGTAAGGGTGGCCAGTGATTGGCAACCACACGCAAACACAGCTTGATTCCGCCCACAGTCTTTGCCTTTTCGCCCTTGGATTCGTGACTAAGCATTACCTTATTTAGAAGGAGCAGACACGTGAGCTTCGGCACGATCTTCGGCCTCTGATGGATTTTCATTCTCCGCCTCTTCCACATTCCATGCGTCTTTCCTCTCGACCACCACCATGCCACCACCCCACTTCACCTCTTCCCCGCGTTCCCGCTCCCAGTGCTCAGCCCCCGCTTCCCCCTTGCAGCCTTCGCCCACCGTTCCTACTCACCTTCAATTCCTGGTGTACATATGAGAGTTCGACGCCGCCGCCACCGTTTGACGCGTCGTCACTCGATGGGAACGGCCTAATGCATATTCCGTACGTGTTACATACCTTTTTTTGTTGTGCACTCGCTGGTCAACGCGTCTCGGTGCGTCCCAGTACCATCTATTTTGTCCTTTCTTGGGCTCGTCTTCATACATGTATAACCCATTTTGCCACCTGCCACCCGTATAGCACAAGTAGTACTTCACTCTATGTACGTGAAAATTCAAGTGGATCTTGTTAATCATTATTACCTGGAAGGATTTTACGCTGTATATAGACTCCGCTAGATCTAAATAACTTCAGCACGAAAGCCCTGCCGCTCTCTGCCGCATTGCCGTACTGTGCCGTTCCGAAAGAGGCACTTCCCTAAAAGTAAACCCAAGGGCGAAAAGAACGCATGTTCCGCCCACAACAATGTCCGCGTCCATCCCCTTCATCTACAAGCTCTTCTTCTTGTATATTGAGCCGGTATCTGCACTTGCGGGTGCATATTATGCCGCCTTTCGACCTGACGACTATCTCAGCGATCTCAGTCTTCCTGGTGGAAGACTCGAGCCGCCGTCGTTGACGACACAGAGCAAGATGGTGCTACTCCAGCTGGCCAATCTCTATCTACTCTTTGCTTTGAACGAGCATCTCGTTCTATCATCCACCAATTCCCTTAAGACGTGGCGCCGTCTTTTGTTTGGTCTTCTCGTCGCCGATTTCGGCCATCTGTACAGCATGGCCCCCCTCGGAGCCGACGTGTTCTGGCGCGTTGGGGATTGGAATGCAATGGTGTGGGGAAGCGTTGGATTTGTTTATGCCGGAGCCAGCATGCGCATGGCGTTCCTTGCTGGGTTGGGGCTTCCCGTGGAAATTACCGATGAGACTGCCAGTGTCTCAAGGTCCAAGACAGAATGAAGGCAAGTCCTAGTTTTCGCCGATTTACGAGTCGTTTTAAGCATCTCTATCTAGGTTTCCTGCCCTCAACTTTTGAAAGTCGAAGTACATGTACATAAACATTGTTGCGAAAGGAGGATGCGCGTTCAAAAATTCGACGGTTCTCGAGGAGAATATCGTCTTTTACTCTCTTTGGTGACTGACTTTCCGTCGACCTCTTGAATTTCCATAGTCACCAATTTCTTTCACTTGTGAGGACTAACATCGAACACATGTGGTCTCTCTGACATACTGTACAATTATGTTCAAATCGATAGGGGGTGTGACGCGTGACATGGTACGAGCAGTTCGATAATTCGATAGCTGCCGGATTTCCGCGTGACACCCCCCGAAATTTCGATAAATCTGACCGAAAATTTGACTTTTTTTCGCCACTGGGGGGGGTGACTTTGGGTTTGCAGGTTCGATAAAGACCCCCGTGACGCGTGACATGGACCAAAATTCGATACCGATAGAGGGGTGCGTGACGCGTGACTTCCGAATTGAACGTAATTGTACAGTAGCTGTCATTCACCTTACACATCCTCGATCCTTGACGTAGACTTGAACGTCGACGACTGAAACATCAGCGCGGCGGAGCGTGGCGCGGCGCGTTTGACCGTCCCTGCGCGCGTTGGTTGGCATCATGGACGTTATTTCAAATCTGATGTACTGAATAGCCGACGCTACAAAATCATGTGCCTCTTTTAACTTTCTTCCCTTCCCCTCACCATCCTCACCATGGTCTCCCCAGGGGTCGCCTTTCTCGTCCGTTCGAGCCCCATCCTATCTTTCCCCCTCGTTCTCGGCGTTGGTTTGCGTCCATTAAGTACACGGCTCGGCGGTCTCGAAATCCCTACGTGGGCTGCCGTGCTGGTGGCAATCACAAGTCTCCCGCTATACGCGGTCTTCCGCGTGCTCCTCCAAAACTGGCGCAACCGCCGTGCCGCGGCGGCCCTAGGTGCGCGCCTGATCCCGGTGGTGAAGGGCCAATCCATCGGCAGCGTCGACATCCTCAAGGAGTTGAGATTCAATCGCGAGCACGGATATCCTGGTAAATTGCACGAGTCTTTGTTGTCCATATGCATGATTGATTGAGATATATATATCGCCTACTTAGCGGATGGCTTAAACGAACCCGTTCAAGCATTGGGTCCTGTGGTCAATTTCCGGGTTCTGTGGATGGACACCATCCTCACCACCTCGCCAGAGCATATCAAGCTCATCCTGTCTTCGGACTTTAACAATTATGTCAAGGGTGTGTCTTGCATTTAATGTTCCCATTCGGTGGGGATGGCTCCAATTTCTTGTAGGCGAACGGTTCAAGACTGGCATGCGGAGCGTTCTCGGAGTCAGTTCAGTATCCCTAGTGTCATAATAGAATGATGAAAGACTAACGGCACTAAAGATCGGCGTGTTCAATTCTGACGGTGTGTTTACCTGATAAATAAAAGATCGCGCCCGTTGTTCTTAACGGTCGGAAACAGGCGAGATGTGGAAATTCCACCGGCAGATGACACGCGTAGGTCTATTCTTTCTTTCTTTTCTTCGCATTTGGTGTGTCTCAGCAGCATTTCCCCAGCCTTTTTTCGCCCGCGATCGAATCAGCGATTTCGACATCTTGGAGCGCCACGCAGATGCTGTTGTTTCCCTTCTCAGGCAGCGTATGAAAGCTGGCTATTCCGTTGACTTCCAGGTGCGTCTCGAAATTCAGGGCCTTCTCACCCGTCATTGAAACATTCCCTCCAGGACCTCATCGGCCGCTTCACTATGGACTCCGCCAGCGAATTTCTCTTCAACACCTGCGTCAACAGCCTCAAAGCCAACCTTCCATATCCGCACAACGTCGCCTTCCCTCCCGCCGAGGCGAACGCGCCCGAGGCGCAGGCAACGATCAAGTTCGTGGACGCGTTCACGCTCGCCATGTTGCGCCTCTCCGAGCGCGAGGTCCTTGGGCGCATCTGGCCGTTGTTCGAGATGTTTGGCGATAAGACTGCGGGACCGATGCGCGATATCAGCGAGTATTTGGATCCTATTATCGATGCTGCGATGGAGAAAAAGCGCCTTTCGGGATCGCAGGAGAAGGGGGAGAGCGGTGAGGGTATGAGTTTGCTCGATGAACTGCTTGAGACGACTTCCGGTGCGCGCGATGTGTTGAGATAGATGTGGATTTGATGGTCACGCTTTGCTCAGATCCCAAAATACTCAAGGACGAAATGTGAGCGGTTCCTGACTTTCGTTGGAGTCGTTGCTGATTTATGCCAGTCTGAACATGTTACTCGGTTTGTTCCTCTTTCGTCTGAAATGGCCTTGCATGCTGACTTGATTAAATCAGCCGGGAGAGATACCACCATGCACACTTTGACCATCGTGATTTACTTGTAGGTCCTTTCGTTACGACGACAGCAAACTCAATTGCCTGAGCGTCTAGTTTCACAATGTATCCCGAGGTCTGCACGCGCGTGCGCGAGGAGGTTCTTGCCCACGTTGGATCATCTCGCGCCCCTACATATGACGATATCAAAAACATGAAATATCTCCGGGCGGTACTCAATGGTGCGTATACGCTCAATATTGAACATTTATTTCGCATTGTGAATCCTCCGATCAGAAACAATGCGGCTGTACCCTTCCGTGTGCGTGTTGCACTGATTTCTAACAATCCCAATGCTGATCTCAGGCTGTCGCAGCCCATTCAACGTCCGGCAAGTAATATTTCATGCTTTCTCCGATGAATACTCATCAACCTCCAGAGAAAATATCAACGCAACGGTTTGGCCGTCGGCCGATCCTAACGAGAAACCTTTCTACCTACCGGCCGGTTCCAAGTCTGTTGTTCTGCTTCAAGTTATTGACCCATATCAATGATTTTTCTCTAGATTGTCGTACTCGGTATTCATGATGCACCGACGCAAAGACCTTTGGGGTCCAGACGGTTCGTCCATTGTCCATTATCGTCCGATAGTTCAACCCGTTTATAATCGATCATATGTCCGCAGCCGAGGAATTCTCGCCGGATCGCTTCCTGGATGAAAGACTTCAGACGTACCTTCTGAAAAACAACTTCCAGTTCCTTCCGTACATCCTGTTTTCCTTATCCGTATCGTCACCAACCATAACCTTGACTCTTCTTTTCTTGCAGGTTCAATGCTGGACCTCGCATTTGCTTGGGTCAACAGGTGTGGGCGTCGAGCCGTGAATAATTAATACAAGCTAAAACTTCAATCACTAACAGTTCGCGTATAACGAAATGTCCTTCATGATCATCCGGCTTCTGCAGGCGTTCTCGTCCTTCTCTCTTGACGAAGAGGCCTTTGCACCGGGAGCGCGTCCCCCGCCCGAATGGGCGACAGCAGAGGGACGGAAGGCAATCGATAAGTTCAGGCCGAAGCTGCACTTGACAATGTCCACGAAGGTATGCTCTTTCTTTTTTTTTCGGGCCTGAAGTTGCGTTGATGAGCGCCGCGACTCAGGACGGACTGTGGATTAAGGTGAAGGACGCTTAGACGGTCGGCGGTCGACTTGATTATTTGCGCCGATGATAGGCCTCCTACGTTCCTTTAATCATTTTTTGTCTCTTCAGTTCGGCCGTACTGGTTGCGAGTGTAGTCTGTGGAGCTGCACAACGTTCCGGGACACACCCTGAGCGGCCAGCCAACTTTAAATGGCGATCTTCGTTGAGCAACTCTGCGCTAAAGAGACAAGATAATTCACCTTTTAAAAACTGAGTCGCATCTTTCGATAAGGAAATCTTCAGCATTATGTCCGGCCCAAAATGTCTGGATGCAGTCCCACCTGCGCAGCTCAGCTGCCATCAAATTTGGAATTCCGAATCTAGGGGTTGCCAGCCACCCCGTAAGGGGAGGATATATATCTGCACGTCTCCGAACTAATCTTGACTCTTGTCTTTCAGGTCGGCGTTTCGCGTGCGCTAATATTATCTTAACCATTCCGTTTCTCTCGTCTCATCATCGGCACAAGACTTATGAAGAACAGGCGTTCCTTTTCGAGCTCATCAAGAACTTCGAATTTTCGATGGACTGTCGTGTCGAAGATCTGTCGTGAGGCATCCCTGGTGATGCTTCCTACTACCGCTGAAGAGGTCGAGCTAGGAGCCCAGCTTCCTCTCACCATAAAGGCAGTCGATAGTCCGTAAGTCTGCTATGTCGTTTCCAGGCGTAACCTGTGCGTCGGGGATCGATTTGAACGTAATTACCCGGTATCTCGTCCTGATGGTCATATACATTTACAGAGGATCCGATGTTTTGAGCAAAATTAAAATTTGCAGGCGACGTTGAGGTTGTACAAGGCCTCGAAAATTTTCCCAGAGCAATGAATGCGAGGTACGAGATTCAATCACAAAAAATGGTGATTCTGTAAAAGATATCCGATATTTGATGAATAGTAGCACAATGTTCGAAGAGATCATCACAGTCCGAAAAGAGGAAAAGTTGAAAACAATTCCATACCAAAGCCGATGAGGAGCTCAAGCACCTGTTATGTTCTTCACCCAAATCTCGGATAAAAGTAGTTTTGGTCTGTCCGGAAGCTGAGAGTTAATCGACAACTCCTGGCTTGCATCGATCAAGTCTTTCTTTGGCCCGGAGTGGGAAGAAAGAAAAGAGTAAGTAGGCGACGATTAACTGGCGTTCGTTCGCAAAACCGGCGCCCCAGGTTGCTTTCCTAGGACTGCAGATGATCAGGAAAGAAACATTGAACCTCGTACGTATCGTCGGTTCAGCCTTGGTTATTGAAATGATGATTCAAAAGTATAAGCATGATATATTTCGAGTCAAGGCAGGGCAAGATGCATGCACATCCGACGGACGGTGCTAAAATTTGAACAACCGCTTCAAGAAACTTGTTCGTCTTTGGTGAAGGACTTCCGGAATGACTGGCTGATCAACTCGGACAGCACTCTCTGCAGACTGTCGACCTTGATCCGCTTCACTCGAACTGTTCTTTTCTGGTACGTCCCGCTTCGAATAGATCCACCACGCCAGAACGGGCCTGACCGTATCGTTCTTCCCGGTCTTGGAGACCGAGAGATCGCGGCTAGACGAGAACCCCATTCCCACAAAACCCGCAACAATGACACATGAGAATGTGGCGCCTTCCAAGTCCACCGTGACATCGACTTCTGCATATCCGCTAGGAACCTGTTCTTGACTAATGACAGGGTATTTAGTCCCGTCGATAGTCAAATGCGGTCTCGTCTCCTGGAGCGGTGTGGTATAAGACGACCAGAAGCGGCGGGAAGACATCGATTCGGGAGCTCTCGAATCAAGGCGGGTCTGAATATCAAGGTCAGTGTCCATCGTGGATATGTCGAGAAAGAACGAACAGTATCAAGCCACGGTCCCTGCCAGAGACCGTCCGCCGAAAACACGCAGAATGCTGAAATCCATCCTGACCACTCGACGGATGTTCCATATCCATCCATTCCCTCGCACGCGACCCTTTGCCAAAAATCAAGGTTCTCGGGACTATTCGGGTCGTCGAACGCCTTCACGAATCGCGAAATGATGGGGTGAAGAAGGTGATACCATGCGATCGTCTGCAGGCCGTATTCCTTCAACTTTCCCAGCCGATGGAGCACCAGCTCCCAGTCCTGCCGTTCTCCCTCGAGAGTGACGCGAGGAATCCCGCACGAGATGCCCATTCTGTAGTCGAAGTATTTTTTCATTGTCGCCATCATTAGCATCGAGCCAATCGTTGTGTCGTTGATCGTTGTGGTGGAGAATTTGGGCAGAATCCATTCGCAAAGGCTGGGATCGACCACATTCTTGTGGATCATGTCTCCCATTTGGCGGGAGAGCCACGCAAAATCACATAGGCCATCGACTACCAGCTCCTTTTTCCCTTCGTGCGCGACGAAGTTGGCGCGCAGCAGCTCCGCGTTCGCGTTGACGTAAAAACTGAACTGGGAGATGATTGCTAGCCAGACGTCGTCCGGACGGATAACGATCGAGTGGTGCTGGCCCCATGCCGACATAATCGTGTTCACGAAACCATTCTTGTTTGGCTCGATTTTGAATACAGTGTTCGGCGTCCCGGACTGTCCGCCGATGGAATACTGCCACAATTGGTCCACCTGTTCATATAGCTGCGGGCAGGCTCTCCACAAAATCTGGGCAGGCGTAACCGGCTTCACATCTCGGGACTCCGCAAGATGTTTCGCGGGGAAAAATGTGACGGGCATGGGGGTGAAAAGAAAGAAGGCACATTGTGAGAGGTGGTCTTTATTGCCCTTGACATTGGGGCTCGCTCCACGTGTTCTCATCCCTGCCAAATTTGTGCATTTGATCCATATATCGGACAGTGGCACTCGCACAAAACCAGAACAAGAACACAGACGGAGCTCGATCCTGACACCTTGTTCTTGTTCTGTCAGTCCAACAAAGGGCTTCGTGGACAGAGAGAAGACCCAAGACTCCAAAACATTTTGTTGACGACAAAAGCCAAGTTGAGTCCAGTGGAAAGGGTTCGATCACGTAACTCGCTGCGTTCAGCGGGCCCGTCGGCACCATGTGTGCCGATCTGTGGAGATCCGATTGCGGACTTGTGTCGGGAGGCACCGGCAACTCACGTCCGCGCGAGATCTGCACTGATGGACACATGCTGCCGACATGGCCGCTGAACGCAGTAACTCCTCGTCGGGAAAACGGGCCGAAACTCGCACTCTTACTCCCTACCTACCTTACATTGTTCTGGAAGAGAACAGCATAATGTATTAGGGATTCTCGCCCGTGGCACGATGCATCACTTGAGGACAGAGTCTATACCAGTGTGGTTGGAACCGTTGGATTGATGGCAGTGGGACTCGCCCAAGTTCAAGCGAATCGCACTTTTGACGATCAACACATTATTTTTGGCATGACGCTTCCAGGTCTGAATATCTGTC
Source organism: Mycena venus (assembly GCA_014462655.1). Lineage (NCBI taxonomy): Eukaryota > Fungi > Basidiomycota > Agaricomycetes > Agaricales > Mycenaceae > Glaucomycena > Glaucomycena venus. The sequence goes on along the minus strand of JACAZI010000007.1, from coordinate 2,791,609 downwards.
TTTACTAACGCGTTTTAACGCGTTTTGTACAACCACTCGCCGGCAAAATAATCTGAAGACACCTGAGCCTTCCAATATGATATAGAATGCCCCTCAATTTTTTTTTCAGAGCTCTCAGATGAGCTGCGAGGCCGGGAAGTAAACAACTTTTGTAACATCACTGACTTTGATGGTCCGGGAACCCATTCTCAGTACCTTCCTCAAGTCATATCCCTTAGTTTTTCCCACCATTGTAGCTTACTCGTACATGTTTCAATCCCGGAAAATTCTGGGGGCAAAGAGGATAAAAAAGAAAGCCATGAAATTCAGACGAAATTCAGACCAATTAGGCATAATAGTATTCAAGGATGAATTGCGGGCTGAGATCATCATTCTAGGAGCACTTCATCTTGGATTTGTTTTCAAAGCAGATCTGTTTCACTGGCGATGTGCTAGATCCCGTGGATTGCAGTCTGATGTGCTAATGATGTGCTCTGAGGCAGTTAGTGGGCTCTGTTGCAAAGTGCGCTACAAGTATTATTTTTGAGAATGTGGCAGGCTGAAAACGGCGACATCAAGATATATATATATGTCTTCCATGACCCAGGGAGCGCCAACTGCATCGGCAGAGACCTTGCTTGGTCCCACCATGAAATAGTGCTGTTGAAGTTGCTGTTCGCTACTTCATTTGGTGGAACATGCTGTATTGGTGGGGCTTGGGTGTCTGGGTATGGCGGCGCCGGGAACTGGAAGTTACTGGAATCTACTCTGCTGCAGTTGTGCTTCGTCAGCAAATATTTTAGGTCTCGCTGAACCCCAAGTTAAATCAATTTTTGTTGAATTCCATCCATTCAAGAAAAAAAAAACTTGCGAGTATTTTGAGACTGACAGTTGGCGCCTTATCGACTCTGCTTCCCACTGAGCCTACGCTGGTCTGGGTATTGTCTTTACTACCACAGTAGGATAGCTCATAATGCATAAGGTCGGTTGCCTGCCAAAATGAGCAGCATTTGCCCCAAGTCTATGCATTACGACCATTTATGCATTATGAGCTTGCCTCTACAGTGGTAAAATGCATTTTGGTAGATCCGAAATCTGATGCATTATGAGAATTTTTTGGCTGGTATGCATTATGAGGTTATGCATTATGAAAAATTGGACTGTATTTTAGATCTATGCCTGAAAAACTCTGCGCAAATTGCGTAACTTGACTCGGATGGCATATATGCAAGTGGCAGTAAGTCGAATTGTCTGGCTCTGAGTGTGTCCTACAGAACTGGAAGTGCAGCCTGCGTCTGTGTATTTGTTGCAGGTGGCATGCAAAGTTGGGTTTTATGGCTGTGCAGCGGAAAGATGCGGCATCACTGATTTCAGACCAATGGGTAGTCTCTTATAAACAGACGCTATAACAATTTAACCTCGTACCTCGGTTGTTATAGTTTGTTAGTGACCTCGATCGAATGGTCGCTGGCGTCGTTATTACAAATCACAGAATTTTCCTGAGGTTCTGAATGGACACTTACCTTCAGGAATACAAAAGCAGTAATTTGTCCTGCCATTTGTTGGGCGGAAAATCGAAGACGCGCAATGCCGAACTTTGATGGTCCGGCATACGGAAGAGGCCGAGATACTGAATTGGAAGGAAACGGACCGTCATTGCGATTCTGAAGTGGCAGTTCAGTTGCAAATGAGCATTAAAGAAACTTTCCCTCTTGAATTTTGTGGTTAGAGGTGCTGGAAGACTCAATGGTGGGAGGACAGAATTCAAACTCCGACGATTATATAATAACGACGCCATGCATTCATGATCGCGCGGTTAACTACAGACTAACCAATGGGTGCGTCGAGCCATGCACCAATGGCAATTTTGAGACCTTGACACACACACACTTCTCCTATTGACTTCATGGCAGAACAAGTGAACGTCGAGGTGAGCCATGCCAGTGTCCTCGCAACAATTCTATCTTAGCCAAGAAGGCCGGTGCCCTGTTTCGCAATGAGCGATACGCCGAAGCTGCCGCTCTTTATGAGATTGCAACTTTGACAGATCCTACCTGCTCAAAATATTTCGCCAACCTCTCCGTGGCCTATCTAAAACTGAAGGAGTGAGTTCATTTCAAAATAGCCGACTCGGTTCAACTCAAAAGTTAGGTTTTCCGCCGCCCACTCGGCAGCCCACAACGCCCTCCTCCTTGATTGTAGGTCTGTCAAGGCGAGATACCGGAGAGCCATGGCGCGTAAGGGCCAGGGCCTGCTTGGCACCTGCCTCATAGATCTATATAGTGTGCTCATAACGGATCCCGCCAACAAGGACGCACGTACAGCCTTCACTGAAACCCTCCGCGTCTACGACGTTCCGGGAAAGCAAACTTTGAATTCACAAAATTTTTTAGCGCACGACAATCCACCGGCATACGGCTCATTGTCGAGTACAGCTCACATCACGCGTCCCCCTGCTCGGGCAGCTGCCCCCAATACTGCGGCCAGGACCTCACACACGACGAAGTATCCTCATGCTGTTCAAATCACTGTCTCCTGCGCTGCATGTGGGAATGCGAGGCCTCGGAATGTTGTAAAAGTCTGTCGCCAGGTAAGCCCGTCCACTTTTGCGCTCAATCGTAGCCCCAAACAACTTTATCAGTGCAAAACCGCCGCATACTGCAAGAAGGAGTGTCAACGAGCGCATTGGTATCCATCATCTCGAAGTTGCATCTCCACCACATGCATTAACTCAACTGCACAGGCCCAAACACAAAGACCTTTGCTCACTCACCAGTACTCACAAGGTGCTCCTCCGCCTTGCAGAAAAGCTCAACAGTACGGTTTATATCCGGAGCCTGTTCCGGTACTACGGAATGCGCGCGCTCGGACTCCTTGCCACCGCTTCACCCGTGAGCCCCGGACTTGTGATCATCACTGTTGGACTATGCCCGCTGGACAGTGGCGGCGTTTATCGCAACAGACTTCGCGTGCAGCAGATCACCGCCGTGCCGATTGCAGTCCTGCCTGACGACGTGATGCGGACGTACCACGACACATACAGGGACTTGCGTACCCATTTCCCGGCTGGCACACACCCCGTCGTGCTGTTGATAAATCCTGATGTTGGCGATCAGGCGGAAGCTTTCGGAGAAATGCAAGCCTGCTCGGTGTTTCCGAGCGAGATCGCACTGGCTAAGGAACCCGGATTCGCGCTGGAGGTGTATAGCAATTCATTGGGCACGGAGCGTCGCATTGTGGCGGAGCTCGACCATTTATTTCGGTAAGTGTTTAGCAGGCACATCTGGTTTCTCGCTGAACTCTCCTCAGCGCCGTTGAAGATGAGATTGAGCTGGACGTAGACAATCATTGCGGACTCCGAGCTTGACTGCTTTTCCAATGAAATTTCAAATGCGCGATTTTTACGACATTGCAAATTTCTTTTGACTGTAAGTATCTGTACGGGAAATATGTCGGATTTTGAAACCTGCCCACTGAAAGTGACATTATTTTGACGGCCGCAAGTCTGCCGGGGTCAGTTTCATGCCATGCGCCATTCGCCATACGTGTGCACAGAAAAATGTGCTTCTTTTGAATCTGGCTTCGACTTAGTCTGTAGTTGACCGCGCGATCATGTATGCATGGTGTCGTTATTATATAATCGTCGGAGTTTGAATTGTTTCCTACCACTACTGGACCTTCTAGGACCTCTGACCACAAACCTCAAGAGGGAAAGTTTCTTTAAGGCTCATTTCCAACTGACCTTGGCTCCCAAAACAGCAATTGTGGTCTTCTTTCCACGAGAATCTGTGTCTCGGCTGTTCCCACGTGCCGGGACATCAAAATGCGGCATCGCGCTTCTCTAGCCTTCCACCCGAATAGTGGCGAGAAAATCCACTCATTTTGCGTCTGCGAACCTAAATCTTGAGGTAAGAGACGAAGATACACGTCGCTGTGTCCTTGCCATGGCGGAAGACTTTTGGGGATTATATAATAACGGCGCTAGCATCAACACGATCGAGGTCAGTGACAGACTATAACAACCGAGGTACGAGGTTCCAGTTATAGCGTCTGTTTATAAGAGACTAGCTTCGACTCGCGTTTTTTTGCCAAAGCATGTCGTAGAGATCGCGTGAGGGTAGGGTGCCACGGGAAACACTTTGGGTATTATGGCACATCATGATATAAGTAGCAAGCAGAAAGCGTTGGCTCGCAACTTATGGTTGAAAACAAGGGTTTCGCTTGCAAATTGCAAAACTATTTACAACTTCGATGTTGCAAACATATGTGCAATCCGAACGCGACGATTTCAGTCAGCACGGTAAGTTGTTAGCCGACTGCTGGGTTTTGTTGTAAGTTGTGACGAAAAACCCCGTAAAATCTGGAAAGATCCTGAATGCCCACAGAGCATATCTGTCGGCGACGTGATCGTATCCACTGTCTCCTGAAATTACACCCGAGTCCTCTAGCCAGTCCTTTCCATCAGCCTTCATTCGCTTCCGCCAGCTGACATTGTTTCTTGCGTTTCTTATCGTACAGTCACTGAATGCGCTGCATTCGTTAGTGTTGGCAAAGGAGGCTGACCTTGAACCGGATGCGTATCTGGCGATTATCAGGGCCATGTTGAAGAAGGTCAAGGATCCTATCCCAAAGGTATTAGAAAATTACAAGTAATCTGTATTTTGCGTTACATTTACCCGGACCGAGGAACCACTTCTTTTTCAACGACATTTTCGAACCTTTTTTCTAGGATATCTCTTCGAGTCGATACCTACGAGGGTTTAGCCGAGCATTAACTACGCCGTCTCTGCGCATAGGATTCAACAGGACCTCCGTCTCCCAAACTGCTGCGCAGTCGGAGTATGTGTCGCTCGTCATGCCATTCTCTTCGAGGCGCTTGTAATTCACCAAGCGTTCTCGGATGAATGCCAAAATCCCTGCTGATTTGGCCGGGGCGACCGCCCTCATCATGCAAGGCGGGAAAGTCCTCATTTCATTAAATGCACAATTCCCAGAGCGGAGAGCGGTCTTCTTCCTGTGAATCCTATTATTATTTACCTTCAAGGAACGAAATTTGAAGCGGATTTAGCACCAACCCAGGGTGAAATAGACAATATTTGTACCGAAAAGAAGGACGAATATACCTTCCATCAAGGCCCATAAATGACGGATAAAGACTCCGATTTAAATGCTGTGACGCTATATATGAAATTTTTGAGACCGAAAATATCAGACTGTACTATATACAATGAATGAAGACGGTTTAATATCATAATGGCGCATAACGCACAGTCGTGACGGTAGCATTCTGTTGCGCTCCAGGGTCTCACGGTTTCCCTAAGCGGTTCGAAAACATGCTCGACTGAACTTGCGTTTTAAATGGAATGAGAATGATTGAATACATAGCGAAGGCTGGAATTGGGAGGACCACGCTGGTAATACTCACTGCACGCAGATTGATGATACTGAGAAACTCGGGCCCCTGGATCGGATAACCTGCAAAACACATTGCACAGGAGTAGCACCCAACCTGACCAGTGGTCTCGCTAACGAGCAATTAAGTAGAGATCTCATCACTTTTGGCGCCAGAACCGGCCGGGTGATGCGAAGAGCGTAGCCGTACGAAAGACTGCCGCCGCGATGAGTGTAGTGAGCGAAATGCGGAAGAATGGAGCATATGGCACCCGTTTCGGAGTGCTAGAAGCATCGACCACTACATGCATTGCATAAGTAGCTTTGCAGGAGAATATCATGGCATACAGATGATTTCCGCGACAGTCATATCCACAGGTCAACAGAGGCGACACATCTCGCTTGTAAAAAGATTGGATTTTTGGGAAATCAGTGAAGAAGAAAGATCTTCCTTTCCACTCACATACACCAAAAGGTGATGGCAAAGTACGAGGTACCCGACTCTCTCCACTGCGTAGAGCAAGCGTAGATGGCGTGCTGGAACTCCCCATGCCTTAACAACCACGTAACATAGACGATTAACACAAGAGCCACAAAGAATAAGAACTTGGAGGTTCTACATGTTGACTATTTCCGGATGAGCAGAAATTTTGAGTTTTCGTTGACCAGAAATACTTCGGCGTTGCCATATATAGTAACTCTGAAGGATTTCGGCGCGAATGGAACTCAAAGTTTCTGCTCAATAGGAAATCAGTCCAGATATGGCGGGTTTCGTCTCAGTTCTACTTCCTGGTCTGATTTCCCCTCAAAAGATACCCAATCAGATACTTGAGCGGTTCAAGCTAAGTTACTTCCGATCACGGGAAATTTGGTAAGAATGGGGCATCACTGCGATCACGGAATAAGGCCCGGCCCGGGAACACCGCGTTCATGAGTCAACGGCGAAAAGATTTCTACTCTCCTTGATCTTGCCTTGATCTCCTCTTTCACCTTCCTCGAGCAGCCTCATGTCTACGGTCCTGTCTACGGTTGTGGACTACGTAGCCCATGGCGAATCCGGAGTAAAGCGTCCATCTTGGGGCCTTCTACACTCGAATGCGCCGACTTCGAGTGGATCCAGCCTGTCTGTCCGGCCAACACAAGCCACAGCCAATGGAGAGCAAGAAGAATTTGAACTGCAAGGCGCTGCTACGGACTCGCCCGCCCCCCGTGGATGACCCTGAGTTGCGTCTTCCGATCCGGGGGTCGTTGGCCATTATGATCGCGACGAACGCTTTGCTGCAGGTGCGCGAGGACTTTATATCGTTTGAGATGCAAATAGTAATTCAAGCTACTTTAGTTCGCCTTCTTCGTCACCGTTTCCTCCGCGGCCTTGTATGCAGAATATCTCGGAGGTTCTGCGCTGTTCTCTGGGTTGACCATCGGGATCCCCACCGTCTTCTCTGGTCTTGCCCTGATCCCTTTAACAAGATACGATGGAGGTCGGTATTTCATGAAAACCCGAGCGCTAATTTAACTCCCGGCATCTAGGACGATACTCTCTGCCGCTAAAGGTTGCCTATCTTTCAGTGTTTTTAGGCAGCATCCTCCACGCCGTGGCCTACCGCGCGCACTTTCTCTATCTCATATTGATGGGCCGTATTGTGTCCGGGTTAGGATTTACCGGCTTCATGTATACGAAACGCTATTGTTCAGGTAAAGCTTTTCTCTCGCTGCAGTTTGTATAACTCAATACGCAGACAGACCCCCGCATCATCGGGATCCGGCGGCGGACCACACTTGCCAGCTGGCTTGTCCTTGGGCAGGCGTTCGGATTCAGTGTCGGTCCTTTCATCGGTGGTCTTCTCTACAAGGTCGGATTTCCAAACGAGATATTTAACGGATATACAAGGTATGCGTGGTCGAATAATCCATATAAACCACTGATGTTTCCGTTTCCGCAATTATCAAAGCCCCGGATGGGTTACATCCTTCATCACGGTTTTCTTTACGATTGCGAGCTTGTATCTCTTTGAGGATCTGCCGAAGCCCCACCGATTTTTCAGCTCCAATTCCATAGAGCTTGGTGCTGGTTCAGCGCCGGCTTCTGCTCCACCTGTCCCTGATGAGGTACCCGTCGAACAGTACGGTATCTGGCAGCTCAGCGGGCAGCAGTGGGGCGTCATCATCTCCATGTGTTGGTCCTCCATGTCGTGCTTCTTCATCCTCGGCAGCTGGGAATCCAACATCCCCATTTTCACAGCCGCGGCGTTCAACTACACTCCGTACGCCGCCGGCAACTTCATCGCCCTCGGTGGAATTGCGACTCTACCATTCTTGCTCGCGAGCGTACGCTACTCCCCCGCGCTTCCAGGACCGCACCACCCTCGCAACGGGCTCGGTTATCGGGCTCACCGGACTCGTGTTGGCGCTCGTACTGCTGGCGACGGACCGTGTTGTGTTTGGCTCGTTCTACGTCTGCTGGGTGCTCGTCGCGCTTGGTTTCAACCTCGCGAGCACCTGCACGCTCAGCCTGCTTTCGAAGCAGTTGCCCAATGCATGGAACTCGCGCACGAGTGTCGCAATCCAGTACAGCAACTATTGTGGGCGCGTCACTGGTGCGATCTTGGGCGGAGCAGGTACCTGTCCTTCTGATGCGTTATTTATTCTTATTGCTGACTCATCTCAACAGGGGTACAGATGGGGATGAAAAATTATATTGCGGTTCAGATCGGTGTCGTGGGTGTAGGAGCACTGCTGCATCTCACATTCTGGAAGCAGTTGAAGGCGAAGACGGGATAGATTCGTCAAATGCCCAGATGCCTAAATATATTAGAGACGTTAGATCGATTTAACCTCGTCATTATCTTACCATTTCTTCGTAGATAGTCAAGCAGAGAAGCAGAGAATTCAGGCTGAACTCTCACGCAGTGTTCAAGAGATCACCGGACTTGCCAACCATCGAACACAGCCTCTCGGGAACTGCTTCGGCGCCTCCCATACCTGACTCGCACTTGAGCACACCACCATGTCCAAGGGCTACTTTGAAGAATTCCCGCCCGAACTTATTCTACTACTCTCCCCCTCACTTTCGACTGCATCTCTCAATGCACTTGCTTCGACCTGCCGCCGCTTCCACGAAATCCTCCAGCCTGAGTTGGATGGGCGCATCACTCCAGAGATGGGGCGACAGCTGCTACTATGGGCCGCCGAGTCCAATCCCCACATCGTAGCCAAGCTTCTTTCTCCGCACCATTCAATACCCCCCGTCCCCGGCTTACCTGTCGTGGTCGAAGACTACGCTTCATGTCGCCGCGAAAGCCAGAAACATGGAAACCGTCAAGTTACTTCTGGACGCTGGCGCAAATCCCGCGGCAAAGTACGACCAGGACGAGTATCAGCCCCTTCACATGGCTGCAGAAAACAAGGACTTTGAGATGATGAAACTACTCCTGGATCACGGAGCCCCGATTGACTCGGAATTCGGGTGCGACGGGTGCAGCGAGACGGCTCTGCACTATGCGTGCTCAATAGCACATTTGGACATGGTCAATCTTCTCCTTGAGCGTGGCGCTAGTCTCGAATACCGTGGCCATTTCGGTCCTGCACTGGGATTTGCAGTGCACGGGCGGAACTTTGAGGTGGTGAAGCTCCTGCTCAGCAAGGGTGCTGATGCCGCAGTGACCGTGCCGCTCTTCGTCCTCCTTGAGGGTGGGCCTCCGTACCCCCATGCAGCCAACCTGCTGTACATCGCCATGGGTCTGAGGCATCCGACCCCGGATCGCCATCGACGGTTTAGGAAACAGCAGAGCACGCCGCCGAGGTGGGAAGGGCTTCCGCTCGACGATGGAAAGAAGAAACTCATGGCACTATTACTAGCGCATGGAGCTAGTAAAGATACCACGATGGCCACAATTATGGAGCACCTGGCTGTACTATCGAAGGAGGCGCAATACACTGAGGAAGAGCATCTTGAAGTCATCGCAGGAATGCTAAGGGAGGCCGAGGACGCCATTCCTGACTACAAGTAAGTCACCACGATTCTTTTCCACATCCATCCATTTATTTATTCGAAGAAAAAATCTAGATTCCGTTGTATTACTTAGGTACTTGTACTTCGTGTAAAATGGTATGAACTGAGACCAGAACTAACGCTGAACCTGCCGTTTGCACAAAAGCAAAAGCAAAACTAAGGAGACCACAAAGCTTGACATCGTATATGGTAAGAACGACGAGTGTACCTGTAGGCACTTCCACTGAGAGGGAATCCTAGAAGTTGGTGGAAACAATGCAGAAGTAGGAAAAGGTTGCAGGAATAGTAGAAGAAAAGAGAGAAAGAGAAAAGTAGCACTTGTAATCTCGATTTCCTTCGCAATTCGGGATGATCTATGAATATTAGCTTCTGGCGCAACCTCTCTGGGGTTGAAAATATAACTCAACGAATTTTCAGAGGGCAAACCAACTCACTTGAACCTGCGAGGCTGAAAATTGACCTTGGGATTAACTTCAAGTAGCTTATGACCCTCCCATTCCTGAAATGCCGATTTTGAGTGAAAAACCCTTCAAAATTAAAGATGTTAAAAACTCACGATAGAGGTGAGTGGATGAGTTCCGAAAGGAGAAATAACGTTCGGCGATGCCTGGTGGACGGTCATCGAGTCGACATGGTAGGCCACAAGGTATAGCTGGGCAGACAATCAGCACAAGGTATTAGTGAAGTGAAGAAAATACTGTATTTTTATGAGTTTTGAGGTAAATTGAAGTGAGATTTGGAGATTTTGGAGACACCTATCGAACGACCGTGTCGGCAGTTTTTCAACAGCAAAAAACAGGTTGCACCCGTGCCGTGACCATGCCGTTGTTGAGGGTTCAAGATATTCTTCCTCGTGGCATAAATAACAACATGAAAGTTGAAGATAACTCAGCTTTTCTCGGTCTGTTTTCAGCCAGAAAGAATATGCGCCAAAAAGCAAAAATCCCCGTAGTTCCCAACCACATCTCCGGCAAGTCTTCATCACGTGTTCCGCATTTATGATCTGCATAAGACGGTGTCAACTGCGCGAGGAGGATGCTTTTAACGTGAGTATATACTTCTGTAATCTCTAGATAAAAGGAATCATGCATTCATCTAGGCTGGTAGTTTAAGTCTTTCTGCGAGCGAACTCTGGAAGGGATAAGAATCAGGATAAAATTATAGCCCAGCGTGGTCCCATTTCTGGAACGAAGGAGTCACATATTGTTTGACTGACCATATTTGAGCGAGGAGTTAGCGAGGTATGAGTTTGAGTTTGGGGCAGTTGGATCAATTTCCGAGTATAGGAATGTCAATAAGTCGAAGAGTAGTTCATCCTTGAACGTGTGGCTGGCCCCATATATTGGAATGAGTGAATCCTGCAGTGCGTAACAGAGAAGATACTCCGAGGATAGCTTAGCATAAGTTGAGTCCAGTAAGAACTTAATGGCGCTTGTCGTGGAAGAATTCGGGGGCATGCTGTAAGATCCAGCGTAAATCACCTCAAGGTAGGCATCTAGAACTCCTCAGGATCCTAGTCATCGTGGTTCCTATCTGTAGATGCTGGTGGTCTACACAAAAGAGCGCTTTCAGCGCAAAATTACTCTGCTCAGACATGGTGAGATCCAAGCTACCCAGCAGAGGATGATGCTGGGAGGAGAAGAGACGACGGGCCATCAATCAACATGAATCATGACAGGAAGGCGGCGGCTTATGCCTTGGGAGGTCCGATCCAGATGCGCACTGAAACACCATGAAATGGCACTGAGGTCCGATAAAAATGAGGACGAATTCAGCAAAAAAAAAGGCGCTATGTCCGATCCAAAACGAGGACAAAAGCCTACCATTGGAGGTGAGGTCCGATTTTTTGGACGGAATCCGGCCAAAAAGAAACTTCTAGAGACTGGTGGGGAGATGTACTATTATCCCACTCAAAATGCGCCCAAAAAATGCCTTCTTGGGTTTGAAGATCTGATCCACTTGACTGATGATTTCAGTCAAAAAAAAGGTGTACCCGATCATAATGCAGACAAAATAAACGGAAAAATCAATGTACGGAAACAATACGGAAATATTGCTCAAAATCGGTAAATCTAGATCCTTCCTTTCTTAGCATAAGTTGCTTTCTCGGTCCATCACGTGAAGCGGAGGCGTTTTGCGTCCACCATGATTGTTCTCTGTATCAACTCAGGTCGTGGAGACAAACCATATCATTCTAATTACAAAGACAGTGCATATTGATTTTTCAGGGCAAGTTTCACTTCCGCAAGATTAAACTGAAGGACGGTATATGTGCACGGATTGCTCATACGGGTTGTTTAGAGCTGGGTTAAACATACCCTCTTCGTGGGTTATAGCCAATCACCCGGTAGAGATGGGGGAACATCATCCGTTGTGGGCTCACCAGGTTTTGACCCGCAAAACGGGTGAAAGGGGGACATAACCCGTGTAACTGGGTAGCATACATCGTTGAGGCGCGTGTATGTAGGTACAGAGCCCGCATGTTCCTTTTAGGGACCACCGCGGTTAACACGTTCCTTCCTTCCTTCCTTCCTGGTGATCAAAACCCGTTTCCAGTCTTGCAGCGTCAATATCGTAAGTGTCGTAAAACAATAGAACAACATTATAAACAGGTACGACGTAAGGGGCATGTGCATTTGATCTGCCATGCCCCTTACAGAAAGCACTTCAAAGTCACTTTGTGTCCATATCCATCCTGGAGGAATGTACAGTGAAATGAAAGCACCGGGTAGCTACTAGTATGCTCCCATCTCAGTAATGACTCGAGTTAATGGATACTTAACAGGAGAAGGTAAAACAGTTTAATCTAGACTCGCATCTAGATTATGACTAATCATATCAAAACATGAGTAGTATCCCTTGAAGAAAGGAATTAAAGCCCTGTCCGAGTAGCATCGAATTGTTGTAAGCGACGAGAAGGAGATCAAACATAGCCTTGTCTAGTCAAAGGTACCAGATGTCACCGCACGATAACCCATGACGAGGAAGCTGCCAAAGGAAATAATCGACTACCGGCAAAAGTGCAGGACCGGTTGTATCATGTCCTGTGCTGGGAAAAATCTGGCCGGAATCCAAAAGTTATACATGTAAGATTTTGAACAGGCCCATCGCAGCCAATGTGCTCAAACGAGCAAATGTGCTGGCTCCCTAGCAAAATGATTCAACCAAAATGGACGATTCAACTTATTAAACAGGCAGGGCCAACTATACACATAGAATGGTTTCAAAAGGATGGGCCCCTGGTCATTCACCCTTAGGTCGGTCCGTGATAGAGTAAATCAACGGCTTAAAATCGCTGTCCCTTTATAAAGTAAAGCAGCGTCAAAACGGCCGAGGTCGGTCCGGTATAGAGTAAATCGCGCGGAGCGCGAGAATTTATTATGAGGTTATATAGGGCCTGATGGCCAACTTTGCAAAAAGTAACTTTGATTCTGCATGTGTTGGAGGCATCGCAAATGATTTTTGGAGGTATTCTGGAGTGCGCAGTAGGCAGTACAGCGCCTGCGGCGGTCTCTAAGCGAAAATTTGGACTTGGGCGAAAAAAAAGTATTTTTAAATAGGTCGGTCCGATATAGAGTAAATTAAACCTCTGCGGTCCAAAATCGTAGAGTAAATCAGCGGTTTTGGTTAGAGGATAAGGGCGAGTGTCCGGGGGCCTAAGAGATTACTACTATTTTTCATTCAATTCGACAGGGGTGTTATGCGTTACACCTCCGTACGAATTTTGGAATTCGGACGGACGGGTGGAACGGCGTTACGCAAAAAAATAAAATAAAAATAAAAAAGTACATGGCGGAAACGAGCCCTTAGAAGCACATAAGGTCGCCGGAAGAAATCAGAACGTTGAGCCTCTACCCAATTCAAAAATTCCGCTATCAAAGCCGCCACTCGCCTTCGTAAAGCCGCGGCTATCAAGCTTTCAAGATTATGCGGCAACCCTCGGTATCACGGCAATCCGCATTTGACATCGGTACTTGGTTCATTGAGGTGAGTATCTCGTCAAAAAATGTGTTAATGTGTCGACTGACGAACGGGGAGTGAAGAATTGAAATCTGGGCCATTTTCAGCTGATTTTGAGCATTTTTGCGTTCCGTTTGGAAATTCAACGAACCCGGCCGTTACGTCATGTCCGAAAATATTCGGACGAAAAGGCCAGCGTTATGCGCTACGTTCGAATTGAATAAATAGTACAGTACTATCCTGCTGTAGCCATTTAATGTCATCCTGTCAGTTATTCCCGTGGATATCCGGTGCGTTTCTAACTTCGCCGGTACTTTGCATTTAAAAGGTGAGTCAGGACACAGGAACGCCCCCTGGTGCCTCAACGCCTGACGGGTGAGGTTCAAACTTGTGCCAAGTTGTTCAGACAATGAGATTCAAGACGTGGTCAGGGCCGCCGACAATGCTCAGCGGGAAAGCTAAAAGAACCCGTCGCTGAAGGACGGGGAGCACTCAACAAGAATCTTCCACCTCACATCTCACAACTACGATGAACACAAAACCCACTGTAGCTCAGCCCATGCTCAAGCCCAAGATATTACCCGAGTAAGCCCGTATTCATACCTGCTATTATGACTATTGAAGCTGAAGACCGTAGCGAACTTCCAGGTGATTTTGACCTCCCAGAGGATCCGGAGGACCTGGCAGAGTCGATCCGCAAGTATACTACGGCCCACCCAGGTTCCGAGGACAAGTTCCCGGGGGATCTGAATCCACTGCCGAATAGGCCTACGAAAAGTCGTACGTCCCGTTCCTTTTTTCAGGTTACCGCCTGTCCCTTGTGCTAATTCCATTGTAGCTGAATGGCTAAACATGTATAACTTGTTGATGTACGAGAAGAAGCCAGCCTACATAAAGGAAAAGGCTCATATCAAAAGCGAGCTCAGTGAGTTCTCAAAACACTACCTATACCTCTTCCGCTCAGGAACTAAGTACAATGAACAGAATTTGACGTCTCGAAATTTGAGATCCAGAGATTTCAGAAATTCACCGAGGCAGAGGCCAGAAAGAAAAAGCTAACTCAGGAGATAATCCCACTGAAAGCTCAGCTCTGGCCGCTGGGAAAGAAGTTGTCGTGGTTTGAATCTTAGGTCCTTACTGTCTCCCCGACTGCTCCCCGCTTGCCATGTTTCCAATTTTATGGCAGGAACTCCTCCTGGCTCTTTCCCTCGCATTCCAACATATTTTTTCTCCTGGATATACGAACCATATGAATTCAATGAGAGTAATGTTCGGATGAGCTCCAATGGTTACTTGCTTGTACGATATCGATATTGTCGAACCCCATACTCCTCTCCAGACTTTGATTTCAATTCCTAATACGAAACCGCGGATAGACTGAAGCTCTGTTCAGCACTTTTGCCAATCACTCGAGATTTGGCTGTCTGGACTCTGGAGGCAGCGTAAGTGTCGTGTCTGAAACATGTGGGTTTTACCTAGACCCTTGTTAGCTTTGTTACCTGGTGAAGAGTGGGAGTTGGACAGTGATGTCGAAGTCCACGGAGAGGTCACCACGGTACTCAGACTACGCCTTTTATTTCAAAAGTATGGACTTGGAAGGGATCCCAACCGTCTTCTCCGGTCTTGCATTAATCCCTTTAACAAGACACGATGTTTCATAAAATCCCGGGAGGCAAATTAACTCGCGCCATCTAGGACGATACTCTCTGCCGCTACAAGTTGCCTATCTTTCGGTGTTTTTGGGCAGGGTCCTCAACGCCGTCGTGGCCGCGCGCACTTTCTCTATCTCATACTAATAGGCCGTATTGTGTCCGGGGTAGGATCTACCGGCTTCATGTATACGAAATGCTATTTTTCAAGTAAATGCTTTTTCTCTCGCTGCAGTTTATATGGTTCAATACGCATACGGATCCCCGCATCATCGGGATGCGGCTGCGGACTACACTTGCCAGCCAGCTTGTCCTCAGGCAAGCGTTCGGATTCGGTGTCGGTCCTTTCGTCGACGGTCTTCTCTACAAGCCCGAGGTCGAATTTTAAACGAGGTATTCAACAGATATACAAGATTGCGTGGTCAATAATCCATATAAACCACTGATGTTTCCGCAATTATCAAAGCCCCGGATCGGTTACATCCTTAATCACGGTTTTCTTTACGATTGCGAGCTTGTATCTCTTTGAGGATCTGCCGAAGCCCCACCGATTTTTCAGCTCCAATTTTGTAGAGCTTAGCGCCAGCTTCTGCTCCACCTGTCCCTGATGAGGTACCCGTCGAACAGTACGGTATCTGGCAGCTCAGCGGACAGCAGTGGGGCGTCACCATCTCAATGTGCTGGTCCTCCATGTCGTGCTTCTTCATCCTCGGCAGCTGGGAATCCGACATCCCCATTTCCAAGGCCACGGCGTTCAACTACACCCCGTACGCTGCCGGAAACTTCATCGCCCCCGGTGAAATTGCGACCCTACCGTTCTTGCTCGCTAGCGTGCGCTACTCCTACGGACCGCACCACCCTCGCAAAGGGTTCGGTCATCGCACTCACTGGACTCGTGCTGGCGCTCATACTGCTGGCGACGGACCGTGTTGTGCTGGGTGCTCATGGCGCTCGGTTTCAACCTTGCGAGCACCTGCACGCTTAGCCTGTTTTCGAAGCAGTTGCCCAACGCGTGGAACTCACGGATGAGTGTCGCGATCCAATACGACAACTATTGCGCGCGCGTCACTGGTGCGATTTTGGGGGGAGTAGGGACGTGTACATGTCCTGATGCGTTATTTATTTTTCTCGCTGACCCGTCTCAATCCAGGGGTACAGATGGGCATGAAAAGTTATATTGCGGTTCAGATCGGTGTCGTGGGTGTAGGAGCACTGTTGCATCTCACATTCTGGAAGCAGTTGAAGGCGAAGACGGGATAGATTCGTCAATGCCCAGATGCCTAAATATATTAGAGACGTTAGATCAATTCAACCTCGTCATTTTTTTATATTACGTCGCAGATGGTCAAGCAGAGAATTCAGGCTGAACTCTCACGCAGTGTTCAAGAGATCACCGGACTTGCCAACCATCGAGCACAGCCTCTCGGGAACTGCTTCGGCGCTTCCCATACCTGACTCGCACTTGAGCACACCACCATGTCCAAGGGCTACTTTGAAGAGTTCCCGCCTGAACTTATTCTACTACTCTCTCCCTCACTCTCGACTATATCTCTCAATGCACTTGCTTCGACCTGCCGCCGCTTCCACGAAATCCTCCAGCCTGAGTTGGATGGGCGCATCACTCCAGAGTTGGGACGAGAGCTACTAATATGGACCGCCGAGTCCAAGCCCCACATCATAGCCAAGCTTCTTTCCCCACCTCATTCGATACCCCCGTCTCCGACCAGCCTGTGGTCCATGACTGCCCTTCACGTCGCCGCGAAAGCCAGAAACATGGATACCGCCAAGCTACTTCTGGACGCTGGCGCAAATCCCGCGGCCGAGTACGACCAAGACGAGTATCAGCCCCTTCACATGGCCGCAGAAAACAAAGACCTCGAGATGATGAAACTACTCCTGGATCACGGAGCCCCGATTGATTCGAAATTCGGGTGCGATGGGTGCAGCGAGAGCGCGTTGCACTACGCGTGCTCGATAGCACATGTGGACATGATCAACCTTCTTCTTGAACGGGGCGCGAGTCTCGAATGCCGCGGCCATTATGGCCCTGCGCTGGGGTTTGCGGTGCACAGGCGGAACTTTGAGGTGGTGAAGCTGCTCCTTAGCAAGGGCGCTGATGCCACAGTGAGCGTGCCGCTCTTCGTCCTCCTTGTTGGTGGGCCTCCGTACCCACATAAAGCCAACCTGCTGTACATTGCCATGGGTCTGAGGCATCCGACCTCGGATCGCCATCGACGGTTTAGGAAGCAGCAGAGCACGCCGCCGAGGTGGGAAGGGCTGCCGCTCAGCGATGGAAAGAAGAAACTCATGGCACTATTACTGGCGCACGGAGCTAGTAAAGATACCACGATGGCCACAATTACGAAGCACCTGGCTGCACTATCGAAGGAGGCGCAATACACTGAGGAGGAGTATCTTGAAGTCATCGCAGGAATGCTAAAGGAGGCCGAGGACGCCATTCCTGACTACAAGTAAGTCACCACGATCCTTTTCCACATCCATACATTTATTTATTCGAGGAATCTACAGCGAATCTCATTGAATTCACTCGTGGAACATTCCGTTGTACGACTTGGTACCTGAACTTTGTGAAAGATGGTATGGACTCAGACTCGAAAGCAAACCAAAACTCAGGAGACCCCAAGATTTGATATCGTTTACGAACGGAACTGGTGAACTTTGGGTTCGATGAGTATTCACTCATAGGATAAATTGATATTTAAAAAATCGGTGAGGTCGTAAAGTCAACCGGGTTTGAGTTGGGAGCCAGGGGGAAGACAAGTCACAATCCCCAATCGATCGCGTAGGATAAATCAGATTCTTCAAGCTAACTAATCAAGTCGAGTCCGTACAGAATACGTATACCGTCCCCCCCAAAAAATAGAGGGTATGCAACAACATAATCGTTTCAATCCATCGCACCTGTAACGGTAATGGCACAACCGTCGAGCCTGGCAAGAGCCCGAACACTATCCGGGTTGATGACTCGGTCCCGCAATGTGATATCGGCCTTGCTGAGGCGTATGGTCCCGGCAGAACCGGTGGACGCGCGACTCTCGAGCATCTCCAGGAGGGTATCCGTGTCGAACTGGTACGATCCATCAAGCTGGAAGTACTTCAAACACGGGAGGCAGTTATTGAGCGGATCAATTCGGATGGCGAGTGCGTTGATAAACTTGTCATCGAGTGCGATAGATTGGCCGGAAATGATTTTCAGCGTATCCAGGTCCGGAGTAGCGGCCAGGAGGCGCAACAACTCGTCGGCCGGAAAGAGAGGTTCCTCGAGCACCAAGGCCGTGAGTTTGCACATGGACCGACCGAGTATCTGGACCACACCCTCCACGGCAGTCAGGCGACACAGTTCCAGCGTGCGTAGCGCCGGGGTTTGGAACCGGGCAAAGAAATTGACAGCGCTGTTTGGAGGAGGAGCAGAAGGATACTCGGTATAGAACCGGTTGGAGTCGGCCTCGCGGAGTTTCGGAAACTCCACGCGCCACGTCGTCAATGCCGGTACCTCTGGTGCATCTTTCGGGAGGCCAACCGGGTATGATTGAGCCGCCTGAATACTTTCCATCGAGGTAAGATTCGGAAATGATACAAGGTGGTACCCGCTCGTGGACTCGTGAAAGCGCATACTTTCGATCTGGGCGACGGGAATTCGGGACTTCAACTCCAACAGGGCGGCGCTGCGGCCTAGTTCCAGCGTACGGAGACATGGTGCGCCCACGAATGCCTCGCTAAATGTGCGCCACGTATGGGAAAATCCAAGGTGTCGTAGACGTAGGAGACGTCCAGTGAAGGCGTCCAAAGGCGGCAAGGAATTGATGAAGCCGTCCTGACCGACGAACCGCAGATTGACAATATTCTCTGCGTGCTCGGCCAGAATTGCCATCTTTCGATGTGCGCTCGACCCCGTGTCTGCTTTTTTCGGACGCATTTACAACGACCGAGAGGGGGGCTGCCTTGCATCGGTCGAACGTGACATGGAGAAGATTAACCGTGGCCTCGGATCCAAAGAGTAGGAAGGAGAAGGTGGACCAGAGACTAGGATGCGCGAAAGCTACATTTCTCCACCGAGCACAAACTTGCGCTGAAACTGCCGCAATACCGGTGCCAACGCGATCGGGTTCGCTGGCTGTGGCAGCACCGAATATTTCGGCGAGGATGTCGTCGTGCACCCGCCGAATCGGGGAAGAATGGAAGGCCTCCGCTGTGATTATGTGGCCACAGGTTACACGTTCCTTCTCAAGAACAGCCTGCCGGAGATCCAAATTCTGCAGTTCCTGCTGGATCCCTTTGGCATTCTCGGATGCCACTCCGAGTTCGAATCGGAGATGATAGCGTCTACTCTGAATTTCTTTGAGCCTGCGATCCGCTACCCGGACGATGAGCACTTGAGCCTTTTTTTCTCTTGACCTAACCATATCTTGACACCGGCGCAACGCTTCCTTGTGGACGAGCTCTTGGGATTTCTCCTCCCTTGACAGATGCGCCAGCTCGTAAATTGGCCCGTTCCCTGGACCGAGCGCAATACGCTGCGTATTTATGGCCTCCAGATCCGAAGTAATTGCTGCGATGCGGGCTGCCATCTTGGCGTGATGCCCTCGAAGTAGGTCATCATCGCTGCCCTCAATCCTAATAGGGGCGGTCAAGACTTGTATATCGGCAGCCGAAAGAAAAGACGCACATCTTGATTTTCGAGATGGGTGGGGTTTCCTCAATGGTGTGGTACGAATGGTCAAAGAACGAATGGAGTATCGCCAAGGAAGACTGCAGTGGTCGTGAAGGATCCCAAGCAGGAGGCGCAAATTTGCAAAGTTTCCAAGGCGATTTGATTCTATGACTGGATTGGTTAGGGCTAGGGGTTCCCAGACTAAAGAAGATACAATACCAGTGTGCAGAGGCCCTGAAATGCAGAATGCAAGTGATGTACTTTTTTTTGGTGATGGTGAAAGTTGAGACGCAGTCCTCCCAAAGGGGAAAATGTTCCGACCTCACCCGCACCATTCGGGCCGATATGCCGGAAATTCTTTCACTTCCGTCTCACCACCATCATTTTTTCATGCAGAGTGAGGGAGAGGTCGTTCCAGCAGAGGAAACCCCACTGCTGGCTCAAAATGAAGGGAGTCTTGACGCTCTCGGTGTCAGATATCTCCTGATCCAGCATTTCTCAAGGTAGGGTTTTTTCCAAGTTTTTTCTCGTGTCTCGAATGATCAGCCCTTTCTGTAGCGCGTGGGGAGACCGAACTGCTGAATTTGCGCTATACTTGTATCTAATCGCGTATTTTAAGCACACTCTTCTGCCTTCGTCGATATTTGGTTTTTCCATGACGCGTACGCAATTTAGCTCAATGAAATGGTTTCAATATTTACGGAACATACACAGTAACAGGCATTTTGTTCTCGAGATGGGCCGGATCTGTGGTCGACAAAATGCCCAAACTTTCCGTCGTGCGGTGGGCCATCCTGTTGCAAAAGCTCTCGGCCCTGAGTGCGTACGCCTGCATCGCAGGGCTCCAATCAATGCCTTCCCGCTTTTCCTTTCCACTGTTGTGCCTGTTCTCTCTGCTTGTCGTCGCCGGCTGCGCACTTCAGCTTTCCAACATTTGCATCTCCATTGCGGTGGAAAGAGACTGGACAACTTGCATATCGGGCGGCTCCTCGCAAAAGCTAGCAAAGATCAACACCTACCTCCGCCAGATAAACCTCCTCTGCAAACTGCTGGCGCCGCTCTTTGTTTCGTTCCTTACGGTGACCTACGACGGTGACCGCCCATCCGTCTCCATCGGTGTCTTGGCGGGAATCTCGGTGCTCACGATGGTGTTCGAGTTATACTGGATCCAGGTCGTATACGACCGATTCCCGATCCTCGCGGCCGAGCAGTTGCGGAAGGACAATGAAAGACGCGCACCACAGATTCCACCCGTTTCCGACCTGGAGCAATCTTCTTGCGATTCCAATGTCCTCCAGCGCGCATTGCATCTGAAGGATTGGCAGGAGTTCGTGCGCCTGCCCGTGTTCCTCTCATCCGTCTCCATTTCCCTTCTATATCTGACTGTACTCTCGTCAGTACTTCGATCTCATTCAAACAAGTTCTTCTTTAACCTGTGAGCAGATTCGAGGGCACGATGCTCGGGTATCTTAAGACCCTTGACTTCCGCGATGATTTCCTCGCGGAGATGCGTGGCCTCTGCGTTATAACCGGTCTCATAGGCACTCTCGTCACCGTTCCGCTGGAGAATAAGATCGGCTCCGCGCGCGCAGGAAGTTGGAGCATCTGGTGGGTCACGTTCTGCACCATCTTCCCATTCCGCTCACCAGCCTCAGGTCGATGGTCATCTGTCTCCTCCCTGTCATGGCCTCCTTCTATGTATTTGGACCCCGTAACACCATCGGGACCGTTTTGCTCTTCGGTGGTGCGCCTTATGATTTCTTGGTCCGACTTGATTTTTGAACACTACGGTCACAGGCATGGCGCTCTCACGTATTGGCCTCTGGTCGTTCGACCTCATTCAGACGAAGCAGCTGCAGGACGCGCTCGCCGCGCACGCGCGCCGCAACACCCTCACTGCGCTGCAGTTCACGATGCAGAACGTCGCGGACCTCCTCAAGTGCGTCGTGCATCTCAAATAACTCGTCGTACTGAATAATGTCTCGCAACAGATACGTACTCACGATGATCCTGTCACGCCCCGCGCAGTTCCGGTGGGCAGGCCTCGTGTCGTTTTTGAGCGTCTCCTCTGGGGCGTTCGTGTATCTGGTGTATCTCAAGAAAGAGCGCGGGCACATATTCCACCCGCCGTCTGACTGGATCCGGAAGATATTGTAGACGATACTTGTTACTGCCCCAGGAGAGCAAAATTGAAAGACAATATCGTTGAGAATATGGTGTCGAATTGGGTGTCGGAGGATGGGCTCGAGTAGCATCTCCCAGACATATGCTTCACGAGTGAGATCTTGCAACTCAGTTTCTTGAAGTAGGCATTGCGACCGATGAGTATGAATGCTGGTGCGGTTTGGGCAGGTGGGATGGTTCGCGGGACGAAGACACTCAATCGTCGACTACAATTGGAACCTTCGCTAACAGTAATATCTTCACAGGAAATATATCGAAAAGGAGGAGGCGCAGTCTTAACCAGACGTTTATTTGCCTATGAATGTCCGAAAATTGAAAAAGCTTTTCGCCCGAATACAGACAACTCATTGGGAGACTGCCCAAAAACAACAAGCCGAAAGTTGAAATCATGGTGAAAGTGCCGCCTGGCGCGCCGCGCATTTGCTCCACCCCCTCCCGGCCCGCATCAGAAAAATCCCAAATGCTATGGGTTCTACTGGTATGGGCAGTTACATAGACCCACATAGACACTCATAGACGCCATAGCAACATTGCTATGGCCTCTATTGCCTCTATGATGTCTATGGGTGTCTATGTGGCAGCACATAGCGATTTGGCTTTCCTGATGCGGCAAAGAGAACATCTCCGGTAGCTCATCCCAGCACTTCTCCCTCGCTGCGGCGTGAAGGAATTGGTTCAAGGTTAGCTGTTGGTGCAGGAGTACTCCAAGGAAGAGTTAGGATTCAGCACGGCCTGCAGGATTTTCATGGGTAACTCGTACTATTATGTAGCTACCTAAATGGTAGAAAATGAAAGAGTCTTAAGGCCTTAATTATTAGTGTCAGTAACGTCTTAATTAAGATTTTAAGGCCCTAACAAAGAATCTGACCGTTAATAACCCCTTAACATGCAACACTGGTAAGTTATCAGGGCCACATCAGAATGTCATGCTCGTTGAGGCGCGTGGAATTTGAGTGCGTTGAAAATTGGAGGTGCATCATAGCGATTTCAATTGTTCGACCCAGAGATGAGTGTGGTTTCCGAAAAGCACAGGAAAGGATTTATGTGGACCACGCCTGGTCGTATAGACATGATAATGTGAGGACTACAATGAGTGCCACCTGGAGATTCATCAAAAATTTGAATGCTTCAGAGACATCGATGAACTCGTCGTGAGATTTAAAAAACTCTGTCTCTCCGCCCCTAGGGTTTTCTGAAGTTTGGTTGTTGGCCAAAGTCGATGGACGCGCAACGTATTCCACTCACTATCGTCGTCCTCAGATGAATTTGGCTGATTCTCCGACTCAAAAATGCCGGTTCTGCCCAAACTCTCCTCGTCGACTTTGGTGTTCATGAGCTCAATTGAAAGGATTCCTCGATGATAGTTGTAATCAATGGCTTACCATTAGCAAATGGGATCTCCATCGCGGGAGACAATTCGTAAAGTTCGTGACTAAGATGCCGTGCAACGTCCTGGCTAAGTGGATCAAAATCCTTGGCTCTGTGGAACTGGCGGAGTCCGGCGTAAACACTGTCATCCCAACAATATCCCAAGACTTCGGTGGTCAACTGGATGGAAGGAAATCCCAGGCGTATTGCCTCGTCCATGCCAAGACGTTCGACACCTGATTGATGGAGGGACCAATACGCCGGGCAGTGGGGCCAGCAGAAAGCGGATGAACCGGTTTTAAGGTCTTTCGCTGGACAGAGAAATAGGTAGCCGGTTGTAGGAGCTTCTGGACTTCCCGATATGTTGAGCTTGAAGTACGCGTCGTCCACGAGAACTGTTTAAAGAAGTGAATAAAAGTAAGACACGGCCATAGATTGAAGTTCAACCATAATTGTTGAAATTAGACACGATCTCCAGGCGGCCGAAAATATGGTTCGCTTGACTGGGCCAAGTTTCGGAGGTCTTGGAGTTGGTCCATGCATATAAGCAGAAAGTCCTCTTCAATACATCGACGGACTTGAACCTCGTAGAGTACACATCAGCAGCCCAACAACTGCCCAAAAACAGAGGGAGTATAGTACCGGATCCAGCCGTCCTCCATGACTTCCCCGTCCGTTCCCATGTCCCACTCTATGTAGAGCTCCGCATCCGGAAAATATGCAATTTCAACAGACTTCTCGAGCTCATTGGTGGAAGAACAGGAAATTACAACCTCCAGATTCACGGTTGTGAGGGACGAAACGGTGATGCATCGATATTGTGCCAGACTCAGAAAGCATGTCTCATGATACGCCTCTAGTGTCAGCGAATCGATGACTGCGGCGTTCGTATCCAGAATGCTCAGGGAATGAACTCTCTCAGTATCAAGGATCAGATCTGAGCTGGAATTCAGGCAAATATAGTCCGTCGATGGTATGAGCTCCGCACACAGACGACCAGTCGTACGACGTATCCAAAAGGTGCAGTTGACATCAGGAAAACTGGCCCCTGCTTGACAGTGCTCCATAGCACTTTCATAGCATCATAGTCACCATAGCTACTCCCCCCCCTATGCCGGTGCTATGGAAGTGCTATGGGGCACTATGAGGCTGGTGCGCCATCACTATGGAGTGCTATGAAAGTGCTATGGAATACTATGCGGCGCCTGCTGTCCGCCTACTGCCCAGCTTCCAGATTATTGCTGCTTGCCACTGCGCTCGATGGGATGGTAACAACGAAGGAATTGAATGAAACATATTTTATTAGCGATAGCTACTACATGAAGACGACGAACATGTCTGCGTTCATCCCGTACATGCTCCCGTGTTACCAGATTCCGCACCAATTCCGCACCATCCGAACCTCCCCATTTGCTCCGCATCCTGCCATCGCACTGTAATCCGAATTCCCCACACCATCCACATGCGCCATGCAAACCCGAAGGTTTTCGCACCCGAGATATCGGTAGCTGGTCGTCAAGTAGCGGTGGAGCGCAGGTATCCGCTCGGAAGGGAGCCGATAGACACCTGCCTAAAAGTTAACAGTGGTATAGATTGAGGACGGCTGCACTCACTATCGTGTAGCCTTCGTGCATTTGCGTGACTTCGTACATATACGGATAGGCTCCTGTGATTACTGATTGTAAGCACAAGAGAAAGCATGGAAGGACCAGGGTCAGAATGGTACTGAGAACGCGACGCAAGACGTACCTGGTGAAGCCTCGCCGTATCGAGCTCAAGTGTACAAGGAACTCGAAGCATTGCCACGGACTGTGACCATTAATCAGCCTTTGGGTCAGGATGACAGGAAAGTGAAGGCAGGGATAAGGGGAGGGAAAGACTCGCCTGCGAACAGTTGGATCACCCGTCCTCTACCCGTCCTTAGCGCCACACCCACTTCTGCGCGAGTTTCTCCACAAAAATCGGGTTGGGTGCGTCGAGGGCAAAAGTGAGACTGTGGAAACCGCCCGGCCGTGGGCTTATAGGGTTTCGGAAGGTTGACCCATGGCTGCGACGCTGGTGGCATCCAGATCGTATCGAGACGTGCGAAGTAATGACGGGAGTTACGCTGTCATCGGAGCAGGGAGCGGTAACAAGAGGCGAGAGAGGAACCGAAGATGTCGGATGAGACGATGAGACGATGAGATGAGTGTCGAGGATGCTGAAGGATGGTGGTGGTGGGAGGAAAGAGCAACCATGTGGCAGTGACGCACGTGTGCGCGGACTTTAAGCGCCGATCGGAGCGCTCGTCGTCTCGCTTTAAAATTTGTGAGCGCTAGCTCCAGCCACCGTCCCATGGCGGACCCGATTGGCTCCTAGCCATTCCCTTGCAGCCCGCACTCCCTATAGCTGTGCCTGCCGCCTTTCTGTACGACGTCCACCGTACCTCTAGTGCCGGTCGCAACGTCAGCTGGCGTACGCCTCCCCCACTCTGACATGCGACGTCGACATGCCATAATATTACGCTGGCTGCGACGAGTATGTCGTCCGCAGTGACGGTGGAGTGCGCGCATTCTTTCCTGCACCTGAGTCGAGCCGCTGTGGCACGAATGTTCGACAATTGCAGCTATTTGTGTGGCCTCACTGATACCACCTGCCTCCGAGTGGTCGGAAATGGCGCGCAGCGGCACATTCTTACGGTCACTGCAGAATAGATTTTACATGGATTTCTTTTAATTTGTTTCATATTATTCTTATGTGAATAAATCCATATCCATTCGACGTTGTGTTGACGAGATGTACGAAAAGCAATATAACGTAGTGCCCACTGGCGGCTGGCATAGTGGTTCATAGTGCTCCATAGTTCCCAGTGTCCAACCTCATAGTGCTATCCCAGTGCTATCAAATGCTATGGATCACTATGAATGCTATGGACACTATGGCCCAACTATGGTTCGGCTACGGTTTTCCTGATGTTGCCCATGGACTGGAACCAGTCACGTGTAAACTAGACACGACACGCTGCGCGCAGGTACTTACTAGTCGCTGATGGAACGAGGAGAAAAAATAATCGCTTGCCGCCTGCGACGATGTAAGAAACATTGATGAAAATGCAAGCTTACTTTAAGTTACCTTAAACTCCATTCCCTTGGAAGACGATCAAACTCGGTTAGCGGCCGGAAATCGAGGAGGAGGAGGAGGAAGAGGCACGTACGCAGTAGCCATAAATATAGACTTGTACGCAAGGAGAATGTTGATAGCGGCCAACATACTGTCTCAACGGTATGAGATCTACTAAATTTCTAAGCTTTATAGTAGCATTTAAAGAAGGTCATACCATTGTGGAAGAGAGTGGCGTGTATTCCGTGCGCACTTGCTGTTGCCCAAATTTGAACAATATTCGGATGGCTGGGTGTAGAAAGTGAGTGTTAGCGACCGGCGAATGTGTGAGACTGACCGAACAGACTTGTATCGTGTGATTTCGTTTTGCCATTCCTATAGTAGTAATTGTTAAGAGGGCAGCCCAGCAAAAGATGAAGGCGCAGACATCGTCTGCGTTATCTCCTCGATACATAAGCACAGTCGTATTTGATTGTCGGCCTTCAATTCTGGCTGAGTATACGCGACGAACACGCGTCCGTTCTTGGACAACACCCGTGTCATAGTTCACGCGGATTTCGTGCTGAAGGTCAGTATCGCCCAGCAGGATTGTTCGGAAGTCTGTTGTATATCATATTCAGCCGATCGCTACAAGACGTCTTATCAACTCACCGGAAGACACGGCAGGCGCATTTGTGAACGTTAAATTGCTTGTGGTAGTACAATTTGTCATAATAATGTCCCGTGCGCTGGAGTTGACGACGGCGGCATGGCTGCATGGTTAGCGCCCGAACAGTGTCAGCCAGAGTCCACTTGGATGGCCGAAAGCAGACCAGATGCTTCCCGTAGTGCCTGGACTGCATTGTGTTGTGGACTCGGGAGGAGCCACGTGAGTCTTGTCGTCCATGGATGGTTAGAAATGAGGGGAAGAGACAAGAGATATTGAGCGCCAGAGTGACAGCTTTGGCGCCTTTGGCCAAAAATAAACTTGCTACCTTCGAACGTTCCCAGTTGCAATTTCCTTACGGCAGTGCATCGGTAGCAATGAGTTAACACGGGACGAAAATTCCAGGCACCGAGGTTTAAAACAGTAAACAAAATGCGACAGTTCAATGCCAAATCTCTCGCTCATCATAACCTCGCTGTTTCTAAAGAGGCCGAGATCCCCTGGATCTTTACATTTTCGAGGTTGAAACAACGCCGGCAACCATCGTGCTGGAAGTTGAACAATCGGAGTTTTCTGATTCTGTATTGACTGTGATCTTTTGTCGAGATGTTTAAAGCCCGACAAGCTTGACGGAGACAAATCAGGCGTGAAACTAAAGAACGGCGTATTCAGCACCGAACGTTCAAAGAGAAATTCGGAGAAGACTCACTCCGAGTCAAAGATCGCCTTGAGAAAAACTTCCATCTCCTGTGGATCATCATGCAGTTTGATTACTTAGACCCCTTCCATGCTTTCTATGTCGGAAAAAGGCGGCTGGGGGGACGTCAACATGACATCCGCGAATACGGACGACTTTTCCTTCAAAATCGCCACGAAAACGCGGAAGACGCGGGTTTTTGCTCGGAGGATCATGACGTCTGGGGAGAACCACAGTTTTTCGGTCCTTTGGACGTCGTTGTCGGTTGCGGTGGTCATCTGGTCCGTGTAATGGTGGACGTAGAGGCAGGACGCGTGGAGTAACGGCACATGAGTGTGACACTCGCGGTTTCAAGACACGTCGCGACCTTGGATTTGCTTGGGCCACTTTCCCAATCGTGATATCCGGATACTTATTCGATAGGGATACCCGTAGATAACATAGTAATATCGAAGAGTTCCATTCGAACTACTTTACATTTCATTTTATCTTCATCCATAACAGCAGCAAAGCTTCAAGCAGACCAACGTTGGTGCAATTCCAAATGACAGCCCAAAAAGTTCCTCGTTTTTATTCTAAGTCCACTTGATTCAGAAGATCTTCATCTAGTGTCCTGAACCGACATGCTGCATCCCCTTTCGAGTTCCTTCGCTGGAATCTCATTGAGCTGATAACTAGACTGCATGAGATTTCCCCGAGAGGGTTCTGGCCGAGCTATAGTAGCTTCGTCGCCGCCGTCTCCAGGATTTGAAAGCACATCCTTCTCCAGACTGCGGTGCAGGTGAAGCGCAAAGGCCGGAATTTCCGAGCAGGAAGTGTGATGTGTTGCATACTGCGCTTCAACATCGCCGCCGATTGCACTATTACCGTCCTGAGTCTTGACGGACTCTAGATCAACCAAGCGTTCCCGGATGAATGCTACGATTCCTGCTGATTCCTCGCCGGGCTGACCGCCCTCGCTATGCAGAGCAGGGAAATCGTTATGCCATCGTTTAGTGAGGTTTCGACGCTGGAAGAAGTGCACAATCCCCAGAGCGGAGAGTGGTCGTCGTCCTATAAATCATCGGTAAGGTTTGAGGCAGATGACTAGACCGCGGTTTTGTACGAACCAAGGGCAAAATATAAAATGTTTGCGCCAAAAAGCAGAGCGAAGATGCCTTCCACAAAGGACCATAAGCCACCTACTGCGGATATCCCGTCCAGTGGCGTGGCCGCGCTCTCTTGAATCCATTTAGTTGGCCAAACTTCCCGTTGCACGAGTATTACTGTGGACGAAAGGGACGCATCGGTTTCCAAATTATTGATATTTAACAAGGTGTTAGCTTCCATATGCTGCACCGTTCGCAGGGGCTAGTATAGGTTGATATCGCGGAAATGTTTTTCTAAGGAGAAACTCACGTTGAAAGGCGCCAAAAACAGAGACGAGCTGCTTGGGATTATTTGCCTGCTTGTCCACGTCATATACGCAAATAGGCGAGAGCCAGGGAGGACAGGAATGGGATCGGTGAAGGCAAGCACATCAGATACGTCTCCTTGACCGGGCGTAACATGAATGAGCGGCGGTGCGTTTTGTGGTGCAAATGTGAGTGAAACTGTAATATTGGTGATAGACTCCCATCTCCAGTCGTCAGGACCTATGCATCGGCATTCAATGTCGGAGGAATTATCAAAGCGAGGGGAATACATTCTGCAATGGTATATGCTGGCTCATGTTCTCTTTGCTGCTCCCGGAGTGGACAAATGACGCTGCCACTCGAATCCGAGAATACTGTGACGCTGTTTACCGTGAAATTTCTCGGTCTCACCGAAGGATTGTACTATTATGACAGTTAATGGGAACTGTACAATGCATAGGTGTGATGAATTAACCCACGATTACGATGACAGCATTCTGTTGTACCACATTCCCCCATGGCAGGCTGAACCGGCCGGCAACGACACCGGAGCGAACTTGAGCTTGAAGTGGGATGACAATGATTGAATACACTGCAAAAGTGGGAATTGCGAGTGTGATACCGCTGAGGATTAGGGCACGCAAAATGATAATTCCAAGAAATTCTCCCCTAGGTTACTCGAGTAAGCTGAAATACAGGTAGTCCATAACAATGATACGCAACCTGACAAGTGGTCTTGCTAACGAACGATTGATTAGGATCCTAAATGGCGTATACGGTGGATTTGAAGTGGCGCAGCCCCCGAGGAACACGGTTCTCTGGCGCCAGAGTCGAACAGGTGATGCTCGAAGAGTGGCCGTACGAAAGAAAACTGCCGCAATGAGTGGTATCAGGGCCAAAAGAGCTGCAGCACAAAAACCTCCAAGGAACAAGGAGGTGGAAATACCCGCGACTACGTACTTCTCATAAGTAGGTCCTTAAAAAGAGGCGCCATAACTTACAAGCGAGCTCCAGGATAGTCATAGACAAATCAATAGCCGCGAGACACATCTCGCCGGCGAAAAGACTGTATTTGCGGAAATCAATGGGGGAGAGCCGGACATTTTTCCGTCACTTACATTGAAATATGGTGAAGGAGTATTAATGACCAGGTTCCCAGTGCGAGAATGGCGATTGGATCCTATCCACCACCTCCCCACACTATCGCTGTCCAGATGATCAACACAAGGGCCTCAAGAATGAGAACTCGGAGGTTATAGACCCTAATCGTAGGGTTAAAAAGGACGGCGGAGAAGCGCATGTCGGAAAAGGGGAGTAAGAGGACGGAGAGGCAGGTGCATAGCATTAAGTATCTCGCAGATTTCCCATGATCCAGGGATTTAGGAGCCATACATAGGCCATTCGGTAGTCAAGGAACAAAATAGATCCGTGGAACCAGTCCAAGTCGGCACTCATGTACTGAATCAGTGGGAGGCCTATTCAGCTGCTCACAGATACTTGCAGCTAAGCTACTGTTTCAACACATGGTAGCCCATATACGTTCAAGTTCTCTCCTAGACTGGTCCATGAAATGAAAATAATTAAAGATGATTCGGGAGCGGTCCAGGATTGAAATAGATGGAAAGTTTTCCCATTATCCAAACACAATTGTAGCAGTATAGCCGCCGAGAAATCCGGTGGTGAAAGTTTCAATCGTCAAATTCCGAACTAATCTTCATGGAGAGAGACGCGGCCAACCGTGAGTTTTGCGCAGGCAACGCGCGGGGCAAAATGTCGTAAAATAACCGGACTGAACCATTTTAGATAATGCATCTAGCTAAGGCGGCGCGGTTGGGCCAGTGAAAAGAGGGCGAAAGATTGAGGCTAAAGAAAGCAGAGGAAAAGCCAGACAGACGAAAGCGAGACGAAAGGGAGAAAACAAGATTGTTTGCGCGTGTTGCTGCCACCGAACTTGTCCTCAAACGGCCACCACCCAATCTGAATCTGCTTTTACTCTGGCTTGAAGCTTTCTCTCAAGGTTGTCCAAATAAAAAGTTAATATCACTTGCGAAAATTCAGCCAACCTGGACCGTGAACCCACTGGCGACACGCTGAGCCCCTCAAGCACTTTCGCCTCAAACTCGTCCTTTTCAGTAACCTACTACTCGATTCGTGCCGCCAAATTCTGCTGGACAAGTCTTCCCGCTCGAGTTGTGGACAAGACCTTGGGGCGCCACTTTCAAAACGGCCGTCAGCCGATTTCGATTCACTGGTGAAGATCCTGCAATATCGCAAACTGCCGACTGTGTGGTCTTCTCTCACTATGGCGCTTGGATCCAGAATGGCTCGAGCCCTCAAACCCGCCACCTACACCATCCGCTACCCGCGCAAAATGGCTGGAAAGCCTCTCCTTTACATTTCCAGCGCCTCAGCTTCTCTCGGCGACGCTCTCCTCGGTTACTCGCAAGGGATTACCGCGGCGTTCCAGGTCCAGCGATCTTTCATCCACCGTATCTATGGCAAGAACGTCACGTATAAACAAATCAAGCACGACACGACAGGAGTTCATGCCCTCCGGCCAGGTGCGTGCGCCATTTCATTCAGCATGCATACTCTGACCGCTTCAATTCAGCCATCTTGATCGCCTGCCTCAGCGTCACTGCCCTTTTCGCCGCCCTTGCGTCTGCATACGCCTCAGATGGGCTCGGCCGTCGGACGTCCATTCGTATCGGCGCCATTCTCTACTTGATTGCTTGTAAGTAGGTTGCTCCTATGCTCGACTAGTGTTGACATCGCATACTCCAGCCGCCATCCAGATGAGCGCGCCCAACCTCACCACTCTCATTGTCGGGCGCTCGATACAAGGCCTTGGCGCGGGCATTCTCAGCACCACAGTCTCCGTATACCAGGTCGAAATCGCACCCGCCGGTGCCCGTGGGATGCTCGTCGGAATCGAGGCGCTCTGCATGAACGCGGGCTATGCCGCCGCCGCATGGGTCGGCTACGCGTTTTACATGGACGCGCGCGCAGAGCACGCGTGGCGCGGGCCCTTTGCCGTCCAGGCCGCCGTCTCACTTGTCCTCTTTCTCTGGACGTTCTTCCTCCCAGAGTCGCCGCGCTGGCTCATCCAGAACGGGTTCAAGACCGAGGGCCTGTGGACGCTCGCGGATTTGCATGCGCGCGGGGACGTGACGGACGAGGGCGTCAACCACACGTACCACGCAATCGTCGATACGCTGGAGATGGACGAGAAGACGGGGGACGGGGCGCGGTGGAGCGCGCTCCCCCGGGCACTACCCGCGCCGCACGCGCATCGGAGTCACCGCGCGCATGTTCTCGCAGCTCAACGGGATCAACGCCATCCTCCACTTCCTTCCTGAGCACCTCGCGCAGGCGGGCTTCAGCATCCCCCACGCCCTCTTCTTCGCCGGCTGCTGCTCGCTGCTGTACTCCCTCGGCACCCTCCCCGCCATCCTCTTCATCGACAAGCTCGGCCGGCGACGCTTTCTCATCGTCGGGAGCATCGCCCTCGCGTGCTGCTTGGTGCTTATCGGGTGTATGCAGCTCTATGTCGACCATTGGCCCCGGATGCTCGCGTACCTCACTGGCGCACGGGGGGTCTTCATCGGCATGGGCATGTACCTCTTCTTCTTTGGCGCGACGTACGTATCCTCTCCTCTTCTTTACATCTATATCTCATCTGACGAACGCATCGCAGCTGGGGCCCCGTCCCATGGCTCCTCAGCGCAGAGCTCTTCCCGCTACGGATGCGCGCCCGCGGCATGTCCATCACCACCGCCTCGGACTGGTTCTTCGAATGCGTCGTCGGCGTCGCGACGCCCCCGCTCTTCGGTGTCCTCAGCGGCGCGTACTACTTCCTCCTCGCCGGCGCATGCATTCTCTCGGGGCTCGCGGTGTGGCTGGTGTACGTCGAGACGGGCGGGCAGCCACTAGAGGCTATCGGAGGGATGTTTGGCGACGCGATGCCCCATCCACCACGGGCGCTCGAGCAGGAGGACGCGGTGCAGCAGGTGCTTCTGCGCCGCCGTAGTGTGCGGGGACGTTCGACCGTCAGCATGACTTCATCTTTGATCTCGGCGCTAGCCAGCTCAACGGGGACGTCGTCGCAAATCACCCTTCACCCCACGGCGCCAAGTACAGCCGGATCTTCACAGGACACACTCCATCCCACCGCCACGCATAGCGACACGCAAGCTAAGCAGCTGTTGGGGACAGACACGGACATGGACATGGACAAGGATGCGTGAATATATTTATTTGTGCTATTTTTGCTGATTTACATGATTCGTGGTGTGGGTATGCGTGACGTACGTCGTGTATACTCGTTAATACATTGGGTCGTGACAAAACATTTACACTGTGGATGCAGATGCGGGGCCAAGAACGATAGCAGTGGTAGAGCAAGAAAAAACCGGCCGTCGGACAAGATGCGAGCTTAACGTCGGATTATCTCGAGGCCGCGCGGCGCGGAAGCTTGCATGCGGTCTCCCACTCCCGCAGTGCTTTTACGAAGCCAGAGTTGGGCTTGATGCATTGGCGGCGCTGCTTGACGAGGTCGAAGGCGTCGTCATAGGTCATGGAGCGGTCCCGGATGAGGTACGCGATGACGATGGATGCGCTGCGCGAGACACCCTGGGACCAAGCAGGAAAGACGTCGTCAGAGGTCTGCCCTACTCCGCATTTGCAGGGGAAAAACGCACCTGCTGGCAATGCACCAGGACGTTGTCCCCGCGGGCGAGCGAGGCGCGGATGTAGTTGCAAGCGGCCTCGAGGTGCGGCTGGAGCGCCGCGCTCGAGCGGTCCTCGATGTCGATGCGGTGGTATGTGAAGCCGTCGTCGTCGGCCTGGGGGATCCACGGTACCTCGAGCACTTGCACCAGGTGGGTGATGTCGTGCTCGCGCAGGAGTTCGACGTCGTGCACGGCCGCCATGGAGCCAACGTAGAGCGCACCTGTCCGGGCGGGCGGGTCGGAGGCGGCGGAGGTGCTGGTGCAGGTGCTGGTGCAAGTGCTGGCGCTGGCGTTGGCGCTTTTTGAGTTCTTGTTGGAATTGAGGAGAGCGTTTTGGGCGGTGGAGACGCGGACGGGGGAGTGGTGTGGGGGAGAGGATGCGGTGCATAGGCGTACACATGGCCTCCATCTCGTCGCGCGAGACGCTGTCAAAGGTAATCATACTGGATAGTGGTGGTTAAGAGCAAGAGGTGTGTGGGGGACTGCGACATGAGCACCCCGTCATGGATCAGACCCCCTGCCCCTTTTAATGCACCCACAGCGCCTCCGGTGCGTCATTCCCAAATATGGCCAAAGGGGGTTGAAGATTCTCCAACAGGGAGTCGGGCGCCCGGGGGAAGCGCTATTTTATCGATTCTTCGCCAGGAGATGAAGTAGTTCGTGACGGACAAAGAATCGACTCCAGGTCTAGATCTCCACGTTGGGCCGAAAACTGTTTGTTTGGCGAGATGGAAAAAGATTCTCTGCTCCAGCTCCACGTGCCAAGCCCGACCATTTCATAGAATTAGAAGACTGACGTAGCGTAGATCTAGACCCGGATCTTTTGAAAGGTCAAAGCGCACCATATCACTTGATGGACATCCCTCGATTTGATCCCTCCGAGTTTTTTGCGGGGACGTGGCGGGAATTTTTACTCCTCCATAATCGATCTCTGTGGTGCAGCAAAGATCAGGAAGACTCCCCCACCACACACCAAAGAAAAAAAAAGTCGGCGCGCAAGAAGAATTAGCAGGACCAGATTGCAAAGATCTCGAATCGAGCACTCGAAACTTCAAGATACTCGCAAGAGCTCCACTGGAGGACCTCTTCCAAATTCTCTGACCCAACTTGGAGTCAAGACCTCACCTTCATCGGGCAAGTCTAAGTCTTCACTGGCAAGCGTCAAGTTGGGGCATTATAGGGCGAGTGCGTGGTTCACCACCACGCCCCGTTCGGGCAGGAATTGCACTATGATTGGGAGGGAGGGAGCCGACTCGACTGGTAGATGGGAGCGATCCTATAGAGTTACTGCTGGCCCATGCGCTCTTTCGTACGAGTCCGTGCTCGAGCTTCGGGCGCTGGCTGGCTGCTCGGCCTTCCTACTTTGCGACGCTCCAAGACCCCTCAAGCCTGCATCCAGGTTCCACACCCCGGGCCTTCCTTCCCTGCGCGAATCGAGACACCCCCATCGCGCGTTCGGCGCGGGATTACAGGCGCAGGCCCCGTCGTCCGACGGCGATGTGCTCTTTCGAACGAAGCCCACGTCCGCGCTCGAGTTTCGGGCGCTGGCTGGCAGCTCTGCAAGTTCCTACTTTGCGACGCTCCAGGACCCTTCAAGGCTGCATCCAGGCGCAGGCCCCATCGTCCGGCCAGTCACAGCGGTCCCGACACTTTCGATTTCGATTTCTGGAACTTCCGACCGATCGCGCCTGGACTCCGAGTCGTTTTCAAGTCGTCATAGTCTGTCTGTCTGTCTATTGACTGAATAAAGAAAAGAAAGTCTGACACGACGCCGACGTGCGCTAGGATCCTGACCCAGCGGAGGCGGGCGGATCGTGCGTATCGAACGAGAGCGCACTGCCAACTTCCAACTCGAAGCGGAGCCGGCGGGGCGGTGGAGGGCGTGAGGGCTGACTTGACGCCGTGTTCGGCGGCGATGGTAGGATTTGAGGCGGAGGCAGGCATAGGCTAGGCGCCCTTGCCCTTGTGAGGCCACTCCGAGAGAGTTACTGCTGGCAGCTGGCCCATGCGCTCTAGCCCACGTCCGAGTCCGAGTCCGAGTCCGAATCCGTGCTCGAGTCCGTGGGGCTGAAGAGGTCTTCCTACTTTGCGTTCACTGAGACCCCTCAACCCTGCCTGCCTGCATCCAGATTCCACACCCTCCCTCACCTGCGCAAAGTCGAGACTCCCTCGCGCGTTCGGCGCGGGAATACAGGCACAGGGCGTCGTCGCTGGCGCTTCCCTCTATCACCGCGGCGCCCGGACTCCACGTCGTTTTCAAGGTATCTTGTCTGTGTGCCCGTCTACTGAGCAAATAAATCAAAGTCCGACGCGAAGACGAGGAGCCCGTTGCCCGCCACTAGGATTCTGACCCAGCGGAGGCGGGCGGATCGTGGGTGTCGAGTGCGCGCGCTCTGCCAACTCGAAGAGGAGTGGTGGAGGACATGGGATGGAAGGGCATGGGCTGACTTGACGCCGCGTTCGGCGGCGACGGTACCATCCCATTCGAGTCGGAGGCATCCATGGCCACTCCGAGTCGGTGTACATGCGCAGTGCGCGGAGGCGGGGGGCGCATCCTACCCAACTTGCAGGGACTCACCTCTCTCCAAGTCTTCCCTCCCTTCCCCTTCCCTTCTCGCTTCACTCGAGTCTCGAGAGAATAATACACATTCGATATCATTCGATATCATATCACACTATCTACATATCATACGTATAGAGTATAGTACAAGTACAAGTAGGTACAGGAAACTTTTCTTCGGATTATAATTATATTCTGGATTATGTGTGTATCACGAGACGTATCGAGGGGCGGGCGGGAACGGAGGGAGAAGAGGACCGGAATCGGAATCGAGTCGGGGAGGGAGAGGCAGAGATGGGGTAGGGAATAAAACGAGCCGCGTCGAGTCCAGTCGAACGCAAATTGGGCCATTGCCAGCTTCTCCACCTCCACTATCTCCCGCTCCGCTACCGCGCACCCGGCAACGGCGGGCGCCACGAGCTCCCCCGGCGCTGCCCGTGCCCATACTCCCCGCCCCCACTCCCCCGCCGCTGCCCCTGAATCTGACTCGAAACGGTAGTGGGGCCGTGCGGGCGGGGCGGGAGCGATGAGGAGTAGGGAGAGGTGTTGGGGTTCGCGTGGGCGTGGGCGTGCGCGTTGGTCTGCAGCGGTGGGGGGCGCGCGGGGGGTCGACGTCGCGTTTGAGGATGGGGCGGCGTTTGAGGATGGGGCGGGCGTGGGCGTGGTGATGGTGGAGGTGGAAGAAAGAGTGGAGGTGGAAGGAGGCAGGGACGCAGAAGAAGGAGTAGGCACGGGAAAGCGCTTCCGGACCGACTCGGCAGTGGGGGTGCAGGAAGAGCTAGGGTTCAGGTTTGGGTTGGGGTCCTATATTACGGGGAGAGTCAACGATACTCGATGCTTACTGGCAGAACAGAACAGAAGAGAGGCCCACCATTGGCAGTAAACAACCACTGCTCTCGGTGGGCGACATGCACATCGGCGAGAGCGATTCGGACGGGGAAGACGCGCGACCGCTGGAGCTGGCGGAGAGGGACGGCGGCAGCGGGAGCGGTGGGGGTAGAGGGGTGCAATTGGTAGCCACGCGCAGATCGGGGTCGAGTTTCGGGCGCTGGGTACATATGGGTATCAGTTTTGGCCATGAGAACGGGGGAAAGAAAGACTCGCCTTTCGCGGGTCGTTGGTGCGTTCGCAGGAGAGGGAGGGGGCGAGGGCGGGGAGTGAGGGCGTGGTTACGACGGGGCTTTTCGGCCAGAGGGTGTCCTACATCGCGGGTCATTGAAGAAGAACGAACGGGATGACTGAAAGACAAAACACGCACCCGCTCGTCCGCCGATGATGAGGACACCTTGCGCGCGATCGTGTCGGGGAGCTGGGTGGAGATTAGCAGGCGGGATATTGAAAGACATATGGAAGTCACCTTGGTGATAGTGGGCGAGGACATCTCGTCGGCGGGACACTTCTACGGGCGGGTCAGAACCTACCGCCAAAGACAAAAGGACAAAAGAAACCGCACCTCGCTGCGCGCCCCCGGGTCCCCGCACTCGGTATCGGCCTCATGCTTGCGCTATAGCAGGCGCTCCATCAGCTCCAACAGCACATGCACCTCACACCAAAACCCACCTTGACATTCGAATTCGCACTCGGCGGCCCCGCGCCCGCGCAGATCCGCCTCTTCAGCCCCTCATACTTCCCCCTTACCTCGCTCAACTCGCGCTCCGACCGCTCCCAGCGCGCCTTGTACTTGTTCTTTTCTGCCTGCGCGGCGGCGATGTCCTCGAGGTTGTGCGTGATCTTGAGCTGCAGCACGGCAATCTCCGCCTCGAGGTCGAGCGTGCGGAACTCTTGCGTCCGGAGGCGCGCCAGGACGTCGTTCTCTGGCGGGGACGCGTCGTTCTCCATGGTGGGCAGAAGGCAAGGACGAATATGCAATTAGGGTCTTTTGATCGGATGTAGCCAATCAGCAAGCTTGTTGAGTTCCCACGGTGCGCCAATCACGATCGTAGCCATCCCTGAGCGATCCTCGTGCAAGCGGAGCCCAACTCTAATCTCTTCTGAACCTCCCCAAATCGAACTCGGATGATAATTTTCCAGGCCGCAACATCTCAACATCTCAACATCCCATCATAAGCGCGTTTGATGGCAAGACGCGTCGCGTCGCGTCCCTATCATTAACTCCGAATTTCACTGCCAGGACTGCAGGAATGGCCATTTCTGGACCGTGTATTCAGTACCGTATCCCCGTCACTACTTACATACTCGGCCGCAGAATTAGCACTCGTTCAGAGCGTGCCACATAGCTCGAGAGTGGAGTACTTTGTTGCACGGGGTGTTCTTGGCGGAGGGTACATGTTCTGGGCAACCTTTAGCCGGCATTCACTCATACGGACTTGACCTGCAATGTCGTAAATTTCTTACATCTTTTCTCCTTCTTCCACCACCCAGATGATTTACCTTCCTCCAACAGTTTTTTTCCGTGATGTCTTTTTGCCATGCTCACTCAACACTGTTTTAGATGCAACACGAGTATATACATATTTGAGACGGCTGTGCAGCGGCGGAGGGCCCATCAGTTGGCAAGTTATCCCTACCATGTCCAGGCTAATGACACCTTGTCTGACACACATGCAGCCAACTTGCAGATAGGATGTGTTTGGTTCATTTCGCTCGCTGCTTTGTGGTTCAGTGCACCCCACTTTATAGCTTTGGTGTAGCTGAAGCAGAGTCTGTATTCGTTTTCTAATCTCTTCTCTTTGGGTCTCTCAATCTTTTTTTTGTCTCCCGAATTTCTGGGTGCATGGCAAATTCACACATGCAGACATCATCATCACGATATATAATAGAGATGACTCGGTGCGTCGTAATTTTTTTCTGTTTCCCTTCATCTCTCCCTCAGACAGGATGGCTGCCCAAATGAACTCAACATGTCTGTGTGCTATTTTTTATTTGGCTTGAACCAGATGTCAATTCTGTGCTCGCAGAGACATCAAACTATGGGATGCAGACGGTCTCATTGGCATACAGGTCTAATCTCCAACTCACTCGACCCTTGGTAATCCTGCCCCATCGTCGCCCACATACCCGTGACAGTGCCACTCCGTAGGAACAATGTCAATTGTCACTCCCCCCTCCATCAGCTTCTGCCAGGCTCCTGTGTACCTCCACGATTTCTCTAAATCTCTGGCCAGCTCTTTTGATAACACGAGCTTCCGTAAATGCCCAAAACACCCCCCACTGTAGAGGCCCTCCATTGCCACCTCCGTCGCGTGGCTCAAGTCGAGCTTCGATGATTGGCGACAACAAGTCTCCAAAGCTTTTCATCGTAGAAACGAGCCGTTTGCGGTCAAGGATGTCTGGCAGGAAAAAAGGCCCTGAGATGGCGAGGCCACTGGCTTTCCGGAGGTGGTGGATGATATTATTGGCGAAGGAGAGCAAGTCTTCCTCCTGACCCACGTACAACTCTATCTTCTCAAGCGCCGGGAGGTCACAGGACGCCATGAGCAGTCCTATGTCGTGCCTGAGGCCTTGCAGGCTAAGTAGACGAAGTTCTGGGATGCGGAGGGGGGAGGGGAGGAAAAGGGTTGCAGCGTCTGTAAAGGTGATCGAGCGCAGAGTGAGTTGTTGCAACTGTGTCGCACGACATAGCAGTTGAACGATCCCGGCCCCAGGGATTACACACCCGCCCAGCGTGAGGATCGTGAGGTTGGAGTAGGCGCTGGTGTCCCAGGCAGCTGGGCCAATCCCAACCAGGTGCAGTGCACGCAGCGTCTTGTAGGATATCTCTACTGGTTGCGGCACCTCGAAGTCTTGACTATTCCAGAGTATTACGCTAAGCTCTTCTGTCACTGATGTGCAAGTCTTTTCGACAGCGATGGCGTGCATTGTGGTGCTATAATTGGATGCACTTGTGCGAACTACCACGCGGGAGCTCCGAGGAATTACAGTCTCCCTGAGTTGGCGGAGAGTAGCTGTCATATCTGGGGTGCGAACCGGGTTCTGAAACACCAGCCACACCTCCACGCTTGCAGTCCTACAATGCGCTCGAGAAAGAAGGTTAGGGCCGCTGTGGGAGTTGAGGACCGCACTATGAGAGGTTGCCACATCGAGGGCAGCCCGTCGATCAGGCTCCAGAACGTCTTGCAGACCAGACGTGCTTCGGAGTGCCTCCATTATTGCTTGGTGTAGCTCGCACGGTAGATCTAAGAATCTAAGGAGGGAAAAAATCTTGTTATTATGCCAAGGAAACGGGCAACAGTAAAATCGCACCTAAAGGGAACTGGTAACTGCGAGGATGCTGAGTACAACTGACCTGGCCTCGTACTAGTAGTCCGGTCACGATAGAATGCAGGGATGAGGACGTCTCGGGAGCCCATTATACACTTGATGGAAGTGGAAGGGAAGGTATAGGGAGCGTACTCAGGCGAGGTCTCACCCTCCCGAGTCCTGTGTGGTGGCTGACGGGATTAGACACACCCCGCCAGTCCATGACTGTCCATCCGTTCACCAACAAAAAAGTTGCAGGACATATGCATTCTCCCCTTTGAGAAATTGTGCTTCACCATGACATGACCTGTCTCGACTTGCCCACCTGTTCTAATTCAAATGTTGAAACCGAGATCCTTTTGAAACCAGACTCCTAGAGTCACATGTCACACATCACATTTGAAACCGGTGTTGGCACTGCCTTTCTCTCCACTATATATTCAATGATGAATCGTACTGTGCTATGCTGGCCCCGCACAACGCAATGCAGTCTTGTCCAACCATCGACGCACATATACACAGCCTTCCCACAGAAACCCTCATCCACATCTTCCTGTTCCACGCCGACCCATTTGCCTATAAATCTGACGCCAGGGCTCATGTCTTCTGGATCGAGTTAGAGCACCTTGCAAATCTTCGTCTACTGACTTTATCCCAAGTCTGCTCTCAGTGGCATACGATCGCTATCGAGGCACCGATATTTTGGACCAAGTTTGATCTCAATGGCGTCCTCTGGCGAACCCCATCCCATCTCGATATGACCGTGGCATTGCTAGCTTCCGCCCTGAAGCGTGGCGGCGACCTACCCTTGATACTTGAAATCACAGACAACGACAACCTCCCTCCCCACCCGCGCATCTTCCATCTGCTCGCTAGTCACTCGCGTCGGTGGGCGTCAGTCACCATATTCTATGCCATCGAGGGGATTTATTTCTCAGGGTTGGAGGGAAAACTTCCAGTGCTGCAGAAACTGCAGCTCGACGTGCCCAGGGCATCGCCTCCAAACCCCCTCAATTGCTTGAACGGTGCGTCTGGCTTGTGTGGGCTGTATGTTACCTCGCCACTCCTTGATGGCATATCCACGATTACCCTCCACCAGCTCGTTGGATTTGGATGTGAGACACTAGAACCCAGCCATATTGCACGATCTATAGCCTTTCTCTCCCGCCTGCCAACAACCATCTCCGCCTTCCACCTTTCATTCAATTGCAATGAAGCGTCGACGGCAAACCCGAATGAAGCGGTCAGGGACCTCAATGTTGCACCCCAAACCTCAACGGTAACCATTTTCTCCTGTGGGGTGTTTGGAGAGTTTTATCCCCACCACTCGCTCAAGATTTTGGCCCAGATTCTCAGCAGCCTGACGATGCCAGTGCTGTGGGAGATGAGGTTTCTGTGTAGGCGCTATCCACGAGGGTTACTGGAATGGCCACACCCGCAGTTCCTCACACTATGCGGGCAGTCAGGATTCCAGTACAGTCTCAAGAAATTAAAAATGTCCCATGTGCGCGTTGCGGGAGGTCCAACTCCTCGAGGTCCTCTCCATGCTCAGCTTGCTGGAGGAGCTTCAGATCGCCGACAAACACAGCGTTGATGGCGAGGGTGCCGATGTCTTCCTCATAACCAACAGCCTGCTCCGCTCCATCACATGTGTGGCCCCGAGGCTAGGCCGCGTGGACGCTGGACCGCTCGTTCCTCAGTTGCGTGTCCTGCACTGCGCATCGCGGCTCCAGTTCATGCACAACCTCCTGCTGGAATTCGTATCGTCCCGGCTTGAGCATGCGCCGACCTCCACCCCCGTTCCGACTCCAGATTCGCCCATTGACCGAGGCAGACGGCTGCCTCGACCCCGATGTAGATGCGGAGTTGCAGACAATGTGGTCGTGAAAGCGACGATTGGTTTATTGCTTTGTGAACGCAAAATACCCTACGCTGTTGTAGCATTTACTGATGAAACCATGTATCAGATCCACATACTTACCAGACTAATGTACTGAAACTACATTGTGCACATATATAACATCAGAGTTATCGGGGTGGACCGGGGCGTAGGCTGAAAGTATGGGTGACAACAAAGAATATAAAGAAGCGAGCAAGCACGTATGCCATATCCCCCCTATCACGCTCTGTAACCACCGATTGGACAGCACGCGCGCCAACGACGTGCCGCAGCGCCCGTCGACACAGGTTGGTGATGCCAAAGGCGGAGCGGTGGGGGTTGCAGATCTGGAAGTAGATGATCAAGTCGATCTCGAGGTACGTGTGCTGCAGATGCAACTATTCATCAGCCAGAGGCACACATCGATAAGAGCGAGAGGGACGGGGGAGGGAAGGCAACAGGAAGGCGAGGGAGGGACGGAAGCAAATAAGAGGCAAGCTGACCGTGGGCTTCGAGTCGAGTCGCATCAAGTCCAATCGAACGCAAATTGGGCCATTGCCAGCTTCTCCACCTCCACTAGCTCCTGCCCCGCTACCGCGCACCCGGCAACGGCAGGCGCCACGAGCTCCCCCCGGCGCTGCCCATGCCCATACTCCCCCCCCCCACTCCCCCGCCGCTGCCCCTGAATCTGACTCGAAGTCGAAGGGGTGCCGTGCGGGCGGGGCGGGAGTGATGAGGAGTAGGGAGAGGAGTTGATGTGCACGTGCGCGTTGGTCTGCAGGGGTGGGGTACGCGGGGCGTCGAAGTCGCGGTTGAGGGTGGGGCGGGCGTGGGGGTGTAGGTGGAAGAAGGTAGGGAGGCAGAAGGCGTAGGAACAGGGAAGTGCTTCCGGACCGACTCGGCGGTGGGGGTGCAGGTGGAGCTAGGGTTCAGGTTTGGGTTTGGGTCCTATAGTACGGCAGAGAGTCAGCGATACTCGATACTCACTGGCAGGACAGACGAGAAGAGAGAGGCTCACCATTGGCAGTAAACAACCGCTACTCTCGGTGGGCGACATGCACATCGGCGAAAGTGATTCGGACGGGGAGGACGCGCGACCGCTGGAGCTGGCGGAGAGGGATGGCGGCAGTGGTGGCGGTGGAGGTAGAGGGGTGCAATTGGTAGCCACGCGCAGTTTGGGGTCGAGTTTCGGGCACTGGATGGGTTATAGTCAGTTTTGGTCTTGAGCTTGAGGATGCGGGGGAGGACTAGCCTTTCGCGGGTCGTTGGTGCGTTCGCAGGAGAGGGAGGGGGCGAGGGCGGGGAGTGAGGGTGTGGTTACGACGGGGCTTTTCGGCCAGAGGGTGTCCTACATCGCGGGTCATTGAAGAAGAACGGGATGACTGAAAGACAAAGCACGCACCCGCTCGTCCGCCGATGATGAGGACACCTTGCACGTGATCGGGTCGGGGAGCTGGGCGGAGATTAGCAGGCAGGGTATTGAAAGACATATGGAAGTTACCTTGGTGATAGTGGGCGAGGACATCTTGTCGGCGGGACACTTCTATGGGCGGGTCAGAGTCTACCGCTAAAGACA
Source organism: Mycena venus (assembly GCA_014462655.1). Lineage (NCBI taxonomy): Eukaryota > Fungi > Basidiomycota > Agaricomycetes > Agaricales > Mycenaceae > Glaucomycena > Glaucomycena venus. The sequence continues at coordinate 2,747,613 of JACAZI010000007.1, read as the reverse complement.
AAAGAAAACACACCTCAACGCGCGCGTCCCCGGGTCCCTGCACTCAGTATCGGGCTCATGCTTGCGCTACAGCACGTGCTCCATCAGCTCCAACAGCACATGCACCTCACACTAAACCCACCTTGACATTGGAATTCGCACTCGGCGGCCCCGCAGCACCTGCGCAAATCCACCTCTTCAGCCCCTCATACTTCCCCCTTACCTCGCTCAACTTGCGCTCCGACCGCTCCCAGCGTGCCTTGTACTTGTTCTTTTCTGCCTGGGCGGCGGCGATGTCCTCAAGGTTGTGCATAATCTTGAGCTGCAGAACGGCGATTTCAGCCTCGAGGTCAAGCGTGCGGAACTCTTGCGTCTGGAGGCGCGCCAGAACATCGTTCTCTGGCGGGGACGCGTCGTTCTCCATGGTGGGCAGAAGGCAAGGACAAATATGCAATTAGGGTCTTTTGATCGGATGTAGCCAATTAGCAATCTTATTGGGTTCCCACGGTGTGCCAATCACGATCGTAGCCATCCCTGAACGATCCTCGTGCAAGTGGAGCCCAACTCTAATCTCTTCTGAAACTCCCCAAATCGAATTCGGATGATAATTTTGGCAGGCACTTGCGGCCCGATATTCGAACTTGCCATCTCAACATCCCATCATAAGCGCATTTGATGGCAAGATGCGTCGCGTCGCATCCCTATCATTAACTCCGAATTTCACTGCCAGGACTGCAGGAATGGCCATTTCTGGACCGTGTATTCAGTACCGTATCCCCGTCACTACTTACATACTCGGCCACAAAATTAGCACTCGTTCAGAGCATGCCACATAGCTCGAGAGTGGAGTACTTTGTTGCACGGGGTGTTCTGGCAGCTCGAGTTCTTGGCAGAGGGTACATGTTCTGGGCAACCTCTAGGCGGCATTCACTCATACGGACTTGACCTGCAATGTCGTAAATTTCTTACATCTTTTCTCCTTCTTCCACCACCCAGATGATTTACCTTCCTCCAACAGTTTCTTTCCGTGATGTCTTTTTGCCACGCTCACTCAACACTGTTTTAGATGCAACACGAGTATATACATATTTGAGACGGCTGTGCAGCGGCGGAGGGCCCATCAGTTGGCAAGTTATCCCTACCATGTCCAGGCTAATGACACCCTGTCTGACACACATGCAGCCAACTTGCAGATAGGATGTGTTTGGTTCATTTCGCTCGCTGCTTTGTGGTTCAGTGCACCCCACTTTATAGCTTTGGTGTAGCTGAAGCAGAGTCTGTATTCGTTTTCTAATCTCTTCTCTTTGGGTCTCTCAATCTTTTTTTTGTCTCCCGAATTTCTGGGTGTGTGGCAAATTCACACATGCAGACATCATCATCACGATATATAATAGAGATGACTCGGTGCGTCGTAATTTTTTTCTGTTTCCCTTCATCTCTCCCTCAGACAGGATGGCTGCCCAAATGAACTCAACATGTCTGTGTGCTATTTTTTATTTGGCTCGAACCAGATGTCAATTCTGTGCTCGCAGAGACATCAAACTATGGGATGCAGACGGTCTCATTGGCATACAGGTCTAATCTCCAACTCACTCGACCCTTGGTAATCCTGCCCCATCGTCGCCCACATACCCGTGACAGTGCCACTCCGTAGGAACAATGTCAATTGTCACTCCCCCTCCATCAGCTTCTGCCAGGCTCCTGTGTACCTCCACGATTTCTCTAAATCTCTGGCCAGCTCTTTTGATAACACGAGCTTCCGTAAATGCCCAAAACACCCCCCACTGTAGAGGCCCTCCATTGCCACCTCCGTCGCGTGGCTCAAGTCGAGCTCGATGATTGGCGACAACAAGTCTCCAAAGCTTTTCATCGTAGAAACATGCTGTTTGCGGTCAAGGATGTCTGGCAGGAAAAAAGGCCCTGAGATGGCGAGGCCACTGGCTTTCCGGAGGTGGTGGATGATATTATTGGCGAAGGAGAGCAAGTCTTCCTCCCGACCCACGTACAACTCTATCTTCTCAAGCACCGGGAGGTCACAGGACGCCATAAGCAGTCCTATGTCGTGCCCAAGGCCTTGCAGGCTGAGTAGACGAAGTTCTGGGATGCAGAGGGGGGAGGGGAGGAAAAGGGGTTGCGGTGTTTGTAAAGGCAATCGAGCGCAGAGTGAGTTGTTGCAACTGTGTCGCACGACATAGCAGTTGAATGATCCCAGCCCCAGGGATCACACACCCACCCAGCATGAGGATCATGAGGTTGGAGTAGGCACTGGTGTTCCAGGCAGCTGGGCCAATCCCAACCAGGCGCAGTGCACGCAGCGTCTTATAGGAGATCTCTACTGGTTGCGGCGCCTCAAAGTCTTGACTATTCCAGAGTATTACGCTAAGCTCTTCTGTCACTGATGTGCAAGTCTTTTCGACGGCAATGGCGTGCATTGTGGTGCTATAATTGGATGCAGTTGTGCGAACTACCACGCGGGAGCTCCAAGGAATTACAGTCTCCCTGAGTTGGCAGAGAGTAGCTGTCATATCTGGGATGCAAACCGGGTTTCGAAACACCAGCCACACCTCCATGCTTGCAGTCTCTACAATGCGCTCGAGAAAGAAGGTTAGGGCCTCACTATGAGAGGTTGCCACATCGAGGGCAGCCCGTCGATCAGGCTCTGGAACGTCTTGCAGACCAGACATGCTGCATTCCTCATCCAGATTAATTCGTAGAGACTTCCCCCTCTGCTAAGCGGGTCATGGTACGAGTCGGTATCAAGGACTGTAAGGGTTCGAAGTGCCTCCATTATTGCTTGGTGTAGCTTGCACGGTAGATCTAAGAATCTAAGGAGGGAAAAAATCTTGTTATTATGCCAAGGAAACGGGCAACAGTAAAATTGCACCTAAAGGGAACTGGTAACTGCGAGGATGCTGAGTACAACTGACCTGGCCTCGTACTAGGAGTCCAATCACAATAGAACGCAGGGATGAGGACATCTCAGGAGCCCATTATACACTTGATGGAAGTGGAAGGGAAGGTATAGGGAGCGTACTCAGGTGAGGTCTCACCCTCCTGTGTGGTGGCTGACGGGATTAGACACACCCCACCAGTCCATGACTGTCCATCCGTTCACCAACAAAAAAGTTGCAGGACATATGCATTCTCCCCTTTGAGAAATTGTGCTTCACCATGACATGACCTGTCTCGACTTGCCCACCTGTTCTAATTCAAATGTTGAAACCGAGATCCTTTTGAAACCAGACTCCTGGAGTCACATGTCACACATCACATTTGAAACCGGTGTTGGCACTGCCTTTCTCTCCACTATATAATCAATGATGAATCGTACTGTGCTATGCTGGCCCCACACAACACAATGCAGTCTTGTCCAACCATTGACGCACATATACACAGCCTTCCCACAGAAACCCTCATCCACATCTTCCTGTTCCATGCTGACCCATTTGCCTATAAATCTGATGCCAGGGCTCATGTCTTCTGGATCGAGTTAGAGCACCTTGCAAATCTTCGTCTACTGACTTTATCCCAAGTCTGCTCTTAGTGGCATACGATCGCTATTGAGGCACCGATATTTTGGACCAAGTTTGATCTCAATGGCGTCCTCTGGCGAACCCCATCCCATCTCGATAACGACCATGGCATTGCTAGCTTCTGCCCTGAAGCATGGCAGTGACCTACCCTTGATACTTGAAATCACAGACAACGACAACCTCCCTCCCCACCCACGCATCTTCCATCTGCTCGCTAGTCACTTGCGTCGGTGGGTGTTGGTCACCATATTCTGCACCATTGAGGGGATTTATTTCTCTGGGTTGGAGGGAAAACTTCCAGTGCTGCAGAAACTGCAGCTCGACATGCCCAGGGCATCGCCTCCAAACCCCCTCAACTGCTTGAACGGTGCGTCTGGCTTGTGTGGGCTGTATGTTACCTTGCCACTCCTCGATGGCATATCCACGATTACCCTCCACCAGCTCGTTGGATTTGGATGTGAGGCACTAGAACCCAGCCATATTGCACGATCTATAGCCTTTCTCTCCCGCCTGCCAATGACCATCTCTGCCTTCCACCTTTCATTCAATTGCAATGAAGCATTGATAGCAAACCCGAATGAAGCGGTCAGGGACCTCAATGTTGCGCCCCAAACCTCAACGGTAACCATTTTCTCCTGTGGGGTGTTTGGAGAGTTTTATCCCCAACACTTACTCGAGATTTTAGCCCAGATTCTCAGCAGCCTGACAATGCCAGCACTGCGAGAGATGAGGTTCCTGTGTAGGCACTATCCACGAGGGTTACTGGAATGGCCACACCCGCAGTTCCTCGCGCTATGTGGGTGGTCAGGATTCCAGTACAGTCTCAAGAAATTAAAAATGTCCCATGTGCGTGTTGTGGAGGTCCAACTCCTCGAGGTCCTCTCCATGCTCAGCTTGCTGGAGGAGCTTCAGATCGCCGACAAATGCAGCGTCAATGGCGAGGGGCGCTGACGTCTTCCTCATAACTGACAGCCTGCTCCGCTCCATCACATGTGCGGCCCCGAGGCTGGGCTGTGTGGACACTGGACTGCTTGTTCCTCAGTTGCGTGTCCTGCGCTGCGCATCGCGGCTCCAGTTCACGCACAACCTCCTGCTGGAATTCGTATCGTCCTGGCTTGAGCATGCGCCAACCTCCACCCCGTTCTGACTCCAGATTCACCCATTGACCGAGGCAGACAGCTGCCTTGACCCTGATGTAGATGCGCAGTTGCAGACGATGTGGTTGCAAAAGCAATGATTGGTTTATTGCTTTGCGAGCATAAAATACCCTATGCCGTTGTAGCATTTACTGACGAAACCATGTATCAGATCCACATACTTACCAGACTAATGTACTGAAACTACATTGTGCACATATATACATCTCATTTTGCAGAGTTCTGCAGATTGGACATCGTGTCCAAGGAGCCAGGCACAGCAGGTAGCCACCAATAACCAAACCCCAGGATAAAAATTAAAATGACGATCATATGAATATAAAGAAGTGAGCAAGCACGTACACCATATCCCCCCCTATCATGCTTCGTAACCACCGATTGGACCGCACGTGCGCCAACAACGTGCCGCAGCGCCATCGACGCAGGTTGGTGATGCCAAAGGCAGAGTGGTGGGGGTTGCAGATCTGGAAGTAGATGATCAAGTTGATCTCGAGGTATGTGTGCTGCGAATGCAACTATTCATCAGCCAGAGGCACACATGGATAAGAGCGAGAGGGATGGGGGAGGGAAGGCAACAGGAAGGTGAGGGAGGGACGAAAGCAAATAAGAGGCAAGCTAACCGTGGGCTTCAAGTCGAGCCGCGTCGAGCGGTAAATCGGGCCAACCCCACACCACACCCACTGCCTACCTCACCAGCAGCAGGCGCCACAAGCTCCCCCGGCACTGCCCGTGCCTATACTCCCCACCCCCACTCCCCTGGCGCTGCCCCTGAATCTGACTCAAAGTTGAAGGGGTGCCGTGCAGGCGGGGCGGGAGTGAGGAGAGGAGTTGATGTGCGCGTGGGCATGGCGTTGGTCTGCAGGGGTTGGCAGTAAACAACCGCTACTCTTGGTGGGTGACATGCACATCGGCAAAAGCGATTCGGACGGGGAGGATGCACGACCGCTGGAGCTGGTGGAGAGGGATGGCAGCAGTGGTAGTGGTGGAGGTAGAGGGGTGCAATTGGTAGCCACGCGCAGGTCGGGGTCGAGTTTCGGGCACTGGATGCATATGGATCAGTTTTGGTCTTGAAAACGCCGGGGAAGACTCGCCTTTTGCAGGTCGTTGGTGCGTTCTCAGGAGAGGGAGGGGGCGAGGGCAGGGAGTGAGGGCATGGTTACGACGGTGATAGGGCGTGCGGCAGAGCACGCATAAAAACACCAAGTTTTTATTCGTTTTTGGACTATCTAACGGGGAATGAGTGAGGTATTAGATTGAGGGCGTACACTCTCCTCGGAGTGGTAGGCTACACTGCTAATGGCCGAAAGCCAGCGGGCTACTATTAGGGCTACAACTCAACTATGCTTCCTACAGGAGCAGAATTCAGTTGGAACTCCTTACCGTTGGGCTCTGGGATGTTGCGGTAAGCACCGTCTCAGTGTGCCGGAGGTGACCAAGAGGAACTATTATGTCAAAAGGCTAGCTGCGGTACAAGCAGCGCTCCAGAACCCTATAGACGAGATAAGAAAGTCGTACCGTACGGAGGTTTCTTCCTGCGGGAAGACCAGAATTGATTGACAGAAAGTGTCAAATTACTTACGGTAGCACCATGAGTGCATACTGTGCTGACTCTGTCGTGCCGTAACATAGGAATACCCAGACTTGTACCGCACGGTATCACCGGGTCGCTCCTGCCGCACGAAGAAGTCAAGTAATTAATTGAACTGGCTTGTGCCGCACACCAGAGACTTAGAAGAGATGATCGATTGGCCATCCTGTGGGAACACCCAGGGGACGGACCATAGGAGGTCCTGCCATGGAACACTTGGGGCTACTGGAGAAGCTTGTGGGGCCTCCCATAAGGAGTTTCACCACCGATCAAACGGGATGACCGTGCGGCAGGAGCAGTCGCACCTACTGCAGGGACGCCCCCGAGGTCTACCATAGGACTTAGGGACCGCACCGCACGAGTCCGCAACTCAGGAGTGGGGAATATATGGTTGAGGTCGTACTGCAGGAACACCCGGGATCGTACCGTAGGAGGTCAAGGTCCAGTGTGCTTGCCGTGCGATCACGGAAAAGTGTCGAAGATCAGATTGTAGTTAAGCTGTTCGCACCGCCAGCTTGACAACCAGCACGCCATACTGGCGCCATACCAGAAGGACGCATGGGCTTGCCCCGCAGGAGTGCCATTATACCCACGGGAGCTAATATGTCCCTTATTATTGGCCATTCATCCTGCCGTGGGCATGTTCCTTAAAGATCCGATATTTTCCTTAACTCCTTATGTGATTCTCAGTTTGTATAAAAAGGGCAGTATTAGTTTGTGTAAAGCAGTAGACTACCTACCCACGAATACAGGGCATTGTAGTGGACTCTAGAACCGAATTGACGAGACTTTGAATCTGAACGGAAGTGCGCAAGCCTTTGAGAGAGAATAAGAATGTTGAGCCACCTCACCGTGTAGTGTAAGAGCCTCGCCCCGTAAGGAGAGCTTGAGCCAGCTATTCCGCCATTGGAGTTCCTTGTTTCGATTCTAAGCGGAGACCAAAGCGTCCGTCAGAATGGAGACCCGAGAGTCCAACATATACTGTGACCAAGCACGTCCGGCAAGAGTGAGAGACCATAGAGTCCGACTGAATAGAATAAGAAGTTTGAAGTCCCTCCTACGGCACGAGCGCCCACTAAGCCGCTGCTACCTGCTACCCATTGTACGGTTAGCGTCCTGCCGCACGGTGTCCCTTCACTTCAGTCTTTGAAGTTGGTCTCTAGTTTTCCATTGCCTCTACCCTTCGTGCGGTACAAGAGTCGAACCCGCGAGAAGTGCTCGTACCACAGGAGTATATCTTGCTCGTCCTGCACAAGTGAAACAGTTTGAATACAACATCTTGAAGGGTGATACGTATCCTACCTCCCCGAACACACACACACAAGAGAGTATTGGATTGGAGTTGTGATTTGATTTAGAGGTTTTAGGATTGGATTGAGTTAGTGATCTGTTCGCTGCACTCACTGATTTTATTATCCTTTATATTGGATATTTCACGGCTGCACCCCAGTGCACCGTTTCAACGGGGCTTTTCAGCCATAGAGTGTCCTACATCGCGGGTCATTGAAGAACGGGATGACTGAAAGACAAAGCATGGACTCGCTTGTCCGCCGATGATGAGGACACCTTGCGCACAATCAGGTCGGGGAGCTGGACGGAGATTAGCTGGCGGGATATTGAAAGACATATGGAAGTTACCTTGGTGATAGTGGGCGAGGACATGTCTTCAGCGAGACACTTCTATGGGCAGGTCAGAGTCTACCACCAAAGACAAAAGAAACCACACCTCGTCACGCGCCCCCAGGTCCTCGCACTCGGTATCGGGCTCATGCTTGCGCTACAGCACATGCTCCATCAGCTCCAACAGCACATGCACCTCACACTAAACCCACCTTGACATTCGAATTTGCACTTGGCGGCCCCGCCACACCTGCACAAACCCGCCTCTTCAGCCCCTCATACTTCCCCCTTACCTCACTCAACTCGTGCTCTGACCACTCCCAGCGCACCTTGTACTTGTTCCTTTCTGCCTGCGTGACGGCGATGTCCTCGAGGTTGTGCATGATCTTGAGCTGGAGGACGGCGATCTTCGCCTCAAGGTCGAGCGTGCGGAACTCTTGCGTCCGGAGGTGCGCCAGGACGTCGTTCTCCAGCAGGGACACGTCATTTTCCATGTAGGGCTCCTGACCGTACCATATATGGGGACGGCCGTAATTTGCTCATCCCGTACCGTCACCTGTACCATATAGTGGAAACCTAAAGTCTTGACGGTATGGTACGGGTCAAAAGACGGCCGTAACAGCATTACAATTGATATTCAATTGCAGTAATACAAACGCACTGCATGCTGCCAAAGAGCTTCTTGACAGCCGGATACGCAAGCCAGTTACTCTCATCACTATTCTAATGGTGTCTGGCTTCAGGCCGGCACAGCCAAGCGATATTGTGTTTCGGCCACTCCCGGCCACCAGAACAGATTCCACGGCGGCATCCAAATAAGGAGATTTGACCTGTCGGCTAAACTCGGCTGAACTCGGCTATCATTTTCTCCTATACGGTTTGACGTCGTATACGGCCGTATTTTTGACGGCTATTTGGGTGTACGGTACGGCTATGACCGTACTGTCGAAGGGGAGGCTCAAAGAGGCGACGGGACGGTACGGGTGCCGTATTACGGAAGCCGTATAACCGTCATGTACGGTTACGGTCAGGAGCCCTATTTCCATGGTGGGCAGAAGGCAAGGAAAGAATATGCAACTAGGGTCTTTTGATCGGATGTAGCCAATTAGCAAGCTTGTTGAGTTCCCACGGTGCGCCAATCACGATCGTAGCCAGCCCTGAGCGATCCCGTGCAAGCGGAGCCCAACTCTCATCTCTTTTGAAACTCCCAAATCGAACTCGGATGATAATTTTCCAGGCCGCAACATCTCAACATCACATTATACGCGCGTTTGATGGCAAGACGCGTCGCGTCGCGTCCTTGTGATTTCACTGCCGGGACTATAATAATAGCCAGTTCTGGACCGGGCTTTTGCGTCACTATTTCCATACTTCAGCAGAATCAGCACTCCCAGGAAGCGTTCAGTCCTGCCATGATTTGAACTGTTTGTGGTAAGTAAGTATATACGATCGCGACATTCTACCCTCCACCGAAATTACTGTAATGCAAGAGACGAAGTACTCACCTTTCCGCCGGCCTAGCGCCAAGCCAATTCGGACGAAAACTCCCGATGGTCTTTGATTTCCTCAAAAAAGTGGAACTCGGAGGATATTGGATGGATGCCGCCTTCGCAGGATAGTTCTTCAGGCTTCTCACAGGGATTCACTCGAAATTCCCAACCAACGATGATCTTGCCCGACTTTGCTAGGCGGCCCCACCATATGCATCTGGTTCCTGACCGCAATCGTTGCGAAATAGCTACAAACTCGTCACTGTTGAAAGAAATCCGCTTCCCCACTCATTCGCTGGCGTGTATCCATCTGACTTTCTTTACGGCAGCAAAAAAAAAAAAGTTCTAAGACGGTTTTCAGAGTCCCTGAATACGGCTATGTGAGTCAAAGCACAAGAACTACAATTGATCACGTTCAAGTGTTGCGCTACGCGTTGGATAACCGAGCGGCAGGAGAACCGAGCGGAGTGTAACCAAGATGAAGTGAAGCGGGTGCTTAGCCGTTGCAGCGCGCCGCTCTTCTCTTCGGGAGCGGCGCCCTGCAACCGCTCGTGGCCTTGCACCGCAACGGCTAAGCACCCGCTTCACTTCATCTTGATTACACTCCGCTCGGTTCTCCTGTCACTCGGTTATTTAACGCGTAGCGCAACACTTCAACGTGATCAATTGTAGTTCTTGTGCTTTGACTCACATAGCTGTAGTCAAGGACTCTGAAAACCGTCTTAGAACTTTTTTTTTTTTTTTTTGGTGCCGCAAAGTCAGATGGATACACGCCAGCGAATGAGTGGGGAAGCGGTTTTCTTTCAAGAGCGACGAGTTTGTAGCTATTTCGCAACGATTGCGGTCATGAACCAGATGTATATGGTGGGCCGCCCTCACGGCTAAGTACCCGCTTCATTTCATCTTGATTACACTCCGCTCGGTTCTCCTGTCACTCGGTTATCCAACCGCTACGCTCCGCTTGTTTACTTCCAACATATTGCTTAAAGTTTGGAATAGCCGGCAAATGTTTTTCATCAGACTTCTCGGCTTGTCCACGTACGCCCCGGCAGCGAGCCTGCTTGACAAAGCATGGTCCCAGTTCCACAGAATCGCGGCTCCGGATGAGGTTTTTAAGAGAGCGTTCAACGATCCATCTTGCCTACATCCCAACCATGTCCGCCGCCCAAGCCAAGCAACTCGAAAATGCCCACGCACTCCTCTCGCATCTAAATACCCTCAACTTTGATGCCCTCGCAGATCTTCTGGCTCCGGATTTCACGTTCGAGTACTTCCCCGCGAGTCTGTCTCCGCCCGAAGGGAAGGCCAAGCGAGGCAAGGAAGAGACGTTGGAGCTCTTCAAGCATGCTTGGTTGACGGTTTTCGAATACATTACTGTATGTTTACCCACCAGGCAAAGTATCCGGAATGCTGATCCACAAGTCGGTTTCTAGCTTCTGAAACCAATTGATGTGATTCAAGGCTCGGACGCCGTGGTTCTTCATGTTGGTTTTCTGTCGCCATCCACTGAACAATGAATGCAACGAATTTAACTGTTCCGCAGGTCAAGTCAGACGGCATGTCGAAATCGGGGAAGAAATACAACAACGAGTATATGTTCACCTTCCGTTTTGCTGGGGAAAAGATTGTCTATCTGAAGGAATTCGCGGATTCAAAGTACTCCGAGAGTTATTTTGCGGACCTTACTGGATGAGTTGTTTCTCAGACTCTGTAGTTCCCTCAATTGGAACAGATATTGCCCTACTCAGAGGAATATGCTTGATTGATGAGACTCAAGGCCTGAGGAGAGTATCCTCAGGTACAAAAAGGGAAACGGAGATAGATGCAAGGCGCACTTGAGGATATCCGAAACGCGAGCAGATGGTCCCGGGTCGGGAACGGGTGGGATCCACGGTGTGCGGCTTTCATTGTCCTTCTGCAGCTGCTCGGTCGCGAGGCTAGGGAATCGGTCGTATACGATGTGGGATCTAGTTCAACTCGAATGCCCTCATAAGCGCCGCCGAGATTCCTTCCAGAACGGCAGCGAAGACAGATGGGCAGTCACTGTCAGATATTACCGTGAGGAACGAAGCAAACAGCGGCGCCAGCTTGCAGAGGAGATTGATCTGATGGTATGTTATTCGACCCTTTCTTTTTCTTTGGGAATGGTATACGTGTTCTGTAAGGACTCGACTCGATTAATTGGTTTGACGAATCTGATTTATCCGCGCGATTGATGACTTCTCATTTCAAGTACCAAGTAGTACAACGGAATCTACACCTCGCGAGTCGATTCAATGAAATTCGCTGTAAATTCTTCGAATAAATAAATGGATGGATGTGGAAAAGAATTGTGGTGACTTACTTGTGATCAGGAATGGCGTCCTCGGGCTCCTTTAGCATTCCTGCGATGACTTCAAGATACTCCTCCTCGATGTATTGCGCCTCCTTCGACAGCGCAGCCAGATGCGTCGTAATTGTGGCCATCGTGGCATCTATACTAGCTCCATGCGTCAGTAATAATGCCATGAGTTTCTTCTTTCCATCGCTGAGCGGCAGCCCTTCCCACCTTGGCGAAGTGCTCTGCTGCTTCCTAAACCGTCGATAGCGATCCTCCGACGTCGGATGCCTCAGACCCATGGCAATACACAGCAGATTGGCTTTATGGGGTACGGAGGCCCACCTTCGAGGAGAATGAAGAGCGGCACGGTCACTGTGGCATCAGCGCCCTTGCTGAGTAGCAGTTTCACCACCTCAAAGTTACACATGTGCACCGCAAATCCCAGCGCAGGGCCTAATGGCCGCGGCATTCGAGGCTCGCGCCCCGTTCCTTCCGGGTGTGCCGGAAAGATTTACCTCCTTCTCAACTGTTCAATATGGCTCTGAGAGGTAATTTTTGGCATGGACTGCATGTCAATACTTACAATCCAGAATACATGTAAAGTTTAGACCTAGTAATGATTTGCGCCGGATTCAATCACCATGGTACCCCGATCCGGTGCTGTCACCTAAATTGAAATCGAACCACATCAACCGCTCGTCCACATCCATGCCGCGCAGGTTAAAGAAACAATTGCAACTGCTGCTTACCTTGCACAAATGCGGCACGCGAGCCCAACCCCCCAAGGCCGCGCCATCACCTGGATTGCGGGGTGCATGAGTGACTGGTCCTGGCCAGATCAGTCCTAACAAACTGCAAGGGTTTGCATGCGCCGAAGAATTTTCTGCTACAGTTGAAATTCATTCGGTGATGACAATTTCCTATCCTCAAATGGTGCTGAGAGAATTAAGAACCGGAGGACGGCTGCCGATTCCGTAGAGATGCGCTGGGCTGGCTAGCTGCGGACTTCCGCTTCTCAGCTGCCAGCGAGGAGCAGTCGGTGGGGATGCGACGCTGCCACCACACATCTTTGCGGCCAATATCCAACATCAACTTTACGGGTTCCATTATTTCAGGGTATCGCTCCGAGGCAAATCGTACGCGTGCAAGCGAATTCCAAGCGGCTTTCGGGCCGAAGCCTAAATCACATGAGCGCGTTTGATGGCAAGATGCGTCGCGTCACGTCCCGTTTTTCTGGTCAACTGGAGTCGGACGAGGAGAATCCGAAGAGCAGCCTCGAAAGATCTCTGGTATCTTAGGTCTAAATTTGAGAAAGGTGCGACCGGCTCAACTTGAGTGATAGCTGCGTGTGTGCCCATTCATAGCGTGCCAGTTCACAATCAAATGTCCACAATTAAGAACTACGACAGGTAATTAAGGAGTATCTCGAATCCCAATTCTCACATATGATCAGTTAAATATGATGTTAGGTCCCAGGATGAGGGGTTCGCAAGACTGGGTCTCTATCCACAAAGACGCGTTTTTGATAGTGATCTCGAGGGGGCGCAGCGTGTCGCTGGTGATCAGGGTGGTGGGCTTCTTCCACCCCTCGGCAATGGGGAGGCGTTCCTCGCGGAAGAAAATGTTGACAAACCTCCGCAGATTAAACTTCAATGACGAGCTGCAGTTGATATGACATACTTCTTCGGCGCAATGCCAGTGAGGGGGTCTCCGAAGATGCTGAGATACAGCCCAGACTCGCGGCTGCGCAACTTAAACTCCTTCTCCGTGTTTGTCACATTCGGGTTGGTGGCCACCGAGTGCTGGAGACGAATGCGCTGCACCTCCCCGGCGGTGGGTGGGTCGTAGTAGTCCTTTCCCGGGTTGGAGTTTGCGAGAGTGGAGAACGTTGTCTCGTTGAAATGGACGTTGTCGCCGGTGCCATCGGGGCCAAAGTCGTTGCGCGAAATGGAGGCGTCATGCTCGATGATATTGTGGCTGCCATAAATTAACTAAATCATGAAAGGAGCAAGGTATTTGGCCACAGAGGTAACGTACATAGAAAGCGCGTCCAAGCTCATCTTGTCGAAACTGCCTCCGTCGGCTCGGGTGACCAGACCAAACTTGGCCGCCACGAGGATGGGGTCCCAATTCAGATTGAAAGCCTCTGCATAGACGACGCAATGAGCTATTTTGGATATCAGGTAAGTGAATATTGAATGCACCAAGGGCGGCATCCATAATATTGCCGACGGTAAAGTTCACTCCACTGCGCGGGAGATACCCGTGGTTCGCAAGCCTAATTTCCAAGATGAGTTCGATCGGTGACTTGTTCAAGAAATATTTAGTTAGAAAATTCTCACGTATTCAACCCAGGGCATGGAGAGCGCGCATCGCTGGCTTTGGCGGGGATCCATGCGTGACCGTCAGGATCAGACCAGGCTGCGGCCATGCTTGTGCCAAGCAGAACCGAGGCAACGACGAGGGAGGATATTTTGAGCTGCATGTGTAAAATTATGAGTGTTCGGAAGGAAGGATGGAAGGAAGGACGAAGGAAAGATAACCGGATATGACTGGAAGGCTGCGGTCTTCTTTTATACTCGCCAGCCTAACGCAAGCCAAAAGCTCAATGCTGCTCAACGTTTTCCGTTGCGTGTGAAAACAGGTAATCGATGCTGAGTGCGATACCTAATTTAGGATCGACGATTGATCGGTTGTATATTAGCGAGAAGAATGCCAGGTTTGAGCTTGGGGTTGTCCGCTGCGTGAGAAGAGGGAGGCTTTGGAGTCATTGAAGCTGAGTGGAAAACACAAGGAGAACAATAAATCGTTCCCTCTCATTGGTTACTGCAAGGGTTGTTGACTCCGCCTCAACCAAATCGAGCTATTTTTTCGAGGCGTTTGTCTACAAGTCACGGCAAGCAGCTTCCCCAAACCTCAAAGGCAGGTCGGCTTTTCTTGCTTCGCCGTCTGAATAATCAACCCGCGATTTTGCTGACGAAGTTCAACATGCAAACTGCCGTGAACTAGCGGCCTTTGTTGTATGCTTGTAGACGTCTGAAATGAAATCTCGGAAGCCTCGGACAGCATTGAGAGTCCTGGGAAGCCTCGGATTTCGTTCGTCGAGGTGCAGGCTCAGCGCTCAGCTCTTGTTGTGGTTCGTAGCGTTGTTGGACCGTGGGAACAAATCGGCAAGGGCTGTACAGCTTTCATCAGCTTCCAACTTGCTTCCATCTTCCTCTTCCACAAACGACTGCTTCAGTTTCCGAAAGGCTCTAATCCAATCATACAAACCTTCTCGTTCCTAGAGGTATCATTCTCAGCTCGGACTTTGCCCTTGTGCCTCTGGAGTGCCATCGCCGGAAAGCGCATCACCCTGGGGCCGGAACTTTGTGTGGGTAATTGTGGGTTTGAGGTTGTATTATCCCAGCGGGAAGCTGAAACATAACCCTTGCGTCCACTCTCCACTATCATTAATGCGAGGATGCCCGACGGCGGCACAGCGCGGCATCTATTTTAGTAGCGCATACCGCTCACCCTCAGCAGATTCAACTCTGACTCGATTTGATGCGGCAGAACTTGGGATTCAAAATTAGACGTCGCTGCATTTTCTGAGCCGCCCAGCCCGATTTGATGCCATAAAAATTGAATGGGCGGCATTCAACCTGGACTTTATTAGAAAATAATGTTGTCTGTCGATTTTTCGCGAGCTCAACTGGCCCAAATTCTGTTGCCCGATCACAAGCTCCAGATGATACCAGGCTCGCGCATTGTGCCTCATTCATCATGGCAAGTCGAGCACTAGCCTTTGCGATCTGCGGTCACTGAATTTCATGAGTCATCACAGTTACCATCTGTGGATCTGCAGGACAAATAAAGCCCCGCAATTCTCAGCCTCATCGGCCAAGTAACTACCTCGGCTCATGGCTTGATATCGGTCGCGATATTTGATGAGCTTGATCACCACCGATATCAAGCCCGACTCGCAGAATGGTATAAAGCGTCGACCCCGGGCTCGGGATAGCTTCATTCTCATTCTCCCCTTCGACCTGGTGTCCTACGCTTTTGCATTTGTTCCCATCTACATTACTTCACCTTCAGCGTTCAACATTCTCCTTGATAATGGCCCGCCTCATTTTTGCGCTTGTCTCTCTCGTCTGCATGTTCCAAACTTTAGCTGGTATATCGAAATCCTATGTATACCGCTCTACGCCGGATATTAATGGTATTTTTTATAGCTCCCCTCCAATCTCGTGCCGTGACGTCGAAAGAGTGTAGCTCGTTCAATGTCCAAGCTAGCATCGGGATCGATGCCGCCCGGACGTCCCTCGGCTCTATAAACACCGGGTAGGTTTATGAAACGCAGAGAACCAACAACGGCTATAAAAAAATACAGTAACGATATCGGGAATGCGCGTAACCTCCTCGAGGCCCAGCTATCACTCCTGGACGCGAACAACGGCACAACCCAGATCGCCGATAGCCTGCTTGTTAACGCACCGCCTGCTCCCGCTGATGCGAACGCGCGCATCGTCTCCGGACTCCAGGCTTCCCTGGCGTCACTGAGCCACGTTGTGCTGTATGTTTTCGCTTCTTGTACTGTTGGCGATGGCAGACTGACGACTCATGTTGGCAGGATCGTCGATAATTCAACCAAAGCTGCGGTGGCTGCGGCAAATGCGTCAATGACCACGGCATTAGAGAGTGCCCAACAAGCAGTGGCGGCCAACTGCCAGACGACGGTGAACTAATGGGTTCGGAACGTCCACTTGCATCCATGTATCTGTGATTCAGTGCATGTTGGTTCGATTCGCAATACAGATACTTCTCGTTTACTTCTGTCTTTTTCCGCCGTGACGTATCGACTCTCCACTTGACTGAAAAAAATGGCAAGACTCTGATTCTTTTGTTGAGCTAGATATTGTCGCCCCGCGTCTCTGTGGAAACGCGACCAAACGCGTCACAGTCACGGGCCGTTCCTTGCCTCTTACCATCACCACCATTCGAGTACTGCGGATATTATCGCATCTAGATGACCACTGCAGCCGAAAATGACGTTCAAAGGGCGGAAAGGCTGTGGTTCTCCCCCTGACATGGTAATCCTCCCAGCACAAACCCGCGTCCGAGTCTTCCGCGTTTTCGTGGCGATTTTGAAAGGAAAGTCGTCCGTATTCGCAGACATGTTTACATTCCGCAGCCGCCTGGACCTTCTTCGGATATGGAAACCATGGAAGGGTTCCCAGTGGTCACTCCATGATGATCCAGATGAAATTGAGGTTTTTCTCAAGGCGATTTTTGATTCCGAGTCTTAGTCTGTCGATGAACCGAAATCACCCAGCTGACCCAAAATTATGTAGATTCTTCATGGAGCAAATTCGACGACATCCTTGGCATTCTTCGCCTTGCGCACAAATATGACGTGCCCTACTTGCGTCGTCACGGCTGGAGCATCTGGAGCCCATCCATCCCACGATGCTCTCCGACTACGACACTGGGTACACTAACAAGAAACGCCTGCCCAAATCCTTCGATCATAGGGTTGCGACAGTCGCCACGGCCACCGAAATTGGCGCCCTGTGGCTTCTCCCTGTCGCATACCACGACATATGCAAAAACGAGCTTTCGGGGATCATCGAGCCTCCGCTTTGGTTCGCCCTTAGGGAAACGCAGCGGAAGGTCTGTCTCGTCGGTTCTCAGATTCAGATGCGGCAACTCCCGAGACTCTCGAGATTTCTCTTTTTTTCAATGAATGAGGACTCGGATTGTGAGCACCTTAGGCAGTGCAACGAACAGCGTCTTCGGTTGGGCTTTACGTCTGACGGACGCATGGCTAGTAGCATGGCGATGGCCCTCAATTGCCGAACTGACGACTACTGGGTGATGATTGGGATCTATCACTGTGAAGCGATTTCTCTCGAACCCTTTTGACAGGCAACTACACGTCCGAACCCCGTGCTTTCAAGACCGCAAATCCCCTCTCATATTTTGAATCCACTCTATACATCTCGATGACCATTGACGCTTCAATTTCCTGGCAGTGAAGTCGCCCTCGGCGTGAGAACGCATCGGGCGCGTAAACTTTCAATCCCACATCCAAAAGGTTTTTTCTTGACCTTCCCACAAAGACTAGTAGACCAGATAATTGCAAGGGGCTTATTAGGAGCCTTGGTCCACAAATAGGCCAAAAAAAACTGAACGTGGCATCATAAGAATCACGTCTTCGCTGCATCAGGTTTATTCCTCACTTCCGGCGAATTCCTCAGTCATTCCCCAATGTGCATAAGAATTTAATAAACACCTGGCTCATTCATTGACAGAAATCCAAAATCGCTCCCTTTATTCTTCCTTTTGTCGCCGGGACCTCAGACTACAGCAATGGTGCACACACCGCGTTCGATATGGCGACATCGGTTTTTTGAGTCGATCATTCAATTAGTTTTCATCTTCGCCTAACTTGTCTATCTATGGCCTCGTATACATTCTTTGTGAAACTTCCCCAGATTGAGAGGGGTGCAAGGAGGACGAAGAGGAAGATGTATAACCGCAGTGGTCCCATTGAGGAACAAGCAGGTATTAGGGGGTTTCAGAATTAGAAAACGAGGTCCAACTTTTGTTCCAACTTGCATCCCAACTTTTCAAAAGTTGGAGCAAGAAATCGGAGTTGAACTGCAAATCGGGCACAAGGGCCCGACTTGACGTCCAACTTTTGGCCCAACTTTGTGCTCCAACTTTTCGTCCAACTTCGGCTAATTCGATTCTCGAGCCTGTATCAAATCTTTTGTGATACTCGAGACCCGATTTCCGAAATTAGGGCAAAAATCATCGACCTGGGTGTTTCACAAACAAGGCCCCAACTTTTGCTTCAACTTTCGTCAAGTTGAGGCAAAGTTGGAGTCGAAGTTGGGACAAAAGTTGGACCAAAAATTCTAATTCTGAAACCCCCTATTAGTGTCGTTCAAAGTTGACCATTTTCGTTTTCATTTTTGCGCTCATTTTTCTCTCATTTTTGCATTTTTGGCGCGAAAATGGCAAAAATGAGAACAAAAATGAAAACAAAAATGAGACGAAAATGGGCATCTTTGAAACCCCCCCCCACGTATTTTCACGCATTTTTCAAGTAGGGGAATCCTCCTTCTCTTGAACACGTTTCGGCAGGCATTGGTAAGAGATCTGCCGTTTGAAACTCCGCTGTAACCTGTTGTTGCCATTTGAAACTCCGCAGGCACGGGTCGCTGCCACGTTTGCGCCCTTCTACTGATGGCCGATGGTGCCTCCCGCCTCACACTTCCCGCCTCACACGCTCAAAATGCACATATCTCATTGATAATCTTTCTGAGTATTTAAGTGGCACTGGAGTTTGTAGCGGCCTTGTTACATGTTTTTTTGGGAATGGTAAGCAGGTACTGTTACAGGCTCAGTAAAAATAGCTAACACTGGGGCTGGCCCATTGTATAAAAGTATTTAAATTGACAACAGATAGTATTGTATAGCATAAAGAAAAGGGGATGAGAATGAGCGCGGAGGGAGAGGACAAAAAGAAATGATGGGATCAAAATCCGACTCTCGGCACAAGGAGGAGCAAAGGCAGGAACAACAAAAATGAAACGAAAAATGAGACGAAAAATGAGGATTTTTGTGAAAATGGCCTCGCGAGCTCATTTTCACAAAAATGCTCATTTTTGAGCTTCATTTTCATCTTCCTCCTAGGAAAATGAGAATGAAAATGAAACGAAAAATGGGGCAAAAATGAGGCAAAAATGGCAACTTTGAACGACGCTATTGTACCTACATGCATAGGCCCGTCATGTATGCTACAGTCATCTACCACTCGAAACATTGTGATAGAGATACATAAAGTATTCGTCGCGCGAAATCGATATAGTAAACAGGGGAAATAATGAATTATTCAAGCCTGTCGACAGAGCGACTGTGAGAAGGAAATGCTTAAAAAAGCAATTTGTGGCGGTGTGGGCGCTTATTTCTCTCTTCCTTCCCACTTGCTTCTCACTTTCACCGTTCATCGTTCAACCATCGATATTGGTATGTGTCGCACATGGAATCATTTTCGCCAAATCTCAAGTCTCCGCAGCTCTGCGCCCATGCTCACTGCCCTTGAGGTGGATCGTATTCGTATCGCGGACATCGATGCACAAATCCGCGATCTCGAGCGCACTCTTGCCGCATTACGAGTCGAGAAGTGGTTCGCTCAGGAGCGGCTCGATTCCTACAAATATCCCGTTCTGACGCTGCCGAACGAAATTGTGTCGGAAATCTTCGTCCATTTCCTGCCACCATACCCCGCCTGCCCGCCGCGTCGTGGCATTCTTTCGCCAACTGTTCTGACGCAGATTTGTGGGAAATGGCGAGAAATAGCGCTTGCCACCCCTATGTTATGGCGGGCCATAAAAATGATCCCCGACGATGTCATTTCCGCCACAAAGCAAGGCTACACACTCGCTATGTGGCTCAGTCGTTCGCTTTGTTGCCCGCTTTCCATCCATGCGGAAGAACATCCCGAATATTTCGAAACGGAACGCTTTTTGAAAACCGTCGTTCCTCACCGTGCCCGCTGGGAGCATTTGAATCTCTTGGAATTAGGATCATCATACCCTCTCCTCACCATCGAGGGGCCGATGCCTCAGCTACGTGCCCTGCAGTTGACCGTGGATCCAGACCGCCTCCGCCACACCGCTGTCAAGATCTCATTTCACGAGATGCCTATGCTTCGCACGGTCACTCTCAACGACGGTGCCATCGCGTGCATCAGTTTACCTTGGGCGCAATTGACTTCCCTCACTTTGATCCGTGTCTACCCCTCCGAATGTTTTCCAATTCTCCAGCAGGCATCAAGCCTGGTTCATTGCCGGCTTGATATCTTCTCGGACACGGACAACGAACATCCGAATCCTATCAGGCTTCCCAACTTGCAATCATTGGCCCTGACTCTAGCGGATGTCGCGGTGGAAGGATATCTCGAGACTTTTCTTGTGCCTGCTCTCAACAATCTCGAAATCACAGAGGGTTTTCTTATGCCGAATCCCATTGGATCCCTGAGATCGTTCATCTCGAAATCCGGCTGCAAACTCCATCGAGTACACATCACTGACTACGGAGCTGTCAGAAGGGAATCATACCGCGAGGCAGGGCTCGCTATTCAGAAGTTCTCTTTCAAGGGACGGTATCTCTCTGTGTCGGGGTATTATTCTGTGTCCAGTGATGAAGAGGACTAGAATTTTTACGACTTCTCCGTACGTTGCGCTTCTTCTCGTGGTACCACCTCTTACCACATGAACAGAAAAACCATCCTTTCACGCTTTTCAATAGCTATGTTCGCCATCCGCACAGTATAATTTGTGTACTCCTTCAAGCACTTCTAAAAGTCATGGAACACCGGGCCCTAGATCTAGTGCGGCGATCATTTGTAGTGTTCTAGGCTTCTAAATAATACTTCGTTTCACACACGAGAATTCTTTTGGTTTTAAATCAGAGGTTCGTAGACAAAATGGGAACGTGACTCGACCGCACCGAGAACGCAGGGAGTGTCTCAAACTTTCGGACTTCCCAATGTCCCTTCTCTCCACAATCAAAGGTCCGATGCCTCTACTCCAGGACCTATTTCTGAAACTCGATGCCACTTACCCTAAAGTCACATTTCACGACATGCATATGCTCCACAGAGATACCCTCAACGGCAACGCCGCTCTGAGCTTCACATTACCGTGGGCGCAGTTGACTTCTCGCACTTTCCTCCATGTACATCCCTTCGAATATTCTCCGATTCTGCAGCAGACATCGGACTTGGTCCATTGCGCCGTTGATGTCCGTTGCGACAGTCAGGCTGATCACCCGAGACCTGATATCGAACTTCCCTACTTGGAATCCTTGACCCTGGAGAGTGTTGCGTCGATAGGGTATCTGGAAGCTTTCCTCGCGCCTACTCTGCGCAGTCTCAAACTCCCAGAAAAGTTACTTGGACCCAACCCATTGCATCGCTCGGGTCTTTCGTTTTGAAATCCGGCTGCAAGCTCCGAAAAGTGCGCAGTGCAGCGTGCGGCCGATACACGAGGGTTCCAACCGCAATGCGTTGGCCATGGTGAAACTCTATTTCAGTGGCCGAGATGGCTCTTGAGTGGCCGATGACGAGGACTAGGCTTTATAAGCGTATGTTGTGCCTTTCTTCTCGTGGCGCCGCCTCTTAACACCTGAATAGCAAAACTATTCCAAACTACCCGAATCCCGTCGTGGTCTTCCTGCTGTTATGTTTGTAGATGGATACGTACTTCGCCCACGCATGAAAATCATTTTGGTTCTGGCTAAAGTACTCTGGATTAGAGATTCGTAGCAGAGGTGATAATGGCAAGTGCAAATTGCTATTACATCGATAGATTGAGCATTAGGACGGAATTACTGAGTATCATATTTAGTATGTATGACTGCCTCCTGGCAGCGAGACTATTGATATGAATAAGGGATTGTGTTCCTTTTGGTGGCCCGGACGTGGGGGATTTCTGGAGTACGCCCAGAAGGATGCAGTTGAATTTATTCAAGTTTGCCCTCACGATCCCTGCAAGTTCATTGAGTACTCTGTACCGGAAAAACGCAAGAATTGACCCACGACGTCTGTTCCTCTGATGGATATTAACTGAATGGAATATGTTTGTGATCCTTCTCGTCAAGATTCTCGTCGCGAGACACTTTGTAACAGTTGAAAAATCGAACCGGTATTGAGAGAGGCACCCACCGAAGGGTACCGGTGAACGAACTGCTTCAATCTCATCGTCCCTAAATTTATTTGAGTTGAGGAATGTTCTTTACTATGTGTCAGTGGGGAACGTACTTTTCCAACGGGTAATTTCTGAAAGGGAGATGCGGTGGGACGGTTCCCTCTTGTCGATGACGGTCGTGTACCCTCGAAGCGTCCGGGGTTCTTCCCGCTTGAATGCTACAGTGTTAGCCCACTGGCAGGCTTTGCTAAACCAGAAACAACCCACCAACAGTGATAGGACGTGCGAAGACGGATGGAAGCACCCCAGCGAATAATAAGAGCACCAACTGAGCAAGGTTGAGAAGCATGGGCGACGAGAACTCGAAAGGGGAATTAGAGTACAATAGGAAGTTGAAGAAGAAAGAAGATGAGATGCGATAAGCTGGAACGAGGCAGATTTATAGTGTCCATGGACCGGGAGCGCCTGACGAGTCATCCTCGGACTAGATACGTTGCATTCCATCTGAAGCGTGCCACATCGAGCAGTGCAAGGAAGA
This sequence comes from Mycena venus, assembly GCA_014462655.1. NCBI lineage: Eukaryota > Fungi > Basidiomycota > Agaricomycetes > Agaricales > Mycenaceae > Glaucomycena > Glaucomycena venus. The sequence goes on along the minus strand of JACAZI010000007.1, from coordinate 2,724,685 downwards.
GACAGAACTGCGGCTCCCGCCTATAGAAAGCCGGGACAATCTGCACCGGGCTTCGTAATTACTAGCCATGGCATTTAGCTGTTGCGTTCGAAGGCCACAAGGTACCGCCACTAGCAGGCTGTGGTCGTGGTCGTGGTAAGTATCCATTGCATCACCTGCACAACCTGCACAAGCCAGGATTTAGATTTGAACCTGATCTCGGGTTGCTCGGATGACCTGAAGTTCGAGTCAATAGCGTGACTAGCCGCTCCAAACGCGATGGAGGGGTTGATAAACGGTCAGTCAGTCCATTTCTGACCGTGAATGGTGTGCATATTGGGGACAGTATATCGAACTGCAGCATTTTATTGTCCAAGAAAATACATCGATGTCGGGCACTCCTTAAGTTGTTTGAGTACATCACCAGACTGAAAAGGATAACGACTAGATGCGTACCTCCGGGAACCTCACTCCTCCGTAGGATAGCGGACGAACGGTTTGCAGTCGCGATGCGCGGTGTTGGGATCGCATGGTACTGCGCCGAAAACAGTTATCCAGGCGCTTCGAAATAGATTCACGAGACGAACTATGGGAATTGTTCTTCCCTCGCAGTGGAATTCTTCTCGCCGCCGTCTGTCTCGGCCGCCAAAGGGCTTGGGGTTGAGCCCGGAGTTTGAAATTTTGGCTGGTGCCGAACATCGGCATCATAGTGGCTGTGTACTACTATCATTTCTCAATTTCTTACTATAAAAATTGAGAATTCAGAACTCAACACATGCGGACTTTCTGGAAATTTTGAAGAGGCAAATTTCAAGAATAAAATATTTAGACCATGCCATATCTTTGAAATTTCTCCAACCAAGTCAAACTGAGACCAGAACAGCAGAAAAGGAAAACATTTCAAACTCTGTGCCCAGGCGTTTCCCATGGCACAGTACGAATTGTATCAGCCTGCCTACGGCAAAGTGCTCGCCACGATTTTTTACCATTCGCAGGCAGGCTGGTAAAAAGCCTAACATCTTCCCACTGTTGCAACGTAACGCTTCAACATTTCAATTCTAGAGCGCTCATGTTCCACCGGGCGGCCTAGTTTGCTTTGACGAACGAGCAAAAATTATTAGCCAAGCCACAGCGATGCTAGGAACCGTATTCTTTAGTCTCTGAGGCACTGGTAATTACACTGAATCCAATCCCTCATTTTGAATTACCTTCGGGTAGTCTCGGAGGAGGAGGAGGAGGATGTATAACCGCAGCGGTCTCGTTATCACTCCCCCTTTCGACATTAAATTACAAAATCATTTTCAATACATTGCCGCCTGCATCTGCCCCTTATCCGCAGCTGTAATTCCTTTAGGCCTTTAGCGCTACGGTGTTAGCGCCTGAGCATGAACATCTCTTGTGCTAGAGATGCGGAAGAACTTTACCACGGGTCCTTTCCGACCCCTAAAGACGTGCTTTCACTGCTGGCGACAGAAAACCACGGCGCGAAGGACAGAGCCACGATGCCTTACGGCGTCTGAAAAGTTGGGGCAGTGAAAACTCTTACGCTGTTTTGCATCAGCCACAGGTTGGATGGCAATTTAATAAAGGGCCGGATATGTCATTCGTTTGAGCTTCATCGTAGATTGTTCTGTATTGGGTTGGATGAATCTTTCGGACCACAGATATTAGAGTATTATCTCTGTCAATAGAAATATAGCTCCATGTGCGAACGTCCCCGCTGCATGTCACTTCAACATTTCAGCTTACGAGGCCTGAAACTGAGTGAAATCGCCTCGCCAGTAAATTATTAATATCTCATGCTTCTCCCGCTGTATGAACTTTATTCTCGAACCAAAAACATCTCATTTTGGAAATATTAATCAACACCGATTGGCTCATTTCAATAGTTTGCATGGTCTCGACTCATTATCCGTGACCGATGGGCGCTACGACGGTAAACTCTCTGTTCGCGGGTGCCACATGCCGTATGCGATCCCGAATACCAAAGTGTACATAGCAATGACTTGACAGTAGAAAACATATAAATACCTGTCTTCCCGGACGTTTTTCATTCAGCTCCTCATCCTGCTTTTGATCAGGTTAGCATACCAGTCTCTCTCCTCTTCATCCGCCTGTTGTATGATTTCAAACTCACCCCACTGTTTTTGGCTGCTCTAGAAGCTACGAACCAATCAGAATGCAATTCAAGGTCGCCTTCATCGCCAGCGCTCTCCTCATTGCCGCCGCCCCGGTGCTGGGGGCCGATTTCGTGTGGTTCTCCGACGCAGGCTGCAGCGGCTCTGTCATCGCCAGTAGCCCCGGCGCGTCACCGGACGAATGTGTCTCCCTCACCAACGGCGGTTCCGCAAGATCAATCAGCTACTCTGGTGTCCCCAACCAGGCCAGCTTCTATGAGTCTGGTGGCCACGATGTCTGCTCCACCCCGATTATCATCACCGGCGGCGGCTCTGGATGTGCCACCGGGCCTGATGGGTAAGCCCTCTGACTCAGTGACACTTAGTAAAGTGGTGAGCTGATGATGTATGGGTATAGGTTCAACCTCAAGAGCTTCAGCTTCTTTTGAATTGCTGGTCCAAGAGCAGACAGGGATAGCCGTCGCGTGTCCCGACTCCCGACAAAGCGACGTGTATTGAATTGAAGCCTTTGTTAAAGTCGGAATGAATCTGTTTCTTGAGCCTATATGAGCAACATACCAACCAGTCTGAGCTTGCGCTGGGTTATTCACATTCGGTTATATCATTACTCAGGACGCGGTTAGTCTTAAGTTACCTAGGAGACCCTATTTGTGGCCGACGACGAGGACTGGGCTTTATAAGCATACATTGCCTTTTTCTCCCCGTAGTGCTGCTTCTTAACACCTGAATAGCAAAACCATTCCAAACTACCCTAATCCCGTCATGGTCTTCCTGCTGTTATGTGCTTGTAGATGGATACGTACTTAGCCCACACATGAAAGTCATTTGGTTCTGGGTAAAATACTCTGGATTAGAGGTTCAACCATAGCAGAGGTGATGATGGCAAGTGCAAATTGCTATTACATCGATCGATCGAGCATTAGAACGAAATTACTGAGTATTACATTTAGTATATATGACTGCCTCCTGGCGGCGATAACTCCACTGTGAATAAAATATTGTCATCATGAGTGGAATCTTTTTGTGGCGCGGACGTGGGGATTCCTGGAGTACGGCCTGAAAGATGCAGTTGCATTTATTCAAGCTTGCCCTCACGATCCCTGCAAGTTCATTGAGTACTCTGTACCGGGAAAAGAATTTATCCACGACGTCTGTTCCTCTGACGGATATTGACTAAATGACACATATTTGTGGTCGCGGGACCCTTCAACCACAGTCAAAACTCGAACTTGCATAAAGCAAGGCCACGCACCAAAGGACCCCAGCGAATGTACGGATTCAAGCCTCTTATCGTCCCTGAATTTATTTGGATTGAGGGTTACTCACGATTTTACCGACAGCGAGACACGTACTTTTCGGACGGGTAATTTCTGAAAGGGAGATGTGGCGGGAGGTTTCCCTCTTGTCGATGACGGTCCTGCAACCCCGAACCGCCGACGTCGGGCGTCCTTTCAGCTAGTGCTAAAGCGTCGGCTACCTGTGACTGTCTTCCCATAACCAAATTCAACCCACCGACGGTGACCGGACTTGAGAACACGGCTGGCACCGCAGCAAATAATAACAGCGCCAATTGAGCAAGGTTATGAAGCATAAGCGGGGAGGAAATCGAAAGGAACATTAGCGTAGAGTAGGAAGTTGATGTGGGCTTGAACTCACCCAATCTACCGCAGGATTGCCTATAATTGCCTAAAAAAGGGCTGAAAGATCCCGTGAAAATACTCTCTATCGTCGACTTAGGCGACGGTTACGGTCACCCTTGACCTCGTCGCGTCGTCCCCGGCTGTCATGGTAGGTCTGTCGCCTCCCTACAGACCCGTACAGTATATGTTTTCTGAGGGGTGATTGATTGACATCAGCGGATCACGCAGGGGATCGCGCAGGTAAGACACGGAAGGAGGAAAACAATAGGAATTGCCGACACGGTTCCACCACGCCGTGATCGCCGAGCTCGCAAACGGCGGTCGAAAAAAAAGGTGGGCTTTGCTTTTCTGTGGAATTGAACAGCCTAGTGACCGACTAGAAAGTCACCAACAACCTGCAAAAAGCGCTCCGGCTCCTCGAAGAACGGCATATGACTGCTCTCGGCAAACTGAACCCATTTCACTTTCGGAATCCGCTCGAAAAAGGGAACAACCCCAACATCCTGTGCATCGTCGTACCTCCCGTTCAGGAGGAATGTTGGAACAGATATTTTGTGGATGTTGTCGACGACGGACCACTCCCTCATGGTGCCGGTAATGTTGAATTCGGAGGGTCCGATCCTGATTAATCGTCAGCGACCCGCACCAGAGACATAGGATCAGAAATGTACATTGTGGAGTAGACGGTCGCATCGGCCTCAAGGGCCTCGAACGCGCTTAGGAGGTCCTGAGGCCACGGCTGGACTCTGCATAGGTGCTTCTCGTTGAATTGTTGAATGCCCGCCTGATACTCCTTGCTATCTGTCGTGCCCGCCAACTCATGCTTTTTGAGCATCTCGCGAAATTGTTCCGGGAATCCCTGCAGTAGGGTGTTCGTGCCCACAGACCACAGCTCCATCGACGCCGGGGCGTCCGCCAGAATCAGCCTTTTGAGGCCGCGGGGGTTGCGGCTGATGACATAGCTGGCGGCAAGCATACCTCCCCACGAATGCCCCACCAAGTCAAAGTCGTCATGGATCTTGAAGTGCGCCAGGACGTTATCGAGCTCTTTCATGAAGAACTCCACTGTCCAGAATTCCTTCGGTTTTTTGGGGAGGTGGGTCGACAACCCGCACCCGACCTGGTCGTAGAAAATGACAGGGATGCCCTGCGCGCTGAGCTGCGCGAAAGAAAGGAGGTATTGATGGGGGATTCCTGGGCCCCCATGCAGGACGAGAAGGGGCCGAGTCGCAGATTTCAGGTCTCCAAAGACCTTGTATGCAGTTTCGAATGTTTCGCTGCCGACGATGAAGTCAAGTTTGCCAGTGGATGGTTCGAGTCCAGCCATGGAGGAAGTTGGGAGGTGGTACATTGTGGGCGCTTCAAGAGATTGTGGGCGCTTTCAGATCAAGGGAAGACGGCGATCACAGGATGCGGAGATCCGTTTTGCCGCGATTTGAAATACCGACCTTCGAGCTAACGGCGAGCACCAGATTCATGGTTTGGGTGATTCAACCCAAGCCAACTTGGAGCGAAAATCACAATATTGGTGAAAGTATGATTTTCACGCCAACTCGAACCTCGTCGCGCCCAAAAACCCCTGCGCGCGAATCTCGTCAAACCGCGAGCATTCCGGGTTCGCCTTGTATATGTTGTAGGTTTCAGGTAGTAATGTCTTCAAATGCTTTGTGTAGTTCATTAGCGAGTACACTCACACCAACAACCGGGCTCACCTCAATGCGCTCCGCCGTCGGCGGGTGTGTACGGCGGAATGCCGCGTTATCGACCTTCTCGAACGTCTGAGGAGTTTGGAAGAACCTGAGCGCGCATCAGCAAAATGTAACCATTGCAAATCCGACGACTTGTTACCGCGGTGCGGCGGCGGGGGTTATAGCAAACGCGAGCCATAATCTTGAGTCCGACGGTGTCGGCTGGAAGAGGAGTGAGTTGAGTGCATAAGACAGATCTAGGGACAGGCCTTCGGTTTCCGGTCCAGGCGAGTTGGGCAGCGAATGCAACTTCTTCATCAGTCACGACGACAGCCCAAAATCTATCTGAAGGAGAAGAAGTATATCTACACAGACCATGAGAAGCTTGTACTGCGAGAGATGTTCCGCCGTCTGCCGCATCGCGACATGTCCGATTTCTACTGGGGGGTTATTTCGGTGCCAGGAAATTAAAGAGCAGAGCAGACTGGCCGTGACCAATAACAGCAGCCAGACCTTCCTTGTTTCGCCCTACTGGCATGATGCCCGTCGATACACAGGGTGCCGCGAATGCGTTCACGAAGTGCATGTCATTTATAACGAGTACGACCCACTCTTTATCCGGATGCATCGTCGGTGGAAGGGGTATCTCGGCCGCAGGACCTCTCATGAGCTGAGCTAGTATATTCCGTCCTCCAAACCAATCATCGTTACACTCCGATGAAACGTATATAAATCCGTGATTCAAATATCTTAGTTCCTGTTAGGTACTCTCCTACCCCGCACGTCACATTTTCCTAGTTTCTAAGCCCTAAACGATTCAGGAGTTGAACGGGGTTCCTGTCGCGTAACACACGTGAACCTTTTGCAGGGCAGAGGGGCGGTCCATCCGCCATGGATTTTGAAACCTCCTTTGTCGACCTTTGTAATTGTGGATTTAAAACCAGGATATTGAGATGAAGAACTAAATTCATACAACGGCACTCCTGTGGCGTGCGAAAAAAAAAACAGCGAGAAAAGACTATCAACGAAGGAAACAATGACTGCTTTCGAAAGACGCAACCCTGTGTCGGATGGCGGTTCTGCCTGGAACTGGTGCAACCCCCCATCGAAACCAAGTGCAGGTACGGTTCCGGCCGCTGTCGGGTCCTGCTTGTTGTTCCGAATCTCTGCAGGTGGTTTTGGGCTGGTGGAAGTTAAAAATGAGAGTATGAGTGCAGGAGTCCAACGCGTAATGAACGACGGAAAGTAAATATCCACCACAGGATCAAAGAGAAGGAACGAAAGAAGAGAAAGAAAAAAAGACCTTCAGGCAAGGGTGAAGACCCAAGCCAGTTCACGGGTTAGTTCACGCAGTTCACGGCGAACTCCGTGAACTTTCTTATATACGTATGTTTTTTCGAACTTGGTTCATTGCGCCGTTGATGTCCGTTGCGACAGTCAGGCTGACCACCCGGGAACCTGATAGAGGATCGCGGTTTTGCCGACTCCAGGAAGACCAATTAGCTATGTGACGTTCAACGTTTTGTAAGAGTGAAAAAAGACTGCACTGACCGACTGGGTTCGACTTTGTTCGGCGGGATAAAACTAAAATGATTATTTGATCTTTTGAGCGGGAGCTGGCAATAACAAAAAGGCATGCGCACTTTGTATCGTTCGTCGGATTTCTATGCTCAATGAGTATTTTTTTTTGCACAGCAAAACAACAGTCACAGACCTTCGTCTCTCCCAATAGTGGGATCAAGCTTCCCTTCCCGCGCCATCTCAGTGAGGTCCACACTCTGCTCATATTATTTTAGGTGCGAGAAGATGCAAGCCGGAAGTTTACGTACGTATTCTTTCAAAGCTTCGCCCTTGCCATGCTGAGGGCCGAATTTGAAGGAGAAGGGAGAGTTTGATGGCGGTTGGGAGTAGAATCGCTTTGGTTCATAGTGTGAAACTGAACGCAATATAGGCCCAGTTCCTCGGAGGGAGACGGCAGGAAAACGCGGTCTGCCGAGGATACGCGTGGCCGTCCAGGCTGAAGTTCGACCAGTTGACAGACGAGACATAGACGAAGTTACTAGCAGGGCCACCGGAAACTAAAGGCCTTCCATTAAATACCAGGAGAAGAAAACGTCGAGTTCGTGGTGGAAGAGTCGAGAAAATACACGTGACCGTCGCACACGCATGACTATTGAGATGTGGCCTAAATCTCGACGGGTAGGTCAGAAGTATGAGATCTCGAAGATTCGGGACACCTCTCGTGGAACTCAGGAAGAATTTTGGATACAACATCGGGCACAAAATGGTTTTAAACAAGGAGCAACCCTTAGATTAATTGGTTATCCCACAAACGAAAAGGTATCAACGACCTGAAACAAAAGGTGTCAGAAGATATAGCAGACCACCGTAACGCATACCTTTGTGTATACTCGAGTCGCTTTGTATTCCAATCTGGTGGCCACCGAACGTAGTGATGCTGGTGAGAGCAGCACACATTTCTGGCAATCCGACATCGCGAACAAAGGCGCCCCCGAAATCTCGATCATTGCTTTGTGTATACATTCAGGGTGAGGGCGAAGAGCTGCTGCCTCCTGTACCATCGCAATGTGGTCCCTGAACCATTTTGTGGGAAGGATGTCGCACTCTTCTTCCCTCATTTCGGGACCGCAACCGTCGCGGTGGCCGTAGAAGTTCCACTGAACAGCGCAGGGGTTAGAATACTCTGGGTAATCGTCTGGATAAGAGGGATAGCGTGGGTCCGCTGGGTGGACATATTCCCAGAAGGATTCGACGATGCTGGTGTAACAACGGTGATGAAAGTCCTCGAGCTGTCGGAGTTGGTGCGCGGTGATAAGCTTGAGTTCAGGGATCGACAAATAAGGGACGTAGGTGGTCATTTTAAGCGTTTCCATCGCTGCAAGCTTGGCCAGCTTTTCCAAGCCTCGGTGGCAAGCGATGGCAAATACGCGATGCGGGTGTTTCTCCAGGAACTTTGGATCTTCCAAAACCTGTTCAAGCAGTTTCTGGCCACCAGGAATTTGATACTTTTCTGCGGACTCGTATGCCGCGTCGAGACCGTCTAGGTCGCGAAACAGGCTCACGTCCGAGCCAATGAATCGGGGGTAGCAAAGGATGAGAAGCTTCTCCACCGTTTTACTGGACTCGGGGAGTACAACAATAGGCTTTCCATCTCGAGTCATGGTAGCGTCCTCTCCGCTGGGCTGAGGGAAGGAGAACATATTTTTGAAAACGACTGACGCAAAGGAAAGGATGGGCTTGTGGGTATGGAAATCGACCATGTCCGAGGATCGAATGATCATATCTGCGGGGTTTATTTCGTCTGAGGTTGGGGAGAAGGGATATTTGGCGTCGGTGATCGACTCTGACATTGTGGTCGAAAGAGGAAAAAAAAGTGACGAAAATACCATCATTCACATCACGTGATTCTACGCGCCTCGTGTCGCGTACAAGTCGCGTCTCGCTCTCATTTCCATCGAAAATTGGCTTGACTGGTGGGTCTAGTAGCCTAGCCTCCACCTCGACAAAACTATTACTTTTTACACCGTACAAAAGATTCGGAATTTAGGAACCCATGGGCGTCTCAGATCTTGCGCGATTGACCTCGAAGAGAAAACAACATCGGTCCAGTGGCAAATGAATAGCATAAACATCACTCCTCACTCATTATTACATGAAAATCATCTCCTTCATACACGCACGAAATCATTCATTTGTGAGCCGTTATGCTTTCTCGTCCTGGTCGGAAGCCTGATCGTTATGGTGGTGTTGCTTATCCAAGACTAGTTCAACGGGTCGTTAAAATAAACCGGAGAAGAAAGCAGTAAAACGGCATCAGACCTTGCTCCTGCTTCGCAATATCGGCGTCGCGTTTCTCTTGGGCAACCGCGCCAAAGATGATATCCATATCTTCGAGCGAACGACCCTTCGTCTCTGGGATGAGCCTTTGTTTCAGAGACATCCGTCAGCGTCATTTCGCAGTTCCGATACGTTGGGTTGGCGCTCACAAAGCGAATACCCCCATCCCTGCGATATTAATCGTAGCGAACATCAGGAAAATCTAAAACGTTTATTATTCAGTGTCAGATCAGACGCACAGTGTCAATTTTCGCAGACCTTGTATCCGAGATTCAGAACCATCTGAGGCGTTGTCTTTGACAACGTGAAGTCTGCAGGCAGTGTGTCAGAGGTGTGGCTGATGGGCCAGGAGGAAAAACCAACTCCAGAGCCACTGAGATGCGCTGGCGACGGCCATTCCGTAGTGCCTCGTGCGCGTCGGGGAATATGTCCGCGCAATACACCCTGGCGCGATAGTCGGTCTCAATGCATGCATGTAAAATTATGAACGTACCAAGGGAGGGGACCTGCAAACATACCTCGTCAGTATATGCGCAGGAAAGAGACAGGAGGCTCTCGACGCACCCCACCCCATGCTATAGAAGCATACATAGAAATACAACATAGCCGCCATGCCTTTTGAAGCCGCGGGTGGGTTCGCAACGACAGTGTTAGCGTCAGTCGCGGGCGGCGGGTGCGTTTTCAGGATTGCGCCGATGATGTAGAAGCAGGTGCCCATTCCCATGGCGCTGATGAACAACGAGGCTTTTCGGCCGAGCCATTCCACGCCGAAGAACACGAAGAGAGAGGTGGCTACCACCTTGACCACACCTAGAGATTGATTAATTTTCAACACGGTTGAACTTCGGGAACAGCATACCGTAAACACCTGAATTCATGTAAGCAAATGTAATGAGTTGACCATAGAACGAAATGCTTACCAGTCGCGAGAAGACCGTTTCGCCGGGCGGTATATCCGATCTAAATTGTGGTTAAACGCAAGTAATATCGAGAGACGACCTTTTCGTACGGATGCAAAGATTTGAGGAGCATAATAACTTGAAGGAGGGGTGCTCAGGCGTCAACGTTGAAGCATAAAAAAGAGGAGACACACTTGACGGAGTTTTGTCCCGACCACTGCTGCAAGAAAAAGATCACAAACGCGATGACTACTCGGGTCAATTTTCTGCATTCTGCACCACAGCATAGACGTACCGAACCGAATAAGGTTCCCCTTGCCCAAGAACGCCTCGCGAAGACCAAGGCCTTGACGTGCCTCGCGCTCTTCTTGGATTTGTGCCTCGATCTCTGCCATCTCATGGATGACGGCCTCGGAGTTCTCCGGTTCCTTGCGCAGGTATGCAAGGTTAGCGATGGCTTGCTCAGTGCGACCCACAGATGCGAGCCATCGTGGTGATTCCTGCAAAAGCGATATGTTGATGCCAGTCCCTCCCAGGGTGTGTAGTACCAGGCTCACCTTCACCGTTAAAAGCCCCAACATCATTATTCCTGCAGGAATCAACTGAACGCCGAAGGGAATTTGCCACAGCTTCGGGCCTGGCTTGACGTGAACCGAGATGCCGTCTGAACATCTCGACTGAGGAAAGGCAGCGATAAATAACAATAATAACACTCACAGTTGACCCAGTAGGACATCATGACTCCGATTGCGACGAAAATCTAGAAGAGCAGAGTAAATGTGAGCGCCAATCAGATTGAGGATGGTCCGAGTTACTTGGAACAGCCCAGTGATACGCCCACGGACTTCCTTAGGACTGCATTCCGAGACGAATGCAGGTGAGACAGCGGCTGGAAATTGATTGAGTTGGAACTTGAGAGCTTTGAGAAGTGAAATCATACAAATTCCTCCAATCCCAAAGCCAAGAATCACTCGACCGCCGTATATCTCGGATAGACCGTGACTTCCGGTAGCCACTGTCGTAAGGATCTAAATTTCAATGGCACGGTTTCAGATATATCCAGTCGTGAGAGGACGGTCTGCACTCACCGCGCCAACAAGGAATATCAGTGTGAATCCCTGCAACGTCAGCCTCCGTCCAATCTTGGCTAGAGAATCCTGCGTCAGAGGCAGCCCGTGGTGTAATAATCAAGCCCACCCGATATCGGCGCACTTCCTAGTGCACCGAAGAAAGCGCCAGCTTGCAATACTGAAACCACATTCGATGATACATCGGCATTCCTGAGAGGTTCCGATGAGCGCTGGTTCCTTGCCTGGGTATCTGAGAGCACCTTTGCTTATTGGTGGTTCCGTCAGGGTTCAGGAGGCCAAATTGTTGGAGGAAGAATGGCGCTGAAACCACACCGCCCCTGTGAACGCATCAGCAACGTGGCAAGGTCTGGCTGGGCGTACTTACGCGACCCCGCTGGACAGCGAGCACCCCTAAGTGTTAGTGCACCAAAAGAGCAGTCTCTGTTCGACCACATACGTATCATAACTGAAATAGGCTGTCAGCAACTAGAATCAAGTCCAAAAAGAGCGTCGTTCTCGTACCCGAAGAGTATAATTCCCCAGTAAACAACAAATGCCAGCCCTACGAGGAATTAGACGGTTGCGTTCGCACGAACATAAGTAGTGGTCTCGGCGCACAATAGACACGAATGTTCTTGAAGATGTGCTGGGTGGGTGCCATTATGGCGGTACGGAGGCAAGATGGCTACGACTGTGGGCCTTACGTGAAGGACTCTTAAATGGAATGAATGGCGCCCACCAAACTCCTCTTGGATGACAGAAGCTGATCAGAGCCCACTTGGAGTCAGATGGAACGCACCACATGATCGTTCTTTCTATTAACTGCCGGACCGCCTCAAGACGCCGCGTTCACGGCATGGGCCCGGCACTCTTGGCAGTTATTGAATCCTCCGTCTATCCCCTGCCCCCCTAGCGGAAACAAGCAACAGCTTGTGTTCGAACAGGTCTTTTGAATATGGCTGGCAATTTCCCTCAATTAGACTGGAAAATGAAGGCAACCGAATTCTAAGGATCCGGAACATGAAAGCACGACGCAACACCGGCCGTCCATACTGGAACTCAGCAAGTTTTTGCACGCCGCGTTTCAGATCTGGATTTTGTTCGGAGCTTGGACCAGCAACTGTGGGGGCCAGCGGACCGCAGCAGATGTTCATCAATTCCTATGAAAGCGTAAACGGCATACAGACGTGGAGAATGGACAGATATACTATAGATTTGATCGGCAGAGCAACATTTGATGGCGAAAAGCACCCTTGTTCTGAGGTTATTTTACAGTAATTAGAAATATCATGTTGAGTTCTTGTAGCCGGAAGGAACGGGAATTTGGCTGGATAGAAGTTCGAAAAAATTCGAACTTTTGCATCACAGGCGCCAATCATTTCTCACGCTGTCATATCCTCGACCATACATCCATAACGTTGGCACTGCTTGCCTTCCATCATGCAGGTTCCTTCCGGCTTGGAAGACAACCGAGATTGAGCCTTTTGCATGCGCGCTCTTTGAGCGTCACGACGGACCCAAAAAAACGACCGATCGAGTTATTCTGAACAACGTCTTGGACATGCTCGAGAGAAAGAGCCTGGCGCTGTAAGTACTCGAAGTCCTGCTCAAATTCGCTTGAATCGCCTGTGTTCAGTATAGATCTAGTCCTTGAGGAATGGCGCAAGCTGGCATTTAAACTCGACAATTGCCACAATTTGCGGTACTTGGAAAATACCCAAAGCATACCAATGGTTGACATTTTTCGAGTGGGCAAAAGAGTTGTGGTGCATTGCGAATCCGAATCTACATTGCGATGGTGACTCACCATACCTTCTATCGTTGCAGGTAACCTTGTCTATGTGGATGCCCTGGGCCAGTCGATCGTCGTGGAAGGAGCCGGGGTACAGGAGTTTTATGAGTTTGTCGACCACAAAGATTCACTGAATACTAATTTTCATTCCGTTGGTAGGCACACTGTGGTATGTATCGCGTTTTACGACTCGAAAGTAGACCATAACGTGTGAACCAGGTTTCCTGCAACTTCCGCATCGCCGCGACTGTCTGGTGGATTGAACCGAACTACGCCACAGCTCCTAATCGGACTGAGGACTCGTCCCTGCAAAAATGATATTGGGTCTGCAAAAAATACATGTTTTGCTTGTGTTACAGTATATTGTGAGTGGGAGTTGGTTGAAGATGGGAAGGATAGCAAGCATTTAACAAAAACTTGAAGTGGACCTAGTCATCCTGTCCGTCAGTCAAACTGTTTTTCGGTTCCGCCGAACCGGCTTCAGGGTCGGGTGGATGATTTTCCTGTATCAAGAGCGCGCTCCCATCCTCATTGACCCGGACCTCGACCGTATCCCCCTCCCTGGATGGTGTCATCGCGTCAGCCGTGGTGTCGTGTATACAACAGCGAAAAGATCATATACCTTATCGTGCCCCGAAGGAGCTTTTGCGCGAGCGGGAACAACACATCCGTGCGAACAACCCGAGCGATCGCCCGGGCGCCGTAAACATTCGAATACCCATGCTGAGCCAGCCAGTTCCGCGCCGAGTCGTCGACATCCAGCGTGATTCTCCGATCACTCAGCCGGGCGGCAACATCCTGCAGGCGCAGCCCGACGACCTGCAAGATGGACGCGCGGGAGAGTTTGTTGAAAACGAGCATCGTGTCGAGACGATTGAGGAGCTCGGGCGGGAAGTATTCGGCGGTGAGGTCGAGAACTTGTTGTCTGGCTTCGGGTGTTACGACGCCGTCCTCGGTACAGGCGGTTGGATCGGCCAAGATATTGCTGCCTGTTGTTGGAGTAAATTGATATTTGGCTCGAGAATGAGAGAATTTCAGGCTCACCGAGATTGCTGGTGAGACAAATGATAGTATTCTTTACGAAGAATCCATTAGCCGAAAATTTTGAGAAAGCAAAAGATCCTGACCTTGAAATCCACTTTTCGGCCTTGACTGTCCGTGACACTGCCCTCGTCGAGAATTTGGAGCAAAATCATCGCAACATCCTAGGTGCGCTCAAGTATCATCGCAGTGCATGGGCGCAGCAATAGACCACTAACCTTATGCGCCTTCTCGAGCTCGTCCAGCAATATCACAGCTGCATAAATTCAATGACCCGAAAAAAAAAAAGAATCAAGATCACCGACCGTACGGTTTCCGGCGAACGGCTTCAGTTAATTGACCTCCTTCCTCAAAGCCCACATACCCCGGTGCCGCGCCGATCAAGCGCGAAATTGTGTGTCTGTCGTGGAACTGTACGTATTCAGCAGTTATTAGCACATACATATCAACCCAATCCAATATGCGAGCCGTGATTTGTTTATTCAACGCACCTCGGACATGTTTATGTTAATTCTTGCATCGCAGACGATACGTTAGTTGGAGGACGGAGATTAATGGACTAACCTGAGACTCACAATCCACGCTGTTCGTCATTGAACAGAAATCCTGCGAGGGTCTTGCACAGTTCGGTCTGAGAGATGAATCCATTCCATACGAGCCGTCGACCAAAACCGTAGCAGAGGACAACGTACCTTCCCAACCCCGGTCGGGCCCAATAGCAAGAACGACGCAACGGGCCGGTTGGGGGCCTGCAAACCAGCGCGAGAGATGCGCACGGCGTCACTTATGGCGGCCACAGCGTGGTCCTGCCCAACAACGCGACGCTTTAGCGTATCCTCCATCTGTCAGTTATCCAATCTCATCATCAACTGACTGAAAAGCCAAAAAGGTTGTAAGCCGTACATGTATAAGCTTATCCCGTTCCCCCTTGAGCAAATTATGGACAGGGATGCCCGTTGCTCTTGCGACGACGCGCGCGATATCGTTGGACGTTACGCGCTCGTGGAGCATTAAGAGTGGCGAGTCGTCGCGCTGTGCTTGCGCGTTTTCGTCGGGGAGCTGCGCCATGAGGTCCGGGATCGTCGAAAATCGCAATCGGCTCGCTTTCTCAAAGTCGCCCTCGCGCTGCGCGACGTCCAGCTGGTGCTTCGCGTCCTCCAGCCGCTGTTTAAGTTCCTTCGTGCGGGTCAGGCGCGCGCGTTCTAGTAAGATCGGCCACCTTTATGTGTAAATTCCTACTATATGGTGTGATGCACATACCCGTCTGCCATAACGTGAGCATTCTTGACGCTTCTTCGCGCTTGGCCTTGATCTCCGCCTCCACCGCTTTGCGCCTCTCCACGCTGAATGTGTCTGACTCCTTCTTGAGACTTTCGAGCTCAATCTGCAGGGTCATGATGGCGCGGTCGAGCGCCTCGAGCTCGTCGGGCTTTGACTCCTGGGCTAGCCGGAGGGACGAAGCCGCCTCGTCAACGAGGTCGATGGCCTTGTCCGGGAGGAAGCGGTCGGAGATGTATCGCGCGCCGTACACAGCAGCTATTCACGCAGAGGCAGTGAAATAAATAAGCATTTGCAAGGGTTGAGCGGCTGGGCTCACCAGTGACGAGGGCACCGTCCGAGATTTCAACCCCGTGGTGAACCTCGTAGCGAGGTTTCAAGCCGCGCAGGATCGATATCGTCGATTCGACGGTCGGCTCTTCGATCTGCACCGGCTGAAAACGCCGCTCCAGTGCGGCGTCTTTTCCGATAGTCTTGCGGTATTCATCCGCTGTGAATGCCTCATCAACATTCATGCTTTACAGACTCAGAATGAATGGAACTAACGCGTTGTAGCACCGACGAGCTGGAGCCCTCGGGCCAATGCCGGTTTGATCATTTGCCCGCCATCGATGCTGCCCTCGGTTTTTCCCAAGTTGAAGAGTGTATCTGGAGAGAGTTAGTGAAAGTGAAGATCTCGGAGTTGAACTCGACGCTGATACGCACGGACTTCGTCAATAAAACAAATGACGTTTCCAGCCTATGAGGTTCGGTGAACTACGATGCAGAGGGCCGGAACAAGACGTTCACCTCGGCTTCAATATCTTGAAGGAGACTGCGGAATTTCTCTTCGAATTGACCACGTATGCCCGAGCCCGCCATGACGCCTGATAGGTCGATCGCAAGAACGCGCTTGTCTTGCAGGGACTAAATTATATTATGAAAGGCTGGGAAAATCTACACTGATGGGTAACCGACCTCTGGCACCTCTTTGCTCACAATCCGGCTTGCCAGACCCTCGAGGATCGCGGTTTTTCCGACTCCAGGAGGACCAATTAGCTATGTAACGTTCAACGTTTTGTAAGAGTGAAAAAAGGTTGTACTGACGACTGGGTTCGACTTTGTTCGGCGGGATAGAACTAGAATAATTATTTGATCTTTTGAGCGGGAGCTGGTAATAATAAAAGGCATGCGCACTTTGTATCGTTCGTCGGATTTCTATGCCCAATGAGTATTCTTTGCACAGCAGAACAACAGTCACAGACCTTCGTCCCTCCCAATAGTGGGATCAAGCTTCCCTTCTCGCGCCATCTCAGTGAGGTCCACACTCTGATCATATTGTTTTAGGTGCGAGAAGACGCAAGCCGGAAGTTTACGTACGTATTCTTTCAAAGCGTCGCCCTTGCCATGCTGAGGGCCGAATTTGAAGGAGAAGGGAGAGTTTGGTGGCGGTTGGGAGTAGAATCGCTTCGGTTCATAGTGTGAAACTGAACGCAATATAGGCCCAGTTCCTCGGAGGGAGACGGCAGGAAACCGCGGTCTGCCGAGGATACGCGTGGCCGTCCAGGCTGAATTTCGACCAGTTGACAGACGAGACATAGACGAAGGCAGTAGCAGGGGCACCGGAAATTAAAGGCCTGCCATTAAATACCAGGAGAAGAAAACGTCGAGGTCGTGGTGGAAGAGTCGAGAAAAATACACGTGACCGTCGCGCGCGCATGACCTGGCCAAACAGCAACAAGCAAACAACGTTTCTTAACTGCCATCGTGCATTCTCGTCTCCCACAAACGGCGAGGGAAAAATCCTAAAAATGAGCCTCTCGAACGATCACTGGTCCCCCCTCGTGAAGAGCAAGGTCGCGGAGGTGCTAGCCGACACGTCTTTCGCTGTCCCTACGACTGAGTTCTCATCGATCACCTCGCCGGACGCCACATTCGCCCTGGCAATCGACCATACCCTGCTGAAACCCGACGCAACGTCCGCACAGATAGATGAACTCTGTGATCAGGCAATCCGATACAAGTTCAAAGTATGCTTATCATTTTTATACAATCTAGTCCTAGCCCATTAACGTTAGGTTCTACGGAACAGTCATGCTGCGTGAATGGGGCCAACGTCGGGCAAGTTTTCCGGCGACTTGAGGGCAGTGGAACCATTACTTGCGCCGTCATTGGATTCCCGCTAGGGGCGGGCACGACGGCGGCAAAGGCATTGTGAATATTTCTCAGTAAGCCAAACTGACCACTGCTGACGTTCTCAAGCGAGGCTCAAGACGCAGTCAAGAGCGGCGCAAAGGAAATCGACATGGTAGTGAACATCGGGGCTCTCAAGGCGGGCAATTACGCGCTGGTCTACTCTGATATCCGGGCAGTGGTGGAGGCCGCTTCCACCACTGTTAAAGTGATCCTAGAAACCGTCTTCCTTTCCGACGAAGAGAAGATCGCCGGTTCGTTCCTGGCAGCAGAGGCAGGCGCAGCTTTCGTCAAGACGTGCACAGGGTTCTCGGGCGGCGGAGCAACGGCGGCGGATGTCCTTCTGATGAGAAAGAGCGTCGCGTACAAGTCTGGCGTGAAGGTGAAGGCATCTGCGGGCATCCGGAGCTTTGATAAATGCTTGGAGATGTTCAAGGCTGGCGCTGAACGGATTGGAACGTAAGTTGGCTGCGACATATTAAACAGGATTCTCGCGCTCAACCAAACTTTTTTTTCAGGTCCTCAGGCGCTGCAATCATGGAAAGCGTCCAAGTTGCCGCTGGTTCGTATTGACGCATTCCATATCGTACATGTATGATACAAAAGACATCTGGCCGTATATTCAATCATTCGCACGCACAATCAACTCTCCGCCTCAAGCCCAACATTGGTAGCCTCCGCTTCCTTAACCTTGATCCACATCCCATCCTGAAAAGAATCAAACGTCAAGCATTCATTCTGCATCCAATGATTAATTTGAACTTACCGTGGTATACATTGTCAAATGCATTTTCGGCCTGAACTTATCGATACCCTTACGCGCGGGGGCAAAGTCCTTCCATTCCGCGGGCGGACGTGCTGCTGGTGCGAACGCTGCCTCGTCGATGGAGAATGACGAGAAGGATTGGAGGAGCCGGATGAGCATGAAGGACATTTCGTTATAGGCGAACTAAGAGGAGAAGTAAGCGCAGGGAAATAAAGTTTTGTGTCGACTCACCTGTTGGCCCAGACAGATCCTCGGTCCTGCGTTGAATCTACAATCAACACACCCGTCAGACCGGATATGTATTGATATTTCTAAACCGAGCACTGACGGCAAGAACTGGAACGGATTGTTAAGGAGGTATTTCTTCAACCTCTCGTCCAGAAAGCGGTCTGGAGAAAATTCCTCAGCTGCAGAATTTTCATCGCTCAGCGTCACGAAATGCACGAAAATTCGAAGTACAAACCGTCAGGCCCCCAGAGATCTGGACGACGGTGCATCAGGAAGGTCGAGAACGGAGTCCTTCGATGTTATTCATCAGCAACCTGTGAACAAATTAATGTCGCACGCACTTGGAGCCAGCCGGGATGTAGATAGGTTTTTCGTTCGGATTCGGAGAGGGCCAGGTTGTGGCTTGGATACATTCTCTGTGGATCAAGGAAAAGAAAGCTCGGTGGTAAATGCGCGATCGAAGTATCGAGACAAGCGAGACAAAAACCGTACTTGACATTGAATGGCCTGAAAAGTTGTCAATCTCGATACACTTTGGTTGGAGGAAAATTATTGTATGACGTACACCGAAGGATACAGTCTCATCGACTCTTTGTTGAGCCCGTCCGTCAGCATGGGCATGGTGTGAATATAATAGACGTCGCCTCAACTGACCGTTTATGACAGCTCTCAGATACTTCATGTCCTTGATATCATCGTATGTCGGGCGCCTGGTCGGCCCGACGTGTGTGAGAACTTCCTCTCTGAGCCGTGCGCAGACCTCGGGGTAGATGGAAAGGCTAAGAGAAGTCAATGGTGAGGGTCGGATAAGCACCGCAGTCGAGCCGACGTACAAGTAGATGACCATCGTCATGACATGCATGGCTGCGGTGTCAAAGTTAGCGACCTGAGAACGGCATTGCGCCAACAATATAAATACTAACTTGTGTCTCTCCCCGCTTAGAGTTCGATGAAAATCAGCATTGGCAATGGAACGTGCGGAAGACCCACCCAACAAAATGTTCAGCCTAGTAATTATTCAGACATAAAATATCAAAGCCAAAGGGCGGGTGTAAGAAACTTACGTTTCGTCCTTGAGAATCTTGGGATCTGCAAGGGGGGCTTGCTTTCAGCGGACACGATTAAATCAGGGTCGATGCGACGCCACTTACCCGAGGTTGAATTAAGCAGCTCATCAAGCAGGGTCTCCGCCTGAACCGTGTCAGGCTTCTTCTCTGAGTTCACGTTCGTTGTCGTCGACATTCCCTCAACCGCGCGCCTCCTCTCAATCGCCGCGCTGATAATCGGGTCCAAGAAAGCGCTAACAATCTTCATGGGCGCGGCCGACTTGTCGCGGAATATTTCCCACAGCGGCCAGATCGCGCCAATGTACTCCCGCTCTGCAATGACCTGCATGGATTCGGTGAATGCCTCGAGGAATTTGTTGGCGGTTTGAGCTTGGGCTGAGCTCGACTGCGGAGGGGGGGAAGGCGACGTTGTGGCCGTAGGGGATGTTTGCCTTGAGACTGTTAACGCAGGTACCGAAGAGGAACTCGGTAGCCGAGTCCATGGTGAACCGCCCGATGAGGTCCTGGGATGATATTTTTACGATTAGGAAAATAAAGTACATGGAAAAAGGATAGGCACCTGGAAATCAACCGAGTAGCCTCCGCGCGTGCGCTCCTTCATTATGGCAATGACATCTTCGGCATGGCTATCAAACGTATCGAAATGGCTGATTTTATCGCGGCTGAAGAAGGGCTGAAGGCTCTCGTTATTCCTTAGAGTGCAACCAAAAGGGGGAAAATAACAAACGCGAGTCATAGCCCGATGAAACTTCCACATCTCGCCTACGAAATGATAAGAGAGGATCTTAGGACAGAGGTCCGACAATTTCCATACCATCGGAGTTGAACACGCCGGTCTGATTGTCGAATTTTAATTTTTGCGTATCATTTATGGCTCAGGATTTGGTATGTACGTACCCCCAGAACACTGCTGAAACCATACTGGAATCGTTCACCTTGGGAACGGTATGAATCAACGCGATTCGGATGAATAAATCCCTTCATACCTTTCACATAATTGTTGAAATCCGTCGATAATATTATCTTCAGGTGTTCTGGGCATGTCTACAGCATGTGAGTCTCCCATTGAAGAAAAACGAGACTGTATTAATCGCACCGTGAATATCGAGTCCATCCACAACACCCGCATATTTATGATGGGGCCAAGCTCGTCCAGGACCTCGGTCAACCCATCGCCTATGTAGATGTGCATAAGCGAACAACCCAGCTCAGAAAACCGCTTAATCATTATACCAGGATACCCATGCACCCTCAGATGGACCATCTTTCTCATCCAGTCGAGATTGCCTAGCCATTTGGTTCGGATAGCAGGCGCGATGCGTGCACCCATCGTCTCCGCCTCACGGCGCTGCCTCGCATTCTTCCGCAGTACGCGATATGTCACATAGAGCGGCAGACTCGCCGCGGCGAAGAGGACGGTCATCCAGACTGGGATGTCGAGACCGACCCGCCTGGAAAGATAGTGGACACCAAAACCAAGTGCGATGGGTTTGCTGAAGACATGGAGCGTCAGACGAGCGAGTAGTTTGACACCAGGAGACGACATTGTCGATGTTCTGGGAGAGATTCGAAGAATAGGTCTGATGACTTCATTATCTGTGAGGCCCTTCTTAACCGCGGCAACACGGTAGTGCGGGCGGGGTCAGTTGCCCAAATTGTGCTGACTCCATGTGATTCTCGCGGCCCATTCGCAAATCCGGATTATCATCAACCCACTTGGACGATGCGCGGGAACTGTACGGAAGCAGTGATAAAGATTTAAATTTTACAAAAAAAATACACTGCAGTACATCGACTACAAAAAGATGGGTCTCAGAGCGCGGTCGCGTTATTAAAAATGAGCAAGTTCGCTGTATCGGCGGGCAGCCCAGTCAGCGCCCCCCGAGTCGCAAGCCCAAGAATCGCGGCTTTCATGTCCGCCGGACTGACTGTGGTCGGGCCATCAGACACCCACGACGCAACAGGAAGCAAGCTGGCGAAGGGACGCGGGAGGACCATACGGAGAACGCTGTAGATACGCGACGGCGCGTCGAACTGGTGCTGGGATCGTAGGCCCGGCGTAAAGATCGGCTCTTTCCCAAGGACAGGGTCGAAGGTCGCAGAGGGGTAGATCCCGAGCAGGTACGCAACGAGGCCGGCGGTATGCGGAGAGGACATCGACGTGCCGGACATGAGGGTCGTAGCGTCGCGCCCGCCCTTGTAGGTCGAGAGGATATTAAATCCCGGCGCGAATACCGTCACACACGGCCCGTGATTCGAAAAATACGCGCGCTCATCGTTCTGTGTCGATGCACCGACCACAATGGCCTTCTCGGCGGACCCAGGGGTGTATTTACAGGCGTCCGCGTTGTCGTTTCCTGAGCAATGCGTCAACGTTACTATTCAAGAGGCTGTGCGTCCGGACACGTACCGGCGGCGACGACAACGTGGATTCCCTGGCCCACAGCGCCGTCGATAGCCTGGTTCCCGGCGCGCGAGACACCGCGCAGACCCAGACTCATGTTGATGACAGAGCCCTTGTGGGAGGTACGCCCAGTGGCCGCGTACTCTTTCCGAGCGTCGGCAGCCTTGGCGGTCGCAGAGGACACAGCGTACGAGATCCCTGCGATGATGTCGGAGAGGGCTCCCGTAGCCATCGGCGCGCACGACCTTGACCGCGATGACATTGGCACCCTTTGCCACCCCGTACTTGCGCGACGCGATCGTCCCCGCACAATGCGTCCTGTGCACGATCAGCACGTATAAAGACGGGCGGATTGGAGCGCATGCTCACCCATGACCGTTCTGGTCCTCATCAATATCGTTCTGGACTATGGTCTTCCCCCAAGACGCCCTGCCCTCGAACTCGCGATGGTGGATATTGATGCCAGAATCGACAACGTAGACGTCGACGCCCTCTCCCCCGCGAGAGTCGTACTGATATTTCCCGTACGTCCTCAAGGACAACTTGTCTCGGTGGCTGATTCGCGCTAGACCCTGTGCAGGCGACAGCGTTAGCGACTAGGGTGACAAGATCTGAGAGGGAGACAAACCCATGGCGCACCCTTCTGCGTCGTGACGCCAATGGTGCCAAGAGTCTGAACGACCCGGTCGTGCTCGATATAGTCGACCTCGGGCATACTCCGCAGTTGGTGCATCGCGGTGGGCGAGAAACGTCCCGCATACCCACTTACGGGGCCGTCGTAGATGTGCCGAATCCCCACGCCGCCGTCGATGAGAGGGTTCTCCTCCTGCACCGTCTGCAGAAAATTGAAATGATTCTGTACGTGGGCGACAGAAGCATCCTTCTTGAGCACGACGATGTATGAATCGTTGATCACGGCATGGGGTTCGTCTCCGCCCAGTAGCGGTGCGAAGTTGAAGGCTCCGTGTAGCGGGGATCTGGGATCTGTATGGCAGTCTGTGATGGGGCGGGCAGAGACGGCTGAGGTGAGGACGAGAGTCGCGAATAGGATGCTACCAAGGTTGAGCATGGCGGGGTCGACTTGTCTAGGTGAGATTGGAGCTTTATGGCGTCGTTATTGATATCGGATGCCCGTCTGCGCAGCTCTCTAGCGCTGCTGCGCCATCAAGAGATGTTGTACCGCTAGCCACTCATGACACGGTCATATAGCAGGCAAGCTCCCAGGTAGCGATCTTTATCGAATTGAAGGCCTGCGGAGCGGGTACAACGACAGCCTCAGGAGATAAGAACGAGAGAACTGATCTTGAGCACCTCCAAGTGCGCACGCATAACACGTTCGGGATTCCAAGAGGATGGTTCCTTCTCAAGAAGACGCCGTTTCCTGGTCAGAATCCTTGAGCTATAGGAGATGAGGGCAGAAAGCAAGCGTTTTCTCACAGCTTGTCATCAATAAACACCGTCAGGTGACCGGCGCACCGAATGGGAAGGAGGTCGCGACGAACCAAGGGTGGTAAGTAATGGTTTGGTAATGCTCTCGATTCCCCAATTCAAACTTAGATAGAAACTCCAGTCAGGACTTTATTAACTGGGGGTTGAACGTTGAACGTTGAACTCTTGAGCAGTAAACGTCCCAAAAAATCGATTCGAATCTAACGCTACAATAAGAAATTTGGTACGAACTTGAATTACAACTGGATAGATCCGGAGCATGAAAAACGTTCTACATAGTCCCATAATATAGTAAAGGGTTAAACAAAGGTCCGGATATTGTTCATGAATCCGGAGACGATCTGTACTCGATGAGTATTGTGCCCGCTATTCAGATGACCGACTTACCATGGAGCCACAGTGCAGAGGAGTCTTGAGGACGTCGAGCAATTTCCGACCATTGGGTAAGCGTCAGAATCACAGAATTTCATAATGTGAATTGTACTGCCGTTGAATTTCGGCCAACTGATGCTCTGAAGAAATCGTAAGCCGCCGACAACACTTTGGCTGCAGAAATATTTACCCGCAAGGGGACTCCCAGCAGCATACTTTCCCATAATCCTCATCCCCTCCTGCAAATTGAGAAGCAGCATGCTCTCCTGCTCGCCGGCAGGCAACGTTTGCACGTCGAGCGTCTGGGACCATTCCGCCCACACCACACGCGTCCGCTGTATCTCATCGACGAGCACTCTGCATGCCAGCGCGCATATCGCCCCATGAACCGGATTCGCGTGGTGTGCGGAGGCTGGATTGTTGGCAGTCGTATCGCCGAGGAACCGGATAATCGCGCGCGCGGAGGCGAGACATTTCGACTGTGCGGCTGGATCGAGCGCTGAGAATGGCTGGTGGAGTTTGATTGAGGCTGCAGCGACCAAGGCGTGTGTGAGGACGAGGTCGGGGTCTGCCGAGGGGTATACTGGGGGTAGCGTATCCCAGAATCGAGAAATACGACGGTCCAACCAGGTGTAGCAATTCGTGTAGGACGACAGCTCAGTGGGTTGGAGATCTTCAGACAATTAGCCTCGTGAGTAGGTATATTACACAAGGACATACTCGATGACCAGCTGGCAGCAAACCGCGAGGCTCGGTGGAGGAGTACCGAAGCCTGGACATGACTGACTGGAATTTGAATGCTCGAGAGCTCATCCCCGAGGAATCGCTTTATAACTTCCCCACCATAGTTGTCCGCCGCGGAATATCCGGGCTGTAACTCATACTCGGCGTTTTGCATCGGCCAAGGAGTGTCGATTTCCGTCCCTGAGGACTCCAGAAGACACGAGCTGAGGCTGGTTGGCGAATCGGAGGCGAGGTTCAAGTTCGCCTGTAGGGACACCACCGCCCAGAAGCAGCGCACCCGTTCGCCTTCTTCCACGGAGTCCTGCGCCGGCGTGAGATACGCGTCAAATGGCGGAAGTTCGCTATTGCGAATCGACGAAGCAGGGGGCGGGGCCGAACCAAGCTTGTGCAGCCGATACCCGAGCACCAGTGTCGCAGCGGCGTTGGCATGGAGCTGCGCCGCGAGGAAACTCCTGAGCAAGAAGAAGTAGTTTGCGAGCAGAACGTGAGCTTGGATTGTCTGTATCGCATGAATGGAGTCTCGGTGCACACAGGTTTCGGTCGAAATGGCCTGCAGCGCGCGACTGAGGAAGGCTGATTTCAAATCGAAGAGGGGGCCGGATTGGGATAGATGGGCGCCCCACAGGTACACCGCGTAGAGGAGCGAATGTGAGGGACGGAGAATATCACCGAAAGGGATCTGGGGTACGAGGGCGGAGTTGCGAAACCGGTCGATATGCAAGAAAAAGCCAAGTTGGGCCGCATGAGGAAGGAAGTATTGCAAACTGCCAGTTGATCTGAATACCGTGAGTCATCAATGGAGAGAACACTGACAGCAGCTGTATCGTTTCGAAAGACGGCTCCTATAACAGCGTATCATGGTCACCAACAAAGACAGTGCTATGAATCTGGGGATTTACCTCGACCAACGAATGATTCGAGTGAGACTCGGACTGTGCATCTGCGAAGAGTCTCTCAAACTAAGACCACAGAACTCGCAAATTTCTTACCAGATGAAATTTCACTGAACGAGGATTTTGGCGTCGAGAATTCTATCCCCGCTGAGCTGTAGTCAGGAGACTCGTCCACAACGCCGAGGCTGGGCGATCGCGAACTTCCAGCTATATCGTTTCCCACATTGAAATTGTTCTTCGACAAGGGGTCCGTGAATTTACAAGGCTCTTCCTTGGGCACACGTGCACAATTTCCGCAGACCGGATGCTGGAGTGTTGTTAGGTTGGTGGTTCAAATTTTGCTTTCGGAACACCTACTATTCCGTCGCATCTCTGTTCGCCGAACATAAAAGTAAGGAAAAAGGGATCGCAAACATTAGTACTTATCACTTACAATTTTCAGATGCCTGCAATTGAGGCACGCCCTTCCACGTTTCAAAGGTTGGGTGCGGGGCTTTGGAGGACGAATTCTCTTGGGTTTGGGACGGCTACTAGTAGCTTCCATGTCGAGCTCTTGGAAATGTATGGAGAGCGTCCATCTTCGAGAGATGTGTATTTATGAATGGGCACCCTCGAGCCAGGCAGAGTTCAATTGGCTTCCTAAAGAGCTGAGCTTACAGTCACTACCCATTTGGGCAGTGCCAAATGGGACTGCGCACCTGGACTCTGTCAGCGGGAAAGGTAGAGGTGCTGAACAAGCCGCATAGCCGAAGACAGATACGGTCGTCATGCTCCATGGGGATGCTCGGTAATGATTGATGCAACTCCATCTGAATGCAAAAGCTGACTGAGCTCGAAGGCGATGCTATGTGGATCCTGTGCCGCTGACTGAGAGCCTCTTCCACAGCAAGCCACTGCAACTTGCGAAAAAATGGGAAGTTGGGAAGAATCATGAACTGTCCGTCAATTAAACAAATTATCCAAAGTCATTTCGAACATAGCGGAGACCCGCGGCCGACAGGCCTTGGTTAGCAAAAAAAACAAACCTTGCGAACCGTGCGGCGATTTCTGGTGATTCACAGCTCACCAGTGTAGCGTCACTCGTTAACACCCAGGAGCTCGAAGTCCGAATGATCTCTGTCTGCCTGGGCTGAGAGCGGCCATGGTGGGAGGGAGGCTTATGCATAAAGGCTATCATGAACCAGAAGCTCAGTTCATAGAGCATTGCCCTATGGTATCATTGAATAACTCTGTGGCCGTGCGACGACCGCAGTGGTTCTTGACAGCTACATCGTGATGGTTGAATCTGCGGAGCCGTTTTGCCGACTCGAGTACTGAATTGTCCACACAACCGTATTACCGCGAAGCGGGAGCCCATTAAGTCGAGTGAACATCGCCTGTGTCTGTTCGGTTTCTACCAGGAACTTCCAACTGAGATTCAAGCATACTTGAGTTGCGGCCGATGTCGGCAAGGCATCGGCATCATGGTCCTATCAAACCGACCTGTTCCGAAGAGCAACTTCAGCTGAATGCAATCAAAGTGACGAGGTTTCGTGAAAATAACAGAAATAAGCGAAGTAACAAAGTGGCTACTACTTACCCTAGATGACAATGGCAAGCATGAAAATGGAGCCTGCAGATTTAGGCCCCTTGCGACTAATCAATGTAGAACAACGCACAGGCGCCTCAGAGGATCAGAAACGCACAAGATGGTCCAGACGGCGACACAGAAGAATAATCCATATGCACCTGTGAATTGTGAGTACAGGTAGTAAAATGCGCCGCAAGCTTCACTTAGAAATAGTGTCTCCCAGAATCAAATAAGACCAACCGCATCCTGGGTAATGGTACGATCAAATGCGAATAACCCAGCGCAAGCTCAGGCTGGTTGGTATGTCGCTCATATAGGCTTAAGAAAAACAGATTTATTCCGACTTTAACAAAGGTTTCAATTCAATACACGTCGCTTTGTCAGGACTCGGGACACGCGACGACTATCTCTGCCTGCTCTTGGACCGGCAATTCAAGAGAAGTTGAAGCTCTCGAGGTTGAACCTACACCCATACATCATCAGCTCACCACTTTATCAATTGTCACTGAGTCAGAGAGCTTACCCAGCAGGCCCGGTGGCACATCCAGAGCCGCCGCCAGTGACAATAGTCGGGCCATTGGAGCAGACATCGTGCGCGCCGCCGGACTCGAAGAAGTTGGCGTGGTTGGGGACACCGGAGTAGCTGATCGATTTCGCAGAACCGCCGTTGGAGAGGAAGACGCATTCGCCTGGGGTCACGCCGGGGCTGCTGGCGATGACGGAGCCAGTGCAGTCTGCGCCAGAGAACCACACGAAATCGGCCCCTAGCACTGGGGCGGCGGCGACGAGGAGAGTGCTGGCGATGAAGGCGACCTTGAATTGCATTCTGATTGGTTCGTAGCTTCTAGAGCAGCCAAAAAAGTAGGGTGAGTTTGAAATCATACGACAAGCGGATGAAGAGGAGAGAGGCTAGTATGCTAACCTGATCAAAAGCAGGATGAGGAGCTGAGTGAAAAACGTCCGAAAGGACAGGTATTTATATGTTTCTATCGCCAAGTCATTGCTATGTGCACTTGGTATTCGGGATCGCATACGGCGCATGGCACCCGCGAACAGAGAGCTTACCATATCCTCCGTAGCGCCCATCGGTCATGGACAACGAGTCGAGACCACGCAAACTATTGAAATGAGCCAACCGGTGTTGATTCATAGTTCCAAAATGGGATGTTTTTTGGGTTTCGAGAACAAGGTTCATACAGCGGGAGAAGCATGAGATATTAGTAATTGTGCTAACAGCATTGCTATATACACTTGGTATTCGGGAATTTACACGGCGTGTAACACTCACCAACAGAGTTTACCGTATCCTCCGTAGCGCCCATCGGTCACGGGCAACAAGTCGAGACCATACAAACTATTAAAATGAGCCAACCGGTGTTGATTCATATTTCCAAAATAGGATGTTTTTTGGTTCGAGAATAAGGTTCATACACCGGGAGAAGCCTGAGATATCAGTAATTGTGCTAACAGAGTGAATTTACAGCATAGATCCTCGTTAAAATCGGCTGTGCCGACGGCGACTCGGCCTTCTCGCATATGAGACCTCCAAGTCTTGATTGCCGCCTTCATCGGTCTGAAGTCTAGACCGGTTCATTTTGGCCAAACTATACCTCGCGTGAGGTTGGAGAGAGCCGCAGGTGGGTTATAATATGAAAGAAATATTGTATCCATAAACCAACTTCGCACCGGATCCAGGCTCAATCGCTCAATGGTATGCCGCACTCGGTATTAGTTTCTGTTCCGTTGCAGGGCCAGGTTGACTAGCGCCCAGCTGTCTCGGAATGCCCTAATAACATCCATTTCATTCTGTTCAGGCGGCCACCTCCCGTAATGGAAGCGACGTGATCGTCCTTCTTCAACCTCCGTGTTTAACGTTTAGCCGCCATTGGTTCGATCGGGCCGTGTCATGCATGGCACGAGTCGGTTAAGTGTTAATTCCACACCGGTCCAGGACAAGAGTCTCCTCTGGGAGTGGAAAACCCTGCTGTGGACCCTGCAACGAACTGCAGGTGCCGGAACCGGCCTCGTGTAAAAGCAGAGGCAAGACAGGATTCAAGTACTGTTAAAAGATATTCAAAACTGGCACATCTTCCCAAGGCTGTCGCAACGTAACGCTTCAACATTTCATTTCTGGAGCGCTCGTGTTCCACCGGACGTCCTAGTTTGTTTTGTGTTGGAGAATCTCTTGAACCACGGGTATTAGACTATTATCTCTGTCAATAGAAATATATCTCCTTGTGCGAACGTTCCCGCTGCACGTTACTTCAACATTTCAGCTTACAAGGCCTGAAACTGAGCGAAATATTGCCTCGCCAGTGAATTACTAATATCTCATGCTTCTCCCGCTGTATGAATTGTTCTCGAACCAAAAAAAACATCCCATTTTGGAACTATGAATCAACACCGGTTGGCTCATTTCAATAGTTTGCGTGGTCTCGACTCGTTGTCCATGACCGATGGGCGCTACGGAGGATATGGTAAGCTCTCTGTTCGCGGGTGCCATGCGCCGTATGCGATCCCGAATACCAAGTGCACATAGCAATGACTTGGCGATAGAAACATATAAATACCTGTCCTTTCGGACGTTTTTCACTCAGCTCCTCATCCTGCTTTTGATCAGGTTAGCATACTAGCCTCTCTCCTCTTCATCCGCTTGTCGTATGATTTCAAACTCACCCTACTTTTTTGGCTGCTCTAGAAGCTACGAACCAATCAGAATGCAATTCAAGGTCGCCTTCATCGCCAGCACTCTCCTCGTCGCCGCCGCCCCAGTGCTAGGGGCCGATTTCGTGTGGTTCTCTGGCGCAGACTGCACTGGCTCCGTCATCGCCAGCAGCCCCGGCGTGACCCCAGGCGAATGCGTCTTCCTCTCCAACGGCGGTTCTGCGAAATCGATCAGCTACTCCGGTGTCCCCAACCACGCCAACTTCTTCGAGTCCGGCGGCGCGCACGATGTCTGCTCCAATGGCCCGACTATTGTCACTGGCGGCGGCTCTGGATGTGCCACCGGGCCTGCTGGGTAAGCTCTCTGACTCAGTGACAATTGATAAAGTGGTGAGCTGATGATGTATGGGTGTAGGTTCAACCTCGAGAGCTTCAACTTCTCTTGAATTGCCGGTCCAAGAGCAGGCAGAGATAGCCGTCGCGTGTCCGAGTCCTGACAAAGCGACGTGTATTGAATTGAAACCTTTGTTAAAGTCGGAATAAATCTGTTTCTTGAGCCCTTGTGAGCGGCATACCGGCAAATCTTTGAGATGAAGATTGTCGAGTGTCGTGCAACAATCAAAAGTTGTCTCTCCAAAACTCTGCATGATCTGTGTGGGTTCTCAAAGAAGTAGTATGAAAGACACGTACCATGAATCAGGGTGCGCGTTTCGATGTGGGTGAAATGTGCTGTTAAACAGCGTTCAAGGCCAGGTAAACAAAGATATGACCAACGCGGCACTCGCTTCTCATGCTGCGGCAATATTTTAGAGGTACGAATCAAACAGCTTAGACTTTAGTAGAAAGGAAATCTTGCCTGCGTTGAAAAGGTAGAAAGTAGTTAATCTTGACTGACCGCTATCCCGGGACTGCTGAATCTGAACCGCACTCATGGTTGGGACTGGCCAAGGGAAATGGGCGATCACCCAGTTTCTCACTCAAGAGTTCAACCAGCAACAGTCTGTTGGACCGCGTCATGAAGAGTGGACAGATGTTTTTGCCACACTAGCTCGGCACCGACGATGCAGTGTTTTAACGGACTAGATTGATATGTGCGCAGCCTTGTTTGGAAAATGCAAGACCTTGGACATCTGTGAGGTTCTCAAATAATTGGAGGTAGAAACCCCGCAAGGATCGTCCAAATGCCAAATAGTCACGCAAATGAGTGGGTGAGGTGTTCGATTCCAGAAAACTGGCTAATTACATATGCACTGGCTAACTAAATACTGTTCGGTCTAATTACCTTGTTCTAGAAATGTAATCTACCTTGTATCCACAATTGAAATCTTTTTGTGTGATAAGAATCAAATACCAACTCAACATGGACGCGCGCGCGACCTCGTCCAAAATTGAACACTCCTTCGGGTATCTCGGGCACGGGTGAAATCGATGGTTACAACATCAGCCCTACTGAATTCGTAACGGTCTGCATTTCATCGAACCAAGAAAGAGACAAGAAAAGAATTGAATAGAACGCACAAGTTGAATTCGAATGGAAGCCTTCACGCTACAACTCATAATTGCCACAAGCCAGGCGCCTTGATCTAGCTGGGAGCAATCTACATGTTTCTGGTTGGGACTGCGGGTTCTGGACCGAGTGTAGTCCAACAGGCCCATAGTCGAGGATTGGGATACGGTTCAAGAGTCCCTATCTGAAGGTGTTTGGATGAACCTGGAGATCGCAGATCAGTCAAGATCGCATGTCCGGTCCGATACAATTATTGCATTACTGACCCCACCGGCCCCAGAATATTATAAAACTACCTATTTTTCTTCAGATAATATTAAAATGGTTAGGGTCTCTCAGTTATATTTTACACATAGATTTGTTTTGCGGCGGCAAAGCAGAGGTTGGACGAGATGTCCGGTAAAGTCAAAATGAATCAGACCGAGCTAACTCACGGATTTATCGGCCGCCCACCTCTTGGGCCCTCCAGTGGAAAATTCGCACTCTGACCTTCCCAACGCCCTCCGGACCTCTTTATTCCGCATCTCTCCCTTCCTCATTCACCATGCCCAACCGCCGGTAAAAGACGGGGTCCCTTCTCAGCGAACGCGTTAAGAGAAAATGACGCTATAAAGTACCCAAAAAACGGAGTCCTGGGACAGTAAGGTACAGGATGAATAAATAATGAAGTACCCACTCTCGGCGAACGCGTTGAGAGCAAGCGACGCCGAGAATGACAAACGCGACAGCGAGCGAATATGAAAGTAATCTCCCTATGGGTACGAAAGTAAAGTAGAAAGGAATGGAATGAGACCGCATACCGCATCTAGGACTGGACTTTAACACTCCCACTCGGACGAGGTTCCATTCCAAGCATCCGGACTAATTGTTCATTTTCGCACACGTCAAGCCCTTGGTGAGACCATCCGCAGCCATTGCATTCGTCGGGACGTAGTCCAGGTAATGTTACCATTCGCGACGGCAAAGCGGATAAAATGATAGTGCAGGGCTATGTGCTTGGTATATGGATGATCTCCGGGGTTCTTGGCTAACGCAATTGCGCCTTGGTTATCGCCGAGGAGGTCGGTGGGCTGGTTTGCGCGAAGCCGAATTCCTCGAGGAGTTTCCGGAGCCAGAAGGCCTCTTGTGCAGCGTTGGAACAAGCCATGTACTCCGCTTCTGTGGAAGAAAGCGCAGGCGAGAGCTGTAGCTTACTACTCCAGCTCACGGAAGCCCTGGACACCAGGAAAGCATAGCCATCCGTAGAACGGCGGGTGTCAAGGTCGTATACCCAGTCCAAGTCGGAGTAGCCGAGTATGATGGAAGACAAATCATATCCAAGATTCCCGTCGAATTTAATGCCGTAGTGCTTGATTCCGCCGGGATACCGAAGGACATGCATTCCCTGCTGGTGATGCACCTCACCAAAATTGGAGCTACATTTGCTCAAGGCTCCCACTGCATACGCGATGTCTGGACGTGTGCCGAGCATCGCACACATCAGCGTTCCGATGAGACTTAGGAACGGATAAGTATCACGGATCCGACGAGCCTCGGCTTCAGTTCTCGACGAGTCATCCCTTTAGCCTGACACTAGACGAGAGGGGCGTGATATGCGTGCGGCCATCGTTAGCACCGTAGCGCTCGAGCGCCTCCGGCAAGCCGTCGGCATCATGTTCCAATCAAACCAACCCGTTCCGAAGAGCAACTTCAGACCAAAATATTCAATCAAATGGCTTTGAAAAATGGGTAAAGAAGGATTGTTGGATGGAGTACACATCATGATCACAAGGAAAGAGACGAAAGGTTAGACTTCCTCATCTTGTCTCTTGCCCATTTTCCCCACTAGGCCGTCTTTGACAGGGACACTTGGGGATTGACGGTTATCCGCAGACGACTCGCCCTGCATAATCTGATGGACGTTGACAATGACGATAATGAGCGTGGGGTACATTCCCGAGATCTGGTCTCCCATGCTGGAGAAGAGCTCATAAACGAAAATGAAGGGTGAATCGCGCGAGACCGGGACGAAGAGAATGTATTGTGTGAGCTAGTAGAATTCAGCCATGGAAATTGGATGGGACAGCTTCAAACTCACCCAAAAAAGACAGTAGATGAATCCAGACTCGACAAGAAGAGACAGGATTCGGTTGGTCGACACCTGGTTCGAAATGCGGGTCATCACCGATGCTGACTTCGTCCATCTACGGTGCTGCCTGACAGGCTGTTAGCTGAAGGAATGCACTGCGGCTAGAATATAGGATATACCATGCTTTATAACCGATGAGTGTTGTGCAGGTTACATTTGTCGCCAGTGAGAAGGCCCAGGAAATGAACTCTGCTCGATCGCAGACAGCTCCACCCGCGGCAATAGCTGTCTGGGCGCTCCAACCAGAACCGATCAGGCAAGTGATGTCAATCGCTGTGAAGGCTTAGAAAAAAAAAAATGGAATCAACACGACCGCATGCATAAATCAACAATAAGAACGTACCGGAGGACATGAGCAGCATAAAGCATGGGAGAGATAGCACCCACAGGGAGTGAGGATAAAGCACCCACGCGCGCCAGATGACGACGCTATCACCCACAATCATCTGGTGCGTGCAAATTCAAGACAAAGAGGAATATAATGAAGATAAATGGGTACGCACATTGAACATGAACAGGGCCTCCATTGGGGTTCCCAGAACTCCAACATACAAGTTGGCAGCCTCCTTCCGATCTGCGAGGGACAGTTCCGGATGGTCCATGAACAGCATGTGCGCACGCTGGAACCAACACGCCATGTTGATGGCCCAGAGAGTGAGAGAAGTGGTATACAGGTAGATGACAATGGCAAGCATGACAACGGAGCGTGCAGATTTAGGCCCCTTGCGACTAATCAATGTAAGATAACGCACAGGCGCCTCGGAGGATCAGAAACGTACAAGATGGTCCAGACGGCGACACAGAAGAACACTCCATATGCACCTGTGAATCGTGAGTATAGGTAGTAGAATGCGTCGCAAGCTTCACTCAGAAATAGGGTCTCCCAAATAAGACCAACCGCATCCTGAGTAATGGTACGACCAAATGCGAATAGCAGTTTGTTGTCTTCATCCGAAAGACCAGAGACAAGCGAGTCTGACTCGAAAGACATCAGAACGCCCGAGGGACACGTCTACGAAAGGAGATTCGCCATGTACTTTTATTTTTCTTGATATTAGGGGGAATGTGAATAGCCAAGTCAGCTGAAAATAAAGAAGGTTCTTGAGCGATCGATACCCTGAAGGGATGATGGCGCTATATAATCTGACACGCCGATCCGAAGGGCGTGCGGGGACCCTGGAAAGTGCTTTAGTCAATCCTTTCGGGAAGGTGTATTTGTTGACCTGTCTCGGAAGATCATACAATACAACAGCAACGGCCATGGTGAGAAATGATGCAAAGAAAGACGCCACCGTACGCGTGCGTTCAAACCAGTCCAGGAGATCAACATTCGGCCTTCAAACATTTCGATTCAATTCGGCGAGTCATATCTGCCGATTGACGATATCACGCAGCGGAGTTCTTCGCTAGGTCACGTCTCCTAAAACCTTCTCGGCAAAATTGGGCAGGACCCGACGCGGCCTACCGATAACCTCTCATGGGTCAATCAGGCTACTTTTCCTCCTGCCATTCTTTCCAAACCGTCATACACCATGGCGGCCGTCAATCATTATATCAAAAAAAAAGACTTTCCCAAGTTGGGAGAGGAGATAATTTCGAAGGTAGGTAGGTGGGTAGGTAGGTAGGATTACACAACACGGTCCCACTCAGGAACGCCGATTTGAGGAAGGAACTGAGCGGGACGCGACCTGGCGCGTGCCATCACATGATGTGACTGATGGTGTTTAGGCCACACTTTTTTTTTTTCCTCTTTCGACCATAATGCCGGAATTCACCAACGCGAAGATCCCTTCTTTCCCACATCAGACGAAATAATTAGCACAAACACTTCAACCTACCTACAAGAGACCTCATCGTCCGTCCTGCCGTCGAAACTCCTTCAGTGCCGCCCTCCACATATTCAAATATGCCGGCACTACGGAAAGGCAGGCCGGCAAGAAGTAAGGTACGAGTTCGCGGACCGAAGATCTAGAAGTAAAGCTTGTGAACTTAGGCAATCGGTTGCGTAGATCTGATAGTAGAGGCGGCGTCTCTCAGCTGAAGCCGCTTACCACCATGCCTCCTGCCTCCTTGACTTCGATGCGTTGTCTATCTGGCAGTGGCAAGAACGTCAGATATCTCGTCCACGACATCTTAAGCTTTGTCCAAGTCTCTTAATATTGAGAGGGAATCTAGAAACCTCGGCGCCTCCCCGGTTCGCCACCACGTGGAGCAGCAGGAGGCAAGCGGCAGCGATCCATCGCAACCTCCCCTCTTCTGCGTAGAAGCCGTGCAGCATAAAATGGCTCTACTAGTTGTCTACTAGAGCCCAGCGCACCCCTGCACAATCGGGCTTTCTTTCCGACACCTCATCCATCGCGCAATGAAAACTTCCTTGGCCTTTCTAATCTGCGTCCAATTTACTATCTCTTGGGTGTCGGCCTCTCCGATGGCTCTGAGAGTCAGTGCGTCCATTTTTTTCTCTGTTTTTTTTTTTTTTATGAAAGGGCATTGCCATAATTTTTTTTCTTATACTTTAGAACCGCGTGGGTTCGTCCCGTTCGTTGAATATTCTTCCGAGAGGTGTGTCTCTCTCAGCGATCGGACTTCTAGGTTAATTTGGGGACGATAGCACCGATAAAGCTCCACGGTCGCCTGCGAGTTAGTTTGCTTCATTCTCTTTTCGTGTTAGAATTGAAAACGTGCGACGCAGAACACGAGGATAAGCCCTTCGTCAATTACCCCGGCTCGGAAGAGTGCGTTCTCCACTGTTTAGACAGACAGTGTGATTCTTTTATTTGACTGCGCGTGCAGAGCCGATGCTGTCCTAGATCTGCCTCTTGGTTTGCCCCATACTCTGTTATTTTAGAGGGAATCCGCGACAACTGATTTTATTGCTCACAGAACGGCGCACAATTAAGCAGCATCTCCCGTTTGTCAAATATCCGTCCGGAGAGTGCGTCATCCTGTCCATATCCTCCGCAACACTAGC
The DNA here is from genome assembly GCA_014462655.1 of Mycena venus. Taxonomy (NCBI): domain Eukaryota; kingdom Fungi; phylum Basidiomycota; class Agaricomycetes; order Agaricales; family Mycenaceae; genus Glaucomycena; species Glaucomycena venus. Next base: position 2,688,367 of record JACAZI010000007.1, on the reverse strand, counting down.
TTCAATTTGGCACCGCAGTGATAGCGCCAGTAACCCGCGAAGATCGCCCCTCGGTTAGCCTCATATATACTCTTTGTTTGCCGCACAATTGACACATAGACTGACTAGTGCATGTGCCGTTCATCCATTATCCTGGCGGCGACGCGAAGTTGGTGCCTTCTGCCTTCCTTTGTAGTACCCTCCTTTGATCCTTCTATATGATTTGCAGGGACGATGCCGAGACAGACGGCGGCGAGGAGGATTCCACTGCGAGGAAAGAACGAGCGGTTTCCTGTAGTTCGTCTCGTGAATCTATTTTCGCGCGCCTGGCTAACCGTTTTCGGCGCAGTACCATGCGGTCCCAACACGGCGCATCGCGACTGCAAACCGTTCGTCCACTATCCTGCGGAGGAGTAAGGTTCCCGGAGGTAAGCGCCTAGTCGTTATCCTTCTCAGTCTAGTGACGTACTCAACCAACTTAAGGAGTGCCCGACGTCGATGTATTTTCTTGGACAATAAAAATGCTACAGTTCGATGTACTGTCCCCAACATGCACAGCATTAACAGTCAGAAATGGACTGACTGACCGTTTATCAACCCCTCCATCGCGTTTGGGGTCACGCTATTGACTCGAACTTCATGTTATCCGAGCAACCCGATATCAGGCTCAAATCTAAATCCTGGCTTGTGCGGGTGATGCAATGGATACTTACCATGACCACGACCACAGCCTGCTAGTGGCGGTACCTTGTGGCCTTCGAACGCAACAGCTAAATGCCATGGCTAGTAATTACGAAGCTCGGTGCAGATTGTCCCGGCTTTCTATAGGCCGGAGCCGCAGTTCTGTCTCTTCCTTGCACTGCTCGATGTGGCACGCTTCAGATGGAATGCAGCGTATCTAGTCCGAGGATGACTCGTCAGCGCTCCCGGTCCATGGACACTATAAATCTGCCTCGTTCCAGCTTATCACATCTCATCTTCTTTCTTCAACTTCTTACTAGTTGTACTCTAATTCCCCTTTCGACTTCCTCGTCGCCCATGCTTTTCAACCTTGCTCAGTTGGCGCTCTTATTATTCGCTGGGGTGCTTCCATCCGTCCTCGCACGTCCTATCACTGTTGGTAGGTTGTTTCTGATTCAGCGAAGCCTGCCAGTTGGCTAACACTGTAGTATTCAAGCGAGAAGAACCCCGGACGCTTCGGGGGTACACGACCGTCATCTACAAGAGGGAAACGTCCCACCGCATCTCCCTTTCAGAAATTACCCGTCGGAAAAGTACGTGCCCCACTGACGCATAGTAAAGACCATTCCTCAATTCAATTAAATTTAGGGACGATGAGAGGATTGAAGCAGTTCGTTCACCGGTACCCTTCGGTGGGTGCCTCTCTCAATTCCGGTTCGATTTCTTAACTGTTGCAAAGTGGCCCGCGACGAGAAGTTTGACGAGAAGGATCACAAACATATTCCGTTCAGTCAATATCCATCAGAGGAACAGACGTTGTGGGTCAATTCTTGCCTTTTTCCGGTACAGAGTACTCAATGAACTTGCAGGGGTCGTGAGGGCAAGCTTGAATAAATTCAACTGAATCCTTTCGGGCGTACTCCAGAAATCCCCACATCCGGGCCACCAAAGAATCACAATACCTCATTCATATCAATGGTCTCGCGGCCAGGAGGCAGTCATACATATCAAATATGATACTCAGTAATTCCTTCCTAATGCTCAATCGATCGATGTAATAGTAATTTGCACTTGCCATTACCTTCTCTGCTACGAACTTGTAATCTAGAGTATTTTAACCAAAATCAAAGTGTGGGCTAAGTACGTATCCATCTACAAGGAAGATCAACGACAGGATTCAGGTAGTTTGGAATGGTTTTGCTACTCAGGTGTTAGGAAGCAGCACTACGGGAAGACAAAGGCAACGTACGCTTATAAAACCTAGTCCTCGTCATCGGCCACTCCAGAGCCATCTCGGCCGCGGAAGTAGAGTTTCACCGTGGCTAACGCACTGTGGTGGGAACCCTCGGGCACCGGCCGCACGTCTTCACTGCGCACTTTCTGGAGCTTGCAGCCGGATTTCAGAACGAAAGACGCGAGCGATATAATGGGGTTGGGTCCAAGGAACTTCTCTGGAAGTTTGAGACTGCGCAGGGCGGGCGCGTGGAAAGTTTCCAGATATCCTATCGGCGCAACACCCTCCAGGGTCAAGGATTCCAAGTAGGGAAGTTCGATATCAGGTCCCGGGTAGTCAGCCTGACTGTCGCAACGGACATCAATGGTGCAATGGACCAAGCGCGATGTCCGCTGCAGAATCGGAGAACATTCGGAGGGATGTACGCGGAGGAAAGCGAGAGAAGTCAACTGCGCCCACGGTAATGTGACGCTTAGAGCGGCATAGCCGTTGAGGGTAACTCTGCGGAGCATAGGCATGTCGCGAAATGTGACTTTGGAGCAAGTGGCATCGAGTTCCAGAAATAGGTCCTGGAGTAGAGGTATCGGACCTTTGATGCTGGTAAGAAGGGACGTTGGGAAGTCCGAAAGTTTTAGACACTCCCAGCGTTCTCGGTACGGAATGAAGTTTGAAAGGACTTGTGATAAGTGCCGCGCGCTGAGATATTGACCGGGAATCTCGATGGAAAGCGGACAGCGGGTCCGACCAAGCCATATACAGAAAATATGGGCTTGTCGCTCGATGGAAATATCTCCGTCGGAGACAATGGACCTCCATAGCGGGGGAGTGGCAAGCGCTATTTGTCGCCATTTGCGACAAATATGCGTCAGCAAGGTTGGCGCATGAATACCAGTGAGCGGTGGACACGCGGGGTAAGGTGGCAAGAAATGGACAAAGATTTCGGATACGATTTCGTTCGGCAGCGTCAGGACCGGGTACTTGTAGGACTCGAGTCGCTCTTGAACGCGAAATTTCTCGAAATGCAATGAGGCAAGCTTAATAGTGCCGCACTCGGGATCGCGGATTTCTGCGTCTATTTCAGCGACGCGAATACGATCCTCTTCAAGGGCGGTGAGCATGGGGGTGGGCTGCGAAAACCTCAGATTCGCTGAAAATGACTCCAATTGCGACACATACTAACTTTCGATGCCTTAGCGGTGAACGCAAGTGGAAGGGAAAAGCGAACGGCCGGCGTCACGGTTATCACATGACGGATTGCTTTTTTTAACATTACCAGCATTTCCTTTCCGAGCATCAGATAATCTCACCGCGCCATCGTCTGCGCACCTCTGATTCAAGAGCCGAGGTTAACGAAACCAAAATCAATCTGGTGGATGAAGGGCTACGCATTTATTTAGAACAGCAGGCCACTACAATGTGTCCACAGATTGCTGCACAGTGCACTACAGTTGGATGGATAATGAATTTTACTTAGACGTGACTGAAGTAAGATTACAGTAGAACAAAATTATATTGTGCGGAAGGAGACCATTGGAATTGTTGGGTTTCGTTTGACAAACGTGGAAGGATGGTTGGTTGTGCTATTTGAGCAGTAAGAAACGGCACTGCGAGAAGATCTAGAAGAAGCGCAACGTACGGAGAACTCGTAAATACAAAGGTTACGCAAAAGCCGCACACGGGAATATCCTTTTTTTTTCCGGAGCATCACTAGGACTCTCAAATAGCCTTTTGACCACCAGAGCAAAGAAAAAAAAAGCCGCATGCGGCTTTGCGCAACGTCTCTAATTTCAATGCTCGTAGAGCGGTATCAGCCGCTGAAAGAGAATTCCACCGAAGCCAATGCACTGCGGTAGGAAACCTGGGGCACCGACGGGCTACCTGTAATGTGCACTTTCTGGAGCTTGCAGCCGGAACTAGCGATAGAATGGGGTCGGATCTAAGGAGTTTCTCTGGGACTGCGAGACTACGCAGAGCAGGGACGATGAAAGTCTCGAGATACCCTATCGGCGCACGACCCTCCAGGGTCAATGATTCCAAGCAAGGAAGACTGTTATCAGGTCCCGGGTTAACATCGTCAGGGTCAAAGCGGATATCAATGGCGCAATGCACCAAGCTCGATGTTTGCTCCAGAACCGGAGAACATTCGGAGGGGTACACATAGAGGAAAGCGAGAGACGTCAATTGCTCCCAGGGTTAAGTGACGCACAAGGCGGCATAGTCCTCAAGGGCGACTGTGCGTAGCATAGGCATATTATGAAATGTAACTTTGGGGTAAGGAGAATCAAGGTCCAGAAATAAATCCTGAAGTAGAGGCATCGGACCTTCGATAGTGGAGAGAAGGGATGTTGAGAAGTTCGGGAGTTTCAGATGCTCCCGGCGTTCTCGGTGTGGAATGAAATTTGAGAGGACTTTTGACAAGTACCGGTCACCGAGATATCGACCGGGAATCTCGAAGGAAAGCGGACAGCGGGTCCGACTAAGCCACATACGGAAAATATGGGCTTGTAGCTCGACGGAAATACGCCTGTGGAAATACGAGATCGATTGTATAGCACTCCATAGCATGGGAGTGGAAAGAGCTATCGCTCGCCATTTGCGACAAATTTATGTCAGAAGAGTTGTCGAATGAATGCCGGTAAGTGGAGGACAGGCGGGGTATGGCGGCAGGAAATGGACGAAGATCTCCGAAACGATTTCGTTCGGCAGCGTCAGAACCGGTACTTGTAGGAGTCGAGCCGCTCCTGAGCTAGCGTCTTCTCGATTCGTAATGCGGCAAGGGTGCGATCGAGATCGCGGATCTCTGCGTCTAGGTTAGCGACGCGAATACGATCCTCTTCAAGGGCGGTGAGCATGAGGGGATGAGCTATGGAGCCTGAAATTCGGTGCAGATGAGTCCATTTGCGACATACCAACTTTCGAGGCTGAACAGTGAAGTGAAAAGGACGAAAAGAATAAGCGCCCACACCGCCACAAATTGCCTTTTTAAGCATTTCCCTTCTGAGCGTCCTGAGTCCTCAGTGACTGAGTCCTCACTCAAGGCTGGTTCCTCGCCTATCCACAAATTCAAGGGACTCCTGACAAATTTTGCAAATTATGTATTCAAAGTAACAAAGCTCATAAATAACCAATTGTCCCCAATTAACCTACATAACTAATAACAAGTACGCGGAAAATCAGTGAGTGAGTGGGTGTGTTGCCGCGGAAAAAAGTGCAAGAAGCAGAAGATGGAGAATAAGTAAGTTTAACAGTCACACCTCGAGTTCGTTTTACCGTTCGTGTCCTCGTTCTCCATTCTTCATAACTAGCACCTCACGCCTTGAAACCCTTGTAGACCTTGCAGTCGTCGATGAAGGTCCACGCAGGCGCCGCACCGCCGACAAACGACAGCTTGTCGCTCCCCGTGCCCACCACCTCAGCTTGCACGAGCGTGTACTCCGTGAAACCGCTCGTGCCGCCCACGCGCACGCCGTTCCACAGAATATCGACCTTGGCCGACGCCTCGAGCTGCGCGCCGGAGAACGCAGAGGCCATGAAGCACTGTATGACGTAGTGCGCGCCATTGTCGGTCTTGAGCGGCGCCGCAGGCGTGAGGGTGCCGGTCAAGCCGTCATCACCGAAGGCCGCGCCGAGCAGGGCAGAGCCGTGCCCCGTGTGCGCGTACGGCGGGAAGAAGAATATCGAGGCGTCGAAGTCGCCGCCTGCGGGGCTGGTGCCGATCCAGTTGGCGTAGGATGCGGCGAAGCAGAAGTCGTCGCAGGCGGTGAAGCCTTCGAAGCCACCGTCGGGGAGAGCGGTCTTGCGGGCGTACCCGCGGGAGAGGGTCACTTTGAGGTTGCCTTGGCCGAAGTTGACGGCGGTGGTATTATCGGCGACGAGGTAGTACTGCGGGGGAGGAGCGGAGTCAACATGAGAAGAGGCAAGGAAGGGGGGGAGGGGAGAAGAGCGTACCATGGAGCAAGTATAGGTAGTCGGGATGCCGTCGACGAGCGCGCGCCAGATATTGAAGTAGGCGCATCCGCCACCGTTGGGGTCAGCGCCACGGCCGTTGCAGAGCTCCGCGCAAGCTTCGACGTCGTAATTGTCGATGAAGGCGAAGCCCATGTACTGTAAAGCAGGCAGGTCAGCATCGGATGGACATGGTGCTCAGTAGGGGAAGAAAGGGAAGGGGAGAGGGAGCGAGGGGAGGGCGGATATCGTCGCATGCTAAGGGAAGAAATGTGGGGGTTTCTGCGATGGGAGAGTAGCAGGTGAAGGAAAGCCAGGCGGAAGAACGCGACGGAATGAAGGATGGGACATTGGGGAAAGGGGACACGACACATACCCCGGGAGCGTTGTTAGCACCATCCGTAGGCCCAAAGACAAGGTCATAACCATCAGGAGTGTCGGGGTCAAGCAGGCTGTCCAGCCCCCAGCCGCTGCTTTGCGTGATGAAGGTCAAGGGGACCGTCTCGTTGCCGACCTAATGGGAATCCGAGTCGAGTCAGCATTGCGCAATGCTTGAATGTGGAAAACGCGTACCTGAGGATACGACGCCTGGCCACCAAAGTTCAGCTTCTCAGCGGCGCTGTGGATATCACCGTAGGCGGCACACTTGAGGTTGGACTTCTCGCTGAAGACAAAGTCGAGGAGGTAGTTGTTGAATTCGTAGTACAGGTTCACAAAGACTAGATGAGGGCGATGTCAGCATGTGGACGGGCATCAGGGCGGGGTTAAGAGGGAGCGGGAATCATGAAGGGAGGATACGAGAGAAGGAAGGCGCGGTAAGGGAGAATATGAGAGAAGGAAGGTGTGATAAGGAGAATATGAGAGAAGGAAGGTGTGGTAAGGGAGAATATGAGAAAAGGAAGGTGAGGAAAATATGAGAGAAGGAAGGTGTGGTAAGTTGAAGAAACGCAGATAGGGCGGCGAAGCGGGAGGATGAAGCGGAGCGGAAGCAATGGGATGCCGGATGAGTTAGGAGAAGGGAAAGATACACACCGCATCCCTTCACGGTGGTACACCAATCCAGGCAGGCTTTCACGTTGTACGTCGCGTTGTTTACGACGGTGTAGGTAAGGTACGCAGTGCCTTGGATCGACGCGTCGTGCTGGTCCGCCGGGAGGCCATCGAAGACCTTCTCAAACCCCGACGCGCGCTTCCCAAGGCGTCCGACGTCGCGGCGACGCGTGCCGCCAGCAGACACGGCGGCTATGCTGCTGTTGGTGACGGTCCCGTCGACGGCGGTGACGCTGGTCGGCGGGACGTCAGCGTTGGGTGGCGCGTCGACGGGAGGCGAGGTCTTCTGGTCGACTTGATTCGCGGTCTGGGCGATGAGATTGTTGTCGGGCGTGGGCGGGGGTGACGTCGTCCGGAGTTTGGTTAGGGAGACCTTGATGACCGGGCGGGACGAGGGCAGTGGCCGCTGTCGATGTCGATCACAGTTAATCAGTACAGGTGCAGGTGCAGGGAGATGAGGATTGAGAACGCACAGACAAGGAGCGCAGCGAGTGCGAGGAGACGCGTAGGGGGAAGGCATTAGAGAAAGTAGGCCAAGTCGCTGAAGAAGGGGGAAGGAATGCGAATGTCGGTGCTCTTGTCCTTGGCGGGTTATAAGCAGTCGGGAAACATGGCGTCAGATTCTTCGTTGCCCGGAACAGAGGGAAGTGATGCATAGCCTGCGGCGTGAAAGCAAAGCTACTGTTCGTGCCTGCGGCCTTTACACGATATTAACGTTGTACTTTTTGGCTACGCCGATGCCACTTGTCCAAGACTGGAAACTGATGCCTAAGCGTCGGAGGGGTGTCGGACACGCAGCGCCTCCGGTACGATCAGAGCGCGATAAAGATTCTGACGGCCATTTGATGGATGCAAATCCACTGAAGCCCCGTAGAGTTCACGTCCGTGGGTCGAAAGAAGTACAAGTCTGTAGAGTGAAAACAGCGCATCAAATAGCAGCCGAGAACAGAGCAAACAGACGTCGAGTAGAGATGGGTTCTCTGCCAGATAAGGTGGCCAATAGTATGCATGAAATGAAGCAGGGTTCTTTTTTCCTCAATTTTTTCTCGCCAAAATCAAGTCGAGGCTTGAAGGAGGTAGGGACTGGACTCAGGAGTCCCTCTGTTTCGACGACCGCTTACGCTTGCAGATCTTGAAGATTGACCGCGCTGTCTTGTCCACCTTGTGCGTGTCATGATGGCGGGAGGAAAGGCATTTGGTCGACTTTGGTTATGTTGTCTCTTCTTTCCGCTGCCGTGTCTGCCCGAAGACCCGCCAGTGACGGTTACATCTCTACATGTACTCGTAACCGCTGCTCTGCCATCTGCTGTCGACGCTGCCAATCCAGGGCGCACTGTCCCGCAAATGTCGTCCACTCTCCTCCATCAGTACATACGGCGTATGATGCCAGCGTTTCACCTCGTTTCAGTTGTACGCTGCGCGCCCGGATCACCTCGCTTGTATAATTGAATCCAAGCTATCTGCTGTGGTATAGTGCTACTTATCTGCAAAGAATGCGGCCTGGAATCTAGCCTCGGCCACATGGTGTGGCGCGCTTTTGGACCTCATCGGCGGATGGGATTATAGTGAATTATTTCGGCATTCATACGTTCATCCCGACGTACGTCGGGCGAAACGTCCATGTCGGGATAGAAATATTGCTCGCCCTGGTTTCAAGAAGTCAAGAAGTTCCCAGAAAATTGCCGACCTTCATTTAGTACCGCACCGCCGTTATTGTAATATTCTGTTGATCGACAGCCAACTATGCGGCACGCTTGAAAGCAACTTCGCTTTCCTTCGTGCGGGCTCCACGGACGAAGCTGGAATAATAGGAGCTGAACTACATACGTACGTATTCATGTCCCTCCGTCTTTCCATTAAAATTTACCCTCGCGAATCCCAGCCGTGACTCACTGCGAATTCCATAGAGATGTCCGACCAATTTAATTTGAGCTTCGGCAGGACGGGATGCACGAATATGAGCTTGTACTTCCCTTCCATCAATCTTCGTTAATTTGGGACTAACTCGGACTCACGGCAGGATCGCCTAATCCGTTCCTGAATTCTCGCCTAGACCCTCGACCCTTTTTTCGGTCTGGATAGATCCAGTTCTTTTTCCACGAGCAGGTTGATATCGGCGCGATTGCGGTTTTTGGAGCAGATTTGGAGAATAATTCACATTCTGACCGAGGTGGGTCTCCGCACATCCGTTAACAGGTGCTCAGTCCTTCAGTCTCGCCTCGCCCATTGCTATCTGATAAAGTAAATTTGTCCAGGTATTTTAATCACAATCCAACAGCCACAGACGTCAGGCCATCGGCAGCCAGTTTGAAACTCTCCTTCATGTCGTCTACGACATACGGCGTCCCTGAATAACAAAAAACGCCGAACTCCGGAAACTCAGTATTTCCGGAAATTGCCTCAAATTCGCAGTAGCGAGGTTCGTCGTCCATGATATTAATCGTCCTGCATTCGTTACCTGACTCTAGTTATTGACAGGGAAAATCGATGTCCTCAGTATCCCCTATACAAAATGAACCCCGCACGATTAATTTCCAAACTCTCGCAGTGGCGATCCCGGACCCTATCACGTATCATGGGTCGTAGAATGAGCATCGATTGTAAGAAGCTGGGGCGACTTGGATCTGCCAGCGCATAAGCACGTCTTAGAAGAGGTTTCATTTCAGCTCATTGGGCGTGATGAATGATGCTGACTGATACTTTGACGGGCAGATGAATATGAAGTGGGTATAGTGATCTATTCCATTCAATCCGAAACGCCAGAATCGCTCATGGCTTGAATAGTTTTTGGATTCGGGATATGGCATTGAAGGAGAACGAGGACAGGAAGTAGTCACCGAAATTATCCGAGGCTGCTGTCACCAAGCTATTATCGAACGGTCATCCTAAGTACGATTTTGAATCAAATTTGTGGATGAACTGACCTCTGATATAGAGATCCTCTTTGTCGATGTTAAGATTTTTCACGGGGCGTCGTAGAATGTCGGAAATCGGATTGAACTTATCATACGCCAAAGATATTGAACCTGGGCTCTCAGCCCATTACTTCCAAGCTTACTCGAGGCCGGGCTCAAGAGTGCGTACCACATGGACGACAACGCGGCGTCTTGGCGGCGTTCAGGCACGCACGGCTGTGCCATCCCCAATATAAGTCCGACTGCAGTTCTAATTTAGGGGACGTGCGTCGAACTCGGTGCACGCAGACAGGTCCACATGCGCAGGTGTCGATTAGCGCAATGCATCGGAGCAGGGCGTGCTTCCATACAGCGTCTCCGACACCTCGGAAATAGCAGAAGGAAGTAACTAATCTGCACCGCCTTTTTGGTCCGCTACTTAACTCGAACCCGCTTGTTCGCACCCGAGTTGCGCGAGGTGCGTGCCAGGACCGGTGCCTCGCCTGCAACATTAGTGCGATTTTAGCTTTTGCGCGGTTTGTGCCACATGGCGAGAAGAGCCGACAATGAAGAAAATGGAGCTCTCATTTCGGGCAGACCCAGATTCACGATGAAAGCGATCCTCATGCATATCAACCAAGGGCGGGATGGATCCAGACTCAGAATCGTTGTGAGTACGAGGGATCATGGCTTCGCTGTCTTTTTTCTTCCTTTTGCGAGTGGAATTTTTGGATTACAAACTATCCTTATGGAGCCTTTTGTGGCTTCGGAAGGACCGGCGCCGCGAGGGCTTCGATGCGAAGTAGTTCATTCCCGCAAGCCTAGCGTTTCAAATGGGCCACATTGGTTTGCGATTTGGAACTACGTTGTTTCCCCGATTTTCTGTAGTCGCGGCGCAGCAATGATGGCCCAGCCATGTGGTCCTGGTCGCAAAATTGCATTTCTAATGGATTTTCCCATCCTCGGTCATGATTGGAGTCATTCGCACATCCTAACTCAACTCGCGTGCAGTTCACGGCGGAATCTTTCGGGCTTCCGAGCGTCCGAGCGGAAGCAGTTTTCTTTTGGACTCTGGAAGAACCTTCTAGTATCGGCGCTGGGGATCGGAACGACGGAGGGACGAGAACGTATAAACGTCTGCGCCGCCAGCGCAGTTCTGCGGAGTCTCCAGGACGTCCAGAACGCTGGCCATGAGATCAATAACCACCAGTATAGCATTTTGCTCCGAAGAATTCTCAAGTTGTAACCCTGCTCCACCGGCCGTCCAGGTACTTTCTTCAAACTGACTGAGATATTCCTGACCTATTTCCCAGGCAAGCAAAAATGGGCTCCACCTGCAACGACGCGAAATAGAGCAACGGCCCAGTGCGGGATAAAATTCCTAGATCACGTTTACACCGTGACGACGGTGCAACGAAACAGTGTCTAATACTCAGGAACCTAATCATGTTCCTGGTTGTAAGTACATGGTTTTGCCCCTGAAGCGCCGCAGAACTATATCCAAGAGACTAATTTTTGAGAGCGGAATGAAGGATGGACGGAAGTACGGATAACCCCATTCCCAACTCAACGTCAGTGCGGCAGGGCACAGCTTTCAAATCCAAAGTGATCCGAGTCATTGCGGTATCTCTCGGATAATTAAAGTCATTAGTTGACTCACATCTATTCACCAGCTTCTAGCTTCTGGGAGCGTCTATCAAGTCGCGTACCGCATATATATTCTCTCCTCAAAGTTCTCGTGGTTATGAGTAGCCGGATCCGGAAGTGGATCCACAATGCAACTCGAATTCGACTATTCATTTATTTCTGTTCTGGCTGAGTGCACCCGTCTAATAGTACGAGGTAACTTATATCGGAACTCGCACTTTACAGGCTCGTCTCCCGTCGCGGAAACTTCACACATACACAGCCCTAAATTCTTGTAGCTACTAAATTTAAGTTGCAATGGCTACTTTAGGCAAACATATTCACTCTTCATTCAATCAGAGACGCTCTAGATTTCAGGATCCCTCATGAAATAGGACCCTTCGTAAAATAGCTTGAAATAAACGAACGTCATGCGCAGCAGCGGCCTACAAGTAATTCAACCGACGAGCACGTAACTAGGCATTGTGCCGACCGCTTCAATTTTAACTCCGCATCGCTGGCACTGAATGTGGTCCTTGCGAAATGTGAACATTTTGTCTTCAGAGAGCATCCGAATATCTATCGGATGAGCCTGTTTCTCTGTGATCTATTATTCTCACTATGGTTTTCTCCAAGTCTGTTCAGTTCAATTATGACTTTCCAGTGCCGTCCTTCACGATCTCAAGTCCGAAACCATATCACCAGTGACTGTGAAAGATTTAGTAACGGTGGCTGCTACACCCGCAGTCTTGATTGGCGCCAGCTTCCAAGCGGACCAGCTCGCGGTGTTCCGATTTTGAAGTTGATTGCCGAGCAGTGACCTTCGAGCCAGGTTGCATGGTCGATTATGTGCTTTATGGGTTTCATGCCAAGTCTACGTCCAGGGTTCTGAGGCTCTTACCTGGCCCCTTAGGCTGTATGAGATTTTCGAAGACCACAACTCAATTCCGACTCTGCGAAAAAAAAAAAAAAAAAAAAAAACACTCTGTGCCGTTCGACGAAGCAACTTGCGGGTCGATGGCTCCCTTTTCCACTTTCAAATTGCCTTCCCGAGTGGAAATAACGGTGAGTATGTACACTGCAGTTCACAGATCCGCACCATCACCGAAAAATCGAGAAGTTTACATTTGCCGCAGACGATGGTGTTAACGTCATCCAAGTAGCTTCCGACGGTCTGGTCCTGCACAGAAACGAGCTCTTCTGCAATGTAGCACACTATATTCTCCTTCAGTATCTCTGTCCTGCCTAGCGGAAGAGAGTTGGCCATTCATTTCAACGGCACGTTGAACACGCGGTCACCATTCTGTTCCTTTCATGTGGATATCTCGCTGGCGACTACATGTGAGCGTGTCTGGTCGTGTGGGGGCATTGTCCGCAGTCCGGGAAACTATTCGGCGGCCTTGCGGCACTGTTTGGATTCCGTCTCGCTTATTCCACGTTTTTCCAAAATTGGAACCACATATAGCCGGCACCGCATCTGCAACCATACAACCAAAGTCCTGATACCCGGTGATCTCCGGGATCCGCGAGGATTGACGACAATCCACGCCTCTACCCGCCGATCCACGGCCGATAATAGAGCTTTAAATTTTTGACCGCCGAGGGCGAGATGTGCACTAGCGTGCCTAACATGGCTCAACTATATTCGTTACGCCTCCTGACTCTTACCTGGACGACATTCGCGACCGGAGGTCTTTTTTCGGACCAAACCCCTGTAAACATGAGCCTGCTTCTCAGCTCATTTCTCGTATTTCGAACTCCCAATGCGGAGTCCGATAACCCATTGCAGCTTGTGCCGCGAGCAATACTTAAGGGCCATCCAGTGGGACGAAAGGACAAGAAACTCATACACCACAACAATGTTCAACCCTTACTCTCAAAGCTGGCAAAGCCAAGGAGCCTCCAGGGGCGGGCCATCGATCTTCGGCGCTCTCCCATTTACCTCACCCGACGCCTTACCGACGTTCTTCGCATTCCGCTTCACTTCATTTAATCCGACGATCTTGAACTGCAACGTTATCGGCCCGAAGTCGCGGCCGTACTTTCGAATAATGACAGACACTCCGATGCCGGGTGTTTCCGTCTTTCAAAATTCCAACGGCCAAAATATTGCATTGGTTCAATGGCACCGACACCCAGAGGTCGAACTGCGCAATCTCGTGGAAAGACAACGAACATCGGAGATGTTGTCGTTATCTCCAGACCAAACGTGAGTGGTTTTTTCTCGAACGAAGTGAAGATTTCTTTCACTAACCTGTTTCTTTAGTTCCCGAAGAATGACCGTTAATGGTACCACATTCACGTTCATACCGCGTGATAATTTCATCTGGGTAATCTCCACTTCGGCAACACTGGCAACCATATCTAATACTTCCCCATAGCTTTATTCCACCGCTTCTCAACCAGAGTTGCTCGGCAGGATATCTAGAAGTCAGAGTGCGGTGACCCTGGAGCTAACTGGGGAGGCCATCCATCTCGGCCTTCTGGAGCCTGCAGTTGTGGCGACTTTCCTTCTCCAGTGTGGAAGAAATATAGACTAAATAAAACCCTATACATGAAATAGATACTATATGCCCTCCCAATTTCCAGGAAGACAGAATAAATGCGTATTGTACACCCTCATTATTTTTTCAGTTTAGCGAGCCAAGTTGAACCTCGCTTTCGGCGATCTCGGGCTACATGAAAGATGATGTTACCAAGAAACTTTCAACCAACCATTCTCTCAGTCGGTCTTTCAGACTACGTGTTTCGCCGCGTTTTATGTCCGGAGTGTTCGCGCCTTTTCCACGTCAAGGATTCCTAACCGCTCGCTGCACCGGATCGTGGGGATCCATCACTTCAGAATCAACACTGCGGGAGTGCACTTGACGCAAACTGTCAAAGATGTAGAAGCCGGTATTAAAGTTGAAAGTTATTATTAGACAGTGCCTCGGCCGTCACTTGAGTTCAGACTGATTTAATACCATCTGAAAAGACTCCGAGCCCGTCGCCAAGTCCAAGCAGCCAGGAAAATCATCCGACCGTCCGGTAGGTAGGTAGGTAGGTAGGTAGTTAGCAATTCACTCCGGATCTCGGCCCAGCTGTTTAATTGCAACCGGCTGTATAACTGGCCACGGTCGAATCTGAGCACTCAGTGTCGATTCGAGGTTCTAGTTTAAATCAGCTTTGGCGCCTTGGCCCGAGATTAATCTTCATCCTAGTTGAAAAAAAAAGAAAAAAAAAAAAAGAAAAAGAAAAACAGATCGGTTTCCTGTGAATTTCTGAATACACCTCTGTGTTGCTCTTTACTCGCTTGTTCCTTGGCTCTGATGTTGTCGAGGCAACCTCCGAGTCTGTTCCCATTGCGATCATACACGGATCAAAAGACTAAAATTGACTGCCACGTTGGCCATGCTCTCATCATCTCCCACCACAACGTCTCCTCCTTCGCCCGAAACCTGTCGCCAGCAGGCTGATTAGCTGCTTTCGCCGTTTCTTTTTATCGATCGTTGCTCTCTGACTACCTGGGTGGGCCTAGGCATGTACACAAACATTATTTTATATTAATTCAGGGTTCAGCCTGACCTTGAGGCACTCGCCTATTCTACCGAGCGGAAGCATGTTTTCATTGGTTCTTCTGGTTCTCCATTTCCAAACTCAGACCTTCTCAGAGCTTCTCTGGAGCTACGATGCCTCGTGTCTGCTCATCGCACGCATACCGGATGCTCGGCAACGGTCTTTAAGCGGAGGGAAGCAAAATTGCGTTCATTACGGGATTAGCCATTGCAACATGCATTCGCTTGGCTTTCGCGATGTCTTCTGGACACGTCTGGCTCAATTTTTGAGCTGTTTCGTCCCAACGCCTCGGTCTTCATGCTCCCTCTCAGACTCCTAACGAGAAAGGGGATATTATGCGCACCGCACCATTTTTTTTCCTCAGCGTCGGTTGATTTTTTTCCGACGGAGGACAGCTAGCATAGTATCGCGCATGGGTCCACTCATGTGGTCCTTCCTCCACAACACAGGCATTAAATTATGATCCCGGTGGGGCCACCGTGACACGAGCCTTATCACACACAAATCATGGACCCACAAACACCATCAGAGAAGGATTCGACTGGAATCCGAAACTTGCCTCTGTGCTGGATTATATTCCGGTTGTATCTGACATTGCACGGGAGCCTGTAGGGAATTTGATGCTCGCTGCTATTGACGCTTGTATGAAGGATGGCCGACCGCCTAGCAGTTCAGAGCCGATCCTGCCATTCCCGTGGCCCCGATATCATCATCAGATTTCATAAGGAGGTTCTGCGAAAATCATAGCAACGATAAACACGCCGCTCAAAATATGCAGAGATCCCTCATGGAGGAATGAGTGCCTGTTGATGCATCTCACGACTACTCGTGTTGTAGGGTCTCCTCGCCCACACATAACGGCATGAGACTAGTACTTCAAAACTGGTGGAGACTCCGCCCTTTTGTTTGTCCTCCACTTAGTCCCCCCCCCTTCCCCCGATGCCGTTCATTTCCAAGGACCTGGCGACCGCAGCCTGCGCATTCACTTTTATCGCAATCGCAACCTCCTCGTTCAGGAAATGGATGAAGGCCAAGAAGCCATACGCGTTCATCCCGGGACCCGATCCAAGCACTCTCGCAGGTACGCTCCACGATATATTGGTATGCTCGAATCTAACTCGCTCTCTCACTCGCTAGGATACCTGCTAGATCTGCACAGTCCCGATGCCCTCGGCTGGCACTTCAATATGCCTGAGGAGTATGGGCACGTAGCGCGTTTAAAGGGTGGTCTTGTTGGAGTGTGTCTTTTAACTTACTAAATCCTTCGTTCGTTCCTAATCGCGCGCTCCTAGGCCGATGCTCTGTACATTACCGACCCAGCGGCGCTGAATTCTATTCTCATAAGGCAGCAGGCTTGGTTTCCAGAGTCCACGGAGTTTGCCGGGTGCGGCTTTCGCCTCCAGTTCAGTCGCTGTCATTCCTAACCTAACAATAGGTTATTCGGCATTGTCCATTGCGGTGACGGCGTTGCGTCGGTTAAGGGTTCGTCATCGATTCTTGTGTGTGTGCAATGCCTGATCCAAGACTGACGGTAGGCCGTGAGCACAAAAAACAACGAAAGTATATGGACGTCCTGTTCACAGCCAGCCGTGTATCGAAATTGACACCGATGTTCTACCGAGTCGCTCGTCAGGTGCGGTGTACTCAAGTCCCCTTCCCGTGATCGTTGACTGAACGAGAATTCTTACAGTTGGAAACAAAACTAACGGCCAATCTCTCCGGAAAGCCGCCGGGCCAGGTTGTGGATATGCTCGACTATTTGACGCGTGCGGCGTTGGAGATTATTGGGACGGCGGGAATCGGCCATACCTTCAATTCCTTCGATGACAAAAGCGAGGCTTTTGAGGAATTCCATGGCGCTATCACATCCGTTTTGTGGGTATTCTTCTGTCTCACTCCGCGGCTCCGTTGGCGATGTTGATAACCCTTTGCAGACCGCTCGCAAGCCGGCTGTTCCTAGTTCTACCATTCTTAGAGTCTTGGAGGAAGTTGAAACCCGTGTGGCTACGTCGGACGCTAGCGTCCATCGCCACATTCCCCTGGCCAGCCGCAGGCAAAGTGAGGCTAGGCTTCCTACTCAATAGTAATTTAAACTCACTCCCGAATCATCTTAGTTCAGAGCCGCTGTCGATGCTATGCACCCAGTGTATGTCAAACTGTACAAAACTCGTCAACAGGCCTTGGAGGAGGGTGGCTCTGCTGCTCTGGCTGAAAATGCGGCTGGAGGCAAAGACCTGATTACGTCTATGAGTATGAACATTTCTTGTGATATCGCGACAGAATCTTGAACGCCAACATCTTCCAGTTCAGGCGAATTGGCAAGCTGACGAGGCGGATAAAATGTCTGATGATGTTGTTCTCGCAAATATGAGGTGTGCTGTCATCGATGTTCCCGTGGAATGTTACCTACTCTGATTTTAGCTCCATCGTTCACGGTGGCCAAGAAACCACGTCGTCTGGTCTTGCTCGGTTCCTTACCATCATCGCGGAGGACGTTAACTTGCAACAAAGACTTCGAGCGGAGCTGCATCAGGCGAAGGCTGTATGATCCGTTTACCAACGTCATGTTCACCGCTGCTAACAACAGGCGCCCACAGAAAAAAGCTCCGGGAGAGGACCTGGATTTCAACGAACTCGAGAGGCTGCCATTGCTAGATGCCGTCGTTCGGGAGATGCTCCGTATCTATTCTCCGGTGACTTTCGTGTGGAGACAGTGCGTCCCCCGATGCTTGTTCCACCTCCTTGATTAATCCTCAAATTGAATCTAGAACCACCAAAGACGTCCTGGTCCCACTCACGTATCCCATCCGCTCTACAAATACCGGCGAAGAAGTAAAGGAGCTGCTCATCGAGCAGGGGACCGCAGTCTACCTCGGACTGAGCGCGGCCAACCGGTCTACAGCAATCTGGGGCCCAGACGCTGCGGAATTCAAACCGGAGAGGTGGCTGAAACGCACTCAGACCGAGTCGAAACTGCCGGGAACGTATTCCGGAATGTGAGTTAATCCACTTGTTTATGATTCAGTAGTTGAACTCAACTATGTACTATCACAGGATGACGTTCTTGAGCGGTGCAAAAGTTTGCCCGTACGTTTATTGGCTTTCGTCTTATATTCAAACTGATCCTCAACGATTACTCCAGCGGTAAAACCTTTGCGATTCTCGAAATGAGTGAGCACCCTCGGCAACTGTAGAGTCTTCTTTAAGCTGATGCTTTTCTTTCTTATTTCCAGAGCTCGTCCTCTCTGTATTATTGCTCGCCTTCTCATTCGAGCCGATTTCGGCACCTATTGACTGGCGAATGGGAATTACCCTTGAACCTCGAGTTCGGGGGGCGCGAAAACGAGGGCGTCCAGGTCCCTGTTCGCGTCACGGTTCTGTGATTCTATGACTTGATCTCCCTCCCGGAGATTGTACATGTATGTAGGTGTATGCTCAGTCTGGGTGATGTTTTTTATTACTTTTTTGTGGAATCGCTGGATGTTAAAGAAACGTTTACTAGTAGGACTTTGATGATGAATTTAATGAATTACTGGAGTTACGAAAATCTTGTTCACTCTGTGGATGACCTGTTAAACATTCACTTGCACATTCAGAGTGTCAACTGCCGTGCGTAGAATGGACCGAACTGAAAATAAATACTTCGATTCTAGCGACCCATCGTCCGGAACCCAGCATTAATATTAGCTCTATATGCCTATTATTTTACTGATGTCCCCTGTTTCCTTAAATCTCGCTTTGACAAGGTCTAAAAATCCTTCTCCGTGTTATCCGTCCGCCGGGTCGAATACTGGTGAACGATCTTCATCGTCGCGTCTCTGGTCTCTGCTCTCCCAGTGGGCCAGCGATAAAGCCATATATTCCCTTTAGTACGGCAAGGGTGGCTTCGGACTATGTTGCCCCCGGGGGTTTAACGCCAACGTGACAAAAGCGGGTTCAACTCACGAGGCCACGTTAGCCTCCTGAGGTGGCAGAGGGCCGACATTTGAATAGTCGCCGGTGAGAGGAACACACGTCTCTGCTCCGTCTGTAGGAGGAGTCTAATCACGTCCGTTGGGTTCACAGGCGCAGCCTTTCGGATGGCAATGAACGCAAAAAACCTAGGACGGCCCCGAGATGTCCTCAAAGCTCCGCGTTCGCGCTGCGTTGGAGGAGCAGGGAAACTATGTTCAGGATTCCCTTCCAACAGGCATCATGCAGCAAATACCCTCTCGCCTCGAGTTCGGACTGCAGGATTTCATACGGTGACAGGTGCTCCGAGTCGAGCCTCGCAGTGGAAACGGATCAAAGGGCCCGGGTGGGTCTCGCTTAAGCGAATCCCACGCTCATTGATCTTCTCCAATCAGAAATCTCCTAAACTCACGCCGAGTCTCATTCAACTGCGGAGCGAGAAAGACGACGCTTGTGCGCAGGGAATGCGGCAATCAACCCAGATCTGCAATCACCGAGCGCATTCGAGGCCACAATCAACGACTCCTTGGACCATTGCGTATTTCTGAAATTCCTTGTTTCCACCCTTGTTTCGCTCTCCCAAATAGATATTTATTGATAAACTCGAGAGACTCTGGGGCGTGGTGATAAAAAACGTGCCAGAAAGCTGGCGACGACTCGGATGCCAAGGGCCACTGAAAAGTAGCGCGGGCCGGAGGAGAATGTCGGGGAGTTGTGAGGAGGATGGCTGTAGGCTGGGACGAGCACAAGTGGATCCACGTGCAAGTCCAACAAGTCAACTCAGCCGATGGTGAACTCGGCTTGGCGGACAAGCCAAGTTGCCAAGTCAATAATAATTCTCCTTCGATTCTCCTGCAAAGTACTGATACTGGTGTAGGTTGAACTTCGGAACAACATGCACTCAGGAGGACCGTGAAGAACCGCTTTCAAAGCACTATTTCACCCTACTAATTTCTCTCCTTTGGTACGGGCCCGACGTGTTCTGTAGCCTTTGCGTGGTCTTATGACACCGCATATATACATGTTGCTTGGGATTCATTTGACCTACACGCGCCCTCGCCGAATATAACTCTCGTGGTCAATGCAGTGTCTTGGCGTCGTCGTACCTATGGTCAGATGCGTCTGGGGTCTTGAGACAAATCAAGGCCTGGACAAAAAAGTCCGAACATGGCTACTTGTACGGCCATTCTGAATATACTAGCGGCCCGGAGTGTTCTTTTCTTACCATGAACAACGATGTATAAAATGGCACACTGTCTCGCTTTCGATTCCCAACTCGCACGCGATTCCTCTCCAAGAATGATCTTCACTGTCGGTCTCCTCGCAATCTCTCTGCTCGCAGTCAATGCGGCACCCTCTCCTACTAGTCCACGCCCCGATTTGGAGCTGGTGGAACGCGACGAGTTCGTTCGTCGCGATGCCGATGCTCCTCCGTTCGTGAAGCGTGCAGCCTCGTGCACATTTCCAACGCCCCCGAAAACCTCCTCTTTGAGCGCGCCGATTACCGTTACAGGAGGTTTGTCTTCCGGTTGGATTGTCGTTTCAATATGGACCGCTTATGTCTGAATGAATAGTTTTCGACGGTGGAAATGTTCGCTTCGATCGTGGCGCTGGCGCATGTGTTGATGGCGAAGGCGGGGACAGTGACGCCGTTTTCCTCGTTCAGTCTGGTGGAACCGTGCAGTAAGAAAATTTCAGTCTTTTCAACCACCTACCTGATGTGTTTCGAAAACAGAAACGTCGTCATTGGTGCTAACCAGCAGGAAGGCATCCACTGCCTCGGACCTTGCAACCTCCTCAACGTCTGGTTTGAGGACGTCTGTGAGGATGCTATCACTATCAAGCAGACTTCCGGCCAGAGCAACATCATTGGAGGTGCGCTGCAGGTTCTCCCCAAGCCCTGTTGCTGATACACGTATTTACCGCTAATAGGCGGTGCGAAGAAGGGGGATGACAAAATCGTACAACACAATGGCGGCGGAACTGTCAAGATCGATTCATACTGTGTCCAGACCTTCGGGAAGCTTTACAGATCTTGCGGAAACTGCTCCTCGTCAGTTTACATCCCTCCGCTCCTTTTCCATCCCATTTGAACGTGCCCGCGCACAGCCAAACGAAACGTACCGCGTTAATTTCCCAGATCATTGGATCATCCGGCTCCACCTTGGCTGGCGTCAACTCCAACTTCGGCGACGTTGCTCAGTTCGACCGCGCGAGTTTGAGTCTCACCAACATTCCCTCCATCTGCGATACCTACGAGGTGCGTCTACCGATAAGGAATGCCCACATCGACAATGGCTAAATTATGCCTGTTTCAGGGTAACAGCAGTGGTGCTGAGCCCAAGAAACTGACGACGAACGTCTCCAACGCTAAGTCAGTGTCTTAGTATCGCAATCATGCCCGTCGTATTCACTTTATCCTACAGCTGCAAGTTCTAGTTTTCCTTGATCCTGGGTAGATACTGTTGTAATGTCATGTAGTGTAAGCGGTCGTCCAAATTTGAAGATGTGAACGCATAAGCAACCTCCGCGGCTCCACCGTAAATTCGGGGCACTGATATGCGCCACATGCATTCTATCCTGCGAATTTTAAATAAAAAAGGTCGAACGCTAGCCTTTAAGAGGGTTTTCAAAGAGTTATTGCGCCCGAGTCTTCAGATAGAGGTATAATGGGTTGCAACGACTTTATTGTCGATTTAATTTAGAGGAACAGGCTGGAGCTCACAGTAAGCCACCAGTGAACCCAAACGGACAATTGTTGAGTGAATGCGATGAAAATCTTGCATTGTAGATGGCTAGATACATCCCGGAAAGACAAGTACCGTAGGCTAAATCACGGGCAGAAAATCCTCGGTCTCCTGCTCGGGAGTCACTACGTTCGAACAATTCTCGCAAGCGTGTAGAAGTTTGTCAGGGAAGGACACAGATATCCAGTGGATTTCGGCAAATGTGCCGTGCTGGATATCATATCTATTTCGGAACGCACAGAGCCTCGGCAAACACTGTGACGTGGTTGCAATTTCTCTTACTTTCGTACCATCAGCATCGCGCAAGGCCAACGCCCACGTTCCCGCCACTTCTCTTGGGACTACTTTCCTCGACTCACGACGGTCCAAATTCAAACACGGGCACAGGAAATCAAAGTGCCACTATTCTCCATATATAATTCAGATTCAATCTTGAATGTTAAACCCGGCCCCGGTCTGTTCCAAACTAGTGTCACCCGCTGATTCGCCAGACCTCACTCTTTTGCGGATCAGATTACCGACTGGATGTAAGTTGAATTTATGGGGTTTTCGGGGGCTCAGGGCTGGGAAGCTTCAGGCGCGGAGCAGCTCACTAGAAAAACCGCGTCTACCAGCTTGGCCTTGAATTCCCACTCCAAATGCAGCCGGGACCACTTTTTAGCACCCAGAAACTTCTTCGGCGCTCTTCAGGCGCCATTCGTGCTCACGGTGTCCGTATAACGAATGTTGTATTGTAGTGAAATGTCACTCCCTCCTCACATTGCATGGTGAACATTGGACAATTCTCTAACCTCTACGTCGGGCGTTTTTGACGCAGGCAGAAATTTGCAATTCTTCGAAGAACAAAGCTCTGGTCAGGCGCCCAGGCTCCCTATTTCATTGTCCCGGCCGTCCCATGTGACCATTAGTGATCCTTCTTTGGTGCGTCAATGCTGACGGGTGCTAACCCTGCCCCTCTCGCCTGTCCAGTGTCAGTGTCTATGGTTGGAATTTGGACGTCGTGAGATAGATGCTCGGCTCACGACGCGTTGCCATAGCCGGATCATGACATATAAACCTTTCCCTCGATTGACTCATTGGTCGCGCATTCAATATGAGGTATATTCTTCTCTTCATTTGCTGTCTGCTTCACCAGGTTTCTGGACAATCCCCCGTTGTTGTTACCACAACTTCTGGTCAGCTTCATGGCACTGAGATGGACGGAGGTATGTTTGATATCTGTCCCTTGCGAGATTATTTTCTGAATCGAATACAGTCATGTCTTTCAAAGGAGTGGTGAGCTCCGCTCTCTGGCCATGTAAATCGGATATCTGAATTGAAATCCGTTAGCGCTTTGGTCAAGCTCCCGTCGGGGAGCTCCGATGGCAACCCCCGGTTCCATTTGTCTCTGTCGGCGCACATAACACAACCGTTCTGGCTCCTTCTTGCATCCAACAATTCCCTTTTTGCGACCAGCGAATTTACGCAGTTCTTATTCAACAACCCTCCTCCCGCATCTGAAAACGAGGACTGTCTTTTCTTGTGCGTTGTTCCTCACGTTTCACCTCGTAAAGCCACTCTAAGTTTCGGACAGGAATGTGTGGGCCCCGGCTAAAAGCACAAAGGAGAAGAAGCCGGTTTTTTTCTGGTTATATGGCGGGTTGGTCGATTTTCTTTCCTCGTGGGCGACTAATAATTGTTGCCCTCAGCGGCCTCATATTCGGTACCGCATCCCTCCCAGGCTATGACGGGACTTCTCTGGCTGCCGAACAAGACATCGTCGTCGTGACTATTAACTATCGGACGAATATCTTTGGCTTCCCTGGGTCTCAGGACCTTCCAATCACACAAAATAATCTCGGCTTCTTCGACCAAGAATTGGCCCTAAAATGGGTACAGCTGAATATTGCGCAGTTCGGTGGCGACCCTAACAAAGTCACCATAATTGTAAGCTCCCCATTCATCAAATTTGCCTGGGGTCTGCTATCTCATATCAACCTTTCGTATGAGTAGGGACAATCGGCTGGCGCCGCTTCCGTTGGATTGGCCATTGTGCGCGACCGCGTCAACCCTCCATTCCGCGCGGGTGTAATGTTATCCGGAGGGCCCACCTCCTCATCCCCAATCCCGTCGTTCGCTTCCTTCGACGCGTTCGCTGAGACAGTCGGATGCTCCCAGACCCCCGGTCCGGCCAGACTCAATTGTCTCAAAAAAGTTCCCGCATCCAGCATCCGGAACTTCACCAACGGGCCTCTCAGCGGCTCCTTTGGGCCTGTCGTAGACAATGTCACAGTGTTCACCAACCCACTCGAGCGTATCCGCGCGGGCTCCTCCGCTAAAGTTCCTATCATACTAGGAAATATGGAGAACGACGGAAGTGCATTTGCAATTGGGATGACGAACCTCACCGCGTTCCTCGAAGGGGAGGTTCCTGGAGTTCCCATCTCCCCCGATCTGGTACGATCGTTATATCCTGGGGAGAACGATACAGTTGTGATTGCGGATGCCCTGCGAGACGTGGGGTTCAGATGGTAGGCATTGACAGCTCGACATGCAGGCGCTAAGTAGTTTCTCAACAGTCCAGACGAATTGTGGAGCGCTGCGGTGACTGGTGCGGGGGTTAGCAGTGTTTTCCGCTACACCTATGGTAATTTTTCAAAAATCCGCGCGCTCCTCATGTCTGAAAATCTTCCATTTCAGGTGCAGTGTTTGCGGACCTGCAAAAATTCCCTGGCGCAGGAGCATGGCATTCCTCCGAAAGTATGCATATCATTCCTGGAAATCTTCCTGCTTGCACTGATATGCCGCTGCCAAGTCGGTCCCCTCTTCGGAACCTTCGTCCGGGCGACTGCGACGCCTGCGGAGGTCACTTGGTCCTCCACCTTCCAGACTGCAGTGGCCAACTTCATCAAGGACCCGAATACATCGCCCGCGGTGAATTGGCCCAAGTACGTCCCCGGGCCATCCGCGAAGACGTTTGCAAAACTCGCGTACAATGGCAATGTTGAGCCCGATAATTTTGTGGATCCAGTTGCCAGTACCTCGTTGGTACGTTTTTGACTGCGGGCTTGCTCGGTGACACTACTGATAATCTACAAGGATGGCCCTTGTGACGCGTTGTGGAATCAATTTTTGGACTTTACGGCTTAAATAACACCAAAGCTCACCATTACTCTTCTTTTCCTGACCACGTATGAAATTTCAATTCCCTTGCTGCGCCGTCCAATATTTCCATCGTAACGAAATTCGTCTGAACCCTTTATGGTGCTCGCCCAATTACAAAAAGTGAGGCATGGAGGTATTGCCGGAGTGCGCCAATGAGCTCCTTATACATGAGTCGAGGACTGTTCTCTCGAATTTCCTTGCCGCGCGAACTTCTCATGCTGCAGACTTTTCGGAACGAGTCGGGTTGATGAGAGCCCCTATTTGAGCCGTCACATCACCGGGCCGCCGGTCCATCAATCTCGTTGTCCTCCACCATGACGGGCGATGCCAGCAGTCCTCCACCGTCTTCAATACCCCAGATAGACGAAGCAGGACCCAGGCTCCCCGCAGAACTCTTCCTCCTTATTCTCGAACATCTCTCTCAGGCTGACATCGAGACACTACGGCAGACTTGTCTTGTCTCGAAGCAATGGCTTTCA
Source organism: Mycena venus (assembly GCA_014462655.1). Lineage (NCBI taxonomy): Eukaryota > Fungi > Basidiomycota > Agaricomycetes > Agaricales > Mycenaceae > Glaucomycena > Glaucomycena venus. The sequence goes on along the minus strand of JACAZI010000007.1, from coordinate 2,663,082 downwards.
ATTAGCCAGTCTCGTTTATTTGAGCATATATGCCTCGGCGCTCCGACAGCCACGAGCTACCCGAGAACCCCTTGCTCGAGTCTATACGAGGTTCTTTGCGGATCACCCTATATTGCCCGGTACATTCGACATGTTACCATCCTTTCCGGTCCCTCGTGGACGACTCCTGCTCCGGTCGCCCGGCGATGGATTTCCTCAGACGAAACCCTCCCTACGCTTCTAGATCTTCTGCTCAAATCATCTGTGCAAAGCTTCCGGATGCGGCTTTCAGAATCCTGGCTGGAGTTACCGGTGGATCTGCAATCGTCTATCCAGTTGCTTATCAACTCCCCATCCATGCGCGATGTCGATTTCACCGGGTTCAATGTCGTTGATCCCGCGATTTTCAAGAATTCTCGCAGTCTCCAGAGACTCAAGTTCTCTGAGATTGGCGAATTTCGGACAGAAAAGAAATCGGACAAGAACGACGCATGGCTCGCGACGTTCACTTCCCTGACCATATTGGACACAGTTGGTATCGGGGCTATCATCTCATGGGCTATCGCCACACCTAGTTTCAACGCACTGCGTGATCTCAGACTGGGCTTCCACCCACTCCACGACGTGCCCTGCGTAGAAGACTTGCTACGCCATATCAGCGGTACGTTGGAATGTCTGCATCTCCAGCCCGTTTATACGCGTACGAGGACCTATTTCTCCGCTGAACTCGATAATTGAAACTCCCCTAGGCTGGCCCGACCCCCCAAACTTCCTCCCCATCGATGGCCTGTCCGCACTCACCTCCCTCCGCCTCTCCCTCGGAATCTCAGAGCACTCCAATCCGGTTCCCTGGGTGATATTCCTTCTGGGCAGGCTCGGGCATAACCGCCTCGAGCACCTCACAATCGATCTCCGCATCGACGATGATCGCACCGCGGTGGATGCCATCCCTTGGGCCGCGCTTGACTCCGCGTTAAACGAGCCACCACTGGCCGACTTGCATGCTCTCGTGCTCACCGTATTTCCGTATACACCCATATACATAGCGGGATCGAGCCAGGGTGTAGCATCAAGGGAGCTCGTCCGGTGGCTCGTAGACGAGATGCCGCACCTGCTTCCGCGCACAGCTGCACGCGATGTGTTCGAAGGGCATGAACTCAGTGCGTTTTTCTTTTCTTTTCTGTGTCACCAATTTATTTGGCTTATCACCGTCAGATTTCCCTCCGTCGCGGTTCTTTTATTGGCCTGGCCCGCTGCTTTGGCAGAACTCAGAGCGCTAAGGGGGCATGTTACACAGAGTACAGGGAAAAATACACAGAGTGTCCGTCCGATTAGATGCTACAAGTAAGCTAGTGTCCGTTAATTTGTCCCGTGCGCTCGTGCCGTATTCATAAGACTGTCGTAGAAATCATCTGTGTGCTGCTGCGCGAATTACGCGCCCGTGATCGTGAAGAGGGGGCTAAAGTTCCCGGAATCGCCAAACACTTCGCGGGCGCCAGTCAGCGCTCATCGATTGGAATCGGAAGGGGAGGTGTGCTCACAAACAACCTGATAGTCCGAGCCATCTTCGACCCAGGGCACCGTGACCTCGATTCTGCCGAGCAGGATGGAGAAGTTCTCTTCCAGAATCACTGTAGCGCTTATCAGTTTGCGGTTCCGATTAGATTGCATTATGGGGCAGATTGCTGCTTGCCTGGAGTGGTGAGACCTCCCTTGCGGAGCATGATGCGCCCGATCTTGTTGGTGATGTTAACGGGTGGGTCTGAGGTGTCCCTGCACAGAATCAATGGTTTGCGGCCGACGGGGTAGACGACTAGCCACGGGGCACTCACCATGTGACGTTGTGGCGCTGGCCGACCGACCAGACGGTTCCGTTGTGGGGATAGAGAACCGGCGGGACATAGACGTCCCGAGGTGCAAGAGGCGTCGCGCTCACGACGGCGAGCGCTGTAGCAGAGAAGAGCGTGAAGAGGGAGAATTTCATGTTCGTGAAAGGAAGATCGAAGAAAGAAAGCGGGAGGGAAAGATCGCTCGCAGTGAAGGGAGAAGCGAACACTGAGAGAATGAGGAGAGTTTACATCCTGGAGGGGCTTTATATAACGATGAAGACGTTCTCAGAAGGAGAGGAATCGCCGTGCCGGTGCGTCATTACTGAGCCTAGCCTGGGATCTGTCCCAGCACTGGTCTCAGGTGATGTTCCGTCGGCCATCGGAACTAGGATTCTATTGATAGGAGGCCTCAGAACGAGGCCGTGCTCCACAAATGGAGCCAACTCGGCTGATCGAGAACGCAAACTTCCGGGTTAGATTGCATCCGCTTTCCAACCAAAATCATTTGGTTCAACTTTACACTGAACTTTTTTGATCGCGGTGAGGCATTGGCGAGAAATTCTGGCTACTGCACATCGAAGAATTTTGACACGTTCATTCGGTGTTACTTGGTCCAAACCGATCCCGCCGGTAATGTTGGTCAACCGGTGCCGGCACTGCCTACATGCAGCACGGCGCCGGGTAGTGGGTGTTGGCTCTCGATCTGCTTTTACCCGACATGAAACAACGGCCAACGTCGACCATTGACAGCTCTAATTGAGCGCAGTCGGCGAGACTTGGTCTCGTGTGGGATGGAACGTGCAAATAGTCCCCCATATGCGTCGATTGGACCAGGAGTAATATTTGTGAGCCAGAGACATTTTTTCATCTACTAAAGAGCAGTTTGAACCCTAGATATGCCTCTGGATAACATTTTCGCTGGTACCCAGAAGCCATGGCTTGACTGTCTTGGCTTGGCTTAGGGAATTTAAAGCCAGAAGCCAGGGCCAGAGAAGCACTTGACAGGGAGACTGGTGGTGGAACAGCGGAGGTGCGTAACCCACTATCGTATTGAACACGAGTGAAAAATAGTCAGGCAAATACACTCTGGCGTCGGGGGATTTGCTTCCGATATGCATCGCTCAGCTGCCAGTCATGCTAGAGCCCGTCTGCCTGCCTGCTGCCAGAGTATAGCGGCTTTGAAAGCATGGCGAGCGTTTTAGAGCCCAGGATGTCAAAATGCAGATGACTCGTTGTCAGCTACGCGGAATCCCGATGAGGCCTAAAACTGAGAGCTTACATGGCTCGAAGTCTCCACTGGTGATCAGAGTGCTAACGATTCCACGCGTTCTAATTCTAAGTCGCAAGTCTCTGAAATCAGAACAGACACAGTCGCGTTTACGCGTGGCGGCGACATTACATCTTTATCTACCTATACTATCTGAGCTACAAGAAGATCTAGTGCATTGGCTACAATTAAATACTTCACTTGCAAGATACGTTGAAATTTTCGTCTCAAGACGACTCTGAAGAAGTGCTGCTATAACCTCCTTCCTGACGTTCGAGGATCTCCCCAGCCTCGGCCATTTCTTGACGCCTGGAGCGGGAAGGCGACTGTCAATGGAATTCAGGTGCAAAGGGTCAACAATCGAATCCAAATAATAAATAAAAAAGAACCACATACACGAAGCGGTTTCGCGCTGAGGGATATCGTGCGCTTGCGGTTCTCGCTGGGGATGCGCGGTCCTTCGTGGACGAGAGGCTGCGGCTTGACTGGGAGCATTCCCCTGAACGGCTGCCAGTTCGAGTTGGAGTTCGCGGAGCCATCGTTCGTCTGCTGTACAGCGGAGAACTGCGTCTGCGTCTGAGTCTGCGTGATGTGGGTGGTGGTTTTGGTTTTGGTCGTCGTCGGAGTAGCAGAACTCGCATTCTGGTCAACATTGCCGACAGAGGAGGTAGTGAGGGTCGGGATCGGGATCGGGGTCGGGGTAGTCTGATTAGCATCGAATTTAGCTCTCTGGGTAGGAAATCAAGTCAATTTCAGGGTTTGCCATTTAACATTCGGGGTGCGTGCGAAGATAGAGTTGGGCAGGGTAGCGCCGCAGAACCTACTTACTTTGCGGGGGTCGGTGCTGCGGAGGGAATCCGACATGGTGGGCGTAGTCGGCGTGCTCGTGTTCGTGTTCGTGTTCAAGCGGGCAGACATGGACGGGTTTGACTGGAAAAAGAACAGAATTTCCGTGCTGGGACCATGGCGTCGAATGTACACCCGAAGTGCGGAGTTCCGCCTGGAGGCCGGGAATGGGAGAAGCACGCGGGGATGTAGTCGTCTTTGATTTATTCATTCAGCGCAAATGGATGACAGAAATGGTAGCATACGCACCGATGTGGAACTAGATTCGGAGTCGGTAGAAAGACGGGTAAACATCTAAACATGCGCATTTGGCGAGGAAAAGAAAGAGTATGCAGATGATCAACGTACAGATGGGCGCTGCGGGGTCGTGGGGGTAGTGTCGAATCGAGGGCTCAAAAATTGACTAGAATAAGATGAACTGATATCACTTGGCGCGAGAACGAGGTGCACACCTCGTCGTATTCGCTGCATAGCTGAGGTGCGGCGGCATATTCTGTCTCGGTGACTGGTTGGTCTTCATAAACGCCTGTTAGTGTGCGCAAAATGCCACAAGATTGAGATTATCACTTGGCTCGGGGAATACGGCTGTTGGCGGAAAGCGGGCGCCAAAGGCTCAAAGTCAGGACCGTCCGCTTCGTGTTTTCGTTTGACATGAAGCTGCCGGGGGCTTCAAGTCATTTCCCGGTCAAAGCACCAAAGATCAACGCGTACCTGAGGTACCAACGAGAGCTTCAAGGCTTCGTACTTCGCCCTGATGACTTTCAGCTCCTCGCCCATGACAGCGGCACGACCCGAAGCATCCTTGCTCTCTTTTTGCAAATCGATCTCGCTCAGCGCAGGCTTTTGTCAAATCCTCGAGATGGTGGGAAATCCTGATTTCCAGTTCTCCGATTTTGGACTCGAGCCTGTGGTTCTGAATTTTTTGCTCCCGTAGGCTTGCCTGAAGATCGTCCATGGTCGCGGAAGCAGAAAAACAGGTTGTTTGGCTGACTGTTTGGCCTTATTATGTCTTCCTCTTCCTTCTTCATCCACGACGACTTGCAAAGCCTTTTGACGAGTTGAAGACCAGATTCTGTTGCGCTGTAGTTGCGCCATGGTGGGAAGATCGAAGGTTTTGTTCGCCGAATGGAATTAGGGCTGCCAAATGATCATCGCCGCGCCAATCATCAGCCGGACTCGGAGAAGGCCAACCTCCGGCACAGCAAAGTACAAAAACACGGATTTCTCGCCAAATGCCCAGGATTACGAGGGCCACCTGAGGTGTAAAGCGCCTAATAAACCTCATTAATCGTCATCTGAACCTTCATAGAATGCATAGAAGTTTCTCCGACTTTCATTCGAGCTCGTGAGCGTGCACGTGAAAACGTTTCTCCTCTCACATTGCTCTCTTTGAACTCGCCATCGATTTTCCTTCCAATAACGAACGACCCTGCCAAATTTCAAAAAAAAAGCCAGCTTGTTCGAAGTTACGATTCTCTCCACCATACGCTGAAAATTCAACCTTACTGTATCTGCGCGAAGGGTGCCAAGATGAAGCACCCCTATCAAGACCTCTCCTCTGCTCTGTTCCGCCAGTCTGGAATAGTCTCAAGCCGACTTTCACTTGGTCTTCAATACTCAAGCTAGTCTTTGAACTCTCGTCTGGTTCACATAGAATTTGCATACTTGAAGTCTCATCTTGCGGGCTGTCTTGCGCCAATGGTGGTTCTTGTGCCAGCAAAATGTATCACTTAATGTCTGCCTGGAGGAAAATTACTGCGCGTGTGGACCGCATGTTCCTGGCTCTCGGTCACAGTTCCGGAAAAATAGGATTGCAGAAACGTTCTCGCCGACTAGCGCCCCTGAGAATGTCGCTGTTGAGACGCTGTTCTCGCCAAGGATCGCAGGCACTTACTTTAAGCCGCCGATCATTTCGAATCGCTCATCAATTTTGCCCCCTTTAGTTCCACGCAATATAGGACGCGGAGTCTTCATCCGAGTGAAGGAAGGCCCGCCTGGTTTTGCCTACTTGTTGCCATGTCTTCCGATTCAGACCCGCCTGTCTCGACGCTGTCAGACGAGGATAACCAACTCTTGTTCGTTTTCGGTCGCACTGTCACCCAAGACGCCATTGGTATTATCTGGGAGACGCTCTTCCTAAGTACGCCAAGCTCCACTGCGAATCTTGTCATTCCAGTTCCTGACTTTCATTTTTTGTAGGCGCTTATGGCGTTTTCTTCTGTCTCGCCGTCTGGACTATCGTGTACGTTCTATTTTTCAGTCTCTCAACGTTGTGTTGCATTAATTTTGTCCATTTCACAGTCGTAAAGGGCTCAAGACTGCAGGCTCCATCACCATGCTTACCATCGTCGTCTACTTATATTCGACTTCACTCACTCTCTGGGCCCTCACCGTGACATCCTGGTTCAGACGTGCACACGCATTCTTCATGGACCATCCGGAACTCTCTCTGGCGGACCGCAGGGAGCTTGGTAATGACAGCGTTGCCATTTTCGGAACGCCCATGGAGGCGCTGTTCATGTTCAATGTATGCCCGCAAGCTCTGCATTAATGACCATCGTCCTCAACTGAGGTTCACCAGATGATTGTCGGAGACAGCGTCGTCATCTGGCGTGCATGGGTGCTGTATTCGCGCTCTCTATGGGTAATGGCTCTGCCGTGTCTCATGCTGACCATGTCCTTTGGTGAGTTTCCTGCTTATTCCAGTTCATGATCTTATGTTGCTAAATGAAAATGATAGTTTTCATGGTTATCGATCTTATCTGCCTCACCGGCGCTGGGTTCAGTAATCAGACAGCCATCGCGTCTGGTGGTCCCGTCTGCGACCGCGCAGAGCTTATATCCTGGGCCTTTTCATTCGTGACCAACGGAACTTGTACCATCCTCATCGGATATAAAGCATGGTATGTTGTTAAAAACTCATTCTGCGGCCATACGAATGTTAAAACGTCGCCAGGCAGCACCGCAGATCCACCAGGGCGCTAGGAAACTCGACAACAGTCAACTCTACACGGATGTCGACCAACCGCATTCTGTCCCTTCTCGTCGAATCTGGATTCATATACTGCTTGTTCTGGGTAGGTCTACCAACGCCAAAAATCTTAGTACTGGCTAGCTGAATCACGGTTTACTAGCTCACGCAATACATTCTCTTTGTCGACGTCACTCGGGATGCGCCAATCATCTACGTCTACGAGCTCTTTTCCGGCATGGGCGACCAGATTTCGGGGATGTATCCCGCGCTCATTATCGTCATCGTCAACCTGCACCAGACGCTGTGGGACGCGGTCGATTCCCCCTCTGCGAACGGCTCTTCATTGCATTTTACGAATGGTGCAAAGCGGACGGACACTAATACGATCGGTCCTGGTCCCTTTGGCAGCCAACGTGGAGTTTCATCGACTAAACTCCAGCTGGTCAACACGAACACGAATATAGACACGGGCGGAGCTATGGCTATGAGTATTGTCGGGAAGAGTATGTACAGTCCGACTGACGTGCATGTGTAGGCTGCGGCTTACAGCCAGTGTTTTTTATTGTACACGCGGATAATATGTATTTCTCTTGCGATAATCACCCGTTCTTTAAACACGATCTGAACTGCAACATTAACCACATCATTTCCACTAAGTGTTCAATAATTGGGATTTTTGACTCGCCGATATGGCCGAAGGCTTCTTTTGAGTTGTGCAATTTTTTGAGAACTAGGTTGCCTAGATCCCTCAGATATGGCGGATGATGGTCCTGATGTTTACTAGTGCTTGGCACCTGGATCGGCGACGCGCCTATCACATGCTCACTAGGTCGATCATGCACGACATCATTTCCTCCTTCCCAAAGTCGCCCACCAGCGAGGAATGCACCTCAAACTACTCCTCATCCATCGTCACCAGCATCTATCCTCACCACCCCGTCATAGTCTCCCCTCGGATGGTGTTCAAAACACCGTTTTTGTTGCTGTTATCATTTTACAGCTCTTCCAAGACTCGCGTGCCGGTCCACTACCATCCAGTGAACCAACCTGCCAGAAGAGAGCTGACATTCGAGAAAGAGTGCCATCGGATGCAGCTCCCGTTGGTGCTGTCGAGAAAGTTAGAATTGCCGGTGCAACCCAGAAAGGCAGAGGCATCCCACCCTTAGGCCTCGCTTACTATTGTGGCTTGTCTCTTGCACTCACGCCCAACTCACGCCCGCTAAAGCCATGACTACTCCCAAAATGCCATATGGTGCACTCATGGCTCTGTACTACGCCCACTGTTCAAACTCGGGTTTTTCTTAGTTCGCCTCGGGAACTCCGGGCTCAAGGTATCGAAAATCATCTTCGGATGCATGAGCTATGGCTCTTCCGAGTGGAAGGGGCAAACCTGGATCCTCCCAGAGAAAGACGTGTTGGAACAAATTAAATTTGCGTTCGTGACTGCTCCTCATACTATTCCCGAATTCGAACTCACAGTTGTTCAGCTACGACGCAGGAATCAACGCGTTCGACACCGCTGCTGTGCGTCATCTCGTCCCTGTCAATGCCCCACTCTGAATCAGTTGACTTGTACGACATATAGTCCTACTCTGATGGCATGTCGGAGGAGATCCTAGGCAAGGCGATCAAGCAATACAACCTCCCTCGGGACGAGATCGTTGTCATGACCAAGGTATTCGGCTACTCCGCCTGGAACAAGTCTAAGGAGGGCGAAGAGGGCGCGCGTATTGTGAATCAGCATGGGCTTGGCCGCAAGGTGCGTGCAATCAAATAGTTTTTACTCTGTATGCACCATATGAGCGTACATCATTGTAGCACATCTTCGACTCCGTCAAGAACAGTCTGACGCGCTTGCAATTTGATTATATCGACCTTCTTCAGTGTCACCGTTTTGACTACGACACCCCGATTGAGGAAACTGTGCGTTCATCTAATCTTATTCATTTAAATCAACCCTGAACCCGAAGCCGCCAGATGCAAGCTCTCCACGACGCCGTGCAGGCAGGATATGTCCTATACATTGGCATGTCCTCTTGCTGGGCGTGGCAATGTGTATTGCGTCTATTTCTCCTTCTCGTTCCCTAAAATTCAACATGTGTCTGACCCTGTGAAATCAGTCCATGCAATGCAAAGTATGTTCCGTCCCACTCGACTCTTCCTCTATCATTGGCATTGATTAACCCTGACGACAGACTATGCTATCTCTCACAAGCTCACGTCGTTCATCTCGATGCAGAATCACCACAGCCTCGTCTACCGCGAGGAAGAGCGCGAGATGTTCCCCACTTGCAAGGTTTTACATATCTATGGAATTTTTCCTTCGGAACATGCTCATGGACTTTAGCACTTCGGTGTCGGAATCATTCCCTGGTCGCCGCTCGCGCGCGGGGTGCTCACACGCCCTCTCGTGGCACAGAAGGACACCTCCCGTGGTACCGGGGATCCGTGCGTCCCTTCCTCTTCCTCTTGAACGGGAATATGCTGAGCTGATCCTTTATTTCAACGCGCAGTTTCGTCGACAGCTACAACTCCCTCGGCGGCGCGCACGAAATTGTGTCTCGCGTGGAGGAGCTGGCCAAGAAGCGCGGAGTGTCAATGGCGCAAATTGCACTTGCGTGGTCGATGTGTAAGGACGGTGCGTGTCTTTTCGGTTTGGTCAATGGCTTTTTCTGGTTTCGGGTAATGAGAGTAATTGCCCCTGCGCATGCGTCTCGCCAAATCCGTCATCGCGAACTCAGTTACTCCGCACAGGCGTTACGGCTCCTATCATCGGCACAACCTCCATCGAGAAGATCACGGATTGTATTGGTACGTCAAACTCTATCTTCGGAGATACCTGGCGCATATACTGACTGAGAATTTTTGTCTTTACCCGCAATCACCGTTCACCCGCCAACTTACCCAACTCTTCGACTTTCTGTCTTACCCCTTACCACGCATTGAAACGACACCGCATTGAACACCGCCGTTCACCTGAGCCTCACGCTCGAGGAAATGAAGTTCCTCGAGGAGCCGTACCTGCCAAGTAAGGTCTTTGGGCATAATTGAGCCCGCCTTTGTACAAGGATAGCTGTGAGTCTCAATGTAAACTTGTTCGTGTTGCGCGGTTTCCGCTGTAAATGTGCGATATCTGCAATTGATCATTCAAGTGCTTCGAAGGGGACGAAAACACTGTTGAGGAGGTTTGATGATGATTCCCTGGGTCTCGTTGTTCATACATATTATAGGGCAGCCCGAAGCGTCAGTGGTGCCTGCATCGAAATATGGGATGTTTTCCGGGAAATTAGCTAGAAGAAAAAGCCTTTACGCCCGGCCCAGAGCTAGAGGTCGCTGATGGCCGAGATGCCCGTCTGGTCGTTCCCACGGTTCTGAATTCTCGAAAGTTGAAATTCGACAATTTTGATTAGGGCCTAGTTTCTTTCTCACGACCTAGTTAATAGACTCCCATCATTTTCCACTTAGCAGGCTCACCGCAACAGCATTCGTTCCTTCGCGGCTGCGCGGGATCATCATTAACAACATCCATGTCCAGGTTGATACTTCGAAAGCAAAAGCCCTTGTTCACGATGAATATGCAAGCACAGAGCGTGACTCTGCGAGTGGGTGGTGATGCAGCTAAGGCGCGTCAAATGTACACCACCATCGCTCAGAGAAACACCGTCTTCAACTATGGTTTCATCAATGAGGAAGAGGAGGCAGGGAAAGAAACAGCAGGATAAACAGGGATCATTAATGATTTTTACCTCTACAACCATTTTCCCGCAGCGGCGGGGAAATCTCATACAGAACAGACATGCACATTGGCCGTAAGTATTGAGGCGTAATCAATGTACTTAGAGGTGCGGGATATAAAGACTCCAATTCCCGATCGGCTTGGCAAGCCCGTTTGCTCGCTTAGTCCCGGCCAAAATTTGACACGGGCTTGCGCGCATTTCTCATCCTGAGTGTCCGGAAGATCTCATGCGCTCTTGGTATTAGATTGGCTTAACTGAGTATTGTTTCGCACTCGGTCAGCATTTGCTAATATAATACCATCATTCATCTATTGAGTCGATAAAAAGTCAAAGAATATCTGTCTGTGGGCCAACTGTAATAGATGGGATGTTCGCCATCAAACTCCGATTGAATGTGCATCAACTCTGGTTGGAAACCTTGTCAAGGTCGTCGTGACACACTTCTTCCCTTTATGGCTTATGCTATGAATGAGCTTCCCTTTATGTTCTATATGCAGATAAGTATGAGTAGATATGTATTTAAGCAAGTATGGTTTAGATAGTTAGTTAGCTTACCTTAAATCGAGACACTTACTACGCATTTGGCTCAGCAAAACTCTTTTCAACGGCTCACGTGTTCCACTTTGAGTTCCCGTTGCCGCAGCAGCGCTTGGGAACCTCGGCGGCGTCACACCAACTCATGGTGGAAGACCGATGGAAAGGGATCAGCACAATGCATCGAGTGGAACAAGCTAAACAGTTTACGATGAATTGACCTTATAGTTGGGCATCGAACCCGTGGCGATGAGCTATTGGCGAGATATGCCGTGGAGCTTGTAAAATATGCGCAAGCCATTCTGGACGGCGCAAGCCACTTTTGCAAGCCAAAAAATTAACTCTCTTTGACGGAACAATGGACGAAGAAGAAAAGCAGTAAGAAAAAATGTAACAGAGACCACTACATGGCCGCAAGCTCTGCCTGCAGTTCTCTAAGAGCTACTTCTTCGTCATATTCGGTGACTTGTCCTATAAATTCATCAGAACAGAATATAGATGGCTTAACAGTGCAATCGATGTACGTTGTTCCGTAGTTTCCTTCCTGACGGCACCAGGCGGGATGTACATCGGCACACGCTCCGCGTGCGAAAGTTGCTTCGTGAGCGCCTCGCTCTCCAGTTCGTTCAGCTCGGCCTCTAGTTCTTCCTGTGTGTTGATACATTAGTGCACTGCAACACTAAGTGCTAGCCACAGACCTCTGCGAATGGGTCACCGCTAAGCGGGCTTGCCAACAACTCCGAGATCGCTTTCGCCTGGTCGATTTGATCCGTTATCTGCTCAAGAGTTTCGTCGATATTCGTAGCCGACCTGTTGGAGGGGCGTATTAAAAAAAGAGATGCACCTCGTTCCACGAGCGTCGAGTGTCACCCACATGCCACTATGAATTCTCTCCATGACCTCTGCAGCCTTCTTCATCGCTGCCACTGTCTCCGCATTGATATTCGCCGATGCCAGTGTTTCGGCCTGTACTTCGAGTTGCGTCTGCTGTCCCCGCAGTTGATCCAGCTGCTTCTCGTGCGCATGTTTCCGCCTCAACGCAGCTGTCGCCACTACAGAAACTTAGGTCAGAACGGAGAAGGTGGGTCACAGCGAATACGTGGGAGCGTACGCGGTTTATCCGAGACTGCATTCGCCCTCGCAACCTTTAACTCCTGCTCAATCTTCTTCTGCAGTTGGTCCGACTTCTTGTCTAGGATTTGAATCTGTTGTTGCAGATCAACGAGGGCGTCCCGGACTGCCTTTTTAGTGTCGGGGCGGCCGAAGTAGCTCATAATACCAGCCATCGTGAGTATTGAGGAGGCCAAAATGGTTGTAAGTACTTGTCCAGGAATCAGAGGCTTTTGAGTCAATGGCCGCTGCGCCGTAGGCAGGAAAGAACTTCGCTTTTAAATGTAGACAAGCGTCGGCGCAGATGATTGTGTGAGCACGCAGGCGACAATGACTGTGGATTAACGATCGCAGCCAGCAAGCTGACTGCGGCGTCAGCTATGAAGTAAAAATTCGCCCTCAGGATAAGTCCAAGTGACGAAAAGAAAGTAAACCGACCTTGCCTAACTTGCATGCACGCTTTACATGTCTGTCTGTGCTGAAATGATTAAGATATTCTAAATTGAGAATATAAAGTTTCTTCCCGTCGAATATGGTGAATATGATGATCTACTTTCCAAGGAAACGCTGCGTTACAGGGAGAGACATACCTCATGAAAAACTGCAAGACCTTGTGGATGGAGAGACGTTCCTGCGTACGGGGTAGCATGCGTTGAGGTCGCGTGTAAGTGTCATATTGGAAGCGCATGCGTAGGAGGCCACTGCGGCAGACTGCGGCACTGCGTTAGATCTCGGGTGCGCTCCGCAGCTTGGTCCCTCAACAATGAGTCAGAAATGCTGGCCTTTCTCGCGCGTCTAACGTGGCGTGGTGGAGGTCGGAGTCCAAAGGGAAAAAAACCGCAGGCACGGCCGCGGGAGATCGATAGTTCCCCGGCTAACCCCGGTCTTTCATAGTACGCTGTTAAACTTTTATCGCAATAAGTATTGAGAGCTCACCCAACCGACATCGTCAAGAGACTTAAACTCGTCCGCAATCTTGGGGATTGCCGTTGCTATGTTGATCTTTGGTGAGGTTGAATGCATCGTGCGCGCGAAGGCTCACCTACTATAGTGTTGTCTTGTAAAGTGCGGCGTTCATAAGCACACGTCAAAGATTCAAAAGAAATATACTCCCAACATACAAGAGCCACACAAGAAATATGACGAGACCAAGAGCAAGCATTACAATTGCGAGCTTGAAGCCATAAAGAAAGTTGGCTTCGGACTCTGGAATCGGCGACTGAAGTTCGGACGAAGAGACTTTCTCTCTCTCATCATCAAGGAATGAGAGGAACCGTTGAGAGTCGGGCCCTATTCGTGGCTAGGTGGATGAGACATGGATATGGGCAAGACGTTGCGCGTGAACACGCTTTAAAATATCCTTTCAACCCTTTCTGCCGCCAGTGATTCAGAACAGATATGCCATTCGCGTTCATTCTTCCAGTGTTCCGAATCATTCCGAGTTTTGCACCTTTCCGTTTCTATCCGAATACTGCACGCAGCTAGGCTGGAAATAATAATTGGCGATCCATCCAGGAAGTAGACGAATGCGGACACGTGCGAAAGCGCAGAGACGTTGACAGGGAAGGTAACTCTATTGTATACTTCGAAGTCAGTGGGAACCAAGCGTCTATGTAAATTAGCTACGACATTGAATATTTGAGGACACTTATATATGCATCTGTTACGATGAACCACGCGAATCCAAATTGGAGAACCAAGGTACCTTCCAGCTTTAATGCAACCAGTGTCCCCCTCCCCGCTGCGCCTGTGCCTGGAACAACTCGACGATTTCTGTATACTGCAGATTGGACGCTGCCTGCAGCGCCGTGCCGTATTTGCCACCTTGGGAGAGAATTGAGTAAACTTCAGTTCAAATACCTTGGTGGAGACGATACTAAAAGACACGAGGCTTACCTTGGATACTCGCATCTGCCCCATGTTCAAGAAGCACTTTGACAATCTCGCGGTTCCCGGACACCGCGGCTGCCTGGAGTGCCGTGCCGTGCTGCCCACCTGATGGAGCAGGGTCAGTCAGTCGGAGTTTGCTTATAACAGAAGAAAAACATGAAAATGAAGACATAGGACTGCATGCAACTCACCTTCGATATTGGGATTCGCGCCGTGCGCGAGGAGGAGTTTTACGAGCTCGAGGTTTCCTTGGGAGGCAGCTGCCTGGAGCGCGGTGCAGCTCGTGCTATCTTGTGGCAAAGAAAAGATGTATCAGCGACTAGCAGACACAATCGATCGATGATGTCACCTGGAATATCGGGATTCGCACCACAAGACAATAATATCTTGGTAAACTCCACGTCTCTCCGGCGTGCAACTGCTAGGAGCAACACGGTCGGATATTGGGCACCTAATGTATGGAGCTAAATACGCTAGGTCCTTGCATAATGAATGACAAACTCACCTTCCGCCTCAACATTAACATCCGCACCCCTCCTAACCAAATCCCACAAAATATCCGTCTCCGCCTGCCAATGCACCGCATTCCTCAGCGATGCACTCACATCCCTCCGTGCCCCAAACACCCTCAGATCGCGCAGGGGTAGCACCAAAAGCAGCAGCGCGAGCGTCTGCCCGAACGTCCAGTCGCTCTCGCCCTCCTCTTGCAATGGGCGATTTGTGCGTAACGTGACCTCGGTATCGACGATGAATATGATGTTGATGGCGAAGAGGAGGACCATGCCGAGGACGGTGGGGAGGAGGAAGGGGTTGTACCACATTTGGAGGGCCCAGAGGCTGCGTCGGGCGAAGCTCCGTGCGCGTTTTGTGAGACCCGGCGGAGGCGGGTGTGAAGTTGGATCTGGGCCTGGGGTAGGGAGGAGACTCTGCCTCCCAGAGGAGTTGGAGTCGAGCTTGAGTTTCTGCTTTTGAGCTGCACGTCTAGCCTTCCGCGCATCGCGCCGCTGCTGAGGCTTGCGCCAGGCGCTGTAGAATTTGATCAGGAAAAGGAAAAGCATCGTCGGCCAGAGTAGATTCAAGCCCGGGACGAGCAGTACTGCGTATATCAATAACGACCATATGCGGAGCCCACTCGATGCGAGGGGGACGCTCCGGCCGAAGATGATGGTGGATGAGAACTCCATTGCGCAGGCGTTAGCTTCGCGGGCGGTTCCGAATGAACGGGGGTTGGCCCACAGCCAGAGCCCAAGCGCTGACATCATGGAAAGGTGGAGGGACCCAAGGAGCCCGACCACGCCGCGGACTTTCACTCGGAATATGGCGCTCAGCAGGGATTGCGGTTCGAGAGCAGGATCTGTGTTATACATATGGCGGTCAGTCTACGATTAGGAATTTTGAACAGGAAGGATGCTACTCTCGAGCACTGTCGCACTATCTCTTTGTCCTGTCGAACCAGCTAGATGATGAATCACGGAATGAGATGTATCATACACACATACCCTCTGGCTTCAAGTCGAGATCGCGGTCTCCCAGGATAACGCTGTGGGAAAAGTGGGCCTTGAAATGCCTAAACCACGATTCCAAGTCGGACTTGATCTGTTGTGGTCCCAGCTGGCTCTTATGCTGAACGTAGAGAAGGAAGTAGATAAACGTGTTTGTGTTGTTCATCCAGCTCAGATTGAGAACGACATTGGCGTGGAAGTTGGGCAGTCCAAGCGTCCGGGCTTGGACCATGGCCGAAATTAAGATCCCAAAGGCCGTGATGAGGATGGTCGTAGACTGGTCCTTGACAGCCTCCAATTCGTAAATCGCGACTTCTCCGTCTGAGAGAGCGGATATGGCGGGGATGAAGCTCAGGAGATTCTGAGCGTAGATTGCCACCCGGACACCTATGCCAGAGATCTCGGGCTCAGCAGGGATGCAGGGAGCCTCGAGGCTCATGCTAGGAGAAAGGAAAGCTGCGACGCGTAGTACTTGGTGTAAAGTGCCGAGGTAGCATCTGCCGAGTCGGCATTGATCACACGCATTAGTCATTAGTAATGACTGTGGCGGTCTAATTCAACTTCGACTTGACTTCAAGCGAGGGTCGTCGACGTCTCGTCATTAGATCAGATGCTTTTTAAAAAAAAACTGGCGCAGAGCTGGGAGTTGTCCCAGAAAGCCCGGGTGTTCGACTTGCCTAGGCACGAGTTAGACCCGTATAGGAGAGTTCCGTCGATGGCCGGACGCCACTTGTCACCTTGAGCATATTTAATCATACCGTTTCTGTACATATGTCGTTTCGTACGTACCAAGAACAAAGGTGCCAAAGAGCGGATTGACACCTTTGTCAATCAAGGATTAATATTTAAGTGCGGAATAGGTGCATTTAATTAAAGGCACTTGCATTTCAAGTGCGTCGGTGATTGCCCCCGGTGTTCCTCCAATACCCCATACCCTGTAGGTTGTGTTTAGCACACATGTGTTTTAAAAACCTACTGTGTTTTCCAGCGGCAGTGATCCGAGATCTCGGAGGTGCGGCGTCAGCAAGAACCGTTTAGCACTTTGAACAAACGTTGATCTGTATCTGCCAGGCTATTACTTTTGTTCTAGAACCCGAGTTCCAAAAAACAAAAAACAAAAACAAAAAAAATCCGAGAGAACTTGTGGAACAGACTCGGAAATTGTGAACGATTTCTCGGCTGGAACGGCAAGCAAACGGAAAGGTTTGATGCTTTTTGATGGGACTCACGACTCAGAACCTTCCACGGATCTCCAGAAAAAGAGGTCTCTGTGCAAGGAGCGGTCGTTTTGCGGGCTAGGCTATATGAGTCGGGGGCGCGGCCGAACGACTCTTCCGAATGAGAATGCGACGTCGATGGCAGGTGGCGGCATCCCGCCATTTAGCCTTTCCGGAATGATCGCGGCTTTGCCATTCCACTACGGACTCATACCGTCTCATCGATTCGTACATATTTCTTTTCAACCTGTAGGGGATTTCTCACGCAAGGCAATGCAGGGCAATGCAGTGCAGCTGTCTCCCCAAAATCTGCACCATGTACTTAGCGACACCTGGATGCGAAATCGCGATTCGCCCCAGATGCAAGGTCATAGCGAGAATTCAAACAAACTCGACTTGTACAGCAAGTGATTCAACATTTATTTCTGATTCAAATCAACACCCTTTGGTCCTTCCTTTCTTCTTGTATTACAGTAATTTATGCCGCATTCACTCGGACACTAGAAATTCCAAGTTACGTCGGTATTCGTCAATTCAAAATGGCCAGTACTCACCCGTGAAACAGCTGCCATCGTCGTTGACGATACACCCAAAGGGTGGTGAATCCACACGCGTCGCACACGACGGCATTGTCCCGCCCGCAGTAGCCGATGCAGTACGAGTGACCTGAGCCTTGGAGGACGCTGCAGCGCCCGGGGCACCCCGTAGGCGATTGACAGTCGCAACTGCTCTGGCGCTCCAAAACCGTAACGTTCCAGTTCGAGACGGGGTTTGCGGTGGCGAAGATAAGGCTGGACGATAGGGATAGAGTGATGGCGACGAGGTGGAGTGCCTTGAAATGCATGTTTACAGTTTAGGGCTTTGTGGTCGATGTGAGGGAGACGGTTTGAGACGAGGTGAGGTGAGATGAGTGGTGGAATGCCGAATGCGTTGAATTCTGCGGTTTATATAACGTAGAGGGCGGACTGCTGAGCCCCGAATGTGGGTGGAGCCTGGCTATGTCTTAGTAGATAGGCGCTTCGGGCGGGGTCGGGCATGGCATCGTTGTAGTTCAGCATGGAGTCGCACTCTCGTCCAGGCCTCAGGACTTTGAAAGGAGATCACTTCGACAAAATCTATCAGTCAGACCGCAAGATACAAGCGGGAAAGTTGGAGACGGCGCCATCTCAAAACAAGAACTTGAACCGGATCAGTGCTCAAGCCTACATAGTAAAGCCATTCTGCAAAGTGGAGCGATTGCTGAGTTTCGGATTGCAAAGTCACCGGAAAGCCGCGTCCAGCTTAATTGTTGAGTCCCGGGCTCCACATTACTATCTCCAAGTCCGATGCATATGAAGGTGGTTAATTCCGATGTACATGCTAAACTGACCGGAATAATTATCGAGGCTCCGATGCAAGTGGAACTGGTCCGGAACATACACAAAATAGGAAAGACTGTCGAAGTGGGGGATATAGCTCAGGCCTATTTGGTGGTGGCAGAAAGGGGAAAAAAATGGCGTCTCCTACCTTATAAATTACAAGAAAAAAATGAAAACGCTATCGCCCCGCAGTTTGGGTGTTGATAAGCATAAGGAAAAGAAGAATAACGAGAAGAATTGGAAGGTAAGTAGCATAAAGTTTAAGACGGCCTAATATAGATCGGCGCAACACTTGAAAAATCGCGAGGGCGTCCCCATGCGCCTAGGAAAAGAGAATATAGGCGGTGATCCGATGTAGCTGACTAGACCAATGAGAAAGCAGGCGTCGCAAACATTGCCGTAGTCGAGAACATGAACTGCCACGGAAGCAGATCGTGTATAAACAGAGGGAGATATCGCGGACATAGCACTGTTTCTGCGCCGCATTCCGAGTCGTCGCCTTTCGAGGTGCGCTAAGGAGTCGGGAAACGCGGGATCGTCCTCACCGAGGGCCCAGGCGCACAAGTAAATGGTAACTTGAAATCGGACGCTGCGAACCTATTGAAATGGCACGATGGAGAGTGGTGGCAGGAAGAAAGCCGTAGGGCTAAGCGCCATCACAAGGCACTGGCAGGGCATCACGGTCACATGCTCAAGTGGCGTTCCGTAAGAGCGCGTTCCGGGCGGGAGCCCGACCAAAAAAAGCAGAAACAAGGCCAGGCAAGATGACTGAAGGAACTCATCATTCCCTAGCTATATTCTCCCCCCATCCGACGTTCAACGGATGGTGGCTGATGGCTCCCATGGTATTGTTCCTTGCCATTCCCTGCCTCCATCCTCGTTCCTCACTGGGCCTCGCTGTACCTTTATAATTACCACCGTTGTCGATTTGGTGGCTGTGCCTAGAATTTTCTTTTAATGGCATCACATCCATTGGCATTCGCTGCTGGCTCTTGCTTTTCTTTTTTCTTTAGGATCCGTGTAGAACTTAGGAGACATGAAAATACGATGGGGAGAATCCCATCTGTGACAATGAAGAGACTGCGTTCACTGTTCGATTGAAGTCAACCCAATGCAGCAGCAAGTAATTCCGAGAATATACACCACCAGGCCGGTCTGAATTCATAATAATGTTTTAGTACCAAATTGAAATGAGAGCTAAGAAAGATACCTTTTCAATGGCAAATTCGATTTAATTTGATGACTGCGGTTGAGCTGAAAGAGACAACAGTTTGCCGTCAAATTGATATCTGAACTTAAATGGTAATGAGATCAGCCGATCAATGTCAATCCAAGGTTACGCCGCTACGCTCCCGGTTATATACAAATCTGTCGTCAACCCCTCAACAGGCAGTTCAATTGTTCGCAGGTATTGTACAATATTCTATTATGATTTCCTTTGTCTTTTCCTTTTTCTTCCACGTGTTTGAGGACCTCGGTACTCGTCATCGCCATCACCCTCTGCCTCCTCCTCCGACGTTGACAGGCTCTCCTCCGCCTCTGAAACAGCTCCCCCGTCACCAGGACCTTCGTCATCAAGATCTTCTCCAGTCGCAGCCGCTCGCTCCGCTTCCTGCGCCGCTCTCTCGGCCTCTGCTGCCGCCGCCGCTGCCAATTCAAGTTCTTTCTTCTTGGCTTGAGCATTTTCACGCCGTCTGGCTGCAGTTCGCTTCCTTTGGTTCGTTCTCGCTGCCTGTGCTTTAGAAGATGCTGTTTTGTGGAAGGCAACACGATCCTCAAAGAGTGGTTTCAATTCTGTCAAGGACCGAGGTAGACTCCGGCAGACCTGCACAAAGTTGTGAAAGCCAGATAAGTTGAGGACAAAATAATCATCGTCACTGTGCTTTATCAAGCAAATGTCCTGGTCAGTCTTCTCGCGTTCCTGGACTGCTTTTCGAACGGCTGTTGGCTGGCAGTCCCCTCGTCTGCAGTCATGTTGAACGGAGCACAAAAATTGAATGGACGTTGCCTCCAAAACAACAAATGACTGGACACCTTGCTCCACAATCTCCCTTCCAGCTGGACGGCGCAAGACAGGCCACAAAAACTCGGGATGGCGTTCAGCGCTCAGTATGAAACGCTCAATGGTGATAACCATTGAGGTACCATTGACAAGCAACTCCTTGATCCGCCCGATGACAGTGTTTCCCGAGTCTAGGGCAAAAAACCCAACAACCAGCGCCCACCTTGTCCCCACTTTTGGCAGTGACATATTGGCCGATCTCCCACCTGCTGTCTGGTAAAGGTGGGTTATTTTGCCGCCAATGACTGGAAGCTGTTGTTGTATTCCACATTATTGAGCCCTTCTTTTTTCCCGTCCAGGTTGTGATTTCACCAGGTGTGATTTTTGCTGGGGGAACCCATCCGAGATGACGCTGGAAGACAGGGTCATCCTGCAGAACTTTCTGTACAGCGTGACCAGCCTGGATCCATCTCTTGGAGGTAAGGTCCTGCCAGTATCCACCTGACAGAAAATGCTTTACACGGCTCATTGCTGCGAATTTGATACAGATGTCACGACTTGGGGCTCGATGGTTGCTGTATATGGAACAGAGGCGGAATACGCCATTGTATGCCTCGTATATTTCCGAGGCAAAGCGGATTGCGGGACCAAACCGGCGTATGTCATCTGGTAAATGTGCAAGCAGATGGAGCTTGATCTTTACCAGGATTCGCAGAGGATCAATGACATCGAAGGCATCAAGGAGATTGGCCACCGCCACCTTCAACTGTGTGAGGTAATCGTCCATATTGTCAATTTCAGGAACCCAAAGTCGTGCTCCAAGGTCACCGGCAGCCTGGACGAGTCGGAATTGTTCGGGGGGTGCATATTTTGTGAGTGTGGAAGACGAGGATCTGCATTAACGATTTGAAATGTTTTCCAATTAGGTTATTCCGATATTGGATCATATATCCTGCTCGTAGGGGAGGTATGGTGAGGCCACTGAGGTCTGAGGACTGCAATCGAATGGCAAGTAAGTGGCGGTCAGCATCTGACCACTGATTTGTGTTGAGAAAGTGCCAAATGTATTTCATGACACCCAATAAGATGGTGTGAAGGAGCTCGACGGGGGTGTCCTGAGAGGGATCAAGGCCAGAAAGATCCAACAATGGATTCATTTTGTCGCCAGGTTGGTCATCGAGCCATCTTTGAAGCTCTGTTGCTATCTCCTCTGCAGTTCGTTGCCTCGTCTCTTGCTTGAGAGTTTTCGCTCGGGTCAGAAGAAGGTCAATCCAGTACTGAGTAATTTTGTCCTTTGTTCCTGTGTCTCGCTGAAGGGTTTCAACCCCTTTTGCATCACCATGCATGGCCAGCTGTAGTTGTCGTTTCAAGTTCTCGCGAATCTCTCCTGCATTTCGTGCAATTCCAGCAAGATGGCAGGCGTGGTAAGTCGCGTCCCCCTCCTTCTCTTTCTTTGTTCCACCCTAGCGGCACTTCCGGCATGGGAAGTTGGCATTTCCACCCATGTGTGATGCCTCGTCTGACTGCTGAGGATTATCCCCAGTTAAGCCAGGCGTACGAAGGATGAAGCGGGAGTTACGCTTGGTCACTGCATTGAAGCACTTGACAGGATTTTTCTCCGTGCTCTTGACATGGTCCCGGAATGTCGCAAATTGTTCAGCAGAGGACGCATGTGGTGAGGTGGAAATATAGTGGACATGATACTCTTGCTGAAGAAGTCGTCCAGGAAGGCAGCCATTCCCCGCGCACATATTCATGTGCTTGTTGTACTGTTTAGATCGGTTTCCTGACACGTCGTCCGCCCATGGTGAGACCATCACAACATATAGATCTTCATCGGCATCGACCAGCTCCCGCAAGGCATTCGGCATGACTGGAACATCAGTTCCATCCACCCACATGAACTGCTCCCCAAATTCGGCTCGGATGTCATCGAAATCAAGATAAAAGTTATCTGCATTGATGGTCTCCTCTTTTTCTCGGTGAAGGAACCAGCGACCGGCTTCTGTTCGGGTCACAACCGACACATCTGACGTGAGCACGCTGTTCCGGACAATCCAAGTGTGCGGGATGACATATCTCCCGTCAGCCAACTGTGCCAGTTCCTCGATCCAAAAGCGCTTGCCACCTCGTGAGTACATCGGCGTGAGCTCTGACGGCATATATTCCATCCATCGCTCTGCCTGATATGTCTCAGAGATAGGTCTGTTGGTTTCCTCTGGATAGAACTGCATATGCGGTGCTACCAGAGGGTTTGCCATGTCGCGCGCAATTGTTTCACGGATATCATTCATATAGAAGATATTTCCGAGGTGAGATATGGATTTTACGGGAGTGTTGCCGCTGGCTGACTGCAATTTCTTTTGGATTTTTCGAAATCCTTTGAGCGATGGTACATTGGCAGCCCCGAGCTTCTTGGCAAAGTGAAGGATGAGTGATAGATGATCACTGGTGAAACGACAGCGGGGTAAGTTGTCCAAAATGTCAAGGAGCATAACCTGGGTTGATTAGCTTTAATTTGCGCAGATAAGATATCCACTTACGGTTTTGTTAGGGTACGGGAAGTATTCACTGTCTTCTGCCAGTTCAGAATCAAAACAGAAATTGTCGTCTTCTTCTTCATCGTTGTTGGCCTTTGGTAACTCGTCGGCAATGAACTGTTCCGTGACTCCATCATTCAGGTGCGTTTCCTGATATGCGTTCTCCAACATGCGTTCAAACTCTTGTCGAAGGAGGGCACGAGTTTCTTCTGGGCTAGGAAGTTCCTCCACAACAGGAGTGCCAAGTTCTCGCTGTAATTGGGACATGGTATTAATGTCCACCTCCATGTCAACAGGGAACATTGGCGGCGCTTGTGATGGTTCGAGGGGCTCAAAGTCCGGGAAATCCATGACTCCATCTGCATTGTAAGCCTCCCCCAGGTGCGTGATGTTACCCTGTCTGATTTCTTGTTTCTCCTTCTCGTTCTCGCATGCCTGTTTGTGCGAGGGGCGTGTAATGTGAGCTTTGAGATTTTTCCGCTTAATCCACCCGCCGATGTTGGTTTTACCCTGAGTTCCGCAAATTAGGCAGCGCACTTCATCTCCCCTGTATTCAAGGTGCGCCTCCAGTTCTATTACATATTTCCTGCTTCAGCAGGGATATTTTCCAGGCAACAGATGAGATTTACCAGGAGGTGGCTGCCAGGCTGCTGGTGCCATTGCTGCTCACGAAAGGATGGAAAGCTGAGTGGATCAATGGCTCATCAAGTTTCAAAGCGATACTTCAATTTCCTTTTTAGGTTTTGGTGAGCGCAGAGCTTCAAAAAGTATGTGTGACGTCTCCAACTCACTTTTCTTTCCACCACAATGTCCACCCAAAGTCTTCTTGCACGCAGCCGTGCTCGTCTCGCACAGAGCGCTCCCCAAACACCTCGCTCAAGCTCACCTCCGCCCCCACTTGACTCGAGTCCAGCACCGAATCCTTTGTCCGGCCTCAACTTCATTGCCACCCGACCGGGCCAACTTCTCAATTTCGGTGAACGAGTCCTCAAAAGAATCAAACTCAGTACCGAAGCCGAGGCTGAAGCCAGAGCCTACTTGGAGGTACGTGTTCGCCGTCCTGAAATATAAGACTTTCAGGTTGATTTTCGGAAACCTAGACCACCAATAAAGAGGAACGCGATGCACTTGAATTCATCCACTTGCTCGAACTCAAAGACCTCCTGAAGAACTCTGTTGAAACTCGTATTTCCAACTGGAAAGCTCCGGCCCCGCTCTTGGTTTGTCCTTCACATGCATGTCTTTCATTAATTGTGTCATGATATCTTCCACAGAAAATCATTCGCAAATTTATTTGGGCACTTCTCCTGCTCCCCACCATCCAGTATTACGGTGGCACGGTTGAGATAACCCTGATCGTAAGCTTCTCCACACTTGATGACAGCACCCTCCTCTCAACTTTTGCAGGAAGCTATGCGGTTAAGTGGCGTCAAGGAACTGCCGCCGGCCGAGACCGTTGACACCGAAACTCTCGTCAGAGAGATTGCCCGTGAATTAAGCATCGCGCGATCACAGTTTAAAAAAATAGTAAGTGCCTTATTCGCTCTGGGTCTTTCAATTATTCAAGTTATTCTTCTTTGGAGGTCTCCGACTCAACGCGCAGCGGGCAGAAGCTCGACGTGGCCACCCTTTCCGGATCTCTTGTATCTCATTCCCCACATGTCAATGCAACCCTCGGGTTGTATTTTCGTGTGGCATTCATTGTAAGTTCTTCTTCATTACTCTTCCGGGTCCCTTTTAATCAATTTTCAGCGCATGCACTGTGCGCTTGGACACTCAAATGCGGAATTCTGGACGAAGGTTGATTCGCAGCTCTCTGAGCTTCGCAAAGCAGGGCCTGAAGAATTTTTAAGGTATGTGCCGCTCATACTATTAAAAAATCAAGTTCTCAACACCACATTTGTTCAGTTCTCTGCAGATTGTTTACGAGGACGATATCCAGAAGTATAACGACCCCACCAAGTCCAAGCACAAGACCGGATCCGGTGTCGACGAGTCGAGCCCCAAGTGGTTGCGTACACTCAATTCTCTTGCCCCCAAGATCCAGCAATTTTCGAAGCGGCAAGGAATCAAACGCAAGCGCGTGGAGGCCGATGACCCAGAGGGGGAGCAGGAAGAGCAGGAGGAGCAGGAGGAGCAGGAGCGTCCGGGTTCATCGGCCGGGCCAGATGATGCCCAACCCGACTTGGAGGCCGACGATGGCAATCATGATTAAATAACTTGTTCTCGGCGCTGAATTTTCAACGTCTATCATTTACTATTGTATATCAAGTCGTATCTAAATGTACCAGAAAAATATTCTTCTATAACCCAGGGCGGAACCTGAACTCATCTCTTGAAGCACTCGATCAAGCTCCAATATGTCTCAAAAAATACAGCATTTGATATTCAATATCGTCACAGACAGCCCTTTATTTGATGTCAGACAGTGACCTCAATCCAAAGTCAGGCGTCAAATTGAGGGCAGATTGATTCGCTGTTTGCATTCATATTTGAGATCAAAACTTGTTCAATTTGATTACGGGCATTAACATCATTTGAGCTTGAGATGCAAGGTCAATATGATATCTACACTACCTGGTGGTGTAGGCGTGCCGAATCCAGCTACCGCCAAGATGTCAGTCAGCGCATCACTGAAAAATCGACCCAAGCACTCACTAAGAGCATCCCAGCCTTCAACCGCATCGAACCCGAGCTAGTCAAACCTCAGTAACCAAATTTCACGTTGAAACAGACATGCATATCTGAGCAACTGACCGATGACGCAGGGCAGACATCGCCTGCGTTGTGCCCAGCAGTAATGTCGGTGAACCCCTTCGCTGCCGTCGAATAGATCCACGGATTGAGGAATCCCAGCACCGGCTTGCCCTCGGCGACGAGACGGTCATTGATCAACGCAATTATCGCTGCAAATGTCGGCGCAGAGCAACTCGTCCCGGAGATAGTGGCCATTTCCCCGTCAGCTACGATTTCAAAATTTACGCCTTGCAGCGCGAGGTCGGGATACGCGCGCCCAGACGCATTGAACACCCCGGTGAAGTTTGATGGAATGGTCTTGAGGAAGCCAGCTACCGCGGTGTTTTGGTAGTCCGGCGCAGGGAAGTAATTGGAAAATCCGCCGCCGGTGAAGTTAACAGCTGTTTCGGGAGCGATGCCGATTGTGGACCCGACGGTGGTCATGTATGGACAAGTGGCTGGGAACACCGTCTCAAACGTGGTATTGGCGCACTGGTTGCCGGAGTCGTGCAGCCCGCGCACACCACCCTGGAGTTCGTGTCAGATTGGGAATGGCGTTAATAGAAGTGAAGAGTCTGAGACGGGACTGACATCGCCTGAGCCGGTAATGGACGATATTCCCCGCGCAGCAAGAGCCATATAACCGTTGCAAATTTTCCTGCGATTTTGTAACTGATCAGAGACAGTTGTTTGTCGAATTGAATACAAATTACTAACGTGGCCATAGTGACACCGAATAAATCCTCATTGCTGCCGTAGGAGGTGGATATGACCGAAGGTGGATCAGCAAGGCCACCGATGAATGTGGTGGTGTCCAGTAAGGCCGTGGCGAAGTCCGCAACAGTGATGACCCCGCCGACGGAAAGAAACTGGACCGGAACGCCAGTCGCAATACCTGTGCACAATTAGCTAGTTATAATCTCACCAGAAAAAGAATGGGCAATATTTAAGCTCACCAGCGGTATACTGGATATCCAGGTTTGCCTCCGTCCAGCCCGGCGGCGCCTCATCCGGACCTTGTGGGTTGGTTCCATTATCAAGAGTCAGGACCTCGAACGTCGTATTGGAAGGGATGTCGGGGCGAAATTGCTCAAGGAATTTCTTTTCATAATAATTTGTGAGTCGTTCCATCAGCCAAAGTGAATGGAGGAACGCACCGAAAGGTCGGCAAACTGAGCCCAATTTTCGGCGTAGCCAGTGACCAGAAGGGTATTATTATTGCTACTGTGTGTTGCTGGGGTGGCGGGTATTCCATAGAGATCTTGCAAGCATGTCGGAATAATAACACCTGTGGAAACGCTGGTATCGCAGAACGCGGAAGCACGTCTGCTAATAGAGCTAGAGCGCCAGGCGGGCACCAAGGGCAGATTAAAAGCGGGATCTGGAAAATGGATGGTGGGATGGACAACATCGACGTGGCCCACAAGCTCAGAAGGCAGCGACACAGAGAGCGTTCGGATAATCGTGTCGTTGAGAGATGGGTGCGAGAACACCTCAAAGTTTGCTTCGAAGAGCTTGTTGGCCTGCGAGACCGACAGGGTGAAGGATAACCAGTCCTCGTTGGGCGAAATGATTCTAATATTGAGCTTGTTGGAAGATGCGAACGTGTTGAAAATGGACACTGTCTCCGAGGATGGTTGGACGAACGATTTGACCTGAAAATCATATTAGCAATGACCAAGTTATGATAATTAATAGGGAACGAGCGCACCTCTTCCATGGATAACCACTGTCGAAAATTGGGGCTGCCGGGTGTCGAGGCGGACACCAGTCTTTTCTCCAGGCCCGAAATATTATTGGAGGTCAAGGCGACACGAAGCGTGAGCAGGTCATTGGCAGGGGGCGGGACCGAGGCTGGTGAATCCGTTTGGGGCGCTGGTACGGCTTTCATGCAAAACCATAAGGCCATACGACACCGAAATGAGGGAAAGGGAAGCGAAGAGCCTGAGGAGAACCATATTCAAAATGCGAAGATGGACGAAGAGCTCGTAGCAGTCGATTTGAGCTGTAACATATTAAATAATCCAACTTGTGCCCACCAAGAAGTCGTCGGTCTCATTTCGCCGTTAACGAGACCCAGTTATGCCAGAGACTTGATGGTTCCTCGAGGCGGACAGCTGGTCGCAACAGTGAATATATATACTGCTCCACGTGGGGCAGAATGTCGCCGAGCCGCCGTGATTGCTACGACGTCGTATTCTGAATCAATTCTGAATTCTAAAAACAAACGAGCGTGCACTTTCTTCTATTGGTGAGTCAAGTCTTGGCAAGTTTCAGCGGGTAATGGGCCCGTTGTGGGAGCAGCTTTGAGCCTTGCGCGGCCAAAGTGGGCTAGATACTGCGGTGGGTTGCCGACGCGCTGCATGCGTAAGAGCGACTCGGAGAAATTTTATGGACATTCCACCGCTGCGAGTACTTCAACCGGGAGATTTAGAGATCATCACGAATTCTGTGTGGATTGTGCAAGAAGTTGGCCCCAGAATCAGGAAGTCGACTGAGAATTGAATTCAGAAAAACGGGAAAGGACCGTGTGTATGGCGATGTTTGGTGCCAAAGCCAATAAGTAGCGCCGGAGCACCGCCATCTACTTATTTCCTTTTTCATCGAAATATTTTTCTCTTCGATTTCTGAGAGCGTGAACAGTTACAACGTGGATGCGTACGCCATGTCCGCATGAACTCAGTGATGGATACAGGAAAAAACGTCGTATCTGCAAGCTCTGCGTGTCATTCTAGTAGCTCCTGTCAAGCACAATCGTTCGGGGTCGAAGGTCGCCACTGCACTCTATCCCCTCGCTTCCATCCACCAAGACCCACGCCTGACCACGTCTCCACTAGCTCCTTGCTTCCATCCTTTCTCTCCACGAATCGTCTTCGGAAATGATCAGCACGCGAGTACCAAGGGACAGAAATGCAGCCATGCCTTCCGTAGACGGGTCTCTCAGTGACGGGGCCAGTGCCGCCCCTATCCGAGTACAACATCCCACCGCTCAATCGGGCGGAGCGTACCTCAGCTCAGCTCAGCTCAGCTCAGCTCAGCGTCGAATCCGCCTCGTCCCCAAGCCTGCAGGTACAGGTGCGGGCGGACGACACCGTTGCGTCGTGCGGATCAGCACCGCTCCCTAGCCTTCCCTCCTATCCCTACTCTCGTGTGGCAGACCTCGCGCGGAGAGACAGATCCAGGGAATGCGAGGCTGCCGTATAGCGCGTAGGGAGCGTCATGCTTGTACAACAAGATCGTCTGGTCACCGGTGCTCGAGCATGCTTGCAGAGGTCGTGCGCAGTGGACATTGATGGACTGGGGCCGCGGGTGCAGGACTCGGAGTCATAGGCGTTCCGGAGGCGGACAGCTGACTGCCTCGATTCGGAGGTGCTGGCATTGTGATGGAATTTACACCACGATGGCTACAAGCACAATTGGTGGAGATGCGGCCACTTGTTAACGGTGTGGTGGATCTTGGGGGAGGAAATCAGCACGACGACGAAATGAAGAAGCGTGTAAAAACCAAGACTCACCGCAGTCGCTGCGAGCCTGGTACTTCGAGGTCTTGGGGAACCGAGGTCAACAGCCGGTGCATTGCTGTGGGGAAGGGCGCTGGTTGAGTGGTGCACCGACGAGTACAATGCGGATTGATAGCAAAACGTCGCGGTGCATGTACCTAGATCGCTTGTCTACAACAGAATGAGGTGCTCCCAGGGAAATTGTCGAGGATATGGCGCTCAGGGCGGGGAATAGTCGCTGGAGCTGACAAAAGAAAAGATGGACGGGAGAGGGAGAGAACGAACCGGTACGAGCGAGGGTCGAGCGCCGAAGAGACGCTCCCGCTGAGACAAGACGCGGGCGAACGAACCCTCGTCGTCTCTGACGGGGCGCGCAACTTCTACTTACTCACCCCTACATCCTCTCTTCGCCCTATTGCTCGTACCCTGCTTCCTCGGCCACCATTCCTCCTCGTCCTCCGCTCCTCCTCATCCTCCCCGGCTTCCTTTTCCTCTAGCGGGCGCCAAATCTGCATCTACGTCCGCCTCTCCACCCCTCACCCACACCAAATCACCCAAATCAATACTCGGCAACGCGCCCACCACCGCACTTCCTCCCCACTCAACTCCCAGAACGGTGCCAAGTCCTCCACCACGGCGTCAAACTCGTCGATGATCACGAACGCGTGCTGGACCGCAAAGGCATACCACGCGCTGAAACCCCGCGGCGGCGCGCGCGCGTAGCGCCTTTTGTTTCTGCTACGGCGGCAGCGAGGATGGGGCTCTGCAGCGCCAGCCTGGCGCGGAAACGCGTTTCGGCTGTCCATAATCCCGGGGACCGGGATCCATGCCCTTGCCTTGGCCGCGAAAGACGTTGCCGAAGGAGATTTTGAGAGTGGGGGGGGAGGCGCGCCGGCGTGCAGACCAGCGCGCACAAAATCCAGGAAGACGACCAAGAGGCAGATTTGGATGCTCCGGTGATGCAGCCAGCCGTATATCGCACGCGTAGAGCCTCAGCCGCGGCCCGCGCGAGGATTATTTTCGAAGAGAATTCGGTTGTGACTCGTGAGTTAGGCGCCGTGGTCCGTGGATAGCTGTCCAAGTGAGGGATATCGTGGCCTAGATGAGACTTGTGGCGAGGAAAGAGGGCGCCAGCGTCGCGTTCGACGGTGTCAAAGTAAGTAGTGTTGACGTCGCAGACGATGTCGAGATGTTGATGACTGTTAGGCTCGGGGGCCGATGTGGTCCGCCGCACCTCTCCTCCAGCCACATCCGGGCTGTCTAGCTGGGAGCCGTTCTCCGTGTCTGGGAACCGCAGCGCACTCATCCGAGGCGTCATCAAATCTAAAGGATTAGTTTGTCATGTGCCGAGTACTAGGGTCGCCTGAACACGGTGGTACTAGGAATCCGCCGAAAGCGCGCCGGGGTGCTCGCGAAGCTGCGTCCGCGTAATCATGCTTACGGATTTCCTTTTTTTGGTCGCTAAACTTATCTTCCCCGCATGCAATAATTTTGGTATGGGTCGATTCGCACCATGAAGGGGCATCTTTGGGTCCACTTCTCATCGAGATTGACCCACAACTGAATGCCCACTAACTTTAGGTAGTGGGTCCTATGGTGCGATCGCTTATTTTTTTTGGCTGTAAATGCAAAATTTGGTCTTGTTTGGGCATATGCGGAGGTCATAGGTTCGATTCTCGCATGTCGCTCTTTTTTAAAATGGTCATTAAAAGCTCTGGTATGCCCATTTGTCATTCTTTCTGTCGCAGGCCTGCTATTTTTATTTTTTGTTCTCTACTTATTACACCGTGACATCAGTGTCTCTGCTCATGCAGTGAACCCCGACACAGTCGGGGTTCCGAAGCCCAATGCGAGCTGGTCGACATGTCGACCGAGCGAGAATTGGGCGCCATAATTCTCTTGATTACATGTTATGTCCATTTTCGATCTTGGCCATGTACCATCTAGAAATTTGGGTAAGTGTATAGCTTGCAACAATGTTTGAAACTATGCTGGGAGCACAAGGGTGTACTGTTTATTTTTTTGGCCCACAGGGAAGATCCTTGCAAAGTGCCATATTGGATAATATGCTCTGGGGCAGTTAGTGGGCTCTGCTGCAAAGCGCGCTACAAATGTTATGTTTTTGAAGGGATTCTCTCCTCAAAGCACTGTCAGCCACGCTCTCAGAAGCTTGTTCTTGTTTATGTGCATATCTTTCCCCCTCGTCACGTGTTAAGGTAGATTTGCTCGCTTTGCTTGCAACTAGGCAAGTACTGGGTGGGAAGTTGGACCCGCCACTAAATAATTGAATGGGCTATTCGGATTATGGAGAATCTGTCCTCTGGACTCCCTTCTAGTCGTACCTCGTCCTTGGATTACTTTTCGAGCTTTTCTGCCTGCAGCGTTAATCTCTGGGTACTTTGTTCCAGGATCTCTAACTAGAATCTCCCACTCCCTCTTCTGGAACGCTCCAACTTACACTCAGTGTCTTCAAAACAGCTCTCAGCATGCCGGGATAATCATTATGAGCCCTTCAAGTCGACCACTCAAGGAGCAGTTCCGCTGCTACGTAACATTATATTCTTTGTCGCTTATTGTCTCCGAGTTGCTGATATTCTTCTTTTTCAAGGGTTGAGATCTCGATTCCCGTGTTAGGATCCATTGAATATCCATGTGCAATATCTTTATCTGGCCATATCGCACTCAATCACTTCTCATAGCATTTCTGAGCGGTCACCTTTGCCGAGGCATTTCCCTTCCATTCCACTTGTATTCCTGTTTGAGTACCAGGGTCTATCAAAAAGATCGTAACAACCCGATCCTCACACAGTTATCTGTTAAAAAGGCAGTGCCCCTAGTGTGGATCCTGATCAAACTTCACGTAACTTTCGGCCGAAACATCATTTTGCGTTGAAAATCCCTCGAGGTCAAGTGTTCACAATTTTAAACTTCCCCATGATATATTGGCAGGTGGCTGATAGTAAGTACCTATATCAGTTGAACAATGAGAGATAGGAATCTGAGAGATAATAATCTGGCCGAAAAGAGGTGCTGTTGTACAGAAGTGCGGGAGAAGAACACGGACTTGCCAAAGGTCTGATTGTAATACAGCTTTCAACACTAGCGGCACTTGTGGGATCAATGATGCTTCAAACAGGGGGATACAAAACGAAACTAGGTAGGCTGCACGCACAGTCAATCCACATTCTCCAACCATCATAAATACCATGAGATGGTCAACAACCGCGGTGCTTCCAGAGCACAATGTCAACTCCGCCGGTAATTTAATGGACTGTCGCTCCTACTTCTCCTATTCACCGGATCCCGTTGCACTGTGCGTCACCGTTATGTTGGCAGAGCTCGTATTGAACTTTGTGGCTGATCTCTGCCACGTCTCGGCTGGCCAAGCGAGACCCAAAGTAATGCGCACAACAATCAAGGTTGGTGAAATGCCCTGTTCATCACAGGTAAGCATAATTGCTGCACATCTTGCTCGTATCCTTACCATGACCTGTGCCACGACAGCCTGCCCATACGCATCGTTCGATGATTGCCTGACGAGTAATGGAAGGAATATGGCCATTGCCACAGAGTATAGAAGCACAGACTCCACGAAAATCTTGATCACACAGCTGTAGCTACGGGATTTCCTCATAGTCTCGTCGCTCAGTGTGATGATGTGGGTGATGATGAGTGTCGCGATTCAAGTTGTGACCATAGAGAGTGCAATGTATGGGATTTGGAAATCAACGAACTTGTTTCGATCCAGATTCTGATTCAACGCAAATGCAGCCTGCTCTTGGATGCTCTTGAAACCCAGACCTAGATAAACCTCGGTCAGCTTAGCAGATTCCTCTCTTTGCCTTGCTTGCCTGCGCCGGCGACGGTGCAGCCCAGTGATATGGCAACTATCCACAAATTACGATCCCAGATGGTCCAGCATTTCCAGATCTTTGAAGGGAATGTGAGTGCAGAGCAAAGTATATCGGAACATACCAGCACACAATCTGCCACTAGGGTATTAAGTGTGAAGACTATGGGCCCAAGAACGGTGATCGAGAAAGGCAGATGAATAAGGTAGAGTGCAGTGCTCAAGGCCGTATCGCCGTGCACGACGAAGGCATTCCTCGTGAGAATCCAGCGGTTGATGAGGTGCGTGGTGGAGAAGATGTACATGGCGAGGAGTGCAAGGAAGACACCCATGCTCTGTTTATGCATTTTCCTTTTGAAAACTGTACCAAGGATTTTAGGAGTCGCAGAAGCGAGATGTACAGTGGAGGGACTGACCCATCGTATACATGGTCACAAAGAATAGACCGCTGTACAACCCTTCAATGTGTATGAGAAGATGATGCACTACAAAATATTGGTAGATTCACTTGCCATTGATGTACAATTCTATGAAGGTCTCTTGCAGGGAGGGGTCAGTGACCAGAGTAGGGGACGACATTTTGACTTGTGGCCATGAAGACACGGGAGGCGAGTTATAAAGCCCACCGGGAGAACTCTACAGGAGCCGGCGAGAAAATACAATATAGGATGTAAATAGGACAGGTACACTTCTGTCTGGAGTGGGGCAACATTCAAATTGCTAGAACCCATCATGAAGCACAGTTTGTTGCAACGAATACACGCTGTGATAAGGACCGCGGTGTCGCTATCGAAAGGTAATGTGTTTCGAAGGCAACTGTGTTCGTCCTCTAGGGGGGAATAGAGTCGAATGATAGAGAGGAAGGTCGGTGCTTGGATCCGCTTTGGAATTGGTAGGAAAAGTGAAGAACAGATGGGGAGACGGATCGTCTCCTTGGTGGTTTGTGTGTAACGGCCTGTTGTCAGTCAAGAAAGGATGGAGAAATGAAAGAATACTTGTTCAGGCTTCCTGTACTGTGTATGGGAACCTCTTATAATGATGCCCTGTCTGCTTTCCTTGGTGCACTCTTCCCCTTAGAACCAGCGCAGGATGTGTGATGTGTATCGCACCAACAAGGACACCGACGTCGTTCGAACGAGGTGTGAGACGATTTATCTCCTCAACTGCGAATCGGTGGTTTTGGAACTGGTGGCTTCTCCCCAGGCCTGTCTTCAACAGAGCTGAGCTTGCGAAAACGGTGATCCTGATCGAGGAAGCCTGGAATGGTGACACCGGGTCCGGTGTGGAAGGACCCTGTAAAGGAGGTGTGGGAGATAAGACACCTAAGGTGCGGGCGAATGTGAGAGAGATGGCCTGTCTCTGGCTTTGAGAGCGAGGGAGAAGGGTGCACGATGAGGTACGAGTATGGGGGAAGGACGGGAAGTACCCCTTGGATTGAGTGAGACCTTGTTACAGTGAGTGGGGAAAACGCCCCGGAAGCTACTGACTATTCTACCTAAGTGCGCTCCCTTTTATACTCTTTCGACAACTTCACACGTTTCCAGGTGCGCCATGCAGCCGCAAAGCGTTTCCAGGGCACAGAAGTCGTCTCAGCAAGTTCTGGGGTGCATACTTGGCAGGAGACGGGAGACCGATCGTCTCTGGTGGGAAGTAAGGTGTGGTGAGGCCAAACGACCTAGGGAGTGGTTCGGGGCTCCAGGCACAGCCATTTGGTCATATTCTGGAGCATTCGGCAGGTACAGTTCGGCAGAGACGAGTGGTCTCCCTCGGTTAGTGGGTGCGCCGTGTGAAGCGCAAGCATGGTCATGGCTTGGATAGCCTGCCTCTCGTCCGTCCGCTTGGCCTCGTGTACGCGGGTAAGGTCCAGGGGCTAGAGGACTCGTCTTCTCATCATGTCGAGGAGGAGCAGAAGACGCGGGGCTGAAGGGTGAGGAGGAGACGAGAGATATCCGTGCGTGTGCGTCGTCTTGATGCAGAACGACTAGGAATGAAGCTTCCGGTGCCGCTGAGGAAAGTGTGGGAGGTCCGTTCAGTGGGGAGACCATCGTTCTCGTCATGAGACTAGTTCCGGTAACGTGGTTTCCCGATTTGGAAGGTGCTCGTCTCGGACTCCGAGTGTGATTGCCATGTTCGAGAGCCACTAGGAGGGGCATGAGACGACGAGCAGTGCGTAGCATGCTCGGGGGACCTCACAACGCACCGAAGTCATGAATGACTGGAAAGAGACATAGCAACGGGTAGAGTGAGACCTGAGTTCATGCTACTCGCAAGGTAATAGAATGAGGTATGAAGAAGTCCTTTCAAACATAGGTTCGATTTTGTCTACGTTTGCGTTCTAGTATTTACTTGCGATGGTTGCCTTTTTTGTGGGTAGCACAGTTTTTGACACCGACTTGAATTGCGGTGATAAGCAGTGAATGAACCACCACCTGGAATTGCATTATTTTTTGCTTTTCATGTGTAGTTCATTCATAGTATACCATCTATTAAAGAGGCAGTACTAAGTACCTGAAGTAGCTGGCCTGTGGCCAGCATCACAAGAGTAACGAGATGGTGTTCCTGGTGACTCCAGGGGTGTCTCTGGCAGGTACTCACTCCGAAACATGTAGGAGACTGTGTAGCCCACCTAAACATAGGGAATATCACACTGGTTCCAAATGTTCCGGAACTATGGAACAGTGTCTACCATTCCATAGCATTGGAACCATGGATACCAAAGTGCTGAGTGATTCAGTTGTTGGTTATTTGGCTCGTCAACGCGTTTGCGTCGTCTCAGGTGACTTTAGAGCACTGGCAGTGGTGTTCTGAATGTACCCGAGGTCCAGCTACTCGGCATCGGAGTTTGATGTGGGTTCATCACAAATTGATTGTCGATCCTGGGGTTGCAGACTTCCTCCTTTTGGATTGGGAAGTCGTTCTCAAGAACCCATTCTTGGACATATCTTGAAGTTGGGTATCATTCGAAAGCTATATCACCAGGCTATGTGGTTCTGATGTAGTTGGTCGAGGGATACCAACGGAACGCAAGTTATCTTGCAAAAAGGCGTACATGGTGGATGATGACTGAGACTCCATCAAACCACCATGTGCATGAATCTTACAAAGGATGGTCAGAATATACCTGGAATGACGTACTCGACGTCTCCGACCAATAGGACTCTCTGCATTTTGGTTGCCAAGACGGATACACGGACTTTGGCACGGCTAAACGGACATTTTACTCATTTACACTATTGTCATAGTTATATCTTCGTTTGTATAAGTAGTTAGAAGGGTTTCTGGGAGCGACACGGAATCTTCCCCAGACTAGTAAGCCCAAAGCTTGCGCCTAAGGGAAGGTTCTTGTCGATCTTCAGAGCTCTTGCAAGCCTAGTTTGTAAGGGTTGTGAATATCATTTGGGTTGTTGGCATATAAAGTCGTATCCATACACTGGAATGCACAAACCGTCTGAGCATGGCTCTTGAATCGTATTGAATCGTATTGAATCGTCTGGCCTTGGGTCTTGAATCGTATTGAATCGTCTTGCTTCGTGGTCTTTGACCTTGCTTCGTATTGAATCGCTGGCCTTGGGTCTTGAATCGTCTGTATCGTTGTCTGGAATCTCTCGGAACTTTTGGAACTATCGCGGATCTTCAGGATACACACAACTCGTTCTTCGGAACAACTGGAATCTGGGTAAACCTTTGGTTTCCTGTCTTCCAAAACCTCTTTCTGGCCATGTTATATCGTGCCTTTGGGTGTTCGAACTAGATATCCTTTGGATTTCTTTGTTTCGCACATAACAAACACAATATATCGCCCTGCAACTTCTTGCATATAAACTTTCTCCCTTTCAACCTTTAAAAGGCTCTGAACTAGGGACTGACACTCGTCGGGTACCATTGGAACGTACAGAACATCACACTCGCTGCTTCTAATTGTTGGTTTGGGATAGATTTATTCTGTTCCTAAGCTATATATTGGTTGTAGTGTTTGGTTTTTGTTGTATCGCGCGTTTCCATCCTAGGTTCCGAGCTCACTTATCAGCGGCAGGAAGACGAGTCATGGGTAGTCCGGAGCAATACAGAGTTGAACTAAGTTTGCAGGGGATGGTACAGATTCCTTGAATCAAGTTACAACCCGCAGTATTTCCCCTCAAGTGAGATTGCCAATAGTCAGTTAGCGCAGAATTCTTTGTGCTGCGACTATCTAGCATGCCAGTTAGCAAGACAGCGTAGGACCGCTTTGAAACAGCAGCCACAGTGACCAGTGCCAGAAAACTGCACTGAATAGGTGAAGTCAGATAGTCAAGAGAGCTTAAGGCAGGATGAGGATAGTGGAGCTCCGAGAGACAAATAATAATTACCACCCACACACAAACCAAGAATCACATTTATCGAACCAAGAGCTTGTCCCAAGAGAA
Source organism: Mycena venus (assembly GCA_014462655.1). Lineage (NCBI taxonomy): Eukaryota > Fungi > Basidiomycota > Agaricomycetes > Agaricales > Mycenaceae > Glaucomycena > Glaucomycena venus. The sequence goes on along the minus strand of JACAZI010000007.1, from coordinate 2,625,808 downwards.
GAAGAAAAAGCACTGGGCTGGGGGATTGATTTGATTGCGATTCAATAGTGTTCGGTGGGAATATCAAGCAACCCTGGTCCACGCCACAGCCTCAGACTCCACAGTGAGAATGGAAGAGACAAAATCTGTTTGCGGGTAGCGTTACTGTCCCATGATTATCACGGATGCAAAGACGCAAAATAAAACGAACCGCATATCGATGTTCACCTGGAAGTGATTTTCTGTGCAACTACTATAGGGAGAAGTGTATCACACATTCCCGATGCAACTGACGCCACGATAATGTAAGATCATACGAACCATATATCACCCGAGGCTAAATGCACCACCTTAACGACTATTAGTTCGGATGCAGAGATAGAAAGCCTCAGAACCGTTCATCTGATCTCAAGACGATCTCATCCAGGTATGGCCGCAGACAAATTGTGGAACCCACGTTCATAAGTATCAAGAGGAAGTATTTCGCAGAATAAGTATCGAACACTCGGATTGAGAAAACCTCACCTCACTCCAATCCCATGGCGAGCAGTTACTATGTGCCGCTTGAGGAACCCTCCCAGCGATGGCTTCATTCATCCATGTTGAATGTGTTCTTTGTCCTCTCTGCAATTTTGAACGTTGCCTTATTGTATTTTTTCATGAATCTACCTGGGTGCAACACATTTCAAAATGTGGATGGGCCATATGTCTGCTGTGAGCGCCTGGGCCACTTCTGCATGTCACCTGCTGAAATTCCGCTCCAGCGCTAGCAGAGCATGTTGTGCAGTATAAAACCGTCAAGTTCACTTGCGGTTTTTCGGACGAGATTCCGGTTTATGAGCCCCCTCAATCGACCGCCGTTTATAATGCCTGCATAATGAATAGTGGCGCAAACGAAGATGCCAAAGTCAGGAAATGAAGATGTTGAATACAACGTGGTCATTGCAGCGTGAAACCAGATGGTATATGTTCGTGCTGGATGTCTTCCACCAGCTACACTGCCTGGTTTTTTTGCGCCTGTCCCGACTTCTGGAGAGCTCACGAGTAAACTGTAGGACATACTTCGCAAACAAGTACACCGAGGGTATAGCTACGTACCCATGAGTCATATTCAAGGCATTGCATTGAGGCGATTCGACAAGCGCCAATGTGTTCCGCCGATATCAGCCCGATTGTATGGCAACGGTCAGAGGAGCACCAGATGGTTGAATAGAGAGATGGCATCATTCACGTTTATCAGGATTCTGGTCAGAGCTGGGACTGGGCTAGCAAGCGTGTCTGGAATGCAATAGAGTGGCGTCCGGGTAGTTGCACTGTTTGAGGATGAAATAAACATATAATTGGGAAAATGAGCCTCAAGTAGTGTTCAAAGGTCACCTGCAGCGTTTCATTTTAAATCTGAAGCAAGGAAATTCAGTCGGATAATGCAGGATGACCGCTCGAGACTCCCGGTTATAGCTGCAGCGCAAGGGAGCCGGGATGACTTTGTAAGACTCCAACCGTTTAGTTTATGTTTACGGATTATTTCCGTAAACTAAACAGAAATGATTCGTAAATCGCTTATAAACGTTTATGTAAAACCGTTTGAAAATGGTAGTTTTCATGGAAAAAGTCATGCACACTGGTAAGCGGGCTTTCATTGTTGACTGTTAGATTTCACATTCCAGGACCATTCAAAGCCCATCCGGAGTCCCGAAACATACGGGGACATTTGATTCGGGGTGCGTGGAACCTGTGGTCATTTTGAAGTTGACTACAATACGGTATCGCCACCAGATGACAAAGGCGGACATATGATACTGTATGTGGTCTCACAATTGAGACTGTAAGTTCGATACGTATGACTAGTGCTGGCCAAAATATGAGATGAATACAAATTTGATGTATCATTCATATCTGTATGGTGTTCACCTGCAAGGGCTCATATTGTACCTGTACTCACCAGCATGTATACGAATACAATACAATATGAATACAATATGGATATATTCAAATATATTCCGCCACTCAATTTGGGGTAATGAAGACCCACCCAATTTTACTGAGCTATGTTCTAGATATCCAAACACATGTTATATTTCACTTTCTTTGGATATTTTGAAGCTGAATGTGCCTTGGAGTGAGAATTTTGTGCACAAGAAGTTTCATGTCAACATCACTAAAGTTTTGATGCCGCCAACGGAGGCGGAGATGTCCGGCAGGCGGCAGATTCTGTGACTGGGATGGTTGCCCTCGGCACATGTGTCACTTTGATAGGTCGTCTGGTGAATTATGATGTTCACTGTCAAGGAAGGTCCTGGAAAATTGATTCAGACTATTTTTTCAGGGATGTGGAAGACACTTAGAATCCTGCGTAGCCCTGGACTGTGGGAGGGGGGGTATGGGCCCTGTGCGGCTTACAATGGACATTGTCGTGTTTGTTGCAATTGAACGCTACCGCCCAAACCCACTTTGCTACCACTCTTCACTGGTTTTATCTGGGAGCTGAAGAGTATGTTTCACTGTCAAGGAAAATTGATTCAGACAATTTGCCCAGGGATGTGGAAGACACTTAGAATCCCGGGTAGCCCTGGGCTGTGAGAAAGGGGGATGGGCCCTGTGCGGCTTACAATGGACATTGTTGTGTTTCTTGAAATACATTCTTTATCATGCGCTACCTGCTCCAGCTTTGTACGATGAATGCTACGTACTAAAGCCGCGCCTGTCTTGAGCGATTCTGACTGAGCTTACATCCTCCCTTTATTCCATACCAATGTTTCCCTAGCACTCTCCCCTGACCTCTATCGGTGTGAATCCGTAATGCCTGTATAAGCACCGCTTTTCCGAGCGGCATGTTGTGCTACTTAGAACATGACTTCTCTTCTTTCCACGGTCATGGCGATGCTGAATGCGAGTAAATGCATGTAATTCAAACTCCAGCCACCATCAAGCACCTGGTGCGTGATTGTTTCACGTCGTATACCTCGCACGCTCTATTGCCATGCTGCCGAGAAGCATCCCAGTTACAGCGGGATCAGATGCATTAACGTTACGGTGATGCTCTCCCCATACATGCAAAAATGCCAGTTGACTACCATGGTATTATATGGGTGTGGTGTGCAACATTTCGAAGTTGGGCTCCCGTTGTCATTCTAATGGACTGCTTCATTCAATCTATTCTTACTCGCATTAGGTCTAGGGAACGGCTATTCTCGGGCCATATTGTCTACTTGTTCTCATCCTGGTTAAATTAAACTTAACAGCATGCACACAATCTACGGCGTACTTTCGTATATATACATGCAGTATCCACAAGTTCAGTCATCCAATCTTAAACTTTGCCATTCTCAGCATGAAGTTTCTCCTATGCAGTGGTCTGCTGGTGTTGGTCATCATCTTTGACATTCTGAGCATCCCTACGGGTAGGAGGCTTCACTACCATCCCTGTTCCTTGTTGACTCTCTGGCCAGTCACAGGGCATCCCATAGATATGGATTCCATCCCCACCAAAGCCATGCAAGAACGGCGATTGAGCATTCGGACAGTCACAATGGCGCTATCAACACCGCAAGGGACTCACATGTTAGAATAAGCCTTACCAGGCTAGTTGGCGAGCAAGGGTGGGGCAAAGTCACGGCAACAAAGAGGGGCGCATTTGTCCTCTAATGTACATGGTGGTGGTATAGAGGCAAACGGTTGGCTAAACGACACGTAAATGAACGGAATATCAAGGCAGTACGTAATGTGGTCCGTGAACGCCAATGACGTTAATGAGCTTCGTACAGCTCGTAATGCCGGAATTCTAACATCACACTTCTATCCCTGTCCCCACATTTTTGGTTGGGTACCTGTTGATGGAGTATGTTCTATTGCCAAATAGAAATTCATTCTGAAGTCCTCTCCAGGAATGTGGAACACCCTGCGCATGGGCATTTGCGCGGCCACAGGATCACAGGACAGATGCATTTGTGATAGATACCATCTTTGGTGCTGTCCTAATAATGGACAGGGAAATTCCAAGATTAGCAGTTAGAGGTTAGGGTGGTTTGGGTTAGCGGTTAGGGTTAGTGTTGGTGGCTAGCATTAGGGTAAGATACCTACATAGAAAATGTGAAGGGACTTGTGTGTGCAGAAATACTAAGGTTTGGCAAGGTTGCAGGCCTAGGTGGGATATTTGTACATCAAGTTATCAGGGATGGTCAGAGTAAGTCGTTTTGACGTTTCTGGGGTTGTTTCTAGGGACATTTCCAAGGTTGTTTCTGAAGTTGTTTCTCAAAATTGTTGACATCAAAGATATGGGCAGATGTAATGCACCCTTACTCTATGGATACCTCAACAACAATTGGTGTCACCCTACTCAGGCGACTACTATTATTTCCTTTCTCAATTAGTTACATGTGACTGTTTGTTTTGTTATCAATAGAGGACATCATGGTGGGAGAGTGCAGCTGACACTCACCCACCTTGACATACCTGGTTTCTTTAATAGAACTTGGGTTGACTCAATTCAGGCGTGCTGTTTAACATTACGATTCACCCTCATTACACTTTTTTGAGTTCTAGATAGGTTCTTCCCCCAAGACGACCACTCTTTTGAAAGTAAACCAGTGAAAAACCTACAATTATGGAAAACTTTACAAATAAGTGTCATATTGCAGCAAGGCAACCCTCCTGGCCATGACATGCCCCTGCACCTGAATATGAGTCCTCCTGTCATACCTCTGACAGGGGGCTCATTGGGCTCTGGTATCTCTGTAGGAGAAACCACACCCTTCATTTCTGTTTGCTCAGCTGCCTCCACAGGAGCACCAGTCCCTCCTGAAACTAGTTCAGTCTCCAGCAGAGAATGAACCTCCCCTCCAAAATTTTCTATGGGCCTGAAGGTGAGGGTGATGATGGACCCCTACAATGTCCACTATGTGATGCACCTAGATATGGGATTGAGATTCGACATAGTGGACAATCCTACCATCCCCCTTGATACCCTGCACTATGTCATGATTTGGGCCATAATCATTCTATCTTATCTAGGTGCTGAACATGTGACAAGATAATGCAGATAAGTGCTATACAGATGAGAGAGTTCAATTACAGGAATAGCTCAACTTAAGATTGTTGACATTTCAAGAAGCCTCATGGGTTTTCATGCAATGAAGGTATTCTGAGTGTTTCCCATGATCAACACAATCAACACACTATGGACATGCATATTTAATGTGTTTGAAACAACACATGGTTTTAGTTTACAATATGTTTCTTTTTAATTTCCTTTGACATGACATTGACACTTTGATACGTTTCTGATCACCTTCAGACGTGATCCTCATGGTCACCTTTATTTAGTTTATTGTAACTCTTGTTCATACAGCCACTCTAGAATGGTATAAATACAAGTAGTAGTATGCTGTAGTTCTTTAGTCTTTTATTTGATTCATCTTTTGAACACTAGTCAAAGTCTCACTCCCCAATCTGCTAGCCTTGCTAGACCAGATGAGACTAGATAAAAAGTGTCTTGACTGTGACACACTACAACCCTCAGGTACTGTACCAGCATCTGAATTCGAGGATGGTTACTGAAGTTACTTGGAAAAACTAACTTAGTCTGCCAAAAGTAACTTTACTTTACTTGTGGCAGATAAAGTAAAGTAAGTGAAAGTAACTTTACTGCTGTTTGCGGAACATAAGGCATGGCCCGTTTTTTTCTGTTTTGAGTCATTTTTTGATCACATTATTCTTTTCCCTTTATCTCCTTCAATTTCTTGCCTGTTTGCCTTGAAGCCAAGTGCAATCAATTCCTAATGGTGCAATACAGTGTATGAGAGCCTCTTTACACTTTTATTGTCAATGCTGCACTGCCTTTGCTAGAATAGGCTATTTTCATTTCTGATCCCTACAGCATGAGGATGGTTGTTCTGGAACATCTAGGATCTTAATATGATACTCTCATAAATGTAGGGTAAGGCACTGGATGGTCTGTCGATTTTATTTTCAATGACCAATGTTGAGTGACTAAATTTGTTTGCTATACATGTAGCAAAAGAGAGCAAAACCCAAGTTCTCCAGGGTAGCCAAACCTAAAGGTTCAGCAATAAATCCAGTTGCCTAGACACACCAGAGTTGAGGCCTGCTTAGGTCCGCAACAGCAGCCTAGACTCTGGCTGTCGAGGTGGCTAAGTCTGTTCCACTACATCAATCACACAGGGTATGAAACGGGAATCAAGTACAGGGTGCGCAGTAAGGACATCATGCAGTAAACAGTTGTGCGGCATCCCAAGTCCCAAATACAACACAGATAAATGAAGAAGTGAATGGATGTTGAGACTCACCTCCTTCTCTGCCACCTGCAGCCTTCTCCGCCTCAAGGAAGGTGTGCTTTGGTGGCCTTCTCATCTGCCTTGATGCATGCAGTCTGCACAGTGGCCTCCTCCTTGCGCCAGATGATCAATGCGGTGGTGACTTCCTATCAAGCGGAGTGGGAATCAGTAACATATGGGGAGCAGGGGAGAAAGAAAGAAGACCGCTGACAAGTGGAGGGAAAAGGGTTCAATGCGGAGAATATGGGATGCAATGAAAGGATGAAGATCAACTGAGGTGTGCTATTGACGTAGCGGAACAGACTTAGCCACCTCAACAGCTGGAGTCTAGGCTGCTGTTGTGGACTTAAGTGGGCCTCAACTCTGGCATGTCTAGGCAACCAGATTTATTGCTGAACCTTTAGGTTTGGCTACCCTGGAGAACTTGGGTTTCACTCTCTTTTGCTATATGTATAGCAAACAAATTTAGTCACTCAACATTGGTCATTGTGAAAATAAAATTGAAAGAAAATGGGGCAAGATGTAGAAATAAATGACATGGATTGAGCCTCTTTGAGGTGGAAGCTAAACCTTTAGGTTGAAAAACTGGTCTCATGGTACACCCACTGCTATCAACAATATACTAGGTGCAAGCAAGGTTTGTTGTAGAGATTTTCCATCCATTTCAAGTCACTGCAAGTGATATTTCAAATTTCCTCTGGAATCTGGGGAGTTTCACTTTACCTCATCACACAATGTTGCAAGAAGCTCAACTTCAATAACATTTCTCAGGTTAAACCATTTTCAGAAGCTTAACCACACAGTAGTTCTGATCTTGCCAAGTCTGCACTCCTGCCATGTATTGCTTAATTTAATGTTGGCAAATTTCTTGCTCAATTCAGATCCAATACATGTTGCTACAAATGATAGCGTGAATGAGTAGGACACAAGCTGTGTTTAAATTTACCTTCTTACAACTGTATTTCAGAATGTTAACATAAATGTTGAGGACAAATTCTGTGGAAATCATGCACTCCCATAGTACTGTACTATTTCATTCAATTTATTGTCACGCATCACACCCACTTTTTTTTTATTGCAGCAATAAAATTTTCTTGATTTGTCAGATTTTAATTGATCAAAATAGTACAGTACATGAAAATAACAGGGGAGACATTTATGAAGAGAAGGAGTTTTAACTATAAGAGCTGAGATGCCCGACAACTGCCGACTGAGCCAATTATCCAGTCTTGGAGGACTGGGTCCCAAATTACTTGAGAACTCAGGCTTGATGCTTGAGCTTGAACCCTTCCAAAACTTGAACCCGTCTTCACGAACTTGAATAGACACCGGCCATAAACAGAAATGACACGCAAAGTCTGCTTTGCAGGCCGAAATGACTAATAGTAAAATGCAAAAATATTTGCTTCAGCCAGAAGCCACTGGCTACACTGAAGGGAATTGACAACTTTGAACAAGAAATGAGATGAAACCCTTCATGCATTACAGTATAGTAGGGTTCCTTGGATAGTGACACATCCTTGGATAATTATTTTTTTAAAAGCATACAACATCCTTCCAGGCCATACTTCTTTTTTAAAGTACATTGTATACCCTAAGCCTGCCTTCTGAATTAATTATAGGCATGGAGATGCGTTCGTGCTTGAATGGGAGGTGATTTGGTACGAATCACTGCCTCATCAGGCCATCAATCACTTTCCTTCTTGTCAATTGTGCATTAATCCGGCGACTATTGGCCCGAAAGTATTTTTCTCATGAAAGTTCATTCTTTTGGCTACAATTTTCTCCTAAAGGGTAAGGCAATCTGACCAAGATTGACGCGTCTAGAATTGATACAAGATCACGCACGCAAAAGCGTGACACCGTGGTTTGTTGACACGCTTTGACGCGACCATCATCCTTCTTCCTGTTGCTGTGCCGCTCTCCGTGGCATCCGGCGCTTCTCCATGGTCTCCCGCGCTAAATCCGACCGTGTCAAGGGCCACGAGAATAGCCGCCGAAAGGAGCTGAATGTCAAAGCTGCTCTGCATGAATACGAGCGGGAACAGGCGAAACCAGCGGAATTTGGGAAAGCAAAGTCTATTAAGGCTATTGCAGAGAGTCACAATGTCCCGTACGCTACTCTACATCGACGCATACATGGAGGCCGCAGTATCGGGGAAGCGAATCAAGAGAAACAGAAGCTCACTGTTGTCCAAGAGTGGTCCCTCGTCCAATTCATCCTCGAGGCAGCCGAAAGGGGATTCCCTCTCTCCCATGCTCAAATTGTGCAGTATGCCGATGCCGTCCGCCAAGCCACACTCGGGGCAGACTGCGAGGGGGTGGGAGTGAAATGGGTCTTCGCCTTCCTGGATCGACACCATCAGGAGCTTCGGCCCTTCTGGAGCAAGGCGCTTGATACCCAACGGGCGCGGAGCTTGAACCCTGAAGCTGTCAAATCCTGGGTCGCGTTAGTGCAGAAATATGTGGTGGACATGGGAGTATCACCAGACAGGGTCTATGGGATGGATGAGAGTGGGTTTCCGACAGGTTACACAGGGAAAGAGCGGGTGATTGGGGCGCGCGGAACAAAGACGCAGCACAAGCAGGGCGGCGCGAGCCGTCAGAACATCACCGCATTGGTGACAATCCGCGGCGATGGGGAGATGGTCGTGCCGCCGATGATCATCTTCCCCGGTGTCAATTTCCAGACAGCGTGGGGGAACGGGAACACTATCAAAGCATTGTGAGTCCATTCAGCCATTGTATGCAACAGACGAGACTCACCTGCTGCCGACACATTCAGTATTGCCAAATCCGTCAATGGGTGGACAAACGGGGAGCTCGGATACCTATGGCTCACCAAGGTCTTTGACCCTGCGACCAAGGCCGAGGCCAATGGGCTCCCCCGTGTTCTTCTGCTTGATGGCCATAGCTCGCACTACACGGAGAAATTCGTCAACTTCGCCCGGGCGAATAATATCATCTTACTCGGGTATCCCCCACATTGCACCCACGCCCTTCAGGGGCTCGACGTCGTGTGCTTTGCAAAGATGAAGTCGTGCTGGCAGTCGAAGATTGTCGCGTTTGAGGCTGAGAAGATGCGCGAGGTGTCAAAGGCGGAATTTCTGTCGGTCTGGGCCCCGGCGTATGTCGAAGCCTTCGACGAGTCAACAGTCCGTGCAGCCTTCAAAGTCACTGGTGTCGTACCTTTCAATCCAAACTTCGTCACCGAAGAACAGATGAAGCCCAGTGTCGCAACATCAACGCGCGCCGAGTTCCCCATGCCCCAGCCTAGTCCCGTGAAGGCCATTGTGGATGCGATGCGCATGCATCCACCCACGCGGTTCGACCTCTCCCCATCCCACCTTGCGCCGGGTACACCGACGCCGCAGACGCCGATGGGACGCCGACCGAGAGACGATGACGACGAGCTTGAAAACATTGACCCTGCGCTATTGTCACCTTCAAAACGTGTCCGGACACTGTATGCGCACCTTGGTCGTTCATCCACAGCTTCCCTCCTCCTCCGCAGCCCCAAAATCAAATCCTACAACAATCCCATCCTTGCACCTGTCATCCAGCATGTCCCGCACGCTGTACCGACTCCAGACTGGTCGCTTGCGACGCCTGGGTCAAGCAAGGACCCCTATAAAACCCGTGGTCAGCTTGAGGCCGAGATTGTGGAGCTACAAAAACAGCTCGCACTCGCGCACCAAAATGTCGAAGTCCGAGACCAAATCATTGAGGAGGGGAATGCAACCATGGTGTACCAGAACATGGGGCTGAGGAAGATGAATGAGGCCCTTCACCAGCAAGAAGAAAAGGCGGCAACTGACCGTGCACGGCTGTTCAAGGGGAAGGCGCAATGCCTGTCTTCTGACGAGTTCTTCGAGGCTTTGAAGGAGATTGAGACGAATCGGACCACGAGGGAGGCTGGGAAGGAGGCAAAGAAGGTGGAAAGACAGCGAAAGAAGGAGGCAAGGGAGGAGCTTGAGAAAGAGTGGGCGGAAATGAAGCGGAAGCATGCTGTGCTTGTCGAGGCGTGGGAGAAGGAGTGCGCCGAGTTGACGGAATTGGGCACCAAGAAGAAGGACCTGCCTTCCAAGCCAAAGCTGGGCAAAAAAGCCGCAGCTCCCAGCCGTGGATGACGAGGAAGACGACATCGAGGAAGAGCCGATGGAGGAGAATGATGGGTGACATCACGCTGTCCAAGGAACCCGAAGTGTGACTCTTCGGCTGTCGAGAGCAACTTTTTTATCTGGCTACATTCAACACACTTAATTCATGAAATTCTACAGCAGTATAGCTCATTATATGTTCTAGTATCCACAAACTTAAATTCAGATTTTATTTCTTTGCATTGCAGACACGGTAGCAGAAACATCAAAGTGGGTATCCAAGGAACCCTACTATACTGTAATCCCAATAAAATAAAATTCTGTTGATTTGTTCCGTATTTTCTGTGATGACAAATCTCCCATGAGTAACATTTGTTTGGTCTTATTGTGAAAGTGGGATCAATTCTTCCGCTCCTAGGTAGCCAAACCTAAAGGTTCAGCAATCAAAATGCAAGGTCATGTTTTTCAAGTATTTGATGACTTGAATCCTCGTGGGCGAGCCCGTTTCATCCCCTGGAACCAAAGACATTTTCTGAGTTCAATTTTCTGTTATTAGTCATTTCTGTTTTATGTTTGGGCCAGTATCCGTTGATTAGTCATTTCTGCTTTATGTTCGGGCCAGTATCCGTTGACGTTCGAAACTTTCGCACGCGGAGAATATGTCAGTCGTGGTAAGGATCGGAGTTCAGTCAAAGTCTGTCACGGGATTTGTTGGCCTGCGTATCCAGGGCCAGACAAAACCTTTCTTGGTGTGAGTATTAGCAAAGCGGTGGGCAGGAAGTTTACTTACATCACTTAATTTACAGCTGTTCAAGGAGTAGGAAATTAAGGCCCCCCATGTTTTACAAATATCTTTTGAATATATTCTGCTGTGCCCTAGCCGGATCACGCCATCCTTTTTTTGGCGTCTATTACGGCTCGATACTGATGGCGGCGTCCGATACTTGTCTGAAACCGCCAACCCCCGGCCCCTAACTCTCGCGCTTGAATACCTCTCTAACAGCTCTGCAGCGCAGTAGACTCCACAGAAAGGGTGTAATACAAAGATAACATGCCATAAAGTATTATTACCATGCTGACTCGGTGATATTCACCGAGACAACACTTCAACAGAATGTGACCTTGTCTGGTCCAAAATCTGGTGTTTTAAGGCCTCATATCGAAAATTTTGAGGTAAGCACTGGTTGAAAATACATAGTATTGCGCTGTAGTAATGTACCCAGAAGATGGTACATGGAAGATTCAGTGCACCAGTCCATGAATCTGTTCAACCGGCTCATAGCAGGTACTTGGACATATTGTACACTGCTGAGTGAACTTGATCTTCTGCAAAAATTGGTCCTGGAATTGACGAAACACGGCAGATGTCGAGAAAACCAATTGGCCGTCGACAGGCCCAAAGATTGTAGATTTTGGCCAAATTTAAGAGCCTGAACTCGACCTTAAGACCACCTCTTTCAATGGAAGCAGGTTTGAGGCTGTTGGCTTGCACGGGAGTGCAAAAGTGAAGTGAATTGATGCAGACACTAGAATTGCCGCCTGATCCGAGGCCAACTCCGCCGGGAACCACTGGTCCCCGGCAGCAGAGTGGTATCGGGGAGCTGAGACTATTTTATTATCTTTACTGAATCCTCTGGACCGATACTAATTCTGAGTGACTAGAAAATTTTGAAATAAATCATTGCATAAGCTCCAAATTTTGAAGGGAGATGGATGCCCAGTCGAAGTTGGAAGGGATATGGTGGTATCAGAATAGCAGGCTGATGGTCGGCAACTTTCGGGCAATTTTATTGCGACTTATTTTTTTATTTTTTTATTTTCCCCCACTGCCATTGGTACCGGGCCTAGATTACTTAGGTTGATAAAAATGATAGAGACAATGCTATAAATTCCTAAAGGTTCAGCTACCGCCTTGGAGAGGCCTAATCCAAGTCATGTGAGTCTAGGCAAATCTTGACGTCTCCACGGAGATAGGCGCGCCTAGCCTAGCCATGGCCTCAGCGCGCCTAGAATTGGGACATTCTAGAACCGGCTTGAACGCAGTGATATTACGCCGCTTGCATTGTATCTCAAAGGGACCAGCCTTGCCTCGATATTCTTGCGTGACTACTTATAACCAAACTGTTTCAGCAACCAATCTACCAGGGTGAGGGATTTATCTTTCTGTTTGCAACCGAAACTCTCCCTGTTCTATTCATGTCTTTGAGATCGGATGCAGAGTCTGGATGCAGATGTTGCCAAGTATTTCAACAATATTCATAACGACGAAAACGAAAAAATCATTGAAACTACTACCTCCTCTCCAACGTTATCCTTATCAGGCTTAGCGAATCGGCGTTCCCGCGCACCAATTGCGCCTTGGTCGCTGACCAACCTTCGAAATACGAGCATGACACCTTTCTGCATTCAGCAAAAACCGAGTGTCCAGTCCGTGGGACCTTCCGTGTAATATACGATAAGAGTCACTAAGTGTGCCGAAAGGATAGCATATAGAGGATGTGTGGATCCCTTACTTTACGCTTCCTTGAGGGTCGAGTGGACCCACCATTATCACCATGACTGCGGGGTGAGAAGCAAATCTTCCCGTGATTTTCTCGTTCATGTGGCGGATGAGGTCGGTATTTTTGCTTTAAAGCTCCCGATGTTGCATGGGCCCTGTGGTTGCGGCGTTGCTGTGTGCGACATCCGTCTTTCTGCCTGCAACCAAGAACTAGACAGTTGACAGATACAGCAACTACTATATTCTGTCTCTCAAACCAACCCGATTCGATGCCAAAGATCTTTCCAGAGAACAAACGTCTTGTTTCAGGTCTCTTCTCCCGCTGGTGTGTTGTTCATCAGGTACTCCTTAATTCTCCACAGCCTGGTCAAAGGCTTCTGTGGCGCATACATAAAGAGGAGTGCATTTTCCCTCGCAGACCTATAGGTACATCCCATCTCTCAATGCCCACTCACTCTTCGGACATCTCCAACCCGGTTCTACAGTATACTGTCGTGGCGGCCAATGCTCTTCAAGACCTGGGGAATACAGCACAAATCCCTTTTGTTGGCACTGTATGCAGTCTGACGCTTGCAGTTGTTCCACTTATCCAGGTCGGCTAATGGTAGAATTAATTGAACACGTTGACTCACTACAGTCATTCAGAATACCAAGTCACAGAAGGAACAATGCCTCCAGATGGTTGAGGACATTCATCTTGTGCTCTGTGTATTGATGAGCCTTTGCATCGGTTCAGACAACCTTGCTTCTCCCCAGATGCTTGAACATATAGCTGAATATGCGCAGTGTGTACCCTACCAAAAGAACAAATGTGGTATTGATTGAATTTAGGACCCTTCAGAAATTCCATGCATGTCTGAAGGCTCAAAATGAGTTGGGCAGCTTGAAACGTCTTTTCAAGCAGAGTGAAATTACCCAACAATTGAATATTTGCAAAAGGGACCTAAGCGATGCTTGCAACGTATTTACGGTGGGTCACTTTGACTACTTTTCACCCCAAATCCGAGGACCTTTGATTAAAGATCAAACTGGGAACTGGTGTTGCAAGTGCCCTTACACAGCTAGATGGTGACATGGAACGGCGGCATCAAGAACTTCTGGAACTGATATCGGCCCAGAGTGAATCAGTCGAAACTGGAGCTTCTGTATGTGGACTGTATTTCCGAAGCTTATTTGGAGATCTCAGAGGCCGTCAATGTAGATCAGGGGAAGCCTGTTGAATTCCAGGCAAGTTCCTTGATCCATCGTTACCAAGTAACATAACTCAAGTTCATTGATACAGTTCCGGCTCTTTTTCCTTACTTCCAGGCACCCCAAAAATATTCCATGGCAGAGACTCTGAACTCAGTGACCTTGTTTTGGGTCTTACCAGAGATTCCACCTGTGTAGCCATCCTCGGCCCAGGAGGGATCGGAAAGACAACTCTTGCGACAGCAGCGCTGCATCATCCAGTGATCATGCAAAAATATCCCATTCAGCACTTTCTGTCTTGTGAATCCACAAATACCAGTTGTGAGCTGGTATCCATGCTTGGCTCACATCTGGGGTTTGAGAATTCCAGACAGCTTTCCCAGATTATTGTCCAGCACTTTCGGCAGTGTGGTCCATGCCTGTTGGTCCTGGACAATTTCGAAACCCCATGGGAACCATCACACTCTCGAAGCAAGGTTGAGGATTTTCTCTCCACCCTCACGGAGGCCCCTAACCTGGCATTGTTGGCAAGTCCAGTTGTAACAAATTGAGTCTTTGAGTTGCTCACCCTGCATCAGATCACTATGCGTGGAGCAGAACGGCCAGGGAATGTCAAGTGGAGTCGACCTTTTCTTCCTCCCCCTTGAGCCGCTATCAGTATCTGCCTCACGTCAAATATTCGTTGAAGTAGCAGAGGAGCCGGAAACCGGAGAAGAAACTGCTCTTGATGAGCTGCTTACTCTAACTGGAAGTTTGCCCTTGGCCGTCAGTCTCATGGCCAGCCTAGCATCCTTTGAAGGCTACTCCGGTGCTCTATCTCGGTGGCACCACGAGAATACCACTCTGCTCTCTGATGGCCACAACAAGAGCTCCAATCTTGAGAGGTCTATTGCTCTATCACTCACTGGACCCCGTATGTCATCATGCCCACATGCAAAGGATCTGCTTTCCCTTCTATCGCTGCTACCAGATGGGATTACAGTCAAGGAACTTCTTGCTGCAGAAGTCCCTATTCCCCAGGTACACCAGTGTGCATCATCCCTTGTTCGAACATCTTTGGCCTACATGGACATCACCGGGTGCATCAAATGTCTGGTCCCCATCCGTGAATATATTCGGAGGGTCTATCCCCCATCCCTCATGCTCTGCAGGCCACTCCGTGGCCATTTCCAGCATTTTGTCTCAATGTGGAGGACACACAAAGAATTGGCTTCTGACCATCTGGCATCTACCATCATGGCCTCTCTTGGAAATATAAATGAACTCTTTTTGCACGGGCTTTCTGATGAGGAAACTTTCCTGCTAGACATCGCCAACAGTATCTTGACACTGGACCGCTTTTCCATTATCATGCTGAGAGCTAAGACTCCCCTCATGGAAAAACTTCGCAATGTGGCTGAAGTAACTGCTATTCCGGCGCTAAAATGGAAATATCGATGTCACCGACTCTTTGCGAGGGGCCAATATTCCGCTGACTTGATAGCAGATGCAGAACTTTGGATCAATGAGGGTGAAGAATACTTCAGCACACTTCATTGTCCCATTGGGGAAGGTATTGTAATTTTCTCTGCCATGTGCTCTGCACTCAACTATCCTCCAGTTATTATGTTTTATGATGCAGTATCATATTATTATGAGTTTCGGAAGGATTTTCAAAGGGCTATTCAATTCAATAATGCTGCACTGCTGTTGGGCCGACAAACTACAGACATCAACTTGATTTTAAATTTGCTCCACCAAACAGCCAGCATTGCACTGTCATTGTGCGATCCCGGTACCCTTCTGCACATTGTTCAAGAAGCCAGAGCATTGGCCCCACTGACATGGAGTACTTGGTTGGACATTGACTGGCTACATGACGAGGCATTGGGCAACTTGCTTTTGGGTAATCTTCCTCGGGCCCGTGGCCTCACTGAAAGGCTCCACGAGCAGGTCATTGATATGGGCATGGAAGACTCAGATCGATTTCTTAGCATTCTTGATATTCAGACAGATATCTATCTTGCAAAGACCGAATATCTTGAAGCCGGGAAAGTCTGTGACATAGTTATGACCAAGGCCTCTCCAACCCGTGCACCACATTATTATGCATATTTCTTGGTGCAGAAGGCATATATTGGCATTCTCACAGGCAGCAAGGAGACTGAGATTATTGACAATGTGGATGCTGCAGAAGCTATATATACAGGTTTTGGCAGCCAAAGTAATCAATGTTCTTGGGTCAGGGCAGAACTGGATCTCAAGCGCGGGCATCTTTGCACTGCCCATTCCTCCTTCAAGCAATGTTTAGCCAGATGTCTCGGTGTCGAGACGCCAATTGCCATTTCATGTTTAGCTGCTCTTGGTGATCCGCACAACAAATTAGACAACCCATGGAGCATACTCCAATGGGCCATGATATATTTGGCTGCTATTCGGAAGAAAAAGGATCTGGTGGCCACATTTCGCGCTCTTCGGTGTCTGGCAGACATCTTTGTTGGGTTCAACGATGAAGAGACTGCTCTTAACCTCTTCCACACAGCACTTGAAGGAGCAACAGCACTTGATATCCATCGCCTCCGCGCCGAGTGTATGGATGGAATCGGAGACATCATGAAGCGCCGCGGGAACATAGTGGAAGCAATGGAAATGTGGAAGGAAGCCATTCCACTTTTCATCCAATGCTCCCAGACCAAAGATGCTGCCGCAATTAAGGCACGCCTTGCAAAATTCACATTGGCTCAGGATCAAGAAGTCAGAATTGATTGTCCTGTGGTGGCCGCTGATTCGCAAGGCGCTGTGAATCAGGAAGAATCAAGGCACCTAAAACAGCTCACCCACTTGTCTGCACCACAAAACTCCCCGTCAACAGTCGCGGAAGGTTCAATGCAACCCATATCAACAAATGGCCTCGAAAATGCAACAGGTGAATTAAATTGCACCATCCAATATCCTTTCTGTTCTTAATGAAACCGCAGGTGCTGGAGCTCCCAAGGTGTCAGTTCCAATTTAAATGAACTTTTTCACAAGTCGGGTCCTCCAACGATACATGACGGATAGATTCCAAGTATTTAATAAATTATGGACTACCATGTTTTCTTGTTCACCCTGATTGTTATTTATACAATAATACACGAATCAAAATCATCGGTTTCGCTGGATATTACAGTCGATCCGGAAAGTAATGAGAATGATCGGATTCTTTTTCGGCGCAGCACGTAAAAAAATTCCTAATGTAGTAATTCATCGCACTTGCTTCCGCTTCTCCATCTTCATCCTCCTTCGTCTTTCTCATCCTCCTTGCATCTTCCTCGTACTCCTGCATCCAACTGTGCGCACTGTCATGGTCAACAGAAGGATCAGCCCTGATATCAAGGAATGCGCACTGCGTCTGTGGGAACTCAGTTGGGACAGATCTGCGATATGCTCAACTCTTCTTGTGTCCCAAGCCAGCCTCTATCGCTGGGTGCAGATATTCGAGGAGTTTGGGTCCATCACCCCTCCCCCTCCACCCATCATGGGCAGACCGTGAATCATCGGACTTGCTGCCTTGACTGCCATCAGGGAGATCTACACTCGTCATGCCGACACATACCTTCTAGAACTCCAATGGTGGCTTGCCATCCATCACGACATTCACATATCCACCTCGGCTTTACAAGAGACCCTGGAGCATACAGGCTTGGCCTGCAAGCTACTCCACAAGATTGCGATTGAACACGAGCATGAATGCTGCCGTGACTTTTTGTACACAATCCAACATGGTTTCTCTGGGACTGGACGCGAATTTGTCACTGTGGACGAGTTGAACAAGAACGAGCATGACATTGCACGCCGTTATGGTCGCGCACCAATTGGAATGCCGGCAGACTTCGAGGATGTCTTCATCCGTGGTATACGATATACTCTAGTGGCGGCAATGGGCATGGATGGGTACATAACCCAACGGGTGGTGGAAGGTTCGTTGGACTCTTATGATTTTTTTGATTTCATCGTGGAAGACGTGGCGAGTTTCATCATATCAGCCTTTCCAGGTCTTTCCTGTTGCCAATCACTTCCAGGTGCCTGAAATGGGGGTCTTCCCAGATGACCGCAGTGTTCTCATCATGGACAATTGCTGGATACACCACACAGACACACTACAAGAGACTCTGAATGCTCAGGGTTTGTTTCTCGAACTTGATATCTGCTCACAGTTGAATCTGATTTTTCTGAGAAGGCATCATGCTCTTGTATCTTCCCCTGTATTCCCCGGACCTCAACCCAATTGAGGAGTCCTTCAGCACTTGTACGTCATAGTGATTTCTGCCTCCCATGGTTGCATCCATAATCAACACTGTTTCTAAGGAAGGCTTGCCTCCGTGCAAATGGTCAGTCCATCAGAGCCATGGCCAATCCATTCCTCGTTATCCTTGAGTCAACGGGTTGCATCACCCCCGAGAAAGCTCAAGCTTGGTTTCATCATGCAGGTTATATTGTGCAAGACAAGGAATAATTGTATTATGTATCACAACAAATTACATCTCAGTTTTTGCTGCACGACATGTACAAGTAATGGAAGAAAACTCGATGTTAACATCACATAACAAGAAGAACAAGTTCATGCCCACAAACTGGCTTGTGCATCCTTCAAAAGTTGTCTGTGCTTTGCCAGAACTTTATCCCACGCCAAATTTCATAGATCTCGTCGTCTGTCATTGAGAGGGAAGACATGTCGAGATGCACGATGTATTGAGAAAGTGGAAGCGAGGAAGCAAGTTCAATGGATTACTATATTAGGAATTTCCTTACGTGCTGCACCGAAAAAAATCCAATCATTCTCATTACTTTCTGGATCGACTGTAAGTCAACCAGAACTCCCATCGCTGTTTTCAGTATGTCGACATGTGCAAACTTTGTGCCAACGCAGGTTGGCCACACCACGGATTATTTGCTATTCAAGCATTTTACATTTGTACTCAGTCTTCTCTTTATGAGTTCCTGTTGAAGGGAGGTGAAAAAGGAGCAATTGAGGGGGAATATGACCCGACCCCCGAATCAAACGAGGGATCCACATCATAAGGGTGAACCATCAAAGCCCGGCGCTGCAGGTCCTTGAATTCTTGTTGATTTTCGTCCTGACCCGAAGCACAGGTGTAGGTCTAATTAGATTGCACCCTACTTCCTGAGCATTGTTTAATTCATACAGAGTCCTTAAAGGAGTTCTTGAGTCATCCCTCCATGAAGTGAATCCCTTCCCTCTGACATGACCCACTGCCATAGCAAACTATGGTAATCAACTTCCTTGTCAATCTGAGACTAGAATTCGGCATGGGGAACACATGAGCAGAGAAATGAGGGGAAAGCCAAGCAAAAAAGAGACATGACCCGCCTCCGGGACAAACGGGGGATCCACATAAGGCTGCAACATTACTCACAGATGCAAAAGATCACTGAGAGTGGATGCACCTAGTGCTGCAGGTCCTTCAGACTCATGGTTCTTCTTGGTACTTGCTCAGTCATGTTTCGGCCGACTCGCATGTTCATTTTGGACTGGAGAGGCTGCGCATATGGTACAGTGTTGCTTTTGGTGTGGGCTAACTGGGCTAGCTCTCCCAATCTGAACAATGGAAGGGAAGAGAGAGATGCATGGAAAGACCTTACAAGGAGCATCTGTGAGAAGGAAACAAAGACGGAAAAAGACTGGCTGCCGTAACTTTCACGCAATGTGAGGTAACGGTCGTGGGTTTGAATCCCACAAAACCACCAGATGACAGGCCAGCTAATTTCGGTCCAGACACCCTCAACAGCACAAAGTGGTGAAATTCCACGACCCAGATAGTGGATCTTGGAATGCTTCTGCAGACTGAGTACCCATACTACAAACATCCCAAAAAAAAAAAAAGAAGCACACATCATACCGAAACTGTGGCTGCTATGCTGAATTGTTGCCAGGTATCACAGCAATGGGACTGTAACAGCTGTAATCATGAAAATCAGTGTTTGATTCCACAAAGTTCCTGGTTTTGGACCACCGCTAAACAATTTCTCGATCTCATTTTTTGATTTCAAGTCAAGGTTCAAATTCCCGGCATCTCCCGCTCAGGAGAATGTGCGTCATCACATGCAGATCAACATGCCCCAAGCCTCCTCTTCCGTTTTCCCGTCATCTCTCCTGCTCTAATCCTTGGCTACCAGCCCTATCTCGACTCTAAAAGCCCTCCCTCGTTACACTCATCTTAATATCCTCCCCTTCCTCATCACCAAGCTTGTAGCAATGGCCACCACAACGGACTCACACCACCGTGCTCCAAGCTTGACGCCGCCGTGTGTGAGAGAGCCATGGCAGAGGCTGCTGTGCAAGCTGAGCGCGAGGCGGACCAGAGGGCAGTTTTAGGCGCAGCAGGTTGCTACAGATGGTCTGTGCTCTCAGCCTTTACCCCTTTCTGCATTCTCCCTTCATTATGCCTTGTTTTCCTTCCCTTTCACTTGCACACTTGAGCTATGCTTCCAGCACTCTCACACTATCCTTTTCAAGCAACCCTATAGCTTTTTATCACCCCAACCAAAACCAAGGACATGCAGAAGGAGGTGCGCAGATTCACAGCCTTCTATACTGACTGAATGTATAGGTTGCCCTCTCCCTTGCTTTGCTCCCAGATTTCATATACACTGTCCTTGCACCTTCTTGCATCCATTCCACCACTTGCACTCACCCTCTACAGTCATTTCATCGGCTATACTGCGCTTGCTCAGTCCTCCTTGCCCTTGTTCCATCCTCCCTGCACTCCCTGCCTGCCCTTGCTTCCCTCATGCAAAGTCCACCACTGCCCTCAAGAAGACCAAGGCCGAGTACAAAGCATTTGACAAAGTTGGTCGCACAGAAGCGGGACGACGCAATCAAGCATGCAGGGGAGGAGTTGCAGGAGGTGAGTTGTGTGTCTGGTCTTCGTTCATTTGTGCAGTCTCGAGTGTGTGGTTCCATCGGGTGGGGCTGTCACGCATTCTCGCTGCATTCTCACAAAATCCCTTTGGCATTGCATTACTGCAATTCGTGGTGCTACTCCTGTTGCGTTCCTGTGCATTGCGTCCTTGCATCACATCACACCTTACACTACGTTCTCGCCTTGTCTCCACCTGCAGCGATATAATTTCATTTCCATCCCTTGTCCTGTGCATGTCTGATCACTCTAATGCCAATACCTTTCACCCACACAGGCAGTAACCACCACCTCGATTATCCAGCGCAAGGAAGAGGCTGTGACGCAGACTGCACACATCAAGGTACTGCCATTTCTTTTCATCGTCTTACTGACTCGAACTGACATTCTTATCATTGGTGCACATATGCCGACGAGAAAGCCACCAAGATGCCCCTCAATGTGGAGAAGGCTGTGTGGAAGGAGAGACAGGTGGCTGAGAAGGAGATGCGTACTCATTCTGTTCTCACAATTTATACCCTTTCTCAACTCTGTGACTTTGATTTCATTTTCACCTTCCCTTTGCATTATTTTCCCATTGTGCGTTGTCCAATTGCCGTGATTCAATTCAATTCTTCCTACATTCTTCCATCCCATTCCAACGATTCTTGTTTTGTTGATTCTGCCCTCACACCCGCTTTCCTTTTTTCATTCATTTCTTGACACAATACATCCTACCCCCACGTCTCCTTTTAGTTTCTCTGTCCTTGCTTGCACATGTTCATGTTCACTTGCTGACTCCTTTTCCCACCTCCAGGCCACCCAATCCTTTGCCAAAGCAGCCAAGCTTGCGACATCTGTGCACGAGAAGGCCGAGAAGGAGGCAGAGAGTAAGCACAAGGCTGCAATCAACGTGTGTGAACATACATACATCTTGTGTTCATCGATTGTCTGCCTGTGCTGGGTATGAGTGGAATTGTGCACATGGTGCATGTGTCTGAAGGCGATCTCTCCCTGCACTGCCCCTGATTTTGAGTCTATCACAGGTGCATGATGGGTATTCCGCTTGAATGTGTTTCGCTCCATAATGACTGCCGCTGATAAATACTCGTACTCATTCCTTTCCTAGGTTTGTTATATCTGTCCTGTACACCCATGATGATATTTGATTTCCCTTGCGAATCGGTGAGTCTGTCTTCGGTGTTGAGGGACTAGAGTATCGGGTGCCGTATCCCAAGGAATTATTAAACCCAGTTCATGTTTTTCACCTTGTGACTGCTTCACTCTGGTCAGAATGGTCGGTATGGCAGCAAGATCTGTATAAGTAATACACAAATCAAACACATGAATGTAGGCTCATCTGTGAACCTACTATGGAAACCAATTGAAACTTATTCCCTAACTCAAAAACCCAATAAAACCTTGAGAAGAGATGAATCTAATCATGAAGCTCCAAGAGAATGAGTAAGAACCAGGTAACTAGAAGTTCCAACAGTCAGACGAGTTATAGTCCCTGGCACAGAGCCTTGTAAAGGTTGGAGGGAAGGTTATAGTCCTTGTAGCAATGGAGAAACAGTGCTGTGTTGTTGCAGAAAGTGTAGGAACTCGCTTTACTGCCCACACAAGATAAAGGGGTAGGGTGGCAGACAGCCAAACAGTGGTTTTTAGGAAGCAAGAACACAAGGTTTGACAGTTCTGGTGGGTTCCCAATGGTGGGATAGATGATTCAATATGCAAGACATGATTTCAATGAGCCAATACGAGCCAGAGATGATCTAGGATGATTCAATAGTATGATTTGATACAATTCAAGGTCCAAGACTGGTGATTCAATATGATTCAATATGATTCAAGATGTTTCCACCCAATAGAATATATGATATTCAATACAATTACAATCCTGAGATGGTAACTGGCTCGAAGACCTGGATACGTCCTCTAGCATGAACTGAGCTCACTTGAACTGGGGTGGATCACATCTAGTCAGAAACCCTAGCTACTTATACTAGTCCAAGAATAAATATTACAAACAATGAGAATAAGAGAAAATGAGTCAAGACTCCATGTATCCATCTTGGCAAGAGTCTGGGTATAGTTCCTATTGGTTCCCAACCTGAGCACGCCGTTCCTACACCATTCCAAGTGCATTCTGGACTACAGAGCATTGAACTTCTGTGTGGGGCCTGATGTAGGATTGATCCCCATCAAAGTCCTGGCCACTCCAGTAGGGTCTCCTAGGTTTTGATTGGTGTCCCTCAAACAACTCCACCAGAACTGAGTGGTACTGGTCAAAAGCTTTTGAATGATACCCAAGTTGTTGTGTTTCTGAGAAAGGGATCCAGAGAACTAAGTATAGTCCTCGCTTTAGGATAGTGATGCTAAAGATAGCACAGTTCTAAGAACGATCTCGGTGGATTGGCACCCCATTAGGGACAATCCCCATCAGTTTCCATCATCTGACAGAATGCAGTCTTGGGTTCTGAGCCAAACACCAATGAACAGAACTGCAAACCAAGCTGAGCATAGGTTTCTGGAGGTTCCCATCACCGGGAACCTTGTGAAATCAAATGAATATCCCTAATGTTTAATGTTGGACTGTGCATTCTCCTACAGGTTTCAGAGCGAGCATCTGCCAGAGACCCCAAAGGTTACCCCTTTGTGATCCACTCATTACTCTGTGGTCAATGTCCTGCCAGCTACTTTGGGAACTCAGTACTGACACCAATAGATGACATGCATGATGTTTCCATTGATGAAATGCAAAAATATAGTGTTTCCATAGCTAGACACATCGGCTGCATATCATCAGGAAGGTTAGCGAACAGAAGGGGGATATCAGTCTAATGTTGCCGTGACTCAGGAAGTTGAGTTGTGACTCATCAAGTCGACTTGATGTCACATTTGACTCAACTCAACTCGACTTGGTCGGGACCGAGTCACTTCAAGCCACTTCAAGTCGACTCAAGTCGATGAAGTCGAGGGGTATTTTCACTCAAGTGCTGGAGACATGTGTAAAGTGTAATGAACATAGATAGAAGCCAATAAACAGGTAGTTCATCAATTCCACAAACTGCCCGCCACCCCCGCCCAACTGGCCAATTGGGTTAGAAAAAATCAAAGGAAAATCACAGGAATATTCTGAGGTATGTATCAAGGCAAGAGAGACCTATTCAATGATGAATCCCCATTGTATTTCCATTTCAACGACGCATAACGCCGAACAGTTGTATACTTGTCAGGTTGATCAAAGCAATCTGATCTGCTTTCTTGCTCCCATTCACCACTGGAAAGTGTAGGCTTCGGCACGGCATAAAAGAGTTGGAGAACACCTTTTGTAACGGCCCATGAAACATTGAAAAGACAGAAGTTAACCAGGGAAGAAGGGTTGTACATCGCAAATGCACTGAGCTAAAATTTACTGCTGATGCAGGAGATACACAGCCATGGATTTGAGCAACGCTGACAAATTCAGAACAACACCAAAGGTGTAAGAAAAAAACATCTGTGACTGTTACTCCCTCTGATGATTGTAACTTGACCATTTCGCAGGCCAGAGAAGGAGCAAAATTTGCATGTTGGATAACATCCCTCTTGATAATCTTAGATTCTAAGAACCTCAAAAATTCCGCACTCTGTCTTTTCCCAGAACAGCAGCTGCAAGTCCCTTTGTAAAAGCGAAAACATGTACCATGGAAAGCTTACCACTGATTGTCACCACTAATGTTGGCCTGATTTACAACAGACATTCCCCACTTGGCTCAATAACTAGGAACAGTTGTAGTGGCACGACTTTCAGGAGACCAAGACATCATCCTGATACCCAGTGGTGCGTGTCCTCTGGTCTGTTTGCTTTTATCTACTCACTTCGCTTGCTATACTGTGGTTTGCATCACGAGTGCAGAGCTACACAGGTACTACTTTGATCATAACAGGCACCAAAGCTACATGTTGACGGTCAACCATATGTAACATCTATCTGAACAAACACCTGCACCTCAAGTAGTCTTCGATAAACTGCCTTCAATTTTGCACCAAGCGTCTGAACTTTCAAGTGTTGTAATGTCAACAACTTTTTTTTTTTTTTTTTTTTTGGAGCGTTTGGGATAATGAAACTTAGTCTGCAAAAGCATTCCAAGCTCATCCGCTTGTGTTGCTGATATTGGACCAGTCATTGCTGGGGAAGTTTTGCTCAGGAGGAAATGCCGTTACGCACATATTTTAACCAGTGTGGGACTCCAGCCAGTTTCTTATCCTATCCCATGTCTATCAGTCATTGGCCACATACTCACTAAAACCCCCTCATTTGTCCAATCATCCGGCAGTGAGTCCTCATCCATCAGTAGGCCACTCCATGTATTCAACACTAGTTGTTTATTCAGAGCAAGAGGGCCAAATTTTATTTTATCTGTCAGCAATCGATCTCGTTTTAAGGCACTGTTAATAGTTTTCAGCCATCGATTGTGGATTTCAGTATCAGTATATATAATGTCTGGGTTCTCAAGTACTCGGGTTCGCCGTAAGTTCCATATCAGATGCCATGCTACTGACACGAGAATAGCAAAGAGTCGTCCCTTTTCTGGGACAACTCTGCCTTTGTCAGATTTAAACTTCACGAGGTTACAGCCCAGGATCAGGCCCCAGCTCAGATCAGGCCACTGAGTGTATTTCTTCAACCAGAGTCGATGTGTAAGGTCCCAGATAATCTTTTGGCCAGGTGCTTTGCAGTCCAGCGCCATGTGTTCCAATGTTTCAGGTACCTTACAGACATGGCACTGTCCACGTATTTCTAATGAGTTGATATTCAACCAAAAATCACCCACTCTAAAAGTGTTGTGTATGCATTTCCAGAAAAATTCCCGTGCCAGCCGTTGTAATGTTACTGACCGAATTGACCTCCAGATCATTTCGTCTGTTGGCGTGTACTTGGATGCTTCTTGAACTGCACATCGAGTGCGATCGATGTTGATAAATGTGGATTTTCGCTGAGTTCTCGGTTGCAGCTTCCGTATAATCTTGCTAAACTTTCTTTGAGAGCCCAGCAACAAGAGGACCCCTGGGGATTCAAACATTATGTCTATTTCCGTGTCAATTTCAATCGGAATGTTCGGAATATTGGTTAGGAATTTTGCAGGGTTGTTGGAAACCTTCTTAAATTGAACCCTAGCGACTCTCTCTTTCAACATTGCTACCACTGCTTTGATGAGGGGGAATTTTGGGTCTAAAATGTCATTTTCCGAAAGTTCCCTTTCTTTAACCAACGTTCGTGTCAGTAGTTCAGAGGAGGAGCATATGAGGAGAGGTATGTTTCTTGGTGTATTTTGGAGGACAAACAGAAGGCCTCCCAGCAGCGCCGATGGAATTGACAGTGGTATCTCTGCCCTGTCGAAGGTAATGGAGAGTTTCTCATTCTCCTGCTCGGAATTAAAGACGGTCTTGATCCAGACTTCAATCTGTGGATCAAACTGCCCTGGGTTGAGTATGCGTGCATGTACAAATATTGTTTTAAATTCTTGTTCATGGCCCGGAATTTTATATCTTCTAGCGGGGACCTCGTTAAGTGATTCCTCACTCGCAAAAAATTCTATATCCCTTTGCCATCTCACTCAAAGTCAAATTTGGATCAAAAACAAAAGTTCTGTCTTCTTCAATTGGAAGGTTGTTTCCTTCGCATTCATCGTCTGTCAACGCGAGTTCTTCGGATAGATCAGGATTGATGGCCGTTGGGTTCCATTTGGGGAGAATGCTGTTTATCAACATCTTGGCCGTCTCAACGCACGCTCCAGGATTCTCACAACCAAGCTGTGTACGGTCACGATAGCATAGTAAGCAGCCACAGTAATGTCAACAACTTGCAGTTCATTGCCAATCTCCACCCCTCAGCAACGATGGCGCCCTCAACATGATTGTGGTGCAAGGTTCAAGTTCACTACATTTCATGACCAAAAAGTAGCTTGTTGCTGGCCACAGACTACAATGGTGAAAGCTATCTACTGTTCCTTCAACGCACGGAAAAAAAAAAACAGGATTGAGGGAGTTTGGAGGAAGCGGTACGAGTCAAATAATCTGTAATTTCTGTCGTGAACTGATCTGAGATTTCAATTTGGATTCCATTCGGAACTTTGACTGCTTTATCTTCCCGCCACTTTCCACTTCTCTCAGTATAGGCATACAAAACAATCACTACTTAATCCCGATGCCAAACAGTGGGTTAAGTAATTGCCAGCAAACACTCAAATTCTACAGTGGAATATAAGTCAACCATTGGCTAAATCTTTCTGCACACACTGACTTTTCCATCTCAGCCCAGAGATGCGCCTGCAGCGGTGAGAAATCCTTACTACTGCAACCTAACCCGATCACGGCCTTCCAGCATACAGATGGTCAATTGCCACAGGCAATTTCAATGTAAAATATGAATATCGCAAGCAGGCTGTGGGGGCCTCAGAGCAATACTGACATACATGCGTGGCAAC
Organism: Mycena venus; assembly: GCA_014462655.1. Lineage (NCBI taxonomy): Eukaryota > Fungi > Basidiomycota > Agaricomycetes > Agaricales > Mycenaceae > Glaucomycena > Glaucomycena venus. The sequence continues at coordinate 2,598,394 of JACAZI010000007.1, read as the reverse complement.
TCTTATTTTTCTTCAAACCTCATCAATAATCCTTACAATTTCAATCCACACGGAAATGCGCGCTGTCAACACTATCAATGGTAGGTACAGTGGAGGTCCACTTTCTCTTTTCTTCCTCTTCTTTCATTTCAGTTCTAACCACTGGGCAGTAAAATCGAGGCAGATGACCTACAGAAGAAGAACAAAGTCATTGTGAAGCCGCACCCATGGGGCCTGCAATAAAGCTGTGATATAAAGTTGTAGCAAGGGCTGACACCTTGCCCCCTTCACACCATGAGCCATAGAGATGTGGCCAAAACAACAACTCCAGCTCGTGTGTCCCTGCCAAATCGGTGTGCCAAGCACTACAAGGAGGGTGCTTGAGTGCACCTCTGTAGTTCCTGAGTGGATCACGTATCACAATGGGCACTCTTCCCCATGTGCAAGAAATGCAGTGGGGACAAGTAACCACGAGGTGTGTGCATATACAGAAAATCTGCAGGTATGTGCTTACAGCGAGACACGCAGTATCCATATCTCATTTGTTTCGTTCTTCACAGTGAATTGAGTTGTGAGCACCTTTATCAGAGAAACTGAAGTAGAATGGATAGAATACAATGGGTATTTCTCATTATATAGGTATCTCTTGCCTCAATACATGCCTTTCAATATTTTTGCGCATTTCCCTTGATTTTCCAGGTGGGGACGGCGTTTTGATGGAATTGATGGAAGTGTCAGGGAGCACACGAAGCCATCTGGCCGCTAGCGAGCATTAGCAGGAGAGGGATATATAATTATTAGTGAACTTAAGCGAGCGCTAATTAATCAGTAATTATTGCACCCAGGGTGATCTGCTCAAACCCCCGCTAGTTAACCGTCGATACCATATATATCCACCGCTAACTAGGGAGCTTTTATGGGCAGTACAGGTGCAATTCACACCTGATGAACCCTAGGTTTATTCAGACATGTGACCACCCAACTCAAGTCAACTCAAGTCAACTCAAGTCACTTGAAGTCGACTTGGCTCAACTTCAAAGTCGGATCAAGTCGGAACATGTGACTCAACTTGACTCGACTCAAGTCGACTTGGAGACTTGGAGTCCAAGTCGCGGCAACATTATATCAGTCTAAGGTTAGGGATGAATATGAGAGATTGAACTGTGGGTTCAGCTTGCTGGAGTGTGCCATTTTAATCAGCAAGTCCAGTACACTATCAACTTTTTTCTGAATTCAACATGTGCAGCAAATGCACAGCAACATGTCATGACTTGCCTATTGTAAAGATTCAAGTTTGGCCTGCAGTGACTGCAAAAGCACCCATGCTGGCAACAGATTTCTTTTGAAGTTACCTTCTGACATCGGGATGAAAATCAAATCAAAGGTTTATTGCCAGTGAAGAAAAGAAAAGGGCAAAGCCAAAGCTCAATCTGTCTCACCCGACTCCCTGGAATCAAAAGAGACCATGTTGTGGGGAGACTCCTTGGAGGGCTCACACCACTGTGATGTCAAGGGCATTGTCAAGAAGGAATTGAGACTGTCCACAGCAGAACCTTGCCATCATAGCACTCATGTCAGGAAGGTCAAGTTGGAGGAAGCACTTGATCACATCAAGGTTGAAATGGAGTTTGAACTCTGAGTTGCAGACTTGACCAGTCGCCATAACTGTCTGTTGTCTGGGTCCAGAATTATTTGCACAAGTTCACAATTTATTCTGTGGCCCTGATGAATCAGAGCTTGACTTTAAGTCAGATTTGTCAAGTACCATGAAAGAGAAGAATTTGGATGGCAACTGTGAGGAGTGGGAAGTTGGGGCAGAAGATCAGAAGAATGATGGCTCAAACATCTCTATATTGTGGCAGTGTTTGTGGCAGTGCATATCTGTAATGGATGGGATTAGTTTGCTATCAAACTGCGATTGATGGCACATCAACTTGGTTGGAAACTTTGTCGTGCTGACACAAGGTTGTCACAACACACCTGGACTTCCTTTTATGCCTTATGTTATGTATGAGATTCCCTTTATATGTAGATAAGTATGAGTAGATATGTATTTAAGCAAGTGTGGTTTAGTTAGATAGTTAGCTTCTCTTGAATTGAGACACTTACTACACATTTGGCTCAGCAAGACTCTTTTCAACTGCTCATGTATTCCACTTTGAATTCCTGTTGCCACAGCAGCACTTGGGAACCTCGGTGGTGTCACATTTTTTTGCATACATCACTTTCTCTCATTTCAAGTACTCAAACCAATCAACCAGGTATGACATTGGTTTCGAGATTTTTTAGTTTATATTTTTTCTAGAAACATGTTGTTGTGGATTGATACAATGACAGAGACAAGGCTGATCTCCCAGCATGGTTGTGGCATGGGAGCAGCAGTTGTGGGCATGGCCCTCAACACAGTTGTTGGGGCCCGCTCAGGTGGGAACATCACAAAGTGCGCTGCTGCAGAGTGGCCTTGTGATGGTATCCCTGCATTGGAGGGCATGGAAGCACCGCACAGTGTGCGGCCAGCTGTAACCAAGCACCTTGAGACATTGCACTCTGCTTCCACAGTGGCTGACAGATTGGCAGCTGAGCACCTGGAGAAGTCGCGTCCCTTTTCAGGGGCCAACAGATCAGCTGCTATGCACCTTGAGGCATCCCACAGTTGTGCGGTTGATGTCTCAGCAGCAGAGACCCTTGCAGAGGTGAGGAGACCACAATTGAATGAGGAAATGTACCTCCTCAACTGCTGCAGCAGGCAGCTTGCAGCAGATGCTGCTCTGACAGTGTCCAGTGGGGAAAAAGTGGCATCAGCTGCAGTGGGTGGCTGTGATAGCCATATATCCCATGCTTTGATGGCCGGAGTTGATGCCAGATCAAGCAGAATGGAGGGCATATTTGTTATGAATGGCCCTGGGATAAATAATTGTTTCAAAATGGATGATTGGAATGAGTTCATGAATTGTGAAAACTCACTGAGACCCTTGCCAAATTTTCCACTTTGGATGGAGGGCACAACGAATTGGAATTGAGTTGTCAGAGACCTGAGTGCAAGGACAGCCCTAGTTTGAGGCCCTACTCAATCGTGATTCATTCGGAAATGCAACACAAACTACAGAGATGTGAGATATTCACAGAACATGTTGTGCTAGTGATGCACCTTGAACAGAATGGCTGTAATTATTCCAGCAGTTGCAAAGGCAACAATGTTCTCATTTCAAAAGGGATTATGGATTAAGAGCACTCAGAAAAAAGAGAGACAGGAAGAAAACACGCCATAATTTTAAGTGAGCAACTCTGGAAGGAGGATTGGTGCTTCAAATGCATGCTTATTGGCCATGAGAGTTGGCATTGCCTGAAAGCCCAGACCCAGTTACAAAAGCCAGAGTTGACTGAGCTCTTCTGCATCAGAGGCTGGATGGGAAATGGTCACAGTGGCAATGATGCTGGTGTTCTGAAAGAGAATATAAAGCTTGAGAATTCAGACAAGAGAATCCCTGTGAAAACAGGCCAAGGACACCCTGATACTCTGAGTTTGCAAGAACACAGGCAACTTCAAAAGGAAAACTGTTGCTTTGCCTGCATGGCTGTGGGGCACGAGAGCTGGCATTGTCTGAAATCTGACAAGGCGTTGCGAGACACAGAATTGGCTAAGTTGTCACATGTCAGCATTTAGCTTTATTGAACCCCCACCACAGCAATGTTTGTCTTGTTCTTGTTCTACTTTGGGTGTTAGCTTTGTCTTGTTTAGTGCCAATGATGGCACCATGCTGTTCTCTGATCTTGGCAAAGCAGGTGCAAATCCCTTGTTCTCTGGCCCATATGTCACTGTCTTTGGTCTCTGCTCACCCTTCACATGGGATCCAGCAGCTAAAGCTCTCACACCCTCCAAATCAAGCCCACAACTCAAATGGCACATGCTTTCAACTTGATTTCTGAGAAGACAAGAATCAGCAAAGTAAACCTCTGACAAGCAATGTCTTCTCCCCATTTTGCATCAAACTCCAGTAATCCACCACAGTCTGTGGAAGTATCAATGTCTGCAGCTGCACTGGGCATGATTCTTGAGGCCCAGCAAAGGGTTATGCACGAGGAGTTTGTCAGTAGGAATCACATGGAGTGCAGCGGGTTCAGCATTAGACATCCACATGGGACAAGAGCAGGAAAGCCACAGCGGTGGAAGAAGAGTGACCAGAAAGGCAATCCAGAGGTGCCAAACAAGGATGCCGATGCTGAAGTGTTTGGTGGACCAGTTCACAAGATAGATGGAGAAGTTGGAGCTCTGGGAGTTTGACAGGCAAACAAGAGGCTTACAGAGTGTAAGCCTGGAGGGCGAATGTAATGGATGGGATTAGTTTGCTATCAAACTGCGATTGATGGCACATCAACTTGGTTGAAAACCTTGTCGTGCTGACACAAGGTCATCACAACACACTTGGACTTCCCTTTATGCCTTATGTTATGTATGAGATTCCCTTTATGACCTATATGTAGATAAGTATGAGTAGATATGTACTTAAGCAAGTATGGTTTAGTTAGATAGTTAGCTTCTCTTGAATTGAGACACTTACTACACATTTGGCTCAGCAAGACTCTTTTCAACTGCTCATGTGTTCTGCTTTGAGTTCCCGTTGCCACAGCAGCGCTCGGGAACCTTGGCAGCATCATAATATCATGATGGGAATAATAGTGCGGCCTCACCTGGTTCTTCAGCAGACATCAAAGGCAATATTCTATAAAAGTTGGGTGGTTAGAGTGGGACACTTTAAAATATGACTGCAACTCAGAGGTGCCTCTTTTTATTGGCTGAACCAGAGGTTTAGCTACCCTGGAGAACTTGGATTTCAGCCTATTTTGCTACAAGTACAAACAAAGAATTTGTCATCTGAGATTGGTCATCATTGAAAATCAGAGCAGCAGAGAAGTTCCAAGGAGATTTCTTGAGTCCAAGTGGTAAAGGCCCTACTGATCCCCTCCCTCTCATTTTCCTAGATTTTTTGGTGTGGCATACAATTTATTATCCCTCAAAATTGTGCTCAGTTGATGTGCCACTTTTGTTTAGTGTTCAAACAGCATATCAATTGCCATGTCTACGAGATCACTTCATCTCCATTGGACTGCCATCTCCTTGCAGCAAGATCAGCATGGAGTGAACATCTCTGGTCTCTGCTGCCATCTTGAAACTGATGGCAACAATACTCCAGTCGGCCTTCCACACAGATCTGGCAATCAACTGATTGGCACCATTTGGCAATGGTTAATGCTGGCCAGCACCGTTGGTTCAACAGTTTCTACTGAAAATCAATGCCTCATTTGTGCTGCAAACACTCAGTGATGGCCACTGTATTCCAGTGGAGCTCACTGCATTCTTTCATGCTGTATTATAGTGTTTTCACCAGTTTCCGCCAATACAAGTGTGATCTGTGGTTCTTTCCCAACTCCTTGAGGCTGCCACTTTCGATTCTCTCAGTCTCATTTCAAGGAAATTGATGGTTGATGGGTACTCTAAGGATGTGCCGAGACTTGGATGTTCACATTTGAAAGAAGCTCAAACACGCCAACATCTTTGATTTTGATTCAAGGCTTTTGATACTCATCTATAACCTGCTGGTTGGCTTCAACAACACAAAAGCCATCAACAAACAGGGCATAGTCTGAATGAGACACATTGCTTGGTTATATTTGCCCTACACTGAAAGGAAGTCAAAATGGATAGTCTTCATTGATTATTTTTAGAGGAAAAACAACCTTTGTCAGTGAATTCCAATGAATTCCACTGGAGTTTGGCTGTGGTTGGACCAGTGAACACCTCTGGCAATTAATGGATCAATTCAAAGTACCATTGAATCACAACAAGACTCATCTCCTATCATCATCAGTTGATGGCCACCAGTGGCCACTGTTTTACTCGGGACTTCCGCTGCAATGTGGCAGTGAGAGCTGATTGATGTCACTGAAAATCTGTTGCCTGAAAATCTACTTAGAATCAATACCTATGTATGAAGTCTGGAAAGCTGTTGCTCAGTTATTGGAGAGTTTTTGTGCAGCCTCCCAAAGGTTCAGCCACCTGCCTCGCAGAGGCCTAATCCCATGTCATAAGATACTGGATATGTTCATTTTAGTAGTGGGCCACATCTCTTACCAAATGCAGTAGCACTTTGTGTGGCAGTGTCATTGGCCAATTTGTCAGGGCACTGTGGGGCGCCGTGGCAGGCCAAGATATGGGACAGAGAGTGCATCACAATTGAAAAAACAATGCTGAAAATCTGACTCTGTAGAAACAAAAGGCAATAGGTCACCAACAGCTTCACACATACAATCATGCTCTTCGTCCAGTGGTGCATTATTCGGTGAGAACATGTGAACTGCAATGCTAAATGCTCCCTACAGGATGATACATTTCTTTTCCCTGTTCCCTAGGCCCGCTCCACTAGGAGCAGGGAAGGTTGTGTGTCACTCTTATGCCAGAGAGCCCGCAAAACACTGGCAAAGGTACATTCCACGTTCTGGGCTGTTTTTGTGGATGTTTCCATGAACTTGCAACCCCACTGTCAAGTAAGTGCAGCACTGTCTGCTCTGCTCTGACTCCAGGTTGCATTGCTTCCTGTAAGTATGAGGACTGATTTGGCCCCTCTCCCTCATGTTATCACTTTGTGGAAGGCTGTGATGTGATCAAATGTTGGCTGCAAAGTGATAGAATATACCCAGATAAATCCTTGGCTGTGTCTATGAATTGCTGGTCGATGAATTTTGTGACAAGAGAAAGTAGCTACCTCATCAATTGGTCCAGGGATGGCTCGTTCTCTGTGACATGGGATAGTGTGATGGCTGTATATGCAACATGAGTTCACCACATACCCTGAGAGGCCAGATCAAACAAATCTATCAAGCAAATTTGGTCATCGACAAGTAGCTGGTGTTGGTTGTCATGTTCAATTGTCAGATTGTAGTTCTGTGGGATAGTCATTCAACAATTTCAAAAACAAGGGAAGATTTGAGAGCCATACCTCTGTTAGAGTTACTCCAGCATCGGGTTTGGGGCTAGGTTTCAGAAATGATGTATTACCTAATATACTTACACAATACTTATGGCACTTTGTCTCTGCTCTTTTTCCTTTGATGCATTGCTCTCTCAGGTGCGTTTGACCCCCAAAATGGCCCCCAAGGACTCAGCCAATTGGACGGCAAACCCTGAGGACCTCACCAATGTCCTCCAATTCCTTCATTTACAGAAAAGCCATGCTGGACAAGGCAGAAACTTTGACAGAACAGTATTTTCCAAGGCTGAAGCTTACATGGCCAAGGAATTCCCGCCAAAAGCAGGGGGCCAAAGATGGCAAATTCTATTGCAGACAAATGGAAGGCCATGCGTCTCCTTGCAAGTTATGAATTTCTTGATAACTGATGATTTTTTGTTGCAGTGTAAAAAACTCCATGAAAATTTCTTGAAGATAAAGCAGGGGGTGTATGTAGGTGCATCAGGTTGGACGTACACCGATGATGGCAGGTTCAATGTCACAGATGACACCCGGGATGCATGGCACAACTTCGTCAAAGCTTATCTGCACTTCAAGAATTTTGCGATGCATGGGTGGGCTCACTTCCAGGTTGTTGACAAGATTCTTCCCTTGCATGCCTGTGGATGTTATGTTTTCGATGCTGGGGCTATGCAGGCTGACGATCATGGGCTCGGGACATCTCTGGGGTCTCCAGATGATGATAATGATGCACTCACACAGTCCTCCAACTCATCTCAACCACTCTCCGACTGGTCCCAAACCAGTTTTGACAGGTCCCAGACATCCAACGTCTCCTCTCCAGTGTCCTCCTTGCAAATCAACATGACACAGTCCACCTCTCAGGTGGCTCATTGCATTCCAGCTCCTGCTCTCAAGTGTGTTGCAGCCGAGGATGTCAAGGGACCTTGGAGCAATAAGCGCAGCCAGACTACAGGTCCCAAATCAATCCTTGCCCTTGGTCGCTCCATTGATGGCATTGGGAAGGTACTCAAGAACATTTTTGCGTTGAAGAAATCCTCTGCAATGTCCCCCACAAAGAAGGTCACGGCAGCTCACAAATTGGCTCTGGAGGATGCAGATGGAGGTTATATTGCTGTGTCAGACCACACCTGCCTCAACATTTTATTTGGATGGGATACCACTGCGGCAGATGCTTACATTTTGGATGAGGACCCTTTCTTGCGTGCAGAGACAGCACACAAGCTTCTGAACCCAACCCAGAATTACCAGTACCCCTAGTTATGATAGTACATTAACCTAGTTCCAAATACAGGTCATTTTGTGGTCTCTTCTGGGCTCTGATGGAATCTCGTAATACATCATTTCCGAAACCCAGCCCCAAACCCAATGCCAGAGTAACTCTTAGGGATGGGCAATTGAACATGGTGGTGAGCAGGTGATGTGTGATGCTAAAGCACCAATGAAAAGATTGAGTGCAAACTGGCTACTTCATTGGCAAGATGCAAGAGCAGCAAAGATTCTACTAACCTGAATGGCCAGCATAGTTTTACCGACCCCAGTGTCACCAAGTAATACAATCTTCCATACTTCCATATGTGGACCTCAATTTGGAAGTCAAAACCTTGCAGCATGGTCCTTGCTGACAATTGAGACAATGTTTCACCAACCACTAGATGATGGGAGACAGCAAGTGATGGCATATCATTGGCGGCAATATTAATACCATAGCCATCTGGGCAGACCTAGATGCTCCAGGGTGGGTTCTGCGCCTTTCTGGAGGCTTCTGGAGAGTGATTAATGATTCTGCGCTGGGTGTAAAGCACTGGAGTCCAATGGAAGACTATGGGCAGAGATGCACTAGTGTCTTTAATTCTTTTCATTGTCATGGTTGCTCGCTCAGTGCTCCATGCCTCTGGCACTTCACACCTTGTTCGAGACAAATGAAGTGTGTTCAATGTCTGTAACTGTCTTGGTGGTAAAAGGCTCCAGAGTCTTGTGAGAGACAACTTCTGGGCAGAAGTGCATTCAAATTTCTTATTCATTTTGGTTTTATGGTCAATAATTTGTAGTCTCTTATAAACAGACACTATAACATTAACCTTGTGCCTCAGTTGTTATAGCCTGTCACTGACCTCAATTGAACAATCACTAGTGGCCTTATTACACATCACAAAAATTTGCTGGAATTGAGAAGAGCGCAGCAACGTGTTTTTTGCTATTTCAGGGCTCTATTTAGGTTTAGGAACACAATTTGAGTAAAGTTCTCTGCCAAAACTTGGGTGGAAAGTTGCAAAAGCACAATGCCAAAATTTGATGGGCTGGCACGTGGAGACAGCTGATGTTGTGATTTCTCACCGAGAGCCCACGAACCGTGATTTGGAGAAGGTAGTTTGATTGGAAATGAGGTTCAGAGACACTTTCTCTCTCAAAGTTTGTGGATGGAGCTATTAGAAGGGTGAGTGTGGGGACCGGCACTGCCCTTGATCGGAGCGGCAGGTTTATCCTTGTTTGGCTGGCAGGAGTGGTCAGTTCCAACTTTAAAAATGTTATATCTTTTCACTGGAAAGGTTCAGCATCTGGCACAAAAGGTAAGGTCAAATTGAAATAAGCATTGAAATAGAAGTACAGAGCCGGATCTTTTGATTTAAACTTAATTCATGTAAATCAACACCATCCAATGAAAGATCAACAGATATCTATAATAATCTCGGGGTAAAAGTATTAGCTAAGGAAGTTGCAGCCGAGATATTCCGTCGTCCCGGTATCCTCCGACCCCAAACACACGCAAGGATGAGCAAATAGCTACAAGCAAATCGTGGGAAGATCAGGAGTTTTTGATGGCGACAGCCAATTAATGACCTGGATCCTCCGCATCCAGGAATGAACAGAAACCATCCGTTTCCACCAATTGATTCGATAATCCAATATCTGAAAACCAAGAAAAGGTTGTATTACTTCGTATCATACTTATTTACAGACTTCTCTTTGCCGCTGAATCATGGGTAAAACACCTTTCCCTTACGCCGGCACCTCATACAGAGGTTTGAGCTCTCTACCATTTCCCTTTTTCAAATCGAGACTTCCAAGATCGAAGCCGTTTACTGTGCGCAGGTTGAGCGCCGTTTTTCCCTCCATCCTCTCAAAGTCGGTGAAGTAGGTGTATACAGAGACCCCGCAAGTCTTACAGAAGCTAGGCCGCACGAAATCAGAACGCAAAATGCTGGAGATAACTGACTGCGCACCAGTGATGAGCTTTGTGACTTGAGAACGCGTACTCGGTCACCGTGTCTGGCACACCGCGGAACGTAAGCTGCGTGGTCTGGGGATAAGCCCAGACTGCGGCGTTCTTTGTCTCGTCAATCTCCGGAAACCGCGCTGATATAATATCCAGCTTACCCGCCAACAAATGCTGCAGTTACAGTCGGTCGCCGAGGTGATTTCCTCGGGGCTGTGAAGGGTGTATGCGACAGCGCCGCAGTGGCAGCTGCCATGGTACACAGTTGATCCATCGGGAACAGGACCGGTTGGGACCGCCGCCGGTGGCTGGTACGCGTCGCCGAAAGTCGAGCCTTTGAATACGTCTCCCAGAGGCAGTTTGGTCGAATCAAGGTTTTGCACTGTGCGGATCTACATTTGATTGAGTGTTAAGTGTCCGAGTATAGCAGAGCTAACGCACGTTGATAAGCGCTGCCTTGCCCATGCTGTCAATCTTCCAGCGAACCATGACCGACGACCCGCACGTGGAACAGAACTGAAACCATTTTAGCTCGATAGCACAGACGAAACAGAGATATCACCTTGTGCGCAAGCGCACGCTTCCCAAACTCATAACTGACGAGCGCATTCTCATCCCCCTTCACCACAGTGAAGCTGTCGCCGTCAGGCTGCCCCCAGATGTATCCATTCTGCTCGCGTCAGGGTCTTCCTTCAACAATAGAGAACGCAAAGCACCTTGGAACAGATGGCGCAGTCGCACGTCTTTGCCTGCGTAATCTCCCGGGCCTTGAATGTGAACTTGAAGGCGCCACAGTGGCAATTGCCGTGGTATTCGACGAGGGGAGCAGAGTCAGACATGGGGGACTTGCCACTCAAGCTAGCACGGGTTTTAATGGAGTGTGGTAAGGCTTATGGCTGTCCGAGTCAGAGATCAAAACCGGGCCGCACGGTGCCGAGCAATTATGACGTTGGGTCGTTCACGCATGCCAGACCGTGTCTCCATTGCTGACCAAAGACTCAGTCTTCAACAGGAGCTCCTTGCAAGGCCAAAGAAAGAAAAAAACCCTCGACTCTCGCTGCAGCTCCCCTCCACAACCCCTCCTACTATTTCTCTTCCCAGTATGATGACCGTCCATTGGCAAGATAGCGAACAGCGCGCGACGAGAATACTTTCAGGGTCGCAATGGTGTCCAGCTGAAATGCTCAGCAACCTCTTGCTCGTCACCTCCACTGTGACTTGTGGAAAACGTAAAATTCTGCAGGTAGAATGGTGCCGTAAGAAGGAGTCTAAAAATGAATTTTTAGGACTCGTAATCTGGCATCCAAGCCCACGCCAAACACACGCTTTTCCAATTTTCAACCATCATCTGCCAGTGAGTTGTGTCTCGGTCACTTGCCCTCAGACTCTCGCAGCGGACTCCTCTATTATTGCCCGTCGCCCCTACCCCTGTCCGCACGAGGAGACCAAGATCCAACTTAGCCGGGTTCTGCAAGCCGCAAATACGGTTCTATTCCGACGAGGGACAGACTTAAATACTCGAGGAGGGCTTCCGCTTCAGGTGCGCCTGCTCGTCCTCCTTCTCTGCTTTCTTTCCTTACTCACCGGCACGTAGAACTTAGGCCCAATAACCGCCACCCTCCTCGCCTACGCCGCCACGCACTGCCCTCCCCCTTCCTCCCTCCTGGGGGAGGGCCGGAGTGGGTACTTTTTAGTGCGGCGACTCCGGCGGACACGATGGAGGCCTCGAGCCGAATGAGGTACAGTCCGGGGATGGAGGAGTGAGCGAAGATGGGGCCCCATGGTACGTCTTCCTCCTCAACTGCCGTACGTTCGATATTTGGACCTTCGATCCCTCCCGTTCTTCCTCAGCGCAACCAGTCACAAATACAATGGAAGAGTTCGTCGCCCTTGTTGGCGCTGCCTCCGTTCCCTCCTCTTTCTGCCCTCGCTCCCCTTCCCCCAAAAACATCTCCATGCTCAAACTCACCCTCGACTCCGCCGGCGGATCTATCGCGCATTCTCACACGCGACCCCACCGTCATCCCCCTCCTAGAGTCCGACTTCCTTGGCTACGCCCCCTGCCTGACCGAGTGCGCCGAAGAGTTGCTGTCTGTGGACGCCGCCGAGGCTGCACATAGGAAAGGTGGCAGGACGCGATTGAGAGCGTGCGGGGGATAGTTGCGAGGACCGGAGGAGGAAGTGGGGGATTTGAGGGCGGCGGAGAGGGGAAGAGAAAGAGAGTTACGGGGATGGAGCGAGAGCGAGGCGCCGGGGATGCGAAAGCTGAGGGTGGAGGGTCCAGGAGATGGGGCTGCGGTGCGGCTGCACAAGACAGAGCATGCAGATGTACACCGCGCCGGAGAAAGCTCGTGGATCGGGAGAGGGCGTGGGCGGAGGCGTATCGAAATGGGAATAATGCTGCGAAATCCAGATGAGTAACGCGTCAATAATGGGACGGAAGGCTTGATTCGTTCGGAATTTACAGTGAGAGAAAACCGAAAATCTTCGAGCTCAGGCTCGGCCGGCGTTTTCAGGCGTACAGGTCTCGTCCTCCGCCGTCTCGGTGTCCTTATCGATAATTCAATCCACTCCGCACCTGAAGCCAATTTGCCTCACTGCCCACCTTCGGTTTCCCGAATCCACGATTTGAACTCTCCTGCACACACTACACTCCTCTGCATCTGTGGTTATCGCACGATGGATCGCTCGGTACGATTCCTCTTCGTGATCCCTTCCTGGGCGACGGTATACTCTGGTCCGCACTTTGGTATAACCTCAGAGGATTCGCGTTCCCCCGTTCACTGACCTAATGGCGGTGGTCCGCGGATGTCTTCTGACTTCGATACACTATTACAGCTATGGTTATTGAGCAGGAGCCTGAGGCTGGTTCGATTCCGGGTCGAATCGTGCCTTGGTAATGACTAACCCTTTTTCCCTTCCTTCTCCGACGGCATTCACGGGTTCATCGTTCATCTATGGCGGAAATGCACAGGACTGGAATCCTCTGAGCTCGGGCTCGGTCGGAATCTTCGGACGGCTTGCTCCAGCGTCCTCGCGTTGTCGTTAATTTCCATCAGAATTTGGGTACACCCCTCTCAAATCCCTGGATCTACTGGTTACATTCTTTTCGACACGCTCTCGGGTACAGTTTATGTCGCCAGCCGAGCATGGGGGTCCCCACTTTCCGTTCAATCTCGGCTCAGCGCCAATACCAAGACAAGAGAACCGACCGACTCGCTGGCGGACGGTCCGCACCTGTTCTGTCAACCGCTAGCCTTCTGGTTGTTGCGCAGGGAGCCGGTTTATTTTCGGGTCAGGTCAATATACAGGAACGAAGTAGCTTTTCTGTTAGCTTAGGTTTCGGTTTTCTTTTCCGTTTCCGTTTGCTGAAAACTGATTACATTCAGAGTCGATACCATAATTCCGCGTTTTCTCTTCAATTCATGCAGATATTCAAACGAAGGCTTCGATTTGCATACCAAATTCAGGGCACTGTTTTAATGCCAGTTTGTTTAACCAATGCTCCCGAGCTCGGAGATTCGAATTGTTTTCCTCCAGATTCTCATTCCAATATCCAGAGAATAGAAATGACCGACTAGATGGCGAATGGCCCGCACCTGCCTTCCGTATCAGCACAGTTCGATTCCGGGTTGGGTCGTAGCACATTGCTGCCTGCGTTTTGCTTTTTGATTGGTTTTCTTTTCTTTCGTTCTCTTTCCTGACGCCATTCACAGCCTGTGAGATGCATATGAATCACAGGTTTATCATCTATCGTCAACGCGTAACATGTGCGTTGCGTCTATGACCATCATTGCACGATCGCTCGGTCACGGAATCTGTCATGATGAAAATTCTGGTCCATGCACTGCTGCGCATAACCTCAGTGCATTCGGCGGGTTTCTTGGCATCGTACCCCATCCAATCTTAATTCCAACCCATAAAAGAAGATCGAAATTGTACACTTCCAGACAGTGCGCTCAGGGAGGATCTGATTCGAAGAACGGTACTTCTTCGGAGCTCAGCGTGTTCAGGCGGTGCGACAATTTAGCGCTCAGATTTGAATTACAGGGTCCGTCTGCACTGCAGGATGGCTCAGCATGATCCCATTCCCACCGCGCAAATCATTTTTATCCTTGTTCTATACTCTGGTGCAGTCGCCCACCTGGATTCATGGACCAAATTAGGGACGTTGCGCAAAAGCCACATGCGGCTTTCAACGGCTTTCAAAGCTGCACACGGGAATATCCTTTTTTTGCTCTGGAGCATCACTGGGACTCTCAAATAGCCTCTTTTGACCACCAGAGCAAAGAAAAAAAAAAGCCGCATGCGGTGAGTTTGCGCACCAAAAAGCCGCATGCGGCTTTGCGCAACCTCTCTATTATGATTATGGCCCGAACCAACCAACCACTGAGTGAGCCGGCGTCCAAACCACTGACCGAGTCCACCACCAAAACCACTGACTGAGCCCGGGTTTCAACTACGAACAGAATGATCAAGAATTTTTTTTCAAGGAACAGAAAAAGGGGGTGTAACGCGCAGAGTGTAATTTACAGTACAACGTACAATACTCATCTTTGTGAGGCCTAAATGCGAGGGATGCAAAGGCTCAGTGGGAAACAGGCCTCAGGAGCAAGGGCAGCTGATTCCCCGCGACGCGATCGGTGACGACAATAGGGCACTGGACGATATCGTCTGTCCTTCCCATCTCCGCTATCGGCACAGCGAGCTCGAATTCAAATGCACGAACCAACGTGAAGATCAATGCCTTCATCCTGGAATGAGTATCAAGTGTTAGTGGATTGAAATAAGAAGAAATAAAATAATGGTGAGAGGTTAGACGTACTCTACGAGCGCAAATCGGTACCCGATGCAGCTGCGGGTTCCACCCAGGAATGTGAGCATGTGCCCCCAAACGCCGGGAATCGCATTAATCCCGGGCGGGGGCTTCTCCCAGCGCTCAGGTCTGCACAGACCAAATTAGCTTTATATATGAAGCTTGTATCGTGAACACGTACATGAATTCCATTGCGTCCGGCCCCCAAAGTTCGAAGTTGCGGTTCAGGACGAGGATCGGGATCAAGACGCTCTCTCCCCTTGCGTATCCTGGATATTAAGAGTGTTTGTCCTCAAGAGATACAACGAGTGGCAAGGTAGGGGAACGTACTGCAAACTCTCGTGGACGGTCCCTGTCGTGTCTTTAAACGGTTTATCGAGAGGCACGATGTCGTCTCGGAGCGCTACCCGACCTGTGTATCGTATTTTGGTATAGAAAATTATCACACGAGGGAATACGCACTGGTCGTGGCAACAGGGGCATGCATGCGGAGTGTCTCACGTACCACACAGTCCATATAAGACAGCGCGTTGAGCTCGTCCATGGTGGGTCGATCCGTCGAGACGCCGAGGGCCTCTTCGCGAAGCCGCGTCTGCGCGGCTGTATTCTGGGTCAGCGCGAGTAGCGCCCACGTCACCGCTGTGCTGCAGAAGGCAAAGGATATGTGTGTGAGGATGGAGTGGCCACATGTGTGCGCACCTTGTGGCTGCAGCAATGTCAAATCAACAGGCAATATAATGGAGAACCACACGCACTCTCATGCCCTGCTACTAAGAATGTCGGGACCTCTGGAGTAATGTCGAGTCAAGTTATTGAGAAACTTATACGGTTAAGGCTCACGCGCGATGACGTCCACATCGGAGAGCCGTTGGTTGGTGGGGAGATCTTTCGACGTGTTCGCACGCAGGAGCAGGCTGAGCAGGTCGCGCGCTCGACCAGTGCCTGTCTCGAATGTCCCATTTTCGGATACCTCCCGCTTGCTGTCCGCGAGCAGGCGGCGCCCAATGCGCATCATCGTCGCTTGCGCCTTGGAGAACACCTTGTCCTGTTTGAAAGGCTACATATCCATCGTCAGCTCCGCATCTGTTGAGTACTAGTGGACATCACTTACGATATTCCTCAAAATGGGGAACCGAAGCTGGAGGAAGCGCGCGAGACTAAACCCGGTCTCGCCCGCTAAGAGGGCCTCGAACGCGTCCACAAGTTCGTTCGGCGGCGCACCGTCCTCCGCACCGATCGCGTCAATCTTATAGTTGAATCCTGCAGAGGGTTTTACATGTCAAATGAAGGGAAATGGAAATCCCAGCCGGCGTACCTGCGAGTCCGATGATATCAAGTGTGGTCTTTCTGAGCCACGAGAGGGCGTCCACGCGCACGACGCCGCTCGAATTTGCGACCTGGCTGGCCCAACTGTCCCGCAGCTAGTTGTGTACAAAATTAATGACCATGACGTTGCGACAGGCACACACGCACCTGCATCGACTTCTCCACGAATATCTCAGTGAGCTCCCGCACTTGAGCTGGACCAAATGCCGGGTTCTGTCGCACAAGTTGACCATTGAATACTAATATGAATAAAAGAACATACCATAATTTTACGCTAGAATGACCGTAATTCACCATATGCGGCATAACAGAAGTACGAACCTGCCGTTTGTGTACGTCACCTTCGACGACAAGAATCCCTGCAGGGTCTCAATTCACATTACGAACTGGAAAAGGCAACAGCCACGCACCGGGCCCAACGATGCGCCCAAGGGTGAATCGCGCCCACTCGGACTTTTGGTATGTCTCGGTATTGGCCAAGAAGTGATGGATCGCCTTGAGATCCGCGGTATACAGTGCAGCCCGTCCCTGGTTAAGGAGCATATTGGGCGAATGTTCCATGAAATATTTGAGGGGGAACTCACGAAAAATCGGTGATACTTGAACGTGGGGCCGTACTGCTGAACCCACTGTTCTTGAACGGTAGGATCTTCCTGTATAAATGGGCGGGATTAATGTATTCAATATCTGGGAGGGGGGGAAGACGAAAGGCACGCACGTCATTCATAAGCTGTTTCAAATTTCCGTAGAACCAGTGCTTGGAGGTTGGCCCAGGCAGATTTCGCCAGAGTGACGTAAATTGCTTGTAAAGAACCCGCAGAATCCCATAAAACACGTACGCGGCGATGGTGCCAAAGAGGGAAGCGAAGAGCTTGAGCAGCATCGATATAAGAGAAGTAAAGAGAGTGGGATGTAGAAGAACACAGAACATCCTCTCCTTTAAAGCGTCGACGCCCGACATGACACATTGCGGATTGCACATCCGGGTCTTGCTGGCCCGCCGCGCGTTACGCTCGTTGGGCCCTGCCGGGCCGCGCTACCATCATTTTCCACGGGATAGAGTGGTGGACGCAGGAGGAAGTGCATCTGCATGTGGGGCAGGATGGAAGAGCGGCGTGCACCGTAGCCGCAGAAGCGAAGCCTAGAGCGAAGACTTGGTCCCGAAGACGACACATGGCCATCGGCAGAGGAAAGAGAGAAGTGACCGTCACATCATAGACGCGATCACGTGTGAATCGTGTCGACAGGATTGCAGTTACATCGAGCTTCGCTTCGAGGTAAGTTTAACCTATAACCCTTGGGAAATACGGCACTGGTTCCTTGCGCTCACCTTTTCAAGCCCGTTCATAACAATCATCATCAAACCCCTCAGTGCAACCTCCTTGATGATTCTCCCGCTGAGGATAATATTCATGGCGTGCTAATTATTTGCCCAGCAGCGTGATCGGTAGTTCCACCTATTACCGATAGGCGCTGGTTTTTGACTCATAGTACTGACTTCTCGATGCGCAGAAGAAGAAAAGCTGTAGCAGCATATAAGCTCTCGCGGGATGATCCGAGAAACATCAAGATGGAGTATGGCCCGTATAACGTGCAAAAGGATACACATGCATATAGTGTTGAGCTAAAATCTGCTACCAAGCGGTCGTGGCCATGAAATGTGACTGCACCTCGAAAATTACAAATTTTGGTTGAGGAAGGGCTTCGCAGGTTCGATTACTCAGGATGGTATATGTTTATACCTGCATGTCCTTCGACTGGTTCTAAATCGAATGGCTGTCTTTCTTTCATCCGTTCTTTGTATTTTTTCATCGCAGAAGAGATTGAAAACCGAGGGCTGAATAACGAGACTATCTAGCGAGGGGCCGGCACCTGAAAAAAGAACGCTGATGGTGGGATATAGAAAGTATATGGTGACTACAGTCCGTGTTGAGCTTCTCAATGACCGGTTTTTTGGATGGGTTTTGACCAGTTGAAGGCGAGAAAGCCATTCAGAGTCGGAGTCCCAATGACCCGAACTTCGAGTTGGAAGCGTGGGGTTGGAGCGGCGCATTGGTCAGATACGCTGATGAAAGGGCCCCACACCGTATACCGAAATGCTGGTATCATTCGGATTGGCATTGCAGACTACCGTAC
Source organism: Mycena venus (assembly GCA_014462655.1). Taxonomy (NCBI): domain Eukaryota; kingdom Fungi; phylum Basidiomycota; class Agaricomycetes; order Agaricales; family Mycenaceae; genus Glaucomycena; species Glaucomycena venus. Next base: position 2,579,934 of record JACAZI010000007.1, on the reverse strand, counting down.
TATTTCGACACAGTGTTCATCAATTTTGGATTTTTCGATGTCCGAGAAGACCGAAAATTTTCCTTTAATTGTAGCGATTTTTGCACACATAGAAGAAATTGGATGTTACGCGTTACTGAAAACTTGGTCGAAATCGGACAGTAGTGCATAGTTTGGGAAACCTGAAGTAGACAAAAACGACGCAGAGCTCCGCTTGAGTGAAGGACCCCATTCGGAGGCTGCAGAGATACGCTACCAGAGAGCGAGAGCAAATTGCTCCAGTTTGAACAGGATTTCTCCGGAGCAGTTCGCGGATGGATGCCTGTGGCAGTGGCAGAAGCAAGTCAGAAGCTCCAGAACGTCGGCGGTCGCGTTGCAGTCGTGTAAGAATGACTGCCACCGACAGCGAGATTTGATGATCCCACCGGCGGGAGATTCAAGCGCTTTGGTTCAGATTTGTGTGGTCTGATTGTGATACGGCAAGGGGACCAATCGAATCCAGAGAAGGCCATCCAGATTCCGAGTCCACTTGAAATCCACTGGACGAAGGAACAGAACGCGCGAATACCCGAGCAACAACGAGGTAGATGTTGGGGAGTGAGATCAGAGTCCCAGACCGTAACGTATTATCAAAAAAACCACGAGACATTATACCGAGCATTGCAGATGGTTAGCGAGTGTGAGAGATAAGACGTGTTGGCAGGGTTCAAATGGAGGACACGAGTGTCTGAGATATGAGGAAATCCCTTTGTGCCAAGTCGAACGAGAGCTCGAATTCCTGACCGTCTTCTGGAATTGGGAGTGTGTATCGGATCCAGAGAAAATCGGTCCCGTTAGAGTTAAATAGGAGCAGCCTGTAAATGGATGCGTGCGGTACTGGCAAGAGCTCGAGAAGTTCCCCGCGGCTTGTCGGTGTGCAATCTGGGGGCTCAACGGATTTTTTGTCCATCTGGAAGTGTGATACCGAATTTGAGTAGGTCGGGCCCTCGCACACGGAATGTCCATGTGGAATTTGCTAGAATGGGTCCATTGGACTCAGCGGACGTGCTCATTTCCAGAACAGGCTCTGAACAGGTGCTGAGCTAAGCCCACGATGACAGTGGCAATGATACTAACAGGCGCCCAGGTCGGCCGGGTTCAAAGCGCGAGCGTGCAACAGTAGCCGCTGGTCGGACAATTCGACTTTCCGAGATTCTGTCCTGGTCATCGACAGTTGCGAAGCAGGAACACTAATGATAAGCTAGACGTGACTGCCCACTACGGTCCCCAATTCACTGCACCCTCTATGAGTTTCAGCTAAAAATAGAGACCACAGCATGTGAACCAATTTGAACTAACTTGAAAGCCGCTTCGGGATTTGTAAGGCTCACCGAAGCGTCTTTGTCATAAAGTGGAATTACGTTCCGATCTTCACCAGCGCAGACGGTCCTGCTGTTCGTCGACGTGACACTGAATCGTCCCAGTGAAGCACTCAACATTCCTCCAATCATTGACTCAAGCTGTTTGCGATTCTTGGGCTAAAGAATTCAACTCCGAGTCTCCGTTTTTTACATTGACCAGATGAATAATGATACGATGGATACCAAATTGACACGCGCCAATGCGACCTTGCAAAAGACGAAGGAGCTTGTCGAGCAAGAGGCAACTTGTATGTTCTTTACTGTCCAATACATCCTGGTTTTCGTTTGAAGCCCTCGATCTCGCAGCCTCAATTTCCAAGAAGCAAACCAAAGAGCGGATCCGCAAGATTCTGTCTGGAATTCAACAAGCAGTGAGCGTTGTTGAAGGAGTTGCTGCGATTGATCCTCGGGCTCAGGTAGGTGAACCTCCTTTACTTAAAGGTATCCGCTGAATCTCCTACTAGGCCGTGGTGTCTGTGTTCAAGGTGAGGATTGTGCTTGCCGCTTTTCAATCTACGATGACCTGTGATGCTCAGGGATTAATCAAGCTGGAGGCAGATCGACGAGATAATAATGAGCAAATCGTTGGAGTTTGCTACTCAATGGTATTTAGCTCTGTTCGAGCGATGGGTGGGTTAATTCCCAGTTATTTGCCAGACAACCATGGTGTACAGTCTCAGAGGACTACTATCCCAGAAGGACGAGAACTCCGAGGAACTCGAGCAAGAATTGTTGGCCATGACAGCGTCCATGGAGGACTTCGGTTCGTTTACAGCCGCCTGCGTCAACCGATATTCATTTAATTGTATTTATACAGGCATTTTCGCTGACCTGTACTACAATAAATGCAAATCTAAAATCAGTACGGGTTCTTCTATGACCCATCTTCCCCTCCCTGATTTATGCATCCCCCAATAGTCCGATTTCTGCGCTCAGGCGAATTCAAGGACAAACTGACAGAGTATACCACCAAATTTTCAGGCCACCAAGAGAAAATCGAGTTCCTTCTGGTCATACAAATGGCCGGAGACTACGCCCAAATGAAGGTCGATATTCGGGCTCTACTTGACCGCATGGGGACACCTATGAACGACGAGGAGCGTAAGGCGCAGGAGCTGATAAATAATGAGGGAGGTCTACAGGAGGTTATAGAGGTATGTACCGCGTCATGTTGCCAATCATATTTTCATAACACCTTCCACAGAATCAAGAGGTGCTCAAAGCCGTGGGAAAACTGTTGGAGGATCAAGTCACCTCGGCTACCATCCAAGTTCTCAAGGAGAATCTCGATGCGCTCATCGATGAAAATAGGCTTGTTTGTTTTTCTAGACTCAAATTCCACGATTAAGTAACCTCGGACAGAACTCAATTCGAATTCAAGCTCGATGGCGTGAAAATGGAACTGAAAGAAGCTATCAATCGATCCACTCAAACCATCATCGGACGGGTGGGATATTCCCGAGGATGGTGTTCAATAACTTACACATTAATTGATATTAGCTCGATGCTGGCCCACACGACTTTGTTGACGATCCTGAGATCAAGGAAATATGGCGAGGTTCGATTTCTCCCTTTCGCATTTCTGCAGCATGAGACATACGTGCTTCATTTAGTCGACGGATGGAAATTGAGCGTCAAATGCCGCACTTTTGTTGACGGTGAGTCACGTCCTGAAACTGTTTTTTTCTTCTACTCGAGTCCGAACTCTCTCCGACTTGCAGGGGTGTGCAACCACTTTAATCAGAGATTCAGGGAGGCGGCCTCAAAGTCTGGCGGAATACTTCCTCCCGAAGCTTGGACGCTCAAGATCTTGACGAATGTAATTAGTACGTGAGAAGTGCATCTGCCGCCATTCCGTGCATTCTCATCGGTGCATCACAGATCACCCGGCAATCGGTGAAGCTATTGATGAGGACTCTAGTGGATTTGTCTCTGTCCATGAAATCAATCACTTCATGAGCCAGAAAGGCGATACATCGACGCCGGTGTGGCTTGCTTAGTCCGTATTTTTTTTTCGGCCATCAGGTATATTGGTTTAATGTTTTCGTACCCTTTTCAGTTGGGCCATAGGCTGGCAATATCTCAATTTCAAGTACGTATCTTTAGCTGTCGAAATTCCCAAAAGAAGTATTTATGTATTTTAGGTATACGGAGTCAGTCAACGACTTTCTGGACCAAATCGAAGAGAAATGCGAGGCCGCTAAGGCCAACCTCACCGACACAGACCTGGAAACCTGCGTCGAGTACCTTAAAACCATAAAACTCCTTCGCTACATCGTCAACTGGGTCGACGTGGTACTTGGGGGTGGCTACAGTGCGATGGAGGACGTGGATGAACAGACGGGGTCCGAGCTTGAGCTAGTGGTCGCCGAGCTCTCGCAGAAAAACGAACAGTTGGTTCGAGAGAACCTGAAACGAATCAATTTTGAGCTTCAGGATCCGGCGTTGCTCGTTTTTGTGACCCAGCAAAGCGGTGTCCGCATTGAACAGGTGCTCTGTCCCGCCACACGTCCTTGCTATCCCACCGCAATGTCTTTCGCAGGTCATCATGTTGATGTTACACCTCATTCTCAGCGAGCATAGTGATGCTATCTCGAACGGACAAACCATGGCTAACGACGGCACCCAAAGTCAAGCCCAACGTACCGGCGACCGAAAGTTTACCTCACAGTGGCAGAGTATGGACGCGACGCTTTCGATGCTCGTGTTCGTGTTCCACGCCCGGATGCGGTCTCTCATCCGCAGCTGGCGCTCCCAGAAATTGGATTTGGCGTTGCAGGTGCAGTGCTACGCAGGCGGTCTGTATGCTGGTTGGTATCAAGAGGTACGTACACAGTATAGCCAATACCAATAGAACCTGCATAATCTCTGTGTAGTACACCAAACCCGGCAGCGTTATTGTCAAGCTGCTGGAGGCTGAGGACAACGACGACGAGAATGAAGAGCCGCAATCTAGTTCCGGTGACATCCCAAATGCATCTGCTACCGAATCTATGGATACCAAGGTATTCTTTCATTTCTAAACATCTCCGCTCAGGCTCCGGGCATCGTTTATGCTGTCTGCATTTCTAGATGGATAATCTCTCCACGCGGGTTAGCCAACTGGATGCCAGACTAGACACGCTGGAAGCGCTCCTCCGCCGGCTTCTGGGAGTTCACGTTAATACCAATGGCAACGACGAGCCTGCCGCCGTGCAGGATCTCAATTGAAGAACCAGACAGTGGAGGGAAGGGGGTGAAACTTTCTCGTGCGCCTGAAGTCATTCATGTTCGGATAAATCAAATGAAATTTCTGTATGGTGGAAGGCGGCTTTCCTCTTACATCGCGGCCCTCAATTGGCATGAGAACATTAACAAGATTCATCTTTGCTATTCCTTCAAAGTTTATTCAAGGTTGAAGTTTGATAGTTGGCCTTGAATCCCGAATCCGCTGCATTGTCTAAAAAGATTAATATCGTTGAAATGCAGGTAGCTTTAAACTGATGCTAACAAGCTACTCGTGTGGGCTTCTGCTTTCGACTGCCGAGCCGGAGATAATTCCAACTGTGGGAAAGTTATAATCTGTTCCATGTCATTTAATGTAGTTTGCCTCCCACCTCATCCGAAAAAATTGCTCGCAAATTTGATAGAACAGCTGTGGCAGGAAATTGAATTTTGTGTATGGTACCTTTCTAGGTCCGAGGAAGCGTCCTTGTAAGGCAGATTGGGGCTCGACTTCCCGCGTCCGAATGGCATCGAATCTTAGGGTGCAGCTGTTCTTCGAGTTTTTTTGAGTAGGCCTTGTAGTACTGCATATTGCACCCAGAAGAGTGCTTTAATAGTCTCGCAGAATTTCCCACTATAAATATCAGTCCAAATTCGAGGAGATCATTTGGGAAATGGAAAGTCCGGGATCAAATGTCCGGGATCATTCCTGGCCGAGCTTCGGCCAGACATTTTCGGAGTTTGAATCTACCTATGACGCATTTGCTATAGAGTAAACAGCATCTGCGACAAACATATACATCATCGCGTCCTTTTACTCCTTCCTTCATCGCGTTCTTCCTCCCCCCTCCTGCCAATGGCGCTTTTCGTCACACCCAGCATTTTACTTATGCCGACCTTCCACCCGTTCGTGCGGAAGAGCTCCTCCTCGTCATTCGACAGCTCCGGCTTAGGTAGGACCCAAACTTCTTCCTTCAGAAGCGCCGAGCATTTTGGAATCGCAGATAAAGGGACCCCAGTGGCCTCAGAAACAAAGGAAATGACAGACGGCGGCAGGAAGGCAGGAGGATTCGTTGTCGAAACAGTTATGGGTTGACAAAGAATAATATCGTTCTTCAGGGGCGACAGAAGTCGAGTAAAAGTCATGAGTTCCGAGAAAGAGATGCCTTGAAGGTCTGGGTCACGTCGTAGGGCAGCAAAGAGCGCCATGGCTGAGCGCGTTCAGTTTGTTTACAGATGTTGTTCACGAGGCTCCGGCTGAGAAGAATTCAGGCTCCGCTTTCACTCATATGCGTCATATGTCCGCCGATCGGTCGATCCCGGACATTTGATCCCGGACATTCCAATTCCCAAATTTATTGAATTCGAGACAAGTGAATTTGAGGTGAAAGAATGGGATATGAGGGGATCAGTACGGCGGATGGCACGGCGGCAAGTACGGCGGCAGATCAGCATTTGATCTCGGCCAAGCACGTTATTAAGGTCACATCACTGTATTTGAATATTTGCCTGGTGCCTTCTGCAACTTAACTTACCACGAAAACAGATGCCCGTGCAATGCCAACACCAGCAGCCAAGGCTAGGGATGCATCATTGTTATTGGAAGAAAATATATGCATAATCTATATAAGAAATGAACGTGGTTTGACTTTGACCACACAACCTGATTGGCTGTCGGACACTCTATCTCGGACAAAAGACTCCAATGATTCACTGTGGCTTTGGATCCACCGAGATGTTGGAAGTCCCACCTAAATGTTGAGATGTTGAAAAGCCACTCGGCTTTCCGGAGCTCACAGCCGAACTCCGTCCACGGCATCCACAGCCACATTCCTTCTTCTTCACATTCACCACCGCGCTCCATCGTTCTCTGCACCGACTATACCGACGTACTAGCAATTGAATACATCTTTTTTAACTCCTTTCTACATTCTCAGTAAGCTGTGTGAATTCGGAATCTGGCCCTCAGCGCAGATAATCCTTTGCATCGTGCGCCCAACTATTCTATGTGCCATGGAACACTCACCTATTTTTGCGGCATAGGAATAAAATGGAAACTCCACCAACTTCGCCCCAGCGCCAGATGAGTCTATACCACCTTCGTCACTTCGTCAGTTCGGCTATTTTTGAGAAAGTTCGTCACCTCACCTAAATTTAGCAAATTTTAGTAATTTTCGTCACCTCGCATTCTCCGCTACGAATCCTCGTCAGTTCATTCCCCAGTGCGAAATTTCGTCGGTTCAACCATGCCGCCACACGAACCACGTGGCTCACCGCAGCCACAATCTGCTCTTTCTCTCAAACCACCACCACTATCCGTCCGAACGCCCCGTTGAAATGCGGGAACGCACATCGTCTATGCGTGAACACGCATCGTCGCTCCTTCAAACAGTGCTCCAGACTCCAGGTGTCCGTTGTCAACGAGAGATCCAGGTTTTGGGGGACTAGGTGCGTCACGGCGTAGGCGACGTCGCCTTTTAGGCGTATTCTGACGGGCCTATTTTCCATAGTATCGCGTGTTCCGCCGCGAGTATTTATCTGCTCATCTGTTGGGCTGTGGGGTGCGTTTTGTGTCTCGTATATTTTTTCCACCGTATTTTGTAGTGTGCCTTGAGGAGTACAGCAGCTTACTCCTGTGTGGGGATGCGGCATGTTTTTTTTACGACGCAGACACTGAGATAGCGACGCCAAGTGTGGATGCGGGACGACGCGAATATGATGCGTACTCGTTACAGAGTAGTGTGCGACTGCCGGACAGTCAGGGCGCGCAGTAGCCCACGCGGCCTGGGACTCCCTCGCACGTCGGGTTGTGGCTGCGGAGAAGTCCCAGAAGTGCCTCCATGCGTCGTCGGCGACGCGCGGCGCCGGGCGGCGGTGTACAAGGACGCGGGGGCCGTGGGGAACACGAATGGTGGGGGAGAATGAAATGGAAATGAAGTGAGGGGAATCAATGCACCGCCCGCGCCGACTCGGCGGTGCAAGCGTGGGCGGCACGGTGACGTGGCACTGTATGGACGCAGGGAGCGCGGGTACGGGGAGTGCGGGTGGGGAAAGGAAGGGGAGGGGAAGGGAGAAGAGGACTGGACCCGCCGCCCGCGCACGGACTTTGCTGTGCCGACTTGATGATGCGGCAGGTAGCGGCCAGCGGTGCTCGTGCGCACCGGGTGGTTCAAATTATTTCTATTCCCTGAATGTACATAGACATGTTCAATAAATTTACTCTTTGTTTACTATCCTCCTCGTTTTGAATCTCTGTGAATATCCATTCTAGCTCCTGTGTGCCGGACTTGTGTGAACACATATTACATGCAAAAGGAAAACTCAACTGAACCGATATTGAACCGACGAACTTTTGCGCGGCAGGATGTGAACTGACGAACATTCACGGCGGAGAGTCCCAAGTGACGAAGAAGATCCAAATTTTCTAAATTTAACTGAGGCGACGAACTTTCTTGAAAATAGCCGGTCTGACGAAGTGACGAAGGTGGCGCGGACTCGCGCCAGATTTTGCATGATATTCATGTATCTCAAGACGAGAGACCTCACCACCGCCGGATACCATCGAGTTCGGGTGTGTTTCCCGATGAAAACACGCCGTTGCCACCTCGAGTGACAACTCCGACTCCTGTAAGACGCCCAAACGTGCAATTTTTAGCTCAAACGGAGCGTCATCGGCAGGCACGCGAAGAATGCCATCAAGAACCGTCACGTTTGTGTTTATCCTGAGGGCCCACTCACTGCAAGACAGCTTGCTCAACGAAGTCAGCAACAAAGGGAACGTGATGAAGCATTGAATCGTATGGATGTTGATCCCCGTGCGTACCTTTCTTGGGTTTTTGTGTCTGAATGAGTTTCTGCTGAATTCTGGGACAGCTTTGTTTCAGCGACCCACTGGCACTGGACTAGCCGAATCCCGTATTTTTCACGTCGGTGTTTGATCTTGATGCTTCATAGGCTGATATTCTAATGTCATTTGCAGGCACTGCCAAATGGCCTTCTGACACCTCCTGTGACACAGCACAATGCTAATATGCAGGATTGGCTGCAGTGTAAGTCCTCAAAATGCATGTTTTCCGCCATCTAAGTCTTGAAGATAGGCGAGAATTCACTGGCTCCTTTGGACTAGAGGGGAATGGGAAATAATCGAAGGATCATCTTTGATGCCCAAATCTTTCTCGGGTCTTCTGAGCCCACTATCACCTGCTTCCTTTACCTCTTTAACGACGCCAACGATGAATTTGCCGACGTTGGGTGCTATATCGTGATTGTACATGTACGTGATCTGCCGGAGATTTTGACTTGGTTCTAACAGATACAATACCATAGCTTGCCTGTACTACACCGATCCCCGAGGTTTACTCGCAGGAGCTCACACCTATCGATTTTCACATCTTTTGAGACCTTGTCTGGGTATGTCTATTCAGTCTGCTAACTTATATATATTAACGACTTGATAATCAGATGAATTATCTTGGTTTGCCCGAGAACTTTGACTTGCGACAGCACACTATCATTCACGTTGCCGGGCACGCCACCAACGTCAACAGGGATGATGCAACTTTCGAAATTCATGCAGGAAATTAACTCTCTGTGACAAGGAATGCTGATAATGTTTTCCCTGTGCGTTGTCTCTTCCCAAACACAAAGCGCTGGGAGAGTTACAAACCCATCCCAGGGAAGGGGAAGCCTGTCCTCATTGAAGGTCTTGTGATGGGAGTCGAACACAACGACGATCGCACCGTCAAATACTTTATTTTTGACCTCCTGAAGGCCACATTCATCGGTCAAGCTTCTGCTGTGCCGACGGCCGAGCAAAGTCCAACCAAGATCAGTGCGTTAATCGTTATTAATTTCTTTCTCGGCTTTATACCAATTCAGACGAGCCAGTGTCGAAGAAGTGCAAGACTGCCGATGACTGTGCGCTCGAAGAGGCGATCTCTGGAGGCAAGGAACCCTCTTCTGGTTGATGCACCCCCAAACATTGATTTCTTTCATACCTGAAATTCAAATGTATTACACTTGGTTCTCATTGAAATGTATAATCGCATCTTGATTGTCTGGCTCATTGATGTTCAAAAGATCTCCCGTTGCGTAGCACGGGCATACTGCTAGTTAACTTACAACATGTCACCGGCGGAAGCACACATCGGGGCCTCGCAATTCAATAATGTCTATAAGCGTTGGTTCAAGGTCCTGAACTCTGGGCATCCGTTCAAACCAACTTCAGCTGGTGTAGCGTTCATTATGGAAAAAAAATTCTTGGACACTGAAAATATGCGTGAGTACGTGCTCATTCCGGGACGAGCATTAATCCTTGTCATCCCTTGGCATCATGATAAAACTTTGAATATCCTCAACATCTACGCCCCTAATGCGCCGGATGAAAGACGGAAGTTCTGGGACGATTAATAGAAGTGCTGGGCCACCAATGAGTGCCTTCCACTGCCTACAATGACGTTAGGCAATTGGGACTTTGTTGAAGATGCTATACATAGAGTTTCGGGTAATAGGAACAGAATGAAACTATTTGTATGAAATAGGGTCCTAGATGTGCGGAATGTAGGTGCTCCAATTAACGTCCACGAAAGCGGATGAGGGGAGCGAGCGCAACGCCATGAGAGGGAGTACGATGAGAATGAGGCGGGCAACAATGTAGATCGGAAAAGATGCCAAAAACACAATTCCTGCAGTTATGATGATTGCGTTTCCGAGCTTTGTCTTTTGAAAGTCGGTTTTATTGAGATGAATGCCGAGGACGAAAACAAGAAAGGCGGCGACAGGAACTGCGATGATCACAAGGGAAGAAGACTTCCATGACCACATTTCTGCGGCAGTGGGGAAATCGGTCTCCCATGCAGCACAGTGAATCGCACCGAATAAGGAACCCGCAAGTGCAGTAATTCCCGCCGTCCCACGTTGAAAGTGATTGTACACGGGCAAGGACCAGAATGAGGGTGAGGTGGATGATAGCGGATCGTCATCATCGTCATTGGTGCCCACGACAGCGTATCGAAATCGATCGAATCGCGACATCGGAACGGGGCTTGTGGGCTGTGCATCCTGTGATCCGGCAGGACCAACTACAACCACAATTTGCCGCTGAACATCAAGTGGCTTGTCCCACCAGAGTAGCCATATAAAGACATTAACCACAGCAAATGCAAGCGTTGCGACCTCCAGCTCGGTCACCACGAGGTGTTGGTGCACGCGGGCGAGGCATTGCGTGATGAACCAGATTCCCTGTGCAAGTGCAACACCTTTGGAGAGAGCATCACCCATGCTCTTGTCCTTGATATCCTCCGCATTAACATTTCGGATGGCTTTCAAAAATTCGGGGCCGAGATCGGAATCCTCGAGTTGTTCCTTGGTTGCAACAGGATACCCCGTTGATGAAACAAAGCCGCCCATGCAGAAGAAGAAAGCATGGGTCCTCGAAAATCTGAACTCTACGCAAAATTCGTGTCATTGCTATGAGTTTGAAGAAAATGAAATGAAACTTACCTTTCCTCAACATGCGGGCCCCAAAGAATTGCCTAGCAGCAAAGCCCACCATAATTTCTGGTGCGATAATGCCAATCAACATCATCTTTAGCCTTCGCCAAAACAATACCAGCCCACTCTGGTCTGGGGGAGGCACATTTGGATGCACTGACACCCAAGTGCAAGCGAAGATTGTCGCGAGGCAGCCCCAGACGATGTCAAAGAGCTTTCGGCAATTGTTGATATCATCGCAGGAGTCGGGGGAAGATCGAGGGTCCAGAGAGAGTGCAACTGGTACGGCGCTGCCATTCTTGCTGACTAGATGGACCAAAACGAGAAGGAGGAGCATCGTTGAGCTTGTGTAGATGGAAGTACAGTGGGGAAAGAAGGATGGCAGGTTAAGAAGTGTTCTCACGATGCTGTGTTGGTACGGCATTCAGATTAGCGCCAAAGCTGTATGAACCCCATTCTGAGTGCGGGCTCCAGTGTTCAGAGGGAGGGAAATCGAGGAAGCGGCGCCGTTCTGGGAGAAAGTGTGGACAAGGATGACGAGAATCATCATTGAGGCGATCAGGCCAGACAAGAGACTCACAAGGGTGCCGTTTTATCAGCGTCTCTCGGGTGCACACGTGTGCCATAAATCTTATCACCAAAACCGGAAAATCTATACAAGGCCATACGTAGCCATATATTATGGTCGGCGGGAGGGCCGAGGTCAAATTTTTGATTTGATCGGAGCTGCCATTGTCCTCGGGCCGGTACAACCGGTCTCTGCCTGAACATGAATGGCCAACATACTCCGAGCACACCGACAACGAGGACGACAAACAGGCCTTCGGTGTAGCGGCCCTCCCGCCGACCATACCTCGGGCCGGCTACCACCGGTCTCTTCTCTCATCACGTACGCCGTACCTAGCAAATGTAGTCTAAGCACGCCGACAACGACAATGACGAACACCCGTCGCACCGCAACCGCGAGCTTCATCCTCAGGCATTTATCCATATCTTCGCAGTGTCCGATTTACCGCCACCTGCGCCGCATGGGGCACCCGGTGAAGACGATCTCGCTTTTCCTGATTCCTTAAAGCACCTGGAAAGGCGACGAGTTTCGAGTGCGGCGCAGAGAAAGTGCTATCTGTTTCTCAATTCTCTGCTTCTGTGGCAGTTCTCTCTCCTTGCGTCCGCGTTGAGTGTCACAGCCTTTCACGCACACTACGCTGCCCCTCTCTCCTCCCCTTTAGCTCAAAACCGGCTCTCTCAGCGCGCGCCCTTGACACACCACTTACCTTGCACCGTATCCAGTTCACCGGGACGTGCACGAGACCTCCCATGTACGTCAACGCGGGACGCATTATAGGACACCTGGGAATCGCGCACGAACGCAGCCCTGCCAAGGGAATCATTTCATACGGCTCCAAGTCTCCCCATTAATGTGTACGTACCAATTACCCGGTGTACGGGGAGGAAATGGGAAAAGAAGGCTCCAAGTCTGGCCACTAATATGTACGCTCCAATTACCCTGTGTACAGGAAGGGAATGATACCCAAACTGATACTTGACAGACAATGCAAACGGGAAACGAGATAGTTCCTTGGCATTCGAGTTTGCTCAGGGGAAAGGCATTCAACGAGGAATTCCCGTGAGCCTGAATATTTTAGCTCATGGTGCATCACCCACCATCCAGGCGAAACGATCATGCCCATATCTGACTGGGGACTGACCAAAATGTGTTACGCTCTTTGCCGCCTTCAGGGCTTCTATGTTGCGTCTGGGCGCCGTTGGAATCCAAAGGGGCATATATTCTTCGGAATCCATTGGACGCACAGTGGATTCCAAAGATCTCCGGAACCATGGAATTCCGGTGACATCCGGAATAGCCGTGTATGTGGTTCAATTACCTTGTGTATGGGGTGAAAATGATACCCGAACTGATACTTGACAGGCAATGCAAAACGGGGGAACAAGATGGTTCCTTGGCGTTCGAATGTTTTCAGGAGAAAGGCATTCAACGAGGCATCCCTGTGAATCTGTGAAATTTTTCAGCTCATGGAGCATCACCCACCACCCAGGCGAAACGATCATCTCCATCTCTGACTGAGGACTGACCAAAATGTGTTACACTCTTCGCCGCCTTCAGGGCTTGTACGTTGCGTCTGGGCGCCGTCTTGGCATAATTGGCAGTGTTAAACATCGGTCGTTTTGATTTACTCCGCCCTTCGCCGCAAATTATAGGTGGATAATTTAATTTCCGAGACAGTATAAATACCTCCGTCGTGAGGTCGTCCTTCACTATTCGCTCTCTTTCGCATTTATCAGCTGTGAGGTATGAGTTCGCCCCTGTTTCTTTCCTTTATGTTCTCCTGGCCAAGGCCTCTTGCTAACGCTCCTCTGTAGAACATCCCTGAGCCCAATATGCGTTTCACCGCCGTCGTCTCTTTCCTCGTCGCCATCACTGCTGCTTATGCTGGTACCATCGAAAATCGTCAAGGCTGTCCTGGTACCAAGATATGCCCCACCAACAAGGTTTTAAAATGCTGCAAGGGAGTCAACGTGAGTGCTTCACTGTCCATTTGAATCCTTCATTAATAGTCGGTGACCCATATAGGGCCCTGTTGATGCTTGCCTCCCCGTGGGCGCAATCTGCTGAAGGATATGCAGTCAGGGAACTCTAAGATCGATCAACACGGAAGATAGATCTTCTACTGCGACCGCCGACGTTGTGGAGCTTCTGTTCCATATCCATAAGCTGCTCTACTGCATGTATCTAACTCGAATGAAACCCGGCATGTCTTGGAATTGGCTGGATGGAAAGTATCGCACTCGAACTGCGTATTCAACTGAAACAAACTGCGCAACGTTCGTCAGACATTTAAGCTAACCACCCATGGAGCCCCGCTTCAATGGCCACGGCCTTATCCTCACTCCCAGACGCCATCAAAAACCTCGAGTCGTGGTACGGGATCCTGATCAGGACCATGCAAAACAAGACGGCGGTGAAAGACTTTAAGCATCCCTCTCCTCTCCCGTTTTTCTCTGTCCTGCGGATCTGGATTTATCCATAACCCGGCTGCAAGCATCCATCGTGGCCAGTATGACACAGCGACATAATGAATCGTTCTATGCACCAACAACTTTCCCTTTCAAATTTCGCATCAACGGATCTCTGCCAGACAACATGACCAAGTCTATTGTGTTTCCTTGGCCAATCTCGAATACTGGATCAATATACACATCCCCGCTCCCAAGTTGGATGTACACCAGCCTCGGTTTGAAGTCAACTTTTCAAGCCCCATCTTCGATGCCTCTATTTCTCGATGTCAAAGCTCTTCCTCAAAACTCAGGGTGATTTCAATTGACTCGACCGTTTCAAGCTTCTTGGTTTGTCTATTCCCTTTGTCGTACCCCTCGCTATCAAGATTGCGGTTATCATTCTCGATGATCGATGTCCATCATGTTCAAGTTTTCGGTTCGCCTTTCTTCTTCCGTGTCGTCAGATAGTTATTGAGAACCGGTGAGTGTACGGTTTTCTCTGTAACTTATCCGATACCGATTGCCGTTCCTCCAGACAGTGGGCTTCAAGGATTGCCTATCAAATTGCTCAGATTAGCTCTCTTGTCCTCTGCATCAATTTATTTGATTTTTCATACCATTCCATGACCGAGAATTAAATTGAAGAAAATCTGCCGGCACTAGGTCCACCAGCTGCGGTTGACAGGTGGTAGCCAGCTGGATGTGGCCACACGGTGAGGCCATAGGATAATGATGCTGGCCACCACCTTCCCGGCACATGGCCACCATTCATCAGCGACATCGAGCCAGCATGTCGCCGGCAGGTGGCGGCCAGCTGTGGTCCCAATGGCTGTGTATCTGAGAACAACAGAACTGCCCAAGAGCAGTGTTTGAAAGAATCGCAGATGAAGCTGGGCACTGATAAAGCGAGACAATCATATTAGATAGAGTACTAGAATGGCAAACCGATGGCCGTTGGATAATAATTGACTAGAAAAAACAGCACAGTGGAAAGTATGTCCCCGCAGAATTTGTGTTCAGGAAATCACACCCGGTACGCCTGCCCACTTTTCACCTTCCTCATGAAACGGAGATTCCGGCACTGTGCCATGGCCCACTGACCTCAATGCCGACCCAAATATCTCCGTGGCCCCCATGGGGGGCGCCAATAGGAGCGCGCGCAGCTTCCAGCGCGAGTTGAGCCTAGGTATTATATATTATGTGAGTGGCACTGTGCATAGCCGGCATTCACAATTTCCTCACGTTGCGAGGAGCGCGTTCGTGTACATGCGGCCCAGAGAAATGTACATGGCCTGGACGGCATATTTGAGCTAGGCGCGTGCGCGGAAATTGGGGAAAGACTCACGAGCCAGATGAAAGTGTCCGGCGATCCGACGTACTAGAATGCGAATCGTCAGCAGATACAGATATATAGATTGTGGTACTTCGGGACGTACGGCGGCGAGGGTTCCCAGAGCGAGAAGACTGTAGCGATCGGATAGATGACGACAAGTCGAAGTCGATGCGGGATGTATACTTGCCTCGTGATCAATCCGGTGGAGACGGTAAAATGGACGATTCGAGTAAGGACAAACTTGGTGCTAGATAAATGAGTAATTAATTTTAGGCAGACGAGGGAAATGGATGAGAACATACCGGTCAAACTCGCTCTTTCTACGTTGCAGATACCAACACAGAACGAGCGCAATAGCGAGGTCGTCTGGAAGATTATAATGTCAGTCCTAGCTAGGGGTATAGTGGAGAGCAGACACACTTGCACCCCCAGTTGAGAAGACGGCGATGGATATCCTCTTTGAGCTCGGGGCTATCTTAGTCTCATTCCTACTGGCGATAGTCTGCGCGGCCAAGAATAGGTCGAGCACCAGCGTGGATGTGCATCCCGCGGTCAGGACGCCTGTCAGTAGCTTATTCCGGTTGCTGAAGCGCCACACGCTAAACGACGTCTCAACGCAACAGCCAAATTCAGACAAAATTTAACATACCGGTGAAGGAAATATGCCTGGCAGGTGAATGTTGCCACACTCAGAAAAACGAGATGCAGATCAAGCTCTATCGTCGTCAACCCAAGCGCGGCGACATTCCCCCAGTTGGTGATGAGATAGTAGTACATCGCTTGAGAGATCAGAACGAGGTGAACAAAGTCCAACGTCCTGCAAAGAATAATTCAGCTTCGGACGTCGGGCAGGCAATCCGTCTTTACCACACAAAACCCACCTAACGCAGCGGTCAGATCCAGTATGAACTCCAGTGGGATTAAGAACCCACCAACGCCTTCAATAAAAGTGGATCTTCGGGAAAGTTTTCGTAGTAGATGTACGCCTGGACAGAGAGTATTCCTTGGAAGCTTTGGAAAGGAAAGAGATGCGTGAGCTCCGAGGGTATTATATCCTCACGTGGACTCACAAAGTGGACACTAAGACTGGGTCGAACGCTTTAGCTCTGAAGGGCATGCAGATCGTACGGTAACAACATACCGCCTATAAGCAGGGCTCCGTTTGAGGAATCGGGAGGAGCCATCGAAAGCACAAAAAGGACCGGCGCAGAATTATATTGTTGGATTATCAATCCGGTGCATATCCAAGTTACCGATTCGATATTCACTTCTGCCGGGCGTTGTATTTGCTACACATAGGTTTGACTTGCTCGTACCCACTTTATTACCGATACTACCGTAGCTATAGCACTGTATAGCCTATATTACCTGTATAAATACTGTAGTCAGTGTGGACAATAAATTGTCCGAGCATTTCACTTCGCTCAGCCCTACCTAAGTTCAATATATATTCGCAGAAAGACTGTGGCAACGCGCTCAGTCTCGCTTCGGACACCCTAAGACCTGGGGCGTGTTATTCGTGGTTGCGAGCCGTGCAATAGCGAAGAACAGTCTAACACCCTGTTTTCGAAGACACCGCAACCGCTTGGGGATCAACTGGTTCGGACGTGACTAATGAAGTTATGACCTGGATGGTATTCTCGTTAAGATCTGCGACACTTGTCACTCGTCCCTACCAATGCGCTCCTCGATTGTGAAGAATCTCTCCGCTCCGCTGCAGCAATTAGTGGCGTACTTACGCAACTGCATCATTCCGCTTCGGTTAGCCCACTCTTGTCTCGATTCCTTCTTTCTCTCTGCTTATAAAGGCCTACAGAAATTATTAGATATTCCGCTCAATTACCTCTATCAAGTAATTGAGATCTGAATCCATCCTTTCTCTTCGGGACTCGGTTGTCACATCAATCACCATATTGAGCTCCAAGTTCTCACTATTGTCCAAGCACTTGGCAACAAGGGCACGGAAGTCACGGAAGTGGTGCTAGTAACGGAGATCAGCGGGACGGAATGAACTATGACTGCAGGGCCTGAAAACTTGACGCAAAATTAATTCAAGGGCTGCACACCGTCCCGTCAACGGCGACGGTCGTAACACTTGGCGAGCGCGACAGTTACGGGCCGTCACAAACACGGCCGTAATTCAGATGACGGTGCGGGACGGCAAAAGCGCAAAAAAGATGGCCGTCACCTGATAAATAATGGGACGGCGCAACCTGCAAGATATTAGGCCGAAAAATCATGATTGGGGTGGGGTGAGAATTGTTATAATACCCGGTATGATTATGTATATGCCTTCTTCGCTTTTCTGACCGTCTTTGTGGAAGATGAAGGTTTAAAGTCGTTTCTAGCGACGCGGCGACAACACGTGAGGCGTTGAAACTTGATCACAGATCGCTCTTTCAGTTTGCACCACATTTGATTCTCATAAGATCCAGTACAAAAGTGATCAGTGACACTCCATGCTTGAATTAGAGCAGTTGCTGGCCTCGTTCACGTGTTGGCAGGTAAAAAGCCCGCACAAAGCCGTCCACCGTCAGAAGTTGAAGTTTGATGGGACGGACGGCATTATTGCCACTCGTACCTGCCACG
This sequence comes from Mycena venus, assembly GCA_014462655.1. NCBI lineage: Eukaryota > Fungi > Basidiomycota > Agaricomycetes > Agaricales > Mycenaceae > Glaucomycena > Glaucomycena venus. The sequence continues at coordinate 2,561,919 of JACAZI010000007.1, read as the reverse complement.
TATATTTCTTCATCGAAGACTGTGACGGGACGGGGCCGTCGCCGTTCACGGGCGGCCGTCACGCCCGTAATACGGCGACGTTGTGCAGCCCTAATTAATTCGTAGTGCCGCCGCCACAGTGCAGGATGATGTAACCAGATCGTACCTCCCGACGGGCGCGGCTTTTCTTTACGAGATGCCCAGACGATGAGGCCGCGTTTGACGTAAAAGACGAATCAAGGGAGACGGACGGCTTCGGCAGCAAACCCGGGTCATGTACTACATATGTCAGGAGAGAATTTACGAAATTCAAGTTGTAAAAAGAGAGAAAGAGACAAAAAGGGAGAATTTAGAGAGGCCTTCAAACTTCAAGCTGGTATAACTTAACTTACCGCGGCAGTGTGGTCTCAACAGCTTTGGTTACGGCTGTACCGCGTTTTCGGCTGAGTGCCTAGCGCCCCAGTGAGAAAGCCGTCGAGCCGGATCAAGCGAGAAAGAGCGAGAGCGAAGTGCATCGAACTTGATCAAGCCGCATCAAGCCGCATCGAGCGAAAACATCTATTGCATAATTTCATTCCCTCTCCCTCGATATCCCTCATTCAATGTGTTCCCAAATGTCATATATTTCTCGGTGCCGCAGATCCATTTTATCTTGGTCAGCAAATCTGTCTGATAGCCAGAATCTCCGACATCTCTACGCCATGTCAGTGTGGGCTCCTCCTCCGAGACTCTTGGTATCACCCCAGCCCAACAGGGTGCCCAGCGAGCGTCCTGAACTCCTTGGCCGTCGGATGCCACAAAACACTGGTACCATTATGGCTGTCTTACCCCAGAAGAACTTGCGCAAGAGCCTTACAAAAGCAAGCGGCGTTTGGTTTCAAAATTCTCGCACATAGTGGGTCGGGAAGGGCAGATACAATAGAAACCTCAAACAGAGCGAGGTCATACACTGCCAATGACCGCTCCATGTCTGTCAATCGACCTGAGGTGCCACGTAAGTCCATCGCAATCCAGATAAGCAGGATATTGGAGGTTCGATTCCTCCCGACGGCATGTGGTGGTACGTTTCAGCTGTTTTTGGCGTCCTTTCAGCTTAATCTTGGATCCATGGACCCGTCTGCATCGCATCGTGTGCCCCTTCTCTCACCCTCTTTGGTTTGGTTCCTACTTTTATAGTGGGTTTGACTTCCAGATATACACTTCACAATTGATCAAGCTCTGAATATCTGCACACCGTTTTCTTTTGGAACGTGTTCGTTGCAGAGGAGGTGCTTAGAAAAGCGGTCGTGTGGATAGTGGGACGGTCTTGCGAGAAAAGGTAATGCAAAGCGTGGCAGGTTCCATACAACAGGCAAGGTAGTGATAGCCATCCAGGGAAAAGCTAACGATCCCATGGAGAGGCCAGGTTAGGTTCTGACTCTCTACGAACGGTTTATGGATGGATTCCCCAACTGCGACTCGGAGCCGATGTGGTGAATACGAGATGGAGTGGCAGACTGTGGCAAAAAAAAAACACCTCACAAATCAGCAAGCATGCCGTGCTGAGCTTGATTCAACAACAGATCGCATCGCCCTGATACGAATGAGATTAGGATTGAGGATTACAGATGAGTATTAGACAAATGGAGAAGCTGGAATAGAAGCTTGCCGACAGGACGAGACGGTATTGTTCAAGTGAAGAGCACGATTGTGAGCATCTGTGCCAGGTTGAGTGAAAAAGTCGAATTCCTGGTCATCTTTGCCAGTGTGAACCAGTTTCAGAGCAGATATATCAGGTCGAGTTAGATGCGTGCGGCTAGAGAAGATCGTGAATGACCGCAAATGCTCCGGAACATTGTCGGCGGTCGCGTTGCGTTCGAGCAAAAATGATCACTGGCGGGCGACTCGAGCTTCCGGAGTGAACACTGCCTTGATTCCAGCTTAGACCTAGTTGTTGGCCCTCGAATCGATTCCGACATGAGAGGTAAAAGACCTGCAGGTGGTTGAGTTAGGCACGTGCAGCCGGAGTACTAGTGAAGCTCTGCTCGAGTTGCAAAAATGATTGCCACGGGGGGCGTAGCTCCAGCGGCGTCCAGACCGGTATTTCCACAAATTACGGCCTTGATTCTCGTGGGGATGCCGTAGTCGTACATCGGACACGAGAGCAAAAGATAAGCCAAAGATAAGCCGTAATTTATTTGACATCCAAGCCGACGCCAGACATCCGCCCTTCAGCCTCCATCATCATGCAGTTGCATCTCGGTCCCTGGCCCTCAGATGCCTATGCGTGTTTCAATTGCGCGCCCTTACCCCCATCTAAGGATACATGCGGAGACCAAGATTAAACGCGGCACTGCACACCGCAAACACGCCAATACACCGATGAGGCGCGGGTACTCACACCGGAGATTCCCAGATTTCAGGCAAACTGAGGTGTAATTCGAAACTCATTTTGAAATCCCAAGTATCAGATTAGGACTAAGTCAGGCTGAATTTTGGACTGAAACTACAAGCTTCACTTTGGATTTCGGCTGGACTGAAATCTGATCTGAAATATTGGGTTTTGAATTGCACCTCAGGTGAGCTGAAATTTGGGAATCGTTCCCTAGCCTTCCAGGTAGCTGACAATCCCCCCCCCTCAATGGGTAAGCCAGGGAAAGATTTCCAGATTTCAGCCCAGCTGATGTGCAATTTAAAACCCCAAATTTCAGATTGGGTTTCAATCCGGTTGAAATACAAGCTGATTTGAGTAATTTCAGCTTTGATTTCAGCTTGACTGAATTCTAATCTGATTTATTGGGTTTCAAATTGAGTTTCAAATCATGCCTCAGCTGGCCTGAAATCTGGGAATCTCTAGTGTGACTCGATGAGGGGCTCTCGCTGCAGGGGCGCACCCTCGCTCCCTTCCTCTTCCTTTCTTTATACTCACTACTTACTATGACCATAGTACTCCGGCCCAACAACCGCCACCCTCCTCGCCTGCGGCCTACGCCGCCACGCACTGGTCCTCCCCTTCCTCCCGCCCGTCCGGCTGGATCGCAAACTGGCAGCAGTGAGACTACCTGCTAATACTGTTCCTTCTCGTGGTCCTCCTCCGCCCCGCCTTCCGCAGATTGAGATGCTCGTCAATGTGAAGTACCGGATTCCGGTGAGGTGCGCCCGATCAGGTCTTAGGGGCTGTTTAGCGCGGAGATTCCGGTGGGGGAAATGATGACCCTGAGTCGAGCGAGGCGCACCCCGAGGAGGTAGGAGGAGTGGGCGAGGATAGTGCGGGGTGCTGTCTCCTCAGCTGTCGCACGTTCGGCGTCTGGACGTACAACCGTTCCCCCTGCTTCCTCATCATCGCAGCCCGTACCCAGCCTGATTGAAGAGCTCGTCGCCTTCTTCATCATCCCCCTCGCCCTTCCCCTCCCCCTAAGACATCCCTATGTTCACACTCACCTTCGCCCCGTCGGCGAATCTGGCCTGTCGGACATCTCCCTCCTCGAGTCGGGCTTGCTCAGCTATGTGCCCCCGTCCGACTGAACGCATCGAGGAACTGCGCTCCGCTGATGTCGCCTGCGCCGCACATAAGGAAAAGTGGCGGGAGGCGATTGAGCGGGTGGGCTGGTATGTCGTCGGGATGGAGGGGGAGTTGTGTGGAGCCCCTGGAGCGAGGAGGAGGCGGGGAATTTGAGGGCGGTGGATAGGGGGAGGGGGTGAAGGGTCGTGTTCGCAAGAGATCAGGGAGTTGAGGATCGATGGCACTGTGGATGGGGGGCGGCTAGAGAAGGCAGCACACGCAGATGCGCCGCGCTTGAGGAGACGAAGGCGAAGCTTGTGAAGTGAGCGAGAGCGTGGGCGGCGGCGCATAGGGCTGTGCGCCGTGCCCGTCGCGCCGGTTTGACGGGTTCCGTGCAACGGTTAGCCGACCCGTTCCGTCGAGCCCCAGAAATATTTTTCGGCGGGATGGCAACGGAACGGTTTGAGAGGGCGACAGCCGTCAAAATGACGGCCGTGACGGCAACGGGACGGCACGACGGGTGTGTGCAGTTTAGGTCATAAAATGGGAGTTTTTGGTTCAAAGGGGTGGGGATAGGCACGTGAGTTCATTTGAAGTGAGATGAATCACATATTATAGTGAGGGTGGGCAGGAAAACGGTGCTCGAAGCAGGGCTGGCCGGCAATCAACGGCGGCAATCAGCTTGCATATCACCTTTTTCTGCGCGCACCTTTTGCACCAATGCGTTTTGGACGCTTTCAACACCTTCAGACCCTAAAATGACAAGTGCCCAAGTGACCACTACTATCTCTGTTGAGCATTTTCACCCCTACAGCATGAAAAAAATAACAATATCGAGTTGTAGAGCAAGTATTTTCCCAAAGCAATACTCAACAGGTCCCCTAATGCTTGTGCAGAGCTGCGAGCGACTACAACAACATCGCAAAAGGAAAAATGACATCCTACAAGAGGCCGTCACCTCCCGGCCATCTGTTGAAGAAGTGAAATGTGGTCTACTGGTAGACCGAGGTGGTGTCCAGGTCACGCCGAATGTGTGTAGAGCCGTGCAGTTAAATGAAGGTTTTGATGTGGGAATAATAGCTGGAGGTGTAGGATGCTCAGTAAGAAAAATATAAATGGAAACTTAGCTCAAGGGGGATCAAATGAGGGTGGATTCACGCGAAGTTGCTCAGAGATATGTGGATTGACGTGGTGGTAAGAAGACAAAGAGGAAGATGCCGTGATCTACAAATAAATAATGATGGTGCGTATGTAAAAGTCCGTGGGGGAAAGCCGCTGCTAAGAATCCAACCTTTGTCCTCCAAACCATCTGGGAACAACACAAAGACGTAATAGGGAGAGTATGTCCCCCCAAGACGTTGACAAGCAGGTGCCCAAGCTGCTGTCAGCTCGATCCCCGGCATAGTCCAAGAAGGCCGAAGAACTCGGGTTGAACTCGTCGTGTTGGCGGTACATAGGGCATAGAGTAAAATGTCTGTGTAAAATGAGATATGTGAGTAATAAAATAGGCAAAAGGTCCAAGAGTCCAATAGCAAATGTTTCTGACGTGGCTGAAGAGACTTGTTTGATGTTTTGAGGAAAACGGCTGAGCTGTAAAATACGCGCCAACAGGCTCGTACTGCCGTAAAGCAATTTGACGATGGAGTTGAATGTAAAATTCACTGTAGAGGTCAAATCATCAGTAAAGGTGTATGCGGGACATGAAATAAAATAATAGAAGATCTTATCAATAAATATAGGTTTTGCTTGAAATGCGTGTGAAGGGTCTTGGCAACGAGCGGGCCAAGTCACCCTTCCACACCGTGACGGCCGTCCCGTCGCCCGTCCCGTCCCGTAGAGAGTCTTTGAACCTCGACGACGGGACGGAGAGGGGACAGCGCACAGCCCTAGTGGCGCATGGGGATGGGGATGGGGCGGTGCGAAATCCAGATGAGTGCCCTAGTGCCCTGATAATGGAAGACCTAATTTGTTCAACAAAATTGACGTGTTCATACGCTGCGTCGGGTCTCGTCCATCGCCCTCTCATTGTCGACATTCCATTCCGTACCCGCACAATTCGCCTGCACCCTAAGTCCACGATTTGAATTCTCCTGCACACACTGTGTACTCCTCTGCATCTGTGATTATTGCACGATGGATCACTTGGTACGATGCCTCTTCATGATCCTTCTGTTGATCCGAATTCTCCCACTCACACTGTACTGCAGTTTTTCAATCAAATCGACAGGGGGAGTGATGCGTGACCGGTTTTTCAAGTTTGACATTTTGACACTGGTGAAAATTTGGCGTGACACCCCCCGAAATTTCCACCAAAATTTTCGCTTTTTGCGTCTTTCAGGCGATTTTTGCCGCGCCGTGACCAGCAGCAGGTTCGACAAGGGCCACTGTGACGCGTGACCGCAACCGAAGTTTGACATCGACATAGGGGTGCGTGACCCGTGACTGTCGATTTGAATGAAAAACCTCAGTATTCCTCTTGCGAGCTCGTCTGTAGCTGGATTTTTTTGGTGCATCGCCTTCATGATATTTTTCTGGCCAAGACTCTGTACTCTGCACTCAGTCGCTATAGGCCAGCTCCTAGAGGGGTCGAGTCTTCCTTTCCCCATTCTCATCGCACTCTAATCCCAATACCCAGAGTGTAGAATCGACAGACTCCCTGGTGGGTGGTCTGCACCTGTCTTCTATACACGGGCAATTATTAAGCAGTTGAGCCGGAAGCTGGTTGAGTCGTGTGGGCACAGTCCGATGCAACCTCTTTTTCTCCCATACGTCCACCTTCGAATTCACTGGTTTTTGCTCAGTGAAGTTGCGCAATTCCTTTTCCTTCATTTAGAGACCATTTTACCCCATCCAAATTCGACGTCCAGTATCTCAAAGAGATCCAGACAACCGACTCAACAGCGGATGGTCCACTATCCAGCCAATGGTTATTACCATGCAATGACTTCCTGGCTGGAATCGTATGTATGATCATTTTGTGGTCACTACTCCTCCCCCGCACTCTGGCTCGAGTTTCCTAACCATTGCAACCAATTTACAGCTGTTTGCAAAATTGATGACAGTCGTCTAAAAATAGAAGAAAGAAAACATCTTGAACGCACCTGATTATTTTGCTCATTTCTCGTTCAGTTCTCGACCGATTTGCTCGAGTGTAGGGGCATTCAAAAGCGGCTGAGCAGGGCTTTACAATGGTGCTCACTATGTATACTAAAAACTCAAATTTGCCTACATCACTTTTCGGACCACCCGGGATGTTCCCAGGATGTAATGAGCCATATCTCGGCGAATACCGCCCCGATCAGCACGGATCAGGACTCATTCGGAAGGCAACATCGAGCCGAATCATTTGCCCCTCACAGCTGTTGAATCAGCCGTGAGTCAACCTGGTAATATTGAATTCTCAGTCTGAGAAGGTAATTTCATTCCTAAGGGTGTGCCTCGGGAGTATTTCATTTTCCGAGTGCACTGCTGAGGTTGCCTTCACCCTCCCTCTCAGAATCACGCAGAATCAACGTAATCGGACCAGCATTGACCGAGAAATCGTCTTTTTGTCCGTGGGTTCAAACCAGGTGGTCGGATTTTGAGGTCACCAAGTTTGGGACTTCGCTATACATATTAGGTATGGTTCGGAAGCCCCGATTAACCGCTTTTGAACGCCCCTGGGCTCGAGCAAATCGGCCGAGAACTGAGCGAGAAATGGGCAAAACAATCAGGTGCGTTCAAGATGTTTTCTTTCTTCTATTTTTAGACGACTGTCATCAATTTTGCAAACAGCTGTAATCCCAATCTTGATCCCAATACCCAGGCAAGAGAACCGACAAACTCGACGGCAGATGGTCCGTACATACCTTCTGTCGACTGCAGGCAGTTTGGTTATTGAGCAGGGAGCCGGTTCTGTTCCGGGTCGAGTCATGCAGCAGTTGCTGGCTCTTCTTTGTTTTTTGTATTGTTTCGTTGGTGGTTTGCATTTTGGGTTTCGTTTTTTGACGACATTCGTAGATTTTCCTGGTCAATATTCAAGAGCGATACCCATTTTCATTGTACACCGTCCCTGGCCAAATCTGAGATCCCCCACCTTTCCCCTTTGCTCCTTCCTTGGTATGATTTGGTTGATTGTTGGATCTCTTGGTTATCCACCCTTCTCTTAGGCTTTTTCTCTATGATGCTAGGTATAGGTCAGCCCTGGCTGCTTCGAGCATTCGAGTTTCTTGGCCATTGTACCGCATCCAGATTCCACTTCCAATGCCAATAACCAGAGCATTCGTAGATTTATAGAGGTGCGCCTACCCGCCGTCTTATAGTCTCGGGGCCGCGTGAACAGCTGTATGCGTGCGTGCAATGCAGAGCGCGCTGACTGTGGCAGCCGAAACACCACCTCCATGGCAGACGTAACTGTCCTAATGGTACAGCATTCGTATGCGTTTCAGGAGTGTGTAGTGTAGCTCATCCCACATTGTCTTGCGCATGTCCGGTGAGCTGAGTGCCTGCAGGGCTCAAGTATGGCAATGGCCTACAGTGCAACCCGGGACTGAAACTGAGTGCTTGGGAGTCGCAGCCTGGGTTATTTATATTTTACTCACTAAAATTGCGGAAACTACTAAAGGAAACATCATCCACGGCTAATCCAACAATGTCCTCTACTGGTATGAGAATACATAAATGACAAGCTTCAGGTGGATGCTCTGTATGTTCTTGAACTGGCACTGCAATGCCCGTGGACCTCCAAGACTGCCATCCAGTGCGGTCTAGCATCACCAAATCCGTAATTTTCTGCTATGCCCAGATTTGGAACGTCGGGCCAGGTGCCGTTGCCATGGCCTTGGATAGGGGTACCTGGCCAGGTATTCGCTTGTATGGTACATACCTGGCCAGGCATGTCCATACATGATAGTGGCAGGCTTCTGTAGGTATAGACGATTGCCTTATATAACCGGTGAGTCTTCCTATGCAGTGCCGGCAATCTCTGATTCCCGTTCTCTAGTGTTGTTCTCGGACACTCCGCTGGGCTTGCAACCGCCCATACTCCTGCTGCCAACTTGGCCCCAGTCATTAACAACATGGATCGTCTCCGGGCTGCTCGTGATGCTCGCCTCGCGGCCGCAGCCTCGTCTTCCTCTACTGTATAGCTGCTGTAGTCTCATGAATATATATTGTTTTTGGTGCTGCTGCATTTTTTTTTTGGGAGCCAGAGCGAAAAATCAGAACACAATTCAATTACATCCTGGTATATATACAGATATATATATGATCATTGTAAGGGAGCAGGGCTCTATGGGATGGCCTTGGATGGTAACGACGCGGTATAAGGCCTTGGAAGGCTGGCAGATCACCTGGCCAGGTGACCCTGCCATGACAATTGAGCTCTCATCCAAGGCCAGGTGATGCCTTCTGGCCCTTCCAGCCCGGGCATGCCATATATGTATGGTCGGCAGGAGGGCTGAGGTCAAATTTTTGATTTGATCGGAGCTGCCATTGTCCTCGGGCCGGCTACAACTGGTCTCTCTCCACCCACCAGCTTGTCTGCCTGAACATGAATGGCCAACATACTCCGAGCACACCGACAACGAAGATGACAAACAGGCCTTCGGTGTAGCTGTCTCCGGCACTAGCGCACAATTTCGGAGTACTGGGAATTTCCTACAGGGCGGGCAGACGATACCATCAATGAGGAAGCAAAGAAGGTTGAGGAGCGGCCCATTAGTGACAGTGACACTCTCAGCGATGTCACCGCCCTGGAAGCCGCCCGTCTGATGTGCGCAAGCTTCCCTACGTGGAGCAATGAGAGCTGGACGCAGACGTGACGCCCCGAGTCCGTCATTTTTCTTGTTATCATTCGCTGTCTAACATTCCCATCCAGGCCAGCTCGTTCCGCCAATGCGTACAGATCCAAACCGACTGGGTTGACGATATTGTCCTATGCAACTACAACCAGACCCGTGAGTTCCCCCACCTTGTACCTGGCTGTATGCTGCAATATAACTGAACTTTGCAGTCGTATCCACGTCGTCGGACGGTACGGTGCAGGCCTGGAAGCCCCACGCTCCCGGTGCCCCTTACCCTACGACCGTCAGCACCTACAGCGGCTATGTGCGCTGTGTCACCGTGTGCCGGACGCAGAACTGGATCGCCTCTGGCTCTTTCGACCGTACAATCAAGCTCTGGGACCTCACCTGTGCCCAGTCTAGTCCTAACCCCGACCCCCTCATCACCCACCCCGCTGACCCCCACGCCGCTAAGTCTTTGGTGTATGCTCTCGCTGCCGATCCCTGCGGCCATGCCGTCACATCTGGTGGTCCAGAGCACGTCGTGTGTATGTGGGATCCACGGACTGGCAACCGATTTGGTGTGTGACACATACTTACTGCAGTATCTGCCTATTCACGTATCGTAGGCAAGCTCATCGGGCACACTGACAACATCCGCGTGATCCTTCTCTCTGAGGACGCGAAATATGTGTGTTACCTGTTGTCTTATCTTCTGGTCTTTCGCTCATTCATTTCATTCTTAGCTACTCACAGGCTCTGCCAATGTTACATGTACTCAAATTTTCTACCTACACATCTAATATATGTATACCGCATCGATCAAACTCTTGCCCGTTATTTCCTGCGGGATTATTGTTCTTCATGGGAATGCTGTGTGGGTGTTAAAAAGAAGATGCAGGGATACCAAAGGTGCGTACATGATTATTTAGCTGTAGATGATGGTCGAGGAGAGAAAGAGGAATGATGTTGTTTATGTTTGTCGCACAGACAAAAAGATTCTGACTATATCTCAAAGCACAGATGGACTGTCAAGAGATGAGCAAAGGAATGTACTGCATTTGAAATCCAGGTATAAGATACAAGTATTTTACATTGGGAGATAGAAGAGAGGGCAATGGCGCGGAATGGGATGGGAAGAAAAGTAAGTGAATGCAGCGCACGAAAGTGGGAACCCGCACGGTCTCAAAAGTGTTGTCCTCGTGCTGCAGGTGGAGAAGCCAGTGCAGCGATCATTGCTTCATGCGTGGGTCTGTGGATACCTGCGTCGGTTATGTCACGGGCGCCTATCCATCGAGGGCTCGATGACGCATTCGGCCAACCTTCCGGGCTCACAAGTGGTGAGCGGAGGGGTTAGAACACGGAGAGACGGGAGACAGGAAAGATGAACACACCTCTTTGCACTGGAAAGAGAACACAAAAGAAAGAGCACATGGCCGCTGCTGGAGCCCGCGCTTTAAATTATGGATGCATCGCAACCCGCACGTGCAGGCGCAGAATTTGTGGCAGCAAGACATCGGTGAGCTAACGTGGTGTTCACGGTATGCACGCTCCGCATAGCTGCGTGCTTCAGTGCTTTTGCTCAGACCGTTGCGCAAACAAGAGGGGCAAGAGAAAGTTGATGGACTGAGAGAAGAAAGTCTAGCATCGAGGAAAGGGGAATGAAGTAAGAAAGACATAACGCACCTCATTCCTACCTCTAATCGCATTCGTCGCCTGCCCCTCATGCTCCACATGCCTGTGTCCATGCCTGTGACCAGCATCCACTAAGGCCCCATGTGTCCCTGCACGCACATGGCGCAGTTGACGCAGTACCGCCGCCCAGGTCCCAGAGCTCCCCGAATGCACTGCGGCCAAGGCCGAGGCTGAGAGCATCTTGCTGTTGCTGCTGGGGTTGTTGCACCTGCCGTTTCTGCTGATCCTTGGAAAGCTGGGCACAGGTCACTCATGCGAGGCCAGTTGTTCTCCCGCACCCCGGCCTTGAACAGTGCCGACGTGTGGCAGTCCCAAGTATGCCACTACAACAACACCTGCGCCGTCGAAGTGCCAGGGCAAGCAAACCTTCAGATCAAGCGTCAAGACAAGACAGTCCATTGCAGCGGCAGCTGATTGATTTTGAGTATGATGGCAGGTCACAAGAGGCTGTTGTGTTTCCTGAAGGGTGCAAAGATGATTGCCATTACAGCAGCTCTCGCTCGGATTTAACTCCAGTCCAAGTCCCGGCGTCGTACTTTCCATCCAGCCGATGCCAAAAAAATGCAAGGGGTTTCATTCAAGTTAGATATGTACAGTGGAGTAGATGGATCAGAAGCGCCACAGCATCGGCGTTCCCGTTGCGATCGTGCAAAACTGATTGCCATTTGATTGCCACCAACGGCGAGGCTCGAGAGACGGCGTCCAGCGCAGCTTTCAAGGATTGTAGTTTTCATCCAGTCCAGCTGCCCAGTTGTGCATCGAGCCAACCTCGACCATGAGAGCAAAAGACAAGCGTTGTTTGTTAAGTTGCCAAGCCCCCGCCAAACACCTGCTCTTCAATTTCCCGGGCCTCCATCATGCTCAGGTTCCAGGTTACATCTCGGACACTGGTTGCAGACTCTCACGAATAACTCTGACTATACTGCCACATGCGCTGCACTCGCGCGTCCCTACCCTTGCTCCAAAATGCGCGCGGACACCGAGATTAAAAGCACAACGTGGTAGCGGCGTAGCGCTCTACAGGCTGCAAACACGACTCTACTTGGACGAGGCGCAGGCACGCCGTCTGTTCTGCCTCGCAGATGGAGCGCGAACTGGCGCGACTGGGACGACCTTCTTACGCTCTTCGCCTTCTACCCGTACTCTTCCTCCGCCTCCCGCAGATCGAGATGCTGGTGAACGTTAACTATGGGATACCTGGCGAGGTGAGACCGATTTTGTATGTATTTCGATGATGTGAAGGATGAGAGTGGGTGCCGTTTGGCGCGGAAATACCGGGGAGGCGATCGAGGATCTAGAGCCGAGCGAGGCGCAGCCCGAGCAGGTAGAGGGAGTAGGCGAGAATGGTGCCAGGTACGTCTTCCTCCTCAACAGCCGCATATTCGATATCTGGGCGTACGATCCGTTCTTGCCCTCCTGCGTGACCGACACCCAACACATCGAAGAGCTCGTTACGCTCGTCGGCGTCGCCTCTTACCGCGCCTCTCCCTCACCGTCCTCGCTCCCCTTCTCTCAAAACATCTCCATGTCTAAACCCACCCCCGACCCCGCCGGCGCAAACTCCCTTGCACTCATCGTCTCCTGCGACCCCACCGTCATCTCCTTCCTCAAAACAGACTTCCTCGGCTATGACCCCCGCCCGAAAGAGCACGCGGAGGAACTACTCTCAGCCGACGCCGCTTACGGCGCGCACACAAAGCGAAGTGGAAGGGGGCGGTTGAGGGTATGTGAGCGAAGTGGAGAGGGAGTTGAAGGGGAGCGAGGACGGTGGAGCGGTGGACGGAGAGGGAGTTGAGGCGGTTGAGGGAGAGCGCGATTCCCAGCTGAGGGTGGTCGAGACACAGGACGAAGGAGATGGGGAGCTAAATGAGACGAAGAAGGCGGCGCATGCGCAGATGCGCCCTGCGCTGGAGGAGGCGAAGGTGAAGCTCATGGACTGGGCGAGGGAGTGGGCGGAGGCACATGGGGATGCGGATGGGACGGTGCTGCTAAATCTAGTAGGTAACGCGTTAATAGTGGAATGGAAGGTTTGATTCGTCGAGAATTTACACAAAGTCTGAAATAGACGGCTCCTGAGCTCGGTGTGTTCAGACTTACAGGCTAAAAGGTCTCTTCCATCGTCCCCTCCGTCCCATAGCTTTCATCTCGCGGAGGTCTTTGAGCCGAGCGAGGTGCGGCCCGAAGAAGTAGGGGGAGTGGGTGAAGATGGGCCATGGTACGTTATCCTCCTCAACTCCGTACGTTCGAGAGTTGGATGGATGAGCCCTCGCCCTCCTCTTCGCAATCGCGATCCGTACTCCACACGATCGAAGACCTCGTGGCGCACGTCGGCGTCACCTCTTCTTTCCCATCGTCCTCCTCCTCGCTCCCCTCCTCTATATCCAATCTAACGCCCTATCGCGCATTCTCACGCACGACGCCTCCGTCATCCACCTCCTTGGAACAAACTTCCTCGGCTCTGCACCCTGGCCCGCCGAACGCGCTCTGCCGCTTGAGGCGAAGGCGAAGCTCACCGAATGGGAGAGGCTTGGGCGAAAGCATATGGGGATGGGGACGATGCTGCGAAATCCAGATGAGTATATGCTAATAATGGAATGGAAGATCTGATTCGTGTGGAATATTGGCAGAGGGTCACAAGCTGAGCATGATGGAGCTACTGGCAGCCAAATTGCATTGTCGAATGGGGCAGAGGGAGCTCAAGGAGACCAGGACAAGGGGAAGTTAGGTCTTGCAAATAATGGTATGGAATGATGTATGAAGCAAAGTGACCAGCGGCAGTCACTGGAATTTTATGGAATCCGAAGTGTATTATGGATATGATGAAGAAGGGTTTTGGATTCAGGTACTGGCTTAGAACCATTTGTCTATTCACTCAAACTGCTGAATATAATTCATTTCAGTCTATTTTTACTTCATTCTTTTGTTGTCTATTTGACCATTTATACGAAACTTCGCAAGGACAGTCCTTGTATTTCTGCCAAAATAAAGGTATTCTAAATCTCTACCTTGGTGCCAGGGTATTTCATTGGTTCAGTGGTGATAAGTGGATGTAACATACAGTGGGTTCCAATGAATCCCACTAGTGTTCAGTGGTTTACGGTGGGTTCCACCAGTTATGAAGGCAGACACATTCCATCGAACTGTGTTGAGAACTGGCATGAGACAGTGGAAACCATTGGAGTTCAGTAGGTTTCAAATCAGAGGTTCCATTGGTATCTACTACTGGATCTCAGTGAGCAAAAGCTCCATGTAAGGATGGACACGGGTTGCGGGTACACCTGCGGGTTTATACCCGCGGGTGGGGGGCGGGTACGAGTACAGGTCGTGATTTCCGACCCGCATTCAACCCGTGTACCCGACCCGTGTACCCATGGGTTTGTGCACATCTACTATTTGACACTCAGTACATAGTAGTTTCCTTCAAATTTTCATGCTGTGTAATAACACCTCACCCCAGCTCCAAGGAGTATTTCTGCATTAACAAGTTCAGCAAAACAGCAATTTCAACTGTTGAGAAGCAGCTTTGAACCTCTATTGAGAGCTCACAGCAGAGAACAAACCCAATCTAATCACATTGTTATATAGTCTACATTTTATACACTGTGCTGGACAAAAAACGCTATTTATGCTGGAAATTCCGCGGGTATACCCGACGGGTTTGAGGACCCACGGGTAACCCGTACGGGTTTTGGACGGTTTTTGCGAGTCCAGCTATGGTCAATAACGGCGGCAACTGTTCTGCGGATTCCTGGTGCCAGCTAATGTTGCCGCGACTTCCGACTCCACCTCCCCAAGTCAACTTCGTGGAGTCGAGTCGAGTCATCTGCGTAACTCCGCCCGACTTCCGAGTCGAGCTGAGTCGACTCGAAGTGACTCGGAGTGACTTGAGTCGGTACCCTTAGACCAATTTCTTCCATTTTACATTTCGCAACACTCCAGCAGTTATTCGGAGCTATATGTAAGGTTCACAATTTGTTTAATTGCGATTGTGGACTACTATGGACAAGTGACTATGTTTAACAGTCTTCACTTGCAAATTAGTAGACATGGGGTAGTTGGACGGTTGAAGGGACTCACCTTGTTCACAAGAGAGCTCTGGTTTGCTCGGTTGTATGCTAATACCGGGCTTGAGATACTGGTAGTTGTTATGAGTGTAAATAAATACATACATTAGTTTGATCTCGCAGATGCACTTCAATTTGTAAATTTTTGTGATGGGCAGGGCACCTCAGACATGCGGTTGACCAGGCAGAGGGGATTGATGAAGAGGACGAGAGAATATTATCAGAATTGTCAGTGAAAGTCCCGCGCAGTTGCATTGTGTGCTGAGGAGTAAATATTAGGGAATGGTGTATGGGCAATTAAATGACCAATACCTGCGGACTCCAATTGACAGTAAGAGCAATCTATGGGCTATAATAAGTATCAGCCAGAGAGATAACTGTGTAAGTAACATACCCAGAAGATGCCCACATTTGAAGTCCAGGGATCAAAACAGATGTTCCCCTGTATTTCGGGCAAAGGAAGAGCAACATGCTCTGGATGTGGAACCAGAGAATTTGGGAGAGGATCAAGGTCAGACATGACTGCAACTGCCATTGCAAAGGGGCTCATCTGAGTCTTTAAAAGCATCCTGGTGCTTTGATCATCTGCTCACAGTATACACAAATCGACACTTCTGATCCCTCTTGACCTCAAGAAGTCAAATCCAAAGTCAGGACAGTTTGAGGTGTGTCCAGAGCACTCAACCATCAATGAGAAGACAGATATGAAGTCAGAAAAATTCAACTGACATGCGCAAAGCATAATTTCGGACTCACCTTGGGGTTCAGAAGGTTGAATGTTGGCCCGAAACACTGGAGAAGGGTGAAAGATCTCCCAGTGTATCATCGACAATGGATTCAGGCGGCGAGAACATATTTAGTTCAAATTTCACAAACCCCGAGATGACCGAAATTCTTGGGTGAACAGTTGATTAGCCTGGTCTATGAACTTCAATCATTTGATTCATGTCTGCAACAATTGAGACTTCTGATCCCCCTTGAGCTCAAGAACTCAACTCCAGGGGGCAGGATGGTGGAGTGGTTAATGATCCACCTGCTCTGGCTTCTAGGTAATTCTGGAAGTCCTGGGTCCCGAGAGGGTTTGAATCCCAGCAAAAGCCATTCCAATGGGATCATTGGCTTTGTGGATGTGCCGCATGATCTGGCCGAGCCAATGCGCCGGTCGCCGTTCAGATATTCCTTCGGCCTCGGGTTTGAGTCCCATAGCAACCACCAGGAGGTTTAGTGGGTATTGTGTGTCAGCTGAGCCCCACAGTACCATAAGGGGCAGCTACCTACAAAGGGGGCTTATGTCCAAACTGGTCTGCGTAAATGCATTCCTTCCTGGGTGTGTAGTCACACTCCTACTATCTGGTCACATTTCCCGATAAGTGACTACAAATGTGCGATTGTGCCTTCCGACAATGTTGGCCTGAAAGGGGGCTACGGCCTAGACCCAAGGGGGCTCTCCGTGAAAAACCGGATCTGAGGTGGCTGCAAAAGCGGCCCGAAAGACAATCAGAATGCACTACCAAAAAAAAAAAAGACCTCAACTCCAGAGTGGGAAGTTTGAAGTGCACCCAGAGCACTAGACCATTAGTGAGCAGACAGATATGAAGTCAGGGAACTTTGCCTGACATGCATAATGCATAATTTTGGGGTCACCTCAGAGTTTAGAAGGTTGAACATTGGCTGGAAACATCGAAGGGGAAATATTTCCCAGTGTATCTTCGACGATGGATTCAGGTGTCGAGAATATATTTAGTTCAAATTTCATGAACCCCAAGATGACCGAAATTCTTGGATGCACAGTTGATTAGCCTGGTCTATGAACTTCAATCATTTGATTTCATGTCTGCGACAATTGAGACTTCTGATCCCCTTGAGCTCAAGAAATCAAATCCAGAGTCGGGACAGTTTGAAGTGCGCCCAGAGCACTAGACAATTAATGAGAAAAAAGATATGGAGCCAGAGAACTTTAACTGACATGCACAATGTATAATTTTGGATTCACCTTGGGGTTCAGAAGGTTGAACACTGGCCCGAAACATTGGAGAAGGGGTGAAAGATCTCCCAGTGTATCATCAACAATGGATTCAGGAGTCGAGAATATATTTAGTTTGAATTCTCAAACCCCGAGATGACCAAAATTCTTGGTTGAACAGTTGATTAGCCGGGTCTATGACCTTCAATGACTTGATTTCATGTCCACGACACTGGCACTTGGCCATGAATTTTGACATCTTGCTGGGAACACCTGAGTGACACTTCGTATCTCCTCAGGCACTGTATGAACTTCAATCATTTAATGGATTGAATGAGTAGCAAGTGATTGAACAAGACCGCTGAACAAGTAGATAGGTCAGATGTCAAATGGAAACATAAAGAATAGGCTACTGTGAAGTGAGCGATACACTGGCTACTAGCAGATCAAATGTGGTGCTATTTCAGAATGCTAATAAAACTCGGTTGAATAACACCAGTTGTCAGTCGTTTGAGGTAATCCTGGCAAGCGTTAATAGAAGATAGGATGGGTGGAAAGGTCTTTATTCGCTTTCCACGCTTCCCACTGCGCTAGAGATAAGTTAGTACTGGAGTATCTTCCAGATGACTGCATCAGCCATGCCATCAAAATTGACCTGAATAACACCGGTTGTCCGGTTTTTGAGGGAATTCTGGTAAGGGAGAATTGAAGTTAGAATGGGTGGAAAGGTCTCTATCACGTTTTCATGCATCCCACTGGGCTGGAGGTAAATCAGTGCTGGGGTATCTTTTGGATTACCACATCATCCATGCCATCAAAGATAACCTGAATAACACCGGTTTTCAGGTGTCTGAGGTAATTCTAGACAGTGAGTACTGAAGGTATCTTCAGTAGCTTAAATTATGCACCAAAACATTTCGGACTCAAGTGACTCAAGTTGACTCGAGTCGACTTCGAGTGACTTCAACGTGATGAAGTCGAGTCGAGTCGAGTCGAATATCAGCTGAAGTCGACTTGCCAAGTCGTGACTCGACTTTTTGAGTCGCGGCAACGTATTAGTGCCAGCACATGACGCTGGGGTGTGGAATCCCGCTGTTTCAATTGATCACAGCTATTCTGCATTGCCTCTAGTGACTACCTGAACAGCAATGACGTCACAATGCACGGAATATAAACGCTCCAAGGCGCAACGCCCCCTCCGTCACCTCTTGTCGAAGACTCACGCATGCTCGTGCCACTTCTCAGTTCGCCGCGCCGTACATCTTCTTCCTCGCTGTTGTCTCGGAAGAGAACATCAGGGATTTCAACTGGTGTCTCCAGCGATCATCAGCAAAAACCTCCCGGAGTAATTTTGGTCAAATTTTGGGTAAATTATGTTGCTCCAGAAATATTTGGCAAAATTTCACCAAATGTTCGATAATTTCTTGAGATTTGGCCAAAGTTATGGCAAACATCTGTGAACTACCGGTAATATTACTGCGAAAATTGTACACTGCATCAAGATTTGGCCAAAGTTTTGGCAAACATCTATGAACCACCGGTAATATTACTTCGAAAATTGTATGCTGCATCCAGATTTGCCAAAGTTCTGGAAAACATCTCATCAGGGAAAAACCACTTTTCTTATACCTGGTTAACGTTCCTAAATATTTTCAACAGTTATGAGTAGTACTGCTCAAACATGGCAGCCGCAAATACATTCTTATGTGGACCATTATTCCACTCATTCAAATCCATAAGCTTTAAACATGTAATTCGGTGCTTCCAGTCAAGATACCGAGGCAAAGGGACTTCCAAGGCAATGATGGTGATTTTTTTTTCCCAAGGGCTGCCAATGCCTGCCCTAATGTATGCCTTAGCGGGCTTGTCTCGGCGAACTTCGGTCTCCGTCTAGCCGAGACAGCTGTCACCTGTTCATCAAAACCAACCATTTTTCCTGTAAGTGACAACGACACCTTTCTTTCTTTCCCCCCATGTCGTCTCACTCACTTCTGGCTATTCACCTCTTTCTCAGCTGGCTCTTTTCAACTCCTCCACCTCAAAGACTTGATCAATGATAGACCCTTCTATGTATGTTACCCTTCTTGTTTTCCTTCAATCCATTGTCTTCAGATCGACATTAAGGTACGTGTGACTTTAGGTCTGCCTGTGCGAGCCAGGACTAACTACTCTGTGCACTAGCATGTCAGCCTGACAACGCGCAACATCACTTGCCGGCATCACCGCCCGCTGTCGCGCTTTGTCTTAGCCGAGGTCACCGATCTTACGTTCAAGTTCTCGTCCCATTACGTGCCCGTCACAGCTGTTCCCGTGCGTTCCCTTCCACCATTTATCATCTGGATTCCTGCTCATACTCTTTGGTTTTGATATTGTGCCAGGCCGACACCAAGAATATCCCGTCAATTCTGCATCACCTGCTTCTGAGGCAGATCCTGTCGTGTCTGTGACACACGTCGTGCCCGTGACACCCATCGCGTCTGTGCAACATAGTAACAGCGGTGCTTTGAAGGTACCTGATTCCTGATTGCTTGACTGCCAGTCTCTCTCCAACTCCCAGTACTATGTACTTGTTTAATTCTTTACGTACATCCTTGTTGTTACCTTACGTTGATAATAATACCATGTACTGCCTGTTTTGGCCATAAACCCGTCTAAATAATTATGTGATAATGTGCCAGAAAGCCCACGAGAACCTAGGAAAGTTGGCGAGATGTGACCAAAATTTGGGGTCAACCCGTCTGAATCTTCAGAAGAACTACAATAATTGTGTGATAATGTGAGCAGACATGCCAGAAAGCTCACGAGAATTTTGCGGAAAGACGGCGAGATGTTGCCGAAATTTGGGAAGATTTGGTCGGGGTAACATAATTTCGGACATATTTCATGAAACCAAGGTAATTGCCATAATTTGAGAGAATGTTGGCAGAATTTCGCCAAATTACCGCGGGAGGCTTTTCCTGATGATGGTTTCCTTATGCAGAGGTCGAGCATTCGAAAGATCAGGGCTGGCGATAGTGGGGGTGGTGAAAGCGGGGGTGGGGAGAGCAGTGGTGGGGAGAGCAGTGGTGGGGAGAGCAGTGGTGGGGAGAGCAGTGGTGGCGAGAGCAGTGGTGGCGAGAGCTCTGGTGGCGGTGAGAGCGAGGGCGGCGGCAGCGGCGGGGAGCGAAGGAAGTGGAAGTGAGGGCGAGGGTGAGGGGCGGGAGCAGTCCGAGTGGCCAGGAGGGCGAGAGCTCCTCCATCTCAAGCGGAGGAACCACCAAGTCGATTACCACTTACAGCGAGGGAGGTGGAAAGGCGACCTCCATCTCGTCTGGGTTGTTTGCGGGTCGAATGGAAGGTACGTCTATTCATACGAGTTCCAGCGAGAAGAAGCTGAGACGCGTTTGTAGGTGGCGGGACGAGGGATGAAATTTGGGGAAGCCGGTGAGTTGATGGCCTCGATTCAAAAGTATGTAGCCCTGAATATTGAGCGAAGGACGTACGGGAGCGGCTACCCTGGATCATTTGCACGAGGGGTCGACAACAAAGGATTCCCCCTTTTACTTCTGGCCGATATCTTGGGGGAACGGGACAGCATACGGTTCGAATGCATCGTACATGTATACAGGCGAGGTACATCACACATTACTCCACAGTCCCAGCAGTCTCTAACGAAGTACAGTACGGACAGCCAGATAATAGTTCCCGGCCGGGCGGCCCCATGACAGCCGGCGTATTCCTCTCCAACTCGACCGGCACCACGTTCAGGGTTGTCGCGGACAACGACACCGTCACAGACCTCATATCCGTCGTGGGAACGAACTGTTCGCAGTTTCTCTCGGGCTTTAATTCCAGCGCCCCGCCAATATCATTCAACGAGACCGAGGAGAAGCCCGAGCAGGTGGTGCAATATTATCGTGCTAGCTCCGCGGCGTTGACTCTCGACGGCTACAACAACACCGCCGTGTTCGCTCCGGAGAACTCGACTTCAGATACTTCGCTGCCCGGAGGCATTGACACGAATCTCCTCAATTGTTTGAATGCGACGATTGGGGCCGCAGTACCACTCGTCGACGGCGCAACGACACTTTACTCTCCAACCATGGGTGTCCTAGCACTCACTCTTCTGCTCCGGGCTGTGTTACTTTAATAGCCCTTTGTGGCAATGCATTTCCTTACTCATAAATGTCCTTACCCTATATGCTAAGGAGCTAATATAGATCAACCTCCAATATCTTATGTAATGTGAAAGAGAGTCTGGATATTGATGCAGTCGACAATTTTGCGAGAGTGAACAATAGGATAATTTTCTGCTGCCGCTGTTCCTTATAGACTCGTAGCCAGTCTGCCTGTAGCGGCAATTCTGCGGTGCAAGCACCATGCCGTAGGCAGAGTGATACAACTCGGGCCAAAACAAAAGGGTTGAGCCTGAATTTGAAATTTTGGGTGGTGCGGATCATCGGCATCATGATGGCTGTGCTTAGCCATATAATCCACTTATTCGGTACTCGCCCGCAGTTCATGAAAACAAGGTAAGTTGAAAGAATGGGCAGGAAAAGACAAATGATTCAAATCCGGGCTCAGCCCTTGTGCTGTAGCGGCAAAACCCTCGTGCAGCTGGTTCGACTCGGGACATGAGTCTAGGTGTTCCTCCTGATCCTATCTAGGTCTCTAATATGGTGCCACATTCTATTGCCATAGGGCATAGGGGCGGAATATTGATTCGTCAAAAGAACGTTGGGCCGTGGGAGCTATCACCGT
This sequence comes from Mycena venus, assembly GCA_014462655.1. Lineage (NCBI taxonomy): Eukaryota > Fungi > Basidiomycota > Agaricomycetes > Agaricales > Mycenaceae > Glaucomycena > Glaucomycena venus. The sequence goes on along the minus strand of JACAZI010000007.1, from coordinate 2,540,235 downwards.
TTGTTGAACGAATAGCCGGAGAATATAGTTAGGCGATCTCATTAGAGGGAGTGAGCGTGTCCTGCCTGTATTTTTCTGTCAGAGAGACCAAAAATCTGTGATTTTCAACATACCGGTCGATCTGCTTCCACAGTTATGTTGGATCCAGGGTGAACGCTTGTTCCATCTGCAAGGGCTCTGATGACGGAGTGTTGAGCAAAGGCGGTTGCGAGCATGGCGCTGAGAGCGAGAGTTCCGAGGAGCTTCATTGTTAGGTCTGTGAACTGGAATAGTTTTCATGTACTTTCCTTAGCTCTTTTATATATCCCTTGGACCCGCGTAATTACCTCATCCATATGGGCGTAATAGCTGAAACATGAACGGCGGAAGCACTCGGGACGGTCTAAACACCGTAGCACCGTCGCTGAGTGCCATTGATATGCAGCCAAGGACATCGACGTTTGAAAAACGAAAAATCGGGCTCGAGCTACCACATGTCACTATTGGGATTGATATCCAAGAAGTACCCTTACCTGACGGTAACGGGAATGAGGTATATTCGACCCTGAACTTGCAGTCTCTCTATTTCACAGTCAATTCTCTCCGAGGACCCACGATCTCGGCCGCTGTGGCTACTCAACTTGGTAGGCATCCAACGCAAAATTGAATTGGCGGCCCTCTTCATCGTTCAGCCTCGTTCAGCCGTGGAGCTATGCATTTTGCCCATGGAATTGGTAAGATTGTTTTCAATTATCATAAATCATGCCGTTGGCCTACCTTTGACAACTATGTCGACAGGAGGCTGTTCAACTACTGCTCGAACTGAGATGGCTTAATTGACCCGTATGATAGCATCAGCAATCTCACCCATTCAGTGATTTTGCCATACTGTGTGCGAAATTCCGTATGAATTATACATCTATATCAGTCTTGCCAATGAACAGGTTTCCCTCCTTCCTGAACCCCAAGCTAGAGACTACCATTACATGTAAGGTGAACACATCAATCAAATAAGTTAAAGTTCCAATCGTCAGTCCGGCTAGCGGCATCGGTATCATGGGTATAAGCCAAAACCTAGATATTCTCTACAAAAAAAAGATAAAGACAATCAGCGATTGCCGAGACAGGAGTAATAGTGGTAGTAAGATAAAACATACCCGTCCCGAAGAAGAATCTGGCTCCTCGTGGGTCGGAGTGTTTCTTGGACATATAGCGCAGAGTTGATGCAAGTTGTTTGGGACCACAGTAGAACTGCACTCGATGATCAGAAGCGCATAGAGGGGAGTAAGCAGAAAGAAGAACGCACCACACCCACGTCCGACTCGGGATGCTGCTGCCCAAGCGAAGTGTATATCTTATCCCAGTTGGGCCGGCCATAGTGCGTTGGAGCCCGCAGTGTCGTAATCGCATCCTTCTCTGCACCCACGTCCTGGACCTAGAGCGGCGTCAGCGTGAGACAGGGAATTATAATTAGAATAAAGGCGGAGATAGGACAATGATACGCACAATAATATTATTGATATCATCTTCTTTGACCCCTCCCGTTAGATAGATGTTAATCTCAATTTTGTTCTGCGTGTCTTGTTCCTCGAGTGCGTGCAGAAGGGAGTGAAACCACTCGGCCGCGCTGAAGTCACGGATCACCCAGGTGAAGTAGACCTTAGGAGGCGTCAAATAAAGAACAAGCGAGTAAGAAAAGAAAAAGACCTTTGAAAGTCGCGTTCGGTTGCCGTGACTGAAATTGTTCATGCGATACCAGATTGATTTGAGGATCCTGTAGCCCAATTAAAGATCAAGCATTGAGAAAATTTTCCTCAAACGTACGATGCAAATGGGGTGACACCGATCCCAGCGCCGACCAACATGATCGTTTCGTAGTCCATGAAATCCTCAGACGACGTGCCAAAGGGACCGTCGATCATTATGCGCGGCAAAACACGATTTACGGCCGGGTTGGTGGCCGAGTTAACGACCTTACTGGGTGCGGCTCCCTTTGTGCCCGCGCTTTCAAAATCGCAGCCCACCGCTCGCGACAGGGCGTGCGTAAAGTCGCCAACGACGCGAATGTGCACGGAGATATAATCTTCCTCGGGCGCGCTGAATTCAGAATGCGTAAATTTGTGGAAATGAAACACAAGAATATAAACGCATAAACGTATACGTACCTGGTAAGCGTGAACGGATGCCATTGGAAGTAGGAGATCTCCGGGCAGTTGATGAAGATATACTGTCCCGCTCTCGCAGTGGTCTTCTCCTTCTTTATCTGCAGCTCCATGACGTCGGACGGATGTTGGATGACCTTGGAGATGTATGTGATGTGACGGGAGCGCACCTCGCGCAAGACGCGTTCGGTAACCCAGATGAGACCTCCGACGATCCAGTAGCGCTGTATGGTTGGGTCAGTGAGCATTGGTGTTGAGCCTACGGGTGGGAAACTTGAAACTGACCCAGAAAACACCGATGGTGTTGAAGGAGCAGTACGGAGGGCGGTCGGGCTGGATCATGCAGAACATGCCCATGCAGCTGCCAGAGGATAAAGAACGGAATGAACAGATGGTGTGTGTACCAGAAGCGCTCGAAGCCACCGTCCTTGGCGCCTCGTCGCTTTTCCACAGCGAAAAACACCATCGTGCCCAGGCATATCCACATCAGCCACCCGGTTATGAGGGGCCCGATGGTGAAGTTGGCGGAGAGGAAGAACGCAATACGCTGCCCGGTTGTGCGAGCGCTGGTATCTGCCATGGTCAATCTGTAGAGATTGACTATGTGGGCAAGCGTATGGACGACACTGCCAACAACGATGGCCCAGCCGGTGGCTTTGTGGAAGGTGACGTTTTTGTCGAAGGGGATGACATCCCCGAGAGGCGTTCGCCGAACGATCGAGACGAAATTTCTGCAAACGGGAAGCAGGATGAAGACAACATCGACATGGAGAACCAGAGCAGCCGCCCGTGCGATAGCTGCGCGAAGCTTAATCAAGACGAAGATGGCAAAGGAGGCTACTACGCACTGAAAGTGATCCCAAATGTCGCACGCGCAGTATTCAAGTTGTCCTTCAAACCGTAATGAACGAAGCCGAGGACGAGGACGATGAGATGGAGAAGCAGAAAGACGGCAAAGAAAATCTGTTGCCGTCCTTCATTAATCAGCCACAGGCTGATTTTCTCGCCGAGTGTCTTGGGCCGTGTGGGGTCGTGGCGTACCCTGCCTTGTGGGGCGTTCGTAGATTGGAGACCTTGCAACCTCAGCCGCTCGGCTTTATTGCGTTGGTCGAAGGCAGTCGCCGGGACATCAGCAGCATGCGCTTTGAGTGCGGAATTTCCATCTGAAAAGTCGGGGCCAGAGGTGTGTTTCGTTTGGGGAGCCATAGTATAGCTGAAACTAGCGTGGGGATAAAGGAAAGAGCGGACAAGCAAAAAGCAAAAAAGGACCTGACTTGCAGGGAAAAAGAACGAAGAAAGAAAGGTGGGGGGCGAAGATGAGGGGTTAGATGGGAGTTGGTCACGTGCACCTGCCTTTTGGCACGAGACAGTTGCCCGATGAATGCCCGGTGTCGCCACTAAGACGGCTCCAGGAGTTTGGACCCCCAAAAGCACGGCCCCGATCTTGAAACGCCAGACACATCGGTTGATCCAGGAATAATGGTCGTTTCCTTCAGTTCTCGCGAGGCTCAAGAGATCCTGAAGTCGATTGGCGACTGCTCTTGACGATCCAACCGTTGTCTACTCTGCCTGGAAAAGCTGGGACTCTCGTTGCAGCATAAAAAATTGTGAACCGAGGGACTGGGACGCGGCCTTATGGGGTTGTTGACCTCTTGGCGGGTGGCAGTGACTGGCAACAACTTGAACTGACTGGGGGACTTGCCGCAAGGTTTAGTAGCAAGGACTTTCAACTTTGGAAGACGAGAAACAGTATGCAGATCCTTCGCACAATTCCGATACTTATGAGGTTTGACTTCAAACCCAGTGAGAATCCCCGCTACGTAAATCGAGCTAGATCGAGGAATCGAGGGATATCGATGCAGAACGAGGTACATCGATTCGTAGATCAGACATTCTCTTCATTTTGCTAGCCAAAACAAATGCCAGCGAAACGCGCTTTAATTTCATTTCGATTCAAAGCAATCTATCAAAATTTTGCCCTTTTACGCTTTCGCTCAAAAAACAGCAATTTTTGAGACTTTCTCCCGCGACGTTGTTCTATTTTCGCAGCGCCTCACCTGTTCATATACTCTCATATGTTGCGATATCCGAGCTTCCACACTTGTCAATACAGCCAAGAGCGGCCCCGTCGTCAAGTGGACTATGGTACAATTTTCCTTGGGCCCCCCTTCTGTGGTACCGAAAGCTTTAGCTTGGTCTATGGTCTCGGACTCTCTTCGAGACTCAAATATTCGTGTCGTATCCTACTATCATTCTGGCTACTAAAAGCCTGACGCAAGATTCCACGGAGGTTCTACACTGGCAGTCCTCAAGACCTCGAGTTCTTCTCGGCCCTTCCAGATGCACCAACGTAAAAATTACGCGCGCACATCCTTTGCGTCCTCCACGTCCTTCGGGTCTTCCACTCGAATTTTCACGCCCCTGCAAAGCCCACAGACTGGTCGTCCTGGCCCCCCGTACTCCTGCCGCTCCCACTCTATGAATTCAGCCACGGCCCGCTCTCCTCAACGGCGTGGTCCCGCCATTTACTACTGTGATTGCCCACGGTACTGTAAAGTCCGGAAAGTGGTCAAGAGAACGACTTTTTATCAGCACGCACCCTATCGCAACCCTTTGCGGAGCTTACACGACCATGAATCTGCGCTTCGTCCATTCGTAGATGGTGATATTGCTGGTGCTGACCGCACTTCACCACGAGAACCGCCGCCAAAGAAACGTCGGCTCGCTAGCCCTGTCCAGTCGGACTCAGACAACTCGGACTCTGGGCTGGCGATTATGCTGCAATCTGATGATCCTGTTACATTCGTGGGTGGTGACTCTGAAGGGTTTGGGCAAGTCCTTGTGCGTCTTCAAATTTATATGATACAATTGCTTGATTTCAGTCAATAGCCCGACGCCGATGATTATCCGGACCCCGGCAGTGTCGCGGATCCCAACCAGCTGGATGATAATGACGATCCAGATCCTATCGTTGATGCCAGTGTACCATCGCCTCGTCCCGAGTCTACGACACCACCGCTTTCTCCAACAACTTTACCACAACATCTGGATGATCCTCCTCCTCCTCCTCCTCCAGGCCCCAATCATCCCATTTACGAGCGGTTATCGTCCATTCCAGACGTCGAGGCGGCTCAGCTCTTCATCAAGGCGTTGGAAAATGCATCGCTAGATGAGAGCGGTCTCGATGCCGACGTTATTCATCGTCTCCGTAATCCAATTCAGGAATGCGTTGATGTTTCCGATGACAAAGATTTTCGGCTGTCTATCGACACCTACTTGGCGGACACCTATGCTTCTGAAGCTACATACGAGGCTACCCGTCGTGGTTTTCTTCGACACAGCCCCGACATTGGCATGTTGTCGCATCATGAAATAAAAAAAGAAATAGAAAACATGACCGGTGTCGTTCCCATCACCCATGATATGTGCCCAGATTCTTGCATCGCATACACCGGGCATTGGGATAAGCTCGAAGAATGTCCTAAGTGCCATGGCCCCCGTTATGACCCCGTCATCCTCAAGAATAGCGATGGGCAGAGAAAGGTTCCGTTGCGCCAATTCGATACGATCCCCCTTGGGCCCGTGCTCCAGGCTCTCTGGCGTAGCAAGGAGGGTGCACAACATATGCGGCACAGGCAGAAACGGACCGCGGAAATTCGGGCGCAGCGCAACGCTAATGGAAACGTCACAATCGACAAGTACGAAGATGTCTACCATGGGCAGGCGTACCTGGATGCCGTCGAGCAGGGTCTAATAAACGATGACGATTCTGTTCTTCTGCTTTCCATCGACGGCGCCCAGCTGTATGCAATGAAGCAATCGGACTGCTGGATCTACATCTGGGTGTTTCTCGACCTTGATGCGAATCTTCGCTACAAGAAAAAATTCGTCATTCCCGGCGGCATTTTCCCAGGTCCGCTGAAGATCAAAGTCGTGGAATCCTTCCTCTTTCCTGGTCTTTATCACATCGCAGCCCTGATGAAGGAAGGACTCAAAATTTGGGACGCCAGCACAGACCGCGTCTTCACCGATTTTCCCTTTCTTCTCTTCGGAACCGCCGATGCCCCGGGTATGGCAATGCTGGATGGTCGCGTTGGCCATACTGGTGCATATGGCTGCCGACTTTTCTGTCCAGTGAAAGGCCGCCACAAACCCCGTGCGCCGACCTATTTCCCGGCTCTGCTCAAGCCGCATAATTACACTGTCGAGGGCTGTGACCATGGCGACGTTTCGGGCCACAATCTACCTCCCGGTTCCCCGGACGAGTATCGTCGCGCACTTTTCAAAGTCATGGAAGCTAAAAATGATGCCCAGCACCAGAAACGTCGTCTTGAAACGGGGATCGTCAAACCGACACTATTCAGCGGACTTAGCAGGATTTTACCTGTACCGAGCTGCTTTCCCGGCGACAACATGCACCTCATACTCAACCTTTTCGATCTCTTCCTTAACCTCTGGCGAGGAACGCTCGATTGTGATCCAAATGACAATGTCGCCTCATGGGACTGGGCTGTGCTGAAAGACAAGATTTGGGAAGCACATGGAGAACGAGTTGCGAGCACGAGACCCTACCTACCCGGTTCATTCGATCGCCCCCCTCGAAACATTGCAGAAAAAATCAATAGCGGGTACAAAGCCCAAGAATGCTTGACGTATTTCTTTGGACTCGGTCCCGGTCTCCTTTATGGCATCCTTCCTGATCGCTACTACCGGAGTTATTGCAAGATCGTTCGTGCTTTTCGCCTGAGCTATCAGCACGAAATTCATCGGGAAGAGGTCCAGGAATGTCACCAGATGTTTTGCGAGGCATACAAGGAATATGAGGAGTTATATTATCAACGACTCACCTCGCGACTTCATTTTTGCCGGCAGAGCATGCATAACCTACTGCACGAGGCTCCAGAAATCGTCCGTGTGGGACCGGGTGCATACCATGGTCAATGGCCTATGGAGCGTACAATTGGCAATCTCGGCGAGGAAATGAAGCAACACTCTAATCCCTACGCCAATCTATCGCAGCGCGGTGTTCGACGTGCACAGGTTAACGCCCTCAAGTCATTGATACCCGATATTGAGCCGAACAACGAACTGCCCCGGGGATCGGAGGACCTGGGACATGGTTATATTCTCTTGCGTGCAAAAGATGAATATCCACAAGTTGTTCATGGAGCCCAGGGCGACGCAATCCGCCAATATCTTGAAGAAATGAATGACGAGAAGTACCCGGATACATTTCAACCAAAGCTTCGCCGATGGGCGCGCTTACGTCTCCCAAATGGCCAAATCGTGCGCTCTGCATGGAAAGAAAAACAAAAGGCCCTGGACAAGGTTCGTATGGCCCGGAACGTACGAGTAAGTCGCGTGCTTATTTTTGATTTTCTCTCTGACCATTTTTTTAGTTCACCGACCTTGACGGGGAAGAGTCGTATGCAGAGGTACAGTTTTTCTTCCAGGCAGATTCGGCGGATGGAGAAACATTCTCCTTGGCTTTGATCCACCCGTACTCCGCTCCAGATCCGGATCTTTTGGAGGTTTCGTCCAAAACATTATGGGTGTGTGACGGGCTGGACGAGGATACGCCGATGGAAGTCATTGAGGTGGACTCAATCTCATCGGTTGTCGGCATGGTGCCATTTGATGAGGGGCGGGTTTTTGTGGTTCACAAGATGGGATTGGAGGTTACTGGTATGGCCGGTACAGAAGAAATAGACACTGAAAATTAATCGCATATTTGACCACTTGGGCACGAGTGAGCATTTGCCGACTTGGACTTGCTGTTTGGACAGGGGTGGTTTGGAAGAGAAAAGACAAGGTCACACCTCTTCTCTGCTGCCAGCCAAACACGACAAGGTGAGAGACGGAGAATTAGATAGGATAAGATATAAATATTTCTCCGTATCTCAGTAGTTGTCAACTGACAACTGGGCTGTGGACAGCGTGGACAAGGCGGAATTCATGCGCATAGCAGGATGAATGTAGGATGTACTGGTGCAGGAGACGGGATGTACATGCCACCTGCCCTGCCGTGACGAATTTGGACTTACGCGCGTCCGCACGTGGGCGCGTTTGTTTGTTTGGGGATCCCCAATCTCTTTCCTTCGTACGACAACGCGGCTACAACATGCTTCCTCCTTGGAATGCCTCTGTTTCTCCTCCAGAACCCTCTCAATTAAATCTACCCAGCGATCTCGCCCGCCCAAGCCCCGCCCCTAGTAGCTCTTCTTCTCGGACACTCAGCACATCCCTTCAGTCCCCAGACATCCGCAGAATACCCTTCCCATTGTATGACGATCTAGAAGACCCCTTTCGCGCACCCAGCAACCTGGAGGACTACAATGGCTTCTCTCGAAGACGCAGAGACTCTCTTGCTGCCTCATCGGAAGAACGACCGGTGAGAACTCTAAATACCCGTTTATTCTGTCACGTCTAAGCCCATCGACCCCATGCAGCTCTCGACACATACACAACCAAATCTGTGGGATCCTGTGGTCGCGGAGGCGACACACGAGTCCCTTATGACCAATCGCAATCTGCAATATATCAAGGTCTACGATGCGCACAGAAACCTGCAGAGTCGATTCCAAGCTGCGCAACAGGCCTACGGGGAGCTTCAAGTCCGTTACGATACTTTAAAGTACGTCTATCGTGTCCCTCGCTCATGAGCGGTGATTTGAGAATTCTGCCAGTGCTGCATATTCCGCTCTTGTCGCCGCTGTCTCTGATCGACTCTCTGCTCCTCCTTGCACACACCCTGCCTCAACAGAATCGTCTACCGCCCTTGTGCCGTCCTCAACTTCCACTGATCATCTCCGTATCCTCGTGCAGAGCGACTACCCCAAAATCAATTACTGGACCGAGAGCGACTACCGAAAAGAGGATAAGCGCCGGCAGAATGAGAAAGGCAAGGCCACCATGTCTGACGCGAAAGGACAGCGCGGCTCGAAGCGACTCGCCGAGGAAGACGAGAATGTCATGTTCTGGTTCATCGAGGACGAGAACGGCGACTCTATCCCTGGTAAGCGCGCGAAGGCCGCTCGCGATCAAGCCCGGAAAATCTGGAAATATCTGGATCATCTAGGACGACTACCAGAGTGCTGGAATGATGCCGACGCCCTGGTATCCAGTTACTATACTGGCGAAATGCGGCGCTTCTTCCCAGAGCTCCAGCTGTGTGAACGCGACTATAAAGCGCACCGCATTGCGACCCCTAATCTTTCCCAATTTCATCAAGCGCCGCGACGTCAAGATCAAGGAGGAGATCAAGGAGGATTCCGACGTAATGAACACCGCCGCCGCCGCGGTCGTCGCCGGCGAGAAGCGGGCGGCATCCGAGACTCCCGACGACGAGCCCGCACCCAAGAGGACCGCAGCGTCCGGGCGCAAACCAAGTCGAAGCCGAAGCTGATGACGATGAAGACTTCTGCCAAACCCTCTCTTCCAGCCCCGGCTGCTCTATCGGCTGCTCCAGAGCCAGTTTCTGCGGCACCTGTATCTCTACCGCCGGCACCAGCACCTGCCACGACTGAACCCGCACCTCCTTTGCCACCAGCAGCTCCTTCTCAACCGGCACCGCCTTCGCAACCGGCACTACCTTCGCACCCAACACCTCCTTCGCACCCAGCACATCCCATACTTGTCTCCACGCCACCTGCTACAACCCTTGTATCTGTCGCTCCAGCTGGAACCCTCTCTATGGGTAATGATCCCAATCTCGCACCTGCTATCAACAATACGGGTAAGCATCTTCCCATGCTTAGAATATCGGCGGCTAACCGTTGCATTTTACGCTCTGCAGATACTGCCGGCCCGCCTACAGCTACTGGTCCCATCCCTGTGACACCACAAGTAACGGCTCTGGCTGCCGGGAAATCAACGGTATGCAACTTGACTGCATCGCGAGCCGTACTTACCTGAATTCCCAAAATATTCACAGGTCGAAAACCCATTGTAAGCTATTTATTCCCGCCATGATTCTGCTCAATGACCACTTTATCCAGGGCTTTTCTCGGTGATCCCAAGGGACCCACAACCCGAGCTGACTTTGTGGCAGGAACGTCCGCAGGTCCTGTTAAGAAGAGTAAATTTCTCGCTTCTGAAGCCTCGATATTTCTGACCACCCTGCCAATAGAGCCCGGCGCGCGAAGCAACAAGATGGACCAGCAGTCGGGAGATGGTACGAAACCTGTAATTTTGCATAAGTCGAATGCGAAAACAGCGCGGTAAGTTCTACATTTTTTCTATGAGGATTAAAATGAAGTTTTGGGGCAGGGGTCTCTGCCTACACGACTACATTCACGCCCACGGGTCAGTGGCCAAACCCGTGTTTGATACTTACTTTGGCTCGCTACCGCCGGCGGATTTGAAGGTATGTTCGTGTTATGGGGTACAGTATCCTCCTAATCTATTACATAGATGTGGGAAGAGCGTAGCGCCGCAGCAAAACAAGCCGAGAAGAATTCAGCTGCCCAATAATCGTGTAAGCCGTGTTGGTCTTGTCGTATATGCTACATGCTAACGAAAACTTCCCGAATCCCACCAGGTTTTCAGTAAACTGTGGTACAATACGTGCGTATATACTTCTTTTGTTCTATTCTCGCTCTTCTAATGATTCGACTGTAGATCAATAGAGCGATTCAGATCAGCATTTCCGTTGCAAGTATTCAGGTCTTGTGCGAGGTGGGTCATTGGATTTTTCTGCCTTGGTATTGTTGTCCTGAGTAACATGTTATAGCTACGACAAGATTCAGTCAAATGACGCTATGATTTGCTACAACTGTTATGTTACGCATGGGTACGTGCGATATTCAATCATATATGGATATTTCTAATGTGCGTGTCTCCATAGGATTCATATATGATCGTTGTCGGTGACGCGTTGGAAGTCCGAGGGCCGCCTAGAGCCCCAGGAGACAGGCGAGGAAGGGCTGTCGGACAGGGAGCAGTGGGAATGGTTCGGTATAAGCGGTATTAAGTGACGCTCTATGTACCTCGATTACCTCGATGAATACCTCGTTATTACTCGATATATCTCGTTTTTCCTCGATTTTCCAACGAGCCAGAAAGAGCTATGTCCGGATTATCGAGGTAAATCGAGGAGCCGTCAAATTCCTCGATTTACCTCGATCCAGCTCGATTTACGTAGCTGGGATTCTCACTGGGCTTCAAAGTCCAGACCAGGTCGAGGCTCTTATCGGCCTTACGTTACACATCTAGAACGACTGTCGCGTTGACAGTTGATCTTGATGCAATCCGTCCCCCGCTTGACCAACTCCGCACCAACTCCGGACTGGTTGCCTGCTGAACGCATGGATCCGTTCGCAGGACCCCGGGATTAGCGAAATTCCGAGCGATCCGAAGTTAGTTTCGATTCGGGATCCGAAACTTTACAAATCAACTGAGCCGATTCAGCCGAAACCAAAGCCTAAACCGAGCACTGTCGGCAACGCTTTATTCGGTCCCAACCTTTTTCATTTTTTTTCTCTTGCCACCCACTACTGCTCACCCAAACCCGCCCCGACACGTCGAAAGCGTGTCAAAATGGCCCCCAAAGTGGGCGCAGGATCGAAACATATGCATACCTCGGCAGACCAAGAATACCTTTACAGCCTGTCGGCATGTCTTCTAATGGAATTCTGGAACTATGTGCGTCGTCGCCGCCGAGTTTGGACAGTTATTCTGATGCACCAAATTAGGCTTTCTCTCCCACATATATTGCTCTCTTGGTGCCATTATCGATCCCGGCTTTGCTTCCATAGGGCCATCGGACTTGCCTATGCTCCCTCCACCGCCACCAGAGTCCTCACTAGCTGCGTTCCCTGCTGTCGGGCAGTCGTCGGAACCGGAACCATGTCCGAGTGCCCCGAGATCCGCCGTTCTCGAGAAGAAGTGAACACAAGGAATATTCTTTACACAACCCGTACCCGCGCTCCCAGCAAACGGTTTGCAGAGTACGAGGACCTCTCAGGCTGCCTACACAAAAAAACATGAGCAAGAAGGTACAGTTTCTGACCTCATTTTTTCCGCTGTAGCATCTGAATTCTTAGGCAGGACCGATACAGTAGAATTACATTACAGTCCCAAACTAGGAAGCGCAACGCAATGGCGAAGCGCAACACTGGGCATTTCGTACCTCACAGATTTCCAATTACGTTCAAATTCTATAGGAATATACTAGGGCATCTGAATATCCCATCTGTAAAAGGACTTGTGCAAAAAGGACCTGTGAAGGGCTCAAACATGCAATGTTTGTGGCCGCATTACACAGCCCTTGATGCCGGCAATCGGACCCTCCCATTCTTCGGTGTTTTAAGTGTGAGCGAAAACCTAGCCCAGTGTGCTGAGGGTCTTTGGAGTCCTTGATCACGGATATGTGAGTTAAAGCACAGAAAACCCTGCCTCCAGAACTACAATCGATCACATTGAAGTGTTGCACTACGCCATTATTTGGGTGTGTCGGAAAGATTTGCCTCATTCTCAACAACTGTTCAACTTTGCTCTGAGAGGTAAATTTTGACATGGACTGTATATCAATACGATCTAGAATACAATTTAGACCTAGTGATTTGGGCAAGATTTAGTCAAGATATTAAGGAAAAAATCTAAATTTTTGCGCTTCCTAGTTTAATGTACATCTTAATAAATATTAAATCTGTTAATTGAAAGAACTTGACTCATTGAACTCATGCTACAGAGAACTCGTGTAGAGTATCGAGGAGTTCGGGGATGTCCGGCGCAGGTGTCCCGTTGGGTACCCACTGTCAGAAAGAAGACAAGGACGCACTGATGGCAAGCCTGACACTGGAAATGGAATGCTCGTCTCATCTACAGGCTGGTCGATCAGAGTTTAAAATTGGTTAACGCGCGGCTTTCCAAAAAAGACTATTAGATAATCAGGTGCCGTTTGTGCCCTCAAGGACAAGAATTGTCAAATAAAAGGCTTCCAAGGGCATAAGAACATAGTATGGGAGTATCGAGAGGTTGAACCAGCTCCAAATTCCAAATTCCAAGCGCGAATGAATATTTTTGCTTTTCATCGGCGTTATCCGGATGACATCGGTAAGTAGTACAGTAGCCCTAACGACTGAGCCTCCCTCTGCACTGCCTTGTGACATACTTATTACTTACAAGAAGACTGTGCAAGCCTATGGCTATTTATGGGAGGGGATAGACGATCCGTCTTATTCCGACATCACCGGACTTACTCGGGTATTACCTAAATTCAACTCATGTTTCCTTTGGCAATCTTGGGAGGCGACATAGCTATCATTTGAGCTCGATGTGCACCCTGTATGGCTCCGATTTGCTGCCAAAACTGTTGGGATTTTTTTTACATCTCTTCTTAATTTTTCTTACCTCTAAATTAGTCAATCCACGGAGCTACCGGAAATTGGCTCGTTCGCAAGAGAACGGGTGGTTTAGATGCATCAAACCACTCCAAAACTATGCCAGCCCTGCTGAAACATTTTCAAAACTAGTCCATGGTCAGATTTACAAGATACTGAAAACATATGGCCCAATTCCTGCGGAGTTGGAGTGTTTGTCCAGTGTGGTTCATCTTTTTATTATCCTGGTAGGTCGAAAATACCTACATAGGCAATGTATGACCTTGAGATTATTTTTAGTCTTCACACTGACCAAAACGGGGAACCGTTGTCCGGTTCAACTTCAGCTACAAATGTAACTTAGTTTAAATACAGGTAGGTAGTGCTAAAGAGGATTTTAAACCCATTTTCTTGTACGAAAAACAAGAAAACTGTATTTCAAACTCTGCCAGTGGTCTTCGAGAACCAAATAACTTGTACAACGTCGCCGCCGACGAGCGCCGAACATATCTGATGGCACATCATGATGACTGGCCGTGGCCGAGCGTCCGATCAAGTCGGAATAAGACGGATCGTCAGTATTCTCCTATTTATGGTGCCTCTTTTACCTGTATTTCGAATTTGTCGAAATGACTTCTTGCCCAATGTCTTACTCAAGGGGAGCTGTAACTGGACCCTCAGCCTCGATTAACCGACAGGCATAGTTTCGGAAACCAAACTTCCATCCACGCGTAATTGTCCTAAAGCATAATGGCGCATGTGGAGACTACTTCGATGAGCCCATCTGATTGAATCGACTGGACTCAACTTTACATCCAGATGTAATATATTCCATCAATTTTTGCATTTTATTTGGCAGTTGTTCAGCGAAACCGCGCATTGTTTGTATTTTCTCCGCGACGTATTCTGATACATTATCTCCACACACTGCCTCCGCCGGAGCGAAGCGAAGGCACGTCTTGTCACCTTTTAATAAAGGTGTACATTGACCGCCATACATACCCTTAGCGTAGATTGATGTTCCAGGCGTCGGCAAAATTGAAACTCCAAAAACTTATTTTTGTGTGCGGACACTTCTTTGACGTTCGGGCGGTACATCACCGCGGGGCTCACATATTATAGGTCTTGCGCTTGGGAGTGCCTTGTGGGGGGCACTGGTGCTGGTGGCAGGCAGCTACTTTCACCTGAGTTGTACTGAGACTGCTATTTAAGCATTCCGTGAGTTTCCAGGGTAGAAATCAGGGGTGCAATGAAACAGTCAAATCCGCCTTCGAATTTGTTGAATAGGCGCATGGGAGTGACAAAGAACAGATAAATCCGATGCGAGCCCAGATTGTTGTGACTGAATTGATGGTGTACCAGTAGGACCTCAAAGTCGTTCCAGGTAAACACTTAAGTCGAGCGGCTGGTCCAAGACGAAGTTCAACAATGCTAATTGAGTGGATAAACGGCGATATGGTTGATTAATGAAAGCAAACGCATCACCAACATGCGGGCCGACCCACGAGGGAATGTGAGAGCGGAGAAACGGAGCCACAAATTGAGAAATGTTGATTAACTAAACGGCGATATGATTGATAAATAAAGCTGAATGCGGGCTGAGCCGTGAAGGAACTAAGTTCCGCAGCTCAGTCGGAAGAAGAAATCATCGCAGGTCGTTAAGGTATCGATGGGAGGGAGGAGAGACGCTGTGGAGTATTTTGATATCCAGGAGGCGCGCAGCGCGGCATAGCAGCGAGGATCGAGTCCAATCCTGCGTCCAGTGAATACTTTCACTTCGCTACCCCTCCGTCTCCGGTGCCAGCCCCTTACCGCAGATTCCCAACCATTTCAAGATCGCCTGCGGAGGCTTTTAGCCTTCGGGCTGCAAGAAAGAAGAATCATCAGCATGGCTTGCCTCTCCCGAAAGACATTCCCCTCGCGGGTGACGCATGGACTTCGACAACAGAGCGAAAGCGAGGGGAGAGCGGAGAAAGGAAATTGAGAATTGAAACGTGACATACGTCACCAGCCTTAAGATGATTGGTCACCGCCTGCTCCCCGTCTAACGCGCGCTTAGCCTTCTCCTTACCGGCCTCCACGGATGAAAAGGCTTTGTCCGGCAGGCAAGTTGGCCGAGATTGGAATACTACATTAGCGAACCGAACGTCAGCGATGGGTACTCTGGACTCTGGACACAGAGTGGCACGCGCGCGCCCGGAGATACGGCACATCTTGCGCGCAAACGGTACACATCCAAATGCTGCGCTGTGCATGATAGGCGCGCTGGCCGGCGACGTATACACAGTGCGCACGACTGCGCTCGCCCATCGCCCGCAGACAATTGATGAACGCGAGGTGTATGGATGTCCACGCACCCAAATAGCCGCCTTATGCTCACTCTCCGCTTCCTTCTCCGTTTCGCTCGGAGTTCGCGAGGTTGGCGGCTTTTGGGAAGGCATCAGGGACCTGGACACAAGCGTCAGCGATGGGAGATCGTGAGATTGCGAGATCAAGCGCAAAGTCACCTCCTTCTCCGCCGTCTGTCGGCCTTTCACGCAGCCTTCTCCGCTTCAAGGAGCGCCTTGGCGGCACCAACGATGACAATTTCACTTCAAGTCAGTAAGAGAGCGAAAGGGAATGGCAGTAGTTTCGCGCGCGGAGTCGTCACCACGGTTTCTTCTTGCGCCGGATGATCGACACGGTGGTGACGACTCAACATCGAAATGTATGTCAGCGTCAAGCGAGAGAAAGTAGAAAAGGCAGTCATCATGCGCAACAAGGATTCCAGAATCGGCCAAGTCCAAGGAACACGACATTGCGGCGAGACAAGATGTAGCGTAGCATCAGAAGAAAGGAAATGGAGCTCGCAAAACGCGAAGTATCGCACAAACGGGTGATTGCTCGTGATGCAAGGCTCCGCGGTGGAAAGATAGGAAATATGAGACACGGGGCTCAACTTCTTCAACTCCTCGCCCGCACGATTAATGGCATCATCCCGCTTCCGCGAAGCGAGCTGGGTAGGGTGTACGACTTTTTTTCTCGTACTCAGCTTCCGCCTTTTCGAGCGCGGTGCCTCCTTCTGCGCGGCAGGCGTTGGTGACGGCGGCTTTGGCTTCTGCCTGTTAAGAGCGAGGTGGACATAGGGTAGTCTTGAGTAGCGCAAATGCGCAAGCGAAAGTAAGCAGACAGTTATTGAAAGGGAAGGGGTACATTTGGGATCGACAATAAACGGACAGCGCACACACCTTGGCCGTCGCCGCCTCCCCCTTCTTCGTCGCCTATCCCTTCGCCTGGATCTCCTTCTCAATCGATTCAGCCTCCTTGCTATCCTCAATACTGGCCAGCGACTTTGAAGGACGCGGCGACGTCGACCGCGCGGGCTTCGGCTACAACGTATCACAGAATTAGTGTGAGTGTACTACCGCTTTCCGAGAAATCGAAGAAAGCGTGCCATCAATAGCAGCCTGTTCCGGCCCCAACGCCATCTGGTCCGCTTCCCTTTCCACCTGTACAGCAGCCTCGGCTCTAGCGGCGTCGAGTGAGGGGGAACAGGGGCGTGGCATATGCTGGCGGCCATTAGTTTGGTGAATAGGGTCTTGCGAAATAGAGCCGGTGGAGGAGAAGAGATTGGAAGAAGAAGGTGCGGAGAGATTGCATAAGGAAGAGAATAGGCAATCAGGGCCGGTGTGATGCGCTATGAGCTGCAGACGCGTGACCACTAGCACGCATCAAAGCGGGAGATGCCGGCGACAATAACGGCTAGTTCAACCGAAATTTAATCAATTGCAACCCCCTCAAGAAACCCCCTGCCCTTTTAATTACGCGGACCGAATAATTCCAGAGTTAGCGGCTCGGCCTGCACTACACCCGCCTAAGCGGAGGCGAAGCCTTCAACGTGGCATCTCTCTGACTCTCTCACTAACCACCCAAGGGGATGCGTTGTAACCACCGGCCTCTTTGCAGAGTCTCGGGCTGATTTTCAACCACACCGCTGGGTATCAATTCGATGAGAGATACTAGCTCAAACTTTCGTTCTACCGTTTTCCTGCCATCTATATCAAGGGATTCTCGCACCGAATCGCCTGGCCCGAAATTTGAATCGACCCCTCTAAGAGATATCATGGCCATTCGGGATCCAGTAGCGGTGATTTCCGGGCCCTAACGCCATGGCATCATTGCTCACTAAAACACTCAATTGAACTGCAACGGGAGGCACTTGATCTCCTACCACACTCGTCACCGGAGGCCGCATATGGTCTGAACAATCTGGGCATTGCAGAAGTTGTTGCTGGTAAAGGGAGATCCAGCAGATGTCGACGCCGCTGTAGAGTCGCACCGTCGGATCCTGACCGCGCTCCACAGATTCATCGTGAAGCATTCAAGTTGACATCGCGGGCGGAAAAAGCACGTATCCTCACCAGCCTCGCAGCTGCTCTGGCATAAGGATTCGACAGAGAAGACCTGAATTCAGGTTCAGGAAGACGTTATGGATATACAACGACCTTCGCACCACGGATAAGCCTCTTACAAGAATAACCTGGGAATTTGGTCGCGCGATCGTTTCACCACCCAAGCGAGCGGACCTCAACAGAACCAGCCCTGCTCTCCCAAGGTTTTGATCAACGCCGATTCCCGAACATAGAATGCAGTTCGTCTTTGAACAACCTTGTGTCCGTTTATTTCCCCAGATCCACTCGACAATAAGACCCGACATGCCTGGAAAAGCTCATGAAGCTTCATCGTGAATTCATCGATATTCTCCTCGTTACCCTTGTATCCCGTGCCAGTTCGCTGAGCAACCTCGCTTTTGAAGGGCTTCGGAAGCTAGTTGAACACAAAAAGACCCAGCAGACTTGGACAGTGCCATCTCACTTTCCAGTGAGGAGGCTCTTTCTGTTCAACCCGCTACTAACTCTCCACTTCACTCCGACTTACCCTATTCGTCACTCCGATCTCAACAAAATTAATCGATGCAGGATGTAATGCAATCAGGATGTTTACTGCCAGTGGCTGGTTGAAGGTATTGCACAAACATAGCCGTCAAAATTACAAGAACCGCTATGGCACGCTTCATATAATAGCCGTCAAGAGTCATTTAGAATTAATTATTTGGACTAAGAACGATCCGTAAATGCCCGTCGTATGCCAGAACGGGGCTAAGGGTCGGAACCCTAGAGTCTTTACCTCATCCAGAAGCGGAAATGCTGGTTCTTAGAATGCAATAGCGCCATATCTCAAAACACAGTTTCATTTAACTTTGACAAATCCCCTGAGCGATTACAGTTCGATACACATCGCTTCACATATCATGACCGATGGAACCGAGAGCTGTCTCTGGCTATTATCACTAGAGATTTAAAAGACCGCAACGCTCTCCCAGTTGAACCTACGACCAACAAACATCATTAGTTCCACTTTATCAAAACAGTTCACTCAGAGAGCTTACCCGACAGGCGCGTTTGAACATCCGGAGCCGCCACCAAGCACCGATTGGGGGCCATTGGTGCAAGAATCGTGCTGCCCGCCAGATTCGAAGAACTGGATCTGACTGGGGACTCCAGAATAACTGATTGACTTGACCGAGGCGCCTCCGAGAGTGAGACATTCGTTAGCCGACACTCCGCTGCTGAAGACGACAGAGCCAGTGCAGTCGGCCCCGGCGAAGCCGGTGACTTGCGCCGACATCGCCAGAGAGGCGGACGCGAGGAGAGCGGTGGCAATGAAGACAACGTTGAATTGCATTATGGTGAGATCGCGTAGCTTCTAAATGAGGGAAAAAAAATGGGGTGAGTTGAAGATTATACGACAGGCGGATGCAGGGGAGGATGGGAGAGGAGAGCTGACCTGATCGAAGGTGGAAGAGGAGCTGAGTGAAAACCCTCGAGAAGGACGGGTATTTATATGTTTCCTATCCCAAATTGTCGTAACGAATACATTGGGGCCTGGTCGGCTTTACCCCTTCTGCAAAGCCTTTTGCCGTTCTTCGTCCGATTAAATTTTAATGTGTTCTTCCATTCCTGAATCGTCCAATTGAAATCAGCCGAGGTGAAATTTAAGTTCGGTTGATTGTGCATCACCAAGCCAGCACGGGTTCAATCGCCGTTGAACATATTCAAATCTGGCACGCCCTTCCCGCTGCTGTTACGGTCACCTTTGGCATTGCTTTCTGGTTTGATGTGGATGCAGTTAGTAGCGCCTTATTCCCAGCGCCTTCCCTGTCTTCATTTTTTTTTTACACCGGCGCCAAATTGAAGATCCCCTTGAAGAATGATAGATATTTGACCAACCAAACTTATCAAACGTTTCAGATCTACGGGCTCAACCGCTCCGGCTGCACCAGGGTGTCGTAGTTTCTCCCAACCCTTGTTCAAAACATCTCCGCTCAATGTTCCGGCACTGAGTACTTGGTCTTCAATATTTTCCAACCAACAAGCTCAATCAGCCAAGCCGTGGCTATTCTGGGACCATATTCTTGAATGCTTGAGATAATCCTAACGCAATTTCTCCCTTCCCTTCATTTCCCACCTTTTTCTTCCACATTGATTCATTTCCAATATGTTCATGAATTCCTCACATGGCCCGCTTTATTCGCCATTTATCCGTAACTGTAATCTTCTGGGGCTCCCAATGGTACTTTACTTTCGCTTGTAGGTATATCATGCGGCAGATCTTGAACATCGGCCGTTTCCGACTCCGACAGCGGGGCTTTCGCAACCGACCACGTATGTAGACCTGACGACGGCACTGGAGCCGGAGTGTGGACTGTTCCACATCTGCGAGTGATGAGATGGATATCCTTGAAATATATTGGCGTCCCGTTGTACGACACTTTCTACACTTCAGTTCCGGACGGCTCAGGAGAAATATATACTGGGGCGAGACCCTTCCCCCCTGCAGGTCACTTCTACACCATTCATTTCAGTTCTTCGCTAAGGAAAAGCTGCGAGAACTAGTAAGTTGTGCGAACAAAGTTTACATAAATATATGTGTGGCTGGCAATGTGGCGTCAGGATAGTGATAAGGTTAAACTGTGACCGGACTGAAGAACAGCCCTCGGCATTGTATGGGATTTGACATCTTTAAAACCACCTCGCCAATAAAACGCACTCCGTCAGCCGAGGAAATTCTGTATTCCTGGATTTCGGAATTCACAAACATCCTGAATATATATGGTTTACCTTCTCTGTTGAAGTTTCAGGGGTAATTCTATTCAGAAACCGGTCTCCAGTAGCCTTATTTGGAAACCAGGGTTCTCAGAACCCCCGTCTATACTATGAACCATGAAATGACATCTTGCTCATTTCCGGCATCAAGCGGCCAACGGGCAGGGCCACTAGCCAGATTCTATGCCAGTGCTTTCACATACCAGGAAGGGTGAAGGAACCGATATGCGAGTCTCTATGTGCTAAATGAATGTTCTATGAGCACTGAATGATCCAGCCGCATTCTCATTGCGCGCCTGCCGGAACCATCAACAAACTGCCGTGATGCCGGCATCCCGCAGCATCCTGGCTGTTCAAGAAGACAACAGCAGAGACCCTGCGGAGCAATGTTGGGGTGTTGGGGTACATGAATAGATGGGGGCAGGCTCACTTTGGATGGAGGTCTTCATGTCGCAGTCTCAGGACAAATTGAAGACACGCAATCTGGACGAGACTCGGCTCACAGACAGTGCCGTAAGCGGGCTTCCAGTTAGCCTTTTCTCTGGGTTTCTACAGAATTTCCTTATATGGGAGGGTTTCCGCCTGAAACCGGGTTTCTCAATAGAATTATCCGAAGTTCCAGGGCTCTTCCTTTAATTTACAAAACCTGTCGAAGTGGAGTGGAAAATACTTTTCCTTCTTGCATCGGCGCTGAAATTATGGTGATTACAGCTAAGGGGGATAAGGGTTAGATATGATTGGTTGACTCCATGAATCATAATCTCAGTACGAGGAAGGAATGGTCACCGTTAAAACGTACGGGTGAGTAATGTCCAGCGGCCAGTGGTGCGGTTGTCCCATATCGTGCAAGTACAAAGTCAGATCGCAGCTGGAATTCGCCTGGGAATGGCGAATATTCTTCCCCCTTGCGGAGGGAGTCGATTGGAACTCCGGCGGCCGGTTCCAGGGCATTCTTTGGAAGAAGCTAGGTTGCAGATTTGCAACATTCGCTCGGCTATCAGATCTCTCTTTCACGCTCTTTCCTCGTGGGCTATGATTCTCCCCCTTTGACTCTACGTCGATCAGGACGCTTGCATCAACCGTTCTAAATCTATTTAGATTTACTGCCCAATTCAGTGAGTAGGGTCAGTTTAGCTGTATTATCCTTTCGAAACTTTTCATATCTTGCTCTCTCTGCTCGGCTACTCTAGATTGTACAGCTTCCCATTTGATCGACACTGCCACCAAGTTGAAATCACTTACACAGTGCCCGTAGAGATCGCTCTTTCCGAACGCAAGAGATCAAAGTTAAGCGGGCTCGGGATGACGGTACAGTGCCAGTAGGATCCGTTCTTGCTGCAATCGAAAGATCGAAGTCAAGCCGGCTAGGAATGACGGCACAGGACTTCCACCTCCAATTCAGACCCTCTCCGTGCTTATCCTCCAGCGGTGTTGCTCTCCTGTGTACCTTCCTTGGATCTGTCGGTTAGCAATCTTCGAGTCGATAACTCACTGGCGTCCACTGCTGCATCCAGAACATCTATCCTTGCCGGTACTTTTATGCTATATTTGTCAGTTCTAGCCTCTCTGTCCGTCTGAAGCCGTATCTCCATAACTACTTTCCGATCACGAGGATTAACCTTTCGGACCGAACTTATTTATAGAAGTGGGAGACGGCGCGAAGTGTCGTCGGCTTGTTTATACTGAAGATTGTCAGCTTCGTTCAAATGTATTGAGAGGAGCCTGGACACTAACCCACGGTGACCGTTGAGTCCGCTCTTTCCAAAAACACGAGTTCGAATTTAAGCTAGCTCGGGATGACGGCATAGCGGAAGTAAGATTGAAGTCAAGCTGGGTAGGGATGACGGCACCGGACTTCTACCACCACCAATTCGTCTTGAATTCGTCCCCTCTCCATGCTCATCTTCCATGACCCTTTAGTGGTATTACTCTCCTGTGTACCTCATTGACCACTGTTGGATCTGCCGGTCTAGCAACCTCCACGAGTCGAAAAACCACTGGTCCCCACTGATGCACCGAGAATATTTATCCGTGCCGGTACTTTGATGCTATATCTTTTAGTTCTGTTCGAATGTATTGGCTAGATCCTGGACATCGGAACACTGATATGGTCAATCTGAAGTTAACAAAGCAGTGACCACTGGGTCCTTGCATTTATTCCTTGCGTTTATTCCACCATCGGGATGACGAATGAGTGCTGTGGACTGTGATCTTGAAATTGTGAATAGCAGGCTGAGCAATGCGAAACCCAAGAGATCGAAGTCAAGCTGTCTTAAGGCTCCGACCATTTAGTTTTTGTGTATGGACTGGGGCAAATTAAATGGAAACGGTGTCCAAATTGTTTAAAACCATTTGAAACAGACAGTTTATAAACGGAATTTTCTCAGCCTAGCAAACGACTATATTTTTGGTTACTGATATTGATTCTCAGATAATTTAATTCTTCATTCCCCTGCCGTCTATGACGACGAATGCGTACTGCGGACTATGATACGGATTTAACACACATGTTCGAGACTCTCGGGCCTCCTGTATCCCCAGACCGCTTTTGCACGCCTGCCGTACGTACTCAATTGACGCCCAGCGCGCCCGGCTTCCGCCCGTGTGTGCTTTGTCTGAATCATCGCGGACTTACGTGAGAACGTGCTCATAGCACGACCAACCGGTGCATGTAACTTTCCGGCTCATCCCTCATGGCCTCATTGCTCCTTTGAGGGTCATTGTCCCACATTGGATTCGCCCAGATCTACCACCCATCCCGGGCATCCAGTGGATCTTCCGGTAGGAGCTGGTTGCTGGCAGGGCGCTGGATACACTTGTCTCGATCTTGAGGGAAGTCTTTATTAATCATCGGGGATCGCCACGCATAACTATAGTATGGGAAGCGTCTGTTTTGATTGAGAGAAGATGTCTCCTGAGCCATTTCGTATCTTCTAGTCGGTAATACCTAAAAGCAATCCGACTGCGTTCATTTCTGTTCAGGGACTCACAATATCTCACCAGACAACTGCAGGTTCCACGCCGACGGCTGCACGCTCGTCAAGCAACAGTATCTGGGGCTATGATATATCACCTATTAGTAAATCATCATACAGAGAGTAACACAAAGAATATGTTGTGAATTTATGTCACTCCTTTTTCTGAACCGTTGAAAATATTCGATATTCGACATCATGACCAGTGACCGCGACAAAAATTCGACATCGACACAGGGGTCCGTGAACCGCGACTGTCGAATTGGACTTGATGATACGGGAAATGGGTGAAAATCCCGTACTTGAACCCTTCGGAGCTGCGACTTTTACTGTCCAGGTTCGAAAAACAGGATTTACTTAACCAGTTACAATGTGGTAAGCCTGGCTTCACATCTCAGACTTGTGGAGGCGACAACTATTTCTTTGGCTTCGATCACCAGACATTGACGAGAACGAGACGCTCTCGAAGTTGGCTCTAAAACTTGCATCGGTAGTTCACCGCTTGGTCATTCAATGTTCATTTAGAGAGCTCACCCGGCGGAGGCAGTTTCACATCCAGAATCGCCGCCAAGCGTCAAAATCGCGGGGCATCGTGCGCTCCTCCCGACTCGATGAAGTTGATTTGAGTGGGGATTCCCGAAGAGCTGATGATTAATCGACTTGCCGCTGGGATACTCTCCAGGAGAGGCGTTGCTGGTGTCGATGGATGACTGACATCTCTGGAGAGGCGACAGCGAGGAGAGCGAGGGAGAAGAAGGTAACGTTAAATTGCATTGTGATCTGGTGTGTGTGGTTGTTGGGATTGGATAACAGAAGGAGAGCTAAGTTAGTGGAGGATTACAATTGAGCCCGAATAACCAGATTGAAAGCAGGAAATTGTGAGGTCCCGGTAAAACAGATGTTTACAGGCCCCGCAAGAGTCGTCAAGAAACCAAGTAGTCACGCAAAGCTCAGTAGGTGAGGTGTTGGATTCCAGAAAACTATCTAGCTACATTCTAACTACTAGCTTGAATACATTACTGTATCTACTGTCCTTGTTCCTAAACCAGCTACATGTTTTCTACGAGTCAACTTAAATCTCTGTGGCGCAGTGATCGCGCAGCCGTAGCCCTAGTCGTTTCAAAGGTACCTGATCGGCTGCAAATGGCATGCAGGCCGCGCGTATTCCCTACAGAAATGATGAGCTGAATAAACATCTCCAGCAGGGGAGGCATTTACATTTTCGTCCAACCTGTGTCCCAAGTAATCCAGAAATCCCTAAATGCTTGGAGTCTCACCACTCTGTTTCCCTGTGCTCCGCAACGGCTTGCCCAGCAACGGTAATATTAGCTCGACGGTTTCGGGATCGATGGCAGTGTGAGAACCTTCCATGTTCATCTGTTGGTCTTTCGCAAGCGGTTTCGTGCTGTGCATTACTTCCCTCCCAACCGAGCGGGCCCCAGCACTGCACCCAGTCAAATTAGCACGCTGAGCAGACATTCCGAGGAATGCCTGAAATTTCACATAATATCTGGTATTAGAGGACGAAGGAAACAAAGCCAGACCATGACCGTCTGAGGAGCTCCACAAGAATCAAAAAATGAGGGTCTTCACCATTCCGACGGAGGGAAACCCGCACGGCCCGCACCTCAAAACAGCGCTAGCTGGAACCTACAGGCACTGCCAAACATAATAATATCTCAAAGTCGTAAAACCATATTCAAGTGGAGCGACTTCGAAATCCTAGTAGGACCCTCCGTGAATATTGTTTCCGTGAGAGGGAAGTGCGTGTTCCCGCTATCTGGGTATTTTTGCGCCGCGCTTTGTGTTCAGCCGCCAACTGTACCCGAAATTAAATCCCACAAAGTCTTCAATTTGACCTTTAGAGGACCATAGGCAGCCCGATCGCAACAAACAACAATTGGTGGCGTCTCAGTCTGATTAGCGCGCAACTGTGAAACTTTAGTATGCCAGGTGGTTTGACAATGATCGCACATTGGGCTGCGGATATCAAGTTCTGGACCACGATATAAAAAATATCCTCGCAGGCGGCAGCAGGAGTTTCTTCAATTAAATATATCTGAATATGTTCTGATGCCCATATGTGCCGCTGTAAGGATCAGATGAGAGGTCGCCAGATGTTCCCAGTGAGAGTAGTGGCGCGATCTCCGCAGTCGGTATTGGGCAAGCAGCTATCAGGATTGTGTGTTCCGGATTGTCAACATAATTGGAGAACTTGATGCGCATCGCAATCAAAGGGCAGATGCGTGCCCCACGTTTACGGGCGCGCAAGTGCTTGGGTTGAACGCGTAGGTGTCATTTTTTAACGGCAACGGGCGTCGCTGGTAACCACCTATGCTGGGTTAATAACCACCACAGGTGTTAAGCACATCTTGTGTGCGGCATCTTAGGTTCTGGTGTATCGCGACCTAGACCCATTCAGACGGCGGAAATAAATGATTAA
Organism: Mycena venus; assembly: GCA_014462655.1. Classification (NCBI taxonomy): domain Eukaryota; kingdom Fungi; phylum Basidiomycota; class Agaricomycetes; order Agaricales; family Mycenaceae; genus Glaucomycena; species Glaucomycena venus. The sequence continues at coordinate 2,514,210 of JACAZI010000007.1, read as the reverse complement.
CGGGATCTATGCAACGGAGTGGGTAACCGTTTATCGGTATTTCCCAATACGTCAAGATTAGACTTCTTCAAGTCCGGACAAGACTCTGCCCTGGCGCAAGAATAGAGCAGATTGTAGGGACGCCGATGGAATACTCAACAATCCAGCTGCCACGGAGTTTATGCATAGGGCGGCAGTTTGGTGTCAGAATAACACTGGTTGAACATTTCAAGTTTTTTGGTGGAAAAACTGGTGAAAAATGTTTTAAATTCTATAGCAATTTTTCAGTGAAAAACAAGTGAAAAATTGAAACTTCTTCCTGACTTTTTTGAATTTCAAAAACTTTTTCAGGATTTTTTCAGAAAATTTTCACAAGGTTCAAAAAAGTCACAAAAAAGTTTCTAGTTTTTCACCTAGTTTTCTCATCAGGAAAACCCTCTTTTGGTAATTTCCCCGGTTTACCCCGAATTTCTCCCGAATTTGGTCGAATTACCGACTTTACCAGCTATTACCCCCATTACCTGTTTACAACAGTCCCAAAAAATTCCACCAGATTACCAATGATTACCAACAATTACCAGCTGCTTTTCACCTATTTTCTTGCTTGTATTTTGGAAAACAGTCACGATATGGTGTGCATAAACAGTGCATTCATCTAATTTATCTACTAGTACACAAAGCTACCAAGGTATGGTACTCTACAACCTGCTCCTATTCAGATAACTTAAGGAACCACCGCTAACTTGACATCGCAATCGCAAAACGACAACCTTGGGAACAATTTATCAGCTTATCAGCATATGGTGGTGATGAGAAGGAAGAACACATGCAGCTGACAGGTGTTGTTACCATTTCATTTTCATTCTGAGTACGATGTACGAGTGCGGTAGCGCTGTATTGCGTAGCAATAAAATAGTACAGTAGTCAAACTTAATTTTTAATTATTGCTAATAGCAATAGAAACTTAAGTTTAAGAGCTGAGAATAGAGAGTTTGTGTGGATCCACCCGGGTGGCTAGCAAGGCATGTGATCCCGGATGGCTCCAGTTCCAGGTGGCTTTTCTAGGTGGCTTGTCCCATTGCAACCCTGTGTTCCTTTTGATTTTTTTTCTTCCTCAATGCTGTTGTCCTCAGCCCCCTCATCATTCTCGTTGTCTCCTTCCCCTCCAGAGGGCCAGGAGATGCTGACTTTTCCTTCGCCAGTCTCATATGCATGCAATCCTGCCTGTTCTTGCCTGTTGAGTGTGTTTGCATGTCTTTTTGAAGGATATGAACCAGAGGGATGTCATTCACACGAACAAAACCAACAGCAATGTCATTTGAAAAGCCACCTGGCTCCACATGCCTTGGAAGCCACCTAGGCTGCTCCAGGTGGCTATCACAAACTCTCTAATGTTGCAGTTCCCTGTTATTCAACCATTGTTGAGGCCTATCTCTGTACAAGCCGGTAGTTAGATTTTTCCGGCACATGGGATATCGTGCTCCACACTCACCGGCCGTTACTCTTTGACCTCCGCACCCTTCTCGCGCAAGAAGCGGACAACATCTGTGTGATTTTTCTTGGTCGCCGCCAATAGCGCACTTGAAAATGTTTTGCCGTTGCAGTGTGCGCCGTTCTCAATCAAAAGGCGGACCATTTCAATGTGACCTTCCTTCGACGCCAGGTATAACGCGGTGCTGCAATTTTTAGCCACTGCGTTTACGTCCGCACCGTTTTTGAGCAGAAGGTGTACAATCTCTGTGTGGCCATTTTTGGATGCAACAGCCAGCACCACATTCGCATTCGCGCCCTTCTCGAGCAGCAAGCGGACAATTTCTTGGTGACCTTCCTCTGACGCAAGGTACAAAGCGGTACCAAAATTCCTGGCCGTTGAATTAATGTCCGCGCCGTTTTCGAGAAGGAGGTGGACGAGCTCAGTGTGCCCGCTGTTGGACGCGACCGCCAATGCACTCCCACATACTCCTCCCGTCGCATTGATGTCAGCCCCATTGTCGAGAAGGAGGCGGACTATTTCTTTGTGACCCTCAGCAGACGCAAGGTACAATGCGGTCCCATAATCTCCTACTGAGTTAACGTCCGCACCGCTCTCGAGCAAAAGACGAACAATCTCCATGTGTCCTTGTTCCGACGCAAGTTGCAAAGCGTTGTCGTGCTCCTTGGCCACTGAGTTTTCGCTCGCGTCTTTCTCAAGCAGGAGGCGGACGATCTCCATGTAGCCTTTTTTGGATGCGACCGACAGCGCAGTATGAAACGCTCCGCCCACTGCATTCACATTAGCGCCATTGTGGAGAAGGAGGTCAACAATTTCTATGTGGCCTGCTGTGGATGCAAGGTATAACGCTGTTCCATAGTTCCCGGCTGAGTTAGCGCTCGCCCCGTTTTGGAGCAAAAGACGCGCGATCTCCGTGTGCTTGTTCTTGATCGCGGCCTGCAGCGCACTCCCATATTCTCCCCCCGTCGCATTAACATCAGCGCTATTATCGAGGAGGAGCTGGACTGTTTCGGTGTAACCTTGCTCCGCTGCAAGGTACAAGGCGGTATGATGCGTTCCGGGAGCTGCGTTAGCGTTTGCGCCGTTCTCGAGCAGGGAGGCGGGCGAGGTTTGCGTAGCCTTGCTTCGACGCGAGTACCAACGCACCACTGGCCGCTGTCTTGACGTCCGCGCCTTTCTCGGCGAGGAGACGAACGATCTCTGTGTGACCATTCCTGACCGCAGCCTGGAATGCGCTCCCGTGTTCTCCTCCCACCTTGTTGACGTTTGCGCCTTTCTCCAATAGAAGGCGGACAACTTGGGTGTGACCTTCCTCCGAGGCAAGATACAATGGGCTGCCATATTCGCCTGCTGATGAATTTACATCCGCGCCTCGTTCGAGCAGGAGGCGGACGATCTTTATATAGCCTTTCGCGGTCGCAGCTGCCAGTGCACTACGAAATGTTTCACCCATTTCATTGACGTTCGCGCCCTTCTCGAGCAGAAGGAGGACTTTGTCCGTGTGCCCTTCCTTCGCCGCAAGATACAGGGCCGTGCCGTACTTTCCAGCCGCTGCATTGACGTCCGCGCCTTTGTCGAGGAGGAGGTGGATGATGTTAGTGTATTTATTTTTAACCGCGGCTTGCAATGCGCTCCCCATACTGTCCGCCAACCGCATTAACATCGGCGCCACTTTGAAGGAGGAGGGGAATAATTTTCTTCTGACCTCTGGCGGAAGCTACTTGCAACGCGCTGCCATATTCCCAGCCCCCAATGGTGACGTCCGCACCCTGCTCGATGAGGAGATGAACAATCTCCGTATGCCCTTTCTCGATCGCGCTTTGCAGGGCAGTGCCGTATGGTGGGTCTTCCGCATCGATATTCACGCCATTTTCGAGGAGGGTTCGCACGATCTCGATGTGACCTTCCTGGGATGCCAACCGCAAAGCGCTACACCGGCAGCGCCGACTGGTGCTGGCGCCTCTGTCAAGCAATGATTTCACTATCTGGCCATGACCCAGAAAGGAGGCTACGCAGAGGGCAGAGACTCTTCCGTCCAACTCGTGCTCGCTGTTTGGGGCCACCCCACTTTCGAGTACATGCTTGACTGTCTTCTGTAAGTTAGCTGCCGCAGCAACCCATAAAGGCGACGCATAGAATGGCAACGAAATCTTCACATTCCAGGGCTGTGGGCGATCCGACCACATTTGCGGGTACCATTCATTGACTGCCTCCAGAAATTTCAAAATCATGTCCTGTAGCTGCACTTCCGGTTTCCCGACAGCATGAACAAGACAGTAACCACAGTAATCGAAAAGCGGATGGTTTTTTTGTGGTTTGATTTTTTTGTCGCTCCAACGTGCTGCTTGGAATTTATTGACATCTGACTGGACTTCACCAAGGGCCAGATATGTCAGCAGCGTGCGAGTGATATCTGTATGTGCTTCGGGGAAAATACCATCCAGATACTTCTGTGTGCTGTAATGAACAAGCCGGACCTTGGAGCTCATCCCCTCGACCTGATTATCGAAAATGATTAGGCCGGCACAGACATCCGAGATAATGCTGATGTCGGGACGATCATCAGGATCAAGTTTTTCCGCGCCAGCCTTGACAGCGAGAGCCTCTCGAAGTTCGGCCACTGTCAAGACTCTCTTTGCATTCGCAATCCAAGTCAAGGCTGCGAGCGCAAGCTCCTTGTCACCGGTCTGCTGTTGATTGATACGGTCCATGGTGTTCTTGTATGCGGCGTCCAAGTCTTTCGGCAGATTTTCCAGCGTTTCGCGAACTGATTTAACAGTGGTTTTTGCCACAAGGGATTCAGTGTGAAGTTTGGCAAGTAAAAACCTGGCAAGCAAGATTTTAGTATGATTCCTTTCAGAACATTGCTTTGTTGTTCTGCGCTCACATTCCATCGACACTTTTCAGGATTGTTGTGATAATCTGCTCGCGCAGTTCAGGCGACGTTTTAACATGTAGCGAGAGTCGAGAGTGAGCCTGAATTCGTTGATTAACATATTTCCGGATATCCTCGTCCGGTGCGCGAATCTCGAGGTTCGTTGTATATCGAAGGGAGGGAAGCGTAATGTGGGGGCGCGAGGTCAACATGATGTTGACAGTGGACTCCATGGTGGTTAGCCGCTTGAGTAGGATCATCCGTTCGTCTTCTGGGTACTCATCCAAGGCATCAACGACGATGAAAACCCTCGACCATTTTGCGACTACCGAGCAGAGCAATTCATGAATCTCCTCCAGGGAAGGCCTAGTACCCCTCTCGAAGTGCTGCCGGTATAACTTCTGCCCCATAGAATCCACAGATGTTGGTTTGTCGAACACAAGTTGTCTCCAAAGCGCGGCGAGTAGATTGGACGGAGTCTGGATCTGGGTTTCCTTGTGGTTCAGGTACATGCATGCCACGGCGATATCCTCTCTGCTTGTCGTGGTTTCGAGATGGTTAACCACAATGGATCTAGGAGAACCAGTTCAACGCAGTGAAGAAAGTGAGGCTGTATAATGAAGCTCACGCAAACACGGTTTTTCCGGCACCAGCTGAGTATCGTTTTAAGATTGAAATTTCAAGAGCACGAAGAAATTGGGAGACATACGCATCCCTTTGCACCACAAGATATCCCCTGATGAAGCCTTCCACTGTTTGAAACACTGATCTATTAAGAGCTTCTCTCCGGTACCAGGTTGACGGGCACGGAAGATATCTTGTTGCCGCTCGAAAAAATTTATTGGTGAGAGCCAGTTGATTATTTTCGTGCGTTCTTCCCCAACTCTATCGTATGATTCCAGGAGGGAAAATTAGTTCCGAACAAATGGGACAATTTCGAGAGGGACTGACAGTGCACCCTGCACATGAACTATATTCTCCGCAACTTTGCCCAGATTGATGGCCATATCAACCGAGCGGTTGCTCTGGAGGAAAGATAGCGACGCCATGAGGTTTTGAACGACATCCTTGAAATCATCTTACCCTGAATCTCGTCCCAAAAAAATCAAGTTTTTTGTCGAGCGCATCTAGCAAGGCCCCCAGTTCACCTCGCTTGATCATGTGAATAGATTTCCCGTGGTCATCGAATCGAATGACAAGGTTTCGCGCCTCTCCCAGGAGTCTGGGAACCTCGAGTCAGCTATGGAGCATATGGAGTGAAATCCGGTATTTACTGGGCGTATTCTTCCAGGTCTGTCTTAAGGCGACCAACCCGTTCAACGACACCGCTGTTTTTCAACTCGAGAATTGATCCACCGATGTCACGGGCGAGGGAAGCGACTTTGTCTAAAAGAATATCCCGTTTATCGTAAGTATCTTTAACTTCCTGCAAACTCAATGAGCAAAATATTATTGCAACGAGACAGCCAGCGCAAACCTTGTATACCTTGACCAACTCGGACAGAATTGCGCCGATGGGTGCAATAAACGGAACAGATTCTATAATATTCCCCACTTGTTGCACGACTTTTAGGGCTGTAGATAGATTGGATATGACGGATTCGACTTTGCCTGACCCTGTCCTGGCATCGGCTTCCTTGAGCGCGGTCCGAGTTTCCTGAGTGGACGCATCCGAAACCGACATCAAGGTGCCTGAGAGTTGAGATGTTGAACGAGCCGCACCATTGGTGTCCATGACAGGCGCTAAGATAGGTAGCACACGCGGTGATGCAGACTGATCTGCGTTCACGTGCTGGGACACATCATCCGCTTTATTGCTCTAATCGGATTCGCTCTAATCAGCGGGACACTGGGATGATTATACAGAGCTTCACCGTTTCTAATGCTGGACTCGGAACGGCCCCCAATTTCGCCCTGATGGTAATGCCTCTCTTGTTGAGAATTTCATACACTAAGGGATGATGGACGATAAATTTATGAGCAGAAATACTAATGAATCACCCCACCTTTGGACTTGCTTTCGCCTGAGCAATATTTCAACAACGCCTGAAACGAAAATTCCTCCTTCAAGAGTCTCTCGTCCAAAAGCAAGCGGTGACGCCGGTACACCTGGGCAACCAATATTTCACCATCGCCAATTATTCTAGGAGAAGAGTGGGGGGTGTCAAACTGTTGACTGCAGCATGAATGCACTTACGACGAAGGAGAGATCTTGATGGATAGTTCACGCTCTGCTCCTTTAGCTCTAACCTCGCCAAGTTGTCTGAGCTTATCCCGCGTTGACCGCCTTTTCACCGACGCAATTACCCGGAGCTTCGTGGACTCGGTGCTTGAGAAACGAATTTCTGGCTTATTGTGAATCACTTGGTCGGAATTTGAGCAAAACCATCACTCACCGGAAATCTGCAGGCTGGCCCTGTAAACTTGCCGCATTAAATACAATCTGAACCACCAGGAATGGGACGTACCCTCTTCCTGCATCACCACCGGCGACTGTGCTCACGAGCCTCATGGCTGCAGACAAGAGCTAGGAGGGCAGTGCTGCTGTGAAGCACCGCATTCGGAGCCCCGGTAGGCAAGGCCGTATTGGAGTTAGTGCCTCGGGCATGACTCAGGCAAGCCGCCAGTGCAAGGCTATGCATACCTATGTTGACCGGAACACTATGGAGCACTGTAGTATATTGTAGGATAGTGTAGACTATTCATTCTCACTCATTATGACTCACCGAGGCTGTCCACCTATGCATATTTAAACTGATGATTTCATACTACTGTGCCAAGCTGTAGGGGAGCAACGCCCCAATGACCGTGACAAGCCCGTTGCCTTTTTTTCAGGCAACAGACTCAACCGTGGGCGTGACTGTTGCCTTGGTAGGCAACCAGAACTTTTTTTCTTCACCTTGTGAAGGTGAAAACAGACTCCCAAGACGTTGAAATGCAAATTCATAGGCCGATATCCATGGGTTCCCCGCAATTTTCGCTAAAACCTGGCCCTGGGCATTGTTTTAGCATTTTCTTTTCACTGTGTCACGATTTTTTGAGGCAACGGTCCGCTCCGTGACCGTGACCCTCGGGGAAAAGAGGCAACGCAACCAGCGGACCGTGACCGTGACCGTTGCTCCCCTACAACTTGGCACAGTATGCAAATAACTACTTTTATCTTGAACCACTACAATCTACTTGTGTGATTAGAGTCATGCTCACCCCATGACTTACCATACTCAGTAAACTGTGCCAAGAGGCCTGTTTATGTGAGTTGATGTGAGTCTACGTCGGCCGACCCCAGTAGGCAGAGTCTGCCTAGACCAAATTGGGTCTACATTGGCCTACCGTCTGCCTACGCAGGCCCCCTAAAATGGTCACCGTGCATTGTGTTACTGTTACCGCGCTCCTACGTGGCTAATATTACTTTTCACCTGTTGCCATGTTCCCACGTAGCCAATACCTGGTATATTAAGCAGTGCCTCGAATCAGTATGCACATGTTTGCAATCACCTTGATTTGCTCTTTCTTTCTCATCTCGTCGGACGTTCGCGCCGAGGTCACCCAATTCGGTCTTCTCTTCCCATATTCACTCTGAAATAGCAACGGCGGCATCAGGAAAACCGGCCCCCGCTTGACAGTGTTCTATAGCACTTTCATAGCATCATAGTGGCCATAGCTATACCCCCCCCCTATGAAATTGGCACACCATCACTATGATGTGCTATGGAATGCTATGCAGAGAGGCCGGCGTGCAGCTGCATTGGTTCCCTACTCCTACTATACATTTCACCTCGCTTTCTCAATCAATGACAGAAGAATGGAGGAAAATATATATTAGCAATGCAACTACTACATGAATTCACTAATACCATTGCACTTGTCCCTGTGCACAGTACAATTGAACTGTCAACCAAAACTTTCACTGAAATCCCCTCGTTTGCCTTGTATTCAGCCCCCGCCCACAATTGACCGCTTTGCCGGGGGAACAAAACCAGCCGGCGATGAAGAGAGGAAGCTGTCAGCGGCCTGCAAGGAGGGAGTTAGCACTATAATTCGGACTGCACGTACTGCCACTTGCGTGTGGCACTGCGGCCTTGTGTACGCTACAAATTACAATAAAAATCGTCTTGAAGTACTACACAGATCATGATCAGACCGGTTTTGAGCGCACGACACCGGACATACCAAGTGAGTGCCGACACGGTAGGTAGGTATCATTACACGGCCGGTCCGATTCACGAACGCCGGTTCCAGGGATTTTCCCGGTGTACAAGCAAGCGTAATTACACCATCGCCCCTGGACTCCTTCTTGTAACCTAAACCAAGCTCGCAGATCCCACAGGTTTCCCCATGCCCCACGGTACAGTTTAGACTCCAAATCGAAGCATAAAAATAGTTGAACCTGAAATTAGCCTATCAGTTAACTTGTCCACGATACACAGGTGTCGCATAGAAGACTTCAAGGACACGGTGCACAAATTTCCCCAGTAGAACAATCGTTGAGTGCTCATATATAATGGCTTTCAACAGGGCGACCAAGTCGAGTTCTACTATCATTCTCTGCATTTTCGGTACAACTGACACGAGTTTTTCCAGAAATTCCTTGCGCAATTTGAGAATGTCAATTGAATGCCGTCTGTCAAGCCAGCATACGGTAGGATCGTGTAACGTGCACTCAGATCACTTGGGCAATGCAGAAAAGCGAGGGAACTACCAGTAATAAGTATAATTCAACTTGATAGGATGGGATGACGAACCTGCCTCGCGCTGTGATTGTTTCTGATGTCAGGGACGGGGAATGGAATAGTAGGTGTGGCCAGGGTTACCTAGTAGAGGGACGACAATGGAGCACTTAGGCCGATGGAAGTAGAAGAAGTGGCGAAAGACTCACCAGCGAGTAAACCGTGCTCTCCTTCACCGCTATTCCACTCCACATAAGCTCCTTGTCGATCCGAGGCATCGAGGCAGGACAGACGGCGTCTTCGTTGGCGGTTGTCCAGCGTTCCAAGGTGGGTTTATATAGAGGCGAGAAGTGACAGGGAATAGGCAGAGGATGGGAGGATGGTGGTTGCAGGAAAGAACAACCATTGTGGCAGTGACGCACGTGTGTGCGGACTTTATGGGCCGATCAAAGCCGGAGCTTTTCTGCCACTCTTCGTTTGCTCTTCAGGTCTGCGAGCTTGTTCCACGACTCAGGTTGGCTCCCAGCCACTTCCACGCACGCCGTCCACAGCTCAAGCGTCTCGATGCTAAGCTTATCTTCACTGAGTCCGACTGCCTGCTCAAAAGCAAGGTCTACCACAGTGTACTAAAACCAAGGCCGCACTGACCTCCACGCGCACCTCCGCCGTCCATCTACATGCCCCCCGCCCTTCCAATCTGTGTTTGAAATTCAGTCTGGCATTCTCCACACCGACTAGGAGGACTATAAGACCGCTCACAGCTACTTTGAGGCATTTGAGTCACAGGCGTCCGCCGCGGAAGGACGCAGGGGAGGGCACAGACGGCACGGTACCTGTCAGCGGCGAGCAGATCGACACCGAGGGCAAGGGCGCACTGGAGGCGCTCAAGTACATGTTTCTCTGCAAGGCCATACTTAATCTCCCCAAAGACACTTCCTCAGCATCAAGCTCGCGCTCAAGTACATGCAACTTTGAGAAGGCGCTCGGAGATTACAAGGATGGGCTGTTCTCCGACCCGAAAATCTGATCCCACTTTGCGTGGCCCTGTACAATACGCTGCTGGATCAGAATCTGCTCCGGATTGTCGAGCTGTACTCGGTCGTCGAGCTCGGGTATATGAGCGAGTGTGTTGGCCAGGGGAAGCAGGCAGTCGAGGCAAAGTAAGTGCAATTCTCCTTCATCCTCCTCTTGTACTTATCATGCCTAGACTCGCAGATGATCCTTGACAAAGTCTTCTATGGCGTGCTCGATCAAGGGTGCAGATGTCTGTTGGTCTTTGACGACACCGAGGCGGATGTAAGCACACTCTTCTCTCATTTCCCTGCTGTACACAAACTTATGTCTTTGCAGACAAGGTATGCGACCGCGATTGACATGCTGCAGCAGGTGGGCAAGGTTGTAGTGAGTCTGTACGCAAAAACTGTAAAGATTGGGTAGTTGCATAATGTGTTAAATGACTTGAAGCAACGTGATGTATTTGTCAGTTTCGTGCAAGTTTGAAACAATTTAAAGAATCTGTGGACCGTTTTGTTCGTCTAAGTACGGTTTCAATATGTTTAGGCTCAAGCCGCGACGGCAGCGAGGACTCGAATAACCCTACGTCAAAACAAGAAATTTAATTTGCCGGTGCTTGAATTTTTGAGCAAGTATGAAGGGCTTTTACGACACACTACAATATATACAAACGTACAACACAATCGCTTCTCTTGGCTTGCATTTGGTTTTCGGGTGGGTGCACCGCATACTTATGCCCTCAACAAGGCAGTGGGCAGGACGACAAAATAAGCTGCCTGCTGCCAAAAGTAAATCAGTAGTGCCAGCCCGCTAGCATAGTGTTTCATAGTGCTCCATAGTGCTCAGTGTCCAAACACATAGTACTATCCAAGTGCTATCAATTGCTATGACCTACTATGAATGCTATGGAAGCTAAGGCCAACTATGGCTCGGCTACAGTTTTCCTGATGGCAATCATCGTTAGCTCTGGGAACTCTGTGTGCCGTTCATTCCGAGAAGACACGAGGCCAGCTTTTGTGCGCTCAAGGGCCGCTAGAAACACTCCGGAAATCCAAAGTTTTGGGGGCCCTGAAAACGTTCCCAAAGCCTAATGAAGGGCTTTGGATATTCCAGGAGAGGAAATATCACAGGAGCCAGAAATTTTGCGGATTTCACGACAATACAGACGGACAATAGAGGAGCGTGGGAAAACAAGTCAAATAACAATCAACACCCCAATAAGGGTTCTTGAAATGGGTCATTGTCCCCATTGATGTGAAACACCATTGTTCACACAGTTGCGATGCAAACGTGGCGTAACATGGGCCATTGGGTTTTAGTGTTAGGTTTCAAGTGTGGTTGGTAGGTTTCGGACGGGGAATGTCTGAGGAAGAGTCGCAGTGTCAGGATACAGATTCGGGCTGAAACAGTTTATAGTAGTTGGTACTTATTTTGAAAGACCAAACCTTTGTAGTATAAAAGGGCAGCCATTTGTAGGGTAAAAACAGAATACTCACTGCGTTCCAACCCTATGTAGACAGAGGGTCCGTCTACCCCCGTAGACCAAGGGGTAGACAGACCCTCTGTCTACCTGTGCTCATGCCATGTAGACACAGTACATCTACATATGTCTACATCAGTTTACATCAGTCTACATTCATCCACTCACCTACACTGACGTAGACACATGTAGACCGATGTAGCTGCATGTAGACAGACATAAGTAGACACAAGCAAAGACATAGAAAATGGATGGGAAGGAAAGAAAGAGGCAACGCAAATTGTACCACAGCCACACGGCACCGTTGCAACGCTCAGGGCTGATGAGACGGTTTCCGCACAAAGAACGGCAGTGATGGCTGACGAGAATTGTTCCTCAAAGCTTAGATTGCGGAGCTATTGATCTGAGTTTGGCGCATACCAATGCACCTATGAATCAGCAGAATGACCAACAAATGGTCATTTGAACTGAGTTATTTGCTAGAACAGTCCGATGGGGGCAGGTTTGCATCATGAAGTCAAGCGAGGTGGGTCTACCTGCATCTACACCATAGACGTATGTAGACTTACATAGCTAACCAGTAGCCGACAGGTAGACAGACCATGTTTACGCAATGTGGCCAGATGTAGCTGGATGTAGAATTAGGTAGCCACAGGTCCCGGTGTACACATAGGTAGCTGGATGTAGCTGAAGCTTGCTGCATGTCGCCGCATGTAGAATTAGGTAGACAGGGGTCGGTCTACGTGGGGTGGGAACGCAGTGACTATGCCCGGGTTTCTAACTTGTGTCTTTGGCTCTCATTTTCGGAACAAACGGACAGAACGGTTGGATCGAATTTGTACGGAATGAACAGAATGGAACGGGAATGGTTAGAACAGGTTTTGATTGGATTTGAATTGGACGTACAGCTATTAACTGGATTTGCAAGCGTCATATACTTTGATGTGAACCCCCCAAACACGTGTGACCAAAGTATTGTTTAGGTGTTGAACTTGTTGGTTGGATATTGGTTAGGGTATCACTGCTGGTCAGTGATTGGTTGGGTTGATTTAGATTCGAGTTCACGCACCTACACGCTTTGAGCGTTTCATCTGGAGCCCACCGCGAGGGGTGGTTCATCCAGTTAACTCAAATTGATTGCGCTGGTCACGGTCATTTGTATAGCCGAGGAACAGGCAATCTAGACAGCAGGGATTTCTGCAGGCAGAAATTCCGGACTTAATACCGGTGGAAAAGGCAAGGAACAAGGTTAGAAATCAAGTACAGGCACGAGCAGCAGCATATGCAGCAAGAAGGACGGAGGAACACGGTTTAGGCATCGCAGGCGACGCCGGCAGTGTTGATAGCAGGGATAATTTGCTAGACGACTTATCCTTTGTTGAAGAATCTTTATTGAACGAGGAGTTCTCACCAAACTCGGACAAGTTTTCATTCAATTACACTTTTACACTCCAACCAGTCACACCAGATACAACATCGATGGCGGGAGTAAACGCAGCTGTGGCGCTGGCTGGTACCGGTGTGGCGAGCTTCAAAGTACCACGCCCTTGGGAGTCAAATGTACCCAAGTTCATGACGGAAGACAAGGATGACCTACGGGATTTTATTGAGCAGGTCGACGATATCATTGTGCTGGCGCAGATAACGGACGATGACGAGAAAAAAGGTTGCTTACCAGCTACCTTCCAGCAAAGAAGCGAGAGACGTGGCGGGAATTAGCGGAGTATGCAGCTGGAGTGTTGTATACAGATTTCAAGAGGGCGGTAATGAAGGTATATCCCGAGGTGCAAGAGGACCTGGATGGGACTCTAGAAGAGTTGGAAAGGCTCTGTGCAGAGAATAGAGATATTCGGTGCACTGAAGAGGGTAAATTAACACGGTTTGGAATGTGCTTCCGAACTCTGGTGAAGAAGTTGAGTAAAGCACCGGCAATCATTTTGAATAAGGAGGCGTGCCGACATTATCTTGATGCACTCGAGCGAGGATTCACAGAGTCGTTAAGGATGGCGATCAACACTTGGAACCTCATCAAGGCAGATCTATATGGCGGTCAACGTGTTACTTTATTCAGAAAGGGTAAAATATTTTGATTTTCGGTATAATGTTCTGTTTCTGGAAGGATATAATTGTGAAAGTGAAGGAGCACATAATCTTACCTAATGTTGGCACATAAACTTTGGAACTTTTTCTGCATACTTTTGAAAATATTCCGGTAGCTAAAACATTCCTGACATCTTCACCTCTATAACTTTCACGGCACTTCTCGGCACCCATCAGTGGCTGTGCTGATGGCCCTCGGGGCCGCACCCAGTTGAACTTGTAGCATTCCCTCTCGAAGGACAGAAGGTCACTGTGGGCAGTGGCCTTATTGCTATAATGGAACCTCTGAACTCACCAGAATTAGCACGTACTGTGGGAGAAATACACTACATATTGATGCAAAAATTCAGCAGAGTTCGGCATGCGGTCATCAACACAGCCACTTCATTGTGCCGAGAAAGTTGTAGTGGTAAAAATGTCAAGAAAGTATTATCTACAGGGGAAAAGTTCAAAAGTTTATATGCCAGCTTTGGGAAAGATTTTGTGCTCCTTCAATTTCATGTTTATATCCTTCAAAATCTGGGACATTATACCAAAAATCAAGATGTTTTACCCCTCGTGAATAAAGTAACACATTGACCGCTATAGATCTACAGCAAGCTGGAGTTAATCCGCCAGCTGCAGAAGTTATGTCTAAAAGCCTCTTCATCTTCTGGAAATCGGCCTGCAATGCTGGAAATAGTCTGAGACAAACATTTTGCCCAGTTAGTGTATATTCAAAGGCCGATTAAGGCAAAATAAAGTCATTGATCCAGCTGGTTTATTTTGAAATGGAAATTAATGTGCCCTGGAAACTACTCCATGCAATTGGTCCTTTCAGTCGAACACTCTCTCAATGCTGCATTACTTCTTGAATCAGTTTCAGATCTCTCCATGCACATTGTCACAGATACTTAATGTAATCCTTCACAGTGAAGGGTGACTGAGCTATCAATGATTTTGAAAGTGCTATCGAGACCTCATACCATGCCAACCCAGCTGAACAGGGGGGGGCAATGGGTAGTGGCTCATACCATCAGTCCTAGCATTTTAATGTTGGGAATTGACTGGAAGAATTGGTTTGAGGCTCAATCCTAAAGTCCCGTTAATTCAATTGACAATTGAACATCCCCGAGATAGCCGACCTGTCTCTATGGAGGGTCGAGAGTAGCTCAAGGTATTCATTGTGCCAATTCCCATCGTCCATTTGCTGGTAGCACTCCAAAAGAACAGTACCTGCACCATATACCTTCACGAACACACATTTAATATTGCCGCCATGCTTTGTGATTGGTACATTCGTGATCAGCTCAATTGGCACGCATTTCTCGGCTTACTTACGATCAAGTTGATGGTCAATCTGTATGGCGGTCTAAGTGCACATTTAATTGGCCGCAAGATAAATGGCCGATATCGGACTTACCGCAATAAAGATACGTGATTATCTCACTTCCCCGCAAAAGAGATAAGGATAATCACGTCGCTTAACTTGCGGGGAAATCATGGCATCCTGCAAGATATTTATATAGGTCGGCCGTAAGATACAGATGCACCCGCAAGATACAGACAAGTTGCGCCTGCAACTTTTGTAGTCCCCTGCAAAAGTTTTGCATTGAACTTGCTGACAGAAATATGGGTAAGAGTGTGAATGAATAGTAACCATTAAATAGAGCAACAATGTGCAGTTCACTTCGGTGTGCTCTAAGCGTTACAGGCCTACAACAGTCCCTTAAATCAAACACAAAGCGAACTCACTAGCAGGAGAAATCAGACATGGTTGTGACGATTTCAAAGCCTGGTAAGCTCCAGGTTGGCCAGTCCTACGCCAGTTGAACGGTGCCTGGCACTATCAACCTCTGTATTTAAATTCTACAACCATTTGTGCCTGGTATTTACAGTTCCTCACCTTTTCAGGGCAGATTCAGAGGTGCCCCCAAGCCTTCCTCTCCTAAGATTTATAGTAATGGAAGCTGGATGGACCGGTCCTACGGTATGCAATATTGAGAATTCAGGTTGATCAAAAAGACTTGAAGGACAGTTGAGAGATCAGAGACATGGCGATTGAACAACCTCGAGTTTTGCAGTGGTTTGATATGCCAGTGCAGTACTGGGGGAGAGACCTAGGTGTCTTGAGACAATTCAATAAGGAATATACACTGTCCTTCACCTTCCTTTGGGCCAAATTATGTCATAGAATTCGCTGAGAATCGAAGGGGATCGCACGTACCTACTCAGTCATAATTTTCTCATCCTAGGGTAAGAATGGCCCAGAAGAATGAAGCTTTCGCAGAACTAATACTACATGTAAGCTCGAACTTGCATCTTGACTGATTGAAAGTACTGTGCCTGGCAGAGATAATCTAGTTCAATTACACGCCGGAACAAGGTGTATTGAGAGCTCCCTAGGATTCCCAACCCAGCCTCCCAAGCAACCAATCAATTCCAGATGGAAAATCAAGCGTGTATATGATCCGATTTTGATGTAGGATTTCCGGCTGAATCGAGCTCTGAAAATCAGCCGCAAACCCAAAAATGATTATACTCGCTTTGAGACTCCTGTTCCTATGAATGATGCTGGCAGTGTGGATGCAGTTGCGGTGATTTAATGGCTTTGCAACTGGCATTTATGTCCATATGAATGCATGGTCATGTGGCCCGACCACTTGCGGGCAACAGAAGTAGCTTGATTCTCTGTCATGAGCTACTCGAGTATAGCTTTGAACGAACCAGGTATTTGAGCAAACACTCCCGAGACGGCTGGCACTGAATATTTAAATAGGTGCGTGTTTTGCACAACAGTCAACTATCTCAAAATGCATGATATGACAATGCATATGGCCCAAAAAAGTCTCATAATGCATAAGAATCTGGTGGGAACAAAATCCCGATTCTCACTGTAGACCCTGCCTCATAATGCATATATCTGGAAATGCATAACATTTTGATGACTTTGGCAGGGGAACAAACCATATGCATTGTGAGATAGTTGACTGTACAAATTGTGCAGGGTTTTGGATCCTTTCACCTCCTTGGTAGCCCTTGCATTAAAACTTACTGTCACTGGCACACATTATTCCTGTGCAACCCAATACATACTCTCTCGGATTCTACCCTCCACCAGCACACTCTAGGACGTCCCGCAGCTTACTTCAGTTTCCTAACTGCTCTGCATTGTAACTTGTCAGATTTGTTGCGGGCAATTCGAAGTAAAACTTTTGCGGACAACTACAAAAGTTGCGGGCGCAACTTGTCTTTATCTTGCGGGCGCATCTATATCTTGCGGCCGACATCTATAAATATCTTGCGAGATGCCACGATTTCCCCGCAAGGTAAGCGCCTTGGTTATTGTTGTCTTTCTTCCGGGGAAGGCATCCTATCACTTCTTTGTTGCGGTAAGTCTGAAATCAGCACTTTATCTTGCGGCTGAATAAAAGCGCATTTAAACCGCCATGATTAACAAGCCACATTGGAAACATACGCCGGAGCGACGCGATGGCAAGTCTTGTTATCGTTTATGTCAATTGAGTAATATTTATGTCAGCGGTGTTAGCGGATAGCAGGCTCGGAATATACACGTTCAACCGGTTCCTAGTTCCGCCACAAATGAAGTACAATTATTACTTGGTTTACGATATCTCAGTCTAGGCGATAGCTGATAGCAATTCATTTTATCTCTTGTAGTGTTACTCAGGCACTCGGCGTATTGTATATATTATCTGTATGCGAGTCGCCTCCCCCTCAGAGTTCGTATCACTCTTGTGCGCAAAGACTGAGTTGTTATTGTAGAGCTCTCGCGCACCCGATAGTCTCAGCCTTACAATTTACGGTGACAAAACCTGGGACTGCGGCACAGAATCATCATTCTATCCCCAAGATCTTAGATACTTTAAATCAAGAATCAGGCATGGACCGGAAATCAAAGGTATGGAGTAAGCGGACTCCTTCGCCCGGATGGAAAGGTTTTATCCGTGGGTCCTCCGCGCAAAATAAACTGATCACACCAAACACAGCACTTAATCAGCATCTGACGGGATGCAATCAGTTGCGATAAATAGTCGCGTGTCGCACCCCATTCTTCAGCAACCCAGATCTAAAATAGCCATGTCCTCCCGTCAAAGTACACCAGAGGTCTGTATGTCAGTCGCGGGCCTGGCTACTTAGTTACTAACTTCAATGACACCGAATCAGGGGAGACATTTGTTTTGGAGGAATGAAACAGAAGACGTACTTGCTGGGCTGCTCCGGCTGTCAGCCTATCCAGAGGACCAAATAAGCGCTTACAGGGCCTTTTATTCAGCCTACGTGGCTCCACAACTGGGTCCCAGCCCGGGCGAGTTCGGTGGGAGCCGGAGATCATCGTACATGGGAGACGATTCTACTCCCATTGAATTTAGCTGGGCAATCGGAGCAGACGGAAAACAGATGGTTCGCTTTACCATGGAGCCTCTATCTCCACTGGATGGGACACCGATTCCGCACTCTACCTGGATCTCTTCCCTGGAATCTTTGGGTTATTTTGTGGCCAGCAACAACTTTGACTTGACATGGAGCAGAATTTGCCATCGAACCCTGGTTCAAGGGGGCAATGAAGACATGTGTCCGGTCAAACATGGCTCCCAGTTCTCTATCGGCAAGTTCAAGATTTGTTTCCATAAAACTGTGTTGCTAAATATTTGAAAAGGCTGCGACTTTACGCGCACTGGCGCAATAATTGGGAAATCATACTTCCTACCTCACATCCGTTCGATATCCACCGGAATCTCTACCTCAGTCCTCATCACGGATTGCATGTCGATGCTTGGCCTCAAAACCCCTTGGCGAATGGTGCACGACTATATCGAAAAACTTTCTGGGGATGTCGAGGTTATACCGGAAATTGTTTCGGTTGATTGTCTTGAGCCCTCCAAAAATCGAGCCAAAGTGTACTTGAGGACCAACGCGGCGAGTCTGGAAGGCATCTCACACATAATGACTCTAGGATATACTCTCACCGACCCTATGGTTGCCGATGCTGTCGGCACTCTCGAACGCCTCTGGGGACAGTTGTTCCCGGCTGCCGACAAGACAACGAACATCCCTTCTCGTAACGGTGAACATTATGCCAGCGGTTTCGTTGTGTACTTCGAAATGTGTCTGGAAAGCGCTCTCCCACTTCCCAAGGCCTATATTCCCGTCCGCCATTATTGTCGGGATGATGGCATCATTGCTGAGGCCATATCCTCTTATTTTCTGGAGTCTGTTAATGAACGTAAAGCAGTTGAGAGCATCAAAGGCCTCTTGTGCGTATGCTCATCTTGCCTCGATGGATAACATACTTATTCAGCTATATCTCAGCAAACACAGAGCTCTGGCCCAGCGTTCCGGGATTTACACTTACGTTGGATGTGCCGCCAGAAAGGCTGGTCCCCAAGTTTCGTTGTATCTCAGCCCAGAGGTGTTTGCTCCAGAGCGCCAAATCGCTTGCAACCCAACAGAGGGAGGAGCTGGCTTAAGCGCTCATCTGGTTTAAGCCATTCGCTGAAGAGTTTGCATGTATATTGCTCGCTACGATACAAAGAATTCATCAAATTATATTTTTTATGTTTGCCTTGCGCTAAGCTTAGACTTATCCAGGATACTATCGGCGATCGGGTAGTGTACCACCTTAGAGTTCGTGGCTCTGGCCAGGATTTACTCAGAACTTACAATATCCTTGTAGCTCCCATATTGAAGTAGCATCTATTAAAAGTTGGGTTAACACGGTTGGCCGAATTTACATGACATTTTTGGCATGTCTTGAATTTTTTCCCGCCAAGATGCCCAAAAGAGTAAAAAAACTAGGCAGTGGGCCACATCGCGGGACGAGTCGCTGAGGCCCCAATTGACGGTAGAATGTATCCTGATTGGAGGATTAGATCTATATTCAGGATTGTGAATAGTCATCATGTGCATATGGACAACAGAAAGGATATAAAATTTGATCTTAGAAGAGAGGAAATCGGTCGGAATGGCAGATGTCACTAAACCGACAACCTACTCAGAGATAGAAGAGGTATAGACCTGAAACAACCCACAAGTGAAGCCATAAGACTTAGATGGACCCATACAACGGCACATATCCTTTCCATGTGCCCAGCAACTCATCCGAAAAAACTTAGACTTCTATGTCGCCGAAATTGGGTGATTTCGGGTAATGGTCCATGGTGAGAGGCAAATTAAATAGGTAAAAAAAGTCTAATTGCACTTAAAGACAAGAGATACATACCAAGATGATCCATGCAATCTAGCGGAGCCATGCATACAATGGATCTCGAGATATGAGTGTTGTTCGCTGAAGCTAGTCAGAATAGCAACCAAGTATTCTTCGGTCTCTTGAACACCCTGACCATGTTGAGCTTTTTTACAGACCAGAGGTTTATGCGCCGCATAAGGGCAGTATAACGAGCCCAAGAAGTCGCAAAACGGTGGTGAATTGGTGGAGAAAGACTTGCCGCAAGCTCGGGCGAAAGATGAGGTTAAGAAATGATGGCTCACACGCTGCAAATGCCGAGTAATGTCGTATAAATTTTGATCAAAGCATTTGGGGTAGAGGGCCGTGGCTTTGCCCAGCAGGAACTCATGTTTATGTTGCTTCAAATGTGCAATAGCTCAGACAGTGGTTGGATGGATCTAAAACATGATTTAAGTTACCTTTGGTTCTCCTCATAGTCCGAGGTAAGTTGCACTAAAGTTGCACCAGGTGGGTTGCTCCTTGAATCCAACGATGGTTGGGCAAGAACAGTCCAGAGCACCATAACTGCTTGTAAGGCATTTTTCATACCACCAAAATGTATCAAATAGGCGCACGACGTGGAAATGGAGACTGAACTGACAGGCTTCTGATGCCCGAGATGCTCCAGAACAATGGAAAAAGTAGGCTTGACATGTTGCTTGACCAAATGGCTTGTTTGTGAGTGGAAGAATTTAAACCACTTGAAATAGTCTTGGAATACACCACACCGGCAAAGAACAAAGGAACGGGGCATCAAGAACTCATCATTGTGTGTTACGTTGAATCACCTTACATCCAGTCTAAAGGGCCAAAATCGTCCGGCATTGTTTTTCTGAAGGTGCATTGAGATGTCTTTCATTCAATCTTTGTCCTCTTTGAGCCCCAAACTCATGTTTCTAGATCCAATATATTCAGCTTGGAGACTTTTCATTATTCCGCGTAATACTAGACATGGTATACTGAACAAGTGCGGGCTGCCGTGGACAATTTAATTAATGGCTGTGAGGTCTGTTTCGATGACGTGGACGTAGATTGTCAAACCCCAAGGCCCGCCAAGGAATTCAAGACGGTAGTAACGAGGACACCGCAGGCTTGATTGCTTGCACGAGAGAAACAATGTTTTCCTGTGCCGCACCTTTTCCGTTTGTTTTCGAATGCCGGACGGGGACCTGAAAAGTTTCAACTCCTAGTACAACAAGCTCATGCCACTGGAGGTTTGTTCCATATTGCGGGTGCAAAGTGCGTACCTATACATTCTTTAACTACAATTCGACTAACCGCAAAGCTTAGTTGCTCTTGTGAAAGTAGAGAGGTTGCGCAAAGCCGCATGCGGTTTATTTGGTGCACAAACTCACCACATGAGGCTTCTTTTCTTCTTTGCTCTGATGGTCAAAAGAGGCTATTTAAGAGTCCCAGTGATGCTCCGGAGCAAAAAAAGGATATTCCCGTGTGCGGCTTTTGCGCAACCTCTATTAAAGCTCACTCAACCTTGACCTAAATCTTAACCCAGGTACGTCCAAGCTGTCTTTTAGATGGCTCTTCTGATTTGCACTTGACCGTTGCAGTTTTTCTTCAACGCTTGCATACCTATCTTACTCTCTTTCTTTGCGTCTCTCATCTTGCTCTCTCAATCCATCACTCATCCACGATTCAATTCTCAGAAGAACTCGACTCTGGAATCTGATTTAATTCCTTCTCCAGGTATGCCTCGTCTATCTACTCGTTATCCGTCCACTGTGCTGAGTACTTTGACTCGAATCGATGGCCCTTGACATCCAACCTTTGTTCCACTCAATTCCAAGTCCATCATCGAAAATGAATTCCATTTCGACTTCATGATCAGTTCCCGTTTCGTCTGCCGTTTTGTTCTCGCACATTTACCGATCCATGTCTTCATTCGCGGACTCGACGAAGCTGCTCCCAGCATCCCATCACAACTAGCACAATGTACGTGCGCTTTCCAAATTGAAGTTTTGCATCCAAATTACTGATAAGATACAGATTTTGTACTGTAGGAATCCACGCCTCTGCACGTTCGCTCGAGCCACAGTCGATCGCGCTGAAAGAGCAGGCATCTTCGCGTTTGCAGGGTCCCTCACTGATCACGCAATCTAAAGGTATGCGCGGGCCAACTTCGTCGAATCGCGCACAATTGTCCATCAAGCACGACGCGTCTAACGCGCCCCTCCCCCTCTCCGCATGCCCAATGTTCCCCGGCAACATTCTGACATCGCTCACACGCGCCGCCGCTCGCCTCCATCAACTTGCGCACATGCGCTCAGTTGCACAAGAGACCTACAACTCCGTAATCGCAGGGCCGCGTTGGCTTGCTCTCTGCAAACCCCGTGCGAATCTACCCCACGAAGGTCTGCTACCGGTGCAGTGCACTCCCCTGCCACCAAACCGGGCAATGTCCCGACCCAGTACGACTCTGACTGTGCCGACTCCACAGCATGCTGGCGAGCCGTCGCACGCGATCGGTAATACGGCGATGCGCACACAGCAAAAAAAAGAAAGAAAGAAAACAAGAGAGAGGTGCGTACATGAGATCAAGTCATATTGACCCTGCCCCCACACGCTGATCCTTCGTCCTGTATGAGGCGACATTGGGACTGCGACGGGATAGGACTTGCTGAACAAAGCGGTGGCTGGGGTGGCTGGGTTGAGACAACGGCGGATGGATTTTACAGAGTTACGGCCTGCGTGAAAAAGAGTCAGGGTGGCGGCATGCGAGAGGTAAGGTATGTATGCACCTTTCTGTGATCGCCGCTCTTCCCGAGATGAGTGCGCACTCCCGACTGTGTGGATCGGGACGGCGCGGGGACGGAAGCCTAGGGCGCGTAAGTGATCAGACTGTGAGGAAGTAGTAAGTAGTGGTACTTACTTGCACGAAAGGCGATGGAGCGTGGAAGTATCGGCGAGGCGAAGGCCAAAGGTGCGTGCCTTTCATTCTTGCTTCGAGTGCGATTCCAATGGGAAGCCAGCGCAGGCGAGCAAGGCCAGCGAGACAGCCCGAGGACGCACGATGGGGTCGGGACGGGCTGTGTGGGAAATGGTGGCAGTCGGGCGTCGGGAAATAAAGAGAAGAGTAGGTGCGTAACTCCATTGTCGAAGCACACGCAGCAGGCGCTCACCAGAACCTTTGACTAATGCCTTAGTGCGGTTGACAGCAAAGGGAACGCTCGGCGAGTCGAGCGGCTCTTGGGGGTGCGCGCCGGCTTCGGGTTGGCACGGGGAGGAAAGACTTTGGGGCGCAAGTGAGCTGGGCACACGTGCGCTTCATTGTATTGAGTGGTGGCACATAACTGAGAAGGGAGATAGGGTGAGGTGACGCGAAACACTAAGAGAAAGCGGAGCACGAGCATAATGGGAAGGCAGCGAGCGCAAGTTACGGCGGCAGGTGTTAGTGAGCGAGGCGTGCGAGCGAACGCATGGGTGCGCGAAGGAATTGGATTGGACGGGCGAGGACTGGCCAGTTGAGTGTCGTGGAGGCGGAAGGTGATCTGGAGTATGACTAGTGGCCTGGGCGTATGGCGGGGGCCGCAGCGTATGGGGTGGGCGACCCGCCACGGTGTGGGCGCGCGCAAGTCCCATTCAAGTGGGACAAGAGAGGAGGAAAGGTTGAAAGCACGCACCTGAGGCCCCTTTTATCCGCCTTGAGCCCTTGCACCAAGAGGGACTTGCGAGAGCGACTTGCGAGAGTCAGCCACCGCGCGCAAGACGGAGACAATGCGCATCGCGAGTCGACATCGTGCCGGAGGTGAGAGTAAGGAGAAGACAACGTGCAAGATCTCTGGTTCAGCAGGGATGCAGGGACCCTCAAAGCTCATGCTGGGAAAGAGGAAAGCTGCGAAGTTGGTTGCGATTGGTGTAAAGTGCCGAGGTAAAATCTGCCGAGTCGGCATTTGATCGCAAGCATTAGTCATTAGCGATGACTGCGGGGGTCTAGTTTGACTTCAACTACCACCTGTAAGCAGCTGCCATCACCTACCCAGTGTTGAATGCGAGGGTTTATATACCGTAGAGGGGGGAATATCGAGCCCCGAATATGAGTGGAGCTTGGAATTTGGCTGTGACTTAATAGGTAGGCGCTTCGAGCAACGACCGTTGGCCTCCCCCACCTCTGACATACACGTGACATTTCCCATCACGTGGTGTAAAGCGCGTCTGTTCAACAAATGTCAGAGTTGCCCATTGTGAGGTATACCTTTCATAAGAAATTCATTGCTGAGGGATAATGGAAGAATTGGTATTTAATAAAGTTCCTTTTGCCTGATAGCTTTTTAAATCCAAGCAAAGCATGATTTATTTATTTATTTTGGACAGTCAAACAGTGATTCAGATGCTAAGTATTAGGGGGCACTGAGAGAGGAGCATTGCTTAGTACTGGTGTGGTGCTTTAGTAGGTGACCCATTTGCTCTTTATGGGCCCTCAGAATCACGGTGGAGCCAGATATACCCCGCCCCGAGTTCAATTTTCAATTTCCAGTCTTTGTCACGGTCCAGTGTCAGGAAGATGTGCCCGAACCTTCTCCAGGGGGGCAGCAGGGTCAGTGTCAGCGCCAGTATATGGGAAGTTTTTTTGTTTTTTATGTTGAAGAAAAAATGAAAAAAAAAAAACAGCGTACAAGATTAAAAAACAAAAATGATATGAAGGGTCTACAGCGGGGATCAAACCTCTGACCACACCGCCTGTAAGAAAATAAACTAGTAACAGCCTAACCACTCCGCCAGAGTAGCAACGGAAGCTTGCACTCAGTTCGCTTGTAGACCTGCATCCCGGCGGGTTCCTTCCTTTTAAGGCAAGTCAGAGTGGGGGAGGCGTGCGCCAGCTGCTTCGAGCGGGGTCTAGCATGACAAGTGGTTTCAGCGTAGACTCGAGCTCTTGTTCAGGCCTCAGAACCTTTGAAAAATATCACTTGGACGAAATCTATGCAGACACCTTGGAAAAAGGCACCCTCTCAAAACAAAAACTTGAATGAGATTGTTGCTCAAGCCCAGCAAAGCCATTCTGCAAAGTGGGGCAATTGTTGATTTTTGGACTGCAAAGTCATCGGAAAGCCACATCCAGCTAGATTGCTGCGTCCCCAACTTCACTGTGCTACCTCCAACTCCGATATGTGTGAAGGTGAAAAATTCTGGTTCCTCCGATGTACATGCTAAACTGACCAGAATAATTATTGAGGCTCAGATGCAAGTGGAACTGAACCTAAACATACATAATTTCAACGATGAGATGCCCGAGTACCAGGAAAGAGTGTCGAACTATGGGACGCAGTTCAAGCCTGTCTGCCTGTTTGGTGGTGTCAGAAGAGAATCCCGGGTCTCCTACCTAGCGAATCACAAGAAAGATTAAAACACTATCTCCGCGCACTTTGGGTGTTGATAAGTATAAGGAAAGGAAGACCGACGAAAAAGATTGGGAGGTAAGTAGCGTCAAGTTCAAGATGGCCTGATAGATTGGTGCAGCACATAAAAATTGTGAGGGCATACCCATGCGCCTGGGGAAAGAGAATATGTGCGATGATCCGATGCAGTTGACAAGAGCAATGAGAAAGCAGGAAGTCGCGAAGATTGCCGTAGTCAACTGCCACGGAAGCAGATTGTGTACAACCAAAGGGAGATATTGAGGACATAGTACTGTTTCTGCGCCACATTCGTCGCCTTTCGAGGTGCGTTGAGGAGTTAGAGAAAGCTGATCCCCCGTCGCACGTGCCGGTTTTCAGGACGCTCCGAACCTATCAAAATGGCGCGACGGAGAGTGGCGACAGGAAGAAAGCTGTATCAAAGCTGTATGACATGGGATTGGGCCTCTCTGAGGCGGGAGCTGAACCTTTAGGGATCAAGGTGATTGGATCTTACAAAAAGAAAATGTCTAAATTTTCGAGGATCAAGTTTCAACTTATATTATCATCTCAGATAAGTTGCGACCTGGGTGTTATAGACACCAAAGGCATTTAGATTGTCATTTGGGCAGCACCTCTCCCCTCAAAAAAAAGGACAGCATAACTCTGAGTGTGCTCACTGAAATAAATCCATAAAACATGGGGGTTTTGACTTTCTGGTACTTCAGCCACTATACACTGAGTTTGACATTTAAACTTTCCATATGATGGGGTTTCTAGTACTCAATGCCTCATAGGGAACGAAAAGGCTCAAAGTTTGGTTGAAGTATGCTTAATTGAACTGCGAGAGAACATGACAGTTGTGACAGAGCTCCCTGAATGTACGTTGAAACATTGAATAGAGCTCAAAGTCTCCAGACTCAATAATTCCCCCTGGTACCAAGCCATAGAACAACAATTTTTCCTGCTTCCAGAATAAATAATCAAGTGCATGATAATAGCAATATAAAATTTATCATGCACCTATGGACAACATTGGAAGAGGAAGGTATCAAAGATCAAGTGCACAACAATTACATATGTGGAGTCCCAACCAAAGTGGACCCAGAAAAAAGAGAAGTCAATGCCAAGCGCAAAAGATGATGGATGGACAGTCAGATTCAGAGGCTTGGAAATTGTGAGTATAGAGTGCAGAGCTTTTTTTTTTTGACAATCAAGAGAAACAGAAGAACTCACACCACACCGGAGGAGGAGGAGTTTTGGCCCAGGCAAAAATAGTTGCAAAAATGGTGGAATATATTGGCTTCAGTACTATTGACAGAAACCTCCCACATTGGCTCTCTTGAATCCGTCTATAGTGAATCTGTGGATGATTACGAGCGAAGTGAGCAAATCTACCCTAACACATGATGAGGCAGAGGGATAGAGTTTGCAGCAAACACAAACAAAGGTGTTTGTAGGTGGCTGACGGACCTTGGGGGAAAGAATCGCTTCAAACACATTCAATTCTAGGTCAATCATGATGAAAAGTGGACCAGAAGATGCACTTTAGTGGCACGAATCGGCTCATACCAAAATCATGGCAAGCAGGCGACGAAAAAAAGGCGCCCAAAAAAGGAAAGGTGTAAGCGTGATTACGTGGACACAGCTTCGCGAGCACCTTGCGCTTTCAGCGGATCCCTAGTAGATTTCGACTCTAATTCAATTTGGAATCCAACACTTTTGAAATTCGGATACTCCCGATCCGAGCCTGTGGCACAGACAGCCTGAACAGGAAGGAAGCAGGATTTGAAAGCCAAAAGTGTGGACAATTAAAGAACTAGTGACTGACATTTTTGAATGATAAAGAATCTCCAACAATTTTTGCTCTTGCTGTTTTCCTTTCGTTTGTGGGGTGACCAATTTGGTCTGACTAAGTCCGTTTACTGCTCACGGATAGTAGCCCGAACATAAAGCGGAAATGACTAATGGCTAAAATTGAACTTAGAGAATATCTGTGTGTTCTGTGAATGAAACGGGTTGGTATACAGGCAGTTAAACAATCACCAGGCTACCCAAATATATTCGCATTTTATTGATTGATTTTTGTCTTCCCCTGCTTTTTTTTGCAATTTTTTCTCTCAATTACCAATTCTGCATGACAAATAGATCAAAAATGATGCATGAAATCGATGTTCCCCTGGGTAGCCAAACCTAAAGGTTCAGCAATAAGGCTAAGCGCCATCGCCTGGTAGTCTTTCACGGTTGCATGCTCAAGTGGCATTCAGTGCAGGGGAAGACACGACTTTTCTTCGAAATATCCCTCGCACACACACTTGCTCAGTTGTCTGAAGCCATGGCATTTCCCAATACACTAACTGGGCAAAATGTCTGTCTCAGAGTATTTCCGGCATTGCAGGCCAATTTCCGGAAGATGAAGAGGCTTTTAGACATAACTTCTGCAGAATGGAATGTTGGAAATTGTCTCAGGAGGTTACCCAAATATGTTTAGATTTTGATCGCATCATACTGTCATGATATGTCTTCATTTGTGCTTCAACAACAAAAACCCTTTCAAACCCAATTCTTGCAACTTGATCTGTAATTTTTTCCGGGACAATCTAAATTACCCAAGTTGTAGTCTGGGGTCTGAGGAACAATTTTGCAGGTTGAACCATGCAATAATATACAGGCAATCAGATGCCACAGAGCCTGCAAAATGGCCCAAAACAGTCATTTTTGAGGTTTTACTGCCATTTTGGCCATTTTTGGCCATTTTGTGAGCTCTATAGTGAATAATTGTCTTTATGTTTTTGAATGGTTTAAATTGCAAAATTGTTCCTCAGACCCTGGACTACAACTTGGGTAATTTTGATTGTCCTGGAAAAATTGCGGATCAAGTTGCAAAAATTGGGTTTGAAAGGGTTTTTGTTGTCAAAACACAAATGAAGACATTATGACAGTATGATGCGATCAAATTCTGAAAATATTTGGGTGACCTCCTGAGACAATTTTCAACATTTCCTTCTGCAAAGGTTATGTCTAAAAGCCTCTTCACCTTCCGGAAATCGGCCTGAAATGCTGGAAATAGTCTGAGACAAACATTTTGCCCAGTTAGTGTACCCCCATGCGGCATTAGGTTTGAACTTTGTGCACAAATGCTTTGTGGAATCTGGAAACTCATGCTATAGGCAAAAGCATTTGGGCCGGTGTCTTAGACTTTCCACTCCTGAAGCTGTTGCACTTTCTTTCGTCTGGTTTCAAGTTCATAAAAACTCTAAACAAAGTGAGGTCGGAAACCACGGAATGACCGCTTAGTGTCTATAATTCGTTTGAACAAGGATTGTGGAGGTTTGGGTCCCCCCGATGGCATGCATCCGAGGCATACATACCTTTTTCTTCGATGATTTCATTTCATCTCTGTGTGTCTTGCATATCAAGCAGATGCCTCGTATCACGATGCACCTGTTTGCTAATCTGATTCACCCCATGTTTAGGTTTTTTTTCTCAGCCACGTTCACCGCCTTGGCTCAGTATGCCGGAGCGAGCGAAGGCACGTCTAATACTTTCATATAGATATAGTGGGTCTCTGCACACATGCATCAAAGTGAGCTTAGATCTGAGGCAAACAAGCGATGGAAGCCACTTCTTTTCCCACTGGTTCAAAAGGCCCTTGGTGGAAATTCGTTCATCCCAGACGAGAGTACTGGATAACTAGACTGTCTTGCGAGAGACGGGCACCCGAAATAGGTACCGTCAGTGGTAGGAGGTTCCGGGCAACATGGAAATGGTGATTACTACGATCTACGGAGAAACGGAGATCGAAAACGGATGAGGCGAGGTACTTGGGTTCGGATCCACGATAAACATCTTGTGGTTGGATTCTAGCACGGTGAGGCGCCACATGATACGAAACCAGTAAGATTCCAGAGTTGAGATCCGTTTGGCTAGGGGAAACTTTGCGTTGAACCACGAAGAGTTGGAGTTTCGCTAAAAAGACAGGTGAAAATGGCCCCAAAGGTCACGAAGCGCGCTCATACCGAGCCACGTTCAACTGCAGACTATATACCGAAATATTGGTGAGATTGAGATTGGGCATCTCAGATGAATATACGAGTGTGAAGCCTGAAGTAAAAGTGATAAGATGTGTTGACAGTGTTGGACCGAGACCGAGGGATAGACCAGTTGAAAGTGGACCGAAAATTTGAATTGCTGATCATCCTCGAAAGCGTGGACGTGCTGGAGATATTTTGCGGCAAAGAGGCAGACCGCGCAATCTCTTCAGATTTCGATTGGGAGTGTTTAAATTTTCGATGAGGCGAAATTTTCTAAGTCAATTTTACCTACATCAGCAATTTCCGGCCGTACTACTCGCCGGGTAAATAAATGTCCTGCATAGCGAGCATCTGGTTCGAGCCTAGAAAAGTGATGTATAGGAACCCCACCTAGGCCTGGCAGACCAGATAATTTTGGCTTATCATACAACATTGGGCTTATTACACAATACTGATGAGTACATACGTGTTTTGTGCGGAAGATTTTGCCGCTGGCCTGGGGGTACCTCTTCCTATATGCACAGCGCTATAGCCTGCGGTGATCCCGGGCGATCGTGAATCTCGATCTGATGCTCACGCGGCATCGTCCGGGCTTGTGGGATGTTGGCTTCGTCAGAGGTCTATTTCTTGCCGCGGAAGCCGCTAAACACAATCTGCTCCCGTCTTACGAATGTGCAGGTCTTTTTGACATCATGGATGCCAAGTCTCTGTACACCAGGCCTTTGATGTCCTTCCCCTTTGTTGTAATATCTAGATACACGGTACCAACCGGTTGATGTCACTTACCACGGTGGTTTCCATTCGGGTTCGATGGGAATTGTATTAAAACATGCTCTTGCTTCACGGTGTGACCACTACATGGGGGGATGTGGTTATTTTTGATGACACCACCCGTACTGTCAATCTTCGGCTCACTCACGGCTAACTTACGGCAATTGACATGTTCTGGGCGTTGACCAATCAACAAAATTTTGACGTCGTGGGAACAAGGCAACCGGTGAGAGCAATATTAGCTATGTGGGAACGTGGCAACAGCAACACATCGCCCGGTTACCAGGATAGGGGGGCCTGGGGAGACCCATAGTCGGCCGATGTAGGCCAAATTTGGCGCATGTTAGCCTACTTGACTCGGCCTACTAGAGTCGGTCGACATAGACCAGATGCATAATCATGTAGACCTAGTTGGTCTACACAGGCTCGGAATACAGTGATTTGTGCTCCAATGCGAGGGCGGTGTTATCAGTCTAAAACCCAGTGATGGAACTCTCCCACCCGGGGTCAATATCTGCAGAGCCCATTTTAAAAACAATCCATTTGATTCCATCTGTCAGAACAAAGATGAATCCTTCCTCTTCAAATGAACATTGACCAAAAATAAAGAAATCCCAGGGTATGGAGCATAAAAGTGCACCATGCAAGGACCCGCACCCACCATCAAGATGCCCGCCCAACCCACTGATACTCAAGTCCGACTCAATACACTTACCACATGCTTCACCATTACAGTTGAAACACTAGAAATTCTTGCTAACAGTCTGCAGGCAGCTTTCTTGGTGGCCATTGCCAACACAACACGGTCACTTCTGAAAAATATTGAGGCAAGTCATTTATAACCTTCCATAATTGTAGCATCAATCTCACAGAAGGAACTCAGACTGTCAGGAAAAACAAGAGAACCTGCATTGAGTTGATGGAGCAAACACATGAATTGCTCAATGCAATTATCATTCTTCATGTCACATCTGAGACAGATGGGATATTACCACCAAGCGTATTGAATCATGTACAGAAATTCACAGAGTAAGTGCTTGTGAAATACTCCAAATTCAAGATAACCATGTGCTCTAGGACACTCCACAAGATCCATACCTTTGTTGAGTCCCAGCAGAGTGGCAGCAAGGTCAAGCAGTTCTTCCACCAGGGAGAGATGAACACACTGCTCAAGAATTGCAAAAATGGATTGACACAAGGACTTGATTTTTTTGAGGTAAGCTCTCTCATAGGCTTTACAACAATTCACTGCAAGTAATCTTGTCCACAAAGCTCAAGAACACCAGTATGATTACCGATCTTTCAAAAATGCAGGCAGAGGCAAAACAGAGACATCAAGAGGTACTTGCTATGACTGATGGACTCTCTGATTCAGCAAGTTCTGGCAGAGCATCTATGGTATGGTATTTTTGAGTTCACTGCAAATTTTGCCAACTTCAATCCAGATAAGCCAGGTCTATTCTATGTCTCACAATAGGTATGTGTCCCCCAATCCTGCAATAACATCATTGAGACTTTGAAAGTTCCAAATCAATATCAATGCTGCCATCAGAACCCAAGATATTTCATGGCCGTGAATCGGAATTGTCCAACATCCTGCAGCTGCTGAGGATGAAAGCTCCCAGGATTGCTATTTTAGGTGCAGGTGGGATGGGGAAAACCAGTCTTGCCAAAGCAGTTCTTCATCATGCAGAAGTTTCAGCACAGTATACCCAGCATCGATATTTTGTAACTTGTGACTCTGCAACCAGCAAGGTGGAACTTGCTGCTCTCATTGGAGCCCATCTAGGACTCAAGCCTGGCAAGGACCTTACCAGAGCAGTTATCAAATTCCTAGTCTCAGCCTCACCTAGCCTCTTGATTCTTGATAATCTAGAGACAGTCTGGGAGCCTACAGAGCTACGTGGTGATATTGAGGAATTTTTATCCCTCCTCACAGACCTCAAAGACCTAACACTAATTGTGAGTGGCAGCACTTTATTTCTTTGACTTGACTCATGCAAAATAGATTACCATGCGTGGAGCAGAAAGGCCAGCCAAAGTACAATGGAGCCACCCATTTCTCTCTCCATTGCAGCCATTGAATCACCATGCTGCTCAACAAACATTTTTTGACATCACTGAAGACCATCATAACCCAGGAGACATAGATCAGGTCCTTTCATTGACAGATAACATGCCTCTTGCTATCAACCTCATTGCACATTTGGTGAATGTGGAGGGATGCTCCAGGACATTGTCTCGCTGGGAGGCAGAGAGAACCACTATGATTTCAGATGGCTATGACAAAAAATCCAATTTGGATATGTCGATTTCACTTTCCTTGTCTAGCCCCAGGATCCAAGCTGTCCCTCACGCACAAGAGTTATTAAGTCTCTTGTCAATGCTTCCAGATGGTCTTTCAGATGTTGAGCTCCTCCAGAGCAAGCTCCCATTTTGAAGATATTCGGGCTTGCAAAACAACATTGATTAGAACTGCCTTGGCCTATCTGGATGACAAAAAGCAACTAAAAACATTGGTACCCATCAGGGAATATATGCAGAAAACCCACCCACCCAGAAATGAGCTTGTAAAGCCTCTTTTCAAATACTTCCATGAGCTACTTGAACTGCACAAGGACTTCTATGGAACAGAAATGAATTCAGCCACAGTTAGGCAAATATCATCAAATCTGGCCAATATCCAAAGTTTACTTCGAAATGGACTTCAAAAAGACCATCCAGACCTCACAGCTAATGTTTTTACTGCCTTGTATCTCAATGGCTTTAGCCGAATGACGGGCCGAGGGTCAATTTCTTTGCTTGGCCAACTTCATAAAATCATTCCACACCCATGTGATCATCGGCTCAAGGTCTACTTCATTACCGAGTTATTTTTCTCACATATTTCTTCATCAATCTATAATTCAGAAACCCTTGTGGCCCAGGCATTGGAACACTTTGAGTATTTTGATGATATAGATCTTAAATGTAGGCCCACCTTTTACATCTTGTACATTGAGACTGACTTCAGTGGTTTCAAGGTAAATTCTATGTCAGTGTTGCATACTCATATTTAGCCCACAGTCCCACTTGTTCCAATGCCATGCATTTCTGTCACCTGGCTATATCATTAGCAACTACATCTGGAAACACAAAAAGACATTCCCAAGCATTATTGCACCTTGCATGGATTCACTGGAAGCTTGGTGACTATGTGGCAGCTAGACTACATGCATGTGAAGTACAGAGATTGGCCAGGATTTCTGCTGATTTATACAGTGAAGCATGTGCACTCCGCCGGGAAGCAACAGCCTGGATCCAACTTGGTAACTACAAAGAAAGCATCTCTCTCTGCCATAGAGCAAGGGAGCTACTGGTTCTATGTGGAATGTCCAGAGGGAGTGTTGACCACACCCTCATGAACCACCAGGCAGAGATCCACTTGGTGAAGTCGGAATACCATGAGGCACACAATATTCAAATTCAGATTCTTCAGGGTTGCCCACTTCACTGGGATGCCTATAACCATGGGTTGGCTTTGCTAAATCTTGCAGAAATTAGCTTGTCTATGAATGCTCCCAAACATGCAGTGCAACAGGATATTGAGAGAGCCAAGAAAATATTTCTCCCCTTGGAACGAATTGTAGAGATACAGATGTGTGACACTATTATTGCTGATCTGCATCTGGGAGAAGGAGAGATCTCCATAGCAAAGAGACTTTTCAAGACATGTCTCAGAGTCTGCAAACAATCTGATATAAAATCCTATTGCTTGGAGCGGCTTGGTAACACTGGATGCTGGGGTGCATCTGGTCAGATGTCCAGTTGGACAACAGTCTACCTTGCCCATTCTATCAAATTCAAAGAGAAGTTAGGAATAAACAAGGCTCTCCAATTTCTAGGAGACATCTTCCTTGCTCAAGCTGATAGAGACACAGCTGTCAGCTTGTTTATTGTTGCACTTGAGGGATTCACCTACATGGATGTCCATCACAGCAGAGCTGAATGTATGCTCCGACTTGGAGATATTTCCAAGGGATACGGTGACCTGTTGCAGGCAGTGGAATTTTGGGATGCAGCAAGACCACTGTTTGAAAGATCATCACAGACCAAACAGATGCAAGGAATTGATGATAGACTAGCAAGTGTTAAGACAGATGTAGTGGAACAGCACAGAATTAATTTAGCACGCCTCACAATGATCAATGCACCCAGTGGGATTATGAAGGAGGTAGAGGAGGATCTATCTGATACAGAGGACCTGGATGCAGTCCAACCACCCATGATGGCTTGAAAATCTGTTGAAATATGCAGTCTTAATAAAATGTTTTCCTACCTCTATGATTCCTATGTACTAGTTGGAGAAATTCTACTTATTTATTCATTAGATAGGATATGCAAAAGCTGCATGGCACACAAAGTCTTTCTGCACAGCTTTTTTTCTGCTCTGCTGCAGCAGTCTAGAGGGTGATACAAATAGTTCTGGTGGCACCTGGATGCAAAAGAAACCAACTCGGCATGTGGCTTTGCACATTCTCTCTATTACATGGCTAGTGTTTGGCACAGCATGCCAAACTGCCATGGTATTACAAGTACAGGTGTCCTGGGTGCAGGTATGGTTCTGGGATATTCCCAACCCACCACTACCGTGACCCATGGACTTACTGTACCTGTGATACTGCAGTATTGGTTTACTGTGGATAAGGACTGCAAATGATTTGTTTTGAGGAACCAGATCCTATCTGAGCATTCCATTAGATAGAAAAACAATGTATATATTGTTTGAGACTGATAGAATAAATTAACTGAGCCAGGTGTCTAAAGGGAATATAGGCATCTAAAAGGGACACAGCTGTCCCTCTGGTCACATGACAGGTTTAAGCGTGGGCACCTTGGCTAAGTCAGATGTTAGGTCACAGTAGTGCTGTTGGCAGAATGGCTGGCAAAATGGCACAATGGGATTCAGCTTGGCAGAATCCAGCATGGTGTTCCCAGGTAGCAGGCTTTGAAGCACAGTCAGACCACCCAAAGCACACCTGAAAATTGATTTAGATTATATTTTCACTGTCTTTATTCCCTAATCAAGTTACTGGTGGTTTTGGCTGTGTTTTAATGAAGTACAGTGCCACCCAGTTTCATTTCTTCCTTCTCCAATGTCAATGACAGAGGTTGGGTGTGCTGGCTGGAAGTCACCAACTCTTTATACCATCCACTTTACATGTCTCAATAAAAAGGACAATAGGTCAGGCCAATATAACTGGCAGTGCAACTATTGTGGGGACGATCTGAATGCTCCGGATGCCTTGATTGAAGCCCGGGACAACAATCTCCCAAACCATCTTGTGGACAGTCAGAAATGTCAATCTGCTTCTGTGACTGCCCAGGCTGAGGCCCTTCAATTCATGGCAGATAAGAAGAAGGAAACAACAACTGCAAATGTCACCCAGAGTCAGCCCATTGATATTGCAATTATTGATGTGGATGTGGAGCCAACTGTTGAGCCTGCTTGCCTGAAGAGGAAGACCGTCCAAGGGACTCTTTCAAGCTTCCTTGACCAGGCAGTGATAACAACACAGAAGAATTGCATGGATCGAAAGTTGCTTCAGAAAGTCTCTTACACAGCATCTGCTTGAGCTGAATTTGCTGAACATATTCATCAGATATGTTATTCCTGCAAACATTGCTTTTGTCAACATGGAGAATCTGTACCTGATCAATTTTCTGCGCAACCTTTATCTGATGTATGAAACACGAGGGCGCTATGCTCTTATGAAGGACCTCCTCGACAATGAGGCTGCTGATGTCTTCATCCACAAGTCTGAGCGACTTTGATCCTCAAAGCTTCTCACCATGCTCGGGGATGGGTGGGAAGATTGACTAAAGCGCAGCATCTATGGAGTTATTGCAACAGGAATTGATATGCTTGACCAACTAACACAAATTGCTAAAGCGATTGTTGACATGATCAGGAACTGTGAATTGTGCCAGATGACCTTGGTGGATTGTATGCTGCAGCTGCTTTGTTGTGCACACACAATGTTGACAATCAAATTAGAGGTGGGTGATAATCAAGGGTTCTTAACTCATGCCAAAGTGACATTTGACCACCAATTTATCCACATCACCAAGATGGCACACCGCCAAGTATGCGTCATCTAGCTATTTTTGCGCTCACAAACACATATTATAAGAGTTGCAAGGTATTTTCTAGCAGTACTATCAATAGTACTCTGGACTTCTGTTCGGTGATACAAAGGAGAATCAGAGTGAGCTCCGAGCTGCTGATTGTAGTGTATAGAACACATCTAGCGTATTCCATGGGCCGTTGTTCTTACACAAAGAGGAGATAAATACCATTAAAAGCCCCAGAAGTCATCATTCAGAGATTGTATCCTACAAGGGAGTACCAGCAACTGCACAGAGGACGTTTGGGATATCAAACGAGGCTCAATAAGTCAGAGAGCGAATGGCTAGGATGTTCTGCAGGGAGGTTGTATTGGCCATGGGCACCTTGGTTGAATGGACGACAGGTCACAAAGGGCTAGATAAACGCCCGCGGGTTGTGTCAGAGCAGCAGAGAACAGTTACAGAGGAGAACTACAGAGAGAGAGTACACGTGGGGAGACGTGTCGCGTCCCTAGTGACAAACAGAGACACATAGGGTGGAGCAATGAGATTTATTCCATTGGACCGGAGTTCAGAGTGGGATCGTGGGTACAGACCGACAAGGAACAGACCCGCAGGCTCCCTTTGACAATAGCAGTATTATCCTAAAGGGCGGATTCAACTCCGCGCTGTGAGGTCTCCGAGCGTGCTACGCACTGCTCTAGTCTCACGACGAGAACAATGGTCTCCCCACTGAACGGACCTCCCGCACCTTCCTCAGCGGCACCGGAAGCTTTGTTCCTAGCTGTTCTGCACCAAGACGACGCACACGCACGGATATCTCTCGTCTCACTGCGGGATCTCCTCGCCCTTCAGCCCTGCGCCTTCTGCTCCTCCACACGACAAGAAGACAAGTCCTCTAGCCCCCAGACCTTACCCGTGTGCACGAGGTGAGCGGACGGATGAGAGGCGGGCTATCCGAGCCACGACCATGCTTGCGCTTCACACGGCACACCCGCTAACCGAGGGAGACCACTTGTCTCCGCCGAACCAGTACCTGCTGGACGCTCCAGAATATGACCAAATGGCCGTGCCTGAAGCCCTGAACCACTCCCGAGGTCGTTTGGCCTCACCACACCTCACATCCCACCAGAGACGATCAGTCTCCCATCGGAGATGTCTCGTCTCCTGCCAAGTATGCACCCCAGAACTAGCTGAGACGACTTCTGTGCCCTGGAAATGCCTTGCGACCGCATGGCGCACTTGGAAACATGTGAAGTTGTCAAAAGAGTATAAAAGGGAGCGCACTTAGGTAGAATAGTCAGTAGCTTCCGGGGCGTTTTCCCCACTCACTGTACCAAGTCTCACTCAATCAAAGGGGTACCCCGTCCTTCCCCCGTACTCGTACCTTGTCATTGTGCACCCTTCTCCCTCGCTCTCAAGGCTGGAGACAGGCCACCTCTCTCATATTCGCCGGCACCTAGGGCATCTTATCTCCCACACCTCCTTTACAGGGTCCTTCCACACCGGGCCTGGTGTCACCATTCCAGGCTTCCTCGATTAGGATCACTGTTTTCGCAAGCTCAGCTCTGTTGAAGACAGGCCCAGGGAGAAGTCACCAGTTCCAAACCGCCGATTCGCAGCTGAGGAGACAGATCGTCTCGCACCTTGTTTGAATGACGTCAGTGTCCTTTTTGGCGCGATACACATTGCACGTCCTGCACTGGTTCTAAGGGGAAGAGTGCACCAAGGAAAGCAGACAGGGCATCGTTATAAGAGGTTCCCGTACACAGTACAGGAAGCCTGAACAAGTATTCTTTCATTCTCCATCTTTCTTTGACTGACAACAGGCCGTTACACACACGAACCACCAAGGAGACGATCCATCTCCCCGATCTGTTCCTCACCTTTCCTACCAATTCCAAAGCAGATCCAAGCACCGACCTTCCTCTCTATCATTCGACTCTATTTCCCCCTAGAGGACAAATGCAGTTGCCTTCGAAACACATTACCTTTCGATAGCAACACCACGGTCCTTATCACAGTGCCCAGAGGTTCCAGGCCTGCGGTTGCAGATGGCAGCCTGCAGCACCTACCATATACCCAAATCAGGACGTGAGAACCATGTGAAGGGTTTCTCTTGGCCTGTGATGACGCATCAGATATGCATGGACATCTTTTGTTTTCTTTTGTTTTCACTCTCTGTTTTTCACATGTAAATCTATATTCCAGTAGTATAAATAGGGCTCGAAGACCCCGCAGAAGGCCAGTACACCACAGCAGATATTGTTGCGGTTTTTCTCAGGCCAACTTGTGGAGAGTAGTATCTACCTCTGTTTGTAGTGTGTCTATAAATTGAAGTTTGGTTGTTGGCTCTAGTTCAGTTTGAGTTAAGAAGTTAAGCTTCACGTTGTCGACCCTATGGGTGGTCTTCACATATAAAAGAGAGGTTTACCTACCTGAGTGGGCTTGTTGCTTCACATCTGCTTCGCTAGTTGCCTCTGTGGTTGAGATTGCCCTCAGTAACCAACAGGAAGATCAGTTTGGTTGCCAGCAAGGTGCTTAAGCCTTGAAGTAGAGCGAAAGGTACCTGTGGCAGGTTAAGCCAAGGTCTACAACGAGAATTGCTTGTTGTGAGAGTGATTGAAAGCCAGATCTGTGACCTCAATTAGAGGATTTGCTGTTGAAACCTTACAAACTCTGCCCTGACATAGACAAAACTATCTATTAGTCTTCCTCTCATCTTGTATCCACCCAAAACCAAATATATTACTTGTTCATCGAGGCCACGGGGCATTGTTCCGTACAAATCCTGTATAGTTGAAGTGCTGCGGGTATTGTTGTCAGTCAGATTAGTAAAGCTTCGTTATCACATTGGGTTTCAAAACCAGTAGTTGCATACTACGACTCAGACCCGAACTCACCAAGGGAGCGCACTTGTTCTTTGGGAGTGATAGTAGTTGGTTGTGTGGTTGTTAGTTGTGGTGTTTGTTAGCATCCAACAATAGTCACATTTCTAGCTTATAGTTAAGTGCACCGTTTCATTGCTATGCCGGTTTACTGGCTTGCTCTATTCATTCACCCCCTCTGCAGAAAGCTTGCTGTCTCCCAGGCATCTCGTAGTCATTCAATCAAGTTCATGATTGAGACAGCGTTGATGATTGCAAAAACAATGGAAGTGGGAGAAGCCGAGAGCCCAGCATCTGTGTGATGATCTCCGAAGACATCATCAGCGCAAATCCCCTTTTGCCAGTGGGAAGAAAGATGCACAAGAATGGAGGGAAGCCATCTCCACGGAAAATCACGAAGG
This sequence comes from Mycena venus, assembly GCA_014462655.1. NCBI lineage: Eukaryota > Fungi > Basidiomycota > Agaricomycetes > Agaricales > Mycenaceae > Glaucomycena > Glaucomycena venus. The sequence continues at coordinate 2,474,827 of JACAZI010000007.1, read as the reverse complement.
TATTTGAACGCTCACAATTGCTTTGGCATCAATCAATCCCCATTCCGCCGAGGTGGACCGGCTCTTTTTGGATCTGGGCAGGATCCAAACCCCATGCCATAACTCAATGGCTGTCGATACCATGGAGAAGACTAGAAAAATACAGAGCCATCTTTCTTACCAACTTTATGAGCAGGACAGGGCCGCTGGGAAGGTGAAACACTGAAAGCATAACCATATGCATACTTTGGAGGTGACAGGAATTGATACAACTCTTGCTAAAGATCTTGAGAATCCAATCACATGGAATCCGCCACTTGAGGGGGGCAGTGATGAGATGGACCAGGATGAAGACATCATTCAGAGGGCATCTGAGGAGTTGCAAGTAGCAGCCTGTTCTGGTCCCAACACCCTCTGGCCGCTTCCTTCTCCACCTGTACAGTAGCCTCGGGTCTAGCGGCGTCGAGTGAGGGGGAACAGGGGCGTGGCATATGCTGGCGGCCATTAGTTTGGTGAAGAGGGTCGTGCGAAATAGAGCCGGTAGAGGAGAAGAGATTGGAAGAGGAAGGTGCGGGAGATGGCATAAGGAAGAGAATAGGCAATCAGGACCGGTGTGATGCGCTGTGAGCTGCAGGCGCGTGACCACGCACGTCAAAGCGGGAGATGCCGGCGACACTGACGGCTGGTTCAACCGAAATTTAATCAATTGCAACCCCGGAACCCCCTCAAGAAACCCCCTGCCCTTTTAATTACACGGACCAAATAATTCCAGAGTTAGCGACTCGGCCTGCACTGCACATGCCTGGGCGGAGGCGAAGCCTTCAACGTGGCATCTCTCTGACTCTCTCACTAACCACCCAAGGGGGTGCGTTGTAACCACCACCCTCTTTGCAGACTTGAACCTTCCCCCCTGTAGGTCACTTCTACACCATTCATTTCAGTTCTTCGCCAAGGAAAAGCTGCGAGAACTAGTAAGTTGTGCGAACAAAGTTTACATAATTATATGTGTGGCTGGCAATGTGGCGTCGGGATAGTGATAAGGTTAACTTAAATATCCCTCCCCGTAAACTGTGACCGGACTGAAGAACAGCCCTCGGCATTGCATGGGATTTGACATCTTTAAAACCACCTCGCCAATAAAACGCACTCCGTCAGCCGCGGAAATTCTGTATTCCTGGATTTCAGAATTCACAAACATCTTGAATATATATGGTTTACCTTTTCTGTTGAAGTTTCAGGGATAATTCTATTCAGAAACCGGTCTCCAGTAGCCTTATTTGGAAACCAAGGTTCTCAGAACCCCAGGGTGCCAGCTTCATTGCCAAGGAATAGGGAAGTGTTGCTTCTTGCGGCCAACTCGTCTGGGAGGCTTTGAAGTGTTAAATACACTTTGAAATAGCTGTATAACTGTGCGTCTATACTATGAACCATGAAATGACATCTTTCTCATTTCCGACATCAAGCGACCAACGGGCAGGGCCACTAGCCAGATTCTATGCCAGTGCTTTCACATGCCAGGAAGGGTGAACGAACAGTCTCTATGTGCTAAATGGATGCTCTATGAGCACTGAACCATCCAGCCGCATTCTCATTGCGCGCCTGCCGGAACCATCAACAAACTGCCGTGATGCCGGCATCCTGCAGCATCCTGGCTGTTCAAGAAGACAACAGCAGAGACCCCGCGGAGCAATGTTGGGGTGTTGGGGGTACATGAATAGATGGGGGGCAGGGTCGCTTTGGATGGAAGCCTTCATGTCGCAGTCTCAGGACAAATTGAAGACACAATCTGGACGAGACTTGGCTCACAGATTGACAGTGCCGTAAGCGGGCTTCCAGTTAGCCTTTTCTCTGGATTTCTACAGAATTTCCTTATATGGGAGGGTTTCCGCCTGAAACCGGGTTTCTCAATAGAATTATCCGAAGTTCCAGGGCTCTTCCTTTAATTTACAAAACCTGTCGAAGTGGAGTGGAAAATACTTTTCCTTCTTGAATCGGCGCTGAAATTATGGTGATTACAGCTAAGAGGGATAAGGGTTAGATATGATTGGTTGACTGCATGAACCATAATCTCAGTACGAGGAAGGAATGGTCACCGTTAAAACGTACGGGTGAGTAATGTCCAGCGGCCAGTGGTGCGGTTGTCCCATATCGTGCAAGTGCAAAGTCAGATCGCAGCTGGAATTCGCCTGGGAATGGCGAATATTCTTCCCCCTTACGGAGGGAGTCGATTGGAACTCCGGCGGCCGGTTCCAGGGCATTCTTTGGAAGAAGCTAGGTTGCAGATTTGCAATATTCGCTCGGCTACCAGATCGCTCTTTCACGCTCTTTCCTCGTGGGCTATGATTCTCCCCCTTTGGCTCTACGGCGATCAGGACGCTTACATCAACCGTTCTAAATCTATTTAGATTTACTCCCCAATTCTCTGCTCGGCTGCTCTAGATTGTACAGCTTTCCATTTGATACACTGCCACCAAGTTGAAATCACTTACACAGTGCCCGTAGAGATCGCTCTTTCCGAACGCAAGAGATCAAAGTTAAGCGGGCTCGGGATGACGGTACAGTGCCAGTAGGATCCGCTCTTGCTGCACTCGAAAGATCGAAGTCAAGCCGGCTAGGAATGACGGCACAGGACTTCCACCTCCAATTGGGACCCTCTCCATGCTTATCCTCCAGCGGTGTTGCTCTCCTGTGTACCTTGTTCCTTGAATCTGTCGGTTAGCAATCTCCGAGTCGATAACTCACTGGCGTCCACTGCTGCATCCAGAACATCTATCCTTGCCGGTACTTTTATGCTATATTTGTCAGTTTTAGCCTCTCTGTCCGTCTGAAGCCGTATCTCCATAACTACTTTCCGATCACGAGGATTAACCTTTCGGACCGAACTTATTTATAGAAGTGGGAGACGGCGCGAAGGGTCGTCGGCTTCTTGTTTATACTGAAGATTGTCAGCTCCGTTCAAATGTATCGAGAGGAGCCTGGACACTAACCCACGGTGCCCGTTGAGTCCGCTCTTTCCGAAAACACGAGTTCGAATTTAAACTAGCTCGGGATGACGGCATAGCGGAAGTAAGATTGAAGTCAAGCCGGGTAGGGATGACGGCACCGGACTTCTACCACCACCAATTCGTCTTGAATTCGTCCCCTCTCCATGCTCATCTTCCATGAACCTTTAGTGGTATTACTCTCCTGTGTACCTCATTGACCACTGTTGGATCTGCCGGTCTAGCAACCTCCGCGAGTCGAAAAACCACTGGTCCCCACTGATGCACCGAGAATATCTATCCGTGCCGGTACTTTGATGCTATATCTGTCAGTTCTGTTCGAATGTATTGGCTGGACCCTGGACATCGGAACACTGATATGGTCAATCTGAAGTTAACAAAGCAGTGTCCACTGGGTCCTTGCATTTATTCCTTGCGTTTATTCCACCATCGGGATGACGAATGAGTACTGCGGGCTGTGATCTTGAAATTGTGAATAGCAGGCTGAGCAATGCGAAACCCAAGAGATCGAAGTCAAGCTGTCTTAAGGCTCCGACCATTTAGTTTTTGTGTATGGACTGGGGCAAATTAAATGGAAACAGTGTCCAAACTGTTTAAAACCATTTGAAACAGTTTATAAACGGTATTTTCTCAGCCTAGCAAACGACTATATTTTTGGTTACTGATATTGATTCTCGGATAATTTAATTCTTCATTCCCCTGCTGTCTATGACGACGAATGCGTACTGCGGACTATGATACGGATTTAACACACATGTTCGAGACTCTCGGGCCTCCTGTATCCCCAGACCGCTTTTGCACGCCTGCCGTACGTACTCAATTGACGCCCAGCGCACCCGGCTTCCGCCCGTGTGTACTTTGTCTGAATCATCGCGGACTTACGTGAGAGCGTGCTCGTAGCACGACCAACCGGTGCATGTAGCTTTCCGGCTCATCCCTCATGGCCTCATGACTCCTTTGAGGGTCATTGTCCCACATTGAATTCGCCCAGATCTACCACCCATCCCGGGCATCCAGTGGATCTTCCGGTAGGAGCTGGTTGCTGGCAGGGCGCTGGATACACTTGTCTCGATCTTGGGGGAAGTCTTTATTAATCATTGGGGATCGCCACGCATAACTATAGTATGGGAAGCGTCTGTTTTGATTGAGAGAATCGTATCTTCTAGTCGGTAATACCTAAAGCAATCCGACTGCGTTCATTCTGTTCAGGGACTCACAATATCTCACCAGACAACTGCAGTCTCCACGCCGACGGCTGCACGCTCGTCAAGCAACAGTATCTGGGGCTATGATATATCACCTATTCATAAATCATCATACAGAGAGTAACACAAAGAATATGTTGTGAATTTATGTCACTCCTTTTTCTGAACCGTTGAAAATATTCGACATTCGACATCATGACCAGTGACCGCGACAAAAATTCGACATCGACACAGGGGTCCGTGAACCGCGACTGTCGAATTGGACTTGATGATACGGGAAATAGGTGAAAATCCCGTACTTGAACCCTTCGGAGCTGCGACTTCCACTGTCCAGGTTCGAAAAACGGGATTTACTTAACCAGTTACAATGTGGTACGCCTGGCTTCACATCTCAGACTTGTGGAGGTGACAAATATTTCTTTTGGCTGAGATCACCAGACATTGACGAGAACGAGACGCTCTCGAAGTTGGCTCTAAAACTTGCATCGGTAGTTCACCGCTTGGTCATTCAATGTTCATTTAGAGAGCTCACCCGGCAGAGGCAGTTTCACATCCAGAATCGCCGCCAAGCATCAAGATCGCGGGGCATCATACACTCCTCCCGACTCGATGAAGTTGATTTGAGTGGGGATTCCCGAGGAGCTGATGGACTTCATCGACCTGCCGCTGGGATACTCTCCAGGAGAGGCGTCGTTGCTGGTGTCGATGGATGACTGACATCTCTGGAGAGGCGACAGCGAGGAGAGCGAGGGAGAAGGTAACGTTAAATTGCATTGTGATCTGGTGTATGTGGTTGTTGGGATTGGATAACAGAAGGAGAGCTAAGTTAGTGGAGGATCACAGCTGAGCCCGAATAACCAGATTGAAAGCAGGAAATTGTGAGGTCCCGGTAAAACAGATGTTTACAGGCCCCGCAAGAGTCGTCAAGAAACAAAGTAGTCACGCAAAGCTCAGTAGGTGAGGTGTTGGATTCCAGAAAACTATCTAACTACATTCTAACTACTGGCTTGAATACATTACTGTATCAACTGTTCTTGTTCCTAAGCCAGCTACTTACTTGTTTTCTACGAGTCAACTTAAATCTCTGTGGCGCAGTGATCACGCAGCCGTAGCGCAAGTCAGATCAAAGGTACCGATCAAAGGTACCTGATCGGCTGCAAACGGCATGCAGGCCGCGCGTATTCCCTACAGAAATGATGAGCTGAATAAACACCTCCAGCAGGGCAGGCATTTACATTTCTCGTCCAACCTGTGTCCCAAATAATCCAGAAATCCCTAAATTTTTGGAGTCTCACCACTCTGTTTCCCTGTGCTCCGCAACGGCTTGCGCTAGTCTCTTGTAAACAGACACTACAACAATTTAACTCGTACCACGTTATGTTGTAGGCTTGCCCAGCAACGGTAATATTAGCTCGACGATTTCGGGATCGATGGCAGTGTGAGAACCTTCCATGTTCATCTGCTGGTCTTTCCCAAGCGGTTCCGTGCTGTGCATTACTTCCCTCCCAACCGAGCGGGCCCCAGCACTGCACCCACTCAAATTAGCACGCTGAGCAGATATTCCGAGGAATGCCTGAAATTTCACATAATATCTGGTATTAGAGGACGAAGGAAACAAAGCCAGACCATGACCGTCTGAGGAGCTCCACAAGAATCAAAAAATGAGGGTCTTTACCATTCCGACGGAGGGAAAGCCGCACGGCCCGCACCTCAAAACAGCGCTAGCTGGAACTTACAGGCACTGCCAAACATAATAATATCTCAAGTCGTAAAACCATATTCAAGTGGAGCGACTTCGAAATCCTAGTAGGACCCTCCGTGAATATTGTTTCTGTGAGAGGGAAGTGCGTGTTCCCGCGATCTGGGTATTCTTGCGCCGCGCTTTGTGTTCAGCCGCCAACTGTACCCGAAATGAAATCCCACAAAGTCTTCAATTTGACCTTTAGAGGACCATAGGCAGCCCGATCGCAACAAACAACAATTGGTGGCGTCTCCGTCTGATTAGCGCGCGACTGTGGAACTTTAGTATGCCAGGCGGTTTGACAATGATCGCACATTGGGCTGCGGATATCAAGTTCTGGACCGCGATTTAAAAAATATCCTCGCAGGCGGCAGCAGGAGTTTCTTCAATTAAATATATCTGAATATGTTCTGATGCCCATATGTGCCGCTGTAAGGATCAGATGAGAGGTCGCCAGATGTTCCCAGTGAGAGTAGTGGCGCGATCTCCGCAGTCGGTATTGGGCAAGCAGCTATCAGGATTGTGTGTTCCGGATTGTCGACATAATTGGAGAGCTTGATGCGCATCGCAATCAGAGGGCAGATGCGTGCCCCACAATCCCGGGTGCTCATGTGCTTGGGTTGAACGCGTAGGTGTCATTTTTAACGGCAACGGGCGTCGCTGGTAACCACCTGTGCTGGGTTAATAACCACCACAGGTGTAAAGCACATCTTGTGTGTGGCATCTTAGGTTCTTGTGTATCGCGACCTAGACCCATTCAGACGGCGGAAATAAATGATTAACGGGATCTATGCAACGGAGTGGGTAATCGCTTGTCGGTATTTCCCAGTACGTCAAGATTAGACTTCTTCAAGTCCGGACAAGACTCTGCCCTGGCGCAAGAATAGAGCAGATTGTAGGGACGCTGATGGAATACTCAACAATCCAGACTCCGCGGAGTTTATGCATAGGGCGGCAGTTTGGTGTCGGGATAAATATCAAATATATACCTCTAAGTGCAAAGAATGCGGGGCCAATTGAACCGCTTCGCATAGCAAGATTGTGTACCCCGCCACCATCCAAGCCACCGGTTGTTGTTGAATGCTGCGCTCCGACCCACATAATCGAGCGAAGTTTCGGGGTGAAATGTTAGACTGCAAGGGCTGTAAAAATGTTATTAATTCGAATCTACCCAAAAGGGCTTGAGTGCATTTACTGCAGAATAGTAGCGCCATGTTGAGTGGCGAGTGCTGTGTCTCGTGTTCAAAAAAGCATACCGCTGGTGAAAAACAACTCAGATAATCCAAATCTGGGGATGGTAGGAACACAAAATGCTCAAGAGTGGCAAACACAGGGAGGACCAAGATTCCGTCCTACACTAACTGGGCAAAATGTTTGTCTCAGAGTATTTCCAGCATTGCAGGCCGATTTCCAGAAGATGAAGAGGCTTTTAGACATAACCTCTGCAGAATGAAATGTTGAAAAGTGTCTCAGGAGGTCACCCAAATATTTTCAGAATTTTATCGCATCATACTGTCATAATATGTCTTCATTTGTGTTTCGACAATAAAAACCCTTTCAAACCCAATTTTTGCAACTTGATCCGCAAATTTTCCAGGACAATCTAAATTACCCAAGTTGTAGTCCAGGGTCTGAGGAACAATTTTTCAATTTAAACCATTCAAAAATACAAAGACAATTATTCACTATAGAGCTCGCAAAATGGCCAAAAATGACTGTTTTTGGCCATTTTGCAGGTTCTGTGGCATCTGATTGCCTGTATATTATTGCATGGTTCAACTTGCAAATTGTTCCTCAGACCCCGGACTACAACTTGTGTAATTTAGATTGTCCTGGAAAAATTACAGATCAAGTTGCAAGAATTGGGTTTGAAAGGATTTTTGTTGTTGAAGCACAAATGAAGACATCACTGGTTGAACATTTCAAGTTTTGCACTGAAAATTTTAGTGAAAAATGTTTTGAATTTCACAGCAATTTTTCACCAAAAAAAGTAGGTGAAAAACTTGAAATATTTTTGTGACCTTTTTGAATCTTGTGAAAAATTTCTGAAAAGTGCTGAAATTGTTTTGAAGTTCAAAAAAGTCATGAAGAAGTTTCAAGTTTTTCACATGGTTTTTCACTAAAAAATTGATGTAAAATTCAAAACATTTTTCATGAATTTTTTCACTGAAAAACTTGAAATGTTCAACCAGTGCATATCATGACAGTAAACATGGCTCCCAGTTCTCTATCGGCAAGTTCAAGGTTTGTTTCCATAAAACTGTGTTGTTAAATACTTGAACAGGCTGCGACTTTACGCGCACTGGCGCAATAATTGGGAAATCATACTTCCTACCTCACATCCGTTCGATATCCACCGGAATCTCTACCTCAGTCCTCATCACGGATTGTATGTCGATTCTTGGCCTCAAAACCCCTTGGCGAATGGTGCACGACTATATCGAAAAACTTTCTGGGGATGTCGAGGCTATACCGGAAATTGTTTCGGTTGATTGTCTTGAGCCCTCCAAAAATAGAGCCAAAGTGTACTTGAGGACCAACGCGGCGAGTCTGGAAGGCATCTCACACATAATGACTCCCGGATATACTCTCACCGACCCTATGGTTGCCGATGCTGTCGGCACTCTCGAACGCCTCTGGGGACAGTTCCCGGCTGCCGACAAGACGACGAGCATCTCCTCGTAACGGTGAACATTATGCCGGCGGTTTCGTTGTGTACTTCGAATGTGTCTGGAAAGCGCTCTCCCACTTCCCAAGGCCTATATTGCCGTCCGCCATTATTGTCGGGATGATAGCATCATTGCTGAGGCCATATCCTCTTATCTTCTGGAGTCTGTTAACGAACGTAAAGCAGTTGAGAGTATCAAAGGCCTCTTGTGCGTATGCTCATCTTGCCTCGATGGATAACACACTTATTCAGCTATATCTCAGTACACACAGAGCTCTGGCTCAGCGTTCCGGGATTTACACTTACGTTGGGTGTGCCGCCAGAAAGGCTGGTCCCCAAGTTTCGTTGTATCTCAGCCCAGAGGTGTTTGCTCCAGAGCGCCAAATCGCTTGCAGTCCAACAGAGGGAGGAGCTGGCTTAAGCACTCATCTGGTTTAAGCCATTCGCTGAAGAGTTTGCATGTATATTGTTCGCTACGATACAAAGAATTCGTCAAATTATATTTTTATGTTTGCCTTGCGCTAAGCTTAGACTTATCCAGGATACTATCGGCGATCGGGTAGTGTACCACCTTAGAGTTCGTGGCTCTGGCCAGGATTTACTCAGAACTTACAATATCCTTGTAGCTCCCATATTGAAGTAGCATCTATTAAAAGTTGCGTTAACATGGTTGGCCGAATTTACATGACATTTTTGGCATGTCTTGAATTTTTTCCCGCCAAGATGCCTAAAAGAGTCAAAAAACCAGGTAGTGGGCCACATCGCTGGACGAGTCGCTGGGGTCCCAATTGACGGTAAAATTTATCCTGATTGGAGGATTAGATCTATATTCAGGATTGTGGATAGTCATCATGTGCATATGGACAACAGAAAGGATATAAAATTTTATCTCAGAAGAGAGGAAATCGGCCGGAATGGCAGATGTCACTAAACCGACAACCTACTCAGAGATAGAAGAGGTATAGACCTGAGGCAACCCACAAGTGAAGCCATAAGACTTATATGGACCCACACAACGGCACATATCCTTTCCATGTGCCCAGCGACTCATCCAAAAAAAGCTTAGACTTCTATGTCGCCGAATTTGGGTGGTTTCGGGTAATGGTCCATGGTGAGAGGCAAATTAAATAGGTAAAAAAGTCGAGTTACACTTAAAGACAAGAGATACATACCAAGATGACCCTTGCAATCTAGCGGAGCCATGCGTGCAATGGATCTCGAGATATGAGTGTTGTTCGCTGAAGCTGGTCAGAATAGCAACCAAGTATTCTTCGGTCTCCTGAACACCCTGACCATGTTGAGCTTTTTTTTTTACAGTCCCGCCTCGTTTTCCGAGATCTACTAAGGATCTAGTTAGCGTGTAGTGGCTTTAGTCAAATTGATGGGTACTACAACTGAGGTATCTGTTTCCATGCTTAGAGTGGAATATCTTCGTTCAGGACAATGTATTAGCAATAATAAACATTGCCTCAACTCCGTTTGAGGTTGGGGAAGCTCACTGTGAAGAAGTAAGGACGGCGCGGCACTGCCGCGTCAAAACATAGCCACTTCCGTGGTAATGCACGTTAGTGCGCGGCAGCGCCGCGGCAGTCGCGGCATTTTCACCTAGCCCTATCTTCAGGGCAAAAGATTTCGGAATGACTATGACTGGCCTCGCCGCCGCCTCGCTGGGCAGTAAACGCCGCTTGCAACGTACGGGGCGGAACAACACGAGGTGAGTGCGACATTTTTTCCCATTCAATGCTCGGGGCAGATTCTCTGTGGAATTGCTCGGTCATCTGTGCACCATTTTGTCCCGTTGTCTCAAGCAGCTGTCCCGCTCGATTTATCTTTGCGAGTGAGGTCGAATATCCTTGTTTTTCTTACTCATTGGATGTGCGAGGTGCTCGCACCAGTAAAGCCGCGCAGTACTCTGTCGGCACGGGACCCGGCGTCCTCCCTCTTTGGGCGCCTCGAGTAACATCGTCCTTCGCTCACAGACATCCACAAACTATTTCCATTCCTTCATTCACTATCCCTCCACCAAATCGTCTCCCCTTTTACCACTCAGTGTTTAGCTCGTTCGGTTGGGACATTCAGATGTATCCTAGTAATACTTTCAAGCTACCTACCCACCCACAGCACCTAGGTCAAGTCCAATAAAGAGCATTAGATGAATTCTTGATCCAGCAAGTCAAAGCCAACGTTAAAACAAAAATGCGAACCAAAAGTTCATATAGCTGTTGAACGCGCTGTCTTCCGTTGAAGGGTATTGGGGAGACCGCTACAGGTCTGGGATTGAGTAAGGTTTTTGTTCTTCGCCTTCCGCGTCTGACTCCTGGAGTGGAATCTGAGGAACCGGCAACTCTGCTTTGGGCAGAGCCTCGAATTTCTGTGCTATGCCGAGCGTCTGGAGCCTTTCATCAATCCTGGTGACTTCTTTCCTCTGTTCTGAGCACTTGAACAAAGGCCGTGCTGCTTCCCACATTTCTCGGGCCTTGGAAAGATCTCCACGCTGGACATACACGTCGCCCATTGTGCGCATGCATTCGGCTCTGCCCTGATGCACATCCATCTGGGTGAATCCATCTAGCGCGATTGTCAAAATGCTGAGCACTGTATTTTCCGCGCCTTGTCCCATGAGTGTATCTCCAAGGCGCCGCAGCGCCTGGTGCACTGTCAGCGGATTTCGAGGCAGAGAACGTAAAGCAAATGCGAGGAAAACCACAGCCCATCGAGCAGATTCTGTATCTGCCTGCACAGGTTCTGTGGGGTCCGCCAGCTTCGCCACGCAATACTGTGCAAGTTCATTGTCGCGGTTCCGTGCTGCAGCAAAAAGGCGGATATACTCGACTCTGGCCCCTATCGCGTCACCCTCGCGAAGCCGTAGGTGTGCATAAACGAGGTGACACCAGGAGACACCGCGTGGGTGATTTATATTCCGGAAGGCCGTGATCGCAGCATCGAGGTTGTGTGACACAACATCTGCGCTGGCGCCAGTTTCAATGTCCAGCCATGCAATGTTGATAATGGCATATCCATGGTCCATGGGTGAGAGCACTGCGGATGTCTGGTGCAGGATTGCCTCTTGGATATGCCGCGCATTGGAATACTCGGTTTTGCTATGGTACACATTGGCCTCAACGTTCATTAGGAAGTTTTCCATCTGTCCACCTTGTACACCTGCTCGAACAATCAACTCCTTCGCTTCAACCAAGGTCTCCAAGCTTTGTGGGAAGTTTCCCAGAACTGCATAACACAGAGCCTGCAGTCGGAGTCCATTCAACTCGCCCCTGACGTTTCCCGATGCGCGGCCAGTTCTGTATATTTCCTTGGCCAGCTCTAGAGCTCTGGAGTAATTACCATATTCCCATTGAATCAAGGTCAGGCCACTCAGTGGTCTGAGTTTGGCCGTGTCTTGCGATGCTATAGAGAGGTCACGCAAATGGAAGTCCTCGGACTTGTTGGAATCGTTGGCACAGTCGCGGTAATACGTTGCTATCGCATTATAGAGTCGAGCTAGAGGCATACATGTATTTCAGAGGTTTGTTGATCTGAGGAGTATATGCACTCACCTTCCGCATCACGGTCTTGGATTAGGCGAAAGTGTTTTATTCCCTCATCTATGGCCACTTCTGGATTGGGAAGGGTATAGAAGCTCCAAGAATCCAATGCCTCTGTGATAAACCGTCCGTGCAGCTCGTGGTCATCCATTCCAGACAGTATTTCTGGCAGGCGCAGCATGAGTGGGGTGAGCCCCCCGATCCATCGTCAAACTGAGGTGGTTGAGCATAAGTATACCCAGGATGGACTCTCTAAGGTCACTATGATCTGAGTCCAATCCCTGCAGCAGTACACTGTGCAGATTTCCAAGATTTGAGATAAGGCGTGGAACCAAGTTGACTCCAAAAGCGGAAGTTTCCCACCAGGCCACGAAGAGTTTGAGAAGATCAATGAGATATTTTCGAAATGGTTTCACCAGCTGCGCAGCCGGTGGTCTTGTAAGGCTAATGTACTCCCGAATTGGTGCCAACACTTTGAATCGTCCGGCATGGTCAACGTATGCAAGTGAAGTACGGACGAGTGTTGTTTTGCAATTAGGAATATCTGGGATCGGTATATTGCTTTGAACCAATTCAAGGTCAGAAATGCCATCTGGGAGGAGTGACATCAGACTGAGCAGCTCCACTGCATGAGGTGAAGATTGCAAGCGTGGACTGGAAAGTGATAGTCCGATGGAAATCTCCAAATTTGAGCGTTTATCATAACCAGCAGAGAGAAGAGCTGTTCTCTCGATGTTCCAACGCTCTATGGTATCCTGGCAGCCGACACAGGCTGCAATTCCAGCAACTAGCTGAACTGCAAGAGGTATGGAGTCTGTAATGTCCAACAGCTGGTCCACCTCCGAGCCATCATGAATTTCGTCTGCAATTTCGATAAAAGTTTGGCGGGCAGAAGCTCGATCCAAAGGCATCAAAGGACGAGGGAATGGATGGGTCCACTGGACTTTTCCAGGCCTCTCAGCTCCACGCATTGTGAGCTGAGAAGGCAAAGTCAGTAAATGTACCTCGAGGTATAAAGAGGACATGCCAGAAGTGCTACATGTGGGATATCAGCTAGGAGTGCGAGGAGTCCCTCCACTTTTGCCCGACCTTCCGGTGCTTCCCATGGCGTTTCAAAATTATCCAAAATCATTAGGCACGGCTTTCCAGCGAATAACAGGGCAAGCGCAGCTCTCTCCGATGTGCTGGAGGGCTCGAGGCCAAGATGGGAAGCAATGATCGCAATAAGAGAATCTCTCGTGTGAGAAGACTCACAGGAGATGAAGTGACGAGTTTGGAATTTATCGACAACTTTGGGATGATGAAGAACGGCCATAGCTAATGTCGTCTTTCCTATTCCACCGGGACCCAAAATCACAACTCGGGCGGGATCAGTCATCAGGATGGCAGCGAGTTCCTCAAGCTCAGATTCCCTCCCGTGGAAGATTTTTGGGGAGGCAGGTAGCACGGAGAACGATCCAGAGCTGTCACATAAATAAATAGTAAGCGAAGTATTCTCTCTTCTTGCAGATGAACTTTCACCTAACATTTGAGGAATCTCGTCCAAGCTGAGTAGTCAGGTCAGAGAACATCTAATTTCCAGTGATGAAACATATCACCAAGGACAGGGTTTCAATTGAGCTACTCTGGGATGAAATCAATTCAAGGAGCTCTTGATGGCGCGTCTCTGTGTCAATGTTCAGCTCGACAACGGTGCTAGCAAGTCGGACTGTTTGTTTTGCCTGTCGAAGCCTACATTAGATTTTGTTTCTTGATTAGGATTGAGAACTGACAGTGAAAATGCCCAATGAGGTCCTCAGTTTCGTCTCACAAGTATCCAATTGGGTAGCGATTTCGCCTTGCTTGAAGAGGCGCTTGATTGTTCCAAGCTCCCGTTGGGATCTCAAACATGAATCAAATTTTTGGAGAATGCTGCAACCACAGACAAATCAATCACTACTGACGAAGCTGGAAGTTGACTATACTCACTCAGCGTACTGTGCAATTTGGTCAAGCATTTCTGGAGCCTGAATGTGGTCTGAGTGAATTGCCAGGCTTGTGAGTGCACAGAGCGAGTGGTGAATCTCCTCCATGATACGAAGGCATCGTTCCCGTTGGAGCTTAGCGCTCTGTGGTTCCAGTTAGACAGCAGGACACATAAATCTAAGAATTGCATACCTGCACCATAGGGATAATCGTCAATGTGAGTAAACAAACCCTGGCTAGGAAAGGTATCTGCGATGCAATCGCGACATCGCGGAGTGCATTTGCCACTACTGTGGTGTACTCGAGAATCCTGTCAGCTGTCGCGGGGGAGCTGGAAGGCATCGACGAGAGTGGGAAAGTTTCTGGTGGCAGTCACTCCTACTGAATTGTCTGATTATATCTCTCCGCAGCTTCGTCCCTGTATATATTTGGGCCAGATATTTTTGTTGCCGTTTTTTGTTGCCGTTTACATCCCGGATGCAATATTTCAGACTATTCGTGTGGGATGACCGCCATGGGGCCAACCCGTCGGAGTACTCTGTGAGCCAAGCGATCATTCGAGTGAAGCAATCAGCATGCGCGGCTCACACGCGCGCATCTCGGGAGCAGATATCGTTGTGCGTGTCAGACGCGAATTTGCCCCCTGGCCGCTCATGAACACAGAGATATTCCAGAGGCCAACTATGTTTGGTTTACAGCAACTCATGCGTCAAGATTCCGGTGCAGAGCTGGTGCGTAGTATCCGTGTCGCAGTCAGCGCCATCATTCTGTGAACAAGGAGAGCAAGTTCTCAGTATAGAAGCTCCCGCAATTATCCTTGGGGCGCGTCAGTGCGAGACTTTGCATTTGAATTGCTGGAGACCACCTCCTACATTGAGCTCCGAGTGTAATTTGGTCATTGTTCTGCCGATCAAGACGGGACGTGGTGTTGACTGCGGGGTTTATGAGCGCACGTCTTGGGAATGGATCAAAAAGCAGCAAAGAAACATTCGCACCGGTTCGCACGGTTGCTTCTTGAACCAAGTACCACTGCAGTATCAGATTCCACTGGCCCCTTCTCTGGACCGTCAGAGAGATGCGCTCCGATCTAATCCACGTCGCAATGTTCTCTGGTCCACTTCATCAGGGAAGGTTTAGAGCGGTTGTCGGAATGCGATTCAAGTCGTCCTTCTCCTAGTCAGAGAACATAGACAAACATTTTGAATCGTACCTTGCCAGATAGACTCTTCTCCTACACCTGACCAAAATTGGTGCATCTGCTTCCATTACGCTTCTACGCCGCGCGAAGATCTTCTCCCGTTCAAAACTTCCACGGGGCACAGGATTCCGGCCCAGATTAGAACATTTCCCCCGATGGGAGCGGTACATTCTGTCAAGAAGCCGCCAAATCCCGACTGGTCTGCTCAAATGATGGTCGTACTACGGCGGTGAAGTATGATTCTGGCCCATGATATTGGCGAGCTCGTGTGCGATTTGGGTTAATGAATGGTCAACGAAAACACACCTAAAACAGCAAACTTCCAACCTTGTTAAATGTGAGGTATAATGAACTACTACTCACTGCACTTTCAGATTGTCGGGAAGTTGCTTTTTCAGTTTGACGGAAAGTGTTGCAGGATGTTGTGATTTAATCAAGCAAAAATAGGCATTGTCATGTGAGATTCCTTTTATGTCCCGGACATTGCGGCTTTGTCTCCGACATCGCGGCTTTGTCTCCGACATCGCGGCTTTGTCCATTCTTTATCGGGACTGCCCCCTTTCGCGCAGGAGGCTCTGCTGGCATATGTGTAGTGTTCTAATAGCCTTTGGAGGGCTGGAAAAAATCTTATTCCATCGCTGCCGCCTGCAATTCTTCAGGGCTCGGACACATGCGGACAAATTCGGCTGGAACCGGCCAGATCACATCAATCCGTTCAATGTTGAACTTCTTGTCAGACGCCACCAAATACTCGATCCTCGAGTGTTTCCGCATTGTAAAGCAGAAACAATTAATTCCTTCCCAAATTGCTTGCACATGAACTTAAATTGATTCAGCGCCAATTCAACGGTTGAAGGAAAGATACCAATCCTTGAAAGGTGAGGGCCATGGCTGGGCCTTCGGCCTTTTTATACACGCCCATTCCATGCTTGAATCCGACTAAGTACTCAACAAGTCACCATTGATAGATATCTGGCCTGTGACTCCACATCCACAGCAAAGCCAGCTGCAACCTGTTCAGCCATGCCTGAGGCACAAGTTAATGCTTTCGCTCACAGGATTCGTTGCACCCTGGGGGATAGGCATAAGAGTGCCGGGGTTTGGCCCACAGGTATGTAACGACGTACCGTAAGTTGGGCGCGGATGTTTCTAGAGTGATTGATACTCTGGAATAGGTGTAATCCAATTCATTCCTCGCACTTGGGCGGAGGGAACAGCTGCCAAAGCTCATGACACTTTTTCTATCAATGTTGGTGATTACATCCCGTGTTTAGAACCCACCCGGCTGTTCATCAATGAACACGATAATAAGCGGCTTCCCGAGGATGCACAGGGAGGTATCTTCTGAGCCAAGAGCTCAAAGCTGGTCCAGTACACGTTGCTGTGCGTGGTAAATGTCTTACAATTGCGGCTAGCCATGTGAGTATATGTTTTTTTTTGCTGACTTAATATCATGACACTTTATTGCACCATGCGCTCGTGTGCCACTTTAGCCTCGAGGGAAATATCCGGACCATGAAGCGGTCAGAATTCGATGAGATGATCGTTTCTGGTGTTCCTGGAAACAACGAGAACGCTGCGAAGGCTGAGCGCCTGCGTTCGTTTGTTCTGCCGTCAAAATTTCTCGAGGCTGGTGCGCGCAAGAAAAAAAAAAACTATCTACAAGATCAATATACTTGTAGCTATGGTCATGGAAAACAATGTGATCATCATTACAGACTTCTCTCGAATGTCTCAGATCCATGTCGTGTGTTTTTGTACTGTGCTGCAGGAAAGCGATGTTCAACCAGATCGCGACTCACGACAATCGCCCACTGACTCTCCTGCCACCACCGCAGTTTGGCCCGAATTTTTAGTGATCAGTATTTGGCGAATACAGGGTGTTTTGATGAAATATTGGCGGAATATTGGCCAACATATTGGACAGGGATTATTTCGATTAAACAACATGTTTTGGCGACACATTGGCAAAATATCAGCCCTCGGACTCGTGTAAATTCGTCGTGCTTCTCCACTCACGGACCGTACAACCCCGTACCGCGGTCGCCGGGCCCGTCGCAACCGTCACTTGATGGAATGTTTCGTCGATGTCTCTTTCTCTACTACTCCCACCAGCATCCACTTTACACCACGAACATGCAAGTTACCATTTAAATGCACGTTATATATTTCAGTTCTGCTACCTGCTAATAGTTTTTGCCTCAAAAACTCGTCTTTGGGGCGCTTCTTTCTATATCATCTTGCGTGTCGACTGGATCACAATGGCTACAGACAGTCATTGGTCTCTTATTGATGTGGGGGCTTGGGTGCAAGGCAATGAACAGTCTATCGATGAGTATATTCGGAAAAATCCAGACGTTCCTTTGATGCTTTGAATTCTCCGAATTTCCTAATCTCGATGATTCATTGACCTGTGGACAAGATGAGGAGTGGATGACAGGCAGATGAGGAGCAGATGGTCGGCAGATGAGTAGCGGATGATTGGCAGATGAGAAGCAGATGGTCTGCAGATCATCCGCTGACCAAATTTCAGTGCAACTGAAAGTAGAAGTTGCAGTTTAAATTTCAGCTCAGCTGAAATTGAAGTAGAAACTAAATATTTCATATGGATTGAAATGAGAATGGATACTTACAGTTCCAGTTCTGATTTCAGTGCACCTGATATGCCAAGTATCAGCTGAGCCTTTTCTAGTAAAGAAATGAATAATTTCAGCTCTGCTTTCAACTGGGCTGATTTGCAAACTGATATTTAGCTTTTCAGATTAGTTTCAGTGTAGCTGAAAGTAAAAGTGATTTCAACCGATTTCACTTTCAATATCAGCCTCACTGAAACTATCAGAATCAGTTCGGGTTTCTGCTCAAATTGTGTGTCTGCTCACTGGAAGTGCCAGAATTTCCTTTTATGGATCCGGGTGGTAGTGCACGAATTGGGAACGTCCGATCAAAACTCGAGCGTGCTAAAAACATCATCAACCAAGTGCCCCTAGGGTAGTGTGGTGTACGATAACCCAGTAAAAAAATCAAAGTGGCCATATGCCGCAACACTATTTTTACAAAGGACTGAGCAGGCAATCATATATGACCCACACCACGCAAGGCAGGTCTCAAAACTTTTCGTTGTTCACAGGGTTGAAATTCTAAGGGTTTTTTACCCTCTATCCCCAGGGACCCCCTTCCCTTATTTCTTTCTAATATCTGATCAATTTAGGGATGCCGTATCACGGAGATTGGAAGCCAACCACAGAGATGTTCAAGATCGTTCCAGTCCAGCTTTTTGAAGATAGTTAAAATAATTGCTACCATATCATTCGAGCGAAACCACCAATCAGCTGGGGAGATGCTCACATGGAGGTGTGTATGGGTTATATATTTCATTTCACTGACTGGTATTTCGAAGCCATCTGAATTCAATGACGTGTCCAATGCAGGTTTTGCGACAACTCTTGGACTAGCCTCTTTCTTTGAACCCATGCAAAACAAACTTGACGTAAATCAAATCAAGGCTCTCCAAACTGGTCGTCGGGGACAGCTGTGCAGGGGGGTTTTTTTTTCTCCTTTTCTTTTATCATTGCTATCCTAATTAACATTTTGACAGGAAAGAACCGGGAAGCCTGGACGACCTCATAATCCACTCACTCTCAATGTTATCAATCGCATCCAGGCAGTCCCGCGCTCTACCTCTCGCATTAAAATAAGGCTACTCATGGGATCCGCAAGGAAAATGAAGTGGAAGGCGAAACACAGGTTAGATATCGAACCAGGAGCCATGCGAAACAGTGTTCTTAGATACAACAAATGCCTGCCTGCACCCCTCTCTGAAACTGAATGTGTCAAAAGCGGCCATATGCTGCAACACTATATTATTACAAAGGACTGAGCAGGCATGCATATGTGCCCCACGCCACACAAAGCGGGTCTCTGCTAGTGAAGCATTTCCTTTTTTAGCCACTACGCCAGTCACCCAAAAAAGGAAGTTTTCTGATGATCCGAGGGTGGATCTGCTTCAGGCCCAGTACTTGCTTTAATCTTGATCCCGTGGTCCCAAAACTTTTCGTCCTTTACATTGGATCACCCAGACACTTTCCAGTTCACTGAATCTGTCTTTTAGCACCATGTGGCACCTTGTCCATTTGTTTTCCGTGTGACTAAATCCGTCTGCATGTATAGTTTTGTTCTCTCTCAAGTATCCCAATTATGTCATCCCAGGATTGCTTTTTTGCTTGCATAGTAATACCTTGTTGTCCTGTGTGCATTGACTTTCTGTTCAGCCCATATCACCTTTCTGTCCAATCTTTATGGATCTCCACCACCGCTTCACCAAATCATTTGCCCCAAGTGAGCAATATTATGCTATTTCTGAGTATTGTCCACGAAAAATGAAGAAATTCCCACTTCCACCCTCCCTGTGCAGTGTTCTGCCTCCGAATTATTCCTACTTTTGTGATCACTTGATCTGATTTGCACATATTTTGTTTCAAGGCTTGCCTTCGCTCATCATGGAAGCCATTAGCAAGTCGCAAATCAGCCAAAGCTCCGCCGCCTGGAGTTGGTCCTTCCGGAGAAGGATGCAGGTGAGGTGCGGACACCTCAATGGGGCTGGTGGTTCTGCAAATATGTCGAGGATGTAGCAATCACCGCATTCAGCGACTCACCAAGTCATCGCCGGACTCGTGGGCCATTTGAGGTGTAGGAAAATCAGTTTACTGGAACTTCTAAAATAATATCTATCCCTTATACTCGATCATACAATCTATATACATTCAGATAAGTTGAAGCAATGCATTCACTAGCTCAAATCACAAGTAAGAAACAACTCCATGTGCTTTACAAGCGAAGCACCGGGGAACCAGGATGCAGATCTGGCACAACTATCTGCAAAAGTGAGACAGCCTGTGGCTGCCTGGCGGCGGGGCAGACTCGGATGTATGCCTGCCATATCCGCTCCGATTGCAGCTCTGGAAAGTCTACTCTTCCAGCCTTCATGGTCTCATACACTACAAACTCGTCCATGTCTGGGGGAAAATGGTGCACGTATCTCACCCATAGCGAGACTGCTCCCACCGCTTCCACAATATTGAGAAGTTCCCATTCCTCCGCTGTTGGTGGGGACATGGTCAAGGAGGTCTGGAAGATGGACTCGATTTTGGAGACCAGAGAGTAAACCATCATCTCGTGGGAGGCAGCTCGCATGGAGTCCTTTGAAGGGAGCAATTTGAAGCCGAGGTGAGAAAGGCCACCATAGTTGCAGACATTATCCTAGGACTACACCGATTTGTTGGGCATCTACCGGCATGGGATGCTAGAACTTGATACATGGCCCCTACTTGACCTCCGGCTGCGACGTTTGTCTCGACCGTGACAAGAAATGTCTGAGGTCGCTGAAAGAGGTTTCTGCGACGCACACACACAAAGTTTAACGGTCATTCTTTTTTTTCTGAGATGGGGATATGGCCATTCAAATATCTCAGGGTTTGCCTGACGCTCGAGACCCATCAAATTTCCTGGATCAATGACTTGCGCATCGTACTCTCCCTGTATATTACCGTGGATTTTAACATGCAGCTGGAACTGAATGTTGCAACTGTGGAAACTAAAATTCATCTCCAACTGTGGCTCTTTCAGTCTCACAAATTTGGGACACTGCCTAAATTGGAATATAGCAAGAAATACCTCCCATGTCATAATGTGCGTGTTCTGAGTGCTCAGATATGTCATCTAGCCTCGATCCAGAGATCTGATGCCCCGTGAGTCAGGTTGCGGAGCGAGTGATTCACGGCAGGCATTCGTAACATAACCATGTCTGGCTCATTACACACCACCCACCCTTGATAACCCAAAACTCTAAATGGCGGGAGGGAGGCATGCAAAGTTTTGAGCGCATCTAACCATCCGGTAAGGAGGTGTGGGTCAATGGAATATGCTGGGCATTATTTTTCCTGGGACTTGCTTGAAGACTGGATGATACTGCTCACTTGGATCAAGTCATTTGGTCAAGCGGTTGTTGAGATCCACAGAGAATGGACAGAAACACAATACGGGATGGACCCAAATTAAATGTGGACTGGGCATAAATGTGATATGCTGTGGGCAGGATATTGATTTAGTTGTGGCATAATTTCTAACCATGCAGGACAGAAATGCAATACAAGGTGGACAAGATAATTATTCCATGCAAACCTAATTGCTATCTGTCACAGAGAAGATAGTTGCCCAGGAAAATGAGGAGAGCAGAGGTAAAACATTATTGGGGCTAGAACCCAGAAACATCAAAGAAATAAGTAAAAAACACAGGTTGCCGTACCTAATTAGGCAATTGTGGTTCAGTTTGCAATTGATGCGGCCATAAGGAGGAGGGTGTGGTGAGTACACCCAGGTCTTATTTTTCCTGGAATCTACTCTAAAAAAGGTCTACACCTCTCTTTGATCAAGTGATTTGGATCATCGATTGTTGAGATTTATAAAGACTGGACAGAAACACAACACGGGCTAGACCGGAAAGTATTGCCGGGGTGACACAAATCTGATGCGGTGTGGACAAAATATCAATACGCCTCAGACAGAATTACGTTATGTGAGAGACAAGAATGACTTTACAAGTGGACCTGAATGTTATACATGCTGGGCAGAAACGGTTGGAGTGCTGTACTCAATATATATGGAGGGCAGACAAACCTGGAAACATCAAAGAATTCTTCTTTTTGAAAAACGCAGATTGTCCTAGCTGATTAGGTAATTGTGGTTCAGCTTGCGGCCGATGTAGCCATAAGGAGGCATGGGTTAGTGAATATACCCCATTCTCATTTTTCCTAAAATCTGCTCTGGAAAAAGTCCATACCTCGCCCTTTGACCAAGTTATTTGGGGCAAAAGGTGTTGAGATCTGTAAAGACTGGACAGAAACACAGTACAGGCTGGACCAGAAAGTATTGCCAAGGTGATGCAAATCTGGCCTGATGTGGACAAAATATGAACATGGCTGAGACAGAAATACTTTATATGAGTGACAAGAATGACTTTTCAGGACCTGAATGTCATGTGTGCAGAGCAGAAAGGGTTACACTGCTGGGAGCAGATGTAGAGCATTATTGAGGTTGAGCAGTAGTATTAGAACGCGGAAACATCAAAGTTTTTTTTTTTTTGCCATACACAGGTCGTCCTACCTGATTGGGCAATTGTGGTTCAGCTTGTGGCCAATAGGTTGGTAAATATACCCCTCTCTTATTTTTCTTGGAATCTACTCTGGAAAAGGTCCATACTTCTCCCTCTGACCAAGTTATTTGGGGCAATGATTGTTGATATCCATAAAGATTGGACAGAAACATAATGTGGGCTGGACCGGAAAGTATTGCCAAGGTGACGCAAATCTGATTCGATGTGGACAAAATATGAACATCGCCAAGACAGAATTACGTTATACAAGAGACAAAAATGACTTACCAAATGGACATGAATGTTATGCGCGCTCGGCAGAAAGGGTTGGACCGCTGGGCTTAATATGTATAAAGGGCAGACACAATTCGCATCTCATAAGGACTAAATTTTATTCTCTGGGACAAAATTGTAATTCCGGGGGACATTAATAGTACACGCTTTAATCAATTACTTCCAATTACTGCTATTTGTGGAATATAAGGCGCGGGCCATTTTTTTCCGTTTTTGGATACTTTTTGATGATTTTCTCCTTTTTCCCTACATCTTGCTCACACCTTAGCGTGGCGCTGTGATGTATCAGCCACCGCTAATCTTCGGGGGGCCGTTCAAAACCTCTTAGTTAGAGGTCCACATGATATATCAGCTCAGAGTCCTTTTTGCTCATATGATAACATTCATATTTGCGGCCGCCGCTGTGCTGCATAACGATCGCAAATGTTCTAAATTTGGACGACGTCCATCAAAACTTCTCGGCGTCGCGATCAAAAGTCGTTGACGTCGTCGGCGACGACGACGGCAAAATGTTCTCCAAAAATGATGAAAAAATTTGGATATATAGCGTACATGTATAGAATACACCCTGCGAAGTAAAGAGTGGATTCGATGTGATATTAAGGCGTAAATCGACTTTTCTTTTGCTAAATCGCGCCGCCTCAAATTTGCACGGCCTGCCGGTCCCTCGAGCGGTGAAAGAGGCGATGCTGAGGGAGAGGCTTTGGGGTAGTGCAGCGCCGGCCATCGCCGTTTCATCGCTGCCAGCGCAGCAATCAGTGCAGGGGTTGCACGCGGCGTTCCCCTCAAGGCAGCAGCCCGCAACACACGCTAACCAATCCCGCGCCGCGCGAGGATTCTGCGTTGTGCGGCACCGACTGCGCTGCGCATCCGCCGTGGGACGACCAGCACTTTGCTTCTGACCAGCGGGTGCTGGCCAAGCAGGCCGCCGTGACGCTCATGAAGAGCCTCAAAATGTGCGCACGCAGTCCCGGCGCCCGACCGATAATGCTGGTACTTGCTGGCATCGCCCAGGTGATTCTGGTAGCAGTCAGAAACGGTCAAACAGAAGCAGTATGTCACGCTCACCCGCTTGGTACCTCCACACTGCATCCACAGCGAATACGCTGGTGCAGATGCCTAGTGGTGGCAAGGTTCAGTTCAGTTCAGGTTCAGGCCCTTCCTCCGTGAACGCTGAACCTGAACCCGGCGTTCGGTTCAGGCCGCCGCCGAACCCCGAACCTGAACGCGCGTTCAGGTTCGGTTTCGCGTTCGAACGCGTTCGAACCCGAAATAGTTCGGCCATCTCGGAGAGCCAAAATTTCAACTCGTTTGGTGGCTACCCACATCTTTCATATTGAAACAGTTTCGCAGATACCCAAGAACGACTCTACAGTGATTCATAAGGCCACAGAAGAGATTTATACTCACCAACCTCACCTGCCATATTTGAACACAGCAACATCAGTGGCCGAAAAACGAGGATTAGCACCGCAGCTTAGCTCCAAGACCTAATACTTGAAACACATCACAATAGGTACTCGTATTAGGAGTGAAACTTTCAAAAAATCTTTACAAACTCACCAAATTATGATCATTTTCAGGTTCAGCGTTCGAGTAGGTTCGAACGCCTCTCATGGCCCTCGAATGCCGAACCTGAACCTGGCGTTCGGTTCAGGCCGGTGCTGAACCTGAACGCTGAACGCGGGTTCAGTTCAGGTTCGGCTCAGGTTCGAACCGATTTCCTGAACCGAACCTTGCCAGCACTACAGATGCCCCATGCAACCACAGCTCAGGGTGATGCACTGTGGGCTGAAATCGGAAAAAACGCCATAGCGAGCCGCTGTGAGGGCATGCACTACGTCAGGAGTAGCCAGCGACACTCTGCGACGTTCTGCGGCGCCGCCGTCGCCGGCCCAACGACTGCTGAAACCGCCGGCTCCACCCGACATCGGCGCGTCGCCGCCATCCTTTGAGGCGCTCCCGTCGCCTTTCCCGAACCCTCCCGACCCTGACGCCGCAGCGCGCTGTCCCCCGGTGCCCCGAGCTCGCCTCTGCATCCGCACGACGCGTTTGTTTGCGCTCGTGTGGCGGCGCCTTCCGTAGGTCCCGACGCCACGTCTCTGACTCACACGACGACCACGACCGCACTCGCTCACTCGGCCTGCCCACCATTGACGGTGTGCGGCCCTCTATCCTGTGTAGCTACCGCCCGTCCTTCCCTACTCGGCTGCCCCTTACATGCTCTGCTAGCGCCGTTCTCTGCGATGCCACTGCGGCTGTGCCACCGTCCCCATGACGCGCGCGAAGGCACGAGCCATGAACCCGCCCTCATTGCTATCTCCTTGCTTGCCTCCACCTCATTCCCTCTCTCTATGGTCGACTGAATACATGCCCGGCAAACAATGGAAGCAAAAAAATTCCCTATAACTCTCTACCTCGGCGGCCGGCTGTAACACCCTCAACGCTGGTCACCCTTTCTCTGCCCCACCCCAGAACGCCTCAGGTACCCGCTGCGTCCTCGATTCTTACCCGAAGTAACGCCTCCCAACTCCGTCTTTTGGAATGGGTACAACGGATGTAGCGTGTATGCAATGAATCTGCCCGGGTTCTGCTCTCCAGGTGAGTAAATCTTCTCATTCTCATCTTTCCACTCCGTTCTTGTCCATTTCCATTCATTCTGTACTCTAATTGTCCTTTCTGCTTCCACAGAGCCTCCCCGCCACTCCCCCGCAGTATATGCGATGCACTCTCGCATTGTACACATCGCCTGCGCCAGTTGATCCACAGTATGGCCGTTTTGGCACGGTACGCGCGGCAAACCGACTTGCACGCGCGTTCAATGGCCATAGCCCTCGCGCACCGCCGCGCTGAAGCCTGGTTGTCCCACCGCCCTCGTCTCCGCACCCGCCCAACCCTCGCATCGTCCTCCCCTGACGATGTCGCATCGTGGTCGAAATGGTGCGTCGTCTTTGTCTTCTTTTTTCTTTCTTTGCTCATATTTCTCGCAGATCTCCGGGGTGCCGTCTGATTCCTCGTATCTGCCTCCGCGACTCCCCACGCACCTCGGAGCGCAATCACAGGGTCGACTCCGCCCGCACTTGACGCCCGCCTCACCACCGACGCTGCCACTCTGCAGCACACCCCATGTGACGCCCGCCCCATGCACCTCGCAGTCTCGACGCTGCCCGCATCCCCGCCGGTCTCCATTCCCGCCTCACCCGCGACGACCCCGCTCCACGCCGCTCTCTAGCACAACGTAGCGATCGCCCCAGTTGCATCAACGCGAACCGCGCGAACCCTTTCCCCGCCCCTCTACATTCCACATTCGCCTGCAGCCAACACTCGCATGGGGCAATGCCCTTCTTATTCCTAGAGCTCACTTGGAGTAGGCGGCGGGGCGACCGTGCGCGCATCCCTCCCCGGTTCCTCGATGCAGCGAAGCACAGTGTGCGCGGGCACTCGCCGAGGGGAGAAAATGACAATGGGGATGGTTGACGGACGCGCGTGCGAGTCCGCCGCAGGAAGACCTCAATGCTGCCTCGCGGGGCGAATGATGTACGCGGCGAGTATGATCAGTGGTGCGGTGGGGTCGGGGGAGAAGGAGGAGTGGGGAGGACGAGCCGTGCCCAGGACGCTCGCTGTGTAGTCGCGTCCCCATCCTCCGTGCAGTCAGGCGCCCTGTACACATCACCCTCCCTTCTCCAACACCTCCCCCTCTCCCCTCCGTCCACGGCTACTCCCTCGATCCCCTATTCGACGGTCCACTGATCCTCGTTCGCTGATACTTTACCTGCTCCTGCTTTTGTACGTACTATTCACACAAATTCGCCACGACGATGGTCTTTTCAACTATAGGTCTTTTACTTATGTGTATCTCATCCTGAATGATCGAATTTGACGGACTCTTTGGAAGAGCGCGAGCAAAAAGAAAAATCCAGACAGGTGATGAGAAAATTGCCATAAAAGGCTAAAGGCTGAAGGTCGGCTCAGTCGGCCGACCGTCATTAACTCGCGTTGATTCGAGACTTTGTTTCCTTCCTGGGAATGGCTGTAGCCTCTCCTTTAACTCCTCCATCGCATCCATGATCAAGGTGAGTGACTTTTTCATTCACTACTTATGTCTCTTGTTAGGATCCTTATACTTGGCCCATCGACATTTCAAATTTCTGAACACTGTGTTTCGTCGCGAGGTGGATATGCTCGAATTAACCCTGCACAGGCTGCTTATGGTTGTATTTCTTGGCTCCTTCCAGAACGTATTCCATGTCTGTTTTCTTCCATCCTAAATCAAGTCTTCCTCAACAATATCACGCCTTCATTCTGCTCGCAATTATTTTATGGCAAATCTCCTTTCACTACGCATTGACTTGTCTGGGGTACTTTACCTCAGTCTATAGATCTTGTTCCTACCATAGCCGGTTGTTCGGAAGACTGAGGCCAAGTCTAAAAGTGAGTGATCGTTGTCCTTCTCCATTCATGAACTGAATGGAACAATTAAATTCTCGCAAAATTGATACAGGTCATGTATAAGGTAATTCTATATGAACGTGCGCTCTATTGTGCTCTTGTATTCCATGGAGAAAAGGACACTGATTCCGTGGCGGCAAGAGCACGGAATGACAGTACAGTACTGCGCATCACGGGAGGCTTTACGCACTCCCGCTCTTGCAGGAAAAATCCGGGAGCTGGTATCGGCGCTCGGTGCGGAGCCTTACGGGGATTTTTAACGCCTGCCTTCTTATAAACGATGATGATCCACCCTGGGCTGGACAACATTCCTCTCATAGAATGCTATCCAAGCTCATCTCCACTACCATCCTTCTCCTCGCCCTGGTCCAGGGCATTGCCTCCACTCCGTCCCCTGCTCCTCAGATTGGTGACTGTGAGTCCTCCAGCTCACACTGGATGCACAACCACTGACTGATCACGAATTTGTGAAATAGGCGGACCCGGCGTACGTGTTTCCCGCCCTTTAGCCAGTATGTTGAGCTAATTGATCTCGTTCCGGTCTCAGTTGCCAGCCTGTTAGTATCATTGTTCACGGGCCCTCGTCGACATTGATTTGCTGATCCTCTCTGCTTTCACAGGTCCGGGAAATCAGCATTGCTGTGGAACCTGGTAAGCTTGTCCGTTGCTTTTCAAACAGGGACGCTGAATTGACCTTGGGATGAAGTTGCGTGGCGCCGGGCTCCCACATTTGTTGCGACTGAGCTTGTAGGATGGGTGGGGAGGAACTGTTCCGTTCAGTCATGGCTTAGTGATATCTCGTTTATCAGATCATTGTACTTTGTTTTTGGCACATATCCGCTTGATGCATTTCTCATGTGTCCATGAGGTTTAAAATATTCCCATTCGAAACCTGTACTTGTCAACCTCCATTCTTTCCAACCGGGACCGAGTTGATCATTCGGATCGCACATAAGGTCTACTGTATTTATGTGATCAGACACCCGAGGTTTGAACATTAATCTACCCGCCAACCCTGAACAAAAAACCGACACCTTCCGTGACGCCACCCCCGGTCCGTCCAGGATCAATCACTACCAAAATATGCAGCAGCAAAATCCAGCGAGGCCAGATAATTCAATTAAAAGGCTGCGAAGATCTGTCTGTGTTTCAGGAGTCATTCCCAAAAAGCCTGGCTGAGGGTATCGCGGGAGCCAATTGAGAATATATTCACACACCGGGAGGTAAATATCTGATTTCAATTCAAGACACGCTGCACAAATCCGTGTTGACAAAGCGCCGGCACTCGAGCTCCGGGATTACGACCACCGCAACGCTACCCGCCCGTCCCACACTCACCCCTCGTTGACAAATTGATTTCCCCATTGTCTTATGGCTTCAATATACACTCTGCCAGAGCTATACCGCATCTGTGTACCACTTGAAATGAATTGTATCCAGACTCTCCACCCCCCCATTCACCGCCGTCGTGGTAGCTAATGTGCGCGTGCTTGTTCACTTTTGCCTACCGCTGCGGCCGCACAACAACTTAAGTTGTAGGTTCGATGTGTGATGAGCAATGATGTAAATTTGAACATCGCTCATCAGTGTTTTAACAGTTTCCTTGGCGGCTTTTTGAGCTTGTCGGCTTGGCAACAAGCTCACAAGCTCAAACTAGGCCAAAAATCGGGATTTTACCCACCTCAAAAATTGTGGAATAACCCTCAAGAAATCTAAGACACCATCCTCTCATCAGTCAACGTCTTCTACAGCCCATTGAGGCACATTCAGTACCTTGAAAGCCGATTAATTTGCAACAAAATCCCGAGCTTGTGAAATTTCGGACATAGGTTGTGAGCTTGTGACCTTGCCGGCTTTCCGGACCTTTTTAGACCTTTTTCGGGCTTGTTTCGGCTTGTACAAGCTCACAATATATCTGTCAAAAGTCTGATGCTGCATTATCTCTTTCGGATTTGGTTAGAAAGTTACTAAAGGAGGTAAACAGTATTTCTGGAGTGACAGCTTGACTGCGGCAGATCCGCCGTTTATTGCATGGCACCTCATCAGTGAGTTTATGCCACAGACAAAAGTAGGATAGTGCAAAGAACGAGGAACGACTGGGTAGGCCTTCTCCACATTCTCGGCATTCCCATCCTACAGAGAATATTCCTTTGCACGGAGAACGGAAGCTCGCACTTGGTGACAAGGCATATCAAATGGAGGATTAGAAATCAGCGACCGGCGATCGGTGGCATCTGCAGAACTTGTAAAATAGGTTGGCGTATCACAACAATGACAATATCTGGGTGGAAATCAGTTCAGTTGTAAATAATTCACTTAAGGGCCGCACGCACCTGGCCAAACAAAAGGGAGAAAATGTTGTCGGGTGTGCCAAGGAGTCTAGTTTTATGGTGTTACGGATGTTGCATAAATCATTTCCAAAAAAAACTTTGGCTTTCCAAAACTTTTTCTCCTCAAATCTTAGAATCCCTCTATATTGCACACCCACATACTAGGTAGGTCTACTATGCCCATCCTGGAAGGAATTGGGCCATATCCAAGAGGATTGAGTTCAAGACACACTTTCGGACCTTGGAACCGACATTGCACAGCTGCCACGTCAAGTTTCGGCAACTCAATCCTCCTTATCTATCCTGGTGTGACACATGTCCAGTGGGAACCCGGCACAAACCAGTCACTGCATGTGCAGCCACAACCTGGGGGCAGTCTGAAGCTGTCAATATCCAAATCTTTGTTTTCCATGTCCACTGCGACTCCACTGGCAACAAGAGCTCCAGGATCCCCAACTTGAAGGTCAATGGCAACTTCAGCAGGCAACTAGGAGCATGCCAAAAATGGGTCAACTTGGCCCGTTTTCAGCCACGTCCTGTCACTTATGTCACAGATTTGTCACAGGTGATAACGCGACTTGATGTCACCTTGAGAGACCACAAGGCATAAAAAAAAACCAGTGGCTTCAGGGACAAAAAATAATATGAAAAGATCTTGGAGGACAAGCATGAAGCCACATGCCAGAACCGAGGGGATGCAAGGCGTTGGCAAGCAGTCTGTCAATAGTGTTCGGCACGGGTATGGGTAAACCCGTGGTGTAGCAGTCACGGGTGTCACAGGTGCGGGTACGGTAATTGATTTTTGAACACCGTGAACACCGCAACCCCTGAAAAACTGTACCCGTAATACTGTTAAAGTCCAAAAAATTGCAAGTGGGTGGATTGAACCCAAGATCTTAGCAGTAGGCATGAGGAGCAAGAGCAAGAAAGAAGACTGAAATGAAGATGAAAGACAGGAGTGCATATGCAGAAGGTTCTTGCCCACAGACATTCCAGTCACGGATGATGACTGCAAGGAGAAGGGTGTGTGTGCGTGCATGGGTGTTAGCGCCACACACGCCGCCAAGCCCCTCTCCCACCACCGATCCTTGTACCCACTCTGCAAACTTCAGCTCCGAGATGACCACTCCTCGCTGGACATTCGCGTGTCGGTCACCTCGTCCCTCTCTTGGTGCCACTTTCCACCAAATCCTATGGCTATCCTCCGCCATGCAAGTATCGCTCTTCATTGTACAGTGAAATGTCAATGTGCCAATATAAGTCTCGGTCAGCGTCAATTGAAGAAATGGGAGAGGAAATAAACGCACACACACATGCATGACTGTGCGGAAAGACATCGAACGGCAGCGTTCACATCGCACTCAATGTCCTCCACTCAAAAAAATCGACATAGGTGTGTTTCTGAAAAAGGAAATTCGGTCTGCAGAAGTGCGAGGTAGCGAAATTGAGCCATCCATGGATGATAGGCAGGGACAACGCGAGCAGGAGGCATTGGGACAGGGAAGAAGGATGCAGCGAGCCAGCTGTGGAACATTGACCACACTACAGACCCACAACTCCCCAGCTGCAGCTCGAAACGAGTGCTGAAAACGTCTTGAGGGCAGAAACTGCACTGAGTGAGAGGTTAGAAATATGTGTGCGCCCTGCCCACCTATCAAGATAGGCGCAAAGTACTGGGACTCCCCCATGACAAAGGCAGGAGATATTTTGCGGGCACAGCGCCCTCTGCCGGCCGCATGCTGGGTGAGGCTGGACCATACCGCTGTGCGAGGGTAAGATAGGAAGGAGCAACCTGCCCTGGACGCACCCTTGCCAATCAAGCCAAGCCAGGTGGGCGCCATGCATCAAACCATCTGTGGGCTCAGCTGCTTGCCAATGAAGGTGCACAGAAGGCACACAAGGATGATCTGCACAAAAAGACAGTGCCAAATAGCATCAGCCAGCATATGCGCACCCTCCCCATCCCTGTTTCCAGCAGAACGAAAACATCAAAGCACGTCCAAACGCACGGACGGTGAGAAGGTGTGAAATTGATCACACCTGAATTATTTGATTTTGCAACCTTTCAGTTGGAAAAAACTGATAAAACTAGTCAATAATGTTATAAGAGGGTACTAGTCTACTCCCAGGACTGAGTGCTAGGCCGCTGGAGGCATTTGAACACCAGGTTCATTACCATTTTCATTACACTGGTCATAACACTGCTCCTGCAACCTGTACAGTTTGTACAGTGAGTTTGAGTATCTTATGGATACTAGGCCATTACCAATTATTGGGACATTAGAAGGATATTATAAGCAGCTACAGAACTGAGGGATAAATCATCTACGGCTCTCTGGAGGCATTTTGATAGTATCTACCAAATAAGGAATCTAGTAGTTGGATATCATGATCTCTAGGATGTTTTGGAGCAAGTTCACACTACATTGGATCCAGGAGGGGTCTAGAAATGCCTGGAACATGGTGTAATACAGTAAGTGATCAAAAGTAATGACCGATGCATTTTTTGACATTGCTTGACGACTAAGGAAGATTTGGACCCCAAACAAAGTACCACATTGTCAACAGAGTTGACGCGAATATTTCTAGCGTATTGCTGACATCAAAATATTCTGATGTGCCATCACAATTGTCCAAAGACAGAAATGTGTGTTTTCTGGCTCAATCAGGAATTCATTGAGAGAGAACCCGAATTGCGCAAGTTGTAGCCTGAGATATGCTGATGAGTTTCCTCCTTTGAACTGAATTAAAATATACAGGGGATAAGGTGCTATAGCGGCCGCAAAGTGGCCAAAAACAGCAAAAATGACCATAAATCGGCCAAAAATGGCCAAAATGATCAGTTTGCAGCCGTTGTAACTCACTATCACCTGAATATTTTTGCATGGTTTGACTTGGGGAATTTTTTGGCATAACCCAGGCTAAAATTTGGCTGATTCAGATTCTCCCCAAAAAATTGTCTGTTGAGCTGAAAAACACAAATTTCCTTATTTGCCTCTTTCTGATGGCGCATCAAAGGACTTTGATACCATCAATGTGGGCGGAATGTCGCTGCCGACTCTCTCAACAATGTAGCATTTTAGTTTGATCTGAAATTTGTGCTCCTTATCTAGAAATGACAGAAAAACCATCGGTCATTACTTTTGATCAGTTAGTGTAGATTCGCACGGCATTTGCAGAGAGCAAGCCAATGTGGCCCTGTGGGTACGGAGTCGCAGGTCTCTTGTGCAACAGAGTGCATGTGCACAAGTTGATGGAGGTGAGTGGCACACGTGTGAGCGATGTCAGACTGTTGCCGGGGGACATTGGGCATGCAGAGAGGGGAGGGACGCGTTAGACGCGCCGTGCTTGATGGACAAATGCACACGATTCGAGTAAGTTGGCCCACGCACAACCTTAGATTGCGTGACCAGTGAGGGAACCTGCAAACGCGAAGATGCTCTGCTCTTTGGCAACGTGTACCACCGTCGATTTCCGCACTCAGTGTGATCGACTGTGGCTCGAGCTAGCGGTGGTCGGAATTTCCACAGGAGGGTCCTCATCGTCAGGATCATTGTTAGAAATATCCTGAAGACCGGGCATATTGACATCTGCATCTGACTGAGCTGCAGGTGCTTCACTGGATGCATTCAACAGAGTCTAGGGCGATCCCTCAGGGAATTTCGTACGCTCCAGCGTATCATCCTGCTTGGTTTTGTGCAAAGACTGTTCATAAGGCATTTGAGATGCATAGCGCTCTCGGATGATGCTAGCCTGCTCCAAGAGGTCGTCAAGTGTCAGAAGACAATCATTTGCAGCAAGTTCGTTGAAGTGAGCAAGAAGATCTGAATCACAGCCCAGAACGAGCCTTTCTCTAATCATTAGATGTTTTATTGCTGAAAGCAATGAGAAATACAGACCGCCAGCAATCGAGTTGAAATGCTGCACTAAGTGTAGCAGTGAAATCAAATACAAAAGAGTTAGACAAAGTCTACACTCCAATATATCCAACCTCAACCACCAACAACTCTAGTGCTTTGTTGTGTGTGTTCAGGGCAATGGGCCAGGTGTGTCAACCATCAATCTCAATTCAAAAAGGATCCCTCAGATAACCTTATCCAATTCACAACACTTATAGTGTATAAGAGAACAACAAAAACCAATTTTATTGATATATCCAAATACACCCAAAAAGGATTACCCTAGTTACTAACCACTAGAACCACTATTGGACTTTTATATAAGGTAGGAAGAGGAGGACCAGCTCAAGCATAAGGCGATTCCAAGTTGCAGAAAGACTGGCTCAACACAAGGTGATCCAAGTCCTACCAGGACTGGCTTAAACACAAGTGGATTCCAAGTTGAACTGAACTGACTCAAGCTCAAGGCAATTCCAGGTCACTACACTCAATAGCTGGTGCCAACAAGTGGGAGTGGGATTCACTGTCCATACATAATTTACATGCCAGTTTAAATACATCTACTTGTGCTATAAAGTATGTGAGAAGAAAACTGCTTTTCTGGAGTTAAAACTCCATGTTAGGCCGTGAAAACAGCGCCCATGAGTCATATGTATTGGTCCTAGGAACCCTCCAATGTAATTTCCGAGGAAAAGGCCATTTTCCCCAAGGGAAATGCACAGCCTTTTTAATTGTTTCCAGGCACAACTTGTATCCATAGTCATTCTGACAGTGCCAGGCCTGTCCAGACCTACACTAACTGATCAAAAGTAATGACCGATGGTTTTTCTGTCATTTCTAGATAAGGAGCACAAATTTCAGATCAAACTAAAATGCTACATTGTTGAGAGAGTCGGCAGTGACATTGCGCCCACATTGATGGTATCAAAGTCCTTTGATGCGCCATCAGAAAGAGGCAAATAAGGAAATTTGTGTTTTTCAGCTCAACAGACAATTTTTTGGGGAGAATCTGAATCAGCCAAATTTTAGCCTGGGTTATGCCAAAAAATTCCCCAAGTCAAACCATGCAAAAATATTCAGGTGATAGTGAGTTACAACGGCTGCAAACTGATCATTTTGGCCATTTTTGGCCGATTTATGGTCATTTTTGCTGTTTTTGGCCACTTTGCGGCCGCTATAGCACCTTATCCCCTGTATATTTTAATTCAGTTCAAAGGAGGAAACTCATCAGCATATCTCAGGCTACAACTTGCGCAATTCGGGTTCTCTCTCAATGAATTCCTGATTGAGCCAGAAAACACACATTTCTGTCTTTGGACAATTGTGATGGCGCATCAGAATATTTTGATGTCAGCAATGCGCTAGAAATATTCGCGTCAACTCTGTTGACAATGTGGTACTTTGTTTGGGGTCCAAATCTTCCTTAGTCGTCAAGCAATGTCAAAAAATGCATCGGTCATTACTTTTGATCACTTACTGTACCCCATGAAGGTCTGCGACCGGTGCAGTGCACTCCCCCGCCACCAAACCGGGCGATGTCCCGACCCAGTACAACTCTGACTGTGCTGACTCCACAGCATGTTGGCGAGCCGTCGCATGCGATCGGTGATACGGCGATGCGCACACAGCAAAAAAAAGAAAGAAAGAAAGAAAACAAGAGAGAGATGCGTACATGAGATCAAGTCATATCGACCCTGCCCCCACACGCTGATCCTTCGTCCTGTATGAGGTGACATTGGGACTGCGACGGGGTAGGACTTGCTGAACGAAGTGGTGGCTGGGGTGGCTAGGTTGAGACAACGGCGGATGGAATTTACAGAGTTATGGCCTGCATGAAAAAGAGTCGGGGTGGCGGCATGCGAGAGGCAAGGTATGTATGCACCTTTCTGTGATCACCGCTCTTCGCGAGATGAGTGCGCACTCCCAACTGTGTGGATCGGGACGGCACGGGGACGCAAACCTAGGAAGCGTAAGTGATCTGACTGCGAGGAAGTAGTAAGTGGTACCTACTTGCACGAAAGGCGATGGAGCGTGGAAGTATCGGCGAGGTGAGGGCCAAAGGTGCGTGCCTTTCATTCTTGCTTCGAGTGCGAGTCCAATGGGAAGCCAGCGCAGGTGAGCAAGGCCAGCGAGACAGCCCAAGGGCGCACGATGGGGTCGGGACGGCCTGTGTGGGAAATGGTGGCAGTCGGGCATCGGGAAATAAAGAGAAAAGTAGGTGCGTACCTCCACTGTCGAAGCACACCCAGCAGGCGCTCACAAGAACCTTTGCCTAATGCCCTAGTGCGGTTCACAGCAAAGGGAATGCTCGGCGAGTCGAGCGGCTCTTGGGGTGTGCGCCGGCTTCGGGTTGGCACGGGGAGGAAAGACTTTGGGGCGCAAGTGAGCTGGGCGCACGTACGGTTCATTGTATTGAGTGGTGGCACATAATTGATAAGGGAGATAGGGTGAGGTGACGCGAAAGACTAAGAGAAAGCGGAGCACGAGCATAATGGAAAGGCAGCGAGCGCAAGTTACGGTGGCAGGTACTGATGAGTACACACGTGTTCTGTGCGGAAGATTTTGTCGCTGGCCTGGGGGTACCTCTTCCTATATGCACAGCGCCATAGCCTGCGGTGATCCCGGGCAATCGTGAATCTCGATCTGATGCTCACGCGGCATCGTCTGGGCTTGTGGGATGTTGGCTTCGTCAGAGGTTTATTTCTTGCCGCCGAAGCCGCTAAATACAATCTGACCCTGTCTTACAAATGTGCAGGTCTTTTGGACATCATGGATGCCAAGTCTCTGTACACCAGGCCTTTGATGTCCTTCCCCTTTGTTGTAACATCTAGATACACGGTACCAACGGTTGATGTCACTTACCACGGTGGTTTCCATTCGGGTTCGATGGGAATTGTATTAAAACATGCTCTTGCTTCACGGTGTGACCACTACATGGGGGGATGTGGTTATTTTTGATGACACCACCCGCACTGTCAATCTTCGGCTCACTCACGGCTAACTTACGGCAATTGACATGTCTTGGGCGTTGACCAGTCAACAACGTCGTGGGAACATGGCAACCGGTGAGAGCCATATTAGCTATGTGGGAACGTGGCAACAGCAACACATCACCCGGTTACCAAGATAGGGGGGCCTGGGGAAACCCATAGTCGTCCAATGTAGACCAAATTTGGCCCACGTTGGCCTACTTGACTCGGCCTACTAGAGTCGGTCGACATAGACCAGATGGATAATCATGTAGACCTAGTTGGTCTACACAGGCTCGGAATAAAGTGATTTGCGCTCCAATGCGAGGGCGGTGTTATCAGTCTAAGAAACCCAGTGATGGAACTCTCCCACCCGGGGTCAATATCTGCAGAGCCCATTTTAAAAACAATCCATTTGATTCCATCTGTCAGAACAAAGATGAATCCTTCCTCTTCAAATGAACATTGACCAAAAATAAAGAAATCCCAGGGTATGGAGCATAAAAGTGCACCATGCAAAGACCCGCACCCACCATCAAGATGCCCGCCCAACCCACTGATACTCAAGTCCGACTCAATACACTTACCACATGCTTCACCATTACAGTTGAAACACTAGAAATTCTTGCCAACAGTCTGCAGGCAGCTTTCTTGGTGGCCATTGCCAACACAACACAGTCACTTCTGAAAAATATTGAGGCAAGTCATTTATAACCTTCCATAATTGTAGCATCAATCTCATAGAAGGAACTCAGACTGTCAGGAAAAACAAGAGAACCTGCATTGAGTTGATGGAGCAAACACATGAATTGCTCAATGCAATTATCATTCTTCATGTCACATCTGAGACAGATGGGATATTACCACCAAGTGTATTGAATCATGTACAGAAATTCACAGAGTAAGTGCTTGTGAAATACTCCAAATTCAAGATAACCATGTGCTCTAGGACACTCCACAAGATCCATACCTTTGTTGAGTCCCAGCAGAGTGGCAGCAAGGTCAAGCAGTTCTTCCACCAGGGAGAGATGAACACACTGCTCAAGGATTGCAAAAATGGATTGACACAAGGACTTGATTTTTTTGAGGTAAGCTCTCTCATAGGCTTTACAACAATTCACTGCAAGTAATCTTGTCCACAAAGCTCAAGAACACCAGTATGGTTACTGATCTTTCAAAAATGCAGGCAGAGGCAGAACAGAGACATCAAGAGGTACTTGCTATGATTGATGGACTCTCTGATTCAGCAAGTTCTGGCAGAGCATCTATGGTATGGTATTTTTGAGTTCACTGCAAATTTTGCCAACTTCAATCCAGATAAGCCAGGTCTATTCTATGTCTCACAATAGGTATGTGTCCCCCAATCCTGCAATAACATCATTGAGACTTTGAAAGTTCCAAATCAATATCAATGCTGCCATCAGAACCCAAGATATTTCATGGCCGTGAATCGGAATTGTCCAACATCCTGCAGCTGCTGAGGATGAAAGCTCCCAGGATTGCTATTTTAGGTGCAGGTGGGATGGGGAAAACCAGTCTTGCCAAAGCAGTTCTTCATCATGCAGAAGTTTCAGCACAGTATACCCAGCATCGATATTTTGTAACTTGTGACTCTGCAACCAGCAAGGTGGAACTTGCTGCTCTCATTGGAGCCCATCTAGAACTCAAGCCTGGCAAGGACCTTACCAGAGCAGTTATCAAATTCCTTGTCTCAGCCTCACCTAGCCTCTTGATTCTTGATAATCTAGAGACAGTCTGGGAGCCTACAGAGCTACGTGGTGATATTGAGGAATTTTTATCCCTCCTCACAGACCTCAAAGACCTAACACTAATTGTGAGTGGCGACACTTTATTTCTTTGACTTGACTCATGCAAAATAGATTACCATGCGTGGAGCAGAAAGGCCAGCCAAAGTACAATGGAGCCACCCATTTCTCTCTCCATTACAGCCATTGAATCATCATGCTGCTCAACAAACATTTTTTGACATCACTGAAGACCATCATAACCCAGGAGACATAGATCAGGTCCTTTCATTGACAGATAACATGCCTCTTGCTATCAACCTCATTGCACATTTGGTGGATGTGGAGGGATGCTCCAGGACATTGTCCTGCTGGGAGGCAGAGAGAACTGCTATGATTTCAGATGGCTTTGACAAAAAATCCAACTTGGATATGTCGATTTCACTTTCCTTGTCTAGCCCCAGGATCCAAGCTGTCCCTCACGCACAAGAGCTATTAAGTCTCTTGTCAATGCTTCCAGATGGTCTTTCAGATGTTGAGCTCCTCCAGAGCAAGCTTCCATTTGA
Source organism: Mycena venus (assembly GCA_014462655.1). Lineage (NCBI taxonomy): Eukaryota > Fungi > Basidiomycota > Agaricomycetes > Agaricales > Mycenaceae > Glaucomycena > Glaucomycena venus. The sequence continues at coordinate 2,436,128 of JACAZI010000007.1, read as the reverse complement.
AGATATTCGGGCTTGCAAAACAACATTGATTAGAACTGCCTTGGCCTATCTGGATGACAAAAAGCAACTAAAAACATTGGTACCCATCAGGGAATATATGCAGAAAACCCACCCACCCAGAAATGAGCTTGTAAAGCCTCTTTTCAAATACTTCCATGAGCTACTTGAACTGCACAAGGACTTCTATGGAACAGAAATGAATTCAGCCACAGTTAGAAATATCATCAAATCTGGCCAGTATCCAAAGTTTACTTCGAAATGGACTTCAAAAAGACCATCCAGACCTCACAGATAATGTTTTTACTGCCTTGTATCTCAATGGCTTTAGCCGAATGACGGGCTGAGGGTCAATTTCTTTGCTTGGCCAACTTCATAAAATCATTCCACACCCATGTGATCATTGGCTCAAGGTCTACTTCATTACTGAGTTATTTTTCTCACATATTTCTTCATCAATCTATAATTCAGAAACCCTTGTGGCCCAGGCATTGGAACACTTTGAGTATTTTGATGATATAGATCTTAAATGTAGGCCCACCTTTTACATCTTGTACATTAAGACTGACTTCAGTGGTTTCAAGGTAAATTCTATGTCAGTGTTGCATACTCATATTTAGCCCACAGTCCCACTTGTTCCAATGCCATGCATTTCTGTCACCTGGCTATATCATTAGCAACTACATCTGGAAACACAAAAAGACATTCCCAAGCATTATTGCACCTTGCATGGATTCACTGGAAGCTTGGTGACTATGTGGCAGCTAGACTACATGCATGTGAAGTACAGAGATTGGCCAGGATTTCTGCTGATTTATACAGTGAAGCATGTGCACTCCGCCGGGAAGCAACAGCCTGGATCCAACTTGGTAACTACAAAGAAAGCATCTCTCTCTGCCATAGAGCAAGGGAGCTACTGGTTCTATGTGGAATTTCCAGAGGGAGTGTTGACCACACCCTCATGAACCACCAGGCAGAGATCCACTTGGTGAAGTCGGAATACCATGAGGCACACAATATTCAAATTCAGATTCTTCAGGGTTGCCCACTTCACTGGGATGCCTATAACCATGGGTTGGCTTTGCTGAATCTTGCAGAAATTAGCTTGTCTATGAATGCTCCCAAACATGCAGTACAACAGGATATTGAGAGAGCCAAAAAAATATTTCTCCCCTTGAAATGAATTGTAGAGATACAGATGTGTGACACTATTATTGCTGATCTGCATCTGGGAGAAGGAGAGATCTCCATAGCAAAGAGACTTTTCAAGACATGTCTCAGAGCCTGCAAACAATCTGATATAAAATCCTATTGCTTGGAGCAGCTTGGTAACACTGGATGCTGGGGTGCATCTGGTCAGATGTCCAGTTGGACAACAGTCTACCTTGCCCATTCTATCAAATTCAAAGAGAAGTTAGGAATAAACAAGGCTCTCCAATTTCTAGGAGACATCTTCCTTGCTCAAGCTGATAAAGACACAGCTGTCAGTTTGTTTATTGTTGCACTTGAGGGATTCACCTACATGGATGTCCATCACAGCAGAGCTGAATGTATGCTCCGACTTGGAGATATTTCCAAAAGATACGGTGACCTGTTGAAGGCAGTGGAATCTTGGGATGCAGCAAGACCACTCTTTGAAAGATCATCACAGACCAAACAGATGCAAGACATTGATGATAGACTAGCAAGTGTTAAGACAGATGTAGTGGAACAGCACAGAATTAATTTAGCACGCCTCACAATGATCAATGCACCCAGTGGGATTATGAAGGAGGTAGAGGAGGATCTATCTGATGCAGAGGACCTGGATGCAGTCCAATCACCCATGATGGCTTGAAAATCTGTTGAAATATGCAGTCTTAATAAAATGTTTTCCTACCTCTATGACTCTTATGTACTAGTTGGAGAAATTCTACTTATTTATTCATTAGATAGGATATGCAAAAGCTGCATGGCACACAAAGTCTTTCTGCACAGCTTTTTTTCTGCTCTGCTGCAGCAGTCTAGAGGGTGATACAAATAGTTCTGGTGGCACCTGGATGCAAAAGAAACCAACTCTGCATGTGGCTTTGCACATTCTCTCTATTACATGGCTAGTGTTTGGCACAGCATGCCAAACTACCACGGTATTACAAGTACAGGTGTCCTGGGTGCAGGTATGGTTCTGGGATATTCCCAATCCACCACTACCATGACCCATGGACTTACTGTACCTGTGATACTGCAGTATTGGTTTACTGTGGATAAGGACTGCAAATGATTTGTTTTGAGGAACCAGATCCTGTCTGAGCATTCCGTTAGATAGAAAAACAATGTATATATTGTTTGAGACTGATAGAATAAATTAACTGGGCCAGGTGTCTAAAGGGAATATAGGCATCTAAAAGGGACAGCTGTCCCTCTGGTCACATGACAGGTTTAAGCGTGGGCACCTTGGCTAAGTCAGATGTTAGGTCACAGTAGTGCTGTTGGCAGAATGGCCGGCAAAATGGCACAATGGGATTCAGCTTGGCAGAATCCAGCACATTGTTCCCAGGTAGCAGGCTTTGAAGCCCAAAGCACACCTGAAAATTGATTTAGATTATATTTTCACTGTCTTTATTCCCTAATCAAGTTACTGGTGGTTTTGGCTGTGTTTTAATGAAGTACAGTGCCACCCAGTTTCATTTCTTCCTTGTCCAATGTCAACGACAGAGGTTGGGTGTGCTGGCTGGAAGGCACCAACTCTTTATACCAATCACTTTACATGTCTCAATAAAAAGGACAATAGGTCAGGCCAATATAACTGGCAGTGCAACTATTGTGGGGACGATCTGAATGCTCCGGGTGCCTTGATTGAAGGCTGGGACAACAACCTCCCAAACCATCTTGTGGACAGTCAGAAATGTCAATCTGCTCCTGCGACTGCCCAGGCTGAGGCCCTTCAATTCATGGCAGATAAGAAGAAGGAAACAACACCTGCAAATGTCACCCAGAGTCAGCCCACTGATATTGCAATTATTGATGTGGATGCGGAGCCAACTGCTGAGCCCGCTCGCAAGAGGAAGACCGTCCAAGGGACTCTTTCAAACTTCCTTGACCAGGCAATGACAACAACACAGAAGAATTGCGTGGATCGAAAGTTGCTTCAGAAAGTCTCTTACACAGCATCTGCTCGAACTGAATTTGCTGAACATATTCATCAGATATGTTATTCCTGCAAACATTGCTTTTGTCAACATGGAGAGTCTGTACCTGATCAATTTTCTGCGCAACCTTTGTCTGATATATGAAACACGAGGGCGCTATGCTCTTATGAAGGACCTCCTCGACAGGAAGGTGAAACACTGAAAGCATAACCATATGCATACTTTGGAGGTGACAGGAATTGATACGACTCTTGCTAAAGATCTTGAGAATCCAATCACATGGAATCCACCACTTGAGGGGGGCAGCGATGAGATGGACCGGGATGAAGACATCATTCAGAGGGCATCTGAGGAGTTGCAAGTAGCAGCCTGTTCCGGCCCCAACGCCATCTGGTCCGCTTCCTTCTCCACCTGTACAGTAGCCTCGGGTCTAGCGGTGTCGAGTAAGGGGGAACAGGGGCGTGGCATATGCTGGCGGCCATTAGTTTGGTGAAGAGAGTCATGCGAAATAGAGCCAGTTGAGGGGAAGAGATTGGAAGAGGAAGGTGCGGGAGATGGCATAAGGAAGAGAGTAGGCAATCAGGACCAGTGTGATGCGCTGTGAGCTGCAGGCGCGTGACCACGCACGTCAAAGCGGGAGATGCCGGCGACACTGACGGCTGGTTCAACCGAAATTTAATCAATTGCAACCCTGGAACCCCCTCAAGAAACCCCTGCCCTCTTAATTACGCGGACCGAATAATTCCAGAGTTAGCGACTCGGCCTGCACTGCACCTGCCTGGGCGGAGGCGAAGCCTTCAACGTGGCATCTCTCTGACTCTCTCACTAACCACCCTCTTTTGCAGAGTCTTGGGCTGATTTTCAACCACACCGCTGGGTATCAATTCGATGAGAGATACTAGCTCGAACTTTCGTTCTACCGTTTTCCTGCCATCTATATCAAGGGATTCTCACACCGAATTGCCTGGCCTGACATTTGAATCGTCCCCTCTAAGAGATATCGTGGCCATTTGGGATCCAGTAGCGGTGATTTCCGGGCCATAACGCCATGGCATTATTACTCACTAAAACATTGAATTGAACAGCAACGGGAGGCACTTGATCTCCTACCACACTTGTCACCGGAGTCCGCATATAGTCTGAACAATCTGGGTATTGCATTACAGAAGTTGTTCCTGGTACTGAGATATTTCATTTGAATCAACAGTCATAGGTCACGGACCCCTCTGTCGATGTCAAAATTTGGTCGAGGTCCTGCGTCATAGAGTCGTTTGTCGAACCTCTAAGCTGTCACAAATGCCTCCCCTCCCCCCCCCAGTGGCAAAAAAGTCGAAATTTCCGTGGGACTGTCGAAATTTTGGCAGGTGTCACGCAAAATTTCGGCTGCTGTCGAAATGTCGAATAGGTAAATCAGGTCACGCGTCACCCCCCCTGTTGATTTGAATGAAATACCTCAGTAAAGGGAGACCCAGCAGATCTTAATGCCGCTGTGGAGTCGCACCGTCGGATCCTGACCGCGCTCCACAGATTCATCGTGAAGCATTCAAGTTGACATCGCGGGCGAAAAAAGCAGGCATCCTCACCAGCCTCGCAGCTGCTCTGGCATAAAGATTCGACAGAGAAGGTCACATCGCAGACCTAGATAAAACGATTCACCTGCATTTCCAGACCGTTGAACTAGTATCGAACTCTCCTGAAGCTTCTGCCTTTTGGATAGGGAACTTCGCTTCTGCACTGCATTCAAGATTCAAGCACAATGGCGAGCTAGGGGACTTCATCTGTAGAATTCAGGTGCAGGAAGACGTTATGGATATACCATGACCCTCGCACCACGGATACGCCTCTTCCTTGAATAACCTGGAAATTTGGTCGCGCGATCGTTTCACCACCCAAGCGAGCGGACCTCAACAGAACCAGCCCTGCTCTCCCAAGGTTTTGATCAACGCCGATTCCCGAACACAGAATGCAGTTCGTCTTTAAACAGCCTTGTATCCGTTTATTTCCCCAGATTCACTCGACAATAAGACCTGACAGGCCTGGAAAAGCTCATGAAACTTTATCGTGAATTCATCGATATTCTCCTCGTTACCCTTGTATCCCGTGCCAGTTCACTGAGAAACTTCGCTTTTGAAGCGCTTCGGAAGCTAGTTGAACACCAGCAGACCCAGCAGACTTGGACAGTGCCATCTCACTTTCCAGTGAGGAGGCTCTTTCTGTTCAACCCGCTACTAACTCTCCACTTCACTCCGACTTACCCCATTCGTCACTCCGATCTCAACAAAATGAATCGATGCAGGATGTAATGCAATCAGGATGTTTACTGCCAGTGGCTGGTTGAAGATATAGCACAACATAGCCGTCAAAATTACAAGAACCGCTATGGCACGCTTCATATACATAGCCATCAAGAGTCATTTAGAATTAATTATTTGGACTAAGAACGATCCGTAAATGCCTGTCGTATGCCAGAACGGAGCTAAGGGTCGGAACCCTAGAGTCTTTACCTCATCCAGAAGCGGAAATGCTGGTTCTTAGAATGCAATAGCGCCATATCTCAAAACACAGTTTCATTTAACTTTGACGAATCCCCTGAGCAATTACAGTTCGATACACATCGCTTCACATATCATGACTGATGGAACCGAGAGCTATCTTTGTGGCTACTATCACTAGGGATTTAAAAGACCGCAACACTCTCCCAGTTGAACCTACGACCAACAAACATCATTAGTTCCACTTTCTCAAAAAAAGTTCACTCAGAGAGCTTACCCGACAGGCGCGTTTGAACATCCAGAGCCGCCACCAAGCACCGATTGCGGGCCATTGGTGCAAGAATCGTGCTGCCCGCCAGATTCGAAGAACTGGATCTGACTGGGGACTCCAGAATAACTGATTGACTTGACCGAGGCGCCTCCGAGAGTGAGACATTCGTTAGCCGACACTCCGCTGCTGAAGACGACAGAGCCAGTGCAGTCGGCCCCGGCAAAGCCGGTGACTTGCGCCGACATCGCCAGAGAGGCGGACGCGAGGAGAGCGGTGGCAATGAAGACAACGTTGAATTGCATTATGGTGAGATCGCGTAGCTTCTAAATGACCGAAAAAAATGGGGTGAGTTGAAGATTATACGACAGGCAGATGCAGGGGAGGATGGGAGAGGAGAGCTGACCTGATCGAAGGTGGAAGAGGAGCTGAGTGAAAACCCTCGAGAAGGATGGGTATTTATATGTTTCCTATCCCAAATTGTCGTAACGAATACATTGGGGCCTGTTCGGCCTTACCCCCTTCTGCAAAGTCTTTTGCCGTTCTTCGTCTGATTAAAATTTAATGCGTTCTTCCATTCTTGAGTCGTCCAATTGAAATCAGCCGAGGTGAAATTGAAGTTCCGTTGATTGTGCATCACCAAGCCAGCACGGGGTTCAATCGCCGTTGAACATATTCAAATCTGGCACACCTTTCCCGCTGCTGTTACGGTCATCTTCGGCATTGCTTTCTGGTTTGATGTGGATGCATTTAGTAGCGCCTTATTCCCAGCGCCTTCCCTGTCTTCATTTTTTTTTACACCGGCGCCAAATTAAAGATCCCCTTGAAGAATGATAGACATTTGACCAACCAAACTTATCAACATTTCAGATCTACGGGCTCAAGCGCTTCGGTTGCACCAGGGTGTCGTAGTTCCTCCCAATCCTTGTTCACAACATCTCCGCTCAATGTTCCGGCACTGAGTACTTGGTCTTCAATATTTTCCAACCAACAAGCTCAATCAGCCAAGCCGTGGCTATTCTGGGACCATATTCTTGGATGCTTGAGATAATCCTAACGCAATTTCTCCCTTCCCTTCACTTCCCACCTTTTGCTTCCGCACTGATTCATTTCCAATGTTCATGAATTCCTCACATCATGATGGCCCGCTTTATTCGCCATTTATCCGTAACTGTAATCTTCTGGGGCTCCCAATGGCACCTTACTTTCGCTTGTAGGTATGTCATGCGGCAGAACTTGAACATCGGCCGTTTCCAATTCCGACAGCGGTGCTTTTGCAACCGACCACGTATGTAGACCTGACAACGGCACTGAAGCCGGAGTGTGGACTGTTCTACATCCGCGAGCGGCGAGATGGATATCCTTGAAAGATATTGGCGTCCCGCTGTACGACACTTTCTACACTTCAGTTCCGGACGGCTCAGGAGAAATATATACTGGGGCGAGACCCTTCCCCTTGCAGGTCGCTTCCACACCATTCATTTCAGTTCTTTGCCAAGGAAAAGCTGCGAGAACTAGTAAGTTGTGCGAACAAAGTTTACATAAATATATGTGTGGCTGGCAATGTGGCGTCAGGATAGTGATAAGGTTAACTTAAATATCCCCACCCGTAAACTGTGACCGGACTGAAGAACAGCCCTCGGCATTGCATGGGATTTGACATCTTTAAAACCACCTCGCCAATAAAACGCACTCCGTCAGCCGAGGAAATTTTGTATTCCTGGATTTCGAAATTCACAAACATCTTGAATATATATGGTTTACCTTCTCCGTTGAAGTTTCAGGGATAATTCTATTCAAAAACCGGTCTCCAGTAGCCTTATTTGGAAACCAGGGTTCTCAGAACCCCAGGGTGCCAGCTTCATTGCCAAGGAATGGGGAAGTGTTGCTTCTTGCGGCCAACTCGTCTGGGAGGCTTTGAAGTGTCAAATACACTTTGAAATAGCTGTATAACTGTGCGTCTATACTATGAACCATGAAATGACATCTTGCTCATTTCCAGCACCAAGCGGCCAACGGGCAGGGCCACTAGCCAGCTTCCATGCCAGTGCTTTCACATGCCAGGAAGTGTGAAGGAACCGATATGCGAGTCTCTATGCGCTAAATGAATGCTCTATGAGCACTGAACCATCCAGCCGCATTCTCATTGCGCGCCTGCCGGAACTATCAACAAACTGCCGTGATGCCGGCATCCCGCAGCATCCTGGCTATTCAAGAAGACAACAGCAGAGACCCTGCGGAGCAATGTTGGGGTGTTGGGGTACATGAATAGATGGGGACAGGCTCGCTTTGGATGGAAGCCTTCATGTCGCAGTCTCAGGACAAATTGAAGACACACAATCTGGACGAGACTCGGCTCACAGATTGACAGTGCCGTAAGCGGGCTTCCAGTTAGCCTTTTCTCTGGGTTTCTACAGAATTTCCTTATATGGGAGGGTTTCCGCCTACCGGGTTTCTCAATAGAATTATCCGAAGTTCCAGGGCTCTTTAATTTACAAAACCTGTCGAAGTGGAGTGGAAAATACTTTTCCTTCTTGCATCGGCGCTGAAATTATGGTGATTACAGCTAAGGGTCACAGCTGGAATTCGCCTGGGAATGGCGAATATTCTTCCCCCTTGCGGAGGGAGTCGATTGGAACTCCGGTGGCCGGTTCCAGGGCATTCTTTGGAAGAAGCTAGGTTGCAGATTTGCAACATTCGCTCGGCTACCAGATCTCTCTTTCACGCTCTTTCCTCGTGGGCTATGATTCTCCCCCTTTGACTCTACGTCGATCAGGACGCTTACATCAACCGTTCTAAATCTATTTAGATTTACTGCCCAATTCAGTGAGTAGGGTCAGTTTAGCTTTATTATCCCTTCGAAACTTTTCATATCTTGCTCTCTCTGCTCGGCTACTCTAGATTGTACAGCTTCCCATTTCATCGACACTGCCACCAAGTTGAAATCACTTACACAGCGCCCGTAGAGATCGCTCTTTCCGAACGCAAGAGATCAAAGTTAAGCGGGCTCGGGATGACGGTACAGTGCCAGTAGGATCCGTTCTTGCTGCACTCGAAAGATCGAAGTCAAGTCGGCTAGGAATGACGGCACAGGACTTCCACCTCCAATTCGGACCCTCTCCATGCTTATCCTCCAGCGGTGTTGCTCTCCTGTGTACCTTGTTCTTTGGATCTGTCGTTAGCAATCTCCGAGTCGATAACTCACTGGCGTCCACTGCTGCATCCAGAACATCTATCCTTGCCGGTACTTTTATGCTATATTTGTCAGTTCTAGCCTCTCTGTCCGTCTGAAGCCGTATCTCCATAACTACTTTCCGATCACGAGGATTAAATTTTCGGACCAAACTTATTTATAGAAGTGGGAGACGGCACGAAGTGTCGTCGGCTTCTTGTTTATACTGAAGATTGTCAGCTCCGTTCAAATGTATCGAGAGGAGCCTGGACACTAACCCACGGTGCCCGTTGAGTCCGCTCTTTCCAAAAACACGAGTTCGAAGTTAAACTAGCTCGGGATGACGGCATAGCGGAAGTAAGATTGAAGTCAAGCCGGGTAGGGATGACGGCACAGGACTTCTACCACCACCAATTCGTCTTGAATTCGTCCCCTCTCCATGCTCATCTTCCATGAACCTTTAGTGGTATTACTCTCCTGTGTACCTCATTGACCACTGTTGGATCTGCCGGTCTAGCAACCTCCGCGAGTCGAAAAACCACTGGTCCCCACTGATGCACCGAGAATATCTATCCGTCCCGGTACTTTGATGCTATATCTGTCAGTTCTGTTCGAATGTATTGGCTGGACCCTGGACATCGGAACACTGATATGGTCAATCTGAAGTTAACAAAGCAGTGACCACTGGGTCCTTGCATTTATTCCTTACGTTTATTCCACCATCGGGTGAGTGCTGTGGACTGTGATCTTGAAATCGTGAATCGCAGGCTGAGCAACGCGAAACCCAAGAGATCTAAGTCAAGCTGTCTTAAGTCTCCGACCATTCAGTTTTTGTGTATGGACTGGGGCAAATTAAATGGAAACAGTGTCCAAAGTGTTGAAAACCATTTGAAACAGTTTATAAACGGTATTTTCTCAGCCTAGCAAACGACTATATTTTTGGTTACTGATATTGATTCTCAGATAATTTAATTCTTCATTCCCTGCTGTCTATGACGACGAATGCGTACTGCGGACTATGATACGGATTTAACACACATGTTCGAGACTCTCGGGCCTCCTGTATCCCCAGACCGCTTTTGCACGCCTGCCGTACGTACTCAATTGACGCCCAGCGCACCCGGCTTCCGCCCGTGTATACTTTGTCTGAATCATCGCGGACTTACGTGAGAGCGTGCTCATAGCACGACCAACCGGTGCATGTAACTTTCCGGCTCATCCCTCATGGCCTCATTGTCCCACATTGGATTCGCCCAGATCTACTACCCATCCCGGGCATCCAGTGGATCTTCCGGTAGGAGCTGGTTGCTGGCAGGGCGCTGGATACACTTGTCTCTATCTTGAGGGAAGTCTTTATTAATCATTGGGGATCGCCACGCATAACTATAGTATGGGATGCGTCTGTTTTGATTGAGAGAAGATGTCTCCTGAGCCATTTCGTATCTTCTAGTCGGTAATACCTAAAGCAATCCGACTGCGTTCATTTCTGTTCAGGGACTCACAATGTCTCACCAGACAACTGCAGGTTCCACGCCGACGGCTGCACGCTCGCCAAGAAACAGTATCTGGGGCTATGATATATCACCTATTAGAAAATCATCATACAGAGAATAACACAAAGAATATGTTGTGAATTTATGTCACTCCTTTTTCTGAACCGTTGAAAATATTCAATATTCGACGCCATGACCAGTGACCGCGACAAAAATTCGACATCGACACGGGGGTCCGTGAACCGCGACTGTCGAATTTGACTTGATGATACGGGAAATAGGTGAAAATCCCGTACTTGAACCCTTCGGAGCTGCGACTTTTACTGTCCAGGTTCTAAAAACAGGATTTACTTAACCAGTTACAATGTGGTACGCCTGGCTTCACATCTCAGACTTGTGGAGGCGACAACTATTTCTTTGGCTGAGATCTCAGATCACCAGACATTGACGAGAACGAGACGCTCTCGAAGTTGGCTCTAAAACTTGCATCGGTAGTTCACCGCTTGGTCATTCAATGTTCATTTAGAGAGCTCACCCGGCGGAGGCAGTTTCACATCTAGAATCGCTGCCAAGCGTCAAGATCGCGGGGCATCGTGCGCTCCTCCCGACTCGATGAAGTTGATTTGAGTGGGGAGTCCCGAAGAGCTCATGGACTTCATCGACTTGCCGCTGGGATACTCTCCAGGAGAGGCGCCGTTTCTGGTGTCGATGGATGACTGACATCTCTGGAGAGGCGACAGCGAGGAGAGCGAGGGAGAAGAAGGTAACGTTAACTTGCATTGTGATCTGGTGTGTGGGGTTGTTGGGATTGGATAACAGAAAGAGAGCTAAGTTAGTGGAGGATTACAATTGAGCCCGAATAACCAGATTGAAAGCAGGAAATTGTGAGGTCCCGGTAAAACAGATGTTTACAGACCCCGCAAGAGTCGTCAAGAAACAAAGTAGTCACGCAAAGCTCAGTAGGTGAGGTGTTGGATTCCAGAAAACTATCTAGCTACATTCTAACTACTGGCTTGAATACATTACTGTATCTACTGTCCTTGTTCCTAAACCAGCTACTTACTTGTTTTCTACGAGTCAACTTAAATCTCTGTGGCGCAGTTATCACGCAGCCGTAGCGCAAGTCAGATCAAAGGTACCTGATCGGCTGCAAACGGCATGCAGGCCGCGCGTATTCCCTACAGAAATGATGAGCTGAATAAACACCTCCAGCAGGGCAGGCATTTACATTTCTCGTCCAACCTGTGTCCCAAATAATCCAGAAATCCCTAAATGCTTGGAGTCTCACCACTCTGTTTCCCTGTGCTCCGCAACGGCTTGCCCTAGTCTCTTATAAACAGACACTACAACAATTTAACTCGTACCTCGTTATGTTGTAGGCTTGTTCAGCAACGATAATATTAGCCCGACGGTTTCGGGATCGATGGCAGTGTGAGAACCTTCCATGTTCACCTGTTGGTCTTTCCCAAGCGGTTCCGTGCTGTGCATTACTTCCCTCCCAACCGAGCGGGCCCCCAGAACCGCACCCAGTCAAAATAGCACGCTGAGCAGACATTCCGAGGAATGCCTGAAATTTCACATAATATCTGGTATTAGAGGACGAAGGAAACAAAGCCAGACCATGACCGTCTGAGGAGCTCCACAAGAATCAAAAAATGAGGGTCTTCACCATTCCGACGGAGGGAAAGCCGCAGGGCCCGCACCTCAAAACAGCGCTAGCTGGAACCTACAGGCACTGCCAAACATAATAATATCTTAAAGTCGTAAAACCATATTCAGGTGGAGCGACTTCGAAATCCTAGTAGGACCCTGCGTGAATATTGTTTCCGTGAGAGGGAAGTGCGTGTTCCCGCGATCTGGGTATTCTTGCGCCGCGCTTTGTGTTCAGCCGCCAACTGTACCCGAAATGAAATCCCACAAAGTCTTCAATTTGGCCTTTAGAGGACCATAGGCAGCCCGATCGCAACAAACAACAATTGGTGGCGTCTCCGTCTGATTAGCGCGCAACTGTGGAACTTTAGTATGCCAGGCGGTTTGACAATGATCGCACATTGGGCTGCGGATATCAAGTTCTGGACCACGATATAAAAAATATCCTCGCAGGCGGCAGCAGGAGTTTCTTCAACTACATATATCTGAACATGTTCTGATGCCCATATGTGCCGCTGTAAGGATCAGATGAGAGGTCGCCAGATGTTCCCAGTGAGAGTAGTGGCGCGATCTCCGCAGTCGGTATTGGGCAAGCAGCTATCAGGATTGTGTGTTCCGGATTGTCAACATAATTGGAGAGCTTGATGCGCATCGCAATCAGAGGGCAGATGCGTGCCCCACGATCCCGGGCGCTCAAGTGCTTGGGTTGAACGCGTAGGTGTCATTTTTTAACGGCAACGGGCGTCGCTGGTAACCACCTGTGCTGGGTTAATAACCACCACAGGTGTAAAGCACATCTTGTGTGTGGCATCTTAGGTTCTTGTGTATCGCGACCTAGACCCATTCAGACGGCGGAAATAAATGATTAACGGAATCTATGCAACGGAGTGGGTAATTGTTTATCGGTATTTCCCAGTACGTCAAGATTAGACTTCTTCAAGTCCGGATAAGACTCTGCCCTGGCGCAAGAATAGAGCAGATTGTAGGGACGCGGATGGAATACTCATCAATCCAGCCGCCGCGGAGTTTATGCATAGGGCGGCAGTTTGGTGTCGGGATAAATATCAAATACATACCTCTAAGTGCAGAGAATGCGGGGCTAATTGAACCGCTTCGCATAGCAAGATTGTGTACCCGCCACCATCCAAGCCACCGGTTGTTGAATGCTGCGCTCTGACCCACATCATCGAGCGAAGTGTCGGGGTGAAATGTTAGACTGCAAGGGCCGTAAAAACGTGGTTAATTCGAATCTACCCAAAAGGGCTTGAGTGCATTTACTGCAGAACAGTAGCGCCATGTTGAGGGGCAAGCGCTGTGTCTCGTGTTCAAAAAAAGCATACCGCTGGTGAAAAACAACTCAGATAATCCAAATCTGGGGATGGTAGGAACACAAAATGCTCAAGAGTGGCAAACACAGGGAGGACCAAGATTCCGTCCTACACTAACTGGGCAAAATGTTTGTCTCAGAGTATTTCCAGCATTGCAGGCCGATTTCCAGAAGATGAAGAGGCTTTTAGACATAACCTCTGCAGAATCAAATGTTGAAAATTGTCTCGGGAGGTCACCCAAATATTTTCAGAATTTGATCGCATCACACTGTCATAATATGTCTTCATTTGTGTTCGACAACAAAAACCCTTTCAAACCCAATTTTTGCAACTTGATCCGTAATTTTTCGAGGAACAATTTTGCAAGTTGAACCATGCAATAATATACAGGCAATCAGATGCCACAGAGCCTGCAAAATGGCCAAAAACAGTCATTTTTGAGGTTTTACTGCCATTTTGGCCATTTTTGGCCATTTTGCGAGCTCTACAGTGAATAATTGTCTTTATATTTTTGAATGGTTTAAATTGAAAAATTGTTCCTCAGACCCTGGTTTACAACTTGGGTAATTTAGATTGTCCTGGAAAAAATTACAGATCAAGTTACAAGAATTGGGTTTGAAAGGATTTTTGTTGTTGAAGCACAAATGAAGCCATCACTGGTTGAACATTTCAAGTTTTGCACTGAAAATTTTAGTGAAAAATGTTTTGAATTTCACAGCAATTTTTCACCAAAAAAAGTAGGTGAAAACTTGGAACATTTTTGTGACCTTTTTGAATCTTGTGAAAAATTTCTGAAAAGTGCTGAAATTGTTTTGAAGTTCAAAAAAGTCATGAAGAAGTTTCAAGTTTTTCACATGGTTTTCACTAAAAAAATTGATGTAAAATTCAAAACATTTTCATGAATTTTTTCACTGAACAACTTGAAATGTTCAACCAGTGCATATTATGACAGTATGATGCGATCATATTCTAAACATATTTGGGTAACCTCCTGAGACATTTCCAACATTCCATTCTGCAGAAGTTATGCTTAAAAGCCTTTTCATCTTCCGGAAATTGGCCTGCAATGCCGGAAATACTCTGAGACAAACATTTTGCCCAGTTAGTGTAGGTGTATCGTCTCACAACATTAGATATGGATGTCAGAGGGATATGTTCAATGTTCACCCTGTGTCCTATGGCAGTCTAAGTGTACATTTAATCGGCTGCAAGATTTGTCGGTGATTTTGGACTTTCTGCCCCAAAGATACGTGATTTGATGCCTTCCCCCGCAAAAGAGATAAGGATAATCAGCTCGTTCAACTTGCGGGGAAAATGGTGATTGTTGCAAGATATTTATGGTGTCGCCGCAAGATACAGACACGTCAGCCACAAGATATACAGTTGACTGGCTCATAATGCATACAGTTGGTGGACCCCTAAACTGTATGCATTATGAGGTATATGCATTGCGAGACTTGTCACGCCATGTGACATAATGTGACACATCGAATCAAAAACGCCAAAAGACCAAGAAAACAATTCTTTCAGCAATGTACAGGGTTATCTACATACTAGAGCCATTTCCCCATTGTGGAAGGGTCAAAGTCCCGGTACGTAGGCTCTTGGAACGGGTCGGTGATCCGGGTAGAGGTCGAACGAATAATATGGAGTGAATAAAGGATACGGCCCCGAGCCGTAGAGTAAGAAAATGAGTGAAAAATAGAGTATGAGAGTGACGAAAGTGGCGTGTGACAAGAATGAGTGTCGTGAGATGTGTTTCGTGGCTGTTGGTGGCTAGACTGCCCACTGGCGGCGATACGAGAGTAGGGGGCGAGGTCCCTCAGTGGTACCTCTGGGCGAGAGCCCTGCACTGGCCGCGGATGTCGTGGTGTAACGGTAAGATTGCACGGCTGTAAACTAAAATGGAGATAATGTAAAATGCGTATCAAAGTGAGTATAAAATTAATTTCTACATGCGGGCCCTCCAGCCCTACCACACCATGCCTCTCCCAATGTCATCTGTCATGCATTAACAGTTTGTTCCCTCTGGATCTTGCCACGGAACTGGCGCAGATTTTTTGTGAGAGTCAAACCTGCTACTGGATTGCCCTTGGTTAGACAAACACTCTCCAGAGTCCTACAAAGTTCCATGATTGCTTTGCAAGACATTTCAGGGGCTTCCTCCAAGTCGCTATTGTCACCGTCATTGTCAACATCCATCACTTCTCCTCGCGCAACAGCTTCTTCATGGAGAACCTGTGCGATGATCTCCTCGTCCTTGGCCACTTCAAAGAAAGCGCATTCGGATTCGCCATAACCTGCGCTTTGTGCTCTTTACACTTCTCTGGCCAAAGATTCTGGGATAAAATTTCTTGAGAAAAGACTAGTGCCCCGGTGGGAAGGGTCTGGAAGCGGTCTACAAATCCCTTTTGTGTCGATTTCTGGTGTGTGTTGGCATAAGCATAGACCTCCAGCCAATTGGCAAGGGTGAGATTTTGGCATCGGTTATTTTGGGCCGGCTTGGCAGAAGTCCGGGGAGCATCTCTAGAAGGTTTTGAAGGGCATGCACCATGCCGGTATGGTTCCACAGGGGGTGGCCGAGGTTTTCGAGTCTTCTCAGGTGGGCCTGACATTGGAAGAGGCCGAAAATTTGCTGTTTGTATCAGCTTGTCAGCCACTTTGATGGCAAATATCGCGTCCACAGCACATCCACATTGTGTGTACTGCAGATTTCTTTCAATTTCTTAATATTTACTCTTAAACATGTCCAATTGAGATGAATTTGGATCAGAAACCCTGTTTTGACCTAAATCCGACCTGTAATAATGCATAATTCTTGGCCAAATCTTATGCGTTATACATTATGACCAAAAATGCATAAACTCCCGCCTACCAAGTTGGTGGTTGGCCATATCCGATGCATTATGAGCATTATGCATTATGAGCCAGTCAACTGTAGACATGTGCCACAAAACAAAGTCAAGTCAGCATTTTTTTCCTTTTGATTCTCAGTGCAACAAAATTGAGATATTGCATCATAACAGCTCTGAAACCATGCCCACGCCGGCTCCTGAAACTGGAGGCAGGAAATTATTGCCAGAAAATTCAGATACTGTGTGCCATTTGAATGGCTGTACTAAATTGCCAGGACTGTCATTCAAGCTCTCTGGATTCATGGCTGAAACTTGGCAATGTAGAATGAACACCATAGTCTGGGTATACTCAGAGGCCAATTAAGGCAAAGTAAAGTTGTTGATCCAGCTGGTTTATTTTGAAATGGAAATTAATGTGGTTGCAGTTGCAGGTACCAGAGATATCTATTAAGGTAGGCAAACACTAGTAAGTGGTTTGCTTAAAGGCCATGAAAGGACAATTAAATTCCTGATGTGCCCTGGAAACTACTCCATGCAATTGGTCCTTTCAGTCGAACACTCTCTCAATGCTGCATTACTTCTTGAATCAGTTTCAGATCTTTCAATGCACATTGTCACAGATACTTAATGTAATCCTTCACAGTGAAGGGTAATTGAGCTATCAATGATTTTGAAAGCGCCATCAAGACCTCATGCCATGCCAACCCAGCCGAACAGGGGCAATGGGTAGTGGCTCATACCATCAATCCTGGCATTTTAATGTTGGGAATTGACTGGAAGAATTAGTTTGAGGCTCAATCCTAAAGTCCCATTAATTCAACTGATAATTGAACATCCCCGAGATAGCCGACCTGTCTCTATTGAGGGTCGAGAGTAGCTCAAGGTATTCATTGTGCCAATTCCTATTGTCCATTTGCTGGTAGCACCCCAAAAGAACAGTACCTGCACCATATACCTTCACGAACACACATTTATTATTGTCGCCATGATTTGTGATTGGTACACTCGTGATCAGCTCAATTGGCACGCATTTCTCGGCTTACTTACGATCAAGTTGATGGTCAATCTGTATGGCAGTCTAAGTGCACATTTAATTGGCCGCAAGATAAACAGCCGATATTGGACTTACCACAACAAAGATATGTGATTATCTCACTTCCCCGCAAAAGAGATAAGGATAATCACGTCGCTTAACTTGCGGGGAAATCGTGGCATCCTGCAAGATATTTATATAGGTTGGCCGTAAGATACATATGCGCCCGCAAGATACAGACAAGTTGCACCTGCAAATTTTGTAGTCCCCCCCAAAATTTTTGCATTGAACTTGCTCACAGAAATATGGGTAAGAGTGTGAATGAATAGTAACCATTAAATAGAGCAAAAATGTGTGGTTCGCTTTGGTGTGCTCTAAGTGTTACAGGCCTACAACAGTCCCTTAAATCAAACACAAAGCGAACTCACTAGCGGGAGAAATCAGACATGGTTGTGACGATTTCAAAGCCTGGTAAGCTCCAGGTTGGCCAGTCCTATGCCAGTTGAACGGTGCCTGGCACTATCAACCTCTGTATTTAAATTCTACAACCATTTGTGCCTGGTATTTACAGTTCCTCACCTTTTCAGGGCAGATTCAGAGGTGCCCCCAAGCCTTCCTCTCCCAAGATTTCTAGTAATGGAAGCTGGATGGACCGGTCCTATGGTATGCAATATTGAGAATTCAGGTTGATCAAATAGACTTGAAGGACAGTTGAGATCAGAGACATGGTGATTGAACAACCTCGAGTTTTGCAGTGGTTTGATATGCCAGTGGAGTACTGGGGAGAGACCTAGGTGTCTTGAGACAGTTCAATAAGGAACACACACTGTCCTTCACCTTCCTTTGGGCCAAATTATGTCATGGAATTCGCTGAGAATTGAAGGGGATCGCACATACCTACTCAGCCATAATTTTCTCATCCTGGGGAAAGAATGGCGTGGAAGAAAAATGCCTTGAGCCCAGAAAATGAACCGCTGAAAATACAACCTACCTAGCAAATTCAATGTTGATCTGGGCCCAGTGCATATGGAGAAATGAACATCCCCGAGATCACCGAACTGAGGTGTAATTTTTGACAAGGTACTGTCTCTGCATTACCAAACATGAAGCTTTCGCAGAACTAATGCTACATGTAAGCTCAAACTTGCATCTTGACTGATTGAAAGTACTGTGCCTGGCAGAGATAACCCAGTTCAATTACATGCCGGAACAATTTGAATGCCGAACAGGGACCTGAAAAAGTTTCAATTCCTAGCACTGGTTGAACATTTCAAATTTTGCACTGAAACTTTTGGTGAAAAATATTTTAAATTTTATAGCAATTTTTCACCTAAAAAGTAGGTGAAAATTTTGAAACATTTTTGTGACCTTTTTGAATCTTGTGAAAATTTTCTGAAAAAGTGCTGTAAAAGTTTTGAAGTTCAAAAAAGTCATGAAGAAGTTTCAATTTTTTCACTTGGTTTTTCACTGAAAAATTGCTATAAATTCAAAACATTGTTCACTAGTTCTTTCACCAAAAAACTTGAAATACTCAACCAGTGTAGTACAACAAGCTCATGCCACTGGAGGTTTGTTCCATATTGCAGGTGCAAAGAAGTGCATACCCATACATTCTTTAAATACAATTCAACTAACTGCAAAGCTTTAGTTGCTCTTGTGAAATTAAAGCTTGTTCAACCTTCACCTAAATCTTAACCCATTGACCGTTGGGCTTTTGCTTCAATGCTTGCGTACCTATACCTCTTATCTTGCTCTCTCAGTCCATGATTCATCCACGATTCAATTCTCAGAAGAACTCGACTCTGGACTCTGATTTAATTCCTTTTTTTGTTCCAGCTATACCTCGTCTGTCTACTCATTATCTGTCCACTGTGCTGAGTACTTTGACTTGAATCGATGGCCCTTGACATCCAACCTTTTTTCCACTCAATTCCAAGTCCATCATCGAAAATGGATTCCATTTCGACTTCATGCTTAGTTAGCATTTCATCTGTTCCGTTCTGTTCTCACACATTTACCGATCCATGTCTTCATTCATAGACTCAACAAAGCTGCTCCCAGCATCCAACCACAACCAGCTCAATGTACATGGCGGCATGACACCCCCAAAATTTCGACAATCTCATCGAAATTTTGACTATTTTCTCGCCACTGGGGGTCTGTCACGGTTTCGATATTCGATAAAGTCGCCCGTGATGCGTGACATCGACCATAATTCGATACCGATAGAGGGGTGTGTGACGCGTGACTTCTGAATTGAATGTAATGATATGGTACGGCAGGGTACGTACCTCGTTGTGATTCCTGTGTCTCCCTCACATCCTTCCTCCAGCGTCCAGATTGCATGTGCACACAGTGCTGTGATGGACATCTGCTCCCGGCTCTGCAGCATGGGATGCGAGGCAGGTGGGGTGTCATGGAGAGAGCGTGCTGGCAGAGCGAGACTTGAGCGAAAGGGGAAGGAGAGAAGGAAAGCATAGCGTACGTACCTTATTGGTGACAGTCTTTGTGCATGAAAGGCTGCACCGCTTAGTGTGATATATGAAAACTGCTAATCGCTCGAAGAGGCTGATAAAACGCTGTATACAGCTGAGCCTCAGGTGGAAGGCCGATGCTCGGTATATTCTTGAGCTGGCACCGCAAATATTTGTGCCCACCTCATTTTAACGTCATTGCAATGCGACTGCAATTGCAATGCACTCTAAATTTATGACATACATGTGGGCGCTGATAAGACGGCTTGCGCTGGCGAGGACTCCCCAGCTCAATGCTGATTCTCCTTTTCCTCATCTACACTTTCTCCCAGAACAGTGCCACTGCTCCGATTTCACTCCCTCTGAATTACTCTACACACAAGCCTGCACTGCCAGTGAGATTACTGTGAGAATCT
The DNA here is from genome assembly GCA_014462655.1 of Mycena venus. NCBI lineage: Eukaryota > Fungi > Basidiomycota > Agaricomycetes > Agaricales > Mycenaceae > Glaucomycena > Glaucomycena venus. The sequence continues at coordinate 2,415,822 of JACAZI010000007.1, read as the reverse complement.
GCTTTATAGCTTTGGATGAACAGAGGTTTGTTGAAATAGTAGATGTGTGTGGAGAATTAGATTTGGGCAGGGCCCATAACCTATTGAAGAAGTGACTTAGAGAGGGATGTTCGCAGATAGAACTGAACTATATTCAGTGAAGGACTACAGTTTAAATACAACTGAGAATGCATACAGCTTTGAATCTATATGTAGGTATGTGGAAAATAACAAGCTTACTACTTAATGGGGACAAGTAAACACCTGACAAGTAAACACTGCATGAGTAGGGATTAGAAAGATGAGAAGAGATAACGGAGGGGGAAATAGGAAGTAAGTTGAACTTGGCAGTAACTTAGCTGCCGGGCCGGCAGCTTGTTCTGATTTGTATTTCAACATGTCCACACTTTCTCCCAGAAAGGTGCTGCTGCTCCGATTTCACTGCCTCTCAACACTCGAACCTGCACTCAGAATGTGCTTCATACAGCTTTGGCGCTAATTGAATGCCATACAACACAGCATTTCAGGTCACATCTCAAATGTCGCCTGTCATCCTTCTTTCTCCCGCCTAACTTGCATCGACACAAGCCCAAAGATGCTCCTTCTCCTCGTCCTGGTTCATCTACTCACCAAGAGCAGCAGTGGCGCTGATGAAGAGAAGGGTGGTCCTGGGGTAGACCAAAGGGTGTCTAGGTCGTGCCGGTGATGGCGCCGAGTCGTGCAGGAAGAATGATGGTGACAGCTGGGAAAGAGAGGATATAGCCGTAGATAGATCTCAGGTGTTAATAAAATAGAAAACTTAGCTCAAGTGTGTTTAAACAAGGGTGGATTTGTGTAGAGTTGTTCAGAGACGAGTGGATTCGACGTGGCGGTAAGAGAGAGAGTGGGAAAAGTACATGAAGGGACGGCTGCTCCCATTCTCGTGGGACACCGGAGCCCGCAAGCGAGATGTGGGAAGTACATGAAACAATGAATTGTACGTAAAATGGCCGTTGTAAATCCTTCGGCTAAGTCACCTCTTCTGCGAGCTGCACACCGGGAGACGCACAGATACGGATAGGGAGACGCACGCTGCCCCACTCAGCGCTGAGAATGGGTGCCCAAGCCATCTCGTAGTCAATCCCCGGTGCGATCCGAGTGAACAACGGCATCAGAGAGAACCTTTGCGTCGGAATTGCTACAAAATGGGGAATGTAGGTGATAATGTGGAAGGGAAGGAGACCATAAGGGAGTAAAGAAGGAGGATTAAAATGCTGTGAGTAACATAACTATGCTCCTGACCGTGTTTCAAGAGTAACACGACCACGTCCGTGTGAAGTGGGAATTTGGTATCCTTGTAGTGCAGATTGAATAAAATTGTGTGTGCAGCTGTGGACGTATTCTAACGGATAAAGAAGAAATAAATGTTTGTTAGAAGTAAAATGAACGCGATTGACGCGTCGTGGACAAAGAACAAAATTGATCAGCCCAGTGTTACCATGTTTGGTTGACACGTGCAACCGTCCCGAAGCCCGAAGGCGACGAGCCATGCGAGTCGTGCTTCCACAGCGCCCCAGTTGCACTTCCTCTTGTCCCTCGATCCTCCACCGACACCTGCGATGATATCAACAACTACCGAAAGCTCTTTGACATCGTGTGGGGCTGTCTGGCAACAATTTTTGCTTGCACTTGGGTGTCAGTGCACCCGAATGTGCCTCCCCCACACCAGAGCCGGCTGGCAGTGTTTTGGCGCCGCTTGAAGGTGATGCTTATCGGGATCATCGCCCCAGAGATTATGGTGGGCTTTGCTGCTATGCAGTTTTATGTCGCCCAGGTTTTGTCAAAGGGTGGGTCCACAGACTTGTGATGCTCAAATTCACATCAATCAAACGAAATCTTTCCAGAGTACGGTCTCTCAAAGACCCATGGATACTTTTTCTGCATGGGCGGATTTGTTTCTTCGACGGGGTATCCTGTTACAACCAAGAAACAACTTCGGAACTCACCTCTTGGACCCCATTTTCTGCAAGCGATCCGAAACGTTGATGAAGAGGATATCATGGACAAGAGCAAAGGAGACGTGCTGTCGAAGGGTGTTGCACTTGCACAGGGTTTATGGTTTACCACGCAATGCCTTGCAGGCGTGCACCAACACCTTGCTGTGACTGAGCTCGAGGTTGCAACACTTGCATTTGCTGTCGTTAACATACTTATATGGCTACTCTGGTGGGACAAGCCGCTTGATGTTCAGCGGCCAATGGTTATTGGGCCTCCTAAATCACCGGATGCGCAGCCCATAATCCCCCATCAACCACTGTGGTTGGAGCGTTTTAGTGATGCCATCTTTGGCTACGACAATATGAACGATCCTCTATCTTCCACCTCAGTACCCTCATTCTGGTCCTCATCCATGGGCGATAGCCTTGAAGTTGGGACTCTGGGAATTACTGCTCTTACAGGTACCGTATTTGGCGCCATTCACTGTGCTGCATGAAACACCAACTTTCCCACTGCTGCAGAGATGTGGATATGGCGGTCTTGCTCCCTGGTGATTGCTGTAATGCCTGTCTTCACCTTTCTTGCTGCCCTCCTCTGGAGTTATATCGATACCGCCTTTATGACAATGCTCAGGAAGGTCATTGTGACTATCTTATTAGGGTTCATCGCTGGGCCTTTTCCGATATATGTTGTTGCCCGCCTCATTCTCATTCCCCTCCCATTCGCAGTGCTACGATCGCCCCCCCCATCCGTGTTTGTGGACGTTAATTGGAGCACATACATTCCACACATCTAGAACCCCTTTTTGAACAAATAGTTTCGTTCGATTTACATTTCTCGACTACTGAACATCACTAACTTCTGTATAGCCTGTAATGTATATTTGAATCGCCCGCGAGGACTGGTATCTATGACCCTTCTCCTGACGAATAGTTTGCTTATTTCCCGTAACACCGAACAGAATATACTGGACAAGTGCAAACTGTTATGAACATTTTAATTGATGGCCGCGAGGCCTGGCTCAATGGCCTGGACGTAGATTGGGTTTGCCCAAACACAGGGCCCTCCACTGATGTCCAGACGGCAGTACCGAGGACGCCACTGGCTTGGTTGCTTGGCCGAGAGAAGCAACTCTTTCCGGTGTCCTTTTTTTCCATTTGTTTTCGAACGCAGATTGGGAAGCAACTTGAAAGAGTTTCAACTCCTAGTACGATCAGCTCATGCCACTTCTTCGTCGTAAATGTCTTTTCTCTCATACATTTAGGGACTCTAGTCATTTACCATTGTAAAAAGTTGTCCGCGTGCATTGCTCCAAATTTTTTGGTGTTGTTCTATCCGGCTTGAGGATCTCGGCATCCAATCCAAATTGAAATCTTTTGCATCCAAATTACTGATAACACACAGATTTTGTACTGGGAGAAAGATTCCACACCTCGAACACTCTGCGTGTTAGCGCGAGCCACAATCGACCACGCTGAGCACAGAAATCAACGGTGGTGCACATTGACAAAGAGCGGCGAACAGCGGAGCATCTTCGTGTTTGAAGGTTCCCTCACTGGTCACGCAATCTAGTCTCTCATAGACAGACGCTACAACAAAGAAGCTCGTGCCTCGCATGTTGTAGTCTGTTGATAAGATCAATGCTCCGATCGCTGGCCTGCTTATTACAAATCATCGGAGTTTGAAAACGTTCCCACGTTCATTACAAGCCACAGTGACGCGTCTTCTCTCTCTTCCACTACCTCTTGCACTCTGATTCACCGCATACGGCGTGTATAACCGCTAGATAAATCGGCTAGGCGACTCAAATGGACGGAAATCCTCCACAACCGCCTTCACAACCACCTATTCAGCTCGCACGAAAGTATAATAAGACACTTCCGCCGCTCCCCATTCCTTCTATCGAATTGATTCGTGCCCACGGCTCTGCTTCTACTCCAAACACTCCTGTTACACCAGCTCCATCTTCTGCATCATCACAGGTCTCAATCTAAGACTCATAGGCAGGTAGTGAGCGCTTTTCTGATGGGTCGCACGACCACCTCGATGGCGGACATCTTTCCGCTGATTTTCCATCATCACGCCAGTCGTCCCAAAAAGAGCGACGTAGACCAGCATTCCGCCTCCTTCTCACCCTATAGACCTCTGAGCGATATTTGATACGCCCAACCGTGTTTGTCTGCGTGGGCCACGCGCCTTGTCGGTGACCACGCATACTTTCACGTTGGTAAGATGGCACGCAAAAAGCGCACCGAAGGAAAAAGTCGCCGGCATGTTCGCGCTACAACAAACGGGCGAGCGAAAAATGCTGACGTTGTCGAGTGGGAGGACGTCGAGTTCACGATGGATGGGCTCGCGAATCAGTATAAGGATGAGGATGAATTTCTTTGGTACATGACGGAGTGCTTCACAGCATCGCGCAAGAAGGGGAAGGTCGTGGTCAAGAAAGCCCGTCCTCATTCGGTCGTATGTTGCTTTCAGCTGCAATATGCCTTGGTGATCTAAGTCGTTTTTTTTTGCGAATTCAAGTCGGTGCAATCAGTTCCTTCATAACAAGTCGCAATCAGTACGCCAGCGGTGACCTTTCTGGCTTTTCGCGTGCCAGGCGCACACAGACATCAAGCGTATCCTCTGCCGTTTTGGCTATAGTGTCAGCGACAGCACGGCGCGTCACACGCTGAACACTTTGACAGAGTCAAGCATCAACGATTTAAAGGTGAAGGTTCACGATGCTATAGATCGGGGCGAGGCGGAATGGGGGGAAGGTATCAGACAATGTTCAACACTACGAAAAGGTATATGAGCACGGTCTGGGACTGCAAAACGAGCTCAAGCACGGCACGGCGTGCACTGCATTTTGTTTTGATGATTGCAAGCCTGGCGCATTCAATGCAGACGATCACATAGCGCGGGTTATCAAGCAAGAGCAACAGACAATGACGGCAGAGAGTGTGTATGACAGCATCGACTGGATGCACGTTGACAACGTCACGGATCTTCACTTTGTTCGAGTCGTTGCGGCATTCTCCCCTCACCTAAATCACCTTTCATCCCAAATCTCTGCGCGGTTTCGGACAGCACTCGTGAAGCATCGCATTCCTCTACGCAAGAAAGAACTGCGGCCTCTCAGTACAAACGGCGAGCAGCAGATCGAGAACAAGGGCTACCAGGCCGGGTTCTTCAGTGTTGCACTTAAGGGTTAAGGCCTTAACAACTTAAGGCCTTAAATTAAGGCTAAGGGTAAGCCTTAACAACAGATAAAGCAAGTGTTAAGGCCTTAATGAAGCCTCAAGATGCAGAGGCTGAGGGTGAAGTCACTGAAGCAAGCTCTGAAGGAAGAGATGAGGAAGACGAGGAAGATTTACTCACCACAATCTCCGTGTCTGGAGCATCGTGTCCTCGTCGCCCATGCTGCTGGCTACCTATCAACCTCACAAACTTCTTTGGTGGTGCGACTGAGTGCCCAATTGGGAAGCCAACATGCCGCCCTCAGGCTGTGACCAAGGAAAGCCTGTACATGGAGCTTCTTGCAGCCGAGTACAGTGATGGGGGACCCAACGCAGGGGTGCAGGAGGGTTCGGGAGACGATTTTTAAGCATAGATTACATTTGTACTTGAGTCAATCTCCCCTCAGGCACCTGTTACCTTTTTGGGATTTTAACCCTTATCTTCCCGCTTAAAAACGCACCCTTAATTAACCCTTAATGGTTATAAAGGCCTTAATTCCAGCAGGCACCCTTATTAAGACCCTTAAGTACAACACTGGGGTTCTTTGACTTTGACGAACAGATGGGGATCAAACCAGACAAATGTAATAACATATTGTCTTGGAATCGTGAAGATGGCGCAACGCACGGAGCGTTGAAGCGTATACAGCGAATACAAGTGACAACTCCGAACATATACCGCTCTTACAGAAATGCCCTCAGTCGCCTGAAACATGGCATACCAAGGGAACAGAGCTCAATCCCTCCGCCTCAAATCATTACGGTCCTTCAGCATCTCCCGATCTTTCGTCCCTTTCTCGCAGTTCTAATGCTGCTAACATGAAGAGGCCTTCAGACCTGAAGAAATGCGACTTTTATCCTACGAGTCGGAGCATGAACTTGATATGGGAGGTGCGTGTTCTCGATTGCTGGCGGTCCGTATTTCTCATTGCTTTCAGCAATAAAACATCTAATGATTAGAGAAAGGCTCGTTCTGGGCTGTGATTCAGATCTTCTTGCTCACTTCGACGAACTCGCCGCAAATGATTGTCTTCCGACACTTGACGACCTCTTGGAGCAGGCTAGCATCATCCGAGAGTGCTATGCATCTCAAATGGCTTATGAACAGTCTTTGGATAAAACCGAGCAGGATGATGCGCCGGAGCGTACGAAATTCCCCGAGGGATCGCCCTGGACTCCGTTGAATGCATCCAGTGAAGCGCCTGCAGCTCAGTCAGATGCAGACGTCGATATGCCCGGTCTTCAGGATATTTCTAACGATGATCCTAATGATGAGGACCCTCCTGTGGAAATTCCGACTGCCGCTAGCTCGAGCCACAGTCGATCGCGCTGAGCGCGGAAATCGACGGTGATACACGTTGCCGAAGAGCAGAGCATCTTCGCGTTTGCAGGTTCCCTCATTGGTCACGCAATCTAAGGTTGTGCGCGGGCCAACTTCCTCGAATCGCGTGCATTTGTCCATCAAGCACGGCGTATCTAATGCGTCCCTCTCCTCTCCGCATGCCCAATGTCCCCCGGCAACATTCTGACATCGCGCACACGCGCGCCGCTCGCCTCCATCAACTTGCGCGCATGCGCTCAGTTCCACAAGAGACCTGCAACTCCGTAATCGCGTTGGCTTGCTCTCTGCACATGCCATGCAAATCCACCCCATGAAGGTCTATAACCGGTGTAGCGCACTCCCCCGCCACCAAACCGGGCGATGTCCCGACCCAGTGCAACTCTGGCTGTGCCGAGGTTGGCAAGCTGTCGCGCGTGACCCACGATACGGTGGCGCGCACACAGCAGACAGAAACAAGAGAGGTGCGTACGTGAGATTATGCCATATTGACCCTGCCCGCACATGCTGATCCTTCGTCCTGTATGACGCGACGTCGGGACTGCGAAGTGGTGCGGCCGGCGAACGAAGCGGTGGCTAGGGTGGCTGCATCGAAGCGACGGCGGATCGATTTTACACAGTTTCGGCCTGCACGAAAGAGGGTCGGGGTGGCGGCATGCGAGAAACAAGGTATGTGTGCACCTTTCTGTGATCGCTGCTCTTTGCGCGATGAGTGCGCGTGCGCTCCCGACTATGTGGATCGGGACAGTGGGGAGGGGGGCGGAAAGACTTGGGAGAGCAGGCTGTAAGCAAGTAGCATATCGTGGTACATACATGCGCAAATGGAAATGCGACGGAGCAAGGGAGTGTCGACGAGGTGAGGGCTGAAGGTGCGTGCATTTGAGTCTTGTTTTGAGCACGAGAACAATGCAGCGTGGGTGACCGAGGCCAGCGAAAAAGTGCAATGGCGCGCGATAGAGTCGGGGTGGCCTATGTCGGAAATGGCGGCAGTTGCGCATCTGGAAATAGAGAAAAGTAGGTGCGTACCTCCATTGTCCAAGCACACCCAGCAGACGCTCACCACAACCTTTACCGGCTGTCCTAGTGCGATGAATGACAAAGGGAATCCACGGCTCTTGGAAATGCGCCCGCTCCCGACTGTGTGGATCGGGGGTTGCGTGGGGACGGAAAGACTTTGGGGCGCAAGTGAGCTAGGAGCATGTATGATGTATTAAATTGAATAGTGGTACATACCGGACAAGGACGACAGAGCGCGGGGTGTTGGGGTGGACGAGGCGATGGGAAAGGCTAAGAGAAAGCGGAGCGCAAGCATAATGGGAAGGCGGTGGGTGCAAGTTAGGGCGGCGGGTGTTGGTGAGCGAGGTGCGCGAGCGAACGCATGGGCGCGCAATGGAGTCGGAGTGGAAGGGTGAGAACTGGGTAGGTGGGTGTCGTGAAGGCGGAAGGTGACCTGGAGTATGACCAGTGGCTGGGCGAATGGCGGGCGACGCAGCGAGCGTGGTAAAGCGACCGACCATGGTGTGGACGCGCCCGAGTCCATTCAAGTGGAACGAGAGAGGAGGAAAGATCGAAAGCACGCACCTCCGGCCACTCTTATCCGCCTTGGAGCCGCCACGCGCAAGACGGCGAAAATGCGATATCGTGTACAGGGAGGCGAGAGTAAGGAGAAGATAGGAGAAGACGAAGCGCAAGATCTCTGGTTCAGTGGGGATTCAGGGACCCTCGAGGCTCAAGCTGGGAGAGAGGAAAGCCGCGACACGCGGTGCGATCGGCGCAAAGTGTCGGTATGAGTCGGCATTGATTGCGGCAGGCATTAGTCATTAGCGATGACTGCGGGGGTCTAGTTTGACTTCAACTCGACTTCAGCCGAGGGTCATCGACACCTCGTCAACGAAGCTTCTGGTTTTTTGGTGTTTCTCCAGACTGGCTCACAGCTGGGAGCTCTCACCTCAGCCCATGTGTTCAACTTGAAGCGCCGCCAAGCAGGAAGATGGCCCCTAGTGAGCCGACGGTTGCTATTAGGGCGGCAGATCAACTGACACGGATTCAGCACATACGCGAAATCGCTATTCGCCGCAGATGCGAGGTCATAGAAAGAATTCAAACAAATTTGACTTGTACATTGAGTGATTCGACATTTGTTTCCGACTCAAATCAAAATTGTTCGGTCGTTTCTTCCTTCTCGTATTGCAGTATATTCTGCTGCATTCACTTGGGCACTAGAAATTCCAAGTTACGTCAGTGTTTTTCGATTTAAAATGGCCAACACACACTTGTGAAACAGGTGCCATCATCATCGGTGATACACCCACCCAATGTAGAATGCGAGGGTTTATGCCGTAGACGGCGGAATGTTGAGCCCCGAATGTGAGTGGAGCTTGGCTGTGACCTGACAGGTAGGCACTTTGAGCAAGTCTAGCATGGCAAGTGGTTTCAACATAGACTCGAACTCCCGTCTAGGCCTCAGAACCTTTGATAAATATCACTTGGATGAAATCTCTGCGGAAGTATTGGAAAAGGGCACCATCTCAAAATAAAAACTTGAATGGGATTGTTGCTGAATCCCAGTAAAGCCATTCTGCAAAGTGGGGTGATTGTTCAGTTCAAGGAAGGACAGCCCAAAGGACTTTTGGACCGGGTGGGATATATTCATCTTCATCTTCATATTCATCCTCATCGTTATCTATTCGGGTAGAAAGGGTGCAACAACCAGATTGGTCGAGTATACTGGATATATGGTCGGAAGGAATGTTATCTCAAGATAAAATTATTATATGTGACTGCCTATCCGGCCAGACTAGCTATCCGGCCACTTGCCAAATATAAGAGGTTACAGCCATAATTCCGGTGTCTGCCCACTTGTACAGTGGAGTATGACTCAAGGGAATGTTGCAGATCCAGTTCGGACCCAAATTAACCCGGCGATCAAGAGTTGTGGGATTTTTTTCATCAAGTTGCCGGCGTGTGAATGTCATTTCTTATCCCCGAGCGGCCTTCACGGTCGTTTCTCGCTTCTTTCTCCACCAATTTCTCACTAATCCAGGTCGTTGGGGGCTCATTTTTGCGGCCTGATGTAACGCAATGAGTCAATAGGGCTCGTTCTCTCAGATTGGACACATCTCGTTCCCCAGAGCACTCAAGAAGCCCGCGAGCTGGTCCCAAGTGGCTCAATCCGGCCACCTCAATAACAAACCAACTGTGTTTACTATCGCCCTGGAATTTGACTAATGGATCTATGATAGGTAACTCTGGCTCCTACCATTTGGATGGCATTTCAACTTTAAGACTGTTCGGTAACAGTGGGCTACTACCTTACTTCACCAAATTTCAGTGGCGCATAAAGACAGACTTCGTTAGAGGGGTGAAGGGGGGTGTAGGAGACGTTACCTGGGGCTAGAGGTCTTCAAACACATCCCATTAACATATTCACAGCTTAATTCGGGGTGTGCATGTCCTCAGTAATTCATAGGGCTGGTTGTTCTGTCAAACGGCATTTCCACCGGGCTTACTTCGCGAGAAAAGGAAACTGTCTTACGACCCATACACCTTATATGTACCATCTGTGTGCATAAAATCATTTATTTGGATCCATTGAACGATTTGGAATGCCTTTCAGTGACCGGCTCAAGTGCGAATGAAGGATTTAGCGAGGTGGCCGGATAGCCCGTTTTTGTCCATTCGGGGATGTCACGGAAAAGAAAATTCAGCAAGCCACCACATGGCCAGGTAAAATCGGGGAAATTTCTGTACTCATTCTTAGGATGTATACCTTCAGTTCAGACCCCATATACAGGTACCTGCCTGACTCTGTGCGTGAACTCGAGACCAAAAGCGCTAAGGTGGCCGGGTAGCCAGTCTCAGATAATACTGCTCTCCACTCTCCACAGTGCAGGTGTCGTCATTCACAACAGATGTGGTTTACATTTTTTAGACATTTTTCACTGAAAAATTTGAAATGCTCAACCAGTGCATTACTAATGATGTTGATGGAACCCGCTGTTGACTTGCTAGGAATACTTTCAATCATTTTCACAATAGATTTCCCAATTGTTTAGCTGTGATGAGGTTTTTAGATACTACTGGATGGCAAGGGCATATTGATGGACAGAATTAAATGCCAGATAGGTCAGAACAACCATGTGAACATTTCTGTGAGATTGATGAAAGGGATCAAAACGTCCATAGCAAGTCAACGGTTGGAGCAAATATCACTGCGTTCAACAACCGCCTAAGCACAGTCAGTGAAGGTGGTCATAGGTCTGTGACAGGTCTGCAGAGCTGTGTGGAGGTGGCTACACAGACCCTGCGCAGGACTACCACGCTAAGCTAGACACAAAATTTTCAAGGTATGTGTAGTCCCTGTTCAGGTGAGCCCAGGTCACCTACACAGATCCTGTGTAGTTCAGCAAAGGTCTGTGTAGGTCAGTCTGGGTCAGTCTAGGTACCTACACTCAGCTCTGTTAACCTACACTCAGCTCAATGTTCTTAAATTCAAGTTGGAACTGCCAATTTTGTGTATGTCACTGTATTAAAGCTATTTCCAGGCCATGCGCCATCAACACATTGATGTGAAACACGGGATATCAGCTTCTTTCGCACTATCAATCTTTAGCTTTATTTCACACACGTTCGGCCAGCCGACAAGCCAACAGTGCCTGCCACCAAAAACTGACACCTAGCTGCAGACCGGCTGAAGCTAGCCGAAGGCCCCTTGCCCAAATTAGCCATGAGCTGCCATTGGGCTAGGTAGCAGCGGCTACCCGGCAGCTACACGCATAGCCCCGAGCTAGCCGCGACATAGCCTCAGATGCCAATAGCCAGCTGACGGCTAGCCAGAGTGCGTAGATCCGTCAGTCAGTTTGGCGTTGAATGCAGTGGTTACCTATAAATAGGGGGTGAGATTAAATGTGCACTTAGACCACCATACCTCTGAACATTTGAACATGTTTTTTGTTGTATGCAAAAGAATAGGGCAGCATTAAATGATGCCAAATGACTGTTTTGTGATGCAACAGAGTCTGTTTAGGGGGCTTTGCAGACCTACACATACCTACACAGAGCTATAAAGAACTACACAGAATCTGTGTGGGTCTGTGTAGGCACCTAAGCTGAGGCTATGTTTAGGAGGTCATTGAACGCAGTGTATATCTCTGATCGACAGAATCTGATTTTCTCACCAAGATCTATATGTGCGCCCATTTTTGACTTTTTTTTTCAGGGGGAGCTCCCTCAGCCTGGTGGAAAAATAGATATGCAGAAAGCGTCGCTCGAAGAGTAAAAACACACGTGTTCTTCCAGAACCATACACGAGAATGGGGTGCGACCTGCGCAGGGAAAGAGAAGTAAGGGAGCGCCAACATGCGGCTAAGCGCAGAGTTCAAGTTCGACCCGAGAGGGTGGCTGCGAATTGGTTGTCGGGGGTGAGGAGCGGGTTAAAATACAGCGAAGAAATATTTGGTGCATAGATTTGTGTGCGACTGCACTGGAAGCGGCCGAGGTGCGGGTTGCTGTTGGCTGGCCGTTGTCCTCGATAGACGGTCGAGGGGTCGGATAAAGTTGACGCCAAAAGACCTGGTCGTCTCCTATGACCGCGGCCATGGTGGTGAAGAAAAATGGATGTCCGGCTATCAGACTGGGTGGCGGCCGCGGCCATATACTCATTTCGAGATCCACAGCCCGCCCCCGCCACGTTGCCCATCTTTCCCCCCCACGACCACCAAGGCTGCGCGCATAACAGCGCCTCTGCCGGCAGGCAGTGCGGGCTGCCGGAGAGCTACATATAAGGTGTGCTGTGCTCTACCTCCCTTTCTTTTTCAGCACATGCGCCAACATGCGGTCCTACGAGACAGGCCACATGCGTGTGTTTTGCGTTTCACGCTCTGCCTCTCTTGGGTTCAACCCACACGAGTACGCGCGTGCTGACCTGACAGTGCGCTCACCATTAGGTGCCGCAAGGAGATAGGGCGCATCGAGCGACGCGGCAAGCTTAAGCAGCAGATGCAACGACGCGAGCGAGAGGCTCTTCTCCCGTTCACGGCATCTTTGTCATGAGGCGCGCTCATCATTGAAAGCGGAAACAATAACCCAGGCAATGCTGACAAAAATGTGGATTAAGGCTGGTTACCTACAGTATTAGATGATATTTGGAGCGCTATTATAACACATTCCACTTCAAAAATAATCGTTTGTAAACTGTTTAAACCATTTACTTATAGTTTAGTTTACCTCCAACCGTAAACGAAAACTAAACGGTTGGAGCCCTAGGTCGTGATTTACTGTCCTACTGTATTCATACACACTAAACACCGTTTTACAATGTCGGCCGCACCATGGGCAGTGCCCCACTGCGGGGGGCTCGGCCCGAGGCTAGCGTTCTGGCATAGTGGCGAATTTCGACATAGATCTTCCAAGTATAAAATGAGCTCCACACAATTGCGAGAGTAAATATCACTAATTGAGAGAGTTTCAACGCAGCGGGAGTCCGGAGCAATGGCGACTAGAGTGTTATTGGCGTCCAGAAATTGGTCAGAAGAAGCGGTGCCGATGCTTCGAACGTCGAACATGAAGTTTTGACCTCCAAGAAAGACAAGGCATAATACGAGACAGAGAAATGCCCTATGTAACGTTGTAAGGATTTTTCGGGAGGACTCACAAAGATTATTCACCATGCCATCCATGTGAGAGGAAGAGAGATCATAATGGAGAGATTCCAGAAGGATCCAGCTCTATGTGGCAAGTTTTGCCTCGGATCCTATTGCAGTTTCGATCAGTCTGTACTAATGAAAGGTGAATAACATACATGGAACCAATTCGAAAACTCTTTCTTCTGATCTCCAATGTGGAAGGCAAGGAACACAGTGTACATGAACCCAAAGAGAGCGAATATACCGCTCAATATCACTAAGCTCTGAGGAACCGGGCTGCTTGCGACACCCGAAAGAGCCAGTAGCGCCACAGCAATACTGTCACCAAACTCAGACGGCTTCTTGTGAGGAATGAGGAAAGACTTACGCCACGAGAGCAGCATTAGCGGCCCACACCCAATTTTGGAAAATATGCAGGCGGTTCACCAAACGCCTACGATCACTCCAATCGTCTCCTTCGTGGACAAAGAAAGGAGGAGCGATGAAAAAAATGTATATGGTTCCCAGATAGTAGCCGACACGTGCAACCGAGGCCCGCATATTTGATATGGCCAGCCGCTGTGAAGTGCGGCGGGAGTCTATTTTCTCCAGCGGTGGGGATATAACCTGAATCTGAGAGGCGGAAGAATGTTCATTCCTCAGAGGTGATCTGCGACGGCGGACCGTGAAGACCGAGTTCATGGGTGATGGGGTGAAGGATGTTGTTTTAACGTTGATGGACCCAGCTGATTGAGCAGTTGTGGTTGCTGTAGGCAGTCCCAATGACGCCGATGATATCTCTTCGACAACAGTGGGACCAGAAACTACAGATGCTGAGGGATTTGTCACAGAGGCTACTGGCAGGGGGCATCTCAAACGGCGGGCCTGGGGACGGGGGCGTTGTTGGCAAGAACATTGTGGATGTTGGTAGCGATAGAGGTGTTGGAGTTGAAGATTGGATTTTACGAGCTGTTCTTTCCTCTGGCCAGGAGATCGAAGAAACGGGTGTTATAGACTCTGTAGAATCCCTGCGGTCATTGGATGGCAATCTTTGTGGACCCAAAGGATCCAAAAGCTCATCCGACTCCTCAACACACTGCATTTGACAAGTCTCACTGCAACATAGTCAGCACCCAAAGATTTTAGGGAGCAGTGACCCACCACTGAAGACTATCTTTGTAGTTAGGTGGTCGCGGATAGCATAAACAAGCATTCTGAATGGTGCATAGCACAACACGGCGAAGTTGGAAATGCGAGTCTGAGCCAGGAGATGATATCCACTCCTCCCAGTTTCCTTTCGATACCAATTGTTTATGGTTGTCTTCAGGGCGGACTATGAACTGGTCGGTTTCAATTTGTAATACCGCTTGAACCTCGTGTTTGATAAGTCGATTGCGAAAAGCCTGGGAAATGGCGATGCCTTCACAAGTCAATAGAAGAGGCAGATTCTTACCTCCCAGAGCCTACAGTCCTCGACAGACAAACTGATGTCTTGTGCATTGAAATCCGACTTGATAACAGTTATCATGCTGGCCTGTATGTCGCGAGTAAAATAAAAAGAATCAGCGTCAAACGGGATCTCGTGCTCACCCGGAACCTGGGTCCAAATGAATCAATTTCTTGTTGGAGAGCACTTAATCTTCCTGCGAGCTGGTGGCGAGCTGTGATCCGTCGAACCGCGCCACGTCTATCGTACTCTGCGACAAACTTGGAAGTCTCTCCAAGTAATCTGGACAGGGTCTTGGATGAGAATTCAATATAGTGCATAGAAAAAGACATGTCACCTCGCAAGTCTTTTGACATCCGGCTCGAGACACAGAATAAGATCACCATGCTTTGTTTCCTCCATCTCGTCAATGGTAGCACAAAGATCCTGCGTGATACCCATGACCCAGGCAAGCAGTGCGTCCCGTTTGTAATTCGTAGTTTTTATTTCCTGCGGGAGTGTAAATTATGCTTACAAAAGACGGTACTGCTTTCGAATTCAACGCACTGTATACGACTTGATGATTTGGAAGAGGAATCCAACGGCAGGATCGAAGAACGGGACTGTTCGGGCTAGACTTGAAAGCTTCTGGGCATCATGCACAAGGGGGATGCTATCGATTGCTGAGCGCATGAGCTCTGCAACAGACTCCGACGGAGCGAGAGGATAGCTCGTCGATTGAGGGGGGGAATCGGGCAGGATAGCGAATGTATTAACGGCCGTCGAAGGAAGGGCGGATTGGGTCGAGATCGAATTTATAGCAATTGTTGCGGATCGCTGGGAAGAGGATGTAAGAAATAGGTTTCTGTCGCTTGGCATGAATGCGAGGCCTGGGACTTGGAGGGAGGGAACACGTGTTGGACCATATTAGTTTAGACGGGGCTGTGATTTGATGTATCATGTCGCCCCGCGACATTAATCACCCACGAGGCAAATAAGAACGAAAATAACTGGCCGGCAGTCATATTGAAAGCCGGAAGCTAAGCTGTTGCGAGCTCACAGCTAATCCTGTGGTGAAAGTTACTTGCTCCGGTAACGGTTCACATGGTACTTACAGCTTTATTATGGGTTACACACATCTGGAAAATACCCTATGTCTATGGTGGTCTATACAGACCATATAGACCAAATAGACCCATAGACTTCCCCCTGTCTATGCTAGACCGTGATAGACATGGGGTTTCTAAGGTAGACCGCAATAGACCGATAGACCGATAGAGGATAATTAAGCGATAGACACACAGACGCATAGGCACGCAACCATCATTGTTGCTTAAGGTAAGAAACCATCAAAAATGATTATTTGTGAACTAATATAGCTCGAACTCTGGAAGATGGAACAACGAGAAATCTTGCATTCAAAAAGCAGCTACAACTAATAGCACTCGCAGATACAAGGAGAAGAAATAAAGACTGTTTTCTCTGTAGACACCGACAGTGACACGAAAAAGGAGATGAGCAATAGGATTGATAACATGCAAAGGAAATATGTACCTCGAGGAATCATGGCTGTATCTAGTGGGGTAATGCGAACATGCGCCAAAGTGCAATTGAAAACATAGTACAGTCAACTATCTCACAATGCATATGGTTTGTTCACCTGCCAAAGTCATCAAAATGCTATGCATTTCCAGGTATATGCATTATGAGGCAGAGTCTACAATGAGAATTGGGGGGTTTGTTCCCACCAGATTGTTACGCATTGTGAGACTTTTTTGGGCCATATGCATTGTCATATCATGCATTGGCGATGCAAGCGGCTGATATGAAGCCGAAGAGTGCCATTCTTTCTATGGCTTTACCTGGCGTTTTCCTTGTTGTCTTCTCGTTTTTTCAGGTCTTTTCCTGCCACTTTTATGACTTTTCTCGGCATGTCTTTCGTACTCTTTGGCGAACCTCTAAATGACGAGAGGCCGAAGCGCGAGCCATCGGCTTACGACCTCTACAAGGAGTACACGCCCAAGTGGAACGAGCGGAATTTCGGGCAGAAGGAGGCGTTCAAGGCAGTGTGTGGCCCACATTTCTTTTTGTTTCTGAAGGTTCGCATACCTCACCCCCATCGCATTCATCTCATCCTCATTGTACATCGCGTCCGACATCTCCGTGTCCGCTTCTTTGTCCCCGCCCTTGTCGTCAATCATCCTTCTTGCCCTCTGTGTACCTGTCGCCTCTAGTATCTTGTATTATCACCACTTACCAGTGCATTGTCACATCTATCCTCATTATCCTCGCCTCCTCCTTCTCAATCATACCAGCATCTCCTGTCCCTTCCCCTCGCGCTCGTCGTCCTCGTCCCCCTTGCAGGTCGCAGCACCCTGGCCAACGCACCCAAAACCTCAACCGCGGCAGACCCAAGGCTAGGAAAAAGCTGGCAGAGAAGAGGGAGGAGCCCAGACCTGCAAAGGGCCACGCAAAGACGAGGGAGACAGTGTTTAAAGCAAAGAGACAATGAGGAGGAAAAGAAGAACAAGTTACAAAGTGTGATTATTAAGGTGCGCTTGCTTCTTGTCTTTTCTACACCTCTCCAGCCTTTTCCACTCATCATTGCGCCCTCCATCCCTTATTGCGCCTTGACCCTCATCATCATTATTGCACTCTCCCTCTCATTGTCACGGTCGTCATTGCTACCACAGTCTTCCGTCTCCTTTTAATGTCGTCACCACGTTCCCCACAACCTGCCGCCCGGCACTTCATATCCTTGCTTATTGCCATGCCACACTATGGTTATTCCCTGTCTATTATTTTCTTCCATGTTGGTTATTATCGCTGCTGTCTGTACTCGGTATAGAAATCAAATGAGACCAAAGTTATTGTGACATTCTTCGCTGCTGTCTCTTCACGAGTTGAGCTTCCTACAGAAAGCGCACTCCGATGTGCCAGCACGGACCCGTGGACCGTCCACGAGCGGTGTGGTAACCAAGCGCAGAGGAGCAGGGATGACGATCCACGCCATTGCACGCGTCATTGTTGGTGCCCATCCAAGCAACAAAAAAAAAAGGATACGAAAGAGAAGGAGAGAGAGTAAATAACCCTAGAAACTAGGCAGGATACGTACTGTTCTCTGTACTGGACCTGAAAAACACGGCCTAGGGCATGGGGTGCGAGAGCAAACGGAGTGTGACAACAGCCAAAAAGCCGGGAGCCGGGAGCTGAGAGCCAGAGACAAGCAGCAGGGATTGGCAACATGAGACAAAGGAGCGGGCGGGGCAGGTCAGGTGGGGCCGAGATGGATGTCTGTGTTGGTAGGGAAGAAAAAGCCGGTGGTGCCAGCGCATCAAGGGGACAGGCACACAGCACCAAACAAGCGCGTCTTGGCGTGACCGGCGGGTGTGGGCTAGTGGCCGGGGATGGCGGGGATGGGCTTGGGGATCCCAGCGGGTAGGTTTCCTGAGCGGGGGCAGGCTGTGGGTGGGCGAGTGGGGCTATTTTTCCATCAGGCTGGGGGAAGCCCCCCTGAAAAAAAGTCAAAAATGGGTGCACATATAGATCTTGGTGAGAAAACGAGATTCAGTCTATGAGATGTATATTTGCTCCCAACCGTGCTGAGGGGGCCCTCCTAAAGAAAATATGAAAAATGAAGGCACAGATACAGATAGCTTAGAAATTCATATTCCAAGAATTTCAGAGATGATTTCGTTCGGCAAGTTCAAGACTAGATGCTTGTAGGAATCTAGTTGTTTTTGTGCTACTTTCTCCTCGAGCTATAATATGGCAAGACTGCACTTGAGATCTAAAATTCAAGTTTTGAGATCTGCAATCAGAGTATGATCCGCTGCAAGTGCGCGGAGCACGACCAACGGTGTAAGTGGCAGTCTGTCGAAAAGAGAGGTTCATAGGTATAGACACTCAAACTTATATACTGACTTGTTGTGTTCAGTTTCTGCGAAATCCTACTAGTAAGGCTTGTCCAATGGATCAACTAAGAATCTATATGAAGCATGATTAATCAATTTGTGTCTCAATGGATAATCTGGTTTGTTGTTTAAACAGAACTGCGTGCCGGGGCCCTTTAGGGTGATGAATGTGTGCCTGTAGATGCGGCTGTGTGCTTGGTTTGGGAACTTGGGATCAATCAGTGATTGGATTTTTTTTTTTTTTTTGAGGAGCGTTTAGTAATGGGATGGCAAGAAAGAGTTGGGCGCATTGCTGCTCTTACTTCAAACTGTGTTTATTAGAATAGATTGAACTGCGTTCATCACAGGGACAAAAAGATCCCATGGGAAGAATCAAACCCAAGACCTACACGCATCCCACTGGTTGAACATTTCAAGTTTTTCACTGAAAATTTTGGTGAAAAATGTTTTGAATTTTACAGCAATTTTTCAGTGAAAAATCAGGTGAAATACTTGAAACATTTTTGTGAATTTTTTGAACCTTGCGAAAAATTTCTGAAAAAGTGGTGAAAATGTTTTGAAGTTCAAAAATGTCATAAAAAAGTTTCAAGTTTTTCACCTGGTTTTTGGCTGAAAAATTGCTGTGAAATTCAAAATATTTTTCACTAGAATTTTCACTGAAAAATTTGAAATGTTCAACCAGTGTCCTGAAATTCTATCTCAGCAGTGTTGTCCCCTTTGTAAAATAAATAAAAAACATATATCGAGAGAGGTTGGGACCCAATATTTTCTAAAAAGTAGGCAGATATCTTTATTGCAATTTTCTAAATTAATGTCCGATCGCGTTTTTTGAAAAAAAAAAGTTTTGAAGTTGGCACGAACGTTTTCCGATCAACACAGCCCCTGATCGCTTTGCGTCGACGCGTCTCTTGCTCTTCCTTCTACTTGCTCCTCTTTCCACTATGTTTGATGATTATCAATACGAACAGGACTTCCAGGACTTAGATGAGGAGGGTTACGACGAGTTTAATCGCACTCAACAGCGCTTCCATGGTGAAGATCAGAATTCCGATGGGGAGAGGGAGGGTAAGCACGACGCATACTGACTTGTGTATTAGCCATGGGATAATGCTCCATTAGAGTCTGCATACAACGACGGCCAGGGCCTCAATTACGTTATCCGTTTCCAGCCCCAACTTCCTCCGCCAAAACCAAATGAAAAGCGTCGAGCCAATGCTCGTGCCGCCAAAGTCAAAAAATCGATCTACATGCATGAGAAGGCAGATCTGGCAGAAGTACTCGAGGCTGTCATAGCTGCTCTTGGTCACAACGGAACCAATGATCAGTCCATGCTCTACAAGATTGTCGGGAAGGAACTTCGCACGACTAGATTCAAAATTACCTGGACCATCGCTCGCACAGATTACACAGACATGGGCTTGGATTCGGTGGATGATTTCAAAGAGATGACAAGACAGGTTGACCTCAAAGGAAAGGAGAAGGTTGTGCTGGAGATCAATGAGCTGGAGCATGAGGCACAATCGGTATGTGTTCCGATCTCCATCTTGTTCTTGATTCAGAGATTGATGGTTCCGAATCTAGGCGACGAATGATGACTTGGGTGACGAGAACACTAATGGAGATAGGTCCGGTGCTGAGAAATCACGAAAGCGGAAGGTATGTTTGCTTGTCTGTTGCTTATTTTATCTGTTCAACGCTCCACATCGTCACAGATGACAGATGAGGAAGAAGAAATGGCACAGACTATTGCTCAGCTGCAAAGCGCAAACCGTTGTTCTGATAAGACATGCACCTCTCGATACTGCTTCATTGGCAACGCCGCAGCAAAACATGTTCGTCTGACTCCGTTTCTTCAAAATATCTGGGCATCGGCTATTGTACGTTCTTTTCTCAATCGCCATGAATTATATACAATTGACGCTGTACCGTAATGATAGCTTGCAAAAATGCCAGGTGTCGATACTGAAACGCCACCACCAGCTGAAGAAGAAAAAGCTTTCTGGCCGCTCGAAGACCAACACGATGACATCGATGATATTGCCCTCCTTGCTTCGCGTCGCCGTGCTGCTGCCAGCTCATCGAAACCTGGCTCATCCGTCGTAATCAACAATGATTTTGCCGGCCTCGCCGCTCTCATCTCACCTTTCTTGCCGGCATCAGCTAACCACGCGATGGCAACCCCATCAACCCCATCCGTCTCTCATTCTGTCCGTCACCATGCATCACCAGCAAAACCTGCCCGTATGACTATCCCTGAATTTTGCCGGGCTTTCCGACTCTCCGACGCAATTCTTCAGCGCCTTGAACCATTGGAATTCGAGGGACCCCATGTCCTCGAGTACGTTGAAAACACAGTCCTCGATCAGTATTTGTCGCTTGGTCAACGTGCTTCACTTCGTTTTGCAGAGGGTGAATGGAAAAAGGGAAGAACAGAGCTTTGATAGAATTACGACTCGGCAAAACATGTACATGTAGAAGCTAAATTAGTCCAGAATGCCTGAAGAATCCCCATGTCATCTCCGGTGTAATAATACGAAATGAAGAATAAAGTTAATAATAAGCGGCCGATGTGGGATAGCTACCAATACCAATACGACGTAGATAGGATTTGATGACAGAAAAAACTTGCTCAATCGGGTTATAGTGTGGAGAGTATGGGGGTAGGTATTCAATTCGGCACCCTGACACAATAAATAAGAATGAGTTGTTGTATGGAATGAATATCTGAGAGTTCACCGTATGATGCAACCAACTCGCGAATCTCCTCGGAATGATGGATTCTTGCATTGTCCAGTAGAATAACACTACGAGGTCCAGGATAGGGATTCATTACAGGCAGCTGAATGAAGGTAAGAAGGAATGAACACTGGATCGTAGAAGACTCACGAGGTCCTTGTCCAGATAATCAATAAATGTCTCGCGAGCCGATGCGCCCTCAATCACCCGAGTGGCTATGATGCCAACATCCAGAGCCAGTGCTGCTATTCCCGTGAATCGCCGTTTCCGAACAAATGGCTGGGATACATCTACACGTTGCCCCTTCGGTGATCTGCCCCACAATCGAGCATATGTCCGATCATCTTTTGCCGTCTCATCAACAGCCACAAGATAATGGGCAGGATACTTGGAAATGCGGTGGGTGAAGAGTGCTTCCTGGATCGGATCTCGTTCCGAGGCCATCCGCTGAACACGTTTGACTGAGAGGCCAGCTCTCTCGAATGTACGATGGATAGTGGAAATGTGGACGGGGAGATGTCGATAGCGGTGAAGAAAGGTTTGATACTCATCGAGGAATTTAGTAGGGGAGTGTCGAGCCAACTTTAGAAGGTAGTAGGAGTCCTTGGTGTGAAGAATTCTGGGTCGACCACGACCAATCGCAGCCGCTTTGGCAACGCTGCCGGATGTCTGATATCGAATCACCGTGCGACGCAGAGTCCGGGTTTGAGTAACCACAAATTCGAGCAATTTCTTTACGGCTATCACGGCCACGGCGTAGGAGGCGAAGGCCAATAGTCTTTGCCGAGTTCTCGATGTGGCGGTTGCCCATAGAATGTGGTGGTAGTTTGCAAGGAAGAGCAAAAGACGCGTCGACGCGAAGCGATCAGGGGCTGTGTTGATCGGAAAACGTTCGTGCCAACTTCAAAACTTTTTTTTTTCAAAAAACGCGATCGGACATTAATTTAGAAAATTGCAATAATTCCAGGAGATCCTATATATAGAGAGGAAAAGAATTGATAACTTGAGCAAAAGGTGATACCGTGAATCAGAAGAAAATATCTTACATTCAGAGATGAGATATATCCTCAGTCTTGAATAAGAAATATGTCATGTTGCAATTGACATATATCTTGAGCGTGGAGGCTCTGACATATATTGCGGAGTAAGCCTGTGGATGTCGTTCTGAACGATGCCCGATGGTGTGCGGTCACTGCCCGACACTTTGAGCGGCTGATGGCGGGTACGGCGGCATTGCCATCAACAGCGCTCGGAAAAAAGCGGCGTCTCGGATCATCGGCACAATGCTTGCCTTAAAAAAAGTACACAAAACTTAATAATTAAAAAACTCATCTCGGTCAAGTTGAGTACAATTATCTTCTATCTACAAGTCTGGGATTAAGACAGTTTTCTTTTCTTCGCTATCAGGGCCAGAGTCCTGCAAAGTGATCTGGGGAGTCGGCAGTTCCACTTAGGAAATTTCCTCCAATTTCTGTACTACAATGAGTCTCTGGAGCTTTTCATCGATCCTTGCAACTTCCTTCTTCTGTTCTGAGCGCTCAAACAATGGTCGTGCGGCTTCCCACATTTCCTTGGCCCTGTCAAGATCTCCGCGCTGCAAGTACACTTTGCCCATTGTGCGCATGCATTCAGCTATGCTTTGATGCACACCCATCTGGGTGAACCCGTCTAATGCAACCTCCAAAATGCTCAGAGCTGTATCGTCTGCACCTTGTCCCATGAGCACATCTCCAAGGCAGCGCAATGCCTGGTTCACCGTGAGCAGATTCCGCACCCGTGGGCGTAACACGAATGCAAGGAAAACGACTGCCCATTGCGCCGATTCTGTGTCTGCATGCACAGGGTTTGTTGGGTCTGCCAGCTTCGCAAGGCAACAGCACCCTAGTTCATAGTCATTGTTGCATGCAGCAACAAAAAGCCGCCTGTACTCCACTCTGACTCCCTTTGCGTCACCCTCGCGATGCAGCAGGTCTGTGTGGCAGCATTCACAAAGAGAAACGCCACGTGGGTTGTGTGCATTTCGAAAGGCCGTCATAGCAGCACTGAGATTGCGGGACACAACATTTGCGCTGCCGCCAGTCACAATGTCGAGGAATGCAATGTTAAGAAGAGCATATGCATGCCTCACTGGTGAAAGCATGACAGAGGTTTGGTGCAAGATGGCCTCTTGGATCTGCCGCGCCTTGGAAAACTCAGTCTTGAGCTGGTACAAATCTGCCTCGAGGTTCATAAGCAGACTTTCAATCTGTCCTCCTTGCACACCTGCTCTGACAACGAGCTTATTCCCTTCATCCACAAGTGTCATACAGTGGTTGAAGTCTCCAACTGCCTTGTAACAGAGGACCTGCAATCTTACTCCACTGAGCTCGCCTCTGATGTTCCCCGAAGCACGAGCAATTCTGTACGTTTCCTGGGCTAGTTGGAGGGCCCTGGAGTGATTACCACGACGCCATTGCATCATGGCCAGACCCCCCAGTAGCTGGACCTTGACCCTGTCTTCTGGGCCTACTGAGAGCCCAACCTGAAAGAAGTCTTCTGCCTTTTTGAGATCGCCGATACATTGATGGTAATATAATGCTATCGCATAATAGAGTCGAGCTGGAGGTATAGACACTTCAAAGGTCATCAATCTGCTAGTTACATGAACTCACCTTCCCCCTCACGATCTTGGATCAGGTGAAAGTGTTCTATGGCTTTGTCTATGGCCAGTTCCGGATTTGGAAGGGTATAGACCTGGCTAGCCTGAAATGCTTCTGTGATAAAGCGTCCATGAAGCTCGTGATCCTCCATTCCAGACAGTATTTCTGGCAGGTGCAGCATGAGTGGGGTAAGCCCCCGATTCATTGTCATATTGAGGTCATTGAGCATAATTATGCCCAGGATAGATTCTCTAAGGTCAGTATCATATGAGTCCAATCCCTGCTGCAGTACACTGTGCAGATTTCCAAGGTTTGAGACCAGACGGGGAACCAAGTCAACTACGAATGTGGAAGCATACCACCATGACATGTAGAGTTTGAGAAGATCAATGAGATACTTGCGCAAGGGTCGTATTAATTGCAGGGAGGGCGGCCGTGTTGCTTGGATATACTCTCGAATTGGTGCCAACACTTTAAATCGTCCAGCATGGTCAACATATGCAAGTGAAGTGCGGACCAGTGTTGTTTTGCAATCGGGAATATTCTGAATTGGGATATTGCTTTGAACCAGGTCAAGGTCAGAAATGCCGTCAGAGAGGAGCGACATCAGACCGAGTAGCTCTGCTGCATGAGGTGAAGAGAGCATGCGTGGACTTGAAAGAGAAAGTGTGATTGAAATATCCAGGCTTGATCTTTTATCATAACCAGCAGAGAGAAGGGCAGTCCTCTCGAGGTTCCAGCGCTCCATGGTGTCCTGGCAACCAACAGAGGCCGCAATTCCAGCAACCAGCTGAACTGCAAGAGGTATGTTATCTGTAATTTCCAAAAGTTGGTCAACTTCTGAGGCATCATGAATTTCATCTGCAATTTCAATGAAGGTTTGGCGGGCAGCAGCTTGATCCAAAGGCATTAAGGGACGCAGGAATGGATGGGTCCACTGGACCTTGCCAGGTCTCTCAGTTCCACGCATTGTAACCTGAAATGCATGGTGAAGAAGAGTAACTCGAGGTATAAAGGGGGGCATACCAGAAGCGCTACATGTGGGATATCAGCTAGGAGTGCAAGGAATTCTTCCACTTTTGCACGACCATCCATTGCTTCCCATGGCATCTCAAAATTGTCCAAGATCATTAGGCAAGGCTGTCCAGCAGACAACAGTGCAAGTACAGTGCTCTCCGATGTGCTGGAGGTATCAAGGTCAATATTTGAAGCTATCATTGCCACAAGAGAATTCCTTGTGTGAGCAGACTCGCAGGAGATGAAGTAACGAGTTTGGTATTTATTGGCGACTTTTGGATGATGAAGAGTCGCCATGGCTAATGTTGTCTTTCCCATTCCACCTGGACCTAATACTGCGACCCGCGCCGGGTTTGCGAGAAGGGTGTCTACCAGATTGTTCAGCTCTGACTCCCGCCCATGAAAGATTTTTGGGCAGGGAGGCAACAGGGAGAAGGATCCTGAGCTGTTACACAAATGAATAAGCAAAGTATTCACTCATGTTGCTGATGAAATTTTACCTGGCACTTAAAGAACTTCGTCCAATCTGTGTAGTCATGTCAGAGCACGTAACATTCATGACACGTACTCACTGAAGACATGCTCTCAAATTCGCCACTTCGAGATGAAATCAGTTCAAGGAGCTCTTGATGGCGCGTCTCTGTGTCAATCTTCAACTCGACAACGCCGGTAGCGAGTGCGACTCCTTGTTTTGCCTTCCAAAGCCTAGGGTCAGATTGTCTGCTAGAGCAGGGATTGAGAACTGACCGTAAAAATGGCCAACGAGGCCCTTAATTCCATTTCACAGCTATCCAATTGGGCAGCGATTTCGCCTTGCTTGAAAAGGCGCTTGAGTGTGCCAAGCTCTTGCTGGGATCTCAAACATGAGTCAAACTTTTTGGAGACTGCTGTGAACAGAGACAAAATGAACGGCCACCCGAAAACTAAGAAATCCATGACTCGCCTGGCATATTGTGCAATCTGTGCAAGCATCTCTGGGGCCTGGATGTCGTCCGAGTGAATGGACAGGCTTGTGAGAGCACAGAGTGAGTGGTGAATCTCCTCCATGGTATGAAGACATCGTTCCTGCTGGAACCTGGCGTTCTGCATTCCTAATTCAATAGATGGACATGAAATGCATGAATTGCATACCTGCACCATAGGGATGATTGCTAACGTGAGTGTGCAAACCGTGCCGAGGAACGGTATCTGAGCTGCAGTCGCGACCTCCTGCAGTGCATTTGCCGCCACTTCAGTGTAGTCGAGAATCTTGTCAACTGGAGCAAGGAACTTGCGGGGCATCACGGAGGATGGTAAGTTATCACACGAATCCATACCCTATATCAGGCAAGATATTTTCGATGCGGTGCAGTTTCTCAAAACATTTAGATGCCCTGTCACGCGGGAGGGCTAAAGCTTCGGAGTGATGCAGTTGGTGCTGTCAGGCACCAGATCATGGTTGAGATTTTATAGTATAAAAAAACCCGACTGCGAGCTGTGTTCATTGTGACCCGGAGGGTGCCTGCGTGAATGATGGCGTTCATAGGTGCTTGCAGAAGTCGAGAAACTGTAGTTACTTAGTGCGCACACTCCACGTCAAGCCGTACCTTCCATTGCACGTACTGAACTGACTTTTGATATGTTCCCTCAAACTTATATCATTCGTTCTGCACGTCGCAACGACGTGTGAATCGTCCATACATAGCACCACAGTTTATGTAGGGACACGGCTCAAACTGTTTATTATCAATGAATTTGTGTGCCTTCATTCAACAAAGTGAAGAAGAACATATTTCACTGGCAATTCTATCCGCTTCGTGGAAAGGGACGCCGTAGGGATCATCGCAGTATCGCACTCGACAGATCATCTTGGCAGGCAACATATCATGTGTTCGGCAGCGAGGACCCAAATAGCACGGTTTTAGCACAGACAGTGCCCAAGTGCCAGATGGACGGATTTTGGGGCCTGGCATTTCGACATGAAGATCGGAACCCGCCACGTCGAGTGAATTTGCGCGGTCAGGAATGGCGTGGAAATCCTTGCCTGCTTGGAATCATGCCGGCTCGTATAGATACGACAAAAGTCTAATAACCCATCATCATAAGTCGCTGCTTCTGGATAAACAGCAGTCCCGAGGTAGCTGGCACGAAGTAGTCAGTGAGCGAAGAGCAAGCGGAAAGCCACGAAAGGCGCACCTTGCCCTTATCCACGGAAGCTCTGGACGTGGTTTAGTTTCCTCGATTCGCATCTCTTGTATTGCTAGCAGTTCCCGCCCACTATTAAGGCAAAAGAGCACTGGATTCATTTAATTGGACTTTTATCTACACACGAATTCGGCGCCGGCAGCTGGATGGCGAATGGTGCGCGCGGTCTGCCTGCGCTATCCAGCTGCACGACCCTGACATGAAACACGCGGCTCTCTATGCCAGGCGATATTACCCTGCCGACTTGGACTCAGTGCACACGCCAGCATTTGTCCTCCCAGCCCGATAATCAATTTGGTACCGAGACGCGACCATGGCCGGATTCAGCGCCGCAATGCGCGGCTATCGACTCGGACGCGGTTAGTGACCGCGGCCACAGCGCATTCAGCAACGTGGCCGAGCGACGCCGATGCCTACGTCGCCGCGGTTCGCACCGGCGTTCGGGCGTTTGCCTTTGTCCTCCCAGCCCAATTTCGGCGCCCAAGGGCGGGCGTAGCAATCGCATGCTCGTTGGTGAACGAGGAAATGCGGTGACGTGCGCGCATAGTCGGCTGTGTAGTCTCCTCGGAACGCGCAGGCCAAGCCGCCCGGGCGAAGGGACAAGGTATGCACGCACCTTTGTGAGATGGCGCCCTGCGTTCCTCACAAAATACAGCTGGTTTTCCCACCGACCGTGCGCTCGTGCGGTAGGTGCTCGCGTGTCATGTAGTGGATGGATGACGGTGAGGTGGTGAAGAGAAGAGAAAACGTCGTACGTACCTCGCTCTGTATTCGCGGCAAGGCAGCGTCCTTTGCGTTCGTAGGTCAGGTCGGCCTTCATGATAACGCGATGAGTGCGCCCGCTTCCGACCGTGTAGATCGGGATGGCGCGGGGGGCAGAAAGCTTGGGGTGCAACTGAGCCGAGGGCATTGTACTGAATAGTGATACATACCTAAGAAAAACGATAGGGCGCGGGATGTCGGGGCGGGTGACGTGATGTGAAAGTCTAAGACTCGGAGATAGAGGAGTGCGAGCACAATGAAAAGTCGGCGACCGCAAGTTATGGTGGGAAGCGAACGAATGGGCGGGCGAGGACTGGCCAGTTGGGCATCGTGAAGGCGAAGAGGTGATCTGCCAGTGGGAGCATGAGGAGTGGGTTGGGAGTATGTACTGAGCAACCCGCCATGGGATGGAGGCGCGCGAGTCCCATTCGAGTTTGAGTGGGACGAGAGAGGAAGAAAGATTGAAAACAGAGGTACGCACATGTAGCCACTCTTATGCGCCTTTCCGCACACCTAACCCAGCCCACTTCCACCACATGTGACGGCGACACCCCACAGCGGCGACACTCGATAGCTGAAGCCCTTGCGCAGGAAATAGTGACGCGCGTGTCCACCGGTTGTCGAGGAGGCGACAGTAAGGAGAAGACAAAGCGCATTATAGCTTGCCGCTCGGAGACCTATGCCAGATATCCAAGGTTCAGCAGGGATGCAGGAACGTCGAGGCTCATGCCGAATGAATCGGAGACGTCGAGCGCGGCACTGTCACTGTCACGTCTTTGTGACCTGCATTTCTCGGGTTTCCGGATCAAGTGCCGGATTCCGAACGTTCTTGGCCGCACCGCACAAATTTATTCGGGCACTGCCGCGCCTCGTTGCCAAAGGAATTTGCCTGGTATCTACTTCCCTGGATCTTATCATGCGTCAGGACCCCCCCTTCCAGTTCGCCAAATGTCTCAGTGGGTATGTTTTTTCGGGCTTATACCCGGGGTATAAGCCCGAAAAAACAACCCGTCTCATTGCCTGCAAACCTCCGGGACTGAGGCCTTTTGCAATCGTCTTGGGATCTTGGATGACAAGTCTCAGCTCGATGTTGTGTATGTTCTCGAACTGGCCTCGCGAATGCTCGCGCCCACCTCATTGCATGATGATTGAGGCTCAGCGAATCGGCCTAGTGGATTCACGATACACGTGTGGACCACGATAGAGGTTGATAAACCAGTTTGGTTCTGAATATTTTAGGATTTTTCACTCACACTCACTGAATGGCGGAAACCAAAGGAAGTATTTACGACAAGGGCCTGTGCTGGTAAGAGGGTGAACATTGAGCACGCAGTCAGAATGGGCTTCATACTGTACTGTACGTACAGCCTTGGCGCTAATTTGAATGCCGTACCAACACAGCATTTCAGGACACGTCGTTATCCACGGCTAATCCATAACGTCCGGTACTGTTACGAGAATGCATGATTTTGAGTCTCTTGTCTAGCCTGGTCACCTCAATGATGATTCTCGTCATCCTTGTCCACACTTTCTCCCAGAATGGTGCCGCTGCTCCGATTTCACTGCCTCTCAACACTCGAACCTGCACTCAGAATGTGCTTCATACAGCTTTGGCGCTAATTGAATGCCGTACAACACAGCATTTCAGGTCACATCTTAAATGTCGCCTGTCATCCTTCTTTACCCCACTTCCCTTCCATCTATACAAGCTACACAAGCCCAACAATGCTCATCCTCTTCATCCTGGTCCATCTATTCAGCAAGAATGGAAGTGCCGTGCCAGTTGCAATCTCTCTCGACTCTCGATCCTCCACAGACACCTGTGATGATATCAACAACTGCCGAAAACTCTTTGACATCGTGTGGGGATGTCTTGCGACAATTTTCACTTGTACTTGGGTGTCAGTTCATCCAAATGTGCCACCACCCAACCAAAGCTGGCTGGCCCTGTTTTGGCGCAGGCTAAAGATGATGCTGATTGGGATCATTGCCCCAGAGATTATGGTGGGCTTTGCGGCTAGGCAGTTTTGGGGGGCCCGGAATGTTGTCGAAGGGTAGGTCTGCAGACTTTGGTTGCTCAAATTTATGGCAGTGACACAGATTCATATACAGAATACAATTTCTCAAGGACCCATGGCTACTTTTTCTGCATGGGTGGTTTCATTTCATCAGCAGGGTATCCTATTGCAACCAGAGAGCAACTTGATGATTCCAATCTTGGCCCCGAGTTTCTGACAGTCATCCGAAGTGTTGACGCAGAGGATATCAAAGACAAGAGCAAGGGTGACCCTCTTTCCAAAGGTGTTGCACTTGCGCAGGGTGTATGGTTCACCACGCAATGCCTTGCACGCGTGCACCAACACCTTGCAGTGACTGAACTGGAGGTTGCTACGCTGGCTTTCGCTGTGGTGAATATATTCATCTGGCTGCTTTGGTGGGATAAACCACTTGATGTCCAGCGGCCAATAATTGTTGGGTCTCATGAATCACCGGATGCGCAGCCTGTAATCCCTGATCAACCGCCGCGGTGGACGCGTATTGCTGATGCCATCTTCGGTTACGATAAAGGCGATAACCTTCCGCTCTCATCCACCTCAGTACCCTTGTTCTGGTACCCACCCCTGGACACAAACCTTCAACTTGGGACTTTAGTAATTACCACTCTTGCGGGTTCCCTGTTTGGCGCCATTCATTGTACCGCATGGAACACCGATTTCCCCACCACCACCGAAATGTGGATATGGCGGTCTTGCTCCCTAGTGATCGCCACAATTCCTGTCATCATCCTTCTCTTTGACCTTCTTGGTGCCATTATCAGTGACACCATCTTTGGAGGGACAATGCTAGGAATTACAATCACCACAATCTCATTCGTTCTCATTATGGGATCTTTTCCTATCTACATCTTCGCTCGTCTCAGTCTCCTCTCCCTCCCACTCGCGGCGTTGCGCTCCCTTCCCCCTTCTGCATTTGTGGACGTCAACTGGAGTACATATATTCCGCACATCTAGGACTCTCTGCTTTGTACCAATAATTTCCTCTGTTTCTTTATCTTGACATAATGGACATCACTACCTTCTGTACAGCCTGTAATATATGATTGAATCGCCCGTGAGACTCGTATCCTGGACACATCTTTTGGATGAATGGTTTCCTTATATTTCCCATAACACTGCACATGATATACTGGACAAATGCGGGCTGTCATAAACAATTAAATTTAAATTGCCCTCGCTGGGAATGCACTGAATTCAGAACACGGTCCATTGCCAATTTCAGGCCTGACTGAAATTTTCTGTACCAAGTTCAGGCCTGAAGATGAGTACCAAGGGAAAGCGCTAGATTAAGCCTGTCTGTTACATCTTTTGCGGAGGTCCGATGGATATTAGCTTCAATTATTCGAAAAGTAGGAAATATGATCTTGCACTCAGCTACCAAATTCTCTGCAGGAGTTGTAGGGGTTGACAAAGGGCGACTAACAATCAGATCCGAATCAACCGTATGCGAAGTTCTCGACCTACGAGAATCCTGTTGTGACGGGGGTCGATTTGATGCCGCTGCCACAAGTCGACTATCGACAACTCAAGAGTTAACCTTGGACTTCGATTCCACCTGATACCATAGAGACTCGCTCCCTCGTTTTTCACGTTCCGTCTTATTAATTCAAATGGTGCAGCGCGCTGTTTGATTTCGTTGTATCCAGGGTGTATCGCTCTACGCAGTGGGCTGAGCGGCAGATACAATAGAAACCTGGAGACAGAGTGATATCAGCCACGGCCCAGTATCCCCTCGCATGTATACAAGTTGATTTGAGATGCAAGGCTGATAAGTTGTTGTGGCCACGGAGCTCATCGTTCAGCGTAATAGTGAGTGCGTTCGCCTGAACAGGTGTCTAGAGGTTCGATTCCTTCCTACGACATAAGTTGACCGCTGTAGCTATTTCAACTCTTTCTTTTTCCTGTTTCCCCCGCCAGGCTGCAGGCTCTCATGTTATTTCCTTTTGTTTCGACTTCACTGATACTTACATACTGGGTCGAGAATAGCATATAAACCTCAAAATACAGTGAGCCTGAGCTCTGCAAGATACTACTTAGTTGTTCTGGTATTTCAACCGCTTGTATCAAGATGAATTGGCCTTAGGCCTGAGTAATGTTGCCGCGACTTCTGACTCCAAGCCATTCGAAGTTGAAGTTGCAGCCGACTTAAGTCGAGTCGAGCCGAGTCGGAACTGCGACTCGGGTTGACTTCCAAGTCGACTCGAGTGACTTCAAGTCGACTTGATGCCCCAAATTCCCCAAAGGTGTCCTGACTCATTTACAGCACAAAAAAGCAATTTCTTGAATTTTGATGGGCCGTGACATGAGCGCGTGACACTCGGGTGACATATGTCACGTTTCTGTGATTTTTCGCGAAACCACCGCAAATGAAGCTGGAACCCCAAAAACACCTTGCTGTACAAATGTGCTCTGGAGTCGACTTGAGTCGACTTCAACCTATTGAGTCGAGTCGAGTCAAGTCGAATCCGTGTTCAAGTCGACTTTCGAAGTCGCGACTCGACTTTTCGAGTCGCGGCAACATTAGGCCTAAGGCTAATTCAGATGGTAAGAGGCTGTGGTGACCATGGAGACCGCACTGTCAATGTACCAATTAGGATGAACAGGGTTTCGGAGATTGATCCCTGGTGATGGCGCTTCCTCGCTAGGCAGTCCCTCTTTTTTCTTCTCTGTATCTTTCCCTTCCGATTCCTTTCATTCCTTTCGTTGGCCTCTTTCCTTCATTGTGCCTTTTATTTCGTTCCTCGTAAAAAAGATAGAAACGACAAAATAACGTGAGGTCTGATTAGCGAAACCATCTTGTAACGTACCAGAAAATGGTAATGTCAGACATGGCAAATCTGAATAACATAGCAAGAATGTGGTGATGTACAATGAAAATTTAGTTACATGTGGTTGAGTTTTGGCATGGCGAGGAGACCAGCTCCATACGAGAAGGCGGAATTCAGTTCACCCCGACACACGTTTAAAACGAACAAGTCTTTTGAGCAAATTCGAGTTGATTGTGGGTTGTTGGAGGTGAAAAACCCCGAAGATCACAAAGGATGTTCAACCACAGACAATATCATTAAAGTACCAACGCCATGAGAATTGAGCATTGCAGATGAGACGATAAGTATGAAGCCTGAAGTAGTACTTTGCCGTTGAGATGATACGCAACACTGATCGATTTTCGATGGACAACTAGTAGGATGTGAGTCCGAGGCACGTACCACGAAGAGTCAATAGTATTTGAATCCGTGATCAGCTTCTGGACCTTGTGGCAGTTCCAGATATAGAGAAAATCACTACAGCTCGAGTAGGATACGTGCGGCTGAAGCAGCATGTGAAAGATGGATGCCTGGGGTGCAGCACTGACAGAAGCTCCAAAACGTGGGCGATCGCGTTGCACTCGCGCCCAAAGTGAGTGCCCGGTGGTGTGGCCCGAACGGAAGCGTCCAGAGTAGCTTTTCCGAGCTTGAGCTTTGGGGGATACCGTCGATCACAAGTTGAGCTAGAATTTTGCATTTCTAATCATCTTTGGGACCGTGTGTGGGTGCCAGAAATTTTCTTGTTTCGGCAAAAAGCGGGCGATCTGGACTTGAAAAAATCGTGAAGATTCAACGAATGTCTCAGCGCACTTGTTCTTTCCGAGCTATGTTGGCTCCAGGCCCCAGGAGCTCCACTAAGGATCATACAACAGTCCTGCGACTGTCTGGGACTGAGCACTGAGGTCTTGGGAGTTGTAGTTATTTCAGGATATATCACTCACTGAAATTACGGAAACTAAAGGAACTATCATCCAGGACTAAGCCACGATGGTACAGAAATCTCGGAGAATGGAAGCCTCGGGCTAATGTGCCGCAACTCACTAAGTCGACTTGACCTGACTTCAAGTTAGTCACTCAAGTCAACCAAGTTGACAAAAATTTCCAAATCACTCCAAATCACTCCAAACACTTCCAGACCTTGTAAAGACTCAAAAAGTAAAAAATCATTTTTAACCTCTCATGGGATATCATATCACAGTCACGCAAATGTAACGCTATCACAAACATTACAATTTTTTTTTCATGACCCCAATCGCTTCTTTATGCGGAAAGACAATCCTGCCTGGGGACCCGACTTGAGCTGCTCAAGTCGACCCCAAGTCGACTGCATCGACTCGACTTGACTCGGCTGAAGTCGGCGTCCCCAAGTCAACTAAGAATCATTTTTTCTCAAGTCGCGGCAACATTACCTCAGGCGGAAGGCCGATGGTCGGTATATTCTTGAACTGGCATCGCAAATGTCCGTGCCCCCCTCATTTTAACCTCATTGCATTGCGACTGCCATTGCGATGTGCTCTAGATTTACGATGCAGGTGTGGACACTGATAAGACGCCTTGTGCTGGCGACGACTCCCCGCTCAATGCTGATTCTCCTCTTCCTCATCTACACTTTCTCCTGGAAGGTGCCACTGCACCGATTTCACTCCCTCTGAATCCCTCTATACACTCGAGCCCGCACTGCCAGTGACAATCTGCTTTACAGCTTTGGCACTAATTTGAATGCCGTATCAACTCAACATCATGAGAACAGTTCTTAAATGTCACCTGTCATCCTTCTTTCTTCCCACCTAACTTCCATCTCCACAAGCCCAACGATGCTCCTCCT
Source organism: Mycena venus (assembly GCA_014462655.1). Taxonomy (NCBI): domain Eukaryota; kingdom Fungi; phylum Basidiomycota; class Agaricomycetes; order Agaricales; family Mycenaceae; genus Glaucomycena; species Glaucomycena venus. The sequence goes on along the minus strand of JACAZI010000007.1, from coordinate 2,381,310 downwards.
CCTTATCCTTGTCCATACTTTTTTTGGCAACGGCACCCCCTGCGCAGATCTCACTCCCTCCAAACACTCGTGCTCCCGCCGACTCCTGCGACGACATCAACAACTGCAGAAAGCTCTTTGACATTATGTGGGGCTGTCTTGCTACTATCTTCGCATGTACCTGGGTGTCAGTGCATCCAAATGTGCCTCCCCCAAACCAGAGCGGGCTTGCCCTGTTTTGGCGTAGGCTGAAGATGATGCTCATCGGGATCATAGCCCCAGAGATCATGGTGGGCTTTGCGGCGAGGCAGTTTTTGGCGGCCCGAATGTTGTCGAAGGGTGGGTCCGCGGACTTGTGGTGCCAAATTTATGTCAATGACATAGATTTCATCTGCAGAATATAATTTCTCCAGGACGCACGGATACTTTTTCAGCATGGGCGGTTTTGTCTCATCAACTGGGTATCCTGTTGCAACCAAGGAACAATTGGAAGACCCAGAACATGGTCCCGAGTTCTTGAAAACCATCCGAAATGTTGATGAAGAGGACATCAAAGACAAGAGCAAGGGTGACGCTCTCTCCAAAGGTGTTGCACTTGCACAGGGCATCTGGTTCACCACACACTGCCTTGCACGCGTGCACCAACACCTCATGGTGACCGAGCTCGAGGTCGCCACGCTTGCGTTTGCTGTGGTTAACGTATTTATATGGCTGCTTTGGTGGGACAAGCCGCTTGACGTTCAGCGGCCAATTGTTATTGAACCTCCCAAATCGTCAGACCTGCAGCCCACAATCCCCCATTCACAGTCAGGTGTTGATCATTTTTCGGGTGCCATCCTCGGTTACACTGGCCACAGTTACAATCCATTATCATCCACCTCAGTACCCTCATTCTGGTACCTACCCATGAGCAATAACTTTCAATATGGTACTATGGGTATTACTGCTCTTGCGGGTTCCGTGTTTGGCACCATTCACTGTGCCGCATGGAACACTGATTTCCCCACCGCCGCAGAGATGTGGATATGGCGGTCCTGTTCCCTCGTGATAGCCGCAATTCCCGTCATTCTCCTTCTTGCTGCCTTCGTCAGCTTCATTATCAATCACACCACCTTTGAAAAGACAAATCTTGGAGAGACATTCAATGATATCTTAGGAATTGTGTTTTGCGGGTGTATGGCGATATACATCTTTACCCGGCTCATTCTCATCGTCCTCCCACTCGCAGCGTTGCGCTCACTTCCCCAATCCGCGTTCATTGACGTTAACTGGAGCGCATATATCCCGCACCTATAGGATTCTCTGCCTTGCACAAATAATTTCCTTATTTTCCCTTACTCACTATCCGCTGTATTACGGCCTGTCAGATATCCCTGCTTTCAGAGAAATACTTTTCTTTTTTCCTGCGTACTCCTGGAGATAATCTATAATACTAGTGCGGGTTAGACTCGTCACCAGTCTGCCTGCAAATGGCAAAACATGTGGCGAGTACTTTGCTGCAGGCAGACTGGTACTTCTCGGGCTCTGCCAAAGGGCTGAGTATGGAGTTTGAAATTTTGGTGGGTGCTGATCGCTGCCATCAGGTGGCTGTGCTATCCCATTAATCTTCACTCAAATTCAACCCTCTAGTATGCGCTCACAACACACCTAGTAGAAATTCTGAAGAGACAAATTTTGAGACAAGTTAAATTAAATTAGATGTTTCCTTTGAAGTTTCCATAATCGACTTGAATTGAGCTCAGAACGAGGGAAAAGGAAAATTTTCAAACTCCGTGCTCAGGCCATTTGCTTAGCCCAAGAAGTACCAGCCTGCCTGTGGCAACATGCTCACCACATTGTATGGCATAGGTCGACCACAGTGGGTTTTTTCACTCTTTCTCTTTTTCCTGTTCCACTCGCTGTGCTGCAGGGTCTGTCATGATACTTCCTTTCACGCCGGATAAAGGAAAATATTGACCTAGGTAGATTTGTAAGCCTAAAGTAGATAAATCAAAGGAAGAATAAAAATTTCCAGATCGTTGATCTTTTATTTGGTCTAAAATTTGAAACACAAAGAGCAGCAACCAGTGGTTCTTTTAAAAGCCAGATATCTATTCATTATCAGTAGGTTGTGAAAAACTCACAGCAAGGACATCTTTCAGCTGCACTTCCAGTCCATAAGGAAACAAAGACTTTTGTTCCGACAATCCAAAATTCCTTTGTTACAACAAAGGAATTTTGGATTGTTGCCTCGAAAGTCTTTGTTTCAACGTATCTGAATGCACTGCCCAAAGAAGTTCTCTTGGCAGAGCTTTCATAGCTTACTGATAGTGAATAAATATCTAGCTTTTGATAGAGTCACTGATTGTGGCTCTTTCCATTTCGCAATTCGAACCAAATGAAAGATCAGCTATCTCCAAAATTCTATTCTTCCTTTGATTTATCTACTGTAGGCTTACAAATCTACCTAGGTCAATATTTCCCTTTATCCGGTGTGTTTGGTTTCGACTTCACTCGTACATACATACTGGGTCGAGAATGGCATATAGACCCAAAATATAGTGAGCCTGGGCTCTGCAAGATACTACTTGGTTGTCCTATTATTTTAACTACTTGTATCTAGATGAATCGGCTCAGGCCTGAGGCTAATTCAGATGGTAATAAGCTATCGTGGTCATGGAAGCCATCCTGTCAACGTACTTGTTCACACGTATTAGGATAAACAGGGTTTCTGAGGTTCAACTCCTCGCGATGGCGCTGCCTCGCTAGGCATTCCCTTTTTTTTCTGATTTTTTTCTTTCCCTTCCTATTCCTTCCATTGGGCGCTTTCTTTCATTTTGTTCCTCGGACAAAAGAGAGAGACGTCAAAATACAGTGAGGTCTGATTGCGAAATTGTCTTGTGACGTGCCGGCAAAAGGTAACGCCAGGCGTGGTAAATCTGGGAAATATAGCAAGAGTATGGCGACGTAAAATGAAGATTTAGCTGTCTCAGGCAAGAGGCCGGGCATTTATGATTAGGTTCAGATTCACAACGAATAACTTGTGGTTGGGACTGCGAGGAACCAGCTTCATATGAGGAGAGGAGGGCATTCAGAATCGGAATCCTGCCGACTCCGTTACAAATTTAAAACGAGCAAATCTCCGAGCAAATTCAAGTTGAATTTGGGGAGTGGGAGGTGAAAAAGCCCCAAATATCACGAAGCATGTTCGACCACAGACAATATCACCGAAGTACCTACGCCATCAGAATTGAGCAGCAGATGAGTGTGAAACCTGAAATAATATTTCGTTGACGAGACGACACACAGCGCTGATCGATTCTCGATGGACAGAAAGACGTGAGTCCGAAGTACGTACTATGAAGAGTCAATAGTCTTCGAATGCGTGATCATCTCTGGGAGCTTGTAGCAGTTCCAGATCCAGAGCAAATCATTGCAGCTTGAATAGGATACGTGCGGCTGAAGCAGCATATGAATGGATGAATGCTTGGAGTGCAGCACTGGCAGAAGCTCCAAAACGTGGGCGATCGCGTTGCAGTCGCGCCAAAGTTATTGCCCCCCGGCACTGTGGCTCGAGCAGAAGCGTCCAGAGTAGCTTTTCTGAGCCTAAGGTGCGGGGCGATCCTAAGTTGAGCAAGAATTTTGCAGCTCTGGTCATTTTTGCCGGGAGCGTGAGTGCCAGAACTTTTGCGGCAGAAAGCAGATGGTCTGGACTTAAAGCTTAAAGCTTGAAGAACCAAGTGAAGTTTTGGAGGTTTTCGCCGGCGGTCGCGTTACTACGTACTAGGAACGACTAACACTGCGAACACAATCCGCTGAGATCGCGATTGCGATGTAGCACCAAAAGAGAGGATTTAGTGGCGGCACGGAAGAAGGGAAAAGTGGTCTGCTGGTAGACCCAGTGGTGTCAAGGTCGTGCCGGAAATGGTGCCGAGTCGTGCAACAAATTCCCACTTCGTTCAGGACAGATATGGCTCTATGAGTAGAACGTCAGTAGAACAAGAATAATATAAAACTTCACTCAGCTCGCGTAGAAACTCAGATGTGCGCCAGAGAAATCCGAGTCAAAAATGATTCCGTGGTGGTGATAAGAGGGAGAGAGAGAAGGTACATGATCGGGATGGCTGCTCCCGTTCTCGTGGGACACCAGAGCCCGGAAATCAGCTTCAAAAAATACATGAAACAAATCCGTATCTAGACAGTCCATTGTAAATCCATCAGTTAGCGCGCACCCTCGACCTACTGAACCCCAGGAGATGCGCAAATACTTATAGGGAGATTCCGCTGCCCCCCGCCAGCGCAGAGCACGGGTGACCAGTCCGACTCTGTATCGATCCCCAGCGCGATCCGAGAGTCCAGAGGTTCCGAGTGCGAGTTTCACGTCAGGATTACTACGGAGTATCGTACGAATAAGGAAGTGAACCGAACAAGAAGTCACAATGAATATTCGCCGGTGTCCGCCAAGTCCGTCCTCGAGGCTTGAATGAGTTACGTGACTCTTGATCGCCGTCGATTCAACGCGCAAGTATGGAGGCCGAGAAAAAGGGAGTCTTGAAGGGCAGAGAGGTCTAGAGGTAGGAGAGGAGAACAATTCATGAGTAGGGTTGCAAACGAGCAGAAAACAGTGATGAGAAGATAAAACTAAAAGAAGCGCCGCGGCATCTCCTTATTCGGTTGACAGCTCGGAACGAAACGGGATGGGAAGGCGACGGACGGGGCAAGTCGCACTTCCACAGCACCCAGACCAGCTCCTGGGACTGTCATAGTCGTGCATCGAGCCAATTTCGACATGAGAGGAAAAGACAAGCCATCAGTTGTTTGTTCTCCAAGCCGGCGCCAATCACCCTCCTCAATATCCCCATGTCTGAACTCATCCCCGACCACCGCCCTGTCCTGGAACCTCGTAGCGACCCCACCGTCGTCCCCCTCCTTGAGTCCGACTTCCTCTGATACGCGCACCGTCCCACCTCCCTTTTCTCCCCATCTTCCTTTTCCTCGCCCTCGCTCCCCTTTCCTCAAAACATCCCCATGTCCAAACTCACCCCACCCCGCCGGCTCCGCCGCCCTCGCACGCATCCTCGCGCGCGACGCCTCCGTCGCTCCCCTTTCCAATCGGACAGGAACTGCGTTCCACGGACACCGTTGAGGTCGCACATAAGGAGAGGGGGAGTTGAGGGGGTGGAGGGAGAGCGAGGCGCCGTGGATGAGGATGAGGGAGTTGAGGGTGGAGGACGTAGGGGGTGGAGATGGGGAGCGGCAGCATGGGACGAAGAGGGCGGCACTCGCGCAGATGCGTCTCGCACTTGAAGAGACGAAGGCGAAACTCGTGGGGTGGGAGTCCAGATAAGTAACGCGCTAATGGGAAGATTTTTATCGTTTCAGAATTTACAGAAAGTCTGAAATAAACAGCTCTCAAGCTCAGCGTGTTCAGACGTACAGTATCAAGATAGGTCTCGTTCATCGCGCTCTCGGTATCGTGGTCGAGCTTATTTTCATCTCCTTGCGCCCTCCTTCGAGTCTTCGATTTTCTGCTGGATCCACCTATTTTTCTCTAATCCCGATACCCAGACAACAGAGCCTACCGAATCGATGGCGGGTGGCCCGCGCTTGTCTTCTGTACGCGAGAAAAGTATTAAACGGTCGAGCAAGTAGCTAGTTCCACTCCGGGTTGAGTCGAGCAGCATGGTCATTCCTCATTTTTCGTTGGTTTAGTCATTTCTTTTTTTCTGAACGACATTCATAAAGTTCACAGGTTTATCGTTTGCTGCAACGTGCAACTGTGCGTCTCTGGCTGTTATTATTTTACGATGATCTTCCACCGATTTTCACTCAATGCCGCTTCGGTTCGAGTTTCCTGGCCCTCATACTGCGTCTAATCCAATTGCAGTCCCACAATAGGATCAACTCGATGGCGAATGGTCCGCACCTACTTCCTGTGCCCTGTCATGTCCGAAATAGTTGGCGAGCAATAGGTCGATTCGATTCCGTGTTGCGTCGTGTGCGAAATCGTTGTCAAGTTTTCGGGTTCTCGGTTCTTTTCCTTTCCATTTTTCCAGGACAACATTCACTAAAATATCAATTAGATGACAACATAACCGCAAGACATCTAATTCTGCGCCGACGTTTCTGGCACGTACTCTGATTCCAATAAAGCACAGCCCTCAACGGAATCGACTTTGCCATTGCCCATGAACTTGTAAGCACTTCAAATCCGATTCCAACACCAATCCCAGAAAGGGGTCGGTCGGACTCAATGGCCGGTGGCTCGCATTTTTTGGTGATTTTTTTGCAAATTTTAGTTTCTATCTTTGCTGACGACATTCACGGGTTCACATATCATGTACGTCAACGCGCGAGAGGTGCGTCTATACGTCCCTCTTCCCCCATTTCTGGAACCACGGCCGGTCGGTTCATGCCCGGCTCATACCTTACAATACTCGACTTTCCCATTCAATTTCTACTCCAAGTCAAACAGTACCGACTACGTGGTGGAGGATCCGCAATAGCTTGCAAGCCGAAATGCCGGGCGTAGGCGTGTGATGCCACCAAAATTCATGCCCACGCCCCCCATACAAGCCAATCGGCGCCCTCGCAAGCCACTTTTTGCAGACCAAAAAGTGAACTCCCGGTCTTCATCGCTGGCTTATTAGTCCTATGGAGGTAGCAATACCCAGCGTGGGATGTAAATTTAATATTCATCCAACACGTCCAAAGCTTGGGTGGGCGGAGTCTTTGCTGCTAAAGAGGTAGGGCTTTCTCGCAGTGGAGAACTCAAACGAATGATTCCAAGATAATCTATTCCTATTGTTATATCAAAGGCATACATATTCTATTGGCCAAGAACCTTCCTATGTCCCTCGTCGCGCAGGGCCCATATCCCAAATTCAGACGCGCACGCAACGGACAGCTGAAAGCATTGTCGAGGAACCCGGGGAGAATTTTGAAGCCAGGGTTGATGGCGTTATAGGTATCGCCGCTGCAGTTGATATTGCTGGAGCGTCGGTGTTTTAATTGTTAGGATATGAGAAGGGAATAAAATGGGAACTCACGTGTACATGGTGCACGACCAACCGACGTCGGGCCCGAAGCTCGAGATATTGTCGTTGAACCCGACGGGCAGGTTCGAGCACTGGTCGGCGACAAAGCCATAGTTTATACAGTCTCCCCCGAAGTTGGCGTTGGTGCAGATGAAGACGTGCCCGTCGACACGAGCTTCAAGCGCCTGCAAAGTAAGTATTCAATGCGGCGGGAACCCACATTGTGGAGCGGGAACTCACCGCTGAGGCAGCGTTGACGGTAAGTGCCACAATGGTAGCCGCGAGAGCGACAAAATTAAGCTTGAGAGTAAATTGAATTGCTGAGAAAGTGTTGGTAAACTAAAGAGGTGCTGAAATCTGAAGTTTGAGGTCTTCCAATGAACCTTTTATACCTCTCCTGCAACTTCCCATACACTGCTCACGAGTAGTGATCTGCTTGGCTTGGCTTCAAGTCAACAAGCCAAGAAGTTACAGCCGTGGCTAGACAAGCCATGCCAAGCCACATCGTTTGTTCAGGTTGGCTTCGGGCGGCAATAGCTTTCAGGGAAATTCGGGTTGAATTTAGGGTGATCGTGGATGATTTGATTTATAGTCAGACTTCTCAATTTCTATTTAACAAAGTTCAAGCTGGAATCAATCGTCTTCCGAGGGCGTTGTGCTCGGTTCAGAAATCTGGTAGCGCGCCATCACTTGTCTTTTCGCTCTATTCCGCACTCGGGCTGTATGAAAACAACCGAGTACCGTACCGGCGTTCCTACTTTTTTTGGATCAAATTCTTGGTGGGAAAAGAATACGAACCAAGCCAGGGCCTGGGCCAAAGCCAAGCCAAATGAACTCATAACCAATCCACATGCGGCGTTCTAACAAAGCGAGCTTCTTGCGGTAGCTCGCCTTGTTAGAACACCGCATGCAGCCTAGCCAGGAGTGCAAGCCAAAATCGGGGTTTCGAAGCGAAGTCAAGCCAAATCTATTACTACAGTCACTTGTGCTACGCGTGAACTACGGCGAACTACGAATGTTATTGTCCTTATATCTGTGTTCAACTTACCCTTGTTTCAACACACACTAAAAAACAGTGGCAAAGCCTCTCTGCCGCTTGATTTTCAATCTCATTTTATTCGATGATCCTATCGAAGTCTCGTATCTTGTGTAGTCAATTGCAAGCGTTCAGGAGCCCTTTCAAAAATAATTCACTGGGACTATATGTCGGACGCAAGAGGAATAATTTTGCTGCTCAGTCAAGGAAAGTCTGAATGGATATGCCAGATACCATCTCATGAGGCAGGCCTCCGTTTTATAAGTGGAGGTAAGATCAGAAGCAAGTGTCGTTTAGACCCAAGGCTTCCGGGTTTGTTTTGTCTTCATCTGAACATCCCATTCAGCATGTTACGCTGGATTAGGTTGGATTCGCCCAAGGTCGGCAATTTCCGAATATGTTCAGCCATCTCGGCGACGTCACTGGCGTAGATACCGCCCCATTTGAACCTCGCACAGGAAAATGATGAAAACATTGAAGGAGATACTTGATACTCGTGAGTTTCTACCACTATATTCGTTATCAAAGACATCCATTACATCTTCAAAAAAGAAATACCGTTTGCAAACTGTTTAAACGGTTTAAAAACGTTTCCTTTCCGTTTCCGTTAGTTTAGCCCAAACCGCAAACGAAAATGAAACGGTTAGAGCCTTAGGCAGCTGCCCAAGACGGGGGGAGGTAGCGCCCGCGCGAATGCGTGCCCCACTCGAGTAGACGAAGGTGAAGCTGAGGGAGCCCGGAGGTGGGAGAGGGCGTATGGGGATGGAGACGATACTGCGAAATCGAGGTAGTAAGTCTGAGATACCTTTTTGCGATCGTTCAATCGATTGTCCGTGCGCTCTTCTCAATCTCATCTAGCGCCCTCTATTGTCGATAATTTCCATCCCGTACCCCAACTTCACTGGCGCTTACCTTCGAATCTCCGACTCCATGAGATCCGAAGTCTCCTGGACACACACTATTCCTCTCACGGGCTCGTCTTTGGTTGCCCGATCGGGTGGTGCAGTTCCTCATGATCAGTCCATGGTTGGTGTAGGTCCGACCTCAAACCAGGGGACTTGAGTTTCCCATTTATAAGCCTTCTAATCCCATATCGAGAGAACCCACTTGATTGCGGATGGTCTGCACCTGTATCCAGTAGGCATTCGGCAGATATCGGGCAGGAAGTCAGTCGATTCCGAGTCGAGTTGGGTGCGGAATCGTTGTCAAGTCTTTCCGGTTCTCGCTTTCTTTCCTTTTCTTTTTTCTCAGGACATTCAATGGATTGTCCTTTAGATGGCAGAACGCGTGCAAGGCATTTAATTCTGCGCTGACGTTTCGGGTATATTCTGGTTCCGATAAAGCTCAGACGACCTTGCCAGTGCCAGAAGTTATGCACTCCAAATCCGATTCCAGCCCCAATCCCTGAAGAGGATCAACCGACTCGATGGCCGGTGGTCCGCACCTGTCTTCCGTGTTGCGTGTAATAAGATATTGAGCAGAAGGCCAGTTCGATTATGGATCGAATCGTGTAAGGGAATGTTGTCGGGTTTTTCAATTTTGCTGGTCTTCTTTTATCTCCTTGCTGACAAGACTCACAGATTTATCATTTCCAGTAGATGCGCAATATGTCTGTCAATATCGATCACTGTGCTATTGCTTATTCAAGTCGCGCATTTCTTCTTCGTTTTCTGGGCCACGGTCGGTAAAGGTCCGACTTTCTTGAGACTCAGGGGTTCGATTTTCTATCCAATTTCGGATTCCAATTCAAGTCGATCTCAATACCCACACAACTGCCTTGATGGCTGATGCTCCGTGGCTGTGTTCCATGGGAAACTAGCATCATGCGGCAGGCCGGTTCGGTTCCGGGTCGAGTCGTGGGGGCGTAGTTCATTGCGAATTCTTTCTTTTTATCTTCCATGCTTGTTTTTTACATCCTTGCTGAGGACATTTACAGACCCTAAAAAGCTCAACATTTCCATCAGATATAGCGATAGAGCGCTGATGTTCCTATCAGCCAGAAATCCTCTCGAGATTCAGCATGTTCCCACGGGATGCTGGTGTCCTCCTATTGTTGATAATTCCCATCCCGCTCATAACCCAATTTGACACTCAGATCTGGATTCCTGGATCTTCATGATTATCATAGCCGAGTCGCGGCGCACGTTTCCCTTTTCCTTCATTTTCACGCAGGTCGGCGAAGACCAGGCTCCGAGGATTCTGAATCGAGGGGTTCATTCGAATCGAACTCTAATTTAAATTATCGATACCTGAAGAACCGACTCGACAACGGGTGATCCGATCTGTCTTCCGTACACAACCTCAAGTCGTTATTGAACATGGAACCAGTTCGATTCCGGGTCGCGCCGTGTGAAGGTTCTTTTGTCGTAAATTTTCTTTCTTGCAGGCTACATTTAATGCGCCGATTTATTGTTTTCAGTCAACGCGCAATCGGAATATGATTCGAAGACGGGAATCCTTTCGAGCTGAGCATCTTGACACAGGATTCTGGCGTCCTCTCCTTGTCGATAATTCTCATCCCGCTTACACAGTACACATTTTGGCGGTCAGTTTTGCCTTCCTGGATCTCTATGATTATGCAGATGAACACCCAAAAGCATGGACTATTGGTTAAGCCCCACAAGTACTATCGGCCACCAGGTAGTCGGCCACCCCTAGGTAGTCGGCCACCTGCCAATATCTCATGGGGAAGTTTAAAAATGTGAACACTTGACCTCGAGGGACCAAGTACGACCTTTAAGACCTCTCATCCCAGATTTCAACGTAAAGTGATGTTTCGGCCAAGTTTCGGCAGAAAGTTACGCGAACTTTGATCGGGATCCACACCGTGTGAGCCATTATTTCTTAACTCTGTGCCGCCACCCACACTCGCCACCGCTCGTTGTCCACTAATTCTCCGCCGTTTCACGACTTCATGGGCTCGTTATGTTGCCCCGATTCATGAAATTCACCTAGTCGTACATCGAGCCATCCTCGACATAAGAGGTAAAGACAAGCCATTAGTTGTTTGTTTTCCAAGCCGGCGCCAATCGCTCTCCTCTCAATTTCCTCGATCCTGCTCAGGCGCCGAGTCGCGTCTCGGTCCCTTGCCATCCGAGTCCCGCGGCGGACTCCAGCCTTACTGCCCCGCGCGTCGCACTCGCGCGTCTCAGCCCCGTCCAAAAATGCATGCGGAGACACAGCTTAAAAGCAGCGCTCTGCAAGCCGCAAATACGCTCTACTCCGACGACGTGCAGGCGCAAATACTTAAAGAAATAGAGGATGAGCTCCCGCCGCAGGTGCGCCTGATCTTCCTCCTCCGCCTTATTTCCGTTGTACAACTCACGATACTGCACAGAACTCTGGCCCAACAGCCGCCACCCTCCTCGCCTACGCACTGGCCCGCGCCCTCTGTCCTCTCCGCAAGACGGAGCGCAGACTCGCACGACTGGGAATATTTCCTCACTCTCTTCGCCTTCTCCCCTTGCTTCCTCCGCTTCCCGCAGATCGAGATGGTGGGGAGGTATGGCCGATTATGTATGCGATGCGTAGAAGCATGGAAGGGGGTTGAGTGGGTGCTTTTGAGTGGGGAGATACCGGTGGTAGCCACGGAGGTCCTGGAGCTGAGCGAAGTGCAGCTCGAAGAAGGAGGGGGGAATGAGTGAAGATGGGCCATGGTACGTTATCCTTAATTGCCGTACGTTCGAGATTTGGATGGACGAGCCCTCACCGTCCTCTTCGCAATCGCAACCGGTTCCTCACACGATCAAAGAGTTCGTGCCGCACGTCGGCGTCACCTTTTCGTTCCCATCGTCCTCCTCCTGGCTCCCCTTCCCCTACGTCCAAACTCACGCCCTATCGCGCATTCTCGCGCACGACGTCTCATCCCCCCTCCTCGAAACAAACTTCCTCGGGTCTGCGCCCCAGCCCGCCGAACGCGCTGAAGTGCTACTTTCCGTAGACGCCGCTGAGGTGGCAGGAGACAATTGAGAGCTGAGCATTGAGGGTGAGGGGGAAGGGGAGGGGGCCGGCACACGGGGGGCGGCGGCACATGCGCAGATGCGCGCTGCGCTGGAAGCGACGAAGATGAAGCTCATGAAGTGAGAGAGGCATGGGCCGAGGTCTGTAGGATGGGGAAGATACTGTGAAATCGAGGTAGTAAGCATGATACTCCCTTTGTGATTCCTTAATTCATCCAATTGATCATCCATCCACTCTCGAACATGTCTTTGAACGCATCTATGCCTGGACCGTCTCGCTGTCGATAATTCTTACCACTCCGCACCCCGATTTGGGCGTCGCCCTTCAAATCCCTCAATCCACTCAGATTTTCCTAGACACACGCTGCCGGTGTGTATAAGTCACCTCGTCGGATTCGAGTGTTCTCGCTATTGTTCCCCCATTCTAATGCAATTCCAGCCCCTGTCTTATGTGTAAACGCTCGCAGTTTGGGTTGTTCAGCGGGGAATCGGCCGGTTCGATTCGAGGTTAAGTCGTACGACCCCATCCGCCACTCTTCTTATTTTTTCAGGTTCACATATCATTACACTAACGCGCAATATGTGCCCTAGTTATGGATGCACGATGGCTTAGTCATGCGGTTCGTGTCCATGAACTTACTGGTCTGTACGCGGGGGATTCAAGGCTTTCCTTCCATTGTAAACACTCCAATATCTAATTACAACCCCAATACCCCGAAAAGAGAATTAAACCGACCGACTCGATGGCGGATGGTCCACACCCGTATGCAATACTATGGCCCACAGCAGATATTGAGCAGGACGCTGCGTTCCTTTCGCGGCTTTTGGTCCTCACTCTGACAATTGGGAGAAGATAATCTACCGCTCGCCGGGATTGCAATCGGTACCCGCGCATACAAAACGGTACCTTCGATGGTTTGGCGATTTTGGTTGGGTGACGAGTTAGTACCAGTTGGAGCCATTCCTCTCTCTGCGTGACGCGCGCAATCTTTGCGCAGGTAGCACGACAACGGGTGTACCTGCTCGTGGCGGTAGCTTGCTGCTCCGCGTCTCATCCTGCTCCCAGCTTACCAATGTCATTTTCGACCTCGACTGAGGGCTCCGCACCTGGCTTCAAGCTACCTACCGACCCACCGATTTGTTCGTGCGGGCCATCGGTCATTTTACGCAAACGGCTTCGCAACGTGCCGTGGTGCGAACCGCAGAACCACAAATGCCGAGTCAGAATTTCCCCGCCCATCGCCGAAAATATAGATTAGACTTGACTCGTTCGCGTTGCACGAAAGAGGACTTGCCGTTGCCGTTGCAGCTCCACCACGTCACCTCCTCTAACCGGTTGCCTATTCACAGTGAGGAAAAATGTACCCTTGCCCTCGCAGTTTGGTCAGGCTGTCTGTCGGCTTGGCTCGGCGATTTGCTTCACTTGCGTAGCTTGCCCTGGGACTTGAGCGATGGAAGTGTGCCCGAGACACTTTGATCTTCCCTTGACAGCATGGGAGGCGATAATCAGACTTTGACAGACAAGCCATCCATTCAACCATTCCTATTTCCACTTTTTCGTGATGGATCTATCAACGTGAAAATTCTCATACGTCGTGGCCGGCAGTAATCAAATTTATCTAGTCAGCACTCTGGCAGATTATCACTCTGGCTTACTTCGGGAGTGATATCTTGACAATGGCGACGAACAGTTTCTTCCCGCTCGGTTCCTGGATCTGCGCATCCACGCCGCTTTCTGAACAGCTGCTTCACTGCCTACGATTTGGCGGATGTATTTTGACGGCCTGAGCTTGCTCGGCCCATTTGCTGTCCTACGCCGAAATAGGCCGTGCCTTTCCTGTGTTTCTATTGGAGTTACTTTCACGGTGGTCTAGCGCCCACAAATGCGGAGTCCAGTCTGCTTGACACCGTTGAACGCGCAATCCACTTGTTGAACGGGAACACCCTATCACCTTCTTCAATCCCAGGCGTATCGGCGGACTGTATGCAACGGCCAGCCACATATCTGATAGAAGGTGCTATCCTTATTCTTCATCAGCATGTAGTTTGTCTGTTGGCAACTGCTAAAATAAGTGATGTTGGTAATCATAAGCTACCCACACGGCATAAATACCGAAGTGCCATGTCAATGCATGCCCATCAAGATGCTCTCTCATCCGACTGCCACTCAAAGCCGCTTGAGAAATATCTCAATATGCATGGGTGTAGCTTTGAATTCATTGGAAATCCTCGCCAACTACAACACACCATTCTTGGAGGCAATAGCCAATACCACACGGTCTCTTTTGAAATGTGTTCAGGTTTATCTTCATGGTAGATTTGTGATGACCGTATCTCACTCAGTTTTTAAGATGGTCAAAAAAAAATAAGGAAACATGTAGTCAGTTGATGGAACAAGCTTACGAGTTGATCAATGCAATTGTACTGGTCCTTATGAAGTCAGAAACAGGAGGAGACTTGCCGCCGATTGTGTTAAGGCATATCGGAAGATTCACAGAGTAAGTTCTTTCCAAAACCACTTTTCACTCTCATAGTGACCACATGTTTCAGGACACTCCACAAAATTCATACCTTTGTTGAGACCCATCAAAAGGGCAGCAAAGTAAAAAAAAATATTTCGCCAAGGAGAGTTGAATGCCCTGCTCAAAGATTGCAAAGCAGGGCTTGAACAAGGATTTAACTTTTTTGAGGTAGGTAACAATAACACTTGGCGACAGTTCTGATGAAATACAATGTGTAGATTCAAAAGGTCAACTCCATGATGGACATTGTGAAAATGCGACAGGATGCAGAGCAGAAGCACAAAGAAGTACTTAACATGATTGCAGGACTTACAGATACGACTAGTTCTGACAGAGCATCCATGGTACCAGAATATTGATTATTTCTCTAAATAATGTTAACTTTTCTCAGACAAGCAGGATGTATTTGGGATCCTACACAAGGTACATGATTCTGGCCTTTTTCACAGTGGAGGGACTCGAACTGTTTCAAGCTCCAACTCAATCACAATGCTGCCATCTGAGCCCAAGATATTTCATGGCCGGGAATCAGAACTGTCAGATATTCTAGAACTGTTTGGCCAAGGCACACCAAGGATTGCGATTTTGGGTGCAGGTGGAATGGGCAAGACCAGTCTTGCCAGAGCCATTGTCCATCATCCAGAAATTACAGCCAAGTATACCCAACATCGATATTTTGTTGCTTGTGATGCTGCAGCCAACAGGGTTGAACTTGCTGCATGTGTTGGAGCTCATCTCGGACTCAAGCCTAGCAAAGACCTTACTCATGCAGTTGGTCAATACTTCACATCTGAGCCACCTTCAATCTTGGTTCTCGACAACCTAGAGACAGTGTGGGAACCCACAGAGTGTCGAAGTGATATTGAGGAATTTTTATCCCTTCTTGCAGATGTGCAGCATCTAGCATTGGTGGTGGGTGTCTGTAACTTCTGTCTTGCCTGTAATTTTTATTCAAGCATAGATTACAATGAGAGGTGCAGAAAGACCAACCAAAGTACGCTGGACACACCCCTTTTTGGGTCCACTTCAACCCCTCAAACAACATGCTGCTCACCAAACATTCATTGATATTGCTGAAGATCATCATAACTCAGAAGACATAGATCAGATCCTTTTGTTGACAGACAACATGCCTCTCGCTATCAATCTCATTGCACATTTGGTGGATGTAGAGGGATGTTCCAGTGTATTGTCCCGCTGGGAGGCAGAGAGCACCTCTGTAATTTCAGAGGGCTATGACAAAAAATCCAACCTGGATGTGTCAATTTTACTCTCCTTGTCAAGCCCTAGGATCAAAGCTGCCCCTCATGCACAAGAGCTATTAAGTCTCTTGTCAATGCTTCCAGATGGTCTTTCAGATGTTGAGCTCCTCCAGAGCAAGCTCCCAATTGAGGATATTTGCAATTGCAAAACAGTGTTGATTAGAACAGCTTTAGCCTATCTTGATGAAAAAAAGGCATCTGAAAGCATTGGTACCCATCAGGGAATATATGCGAAAAACTCACCCACCAAGAAATGAGCTTGTCAAGCCTCTTTCCAAACATTTCCATGAGCTACTTGAATTGCACAAGGACTTCTCTGGAACTGAAATGAATTTAGCCACAGTTAAACAAATATCATCAAATCTGGCTAATATCCAGAGTTTACTCCAGAATGGACTTCAAAAAGACCACCCAGACCTCATGGACAGTGTTTTTAGTGCCTTGGATCTGAATATCTTCAGCCGAATGACTGGCCGAGGGCCAATTTCTTTGCTTGGCCAGCTTCATAAAATCCTTCCACACCGGTGTGACCATCGACTTGAGGCCTCCCTCATTACTGAGTTTTTTGGGTCCTACTACCAAATTCCAAATCCAGAAAATCTTGTGGCCCAGGCATTAGAACACTTTGAACACATTGAGGATCCAGATCTTAAATGTAGGCACACCTTCTACACCCTGTACATGAAGACTGACTTTAGTTGTTTCAAGGTAAATTCTATGACAGGGTTACACACTATTATTCAGCCCATAGTCCCACTCTTTCTAAAGCCATGGATTTTTGTCACCAGGAAATATTGTTGGCAACTTCATCTGGCAACACAAAAAGACATTCCCAAGCTTTACGCCAGCTTGCATGGATTGAGTGGATGCTTGGTGACTACTTTGCTAGCCAAGCACATGCATGTCAGGCACAGATGTTGGCTAGGATTTCTGCAGATTTATATATGGAAGCACGTGCACTCCACGTTGAAGCAATGGCTGGGACACAACTGGGCAACTATAAACCAAGTATATCTGTCTGCCAGAGGGCAAGAGACCTTCTAGCTCTTTGTGGTATTCCTGGTGGCAGCACAGACCACAGCATCATGATCTCCCAGGCAGAGATTCATTTGGTGAAGTCAGAATACTATGAGGCACACAATATTCAAACCCAGATTCTTGAAGAGTGCCCACTTCACTGGGATTCTTATAACCATGGCATGGCTTTGCTGAATCTTGCAGGAATTAGCTTGTATATGAATGCTCTCAAAAATGCAGTGCAACAGGATATTGAGAGAGCCAAGAATATATTTCTCCCCATGGAAAGGATTGTAGAGATAACAATGTGTGATATGATTCATGCAGATCTCTACTTGAGAGAGGGAGACATTCTAGCAGCAGAGGCACTTCTCAAAACATGTCTCAGAGCCTGCAACCACTCCCAAATTAAATCCTATTGTTTGGAGCTGCTTGGTAACACTGGACGCTGGGGTGCATCTGGGGAGATGTCCAGTTGGACAACAGTTTACCTTGCTCATTCTATCAAATTCAAAGAGAAGTTAGGAACATACAAGGCTCTCCAGTTTCTGGGAGACACCATCCTTGCTCAGGCTGATGAGGACACAGCTGTCACCCTGTTTATGGTGGCACTTAAGGGATTCACCTACATGGATGTTCATCGCAGCAGAGCTGAATGCATGCTCCGACTTGGTGATGTTGCTAAAGAGCATGGCAACATGTTGAAGGCAGTGGAATTTTGGGATGCAGCAAGGCCACTCTTTGAACGATCCTCACAGGGCAAACAGGTTGAATTGATTGATGAAAGGCTAGCAAATGTTCACAGAGATGTGGTGGAACAGCACAAACTGAATTTAGTTTACCTTGAAAAAATCAATGCACTGACTGGAACTGTGGAAGAGGCAGAGGATGAGATATCTGATATTGAGGACCTGGGTGGAGTATTGACAGTATAGAATTCCAGTGAACTGTATTGTATTGGTAAAGTAGTTTTCCATCTCTATGATTGCTGTTCACTTGGTTGAATAACCTTTATCTATCTATTTATTTATTTATTCATCATGGAGTGACTCCATGGATTTGTGAGGAGGATGCAACACACTGTATCTGATAATGAAGGTTGGCTAGACATTGTTTTATAGATTGATTCTGAAAGAAACCATCTGTGGTATGGGGCTGCATTTGGGCTAGCAAGCCCCATACTGAGAGCACAGTTCATTCTTTCCCCTAAGTCAGGAAGAGAAGGGATGTAATAGGCTGATTAAGGAATAGACCAGCATTGAGCTTTCAATGAAGAAATGAATCAGGCATATACAGACAGAATTGTGAGCAAGACACATTTACTTCTTACCCTTTGTCTGGGAATTTTCATATTAAACAGGAGACTTCAACTTGCAAAAAACAAATTACATTTGCTTCTGTTAAAGTCAGTTCAGAGCTTGAAGATTGAACAAGAACATATCAGTACCATGAAATACAAATGAGCTGAGCTTGAGGTTTGGTGGTTGAGACCACTGCCCACACTCAAGTCTGTGCAGAACTTAAGTTCCACCTCCCTGTGATGTGAACATCTGCTGGTGGTCCTACACCCCACCCTCTCCCTCATCCAAACTTCACTCCTCACTAAATTTAAGTCCTCACCGAGCTTCAGTCCTCAGTAAACCTAAGTACTCACAAAGCTGCATCAACAAGGTTAATAATTTTCTAGCTAAAGTCCACACTGAAGTCCTGTAGAGCACTCAAGTTTGGCATAGCCACTCTGGAAAAAGCCTTGGATCAGGCCCCCTGATAAACTACCTGATTCCTTAAGTATCAGGAAGGGAATCTGAGCTCAAGAAATCATACCTTAAATTGATGGTTCTCATCATCCTTGTCCACACTTTCTACCACTGCTCTGATTTCACTCCCTCTGAACACTTGAGCCTGCACTCAGAATGGGCTTCATACAGCTTTGGCGCTAAGGCTCCAACCTTTTGTTTTTCATGTACAGATCCAGGCACAACAAAAGGAAAAGGTTACAAAACATTTTAAAACTGTTTAAAACATTTTATACACAGTTATCTGTAAGTACCTTGTGCAGGTAGGTGGAGTCTTGACTTACAAAAGGCTCGCAATGTTGTGTCCTGTGGCTTTTACTACTGGCTCCACCAGTTTTGGTTGAAAACAGGTCATCAAGGAGCAGCGCAGTGCAACAGTTGCGCCATCAACCACAATGACAATTACCATATTGGGAACACATCCTGCTAGTTCAGCATTGCATGGTCAGTAGCAATGTTTTATGTGATAGGAAGATGCTGAAGGCATGTAGGCGTCTATTTCATACAAGTATTCTGTCCCATTTCCAATGAAAAATAGCCTGTAAGTCAATTGCTGTCCCCAAACCGTTTAAACATTGTACAAACAGTTTTAAAACTGTTTGAGCCCTCCGGCACAATAAAAGGAAATGAAAACAGTTTGAACCATGTACAAACATTTTTACACAGAAAAGGTTGGAGCCTTATTTGGCGCTAATTGAATGCCGTACAACACAATATTTCAGGTCATTTCTCAAATGTTGCCTATCATCCTTCTTTACCCCACTTCCCATCCATCTACACAAGCCCAACAATGCTCATCCTTCTCATCCTGGTCCATCTATTCTGCAAGAATGGAAGTGCCATGCCAGTTGCATTCCCTCTTGATCCTCAATCCTCCACAGACACCTGTGATATCAACAACTGCCAAAAACTCTTCAACATCGTGTGGGGATGTCTTGCGGCAATTTTTGCTTGTACTTGGGTGTCAGTTCATCCGAATGTGCCGCCACCCAACCAAAGCTGGCTGGCCTTGTTTTGGCACAGGCTAAAGATGATGCTGATTGGGATCATTGCCCCAGAGATTATGGTGGGCTTTGCGGCTAGGCAGTTTTGGGGGGCCCGAATGTTGTCGAAGGGTAGGTCTGCAGACTTTGGTTGCTCAAATTTATGGCAGTGACACAGATTCATATACAGAATACAATTTCTCGAGGACCCATGGCTACTTTTTCTGTATGGGTGGTTTCATTTCATCGGAAGGGTATCCTATTGCGACCAGAGAGCAACTCGACAATTCTGATCTCGGCCCCGGGTTTCTGACAGCCATCCAAAGTGTTGATGTAGAGGATATCAAAGACAAGAGCAAGGGTGACCCTCTCTCCAAAGGTGTCGCACTTGCACAGAGTGTGTGGTTCACCACATAATGCCTTGCATGCGTGGCATTGTGTGCACCAATGCCTTACAGTGACTGAGCCGGAGGTCACTACACTGGCTTTTGCTGTGGTGAATATATTCATCTGGCTGCTTTGGTGGGATAAACCACTTGATGTCCAGTGGCCAATAATTGTCGGGTCTCATGTGTCACCAGATGCGCAGCTCATAATCCCCAATCAACCGCCGCAGTGGACACGTATTGCTGATGCCATCTTTGGTTACGAGCAAGGCGATAATCTTCCACTCTCATCCACCTTAGTACGCTTGTTCTGGTATCCACCCCTGGACACAAATCTTCAACTTGGGATTATGATAATTATCAATCTTGCGGGTTCCCTGTTTGGCGCCATTCATTGTACTGCATAGAACACCGATTTCCCCACCACCACCGAAATGTGGGATATGGCGGTCTTGCTCCCTGGTGATCACCGCACTTCTTGTCATTATCCTTCTCTTTTTATTTTCTCGCTGCCATTATCAGTGACACCGTCTTTGGAGGGACAATGCTAGGAATTGCAATCATCACAATCTCATTCATTCTCCTTATGGGGTCTTTTCCTATCTACATCTTAGCTCGTCTCAGTCTCCTCTCCCTCCCACTTGCGGCATTGCACTCACTTCCCCCTTCTGCATTCATGGACATTAACTGGAGTACATATATTCCGCACATCTATGACTCTCTGCTTTGTACAATAATTTCGTCTGTTTCCGTTTCTCGACATAATGGACATCACTGCCTTCCATACAGCCTGTAATATATGATTGAATCGCCCGTGAGACTTATATCCTAAACACATCCTTTGGACGAATGGTTTCCTTATTTATCTCCCATAATACTAGACATGATATGCTAGACAAGTGCGGGCTGTCATGAACAATTAAATTGCCCTCGTTGGAAGTGCACTGAATTCAGAACACATTCCATTGCTAGTTCTGGCTTGTCACCATGGACATATTGGCATCGCCCGACTCTAAGGCCTTCCAATGGGGGGTGAATGGTGGTTACAAGGACTGAGCTGGCTTCAATGCTTGCGTGAGAGAGGCAGCCTCTTCCTGTATCATTTCTTCCAGTTGTTGTCAAATGCGAGTATCAAATTAAGAATTGCTTGAGATGAAATGAGAGCTGAATTTTATTATTTCAGTTTTGATTTCAAAACTGGATTCAGTCCAGGGCATTTATAATTTGATACTTCAAGTTTCAGATTGCATCTACAGCTGCCTGAAATTTGGCAATCTTGGGTGTGTACACTGGCTGGCTGGCAGTTGCCCCTACAAAATGCAAGATTCCCAGATTTTGGGCCATTGTAGGTGCAATTTGAAACCTGAAGTATCAATTTAAGAATAGCTTCAACTGAATCAAGTTCTAAAATCAAAGCTGAAATTATAAGAAAAACCTTTCATTTCATCTGAACCCATTCCTAATTTGATACTTCATGTTTAGAATTACACCTACAGTGGCCCAAAATTTGGCAATCCCTGGTGTGTACCACTAGATTAAAATCGTTGAGCCTGTCTGTTACATACTTTGTGGAGGTCCAATGGATATTTGCTTCAATTATTTGAGAAGTTTGAAATGTGTTCTTGCACTCAGCTACCAAATTCTCTGCAGGAGTTGGAGGAGTTGACAAAGGGCAACTAACAATCAGATCAACCGTATGCAAAGTTCTCGGCCTGTGGGAATCCCACTATGATGGGGGTCGATTTGATGCCGCTGCCACAAGTCGACTATCGACAACTCAAGAGTTAACCTTGGTCTTCCACCTGATAGCATAGAGACTCACTCCCTCGTTTTTTGTGTTCCGTCTTATTAATTCAAATGGTGCAGCGCGCTGTTTGATTTCATTGTAAGATAGAGAGCATGGGATTCCAGCAACCTTATGTAAGCGGCCATCAAAATGTTCCCACGGCCAAATCCTCAGTCTCGAAGAAATTTTTTATACTTTTTTTCGGCTGGGAGGGTCTGGGAGCACATTTTGGATGGGTAATATACCAAAATGCTCTGAAATACTGTTGATTCCCTTCCAGACATGACAGAGGTTGCTGCCCATGATAGACTGTGGTGTAAACAGTGTCAAATTTGATGGCCAACCCCTGCCCAGTGGCTGTGCTGTGGCCAAATTTTGCGGATGGTTTTCTGAAAAATGCTCCATTCGAGTAGAAAAGCATGTAGAAACAATAAAAGTTGAAGTCACGGGAAACTTGTCACACCTTAATAACTTTCCATCCAAAGATTTTTCAGCAGATCTGCTTAATACAAACTGCTTAGATACACTACACCTAACATCTGTATTAAGAGAAATGTTAGTAGAGGGTGTTGCCATCGAGGTATTCTGCTCGTTGTTGAGCGTGATGTGGTGGCTTACATAAGGGTGCTGGAATCCCACGCTCTCTACCTTATCCAGGGTGTATCACTCTACGCAGTGGGCTCAGAGTGGCAGATACAATAGTAACCTGGAGACAGAGTGATGTCAGCCACAGCCCAGTATCCCCTCGCATGTAGTTGACTTGAGATGCAAGGCTGATAAGTCGTTGTGGTCATGGAGCTCATCGTTCAGCGTAATAGTGAGTGCGTTCGCCTGAACAGGGGTCTGGAGGTTCGACTTCTTCCTACGGCATAAGTTGACCACTGTAGCTATTTCAACTCTTTCTTTTTCCTGTTTCACCCGCCGGGCTGCAGGCTCTGTCATGTTATTTCCTTTTGTTTCGAATTCACTCGTACATACATACTGGGTCAAGAATAGCGTATAGACCTCAAATACGGTGAGCCTGAGTTCTGCAAGATACTACTTAGTTATATCAAGATGAATCAGCCTTAGGCCTGAGGCTAATTCAGATGGTAAGAGGCTGTGGTGATCATGGAGACCGCACTGTCAACGTACCAGTTCACCCGTATCCAGATGAACAAGGTTTCGGAGATTGATCCCCGGTGATGGTGCTTCCTCGCTAGGCAGTCCCTCTTTTTTTCTTCTCTGTATCTTTCCCTTCCGATTCCTTTCATTCCTTTCATTGGCCTCTTTCCTTCATTGTGTCTTTTATTTCGTTCCTCGTAAAAAAGATAGAAACGCCAAAATAGAGTGAGGTCTGATTAGCAAAACCATCTTGCAACATACCAGAAAATGGTAACGCCAGGCATGGCAAATCTGAATAACATAGCAAGAATATGGTGATGTGCAATGAAAATTTAGCTACATGTGGTTGGGTTTTGGCATAGCGAGGAGACCAGCTCCATACGAGATAGCGGAATTCAGTTCACCTCTACACACGATTAAAACGAACAAGTCTTTGAGCAAATTCGAGTTGAATGTGGGGTGTTGGAGGTGAAAAGCCCCGAAGATCACAAAGCAGGTTCAATCACAGACAATATCAGCAAAGTACCAACGCCATGAGAATTGAGCATTGCAGATGAGACGATAAGTATAAAGCATGAAGTAGTATTTTACCATTGAGATGATACGCAACACTGATTGATTTTCGATGGACAACTAGTAGGATGTGAGTCCGAGGTACGTACCACGAAGAGTCAATGGTCTTTGAATTTGTGATCATCTTTAGGCGCTTGTAGCAGTTCCAGATCTAGAGCAGATTGTTGCAGCTCGAGTAGGATAGGTGCAGCTGAAGCAGTATGTGGATGGATGAATGCCTGGGGCGCAGCATTGACAGAAGCTTCGAAATGTTTGCGATCGCGTCGCAGTCGAGCCAAAGTGATTGTCCCCGGGGGTGTGGGCTTTAGCGGAAGCGCCCAGAGTAGCTGTTCCGAGCCTATGTTTCGGGGGAATACCATCGATCCCAAGTTGAGCAAGAATTTGCATTTCTAACCATCTTCGGGAGCGTGGGTGAGTGCCAGAATTCTTGCGGCAAAAAAAGAGCGAACGGTCTGGATTTAAAAAACCAGGTGAAGATTCGGCGCTTTCGGCCGCAGTCGTGCGTTACAGCTGCGAACGCACAGTTTGATGGAAAACCGTGAAAGTTCGTCATTTCGATGGAACTCTAGGAAAGCTCGTCACCTCGACTAAATTTTGGTGAAAGCTCGTCACTTCCGGGCGCCTGCGTGGTAAGTGTACTGTTTGATCGCCGGAATTAGGGAACGACGCGAACAGAATCCCATTCTTTGTTACCAGCCACCATCCACACCCTGCTGCCGGCGCTTCGCAGTTGCGTGTCCGCCCGTTATGGACTACACCGCGTTCTCGGATAACACATGGTTTTCTGGAAGTGATGAATGGATGCTCTACCAGTCAAGGTTTTGTTTTGTTAGTGCGCAAAAAAAATTCAACTCGAACTCGTAACTTAGTTCCTCTCAATGCATCGACGTCTGTTGACAATGGGAATGTTCCAGACAAAACAATACCAGGTGCGACTACTAACCTGGGATATTTACTGAAGGCGTATCATGAGCTGAAATTTTCGCAGCATCAAATCTCATCACCTCCGTATGCTCAGAAGCCTGGAGTGAGTTTCGAGAGGAATGCCCTGAAATGCTGACCGCCATTTTAATCATGTGCGATGTCCACAGCGAAATAAACAGTAAGTGACCGATGCACCCCTTCAGTTGTTGGTAATACATAGATGTCTGGGCCCCGGCCACGAGAGCGTGCGGACGCTAAGTCAACACGGTGGTTGTTGTGCTGGGTTGAGTAGTGATGAAGCAGTCTAGAAAGCGCCAGTCAGACGAACTTGAAGTTGGTCTTCATCAGACTTTTGACATTTTGCTTGTGACCTTGTACAAGCCCGAAAAAGGTCACAAGGCCCACCAAAATCTCGGCAAGCTCGCAAGGCGGCAAGCGTATGTCCGAAAATCACAAGCTCAAAACAGCTCATTTAGAAAAGAGTCATTTATACAGTGCTATGGTGATGTTTGGCCAAAATTATCAATTTTGCGGCATGCACTAGCAAAAGTGGATGTAAGGATGCTCATATACACCAATTCTGTGTCGTAGAAGAGGGTCATTCTCTTGACTTTTGAGCTTGCGAGCTTGTCGCTTAGCCTCGCTTAGCATTGCCAAGCCCACAAGCTAAAAAAAGACGCAAGTAAAATGTCAAAACACTGATGTTGTCAATGTGATCTGTACCACTCGGCCTCGTAAAGCCCCACGGCGTGCGGACTAGATCTAGAGAAACTATCTATGCTTTTCCAGTTCATTTTTCCAACTCTCATTCATTATATATTCATACAAATTTTTGATTGTCTCTTCTCTTTCATATCAACATCACTACCTAGTTATAAACTCTTTACTGTACAGATCTGTATGGAGGCAACCACGCCGGAGGCGTTATGAAAAATTTTAGTTATAGTGTAGCAACGGAGCCTGGGTTAGGTGTTACGTCACCTAATTTAGGAAACTTTTTTGGCGATTTTTGACACCATTTTGCTTGAGAAAAAATGCATATTAAAAATACTGTGTACCGGCAAGCAACTGGAGCCCCGTTATGCGTTATGCTGCAGAATTTAGGCAACATATTGTGGCCACCGGCAACCACGATTCGGACAGTATGCGCTTACTAAGCTCGGCAATCACGATTTCATGGCGAACATGATGATATTGGACCCGGCGTTATGTGTTACGTTGCTACCATACAGATCTGAACAGTACATGAAGCTCGTTCGTCCTGATAGTTGACCTACATGCTTAAATCAAACAAATTAGATGCTAAAGATGACTTGTACCGCCATTCTGCACCATGAAATACCTCCTCTTAAGAAAGTATTATCAATACCTCAACGACTTACAATCTTGGGAGTTGCCGGGGTATGCCGCACTTCGGCAAAGTGTGCGCGAAGGTGCCGCACATGAAGTTGGCGGCAAACTTCACGTTTGCGATTGACCGTGCACACTCCATGTGCAAGGCCGCAGTCATGTGGTGTCGTCGATGTGGCGTAAGTAACAAGCTTTCACAGTGGACTGAAGAAGTAATGAAGTTTTACAGAACCCAGCTAAAGTTACGAACTTTCACAGAAAGTGATCAAACTCACGCAGTAACGAAGTGACAAAGATGGCACGGACTCATTTGTTTGTTCTCCAAGCCGGCGCCAATCACCCTTCTCTCAATTTCGTCGATCATGCCCAGGCTCCGAATCGCGTAGGTCACTTGCCATCCGTGTTCCACGTCGGGCTCCAGCCCTACTGACTCGTGAGTCTCAGCCCTGTCCAAAGTGCATGCGGAGACACAGCTTGAAAGCCGCGTTCACC
The DNA here is from genome assembly GCA_014462655.1 of Mycena venus. Taxonomy (NCBI): domain Eukaryota; kingdom Fungi; phylum Basidiomycota; class Agaricomycetes; order Agaricales; family Mycenaceae; genus Glaucomycena; species Glaucomycena venus. The sequence goes on along the minus strand of JACAZI010000007.1, from coordinate 2,355,125 downwards.
TAGCCGAAAATACAGCTCTGTTCTGACGAGACACAGGTGCGAACGCTTGAGGAGGGGCTCACCGCATACTATGAGGTTTGCAATTGGGTACCCGCACACTGAAAAAGACTGATCTGTACTGATGCAGGCCACGACAATTGCAAGGAAACCGGTGGTCTTGGTGTTAGAAAACATGCTGATTCATGGAATAGAATTAAACGTCGTGGGGTGAGGTTAAATACTTGAAAGCTAGCCCCACTTGGCAGGCTTGGCGTCTCCAACGGGTCGCCACACCCGAACTTCACGGCACCCAGCGATAGGACCGCAGGTGAGTTAAACTTGGGACGGTGAATTCGGAAAAACCCGCGGGTGAGACCGACACTGTTCTGATTGCGGTATCAGCAGGATCAAGAGCTGATGTGTTATTTCTATGGTTTTTCAGAGTAAACCAAGATGTTAAGTTGCAGAAAAACAACGACAGAGATAAATGGAAATCTACGCGCAATCTTGTGCCACAGATTTCCACGAGTTGATTCGACTCTAGTTCGCGATAACCAAACCTGGCGGCAAGTGTCCCACACCACACCCGATTTCTGGTGTCTCTGAGTCCTGTAAGAAATGATATCAGTCTATACAAACCATCTTTAAGCCAAAATTGAGATGGGGGAACATAGTGAGCGTGATCGGGAATATCCGGGAAGTTCGGCTGATGCGCCCAGAGTGCCCGCCAGAGCAAGCCAGAGAGAAGAAGAATCCATCCAAGATCTTGCAAGATGTTGGTGAAAAAAACTCAAAAGATTTGTACACCATTTCTTGGGACATGTTGGAAGATTTACAAGGAGTTTGCGAGAGGATTGATGGCTAAGATCTACAAAGATCCTTGAAGATCTTACGCAACTCAGGAAATAAAAGATGGCGGATCTTTGAAGAACTCGCAAGATCTTTAAAGATTTTGCCAAAGTTGCAAAAGTCTTGAAAGAACTTAGAAGAGCTTGAAAGAAATAGCAAGATCTCGTGCAAATCACAGACCGAAAAGCCCAAAAAGACCTTGTGTCCGATAAGGACCTTCATAGCTCTGGGTATTCTTGAACTGGCACTGCAACGCCCGTAGACCTCCATGACGACCGCCATGCAATGTGGTCTAAATTTACGGGATACGTGTGCACCCGAGAGATGCTGATAAAACGACTCCCTTGTGAGTCTCTTGTCTGGCCTGGTCACCTCAATGACTCTCGTCATCCTTGTCCACACTTTCTCCCAGAATGGCGCCACTGCACCGGTTCCGCTTCCTCTGAACATTCGAGCCTGCACTCAGAATAGGCTTCTTTAGCGCTAATCTAAATACCGTACCATCGTGCCTGAGGGTTTGCGACTCGCAGTGATTTTAGGACTTTTTGTGACAAGCCTCAGGCCGATGCTGCGTACTCTTTTGAACTGGCACCATAAATTCACGTCAACCTTATTGCATGACGACTTTCAGCAGCCTAAATTTATGGCACATGTGTGGAGCACGCGGGAGACGCCGATAAACGGGCTTGGCTTGCAAATTATTTTAAGATTTTTCGGTGACTGGAAGCGCGGAAACCAAAAGAAATATTATCTAGGACTACTAATCTCGGAAATCTATGATAAGCCTCAGGCCGATGCTCTGTATGTTCTTGAACTGACACCGTAAATGCCCGTGCCTGCCTCATTGCATGGCAACTGCCAGTGCGATGCAGTCTATATTTATGATGCGTGTGGATACTGATAAGACGGCTTGTGCCAGTGAGAATCTGCTTTACAACTTTGGCGCTAATCTGAATGCCATACCAACACAACATCATTGCGAACACTTCTTAAATTTCTTTAAATGTCACCTGTCTTCCTTCTTTTCTCCACCTAACTTCCATCACCACAAGCCCAACGATGCTCATCCTCCTCATCCTGGTCCATCTATTCAGCAAGAATAGAAGTGTCATGCCCATTGCACTCCATTTTGCCCCTCGGTCCTCCACCGACACCTGCGATGATATCAACAACTGCCGAAAGCTATTTGACATTGTCTGGAGCTGCCTCGCGACAATCTTCGCATGTACCTGGGTGTCAGTGCATCCGAATGTGCCACCACCCAACCAAAGCTGGCTGGCATTGTTTTGGCGCCGCTTGAAGATGATGCTGATCGGGATCATCGCCCCAGAAATTATGGTGGGCTTTGCTGCTGGGCAGTTTTGGGGGGCCCGAATATTGTCGAAGGGTGGGTCGACGGACTTGAGTTCCTCAAATTCATATCAATCCCATGAAATTTTTGCAGAGTACAGTTTCTCGAGGACCCATGGATTCTTTTTCTGTATGGGCGGTTTCGTTTCTGCAGCAGGGTATCCTGTCGCAACCAAGGAACAACTCGAGGATCTGGATCTCGGCCCTGAATTTCTGAAAGCCATCCAAAATGTTGATGTGGAGGATATCAGGGACAAGAGTAAGGGCGATGTGCTCTCGAAGGGTGTGGCACTGGCACAGGGGATCTGGTTCACTACTCAATGCTTTGCACGCATGCACCAACACCTCGAAGTGACCGAGCTGGAGGTCGCTACGCTGGCATTTGCTGTGGTGAATATATTCATCTGGCTGCTTTGGTGGGACAAGCCACTTGATGTTCAGCGGCCATTGGTTGTTGGTTTGCCCAAACCACCGGATGCACACCTTACAAGTCGTGTTCCAATGTTGCGATGGAATCGATTTCTATATGCCATCTTTGGCACCAAAGAAAATGACGACTACAATCCACTCTCATCCACCTCAGTACCCTCATTCTGGTCCCTATCCATGGACAATGACCTTCTGCTTGGGGTTACGGGAATTACTACTCTTGGGGGTTCAGTGTTGGGCGCTGTTCACTGTGCCGCATGGAACACAAATTTCCCCACCACTACCGAGATGTGGATATGGCGGGCTTGCTCCCTGATGATCGCCGCAATTCCGGTCGTCTCCTTTATTGCTTGCCTCCTCGCTGCCATCATCAGTGAAACCAGCTTCAATCAGACAAAGCTCTTCACAATCATGGCTATGGTCCTCATGGGGCCTATTCCTGTCTACATTTTAGCCCGTCTCATTCTCATCGTACTCCCCCCTCATGGCCTTACGCTCGCTACCCCCATCCGTGTTCGTGAACGTTAATTGGAGTACCTACATTCCGCACATCTAGAATCATCCCTTTGGACAAATAGTTTCATTCTGTTTCCGTTTCTCGATGTAATGGACATCACTACCCTCTGTACGGCCTATAATATATGATTGAATCGCCCGTGAAACTCATATCCTGGACACATCCTTTGGAAAAATAGTTTCATTATCCCTTGTGATTCTGGACATGATATACTGGACAAGTACGGGCTGTCATGTACAATTTAATTGTCCATTAAATAACACCGGGAGTGGATTAAATTCAGAACACGGTCCATTGAACTCCAATGACGGCCGCGAGTTCTGGCAAGATGACCTGGATATAGATTGGGTTTGTATCATAGCTACGGCCCTGAAAATGCAGGGGAGAGGATCTTAATGGAAACTTCGTTAGCTCAGCCTCCTGAACTCATCCTGGACACATTTTTCCCTTCGTTTCCAATACAGACGGAGAACAACTTGAAAGAGCTTCAACTACCAGCACAGCGAGCTCATGTCCTTCCAAAATATTTTTGTTTTATGTTATTCGCCTCGGGGATCTCGGCCATGTTCAATTGCAGACCCGACTGCAAATTTCCATACCATGTTCAAGCCTGGGAGAGACTAATAGGAAAAAAGCATCAGTGGTGAGTGCTGAGTGTTCAATCTACTTCAAGGGTATGACATGCTTCCTTCTGTCCGTGACACACTTCGGGAGCTCCGATGGATATTGGCTTGAATCATCCGAGAAGTATTGAAATATGATCTTGGACTACCAGATCTGCAACATGATTTGTAGGAGTTGACAAGAGATGACCAAATATCAGATCAACGCATGCGAAGTTCTCGACTTATGGGAATCCTGTAGGTGACGGGGGTCGATTTGACGTCGCTGCCATGAGTCAACTATCGACAATTCAATAGTCAAATTAGATTTGATTCCACCTGGTGGCATGGAGCCTTGCTCCCTCGTTTTCTACGTCCTTTCTTTTTTCTTCATCCTGAATTGATTCAGATGGTGCAGCGTGCTGGTGGATGTGGTTGTGTTCAAGGTGATAATGGAAACCTGGAGATAGAGTGATGTCAGACACGGTCTAGTAACCCCTCGTGTTGAGGAAGGGGAGATCGTCCAGAGCATAGGTTCACTATATGGGTCGGTAGTCCGTCTAGGGGTCGAATGAATGTTGGGAAGTAGATTTAGAATATTGTCCCGGGCCGTAGAGTGCGAAAACGCGAAAAGAAAGTCCAAAAATGGCACGAAGAGAAGGTGAGGTCATATGACGTGATCTGGGGGTTCTGGGTGGCTATGATGCTCACTGGCAGCTTTCCGAGAGGAAGGGGCGAGGCATGACGATACTGTCTCTGGGCGCTTGCCCTACACTGGCTGCTGACATTGGTGAGTTGGCACTGTTGATGGTACAAACCATGCTGTAACTAAATATAAAAATAGAAGTACCATAAAGCCGAATCAACGTGTGGATGGATTTCCACACATCGGCCATCCAACCCTACCACAGTGTGTATAGAGGTTGATCTGAGATATAAGGCTGATAAGTCTTTGTAGCCATAGGGGTCCTCGTTCAGCGTAATAGTGCATTCGTTCGCCTGAACAGGGGTCCGGATATTTGATTCCTTCCTATGGCATAGGTCGACCACTGTAGCTTATTTCAACTCTTTCTTTTTTCCTGGTTCACTCACCGCGTCGGGGGCTAGGATGATATCTTGTTTGGCTCCGACTCCACATACTGGGTTGAGAATGGTGGATGAGCTCTGCAAGATGTTACTTAGTTGTCCTGGTATTTTAACCGCTTGTATCTAGATGAGTCGGCCTCTTTCTTCTGTTGTTTCTTCTATTTTGTTCCTCGTACAAAGGATTGAAACATCAAAATAGAGCAGTGAAGGCTGATTAGCGAACCTGTCTTGCCACACGCCCGAAAACGGTAACGCCCGTGGCAAATCCAGATAACATAGCAAAAGTATGGTGACGTACAATGGAAATTCAGCTATCCCATGGGAAAGACCGGGCATTTATTATTAGGTTCAGGTCCCCGACGGAGGACTTGTGGTTGGGTTATGGCACGGCGAAGGGACCAGTTCCATACGAAAAGGCCAAACAGAGTCGGAATCCAGCTGACCTCGAAACAAATTTAAACGAGCAAATCTCCGAGCAAATTCGAGTTGAATGTGGGGAGATGGAGGTGGAAAAGCCCCCAAGATCACGAAGCATGTTGAACCACAGACAATATCAGCAAAGTACCAATGCCATCAGACTTGAGCATTGCACATGAAAGATGAGTGTGAACCCTGAGGCAGAATTTCGCTGATGAGAGGACACGCAGCACCGATCGACCCTTGATGGACAAATTGAAGGACGTGAGTCCGAGGTCCGCTACGAAGAGTCAACGGTCTTTGAATTCGAGATCGTCTTCAGGAGCATGTAACAGTTCCATATCTAGAGCAAATCACTCCAGCTCGAGTAGGATACGCGCAGCTGAAGCAGCATGTGCATGAATGGATCACAAAGCCGGCAGAAGCTCCAAAACGTGGCCGATCGCGTTACAGTCGCGCCAAAGTGATTGGGGTCTGCGGTGAGGCTCGAGCAGAAGAGCTCAGAGTAGCTGTTCCGAGCCTAAGCTTCGGAGGACAACGTCGATCCCAAGGTGAGCTAGAATTTTGCATTTAAGTATGATTATCTTCACGAGCGTGTGTGAATGGTAGAATTGTAACGGCAGAAGGCGGACGGTCTGGATCTGAAAACCAAGTGAAAATTCGCCGGTTTCGACGGCGGTCGCGTCACTACTTACGTTGCAAACGCACTCCGCTAAGATCACGACTGCCATGTAGCACCGACCGGCAGGATTGAGTGGCGGTGTACAGACCCGTTTCCTTATATTACTTGCTGAATGTCAATGGGGCATCAGACTTTCATTGGTCGTACATCGAGCCAGCCTCAACATGAGCGAAAAAGACTAGCCATGAGTTGTTTGTTTTCAGAGCCGGCGCCAATCACCCTTCTCTCAATTTCCTCGATCACGCTCAGGCTCCAAGTCGCGTCTCGGTCCCTTGCCATCCGCGTCCCACGTCGGACTCCAGCCCTACTGACTCGTGCGTCTCAGCCCTGTCCAAAGTGCATGCGGAGACACAGCTTGAAAGCCGTGCTCCCCAAGCCGCAAATACGGCTCTGCTCTGACGAGGCAGGGGCGCGAATACTTGAGGATGGGCCTGCGCTTCAGGTACGCCATCCCTCTCTTACTTCCCTTCTTTGCTTCGTACTCACGGCACATCTAAGAACTCCGGACCAACAACCGCCACCCTCCGCGCCTACGCCGCCACGTACTAGGCCGCGCGGTCTATCCTGCCTCCCGGTTGGAGAGCGCAGACTCCTGGGAGTAACACCACCTTCTTACCCTCTTTGCCTTCTCGCCGCACTTCTTCTGCTCCCCCCTCAGAACGAGAGGCTCGTCAAGTACGGGATCCTTCTCCTTCTCCCTCATCACCGCAACCCGTATCCAGCACCATCGAAGAGTTCGTCGCAGTCGTCGGCGCTGCTTCTTCCCCCGCCGCTTCTTCGTCCTTCTCGCTTCCCTACCTCTAAAATATCCTCATGTCTGAACTCATCCCCGACCACCGCCCCGTCCCGGGACCTCGCACGCGACCCCACCGTCGTCCCCCTCCTTGTCCGACTTTCTCGGGTACGCGCCCCGTCCCACCTCCCTTTCCTCCACCTCCTCCATTTCCTCGCCCTCGCTCCCCTTCCCTCAAAATATCCATGTCTAAGCTCACCCTACCCCGCCGGCTCCGCCGCCATCACACGCATCCTCGCGCGCGGCGCCTCCGTCACTCCCCTTTTGAATCGGACAGGAACAGTTTTCCACGGACGCCGTTGAGGTCGCACATAAGGAGAGGGGGAGTTGTGGGGTGGAGGGAGAACGAGGCGCCGTGGATGAGGATGAGGGAGTTGAGGGTGGAGGGCAAAGGGATGGAGATAGGGAGCAGCTGCATGGGACGGAGAGGGCGGCACTCGCGCAGATGCGTCTCGCGCTTGAAGAGACGAAGGCGAAGCTCGTGGAGTCGGAGAAGGCGTGGGTGGAGGCGTATCCAGATAAGTAACGCGTTAATAGAAGATTTTTTTTCGTTCGGAATCTACTGAAAGTCTGAAATAAACAGCTCTTAAGCTCAGCGTGTTCAGACGTACAGTATCAAGATAGGTCTCGTTCATCGCGCTCTCGGTATCGTGGTCGATCTTATTTTCATCTCCTTGCGCCCTCGTTCAAGTCTTCGATTTTCTGCTGGATCTACCAATTTTTCTCTAATCCCAATACCCAGACAACAGAGCCTACCGAATCGATGGTGGGTGGCCCGCGCTTGTCTTCTGTACGCGAGAAAAGTATTAAACGGTCGAGCAAGTAGCTAGTTCCACTCCGGGTTGAGTCGAGCAGCATGGTCATTTCTCATTTTTCGTTGGTTTAATCATTTCTTTTTTTCTGAACGACATTCATACAGTTCACAGGTTTATCGTTTGCTGCAATGTGCAACTGTGCGTCTCTGGCTGTTATTATTTTACGATGATTTTCCACCGATTTTCACTCAATGCCGCTTCGGTTCGAGTTTCCTGGCCCTCGTACTGCGTCTAATCCAATTGCAGTCCCACAATAGGACCAACTTGATGGCGGATGGTCCGCACCTACTTCCTGCACCCTGTCAGGTCCGAAATAGTTGGCGAGCAATAGGCCGATTCGATTCCGTGTTGCGTCGTGTGAGAAATCGTTGTCAAGTTTTCGGGTTCTCGGTTCTTTTCCTTTCCATTTTTTCAGGACAACATTCACTAAAATATCAATTAGATGACAACATAACCGCAAGACATCTAATTCTGCGCCGACGTTTCTGGCACGTACCCTGATTCCAATAAAGCACAGCCCTCAACGGAATCGACTTTGCCATTGCCCATGAACTTGTAAGCACTTCAAATCCGATTCCAACACCAATCCCAGAAAGGGGTCGGTCGGACTCAATGGCCGATGGCTCGCATTTTTTGGTGATTTGTTTGCAAATTTTAGTTTCTATCTTTGCTGACGACATTCACGGGTTCACATATCATGTACGTCAACGTTGCGTCAACGCGTGAGAGGTGCGTCTATACGTCTTCTTCCCCCATTTTCTGGAATCACGGCCGGTCGGTTCATGCCCGGCTCATGCCTTACAAGACTCGAATTTCCCATTCAATTTCTACTCCAAGTCAAACAGTACCGATTACGTGGTGGAGGGTCCGCAATGGCTTGCAAGCCGAAATGCCGGGCGTAGGCGTGTGATGCCACCAAAATTCATGCCCACGCCCCAAACAAGCCAATCGGCGCCCTCGCAAGCCACTTTTGCGGACCACAAAGTGAACTCCCGGTTTTCATCGCTGGCTTATTAGTCCTATGGGGGTAGCAATACCCAGCATGGGACGTAAATTTAATATTCATCCAACACGTCCAAAGCTCGGGTGGGCGGAGCCTTTTGCTACTAAAGAGGTAGGGCTTTCTCGCAGTGAAGAACTAAAACGAATGATTCCAAGATAATCCATTCCTATTGTTGTATCAAAGGCATACATATCCTATTGGCCAAGAACCTTATGTCCCTCGTCGCGCAGGGCCCATATCCCAAATTCAGACGCGCACGCAACGGACAGAGCTGAAGGCATTGTCAAGGAACCCGGGGAGAACTTTGAACCCAGGGTTGATGGCATTGTATGTATCTCCGCTGCAATTGGGATTGCTGGAGCGCCGGTGTTTTAATTGTTAGGATTTGAGAAAGGAAAAAATGGGAACTCACGTGTACATGGTGCACGACCAACCGACGTCGGGCCCGAAGCTCGAGATATTGTCGTTGAATGCGACGGGCAAGTTCGAGCACTGGTTGGCGAAAAAGCCGTAGTTGGTGCAGTCTCCCCCGAAGTTGGTGTCGGTGCAGATGAAGACGCGCCCGTCGACGCGAGCTTCAAGCGCCTGCAGAGTAAGTATTCAATGCGGCGCCGGGAAACCACATTGTGGAGCGGGAACTCACCGCTGGGGCAGCGTTGACGGTGAGTGCCGCAATGGCAGCCGCGAGAGCGACAAAATTAAGCCTGAGGGTAAATTGCATTGTTGAAAAAGTGTTGGTGGACTAGAGAGGAGGTGCTGAAGTCTGAGGTTTGAGGGTCTTCTGGTGAACCTTTTATACCTCCTGCAACTCCCTATACACTGCTTCTGAGTAGTGATCTGCTTGGCTTCAAGTTAACAAGCCAAGAAGTTACGGCCGTGGTTGGACAAGCTATGCCAAGCCAAATCGTTTGCTTCAGGTTGGCTTCGGGCGGCAATAGCTTCAGGGAATTCGGGTTGAATTTAGAGTGATCCTGGTTTGATTGTAGTTTGATTTATAGTCAAACTTCTCAATTTCTATTGAACAAAGTTCAAGCTGGAATCAATCGTCTTCTGAGGGCCTTGTGCTCGGTTCAGATATCTGGTAGCCGCCATCACTTGTCTTTTCGCTCTATTCCGCACTCGGGCTGTATGAAAACAATCGAGTACCGTACCGGTGTTCCTACTTTTTTGGATCAAATTCTTGGTGGGAAAAGAATATGAACCAAGCCAGGGCCTGGGCCAAAGCCAAGCCAAATGGACTCATAACCAATCTGCATGCGGCGTTCTAACAAGGCGAGCTTATGGCCGTGGCTCACCTTGTTAGAACACCGCATGCAGGCTAGCCAGGAGTACAAGCCAAAGTCGGGGTTTCCAAGCGAAGTCAAGCCAAATTAATCACTACAGTTACTTGTGCTTAGGCTACATGTCACTATGTCGTGGGGTCGCTTTTTCCCGATGAAGTTAACTTTTCCTTGAACAATGGGACGTGTAAGTAGCTCAAATTGAGGAGATGTCTATTCCTGTTCAGCGTCCTCAGCACAGTTGAATCTCTCAATTCAAAACCAAAACCGCAAGCGAAGTTTTGAAGCTATTCTGATGACCTGCATTCTTGACATCGGATTTGCTGTCGAGACCTGAGTGACACACGTAAGAAAACCGAATTTCTTGATATGTGTGAGACGGTGTTCCTCAAAGGATCTCAAATGACAACCTTGGCACCATTATGACAACCCGCATTTTTCCCGCATTCGAAGGGATCGGGCGGTGTTGTTAACCCTAGCGGAGCATTGTAGTTTGGGTAGTGCCATTGCGACCTTCCCAACTAATATCTTATTCCAAAGAAAATCAAGGTGAGGGACATCATGGACAAGAGCAAGGGTGGTGCACTCTCCAAAGGTGTCGCACTTGTGCAGGGCCTGTGGTTCGCCATGAACTCCAACCACGGCCGCGAGCAACATTTTTTCACTTGTTTTCCCGAATGCGGAATGGGGAGCAACTTGAAAGAGTTTCAACTATTAGTATAATAAGAGCATTCCTCATCCTCCTCGCAAATATCTTTCCTTTCGCACCTCTAGGGGCTCTGGTCCCGTTTCCAGTGAAAAAAAAAGGCCTGGGTGCATTGCTCCAAACTGTTTTGATGGTATTCCATCTGCATCTAGGAACTCGGCCATGTTCAATTTCAGAACCGACTGAAAATTCCCGTACCAAGTGTAAGCCTGCGAGTGAGTACCAGGGAAGAGCACCAGATTACACTCAGTGGTCGGCCCTTACTCTGTATTCCTCAAGGGTATGACATGCTTCCGGTTCATTGTGCACTTAGTGGAGCTCTGATGGACATTGGCAAGACATTGGCTTGAATTATTCGGGAAGTTTGGAATATGATCATGGAATCAACTACAGAGTTAAAACCCGGATCCGAAAAAGATCCGGATGCGAAAAATACGGAATTATAAGCTCAGGTTTGAGGTGGTTAGTCCCGGTTTTTTTTATGGAAGCCTTGTAGAGATCCTGAACAATCCTAGCTATTCAAAACCCCATGCCAATTGTCAGCTAGCGCAGAAAATCGAAGATATATGAAAAACGGAAATTTTGTGGCTGTGCCAGAAGTCCCAGGGAGAGAATGATTATTGTGCGTGTCTCCTACATTCTCCTGCCCTGAGATCGTAGATGGGGGGGCTTCAATAGTCCCTCTAACTCCTCGCCGCCACAGATTATCTTGAGGGGGCAATCAACACGTGTACATGACCCGATTTTTCGGATCAGGGTCCTCCACCAAAATAGGTGACAAAAGAAATGAGCTCACGCTCCATGACCACGAGCCAGAGAAATCTGAAAATATTTGTACATGGTCTACAAGGTAATAGTATCACATCCACCAACATTCAAGTACAAGGATTTACATTACCGTTGAAAAATATGAGCAAACATTATTTTTTTTCGGATCCGGGTTTCGACTCTGTACTAAATTCTCCATAAGACCATATGGTCCGACCGTCTCCATCTTTTCGCATTTTCTTTCTTGCTTTTTGAACTCGTGGCATGCTCTTCAATTTTGTCGGTTTGTTTCAGATTCTGTGAAAATTGACAGATGAGTACAAGAGGATACTCTTGTATTCACACTTCTGGCAGACAATTTGACAGCCTCATCATTATAGGACTGGGTTTTGGAGGTTCGATTCCTCCCCACGGCATCGACCTCCGCTTTTTTCGCTTTTCTGTTTTCTTGTTTATTAAACTCGCAGAGCGCTCTTGTATTGAATATCTTTCTTTTGGTTTCATATTTTTTTTGTACATAGTGGGTCGGGAAGGGCAGAGATAGTAGAAACCTCGAATAGAGCAAGGTCTTACATGGCCCAGCGACCGCTCTATGTCTGGAAATTGACCTAAGATCACTCTCTCATTGTAAAAGGTCATCCAATCCGAATGAGCCGGGTGTTGGAGGTTCAATTCTCCCGACGGCATGAGGTGGTACGTTTCAGCTGTTTTGGTGTCCTTTCACTGCATTCAAGGCCCTCCTAGACTGACCCTCAGTCTAGGTCCCTAGGCAGAGCTATGCAGACCACGTCTGTGTAGAGGCCTACACAGTCTCTGTGTAGGTCTGTGTAGGTCTATGTAGGTCTGTGTATGTGTGCATAGGTCAGTCAAGGTGTGTGTAGGTGGCTCTAGGTCTGATTAGCCACCTAGGCAGATATAATTTATATCCCAATACAAGCGGTTCCTGTTAGATGTTGAGGGTTTGTTTCAAAATGTTCACCTAGTAGACTTAAATGGAGCTCAGTTGAATTGATATCTGAACATAGGGCTGCCACCCGTGCCTGTGGCCACGGTTTGATGGTGGTTGTGCTATGGGTTCTTTTCCTGACGGCCCGTCGAAACACCGGCCATGAGGGCCGTGGCATGGGTTAGCAACAACCAAGCCTGAAAAGCATAGTTTTGGTAAGAAAACCTGCTGGGATCGGGGCATCATTGAGCTACCATTAAACGAAGTGGTCAGAGTTCAAAAGGCTTCGGACAGACAGACAGTCGTAACTTTATAAAGAGGGTGCCCATTTTTTACCTTGTTTCACAGCATTCTATCCCGATAATATCCATTGAAAATGACCATTCCACTGTCTTGAAAAGTATAGTTCAGTAGAGGTGAGTGTAGGTACCTACACTCAGCTACACAGACCTTCACTCATCTACACAGAGTCTGCTAAGGTGGCCTACACACACCTAGTCAGGGACTACACACATCTTGCCAAATTTGTGTCTAGGTCAGTGTAGTCTTCCTAGACAGGGCCTTTGTATCCACCTACACTTAGCTGTACAGACCTACACACATCTTGACTCACTAAGTCTAGGGAGGCCCTTGAATGCAGTGTTTATGTTCTCATCTTGGACTGGTCTGCATCACACCGTGTGCCCCTTCTGTCATTCTGTTTGGTTTGGTTCTGACTTGTTTCACAGTGGCCCTGACTGCCAGTTATACACCTCACAATCAAATGTGCGCTGAATATCTGAATAACATGCAGAGGATATCGTGGGCACTGATAATTTGGATCCACATCCAAGGGCAACCAGCCATCGTGGCCATGGAGACCGCCCATCAAGATTACATGAGTGAGAATTTACCTTGAAAACGGGTTCGGAGGTTCGACTCCTCCCGATGGCATGATGCTTCACACTTGAGTTTTTTTTCCTCTCCCTTCCTTCCTTTCCTTTCACTGATCTTTTTTGTCGTTTTCTTTTGAATTTGTTCATCGCGGACGAGACACATAGAAAAAAGGGCGTGTGGATAGTGAGACGTAACGCTAACCGTAGCAGGTTCCGGACAACAGGCATGATAGTGACAACGATCCAGTGCGAAACTAACGATCCTATGGGGTTGGATTCGGATTCTCAGCGAAAAGTTTGTGCCACAGCGGGCCAACGTGTTGAAGATGAGAAGGCTATCCGCAGTCGAGATCCAGTCGACCAGGAAACGAAACGGGAAAGTCTTCCGCGGGGTTGAAGTGGCGACTGTCGTGAAAAGGAAATGTGAAAGCGCCCAAAGAGCATGTTCTAAGCTAGGTTCACACAGATTACATCATCATATTGTCAACCAGATTGGGATTGAGGATTATAGATGAGTACACGAGCGGTGAACCTGAAGTAGGAGTTTGCCGACAGGACGAGATGGTACTATTCAGATGAAAGGGATGATTCTGAGGAGCATCTGTGCCGAGTCGTGTGAGAATGTCGAATTTCTAATCGTCCTCGTCAGCGTGTAGCAGTTTCAGAGCAGATATATCAGGCCGAGCGAGATTCGTGCGGCTAGAGAAGATCGTGAATGGCCGCAAAATCTTCAGAACATTGTCGGCGGTCGTGTTGCGTTTGAGCAAAAATGATCACTGGCGGGCGACTCGACCTTCCAGAGTGAACAATGCCTTGAGTCCAGCTTAGACCTAGTTGTTGGCCCTCGAATCGATTCCGACATGAGATAAAAAAAGACCCGCGGAACAAGTTGGATACGTGCAGCTGGAGCGGAACTTGCAACTCCGCTCTAGTTGCAAAAAACGATCGCCACCGATTGTGTGGCTCTAGCGGCGTCTAGACCAGTTTTTCCAAAAATTACGGCCTTAATTTTCGTGTGGATTCCGTAGTCGTACATCGAGCCAATTCAGACATGAGAGCAAAAGACAAGCCATAGTTTATTTGGCATCCAAGCCCACGCCAAACACACGCCCTTTAAATTTCTCGATCATCATCTGAGTGGCTGACCCTCAGACTCTCGCGGCGGACTCCTCTTTTATTGCCCCGCGCGTTTCACTCTCGCGCCCTTACCCCTTTCCAAGGATGCACGCGGAAGCCCGGATTAAAAGCAGCGCTTTGCAGACCGCAAATACGACTCTATTCCGACGACGCGCAGGCCCGAATACTCGAGGAGGGGTCCTGCTGCAGGTGCGCCTTCACCCTTCCATCCTCCCCCCTTTTCTCCATTTGTGCTCATCATGGACTCCGGTCCAACAACTCCCACCCTGCTCGCCTACGCCGCCACGCACTAGCCCGCGCCCTCCGCCCTGTCTCCTGACTCGAGCGCAAGCTGGAACCAATGGGACTAGCTTCTCACCGTCTTCGCCTTCTCCCCGTAACCCCTCCGCCTCCCAGATCGAGCATGGCATACCCGGCGAGGTGGGCGTGATTATGTATTGCGATGGCATGGGCATTGGCGCGGGGTGCCGTCGAGCACGGAGACACCGGCGGAGAACAAAAAAGAGGCGATGGAGGGCCTCGGGCCGTGCGAGGCGCAGCCCGAGGATGGAGGAGTGGCTGAAGATGGGCCATGGTACGTCTTCGTTCTCAACTGCCGCTGTTCGAGATCTGAATGTACGACCCCTCTGCTTCCCCTTTCTCTGCGCAACCCGTACCAACACGATCTACGAGGTCGTTGCGCTCGTCGGCGCCACCTCATCCTCTCCATCCTCCTCGGCCTCGCTCCCTTCTCGCAAAACATCCCTATGTCCAAACTCACCCCCGATCCTGCCGGCGAATTTCGCATCCTCGCGCACGACGCCTCTGTCATCCCCCTTCTCGAGTCAGACTTCCTTGGATACGCGCCCCGCCCCACCAAGCGCGCGGAAGAGCTGCTTGCGGCGGACGCCGCTGAGGCCGCACACCGGGTAAAGTGGTAGGAAGCGCTTGAGAGGTTGAGGAGGTATGTGGGCGAGATGTAAGGGGAGCTGAGGGCGCCATCGGGGGGTGAGGGAGTTGAGGGTGGACGGGGATGGGGAGCGGCAGCGGGATGACTGCATGAGAAGGAGGAGGCGGCGCACGCACAGATGCGCGCCGCGCTCGAGGAGACGAAGCCGAAGCTGGTGGAGTGAGAGAAGGCGTGGGCGGACGTGCATCCAGATAAGTAGCTCGTTAATGCAAGATCTGATTCGTTCAGAATTCTGAAATCCTCTCAACTGGGTATTTAGGCGTGCGGGAGGCATGTGAACGGTTCGTTTGGTGGCCTTCTCGTTGTCGATAATCTCCATTCCTTTTGCCCGCTTTAAATTTCTGCATTCACTGTTTCAATGCGATTCAAAAGCCTCGGCGCATGCTCTACTCCGTCGTCTGCAATTGCGCGATGGCACGGTGTAATCCGAGTCGCGCACTGGCAGTCTGAGTAGTTCAGACCTCAACTCAGCGTATCCAATTTCACACTTTCCCACAGCGAAACCCAGAGAGTACAACCGAAGGACTCGATGACGGATGGTCCGTCCCTGCGCTCCGTACGCCATCCAGTCAAGCAGGTCGCCGGTTCCATTCCGGTTGAGTCGTGCCGCATGGTCATTTCCCTTTTTGCGTTGGTTTTCGTTTCCTTTTTCTGGATGACACTTGGGGGGGTGTGGCCATTGCGGGGCATGGCAGATACTCGTAATTATGTATGTAATTGTACCGAATTTCTCTCTTCCTTTCGAATCCAATTAATTATATACCCCAATGCCTGTGATTTAACTCGGGATATGATGCAATCTGATAAAGTTTGACAAGAATAGCATATGTCAGTTTTCTTGTGATCAGGTGTCTTTACTACAGATAAACGTGATTTGAATAAGGTCTGAGTGCAGGGAAAGTCTTTCTTTTCCATCAGTTCACATACAGGATAGCCTTTGAAACATGTGTACCTATGTTTTGGATCCAGTTCAATACTGGGTAAAGAAATGTTGTATGCATGTGCTTGGACCTAAGAAAAATCATTTTTCCAGACAGTTCAAATACTAGACAGGCTTTAAAACAGGGCTAACCATAGCTTTTGATAATAGTTTGACCCACATCCATTACCTGAAATGCAGGGCGGCAAAATGTCATGAGCCAAACTTTGGGATATGCAATCATGATTTGTGTTCTGAGCACAGAAATATGATTTTCCAGACTGTGCAGATATGTAGTACTTTTCAAATCATACTCACACATTGTTCTGAACAAGAGTCTCGCCCATGCATCCACTGGTTGCAATACTGGGCAAGGAAAGTCTTGTATGCATTTATTTGGGATTTGTACCAAATGTGGGGGACCAAGGTCCTTCCCAGGATGTTACTACATAATGTTCTCACCTGCTTAACGTTCATAGGCTCCAAAACTTTGTAAATAGAGCCTACTATTAAAATTCAATGGCTGGACAGTGGAACACCCTTAACAGAAATTGCCTTTTTGGGTACATGTACTGGCTGGATGTGGGACAGCACATTTGATTTGCAGTGTGTTACCACACGCTTTTTTCACTTGTTTTGAGTTCATGGGCTCTAGAGCTTTACAAATTGAACTTACTATTGAAATCCAACAGCCGCAACACCATTCAAAAAATTACCTTTTTCAGTACGGACCTGCTGTATATGGGACGGCGTATTTGACTCACAGCATGTTACCACATGCTTTTTTCACCTGTTTTGAGTTTATAGGCTCTGGAACCTCATAATTACAAACTACCATTAAAATCCAACAGCTGCAACACTTTGAAAAAAATTACCTTTTTTGGTGGGTGGACCTGCTGGATATAGGACAGCATATTTGACTCACAACATGTTACCACACGCTTTTTTCACCTGTTTGAGTTTATGGGCTCTGGAACCTCATAATTACAAGCCACCATTAAAATCCAACAGCCACAACACCCTTCAAAAAATTACCTTTTTCAGTGTGTGGATCTGCTGGATATAGGACAGCATATCTGATTTGCAGCATGTTACCACATGCTTTTTTCACCTGTTTTGAGCTTATAGGCTCTGGAACCTCATAATTACAAACTACCATTAAAATCCAACAGCCGCAACACCCTTCAAAAAATTACCTTTTTCGGTGTGTGAACCTGCTGTATATAGGATGGCATATTTGACTCACAGCATGTTACCACACGCTTTTTGCACCTGTTTTGAGTTTATGGGCTCTGGAACCTCATAATTACAAGCTACCATTAAAATCCGACAGCCACAACACTTTGAAAAAAAAAATTACCTTTTTTGGTGGGTGGACCTGCTGGATATAGGACAGCATATTTGACTCACAACATGTTACCACATGCTTTTTTCACATGTTTTGAGTTTATAGGCACTGGAACCTCATAATTACAAGCTGCCATCAAAATCCAACAGCCGCAACACTTTGAAAAACAAATTACCTTTTTGGGTGTATATACTGGCTGGATGTGGAACAGCATATTTGATTTGCAATGTGTTACCACACACTTTTTTCACCTTTTTTGAGTCCATAGGGTCCAGAACCTCACAAAGGGGGTGTGGCCACCGTGAGGCATGGCAGGTACCATACATGTTAAGTGTGACTTGTTCATAGAAGTTGAAGTTGCAGAAACAGAGAGCCTTTTACCAATATCTCAATGCCAACAGAAGCATATGTCTCTTAAAATTTCAAGAGTATATATAATGTTCACTGCATTGGCAACAAGGATTGAAATGGCGGGAATTTATGAGAGCCCAAAAATGAAACCAAGATCAGACTGCGCCTCCCAGCATTTGCCGTCATTCGTGCAGTTGGAGTGCAAGTTGTGCAGGTTTTGACAGGAAAGAGGGGGTACAGCATGAGAAAGCATGTCATGTTGAGTGGATATGTGAGACATTTGGGCATTCTGTGTTCCCACTTATGCCCTCTGGGCAGCAGAAATTTTGAAGTCATTCAACGGTTGTGGCAGCCGTGTTTTAATGGGCCATCAGGGCGGGAAGCCGTGCCGTAGCCGTCCTGTCATCCTGTGGCAAAAATGGCTGACAGAATAGGTGCCATCAAACCATAGGCACGGTCATGGGCGGCAGCCCTATGCAGTTGCATAGCATCTGACATAAGCAACAGATGAATGTGTTGCCAGGGGGGCATCTGTCAACTTATGAAACAAAGATCGCAAATGAAGTATATTGATACCAATGTACCAGTGAGTTCCAGGACAGAACCAACATTCAAAACGTTTGTGGGGTGATTCAAGGTCCAAAGGTCTCTTTGAAAATTCTGCTGGAGAAAATGAAGGGAGATAGAAGAAATGTTGGATGCTATGCATGAAACTCGATTTGATGCCATTGATTTTTGTGTGATCAATCTTCAATCGAAATTGACCAATCCCTCAATCCATCATGTGAAGAATGCCGCAATTGGCTCCTGTAGAGTAGCAGCGATGGTTATGAGCCAAGCCAACCCTTCAGTTGAGCAACCTATCATTTAATCGAAATTTGTACTGACCCATAGATTTACTTTTGAAAGCCATGGGATTTTGGCACCCAGAGTTAAATGCCTGAGTTGTGTTTATTTCATAATTTCGCCAGTCCCTATCAGTCACATTGGACTGATTAAGTCAACGCAGTATGGTTGCTCTAACAACTGAATTTCATTGCTTTTCCGATTGAGACTGGTTACTTCAATAACCGAAGGGTATTACAAAAAAAAGCTAATGGTTCATAAGTTTTCTAATGAAATTACAGCATAAAACCATTACACGAATGAGCAGAGACAAGTAAAAATCAAGCACTTTTTCCTGCCCTTCAATTGATTAAGAACGAGAATTATGTAAACATAATTACTCGTAACCTACACGTCTGATAAACACCATATTCAAAATCCAAGGGAAACGAGAGAGTTTTGGACACAGGAAGAAATGTCGAAGGCATCAAGACTCATTGATGTTGCCTGAAATAGTAATTCTCGACGTTTACGTTCGGTTCCCAACAACCTGCCCATTCCCTCTATGTAAGTCCTGGTGACCTTTAAACACAAATCAAGCACACCTCACCATGCATTATCTGACATCTAATTAACGCACACTGAGCTACTTGCACTATCGAACGGACAAGGAAGAACTCGGAAATACCCTCAGAAGACGAACACTTTTGAGTCGCCGACAAAGTAGATTCAAAAAAAATAAAAGTCCATCAAAAGAACTCCATCCGATCTTTCGTTCCTCATGTTAACGGTGTCTTATTTCATCTATGCAAGTTACAAGGGAGACTACAGCATAGGTACACGAAATCGGGCGGTCTAGGCACTCGGCACGCAAAAGGCGGTGCACCGAACCGCAAAATAAACTGCAGTGGCAGCAAAGAAGAGGGGGTGGAGAGATCTGAGGCCCGAACACCAGGGCGATAAGGGTACAAATATAACGGACATTGCGACAGCGCTTCGGGCGCACGCGCCATGGGGATGAGGGGAGCAGTAATGCCATTTCAAGCCCTAAAAGCGCAGCGTGGACCAGCGGTAGCGGGGCGGAGGATCATTCAAGACATAATGATGTCCCAGGGAACTTTTCATGAGAGTCGCCCCTGGGATGCGATGCTTGAGTCCTCGCGTTAGAACCGCGAGGAGGGGAAACCCTGGCCGCGAAAATTCGATCAGGCGATGTGATGGCATGATTGAAGCAGCGATGAGAGAGAGAAGCAGTCCCTTCAGTGTCTCTTGGACTTGATCGAAGTCGCAGGCAATAGATATGGGCACAGAGCGGCAGCAGCAAGCCGCGGGAGCACGGCCAGCACGGTGCAGTAAAGCGGTGCGGTAGATGAGCAAATGGTAAGGAAAGCAGACGACACAAACAGCAAGAAATCGAGGAAGTGTATCTGGACCAAAGGAAAAGCAGGGACAGCGCCAGATGGCAACGGGATGCAACGGGATCGTGCGGCGGAAAACAGGAAGGAAGTGGCCGATTAAGCAGGCTGCACGGACCAAAAAGTGCTTGAAGCAATGCCGAGGGATCCAGAGGAGTGATTTCCAGCCACAAATAACAGCAGAAAGCGCTGGAAGGCGCTGGGGAGCGGCTGGAGCGGGCAGCTGCAGAGAGAATTGAACGACCCATGGAGCGCCAGATAATGATGGAGAACCGCGAGAAAGGGGCCAGGAGGTCGATAGGCATATACAACAGCTGGGATGGCGAAAAAGGTGCGGCAAGGCAGTGGAAGGACAGGCAGAGGCGGCGGAGGAGGAGGGAGCAGAAGGAAGTGGATGCCGCAAGCTGTCAACGGGTGATGCCGGCAAAGCGTAACGTAAGAAATAACAGTGACAAGCAAGCATCCTCCCCACCAAATCACCCATCGCGCGACCGCGTTTGTCGGTGTCATTTCGCGCTTTCATGTGTTCTGAGGATGCAGGCAAGTCTATACATATGTCACTCATCATCCCCCATGGTCAAACTCATGAACAGGCCAACCGGCAATATTTCCATTTAAGGCCTGAGGGCGGGTGCTGCGCCGCCGCGTGCGAGCAGGCGGCGGGGCAGCAACGAGGCGGGCAGCGGCCGTAAGACATTACCCGAGCAATTCATCACTGGGGATGATGCCATCAGGTGCATCTCTCGCGAGAGCAATAGATACATCATGGCGTTGCTCTCGCGAGAGCAAATATGATGTATCGGAACCCCACATAGGCCTGGTAGAGGACAATGCAAAGTCGTGCGTGAGAGTTACGTAAAAGCAGCGACGAGATCGAGGGTGAGACGGGAGGACGAACGAATGGGGAACGAAAGCAGAAGAGCGGAATAGAATACCAGGAAGGAAAGAATAAGAAACGAAAGCCAGTCCAACGCTGCGAAGCTCGGAGCTCCCCCGCCAAAACCGCCACCTGTAAAAAATACAGATAAAGAAAAAGAACTCTCGTGCATGGAAGCGTGAACGGGGCTCTGGTGGAGCAGCGTGGGCAACCGCGGCTGCATTTCCCGACAGCCAGAAAAAGCAGGTCCATCTAATAGGTTTCAGAAGTAGATAATCTGATGATTTAGATTTGCGCTCCGATGCAATGGCGGGGTTGGGAGTCTAAGAAAAGCAGTGATGGAAAGGAACAAGCAATCCAATCTTGACTAAACCAAAGATAATGAGTATCATCAAGAAGTGGAGCTGTGCATGAGGGGGGGATATTCTGTGGCATAGGATTGAAGGAAAATCAACTTAGGGTGAGAATTACTCCTTGCAGTGGGAGAGGAGAAAAACTATTCTGGAGATGTACTCAAAAGATGTCTAGGAGATCGATAACATCTGCAGAATCTCCACTTGCATGTTGATATCTGAAGATCAGTTGTGAACACAAAATCTTTGATTCTGTCTGCCAGAACACGGATGAAATCTTTCTGCAGGAGATAAACAGTACATAAAAATAAAGAAATCCCAGGGTATGAAGCATAAAAGTGCATCATGTAAGACGTACACCCCACCATCAAGATGCCCATCCAACCCACTGACACTCAAGTCCGACTGAACACACTTACCACATGCTTTGCCATTATGGTGGATACCCTGGAAGTTCTTGCCAATAGCCTCAATGCAGCTTTCCTGGAGGCCATTGCTAATACAACACGGTCTCTTTTGAAAAATATTGAGGTAAACTATCTCAAATTCTTCCCAATTGGAATCTTACAGCTTTATTTCAGACTGTGAAGAAAAACAAAAGAACCTGTATTGAGTTAATGGAACAAACCCATGAATTGCTCACTGCAATCCTCATTCTTCACATCAACTCAGATACAGGTGGAATATTGCCACCAAGTGTATTGAATCACATTGGAAGATTCACAGAGCAAGTGCTTGTGAATGACTCCAAATTCAAGCTAATCACATGCTCCAGGACCCTCCACAAGATCCATACCTTTGTTGAATCCCAGCAAAATGGCAGTAAGGTCAAGCAGTTCTTCCGCCAGGGAGAGATGAACACACTGCTCAAGGATTGCAAGAATGGACTGACACAAGGACTGGATTTTTTTCGGGTGAGCTCTCATAGGCTTTACAACAATTCATTGTGAATAATCCTGTCTAAAAAGCTCAAGAACACTGGCATAATAGCTGATGTTTCCAAAATGCAAGAAGAGGCAGAACAGAGACATCAGGAAGTACTTGGCATGATCAATGGACTCTCTGATACCACAAGTTCAGACAGAGCATCTATGGTACACTACATTTGAGTTTACTGCCAATTTTTCTAACTTCAATCCAGATGAGCAGGGCCTATTCTCTATCTCACAACAGGTATGTGTCCCCCAATCCTGGAACAACATCACTCACACTTTGAAAGCTCCAATTCAATCTCACTCCTACCCTCAGAGCCCAAGATATTTCATGGCCGTGAATCAGAATTGTCTATTGTCCTGCAGCTGCTGAAGACGAAGACTCCCAGGATAGCTATTTTAGGTACAGGTGGGATGGGGAAGACCAGTCTTGCCAGAGCAGTTATTCATCATGTAGAGGTCTCGACACAGTATACCCAACATCGATATTTTGTCGCTTGTGACTTGGCAACCAGCAAAGTGGAACTTGCTGCTCACATTGGAGCCCATCTAGGACTCAAGCCTGGCAAGGACCTTACTCAAGCGGTTATCAAATTCTTTGTCACAGCCTCACCTAGCCTCCTGATTCTTGATAATCTGGAGACAGTCTGGGAGCCTACAGAGCTACGTGGTGATGTTGAGGAATTTTTGTCCCTCCTCACGGACCTCAAAGACCTGGCACTGATTGTGGGTCGCACTGCTTCATTTTTTTGGACTTAACTTATGTGACACAGATTACCATGCGTGGAGCAGAAAGGCCAGGCAAAGTACAATGGAGTCACCCATTTCTCCTTCCATTGCAACCATTGAAACATCATGCTGCTCAACAAACATTCATTGACATTGCTGAGGACCATCATAACCCTGAAGACATAGATCAGGTTCTTTCATTGACAGACAACATGCCTCTTGCTATCAATCTCCTTGCACATTTGGTGGATGTGGAGGGATGCCCCAGTGTATTGTCCCGCTGGGAGACAGAGAGAACCACTGTGATTTCAGATGGCTATGACAAAAAATCCAACTTGGATGTGTCAATTTTACTTTCTTTGTCTAGCCCCAGGATCAAAGCTGTCCCTCAAGCAAAAGAGCTATTGAGTCTTTTGTCAATGCTTCCAGATGGTCTTTCAAATGTTGAGCTCCTCCAGAGCAAGCTTCCAATTGAGGACATTTGGAAATGCAAAACAACATTGATTCAATCTTCTTTAGCCTATGTGGATGACAAGAAGCAACTGAAAGCATTGGTACCCATCAGGGAATATATGAGGAAAACTCACCCACCTAGAAATGACCTTGTCAAGCCTCTTTCCAAACATTTCCATGAGCTACTTGAATTGTACCGTGACAATTCCGGAACTGAAATGAAAGTCACAGTGAGCCAAATATCATCAAATCTGGCCAATATCCAAAGTTTACTCCGAAATGGACTCCAAAAAGACCACCCAGACCTCATAAACAATGTTTTTAGTGCCTTGCATCTGAATATGTTCAGCCTAATGACTGGCCGAGGGTCAATTGCTTTTCTTGTCCAGCTTCATAAACTCCTTCCACACCCCTGTAACCATCAACTTGAGGCCTCTCTCATTGCCGAGTTATTTGGCTCATATGTCCAGGTTCCAATTTCCAATTCAGAAACACTTGTGACACAGGCATTAGAACACTTTGAACATTTTGAGGGTTCAGATCTGAAGTGTAGGCTTTAAGCTGACACCTGGTACATGAAGACTGACATTAATTTCCAGGCAGATTCTACAGCAATGTTGGATATTATTATTTGGCCCAATTGGATTTTCCCTCCGCTGTGGATTTTTGTCACTATGCTATCTCCATGGCAACCTCATCTGGAAACATAAAAAAGACATTCCCAGGCATTACAGCAGCTTGCATGGATTAAGTGGATGCTTGGAGACTACTTTTCATGCCAAGGCTATGCATGGGAGTCACAGAGGTTGGCCAGGATTTCTGGTGATCTATACAGTGAAGCACAGGCCCTACACATAGAAGCAGTGGCTTGAACACAACTTGGTAACTACAAAGAAAGCATCTCTCTCTGCTCTAGAGTAAGAGATCTCTTAATTCTTTGTGGTATGTCCAGGGGGACCATGGACCACACTGTCATGAACCACCAGGCAGGGATCCACTTGATGAAGTCAGAATACTGTGAGGCACACAATATTCAAACTCAGATTCTCCAAGAATGCCTACTTCAGGGGGATTCTCATAAACAGGGGTTGGCTTTGATGAATATTGCAGTAATTAGCTTGTCCATGAATGCTTCCAAACATGGAGTGCAACAGGATATTGACAGAGCCAAGAAAATATTTCTCCCCTTTGAACGGATTGTAGAGACAACAATGTGTGATGCTACTCTTGCTAATCTGTATCTGAGAGAAGGAGAGTTCTCCACAGCAAAGACACTTTTCAAGACATGTCTCAGAGCCTGCAACCATCCTGAAATCAAATCCTATTGTTTGGAGCAGTTTGGTAACATTGGACGCTGGGGCACATCTAGTCAGATGTCCAGTTGGACAACAGTTTATCTTGCCCATTCTATCAAATTCAAAGAAAAGTTAGGAATAAACAAGGCTCTCCAGTTTATGGGAGACATCTTTCTTGCTCAGGCTAATGAGGAGACAGCTGTCAGCCTGTTTATCATTGCACTCGAGGGATTCACCTTCATGGATGTCCATTGCAGCAGAGCTGAATGCATGCTCCGACTTGGGGACATTTCCATGGGACATGGTGACCTGTTGAAGGCAGCGGAATTTTGGGAAACTGCAAAGCCACTTTTTGAACACTCTTCACAGGCAAAGCAGGTTGAAGACATTGATGAGAGGCTAGCGAGTGTTGGCAAAGATGTGATGGAGCAGCACAAAATGAGTTTAGCTTGCCTTGCAGAGATGAATGCACTGACTGCCATTGTGGAAGAGGTGGGAAGGTGATCTGTCTGATATTGAGGGCCTGCAGGAGGATCTGGGCAGAGTACAATCACTAGTGACAGGTGGAAATTCAAATGAACTATGTGACATGGGTAAAACAGTTTGCTATTTATGTGATTCCCATGCTATGTATCTATTTATTCATTCCAATGCAACTCAACCAATATGTGAGAAGGCTCTGCAAAGATGGCATGAAGTACACCATATCTGATTGCAAAGGTAATGAAAGGTTGGCCACACTTGGCTGCTATCTATTTTCCAACCAGGCTGGGGGGCCACCTTGAAAAAAAAAAAAAAAAAAAAAAAGAGCAAATGGATGCACATATAGATCTTAGTGAGAAACTTGTATTACATCTGAAATTTCGGGTGCGCTCCCCACTGTTGATTTCCTAGGCATATTTTAGTATCTTCATACGGTTGGAGATCACCCAAAGTTCATAGATAGAATATCATTTTCTTGCCAAGATCTATATGTGCGCCCAGTTTCGATTTTTCTTTTTAGAGCAGCCCCTGCTAGCCTGGTTGGGAATGGGTAGAAGGTTCTGCCAAAAAGCCAGGTTCAACACCATTTTGCCTAAATCCTGAAAAAATGTGCCAAAAAGCCCAAATCAACCTAATTTATGAGAAAAATCCCATTCTTTAAGACAAAGACAGGTTGGTCATCGTTCGAAAAAGCTTGTGCCCGAGGATAACAAAATTATGGCTGACTATGTGCAAGGGTACCTATCGTATGAGCCTTGTTTTCCGTGCTAGAGAATCCCCAACCTGACGACCTACACTATTGACGATGTAGTGATAATAACACCGTACAAACAGCGATAGGCCCACTATGGGATGTTGCAGCGGAAGCTGGTAAGTTGTCCTACTACACCAGCCGGACCAGTCCTGGCTCTGAGAAGACCCTGTTTGGATGACTCAGAACTCAATGTTGGCGTTGACATCAAGTACAGCGCAGAGGTGAGTACTTTAAAAATCGACCCACCATCCATCCATCGCTAGAAACGTTACAAATACTCAGACACGACACGCCGATCAAATACAGCTTGCGCTCCGCTCTCTCAACCTCCTTGTTACGTAATGCGTCCTGTTCTCGCAGCCAATGCCGTCTCCATGTCTATTTTCACTTAAGTGTTTCGCTAGCCGACCTCAGTCTCGATGACCTTTCCTTGAAGGCTCGTCGCAGCCTCCATCCTCCACTGCTCGCCGCTTAGGAAAATACGCCAAATATTTTGTTTATGTGAGGCGCATTTTTCCGTGGCGATTCCAAATATCTACATAGAACCATTCGCAAATCTCACTATGTATTGCCCAGCCATTCTGACCCTCAAAATGGTTGCTATAGCATGAACACAGCCAGCTTCTTGAGCGTCAGAATAGCCGGGCGAATATGTAGGAGCTCCCCTGCTGCATTTAATGCCCCTGGAACAAGAAACCGATGAACATGTGAACAGGGCGGCCCAGTCCCAGCGCATCTTACAGGAAGCCCACAAAAAGCACACCAGAAGAAGAACTACGCGATTCAGCAAAGATGTGTCAAGATTTATGGCGTCTCTTTGGGGAGCAGACAGGAAAAGACGCGTATGAATGGCAAGTCGATGTTGCCGAGGCCTTGATTCTGGGGCTTGATGCTGTCGTTGTTGCTGGAAGTGGCGCTGGGAAGACTATCCCTTTCATGTTGTCAGTGCTCTTACATCGGGACAAATCTGTGATCATAATATTATAACCTCTGAAAATCCTCCAGGAGGATCAGGTCAGTTCAATTATCTCTATTTTATTTCTTTAAATTATTCTAGGCAAACCGCTAGGATACCTGGTCCCCGGAGCTACAAAAGGTGCAGGGTTCATAACATCGTTCTCGCATCACCAGAGATGTGTTTTGAGCATCAAAACTTCCGATAGTGAATACTGGATTGCTTTGTGCACTGATGCTTTTTGCCGCATGCTTCCGGTCAGCGACGCGATGACTTATTACTATTAGCTGCGATCAAAGCGGCGAACGAGGCGCATGAGTGGGGCGAAGGCGAATTGCCATTTGTCCTCCGCCTTGTGGGACTGCTGAAGGATGTCGAGACACAATGGTCAGCGACCTTCCTCATTATGATCAACCGTGCCCTTGAGCAATATTTGGTGCGCATCTCTCCCCTTGCGCATCTGAGGCTCACCTTTATTCCGACAGGCGGTCGACAAATTTCTCACGGATCCAAAGCATGCAGACACTGAACATTATCGACTTAATAAGGATTTCGAAGTCCTGGGGGACATTTGCGAGTTTCTTGAGGTCTCGCATGTCGTTCAATAGCTGGTCTCGCCCGAGACCCACTTCACAAAAACCTGATCCTGATGCTCAAAGACCTTGCAAAAAAGCTGCCAAAAAATCAGCCACACCATCAACGCAAGCATTGCAAAGCTGGAGCAGTATTTGGCCTATTCCGGTTGAACTTGACCCTCCTAAAACACAGCCACTGTGAATTATAAACCGGTGCTTTGGTCCCGACCATTTTAAACCGCGTTTTTAAACCGGTGTTGCTTAAAACAATGTTTACCGTGTTATAAACAAAGCCCTACAGTTCAGAGGCGCGTGTCTCGCGTCACCTGAACACTTGGTCAAAATAGTAAAGTACACAAAGTCACCATACGCGGAGCCATCCATCGAGACAAGTGCAATGTTGTTTCAGATTGCCCACAGTGGTCGGCCTCAACATCTTCGATTCCAGCCGTCTTTCAGGCACGATTCCTGGGGCAGAGTACGCACTAGAGGAGTATTTGGACAGGCTATTACCAGAGAAGATCCATGATTCTGGCTTCTTGTGACAGGGGTCAGGGGGGAGTGAGGTGAAGAGGCTACGATGATGTCGGGACAGGTCTGACACTACTGTTATATTCCAGAGCTTTGCACCACTTATTCCATTTCCAGCGTTTGGCTCTCGTGCTGCGCCGAGTACGTCGCCTGCGGATTGGATCTCCACCAGATCACTAGTGGCAATCTCGGACACCCGTCAAGAAGGCCCGACCTGGATTCCCCTGGCGGACGGGTTAGCCCGTGTAAGCACAAAAATGACCCCTTTGCTCGGCGGCCGTCTGGTGAAATGAACAGGCAGGAGCCATGGCCGTCCACCTCAGTAGCCATCGTCAATGCTGACAGAAATGAAATTCCCAGTCCGAGGTTGGTCCGAGTTCCGAGTCAGCTCATCAGGATCTTGACATTGGAGGAACTATCAACTCGGCGAACCGTTTTTAGCCACACGTTGTTGTGCATGCCCAACTGCCATGTGCGACGTTGGAGGAACCATCAACTCGGCGAACCGTGCTATCTTCCCTCAATTAGTATTGCAATGAGCATCTTCACCTACTGGAATGGTATAAAAGTGTCCCTATCCACGTCATTTCCCTCAGAGAAACGTCATGTTCTTCACAACTAGTCTCAAAGCGCTGGCTCTTGTATTCTGTACTACCGTGAACATGGTCAATGCGGCAACTTGGACGGTATGTTTAACTGCATCGGCAGTGGCGGTGAACTAATGGCCGCATTTCTTTGCAGCCTCTTCGTTGGACCGCTGTCCGAATTCCCTAACGGCGGAGCTCGGTTCTACGTCAATAACGGCGGTGTTATCCACGCACTTGCTAGCCTGGGCAGTTCCACCAATGCTTCATCATTCAACACCTGGATCAACGGCACTCAGGATTTCACTCAGTACGGGGTATCCAATGTCGCACAGTCCTCCGATCTCGGGTCTGCCGCTTGGACATTCAACGGAGTAACCAAAACGCGCGTCTTTTACCAGACGACTGATGGGAGCATCCGTGCGATGATGTGCTGCTCAGGCAGCGCAGGCATAGCATGGGACGTTGACCCCACCATAATTGCAAATGCACCACTTGGGGCTGTCATTGAGGCGTTTCAGGCATCGGACTCGACTGGAACCGTGAGTCGCCCGGTAGCTGCCAGGATAGAATTGACCAAACTGATCCTGCATCATTAAAAGGCAATTGTCCTTGTGAGTTGGCAGAATGCTCTGGGGCAATTGACAGAGAGGTGGACTGCGGATATCAACGACATCGCAGCGTCTTGGAGTCCGCCAATTGTGGTCTCCACTTGAGAAATCGTCGATCTTATGGGGCGAGTATGTGATTTAGTTGTAACAGTCTGATTGTTTGGGAAACACGTACCTCTCTACACAAACCCTCAAGGGGGAACCGGCATTAAAATTTCGTACATGGGGTGGGGGGGGAGGGGGTCCCGAGGTCGGCCGAAAAAAATTTCTAGGCTAAGTTATCCAGGAGCTCAAAATTGTAATTCAGGCTACAGAGAATGCAGCATGATGTCAAAAGAGACTGACATTTATTTCCAGGAACCTGTTCTCCCCCTGAACTGCCTCCCAACCCGATAATGGCTCCTCAAGCTCGAGTGCCAGGGGTTGGCTGGGGAATTCAGAAGGTCGAAAATCAAAGGTTTAAGACTTCATAAAGATATTTCAGTAACCAACATCTACGAATGAGTCCATAAGAACATACTTTACATACAGAAAGGTCGGCGGGAAGTCAATGTACCCACATAGGGGCCGACGGCTCAAGTCGGAGCGGACGGCCCGGCGCTAGGGGTGGGAAACTCTTTCCCTATATATAGAAGGAGAGGGGGGGAGGGGGGGTCCGCTGAAGGTCGAAAAAAAATTATCGACCTGATATCCGTTTTCCGAATGCCGGTTTCCCCTTGCAAACCCTAGCTCAGTAATAGATACTTAATGGCACTGAAGATGTGAAAGCTGGCGCAGGGGTGTACGTTGGTGAGGACAATCACCGGAACCGAGCGATACGCGTGCCCAGTAACCTGGGGCCGTCAGACCAAGTCGGTGAAATCAAGGGGGTGCGGCCGGCCAAGCCGAGACCTAGGGCAGGGAGGGTGGTCGGCCAGCTGGCCGGATAAAAAAAAATAACGATCTTTTATTTTTTGGCCAAGAAGTGCTTTCATTGCCTCCAATTATGCTGCAAAATACATTCTGCACCAATATAACAACCACTCAACTTCAACTGACCCAGTTCGAGGCTTAGATTATGGACCTGTCCCGTTTAAGCAGGATCGGCTAATAGGCTAGCAGGTTGATCATGTTTGGCAGCATCATCATCAATAAAAGTTGGTACTGCAGGTGGGGATATATGTGACTTATATGACCTTCTCAGTTATGTAAATACCTCTTTGAAAGGGTTAAGAGGTGTCTGAACAGTAACCAGTCAATATTATGGCAGGAATGACGGGTCAAGATCAATTCTTTCCTTATTTGGACGTCAGGTGGTAGGGTGGTTCCCAGAAAGAGTCGATAACTAAAAAAACAGCATAAGGTATTTTTTATTTATTTTCCGTACCCCCTTGGGTGAAATACTTGCGATAAAGAGGCACTAGAAACGGTATCCCTTGGCACACCCCTGAAGATATACACAGACTTGAAGTGCGCACGAAAGGGACTTACAAAAAAGGTGATTTCCAGTGTCTAATGGCGACATTTTCGAAGGAAC
This sequence comes from Mycena venus, assembly GCA_014462655.1. Lineage (NCBI taxonomy): Eukaryota > Fungi > Basidiomycota > Agaricomycetes > Agaricales > Mycenaceae > Glaucomycena > Glaucomycena venus. Next base: position 2,324,436 of record JACAZI010000007.1, on the reverse strand, counting down.
TGTCACGAGAAAGGCCCCAAAGAGATCTGGGTAAAGAGGCACTCCGGTGTCGCGGGAAACGAAGCAGAGGTGCTGGTCGGTGCAGGCAGCCGGAAGGAAACCTGTTGAAGACTTGATAAATGAAGATGCGTATGCTTCACTGATACTACCGGGCGCAAAGCTCACCTCGCTAACACAATCCACAACTTATAAATTTATACGCAAGCTAAAGATGGATAGAATGTCCTACAGTCGCTAACCGTCAAGCGAAACGATGACGGCATTCGGCCAAATATAAAATAGAAAGGCTGTATTCATCCAGGTTTTTTGTGATCATCTTACACACAAGTCCAGCTTATAAATTGAACAAAAAATCCGGGGGAATACTGACAGTTTGGGGTGAGTTTGAGGGCAAAAGATTGGGTGAGTCAGTAATTGCGCGAAGCGAAACACTACCAAAATAACCAAACAGTCAACAAATTGACCAACAAAGAAGGATTGGGCATTCATGATGGCCACCATTGTACTCGAGGGCCTCGAAAACGGGGGTTTGGAATTGGAGGTGTGGAAAGCAGTGGCTGGAAAGGTTGTTTGCTGGTGTTTCGCTTCTACGTCATGTTTCGCTTGACGGTTATGTAGCGACTGTACTGCGAGCTCCTATATGAATAATACCGGAATGGGGCGCCTCATTCTGGGATTAGAAGGATATAACGTGTTGCTAAAATAATTGAATGCACCCTTCAGATGAGAATGAGAATCAACCTGAGGCTTACCTGAGTAGCGAGTCCAGAGCTCGAGTGCAAATGTAAGTAAAAGTAAGTACACTACTTTTCTAATATACATCTTCTTCTCACTTCTTTCCGCGCCCATACCCCATTGCCCATGTCTCTGCCGCACGCTATACCCTTACCTCCAGACCAGTGCTCCGTGCTGGGGGGATCTTGCTCCGAGGCGTTCCGCGATATCGCCGCCACCTGCCAGCGTCCGCCATCTGTCAACATCCGGATCACATCAGCAAAACCATGGTCAACTATGTAGCTCTATGTAGTACTATGTAGTGCTACACAGTTCTGTAGTTCTTGTAGTTCCTGTAGGAAGGGACCCGAAGGGTACCCTCTACATAGAACTACGTAGTTCGGGGCCGTTCTACGTAGCTCTATGTAGCTCTATGTAGTTCAGGTCGTTCTACGTAGCTCTACATAGTTCGCTGTATTTCCCTGTAGTTCACTGTCATTCACTCATATTGCACCATGCAGAAAAAATAGTATTCTGTTCACATAGCACAGTAAAGGCGACAAAAGATAGAAAGATGCCATTAAATTATCTATATAAGAATCGAACGAGGTTTGTCTCGACAGACAAACCGGACCGGACATCCGAGCTCCACACTGCCGGCAAGTGCTCCACTGGCAAACATAAAACTGTCGAGATGTTGAATTTCTCCACTGAACTGTTAAATTGTTGATTTTCACGGTATTGAGATGTCGAATACTTCACTGCTGTCAAAAATTTTGAATGAGGGAAACTGGGAAGAGAACTGAGTTACTGGATATGAGGCCGTGAGGAGTGAACCGAAGGTTCACGAGGAGCAGTGTGTTTAGCAAATTGGCACTTAACATAATCATTCTGGGACTTTGTTGCAGCCGTAGCGTAGTATGGTGAGACAGCACACCGCCAAGTATGCGTCATCTAGCTATTTTTGCGCTCACAAACACATATTATAAGAGTTGCAAGGTAGTTTCTAGTAGTACTATCACTAGTACTCTGAACTTCTGTTCAATGATACAAAGGAGGATCAGAGTGAGCTCCGAGCTGCTGATTGTAGTGTATAGATCAAGCCTAGCGTACTCCGCGGGCCGCTGGTCATACACAAAGAGGAGATAAATACCCAAAAGCCCCAGAAGTCATCATTCAGAAGTTGTATCCTACAATAGAGGACCAACGACTGCACAGAGGAAGTCTTTGGAGACTTACAGAGTACTAGCGAGTGGGTTGAAGGCTAAGGGAGTCGGCCGCGGGCCGTCCTTCCAGACTGGCAATAGGCCGCGGGGTCGAGGCAAGGCCCGCGGCCCCTGCTGAAGCAAGCGGAAAGCAGTTACAGAGGAGAACTACGTAGAGAGAGTACACGTGGGGAGACGCGTCGCATCCCTAGTGACAAACAGAGACACACAGAGTGGAGCAATGGGATTTATTCCATTGGACCGGAGTTCAGAGTGGGATTGTGGGTACAGACCGACAAGTAACGGACCTGCGGGCTCCCTTTGACAATAGCAGTATTATTCTAGAGGGTGGATTCAACTCTGTGCCCAGAGGTTCTAGGCCCGTGGTTGCAGACGGCAGCCCACGGCACCTACCATATACCCAAATCAGGACGTGAGAACCATGCGAAAGGTTTCTCTTGGCCTGTGATGACACATCAGATACACATGGACATCTTTTGTTTTCTTTTGTTTTCACTCTCTGTTTTTCACATGTAAATCTATATTCCAGTAGTATAAATAGGGCTTGAGGACCCCGCAGAAAGCCAGTACACCACAGCGGACATTGTTGCAGTTGTTCTCAGGCCAACTCGCGGAGAGTAGTATCTACCTCTGTTTGTAGTGTGTCTATAAATTGAAGTTTGGTTGTTGGCTCTAGTTCAGTTCGAGTTAAGAAGTTAAGCTTCACGTTGTCGACCCCGTGGGCGGTCTTCACGTATAAAAGAGAGGTTTACCTACCTGAGTGGGCTTGTTGCTTTGCATCTGCTTTGCTAGTTGCATCCGTTGTTGAGATTGCCCTCGGTAACCAACAGGAAGATCAGTTTGGTCGCCAGCAAGGTGCTTAAGCCTTGAAGTAGAGCGAAAGGTACCTGTGGCAGGTTAAGCCAAGGTCTACAACGAGAATTGCTTGTTGTGAGAGTGATTGGAAGCAGGATCTGTGACCTCAATTAGAGGATTTACTGTTGAAACCTTACAAACTCTGCCCTGACGTAGACGAAACTATCTATTAGTCTTCCTCTCATCTTGTATCCACCCAAAACCACATATATTACTCGTTCATCGAGGCCACGGGGCATTGATCTGTACAAATCCTGCATAGTTGAAGTACTGCGGGCATTGTTGCCAGTCAGATTAGTGAAGATTCGTTATCACATTGGGTTTCAAAACCAGTAGTCGCATACTACAACTCGGACCTGAACTCACCAAGGGAGCACGCTTGTTCTTTGGGAGTGATAGTAGTTGGTTGTGTGGTTGTTAGTTGTGGTGTTTGTTAGCATCCAACAATAGTTGCATTTCTAGCTTATAGTTAAGCGCACCGTTTCAGCGGGGGGCAATATTCCAACGAACCCAATTGAGATGGAGCAAATAGAGACTAGGATGTCCAGGCAGCTCGGGACATTATCATTGCAAAGATCAGTTCTCGTTGTGAAAGATACTGGCTGTGAACTGAATGAATATAGTTGGAACATTATTGTGAAATTTCTCAGGGTCAAGAGTCCAATGCAAGTACTCCTGCAGGCTCAGGTTCTCGGTCACGTCAGACATCACAAGGTCGAGCAACCTCAGGACCTTCCTCAAACCCCACCCTGCAAAATCACTATAGGAAACCACAGAAAGCACTTGACTTCTCCATCTACACCAATGTGACTGCAAATGAGGGTCAGTTGAAGAAGAAATGCAGAACTATCTCAGAAGCCCTATTCAACCTCGGAATTCAACTGATATGGTGGGATACTGGGGTGTATGATTCAATTTCATGCAACACTTGTGCATCGCTGACTGCTTTTCAGAACCATGGCAGTACACAGTGGCCAACAATTTTCCTCATGTTTGCCGACTATGGTCTCATTCAGGCCACATCAGTCCCATCAGAAAGAGTGTATTCCTCCTCTGCAGAAACAGATACCAAACAGCGGAATCGCATTAGCCCTATCCTGATGGAGGCACTACAAATGCTGAAATTTTCATATAAAAAAATCCTGCTTGAACTTCATGGCTGACTGGCAGGCACTAGCATTGGGAGATGATGAGGAGGATTGGCTCTGCTCTCTAGTAGCTGCAACTGAGACAGATCGAGAGGTTGTTCAAAAAGGCCTGTTTATTACTTGCAAAGATGTGGAGACTGAATATCCTGTGATGCCTGAGGATCAAATGGAGTAAATACCTATGCACATCCATCTACAAACTGTAAACATTTTGTACCCATGAAATCCTATTAATTATGTTTTAAAAAACTAGATTGCACAGTATGCATGCGGCAGAACTTTAAATGAGAACAAAAAGTTGACTTGAGTCAACTTGGACGGCTTGACTTGACTTGAACAAGAAAAGTCAAGGCAAAGTCAAGTCAAGGTGCGACTTTTCATGACTTTTGACTTTCCAAGTCGTGGCAACATTAATTAAATGTCTTTCTTCTGGCCAAAGAAATATCCCCGAATGGGCAGCGTCGAGTGCCGCAGCTCATTCTGCAGTGTAATGGCCAGTTGGATTAAATGGGGGTCGATTCAGATCCAAGGGGTGGCATGCCAGCAAGTGGGCCACCAACAATCTGGCATTCAATACAGAATTGATTGGGAACAGTGCCAAGTACAGGCCAGATCTTCTCTGAGACCGGTTTGTATTTTTCCTTGGCATAAATATCCACAAGAGGAGAGAGACAATATGAGGATAGAGGATGGGAAACAGTAGAGTTCGTTGTGGGAATAGAAGTACAAAATTGGAACCATGAGCTGAATTGTGGGAAATGGGAAATACGGGTTGAATAACAGTATGTGAACACGAAACTGTGGTTGCATCAGCGCCAAGGTTGGTGCAGGCTGAGAGATATGCATGTTAGAGGTGCAGGAGATTGTCAGATACGAGTGCCGAATGTGCTGTGATAATAAAATTGCCGTGATTGTCTGGGTCTGGCTCAATAATGAGCACCAGCTCTCCTTGCTCACTAATCAAATCCTCAAGTCGGGAAAACCCTGCAGACGCGAACAAGGAGGGCCACGGGGCACGGTGGGGATGGTAGTAAGTTTTCCCGTGTTCGGATCACAGATAGTGATAGTTTGATCTTCATTCTCAAAATTGCAAACAATGCTCTGGGTCAAAAATTTGAACAGGTGTCCAAGCAAAACGTCGTATGCTGGGTTGTGAACAATGTGGACTTGTAGGTACAATGTAATGTCCCCAACATGGAATGGGATGTTGCGAGCAAGGCTGAGCGATGGAGTAACTGTTCCATTGGCAGGTTGCATCTGTAAGATCACACGGGGATCATACGAGAGTGCCAACTCGTGGCAGACAGCTTATGACATGGCATTAATCTGAGAACCACTGTCAACGATGCATTCAACCTGTTGACGATTGTTGATGATTGGAAGAATAAAACGAATCGCAGAAGATTCTAGTGACACAATGAGATCTTCGGGAACAGTGCCACTCAAATAGAAGATAGCGTAGGTGTCCAGGATGATAATAGCATCATCAGGTGAATTTTCCTGAGAGCTATTTGCGGCCTGGGAGTATGCGGCTGGCAGAGAGTCCAATGTAGCAGCAAAAACAGCTTCGTCTGAACGTTGCTGCTGCAGGTCTGTGTCAAGTGCGGGGTAGGAATCGGAGAAGGGGTCTTCATTAGTACCATGGAACAGTTGAGCTGCCAGCTCATCCGCAAATTTGACATTTTTAGCAGGAGGAAGGTGAAAGGTGGTGGCTTTGCACATGTAGGAACGGACCTTGGGGGCAATGGATAATAATTCCTCTGTTGTGATATCAGAAACTGCTCCTTTAAGAATTTTCTTAAAGATGTTAGCTGGATCTAGTTACGGGGGTTGGATGCGATAGTGGCGGCCGAGGCAAGCTGCTGATGGGCGACTTCAACAATTAATTGAGCAGCCGCAGTTGGCCGGGATTTTTTTTGTGCCAATTGTTGATTCTTTCACACAAATCCTTGCCTTCAATGTCACGGGGAACAAAGATGCCACTAGGGAGGACGACTTTCCTATTTACATTGCAGCGGCACTTGCCTAATTGGGTGTCATCCGTAACATGCGGACACTGACCAATAAAATGGTCAAGGGCGCTGCAATACCCACATCCCTCGGGGCGTTTTCGTTTAATACCCGCTGAGCCATCACTAGTTGTGGCGGGTTGCTGGGAAGCCAGAACTTTAACTAGCTCTGAAACCGTGCTGACCAAGGCAGAGATTCTTGGATCAGGTTTAATTTCTACCTCTGCTTCAGGTGATTGCAGAACAGGGGGAACGGTGGTAACAGGGAAAGACGTGCTGGCAATGGCAAATTGTGCAGCCTTGTAAAGATCAGGAAGGTCAAAGGGGTCCTCGAGGTGCACAGCGGGCTTTGTGACTTCGAGGTGTCACATGATTCTAGCAGCCAAGGATGGCAGCTGCATGGCTCGCATGAAAGAACAGCTTTGTTCAGCAGGAGAGAGGCAATTTTTGCTGATGAGGAAGGTGGTGATGAAGGAAAGACCGGTAAAACTTGGTAAGATCCCCCTTCATGAGAATCCCACTGCACACAAACTGCCCAATAAGGACATCCAAGTCCTGTAGGCTAAAACAATGTTCCTCATCGTTGCCTGCCAACAGCTTCAGCGCCTCATCTTTAAAGGCATTATATGTTTTGGTGGCATCCTTGAATGAAGCCAATCCTTCCCAAATTTCCTGGTCCTCAACAGACAGGAATCGGGTCGCATAGTGCTTCTTCTCAGCAGCATCAGTGACGCCAGCACGATCAAGAAGGTATTTGAGGTCAGAGAAATATCGCCAGAGCTTGTGCGGTTTAGAGGAGTTGAATTGGGGGGGCGTTGTGATCGCCACAGGCGGGCATGGGAATAGGATTAGGATTAGCCATGGGGGCAGGGTTCAGGGGCGTGTTGAAACAGGAGTTGGTGGGTCATCAAATAACCAGGCTAAGGTTGGCGACGTTGGTGAATATGGGGAAAGGTTGTTATGATGGGAAATGAAGTCTGGGACGGGTAAAAGGGAATTATTAGCGAGGTTGGCGGGGTTGTTTAATGCAGTGATTAATTCAACATGGAGGTCGCGGTGGTCGGTCCGCCGCAAGTTGTGAGAGGGACCAGAATCTATATTGAAACCCTTGCTGTGGGCTCCAAAATGACGCGACTATGAACGTCCTAGGCGCGAGCTGAACCAAAGTAAGGGTCAGACAGGTGCAAGGAATAGGTAGTAATATAAAATGGTGAGTGATTCAACCAGAACAGTCCCGTGTCCGGACAACGAACGGCTGAGGCGCAGGTACGAGTCGGAGGGGTTGAGAGCGATATAGAGACGAGACGAGAGTGGCGAGGATGCGAGAACGTAACAGATGGAACTCAAACGATACTGAACTGCGGGGAATTCGAGTTGGATTGCAATGAAAACAGATATACATTTTATACTACAGTAAATCTGTAATAATGGATATGATATTGAAAAGGAAACAGATTTGAATTAGTATAGTATGGAGTAATGAGTAGAAAAAAGGGAAGGGCGCAGTTCAGCGCTCGGGGAGTGCGAGTAAATTAAAAGATCAGTTTAATAGGTGGTGAACAAAAAGAACAAAAAAAACGAACAATAACTTGGTGAGACTGAGTTTGAAAATAGTCTACTGAACCAGTTAATGAGGCGCATTTGAAGGGATTAATGTGGCGCAATGTGACATGGTGCCTGAGTTTGGGGACAGCGCGTGAGTCAAGGGAACGGGGCGAACGAGCCTCCGCGTTAAGATTAACGGGAGTTGCCGGCTTTTGACAGTATGTTCGTTTGACGTGATCCGGCGGCTACTCGATTTGGTTGGAGCGCGTAGTGTGCGCGACAACTTCCATCCCTACTCTCGGGAATCGACTGTCCCGTTACTTGGCAACATCCTCATCGCGTCTTTCTGAGTTTTGGTACCGACGCGTAGCGTGATTCGGACTAGAAAAATGCCTACTGTCCTTGAGCCTCGAGAGCGCTCATTTGCTACGCGCTACTTATTTCGCGCAATGGCTATCCAGAACCCTATTCTATAGAGTCAGGAGCTTTCCATCGTCGTCGGTAACCGGGACTCTGCGTCCTTATTGATTCCAGGTTGATTCTTTCTGGCCTTCTTTGCGGGACTATTTTCTTCGCATTAACCTCGGATTCCCGAGCCAATCCCCCTGGGCCATCCGACCGGGTACGTACCACTCATCCTCCACGATCTGCTTCGGCTTCAAATTTATTACAGCACGAGTAGCTGTTCTTCAGCCTCTGCCCTGAACGAACCAGACCGGTAACACCTCTTTTAGACTTGGGTCCAGACTCTTAGAATTGTCGACAAGGTGCGAGCAAGTTAAAGGTAGATTTGTGTGACCAAAACGGATATATCTTTAAAACTAGGAGAGACCCATTTCCCAGCCTCAAGATTCCGCTTCTGAATATCCAGGCGGGCTCTCGTCCGATAGCCCTAGAGCCCATGGAGATCGCATCTGTGCCTCCAGCTCACGTATCCGCTCTGTCAACTCCCTCAACTGCGCAAGCATGTCCAGATCCGGAGAGCGACGTCCGGTATCCGACCCTCCATTACTGAAAGAAACGCGGCGAAAGCCGCCTTGCGGTGAAGGTGCATATCGGTCTTGCTGGATGTTGGCAATCATTTCCTGGGCGGAACGAAGCTCGTTGTGGAGATACCACCGACGGACTGTACTGATGGTTCGCGAATCGGAATTGTTCGGGGCTTCGTTATTTGTCGTGAAGGGAGTGGTACTGAGGTCCACAAATGCATGCTGCCGTCTGCGCCGTCGATACCAGAGCAATGTGGCAATTCCAGTAACGATCAGGCAGACTGCCAAAACAACCCCAATGACGAGCGCTACGGGTACCGTATTGCTGTAAGAACGGTCAATACCTGGGTCGGTTATATACGAAGATATTTTTTCACCGGTGAGTCAAAGCCAGCGCTGGGCTGGTCGGCGAGGTAGTTGGCGAGGTAGTTATGCTTCTCTCGCTGTTGAGAATCGCTGAGACCGTGGTGCTTGCAAATTGTGAACTTTGTGACATGGATGTGGGCGCTGGGCTCGATGAAAAAGCCAGTGTTGGGCTGGTCGGCGAGGAAGTGGTGCTTCTCTCGCTGTTCAAAATGGTAGAGACCGTGGATTTGCCTGCAAATTGTGAAGTCTGTGACATGGATGTGGGCGCTGGGCTCGATGACACAGCGGTGCTGCTGTTTATTGTGGAATCTGTAGCAAGAGCCAGCGCTTCCCCCATGTCAAAGGTAATAGGCTGTATATCATCCAGCATTGGTTATTGTGTGCACTGGAGAATGGATCACGGACTGTAGGAGTCGCAGAAGCCATTGCCAGGGCCCACGGGGGGATATTTGGATTCGCTGAGGGTGAAGGCCTTGAGAAAGAGTTTACGCGGCAGTTACACGAACTAACCAGGGAGAGAAGACGGAAACCTAAAACGAAATTTGGTCACTTTGGCCGCGAAATCATGATGAATGGCCACTTACTCTGGAGGCTGCCCAGAACACCCGTATGTTTGAGCATAACTCGCCCAACTTGGATCCCGATCAGTGGGTCGATCGAAGAGTGAGAGGGAAGGAAAGCACCTGGGGCTTTTGCCCTCGGTTCTGGAGCAAAAATCACACGCGGCGGTTAGGAAATACACAACTCGAGAGCAGGCACAGAGCGCTGGGGAGTTTGAAGAGATTTGAGGGCAAATGACAGATGCGGCTGTACAGGGACCTCGAAGCTAGTCTCCGAACTGAGCTGGTGGGTGGGGAATTTGCGGAACAAGACTCACGCTGGTGCATTGTGTGTCACTCATTCTTGGTACGCAAGCTTGGTATAGTTCCACTAGTCGTCGAGACCAGAGGACCAGAGTGCGGGTGCACAAGGAAAGAAAGCCGACCCTTGTGCTTTGCCTGGTAACGACGAACATCAGCAGGAGATGGATCGGGTGCAGCGGGGGGCTTCTTGATCTGTTACCACCATCTCCCACTATCCCACGATGGCACTCCGTGTGCAGACGGTGGGACAAAGCGAGTCTGGTGGCGGCGATGGGCTAGGAAGTGGTTTGCAGCCGGGTTGGCAGCCCAGGGCTACCCCCGCCCGCGTGGCCTACAAGCCACACTGCGAAATCGCGGCAGTAGCCTAGATGCTATGGAGCCTCCGAGCTCAGTGAAAGCCTTCGAGCTTCACCTTACTTGATTGGTCGATCTGGCAATGTTCTCAGGACTGTCACCCTCTTTATAAATCGAGCCTGTCTGAAGCTTTACCTCCATTTGGTAGGCTCAGATCATCACACGCACACCGGGGATTGCCAGATTTCAAGCCCCGTGATGCATAAATCGAAATGCTAAGTTTCGAATTGCACTTCAGCTGTGCCTAAACTCAAATTGATTCTGATAGTTTCAGTGTGGCTGATGTAGAAACTGAAATTAGTTGAAAACAGTTTTACATTCAGCTGCACCAAAATTAATCTGAAATGCTATATATCAGGTCACAAATCAGCCCAGCTGAAACCAGAACTGAAACTATTTGGTTTCATTACTAGAAAAGGCTCAATTGATACTCAGCATGTCAGGTGCACTGAAATCAGAACTGGAATTTTAAGTATCCATCCTCATTTCAGTCCATCCCAAATACTTAGTTTCTGCTTTAATTTCAGCTTAGCTGTAATTTGAACTCAAATTTCTACTTTCAGGTGGACTGAAATTCGGTCAGCGCAGTGGATGACCAAATTTCAGTGCACCTGTAAATAGAAGTTTCGGTTTAAATATCAGTTAAGCTGAAATTAGAGCTGAAACTAAGTATTTCTGATGGACTAAAATGAGAATGGATACTCAAAGTTCCAGTTCTGATTTCAGTTATCTTGACATTCTGAGTATCAGCTGGGCCTTTTCTAGTAATGAAACAACAAAGTTTCAATTCTCAAGTAATTTATTAGCTCCTCTTAAGTTCTTGGTGGTCCCGACCGAATATACTACTTAAGTTCTGATACATCTTAAGTTCTCCCCACATACCACACACCAGTCCTTGGACACCCTGAGCGTTCACCCAGAACTTGAGTTCTCAGGATTGCACTCAAGTTTTCCCAGATCTCAAGTTCTCGGGATCGCACTTAAGTTCTCCCAGATCTCAAGTCCTTTGCCATTAGTTTTTTTTCCCACATAATACATGTAATACATGTCTCTAAAAACATAGAGCTTAAGTTCCCTTCAAACTGAAGTCCTTACCTCGGCATTCAGTCCTACCTGCGAACTTAAGTAAGAACTCAAGTTGTCCAGGAACTTGAGTTCACAGCATGAAGTTGAGCTCAGGTAAAGCTTGAGTTCTGTAGCCAGCGCTTCAGTGCCCACAATCGAAACCTAGGTGAAAAAAAAAGAATACCTTATGCGAGTTTGTGCTTCTTGCAGGACCTGTAGCCTCCTTCGCTCCCTTCTCCAACACGCCCTTCGCAGCACTTTGTTGTGTTTCACGAGGTGGCAGAACCACGGCCCTAGCGTCCCTGTTCAACGACCGGGTCTTCCAAGGCAGAGGGGGACGAGGCGCAGGTGCCGGCGTCGGAGGGAGAGAAGGAGAGGCAGTGGCAGAGAAGGCAGAGGCAGAGTCAGAGGCCGAGGCGGAGGCAGAGAGGGCGGAGGCAAAGGCGTATCGGTCGGATGCACTGGATAATATGCGGCGAGACGACTGCCCAACTCGAGTCGAGTAGAATAGGCCGCCAAGAGGGAACTCGTTAAAGAGCAGTTAACCACTCGCAGCCGTGACTGCTGTGACGAGACTCACCTTTGTTTCAGTGACTCACCAACTCTTCCTGTGCCACCGACACCACCTTTGCTTCTTCCTCCGAGTGCCAACACTTTCTGTGCCACCGCTGATGCTGATTCCACCAATGCCCTCGACAACTCCTTGACCATCCCCAACCTGAGAGACGCCGTTAAGCAATTGTGCAGCTTCATCTGGAGTCTGTCGTGCAAACAATGCCATGGGCTTCCTGAGCGACGATGAGGGAGGGAGTTATAATAACTGTGGGTTGCGAGCCACCTCTCCATCCATGTCTTTGAAGAGCACTGATGGCGATGCACAGTACACAGTCTGGTCCGACTTCGAGATCGGCGACCTCAACTGGTGGAGGGGTGAGGTGTATATGAAGCTCTTCAAGCCTCTTGATTCAAAGGGAGTGAGTGGCTATTTTCTTCTTCGTCTCCCGCCCCCCGTCATTCTTCCTGCCCTTCCTATTGCGTGCGACGCACGGATGACGAGGAGCTGGGGTTTGTTCTGGCGTTCATCACACCGTGGGCCGCCTGTGCTCCTATCGGTCGCCCGATATTCCCTTCACTCGCCTCCGCTGCCATTTCTCTCCGCGTCTGCGGGATGACCAGAGAAGCAAGGCACCATGTGCTCTTCTCGCTTCTCGTGCCTGTAGCCTGCCACCAACGTCACGACGTTGTGCGAATCTTTTGTTATCTGCCAAATGCCATCACTGCATTCCGTGGGGTCGTAGGCACAGGGTCTGCCTATCCCCTTGGGCAGAGGTAGACCAAGTTTCCAGGTAAACCAACCATGTTGCCGTGATTAGAGCGCTATTTCTGGTTCAATACCCATCAAAACACACGTTTTCTTCGCGGTGCAACGCCTGGAGGTGGGAATATAATTATATTTAGCGACACAGCCCATGGCTGGCAACTTTCGGCAAAGCCGAGCCAACTTACGGCAATCGCCATGCCACATCCCAGCGTTAATGGCAGAGTGACTAAATAATGAAATATGACCGACGTGGGAACATGGCAACCCGTGAAGAGCAATTCTAGCCACGTGGGAACAGGGCAACTGCAACAACAAACACCATAACCAAGATAGGGGGCCTGCGTAGACCGAGCGGATGCCAATGTAGGCCAAATTTGGCCCACGTTGGCCTAGCAGACTCGGTCTACGGGGGTCGGCCAACGTAGACCTGACGGATGCTCATGTAGACCAAGTTGGTCTATGCGGGCTCGGAATGCAGTGCATGTCATCGACGAAATCGGTGGCCTTCATTTCAAAGCTTTTGACTGCGCTGACCGACTCATGCGCAGTCTTACTGGTTGCTCGGATAGAGTGTGGGGTGGCCGCATGCTTATTACAGTTGGGGACTTCTGTCAGGTTGGTCAACTTGAACTGAACTTTTCTGTATATTGATGGCCATTCTATCAGGTTGCTCCTGTTGTAGTACTGTGGGGTGGCTTAAGCCGTCCTGCAGGCTTGGAGGTGTACATGGCTTAAGCCAGCTAAGCCAGCTTGAGCTGTGGTTTAAGCTGCTTTGAGTTGGTTTAAACCATTATGCTTAAGCCATGTGTGAACCAAAAGAAAAAAAAGTTGATTCAAAACAGTTAAATTTGATTGAGTTCTTTGATCAGCAATTTTGATTGAAATAAACAAGTACATTTAGTCATCCTGTTCTATGTCAGCTGTCCAATTGGTACTGGGATCTGGGCACTCAGACTTGATATGTTGTGCCAGACTGACTCCAACCTTGGGCTCAGTGCCACCAACTTTCTCAAACTATTCCCACATATTCTTCTCCATCTGCTCATACATACTTGCCACCTCCAATGCATAAGCCTTCCTTCCTGGGTCATTTTCGTGGTCATGAGAAAGTGCAGTCCAGACTGTGTGCATTTTGTTGAATCCCTGTACTGCATGGTGAAACTCCTGTCCAACAATTTCAAGCTCTTCTTGCCATTGCTCCATATCTGCCCAAGCACAGTGCCACTGTACTTTTGCAGCTATATAACAGTGAAATTGAATGGTCAACTAGTGTGATAGGGAAACTTACAATCTGGGACATATTTGGCTTGTTCTTCATTCATCAAGTTTCCATAATAACCTTGTTGCCAAATCCAACCTTCTGTCTTTGCATCATCACCCACGTTTGTGGTTCATCAACTCTTTTGTGTGGAGGTCTTCATCCTTGAGTTCAGGAAACCCAAAATTTGGGTCTTGTGGGTTGCATCCAAGTGCAATCATTGCATTGCGAGCATGTTGATATTTCTTGACATAGTTATTGATTCTTGTTTGAACATCTCTGATTTTTTTCACTGCACATGTGTTTTTAGTTTGACCCCAAACAGCATTGTTGCAGGCATTTTTGTGCTGTTTGAGAGCCTGGCTATGCTGGATGTGCTCATGTAAGCTACAAAGAGCATCATTTGCTTGACCTTGCCACAGTTTGACTCCTCTGCTCCCAAGGCCTCTAGTCCTAGCTTAGCTTGCTCTGCACCAGTAAAGTCGGATGGCAAGAAAAGTTTATCCAGTTCAGGGATGTGTAGGGCTCTTCCACAACAAGTGGGATGACTTGAGGACAGATATCCTGTAAAAATATTGACATGTTCCCAATGTAATGATTACACTTGGCCCAAGCACTGTGTTCAGGCCTTGATCTGCACAGCCCACCAGACATGGGTTGATCTGTGCAGATCAGATGCAGACCCTGGGAAACCAGGCATGCCAACGTGGGATCAGCAAATTTGGCCAGACATGGCTCGATCTGGGTTCCAACCTTCTGCTGACCCAGGTCTGCAGGGGGGTTGCTGACCACGACTGCAGAGGTTGCAAGACCACTGTCCCTGCTCCAACATTTTGTCGCCTCTGCCCATTCTCACATCTGACTGGGGTGCATACAAGATCGCACATAGTGAATAATATAAATAAAGTGTCAATCAAAGTCTAAGCCTGATATTCTCACCGCTACGGTTGTGACATCAGCTCAGGCAGACCTCCCACACATGTCTGTCAAATTTATGGATGCCATTCAGCCATGATCTAATGCTGCAATAGGCTGCAGTGAGGCAGAGATACATGAGCCAAAGGTCTGCACATGTTGGCATTACGTTGGCGATGTCCAGGTCTGCAGACGTCTGCTGACTAGGGGTCGCACATTGCTTGTGCAGATGGCCCCCCTGAATGCAGTGAAGGTTGGAGTCAGTCTGGCACAACATATCAAGTCTGAGTGCCCAGATCCCAGTATCAATTGGACAGCTGATGTAGAACAGGATGACTAAATGTACTTGTTTATTTCAATCAAAATTTCTGATCAATAAACTCAATAAAATTTAACTGTTTTGAATCAACTTTTTTTCCTTTTGGTTCACACATGGCTTAAGCCAGCTTCAGTCAGCTTTAGCCACATTGGCTTAAGCCAGCTTCAGCCACATTGGCTTAAGCCAGCTTAAGCCATGGTTCCAACTGGCTTAAGCATAATGGTTTAAACCAACTCAAAGCAGCTTAAACCACAGCTCAAGCTGGCTTAGCTGGCTTAAGCCATACACACCTCCAAGCCTGCAGGATGGCTTAAGCCACCTCCAACATTGGAGACGATGTTGCTTAAGCTTAAGCCGCACTGTTGCTGTGTTGTACGCTTCGGAGGCCAGACAGCCATTTGTAAAGCATCCCTCCGCACCCAGGCAGTATTCAGTCATTTTGAAATTCTCAGGCTAGAAACTTCAATGCGACAACGAGCCGATCCAGCCTTTTCATCATTTCTTGATGGAATTGGCGACAACTACGAACATGATTCAGTTGACCTTAGTCGACTCCGCCATACTCAGTCTGTGCAGGATCTCATAAACTTCGTATTCCCAGCAACGGTTATGATGGATCCAGTACTTTGCATTTTCCGTGCCATCCTCAGCCCTTACAACGACTTTGTCCACGAGTTCAACTCCACAATTCTGGACCGCGTTCCTGGGAATTCTCATTGTTATATAAGTCGCGACTCCCTGGATGACGATCTACAAGGGTCTAATGACGCAGTTTTCGAAGATCCTGAATTTTTAAACTCACTCAATGAACCGGGGATCCCACCACATGAATTAATCCTCAATGTCGGGGCGATATGCAGATTCACAAGAAACTTTGATGCTTCCCGTGGACTAACAAAGAATACACGCGTCATCGTTCGTAACCTCCTACGCCACTCAGTTGAAGTGGAGACAATATCATCAGTTGTAGCAGGAAAACCTGTGGATCCGGTAAATACTTACGCGACATCAGTGCCCGAACTGACTGGCCCCCCAGATTCGACTCCATGTCCCTCGAATTGACTGCCACTTTCAGCCTCAGGGCTTCAACTTCACCGTACACCGAAAACAAATCCCACTAGCCTTATCTTATGCCACGACATTTAACGGATGCCAAGGCCTGACCGTGCAAAAACTGGACTCGATCTTAGAAGACCGGTATTTTCCCATAGACAGCTTTACTCAGGAATGACTCGGGTTCCCGATTCGGAGAATGCGTTGATTTCGATTTCTCTACCACAACCACGAATATTGTTTGGAAGGAACTTCTCCTATAATATAGTGCATTTTTTTTTCTTTCGATGTATGTTTTGTCCTGTCCATCCCCATACAAGTGGGAGACGGCGCGTAGCGCCGTCGACCGCTTGTATGCTATAGGTTCGTTCCCCTACTCTCTCCCCCCTCTATGCTTTACCTCTGCGCTCGTCGCCGTCCACGATGCTCCCGCGCGCTCTCTGTGGCTATGCTGCTGCGGAATTCCACATCATCAGTAAAACAACACATTCGTCTTTGACGTCTTTGCCAAGACGTCAAAGACGCCAAAGACACGTTTTACTCGAAGACGTCCGTCTTTGGCTAAGCAGGTCCCCAAGTCTTGCACAAGATATTTATCTTTGAAAAGACCTCAAAGATGCAATATGTCTTTGAGAAACTTGGTTCGAAGACGCTCAAAGATACTTATGAAGATGACAAAAATGCATATATATTTTAGAACTACATATGTACAGAGTAAATAATTCAAGGCTAGTGCACCAAACCCATTGGCGCCTCCACAAAGTCTGCCACGCATTCGCGCCTGCCAACGCAAAGCGCCACAAAATTCAAGGCGCCGGGTGGACGGCTGCATTTGCCAATGCCATTGCAGAATGGATCCAAAGCAGTGCAGGAAAAATTTACCTCCGATGCGCTCGCAGACTGGCCTGAACACAGGTGCATCTCTGGTTCGCAAACATTCGTGCGCGAGGTCAGTAATAATCGGGTGATGACAGGTAAGCAACATACTTCGACCCTCTACCTACACATTGCACATGTCTGTCGCAAGTTGGTCGCTGTCATCGATCGCTCTGGCGTCAACGTCGTGGGTGACCTTTGTTTGGTTTATGTTAGTATTGGAGCCGACTACCAGTGCCGACTTTTGCGGTGTCAGCCAGCTGGGCGCGCATGCGCCAAGGGTTGCGAAGGGGATAGGGCTCGAAGCCGTCCATCAGACGGGGACGGCCGTCCAAAAGACGGCCGTTTTTTTTCAACGGCACGGGTCAACCCGTCCCGTCAGATGCACTTCGAGACTCTCGAGACGGACGGGTCCCGCCCGTCCCGTCCCGTAACGGCCGTTTGGACGGGTCTACAGAATAGTGTGCAAGAGAATTGGCATAACTATGAGTGGGATCCAATAGTTGTACATACTAATAGGGTATTAGGCCTCCATCATCTCTTTTTGAAGTACTACGCAATCTGGCCTTGACGAACATCAAAGTTTGAGTTGTTTCAGCTTTAAGGCTAGCCCGGCGAATTCGGCCGATGGAGCCCGGGATCATGGGAATGATCGGTTTTTAGCCCTATATAGGATAGTCGTGGGTCCAATACTCATTAAACCCGGGTCATAATGTCCGTCCTCCCTGAAGGTATGGTCACGGGTGTGTGGCGGCGCGAGATGTGGCGGCGGAGGTCTGACGGGAGGCACTAATACGTCATTTTCGGCATGTACCCGTCCAACCCGTCAAACGGGACGGGGACGGGTACCCCGTCAACGGGTTAACCCGTGCCGCACCCGTCCCGCCTCGGCACAGCAGCCAAGTCCCAAACGGGCGGGTTTCAACCCGTCCCGTCCCGTCCGTCGACCCGTCAAAAAGCGGGACGGGTTCGAGCCCTAGAAGGGGACGACTTGACAACGAGGACTAGTTCCAGTATGGACACAAAGACAGTCAGCTTGAAGTGTTGAGAAAGTCTTGAGAACTTGAGGTTGGGAATGTTACGAGATTGCTGTGAAGGCTTGCGGCACCTTGAAGAACACGGCCAGACGATACTTGAAGAATGTGGCCCAAGGGACGCTTAAGATCCTTCTCGAGAATAGATCGAGGGCAGATGAAGGGCCAGAGGAGCTGCGCAACCTAAAGACACAGATAGTAGGGATAAAGTTGGCCAGGAGAGGCGGAGAGCGGGGAGGAAAAGCGAGAAGATGGACGGAGAAGGAAAGAGGCAACCAACCTTGATGCGAATCACGCCATTCGTTGCCATCTGTCAACACTTGATGGCGGAGTCTGAAAGACTTGTAAAATGTGTTTCCACCATGCCAGGACTACGTCGAGACGACTCTCCACATTAAAAT
The DNA here is from genome assembly GCA_014462655.1 of Mycena venus. NCBI lineage: Eukaryota > Fungi > Basidiomycota > Agaricomycetes > Agaricales > Mycenaceae > Glaucomycena > Glaucomycena venus. Next base: position 2,306,125 of record JACAZI010000007.1, on the reverse strand, counting down.
AGCATCTGAGTTGAATCTAATACATCTTTATTTCTCTAGTGCCCCTCGGCACTATGATTTCTGCTGTACTACCGGCTGGAGAAAGGGCCTTTTTTAAATCTCCCTGCTTGCGACATCTCCTTGAAAGCAAGTATTGAACTCGAAGGGTGCCTTTTTTTCTTCGAGATTTGTCCGATTTTTCCATAAAAAGATAGAGGTTTAGGAAAACTCTCGCAAAAGATACAAGTCTCACTTCAAAGACAAAGACTACTCAAAGATGTAATTCAAAGACGAAAGATGTTGTGTGAAAGACAAAGACATTCTTCAAAGATGAAAGACACCTTCTCAAAGACAAAGATGTCAAAGACAGATGTGTTGTTTTACTGATGATGACGCCATCGATGACTCGGATCTTCTAGTCACCGGTTCTTCTCACTGCGGTGATCCGTCTGTTTTCCCGTGGGTAAAACGGTATGGTAAAAAGTATTGAAGGTCCATGGTGTTTTCCTTGATGTTTTCACAGCTAGGAAAACAGAGCTGTATTTTCCCTTGGTAAAACAGTTCTTTTGTAAGCTGGTAAAACACAGCCGTGTTTTCCTTTGGTAAAACAATTCTTTTGTATGTTGGTAAAACACTTCTCCCACCAAAGGCTTGGTGGGAGAAGTGTTTTACCAGACAAAGATGAATCATTTTAACAAAGGTAAAATTTGGCGGTGTTTTACCAGACAAAGATAAATCATTTGAACAAAGGGAAAACACGGCTGTGTTTTCCCAGCTGTGAAAACACCAGTGAAAACACCGTGGACCTCAAATACTTTTTTTCCCAAGCCGTTTTCCCGCCGGGAAAACGAACGGATCACCGCAGTGTCTGTCTGGGCGCTCACTCTTTAACCCGACAACTGTCCGCAAGCTCGCGAGAACTTGTTTCCCTCTGCTGCTATCTGTGGGGAATACCGGGCCTTCACTCTCCTCTGGGAGATTTCCGCTGATTCCCTGCTGCTCCTTGTTGACCTCACTGTATCTATGATCTTGGTGTCTGAGTACGTAATGTGTTGAGTGCCAGTGATCATCACTGCTTGTTTTTTCGCGATCTTTTCTACCTTCTGGGACTCGTTTCATCAGTCCCGGACCATTCTCTCCTTTTTTTTTCTCTTGAGCACAAATTGCCCGCAAACATGTCTGCCATCCTAAAGGATTCCAGGAATGCCGAAATGGCAATCACATTATAGTTAGTTAGAAGGAGTGCAAAATCCTGACACACTCACCTCAGTGTGACCTCTTGGCCTCTTTCAAGTGGATTGTACGGAAGAGTGGATCGGAAATTAGTCTAGATTATTCAGATTACTTCCCATCTTCCTATATATGTTGGGCTGAGTTCTGTGGGCAGACTCATGGCTGTACACTCCGAGAAAAGTGAGGTGGCTATACACTTTTGAGTGGAGAAAAAAAAATCTTGGAGGTAGGTCTGACCTTTGTGATTACCTTTTGTATATACAAATTGGAGCGGCATATGATAGGGTTTCGAAAAACTTCAGCCAGCACTATTTAAGGCGTACTACCACCAATTGACATGTTCTGCCCTATTGCAGCAGTTCAACAATGGCCCGACGGGCGATTGCAAAATCTCAACAATGGGTCGGCCTGCTAGCGGAAACGTGCGAATTTTGCTTGAGGATCTGAAGCGTTAGCAGGTGGAGATGTTCTTCCGATATCACATTGTTCCTGAAATCGTCCAAGACAGCTTTTAGAAACATTTGCAAAAAGCTTGAGCATGTGTTACAGAGGCCGAGCCATAGTAACAAAACTATTTTGGTGGTCTGATGCAACAACTGATACCTTTGGAAACATTCAAGAGTAGCCCAGCCAACCGTTGTAGAAGCTCAACTATGGATCTGAAAAATTTGGATCAGTTCGAAATATGTTCACTAGGCCTGTGAAATAGCTGCCGAAAGCAAACCTAGCCTTCGCTGAAGTTCGAGGTCTGACCAACCTCAAAACAACTGAAAATCCGTATCGAAATTATTGTCAGATGGATGACGACAACTTAGTGTTGTTCGGGCAAGATTTTATAATTGCCGAAGTCGGGCTTTTTCGGCGATTGCACTATTTACTCAAAATCCCGACCAGCCATTGCTTTAAAAACGCTGTGAATGCGGTGTCGTCGCGTCGCGTGGTAGGGAACGGCCTTACGGTGTAGCCGCCGGCGCTAGGAGGATGTGCGAGGCGGGACGATAGGCAATGAGAATAAACCTTAATGCGGCAACTGGTTAAGGTGATTAAGGCGAGTTACAAGTTTTCCCACGTGATCCCGATTCTTTCGCCATTCCGGATTTCCCTATAAGGCAATATAGGTAGAAGATGGTTGCGGATCAACGCCCCCATCACAGTCAATCGCTCCTCAATCGAATCTGACCCAATCAAGAACCTCTGTGCCGGAGAATGGAATTTTCGCGGCAGCGCGCTGCACGGTATGGAAGTAATGCGGACGCGAATCGCGGAACAAACTGGTGTGATACAGCACTTTCCTACGGTTCACTGCGGGTTCAAAACGGCCCCAGACAGTGCGCCTAATATTCGCTGTGATAAACAGACAGAATTTCAAGGCTTTCCCGCCGTGAAAGTACCTGAGTCAAGCGTCAATTCGTCACATTGTCTTTCTTTCTTACCTTGAGCTTAACTGTGCACGGGCAACTCCCTTCTAAGCTTGCGGACGCTCTGGCTTCTGTTCTTTGCTCTCTCTATCTCCACATGCTGCTGTCTGATTCCCTTCAAAGTGCAAATCCCCTGGATGTAGTTGCTTCAAGGCTTTTCTTCGTTTCCATGTGCGTGCACTCTTTTGTGTTCCGATTACTGATTTCGGCACCTAGAAGATCTTGTCATCTTGGACACGTCCCGATATATATTTCTTGTCAAAGCCTCAACAAAAAACTCTAAAACCACGTACAATATCCTCGTAACCAACAACCCTGCAGCACAGAAATTCGAACCAGAACAGTTGCCCACATTAGACAGTGATTGGCGCAGACGCCGCCGCGATGCTCAGACCCCCGGGTCCATGGGAGCACCCCATAGGCTCCCTGCGTCGCGACCCCCAGCCATGTCGAGTCGTCAAAGTCCGGCTGCTGGAACTTAGTGGGAATGCGATCTAGGGTCGAGCTCCACGAAAAATCCGACGATATGATCGATCCCGCGATGCAGCTGGTGCGCCCTTTGGGCTGCATATTGACCTCCATTACCACGAGCACTCCAGCCGGATTTGGGCTCGTCCCCACGTTGGTGGCGTTCACCGCAAGGACGATCTTGGAGACCGGCGTCGCGAAATTGACGACGTAGTGCTGCGCGACCTCCCAATTCGCGCCGTTGCCGATAGTGGCGCCATTGACGTATAGGGTATATATATCATCGGTGCTGATCAGGATGTTGGCGGACATGGGGATCTGTCCAGGAGCAGGTGTAAAGGTCTTGCGGAAGGCACGCGACCCTGGGGGCAAGTTGCCGTTCGCAGGGATAACGTCGGTCCAGATCCATTGGGCGGTGGAGAGGGTCATGTTGGGGGAATCCGCCGGAAAGAGGACAGTTTTCTGGGCGCCGGTGTAGGCTGCCGTGACCGTGGCCGTCGACCAGATGTTGTCATCGAATGACAGTTGCTCAAATCCGACGGGAGACCCATTTGTCATGCGCCACGAGCTATCCGTGACGAGGATATCCGTTGTTCCATCCTGATAGGTGATTAGGATGGTCGCGAGAATGCCTCCGACATTGGAGGTCGCGGTAGTCGCATTGACGGCGAATACATTAAAGCCTGGCTGGAGGTCGATGCAGAACCGCTGGGCATACTCCGAGTGATTGTACGCGCTCTGGGAGCCGATGTAGTCCCCCGTTCACATACAGATTGAATCCCATGACTGCTGTGATGATCATGTCCGCAGCGATGAGGGATTTGCCAGACGGCGGTGCGAAGTCTTTTCGGAACGCGGCCGACATGGAGCCGGAGTTCCAAATCCAATTCGAGGCCTCGAAATTGAGCTTGGGCTGCGCAACACTCCTAGCTAACGCTGGGACGTTGGCCGCCTCAACGGCTGCAACGCCTATTCGCGTATATGTTAGACACGGATGGTGCGAGATTTCAAAACGTACCAGCTAGCCCCGAGAACAGCGGTAATTTGGCCGCAGCCAAGCAGAGTAAAGCGTAGATGACTGAGGCAGAGTGTCAGATGGTTCTACCAGTGAAATGTGAATACGCCTCACACGTTGGAGCCATTGTAGCTCCTGTAAGAGTCTCAGTCCGAACGTCTGTTGGTGTCTGGCTTTTATAAGAGTAGGGCTCCTCACCGTGACCGTAAGCCCACGGTTACGTACCGTGTAGTATGGATTTCTGGCGTACCGTGTGCACCGCTTGGGCTGCAACAGCCGTAACTGTACGTAGGCCAAATGGCTCCGTATCTAGCCGTACTGTAAGGCCAGTGTCTCAGAGGGTTGTTGAAATATATCTTCACTCGCAAACTACACAGTAGTTATACTATAACCCACCAGAAACGAGCTACAATAAAGGTAAGCGAATAAACCAACTGAGGACTACTCTACCAAACGGAGAGAGACTAATCAAATCAAGGGAAAAGAAGGGGAGAGGGCAAGGCACAGTACCTGTTTAATACGCCAGCGAACGAGGCAACAACGGCATCGGAGATAGCGAGCGGGATGACGGATGGCGTGAATTATCGGGAGTTTTCGATCGCCGCGCCCTCGCGAATTGCCCGCGTGCTCGATACCGTGTCGCGAGGTTTGAGCTCGCCGAAGTGTCCTCTGCCGGTGAAACCCGACAACTTGGTACTCAGCATGGCTAGAGAAATCCTTGGTGCAAAAAATGCTTGCCATGTGTGGGGAGTGATAGATTTCCCCTTACTCCGACTTCTCAGGCTAATAATTCCATGGAGTCATTTTCTACCTTCCATTTCATCTGTCATGGCTGACATTAATTTAGCCACGACTCACCTTTCAAGGCCCTGCAGAGTTGCAGCAGGATGAATGAAATCCCTCGAATGGTTCATTCTAGTTATCCCTGTCATCGGCGACACTCATCTACCGCGGGCATTGAACCCGACATCCCCTCCGCGTTCAAGCATCGCAGTCGTCAAGACTTGAGCCGCGGTAAGCATCTATTAGGGCTGCATCGTGATTTTGCTTTGTAGCTTTGCCTACGAAGCCAAAGAAAGCTTTTTACACTCCTTCTACTTGCCGCTACATTTAAAGAACGTACTATCAGGGACCGGGTACTCGGCCACCTTGGTGATTATCGTTATTTCTAAGGTACTTTGAACGAACCTCACAACGGCTTGGGTCATGAATCGAAGGCATATATCCTATGAATGATTTGAAATATTTTGGCGGATTTTAGGGGTTGCTATAGTGGTACCGTGAATTCTTTTTTGCTCGAATGCCCAAAAAGGCAACAAACAGGGTACTCGGCCACCTCGCCGCACATGCCGCTAATGCCAATACTGGGCCCAAAATGTATTCAGATCTAAAATTTGGGTCAATATGTAGAAGTGTGGGTAGTTTCTATGTCCATATTATCTAAAAGAAGGGTATACGAGCACGTTTCGGAATGCAGAAGACTGCTGCCTATGGCACATGTCAGCAAACCAAGAGTGCAGCCAGAGGAAGTGGATGTGTAGGCGCATGATACGGTGCAGGATGACTATTAGGGCGTATAGGTATATGACTCACCAAATAGTTCCATCCCTAGAAGCCAGGAACCCGTTCAAAAAATCTTGAAGTTCCGCAACACCAAATTGGCGTGTTTGAAGGTAATGGCTAATGGGATTCGGGAAGCAAAATAAATAAAATATTGATTAATGCTTGAAAGCATGGAATAAGCTACTAAGAAAGCCTATGTTAGGCACCACACCCATAGCTTTAATGGTACGTTGGATATAGAGGTGTTTCACTGCAGCTGATCAGAATGCGGGCCGAGTCTTCCTTGCTGTCTTGTGCAGTGTAATGCTTAGTCTTTGAGTAACACTGTGCCAAATGTAACTATGCTGCATTGAAGCTGCATAAGGAGCCCAGAAAGTCGTGAAACGGTGGAGAATTGGTGGAAAACGAGCAGTGGCGAGCGTGGGTGGCGCGGCCGAATTAAGAAATGTTAGCTCACACGGTGTGGAGACCGATCAAAGTTCGCGTAACTTTCGGCCGAAACGTCACTTTGCCTTGAAATCCGGTATGGGAGGTCCTCAAAGGTCGTACTTAGTCCCTTGATACCAAGTGTTCACAAATTTTAACTCTTTCATGAAATATTTGCAGGTGGCCGACTAACTAGGGGTGGCCGACTACCTGGTGGCCGATAGTAAGTAACGTAGCAGCAGTGGAAAAGCCGGACCTTCTATATAGGCCGATATAGCCCACATAAGTATATAGACCGCATATGAGGTAGGGGTTTATGCAGCAAACTGTTGAAACGGATGTTCTACATGGAACTGCATAGAGTCGCGTAGATTGGCTAAAGTGGCCTATGCGAGCCATCCATGCAACAATCAAACGTGCTGTTTTGGTAATTAGCTTCACGGCAGCGGCCAGCTTCTGCTCCTCCCATCCGCTCTGGATGAATAATCATTTAAATGAATATATTAAAATGCAGGAACACCGCGAGCGCAGAGGTTATGGTAAAAAAACAGGTTCATCTTGATCCCATCTTCTGTACGTCACCATGTTCGCCACGGTGTTCGCCGTGATTTGCCACATTGTTTGCCGTGATTCGATCACTTCTACCTTCCTTGCAACTACTGTATTATTTTGACCAAGTGTTCAGGTGACGCGTGACGCGGCCCACTGAACTGAACACTTGGGCCTCTGGTGACGGTGACATTGAGATTTTGGAGCCAAAATACACTCAAAAATGCAATTTTTTCTCGTTTGGCATTTGCCGGATTACCATACTGTATAATTTCGTTCAAATCAATACTGGGTGTGACGCGTGACCGCTTCAAACGAATTCGATATCTCGATACCAGCTGAAATTTTGCGTGACAGCAACGAAAATTTCGATTTTCGTCATGTAAATTCTGCCTTTTTTGTGTACTGCAGGCATTTTTGGGACCCATGTCACGCTCGGCAGGTTCAACAAACGGCCGCGGCCGCGTGACGCGTGATCTCAACCAAATTTCAATGCCGATAGGGGGGTGCGTGCCGCGTGACTTACGAATTGAACGGAATTATACAGTATACAAGACATGCCGCCGCTTCGCTCAGGCAACTCGGATGATAATGAAATAGATATTATTCAAGTCATGAGTACATAAAATGCTGTAAGTAAGAACCATGAACACTCACCAGAGTTTAAAATAGGAAGACGAGAAGCAGATAGCTGGATTGCCCAATGAGCATACCCGGGTCCTGGCAGTTTGAACAAAACCGCAGCGTTTTGATTGCATTGGACTGCGACATGAGGAACAGACGACTGGGTTGTTGAGGACATTTAGAAATTTTCACCAAAAAGGAAACCACACTCAAATAGAAGAGATTGGGCCGGGTTCAGATCATCGCACCCCGGATTCCGTAGTATTGGCGGATCAACGGCGTTGATGAAGATGTTGGAGATGAGATTGCGTAAAAAAAAGATAAAGGAAATTGATATGGTCTGGAAGCCGAGCGGCGAGAATTTAAAACTGCGTCCAATTTGCAGCGAAACTTGGTCAAATATTGATACTCTGCAGCCTATTGAATCCAGCAGGAAGCAGCAAAGCGAATACAGTGGAAGCAACCAGATAAGGACGCGCCCAGAGCCATAACATAGTACAGTAAAAAGCAGAGATCGTGCCCAGCGATTGTGAGGATGGTTGAGGAAAATGGGTGAAAAGTACGGGGCTCCCCCACCAGGAAAACTGCATTACCCAGGTTTGGAAAGATATGCTGCGGCTGGATCCGCTGGAACGGAACTGAGCTGCGGGCTTGTCAGCTGAGTGGTTCTGGACTGTGCACACGGTGGCACAGCTCAGACAGTGAACAGCTGAAAAAATTCTGAGGTAGATCTGACCTTTGCGATCATTTTATACATATTTTTTTTTGATGGCATCATTTCCCGTCGAGAAAATCACGAAATACTCGGCGGGAGCCGGCGGTTTTTATCAGCAAAATGCTTATATCTCAACAACTGCTGGGCCGTTTAGCTTGATTCCGGATGCGTTAGAAAGCGGCTGATGAGGGCAACACGATCAGGGTTGATATTGGCTAAAAAGGAAATTTCCACTTTCGGACTTTCAGTCAGTAGACAGTAAATGGCTGATATCTCAGCAACCACTGGGCCGTTTCCCTTGATTCCGGTGCCGTTAGAAAGCTGCTGAAGAGATCTAAACCCCTAGACCCTAGGGTTAGGGTTAGGGTCTGGGTTAGGGGCAATGTTAGGGTAAATATTGTCATTGGATGGGACTAGGGCTAAGGCACAATATGTATTACCCATCATGCTACACTAGCTCTTCCTACTTACCTGCCGCTACACCCGTGCGCCACCCATTACCCCGCTCCTGCCCACCCACGCCGTGCCCACCCTTACATCCCTCCCTCTTTAGCCTGTCGCCACCTATGCCTTCGGGCCCACTCCTCGCACCGCTTGTGAACTGCCGCCTGGTTTTAGATCATGCCATGGTGTGGTCATCTTATTCTGGGCACAAAGATACAGGTAATGAAGTCGAAAGAAGTTATGTAGTGTGCGCCTATTGCAAAGGTCCTACAAGACAAGGTAAAATGAGTTCGCACCGCAGAGCTTAGATTGAGGAGAACCGACCACAGACGTGTTATAGTCACTTATGGGTAGTGGTCCAGCTAGTATAAGTATAAGCTAGACATGCATGATGAAGAAGTATAGGCCTAAACAGAGATGAAGTTGGCCAAAACTCAGAGACTCACTGACCTGACGTACCAAGGTTGAAGTCAATACTACAACTTGACCACAGCGCAGTAGTAATGCACCGTGAACAGTAGTTGAATAACATGCAAATTCTTCTTTACTCTGACACGGTTTAGATGATGTGACTTGAGATGAGCATGGAGAAAACATTCATGAATTCCAAGGGAGGACTCGAACTATCCAGACCAGATAGCCGTGCACCATGCAGCCTGATGAGTTGAGAAACGCAGAGATCAGGGTCTGCGAAACACACCATGGGTAGATTAAAAATGAAAACTTACCATCTTCTTACAACCTCAGAAAGAAATCAGAGGATTTACGCTAGCACTGGCTGAACATTTCAAATTTTGCACTGAAAATTTTGGTGAAAAATGTTTTGGATTTTATAGCAATTTTTCACCAGAAAAGTAAGTGAAAAACTTGAAATATTTTTATGACCTTTGTGAATCTTGTGAAAATTTTCTGAAAAAGTGCTGAAAAAATTTGAAGTTCAAAAAAGTCATGAAGAAGTTTCAAGTTTTTCACTTGGTTTTTAACTGAAAAATTGCTATAAAAGTCAAAACATTTTTCACTAGTTTTCTCACCAAAAAACTTGAAATGCTCAACCAGTGTAGAACTCAGGTCAATTGGAACTTCCAAGCTTGGAGCGGTCCGAACAAGTTACCGTGATAATAGTGGAATATCTGTGACGAAGGATCAGACAACACAAAGGTGAAATGCAAATCATAACATAGAGGGCAGCGGACTCCTGGGCAAGGAAAATCTATAGCCTATGTGAGATGAAAACTGCAAATCAATAATTAACCTGAGTTGGTTATGTTGGTGAGGATCCCATTTTACTAATATAATTAGCACAAATCAGCGTCTCTCAGATGTACGAACGCAGTGTTCTGGTATCGTATCAACCCATTTGTTGAGTGCGAAGCTGCCTTTTAGTAAATGAGAAACTTCTTATCGCATTTGCAACTTACTCCAACTCTACTATCATCTCCTCAGTACATTTTTGCCCATTAACGGGGTGCTAGTGAGAAGGAAACTGAGAAAGATCTTGAGGAAAGAGAGCAGAAATATTCACCACAGCCTGTTGGATGTGCACGGATATCGAGATCAATTGCAAGTAAACAGGTAATAAGGCACCATGGGATGGCTTCCCCTCCGGTTCCATCACATTCGGTATTCCCCAATATTCATCATCGCAGGCAACAGATGAGTCAGTCTCAAAACAGCAATGAAAAATGATTCTTTACTCCCTGGGCTTTGTCACGGTGATGAATTTGGTCTACCGTTAATCGACGAGGATCCAGAACACGCATCTGGTTAGCTCAGCTGTTAGAGGCTCTATGTTACAATATCCTTCTGGATCGTGGCTCCAGCACCCCAGGCGAAACGAATTCGGGCCCCGCTAGAACACGACTCTCCTGGACTCCGAAATGGACACCCTGGAGGTGTATATTATGCTTAACGAACCCATCAGTCATTAGGGCACCTAGGGAATGACCGCCAAACTTATGTAAAAGGCCTCTTAGGGGGTTTATTCCTTGGATTAAAAACCCCCTAACAGGCCTTGTCCGCCAGGTGGACGTTTGTCAAGTATTAGTCGTTCTTCCTGTTTAGGCAACATGTGCCGCCAGCTGCCGACCGCCATCATCAAATCATGATTGCATGGCGGCCATTGCCGCCTGCCCCCGATTTTCCGGCCATACCTACCCCCTGCCAAGCTCTGCGATTTGCCCCCTCTTTCCCCATATGTTGTCAACTTCTTCAACCTCTCAACTCCTCAAGTACCCAGGATTGAATTTCAGCCCTGGTTGCCTATTGGCGGAGGCATCCTCCCAATATCCGCCACTTAATCGTCGACCTCTTGAACCCGCCCTTTGCTTCAATACTCTTGGCTTGGTGCTGCATTCCCAAAGGCTATTCTCTATAAGACCATTTCCCCTCTCTCATGGGCAATTTCAGTGAGTTTTGACTTGGTAAACATTGTGGCGGACATGTCCGCCGTTATATTGCAGCTCTGCCATTTCTTCGATTTTCTCACTGCAGTACTACACTGTGAGCAGTTACTTCATGTCTTTGTTTCGCTTTGATTTTGGGCTGGTTTGAACTTATTTTATCTTGCTGAAATTGCAGCGGATGGGTCCGCCGCTTGAGTTCTTATTTTACGGATTCCACCATGGTTCTGAATGCTGCGCATGCTAGCTAGCTACCTGCTTGCCGAGTTCGCGGCCGTTTATATTCAAACTGATCTATACCATGTTCAATGCTACTGGCATATTACCGGCTATGTCAGAGCTTTCCTGTACTTCACTCTCACTCACATCGAAATCTCTTGGGTTCAACTAAGAGTTCAACTCAGCTGATGCAGTGTTTCTTACAGGAAATACGTCCCTACTGCCCTACTTCTGGGTTGTGGGCCTTCAAGTCTCTTTTGTGCGCTGACAGACGTCCCATAGAGACTGAATTCTTGGCCCTTACACCTTGATACCTCGCCGGCGGATCCCTCTGCCCTGTGTCAGCCCATATCCCATATTGACATCTGCGGGTTAGTTAGACCCGGCCTTTCGCCTTCTAGATTTTCCTTTTGGTGGGCTAATCAACAGCTGTCTTTCATTTATGTGCAGGCCAATTAAAGCAATAAATGGGCTCACAGTGACTCCTCTCAGGGCTGGAAGAGGATAGTCATATTTAACAAATCTGTTTCTCTTTCAACCAGAAATATCAGACATAAACTTGACTTGCATGTAGTCTGCATTGGAATTCCATCCAATAGATGGAAGACATTGCCTTGTCATATATTGCTCTGCCACCATGGCTTATGAAGTTGGCGGATGTTTGCCGACAGGCCGACGTGTCTACCGGCAGGCGGATGTGTCTGCCGTCAACTCTGAAATTCTGAGAAAGTTTCCAATGGCTTCCTACTGGTTTCTAGATCCACAGATGCACATTTTGCACCCTTGCATGAAGCTAAGCTCTTGTTGAGGCAAAATATGTTAAGAGAACATCTCGGAACGATCCCGGGCCGGAGATTGATCAGCCAATCAGAGGCCGAATAAATATCGTCCTAATGCAAAACACCTCCCTATGCACTCAAAACTGAACAGAATATTATAGTGCAGGCCTCAAACAGTAGCCACACACTCCCCCTTCAGATTTGATAAGGAATTTGTGGGTCTCGTTACCTCTGGTGGAAGGTAATTTTGCGATGCAAGAATGGGAGCTGAGTTGAACTAAGTTCCACAGTTGAATCTTGGTCAAATCACCTGAACACCGATTTTCAAAACCTGAATAAAAACTTGAGTTCCAGAAATCCTCATATGCATGTTTCCATGTCTCTCATGTGTGCTGGGCCGCCCTGACATTGTTTCTTCAATAGATTGAACACAAATTTCGGGGGGGGGGTAAGGAGTCAAAAGCATCAAGATTCAATGTTCAACTTTAGTCAGTGGCCAGGTGTTGTGTCTGTTGTCCTTATTTAGTGAAACGATGCATAATTTTTGCTTCAAGCCATGAATAGCTGACATCTAACTCATCCCAGGCTCATCAGGTCGCAAAAGAGCCTGTAGCGGACATATCCGCCAGACCGGCAGTGACACCCACCAAACAGATGCCTGACTGCAAACCTGTACAGTCCATGAATAGCTCTGAATTTCGGCATCTGAATATGCATTGCAGGCAGTTTCTGCCTTACCAAATCCTGTAAAGGTTCGTGAAAGTCAACAACACTGAATTCCACAAGTCAAAATATACATTTTAACATGAACCATGTGCGAAATTAAATCAAAACTATCAACTCACTTTCAATCGTTTATCTGGAATGCAAAGGATCAAAAACTTCGTACACACTGTCTGCAACAATGGGTTTTGTATGCCAATCCAAGAGACAAGCACCTTGATAGTCACAAGTTATGGCTGCTTGATTCGAGTGTTTATGAGATTCACCCATTAATCAAGATTCAAGACACAGTTTGGGACGGTTCAACAAATTTCAATGACCATCAATGACCAAAAGAAGCCAAAGGAGGTCAGTGGGCGATCCACCTGCTTTTTTAACACGTCATACATCATTTAATCCTGGAATAGTGTTTATGGGAAGCATGATGGAAGGGGCGGAGGGGTGGAGCAACGCAGTTGTTGGAGCTCGCCCGAGGTGCCCGACGTGCTGTGGCGGTAGCTGCCAGCCATATGTTTCCTAAATGGGAAGCATGACACATACTTGACTAACGTCCGCCTGGCGGACAAGGCGTGTTAGGGGGTTTTTAGTCCAAGGAATAAACCCCCCTAAGAGGCCTTTTACATAAGTTTGGCGGTCATTCCCTAGGTGCATTAGGGCGCTATCGGATAAGAAATCTTAACGCAGACCAATAGTTTGTAGTTGGTAAAAAGAGGGTTCGGGCGAAAGGGTAGTACGGAAGAGCTGAACCTGCCTGAACCATTTCCAACCACAACTGTGTTCCGAGTTTAGTCTCTCAACAAAAAACTCTGAGGTCGTCTGAGTGACTGCTGGCCAAGGAGTATATCGCTAATACCAAGGGGCCAAACTCAGTATCGCGCAAATGGAGGCCATCCAAGATCGACTGATGAAAACTCGGGAAATGTAACATTCCTAGAATCGGGTTGATTTGCTCCAATTTTGATGAGCGTTTTAAACAGATCATCCTGTGGAAAGATTGATGGGCCGCCTCGATGGCGAGCATCTCCCACTGTTGTCCCCCGTCAGCGCCGTAGCGGTACAGTATTGCCGGCTCACAGGTTGAATGCTCCAGAATTCAGGACCCCGCAAATCAGCTACACAGGAAATGTTCCCATTCATGCGGTTCAAAGCCTTTTGGATAAATCGCACAGTCCGTAGAATCGGTTAGTTAGTGGCTTGAACAGCCAAGGAGTAAGTATGTACCAAGACTTTGGGCTGATAACACTTAGTTAGTTTATATTCGCGTCCCTGAAGAGGTTAATGATACAATCAAACCTGCTGCTTATGCACCTGGCCCTCGACGACAGGAATTCTTTCAAAAAGAGTGTTCATCCGCATTGACCTACTGGGTGTGAATGAGCTTGCACGCACCTGGTCACACGATCTGTCCGAGGCTGAATCGCGACGGCTCTGAGTTCTGTTATGCACGTGTTCGAGAGGAAGTGATGCTTCGCCTTCGGATCCGTGGTATGCAGCGCAGATATACCCTGAGCTGTGGGATGCTTCATGCAGGAATGGACAGAGACGCATACAAAGAATGGGTAGAAGCTCAAGTAAAGACCAAGATGAGGGATGGCAACATGAGCAAGAAAGGGTAAACGAGCCCTCACTTCAATGTCCGCCCATATTGCTGCCACCAGGTTTCTTCAAGGCCATCGTCCTCCTGCATGAAAAAGTAAATGATCAGATGGAAAAGAGTTAAAGCATATAGGATATGGGAAGAAACGCATGTCATCCATAAACTCCTTCAAATTCTCAACGAACCAATGCATGGAAGAGGGCCCGCGCAGATACCGGCCGGGCGATGTAATACGACGCGCTCAAAATCTAGTACAGGGCGTACACTCGAGCGGCTACGAGGAGAGTAGCGAGTAGTCCGAGGAACATGACTCGTGGGGTTCAAGATGCAGAGTCAAAGAACCAGGGGAAAGACGCAGCATATAGACTTTCAAAGCGTGGGCGCAGCCTGCATGTTTCTCCATATGTTAGCGGACATGATCACACGCGCATGCGTAACGGCGCAATTCTGGGGAGGCCTAACAAATTCGGTATCAGACGGTCAGTTGGTCAACAGTATCTTTGATGGCGTCTGGGAAGCATGCCATATCCTCATACCGTAGATCACCTGCGGTTGTGGCATGAGCTGAGCCACTGTTTTGTACTGCAAAACAGAGCTGCCCCCTATTAGGGAAGTGGGATTCAATTGTAGTGTAAGTGGTGAAATAATCATAGAGCAATCGAGAACGGCAACGGCAACGACCGCGGGAAGCAAGTGAACTTACCGTTCAATTGGGACGTCGAGGAACAGGCCTGGCAAATAGACTTGAAATTCAGATACTATTGAGAAGTAGGTATTCGGAGCGGTGAAATCAAGGTGAAGCATGAACCTTGGCAAGCAAAGGGGGGATATACCAAAGCCGGAAGATTTATTTATTTCAGAGGAAGACACATTCAGGTCAGAGCAGAAACATTCAGCAAAATGTTTCTGCTCTCGGTCCAGATGCGAAACTTGCTAGTTGGAGTTCACTTGCGGCGGATAAACCGCTTGCATGGGAAACCCTGGCAGAATTTTTGCATTCCTTCTAACACCACTACCCTCAACCCCCGTGACGTTACCGACTTGCCCCCGACCCATTAAATGGTTGTCTGCACGGAAAATGACACCCAAGGCACGATCATCGAGCCAGACCCCATCGCGGGCAGGCAATGTTAGCCTGCTGTCCTAGGCTCATGGCAACATTGTTCATAGGCAGGCTGTTAACGAGCCTACTGTTGTCCCCTGTAGCGGTATGTTGTCAATTTTTTTTATCTGTCCACCTGCACTGACCTATGCTTTCCGTGCTCAGTAGAGGCGTCCTTAACAGTGCTCAACATCAAGCACTTCAAATGTAAGCATATTTTGAGTGGCCAAAGAAAGGTATCCCGCGGGCCACGGCATTGCTGGTGCGCTCCCCTCTGTGTCGTTCCCGCACATCCCACATTCGGCTCGCGCCCAACCGATTCGGCAGCCGCACAGCAATCGCGAAGGCGGTGAATATCCGAACGGATTGAGCGATGGTCAGGTTTTCGTTCCTTTGTTCTGAACACGCGGGACGACGTAAATCATTTTTAGATGAGCCGTCCGACGCCCCAGACAGCAACCACATGCAGGCCCAAGATGTCGCGCTATTCAGAAAGATGTGCTCCGTCCACTCTAAACGGTAAGCATCGATTTGACTACTTGAGATGTTTTGATGCATTCTCTGTATTTCAGAGTAGTTCGGGATTTTTCAGTTACCTTATTGCAGGCAGAGTATGATAGTAATGGCAGACTTTCAGGCAGTAGAAAATACCTCTGAAAATGTTGATATTCTGTATTTAATGACGATTCGGCTGCTCTCTACCCCGTTTCCCGTTTCACACGGAGGCCTCCACCCATCCAAACCGAGATATCCTCGGCGGGGGGTTTACAATGAACATCTGTCGGTCTTGCCTTCGGTCCCGGCTGAGTCGCCCGAGCCACCAACCATTGTCGACGGTTCTGGAATCCATACGGCAAGTTCCGGAAAATGTGTCGTGTTCCACGCAAAGCCCGATACATGCAGAGATTTAATGTGTCGGCCTTGGGGAGATGTATCGTGCACTGCAGCGAATGTGTCAGCCATCAAATAAATGTATCTCCCGTTCCTCCGACTCTCCTTGAGACGCCTTACCCTTGTCCTTGCTCGTTTTCGTCTTTGGCTGACGCTTGGGATCGAGGAGGTCTGCGTTTTCCTTGTCGGTGAGGGCCAAAGCGATGAAAATGAAGATGCGGAGGAGGAAGGCACTGAACTTGCTCCGTTTCGAATCAGGTGAGTTTGGATCCTCCCCTATGGTTGCTGGAAGATCGCAAGAACTGATATTCATCACAATTTTTTCAAGGTTGATTCGGAGAAGTCCTGCAGGCGACAACTCTCGACAAACACCAGCAATCTCCATGCATGAGTTGGCTTTGGGTGAAGTGGTGGATGACCAACGCTTGTTAGAAGCAACGAATATACATCTAGATCGACATTGACAATCATTAGAGAGGAAGTTGCAATATGAACCTAATAAACGCACTCTATGTCGCAGGTTTGGATCTTGTCAATAATGTAGTCACCAGCTATGAACTGGAACACACGGGACTTCTTCTCATCAGTCAAGTTGTATGATTTAGAACCGACATGACACAGGGCCTGTACGATAGGTACAGTCCAATTTGGCAGCGAGTCCTGAAATTGGAATTTAAAGGCTACGAGAAAAGAGATAGCAAGAAGTAATGAGCTGTGCACCTCATAATGGTCATCAGCTGGATCACCAATAAAAGGAGCCATCCGAATTGCATCCAGAACAGCATCACTTCCCAGAGGGAAAAGAGCTTTAGCAAAAGCGATAACAATTGTTCCTTCTGGGAGAGGATTATCGCCTGGAGGGCTGTAGACTCGAAGTGATGCTGAGAGACAATGCCCATTTAGAAAGCAAATCACAGTGAGATATTCATTGTAGTAGGTGAACTCGTGATTAGCCTTAGCAACAGAGATACATTTGCCGTTGCAGACAGAAAAGAATCCTGTTATGAGAAGGGAAACTGTGAGTGAGGTAGTTGTTGTAGAAGCCATCAGAGAAGGGAAGATGAAGACGGAAGGAAAGAAAAGATATGATCGCAAGAGGAGAAATTTTCGAATATAAAATGTTCAGACTCGGAAGTGCAAAATAGACTCTAGAGCCATTGCGGAAGCGAAGTTAAGTCTGCAGCGGCAATTCAGTCAGAGTAAGTCAAGATTTTTTGATTTGTTTTGAAAATGGGACCGAAAATGGTACTGAAAGAGACTGAGTGCCGAAGAACAGCAGTGAACTTCAAATAGAAGGTGTGCATATGTAGCAATCAGGCAAAAGGATGTACACTGCAGACTTGAAATACCAGCCATAGATTTACCAGGTACAGACTCAAAGAAATGAGTGGATTTGGATGAAAACAAAACAGGTTGTAAATGGAACACACGCGGAAGATGGCCACACGGTCACGTGATTGAAATGATCACGTGGACAACAGGTCAAAACGGTGCATTTGTTTGTTTCAGCTTTGTGGCTCTTGTTATGTGGTGGCTCTTGTTCTATTACAAAATGAGCTGCACACCCTCTGCCCTTTCACCTGGTTCTTGGTTATTCACATTGGAAAGGGCCCTCTAAATCTTGAGGGTAGCTCTACAGCAAGTGCTGTAGCTCCTAACCAGTTGTAGTACCAAGCAGCTAGTGCAGATTTAGGCTGGAGTTCATTGGGAGTAACCATCTGCTCTCATTCCTGTTCAATCAGTTCTGAGGAACTCTGACAGTCTGAGGGTAGCTCTGGGCATGTGCACTAGCTCATAACTCCAGGCATTGCTTTTATCTAGTGATCCTTTTCATGGCTGTTAGCAGGTAAATCTTTTGAACCTTTCCATCTCTAAACTGCTCTTAATGTTGCTCATAGATCTTATGTTTTTGAATCAATAATCAAGATGACGCATTATTTGGATCTGTTTATGTGACGCGTTGTTTGGACGTGTCTACGCGACGCGTTTGATCGGGCCGTCACACCGGTTGCCAGGTCTTGAAGACCGTCACAATTCCCCGCTCAGCGCCCTCCTGTACCTAGTCTTTGCAGACGAATTCCTAGGTGCAGGAACCTTCGGGTGCATCGATGACAACACAAGTCTGGAGGTTGGCTACACAGTGGAGGAAATGACGGAGGCGCTGCGCAAACACATGGAAGAAGAGGCTGTTCCACGCTCCCAGCAACTCGGCCTCAAGTACGACCTCCTCAAGTTTCAATTAATTCGCTTTGTCTCCCCACAACGTCACTCGGACCACTACCGTGCCGTTTTTGCACACTCCATGGAGGCATTGACCAATGCAAAGCTCCTTGGAGTCATCCTTGACTACAAGTTGTCCGAAGCCTGGGGATCCACTCCCTGTGAAGTTTCTGATCTTCTTCGACAGCATTGCAGATTCCATTGAGGCGGCTAGATACCTCCACGGCCGTCTTCCGCCCGAGCATCGACACAAAATAAAGTGGTTTAATTCAGAGATGTCCCCCGAGTTCAAGGAGACCGAATCCGACGCACTGAAAACCGGAAAAATCTGGGGACTAATATGTACAGATTCTTTCGGAATGGTCAGTTTCCGTAATTTAATCGTGAGATCAATTCTTGACAGTTACGACAGGGACTTGACCTGCCCGACATTCTCCCCGTCATCCAGTGGCGGTCTACCTGCGACATGTGCACGCTTTGGCAGCGCCTTGGGAGAGCTGCGCGCGCCCTTCATCTCACGGCGAGGGGGCTGTTTCTGGTTGAGCCGAAACGGTTTGACGCAAATATTGCCAAGGCCGAGGCCCGCGCCGCAAAAAGGGCTGAAGCAGTCAAGAAAAGGAAGCAGCTGTCGGACGCAGCAGAGCAGCCGGCCGCCAAACGTGCTGCTGTTTCTTCTCCTGGAGCTCCCAACGTCCCCACCCCTGTCCCCATCCCTTCCCCGCCCGCGCCCGAATTAATGAACGAAACTACGGATCCCGGCGATGTCCCCGACGAAACATCTGACCCCGGTGACGTCCTTGATGTCACTCTCAACGATGACTCCCTTCCCCAGCCTCCCACAAAATCTCGAGACGAGTACCGCGCTGAAAGACGTGCCGCTTACGACACCACAGTAGGGCACGAACCCGCATGGAAAAAGCAAACAAAGAAAAAAGGAACCGATCACGTTGAGCCGGCTCTCGACGAATTTATCAACGCGGCTACACGGCAGCCCGGGGATCCCTGCTACCGCGAGCCAGTGATGATTTTCTTTGGCAATGACAAGACCGGCAAGTCGTATTCAGTTTTTACATGCATTTATAAATTCATTCATCTTAAAATCTAGTCTCCACCCACATAAATTGTCCAAGCAGCTTAGATGTCGGTGGGTACCTCGAAACCGAAGAAAATTCATCAATATGACACAAAAATCCAGGGAAAAGAAGACGCACCTTGAATCGAGGAAGGTCATGCAAGCCACCGAACGAGGTCTGGGGGTGATGAGATTGCATTGATCGTGCGACGATGGGGTTGACTCGAACGAAGAGGCTGGGTTAGGCCGCTCTACGCCGAGACCGCGTGCGTCATTCGAGTGTGGCGGCAAGCATCGCTTAAGGCTGGGATGTGTCAATGGAAGACGCAGGCGACTTGCATAGGAAGGGATTCTGATTGAGATTGCGCCGGTCGAGGCCTGGCGCAAGGGTCATTGAGGTGAGGGCAAGTGGCAAGGATGATGGCGGTGGGAGTGAAAGAGACAACATGGCAGCTAACTTTCGTAAACACGCATGGAACGGCGGGTGGCGTTGCGTGGGTGGAGGCGTCTAAATGGTGTACAGGGTCGTCACCGGTGCGAGGGTGGCGACCGTCAAGGTAGGCAGGTAAGAGCTCGGACAGAGCACATTGGCCATGAATATATCCCCCTGCGAGCAGAGTTTCAAATGCGCTGAAGAGCAACATGTAAGACGCACCTTTGCCTCGCTGACCCACTGATGCATCATTAGCCCAGGAGGCACAATAGACGGGTCATACTCTGCGTAGGGGGTTCTCTTCCAGGGTCTGAATAAATTCCACGTAGGGTGTGTCGTCCGGGTCATCGGCCGCAGACTCAGTGGTGTCGCGGTTGATGTCAACTCGAACCAGGCTGGGGGATGGCACGTCAGCGCTCGTTCCTCCAGCCTGTTTTTTTCGACATGTCGGCGCGCGCGGGTCCTCGCGCCCTCATAGCCAGGGGGGTGACGACGGCATTGAGGCGAGTGGCACGGAAGTCAGTGGCAATGAGAACCAGGCTTGCGGATGGCACGTCAGCGCTCGTTCCGCCAGCCTGGTCACTTGACAAGACAGGGCCCCCCGAGTCTGCGTGCCGCAGTAGAGGGCGCTATGGCGCGTCGAGCTGGGTGGCAACTTGAGCCTTGCATCCGTGAAGGTAGTGGAGACGCGTTGTTTGTGTTGGCTTGCAACGGATCATGCACGTGTGATTTGGCAGCTCCGGAACCACTTACCTTTTGCTCGTGAGGATACGAAAACTGCGGCGCACTGGGTAGAGCTAACGCCGATTCAGATCCGCCTTTGGTGTGTGCAAGGGCCACTTTAATCTCAACGGCGGCCCTTAGGGTTTGGGAACTACGCGCCCCCGCGACGGCATCGACGATTGGTTTTGAACCAGTGCGTCCCGCACCAGAGGCCAGATTCTCATTTATAAACGATACGAATGCAGCGCGAACGAACCAACGGTCTCATTATTGCTAGTAGGTATCATTTTCCAGCACAAAGAAAAGTGAGTGCGTGAACGGCTTGCAGATAAATTGGGTATATACCGCGCAGGGTTGAAAACCAACCTTTGTCATCCTCCGAGTCATCGTCGGACACGACGATCTGGGAACGCGGATCAACAGAAACGCATCATAATTCTCCGTCGTGCTATCCAATGTGCCATCTACACGCATGACGGCGACGAGGGCGCACTAGTCTGGCGGAGGGCAGGGGATAGGCCTGTGCGGGTGCGCGTCAGTGAGGGGCAGAAACAGGCAAGGTGAGAGGCGATAGCGACACAAGTACTAGACGCTGTGGAAGCGTAGGGTATCGGGTATGGCGCCACAGCAAGTTCCGCGCCGAAGGAGGTACAGTGGCGCGTGTGCTATAACGATGCGTCGCCGGAGGGAGATGCGCTCGCAAGTGGTTTCAGTCCTTCCCCGCTCGGGTCGGCACCTACGGTGTCAATGGCAGAATGAAAAGGACGTCCTCACGTCAAGGGTCGGAGAGCCTAGTTTCAGGTTGAAAGGTGTTTCAAGCCGAACTAAATTGATGGATTGGAGCGTATCATTTGTTGGGATAGTTTGAAAGGACATACCTTAGCGTTTTTGCGTGTACTTGAGCTAGTGTTCGGCATGCTAGTTATTTCCCGTAGTGGTGTTTGAAATCTGCAAAGCAATGCTGTTGTAAGCCAAGGAACCGGGCTTGAATACCAACTCGGAGTAGCCACAAACCTCGCCGTCGGTGTATCAGCGCGAACGAGATCCCTGATGCTCTGTGGTCGAGTTACCACTCAGTTCAGTTGGCGGTGATTCGGCGCCCGTCTTTTTGATTGTGAATGTGAACAAGGACCGGGAAAATAGCGCCGATTGTCATTGCAACGGGTGCTTACTTGGCAATCTCTTTCACGTCTACAATGGGAGCCGTCTATATGGCAAAGAAAGATATTAGCTTTAGTAACTTTCGGTCATACATAATTGGAAAACAAGCACGGGTTCCACAACTGATATATTCCTCTCGACCGGGCAGATTTGTCGGCGCTGCGAAGGGGCTCGCGGGGATCATCAATTCGTGGAAGGTCCTCGCGCCCCCAATCTCGTCAGGTGGTTCGCGACGGGCTTAGCTTTCTGCCTTGCTCTTCTTCTAATGTTCAGGTACATGACGAGAATCCGAAGACGTGCGACGGCCCGAGGAATAGGCGTAGTATGCGAATCATCAGCACATTTCAACAGGCAGAAGTTAGATACCCACAGAGACCGGCAGCAATTGTGAGGGCAATCGTAATCATGCCATACCCGAGCTAAAGCGCATTCGAGTCTGTCACAGAAAATACCCTAGCCCCCATTTTTTCAGCCATCGACTTTCGGAGTCGGGCCGACAATGATATGAACTTGGATACGCGAGTAGAAATAGCTTCTCCCATGGTGGATACATAGCAGCCGGCATCCATCGGGTGGGAATTTGTTAGTGAGCTCTTCTTTCGAAGGACACGCGCGTTAATATCTTCATAACTCGCCGATGTTGAACAGAATGCCTGCGATCACCGCGCAAAATCAGGTGCAGAGCTTCGCCAGAACGTCTGGCACGTGCGCCGCTATTAATTCGTTTATGGCTTTAAGGTTCCTTCCCGTCAGGGCTTTCGCGATTCGCACGCACCTTGAGACTGGTCATCGTCGCACTTGCGGATCTTCCGATGAATGATTGATGACCGATGCCGCAAAGTTTGTTGTTCGTAAAGATGTGTATGCGACTCGCGGAATGGTTGGGAGAGAAGTTGATCAACAGCCCGACGTCGTTGAAGGCGGCCATCCCGGGGAGTGCGGAAGCGGGAGGTGCGTGCGGAAAGATGCACGCGATTCTGTGGCATAGAAAGGTGCCGCAGGGATCCGACAATCCAGAACGAGAGAATCCTTCCCGCTGCACGCACCTCATGCCGGGTCCGTAAGCCATTGCAACGGAGTTCATGTAATTCTGTGACGTTGTAAGACATGAGAGATTATTCAACGTGATTCACTTACACTTTGGCAGACAGTCTGGTACTGGCAGCAAATATTTGCGTCAAGCTTGCTGCGGAGGTCGTTAGTGCTGTTTATTGCTGGCCAAACGCAGACCTACTGGTACAAGTCAAGATCAGTCCAATTTCTCCGGCTGTAATTCCCGACACACCCACGGCAGCGAAAATCCCAATCCACATATGAAACAACGGTCATAGCAAAGAGGGCTAGAAACTGTTATCAAAAACACAAGAATTGAACCGCAGGCATCCAATCGCACTGCGAGCCGCCTGGGCAGTTAATACGTCATTTAAATATTCATCCATGGTGAAATATATTGATCCACCGTTAATTGGCACGTGAATTCAAAGCCTTCAAACCCCGAGTCGGCCTAAACTCGCTGATGTCCTGCATGGCAGGTTCCTTCTCACCCGAAACCCGTCGTTGAAGGTTTCGGTAAACAGCCCAGTACAAGGATGCCTAGGCCGACCGGGCGATATGGTATACTGGGAATTGAAATAACACAACTGCTCGGAACGGCAAGCTCAAGGGTAGTATTCCGTACCCCAAGCCCTGAAGTAGATTATAGATGAGCAAATTGTGTGAATGGTACGGACGAAAAACATGATTCCTTTGAGATATAACCGGCGAGGAATCAAAAGAAATGACGGTGGACCAGTGCCGCATGTGGGCGAGATGTATACCGTGTATCTCATTTAACCGGCGAAAAATGGGATAAATATGTACATGGAGAGGAGGCGGCATGGCGAAGAGGGGACAACAGCAAAAATGGAAGGATAGAAGGATGGAAGGCGGGCAGTAGAATTGGAAACGAACGCACGTCGGTGGCGAACCCGAAAACTCCTCCGCATGATCCTCGATAATCCCGGCGACCAAGGCAAACACGGGTTGAATTTCCAGAAGTGCTCTAATAGATGTGTTCATTTCAGAAAAAATGCCAAAAAAATTTCCGCGAAAATATTCAACTTCACCATCAAAATTGCTATATCTCGTGAACCTCAGTTCGTGTCAACCTGAAACCTTCAAATATCGATTCCCCACCCCCACCCTCATTTACCCCCAAAATCAACCTGGTTCCGAAATTTTAAAGTTGGCACCCCCTTGGTGGTGGGAGGAATATAAACAAGGATCGTTGACCGGTGTCAACCCCGCGTGATTCACACGTGAGCGCATGGCGTTGTTCTGAGTTCTTCCGTCAGGATCTTGCGAGTTTTACCACGAGGCTTCTTTCAGTACTCTACATGAGGCCGACATTCTGCGTCAAGTCTATCCAGTGGTGTAGTGATCCAAAAAGAACGGCATTATGACAGAGAATTCGGAAAGCAAATGAACAGTTGAATTGGATTGTATGACAAGACTGACGCAGCGAAGTAGGATTCCCCAGATTTTGAACCGGAAGCCTAGATAGAAACCCGGTACCAATTCTGGTGGCCACATCGCGGCCACGTTTTACATTTATATGGGATGAGCTGGCAGCGCTTCTCTGCCGCTTTCTACCCAGTCATGGCTGCCCAATCTTTGCCCCCAACAATAAGGCCTTTCGTAGGTCCTTTTATTGACCATTTGCGTGTTGTCGCGCTCATTGTTGCAGGCGCCGTGTTCAGCCCCAACGTAGTGGACGGGTACGAGAAGATTTTGGTAAAAGTAATTCATTGTGATTTTCTGTTACTGATGTTCAAGTAGTCGAATGTGGAGGAACTCTTGCACATACTTTGGAGCATGCACATTTTCTCATCGTTGCATCCTATATGTCCTATCCGGGATGTGGGCCCAGGTTCTCGGATAAGACGGTTAAGGTTCCCAAATGATCACACCTAAGAGTTCCCTACTATGATTCTGACCTCTGGGAAGAGAAGAGCCAGTCAGGAAGCATGGGTTACAGAGTGTGGCGTACCGCTTCAAGTACACCAATGATACAAAATTAACCTATGTCCATAACTAGTCACGGGAGGTTAATGGGCGTGGAAGATCTTCATATCGCCCTGAATTCAACTACGAGAACATTTTATCTGGGAATGGAGTTAGTGAATTGCAGGCTAGATGACAGGTAGACCGGCTTATACCCTCAACGACTCGTTATGACTACAGCTGGCCGATCTGTAGTTCAAGTGCGTTTTTATTTGATATCAGTCAGTGATTCAAGGTAACGAGTACAACGGGGACATATCTCAGGGGAGAGCGCCGAGTTTGGTCCACCGTCCTTCAAAGGAGCACAAGTCAGAATTGAAAACGGAGTTAGGGATGAGTGTGGCTAGTAAATGATTGAATACAGGCCGAGAGTAGACGCACGTATAGCAAAAGCCGCAAGACATCTAGATGTTCATGATCAGTAGTCAAAATATATAAGATGGACGCGGCTGAAGACGTGTTGAGGCTTGGAACGGCTGAGATTCAAGCCAGTCACGGTACGCTCGCGTTCAGGAAGTACGATCGGCGAGGGGCTAGTCGGCCACCCTCAGCTAGTCGGACACTTGAATTATACACGAGAACGAGTGAAAGTCTCCATTAGTTTAATGTCTGGGAATGAAGTACTACCTAGGACACCGGTCCAGACCAAGTTTTGAGAGAAAGTGATATGCGGTGGCGCAAAATTATACATCACGGAGTCATATTCCTTGCTCTCGACAATGCTTGCGACCTTGTCTGCCATACCCTGGACGCGCATCTCGGCTTGCTTGTCGTCAGTCGAAACCTAGACAAGTTTGTCACTGTAGAGTTTGGATTGCAACGGAGAGCACATCTTCGGGAATGGAATCATAAAGCGTTCCTCGTTCCTGAATTGCCTCTCTGCGCAAACGTTGAAGAAGGTAACATGCGCGTTTCTGCAAATGAGGTCAGCTCCAAGGTTTATTGAATGCAAGGAAGTGGACGAAGCAGGAGGGTAAGTATATCACTTGAGATAAGCGCAAGGAGTGCACGGGAAAAAGGGGAAGGAAGGCAGGAATCAACACTTGCACTGGAAAGGCTGATGTGACGTGTCATGTAGAATGCGGAGCCGGTAGGTGAGGAGAGGGGGGCGATGGGGACGACGGGAAGGAGAAGAACGGAACGAAAATGTACCCGCCAAGTGTGCTTGTTTAAGACCCTGCGTCGACACCCACCCCGCGACGACATTCGTCATCCCCTGAGGAGGGAACGCCACGGAGAAGGGGAGGTCGACATTGTCCCACGACATGGTGGTGATCCCCTGCGGAGTGTGCATCGTCGGTGCAATGTGTTAGAGAAGACCGAGCGGAAAAGGGCGTACAAGATCCCTCGGGACGGTGACCTCTATCGGGGGGTTGGGCAGGCTCAAAACGCTGGCCAGACCGCGTTTGTGATCGGAGCGGTAGTTGAAGAAAAAGAGGGTGTCGCCGTCTGCGCGGGCATTATCACGCAAGAGATATAATCAAATGACAGGAAACGCACCCCCTAATGCGCCCCGTATCCCCGTTGACGATAATGGCCCTGGGCTTCAAAGATTCGTCGGTCACGTCCTTCTCGTGGTTAGCCTTGATGTCATCCACGGCGCCTTTGCCCTGGCAGAGAGAACCGCCCCCCCCACCGACAAGCCCATCCACCGCAATCTTGATGCGCTCCCGCCGCTTATGCGGTCCATGGCGTAGTACCGCCCCACAATCGTCGCCATGCTCACCGTACTGCTCTTTCTCCATGAACGAAAGTAGGTCCGCAGATAGCCTGTGGCAGAGCGCGGGTCAGTGTCGCGGCTGTCGTCGAAGAAGTACACATAGGTGTTGGGGACACCCTAGTCTTTGGCAGCTTCGAGGAGAATGCAGCGCAAAGATGTGCGTTGTGGGAGTGTACGCCGCCGTCTGAGGTGTACGTTTTGACCATGGCATCCAGCGGGGAGTTTTGGCTTGAAAACGATAGGTGTACCAGTCCCAGGAGATGACGCTCGTATTGAGGTTAGGTTTAAAGATAACATCAAGGCAGTAATTGGACGCTAAACGAATGAATGGGATCGCTGAATAAGAATCATTCAGTCGTGGAGGTCCGAAAGACGTACCTTCGATCTCCCCCTCTGCTTCCTAGCTATGAATTCATCGATGCACCTTCACATATCTTTCCAGCTTCGCGTACCCATCGCTCAGGTCTCGTAGAATCGCGATCCCAGTACGAATACGAGACGCATGACGGAGGCAGTAGCATCACACAAGTATTTCTGGAGCCAAGTGAAAATCTCACAAAGCGTTGAATTAGGATGGGATTTGAACAAATGTTGAAGGTACCCGTCGCGTATTCCTGAAATTTATAGGAACTGTATTGATGTACAAGAAAGGACGCAAGTCGTTCAAACGTTACCACTGCATTCCGTGGGGTCGTAGGCACAGGGTCTGCCTATCCCCATAGGCAGACGTAGGCCAAGCTTCCAGGTAAACTAACCAAGTTGCCGTGATCCGAGCGCTACTGTGGTTCAATACCCATTGAAACACACTTTGTCTTCGCGGTGCAACGCCTGGAGGTGGTAATATAGTTATATTTAACGACACAGCCCACGGCTGTCAACTTTCGGCTTAGCCGAGCCAACTTACGGCAATCGCCATGCCATGTCCTCGGCGTAATGGCAGAGTGACCAAATAATGACTTGGGGGGGTAAAGCTGTCGCAGGGCACGGCAGGTACTCATAATTATGTAATGGTAATTTTTCAGTGTGCCCAAGTGAATTAATTTCCCTGAGGGGAAAACAATGGTTCAGATTTCAAGTTTCAGGGATGAAACCAAAGGGGATGGTTGGTTTTTCCTGGTCTCCAGGATTTCTGAGTTCTAGGGACCAAGTGAAGTTACTTTATTTGGAAGGTGCATCAAGAACAATGACTGACTTGGAAACAGGATATCAAGAATAACATTTGTTACCACACTCCTTTTAGTTTTGTGGGGCTCGAAACACTCTGAATATAGCATATCAAGATAAAAGAACAACCACAAAGCATTGCATGTAGTTACTGTATTTGGAGGATGCATCAGGCGCAGTGACCGACTCGGAAAGTGAATTTGTTCCTGGACGGGTAGATATCTCAAAAAAATAATTTCACTCAATGCTTTGCGGTTGTTTGTTTGACTGGATATGCTGGATTCAGAGTATTTCAAGCCCAAAGAAACTAAATCCCTTTTAAAAACCGTGTGGTAACAAATGCAAATCCCAATATACAGTTGTCAAGTCAGTCACTGTGTTTGATGCACCTTCCAAACAAAGTACTTTCATCCGATACCTTGCAGTTGTTTGTTTGACTGGATATGCTGGATTCAGAGTATTTCGAGCCCAAAGAAACTAAATCCCTTTTGAAACCGTGTGGTAACAAATGCAAATCCCGATATACAGTTGTCAAGTCAGTCACTGTGCTTGATGCACCTTCCAAACAAATTAATTCCATCCGATGCCTTGCGGTTGTTCATATAACTGGATATGCTGTATTGGGAGTGTTTTGACCACCAAGGAACTAAATCTCTTTTGAAAACCATGTGGTAACAGATGTAGATCCTGATATACAATTGCCAAGTTAGTCACTGTGCCTGATGCACCTTCCAAATAAAGTAAGTTCATCTGATGCCTTGCGGTTGTTCGTATGACTTGATATGCTGGATTGGGAGTGTTTCGAGCCCCAAAAAACTAAATCTCTTTTAAAACCCGTGTGGTAACAAATGTAGATCCCAATATTCAGTTTCCGAGTCAGTCACCATGTTTGATGCACCTTCCGAATAAAGTGACCTGATTTAATATTTTGCGGTTGTTCGTATGACTGGATATGCTGTATTTAGAGTATTTTGAGCCCTAAGAAACTAATTCCCCTTTAAAAACCACATGGTAACAAACACAGATCCCAATATACAGTTTCCAAGTTGGTCACTGTGGCTGATGCACCTTCCAAATAAAGTAACTTCATTCAATGCCTTGCGGTTGTTCATATGATCAGATATGATGTATTCAGGGTGTTTTGAGCCCCAAAAAACTAAATTGCCTCTAAAAACCGTGTGGTAACAAATGTAGATCCTGATATTCAATTTCTGAGTCGGTCACTGCCTGCTTGCCTTCCAAATAAAGTAGCTTCATTTAAATGCTTTGCGGTTGTTCGTATGACTTGATATGCTGGATTGGGAGTGTTTTGAGCCCCAGAAAAACTAAATCCCTTTTAAAAACCGTATGGTAACAACTGTAGATCTTGATCTCCCGATTCTGAATCAGTAACTGGATTTTATGCACCTTCCAAATACCATACCTTCATTTTTTTGATGGTTTGCAGTTGTTCTTATGACTTGATATACGGTATTCCGAGTGTTTTGAGCCCCAAGATGCCAAATGGCACCAGAAAGGGGTGTACTGTCTGCAAGTCATTCATGGTACTTGATGCGCACCGCAATAAACCAGGTCATCAGGGGAAAAACAAAGAGAAAAAAAAGAAAAGAAAAATTCCCATACAACTCTTCTGAATCGGATCACAAAGTAGGGTATATAATTAATTGGATTCAAACTTAGATATACAAGCACAATAAACAGAAGGCGGAAGCAAGGAACGGAGGTATCAGAAATGGATACTACAAATCAAAGACCTGTTATGCAGGTTCCCCCAAAACAACAACCCAGTGGATATTAAAGCCAACTTTATCGACCTTGATCTTTTGCTGCCACCCTTTGAACTGAGTGATGGTATAACCAACAAGAGCACAGGAATGGGATCAAATTGTGCAATTGATTCGAAGCTAATCGGAAACAGATAGGAGGCAATTTCAAAATTGTTCATCCAAGTCGATCTTGCAAAAAACAAATTATTTCCAAGCAACAGGCAGGACTGACTGTAAGAGCTCCCTATTGCTATGGAAGTGGATGTCTGTTTCAGAGGGAGGAAGAAAGTGTGTGTATCAATAGTAATGACTTTGTATCCACGGCAAACAGCTCAAATATCTTCAAGAAAATCTGCGTGTTCATACATAACCTCTTCACCTCTGGAAATTCATTCTCGCAGATTAATGAATTCGTTTTACAATAATGACATTGCAAGTAAGAGTTTGCAACCGAGAACAAAGAGAAGAGACTAATATTCTCTACAGAGGCGGCACTCGAGACTTGGGCACAAGGAATGTGTGACCCGACCTCGCCATTCATAGCTGCTGGGTTGACCCATCCAGCTGCAAGACTTGAGGTTAGTTGTCCCCCCCCCCAACCCCCCCTATCCCTCTATGTCAGAGCATAAATTAACCCTACAAACAGGTCGCCAAAGTCACTGTCGACAAATTCGAGGAAGGCAGGGTCCTCAGGGCAATGCTACCAGGAGACTCCAGTCGCGAAGAGGCTGTGTTCACAGTTGCAGGAATATTGAGCAACAAAGACCTTCCACCGGTTAAAAATAAATGAGTACGCAGCAACCAACTATCAATTATTGTTGCTTATAGGCCTTCAGAATACAACCGAATCGCGTTCAGTATGCGCAGGCGTATGCCGAGATTATTGGATACGACAGCAATCTATTTCACCAGGCTCTGGTTCGCATAGCTGAGGTCGGGTATCTGATGTTGACTGCCGTTGAGGAGGGGCAGATGGAAGGGTGGCATCCAGAGGAACAGCACCCTTTGTTTGAGCAAAAGCTGAGCAGTTCCACGCGCTATTTCACTGTCCAGAAAGGCATTCCCGAAGGCAATAGAATCAAGTTTTGCCGCTTTGTGGATCCACATGGAGTACTTGCAAAGCTGGAGAAACCGGGTGTTGTGCATTGCCTCGACAACGATGTCGCATACTTGGAGCTCAAAGATAAAAAAGTGCGTCAAACACACTCACTGGTTTATAAAACTTACACAGCATCGGAACCCAGGTTTCACAACAAGGATCCTGCTTCATTCAGAATCGGTGATATCGTTGAGATGGGCTTCTCGATGGTAGCTTACAGAAGCTTTTGTGATGGGAAAGCTACCTATAGCTGCCGGATGGTCCTTCGATCTTTGATACTTCTCGACCGAGCGCATTCTCAGGTTCAATGGCAATGTGTATTCTTATCTCACTCCAATGCTAATTACCATATGCAGGCAGCATATATATCACGCACTGCAGCGCCCCCTGCTATTTCTGGGTCAACTACTCGGCACTCCAACAATCCCATTGCAAAACGTCACCAGATTGAAGTTGATTCAGACTTGGAGGAGGAGGAACCACCTGCAGTGAGGATGCAGATGGTCAATCTGAATATGGAGCAAGGTGGGGGAGAGAAGGTTACGGAACATGGGGCTAAAAGTGGCAATCAGTGATATACCATAAATTCGAGCTACTCCTCTAGTGTTGAATCAAGATTGCGACTCAAGTTATTATCTATCAAATTTGGGATTCAACCGCCCCCAAACAAGTTCCGGGACACTTATTGACACCTAAGAAAGCCTACAAAAATCCTATTCACAATGGTATATAGCTCTTATGCACCCCTTGTACAGGTCGAATCCATCAACACATGATCGTGTATGGCTTTCAGCAACTCGGAGAACATTGGACTGATCGGTCAAATGTGAGAAACTGAATGTGGGACAGCATATTTAATTTGCAGTGTGTCACCACACGCCTTTTTCACTTGTTTTGAGTTCATAGGCTCTAGAACTTTATAAATTGAACTTACCATTGAAATCCAACAGCCGCAACACCCTTCAAAAAATTACCTTTTTCAATGTGTGGACCTGCTGGATATGGGACGGCATATTTGATTTGTAGCATGTTACCACACGCCTTTTTCACTTTTTTTGAGTTCATGGGCTCTAGAACTTTACAAATTGAACTTACCATTGAAATCCAACAGCTGCAACACCCTTCAAAATACTACCTTTTTCAGTGTGTGAACCTGCTGCATATGGGATGGCATATTTGATTTGCAGCGTGTTACCACACACTTTTTGCGCCTGTTTTGGGTTCATGGGCTCTGGAACCTCATAATTACAAGCTACCATTAAAATCCAACAGCCGCAATACTTTGAAAAAAAAATTACCTTTTTGGGTGTATATACGGGCTGGATGTGGAACAGCATATTTGATTCGCGATGTGTTACCACACACATTTTTCACCTGTTTTGAGTCCATAGGGTCTAGAACCTCACAAATATAGGTGACCACTAGAATCCAATGGCCGGAATACTTTGAACAAAATTACTTTTCGGGTGGGTGTGGACAGCAGCATGGGCAAAGCCCAACTGAATGCACATCTATGAAACATTGCCAGATCGAAGTTGATTCAGACTCAGAGGGGGGGAAGCCACCTGCTGTGAGGATGCAGATGGTGTATCTGAATACAGAACAATGTGGGAGAGAGAAGGTTAGGGAACATGGGCCTAAAAGTGTGATATTCTACAAATTTGAGCTACTTATCTGGTGTCGCATCAATATTGCAACTCAAGTTACTATGTTTCAAATTTGAGAGCCTATAACATTGTATTTGTGATGGTATATAACTCTTATAAGCCCCTTGTACATGTCGAACACGTCAACACGTGATCGTGTATGGCTTTCGGCAGCTCGGGGATCATCGGACTGATCGGTCAAGTGTGAGAAAGCAATGTTGACCATTACACCTACCATAATGTGTCTGCAAAAAATGTGAAAGGTCCCCATCCATTCAGTCTGATAAGTTGCCAACAACAAGTGGTGCAATTTCAATATAGGGATCAAGAGAAAAAAAAAAAAAATGGTGCGCCCGGGATTGAACCGGCCCCAGGGGGAATCTGTTACCATATCAGACTCTGCCCCTTCCGGACGGTTCATAAAAGTATCACAAAAAAGCTAATGGTTTTGAAGTTTCTAATGATATTACGGCATAAAACAATTACACGAATGAGCGGAGACAAGTAAAAATCGAGCACTTTTTTCCGCCCTTCGTTTGATTAGAAACGAGAATTATGTAAACATAATTACTCGTAATTCATGCCGTTCACAGGTTTATTGTTTGCTGCAACTGCATCAAAGAACCAGATTAATTTTGTATCGAGACAACATTGAGAGGAAAAACGATGAAATGGAGTATAAATGTATTGCTGTCGACTTGACCTCAGCGTGCCACAGGGTAGGATGTCAGGGTTGCAGGCCACCTGGCCACGATTTTCACGGGTTTCAGAAACGCGCCAGCCTGAGACCCTGCCCTTACCCTGCCCAGACTCACGACCCGTACTCTTCCTTAGACATACGGCATACGAATTGGGGGTATTGCGTGAATTGTCGTGCTAGGTCGGCGACCAGGAAACACGTCGGGCCAGGTGAAAGATAGTGGTGCATGTCAAGGACGGAAGCTCTTGAAGGCCGAACGTGAGGGCCGAAGCTCATTTGATCGGTAGTCGGTCCGGAGTTGTGTATTTGAACACGCAGACAATCCACAACATATTTAACGGTCCTGCACGCTGCAATTTAGCTCAGAAATAAAAAGGTTTACAGCCGTTTGCAAAATTGATGACAGTCACTAAAAATAGAAAAAAGAAGAACACATTTGATCCGACCAATTGCCGTGCTCGTTTCTCACTCAGTTCTGGGCCGATTTACATAATTCCGGGTGCGTTCGAAAGCGGCGAAGCAGGGCTTTCAAATGATACCATACTCGCGAGATAAATACCAAAATTTCAGTGTTACCAAATTCGTACTGTGTGACTTGCATCTGAACTCTAAACAGCCTGTGCCCGGTCGTTTTTGCTTCGATTTACTTCAATCCAAGTGATCATGAAAGCGGCGGACAAGGCAATCACATTTATGGGATAGAAATGTATGGCACACTTGATATGCATGTGCCAGAATGGAATTACCGCCTCCTTGGTGCAATTCATTGACAAATGATTGTCTGGCAGTAAGAGCAAAATCTTATGTATACCCAACCTGTGCCTTTAAATTACCTTTCGAACGAGCCTACTTTCATCAAAATTCAATCAGTATTGACGGAACAGCGTGCAATTCAAGTCGTAGTTGAAATAATATGGCGCGAATTTGGAAACACTGAAATTTTGATATTCACCTCGCGAGTATGGTATCATTTGAAAGCCCTGCTTCGGAGTAATATGCCCGGAACTGGAAAGTTCATTGACGGCCACCACTGGCCGCCGGTGTACCTTGGCGGCCGCTGGTGGCCGTCGGTGGACATCAAGAGACATTGATGCCCACGGGATACCAAGATGAGATATTGTTTTGCGGCAATCTCCATCGGTTGGTGTTGGCGTCCTCCACCATATTCCATTGGATACCATTGGACTTCGATGGTGGGCCAAAACAAAATTCATTGATATCCGGCTAAAGGCATTATTTGGTTGATCCTGGTGCATAGTGTGACTTTTAAGCCCTTTTTTTCTGTGGTATATGCTCATGGGCACAGTGGAAAACACATCAAACGTACTGTGCCTTTTTACATACTGTGCAGTTGGATGATGCGGGGAGATGAATTGAATATGTCTCAAATTTCTTCAAAAACACCTTCTGCAAAAGAAGAACCGGAATAAATGAGTTGATCGCACATGGGAAAGCTTGCTTTGTCAGATAATAACTCGCAGGTGCCCTAAGTGAGTCCTGTTAAGCGGATGAGATTGCAAGAGGAGACCTGGAGGAATGAAACCCAATCGAGGATGGCTATTTCATTGCCTTTTTCAAACAAGTTGTCGTGGAAAGCTATACTCGGCCTGTATAGATAGTGTTGCCACGGCTCGGCTCAAAGCCGCTAGCCGTCTGAGCCGAGCCGCAAATTAGCCGAGCCAAGCCAGCCGCTGAGGCCAAATCGGGTAAGCGGCTCGCGCGGCTCGGCTCCGGCTTAAGCCGGCTTCGAGTCGACTCGAGTCGCGGCTTGAGACCAGATTTGGAATACGAACGAAATAATGTTGTATCGTATTTCTTACAAGTCCTCGGTATCCATTTCCACTAGAAAACATCTCTCTAGACCCGTTCATTTGTTCCTGGAGCTCAGATCGAATGCTTTGCCTGATCTCGCCTGTACCAGCCCAATACTGACGCCAATATCCTCCGCATCGATTTGCTGGTGTCTGGACTCAAGTGATTTTATTGTGCTGCAATGTTAACCCCCAGTTTTGGGCTCTACGGCTCTTTGTTCTATGTCGGCTCCACTCTGAAACAAGACTGTCAAAGGTATTCATCACGCATCGTTTTTAAGCTTTCAGGGCTGTAAAATATGAGACCACTGAATTTCATGGCAACGCAACGCTCGAACATCTCTTTCCTTCCTTCATCCTCCACCTTTGACCTCTAATTGTCCTGTGCCACTCCCTCTTTTTTTTTGTGTGTGTGGAAGTAGGAAGGTGAATGCCTCCGCGCACAACGGCTGGGCGCCGTATCCAGCCAACTTCGCGCACCCTTCCAGGTGGTGCGCTTGAAACAATGTTCCAGCTGGGTGAGTGTTTCAATGTCATTCTATATGTTCTTATGTGTTAATTCAGAAGGACCGGATATTGCTCTTCCACGCACCTCCCCTGCGCCCCGTCGTCGCACACGAAGCCGGCAGCCTGTTGCTGATGACAATACAGGGGCAGAGCCGAGTCCCATGCGCACCCGTCGGCGCCAGTACCAGGAGGCACCTACACCACTACGTGGAACCGATGCTTCACCAATACGGGTGCAAGAGAGCGCAGCGAGTGTGTCAGGTTTTTGCAGCCACGAAAAATTTTTAAACAATGTTTCTAGATGAGCCCTTGCCTTCACTACGTCCTATCCTTCAACAGACAACAACGACAATAAGCAATCAGGCGCGTTCTCAGCAACCTGTGGCCTCGAGTTCCCGGATAACATTGCAGGACAACAGTCGTCCCGGTACATACTTCTATACAACTCAGGAATATTTTGTTACTTACTTCTGACTTTGTAGCTTCTCATTCACAGCGCCCTCGGGATTTATTCGACCCAGACTCAGATGACGATGGGACTCGAACTCCGGGCCGCCATGTGCGATTTGCGCAAGAGACCGAGTCTTTCGACTTATCTCCCTTCCCTTCTCCCGACTCGCAAACCAATCAATCGCCGGCGTTCTCGACCCCCTCACGCAGTCCTAGGTCTCGTGGTGTGCCCAGATATGGGCCGCATAGCCCATCTCGCCGCCGTGCCCGTGACAATACTTCTCGGCATACCGCTCGTACTCAGCACCCTCAGCGGCAAGCCTCTCCAGCCGGAACTCAAGTCACCACTTCACCGACTCAGCATCATGACGGTTCCCCAGCTGGGACCCGGCATCCAGATGAGACCAGACGCACAGCTCCAGCCGGAACTCGCATATCACCCGCAGCCGACGTCTGGACATTCTACTGCGAGATGCAGAGAAAAAATCACTGTTTGTTCTGCCAGTACGTGTTTTATTTGTGGTATAAAGCCTTGTGTATCTAATGTCATTCATTGAAGGCAGCTGCACGCAACTCATCCTCACATCAAAGCCGTTGCGTTTGGTTTGAAGACAAGCACCGGGGTTTTGCGCCGACATCTTTACGAACACCATGCCGACGCGTGGATCTCAGGCTGCGATCAGCTCAACATTCCAATTAAAGCAAAGGATACTCAACCTACCATCAAAAAATTCCACCGCCAGCAAGGCCACCGACCCTGGACCGCGGGAGCCACGAGTGGCGCGAAAGGCAGGCAACCCTTCTCTCACGAAGCATTCGTTGACGCACTCGTTGAATTCATTGTCAGTGATGATCAGGTGTGCATTATGCCTTTGGACTGATTATAACCAGCTAACTCTAGGTTCAGTCCATCAACGTCATCGAGAATGAACAACTACGGGGTATATTCTTGATGCTTCGAGAAGATCTCAAAGATTCAGATATTCCTCGTCGCTCAACCATTCGAAATCGGATCATGCAGCTCTTTGATGAACATCTGGATCAAGTCGCATCAGACATTGCCGTGCGTGAATTTTCCGACTCAGAGCCCCTGCACAATACTGACATTTTATCAGGCCGCAATCGGGAAAATGTCATCAACGATGGATATCTGGACAGATCAAAGGCGTCGACCCTTTATGGCAGTTACTGGGCATTGGATTGAAGCCACCGTTGTCGAAACCCCCTCGGGTCCTCGATATGCACTCAAACTTCGCTCCGCCTTGATAGGCTTCATCCAGGTTCCCGGACATCATGATGGGGAACACCTGGCTCACGCTTTCTTGCATGTCATTGACCGCATCGGCGCTGCGAAAAAGGTGAGTTTTCTCTGATCATTTACAAGGTATCTGTTCATCCATTTCATCTACAAAGCTTGGTTGGGATACACTCGATAATGCCTCAAACAACGATACATTCATGCTCTGGGTTGAAATTCTATTGAGACGGCGTGCTATCCCTTACTCCAGAATTGAACGGCAAATTCGGTGATAACATTTTTGACACTATCTTCGGCTTCGTAACTGACGTGTTCTTCTATTCACAAGATGTTTCCCGTACATTGTCCATTTATCCTGCAAGGCCATTCTGAAGGCCATCACTAATATGGACTTCGCCGACAATGAGGCAACCAATTTTGAACCCCAAGGGAACCCCCGCGACAACTTTCATGGATGCAATCGACCACGACCCTATTGCCACACTCCGTGCAATCGTTCGTCAGGTACGTAGCTGGGCATTTGTTGATACTTTATTCTCACCTGCCTTCCAACAGATTCGATCATCGTCATTACGACGACAGTTCTTTTCAGATGTTCTGAAGAGTCTCAAACTGAAGAATCTTGAACTCCTCCGAGACGTGGTCACCTGGTGGTCATCAACGCTACTGATGATTGATCGCGGCCTCTTACTTCGCTCAGTAAGTTCAGTATTAAGTATCAGAGATGATATTAACAATTGTCTAGGCCATTGATAATTTTCTATCTGGAAACCAGTTTGAGGATCTTAGCAAATTCAAGTTAGGTGATGAAGAGTGGAACACACTCGAAGTTTTCAAGAAAATTTTGGATGTCAGTTTTCTGATTGTTCGTATTCATGAATTGCACTGTTTATTGTGGTGGAATCCTATGGGCAGGTACCCCATGCCTTTCAACAGAAGTTATCGGCGGAGAAAACCCCCATGCTTTGCCATGCACTGCCGGCGTTCGAAGCAATGATCAAGAAATGGGAACAGATGCAGCTCGACAACCCCGAGATTGCTGACATTATTCAGCAAGGCCTCGACAAACTCAGGTCTTATCAAGCACGTCTTGAGAGTGTTCCGGCCTACACTCTAGCGATGAGTAAGTCTACTTATTTTTGTTTTCCTCCGCTTGTAAATATCATTTAATTGCGATTTCTTTCAGTCGTCAACCCGAGGATCAAGCTTCGATGGCTCAGCCAGTATCGGCCAGAGAAATTGCAATGGGCAAAACAACTATTCAAAGATGCGGTGGGTGACTTGAATTATTCAGTGGGAGAGGTTTTTCTAATCAACCTGCAGCTCAGGGAGTATGACGATAACCCAGTTGATTCACCAGTCCGGCGGACAACATACAATAGCTGGGCAGACGAGATTCTTGGTCTCGAAGATCCTGCTTTGGATGGCGACAGCAGAAATAGTGTGGATGACGAGGTCAACGACTATTTCGCTGACACACGTTTTGGTCTTGGTTTGTTGGATTACTGGGAGGTAAGTCCGGTGCTATTAATTATTGCGACATTACTGATTTCTTGCCATAGGAGAATCAACTTCGTTATCCTAGGATATTTAAGTTAGCGCTTGACATTCTCCCAATACAGGGATCGGCGGTCCCCTGCGAGCGCGCATTCTCCTCCAGCGCTGAAACAGACACACGGCGACGCAATCGAACTGCCCCTGACCTCATGGAAGCGCTACAAATATTGAAGTTTTTTGTCAAACAAGGCAATTCACTTAACTTCACGGCTGGAACGAGCAAAGAAGATGAAATTAAGTGGTTGGAGGGGCTCATGGAGGAACAGGGTGCAGTTCCAGAAGACATCACTTCATTTATATCCTCGTTACTTGTCGACGAATAGATTGTTTTTTCTTTCTTCTTAAATTGATTCTTGGAATCTCATGTGTGGCGATGCCCTTGTAAGACAGCAAGCAAAGCGGTGTATTGATTCCTACAGTCATTACATAGCCCTACATGGATAGTATCGCAAAACCAATACTGTTGTCCGATTCTTCTTGTAGCGGTGCCAACAAGCCTCCTGCTCTTCCCGCCACTATTTCCACAGATCCTATTCCCACCTTCATCACCATCAGGCTTTGCCTGCGCGTTCATGTTTGAGCGCATGCGCTGGGGGGCATCTGTGGCAGCGGATGGGTGTTACAAAGCAGAGGTGCTCAGCAGGTTGGGAGACAGCGAGGGCGAGGGCAAGGGCGAGGACGGAGACAGTGGAGGCGCACTTCGGGCTGGGAGACAGCGAGGGCAAGGGTGAGGACAGGGATGGCAGAGATGGCAAAGGTGCTCTGCAGGCTGGGAGACGGCGAGGGCAAGGGCAAGGGCAAGGGCAGGGACGGCGGAGACGGTGGGGGCACTCGTCAGGCTGGGAGACGGCAAGGGCGAGGGCGAGAGCCGAGACAGCGGAGGCGCTCGTCGGGCTGGGAGATAGCGAGGGCGAGGGTGAGAGCCGAGACAGCGGAGGCGCTCGTCGGGCTGGGAGATAGCAAGGGCAAGGGCGAGAGCCGAGACGGCGGAGGCGCTCATCGGGTCGGGAGACAGTGAGGGTGAGGGCAGGGACGACGGAGACGGCAGAGGTGCTCGTTGGGCTGGGAGACGGCGACGGTGAAGGCAGAGACGGCGGAGGCGCTCACTGGGCTAGGAGACAGCGACAGCGAGGGTGAGGGCGGAGACAGCAGAGGAGAGCTTGGCGTGGGTGACGAGGGGAGGTCTTGATGGAGGTAGAGGAAAGGAAGGTTTAGAAGACGAGGAGAGGGGGTTGTCAGAGACGAGGTGGAGGGCGACGCGGCAGCATACGAGCTGGAGGGGTGGGGAAGGAGCCAGTGAAGCCGACGAGCTGGTTGGAGAAGACGCCGGCGCCTGTGGCGACGAGGCTGCTAACAAGCATCACGCAGCCCATGATGGTGCTGAGGTCGCTCTGTGCACGGACACAGCGGAGATGAGCCAGGACCCGAAGGCGGAGAAGGCTCGACATGATAATAAAAAAAGTTATTTGAGAACCCCTGGCAATGAACGGCCTTCGGGCGTGGCGGCGGCGGCGGCAGCGGCGGCGGCAGCGACGGGTGCGTGAGGGACACCAGGGTACATATCGGCCAACGTGCTTGAGGTGCGCTTAGATGCTGGGCTAGAATGTGGGCAGGCCTGGGTCCACAGAATGCCAGGGTGAAATTAGGAGTTGCCGGCTTCATGGCACGCACGTCCCGCGGAAATTTTGGCACGGGAGGGCGCGATGACGCGTTGCGGTAGTGGAAGATGGGGCTGGCGGGGGGCTCACGCTATGCGCTGCGGCGCACCACGGAGTAGAGGGCGGGCATGGGGAGGAGGAGTATCCTAGAGTGGTGTGCAGGACGAGGCCAGAGTGGCAAGATGGTGTCCAAGGACCGTGCTTGAGGCGGCCATTAGATGAAGGGCACCGCAGGGTCACAGGATGGTGGGTGGGCTTGTAGCGAGAAAAGAATGACACCACAATTGCTCGGAGAAAAAAAAAGTACCATGACGCACTTAATTTTTTTCAAAGTGGTTAGGTGGTGGCTACACGTGAAGCCAGAATTTAGCGGCTTGTGTGGAAGAGGGCTCCCGAGTTTCTTGAGGTCTGTGCAGAGCGTGCGCGGGGACTTGCAAAGTGCGTGCCAGACCGCAAAGGTGAGTACAAACGTGCGTATGATCTGACAGCTGTCAACTCCCGCTTGTTTCATGTTTACGTAGAGGTACTCGCAACTTGACAATGAAGATAAAATTACTCTCAGAGGATACTTATCTGTTCAGAACAGTAAACTATGCTTCAGTAGCTCACGACCCCTCAAAATTGCATACATTGCTTATTTTAGGCCTCAAGCTGCGGCTTGAAGCCGAGCCGAGCCAAAGCCGTCCCAAGCCGGCGGCTCAGTGGCGGCTCGGCTTGCTCGATTTGGCAACGGCTTTTGAGCCATCAAAAGCCGAGCCGAGCCAGCCGTAGCCGAGCCGTGGCAACACTATGTATAGATACTGATTGAAATTAAGATTCTCGATTCTAATATCGAACATCTCGATTGGCCGATTAATAGTGGCCTGCAAGTTCCGCTGGAATTTCCAGGAAACTGGTACTTTCTGGTGGAAAATCCATTACAACTCAATGGATTCCAGTGTAATGCTACCTACCTACCTACCTACCAGTGGGGGTTCAGTGGAATCCAGCTTCATTTGCGCTGCCACTGAAATCCAACGAATTCCGGTGGAATCCAGTGGATGTTGTGCTGGCGGCCATTGTTTGCCGATGCCGAACAACGCCGATCAGTGCCGTTTCCACTGCCGCGTGTATTACTGTGCTTCGCCGCTTTCGAACGCGCCCGGAATTATGTAAATCGGCCCAGAACTGAGTGAGAAACGAGCACAGCAATCAGTCGGATCAAATGTGTTCTTCTTTTCTCTATTTTTAGCGACTGTCATCAATTTTGCAAATGGCTGTAAACTGGTTTGAACCATCAGGTTTAAACCAGTTTGAACCATCTAGTTTGAACCAAAATTGTTCGGACTTTTTTTTTGTGACAAGAAAGCACCTTAAAGTCGGCCCATACCTAGCACCTGCCTGGGAAATTTCCATATAAGGAATAGTACTTGCCAAATATGGAAATTCATCAAAAAATGAAAGTTGTAGCCCTCATCTAGCTCTACAAGATTGACCAGTTGACTATAGTGATTAGATCACTTGTTGGGCCAAAAAAGGCAAAATACTTTCGAAAACACGGCTCTTTTTGATAATGATTTTGCCATATTTTGTGAACCATTGGACCAATTAACATGATTCTGGTACTGTTTTAAAGCACTTGAAAGCGGCTTTCAAATGGGCATATTCATCAGTGAATTCCACATGGCTTCTATATTTAGTTTAGCACCAATTTGGTCAATGCTTTGCTTTTGAATCAGCTATACAGAATTGAACCCCAGATGCAAAACATTTAACCTTGTCCATTTGTCCTGATGGCATACCAGATTCTGTCCCTCAAAAGTTGGTGTATACAACATTACCATCATGAAGTGTACATCCAAATATTTTGGGATTTTCCTGGGCTGTTGTTGTGATGTAGGAGCCCACTGCTTTTCTAGGCCATTGTAGCATGGGACCCTGTTGTAAAAAATCAGGTCACTGATCATGCTGACTGCATCTAGTCTAAGTTTAGGCGCTGGCCATTAGCCGTGAGTCAGGACTCCGATTAAGTCCGAAGCACGTGCATGCCAAACACGACCACATCTGGCAAGCACATCTTGTCCCGGGCGCGACCATGGCACGCGAACTGCTTGTTCTCCTCCTTTTCTTTGCCCTCTTATCTCGGATAGTCCTTTCCTTCAAGTTTCATAGCCCACAGGGGTTCACTGTTATCCGTAAATCACTCCTGGATGCCCTGCCCCACTTTGAACCGCACGTGATAGAATATCCCCAGAGGCCGTCCACGGGAAGAAGAAGTCATGGTAGGCCTCCAGCGCACCTTCCCTGGAGTGTCTGCCATGAGGGAAGCTCCCGATATGCCACAAAGCGCGACCCGAGCGCACACACGATTTAGCGGGTCGAGAAAATTTCCTTATTGGTAATTTCCTTTTCCGGAATCGGGACTCACGGCTTTCATGGCGCGACTGAAATCAGACCTTTAAACAAGTTTTTTTTCCACTACCTCTAAAAAAAAAAAAAAAACTCTAGTTTATAGGTCTGACTAGGGAGACTAGACTGCATCCCCCCCACTAGACGCTGGTCGTAGGAGATAGAACCATTATTAAAGTTCCCCAATATGTGATATTGGCTCTGCTAAATGTTTTACATGCTCATAGAAAGTCTTCTCTGTTCACTACTTCTAGCACTGCCACAAGTTTCTGTGTTCAGCATGGATTCAATTCTTTCTGTTAGCCAGCAATTTGAGTGGGCATTTTTGAGTATGTAGGTCTGTTGATAGTCTCTATAGGGATCCTACAGAAAAAAACTGGGTCAACATATGGCACATATAGTGTGCAAAAAATATCTGGTTACATTTCGAGCTGGAAGCAGGGTTCTGGCTTGCAGCTTACAACGAAGCCAGTGACAGGCTAACAACTGGCATGAGTTTCTCGGTGGTTGCAACAAGCCATTGGGGCGATGACACCCTGAAAAGGTCTACTTTGGTTGGTAGAACTTTGAATTTCTTACAGAAATCATCAAGGATTTTTGATTAGCATGATCAGAACAATGATGCGAGCCTCATGCCGAATTCCATAAACAGAAGGAGATATATTCTTCTTAGGGGAAAGCCAGAGTGCACCCATATCACCTTTCCTTCAAAGTAAATCATGTCCTGAGATATGTGGTTTGGGTTTTACCAAAGAAAGGAAACCCATTTACCTCTATAAGACTCATGACGTAGACAGAGTTCAATATGGCTATGTCAACCATGTTTGGATGTGATATTCCAGAAATTAGTCCTTGTAGGAAGGAAAGCAGTCTGAGAATGATCCATAACTATCTGGAGGCTCTCCAGAAGGCGGGGCCTCCAATGTAAGGATTATTGCCAGTGTGCCGAGCCCAGCCGAGATCCGAACTGATGCAGATCAACACCAAATAGACGCAATGTTGAGAAGATGTGAGCCGCCAACTTAAAATGCAACCACATGCCAAGATGCCACCTGAGAAAGGAAGTTGTCACCCAACTGATGAGATCGAGATGTAAGTTGTCTTCAAAGTCCCTGCAACCGTAGGGTATTTTTTGCACCATATATCGCCCATATCAACACAATGAAAGCTGGGCTCATGATTGCAGATTGCTACCTTTCACCCAGTCACATGTGACCAATAGGGAAATTCACATGTCTTGTTTGCATCTTTCACTCAATTCAGTAACTCATTGGCTGGAGGTTATGGCAGGGTTGTGACAATTATCTTTTCAGTGCCACTGAGTGCACACAGCATGAAGGTAAAACCACAGTAAAATATTACAAGAATGATATAAATTGAAATGGTGGGCATTTGGAAGCAATGAAAATATTTTATTGGCTTCTGTACTAGGACTGCAACTCGGGCACAGTGGGTAACTTTTTATTCCAGCATGGCACGTGTGACAG
Source organism: Mycena venus (assembly GCA_014462655.1). NCBI lineage: Eukaryota > Fungi > Basidiomycota > Agaricomycetes > Agaricales > Mycenaceae > Glaucomycena > Glaucomycena venus. Next base: position 2,262,119 of record JACAZI010000007.1, on the reverse strand, counting down.
TGCACGCGTCAAGGTGACATACAACGTGTACATGGTCATTGCAAGTACCACACACCCTGGTACCTACAGAAGACATGTGCAGATGGCGCTCGTGTCAGCGCTCAGGCAGATTAATATCTAAAATGTGACAGTGTGAGAAGGGAAGAATGGCAGCAGCGTGGCAGGGAGGGGCAGAGATGAGGATGGGAAGCACAGTGGTTGCAAAGGGTCTGCCAAAGGGGTGCAATGTGGTGCTGCCATCACATACAAGCCAGGCTCCAGCACGGTGAAACAGGGGATTGATGGGGTCTGTGTCAGCGACTTGAAGAACTGGGAATTTGCATCAACAGCAGACAAGGGACTAGAGGAGGGTCACTAATGACAAGAAAATGGTGGTGGAGGAAAGGACAGGATGAGTGACCTGTCATGCTCTGAGCCCGGTTCCATTTGCAGGCAGGAGCAAACATGACATGCAAATCTCCTTATTGGGTGCATGTGACTGGGGCAAAAAGTCAAAAGCTCACAACCGCAGAATTTTTGCATCGGTCTCTTGTGCATCTGGGATTTGACTCTGTATTTGTTGAATATACAGTAGTTTGGAAAGCCCTGTTCAGGTGCTTAAAACAGCACACATACCCAGTGGTTCCCCACATATTGACCAACTTGGTGCTAAACTAAATATAGAAGCCATGTGGAATTCACTGATGAATATGCCCATTTGAAAGCCGCTTTCAAGTGCTTTAAAACAGTACCAGAATCATGTTAATTGGTCCAATGGTTCACAAAATATGGCAAAATCATTATCAAAAAGAGCCGTGTTTTCGAAAGTATTTTGCCTTTTTTGGCCCAACAAGTGATCTAATCACTATAGTCAACTGGTCAATCTTGTAGAGCTAGATGAGGGCTACAACTTTCATTTTTTGATGAATTTCCATATTTGGCAAGTACTATCCCTTATATGGAAATTTCCCAGGCAGGTGCTAGGTATGGGCCGACTTTAAGGTGCTTTCTTGTCACAAAAAAAAAGTCCGAACAATTTTGGTTCAAACTAGATGGTTCAAACTGGTTTAAACCTGATGGTTCAAACCGGTTTAAACTGGTTTGAACCGTTGTGGTTTAAACCACCATAGTTCAAACCAAGGGTTTAAACTGGTTTAAACTGCCATGGTTTGAACTGCAATGGTTCAAACTTAAACCCTCCTCTCTTTATGGCTTTGAAAGGGGTGATTTGAACCAACATGGTTTAAACCGTGGTTTAAACCATGGCTATCGTTGGAGACGATGCGGTTTAAACTCAAACCATGCTGTTGCTGCGACTCGATAGCAGATGGTCCGCACCTGCTTTCTGTACTGTTGTGAAACAGTTGGCAAGCGTTAGGCCGATTCGATTCCGGGTTGAGTCATGGGAGGAATCTTTATCAGTTTTTTTCGGTTCTCGCTTTCTTTTCCTTTATATTTTCTCAGGACGACATTCACTGTATCATCATTTAGACAACAGCACACGTGCAAGACATCTAATTCTGCACCGACATTTCTAGCATATGCTCTAGTTCCAATAAAGCACAGACCTCAGCGGAATCGACTTTGCCATTGCCCATGAACTTGTAAGCACCAATTCTAGCACCAATCCGAGAAGAGGATCGACCGACTCGATGGCGGGTGGCCTGCACCTGTTTACCGTGTTGCCTGCAACAAAGTATCAAGCAGAAGCCCGGTTCGATTACGGCTCGATTCGTGCAAGGGAATGTTGTCAGGTTTTTCGCTTTTGCTGGTCTTCTTTTATTTCTTTGCTGACAATGTCCACAGATCTATCATTTCCAGGAGACGCACAATACGTACGGCAATAGCGATCACTGCGCGATGGCTTAATCAAGTCGCGCACTTCCTCTTCTTTCGTTTTCTGGCTACGATCGGTATAGGTCAGACTGTCCTGAGACTTAGAGGGTTCGATATTCCATTCAATTTCAGATCCCAATTCAAGTCAATCCCAAAACCCACACAACTGACTTGATGAGGGATGCTCCGTGCCTGTGTTCCATGGGAAACTAGCATCGTGCGGCAGGCCGGTTCGATTCCGGGTCGAGTCGTGGGGGTTTATAGTTCATTGCAACTTCTTTTTCTCGTCTTCCATGCTTTTTTTTGTACATCTTTGCTGAGGACATTTACAGTGCTGATGTTCTTCGTACCTGCCTTCTGTCGACCGCCGGCAGTTTGGTTATTGAGCAAGGAGCCGGCTCGACTCCGGGTCGAGTCGTGCAGGGCTTGATGTAAAGTTTTCTTTTTTCTTTCTTCTTTGTCGTTTCCTCGCTGGTTTGCATTTTGGTTTTCATTTTTTGTCAGCATTTGGTGGACTAGGAAGCTCCGACTCCTTCGGAAGAGACCTTGCTTAACGCAAGGGCAGATGCTTGTAACTATGCTGTGCCGAGAATGCCGAGACAGCCTGCCGAGCACTGGCGCCAGTTGGATACTAAAAGAAACGTAAATTTTGATCTCGGGGCATTTAGGATCATCGGGTGAGTCGTTCACAAACAGGATTTATCCTGTATGTGCCTATTTGGGGGGAGTTTGAGGGGGGAGGACCGAGAATGTCGCCTTTTCGTCACATGACTTGCATTTATTACCATTTTGGGAACACATCTGATGGCGTCTCTCTTCCGGCGCTAAGTTACACGACCCTCAATGTGAGCTGGTCGGTGCAGGACCCTTGATAATCGCTTGGTAGGTCGGATACTAAATTCGCCGGTCCGAAAAACTTTGTCCGAACTTTGCAAATGGGCCACCCTGAAAACTTTGTCCGAATTCTGCATCTAGTGGGAGGTCCGTGCAGATTTTGTCCGAACTTTGCATCCAACCTTCCAATTTTTCGAAATCATCTCAAAAATTGTAAAAGAAAGTCTAATTGGATTACTCCTCCGATTTTTTCTCCTCCTCCATCTCTAAGATATTTAGATTTACCTTCCCTCTTTACTGCACATGTTCAGGCTTGCGATAGTCTGTAGTTAACCGCGTGATCATGTATGCATGGCGTCGTTATTATATAATCATCGGAGTTTGAATTACTTTCCTCAACCACTCATTTTTCGGGCGGCTCTAGCCACAAACTTTGAGAGAAAGAGTCTCTCAAAATCCAATTTCCAAATGAACTGTCTCTTCAGAATCACTACACTGGTCCACTTCCCTTCAAATTGGTATCTCGGCCTTTTCCGTATGCCGGACCATCAAGGTTCGGCATTGCGCTTCTTCGACCTTCCGTCCAACCAATGGTGGGACAATTTACTCGCTTCATGTTCTTGAATGTAAATGTTGGGTCAGAAGAGTGAAATACGCATCGCTGAAGCTTTGGGAACATCGAAAAAGCTCTGTGATTTGTAATAACGAGGTCACCGATCATTCGATCAAGGTTAGTGACAGACTATAACAAACGAGGTACGAGTTGATAATGTTATAGCGTCTGTTTATAAGAGACTAGGCTTGCGACAGCCTTCCCCATTTCCTTCTCTGCATGAAGCTCATCAAAAACCCGCTGAACCGTTGCACCAATCTCTACGTGGTCTCGGAATGCAGATCGAAGCGCACAGCGCTTGGTTAATTCGGTGTTTTGTGGTTAAGTTACAAAGAAGGCTAGGTAAGGTAGTTGGCGAGGGGAGTGGCGCAGCATTGTCCCAACTCGTATCTCACCTCCATTCCATTCATCTGATGTCCGAATTTTGACCCTGACCTCATCTGGTGAAAAGTGAAAATTTGTCCGAACTTGGTATCCGACCTACTAACCGATTATCAAGGGTCCTATCGGCGCGCGCCCGACCGAGCAAACATTGAGCCTTATGTCTGTAAATTCAATGAATCTCCATCTCATTTTTTCTGTTTCTGTTTGTGACCCGCCGCTCGCCGGCCTCTTGCTATCATAAAATGGTGCCATTATGCGCTACTAAATCGGGTCACGTGTTAAGACACCCTGTCGATTTGAATGACCCCAGTACTAAGTGGAAATATATGATTTATACGCGTTCATCTGCCGAATAAGTTCGCTTTTCCCAATCTTTAAGAGCTTTTGCAGCGACTTCGGTGCTAGCTTTTGCCGTCTCGGAACACGCCTTTTCGTCTTTTTCGGCTTCAGAAACCAAACGGCCTGGGCTAAGAAAAGTGGTGAGTTTTTTTCGAGTTTTTCATCTTTCTTGGCTTAGAAAAGCTGAAAAGCGGCGGAAAAGCAGACTTGTAAAGATGCTGATGTAAATCAGCTGAACCTGAACATGAGCAATATACTTATCCATATCTTTGATGCGATGAAGTTTCTCGGGATATCGCAAACTGTATTTGAATTAGTCTCTTTATGTTCCGAGTAAGTATGTACTATGGCTAGTGAGCGCTACTGCGGGCTGCTCCGAGTTACAATCATTGTCCGGGGATGGAACCACGGTTCCCGATGATCCAACAGCATGTAAGTATAATCTACTCGGCGCTCTAGCGCAACAATAACGACGTAAAAGGACCACCCCAATCGAAAAGGCTCTGCAGTTCACAACACCTCTCCTGGACCATTTTTGCTTTCCCTCACAGAACAGGAACCAACCACGTACTCTTGCCTCGTGACATGTACGTCAACGCGCGAGATATGTGTCTATGTGTCCTCATTCTCCATTTTCTGGAACCGCGGTCGGTGTGTTCAAGTCCGGGTCATGCCTTACAAGACTTCAGTTTCCCATTCGGTTCGTACCCCGAGGTAAATAGATCTCAATGTCCACAGTGCCGATTACGTGGCGGAGGGTTTCCGCACCTGTCTTCAGTACCGTTGGCAACTACAGGCACTGTTATTGAACAGGATACCGGTTCGATTCCGGGTCGGGTCGTACACACGGTTGCGAGGGCTTTTTCACATGCTCTTCCTTTGCTGAGGACATTCACAGATCTGCTGTGTGCACTCATGTGCATCTCTCCCTTCCTTTTCAAGTTGTCGATAATTTCCGTTCCTCCAGTAAATCAATCAACCTGGGAATTTCTATCGTGAACTCACTGGTGAGTTAGAACTCTCCTGGCTGAATACAATCTACTCCTTCAATCTGAGGCTATGTGTTGGACGATGGCCCAGTCGCGCGGTTCCTCCTCGTGGTCATTTCTTTTGGCTACGGCGGGTAGACCTCCGAAGTCTCTCGAGTTCCGATTCAATGTATACCCGACTTGACCTTGGAGTCAGTTTACACTAAATCCAATCCCAATTTCCAGAGAATCGACTCGATGGCGGACGGTCCGCACTTGTGTCCTGTGGAACGCAGTGATGGATTATCATTGAGCAGGGAGCCGGTTCGATTCCGGGTTGAGTCGATCAATGTACCTTTTCTCCCATGTTTTTTACGCTTTCTTTCTTTTCTGACGACATTTATGCACGGATTTATCATTTACATACAACGCGCAACAGGATCCAAATTGTACAGATCCCGATAGATCGCGTACGCAAAGGCAAGATTTGATTTTAATTGAGGAATTCTTTCGAGCTCAGCGTGTTCAGACGGACTTCTGGTGTCCTCTCCGCACATATGCCAATTTGGCGCTCAGCTTTGCGTTCCTGGATCTCTATGGTTATTGCAAGCCGAGTCGCGTCCCGCGATTGGTCTTCAATTCATTTTTTGATCTATAAGTCAGACCTCAGAAGATTCGACTTTCCCATGCCTCATACGCTGACTATTAATTAGGCCCTCACATTGTGCTCTTCTGAGTCGAGTCGAGGATCATGCTCTCAAATTACCAGACTCGGTTGTGAATTGGTGCGCCGCCATCCCGTTTGATTTTTGCATTTCAACCGACCGAGCCTCAGTTCTCTCGCTGCCTTCGAACACGATACTTAAGGCTACCACTCGTGCACATCCCTTTCAATTCTGATCTATTTCATCCAATCATGTCTGCTTCTCGCTCCATCCCCATCTCATGCACTCTGCGTTTGATTCTCCTTATCTGAAATTTCTCGCTTCTCTCTTAATAATAATCTATATTCCTGGTCTCTCTTCTCTCCCTGTCCCTCTTTGGCATTTCACTACCATCGCTTCTCTATCCTTCCTCCAGTCCTTGTTCATTCCCATAACGGTGCTTCCGAAAACTCATACCAATCTCCTCGCAGAATCTTAGAATGTCCTCTATTCTATTCAATCCCTCTCAATCTTGCGGAATGCCTCTGGTACGTACTACATGCTTGCATCTTACCTGTTTCTTCCGAAATGCTCTAGGTCTGCGTTCTAGGTTGAAAGGAGGGGGGTTCTCATTTAAATGGACTGGCGCTATCTACAGGAAAGAGTAATTCGACGCGGGCAGAACCCAGGGCCCGATGGCGCGCAATCCAGCCGTGCACGCGCGACCCTGCGACTCGCCATTCCACGCGCTCACGGACGAGCTGCCGTGGCTCATCCGTGGGTGTCCTCCCAAGACGCGTGTCCCCGCCGTCTCAGATTCTCGGGGCCGGCGCACGGCCGCGTGCGTGGGTGCGATGCAGACGGGATGACCATCGCCATCGAAACATAAAATCCAGCGCAGACGTTACTGGCCCGATGGCGTAGCATTTGTGCATGATTCCGGAGCGCCATGTAACACGTCCCACCTTGACGTGGCACAGGAGGTCTTGCGGACGTCCCAGTGAACTGGATGCCAGTTACACGCAAGCACGGCGGTGGCCTACGGAACGGTAGTGGCTGCGTCGAGCGGTGTGGAGTAGCGACGGGAAATCGGGAAGTGAGAGGGGTGAAGCGAGGACAGAGGAGGAGGGGTACGTGCTTCGTTTATTTCCCCTCCCGTCCTCTCTCCAGCCCAGATCGCATGTGTGCACGGTGCTGCGGGATAGACGCGCGCTTCCGACTCTGCAGTGTGGGATGCAACGTAAGCGGAGTGTCGAGAGCGCGCTGGGAGGGAGCGGGACCTGAGCGAAAGGGGAGAAGGAAAAGGGCATACGTACCTTGTTATCAACAGCCTTTACGCATGAAAGGCTGCGTCAATCAGCGGGCAGTCGGCCTTGTGCAATCGGTGTGCAGCGCAAGCTGCGGCTGGACGTGCCGGTCGTGCCACACGGGCGAAGGGCGGGCGGAAGGGAAGGGTCTGAAGGTACCCAGCATAACGGACACGGCGGGACTCGAGCTGGACAGGGGCCGTTGGGCAACGGTTTTTCTGCGTCGCCTTTCGAGGTGCGCTGAGGAGTCGGGGATGCGGGATTAGCTTCACCTGGAAGTCCACATACAACGCAGGTGGACAGTAAATCGGACGATGCGAAGATATCGAAATGGCGCGACGGAGAGTGAGCGGAGTGGTGGAGCGCGTCACTGTCACACCGATCGAACCATGGTTCCCGGATCAAGTGCCGGATTCCGAGCCGACATCGAGCGGGATGTCGCAGTCGTCGTAGACGTCCGGTTCCGGGTAGGGATCGTCACCCTCGTTGCCATGCTCTGAAGTGGCGTCGGTCGACTGGTTAAGCGCGTCGTGAATGGCCGGATTAGTTGTGCGAAGCTCGCGAAGACCGGCGAGCGCTGCCGGGGAGGTGAGGGAAGGCTGAAGCATGCGAGAGGTTCCAATCCCCGACACGACACATCTCGAATACCTGCATGTAGAATAAAATAATATCCAAGTCGAAGTTAAAAATGAAAGACGGTGTAAAATACACGCTTCTATTGTTAAGCGCACCTTAACTGGACAAAGGCTGTTCAAAGGAGCACTAAATGAGACTAAATGGCGAAGAATTGGAACACTTGCCAACCTATAAATTTTTGTAAATTTTTTACATCTTCTTGAGCCCCATGCATCTTCGAATGGCCTTTGGCGAGTTCCTGCGCTCCCAGGCCGAGGCCGCGCCGCCTCACGCGGCTATGGGCGGGCTGACTGGTGTTTGGCGGAATGTAGACTCGTAACCAGTCTGCCTACGATGAGCAACATGACCGACACGATTGGGACGCACCGTGGACCGATGCAGACCCAAACGAAGCTCAAATCGCCCGCCGATATGTATCCACCTCAAGCGCGCTGAACTCTCTTCCTCCCGGTCAAATTTTTGCGGATTGAGATCGTTGAAGTGCCGAATATGCGCCGTCGATGTCGCGGAAGCGTGTGCAAGATTTGAGGCAAAACTAAGCAGAGGGAAGAGAGATAGAGCGTGTAAAGTGAAGAGTAGCGGAAAGGCCAGTGATGCCGATCTCGGCAGAACCTCGGACTCATGCCTGAGGGTTTCAAGCGGGTCACTGTTCACAGTGATTTTAGGATTCTTCATGACAAGCCTCAGGCCAATGCTGTGTATTCTCTTGAACTGCATCACAGTCTCCATTGCATGACAACTGTCAAGCGATGCGGCCTAGATTTTCGATACACGTGTGGAGCGCGAGAGATGCCGATAAACGGGCTTGGTCTACGAGTCATTGTAAGACTTTTTCCATGCCAGAATCGCGGAAACCGACTTAAGGACATGTCCTCCACAACTAATCCGCGATGGCTTGTGCTGGTCCAGGTACAACCTCAGGATGCATGGATGGCAAGCCTCACGCCGATGCTGTGTGCTTTCTAGAACCGGCACCGCAAATGCTCATTGCACGACTGTCAGTGCGATGAGGACCTATGAATATGGGCTGGTAGGTCGGATACGGAATTCAGACAAAATTTTCGGAAATTTTTGACCTAAATCCGAAAAGTGTTCACTTTGGCCAGAAAATGGCTTTGGCCGCATCAGAAACCGTGGGAAAATAAATTTAGTTCGGACAAAACTTACTTTTAGGCCCGAATTCAGTATCCAACCTACCAACCCTTATTCCTAGGTCCTGTGCGATGGGCCTAATTTTACGAAACATGTGGGTACCATGAGAGAATCAGATGCCGATACATCAGGAAAACCGTAGCTGAGCCATAGTTCAGCCATAGTGTCCAAAGCACTCATAGTGGTTCATAGCATCTGATAGGCCTGGGAAGGTGCTATGAGATCCGACACTAAGTACTATGGAGTACTATGAAGCACTATGCTGGCAACTGGCAGTACGCACTAATATTATTGGCAAGTCTCTTGGTACTTTTCGTCAATAAGGGTGCTCAATTAGGGGTGCTCAATTCTTAATTCGAACCCGTTCAGTTCATATTTTAATTCAATAAATTGTCAATCAGTTGATCGCCGTTGATCTCGGCACGATTATCTGCTATCTTTGATGCCGCGACCTACAAAGGCAGAAACAAAATCGGACATCATCTACACTGCAGAGGGGCTTCTTGCTGCCTCACTTGCTTTTGAAGATGACCCAGACATCGAAGCAACGGCTTTATTCCAAGATCAAGAGGCTTATGGAGCTGATCTCGCAGATGACGCCTTAGATCTCTGGGAGATTTCTACGCATGAGACTGATAACTACTTGAAAGAGCAGGGGAGAATGAAGCAGCTCGCATTGCTGAACTATTCTAAAAACAAATATGTAAATTGTTATATGGCTATAAAGTTAACGAAGATAGGATCGAACAATAGGTACATTAGAATGAACGGGTATAGTATAGGAATCTAGCGTAGAGAATCGGACACATTACACTTTAAGAAGCAAAGAGAGAGAAAAGGAAAGCATTTGTGGCGTCCTTAACCTGATCACTAGCACCCGGCATCGAGAGAATTTTGTGAGCCATATCAACCTTCTCCTTTGTCTTATCCATCTCAAACTTCTTGCACTCGAGAGTAAGCTTCGCATCATAAGCACTCGCCTTTTTCTCCTCCACGGCCATCTTCATCTTCATCAACTCGCCCAGATTGCCGAAGGAATTGTTGACTTGCTTGCGGAATGTCGATGATGGCGTGTGCTTGGGCTCCGATACAGTCGCGACAGGTGCCTTCGGAACGCGAGGAGCAGGCTTGCGGAGCTCAGGATGAATAATGGCATCTGAATCGTCACCTGAGTCCTTGTCCTCAGCATCGGAGATGGGCTTTGCTGAGTGACGGACAACCCCTCGTGAGACCTTTGCGGCGGTTCCAAACGTTGAAAAGGGCGCGAATGAGCTCATTTCGCAGTCAATACATACATACACACTGAAGATCAAATAGTTCCCGCCACCCTTCGCTCTCCTACTCCTCAATTGTAGACGCTTTGAGAGCACCAAGGGGTATACTGGCATTACGCGCTGTGTTGAGCTTGTGCTTGAGAATCGCGGTGGGATCATCCGAGTCTGTGTTCCCACCACCGTTCCCCGTGAAGCCGTCAAAAGCACGCATGTATGCGTAGGTCTTGAGCGCACACTCAAACACGGATTTGACCGACTGCGGTGAGCGGTCACCCTTGAATTCGTTCTCTGAGGCCTTTGAATAAGGTCAGTCACAGTAGGCATACAATGACGAGCACTCACTCGCTTGTATACATGACTGGGATCGGTCTTGTGCTGAATAAAGCGACGCTGCCCCTCCTCGTCTGGCCCAAGAATGAAATTGAAGAGGCGAGTCTTCTCGTTGGCCTGCCAGTCCCGTGTTTTTCCGCTCGCCGTCTTCTCAATCTCATCGTCGGAATCCAGGACCTCGATGCTGGGAGGGATGTTCTCCTGGTCCTTCTTGGGTTTCTTGGCGCGTGCGGGGTTCGCGTCCACCTTAGTGGTTGCAGGAGGAGGCGCGTTGGCGGGTTTGGGGGCCTTTTTGGTCGAACCATGAGGGCGGCCTCTTCCGCGCTTTTGTGGGGGCGGAGATGCAGAAGCAGCGCGCTTGCAGGGGCTGGTAACGGCAAGGCTGGACGCGTCATTAACTGGTCCCGAGGGCTGGAAGGGCACTGGATCACTGGAGAACATTCCTGGTGGCATGTATGGAGCTGGAGGCACCATCCACGGTGCCGGGGGAAAGATGTATTCTCCCTGTATTACAACATCAGAATCGGACTTAAAATGTACATTGTAGCCCACAAACCGGATTGTAGCCGCCGTTTTCCATCCCAATTTCCTGGTATTGTGTGTCCTGTCACGTCGCGTCGCATTGAGTCGCTGTGTCATGCGTACAGGAACCTTGATGGAATGTCGGGCATTGACATTAGAGAAGAGCTCCAAACTTACCTGGTCAAGAAGCGGACTGGAAGCGATGTCAGAGTGCCAAAGTGGTGCCAAAGCCGCAGATGTATGGAAAGGGAAAGAGCAGAAGGCACGTACACAAGGTCACGCCTTCATTGATCGGACTTGGAATCTCGGGGATTCGCGGCCATCAAACTGATTGACAATTTATTGAATTAAAAAATGAACTGAACGGGTTTGAATTAAGAATTGAGCACCCCTATTCTTGACTCGTCCGTCCCGTCCCGCAAATAAATAAATAATATTTGATGGGAGCAAATAATATTTCAAACCCCGCTAAGCGAGCACCGCGGATTCAGAGCAAGCTTGCCGACAAGGTAGTTAAATAAAGCTCTTCCAATTCTGGGGAAATTCTGAACTTGAAGGACATGAAAAATAAAAACTACTTACCGAAACATGTGGCAGAATTCACGATCAGGGGCTCAGAGACAAAGTACTGAAGAAGTCCTTGGACTTGGGAATCTGATCGTAAGTTCCACACGAACCATCACCAGACACGTATTGCGCTATCTCCACCCAGTTCAAGGCCGTAAGCCCAAGCACTTCTGAGATATCATCGCTCAGAAATTCTGCTTCCTCTCCATCTATTTCTAGGGGATCGGCATCCTCTGAGTCCTCTTCCAACAGCAGAGAAGTAGCCATGACAGACTCGGCAACATATAGAAGGTCTGATTGAATTTGGTTGGGTCTTGGTAGGATGAGGCATTCGGACGAGAAAGAGCGGGCCACCTAGCGGAGTTTGATATTTTATTTGTACCGATCAAATATTATTTAATTATTTCCGGGACGGGACGGACGAGTCAAGAATTGAGCACCCCTAATGCAACAGCAAACATGGATATATTCATAAGCCGTTAATAAAACAAATCTATGGTAAAGAAAAGCCTGCAGCATAAATCTAGGCTGCAACCCGCCGCAAGAAGAATGTGCCCGCGCGCCTCTTCCCGAGTATCACAGTCGCCGCATGGTGCTTCATGCTCATGGGCAGAGAGTGCAGACAAGTGCACAAATAGCTGCAATTGTGACAGCACTTGCTCTATGGAGGCTCGACTTGGGTGCGGGGAGCGACGTGCGCACTCACCACCACCGTCACTGTGGTGGATGTGCTCATCGCAGCCAGCGGAATGCGGAATGTCGTGATCAGCGCTCGAGGCAGAGATGGGCGTGCTACATAAGGGGAAGGAGGCTACGGGTATTGCTGCACGGCGGCATGGGCTGTGAGGAGATGGTTGGAAGCCGTGGAACGAGCTCATTGCCTCGCAAGGCAAGACGGCGGCGAGGATTCACAAGAGCTCCGGCTTTGATCGGCCTTCAAAGTCCGCGCAGACGTGCATCACTGCCACAATGGCTATTCTTTCCTTCCACTCCCACCATCCTCTTCAAACTCGTGTCTCGTCCGGCCCCTTTTTCCAGCCTATTGCGGATGCCGCTCACCCCACTGATGACCGCATTACTCCCCTCTTTTGTCACTCGAACGCCCTCACTTTCAGTGCAGATGGGCCTTTGAGGAGCCGTGTGCCACCAGCGTCACAATCATGGGATAATCTCCCGAAACCTCGACAAGCCCACCAACAGACTGTACCCACAGTCTCGCTTCCAGAAAATGCTAATGACCCAGCACTCTCCGGAACTACGTGCCACTTAGCCTCATTTGGGAAGAGCTTGGCAAGAGCTTTGAAATGGCTGGCCGCATTGTTCTGTAGTTCATAATGCAGACACTGACCTGCCTAATTGGGAGACCACGTGTTAGTGCGGCTATCAAGGCAAGGCGTTGTGAGCACGATGCAACCAAGTTGGCCGACTAATTATGGCAAACATTTCAGAACATAAGTGAGAAAACCCAATATGAGCAATCAATTCAATGATGCGGTGTAAAATATTCAGAAGCTTTTAAATTATGATTTACTGGAATAGAATGGCATTCAATCATCTAAAGAGGGCACAAAGTTGAGTGTAAGGTGAACCGTGAACCGTGACAGTATCGATCGCAAAATCAACAATGTAGAAAGTAGAGTGGCACCGGGAGGTACTCAATAGATACCGTACAGTGGCAAGGTGGGGGAATATCTCGACGGGAAGGAAAGGGTACCGGTGGCAAGCAGGATCCAGTGGCATTCGATGGAGCAGATGCATGAGCACGCATGCGTCTCTTACCCATGAATATGACGAGGCATAGAGGCGCGCTCTTTCTCCCTCAGCAGGGGGGATATGGCGGGCTCCATCTACGTCCACGCCGAGGAGGTCCAGCGCATGCGCCGCAACGCACCCAGAGTCTCGCCTCTTCACTTCAAAAGAGCATACCGTGAGCCACTGAGCCTGGAGGTGAGTGAGATGCACATACACCGCGTCTAAGGCGCCAAAAACGGGGGAGAAGGGCGTTCAGGGCGGATGGGTAGAATCGGACAGCGAGGTGGTTGTGGTACAGGTGAAAAGAGCATTTGATTGGTTCATTGTGCCGCGTGATGGCCGATGTTCCCAAAAAGGCAGGTCCATGGGTTGGCCCAAATTCCGGGTCGAAGAAAGCAATGAATATTTTATCAGCATACTGTGCCAAGTTGTAGGGGAGCAACGGTTACGGTCACGGTCCGCTGGTTGCGTTGCCTCTTTTCCTGAGGGTCACGGTCACGAAGCGCTCGGTTGCCTCAAAAAATCGTGACACAGTGAAAAGAAAATGCTAAAAAAATGCCCAGGGCCAGGTTTTTAGTGAAAATTGCAGGGAACCCATGAATATCGGCCTATGGATTTGCATTTCAACGTCTTGGGAGTCCATTTGCACCTTCACAAGGTGAGGAAAAAAAGTTCTGGTTGTCTACCAAGGCAACAGTCATGCTCACGGTAGAGTCTGTTGCCTGAAAAAAAGGCAACGAGCTTGTCACGGTTGCTGGGGTGTTGCTCCTTTACAACTTGGCACAGTGGTACTAGTTAGGGACAACAATGGGTGTGCTTTGGCCTTGCTTCGTCTGGTGGCCACAATCTGCCTGTTTAGCAACTCACGTGGGCGCGTAAGCTTCACGTGTTTCCGGAATCTGCTGGGTCAATGACACTCTCTTCTCGCTTCCGCCTCAACACCTACCCGACTTTCGCAGAGAAGCTGGCGTAGAAGTGGGTGGACAGTGCTGTGAAGGAGGGAGTAGATGATGAGTGACATATCTGTTCGCAGGCGAGTCGCTCGCACTTTTTTTTCACTCTACACCTGCCTTTGTTTTCCCGGCACGGCGGCTTACAATACTGATTGATTGTCCCAGTCGTGGCAAGCTTCATGCTCTTTGTGCACTTGAGCTCGATAGACGACAGGCCGCTTCACCTTGTATGTGCCACATTGCTTCAGCATGCACACCAGAAACTACCTACATTTGGTCAAACCAGATCTTAAACCAACTGGTACAGTGTCAGTTTAAAATTTGGTTGAACTGAAATTCAAACCAAACTAAGTACTATCGGTTCAAATTTTGGCTTCACCAAAAATCAATGTATTGGTCAAGGTTTTGGTCAAGCCATCAGACATAGCTGGAAGAGACAAATCAGATAAAAAATGTTCCTATTACTACCTTCTTTCAGAAAACGTAGACAGAAACCGTGGTACTATTTGGGACCAGGTACTTGGCCACCCTACCCAGTTGGCCACCTGAGAGCTAGAAGGCCAGGTCTTGATAATTATGATTGTGTATGATATATGAACAGAGTACGACCTCCAACGAAGGTTCAGACCCAATTTCAGCCGAAAGTGATGGGTCGATCGAAAGTTACGGCATCGCGGATTGAGGCCTGGAGACATCAATTTCTTGCCGTCGGACCGCTTGTCTCAATTACCGTGGCCATTTCTCCGCCGTGTCTTTGTCGATTCACGACCTTTGGGGCTTGTTCTGATCCCCTGATGCTGGGCCTCTGTCTATGATCCTACTAGATGGCAATGGCCTCCACTACTCTCCTTTAGGCACTCAGGGAAGTATGACTGCTTTTTTGGGTCAGCCATGCTGGCCACTGTCGCAGTACATGATACCGCCATGCTATCGGTCTGGAATATTACAGAGTACTTTTGACTATCTAATTCTTCATTCTGAGAGGTATTTCGAGATTTTATCCATTCACCTCTGATAGCTCTGCAGGACATTATCTTAAACCACCCAATTTCAGTCTTGCTAATAGTGGGATTTTTTGGAGGAACTACCAGCATCTTGGAATAGAGTTGGGTGCTCAGGTACATCCCAATACTTCTCATTAAACAACCTAGATCCTATTTTGGCCCATTCAGGTGTTTCTTCTACTTGTATGACACTTGTTCATTTCACGACCGGCGTGCCATGTTTAAATTAGCTAGAGCTACTTTCAATAATCCCACAGTCTTTTACTCTGTCTCATTTATTTTACGCGCCGGAGCACAGCGCAGGCATATTTTGTTAGAGAAAACAAAATAGGAGCGGAAGAAACGGTCCGAGATTTTTTAACTTGAAATGCGACATTTAGCCAAAAACGCGGTGCAGCTGTAACCAAAGCCATTGAGACTGCAGTAAGTTGCGCACCAGTTTGAAATTTGAAAGCCTCTTCCTTTTTCTTTCTTTCTCTCTCTTTTGCAACTTGAATTTCTTGAATTCTCTCCTGACAAAGTACATGAGCTGTTACTTTAAGACATTGGTGTCATGTCTGGAAAAAAACCCAGGCTCGATCAGGAAATCTAGGCCGCATTTAGCCCATGTGGTCTGGGGTATCTCCATTTGGCTGATGCTTCCCAAACCTGTAAAGTTTTTTCACAGGTTTGAGAAAAAAGCCAGGCCAAATGGGGACTCCTAGCCCACATGCGGCCTGGATTTCCTAATCAGGCTTGTATTTTTGTTCTGGACATGACACCAGAACCTTTTAATAAAGAGAGATTTGGCAGTGGCGTTGTTGATCAGTTTGTTCCTCATGGTAACAGCTGCACTGCCAGACAATAGGTGACGAGGCTCTCACTCCGGAAAATCCGAAGTTTTGGGGACCCTGATAACATTCCCAAAACCTAAAGTATCAGGAACTGAGTAGGTGCTGAAGGTGCTCCGAAGGTTTCCGTTTCAGGAACAGTTTCCGACCACCCGAAACGGAAGGTTTCGGGAACAGTGTTGACTTAACCAAAACTGTTCCTGAAACCTGTGTTTTCGGGAACGGTTTCTGGCGACCGGAAACAAAAGGTTTTGGCACTCCAAAAACTGTTCCCGATACTTTTGTTTCCGGTCGCCAGAAACCGTTCCCGAAAACAAAAGTATCGGGAACGGTTTTGGGAGTGCCTACTCGGTTCCTGATAATTTACGTTTCGGGAGCGTTATCGGGACCCTCGAAACTTCGGATTTTCCGGAGTGTCTATGTTTTTGTATTGACTTGTTGGCCTAACTGCTCGCTTTTCTACAAGGATCTGGAATATTCGTCCCCTTTATTTGAGCAGTACCCTGCATATCTGACCATCAGCCTCTTCAGGCAAGAATAAGACGTTTCAGTATGCTGTGAATGTATAAATAACCCTGGGAAGGACTTTCAAGCGCTGAGAGCTTCCGATGGCGACAAACAGCGGCAAAAGAAGCCACGTGTTACGACCTCTCCTTCTCGACAACGTTCATGTCCTACTCTCTTCTCAGTGAGTGTGTTGGGCAACATCGAATCGCTTTGTGCTGACCGCCAATAGTTCAAAGCGCCGAGAAAATTGACTGGAAGCCGCTTCGGCGAGATCTCCGGAAATTGAAAATCGGCTCAAAGCCGGACCTCTACGTGAAAATCTACCAAAACGAGCATGAAACTATTACAACTCACATTGAACGGGACCAATTCTCACCCAAATGGAACTTTAACTGTGATCTGTGAGTTACTTTGTTTTGTCTATGCCTTTTACCGACTCATCGGCGTATAGCTCAGCGGTATCAGCCTTGCATACCCTTACCTTTCGGCTCTACCACGACGCCCTTGGCCCGGACGAAGATTTAGGGCATGCGGAAGTTTCCATCGCAATGCTCTTGGATATGTGCAAAGCGAGTGAAGGTGCGCCAACTCCATTGTTCCCTCGATCATGATTCATGGTCTCATCTGCGCATATTATGTAGTTACGAAGCTTGATATCAAGCATGGGAGCAAGATTCGCGGGAGACTTCTGGTCAGGCTTACCAAGATCTCCCTCGATCAAGCAGTTCAGAATGCGGCTGATGCGTTGTCGGAGCTCAGCAAGCCAACGAGGCCCGAGTTGATTGCTTCAGGGGTGAAGGGTGCTGTCGATACTGCCGACCGCATCAAGTTGACAGATGCATTGGAGGGTGTCCTCTCCATTCTCGAGCCCATTGTGAAAGTGGGAGACGAACTTACGAAGGTGCGATGCGAGATCAACGTTGGAAAAAGAGTCTAACGAAGATTTTAGATCCACCCATATGCAAATGCGGCTTGGAAAATTCTGACGTCCGTGTACAATGTGAGATCCCGTATTGCATACCTTCGCTCGAAAGTGTTAATGAGAATTCAATAGGCCGTGAAAAATGAACGAGAGGTTGATGAGAACATCTCGAAACTTGCCGCGGCCATGGCCGAGCTTTATTCCTCAGCAAAAAATGCGGGAATCATCGACGCAAAAACGGCCTCCCTGCAGGAGAGTCTGCGCGCGATCACTATGCTGACGTTGGAATGCGGGAATTTCATTCGAAACTACCAAGGACACGGTTTTTGGGGTTTGTAGTTTCAAATACGGTGACCTACCTTAGCTCAATAACTATCTAGGCCGTCTGAATGAGACCGTGCTCAGGGACGCTGGCCAACAAATGGACGAACTCACAGCTCGACTCCGTGATTTGAGATCCTCCCTGACTAGCAAAGTAGCTATTCAATCTCTGAGCATCTCTATCCAGTCTCTACGCATCTCTGCGGAGATTCAGAGGGATATTCAAGGATTAGGTGGGTGAAACATTAATTCTTACTCGAGACATCTGCTCACAGGTTGTGTCAGTCCATTCCGAGTACCTGCAGACTCTCAGAAAAATTGCAGCACCCGGACAGTCGCCAAATAAATGTCTCTCGGGTACTCGGGGTCATATTATCACCTGGATTGTCGAATGGTTTTTCACGCCGTCCGATACTAATATTTTCTGGCTCTCTGGTGTCGCAGGTTCTGGCAAAAGTACGCTCGCCATGAGCATCTCGGAGTCATTCAGGGCCCAACAACGTCTCGGGAGGCTGATATACTTCCGACGCAATCTCCCGGCGGGTAACGATTCAATAGCTGTGCTTCATGAAATTGTCTATGGAATCACCGGGATCAATGTCGAAATCAAGCGAAGCATCTGTGCAAAATTGGCTCAGGACCCAAACATTATAAATGCGCCGTTGGAGACGCAGTTTGAAGAGCTGCTCCTAGCACCACTCACCTCCGCGAATACACAATTCCTTTGTGGCCCTTATGTCGTCGTTATTGATGCGCTCGATGAATGTCCAGATGAGACTAGGACGAGCATTACCGCTCTCATCGCCAATTACTTTCACAAACTTCCCTCGGCCTTTCGTTTTCTCATCACTTCCCGGCCAGATCCCGGTATCGCAGAGCTTTTTCGTAGCCGCCCACACTCCATTCTCGAGCATGCGCTGGATATCAAGTCTAAGGAAACTGAAACAGATATTCACCTATACATTCGCTCTCGTCTACAAGACGTCCGTGCTCGTTATCGACTTTCAGATAATTGGCCACCGCCACAGGCCATTGGAAGGCTTGTGGAGGATGCTGGTGGTCTCTTCATCTGGGCAGCCACCGCACTCAACCTAGTGAGCGGCTTTGATCCACAAGGAAGGCTGGAGAACCTGCTTGAACATCCATTCAGCTCCAGTGGTGACCTCGACCAGCTCTACACAATTGCATTGCAAACGAACCCTGACTGGCAGGATAGAACATTCTCACAAATGGCAACCAAGGTTCTTGGTGCCATCATTCTGGCAAAAGATTCCCTCACGGATGACATGATTGACAAGCTATTCAATCTCAACACTGGTTTTTCAGCCAGGCTCTTGCAATATCTGGGCTCTGTTGTGCAATGGAGTAAAGGCCAACCTGCTCGACCACTGCACGCAACTTTCGGCGACTTTCTCACAAATCAAACACGTTGTCCTCCATCGTGTTTCATTGATGTCCAGGCTATGAGCACACTTTTGGCTCTCGGGTGTCTCCGTACTCTCCACAAGGAGCTTAGATTCAATATCTGCCAGATCCCGAGCTCGTATCTGCTCAACTCAGAAATTCCTGGCCTGCAAAAGCGCATCAGGGAACTCGAAATTTCCTCACCTCTGCTCATATATTCAGTTCAATTCTGGGCTGATCATTTGAGCATGGCCACACCCGATGAAATTCTTCTTTCCCTACAGAACTTTCTCTTTGAACGGTTTCTTTACTGGCTGGAGGTTCTCAGTGTCCGTAATCAGGTTGGATGGGCTCAACGCAGTCTTGAAACAGTACGAAACACCACCTGGGTAAGTTTTCCATATCCACTGTGAAACCCCACTTGATTTTCCCAATCAAGCAGACAACAGATAACGTTTCATCCTTCATTGAAGATGCACTCCAATTTTTAGCAACATTTGTTCCTCTAATCTCTCTAAGTGTGCCACACATCTACCTTTCTGCAATACCCTTTGCACCAGAGCATTCAATTGTGCGCAAAAAGTACATACCATGGTTTAGTCACATTCCGCAATATGACTCGCCAGAACAAAAGGATTGGGGCAACTTGGTGAAGATGCTGCCAGGCCATAAAACTCCAGTCACCTGTGTTTCAGTTTCAAATGATGGTACACACATTGTCTCTGGCTCAGCAGATGGAATGTTATGTATATGGGAGGTGGCAACTGGGGCTTTGGTCAGCAAGGTGTCAGATGGGCACAAGGACGCTATCCTTTCAGTTATGTTCTCTCCTGATGGAAAACAGCTGGTTTCTGGCTCAAGAGACAAAACTCTGTGTCTCTGGGATTCAAAAACAGGTGCCATGGTTGAAAAGCCGTTCTGTGGGCACATGGATGAAGTGATCTGTGTGGCATTTGCTCCTGATCACAAAAGTCTCCTTTCTGCATCTTCTGATAGGACCATACGCATATGGGATATGGCAATGGGAGCTGCAGTCACCAAAACCCTGCAAGGTGATATAGCTAGCATCACTTGTGCTGCATTCTCTCTTGATGGTGCAAACCTGATTTCTGGTTCAGTTGATGGTTACTTGTATTTTTGCAATGTGGAAACAGGGGCTGCACTTGGTGAACCTGTTGTTGCACACTGGGCCTATGCAGCTTGTATTGCCATCTCTCCTGATGGTCTACACCTGGTGTTTGGCTTCCAGGATGGAACTTTGCAAATCTGGCACATGGTACATGGTGCTTTGCCCAGTAGTGGTGAACCATTTTCAGGTCACACCAAACGAGTAAGTTCAGTTGCATTCTTCCCAGACAGCAAGTGCTTTGTCTCTGGCTCATATGATGCAACAATACGCATCTGGGATGCAACCTCAGGAACTTCGGTTGGTGACTCACTAGTGGCACACACATCACCTATCACCCATCTTGCACTGTCACCTGATGGAAAACTACTGTGTTCTGGCTCAGAGGCAATGTTGAGGTTCTGGAATTTGGAGACAGGCACAACCCCAATCCTAACTCTAGAAATATCCCTGGCAGATGAACTGAGATCTGTGGTTTTCTCTTCAGACAGCAGACAGGTGGTTGCTGGCTTAAACCGTGGGAACATATACATGTGGGATGCAACAACAGGTGTAGTTGGCAAACTGTTGGAGGGGCACACTTCTAGTGTCTCATGTGTTGTGTTCTCTCCAGATGGCAAGCATCTTGCTTCTAGCTCATGGGACCATACTGTGCGCATCTGGGATGTGAAAACTGGTGCTGAGGTTTGCAAGTTATCACAAGAAAATAGCGACTACATTCTTTCTGCTGTATTCTCCTTGGATTCAACACAACTCATCTTTGGCACAGAACACCATACCATGCATACTTTAGATGTGGCAACAGGTCATACAGTCCAAGAGCTATTAAAAGGGCCTGAATCCCAACTAAATTTGCTTGCATTCTCTGCTGATGCTAAACATTGTGTTTTTAGTGCAAGTCGTTATGTGGCACGCATGTGGAGCACTGCAACAGGGGCTGCAAATAGCCAACCAATGTTTGGACACACCAGTGCCATTGATAGCATTGCACTGTCTCCAGATGGTAGCTGTGTGGTCTCCAATTCCTGGGACAGGCCATTGTGTATCTGGGATGTCACTACAGGAACTCCAGTCTCTGAGCCAATGAAAGGGCATAGAGATGCAGTCAATAGTGTTGCATTCTCTCCTGATGGAAAGCAGCTTGTCTCTGGCTCAGTGGACCATACATTGAGTCTCTGGGATGTAGGGACAGGTGATAAACTTGGCGAGTCCTATGAAGGACACACAGATCAAATCAGATCTGTTACTTTCTTTCCTGATGGCAGGTGCTTTATGTCTGGCTCACAAGATAAAAATGTGGGCATTTGGAATGCAGCAACAACTGGCACTGTGTTGAACAGGAAATCACCTACCATAGGAGTTAATAGTGTCATATTTTCACCAGACAGCAAACAATTCTTTTCCACTTTCTGGGATGGCAGAGTACACATCTGGGATTCAATGACAGGTGCTGCAATCAGAGAGGTAGAACTACTCCGTGGAAACGACAAAAGACTCCTCTGTATTGGATTTTCTTCTGATGGCAGGCCTCTGGGTTGTGTATCAACAGACAAGACCTTATGTGTATGTAATGCAGAAACAGGTGCCCCAGTTGGAAACCCTTTTGAGTACAAAGGCGATTATATATGTGTTGCATGTTTTTCTCCTGATGGAAAGCAGCTTTTCTCAGGTTCTTATGATGGTACTGTGTGCATCTGGGATGTAGCAACAGGAACTGAAGTTGTTGATCCATTGCAACTCAATGCAACTTACTGTATTGGGTTCTCTCCTGGTGGTAAGCGCTTTGTTTCTCGTGGCCAGAAGGACAATATGTTGGTCCAAATCTGGGACACAGAAACAAAGACTGCACCCATTTCCATCCTCACAAAGGACAATATGCCAGAGTTCTCATTTTATCCTGAAGCATTTGCATTTTCTCCTGATGGCAACCGCCTCGCATCCATTGAGTATGGAGGCAACACATTCCACATCTGGGATGTAGACACTGGTACCTTGATTTCCTCCACTGTGCATGGACACACATCCAGAGTTACATATGTCATATTCTCTCCTGATGGAAAGTACCTTGTCTCTGGGTCAGACCAGACACTGGGTATCTGGAATGCAGACAACTTAACAACACCCATAAGAATCCTGGGACATATCAATTTTGTTTCTTCCATTGCATTCTCTCCTAATGGGAGGCATTTTGTTTCCTCCTCATCTGATGAAATAATACGCATATGGAAGATGGATGTGTTGCTTCCAAAAACTGCCAACTCTCTCACTGATTCCAACACACCGCCACCCCAGGTTTTTTCAGACCATTTGGAAGATGGTTGGCTACTTGATTCATCCTCTCATCGGCTTTTGTGGGTTCCTGCCTCACTACGCAGAAGCTTTTGTCTTCCATCCAACTCTGCTGTCATCACATCCCGTGGCCAAAACCATCTGGATCTCATCAACTTTGTTTATGGACTTGACTGGGAGCAGTGCATAAATCCAAAATTCACAAATTCCAAGTAACAAAAGAAAGGTAGTTCTCATATGTTTGGCATGTGTGGTACTCATTGTTCTTTTTTCTTTTCTTTTATTGTAGTTCTTGTAATAACTGCTCAGATCATCTCTGTCACATAGATTCCTTTTGAGGTATTTTCCAACATGAACATGAGAATTCAAGCTATCTCCATGTTTTACCCACTGATTTTGTACTGAAATTCCCATTTCCTATATGCATTGTCATGTGATTGAGATCTGTACAAGTAATTTATTAGCTTAACTTAAGTTCTGTCCAGTCGGGACCGAATCCAGGACTTAAGTCGAACCGATCTTAAGTACCATACTTAAAAGACTTGAGTTCTGTAAACATAGCATACACCTGCCCCGCTACTGTGGTAGGTAGGGTAATCCTGGAACTTAAGTTCGGCATCTTAAGTTTTTCACGCATCTCACATATTGCCACAAAGAAAAAGAAAATTTGAAAAAAAAAATATATATTTATAAGATACAGTCTTGGTAAGAACTTAAGTCACTCAGAACTGAAGTCCTGTGGAGATCTCAAGTCACTCGGAACTGAAGTTCTGTGGGGATCTTAAGTCCCTCGGAACTGAAGTCCTGCACCGTACAGTCAGCCAGAGTGAAAGGTGGAATAAATATGAAACTTACTGGAAAGTGAAAATGAGCATTGGTGCATGCAGATAGTCGGCCAAAATAAATGTCAGGACAGGTGACACTCACATATATTGCCACTGAGCCACTGGCACGGAGCCGTGGACTGATACAAAGTCGAACTTCCAAGGTGGATGGGCCGGTGCAAAGTCAGAGTGAGACTTGCTCTGACTAAATTAGGGAATGAGTTGGTATGGTGAGGAATGGCAGAGAGGCGGGGATCAGTGGGTGGCATAGACGAGGGTGGAAGACAAGAGGGTGGGTAATGGTGTGATGCCAGCGTCACACACGGTTCTTTAAAGGACCCTTGAGAATTGGTTTTGGAGTTTGATACCAAAATCGGCCTTCCCCAACCTCTTGTCTTGACTCTCCTGCAGAAGGACTGTCAGTTTTTTGTCCGGATTTCGTATCACACCCTCGGATTTTGACGAAATCTTGTCCGGATTCAGGCTCAAACCTCAACAAATTCTAAAACAAATCGCAAAAAATCCAGAAAAAATCCGAATTGCAATGAGTCTACTTTGTCCTCGAGGTCCATTACATTCACATTAGCCTTGCCCCATTGCTGGACAGTATTCAGAACGGTCACCATCAGAACCAATTCCCCCTGCTCTGATTCCAGCTCCTTATATTTCAAAGCTGTCGCTGGCATTACTTCAGCCATATTCCCCTTCAACTTCACCTGATTAGATTCGGATTTCACCCATCGTATATTGTTTTGTTGAAGGTTGTCGTCATCAAGAACGTACTCATCCATAGTAGTCTGCCAAGATGAAGGTTTGTATCATGTAAAAATGCATTTTATTGCTTGTACACTTTGCTTACTGTACAATTACTGCCACTGCTCTGCACTTAATGAGTTGCATGATCTGTTAAGTTGACTTGAAACAAAGTGCAGACAATGGGTTTGGACTGCCTCTTCTACACGAGCCATGTCCGGACTCCGTATTCAACCTTCTCAAATTTCAGCCACCCTGTCCGGACAGATGCATCAAAGTTGGTGGCCACGAGGCCCAAATTTGTCCGGATTCTGCTCAAACATGAATCAAAAATTTGAAAAATTTGTCCGGATTGTTGTATGAAACTCCGAAACCGATTCTCAGGGGTCCTTTCTTTAACAATTGGCTTGAAGTGTGGCTGTACATGGCAATCATTCTCCCATGTACGCGTGACGCCAAGGCTTTCTCTCTCCCCACATTATGCACCAGGCTCCGTGCTGGTGCCCCGGGTTAATCCTGGCCCCTACTCGACAATCTCGGGTTGCATGCCACCCACTCGGGAGTCCGGGCTCGGTGTACTTTGTGACGTATTTCAAGGACAACAACATCCGGGCATTTCAAGGAGCAACCGACGGGCTGCAGCTGCTCGCCTGCACCGTTCTCAAGGGCAGTCATTTGTGGTGGATGCAGCAACGTTAAGGCGATGTGGGGGACACCGATACTCACATGTGGATTTGCGGATATCTTGTTGAGAGACACTATTATTGTGGTGCATCTTTTTTATTTTGTTTGATGCTCATTTTCCTTTTTTTCGGGCAGAACATTTTCTCTCCATCTCACGACTTTCCGGGACAGAGGCATTCGCGCCGTTTGTATGTGCCCGTGTGGTGTACTCCACCACAAATTTGTCACTTTTATTTCAGTTGGTGGCCTTGCGAATTTGGAGGCCAAGATGGTGCAGGTTTTGAAGTCAATGGGGGAGCTTATTCAGAGGTGTGTTCTTTACATTTTTTTCTCTTCTTTTTATCCTCATTTGGGGTGGGAACCTGTTCCCTGCCTTGCTCGCGACCCAAGACCTTTATGAATTGGTTTGCGTGTCCTGAGTGCTTGCCCGTGTGTATTGATCTCAAATACTGTACATTTTACCCGTGGTATATAAGCTACTGTAACTCTGTATATCACTGATTCTTTCTTGGTCTACCGAAAACAAACTTAAGTTCTACAGGACTTACGTTGCACATGGGAACTTAAGTGCGGCGAAGACTTAAGTTTGAGGGTGGTGGGGTGGGTAGTGTGCATGCCCATGGGTGCCCCATGGGCACAGAACTTAAGTTCATGCGGCAGAACTCAAGTTCTACTAACTTAAGTACCCAAAGCGGTCTGGACCGCCGGAACTTAAGTTCGGCTAATTTTATTCCATATCTGTATTTGACCTGAATATGCCTGAACCCATGCCCAGGGCCTTCACACTAGCTACAAGGAATTTGCCATACAGAGCAAGTTCTCAGTGAAGCATAAGATTTGTGATAGTCAATTTTTCAACTGTGTGCAAGTGGGGGGTTTGGGGTGGTGATGTAAAACCTCAGTTCAGCTCAGGTTTGGTCCTTTTTTCTTGGCCCTGAGCTTGAATTTCAGGTTTGGTTCAGCAGGATGCTGAACTTTGAACCTAAACCCAAGTGCAGGTTCAGTTCATGTGCAAACCCAGTTCAAACCTGAATAATTCTTGCTGCAGAAATAAGGTGGAGAAAAATTTAGGTAAGTCCAGGGATGCCTTCCACTGTAAGACTGGGACCTGGTTTTTTTCACCCGTTCACCGGATTACTTTCCCCATTCACCCGAACAACGGTTTAAAACCTGGTGAGTGACTTACGGATGAATTTAACCATTTTGAACGGGTGATTTTGTTTCACCCATTCATCTCATACTTTTCACCCGTCACCACTTGACCAGGGATATCACCCATTTATTGGGTTGTTATAACTCGGAAAATCGGGTGAGAATACACCGATTTCTGGTTGAAGTTTTTTTCGGTACAGTAGGGATACTTCTTGTGCCAAAGTTGTGTAATAGGGTTGAAAACAGTCATTTGCTTCCTCATTCTATCGATATGAGTTTGAACGAAGAAATCGGCAAGAAAATCACCCGAGTCCCCGATGCATGGCTTGAGTTGATGAGCCAATCGGCTGTGAATGATCATAACATAAGTTCGTCTCCTTTCTCTTTGCACCACCATCATCCCCTCCTCCTCCCGCTGCTTGTGCGTCCTTGTTCTAGCTTGCAGATATTCTCAACTGGTGTTTTCCTGGGTCTAGCTTCGTTTCTGGGTCTCATGGGCTGCTTATCTCACTGGCCCAATGCTCTCTTCGGTGGATCTGGGTGTGCTGCCACTTGGTTGCTCGACGCTGCGCTGAACTCGGATCTCCCTGGGAACAATCCTGACCTTTCCCTCCCTTCCATAGACCTTCTGAGAGATGAAATAAAATGAGCCAAATTTAAGTTTGGCCGGTCCAGACCACTTTTGCGACTTAAGTTAATGCCAACTTAAGTTTGGTCTTGCACGTGTGTGCTGGTGCACTATATCCCTCCATCCCACGTTGTGGAACTTAAGTTCCTGCATACTCGCGCTTCCAAAAGTAACCGGAAAATCACCAAAGATTCAATTAAAGTGCAAAGCTTTCCAACTTCTTCACTCATAGGTCATCATTTTCAAGGTACCTGAGTATTTTTACGCAACATTTACATTTGTCAACTGGGTTGTCAGGGCCTCAACTCACTTTAATAGTCAATTTCGATATTTCCGTACTTTGTTGGTTTTCGACACATTGAAGATGTTCAGCCCTATCTTGAACTGCATAGATATGTGCCTCTTGTTCCCAAGGAAGTTTCCAAAAGGCCTCCAGGTCTAAATGTGGCCGCAAGCCTCTGAGGTAGCATAACAAAAATGGAAGAAATGCTCGCCTTTGTACTTACCAGGAGAAAGTTGGTTTTTGCAGGGCTCCATGTATTTCTAGAGTTGATGGAAATGCATAGTAATAAATTGGATGACTGTTAGACTTCACCAATGGATGTTCTGACCGACGAGATCCTTTGCACGGCAAAGAAAATTCCAGATTTTTCCAATTCCGGTCACTTTTGATAAGCGCGAGTATTACATGAGTTTTGGTCAGAACTTAAAGTCCTTATGTAGCTTAAGTTTTCACCCCACCAGCCCTTGATTCAAATCTTGTTGTATCAAAGAACTAATACTGGGACAAGCTTGTACTTCTTCAACAGGAGTGCACCACCACCATCGTACTCGACTTGACTCAGCTCCACAGCCCCACGGAATACTTCATTTCGGTCCAACTTGCTGCACTTGACTCAACTCGACTCAGTACATCGTGCACTGCGCACATACCCTGCCTGGACACAGGCGCAGAGGGCTTCTGAGTCAAGCCAGGTGGCAGGGTTCCCTACACGGCAGACGACTTCGACTGACCGGCAAGTGCCGATGTGTGTTCGTGAGCACAGTGCACGTATGTACATGCACGACGTCACCGGGTTCTTCCCTTGTCCTCATGCGTGTACTTGCACTGACTCAGCTCAGGATGGGCCGAGGTGAGGGCAATGAGGAGAAACAGAAGGCAGGGAGAGGGAGGGCACGGGGGCAGGGGGGAACAAAAGAAAATGAAGAGGAAGGAGAGACACACCTATTGCAGCCAAGTCCATGACAAAAAAACTGAGGATAATCAATGAAGCCAGAGTGAGACAGTGAAACCAATTCAAAGCCAGGCATTGACACAGCGAGAAAATGCATCTAACTGGGGATGCTTTGTGTCAAGCCATGAATGCCACTGAGCCGTTCAGAGGCAAGTGGGGGGTGGGTGAGTAGATGGAGACATGGCGATGGTAAATTGGACTCGTCAAGGATTGATGAGAGGGTGGGGGAAACGGGGATCGCAGGTGGTATAGAGATGGTGGTGGGAGGAAGAGAAAAGAAGACGTGACACTGAGAGTAACAAGACGGTGATTTGATTGTGCGTGTAATAGATCAATTCCATTGTCCCTTTATCAAAGCGATGATCACTTTTGACTTCTTGCTCCTGACTTCCACCTTCATTCCCTTTCCTCCCTCCCCACCCATTGCCTAGGACTGTGTGTCCAAAGCTGACTTTGGCTTTGCATCAGCACCAGTGGGTTTTTGGCAAGTGCTCGGGACTTGGCTTTCAGAATCACGTCGGCCCATGATTCGGTGGCTCAGCCTATAGTGAAGGGTGGCACACAATACTTTTTTTTTTTCATACCCTATTCAGTTGTTGGAGGGCGCCTGCAAAGTCACTTCTATGGGAGCACTGTGCACTCATATTCATTTCCATCTTCGGGTGAGTTTCATTTTCATTCTGCCTGACTCCACTGATGATTTCTGGCGGCAGCTGACAATTTACTTGGCAGGCACTTGCATTCATTCTCATTCTTCAGCGAGTTTCATTTTCGATTTCATTCTGCCTTTCACTCAAGCTGACTACGAAATTACCGGCTTTGGATGTTTTATTTGATACGTGACTGAAGCCAACTTAGAACTTGAGTTGTGCCGGAACTCAAGCCCACCTGCAGCACCAAAAAAGTTGGAACTGCAGTTGTGTGGAACTTCAGTTCTGCTGGAACTTAAGTTCATACATAGAGCTGGTGCGAAACTTCAGTTCCGTCAAGACTTAAGTGTTATGTACTTGGTTATTTAAAAATGGAATCTCGGTGTATGAACTGAAGTGCTTGAACTTAAGATACTCAAATGTCTTAAGTTTGCGTGCAGTCTGGACTTAAGAGGTTTGAACTGAAGTCCCAAGGATATGGTATTGAGGTGCATATAGTACAGCTTTACAGTACGGTGTGATAAGGACCGCGGTGTCGCTATCAAAAGGTAATGTGTTTTGAAGGCAACTGTGTTCATCCTCTAGGGGGAAATAGAGTCAAATGATAGAGAGGAAGGTCGGTGCTTGGATCTGCTTTGGAATTGGTGGGGAAAGATGAAGGATGGATCAGGGAGACGGATTGTCTCCTTGGTAGTTTGTGTGTGTGACGGCCTGTTGTCAGTCAAAGAAGAATGGAGAATGAAAGAATACTTGTTCAGGCTTCCTGTACCGTGTATGGGAACCTCCTATAACGATGCCCTGTCTGCTTTCCTTGGTGCACTCTTCCCCTTAGAGCCAGTGCTGTGAGGTCTCCGAGTGTGCTATGCACTGCTCATTGTCTCATGGCCCCTCCAAGCGGCTCTCGAATATGGCAATCATGACCGGAGTCCGAGATGAGCACCTTCCAGATTGGGAAACCACATTACTGGAACTAGTCTCACGACAAGAACGATGGTCTCCCCACCAAATGGACCCCCCATACCTTCCTCAGTGGCACCGGAAGCTTTGTTCCTAGCTGTTCTGCACCAAGACGACACACACACACAGATATCTCTTGTCTCGCTGCAGGATCTCCTCGCCCTTCAGCCCTGCACCTTCTGCTCCTCTGCCACACAACGAGGAGACGAGTCCTCTAGCCCCCAGACCTTACCTGCGCACATGAGGCCGAGTGGAGAGATGAGAGGCGGGCTATCCAAGCCATGACCATGCTCACGCTTCACACGGTGCACCTGCTAACTGAGGGAGACCACTCATCTCTGCTGAACCAGTATCTGCTGGACGCTCCAGAATACAACCAAATGGCCATGCCTGAAGCCCTGAAAAGGGGTACTCCCTGTCCTTCCCCCCATACTCATACTTCGTCCTTGTGCACCCTTCTCCCTCGCTCTCAAGGCTGGAGACAGGCCACCTCTCTCATATTCGCCCACACCTTAGGCGTCTTATCTCCCACACCTCCTTTACAGGGTCCTTCCACACCAGACCCAGTGTCACCATTCCAGGCTTCCTCAATTAGGATCACCGTTTTTACAAGCTCAGCTCTGTTGAAGACAGGCCTGGGGAGAAGCCACCAGTTCCAAACCGCTGATTTGCAGTCGAGGAGACAGATTGTCTCACCCCTTGTTCAAACAACGTTGGTGTCCTCATTGGCACAATACACATCGCATGTCCTGTGCTGGTTCTAAGGGGAAGAGCACACCAAGGAAAGCAGACAGGGCATCGTTATAAGAGGTTCCTGTACACAGTACAGGGAGCCTGAGCAAGTATTCTTTCATTCTCCATTCTTCTTTGACTGACAACAGGCCATCACACACACAAACTACCAAGGAGACAATCTGTCTCCCCAATCCATTCTTCACTTTTCCCCACTAATTCCAAAGCAGATCCAAGCACCGACCTTCCTCTCTATCATTTGACTCTATTTCCCCCTAGAGGACGAACACAGTTGCCTTTGAAACACATTACTTTTTGATAGCAACACTGCGATCCTTATCACAGCGCAGGACATGCAATGTGTATCGTGCCAACAAGGACACTGACGTTGTTTGAACAAGGGGCGAGACAATCTGTCTCCTCAACTGTGAGTCGGCGGTTTGGAACTGGTGGCTTCTCCCTGGGCCTGTCTTCAACAGAGCTGAGCTCACAAAAATGGTGATCCTGATCGAGGAAGCCTGGAATGGTGACACTGGGTCCAGTGTGGAAGGACCCTGTAAAGGAGGTGGTACAGTGAGTGGGGGAAAACACCCCGGAAGCTACTGACTATTCTACCTAAGTGCGCTCCCTTTTATACTCTTTCAACAACTTCACACGTTTCCAGGTGCACCATGTGGCTGCAAAGCATTTCCAGAGCACAGAAGTCGTCACGGCGAGTTCTGGGGTGCATACTTGGCAGGAGACGAGACATCTCCAACAGGAGACCGATTGTCTCTGGTGGGATGTGAGGTGTGGTGAGGCCAAATGACCTCTAGAGTGGTTCAGGGCTTCAGGCACGGCCATTTGGTCATACATATTCTGGAGCGTCCAGCAGATACTGGTTTGGGGGAAACGAGTGGTCTCCCTCAGTTAGCAGGTGCACCGTGTGAAGCGTGAGCATGGTCATGGCTTGGATAGCCCGCCTCTCATCTCTCCACTCGGCCTCATGTGCGCAGGTAAGGTCTGGGGGCTAGAGGACTCGTCTTCTCGTCGAGTGGAAGAGGAGCAGAAGGTGTGGGGCTGAAGGACGAGGAGATCCCACAGCAAGACGAGAGATATCTGTGTGTGTGCATCGTCTTGGTGCAGGACAGCTAGGAACAAAGCTTCCGGTGCCGCTGAGGAAGGTGTGGGGGGTCCATTTGGTGGGGAGACTATCATTCTTGTCGTGAGACTAGTTCCGGTAGCATGGTTTCCCGATTTGGAAGGTGCTCATCTCGGACTCCGGTCATGATTGCCATATTCGAGAGCCGCTTGGAGGGGGTCATGAGACAACAAGCAGTGTGTAGCATGCTCGGAGACCTTACAACAGTAGAGAACTTAAGATGTTCTGAAACCTAAGTCTGAAAGTGGTCTGGACCACCTGGAACTTAAGATGAGCTAATAAAATATCTGGCAACTCCCTATACACTGCTTCTGAGTAGTGAACTGCTTGGCTTGGCTTCAAGTCAACAAGCCAAGAAGTTACAGCCGTGGTTGGACAAGTCAAATTGTTTGCTTCAGGTTGGCTTCAGGCGGTAATAGCTTCAGGGAATTCGGGTTGAATTTAGAGTCATCGTGGTTTGAATGTGGTTTGATTTATAGTCAAACTTCTCAATTTCCATTGAACAAAGTTCAAGCTGGAATCAATCGTCTTCCGAGGGCCTTGTGCTCAATTCAGCGGTTCAGAAATCTGGTAGCGTGCCCTCACTCGTACTATCATTCTATTCCGCACTCCCACTCGGGCAGCATGACAACAACCGAGTACCGTACCAGTGTTCCTACTTTTTTGGATCAAATTCTTGGTGAGAAAAGAATACGAACCAAGCCAGGGCCTGGGCCAAAGCCAAGCCAAATGGACTCATAACCAATCTGCATGCAGCCTAGCCAGGAGTACAAACCAAATTCGGGGTTTCCAAGCAAAGTCAAGCCAAATTGATCACTACAGTTACTTGTGCTTGGGCTACATTTCACTATGTTGTGGGGTCTCTTTTTCCCGACGAAGTTAACTTTTCCTTGAACAATGGGGCGTGTAAGAAGCTCAAATTGAGGAGGTGTCTATTCCTGGTCGGAGTCCTCAGTACAGTTGAATCTCTCAATTCAAAACCAAAACTGCAAGCGAAGTCTTGAAGCTATTCTGATGACCTGCATTCTTGACATCGGATTTGCTGTCGAGACCTGAGTGACACACGCAACAAAACCGAATGTCTTGATATGTGTGAGACGGTGTTCCTCCCAGGATCTCAAATGACAACCTTGGCACCATTATGACAACCCGCATTTCTCCCGCATTCGAAGGGATCGGGCGGTATTGTTAACCCTAGCGCAGCATTGCAGTTTGGGTAGTCCCATTGCGACCTTCCCAACTAATACTTTATTTCAATCCAATGTGTTCTGTTGTGTTTGAATGGATCGGTATCAGCATTTTTTTTGCCTCCAGGACGCCTGAGCTACGAATGTTATTGGCCTTGTATCTGTGTTTGATTTAACCAAAGGAAATCAGGGTGAGGGACATCATGGACAAGAGCAAGAGTGATGCACTCTCCAAGGTGTCGCACTTGTGCAGAGCCTGAGGATCGTCACGGGTGTCTTGGGACTTGTCCTTTTGATGTCTTTTTCGATATACATTGTTGCCCGCCTTATTCTCATCATCCTCCCACTCGCGGCGTTACGCTCACTTCCGCCATCCGCGTTCGTGGACGTCAACTGGAGCGCATCTATTCTGCACATCTAAGATTTTCCCTTTGTACGAATATTTTCATTATATTTTTGTTTCTCTATCTACTGAACATAGACTCTGCTTCTGTACAACATAGTTACCCTCGAGACATATTGAGGACCCTCTCTTGATGAATATTCTTACTTTTCTTTGGACATAATATAATACTGGGCAAGTGCGGGCTGTCATGACCAATTAAACTGTCCTAGAGATCATGCCGGGCGAGCATTGAAGTCAGAACACAGTCCCATGAACTCCAACCACGGCCGCGAGCAACATTTTTTTCACTTGTTTTCTCGAATGCGGAATGGGGAGCAACTTAAAAGAGTTTCAACTATTAGTAGAATGAGAGCATTCCTCATCCTCCTCGCAAATATCTTTCCTTTCGCACCTCTAGGGGCTCTGGTTCTGTTTTCCGGTGAAAAAAAAAAAAAGGCCCGGGTGCATTGCTCCAAACTTTTTTTTGATGGTATTCCATCTGCATCGGGGAACTCGGCCATGTTCAATTTCAGACCCGACTGAAAATTCCCGTACCAAGTTTAAGCCTGCGAGTGAGTATCAGGGAAGAGCACCAGATTACACTCAGTGGTCGGCCCTTACTCTGTATTCCGCAAGGGTATGACATGTCCGGTTCATTGTGCACTTAGTGTAGCTCTGATGGATATTGGCTTGAACGGGAAGTTTGGAATATTGTCATGGACTCGACTACCAAATTCTCCACAAGACCATATGGTCCGACCGTCTCCATCTTTTCGCATTTTCTTCCTTGCCCCTTCTGTCATTCTGTTTGATTTGGTTCTGACTTGTTTCACAGTGGCTCTGACTGCCAGTTATACACCTCACAATCAAATGTGCTCTGAATATCTGAATAACGTGCAGAGGATATCGTAAGCACTGATAATTTGGATCCACATCCAAGGGCAACAAGCCATCGTGGCCATGGAGACTGCCCATCAAGATTACATGAGTGAGAATTTTCCTTGAAAACGGGTTCGGAGGTTCGACTCCGCCCGATGGCATGATGCTTCACACTTGAGTCTTTTTTCCTCTCCCTTCCTTCGTTTCCTTTCACTGATCTTTTTCGTTGTTTTCTTTTGAATTTGTTCATCGCGGACGAGACACATAGAAAAGAGGGCGTGTGGATAGTGAGACGTTCTTGCGAGAAGAGGTAACGCTAACCGTAGCAGGTTCCGGACAACAGGCATGACAGTGACAACGACCCAGTGCGAAGCTAACGATCCCATGGGGTTGGATTCGGATTCTCAGCGAAAAGTTTATGCCACAGCGGGCCAACGTGTTGAAGATGAGAAGGCTATCCGCAGTCGAGATCCAGTCGGCCAGGAAACGAAACGGGAAAGTCTTCCGCGGGGTTGAAGTGGCGACTGTCATGAAAAGGAAATGTGAACGCGCCCAAAGAGCATGTTCTGCCAAGCTAGGTTCACACAGACTACATCACCATATTGTCAACCAAATTGGGATTGAGGATTATAGATGAGTACACGAGCGGTGAACCTGAAGTAGGAGTTTGCCGATAGGACGAGATGGTACTATTCAGATGAAAGGGATGATTCTGAGGAGCATCTGTGCCGAGTTGTGTGAGAATGTCGAATTTCTAATCGTCCTCGTCAGCGTGTAGCAGTTTCAGAGCAGATATATCAGGCTGAGTGAGATCCGTGCGGCTAGAGAAGATCGTGAATGGCCGCAAAATCTTCAGAACATTGTCGGCGGTCGTGTTGCGTTTGAGCAAAAATGATCACTGGCGGGCGACTCGACCTTCCAGAGTGAACAATGCCTTGAGTCCAGCTTAGACCTAGTTGTTGGCCCTCGAATCGATTCCGACATGAGATAAAAAAAGACCCGCGGAACAAGTTGGATACGTGCAGCTGGAGCGGAACTTGCAACTCCGCTCTAGTTGCAAAAAACGATCGCCACCGATTGTGTGGCTCTAGCGGCGTCTAGACCAGTTTTTCCAAAAATTACGGCCTTAATTTTCGTGTGGATTCCGTAGTCGTACATCAAGCCAATTCAGACATGAGAGCAAAAGACAAGCCATAGTTTATTTGGCATCCACATCAGTAAAACAACACATTCGTCTTTGGCGTCTTTGGCGTCTTTGCCAAGACGTCAAAGACACCAAAGACGTTTTTTCCCCAAAGACGCACGTCTTTCGCTAGGTTGGGTCCAAATTCTTGGGCAAGACATTTTGTCTTGGACAAGACGAATAAGACGCCCGACGTCTTTCCAAGGATGACCTCCAAAGATATCAAAGCTCCACTCAAAGTTCGCAAAAGCAGGATAAGGATGGAATAAAACACATATATTCATAGCTATCTACGATACATATAACCTAAATAGTGACCCGTTGCAGTGTGAAATCCTCCATTCTCGTACCACTCGAATTAGTCAAGGTGTAGCGCCTGATGAGGAGCGCTCGGGAGCGGTGCGGCAAAAACATCCAGCGCCGGGCGTGGGGTAACCCCGAATTGATGACTGCTCGTTGTACCAACATCTCGGAATCGAAATCAGCAATACTTAAGGCTTGTGTGAAGCGATGAAACTTTTGGTTAATCTGCATGTTAACGTGATATATCCAAGCTGTCGAGTCGGTGATGCGAGTAAGGGGGAAAACGAAATCAGTATGGGCCGAGGGGCTACTGGACACACACACCATTAAACAGCGAACACAATTCCGCGCGCTATGAACCCACTACAAAGCTTTCCTGCACGAAACCCCCTCACATGCGTGCCAACTTGTAGCTTTGATCCAGACTTGCACAGCTCAAGGGACAACTGGACCTGCCGTAGTATTGATGCCGCTGTGTCCGGAACGATCTTGATATAGATAAACTAGACAAAAAAAGACAGCCAACTTGATGTCTTGAAGCTTGAAGAGCCCCAGACGACTTGAGTGAGAAATTGTGAGGCTAGACTTGAGAGCTTGAGAACAGCTTGAGCACGGCAAGATGCAGGGAGCAGAACGATAAGAATCAAGTGCGATATGCCGTCGGAGGATACGAATCGCGACAAGTGAGGCGGACGGGTGAGGCGGGAGAAGATGGAGGGAGAAGGTAAGTAGCAACGAACCATTTGATGGATCACGCCATCCGTTGTCATCTGTCAACGTGCATCGTGATGGAGCGGAGTTTGAAAGACTTCGTCAAATTTCCATCGATGCTCAATTCGTGCTCCAAATACTCAGTGCGTGGCCGCAACAGACCTCGAAATAAGACACCTCTCCTCATCATTGAACTGGTATGTCTCGGGAGCTACATTCAGAATTTGATACTTCGCGCAGAATACATAATAATTTTTTGACTGCTTCTGCAACCTGCGAGCCTGTGCGACATTGTCTAGAGCCAAGGAGGACCTTATAATTCATCTAAGTTATAACTTTGTTCAATCCATGACGACAACTTTAATTCGTGGATGCAAATATGACTGATCCACCAGGACTCTCGTCAAAGACGAAAGATCACACTTCAAAGACAAAGACTGCTCCAAGATATGATCCAAAGGCGAAAGCTGTCCTTCCAAAGACAAAGACACCCAAAGACATCTTTCAAAGCCGAACGACGCCAAAGACACATGTGTAGTTTTACTGATGCAAGCCCACGCCAAACACACGCCCTTTAAATTTCTCGATCATCATCTGAGTGGCTGACCCTCAGACTCTCGCGGCAGACTCCTCTTTTATTGCCCTGTGCGTTTCACTCTCGCGCCCTTACCCCTTTCCAAGGATGCACGCGGAGAGCCGGATTAAAAGCAGCGCTTTGCAGACCGCAAATACGACTCTATTCCGACGACGCGGCGCAGGCCCGAATACTCGAGGAGGGGGTCCTACTACAGGTGCGCCTTTCACCCTTCCATCCTCCCCTTTTCTCCCTTTGTGCTCACCATGGACTCCGGCCCAACAACTCCCCACTGCTCGCCTACGCTGCCACGCACTAGCCCGCGCGCTCTATCCTGCCTCCCGGCCGGAGCGCAGACTCCCGAAGATTTCCTCTTCCTCACCCTCTTCCCCTTTTTGCTACAGCTCTTCCGCCTCCCCCAGAACGAGGTCCTCATCAAGTACGGGATTCCCGGGGAGCTGTGGCCGATCATGTATCGCAATGGCATGGGCGTGGGCGCGGAAGCATAGTGGGTTCTATTGAGCGCAGAGATTCGGGCGGAGGTGATAGAGGGTCTCGAGCCGTGCAAGGCGCAGCCGCGTCCCACGGCGGCTTCAGTCTTGCTGCCCCGCGCGTCGCACTCGCGCGGCATCCCTACCTCCGGTGCAGACACACAACTTAAAACCGCGCTCCCCATGCCATAAATGCGGCTCTGCTCTAACGAGGCACAGGCGCGAATACTTGAGCAGAGGCTCCTGTTCCAGGTGCGCTGTCCCCTCTCCTACTTCCCTTCTTTTCTTCATGCTCACCCACGGCATGTCTAAGAACTCCCGCCCAACAACTGCGACCTTCGCCTACTCCGCCACGCACTAGCCCGCGCCCTCCGCCCTGTCTCCCGACTCGAGCGCAAGCTGGAACCAATGGGACTAGCTTCTCACCCTCTTCGCCTTCTCCTCGTACCCCCTCCGCCTCCCTGATCGAGCATGGCATACCCGGCGAGGTGGACGTGATTATGTATTGCGATGGCATGGACATTGGCGCGGGGTGCTGTCGAGCACGAAGACACCGGCGGAGAACAAAAAAGAGGCGATGGAGGGCCTCGGGCCGTGCGAGGCGCAGCCCGAGGATGGAGGAGTGGCTGAAGATGGGCCATGGTACGTCTTCGTCCTCAACTGCCGGCGTTCGAGATCTGGATGTACGACCCCTCTGCTTCCCCTTTCTCTGCGCAACCCGTACCAACACGATCTACGAGGTCGTTGCGCTCGTCGGCGCCACCTCATCCTCTCCATCCTCCTCGGCCTCGCTCCCTTCTCGCAAAACATCCCATGTCCAAATTCGCCCATGACCCTGCCGGCGAATCCACCCTGTCGCGCATCCTCGCGCACGACGCCTCTGTCATCCCCCTGCTCGAATCAGACTTCCTTGGATACGTGCCCCGCCCCACCAAGCGCGCGGAAGAGCTGCTTGCGGCGGACGCCGCTGAGGCCGCACACCGGGTAAAGTGGTAGGAAGCGCTTGAGAGGTTGAGGGGTATGTGGGCGAGATGTAAGGGGAGCTGAGGGCGCCATCGGGGGTGAGGGAGTTGAGGGTGGACGGGGATGGGGAGCGGCAGCGGGATGACTGCATGAGAAGGAGGAGGCGGCGCACGCACAGATGCGCGCCGCGCTCGAGGAGACGAAGCCGAAGCTGGTGGAGTGAGAGAAGGCGTGGGCGGACGTGTATCCAGATAAGTAGCTCGTTAATGCAAGATCTGATTCGTTCAGAATCCTGAAATCCTCTCAACTGGGTGTTTAGGCGTGCGGGAGGCATGTGAATGGTTCGTTTGGCGGCCCTCTCATTGTCGATAATCTCCATCCCTTTTGCCCCCTTTGAGTTTCTGCATTCACTGGTTCAATGCGATTCAAAAACCTCAGCGCACGCTCTACCTGGTCGTCTGCAATTGCGCGATGGCACGGTGTAATCCGAGTCGCGCACTGGCAGTCTGAGTAGTTCAGACGTCAACTCAGCGTATCCAATTTCACACTTTCCCCACAGCGAAACCCAGATAATACAACCGAAGGACTCAATGACGGACGGTCCGTCCCTGCGCTCCGTACGCCGTCCAGTCAAGCAGGTCGCCGGTTCCATTCCGGTTGAGTCGTGCCGCATGGTCATTTCCCTTTTGGCGTTGGTTTTGGTTTCTTTTTTCTGAATGACATTCATACCGATCACAGGTTTATCGTTTGCTGCAAACGTGCAACTGCGTCTGTAGCCATTATTATTGTGCAATGATTTTCCACCGATTTTCGACTCGATGCCACTTGGTACTCCGGTTCGGGTTTTCTGGCCATTATACTGCGTCTAATCCAATTGGAGTCCCACAATAGAACCGACTCGATAGCGGATGGTCCGCACCTGCTTTCTGTACCGTTGCGAAACAGTTGGCGAGCGTTAGGCCGGTTCGATTCCGGGTTGAGTCATGGGAGGAATCTTTATCAGTTTTTTTCGGTTCTCGCTTTCTTTTCCTATATATTTTGTCAGGACGACATTCACTGTATCATCATTCAGACAACAGCACACGTGCAAGACATCTAATTCTGTGTCGACATTTCTAGCATATGCTCTAGTTCCAATAAAGCACGGACCTCAGCGGAATCGAATTTGCCATTGCCCATGAACTTGTAAGCACCAATTACAGCACCAATCCCAGAAGAGGATCGACAGACTCGATGGCGGGTGGCCTGCACCTGTCTTCCGTGTTGCGTGCAACAAAGTATCAAGCAGAGGGCCGGCTCGATTACGGCTCGAGCCGTGCGAGGGAATGTTGTCAGGTTTTTCGCTTTTGCTGGTCTTCTCTATTTCTTTGCTGACAATGTTCGCAGATTTATCATTTCCGGGAGACGCACAATACGTACGGAAATAGCGATCACTGCGCGATGGCTTAATCAAGTCGCGCACTTTCTCTTCCTTCGTTTTCTGGCTACGATCGGTATAGGTCCGACTTTCTCGAGACTTAGAGGGTTCGATATTCTATCGGATTCCAAGTCAAGTCGATCCTAATACCCATACAACTGACTTGATGGGGGATGCTCCATGCCTATGTTCCATGGGAAACTAACATCATGAGGCAGGCCGGTTCGATTCCGGGTCGAGTCGTGGGGCCTTAGAGTTCATTGCAACTTCTTTTTCTCGTCTTCCATGCTTTTTTTGTACATCTTTGCTGAAGAAATTTATAGTGCTGATGTTCTTCGTATCTGCCTTCTGTCGACCGCCGGCAGTTTGGTTATTGAGCAAGGAGCCGGCTCGACTCCGGGTCGAGTCGTGCAGGGCTTGACGTAACCTTGTCTTTTTTCTTTCTTCTTTGTCTTGTTTCCTCACTGGTTTGCATTTGGTTTTCATTTTTTGTCAGCATTTGGTGGACTAGGATGCTCCGACTCCTTCGGCAGACACACCAGAAATTGCACACATTTGGTTGAACCGAATCTTAAACCAACGGCTAAAGAGTCAGTTTAAAATTCGGTCAAACCAAAATTTAAACCAACCTAAGTATTATTAGTTTAAATTTTGACCTCACCAGGGATCAATGTATTGGTTGAGGTTCTGGTTGAGCTGACAGTGAACCAAAATAGAATTTATCAGTTTAAGGATTTGTTGTACTGAAACCCAAACCAAATTAAGTTTCAGTTTAACAACTTCGTAAACTGATAAATGGTGTTTTAGTTTGCTGTCGACTTGACCAAACTTCAACCAATACATTGATTTTTAGCGAAGTCAAAATTTAAATTGACAGTACTTAGTTTGGTTTGAATTTTGGTTTGACCAAATTTTAAACTGACTCTTTAGCCATTGGTTTAAGATTCGGTTCAACTGAATGTGTGTAATTTCTGGGGTGAGATGCTTGTAATTATGCTGTGCGGCACAGTGCCTGTGCCGAGAATGCCGAGACAGCGTGCCGAGCACTGGCGCCAGCGACGCTGCGTTGGAGCTAGTAAAAGAGACGTAAGTTTTGATCTCGGGGCATTTAGGACTCGTAAAGTGGTGCCATTATGAGGATGTCTCGCGAAAATTCGCCTACTAGTACTGTCGAACTATCGAATAGGTAAATTGGGTCACGTGTCACGACCCCCTGTCGATTTGAATGAAATACCCCAGTACAGTGGAAATATATGATTTATATGTGTTCATCTGCCATATGGGGGTAATACTGTAACATTATTATTGCAGTTTTCAGCAAAAAAACACTGCCTTGGAATGCATGAAAAACACACAACTCACAAATTTTATACCACTGTATCCATCACCATGAAAATACACAGGTCAAACATCCCCAAAAAATTCACCACTTCAGTCTTGGCATATACCCCTATGAAATCGCTTTTTTTACATGCCCTACCATTGTTCCACAAATACACCACTTCATTCATGTACCAAAAAACACACAGCTCCCATTGATCAACAAAAAATACACCAGGTTTCCGCTGTTAACTGGCTCATGTTATGAAAACCTTTCACACAGTTCGTAATACTCAGAGTACACTTAAATTGGGCTAGCAAAGTGTTGTTGGTTGCAGGAGAATTGGAGGCCACACTTGCCCAAGGAATGAATGATGCCCTAGTTTATTCTCATCCCTGTTTTTTGGGGGGATTTCCAGTCCAACTTAATTTTGAGGAACAATTCCCCAGCAGACACGGTCAGTTCAGGCATCTGAGACAAGTGATGGTCTGGGAGACGAGAAAAGTGAATACAAGGTGACATGACCCTCATCTGTCGCTGCTGAGAGACATATATCAGCTTGGGGTCACTAACGGCTCTCAGATATAGCACCACTCTTGTAGAGGACTTCGATACACATTGCATGAGTTGTGAATTACCTTCTCGATCTTCTTTCGGACTCGCCAACCTGCTCTTCATATTGTTCCCCAAACATAACACCTGAGACAATCGTTATCAAGCCAATGGAAAGGAAAGAGAGCTCATCTCAATCCAGTATGCCTCGGTGCCTCAACAACAACTAGGAAAAACAATAGATACCGACGCAATAGGCCTAGGGGAGTTCCCTGCTGAGAGTTGTGACTCACATTGTCTGAAGCAAATTCCAACCGACAGTGTTGCTGTCTGTTTGTAAATACGAAGCAACCGAACTGAACCAACATTCCCATACCTAGGTACGGACCCGCCGACAGCAGCCAACTCATGGATGACAGAGGCATCTGACCTTCTAGCTTTGGTTCGATTTGGAAGAGACCAACTTACTACCATATCTCACTCTAAAATAGTGATTCAACGTGCTGATGTAACTCAGGACACGGAAAGTGATGGCAAGACCTCGGGATATCATTTACTATTGTACTAAGAAAGTCTAGAGCACAAGTCTTGAAGGTGGTGTAGTTTAGTAGAATCAACCCAAGGTGTGTAAATCAGCTTCCGATATCCCAGCAGTGTCTATTCCCAGAATTGTCACCTGTGTTATTTTTGACCATTTTTTAAACATGTGCATATTTCCTGAATTGGAACTTGAGAAATCGGTGACTGGTGCTGTTTTGGTTGAACATTGGGCGGGTTGTGCATAAACACTAGGAAATCTCATAAGTTGTGTAATTCTATGCGAAAGCACCGAAGTAGTGTAAAAAATAATAATGTTACACTATTACAGCCATACTGCCGAATAAGTTCGCTTTCCCAATCTTTTGCCGTCTTAGAACACGCCTTTTCGTCTTTTTCAGCTTCAGAAACCAAACGGGCTGGGCTAAGAAAAGCGGTGAGTTTTTTCCAGTTTTTCATCTTTCTTGGCTTAGAAAAGCTGAAAAGCGGTGGAAAAGCAGACTTGTAAGGATGCTGATGTAGATCAACTGAACCTGAACATGAACAAATAGATATATCTATATCTTTGATGCGATGTCTCTCGGGATATCGCAAACTGCATTTGAATTAGTCTCTTTATGTTCCGAGTAAGTATGTACTATGGCTAGTGAGCGCTACCGCGGGCTGCTCCGAGTCACAATCATTGTCCGGGGATAGAACCACCGTTCCCGATGATCCAACAGCATGTAAGCATAATCTACTCGGCGCTCCAGCGCAACAATAACGACATAAAAGGACCACTCCAATCGAGAAGGCTCTGCAGTTCATAACAACT
The DNA here is from genome assembly GCA_014462655.1 of Mycena venus. Lineage (NCBI taxonomy): Eukaryota > Fungi > Basidiomycota > Agaricomycetes > Agaricales > Mycenaceae > Glaucomycena > Glaucomycena venus. Next base: position 2,219,553 of record JACAZI010000007.1, on the reverse strand, counting down.
CTCCTGGACCATTTTTGCTTTCCCTCACAGAACAAGAACCAACTACGTACTCTTCCTTCGGACTGGCTCTTGTTTTCCTGCGTCATGCGATTCATCTCCGTCGTCTGCGTCGCCTCCACTCTTCTGTGGGTCGCCTACGCCATCCCGATTCCCCAGGTGCATCATACCTCACCATTTTGCTCTTGGAGCCGATTCCCCCCACTAACCAGCAGCTCAGCCTATCTCGGAGGAGCCCTTGGCTAGGACGATGGCCATGGACACCATCACCGAACTTGACCTGATCGCCAAGCGCGAGGAACTGCCAGAATACGACCCCGGGGACCATACTCGCCGCGACGAAGAACCACGGGACGTCGGGGTGCGTTTCACCCTTGTCCGTCGGATAGATGTAATTGAATTGACCCTTGCCCCGAATTTACGCACGCAGGCTCGTTCGGGTGGAGGCAATGCCGGCGGCGCACGTATCATCGCCTAAGCGAGCGTACCCACACCGCTGTGACGAGATCCAGACCAGTCTTTCCAAGTTACCAATTCTGTTACTGCCTCAGCTCGACGCTGATCTGCCTCTCACACGGGTTACGTTGAATATACTTGTATGATCCACTCGATGTATTTCTCAGAGATGAGGGTTCAGAGAAATATCAATGTATTCAGCTGCGCTGCCCATCAGGGGACTGTCTTGGCTTAAATTCTGGATCGATTCGATACATTAGAAATTTCGTCGGTCTTTTTCTTTCGTTGTTTTCCGGGTCTGAGTAGGGGGGGCTGAGGAACTCAAGGTGGAAAGCAGTCCCTAATGATCCACTTCGTTTGCATTATTTTAACTCACCTTGTAAGTCCATGTGTGCGATAAGAATCAGCGCAATAGCCGGTATGTTTTACGAGGCTTAACGGGGATGCTGAGCGGGGTATGCGATTCGAAAAATGGGGAAGACGGTGCGAGGCGGGAAGCGGTACTAGACTGGAATGATGTTCAATTGTACATTCCGATTGTGTTCCACTGCTACAGTACATGCAAAGTACATTGTGCAGCAACATAACCCAGCGCATGTCTGCTTATTTAAATGTAATTATGCAGGTAACTCCTAGTCCCACAGCGAGGACAATGAAAGAAACACAATGAGTGCTAGCCGAAGATTCAGCAGGAATCTGAATATCATGGAGACAGATGTTTTCGTTGTGCTGACTTGATATCTCACATTTGCTACTGCGAGCGGACGCTGGAAATTGTATAGTGGTTTTCATCAGCCAAGTTCAGGTAGATTGAACAGTTTCTTGTACTGTACTCACCTTCATCGTTGCAGGTCGTGTTCAGAACATTTTCCGCATCTGCCTCGTCAAAAGAGTCAGATACATCGACTTGGGTATTGATCAGCTCGATTCAATGATTTTCATCGCATAAATACTGAGGCTCACCGTGTGCGAATGGAGCTTTCATCTCAGTGGATAATTTCCAGAGTGGTTGACCGAGATGCTTAGCAACGTTCTGACTCTCAGGGTCGAACCCCTTAGCCTGGTGGAGCTGACCGAGCCCGGTGTACACACTGGCATCCCAGAAACTGCCCCAAGGTTCGGTCGTTAGCTGGAAAGAAGGAGACCCGAGTTCTATTGCCTCTTCCATGCTAAGCCGTTCCACACCGGATGGATTGAGGGATCAATATGCAGGGCATTCTGGCGATCTGAACAACAGTGGGCCGGTTTGAAAGTCCTCCGCAGGACAAAGAAACAGGAAGCCGGTCGGAAGATCTTCTGCAGTTCCCGAAATGTTGAGCGTGAAGTGTACAGAATCCACTAGGACTGTTTAGAAAAGTCAGTGAACCAACAATCCAACCATACAACGAAGTTCAACCATAATCCTCCAAATTGAACATGATCCCGAGGCAACCGAAAATGTAATTTGCTTGACTGAGCCAGCATTGGGTTGTGGTAGGGTAAATGTAATGATGTAGCCAAAAGTTGCGGCTCAATACATCGTCACCCTTAAATCTTGTGGAACCGCCAATGTTAGCTCAGGCGCTCCATGGAATAGAAATCAAATACCGAGTCCAATCATTGTCCCCAGATGTACGACCCCTCTGCTTCCCCTTCTTCTGTGCAGCCTGTACACAACACGACCGATGAGCTCGTTGCGCTTGTCGGCACCGCCTCATCCTCCTCATCCTCCTCGGCCTTGCTCCACTTCCCGCAAAACATCCGCATGTCCAGACTCACCCCCGACCCTCCCGGTGAATTCACCTTGTCACGCATCCTCGCGCACGATGCCTCTGTCATTTTCCTTCTACAGTTGGACTTCTCGGGTACGCGCCCCGCCCCACCGAGCGCACTGAAGAGGTGCTTTCTGCGGACGCCGCTGAGGCTGCACACAGGGTAAAGTGGTAGGAAGTGCTTGAGAGGTTGAGGGGGTATGTGGGCGAGATGGAAGGGGAGTTGAGGGCGCCATCAGGGATGAGGGAGTTGAGGGTGGACGGGGATAGGGAGCGAGGCGGCTGCATGAGAAGGAAGAGGCGGCACACGCATAGATACGCGCCGCGCTCGAGGAGATGAACGCGAAGCTGGTGGAGTGGGAGAGGGCGTGGACAGACGTGTATCCAGATAAGTAGCTCGTTAATGCAAGATCTGATTCGTTCATATTTCTGAAATCCTCCCAACTGGGCATTTAGGCGTGCGGGATGCAAGTGAAGGGTTCGTTAGGCGTCCCTCTCGATGTCGATAATACCGTACAATTACGTTCAAATCGATAGGGGGTGTGACGCGTGACATAGTATGAGCAATTCAATAATTCGATAACCGCCGGATTTTCGCGTGACACCCCCCCAAAATTTTGACTTTTTTCCCGCCACTGGGGGGGGGGTCTGTCACGGTTTAGAAATTCGATAAGGTCCCCCGTGATGCGTGACGTCGACCATATTTCGATATCGATAGAAGGGTGCGTGACACGTGACAAACGAATTGGACGTAATTGTACGGTATCCATCACGTATGCCCACTTTTGAATTCTCGCATTCACTGATTCAATTCCACCCAAAAACCTCAGCACAAATCCTACTCCGTCGTCAGCAATTGCGCGATGGCGCAATGGCTCGGTGTAACCTGAGTCACGTGCTGACAGTCTGAGTAGTTCAGACCTCACCCCAGCGGATCCAGTTTCACACTTTCCTTACAGCCATCTCCAATATCCAGACAGTATATCCGAAGGACTCGATGGTAGATGGTCTGTCCCTGTGCTCTGGACTGGACTGATAAAATAGTCCAGTCAAGCGGGTCGCCGGTTCTATTCCGGTTGAGTCGTGCCGCATGGTCGTTTCCCTTTTTTGTGTTGGTTTTTATTTCTTTTCTCTGAATGACATTCATACCGTTCACAGGTTTATCGTTTGTTGCAAACATGCAACTGCGTCTGTAGCCATTATTATCGTACAAAGATTTTCCACCGATTTTCCACACGATGCCACTTGGTACTCCGGTTCAGGTTTCCTGGCCATTATACTGCGTCCAATCCAATTGAAGTCCCACAGTGGAATCCACTTGATGGCGGATGGTGCGAACCTGCTTTCTGTGCGCTGTTAAGTACGAAACAGTTAGCGAGCAGTAAGCCGGTTCGATTCCGGGTTGAGTCATGTAAGGAATCGTTGTTAAGTTTTCAGGTTCTTGGTTTCTTTTCCTTTCCATTTTCTCAGGATAACATTCACTGAATTATCATTTAGATACTTGGGGTGTGTGGCCATTGCAGCGCATGGCAGATACTCATAATTATGTATGTAATTGTACTAAATTTCTCTCTTCCTTTCGAATCCAATTAATTATATACCCCAATGCCTGTGATTTAACTTGGGATATGATGCAATCTAATAAAGTTTGACAAGAATAGCATATGTCAGTTTTCTTGTGATTAGCTGTCTTTACTACAGATAAATGTGATTTGAACAAGGTCTGAGCACAGGGAAACTGTTTCTTTTCAGTCAGTTCAGATATGGGATAGCCTTTGAAACTTTTGGATCTAGTTCAATACTGGGTGAAGAAATGTTGTATGCATGTGCTTGGACCTACAACCTCAAAATGCGGTGTGAACAGAAGAAAAATCATTTTTTCAGACAGTTCAAATACTAGACAGGCTTTAAATAGGGCTACAGTCGTAAACCGGGAAGTGCAACACAACATAGAAGTACAACACTAGGAATTACATACCTTTGAGGCTTTGGACTAGGTCCAAAATTTATACGAGCATAATAAGGCATTGTATCATCCTGTCCGTAAAAGGATTTGCACAAAAAGCTTCTGTGAAGCCCTCAAAACTGCAATGTTTGTGGCCGCATTTCACAGCTTCTGATCCCGGCTACCAGACCTTTCCCTCTTTCTGTGTTCACAGCGGTGGCACATGCCAACTTTGTTGCATTGGGGGTTTTTTGCGTCCCCGATTGCAGATATGTTAGCTAAACCACCAAAAAGCATAACCCCAGAACTAAGGTAGCGGCCATACACTTACCGTTGCCCCACGTGATCTGTATGTCATGACCATATTGGGAACGAATTATGTGTCAAATTTGGGATTCAGCCACCCCCAAACAAGTTCTAGGTCATTTATTGACACCTAAGAGAGCCTTAAAAATTGTATTCATGATGGTATATAGCTCTTATATGCCCCTTGTACATGTGGAACCCACCAACACATGATTGTGTATGGCTTTCAGCAGTTCAGAGATCATCAGACCAATCTGTCAAATGTGAGAAAGCAATATCGACTATCCTGCCTACCATATTAAGAATGCATGTCTGCAAAAAATATTTTGGACTGAAAGGACACCATCCATTCAGTCTGATAAGTCGCCAATGGCAAGTGGTGCAATTTTGATATAGGGATCAGGAAAAAATAAAAAAGGGTGCACCTGGGACTGAACCAGCCCCAGGGAATCTGTTACCATATCAGACTCTGCCCCTTCTGGAGGGTTCATAAAAGTATCACAAAAAAGCTAATGGTTATAAAGTTTCCAATGATATTACAGCATAAAACCATTACACAAATGAGCAGAGACAAGTAAAAATTGAGCACTTTTTTCCGCCCTTTGTTTGATTAAGAACGAGAATTCTGTAAGGATAATTACTTGTAAACAGCTGCAAGACATCTAATTCTGCGCCGACATTTCGGGCATGTACACTGGTTCCAATAAAGCACAGACCTCAGTGGAATCAACTTTGCCATTATGCATGAACTTGTAAGCACTTCAACTCCGATTCCAGCCCCAATCCCAGAAGAGGATCAACCGACTCAATGGCCAGTGGCTCGCATTTTTTCGGTGAGTTGTTTGTGAGTTTCAGTTTCTTTCTTTGCCAACAGCATTCACAGGTTTATATATCATGTACCTCAATGCGCGAGATGTGCATCTGTACGTCCTCATCCTCCATTTTCTGGAACCACGGCCGGTGGGTTCATGCCTGGCTCATACCTTACAAGACTCGAGTTTCCCATTCAATTTCTACTCCAAGTCAAACAGTACCGACTATGTGGTGGAGGGTCCGCAATGGCTTGCAAGCCGAAATCCCGGGCGTAGGCGTGTGATGCCACCAAAATTCATGCCCACGCCGCAAACAAGCCAATCGGTGCCCTCGCAAGCCACTTTTGCAGACCAAAAAGTGAACTCCCGGTTTTCATCGCTGGCTTATTAGTCCTAGGGGGGTAGCAATACCCAGCGTGGGGCGTAAATTTAATATTCATCCAACACGTCCAAAGCTCGGGTGGGCGGAGCCTTTGCTGCTAAAGAGGTAGGGCTTTCTCGCAGTGGAGAACTCAAACGAATGATTCTAAAATAATCTATTCCTATTGTTGTATCAATGGCATACATATCCTATTGGTCGAGAACCTTATGTCCCTCTCCCTCGTCACGCAAGACCCCTATCCTAAATTCAGATGCGCGTGCAACGGACAGAGCTGAAGGCATTGTCGAGGAACCCGGGGAGAATTTTGAACCCAGGGTTGATGGCATTGTATGTATCTCCGCTGCAGTTGGGATTGCTGGAGCGCCGGTGTTTTAATTGTTAGGATTTGAGGAAGGAAAAAATGGGAACTCACGTGTACATGGTGCACGACCAACCGACGTCGGGCCCGAAGCTCGAGATATTGTCGTTGAATGCGACGGGCAAGTTCGAGCACTGGTTGGCGAAAAAGCCGTAGTTGGTGCAGTCGCCCCCGAAGTTGGTGTCGGTGCAGATGAAGACGCGTCCGTCGACGCGAGCTTCAAGCGCCTGCAAAGTAAGTATTCAATGCGGCGCCGGGAAACTACAGTTGACTTTTTCATAATGCATTTGCTCATTATGCATATTTCTCATTTTGCATTGGATTGGGTCTGTAACCTCGATGGTATGCGGGGTTATGCACGATTTTATGCATTCTGATTATGCATAGCCTCGAAGACCAAAATATGCATTTTGAGATTACCGAATTTGGCCCACAATAGGTGGCCGGATTCGATTCAACCAACCAGAATTCCCAAATTCGGGTGTAGAATGATATTTAATGCTCGAGAGCTTGTAATTTAGTGATTCTCTTCCTCGTCATGGCCCCCGAAAAGCAGCGCAAGCCTCGTCAGACAGGAAAGCCGTATCAGCTTAAGCCAAAGGGAAAGCCAAAATCAGGAAAGAAGACATCCCGAAAATCTCAGCCAAGCCGGTGGCAACCACTCGAAAGCCGCAGCTCACATTGGCTGACTGGCTGCTTGTCTATGCCTACGTGGATGACCATCCATGCGCCAGTCAAGCGGAAATTGTGCGCTACTTTTCCACCCGCATGGAAGGGGCGCTCGAATTCAGCCAGTCTGCGCTGTCTCCCAAACTCGGTGCACAGGAAGAGATGGAGAAGCGTGTGGAGAGCAACCCCAACGCCCTTTCTGGAAGGCGGGCACGTGTCATAACATGTCCAGAGGTTGAGCGCGCACTTTACCTGTGGGTGAAGAGCATGGAGTCAAAGGGGGGAGATCCCGAATGGACCGATGCTGAAGGAGAAGCGCAGACGGTTTGAGGAACAGCTTAAAATCCCGGAGGCCCAGCGATTGAAAGGTGATGGCTGGATCTTCCCCTTCTGTCAGGAGTACAAAATCAAAGAGCGCCGGCAACACGGAGAAGCGGGGTCAGTTAATCTCGCCGATGTTGCGGCTGAGTGGGAGAGGTTGGGCGATATCCTGGCAGCATTTCATCCTAATGACTGCTTCAATTTCGATGAAACTGGCCTGTTTGCGTTGTAAGTGGACACTCAACTCGTCCTCGACACCGGGCTTACATGATTTATACAGTGCACCGCCTGACTGTGGACTTTCAACAAAGCAGATGAGTGGAAAGAAGCGCTCAAAGTTCCGTATCACCCTCGGATTCGCATGCAATGCGTCGGGCATGGAGAAACTCGATCCAATTTATATTGGAAAATTCGCCAAGCCGCGTGCGTTCAAAAACAAAACTGCGAAGTCACTTGGGTTCTATTATCGCAACAACAAGAAGGCGTGGGTGAACTCCTACCTTTACGAGGAGTACATCAAGTCCCTCAACATGCGCATGCACGCCCAGAATCGACACATTGCCCTCACCCACGAAAATTTCTCTGGCCACGAGATCAGTTATGCCCCGCGCAACATCACCCTCATATATTTCGAGCCAAACATGACGTCGTTCGTGCAGCCTTTGGACGCCGGCATCATTCGGTGTTTCACGTGCGGTAGAGCTGGACGAGGCGGGAGCGCGCGACATCTACAAGATCAATATTCTCGAGGCCATGTGCATGGCTAGAGAAGCGTGGAACGCCGTGACTCCCGACACGATCGCGCACTGCTGGCATCACACTGGGATCCAGAAAGAACACCAAGCCGTGACCGCACAGCTACCTGCGAAAGCAGACCCTGGTGCATGGGAATCATCTGCGCATACACGAAAACCACGGAAACGACAATGCCACAGGCACAAAAAGAACTCAAAAAGCGCCTTGGGGAATGTTACGTCGAGGCGGACTGGATCGAGGCCCTATCTGCCATTCAAGTGTGCGAGGAAAACATCGAGCTTGCCCTCGAGAAGGTCGAGAAATTGGCAGAGGTGGCACAACACGTCCCTCGGCTGACAATCAAGATATCTGTCGCCTCGCAGATAGAGGTGCTCGACTCGCGTCGATTGGAATCCCTTGTAGCTGAGCTCAAGGAGAGAAAGCGCATTATTGGGACTCCTCCGACATTGGAGGAGATTCTGAATCTGCCCGAGGAGCTGGAGATAGGCGAGGACATGTTTACGTTCGAGGGCGGAGATGCCGAGATTGTGGCAACTGTGCAACAGCAATTGGCAGTCGAACACGGGGAGATCGAGGTCATTGAGGTGGATTCAGACGAATCTGATGATGACGAAGACACCCCCAAGCCTCTTCTGCCGAGGTTCGGGCGTTGTGCGAGAAACTCGAGTCGTTGTGTGTATGGTGGATCTTTGGACTTGCAGCGCCACCTCAGACAGTTCAGGGGGACTTTGAGACGTGACGAGCTCTTGAACGCAAAGCAGGTACAGATAGATACATTCTTCAAGCTGAAAGAGAAGGAGGCGGAAGTGTAGGAAGTATCGTAGTCTAAGAAGGATGTCACGCTTCTTTAGCAGAGTCACATAATTCACACGGCGTCACACATTGGCGTGACTATCTCGTCTTGCATATCGCCCATAATGCATTGACCGAAGGGTCTTCCCAACTTTATGCATTATGAAAAAGTCAACTGTACATTGTGGAGCGGGAACTCACCGCTGGGGCAGCGTTGACGGTAAGTGCCGCAATGGTAGCCGCGAGAGCGACAAAATTAAGCTTGAGAGTAAATTGCATTGCTGAGAAAGTGTTGGTAGACTAGAGAGGAGGTGCTGAAGTCTGAGATTTGAAGGTCTTCCGGTGAACCTTTTATATCTCTCCCGCAACTCCCCATACACTAGTGATCTGCTTGGCTTGGCTTCAAGTCAACAAGCCAAGAAGTTACGACCGTGGTTGGACAAGCTATGCCAAGCCAAATCGTTTGCTTCAGGTTGGCTTCGGGCGGCAATAGCTTCAGGGAATTCGGGTTGAATTTAGAGTGATCGTGGATTGATTGTGGTTTGATTTATTGTCAAACTTCTCAATGTCTATTGAACAAAGTTCAAGCTGGAATCAATCGTCTTCCGAGGGCCTTGTGCTAGGTTCAGAAATCTGGTAGCGCGCCATCACTTGTCTTTTCGCTCTATTCCGCACTCGGGCTGTATGAAAACAACCGAGTACCGTACCGGTGTTCCTACTTTTTTGGATCAAATTCTTGGTGGGAAAAGAATACGAACCAAGCCAGGGCCTGGGCCAAAGCCAAGCCAAACGGACTCATAGCCAATCTGCATGCGGCGTTCTAACAAGGCGAGCTTATGGCCGTGGCTCACCTTGTTAGAACACCGCATGCAGGCTAGCCAGGAGTACAAGCCAAAGTCGGGGTTTCCAAGCGAAGTCAAGCCAAATTAATCACTACAGTTACTTGTGCTTAGGCTACATGTCACTATGTCGTGGGGTCGCTTTTTCCCGATGAAGTTAACTTTTCCTTGAACAATGGGACGTGTAAGTAGCTCAAATTGAGGAGATGTCTATTCCTGTTCAGCGTCCTCAGCACAGTTGAATCTCTCAATTCAAAACCAAAACCGCAAGCGAAGTTTTGAAGCTATTCTGATGACCTGCATTCTTGACATCGGATTTGCTGTCGAGACCTGAGTGACACACGTAAGAAAACCGAATTTCTTGATATGTGTGAGACGGTGTTCCTCAAAGGATCTCAAATGACAACCTTGGCACCATTATGACAACCCGCATTTTTCCCGCATTCGAAGGGATCGGGCGGTGCTGTTAACCCTAGCGGAGCATTGTAGTTTGGGTAGTGCCATTGCGACCTTCCCAACTAATATCTTATTCCAAAGAAAATCAAGGTGAGGGACATCATGGACAAGAGCAAGGGTGATGCACTCTCCAAAGGTGTCGCACTTGTGCAGGGCCTGTGGTTCGCCATGAACTCCAACCACGGCCGCGAGCAACATTTTTTCACTTGTTTTCCCGAATGCGGAATGGGGAGCAACTTGAAAGAGTTTCAACTATTAGTAGAATAAGAGCATTCCTCATCCTCCTCGCAAATATCTTTCCTTTCGCACCTCTAGGGGCTCTGGTCCCGTTTCCAGTGAAAAAAAAAGGCCTGGGTGCATTGCTCCAAACTGTTTTGATGGTATTCCATCTGCATCTAGGAACTCGGCCATGTTCAATTTCAGAACCGACTGAAAATTCCCGTACCAAGTGTAAGCCTGCGAGTGAGTACCAGGGAAGGGCACCAGATTACACTCAGTGGTCGGCCCTTACTCTGTATTCCTCAAGGGTATGACATGCTTCCGGTTCATTGTGCACTTAGTGGAGCTCTGATGGACATTGGCAAGACATTGGCTTGAATTATTCGGGAAGTTTGGAATATGATCATGGAATCAACTACTAAATTCTCCATAAGACCATATGGTCCGACCGTCTCCATCTTTTCGCATTTTCTTTCTTGCTTTTTGAACTCGTGGCATGCTCTTCAATTTTGTCGGTTTGTTTCAGATTCTGTGAAAATTGACAGATGAGTACAAGAGGATACTCTTGTATTCACACTTCTGGCAGACAATTTGACAGCCTCATCATTATAGGACTGGGTTTTGGAGGTTCGATTCCTCCCCACGGCATCGACCTCGCTTTTTTCGCTTTTCTGTTTTCTTGTTTATTAAACTCGCAGAGCGCTCTTGTATTGAATATCTTTCTTTTGGTTTCATTTTTTTTTTGTACATAGTGGGTCGGGAAGGGCAGAGATAGTAGAAACCTCGAATAGAGCAAGGTCTTACATGGCCCAGCGACCGCTCTATGTCTGGAAATTGACCTAAGATCATTCCCATTGTAAAAGGTCATCCAATCCGAATGAGCCGGGTGTTGGAGGTTCAATTCCTCCTGACAGTCTGACGTGGTACGTTTCAGCTGTTTTGGCGTCCTTTATGTTCTCATCTTGGACTGGTCTGCATCGCACCGCGTGCCCCTTCTGTCATCCTGTTTGGTTTGGTGGGAGCTAAGGCTGAGGAGGCACGAGTCGACTTAGTGGTAGATAAGGCGAGATGAGATAAGGGCACTTACCGATAGACACTACATATCTGATATGTTTATGTTTATTGTTCATCTGCTTCTCTCTCGACGCGTCCATCGCGTCCTCGCGCATAGTCTCACCTCACTTGTCTGGCCTCTTTCGACACCGATATTTTCGAGCCCCACCCACCCAGCCCTGTTGCTCACGCTTGGTTGTTCCGGTCAGTTCCTCATCAAGTCCCGGACATCCACTGCGTACGGGGATTGGCCTCCGCGTCCATCCCGATTCGTGAGCCGGTTTCTCCCGGGGGCCCATCGGCCCAGCGAATCGGCCGCGGAGCGGCCAATCCCCCCCGCACCCCACATTTCCTGTATCCACCCCGAACCTCTCCTCACATCTTTTCTCTCATTTCCCCACATCTTCCCGTGGCGGCCGTAGGCCGCCAAAGTCTCCTCGATAAATATCCACCTTACTCATACCTATCTATCCAGAGTGCCCGGCCGCCATCTCCCTTATTCCTGACTTCTTTCATAGTGGGCCCCGCTATATCCACCTCACGATTGAATGAGCTCTGAATATCTGAATACCGTGCGGAGGATACTCGGGCTAGGATCATAACGGCCGATATCCAAATAATTTGATCTCAAAACTGAGGCTGATAAGCTGTCGTAGCCACGGAGGCCGGTTCGGAGGGCCGAGTTCTCCCGGTGGTGAAGCTTCACGCTTGAGTCCTTTTTGTTTCTCCCTTCCTTCCTTTCTTTTCACTGTCTTTTTCGTCGTTTTCTTTTGAAATTGTTCATCGCAGACGAGATACATAGAAAAAACGGAGGGGTGTAGATGAGTCCGCGCCAAATTCGTCACTTCGTTACTTCGCTTAAACTCGGCTAAGTTCGTCGGTTTCATGGCCTTCAACGAATGTTCATGAGTTCGACAAAATTTTAATGAAAATTCGTCACTCTATGTACGTAGAACTTCTTGTTGAACGTCTCCTGGCATCGTGCCGCCTGACGTTTACTTATCTACAAGACCTGATCACGAACGGAGTGCAAAAGATAAATGAAAAACCATGTTTTAATAGGGACATAACGAATATTTAGTTACAGCGCTGAACTAGGTGTGGAAATATCTGAGGTTTGGGAATATACGATTAGCTCAAATGCAGAGCTAGGCAATGCTCAGCACTCAGCAACAGTGCCGAGACAAGCGGTCCAAGGGGGAGTGGAGGGCGGCGCTTCTGGCGCGACGGAGCGGATACAAATTCTGGTGACCCTGCCTGGGTCTCTGGCCGCAACAACATGGTGCGAGGCGCTGCGCAGATGAAATTGCTTTGCGTACTGCAGAGCCTGGCGCCGTCCTCGACGTTTACACGTCTTTTTCTTGCCCTATGCGCCTCCTGCAGCATTTTTCCAGTCCCCTGCATCGTGCAACACAAGGAACACCAAAACAACTGCTCACTGAAGGAGTGGATTTGCCGTGCTGAATATAAAATTGCCCCTTACCGCTACACGATTCGGGAGAAGGAGACCTCGATGTTGCTCTCGTCACCGTGCGAGTTTTGTGCCCATGTCAGGTCAGCATGGAATAGAGTGGGATAGACGCACCAGAGTAATGAAAGCTCTGTCTCGGGGATGTTGGCACGGGTCACCGGCGATCCCGCGGATTCCTTGCGCCGGCACGACGGTCGTCGTAGTGGCAGAAGGGAAAGGGCGGACATGACACATGATGTTCAACATCGTATGATCCGAATGAACCGCGAACTCACGAATTTTCATTAAAATTTAATTACCTGATGATCATCGGAAGTAACGAACTTTCCCTAAATATGATCAAAGTGACGAGGTTTCTTGAAATAAGCGAAGTAACGAAGTGATGAAGATGGCTACTACCCGGTGTAGATAGCGAGACGGACTTGCGAGAGAAGGTAGCACCAGGCATAGCAGGTTCCATACAACAAGCAAGATAGTGATAGCGATTCGGGGAGAAACCGACGATCCCATGGGAGAGGCTAGGTTGAGTTCGAATTTGCTTCGGAACAGTTTATGGAGGTATTCTGCCACTGCGAGCCGACGTTTTGAATGCGAGAAGGCCATCCACAGGGAATCCAGTCGACCATGGAACGAAGCGGGAAAGTCTTCCGGGTGGTTGGAGCGGCGAGTGAAAGCGCACAAAGATCAGCAAGCATGTCCGTTCTAAGCTTGGTTCAAGCGCACACCGCATCGTTGCAATTCCGATGAGATTAGGCTTGAGGATTAAGATGAGTAGACGAATGGAAAACCTGAAGGTTGTCAACAGGACGATGCGGTACCGTTATTGAAGGGCACGATTCTGAGGAGCGTTTGAGCTGAGAATGTAGAATTCCTCATCGCCCTCGCCAGTTTGCAGCAGTTTCGGAGAAAAATGTGTCAGATCGAGTCAGATACGTGCGGGTGGAGCAGTTGGCGGATGCCGGCAGAAGCTCCGGAACTTCGTTGGCGGTCGCGTTGCGTTCGAGCAAATAGGATCACCACCGGTGGACGACTTTAGTGTCTAGAGTGTAACACTACCTTTATTCCAGTCCCGGCGTCGTTCTTGGCCCTTGGATCAATTCCGACATGAGAGATAAAGACCTGCAGGTCGAGCTAGATACGTGCAGCTGGAGTTGCAAAAAAACGATCGCTACCGGCGGCGTGGTTCCGGCGACGTCCAGACCAGCTTTCCCACATAAAGACTGCTTTAATTCGGGCGGGGCTGCCGAAGTCGTACATCGAGCCAATTCGGACATGAAAGCAAAAGACAAGCCGTAATTTATTTGGCATCCAAGCCCACGCCAAACACACGCTCTTCAAATTTCTCGATCATCATCCGAGTGGTCCCGGTCACTGGCCCTCAGACTCTCGCGGCGGAGTCCGCTTTATTGCCCCGCGCGTTTCATTCGCGCGCCTCTACCCCTGTCCAAGGATGCGTGCGTAGATCAAGATTAAAAGCCGCACTCTGCGCGCTGCAAACACGACAATATGCCGACGAGACACAGGCGCCCGTCGACCTTCCATGCCTCCATGCCTCTTCTCCTCCTGTCTTTGCACTCACCATGCACGGTACACGCGTATAAGTCCCTCCTCGCCTACGCTGCCACGCACTGGCCCCCGCCCTCCGTCCCGCCTCCCGACTAAGGCACACTGGCAGAAATGGGACTACCTCTTCACTCTCTTTACCTTTTTACCGCACTTCCTCAGCCTCCCCCAGATCGAGATGCTCTGAGCTCATCAACGTCAAGTATGGGATACCCGGGGAGGTGACGCCGATAATGTGCTGAGGTGGTTTTGGGAAGGAGGGGAACGAAGGTGAGTGGGTGCTTTTCGGCGTAGAGGTACCAGCGATGGAGGATTTTGAGCCTAGCGATGCGCAGTGCGAGGATGGCGGATTGGGTGAAGATGGCGCAGGGTACGTCTTTTCCCTCACGTTCGAGAATTGGACGTATGAGTCCTCATCCTCCTCTTCGCAATCGCAACCCGTACCCCAGACGACCGGAGCCTTCGTCGCGATGGTCGGCGCCTTCTCCCTTCCCTCCTCATCCTCCTTCTCGCTCCTTCCCGCAAAACATCCCCATCTCCAGATTCAGCCCCAGCCCGGCCGGCGAATCCGCCCTTTCCCGGCTCGCTCGCGGCGCCCCTGTCGTCCCGCTCCTCGAAATATAATTCCTCGGGCATGCACCCCGGCCAACCAAGCGCCCTGAGGAACTGCTTGCTGCGATTGCCACCGACGCTGCACAGCGATTTAAAGGTTGCGAGGGACGTGAAGGAGATGAAGGGAGAGCTGCGTGCGGAGGAGGAGGAGGTGACGGAATTGAGGGCGGTGGAGAGCGGGGAGAGAAACAGAATTGGGGGGGTGGAGGGAGAATGAGGCGCTGGCGATACGAAAGCTGAGAGTGGAGGGTGGATGGCCCTACACGAGACGGAAGAGGTAGCGAATGCGCGGATGCCCGCTGCCCTCGAGACGAGGGCGAAGCTGAGTGGGAGAGGGCGTATGAGGATGGGGACGTTACTGCGAAATCGAGGTAGTAAGTCTGATACACCTTTTTGCCATCGTTCAATCGAATATCAGTCTGCTCTCCTCAAGCTTCATCCGCGATAATCGCCATCCCGCACCCCAACTTCGCTGGTGCCTACCTTCGGATCTCTGACTCCATGAGATCCGAAGTCTCATGGACACACACTATTCCTCTCACGAGCTCGTCTTTGGTTGCTGATCGGGTGGTGCAGTGCCTCATGATCAGTCCACGGTTGGTACAGGCCCGACCTCAGACCGGGAGACTCGAGTTTCCCAATTTTCTTGTAAGCACTCCGACCTCATACCGAGAGAACCGACTCGATTGCTAGTAATCGGGCAGGGAGCCGGTCGATTCCGAGTCGAGTCGGGGAATCGTTGACCTCGCCCCCTACTCTCGTAACGCCGCCAGTAGGCTGTTTAGCCACCCAAACCCCTCGAATCACGCCTCATGATGCCATCTTCTTTTCACGGCACTTTGACACTCTCGTACTCTGTTTCCGCACCAATTTCTTACTCTATGGCTCGGGACCAATTCTTATATTTATTCCACTCATTCAGTCAGTCGAGCGTTACACGGACTACCGACCCGTTCCATGAACCTTTGGGCCAGGCATTCCCCTCTTTCACAGCGGGCTTTACAATGAACATCGGTCCGTTTTGCCCTCAGTCCCAGCCAAGTCGCCCAAGCCACCCATCGTCCTCGACGGTTCTGCAATGCATACTGTAAGTTCCGGAAAAATGTGTCGTGTTCAACGCAAAGCCCAATACATGTGGAGATTTAATGTGTCGGCCTTCGGGAAATGTGTCGTACACTGCAATGAATGTCTCAAATAAATGTATCTCCTGGGTTTGGTCGATCCTGATCGAAACGCTGCATGGCAAGACATTGTATCCGAATGGTAGCAAGGTTTTCAACACAGTTAGTGGCGGCTGTTGAAGATCTGATACTCTCCCGCGGACCGTCACACGAGGGATAGGATCCGGCAGATATTATTGTCTGCTTATCCCCTGGATACATTCTACTGAAACACACGAAAAGATGGATCTACCGTTCAGGTGATGGAACTCGTTGTTATGCCCTATAGGCTATCGCATAGGTGTCATGCACGGGACGACAGTGATCGGGATGCGATAACGTATAAAACCCAGAATCGGCATCAATGGGTGCCCAAGGTTGATTCCTCACTTTACTTCATTTCTTCCTCGGCCTTTCTGAGCTAGACGCTCCTTACCAGCTTCTGCTTCAACCTTTTGTCACGCTTCACGCCAACGAACAAACATGGTCCAATTATTCAGTCTTTTCGTCGCCGCCATGGCCACCAGCGCAGTCTACGCGGCCCCGCTTGACGCCCGTAGGAATAAGGCCAATCAGCAGGGGGTGGGTAATCCGATGATCCCCCTCAAAACACCATATCCCGTATAATACTGACTCCCCGCGCAGGGCGTGCTTGCTGCCACTAATACTGCTGATTCCAAACCCGCGGCAACAGCCGCGGACGCCATCCTCGCCACGGACGCCGCTTTGGCCGCCACGATTAGCGCTGCCGCCGCTGCCGCTGCCACAGCAGCCGCCGCTCTCGAGGCGGTCATTAGCTCCGCCGCTGCCGCCGCATCTGTGACCGCAGCGGCCGCTCAGGCGTCCTTCATCGCCGCCAACCCCGGGGAGAATCTTTCCTCGGCCGAGGATACGGGCAAAGAGGCGTTCCTCCAAACCAAGTTGAAATTGGAGCAGGACGCGGGGGACTCCGATGCGCTCCAGACCGAAGCCGATTTGCAGGCGTTCAATGACCAATTCCAGGGGTTCCGGAGGTCTTGAAGTTGAATATATTGTATTGTATGTGATGGTGACGGTTGTGCTTGACGGGTGGAAAATGCAAAGAAATCTCCTCTCCGAGGCTGCGAAGTTGCGGGTGCGCGAAGAGGACGTCCGGCGCGCGGCACTGAGGATGACAGCTCGGGAGGCTGATATGATCGCGTGGCGGGTAAAAATGAGACATCTGTGGAGAAATCAGATCCGAGGTTAGCGTGCGCGTGCGACAGAGGGTGTTCTCATACCTGGCATTTGCACCCGCAACGCTTCCCTCGCCACCTCTATGTGGCGCCTTCTAGCCCTCAGGTTCAATTGCACCCGTGCGATTTGGCCGGGAGAAGATTTTCGCGGACTGTCATACTAGGTGTCCGGAACGGAGCGGCATGGCAATTGGTCTTCATCTGTGTCAAGGAAGTAGTACAAGCAAGGGACCGAGGAGCAGGAGCACCCTAGCCCCCTACCCTCGGCACGATCTTCCATCAGTATCTCATCACGTTAAGTTATGTATCCGTCCTCGAGAAACCCAGTATTGTACTCAAGTACAGTGTACTTGAGTACGATGCAAAGTGGAATGGATGAGAAACGAATGATGGAAGATCCTCCCCGAGTGCGAGGTATGGTCCGTAATACGGTAAAGGAGAATGGTAGGCGCGACAGGGAACGAGGCAAGGATAGACGAATAAAAAGTAATTAAGTAAACATATCATACCCGATCAGGAATGTGGTTGGAACGCGTAAGCGCCCGAGAAGCACCCGTTACGGAGGGAGTCGCTAGAGTAGACGTACATGCATACGTATCATTCTCGCAAATTCGTTCGATCAACCCTTAAAGTAAAGCCCCATTTCCCGAATATCTTCAATGAGTGCCGGGGGGTTATCGAGTCCCGCAAAATGCCCCCCAAAATCGTGAACTATCGCTGGCTATCAATGGTGTGGCAACGCTGAGAATGGGAAGAGCGATACTTTTATAGGATACAAGGGGTTGCCAATATTGGCGATGTACTCCTCCGGCCAGAAAATGCAGGATTATACTTGTAATGTCTGAAAAGAGTATCCCAGACCTCTGGCCAATGAACGGATTCTTTATGACCAGCCTCAGGCCAATGACAAAGTATAAGGTAGTCCTGGGGTGGACTGAGGACGTGTCTAGGTCGTACCGGGTGAGTTTCGAGCCGTGAAGCGAGGAGGAGATGATGGCTGGGTAGAGCAGAGAAGTAGGAGCAGATCACTGTAGACAATAAATAAATATAAAACTTAGCTTGATTGCGCTTGAAGGAATGTGGATTCGTGCGAGGATTCTTCGAAATGAGTGAATTGACGTGGTGGTAAGAGAGAGAGAGAGAAGATGCCGTAATGTACCAGCCGACGGGTATCAAAATGAGGTAAGTACAAGCGTCCGTGGATGAAAAGCCGTAGCTAAGGTCAACCCAACTCCAGCAGTCCGGGAACTACGCAAAGACGTCATGGGGAGATACACGCTGCCCCGCAACAGCGTCGAGGAAGGTGCCCAATCCACCTCGAGATCAATCCCCGGCGTAGTCCGAGAAGCCCGAAGATGGTTCGAACCGTCGCGTTGGCGGTACATAGTGCAAAGGAAATAATGTCTGTGTGATGTATGAGATATGTGAGTGTAAGAATGTGAGGCAAGGTCCGGAAACAAGATAATAAAATAATCCCATGGTAAACAAAAACTTGTCCTTCAACTGATGAATGAATCGGTTTGCGTGTAAATTGCACCAAGTGTTGTACATGTAACTGGAAAGCGAATCTAAGAAGAAAATGATTGAAATGAGATGAGTAAGGATAAAATGAGTGAGGCAGAGCGAGTGAAAGGACAGAGTAGGAAATGATGGTATTGTGTCAGAATATTTGGTTGGACTTTCAAATTGGCTCGGGACTCGAAGGCAACGAGCGTGGCGAGTCGGGCTTCCACACCGATGCTGTGTATTCTGTTTGAGCTGCCATCACAAACTGGCGCCCACCTCATTGCATGATTGTCAGTGCAATGCGGTCTAAATTTACGATACACGTGTGGAAGCTGATACTAAGACGGCTTGCAGCTCCTCAGTCTCTTGTCTGGCAACAACTCCCCAAATGTTGATTCTTCTCTTCCTCGTCCACAATGTTTTCTGAAACAAGATCGGCGCCGCTGTGCCGACTTCTGAACACTCGAATCCTCACTCAAAATGGACTTCATACTGTACAGCCCTGGCGCTAATTTCGATGCCGTACCAACACAGCATCGTGGGAACACTTCTTAAATGTCGCTTGCCATCCTTCTTTTCCCTATCTAACGTCCATCTCCACAAGCCCAACGATGCTTCTCCTCCTTTTTCTTGTCCACATTTTTTTTGGAAGTGGCGCCACGGCGCCGATCTCACCCCCTCTGAACACTCGAGCTCCCGTCGACTCCTGCGATGATCTCAACAACTGCCGAAAGCTCTTTGACATTGTCTGGGGCTGCCTCGTGACAATTTTTACTTGCACCTGGGTGTCTGTGCACCCGAATGTGCCTCCCCCAGGCCAGAGCGGGTGAGTTCGCGCATCTTCGTCACTTCGTTACTTCGCTTAGCTTCGCTTGGCGTTGCGAAAGTGCGTGAGTTTGATCGCTTTCCGTGAAAGTTCGTGACTTTGACTGGATTTAGCAGAACTTTGTCACTTCGTCTGTACACTGCGAAAGCGCGTTACTTAGTCTGCCAAAATCACCACATGACCGTGGCCATCAACATGGCTAGAGTGCACGGTCCGTCACAGGTAAAGTGCACGCTGTATTCAAGTCGGCATCGGCACACACGCCAAGTACGGCCCATCGGCAGCGACCGCTGAACATTGCCGCCAAGTGTGGCATGCAATGTGCGGCACCTTCACGCACACTTTGCCGGAGTGCAACATACATACCCCAGCAACTCCTGAGACTGGTTAATACTGTTGTCACGGAGAGGAGGTATTTCGTAATGTAGGATGACGGTAGAAGTTTGATTTGAAAGTGTAGGTCGACTATCATGGTGTATATTCCTAATGTAAAGAATTTACGACCAGATGACGATTTCAACACGAAAGAAGAGACAGTTAAAATTCTGTATGGGAATGCAGTGAATGATAGTTGGAAATATGAACTGGAAATGCGTACATATTTTCTTTAGATCTAGTTTGTACGCCGTGGGGCTTTATGAAACCAAGTCCAGGCTGCTTCATTACCACTCAGCACAGAAAGTCAACCCCCGTGTTGACTCAGAGTTTGCAGAGCTCTCATGGCCAGGGCCTGGAACTCTATATATTAGTAACAACTAAAGGGGCTCATGGTCACTTACCGTTTATTCTGCTGTGATATCGCACACGATGCGGGCTCTTTCTTCTCAGATTCCATGTCCGAGTTGTCCAAGCGTCTTAAACACCTCAGCCTTGCTATCAATTTGAGTTCTGACTCCAGAAACACGGATTGGGACCTATATTCGAGCTTAAAGCTTGTTGAAGATTTGGGGCAGGAAACTTGATATTGTGTCGGATCTTTCCTGGGCTTGAGAAGTTTACAAAGCTGTAACATGTGGAGCCAGTGTTTACGGTTATTGATAGAATTTTGGACGCCTGATGCAATATACTTGAGTGGTATGAAGAAGCACGCTAAGGCTGTGAGCATAATCTGAGAAAGCTACACCGAGGCTCGAAAGGCTAGTTTAGTTCAACCAATAGGGAGTCGAAGACAACAGAGTATCTGATGGCTTCAATCATTTCAATCTGCATTGGAAATGGAAGCACTCTGAGCTGTCGTATATTTTTGCTGGTGATGCTAGCACGATATTGTTTGAACAGATTGTATGTAGAGCGGCTGCTGAGTTTGGCCAAGAGAGTGATGCAAGTTCAAGAGGCTTCCCAGATGACCGAATTCGGACTCTAACGTTCGACTCAGAAGATACTGCCGAGGTAGGGGTTCTTCAAGTCGGACGCAAAGTCGGAATTGGAGTTGCCGATAGGGAGCACAGCCAAAAGGAAGCAACACCCATTGGAGGTTGTGAACCAAGCTCCGGTCGTCCGGAGTCTGCTTTTCAGGCATTCTTGCCTGTTATATGGCGGGCCTTGGAGTGCGACGGCTGTAGGATACGTTGTGGTATCGGGAACAGCACCCAAAAATATCATGACGTTTTCAGCCACAAAGTCTGTGGATGAAAAAACAGATTGCATCCAGTCATACGGCACTGACGACTCAAGCGGAGGCTTGTTTACTCTGAATTTATTGTGTTTAAAAATATGTATCCAAATATGATAGCAAGATAAGAAAGCATCTATTCAATTTGAATGTCGTCTAGTAAAATTGCACTCAGCTTTTCAGGGTATTCCTCTCGAAATTCGCTCCGGTACTTCTGAATATTCCATCGCACTCATGTTAACACCCTCTCTCTCAACACCCCATCCCTTCAGAGGCCCAAGCTTCCGGCGCTTAGGCCTCGGAGGTGCATCCAACTGCAAGGACGGGGAGTCAGAACATTTTCGAACAGGCCTCGTTGCGTGTTCGGAGGTGGCGAGGGATGACGCTGCGAAATCTTTAGCTCATGGTATGTATTAATGAATGTCGCAAACTAGTAGTCGCACCTAATATTGTTTCGTCCGCGACAGTCCCATTTTAAATAGAGCTCGATGTATTCGGTGAAACTGAATTACGAGTTCAAGTTAAATTTTTGGCGCACTAACAAAACAAACCTTGAGCTGTAAAATGTTTTCTGTGACTCTTTGTATAAGCGTAAGCAATGTTCCTGTTAATCAACATCGGGATCTATCGCACCGGATTTCGTAGGCTAACTTTTCTGGGCTCGGGGGTTGTGTCTGCATCCAGTCATCGCTTCCAGAGCACCATGCGTCATCCGAAAACGCGGTATAGTCCATAATGGGCGGGCACGCGACTGCGAAGCGCCGGCAGCGGGGTGCAGATGGTGATAACAAAGAACAGGATTTTCTATTTGCATTGTTCCGTAATTCCGGTGGTCAAACAATACACTTACCATGTGCGTAAACGAGAAGTGACGAGCTTTCACCAGAAGTTAGCCGAAGTGACGAGCTTTCTCAGATATCCGTCGAAATCACGAACTTTCATGGTTTTCCATCAAACTCACGAACTTTCTCATTCCTAAGCGAAGTAACGAAGTAACGAAGATGGGTACTACTCAGAGCGGGCTGACACTGTTTTGGCGCCGCTTGAAGATGATGCTTATCGGGATTATTGCCCCAGAGCTCATGGTGGGGTTTGCTGCAAGGCAGTTTTTGGGGGCTCAAACATTGTTGAAAGCTGGGTCCCCAGACTTGGAGTTGCTCAAATTTGGAGCACTGATACAAATTTCATCTACAGAATACGGTTTCTCAAGGACCCACGGATACTTTTTCTGCATGGGTGGATTCGTTTCATCGACGGGGTATCCAATTGTAACCAAGAAACAACTCGACGATCCGACGCTTGGACCAGATTTTCTGGAAGGCATCAAGAAAATCAGGGTGAGGGACATCATGGACAAGAGCAAGGGTGATGCACTCTCCAAAGGTGTCACACTTGTGCAGGGCCTGTGGTTCGCCACACAGTGCCTCGCTCGTCTACATCAACACCTTGCGATAACTGAACTCGAGGTCGCAACACTGGCGTTTGCCGTGGTGAACATTTTGATCTGGCTTCTTTGGTGGGATAAGCCACTTGACGTCCAGGAGCCAATGGTTGTCGGGCCCCCTACACTTCTTGATGCACAGCCCTTAACTCCCTTTCCGCTGTCGCGATGGTACCGAGTCGGATATGCCATCATTGGCACCGACGAAAATGACAGCTACGATCCGCTCTCGTCCACCTCAGTACCCTCATTCTGGTCCCTGGCCATGGACAGTAAACTTTTATATGGGATTGGGATAATTACTGCCCTTGCGGGGTCCGTGTTTGGCGCCATTCCAAGGGGGTCCAATTCTCCGGTATTTTGACACCACGTCGCATTTGGTACATTTTTACCTGCTGAACACGAATATCCTGGTCCTGAAGCATCAAATGAACTGTAAGTTAAACCCGAGAGCAAAAGATTATTCCTATATCAGGCCTGATAACAGCCATTCTGAATCAAGTAATTTAGCACGTGTGCTGTTCAGTGGCGTGACTTGGACAAAATCTTTCTTCTTCTACATCGCACTTTTTCCATGTCTGACCCACGGAATACATACCAGCAGTTGCTCTGAGGGCACCTGCATCGAAAAATCGTGGAAATCCGCTGATTTGGTGCCTAAATAAGGCAATTTCTCACGGGGGGAGGGGGGGAGGGGTCGGCCGACCCTCAAAAAAAAAACTTTTGTAGGTGATATCTTTTTCTCTTATCCTTGGACCCCCTTGCGCCATTCACTGTGCTGCATGGAACATCGATTTTCCCACCGCCGCAGAGATGTGGATATGGCGATCTGGTTCTCTGGTGGTCGCCACAATTCCTGTCGTCACCTTTCTGGTTCTCCACCTCAGCTTCATTATCAATGAACATGCCTTTGAAAATCCAATGCTTGGAGACGCAATCACCATAATTGCAATCGTATTTTGGGGATCATTCCCGATCTACATTGCTGCCCGTCTCATTCTCATCGTCCTCCCACTCGCAGCGTTGCGCTCGCTCCCCCCATCAGCATTCATGGATGTTAATTGGAGCACGTACATTCCGCACATCTAGGATTCTCTGCTTTGCATGCATAGCTTCTTTGTGTTTCCATCTACTGGACATCACTGCTTGTGTACATACAGCCTGTCAGATAATATAATTACCACCCTTCAAACAATATTTTTTTGTTTCCTGCATACTAGTGGTCATCATACACTGCACAAGTGTAGGCTATCATTGGGCTGTCGTGAACAATTTAGTTCTGCTTGAGATCACACGAGGAGTGGATTGAATACAGAAAATGGTCCATTGAACTCCAACGATGGCAGCGAGTTCTAGCTCGATGACCTGGATGTAGTAGATTGGGTTTGTCTAACCCCAAGGTCTGCCATTGTAGGAAATATGGTGGCAACGAGGACTCTGCTGGATTGATTGCTTGCCCGAGAGAAGCAACTCCTTCCTTTGCAACATTTCACTATAGTTTCGAATGCCGAACGGGGAGCACCCCATAGGTTTATCACTGAAAAAAGTTATCCGCATGCCTTGCTCCAAAGTTTTCGCCGTTGTTCCATCCGCCTCGGGGATCTCGGTTATGTTCAATTTCCGCCGCTCAAAATTTCCATGCCAGGTTCAAGCCTGAGAAAGAATGCCAGCAGAAAGTCAGCTTACAATCAGTGCTGAGCCCGAAATTTACTTTGGGAGTATGACGAGATTCCTGTTCGTTGTACACTTCGGGGAGCTCTGATGGATATTGGCTTATTATCCGGGAAATTTAAAATATGATCTTGGACTCGACTACCAAAGTCTCCACGGGACCTCGGTTTGTTTCAGATTTGGTCAGAAATGGCAGGTGAGTGCAAGAGGATACTCTTGTATTCTAACCCTTCTATCAGATAAATTAACCTCGAATGAGGCTATGGAGGCTACTCATCATTAATCGGTCTCAGTGCCGTATGACGGGGTTTTGTTGGAAAGCCGATCCCTCCCAACGGCATCGACCTCCTCCATTTTTTTCGCGTTTTTCTTTTTTTTCTTTTCTTGATTTTTCAACCCACAGCACGCTCTTTTGTTGAGTATACTGGGGTTTTTCATTCAAATTGACAGGGGATGTGACGCGTGACCCAATTTACCTATTTGACATTTCGACAGCAGCCGAATTTTTTGCGTGACACTGATATGCTCAAGGTGAACGTAAGTGTGCAAGGTGGTCCAACGGTCCTGGAGCTCGGCAATGACGAGGGCTGGCAGCAGACTATGAGGGAGATGAAGGTGAAATCCAAATCTATTGAATGTGAAAGAAGGTACAGATTATATAGTAAAGAACAACAATAGTAGTGTAAAGATTGCAGGCACATTGGACAGCTCTGAAGTACATTTGACAGGGCTGTAGTACCTGAACTCAGTCATTAACTCGGGCATTCCAGCGATTGAACTAGATCCAGGCACAGCCGTGTGCAGAGCTCGACAACACACCCAAAAAATTCGACAATCTCATGAAAAATTTCGCCTTTTTTGCAGTTTTCAGGGTGTTTTCAGGCCAGCGTGACAGCTTGCAGGTTCAACAGAGGCTCGAGTGATGTGTGACCCCGACCAAATTTCGTGATCGACAGAGGGGTGCATGATGCGTGACTCTCAATTTGAATGAAAAACCCCAGTAGTTTGGTTTAAAAATTCACGTACATAGTGGGTCAGGAAAAGCAGATACAGTAGAAACCTCAAACAGAGCGAGGTAATACACGGCACAGGGACTGCTCAATGTCTGGCAAGGCATCTGAGAAGCCAGGGTAATGACCCATCGTGGCCATAGAAGCTGCCCTCTTGACAGAAAAGTCTATCAAATCCAGATAACCAGGGTGTTGGCGGCTTAATTCCTCCCAATGGCATATGGAGACACCGTGATTGAGCCAATAAGCCGTTTGTTGGTGAGTTAGATGCTTGTAAGTTGGAATGCACCAGTAAAAATATGTGAAGTGAGAGAAAGACTGAGGATGGAGTGTGCGATTGAAGGAGGTGGAAGTGAGGCGGAAGTCGGGCTTGGGTCATCAGAAGAGAAGGGGAGCGTGGGACAAAATTTCTGTGTAAAGACAAGAAGTCATGTCCAAATATGGACAAGACACAGCCCAGGCCACTGCACTAGCGCTTTTACATGTCACGATTTGAGCCTAATCGCTCCATCTTATCTAAGCACGTGATGAGATAAGACAACGGAGAATACCAAGAAGGAATTTGATTGCAAGACATATTTTAATTATTCTGAACCATATTCTAAACAATAGGAGGAACATTTACCTTGAGGACGATTGGACATGCATTCAACATATACATTACATGCCATTTTAATGTAACTGAAAGTTCTTCCAACATCTGACAGCTTTGATTGCTATACTCATTGTTTCCTTATTGTTCTTACTTAGTTACTTATAGACTACATAGTCACTCATAAACAGTATAAATACGAGGAGATATTTGCTTGTAGTCTTTATGCTTTTATTCACTCATTTTTCGAGACTAATACCTCACTCCCCAATCCATTTATCCTCATTTGATAGTTGGACAAGAGGTCTTGATTGTGACATTATGTGCGCCCTTCATTAATCACCACATAACACCAAATAACTTCTATAATCTGTTTCTCCAGCACACAGACCATGTCCCAATAGCGATTTTCCAGCATTTACCTCAGGCCAAATAGGCGTGAAGATCAATCTCTGATCTCACATTGAATATCAGCTCAGATTCAAGTATTGAGCTCAACCATCGTTCTCGTGCCAAATCGCATATCACAGAATTCCAATATCTGCCTTCCAAATGCGCATCCACCCTAGTACCAACGGCGCCGCGCACAAGGCGTCATACAAAACCCGCTGCTATTAGTAACCGTTGAGAGACTCCCATCTGGCAATGTCTGCCCGCCGGTATTGGTCGCATCGGCAGCAGTGTGGCATCCGGCGTAAAGTGAGCATGTCAACTGAGTTGTGTTCTGTGCGTGTGCATAGAGTTAGTAACTCGGAGCGCACTGTACACGTTGGGGGAGGGAGGCGCATACCTTGGCATTGTCGAAATTCGCTGAGAGGAATTGATTAAACTATAGGCCCCGGGGCATAGAATGAACTTGAGATAGACGTACGATTCGCAAATACACATCCTTCCGTACAGGCGCATAAATCTATGCATTCTGTCGAGTTTCAATTATTAGCATGTCTGCATAGCATATGATTGTTTTGCTTAGAGAAATGAACCTTCAGCAGTATCGGTAAGTGTGAAGGTCAGAAAGTCGTCTCCTTGAATCGAAGCATTAAGATTCTTAAAGGCGGTAGTAAAGCACGTCGGGGCTCCGGTGGGGGTGCATTGCTCCGTAACCGTCGCTGTGGCGGCGCTACTAGTCGTACTGGAGGCGGCGCTACTGGTCGTGCTGGAGATGGCACTGCTGGTCGTGCTGGAGGCGGCGCTACTAGTCGTGCTGGAGGTGGGGGGAGCTTGTCCGCCACCGCGCGGACATAAGATCGTTGATTGATGCAGGGAAACGGCTTTCTGCGTGTAGATGCACCCGTTATCGATAGCGTTTGTTTCGACGTCAACGTCTGTCTTGGCGAGGATGTTGCCTTGGAAAGTTGAGTTTGCATTGATCGTGACTGTTCCGGCGACGACCCAGAGGAGGTTTTGCGGAAGAGCACCGCCCAAAAGCTCAATCTGGACGTTCGCAGCCAGGTTCAACGATCCACCGACTTGGAAAATCCAGGCTGAGGTATCCACGTCAATGGGACTGGAATTGTGCCCGGAGAGAAGTGCATACTATCAGCAGGACCACCGACAATGGTTATTCCTGTTGCAATGGTTACGGCACTGGTCCACTTGTACAGTGCGGGCGTCAGAATGGAACCGCCGATGCGGCCTAAAGTCAGGATCAGTTGACCCAAAAAAAGTCGGGATTATGTCAACCGTCTAACCGTTTTTGACTCCCACGATAGCGCCCTTCCTGTCTGGTCCGTGTCACAACACTGATATTCATACAAAAAGATTAACTCACTCATTCCCTCGGTGAAAGCACTTTGCATGTCGGAGACAGCGATAGTTAAAAGTTCAGGGGTAGGCGATGCATCGGTTGCACTCATTACTCGGCCATTCACCTGCGTGGACGTCCAGAATTGCTTGCTCGGGTCTTGTATGAGACTGAACCCTTTCAAGGAGGTTGCCTTTCCTGGGCTTACTCCAACGTCTCCGCCTGTCAATTCAAGTTGAGAAAAGATTGATCCGAAAAAAGGACGGAACGGAAACGGTCAAGAACTTACTGATGGCGGAATTTGAGACGGTAGACACACCGGATTTTGCGAGGATTGCAAAGTTTCCCGCCGCTCCAAGAAAGATGGGCGCTGGGCCTTGGGCCAATGAAAAACTGACGAGGGACTGAAAATACAATTATTACAACAGACGAGCGCAAGTAAGGTTGTGTATACCAGTAATATGAGACCACCTATGGGATGAGCACTAAGCATTTTTGTGGAGGCGGTTACACTGAGGCGTAAGGGGGCGATGACCCTAAGGAGGGCTTTAAATATGGGTCCTGGAGGTCGAACTAGAGGCGATCAACAGGGGAACGAAGACACTAGGCACGAGATGCACAAAGGTCACTGACAGGCTGAACGCTGAGCTATAAGTGCTATTGTGCCCGGAAGGGAGGGCTTTGAACTCCTTCATCCAATCGACGCCGAGAGTATTCGAAAAACCAGGCACGCAGATGACAGTGAGAACCACTATCATCAAGTAAGATGGGTTCGATTCTGATCTTGCGGAAGCATCCAGGCATTTATGAGGGTAGTATTTCGATTTTGAGTAATAGATCACATATACCTTAAAGGCTGATCCGGAGATATGTAAGTAAAAGAAGAGCAGGTATGGCGTGAAAGTATGAAATGCGCAAGGCCCATTCTTATGTCGCGGGTAACAACCAAAAATGCAGGAGACATCGACAGATCCCACGGGCGCTTCTTTGATAAGATCGAACAACAAGAACAGATTCTTTGTGCCTCGTTCAAAACGGAATTATGATTTTGCCAGTGCCGAGACAACCGAAAAGATGGGCGTCTTCCTGCAACCTTTTTCATCACCTGCTTGCGTGCATCATCTACCAGATAGGTTTATAGCCGTTATAGTTCGGCCATCTTGGACTGGCATGAGTAAAGTCGACGTCTCAGTGCGGGCTAATCTATCCGAGGCCTAAATGTAAGCAAAACACCGACGTACTAGGCGTTATCGGTCTTCTTTTACCGTTGCGTATTCCGGAATCACTTGCCTGGCCAGGAGCGAGTTCGGAAACACTATACAGTGTCCGGTTAGATTGAACTAACTATTTTCTGTTGAACTACCTTTTCTGGGCCCTGAAAACTCGTTTGATAGTCAGCCCTCAAGCCCGGGCTCAGGCTTGGGCCGCGGGCTTGAAGCCGTGTTACGATGCGGGCTCCCAGCGAGAGGAGGAAGTTTTTTTTTTTTTGAGGTCAGAAAGTTCGTCGTAGTTTGAACGCAGGCTGCAAAGTACGTAGTTTACCGTGACGAGTGAAGCTGAAGTAAACATCCTTTGAACTGGAGCTCGAATGAAAAATCTCGCAGGATGAGGATGGTAGAAGTGAAGCATTCCAATGAAAGTCTCGTCGAATAATGCGAGCTTGACTCGTCCGGAAAAGAATATGAGAAAGGAGAAAGGACAGTAAATGATCGATGATCAGCCGGCGGTAGATGATACATGGGACTTGAACATTTTGAAGCCTAGATAAATTCGGTTCACGCGCCTTCAAACAAAGCAAGACACGATTGTAGACCCTGTCTCGGAAAGTCGAAGGACACGGCCAGTAGATATAGCTGTATATGGAAAGTTGGAAGTGGGACTTCCGATGAATCTAAGGCTCATAACTTGAACATCGGGTTCGTTACGGCAGGTGGTAAAGATCCAGGTGGCGGAGTCTTCAATGGTGAGAGAAGAAATATTGAACTCTCTTGGTGAAAATCGATGTATCAAGAGACTGCAGATTTTTCAAGTGCCAGCGGACCGCTGTACTACCAGGTACCACTGCTTTGCTCGACTCGGAGAAATCTTGACAAGGCCCGACCGTGACAGATTCGAAAAACCGAATAAGTGCCTCATATACAGATGCTTCAACTAGCGGTCCATAATTCGTTGTGAAAACTAATCTGTATTTCAAAAACAAGTACAATTGAATTCTGGGAAAATGTGGAGGAACTGTGTCCTTCTCACTCCAAGGCGGATTCCCAGAGTTTCGGCTGGTACAAGAAATGATATATGTGTCAAGAAAAATGTCGTGGAAATATTCAGACCAAGTAGACATTCGTGGGACCAGCTGACACAATCGGCTCTGCGCACCTGGACGCATTGAATAGTATACCTTAAATAACATAGCGAACCATAAATTTTGAGGGGAACAAAGGGAAATCCACCGGTAAGCAAATCCACGTTCTGCTTGAATATCCCAGTTACGTTCGCTAGAGTTCCCGGGACAGCATTGACAAGATTATCCCAGTAGCCGCGGCAACCCTAATCAGAGATGAACACATGCTGCCTGCTATTCACCCAAGACAACGCACGAACTGATGTTGAACGGCACCGGTGGTTGAGGATCAGCCACAAAAACACCGTTTTCATCGTTGTGGCCAGGAACCAACTTAGCCAATGCTGCCGCAACTTCGGCGGGGATCGGTGAACCCAGAATCGGAGCCGCTGCATGGAACCAGTTCTCTGGGAAGGTCTGACATGAAGAAGGTCATAATTCGCTTGGTGGCCTGCTGCGTAGTTCCTGTGTTGTGGATGATAAGTTGCCATCGTACAGAGCTTGAGCTTTTATATTGGCAAACACGCTAGAGACGAGTTCAGTGGAGGTAATATTGTTATCTGTATTCAACCCAAAACGAGAAACGGTGCACCTGGTGGGCGGATGTGAGTAGCTTCATGAGTCAAGTCTGACTAGCTCACCAAAGATGAAATTCACCCGACGGCTGGGGATTGAAAACTTGTGTGATCTCAGCCCCATTAGAAAAATTTCAGCGCGGGACGTACTTCAGGGTCTAAAACTTGGTCAGTCACCAAGTTCTGTCAATACCTCTGCATTTTGATCAGGGTTCAGGTTGAAAAACGTCGCTGGGCCGTCCGGTCCATCGTCACCAAGTTCCGCGAGTTGTTCCAAGTCCTGCCAAGAGTTTAGAGATGGAAAATGCACTAATACAACGGCACCATATCCCAGAGTCTGATTGAAATTACGATTGTCATCGATGTGAACGTCGGAGCGAGTCATCGAGCCGTCACCTTCAAACAATTGAACATTCAAGTAGTACAGTATCAAGTAAGTAATTGCTAACCTTCGACCCGTCCGTGTTTTGCTATTCCCTGTGTCTCTGGTCCAACGATTTAACCCGGCAGCGGAGGTACGATTAGAGAAACTCCGCCGATGGAAATTTTGTTGACGAAAGGATTTCCCCGCGTGAGCTTTCATAGATAAAGGAATGAATAAAATAGGCCGACACATTGATATTCTTATCAGCTTGAGTGCCGCCATAACCGAGGCCATGACTGGATCGATATTGAAAGCCTCTCCGGTACCGTAAATGATTTCCTCGGAAGTGGTAATTCCACTACGAGACATGGTCAATAAGAGCAGTTGGGACAGAGGAGAACTACGTACTTCCTGGAGATGTAGCCATGGTTGGCGAGGGTATTCATGGCCGCTGCATAAGATATCAGAGACAAAGCGTAGCATCTTAACTACTGCATGTACACACAGCATGCTATGGAAAATAATGAGTAAAGTGGGAACAAAGTTTCCAAGCAGGAGAAGCTCACGTCCGCGCATGTCGTTGGGCCCAGGTGTAATGAAAGGATGATCAGCATCTAAAGTACACATTGTGAGCGCAGGATAACTTGAACTGGCGATTGGTAGACATGCCTGATACACGCTTGGTGCCCGTATCGGTCTGGCGCGGGGATAAAACTTCCTGGATGTCAAGAGTGGTGGATGAAGCGTCGCGAAAGTGCGGCCTGGCATTGGCAGCGATGAACAAAGGCGAGACCACTAGTAAGAGCAGGGAGAATGATTTCATCGTGAGCAGAAGATGTCCTTCTTGGAGTTCGGCAGCCCTTCTCCCTTCGACTCTTATACACCAGATCACCAAGGTGCTGCATCCTCTGGTGTTGTATTTCTATCCTGCACCTATCTGTTAAACCTTTTGGCAGAGATTGTAAGAATAGAGTGGCGTTGATTGGTGGATGAACGGTTAGATCACTGAATCAGTGTCTAGATTTCGATGGGGAAATGAAATATCGTGTCTTTGCTCCTGAGCCTTTCGTACCTTTCACGACTTGAAGGGCGAGAATTTTTTTATGCCTCTGAAACCAGGTAAGAAATTGAACCTTCAGTCTCGGAAGAAACATCTATCTTGGTTTCTAAATGTAGTGTACTGCCAGGGCAATCAATTTGATAGACTCTGAAATATACCGTGTGCACCGGAAAGTTGGAAAGACAAAAGTAGTGACCATTCAGCGTATGCACATTCGTCACAGTCCATTCATTTTACCGCTTCCCCAGTGTGAGGAACTTAATTCGCGGAATGGAAATTTCTGGTGGGAATCCCATACCTGATATGCGATACAAATGAGTTCTCATCCGTCATTAGTGAAGCTCAGGGCCAGGCTGAGGGCCTGGACCTCCAAGCCGGGCCCGGCAGAATCAGGGCTTGGGAAGGCTTGATGCTAGTTGAAGCCCAAGCCGAGCCCTCAGGCCCGGGCTTCAATCCCACCTACCATCGACCACTGCGTAGTCGGCCACCTGTAAATATATCATGAAGGAGCCGAAAATTGCGAACACTTAACCTCGAGGGACCAAGTACGACCTTTGAGGACCTCCCAGACCAGATTTCAAGGCAAAGTGAAGTTTCGGCCGAAAGTTACGCAAACTTTGATTGGGATCCACACTGTGTGAGCCATCATTTCTTAACTCAGCTTTGCCACCGCTCGTTTTCTACCAATTCTCCACCATTTTCCGACTTCATGAGTTCGTTATGCTGCCCCGATGCGTGACATTCACCTCTGATACAGCGCCGCTTGTGGAGAAAGGATAACACTGCACACGACAGCGAGGAAGGCTTATTTCGCATTCTGATCAACTGCAGTGAAACACTTCCGTATCCAACACACCATTCAAGCTATGGGTCTAGCGCTTGATATGGGGCTTCTTAGCTACCTACCCCATGCTCAGCAGCATTAATCACTAATTTATTGATTTTACTAAACTAATACTGACACAGGGTCTTGGCGGGAAATCTGTCATGCTTGTATGATATGGTGCTCTCACAACAACAGCAGGTGGATGGCAATTTGGCTGCGTCCTCACTGTTGATCACGTCTGGGACGTGTTCATCATTCTTACCCTCAAATACAACAATCGTAAAGGCACATGCCTTCAAGTACCCCATACTGGCGAACAGCACGACCGCTTCACAAAGGCGATGCAGGCTCAGAACCGAGAAGTCATCGAGGAGGGACAGGATGAAATTGCTCATTGCTGTGATTTGTGCATGCACCCATGGACGCTGCTGGATGGTACAGCAAGTAGGTCCGCGGCTTCTGCATATACATTGTCTATCCTGATTTTTTTCACACAGAAGACATCCAAGTCGTTCTCTCTGATGGTATCTATATGGGCTTCCCCTGCTGTCAAGTCGCTCACTGCACCAACGAGCTCGGTAATAATCATCATCGGTTCTGTGCTCTTCATCACCACCTTGATGCCATTTGTGCCATTGTTGGCTGTGATGCTCCCATAGTACCTGGGAAGAAAGCGTGCAGTGATCCACAGCATGCCAAGATGGAACGCCTCCACTTTGAACGTGGGCATGCTGCATTCACTCTGAAGCCGCCTAACACATCCAGCCGAGAATGTCGGGCCGTGTGAAGACGATGACAATGGTGAAGAGTGGTATGAGCTGGAAGGAGAAGAGGTTCACATCTGCAATGAGCAGGCTCAGGGCTCCATTGGTGTCAACGATTCTGTTCCATGCAAAGCATCCAAGGAGAATGACAAGAGGAAGTTTAAAGTATTTTGGGGTAGATTGTGCACGCACAATGAGCAGCTCCTGGTCCGACCCTGTGCCGTCATTGTTCAGAGGGCAACGTTCTACAATGCAGAGGCCTGTGTTCTTGCTCACATGCCACTTAGTTGTTTGTCCAGAAAACACTCTTGGTCCCTCAAGTGCACAAGCCAGAACATTTCGTATATGACACAAATTGTGATGCTAAACAGCAGGTCTTGGCACATCCAGACCAGTGGTCTTGGTTCCTGAATGTCAGCATGAGTGTTGATGTCTTTCACTTCCTCAACAAGCACGACGTTCAGCACACCTTTTGCCAGGCACATTGCAATCCTTTGATGTTCCCCGAACTCATGGGCCCTGTGTTAACAGATGCAAGTAATTTAGTAGCTTATCTTAAGTTCCATCCGGTCGGGACCGAATCCAGAACTAAAGTCGGACAGATCTTAAGTTCTGAAAACATAGCATAAACCCCTCCTGTTACTGTGGTAAACCTCAAACTTAAGTTCAGCATCTTAAGTTTTTCACGCATCTCAACTTTCTCTGAAAGAAAACAAAAATCTGCCTCTATAAGTGTCACGCAGCTGGAGTAAGGAATAAAAACTTAAGTTCCTCGGGAACTTAAGTCCTGTGTAGATCTCAAGTCCCTCAGAACTTAAGTCCTACATAGGTCTTAAGTTCCTTCAAGACTTAAGTTCCCGCAAGCTTGAGGTGACCTCCCAAGACAAATCAGTCGACAAGTGACAGCACACGTTACCCCTCATAGAAGTGGTTTCAGAGGCGCCCTGCAACAATAGAATGGACACAACAGAATGGAGTATGGAAGAAAAAGAAAATATCCAGGTACACCATGCCACCCTTCGCTAGGCTAAGCCACTGACTCGTGGACCAATGCAAAGGTGAAGTCCCTTAGTCCCATGAATGCACCGGTGCTAACGCAAAGTCAAATCAGCCTTGAACACCCAGACCCAGGCAATGGGTGGGGATTGATGAAGGTGTGAACAGCGAGGGGCATCGATGAAGGTGGAAGTCAGGAGCAAGAAGAGATTGTTGCTTTGATCAGTTGACAATGGAACTGATCTGCGGCTGCATGCACAATCAATCACTAACAGCTCAGTGTCATGTGTCATCTCTTCTCTTCCTCCACCACCATCCCCATGCCACCTGCGCTCCTCGTTGTCCCTACCCTCTATTCAGTCCTTGACAGGTTCGATCTACCCATCGCCACGTCTCCCTTTACCCAGAGTCTGCCCCCAACTCCCGTCTGAGCAGCTCGACATGCCGTGTTTCTCGCCACATCAATGCCCTCTCACTGTGGCCTCATTGATCATCCTCAGTCCCTTTGCTATCCACTTGGTTGCGATCCTGTTTCCATATTCGCTCAGCACTCACCCGCGCTCCCATTCAGTTCTCTAAAGCTTGCCACCCACATTGTGGAATTGTGCTCAGTGGAAGGAACTGTGTGCTGAAGGAGGTATGTGCGCAGCTAGGGCTTGTCATTCATCTGCTCACTGACCTGCACACGACACCAGCGCAGCGCTAAATTCCCCAGGTGACCCATGTGCAGCCCTATTGCCAATGCCAAATCAAAAGAATGGCGTGATGGATGAAGGATGAGCCAAAGTGCGTTACTCACTCTCCTTCCTCTCCTTCCCCCTCTTTCCTTCTCTTCCCCTTCCCCCTTGCCCTCCCTCCCTCCCCTGCCTCTTGTTCCTCCTCGCTGCCCTCTCTTCGCTGCTCCGTCCCAGGCACCTCGCGCTGGGCACATGCATGAGGATGGGAGTGCGAGACAGGAACGACCCGGTGATGTCATGCATGTACGCTGCATGGGCCATGCTCACGAATGTGCATTGGTGCTGCACGCCAGTGGTGGTGCAATCTTGTGAGCGGTCCCATGCGCACGAACGCGTTGTCGAAGAAGTCAAGCTTGCTACAGTAGTTATTCTTTAAATACAATGGAATTTGAATCGAGGGCTAGTGGGCTGAAAACTTAAGTTATATCAGAACTCAAGTTATGGTAGAACTGAAAGAACTTAGGTGGTGCACAGGACTTGAGCTCCAGTATAGCACAGGTGCACCACAAATGGTTATGGAACTTAAGTCGCCCGACGGTCTCGACCGGTGAAACTTAAGTTTGGGTAATTTTATTTCATACAGATGTGGATGATTGGCGCTGAGGAAGTGAAGGGAGCAGGGAGGGCTTTGGTGAGGCAGTAGAATTGGAGGAGGGAAAGTACCCGACCCTGAGCCTGATTTACATGCTGTATTCTACTTCTCTTTTATACTATTTTAGTGAGGCTTTACATTCCTGGTTTCATGTATGTTTCAAGGAGTGAGTCCACATGGTCCTTCACAAAACGGGATGGCGAGGATTATACTCGCCAACTATAATTTCCTTTTTGGGTGAGCAAAGATGTTCACCATTCAGATAGATTTCCTTTTCCAGATCGAGTTCGCTTCAACTCGAGGACAAGGATAATCTTCGGCGGCGATTCGCTTTGCTTGCCATATTCCAACACCCTGATGGCAAGACATGGTTTTTCAATACCTCTGCTGCTGAGCAGACCAACGTTTGGTTTGGAGGTTATCATTCAATGTGCTGAGAGATAATCGCAGTGAAATGCAATTTTTTTCTGGATGAGATGATCTGTCTCTGGAACCAGCTCACAGTCGCAAAGCTAGAGGCAGAAGGACACCATCCCAGGGAACGTACATAAATCCATTGCATAGTAAAAATTATACAGAAGTAATAGTACAAATCCATTATAAAGAAACAATAACGACAATGAGAAAGAAATGACCATAAGAAACGACCATGAGATAAGACCCTCTATCCCAGCAGATGGCTCCTACTCTCACGCACCCATGTCCGGAAAGCAGACCAAGTGCCCTCGGGGATCCTTCCAGCTGCGATCACATCCTCTCATTGCGCAGGTGTTGAGAGAACGAACCAGTATGCGGAATTTTCATTCCATGTTCCCTGGACATATTTGAAGTCACGGCCGAACACGAGATGAAATCGCTGCAAGCGGGGGATGTGCTTGTTATTGGGGTCATTCATGATGGCAAATCCCGGTGCAAGCTCTGAGACATATAACCCCCACAGCCATGTCCTACTTGACGGCTTGGGCGAAGGAGGCGGCATAGTCACCAGTGTCGAGGGTGTAGGCAGTGCACTGGACAAAGATGGAACGGATGATAGTACAGATGAAGACCGAGAGGATGACAGCGCAGACAGAGAGGCAGTTGATAGTCCTGCAATGGATGTATTGATTTGGAGGTGAGGCCACTGCCATGCAGGAGACACGCCGGCTTCCTGCTTAATCTGGTGCTCGCCCGAGATGACTTGCATGTCTGTGTCTGAATCGTCATCCACCATGATGGGCTTGTCGTTCACCACGATGGGCATTGGATTGCCCTGCTGCTTGTAGGCGGCATGTACTGTAGCCTGCTCACCGCCAATGTTGTATTGGAGATGAATGGGCTTGCTGGTCAGAAGGAACACCTCAATGATCTGCCCTTGGTCTGGCCAACGAGACCCAGGACGACGGAGCAGGACAACAGAGTCTGTGCTGACAGTATCAATATATTTGGTGCTAATTCTGATGAAGGTACCATGGATGGGAGAGTAGAGCTCAATATCAGCAACATCGATGCCGAACCACGCAAGGGTAGGATCGTCAAATACATAGTCGGGCCACAAAGAGCACTGATCCACAGCGATTGCGGCTGGCGGTTGCAGTTCCTGAAGCCACTGTACATTAGCACCAGCATTGCAAGGGTTTCAGATGGCCACATACTCCATCTATGAACACCAGATCCATGAAAACTGTCGTAAAATGATTGGTTTGGCACGGGTCACCGAATGGGTGCTGAGAGACAGTACATGCGGTATGGAATGTTGGAGGAGCAGCAGCAGCCAGGTGGCGGATTGGACCCGCCATCCAGTCCTTGTTGAGCTGAGTGGCAATCCACAAAGGCATGGTCGACTTCTGCATGCTTGTGGCCGGTCTGTGTTTCCGAGCGACTGGAGGGGTAGCAGCTGCTTGAGCGGTGATGTTGGGAGCTTGTGCTTGACTGAGGGCTGGTGTCGGAGATGGCGAAGATGAAAAGTTGTGAGAGTGGGGAAGAGCATTGCCAGCAGCTCTGGTGATGCAGACAGAGAACAGAGATGACCAGCTTGCTGGATAGGAGAGGGGAGGCGGAGTCACGAAGGTCCTGCTTGCTGCAATGTTGGCTGCAGATGGGTGAGTGATAACTGTATCCCAAGCTCAAGCTCGTCGTCTTCACGTTCCTCCCTGGCCAATTGCTCCCAAACTGTCTCTGTTTCCAGAGTGGGAGACTTCACACCATAAAGGTTGTCAAGACGCTGCATCTCTGCTGCAGTGTTTCTGTGCTCTTGCTCCTGTTCTTGCCAGTGCTTGAAGGCCTGGATGGGTACAAGGGATACTGACGACCATTCTTCAGAAGTTGTGAAGTTGCCGCCAAGGAGACGTGTCACAGAGGTAGAGTCGGGGAGAGCGGGGAGAGTAGAGGTGGAGGCAAGCTGCTGCTTTCGAAGATGCTCCTTCTCATGGGCTTGCAACGGTGAAACGCTTGCTTGGTGTCTACAACAGCAGTACTAGTATAATCAAATCCCAACGAACAGAATGCCGCCAATGTATAAAACACTAACCACAACTGCTAACCAGAATCCAACTACTTTCCCCCTTTTATGGTTTAGACGCACCAACGAGTGTCGGGTTTTATGAACTCTTTAACAAGGTTCAAAGGACACAGATAACTCCATGTACGTGTGCGATAGCTTAGTAGAATAAACCCTTGTTTAACCAAAGCCAAGCAAGTGTTATGTTCCAAAAGTATGATTTGAGCTTCTCAGCTATTGTCCTTTCTAACCAATTCTTATCCCAATTCCTATGCCTCTTTGTGGTCTGATAGCCTTCCTTATTCCTTGTCCCTTGTCTGTTCCTCAAACTAGTCCTTATGATCCAATTCCCTTGCTTCACACTAATCCAGCCAAATGTTGTTGTTGTTGAGGTTACGGTTCAATAACTTGTGCAGACAAAACACTCTTTATATTCGAGTATACTCTTGGTGACAAGTCCCGAATCTCCACCTTTGAATCAAACGCTAACCACGAAGGCCTTGCTCTAAACTAGGGCAAAATCCAGTACTGTACATGCCAAAACTCTACCCTTAAATACTGTACAATAATTGTTTATACTACTCGGATTACACTATTACATTGGCATGCATGAGAGAAAGAAACTAAATATGGGTATTCACATGTCTGTTAACTGAATAGGATCTTCGTGTTTCAACCCCGTCTTTTCAGCTTGTCAGGTTAAAGGTTAACCAGCTACCCAGCTGGGTGCGGTTACCCCTTGTTCCTAAACCGTTACCGTCCCCTGTTCAGGACCTTCAGAGTTAGAAAGTGGCGGGTACCCTGATTCCATAGGTACCCTGAACTCCCTAATCCGCCAAGTATTGGTTAAGTTAGTCTTGTCAAGTTCCGAGGTGCTACTTAGAAACCAAATTGGGATGGCAACTTTGATCAGTTATTCCCATCACGAAGCAACTCGATTGCCAGCCATTACCATCACCTGATCCATCACGTCCGTGCGTCCCGTACAAAGCCCCTACAACAATGTCCGCAATAGCTGTTACTGGCCCTTTTGACCGCTCGGGTGTAAAGGTTAGGATCAGGTAATTATCCCTGATTATAATGAGACCTCGTGGATGCTTAACCAGCCATGGTAAACCTTCATAACCCGTTCAATTTGGGAGTCGAGTGTTATCCAGTAGGTGTGTGTTCCGGTTAACTATCTCTTTTGAACAGTCGGTTAGGGTGTCCCAACGAGTATTATCTCTCAGTTACTATCTGGGACTTAATGTTAACCTTAGATACCCATGTAATTGAGTAATAGTATAAAATCGCAAAATTGCAGCGATTCCAACTATGACCCAATTCACGGCGTATCAACGGGAAGGGTTGCAATGTCGACAACACATGCCATGTGGGCAGGTGGCATCGATCCGAGTCGAGCCACAGCGTGGGATGGCAGAGCACTGCTTGGTTGTCGAGGTTGAAGAGGAAGGGAGGGAAGGCAGCATGCGCGTGGAGGTGGCTGGAGTGAATGGTGCTGGTAGCATCACCGGTGCATCAAATCCATGAAAAAAGATGTCCCATGGATGAAAGGAGCTCTTGCACTGAATATGATAAGTTTGGCACTAGGGGGGCAGAGAAAAGAGCAGAAAGGTGTACACGAATGAAGGATGACCCAGGAAACTCGCGACCTTTGGCAATCTTCACCCCAAGTTGATTCCCGCAAATTGGGCACTTAGTCTGTAGTTGAATTATATAATCATTGGAGTTTAATTTCTTCTCATGACCACTCACTCTTCTAGTAGCTCTATCCACAAACTTTGAGAGAGAAAGTCTCTCTGTACCTCATTTCCAATCAACTACCTTCTCCAAGTCACGGTTCGTGGGCTCTTGGCGAGAAATCACAACATCGGCTGTCTCCGTGAGCCGGCCCATCAAATTTTGGCATCATGCTTCTGCAACTTTGCACCCAAGTTTTGGTGGAACACTTTACTCAAATCGTGTTCCTAAACCTAAATAGAACCCTGAAGTAGCAAAAAACGCGTCGCTGCGCTCTTCTCAATCCCGGCAATTTTTTTGTGATTTGTAATAAGGCCACTAGCGATCATTCAATCAAGGTCAGTGACAGACTATAACAACTGAGGTATGAGGTTAATGTTATAGCATCTGTTTATAAGAGACTATTGGGCACTTGTTGCTGTTGGGCATGACAAAAGGTGTCATTGGCGAGAGAGGAAGCGGGAGGGAGGGAGAGCGCGATGGAGGAAGGAGGAAGGGACGCAATGGATGTCTATGTTTGGTGCAGATGACGCTGTGCTGCTGTTTAGATTTTACTCTACTTACAGCAAATGCGTCATAGGTAGGTTCAAACTCCAAAAATGTCTGGCCAAGTTTCGGCCAGACATGATCCCAGACATTTGATCCCGGACTTTCCATTTCCCAAATGCTCTCCCTGCATGACAGTTTGGAGGTTCGACAGAGGCCGGAGTGATGCGTGATATCGATCAAAATTCGTGATCGACAGGGGTGCGTGACACGTAACTGACGATTTGATCGAAATAGTACAGTACACGAATGAGCAGAGACAACTAAAAATCAAGCATTTTTTTCCGCCCTTCATTTGATTAAGAACGAGAATTATGTAAACATAATTATTCGTAATGCCATCAAGTCGTGCTGCATATCACCACTGTCTTTCCAGCGTCCTGTTAAAACTCCGCACCTTTTCTCAGGTCCTAGATTTGATCAAGTCGCAAATTGGCATCGAACCTGATCAGACTCGCGCTCCTCTCTTCTGGCTATGCTTGGGCGCCAACTCTACGCTGAACTCTCGATTAATTTCCCAGTTAGTGACCACGGATACCAGGTTGCATCTTCCCGCTGTGAATCTCATTCTTCAAAAACAATCTTTGGATTCTGTTCAACAGAAACAGATCGAATTCTTGACGTCCTCAAACGCTTTGCTTCTACTTCAGGAGTCGAATTTTTTTTACACGACAGCACGCAGGCTGAGTTGTTGATCACCAAAGTCTCGGGTATGGCAACCGCGACATGAAATCTCACACAAGAAGCGTCATGCTGGCATGTAGGGCGGCACTGCACAATCGGGCATCTAATAGGACATGTCATTGGGAGAGGATTTTGATAAAGTGCGATGATTATCACTCAAATTCCATTAGGGCTCGTCGAACTCGTCTGACCGTTCATCCCGCGAAGTAGATGGAAGCCTTTGCGAGCAATTATAGCGGACTCTGTTGATGAGCTAAAGCACCACCAGTGGCAAAAAATCTGTACGATATTGACAGACCTTGACAGCAAAACTGTGTCAGAGTCAGACAGTTTGGCGCCTCGACCAAATATATGTAGGTAGTCGGGGGACAAGAACAGAACCTCTCCCCATCCCCACGTCCCTCCCCACCGATTCCACTCACATGTGGCCTCACACTGTCTCTCTGTCGCTCCTTGCACTCGTTGGCCTAATCAGGGTGTCCGCCCAGGGCGAGGACGCAGCTTCTATCACCTCGAGTTTGCAAACAATCACCAAATTCGCCGACTTCAACATCGAGTGGGCGAGCAGTGCCGGGCATAATAAGTCGTTCCACCCCTCTGCTCTCCCTTGACGCTGATTTTTGGTAAACACCTCAACAATATTGTCCTGGAGCTCATTGAAGGAAGTGCGGAAGGTGGGGACATCTTATTGTATGCAATTGCGAGACCTGCTAACCAGACTCATAGATAAAGGAACCAATGTGATCGATATCATGTGTGAGAGACATCGCGTCCGCCGCATTCAACACTGACCTTCACTATACCAAAGTTGCTAATGTGTCGTCGGTGCCTTCACCTCTAATCGAATACACAGTCTTTCCTGGGGTTTGTTCTTTAAAAATTATTTCTGCGGTGACGCCGGTTTTTACTTTATCTAGATTGCAGCGGGCCCGTATCATGTCCGCTTAAGCGGCACGATCTTCAACGGTAACACGGCGCTCTCTGGGACGAGCGCGCTCTCGAACACCTTCACTATCCTCAACTCGGGCGTGCCGTGCAGCGCTGGAACATTTACGCCAGTTACAAGCATCAGCGACCTGGGGTACAACCCTGTTCGTATCGCCAGTCCTGAAGGGGCAGACGTGATCATGCTGTTCACCGTTACGAACCCAAATGGGCAGCTGGTCGTCATTGTGACGGCCGTGGATGTCACGTTTGATGTGCGTTGTCGTCGTCTTTTGTGGTCCGAAATCTCATCGCACCTCCTATATAGACAACGCTCGCGCCTGCCACCTTGGAGGTGATAAACGCCAAGACGGGCTTCAATGCCGGTGTCCAACACGCGAATGTGCGCTTGCTTATCTTACTTCACCGCTGTCTTCTCATCTCTAATACTTCCACCACCAGCTCGTGCTCGACTCGCCAATGGCGTACACCACCAACAACCTCACCCTCGATCCCGGCGCGTGGAAATTCCGCGTGAACTTTACGATTTTGAGCCCTGCGAGCTATCCAGGAGCTTTCTCCCTTGAATCGCAGCCATTTTTCATTGTTCCCGATGGAACGAGCACACCCGACTGCAGTGTGTTGCCAACTCCAACACCAAGGGCAGCGCCATCGCCAACACCAACGCTAACGGAATCGGGGGGCGAACCCATCACAGTCCAGCCTGCCGGGAGCTAAAAATGCTGCTGCTGCCTTGACGCACAATCCTTTCCAGAAGCTGAGCTTCTGGATCCGATGCGGTTTCAGCTCAGTCTTTGTATTGTTCACTGCCATGGAGCTGTAGAGAGTTGGTCTTTGTTGTGATACTATTTATTCTGTGTCATCTAAAACGCTCTTTTTATTGCAAAAGCGTTGCTTCACGAACTTGCGGAAAATAAATTAAAGCAAGACATGTGTGGGTGCGGGTGACAATAGTTCTATTCAGAAACCCGGATCCTAGTGGGAACCCCCGTTTGAAAAAATCTGTCATTGGAAGCTGTCCGTCAGCATCTTGCCAATGATGCTGCTTTGGCACCTGATAATGCCACCAATTGTCATGATTCGAGCCTAATCACTCCATCGCCCACCCTAGTGCTGGACCTTAGCACTCATAATATAAGACAGAATCAATGATAACAAGAGATAGGCTGGATCAGACATTGTTCAGAACTTGCTGGAATAGCAGACTTTTGACAAATAACTTGTGACCTTGTACAAGCCCAAAAAAGGTCATCAATGGAAAGGAAGCAAGTGGTGTGAAATTTCTTTTCAGAGTCATCTGTAATGCTGGAACACGAAACAAGAACTCAACAGTGGCATCAGTGTGAATAAGTTAGGGGAGGAGAACATGAAACATCGTGAAGCAAGGACAGTGGTGATGGCAGAGATGAAAGCAGAAGTGAAGAGGCAGAGGGTGATGTTGAAGGTGAGGGCAAAGGTGAAGGAAGAGTATACAGTGGTAGTTTCGAGCATGAAGTAGAGATGAAGGGAGGCAAGGCTGATGCAATGGTTGAGACCCCTTGTGGTGGGCTTTAAAATGACATGCTGATGGTGCATCCAAGGGCACAAGCTGAATACATCAAGCAGGCAACTCCCAGGGCAATCGTAAGATGAAATAAGTGCGAGTGGGTCAAACCATCCTCAGAGCTCAGCTGGTGGGAAAAAGATAGGAAATGGGGAATATGAGGTGTTGGCTGTGGAACAGCAAGTGGAGGGGTACAATGAAGAAATAAAACAATACAAGAGTGTGGACAGTGAGGGACGAGGTGAGAGTAAGCATTGAGGTGGCGATGAAGGGTTAAGGTGGCATACAGAATCTGGGGTGAAAGCGATATAACAAATCTGTTTTTTGTAAAGGAAAGTACATGTATTATACAAGAAGTGCCTTCACTTCGCTTCGGCAGCGCGAGTATCCTTGCAGGGCAATGAAAGGCAAAGAAGAACAAGAATAAAATTTCAAGTTAAACATAGAAAGTCGCGCACATGTACCAGTAGGTAATGAGCTGAAGACGAAAATAGGAAATTTTCTTACCACCAGGAGAATCAAGGATTGTTACCCCTCACCCAGTAGTCAAAAAGAAGCCAGGAACATAGGACCTCCAAGCCACTGGGTTCAGACAAAAATGCATGACTCGCTGTGTTCTTCACGATGTTCCAATGGGTCGCTCTTAGCAAGTGGTCTTGAAGCTCCCCCAAGAAATGCAATTGTGGCGTGATAAGTTTGATCCAGGCAACGGCATCAGGCAAGAACTTAACCCAGGCGCACAGGCAGGAAATGAGCTCAGGTTGCGATAAAATGATATTGGTAGGATTTTGGGGCATATTTTACCATATTTGTTTAATGAGAGTTCGGAGGCTTTCACGGCTTGAGGAACAGGCAAGACCTTGACAAAGCCCGAGTATTCCGCCAGCTGGAAGACGCATGAATTGAACTCATGTGCCATTAGTTGACCTTGCCTGCATTGAAAGAGGAAGACTGTCACAATTGTTG
Organism: Mycena venus; assembly: GCA_014462655.1. Classification (NCBI taxonomy): domain Eukaryota; kingdom Fungi; phylum Basidiomycota; class Agaricomycetes; order Agaricales; family Mycenaceae; genus Glaucomycena; species Glaucomycena venus. The sequence goes on along the minus strand of JACAZI010000007.1, from coordinate 2,174,864 downwards.
TCCATGCGAGTTGAATACAGCGAAGTAGAGCAGAACGTCTCAATCGGAGATCCAGAGAGCCAGGGAACTCAACAACAACATTGACTGTAGCCAGCAGATTCAAATCCGGGTGATGGGCTTTAAATTTGGTCGCTCCAAAATGCGAGAAGTTTTGAATTTAAACTGAGTCGGAAGCGAAAGGATAAATTGGTGGGCAGCTTGGAATGAAGGACCACACACAACGTCTGCTTTATAGCTGGAAGTAATGCCGCGAGCCTACGTGGCGTGCTGTACTGGACTGCGAACGTGTTCCAGATTGGGAAATTTTCAACAGCAGTTGAAACTGCGTGATGAGCCTGCTAACCAGAAAGACCCCAATGCAGACTTGATTTCTCTGGCCGCAGTTTTAGATTTTCATGATAAGAATCTGCCGCATGCCGTCATCACCTCGAGCCGGTGGGAAACGAATATCGCAGTTCATTTTGCGGTGCACAATTCCGTCGGCCAGGCCGCGTGTGCAACGGCAACACAGCAGTAGTACAGCAATAAGAAGTTGATGGTAGATCTATGTTAGCAAAGCTGTGGCACCAGGGAAGAGAACTGGAAGAGAAAGGAAAATGGAGCAGGCTCCAAGGGGATAAAACCAAACACTCCCCAACGAATTGGGTAGTAAATCTTAATAGAACGGTTAATATATGCAAAGTACTGTAGATACTTGTATGTAGGCAACCGTCACGGTAACGGAGTGGTCAGTTGTGTTGCCCAAACCCCGCCTGGTAACGGTAACGGTCGGGCTGGTTGCCTTCAAAATAGCGTTACATCCAAATAAATTCATTTGTTTTTAATTATCTACCAAAGTTTGTGGACAATGGTGGTGCTCTATGCCACCAAGTGCCCATTCCTGATTCAAAGTCACTTTGGTGGCTGTTGGTTGGTGAGCTATCATAATGCACGGTTGCTTAAATTGGCAACAGTCACGGTAACGAAAAGTCTGGTTGCGTTGCCGAAAGCTGTTTGAGATGTCACGGTCTGGAGGCCAGTTGCCTACATACAAGTATCTACAGTAAATAAAGGCAGTGTCCATGATCATTCCGTGGACAGAGTGCAGCCATCCTCATCACCACCCAAGCCAACTTCTAGAACCTGCATGATCCCTTTGTGCCTACCTCAATGAGACCTTTGGGAGAGTTTATATGACATGGGATGTTTATTGCAAGCAGGTTACCAGAGGCTGGAGCCAATGGCATTAGCCAGAAATTATAAATTACATTAAAGGAGGATGTTTTAATATGATGTTCTTGGCCCTTCATAGCCTTGTTGCAAGTTTCAATTGCATCCAGATTACCATGACTTGAACACGGAATTTCTCAAAGTCACCCAAGTTGAATTATGAGAATTAGTTGCATTTGACCGCATTTCATGCACAGCAAGGTATGTTTATGAAAACCCGAAATTACTGTGCCATTTGATGATGGGGCAGTTGAGTGCAATTTCTTTGTAATTTTTCAAGACTTTTAGTGTTGATATTGATATGTAGAGCAAGGAGATTGATGATGGTTTACCGTTATTCAATTTACCATTGGTCAATCAAATTTGAGCTGAAACCAAGTCTGAAGTCGGTGAAGGTAGCTAAGGTGTCAATGAAGGTCAGTGACAAAGGTCAGCCAGGGCTGGCAGATGTACAGAAGTAGCAAAAGAGTCAGGAAAAGTTGGTATGTCCAAAGTATTGTCACTCTAGAGGCTCTGAAAGGTCAATGAAGGTCGGCAAAGGTGGAAAAAGGGTCAATGAAGGTCGATGAACAGATTGAAGAAGGTCAGCCAGATGAAATAAAATTACCTTCTCTTAAGTCCTAAGCGGTCCGACCACTTTTGCAACTTAAGTGTGTGTGTTGGAACCACTGCCTTCAGGCATATCAGACAAGCCGCCAGTGCAAGGCTGTGTAGTGTAGAACACTACAGAATAACTTATAGCATTGTAGAACAATGTAGAATATTCTTATGACTCGGATTATGACTCACTGAGGCTGTTCACCTGTAGTATTTAAGCCCTTGTATTTCATGCTATGAATCTAACTTATTTTGATTACAACTACCATCTGTGTGAAGTCGGACGTCTCACCACGTCCAAAACCCCACCCAATAAAGCTGCGCCAATAGGTTATGGGCCCCGTCCTTTAACTTCTTCACGTAGATAAACTTGAGAACTTGAACTTTATTACATTCGGCATACACTGGAGATTTTTCAACGCCCACTACTAGTAGCTTATCTCTATCTGTTCACATTGGAATTGAATAATGGCATCCAAAACATCCTCGCATCGAATTGAACTGTTGAATGACGATAATTACCTCGCTTGGAAGCGTCGCGTCATTGCAGTACTCCGTGACAAAGAGTTACTTGAGTATGTCGATGGAACAGAGACTAAGCCCATCCCGGCAGATCCAAATGCACCTACTGCTGACGAAATGAAAGCAATAAAGGAATGGATCAAAATGGATGGCAAGGCACAAAGCAAAATTGAACTTGCTCTGGGTGATTCCCAGATGGTGCATATCTCGGGTGCAACGACTGCTGCTGAAATGTGGAGTCAGATTCGGATGGTTAAGGAGTCCCAAGGAACATTGGGTCGTATGTCTTACAGGCGGCGATTGTATCGCACAATTGCTGATGATGGGACTGATATTCCTGAACACATCAAAGAGATGCGTACTATAAAGGATCATCTTCTGGCCATGGGTGACGATGTGAAGGACGAAGATTTTATCATGGCATTGATAACATCCCTCCCAGAAAATTGGGATCAATTCACATCTTCACACCTGGCTACCAAGAATTTGAACCAAAAGGCTGCTACACAGTCTAGTACAGGGAGTCCCTTGCCTGTCTCTGCACAGCCGCTAATGACTTCGCTTGAATTGATTTCATTGATTCTTGATGAAGACCGCCGCCGCAAGGAGAAAGCCCTTGAATCCACGGGAGGATCATCGGCCATGTTCTCGCGCAAAGACCAAGGTAGTTCCCAGGAGACTTGCTTCAACTGTAAGAAGCCCGGCCACCGTGCGAAGGATTGTTTTGCAAAAGGAGGTGGAAAAGAGGGCCAATATCCAGCGCATTGGAAGAAGAAGTCTAAGGGAAATAAGAAAGGTAAGCATGCCGCAAATGTTAGTGCTAATGAATCCCAGGATAATAGCAGCCCTCATTACTCCTTCACGGGTAAATCCCAGTTTGATTCGCGTCTTCCACGAGACGCTTGGTTGGCTGACTCGGGATGCACAACTCACATTGCCAATAACCTTGCATTGTTCCGGAATTTCACGCCAATTGAAGGCGAAACAATTACAGGTCTGGCTGACAACAAAGTTAAGGCACTGGGCAAAGGCACAGTGATTCTTGAAACCTCGAAAGATGGTCAGTCGACCACGACCACACTTCATGACACTTTGTATGCACCAGATGCCGTGAACAACCTGTTTTCCGTCTCCCGTGTTGATGATGTGGGAGGTAGCGCAAATTTTGCGAATGGAAAGGTTGAGATCCGGGATAAACAAGGCCATGTTGCACTCCAGGGGGAGAAGAGATACCGGCTTTACTGGCTAAATGCAAAAGCAATGCTTGAAAGCAACCAGGTTAATGTTGCAGACTCACAGAGTTCAATTGAAGACATTAATTCCTGGAAGTCCTGGCATAAGCGCTATGGACATGTATCTAAATCAACATTGGAGTTTCTCGTCAGGAAGGGAAGTGTGGATGGACTCACAATTAATCCCGACAGTACTCCGCTTGGTCAATGTGAAACTTGCATCAAGTCCAAAATGCATCGGAAACCTTTCCCCAAGAAATCCTTGAACCGAGCCGATAACCGTGGTGATGGTACTCACAGTGATCTATGGGGTCCAGCCCGTACAAAATCAACTGAGGGAAATTACTATTACATTTCTTTCACTGATGATACAACTCACCGGATCACAATTCTGTTCTTGAGGTCAAAAGACCAGGCTAAACAGAAGGTTCTCGACCCTATTGAATGGTTGGAGAGGCAGTACAACTGCAAACCTAAGTGGATTCGTGTAGATGAGGGCCGTGAGTTTATAAATGCGGAATTAAAAGCAACACTTGCCAAGAAAGGCATTGAACTTCGTGCTATTGCTCCGTACTCGCAATCACAAAATGGTGTAGCAGAGCGCTTAAATCGGACCATTGTGGAATTGGCAAGAGCCATGTTGGAGGAAAGGAACCTTCCAAAGAGCCTATGGGAATGTGCAGTTGTCCACGCTGCCTATATTCGGAATCGAACACCTACCAAGGCTTTGCCAAATGGAATTACACCCCATGAGGCATTTACGGGTGAAAAGCCCAATGTTGCTCACTTTCAGGAGTTTGGAGCACCGGTCTGGATCTATCAAGAAGTTCAGAAAGCAGGTAAATTATTCGGACATGCTAACAAATTCATATTTGTAGGTTATGAAGACGGCCCCAAAGCGATCCGATACTATGATACAAAAACTCACAGAGTAAAGGTATCACGGAATTTCACGTTCACAGAGCCGGATAAGCAAATTTCACAGTTGAAATACTTTGAATTTGATTCAGAGGAACGGCCGCTTGAGGGGGAGTCATCTGGGAATGGCAAACAGCCGTCCCCTCCAACTTCAAAACCACCAATACCTAGTCCACCATCTCAATCCCCTGTACCCAAAGCTGAATTACCGGAATTTAACTCTGATAGTGAAGAAGACAACATACCTGACTCGCTGCAAACAGCAGCCCCATCCACTCCAGCCCGCCATGGCAATCAACCTCGCTCATCCTCTACCTCAAGACTCGACACAGTCTATGACAACAATCCCAATCGCCTGAATCCCACTCCAATCAGGAAATTGACATGTACTGTCACCGATATAAATTATCGGACACTTGGGAATCCTGATTCACGTAGCCAGAAAGGCGCCAGACCTAACCGGGGTAACGACAACAATTCAGCATCTGAAGTGGTTGCTGATGCTGAAGACGATTCCATTGCGCATTATGCATACCGCGCATCTATAGGCAAATTTTCAACTGGAATAAACATACCACAAAGTGTGCATGAAGCGCACGAGTCCCCAAATTGGCCAGATTGGGAACATGCGATCAATACCGAACTTGAAACTTTGGGACGCATGGGAACTTGGGAACTTGAAGATTGTCCCAAGGATCGAAAGCCTGTCGGATGTAAATGGGTATTTGACTTAAAGACAGACCAGAAAGGTCAAATTATCAAATACAAGGCCAGACTCGTTGCAAAGGGATACACACAAATTCCTGGCATGGATTACTTCGACACAATCTCTCCTGTTGTTCGCCTGGAATCCCTCAGAGCCCTGCTAGCTATTGCAGCGATTGAAGATCTTGAAATGAAGCAATTGGATGTGAAAGGAGCTTACCTAAATGGGGACCTTTCCGAGGAAATCTTCATGGCTCAACCACCTGGTTATGATGATGGTTCTGGTCGAGTCTGCCGTCTAAAGAAAACCCTATATGGACTGAAGCAGTCCGGACGTGAGTGGAATAAGAAACTCCACAGTTTACTTACCAATTTGGGGTTTCAACGGATTGAAGTTGATCACGGTGTCTACATGCGTAGAATTAAAGATCAATTTGTCATTATCACTGTATGGGTGGATGACTTACTTCTTTTCAGCAATAATCCCCCCATCCTGTCTGCTGTCGAAGCCGCTAACGCAAAGTGGAAATCAATGATCTTGGGGAGCCCAAGAAATTAATCGGCATCGAAATTTACCGTGACAGAAAGGCCAGAACAATCCAGATATCACAAGAGCACTTCATTGACAGTGTCTTGAAGCGATTTGGTTACGAGAACATGTCGCCAGTCACAACGCCGATGGACCCCAATGTCGTACTTGAGAAATTCAAGAGTGAAGGACAGCTGACAGATGAGCGTGGCCGCAGTTATGCCGAGCACATGGGATCTTTGATTTGGCCAGCTAAAATTAGTCGGCCAGATATTGCATATGCTGTTGGAAGACTTGGGGGATATACAGCAAACCCAGGTCCAGCCCACTGGACAGCAATGAAGAGAGTCTTTCGCTACCTGAAAGGTACTCGCTCCCTGCGAATAACTTACGGAGGCATCAATCCCGATAAATCCGAGAATCCTATTTTGGACACGCACGGCGCATTTAGCGACTCAGACTTTGCCTCAAATCCTGATGACCGGAAATCAGTCTCAGGACATGTCTACATGCTTGGAGGAGGCCCAATTGCATGGCACTCTAAGAAACAACCTACAGTGGCACTCAGTACTGCTGAAGCAGAATATTCAGCACTCACTGCTGCAACTCGACAAGCCGTTTGGCTTCGATATTTATTCAAGGCACTCAACTTTGGAGGAAGTGATGACCCAGTTCTCATTTACTCTGATAACCAGTCTGCAATTACGATTGCACATGATCCCCAACATCACGCCCGTTCGAAACACTTTGACATTGAGAATCACTTTGTTTGCGAGAAGATTTAAATGGGCGTAGTTAACGTTGAATATTGTCCTACTGCTGAAATGCTGGCTGATATTTTTACGAAGGCCTTACCTCGCATCAAGCACCAGAAGTTCACAGAAGAGATGAGATTACTGCCGGCTTGAGGAGGAGTGTTGGAACCACTGCCTTCGGGCATATCAGACAAGCCGCCAGTGCAAGGCTGTGTAGTGTAGAACACTACAGAATAACTTATAGCATTGTAGAACAATGTAGAATATTCTTATGACTCGGATTATGACTCACTGAGGCTGTTCACCTGTAGTATTTAAGCCCTTGTATTTCATGCTATGAATCTAACTTATTTTGATTACAACTACCATCTGTGTGAAGTCGGACGTCTCACCACGTCCAAAACCCCACCCAATAAAGCTGCGCCAATAGTGTGCAAAACTTAAGTTCTGTGTCCATAAGGCACTGGGATACGCCCTCCTACCTAGCCAAACTTGAGTCTCCAGCAACTTGAGTTTAGCTCTGAACTCCAGTTTTGTCCGCGACTCGAGCATTTATTACATGTGTATAATACATTATAAATGCTGCCATGAACTTGCATTCCATCAGACTCAAGTCCCGTGTAACTTGAGTATCGCAAACTTAAGCCAAAGAGCGTCGAACATGAAATGTCCGTGGTAGTTCGCAGGCGCCTGTGGGAGCGGGACGAGCAAGGCGCTCGGGACAGGGAGCGGGAGCTCGGCAGGCACAATAACCCCGTGTGCCACCTGAGATAGTTTCCCAAAAATATTCACTGCCTTGACAAAGCCGCCTGAAAAGTTCACACCCTCCATTATGCATCCGAGAAAAAAAACTTCACAGGGTCTTTCTGTAAGAAAAGAAACACAACCTTGTAGGTGGAATAAAAAAACACAGTACCCCTGATTATACAAAATATACACTGCTTTGCTACTCCTGTTTTTCACAACCTAAAATCAAGTATGAAGAAATTGTAACTAGTTGAAAGGTTGCAGGTACAACAACACCACCTATCAATTTGGGGCAGAGGTATCCAAACCGGTGCTGTGGGCAGACTTATACCTAGTGGAACCCCATGTACTGCATTTAGACTAACGGCCTTTCATCTATTCCATTTTCCTGGTTTGTCTGGATTTTAGGTGGAATATGTTGCTGTAAATCACAGCCATGGGCCAAACCTGAAGGCTTCTATTAATGGGGCATCCTCCAACCACAGACTGCAGAACATCAACTTGAAGCTTAGGCTTTTGGTTCATGGGGTTGATTCAGTTCTGATTCACTTAGGTATCGGAAGCCTGCTTTTCCTCTGCCTGGTCTCTTGGATGCTGGTTTAATCTTTGTTTCTCGGTTTATCTGAGCTTCACACACATTGCATCAAAATGAACATTGCTCCTCAACATTTGTGGCTGTTCAATAGCCTTTTCTGGACTCCACTAATAGGAATTTTGAGCCGACTTCAAATACAAGTGTGAGTTGCCACGGGTAGAAACCACCCTATATACTCTGCTCTGCTATTTCACATGGTGCTCATGAATACAACAATTCCTGGCAAGCACTTGGGTTCATCCTCAAGGTCTCTCTTCTTCTTCAGGACTCTCCTTCTTGCCCCCTGAATCTACATCACTTCCTTTATATTCCTTGTCCTCACTTCCCTCTCCATCAGAACCACAGTTGCTCCCAGATGAAGAAGGGCTCAGGGAAGTAGTTTCCAGCACTCTGCTGGTGCTTGCATGTGTATGGGATTGTGTCTGTATAGGCATAGTGCATGTACGAACTCAACAATTAATTTTCTCCATGCCACCCAAACAGCCACCAAGTGATATAGCCACCTGGAACCACATGCCAGATGAGCCACCCGGTGGCGCTGGGTGGCTCCACTGCAAACACTCTATTATCTTTGAATATCCTTGAGCAATGTCTTGCTAAAGACACTTGGCATCCTTGAAGTCTTTCCAAAGACAACTGTCTTGTTCAAGACTTGGGATCTGCTTACAAAGAGGTCCATCTTTGGTTAAAAGGTGTCTTTAGTGTCCTTGGCAAAGATGTCAAAGACACCAATGACAAATGTGCCATTTTTACCAATGCCGTCCAACATACCCAATCCAATACCCAGTGAACTAAATTGATGACAGTTGTTCTGTCCCTGTGCACTGTAAGCTGTTGACAAAACACTTGGCAAGCAGAGAGCTGAATGACAAGAGATATTTCTTGCTCGGGACTTGAGAAATATCTTATTTCTGGATTCAAGATATTTTTCTCATTGCTTGTAGTGTACACTTCTTGCCCAAATTATCAATTGTTCTCCTCTAGATACAGTGTGTCACAAAAATAAATGGGCATCCTAAATTTCCGCTACAAGTCAATAGTAGGTAGCTTCCAATGCACAATTTCCAGCCTACAGGTAGTCGGTTGTAAGTTGAATTTTTTGAGTGAAATTCTGTGGCTATGCACTCGGCCTCGGATCACAGGCCCACGTGATGTTGATCTTGACTGCGACGCGTTGATCACACCCAACATTCTCATCCACATTTCTGGACAACCATTCACCTGTTCAACCTAAATCAAGTTGCACCCTCATCTCTCACTCCCAGGGATGGCTATCCTTGATTCTCCTACAAAACATGCACACATTGTTGCCTTGAAATCCACCAGAACCAAAAATCGCAATATTCACATCAGCAAACCCTGGGTGCCCTGTAGTCAAGGTCCCCCTTTACATAGTGCTACGTAGTCCCTGTAGTGGCCTGTAGTTTCTGTAGTTACGTATAGTATTTTTAAGATTACGTAGTGTTATGTAGCACTACGTAGAGGGGGACCTTCAACCCAGGTTTTGCTGATGCAATCAGAAGTTGGTGGATCTATCTCACAGATTGACCGAGTCTGTGCCAAAAGACAAGAAACGATTCTATGGGAAGAAGCCTAGGAGGGGCCGAAAATCCGTGTTAAGCGACCGGGATGCATGTAAAATCATTCGCATCCTCCATACAGGCCAGGCAGAATCAGTTCGGGAGGTCCATGCATGCTGGTATTCCCACATACATGAGAATACTCTTCGAAATGCACTTTATAAGGCTAGTTTAAATGGTTTCCAACGTCGCAAAGTACCTCTGATCACCAAAAAACCGGGGGAAGCGACTTTATTTCACAAATGCACACATCAACTGGCTGCATGACAACTGGGATTGTGTTGAATTTGCTGACAAGTTGCTTTACACGAATTTTCGAACCAGAGTGGGTGGATGGTACTGGAGGACACCCGGAGAGGTGTTGGACCCACACAAAACAACAAAAACAGTCAAGCATGGTGGGGGGAAGGTTGCAGTATGGGGAATGGTGACCTCACGTGGGTTGGGATGGCTTGTGCACATTGAAGGGAATCCAATTGCAGAACTTTACTTCAGATAACGGAGGACTCTCTTGGCAGCCTCGATGATCTTGCAATCCCACATCACGATACGATCTACATGCACAACAACGATTGCAAGCACACAAGCAAGCTTGTGCAGGCCTGGTTTCGTGAAGAAACCTCACTCAGCTTGATTGGCTACTATCTAGCCCTGATGTCAATATTCAGGAACATGTCTGGGCTGAATTGGAGTGACTTGTGCATACACGCAAACCTCTACCACAGTCTGAGGACCAGTTATGGGAGGCATTGAACTGGGCATGGTGCGAGATTTCACAGGAGTTTATTGATGCACTTCACAAGTCTCTGCTCAATAGAATGGAAGCATTGAAGAAGTCAAAGGGCTGGAACACTAAATATTGACTTGTAATAATTTTTTTCAACTCAATCGAGCCTCATTTCGGCCGAGAATGCTGGATCACGAAATCCAATATCATGACATCAAAATTGTGACATCTTCTGCACACGCATTAGGCATCGCACATTCTCAATACTTTATATATGAGGTAGGTACATCCCCTTCTATCATTCATAGCTCAGATGGGTTTGAAGTATTGCCTCATCCCGTGATATGACATAAAATGGGGAGTGCACATCTATTTTTGTGACACACTGTATACAATACCCTTCTGCAATTCAAGATATCAGTATCCCTATCAGAAAGTATTAGGTCCAGGCTTCATGATATATGTTTTTTGCTGAACCTTTAGGTTTGGCTACCCAGGAGAACTTGGATTTGCTCTCTTTTGCTACATGTACAAACAAGATTTGGTCACCTAAAATTAGTCATTGAGCTTGAGAGCCTCCATTCGGCTTGTGGCAACCAGAATACCAATGACCAACCCTCCTTTAACTGAGGAGCAGAGATCTGAAAACTTGTCAGCACTGGCGAACCACCAGCCCATACTCTTCGACACAAACATCACCATAAATTCAGATATATCCAGAGCCTTCCGCGCATTCGTCCAGAAACCTAGGAGCAAACGACCTGCAGATCAATATGATAACGACAGTGATCGACAGGAAGTAACAGTCTTTGTTGCTGGTGCCCATCGCATTGATGACCTTGGTGATAAGTTAGCTGGCGGCGGTGTTTGGTACTCACCAAATGACCCGAGAAACAAGCCCGTTGGGGTACCTGAATGCTTAGCAACCCAAGACGCTGGTGAACTGGCAGCTATTCTACATGTTATTCAAACTTCAGAACCGAATAAGGTCTTGAACTTTCGCATGAAATCCCGACACCTCATATGGAAACTTACCGTAGACCTCAGATCTGCGGAATCAAATGGATGGACAGGAGAGAAAGACAGAGATATACTGACCACCATTATTGCAGCCCTCAGAGTAAGAGGGTCGCGGAGTTCATTCTGTGAAATAAAGAACTCAGAGGACCGGAAAAACTTGGGCCATGCAATCAAACTCGCCACTGGTGCAATTGATGATTATTCACCAGAGGATACCACAGATCCCGATGATCTGATCCTTACAGTCCCGAAAAGATACCAGCTCCAAGGGGTAAGCATGGCAGATACTTCGCAAGCGGTATTTTACCGTGCAATCCGGAATACTAGACCCCACCCAGACCGGGTTAAAACACGGGTTATGCTCGATATCACACATTATGCTGTTAAAGATCAGTGTGGAAATGCTCCAACAGATGAACAGATCTGGAAATCTCTGCTGGACAAGGATATTACTTGAACGATTCGCAGTTTCCTTTGGCGGTCAATGCATCAATCCTATAAATGTGGATCATACTGGAGAAACATTCCAACCTTTGAACATTGGACAATCTGTCATACCTGCCAAGTCAATGAAACCATGGAGCATATAATGGTTGAATGCTCTGCTCCAGGCCAAGATTTAATTTGGAACCTCTGTATGGAACTGTTGGGCATGAAACAAATACAAATACCAACCATTTCACTTGGTATCATTCTCGGATGTGGCCTAGCCGAATTCAAAAACTCGAAAGGCAAAAAGATAAACGAAGCCGGAAGACTTTTCAAAATCCTAATTTCTGAATCAGCTTTCTTGGTGTGGAAAATACGAAATGAGCGTGTTATATCTGGAAAGAAACACACTGACACCGAAATTCATAACAGATGGATACATTGTATCAACACTCGCCTAAGAATTGATAGATTACTCACTGATAATTCCCGTTACGGTAGCCGAGCGACGAACATAAACTGTGTCCTGCGTACATGGGATGGAGTCTTGAAGGACAACAAAAACCTGCCAGAGAATTGGATCTGGCAGTCTGGAGTTTTAGTGGGTATAGGTGCTCTCCGTCCTCTGGGACGGAACCGCTAGCTTGCTAGTGGGGAGCTACCGAGTCCCACACTGCCACTTTGACGGGCATGCGTAAGGGCATTTCTCCAGGGTGACCATAGTTCTTTATTTCAGGAAACAATCCCAAACCAGCGTGCAACGGAGCGGATTAGATCCAACTGCTTGTTGCTCTGTCGCTCCACCAAAAAAAAAAAAAAAAAAAAAAAAAAAAAAATTAGTCATTGAGAATAGTAATCAATAGAAAATTGGAGAAAGACATAGAAATAAATCAAAATACAAGGACATGTTTTTTAAATTCTTACCTGCCTTAAACCTCTTGTGCGACCTGTTTCATCACCTGGAACCAAAGATATACTCTGAGTTCAATTTGGGTGTTAGTCATTTCTACTGTGTGTTTGGGCCAGGATCCGGGCCCAGAGAATTATTACTTGGTCACATCAAAAGTTTCTGCCGATCAAAAAAACATCCAACACAACAGAACAAATATTTGCAGGAGGGAAGTGTTGATATATACATATATGAGCTACACATATGAGCTTTACATGTGTGTGCTTAGAGTCTGGTATGTCCACCCTCTGCATGAATCATAGCCTACAAAACTCTTGACATCTGATCAACATATTTGTCAATTTCCCCCAGGAAAATTGACTACCAAACCTCAGGTATGCCATTGATGAGCTGATTGAATCCCATAGGGTGGTGCATCAGTTGTGTGAGATGGTGATAAGAAGATGCCAAAGTGGTCCAATGGGAGAAAAATCAGGAGAATTTGGCCGGTGTTCAAATATCATTCTGCATGCCAGCCATGGCAGCAGCTTTGGCAGTGTATTCCCTGGCCTGTACAGCATCAATGGTATGAGTTTTTTGTATCAGAAGGTCAAGTGGATCACTGACGATGTTGGCATACCATTTGGAATGTAGTAGTTGAGAAGGATGACTCAAGGATGTGAGAATTATGAGCAGCGGAAACTTTTGGTAAGACCAAGTAATCCCCGAGATCAATCACCACTTCATGATCTTGCCAGCGATTATCGAGTGCCTTTATCTAAGCGCTCTTGGCGCTATGAACTGAATAATTAACTAAGCTAGACCAAGCTTAACGATCGTTTGGGAATTTATTCATGTGAAACATGCCTGGTTGCCGAAAACAATTCAGAATGACACAAACAGGTTGATCATGCATTTATTCCACAAACGAAGTCTTTTATTCATCCCATCACCTGAATATATTTATTCACAAACAGGAAAATAGGCCCTACCGTGAAGTCCCCTACTGTATTCATACCAAGTATTTCTGTGTTATAATATTTTGTGCCATCCTGAGCAAATTTTTTCTGGAACTGCACACAAGCCGTGAGGAGTCGACCAAAGGTCGGTAATGAACAGCATTTTCAACTCAGACCATAAGTCTACTGAACTGCTGATCTATTTTCACTGTGGCATAGCATGGGTAACTGCTAGTGAATCCCTAAAGGTTCAGCTACTGCCTCGGAGAGGCCTAATCTAGATCATTTATTCATTTTAAAAAGGGCATATGTGAACCAACTTGAGGGCTAGGCACGACATGGGTCTTGATCCCTTGACATGATCACAGCACTAGCGAGTCTAGTACAGATTGCTCTTTATAAGGCTGTATCTATGCTTCCATGAATTCCTTGCAGCTTTCTTCAGTTGGTACAGTTACTCCAAATAAGTGACCGGTCATTCTTCTGGCCCCATCTGACAAATTATGAGCAGGTTCTGGAAGCTGTACTTTTACTATTCTTTTCAGAGATGTAGGAGAGGGTGGCCAATCTCTTGTTTCAGCAAGATGGCGCATCTGCTCCTTGTGCCAAGGCCATGTCTGAATGGTTGATATTTCACAACAGTCCAATGTTCCCCATCCACTGTCCTCTCCAGGTGTCAGCCCCACCAAGCTGGTCTGGTCAGTGCCCAAGAGGTACATCCATGCCTGTTCCATTCAGCCTACCCCTTAAATAGAGCTGTAGTAGGCAATATTCAAGGTGTGGGATCTAATTTCATCAATAGACATTGACGTTTTGATTGATAGAATGTTAAGAATTGTTGATGCTGTTATCACATCGAACAGTGGACACACAAAGCACTAGCAATGAAATATACCTCTATCTGCCTCTCGGTGCAATTTCCATGCATTTCTCAATATCCTGCAAATAGTTAAAGCCACCAGAATTACATGACCGGTCACTTATTTGGAGTAACTGTACCGTACTGTACATTTTTCAGGACCTATATCTGTGGATAACAAAGTTTGCCCCCAATAAAAGTGTTGGAAGTCTTGCCTGTGCAATAAAAGTGTCGCAGAAACTGACTTTATTCCGACACTTTTATTGATGATACCAAACCTGATAAAAGTGTCGGAAACAGGTAAATTTAACAAAAAAAGTGTCAGAAAGTTAGATGTCAAAAAAAAAGTGGGAATATTGAAAGTGCATTTTCACCTAGTCTGTGCTAAGTTCCGGGTTCGAACCCGGACCTGGGAAAACGTGACCATCACATGACTCCACGTGGTCTTTTCTCGACCTCAAATATACCTCGTATATTAAGCAGATGCCTCGTATCACGATGTACATGTTTGTTTTTCGCACGCCACCGCTAATTCCCGAGGATACAGCTGTTTGTTTCCAACGGAGCGCTCGCTAAGCGCCCACCTTGGTCTTTCGGTATTTTTTCGGGATCACATTTTAGCTTCGGGGGCTCTTCGATATGACATAAGTTCCTTTTTGAGATGTTTATTTCACTAATTCCCGGAGATACAGCTGTTTGTTTTCAACGGAGTGCCCACCAAGCCACCAAGTGCCCACTCAACGCTCTTCGATATCACGTCATTTCCGCTCTGGAACGACTACATGCCCAAGGATGCAGCGCACAACGCCCGCTCAAAAGGAAGAACTGTGCAACACTCGCGTCTTCGCCTCTTCCCCCACCAGTATCTCCTCAACAGCGGCCCTCCGTCCTTCCGAGTCCAAGACTGAAACAAATGATACATGGCACTCATCAAGAACGTTGCTATCTGTTCAAAATGCCCTCAAGCCTCAAGCCTCAAGCTCACTCAATCCTTCAATTATCCCAATTCTTTGCGCCTGCATGAAGACTTCGACATGCTGGACTGTCGTGGTATCAAAATCTCAAAAAGCTTGCAACACAACGCTACACTGGCAGGATCAAGATTCAGGACTATGCAAAATCATCCTCTATCCCGCTATCCCGTCTGATGCTGGCTGCAATTCGCCGTGATTTGCAATTGTTTCGTAGAGCCGGCACCGGTCTCCTCCCTTCTCATCTATCATTAATCTATTGTTCTTCTGTTGCGTAGACAAGCAGGTATCGTCCCAATATTCTCAAGACTGAACCTCTTCCTTTTTCATCAGCATTTCACTGATTAGAATTGGCAGACAGATTTTTCGTTGTTTCAATTCCCGGCCGGTATCACGTTGCTCTTTGGTTCTGAGCTATGCTGGCGTGCAGGTAATCCATACTCCACCAAACCCGTCCCAGGCTGACGACATTCTTCAATAGCTCCCGATGCCGATTATAGATCTGAAACTGATTATTATCCGCCCCGGATGCTATCCTCCATGGTACGTGGTCATTGGCTTATCCGACTGCTGCTCATCTTCCCCTTTTCATTTTCGACCACCATGCACCTCACGTCAATGCAAGATGTCGGCTCCATTTGAAGTCAGTGACTTTTATCATCTTAACTTCCAAATATCACTGACGTCTTCCTTCGAGGGCTTGAGATCTGCTTGTGGTGTCGGCAGTGCAATTGGGGTTCCACCTTGCGCGGCTCGAAGCATCACAGTGATGCCCATTGATACATCCAGGTTGATTAATTGCTCACAATGTTCTTACATTTTCCAGCCTTCAAGGTCTTATTCACAGTTTCGAGTTGTAGACATAGAAATTTAACCTGTGCTCCAAGTCTCGATTGCTACGTGCTCTAGTATGAAATCCCGTGTGTAGATTTGAAGTTGTTTATGTGCGACGCTGCCCAGTTATCACCATACAAGCTGATGTTGGATGGTTTGTTCGTTACAAAAATCAGTGAACTTTGGCGCCATTCTTCGGAATTGGCTTTATATGAGTTGCAAAACATTTGTAAAATAGAATGATTACGGAAACAATTCATGTTTGTGAAGATATCAAGACCCACTGCACTCGCTTGCGCCGTAGCGAAGCGAAGGCACATCTTTTATTCAGATAATGAGCTGGGGGCAGTTAAACCTGTAATGAATGCATTGAAAACAATTTTTTAGCTACTGGGCTTCTTCTCGTTGTCAGTTCTTGCAAAAATGTGGGTCAAATCGGTCCCATGTGATCACGCGTTGATCACGTTTTCTCAGGTCCGGCTCGACATCAATAAGTTCGATCAGACTCAATACAAGTAAAATTTTCGACTGTCTTAATTTTTATTCTTGAGTCTGACATGTGGGAGACTAATTTTCACCGCCAAAAGTTGACCTTTCCGCATCTCTTTTGATCCTTCTGTGTCCCTGCCACACCTTTTTTTTTCACTAAAATTTTTTATTGTTTTAATGGAAAGATACAGAGTCCATATACCTCCTGTTTGGGTCGGCACATCGAAACTGCAGGAAATTGAGGCAGGGTTGAATGTCCGAGATGCCCAAATTGAAGTAGATAAGACGGTGTCACCGGCGATCATAACGGGGAATTACCTAAAGTAGTAACCGCGGCTAATCCCTCTGCCCTCCAATGGCGTTCTACCCTCTAAGGTCCTCTAAGGCCTCCCGGATCCTCCAAAAAGGCCATCCGAATGTCACGTAAATTTAACACGGGACGGTCACTGCCGCACGCGTAAAGCTGACACCGGCCTATAGAGTCACAGCACCGGACTTCTTTCTTTTCGTCCAACTTGTCTGCCAGTGCGTGCACTGGTCAAATGTCACACCTTCGTTCTCGCACTCTCCTCATAATTCGGTACTTAGAGAACATGCTTGCGATTTGTGTGACGTCCCACTTTGGCCTCATTCGTGCAAGCGCACAGTTCATGCTTGTGGCACCAAAATTAAGCCGCAGGTGCACGGCCCACTGCCCCCTCCCCATGCTAACTTTAAAACTCCTTTAATGTGAGCTGCAATTATCGCAGCAGACGGACATTGTTGTGCTGGATCTTTTGAGATGTAATTTTCCAGCGGAAGCCTGCAAAGTGTGTCATTTTTTTTACACAATTATGTCGCCCAACCACTCTTCGGCTGGACTTGCATCTCGCGACGTATCAGATGCCCAAGGGAGTCTGCTCTTTCTGTCCACCTTGGTTCTTTTCTCGAAAGTACGTGTTCATGCCGTCTAAAGATCGATCTTCGTCTGCTGTGCAAGGCTGGTCTACGTGCGACAAAAAGTTCCAGAACCGGTCCATGTTCCGCATGGGCTTTTCGGTACGTCCGGCTTGCCGCTCCGCAGCATTTTACGAACGCTCCGGTGGGTCGTGCTCCCCCACACTTCGAGCGTCACTCCACTCCCCCTCTACTGCCGGTGGCGCAGACCAGAAAATTTTGGCTTGTCATACAAAATTGATGAGTACACGCCTATTCTGTGTGGAAGATCTTGCCGCTGGCCTGTGGGTACTTCTTTCTATATCTGGACAGCATTATAGCTTGCGGCGATCCCGGGCGACTGTGAATCTCGATGTGATGCTCACGCGGCACCGTCCAGGCTTGTGGGATGTTGGCGACGTGAGACGTCCATTTCTTGCCATCGAAGCGCCTGAACGCAATCTGATCCCGTCTTACGAGTGTGCAGGTCTGTTGGGCATCATGGCCGCCGGACACTCTGTACCACCGCAGTGGTTTTTCATTCGGGTTCGGTGGGAATTTAGAAGCAAGGATCCATGATAAACGCAAAAATATCCTGTTCCGCAGCAAGCTTCACATTTTTGGCTGGAACTAGGGATGACCAGCAACCAATCAAAGTAGAGATTCCCCGGTTTCGCATCTTACGCGACTCTGATTCTATGGCCACTTCCCTGGTGGTGCTGTCGGTGGACAGCTCTTAAATGGGGCTGGAAAAGCACATCCAGCGGCGGCAAGATGCTGTTTCTGCCGAGTGGATGCTGTGCTGCGTACTCCGCAACATAAAATAGTTGCTTCTCTAGCAATGGAGCAGCAGAGACGACCGTGGCTGTATCTTCCGGCGGCCGAAGAAGCAGGTCCTTCAAATAGTTTCATTAGTTAATAATCTATTAATTTGTGCTCCAATGCGACGGTGGTGTTATCAGTCTAAGAAAACCAGTGATGGAACTCTCCACCCGGGTTCATATATCTGCAGAGCCTGTTTTAAACGCAATCCATTTGATTCCGTCTGCCAGAACAAAGATGAACCCTTTCCTCTTCGGATGAACAGCAACCAAAATAAATAAATCTCAGGGTACAAAGCATAAAAGTGCATTGCGCAAAGACCTGCATCCCATCATCAAGATGTTCACCCAACCCGCTGACACTCAAGTCCGACTGAACACACTTACCACGTGCTTCACCATTACGGTTGAGACACTAGAAATTCTTGCCAACAGTCTGCAAGCAGCTTTCTTGGTGGCCATTGCCAACACAACACGGTCACTCCTGAAAAATATTGGGGTGAGTCATTTATAATCTTTCCATAATCGTAGCATCAATCTCACGAAAGGAACTCAGACTGTCAGGAAAAACAAGAGAACCTGCATTGAGTTGATGGAGCAAACACATGAATTGCTCAATGCAATTATCATTCTTCATGTCACATCTGAGACAGATGGGATATTGCCACCAAGTGTATTGCATCATATGGGAAGATTCACTGAGTAAGTGCTTGTGAAAGACTCCAAATTCAAGATAATGATGTGCTCTAGGACGCTCCACAAGATTCATACCTTTGTTGAGGCCCAGCAGAGTGGCAGCAAAGTTAAGCAGTTCTTCCACCAGGGAGAGATGAACACACTGCTCAAGGATTGCAGAAATGGATTGACACAAGGACTTGATTTTTTTGAGGTAAGCTCTCTCATAGGTTTTACAACAATTCATTGCAAGTAATCCTGTCCACAAAGCTCAAAAACACCAATATGATTACAAATCTTTCAAAAATGCAGGCAGAGGCAAAACAGAGGCATCAAGAGGTACTTGCTATGATCAATGGACTCTCTGATTCAGCAAGTTCTGGAAGAGCATCTATGGTATGGTAATTTTGAGTTCACTGCCAATTTTACCAACTTCAACCCAGATGAGCAAGGTCTATTCTACATCTCACAGTAGGTATGTGCCCCCCAATCCTGCAATAACGTCATTGAGACTTTGAAAGCTCCAAATCAATATCAATGCTGCCATCAGAACCCAAGATATTTCATGGCCGTGAATCAGAATTGTCCAACATCTTGCAGCTGCTGAAGATAAAAGCTCCCAGGATTGCTATTTTAGGTACAGGTGGGATGGGGAAAACCAGTCTTGCCAAAGCAGTTCTTCATCATGCAGAAGTTTCAGCACAGTATGCCCAGCATCGATACTTTGTTACTTGTGACTCTGCAACCAGTAAAGTGGAACTTGCTGCTCTCATTGGAGCCCATCTAGGACTCAAGCCTAGCAAGGTCCTTACCCAAGCAGTTATCAAATTCCTTGTCCCAGCCTCACCTAGCCTCTTGATTCTTGATAATCTAGAGACTGTCTGGGAGCCTACAGAGCTACGTGGTGATATTGAGGAATTTTTATCCCTCCTCACAGACCTCAAAGACCTGGCACTGATTGTGAGTGATAGTTCTTTATTTCATCAACTTAACTCATGCAAAAATAGATTACCATGCGTGGAGCAGAAAGGCCAGCCAAAGTACAATGGAGCCACCCATTTCTCCCTCCACTGCAACCATTGAAACACAATGCTGCTCAACAAACATTTCTTGACATCACTGATGACTATCATAACCCAGATGATGTAGATCAGGTCCTTTCATTGACAGGTAACATGCCTCTTGCCATCAATCTTATTGCACATTTGGTGGATGTGGAGGGATGCTCCAGGGTATTGTCCCGCTGGGAGGCAGAGAGAACCTCTATGATATCAGAGGGCTATGATAAAAAATCCAACTTGGATGTGTCAATTTCACTTTCTTTGTCTGGCCCCAGGATCCAAGCTGTCCCTCATGCACAAGAGCTATTAAGTCTCTTGTCAATGCTTCCAGATGGTCTGTCAGATGTTGAACTCCTCCAGAGCAAGCTTCCAATTGAAGATATTCGGGGTTGCAAGACAACATTGATTCGAACTGCTTTAGCCTATCTGGATGACAAAAACCAACTAAAAACATTGGTACCCATCAGGGAATATATGCAGAAAACCCACCCACCCAGAAATGAGCTTGTCAAGCCACTTTTCAAACATTTCCATGAGCTACTTGAATTGCACAAGGACTTCTATGGAACTGAAATGAAGTCAGCTGCAGTTAGGCAAATATCATCAAATCTGGCCAATATCCAGAGTTTACTCCGGAATGGACTTCATAAAGACCATCCAGACCTCACAGATAATGTTCTTAGTGCCTTGTATCTGAATGGCTTGAGCCGAATGACTGGCCGAGGGTCAATTTCTTTGCTTAGTGAGCTTCATAAAATCCTTCCACACCCATGTGACCATCGGCTTGAAGTCCACTTCATTAGCGAGTTATTGTTCTCACATATTCCTTCATCAATCTATAATTCAGAAATGCTTGTGGCACAGGCATTAGAACACTTTGAGTACTTTGACGATCCAGATCTTAAATGTAAGCCACCCTTTACACCTTATATATGAAGACTGACTTCAATGGTTTCAAGGTAAATTCTATGTCAGTGTTGCATACTCATATTTAGCCCACAGTCCCACTTGTTCCAATGCCATGCAGTTTTGTCACCTGGCTATATCGTTAGCAACTACATCTGGAAACACAAAAAGACATTGTCAAGCATTATTGCACCTTGCATGGATTCACTGGAAGCTTGGTGACTATGTGGCTGCCAGACTACTTGCATGTGAAGTACAGAGGTTGGCCAGGATTACTGCTGATTTATATAGTGAAGCATGTGCACTCCGCCGGGAAGCAACAGTCTGGATCCAACTTGGTAACTACAAAAAAAGCATCCCTCTCTGCCACAGAGCAAGGGAGCTTCTGGTTCTTTGTGAAATGTCTGGAGGGAGTGTTGACCGCACCCTCATGAACCACCAGGCAGAGATCCACTTGGTGAAGTCAGAATACCATGACGCACACAATATTCAAATTCAGATTCTTCAGGGTTGCCCACTTCACTGGGATCCTTATAATCATGGGTTGGCTTTGCTGAATCTTGCAGAAATCCGCTTGTCTATGAATGCTCCCAAACATGCAGTGCAACAGGATATTGAGAGAGCCAAGAATATATTTCTCCCCTTGGAACGGATTGTAGAGATACAAATGTGTGACACTATTATTGCTAGTCTGTATCTGGGAGAAGGAGAGATCTCGATAGCAAAGAGCCTTTTCAAGACATGTCTCAGAGCCTGCAACCAATCTGATATAAAATCCTATTGCTTGGAGCGGCTTGGTAACACTGGCCACTGGGGGGCATCTGCTCAGATGTCCAGTTGGACAACAGTCTACCTTGCTCATTCCATCAAATTCAAAGAGAAGTTAGGAATAAACAAGGCTCTCCGATTTCTGGGAGACATTTTCCTTGCTCAGGCTGATGAGGACACAGCTGTCAGCTTGTTTATTGTTGCACTTGAGGGATTCACCTACATGGATGTCCATCGCAGCAGAGCTGAATGTATGCTCCGACTTGGAGATATCTCCAAAGGATATGGTGACCTGTTGAAGGCTGTGAAATTTTGGGATGCAGCAAGGCCACTCTTTGAAAGATCATCACAGACCAAACAGATGCAAGACATTGATGAAAGACTAGCAAGTGTTGAGACAGATGTACTGGAACAACACAGAATTAATTTAGCTTGCCTCACAAAGATCAACGCACCTACTGGGATTGTGAAGGAGGCAGAGGATGATCTATCAGATAATGAGGACCTGGATGGAGTCCAATCACCGGTGATGGCTTGAAAATCTGTTAATATATGTAGTATCTGTAAAATATTTTCCTATCTCTATGATTCCTATGTCCTGGTTGAATAAATTCCAATTATTTATTTATTACAAGGTGGCTCAGCCAATTTGTCAGAAGGCTTGGAACACACCAAATCTGATTATAAAGATTGCCTAGGCTTTGAGTGAATTGATTTAGGAAGAAATTGTCTATGCCATGTAGAGGAGTTGCTGCCAGTAAAAAGATGGGGTACAGGAAATGGACTGACAATGGAACAGACAGGTATTGTAATTTAACAAAGTACAGGGCTTCATTCCCATTGACGGTGCCACTGAGTTTGATGAGTTCACAGAAGCATTTGAGCACGTTGCGGTCAATATCGCGTGCTGTGGGACGCAGGATGACACCTGGCCACTCCTCAAATTTTTCGAGGACAGGACTGAAAACTTGATTGCAACTATCATGAATTGGTTGGAACCGATTATGAATGGGGCAATTTCTGAGAATGACAGCAGACAAGCGGCCAGTGTGGTTACTCATCTGGATGATAGCGTCTTTTTCAATTTTCTTGCTGCAAAAACAAGCAATACCTTTGATCTGATGAAGCATGTTCGATCTGATGTCCGTTACAGACGTTGAACACATCCGCCACGAGCTGATTACCTATCCAATTGCCTCAACAGATACCGTAAGTTTCATTATCCAAGCCCGCCAACCCTCTGCTTAACCGTTCCTAGACCGCTAGTCTGCTTACCTTCGTTCTCTATTTCTTTGCGATGTATCCCGCTGTATGTGATTGGCTGCGGAAGGAAATACTGGAGGCGCTCAGTCCAGAGGAGTCCCCGACTTATGACAGCATAAGAGATTTGAAAGATCGCGTTTTTGTCTACATCTTTCGTTACCGGTGCTCATTATTTAATATTCCGATAGTCCGCGCGGTGCTCGACGAGGCACTCCGACTGTTTCCTAGCGCCCCCCCTTATCACAAGAACATCTCTCAACACGCCTCTAGATATTCCGGCATCCAAAGAACAAGCCTTGTACTTTCCACCGCGAACGCAAGTCATGATGGTTTCGCTCCTCCTACATCGTCGCCATGGAGCGATGATGCCGATGAATTTTGGTCGGAGCGATGGTTGGATCCGGCTACCACCGCGAAAGTGAATGCTCCACCGTTCATGCACTGTCCATTCGCAGGCGGTCCCCGCACCATTCCGAGTCGTCATCCCGTTTTTGTGCTCTTTCTCAATGTTGAACCACGGAATACAGTGCATCGGCCAAGAATTTGCACTGAACGAGGCCGGATTCTTTACCGTGAAATTACTCCAGCGTTACAGGTCATTCAGATTGGCGCCGAACTTCCAGCCTGTCGGCTCTTCACCGCCAGCGGAGTGGGCAGGGAAATCGGGTCGCCAATGAGTGGAGAAGATTTTCCCTGCCATCAATTTCATGCTTCATAGCAAGGTAAAGGAATTCCCGGGTGCATGTACCGATTAATCTGACTCAGACTCCACGGTGGAGTTTGGATGTACGGTGGTCTTGACGGATGAGAGAATCTGAGAGAATTAAAATAGAAAGTCATTTTAGTATAGCGTCGTCCGAATTCTTGGTGTAAAACTTGAAAATCGAATGATAGAAGTATGAAGCGATCTCTGAGTCGCAGCCTCAAATCTGCGCGCCACACGCGGTCCTCCAGCGTATGAGCAACACCCACACCTGCATACCGTCGAGCTCACCTCCCTTCCTGATGCCGATCGCGGCCCTTTCCCCTCGGAAGAAGGGGTCGCGGTGCGTCGCAATCGGCTTTTTACGCTCGCCATACCACGATATATCTAAGAATGGGCTCCTCGTTGAAGCTGAGACTGCCACGACGGTCGCCACAAACTCATGCATGACCGTCCAATCCAGTCGTAGAGCGCGCGCCGAGATGATATCGAGTCCGTCTCGACGTGTCGGAGGTGCTTTCCCCCGTACTTTTGTTATCATACACGTCCAGCCCTCGCCCCACGCACCAGTCCCACCACGGGAGACAGTGAAGGAATGCGTCGCTGGATCACTGGGTCGCCGTTCTCGGCGCGTCGAGTCATTCCCGAAAGGTGCACCACGGCGTAGAGGCGGAACAAGCTCGACGCAAAGGACGCAGGACGCTTCGGTCGTCTATGAGGGGTCATCACACGCTAACAGTGCAGGGGCGAAGGATCGCGGGGAAGTATGCCAGAGCGGTGGATCGTTCATGAAGGCGAAGGCCGCGAGACTTAGCAGCGAGTGTCCTGGGTCTGTGTGGTGCACACGAGCAAACGTGGAATGATACGCAATGGGCAGCCCGTACTCGGGTCAATGCACCTAAGGGTGAAGACTCGAGCCGTGGGCGGAGCGGCGAGCGGATCTATCGTCAATCCGGTGACAGTGATACGTGGAAGTAAGGGGCCTGGGAAACAGCTCCACCATGCGGCCGTTGATGAATGGGAAGTGCACGACACATACGGGCGTCAGCGCAGACGCCGAGCCTCTGAAAAGGCCTCCAAGATCACGAATCAATCTCAAGCTAAGCTAGGTTCGATCGCAGACGGTATCACCCCCAAGACCAAAGAGATTTGGAATGAACGTTGGGCTTTCCAGACGATGAGATGAGTGCGAAATCATGTAGTAGAACCTTGTTGACAAGACGACACACACCTGACAGAAGAATGCAAGTTTGAAGTAAGAAGAGTAATTCATGGACATCTTCGGGGGGCGTGTATTAGTTGCAGACCAGATCAGTTTGAGTTGGATACGTGCGGCTGGAGGAGCATGTGGATGGATGCCTGCGGATTAAGCTATAGAACGTCGGCAATCATGTTGCAGTCGCGCCAAAGCCGGGTTTTGTTTGAGTCAACTACGCCGTTCTAATACGGTCTGAAAAGCTGGAGCAGTCGGCGGTGGATAGATTCTTGGACATGAAACTCCAGATTGTCGGCGCCAGTCGTGTTGCGATGGTGGAAAGGTGACTGCCACTGGCAGCGTGGCGTGGGAGGTAGTACTTTCACACAGATTTTGTTCGAGTTCATGTGTCGTAATTTCGATCCAGCCAATTCCAAGAAAATACAAGCCGGGTTTCAGTCGAGTTACATGCAGTGGAGTAGCTTGTGGATGGATCAGAACCGTTTCAACGTCGGGGTTCCCGTTGCGGTCGTGGAAAACTGATTGTGACCAACGGCGAGGCTCGAGCGACGGCGTCCTGCGCAGCTTTCAAGGATTGCAGTCTTAATCCAGTCTAGTTGCCCAATTGTGCATCGAGCCAACCTCGATGAGAGGAAAAGACAAGCGCTATTTGTTTTCTTCACAAGTCCCCGCCAAACACCCGCAGCATGACCCGCTCTTCCACTTTTTCGTCCATCATGCTCATGCTCCCGGTCGCGTCTCGGGCACTCACCCACAGATTCCCGCGGCGGACTCCGACTACGGCCACGCACGCTGCACCCGCGCGTGCCTGCGTCTGTCCAAGGATGCACCCGGAGACCGAAATTAAAGTCCTCTAACCATCAGGAAAATGTCTGTGGGCCGTAGTGCCCCGGGTAATTATATGGCTAGAAAAGGCCGTCATGGCCGCTGTAGCCACCAAACATCCGTCTCTCAATTTCCTCGTTCAATCATCATGCTCAGCTTCGAGCCGCGTCTCGGTCAGTCGCACGACGGGCACCGTTGCGAACTTCGACTATAAAACCGCGCGCGCTACACTCATACGTCCCCGCCCTTGCCAAAAAATGCACCCGCAGACCGAAACGAAAAGCACCACGCGGCAGCGCTTTGCAGGGCGTAAATACGGCTTCCCTCCTCCGACGCACAGGCGCGGATACTTGAGCCGGCTTCAGGTGCGCACCATATACTCTGTATCTCTCTTCTTCATACCCAAATGCGTCACTCAGAACTCCGGACCAACAATCGCCATCCTCCTCGCCTACGCCTGGCGCGCCACCACCAGCTGGCTCGCCCTTCCTCCTTTCCGTCCGGATGGAGCGCAAACTGGCGCAACTGGACTATTTCCTCGCCGTTTTCGCCTTCTCGCCGTGCCTCCTCCGCTTCCCGTAGATCGAGATGCTCGTCAACGCCAAGAACGGGCTTCCAGGCGAGGTGCGCCCGAATATGTGGGGTGCTGCTTTGCGCGGAGATTCCGGCGGAGGCGACGATGACCTCGAGCCGAGCGAGGCGCAGCCCGAGGAGGTAGGGGGAGTGGGCGAGGATAGTGCCGGGTACGTCTTCCTCCTCTCTGCCACACGTTCGATATCTGGGCGTACAACCCATTCCCTATTTCCTCATTATCGCAGCCCGTACCCAACACGTCGAAGAGCTCTTCACGCTCGTCGGCGTCGTCTCTTCCCTCGCCTCTCCCTCGCCGTCCTCGCTCCCCTTCCCTCAAGACATTTCCATGTCTAAACTCACCCCCGACCCCGCCGGTGAACACGCCCTCGCGCGCATCGTCCCCCGCGACCCCATCGTCATGCCCCTCGAGTCGGACTTCCTCGGCTACGCGTCCCCGCCCGACCGAGTGCACGGGGAACTGCTCTCCGCCGATGCCGCCGGCGCCGCACATACGGAAAGGTGACGGGAGGCGATTGAGCGAGTGAAGTGGTATGTCGGTGGGATAGAGGGGGGGTTGCAGGGAGCCCCCAAAGCGAGGAGGTGGGGGATTTGAGGGCAGTGGACAGGGGGAGGGGGTGAAGGGGTCGTGTTCGCGAGAATTCAGGGAGTTGAGGATCGAGGGCGAAGACGATGTGGATGGGGAGCAGCGGCACGAGACGGAGGAGGCAGCACACACACGGATACGTGCGGCGCTTGAGACGCAAGCGAAGCTCGTGGAGTAGGAGATGGCGTGGAAAGAGGCGTATGGGGATGGGGACGATGCTGTGAAATCCAGATGAGTACTGTAGCGCGCTGATAATGGAAGATCTTGTTCGTGCGGGAACTTTCCAAGGATGGACTGAAATCTCTCGAGTTCAGTCAGTTCAGACGTACAAAATAAAACTCTCATCCATCGTCCTCTCAATTTCGTGGTCGACAATTTCATCCATTCGGCACCCGCAGCCAATTCTCCTCAATGCCCACCTTCGAATTCTGTTGGTAAAAGGGTCATACGAGTTTCCCATCCGATTCGTACCTAATCTCTAAATCCTCAATATCCAGATAATTGACTCGATGGCGGATGCTCCGCACCTGCTTTGTATGACGGGCGGATTTTGCGATTGTCAGACAAGAAGCCGGTTTGATTCCAGGTCGAGTTGTGGGATGAGCTCGTAATATTCCTTTTCTTTTCCATATTTCCCTCTGTTTCACTGTTTTTTTTTTTTTTTTTTCACAAGTTTATCGTTCACTGTCAACGCGCAGCATGTGCATTCTTGGCCATTACTGCACGATGACTTCGTCGTGCGGTTCGTGTTCATGAACTTTCTGGTTTACATGCGGGGGATTAGAGTTCTCTGGCCATCGTACGCATTCCAGCCTCATTGCCCCAAAACAAGAATCCAACCGACCGACTCGACGGCGGATGGTCCGTACCCGTATGCAGTACATCCCATATTGAGCAGGGAGCCGGTTCGAACCCGGGTCGAGTCGTACAATATCACCCATCACCCTTTTTCTTTTTCATGAGGACATAGATTGACATATCCTTTTCTAGTGAATGCGCAACGCATGTATCACTGCGCGACGGGGTTCCTCGTGTTTTTCATCTTCATTTGTTTATTCTCTACAGTCTGCACTTCGGTTCGAGTTTCCTGCAACTAGTGCTGTTGGCAGAAGTCTGCCATTCTGCCTGGCAGAATGGCAAAATGGCTGGCAGAATGGCAAAATCAGCTGGTCAACAGCAGAATGTGGCAGAATTATGAGCAGAGGACGGGCAGTTTGACTTCAAGACATCCAATTGGCACCTAGATTTCTCTGTCTGTGTTTTTCAGCTACTTTGATTGCTCCAGTGGACATCAAAGGACACGATATTGCTGAGAATCCATCCCCCAAGCCACGGAACTTGCCATGTGAACTTTGTCCACAATCAATCCTGCATCCAATTTGGCAGTCATTAATATGGTGAGCCAGCACAACAAATAAAGTGGAATGGAGTATTACTGGAAGCACAATAGACCGTCCAATCCACAGTGGAGACCTCATATAGTATTCAAAGATGAACTTCAAGCCATGTCTAGCACAAAATGACCTGCCGATTCTGTCATATTCTGCCAAATTCTGCCCTGCCCTTCTGCCATTCTGCCTGGCAAAATTAACCCAAAATAATTCTGCCTACAGCACTACTGTACTTTTCCCTTCAAATCAACAGGGGGTGTGACACGTGAGCCCTTTTACCTATTCGACATTTCGGCAGCGGCCGAATTTTCGCGTGACACCCCCAAATTTACGACATTTTTCTGCGAAATTTCGTCTTTTTTGGCACTTTTCGGGCAGTTTTGGGGCCCGTATGACAACTGGGAGGTTCGGCAAAGGCCCGCGTGATGCGTGACCTCGACCAAAGTTCGTGATCGGCAGGGGGGTGCGTGACGCGTGACTACCGAATTGAAGGGAAAAGTACAGTACCTGCAACCCATTCAATTCTAATCCCAATTTCGATCCCAATACCCAGACAAGAGAACCGATGATAGTCCGTACCTGCCTTCTGTCGATCGCCAGCAGTTTGTTTCTGAAGCAGAGAGCCGGTTCGATTCCGGGGCAAGTCGTGCGGGGCTTGCTATAACCTTTTTCTTTTTCTTTCCTCTTTGTCTTGTTTCCTTGCCGGTTTGCATTTTGGTTTTCACTTTTTGACGACATTGGTAGGTTTTCTCGGTTAATATTCAAGAGCGATACTCATTTTCATTGTACACTGGCCTTGGCCAAATCTGATCTCCCCGACCTTGCCCCTTGGCTTCTTCATTGGTATGACTCAGTTGATTGTTGGGTCTCTTGATTTTTCTCCCTGCTCTTAGGCTTTTTCTTCGCGACACTGGAGATAGGTCAGCCCTCGCTTCTCCGAGCATCCGAGTTCCTGGCCATTGTACCGCATCCAGATTCCAATTCCAATCCCAATAGCCAGAGCATTAACAATTGAGGGTGATTCGTCCTTGTCCTCCGTACGCCGTTAAACTGTTGGCGAAGAGGGAGCTGGTTCGATCCCATCTCGCAGCATAGTCAACGCCCATTTTTTCTTCCATGCTTTTTCCGTACATTTTCTTTCTTTGTCGGCGATATTTATACGCAGATTTATCGTTTCCAGTACAGGACCAGTGATTATCCCTTTGGAAGTCGGATCCCAAAAGTCCGGACAAAACTTCGAAAAAATTTCGACCAAAAAAACTGAAAATGACCGCCGCGCTGAAAATTCGTTTTCTACAGTCTCAAAAAGCGTGGGAAAATAAAATTAATCCGGACAAGACTTGAATTGAGGCCGATTTCCGGATCCGACTTCCAAAGGGATAATCACCGGTCCTTCCAGTACACGCTCAACCGGTCAGCGTAGACCTGGTGTAGAACATGTGTCTACATAACGTGTCGACACAGGTCCACACAGGTTGGCAGACGTCTGTGGCGGCCGCCGACTTCTGTCCTGCCACCCTCGCCCGGCTCCTTCACCGTGCCAAGGATCAGTCGCTCCCTCTGGCTAGCCGTCGGAGCTATTGGCAACTGAGGCTATGTGGCCGTGGCTAGCTCGGGGCTATGCGTGTAGCTGCCGGGTAGCCGCTGCCACCTAGCCCGACGGCGTGTTGCTCTGGCCGGCTCATGGCTAATTTTGGCAAGGGGTCTTTGGCCAAAGCTAAATGTCCTCACAACTTGACCGGCGTCTGCAGACGTCCGCATAGGTGTGCAGATGCCCAAGTCTGCAGACATCTGCGGACATGGGTCTGACATCACCTGTGCGGACGACCCCTCTGAACGCAGTGAATAATGGTCCAGTATTCAGCAAGAAATGTTAGTTTGTTCAAGTTAGTTCTAGGTTTTTCCAGGATGATGGGGGGATATTGAGTACATGATCCAGGAAACGACTACTCCCAAGCCACTTTGATGAGATCTGCGGCCCTCTCAGCCAGGATATAAACGGAGGCCTGCGTATTCCCAGCAGGAACATAGGGCTAGCACGCTGCCGTTAGCAGACTGGCACAGAATTGAGGCTCGTGGCCTACCCAGACTGATGCATCGATCACGCGCAAATGCCGAACCCCTTTAACAATGAGGTCTGGGTCGACAACACCGTAGTTGGCGCCCCTGGGCGACATGGTCGCGGTGCCGACCACATGACCGTTCGGCGCTGCATGAGCGCGCGCGTACGCTTCGAGGTCTGCATCACTTGTTGCAGTTGTGATGTTGTTCACGGGACCCAAGACATATCCGTCCCAGGCTTTTGCACCGATGAATCGCAGGGCGCTCTTCATGCCTTCGCGGATTGCTGCAATATCAAAGTTGGTAGAGAGGCAGCCGAGTTTGATCAGTGGATTGTCAAATGGATCGGTGGTGTTGAGTTCAATAGACCTTCCTAAGCGGGATATGAATGTCAGTTCTCGGTCACCTGTTGGTAGAATTAGGAGTATACTCGAGGTAGGGGTCACTAACGTGGCTCCAACGCTGATAAAGTGACCCTCTGGTAAAGGATTTAGAAGCCCATTCTTTTCCGCGCACAAGATCAGATTTGATTAATGTTGTGCGCGGATAACTGACCTCAGCCCCGCTTTGGATGTGTGGGGAATTGGGCCCGGCGGCCGGATCCGCATGTACTGCAAGTACACTGGAATTTGAGGGAAGTCTCTTGAATACGGTGTGGCCGGATAAACTAGCACTTAGACGACCGCCTCCATCTGTCGCCAGCCACTGATCTAGCAGTATTTTCCGGACAGTTAGATTGCGGAAGATGTCGTCAAAGGTATCTGTTGAATTGACAAAGTAACCAAGCGACACGCCGGTGTGTACAGAGAGATTTTTCCCAACGTCTGGGAGATTGACTCTTGGTTTGATTCCCAGACTTGACAGCACCGTTGGATCACCGATTCCAGCGTTCATCAAGAGTTTTGGCGTCTCGATGGATCCGGCTGAGATGATCACTTCCTTGGTTGCTGTTATCAGGTGTGTCGCGCCTAGATGCAAAGGGTTGATGTAACGTGTGGAAACAGAAGGCGATTTATACCTTTTCTGGATTCGGCAAATTCCACCATCTTGAAAGTTACTGGACTTTGACTGGTCTGTATGATGCGGGTGACTTGTGTATTGAGAACTACGTGCAAATTTGGTCGTCCAATAAATTCAGGCCCAAGGTACGACGTGAAAGAGCTGCTACGCTTCCCATGCTTGATCGTGGCCTGACTCCAAGCTGTTTGGAGTCAACGGAGCGGCAAATAAACAGGGAGGAGGATGTAACATACAGACACCCAAAGGAGACCCCGAATTATAATCCAAATTGAATGGGAACTCATCGCTGAGTTCTTGCGTCACTTGTTGTATCATACCATCGATGGGGAACAGGAACCCGGATAGACTGACGGCGTTGATGCCATGAAACCCGTGCACTGTGGGGTTGAATTGACCCGTCTGGTTGTGGTTATCAACCGGAGGGGTCCAATGCTCGTTCTACAATAGCTGATTAATTCACAGGTTTGAATGAAAAAAGACCGTTCATGCCCTGCGTATATAGGGTTGAAGTGCATCCCATCTAATCAGGGAGTTGTCAAGACAAAACGAATGTGTTGAGAAGAGGAGATTGACCCCCCAACCAGGATCCCCGCTTATGCGCGCGTATCTGTCGTAGTCCTCTTTCGACCCACGGTCATACTGCATGCCATCTAGCGGACGTCAAGATGTTGATGGTTTGGGCGGTTATTTTCACTTACTCATCGAGGAGCATCCGCCCAAGAGCCTCCCACGCGGAAATGGGGGGGCCCTACCATTAAGTCCAGGCAGTGGAATTGTTGTATAATTCCAATCTCTTGGATTTGGAACGACATGTGTAAATTGACCGAAAAAAGGTACGGTGTAATTAAGTAAACCTTCAGGACTATTAATGCGGCTGAGAAATTATTTTATGGAGGATAGAATGTGTGTCGTACGAGGAACCAGCTTCCAAAACAAGAACCGAGAAATTTGGGTTCTCACTCAGCCTGTTCGCAACAACGTTCCCAGCAGTCCCTCCTGAAAAGTAAAGGTAAATAGTCAGACTCCAGCGATGAGAAAATGAATCCACCTCCAACGATAATGAAATCGAATGATTGATTCCTGGGTAGCCCAGCAATAGAATCGTAGATTGCTCCCAAGCAGGGGCGGACAGAGGATAAGATGGCTAAACTAAACAGACCAGTCTTCATCAGAGTTCGTCAGTTGACGAGTTGACGTGTTGGCACCGATCTTTATATGTGAAATACGATGTCGAGAATGACAGCGGTTCCATTCGAGACGTTCGAGATGGTACCTGGTTAAAGGTCACAAGCACATGTGATCGGAATAAGACTGAGAAGAATCCCCAAATTCCATTTCTCGCCGCCTGAATGACAGCGGTTCCATTCAAGACGTTCGAGATGGTACCTGATAAGAGGTCACAAGCACATGTGATCGGAATGAGAAGAGTTCAAAGGATCCCCCAACTTCTATTTTTGGCAAAATGCGACAGCGAGAGTGTAGCGCGTGTGATATATAAGGATGTTGAGATAATGAATACATTGAAAATGCCCAGAAAGAGTTAAACGATAAACAGAAAGTTTCCGATTTTCCTTGGGGGCAAAAGCTGACAATGTTCGATAACCAGATTAGCAGTGCTTCTGTTTCTGATGGACGATGAATTTACCCGGGTCTTTCAAGTAAATAGCGTCTTCACGCCATGAATTCTTCGGGACTCCGTCGGACGCGGACTAGTCCAATACGTTCCGCGCGCAAGGGTGTGGTGAGTGTGGATATCGGGGGTGGCGATGCGAGTAAAAGGACTTGGAGAAAGAGGGTACAAGAAGACGAGAATGACAAGTGCCAGTGAGGTCAGAAAGGGCTGGTTAGGGGCGGGTAGAAGCCGATACTATGACACCAGCGGGATCATCATCCCAAGTGAAGGACAAGATCTTCAAAAGCGAGACCCGCGTGCAAACCTCTTCCTTCGAGCCGACCTCAGTGCCAAAGGAGAAAGCGAGGAGACTAGGGTTAGAAACGCAATGCTCCCCCAGAATCACTGGCTCCTCTTCCCTTTCATCTCTCCACCTCCGATTTCCATCGCTAGCGGGTGACAGTGTCGGGTGGTGGCTCCCTTAGCTCAGTCCCATGCAGACAGCGTTCTCATCACCGTCGACGTGCGCGCAGCTAGCGCGGGTGGTGTGTAGGAGGATAGTGCGTTTTTTTGGAACAATATGGTTGCGTCAAACTCATTGAAGAAAATTCGGCGTGGAGGTAGTCTAGTTCCTGGTACCGTTTTAGGTTCCAGGTCTCACTTCCGTAAATACCTTCCTTCGATCGCAGCCTCGATCGTGGATTACTTAACATCATCAGCACTGCATTTCGGTAACTACCGGGCCCGGTGGCTGAAAAACCGTTAAATGCGCTCCCCAGATCACCGCCAAAATCATGGATTATCAATCATCCCTGATTTCCCAATCCATTCCACCCGACTCAACCCGTGGGCTTGGGCCCGCTGAAAAACTGTTCAATGTGCCGGCCACACATTTCCCAATCCAGTGAATTGCCCGGGCATCCCGGCGAAGTGTCCCACCAAAAGTTCCGGGTATTCACATAGACAGAAGGCAAAGGAATGTCTTGCCTGCTCATATTGGTTTGCAATGTACAGTGTCAGGATGGCGTGTTTTCTCGGGGAATGTTTACTTTGAGATTTGTCTTCTCTACTTATTGGTGCCTGTAAACTCCTAAGCTACGCACGGTGAAGTGACCGGGAACCCCCCGAACTTTTCTCCATCCAAGGAAGGGCTGCCAGAATATGGAAAGAAAAGAGAGTACAGTAGGAGCCTTCGGGATCCAAGTGCTCAATAAAAAGAATGCAGCCAGAGGCCGCGGGACATCAGTCCCTTGATTTCCGTTCCTCAATGAGAAATATGATAAAAGAAAGAGGGAAAGCGGCCGGAGGCTGCGAGACATTGAAGCAATTTTATTTTCGGAATAGGACAGAACCACCCAAAGAAAAACAACTGTGAGAGGTCCAACTCAAACTGCAGCCATGAGTTGGTATAACACACAGACCGAACATGATACCCGCCCCAGAGTTGATTCAACAACATAGTCCTTGAAAGCTCGGCGGCAAACTGCCTCCAAAAGAAAACCGGAATTGGCAAGGGGGAATCGGCATTCGAAAAAAGGATATCAGGTTGAAAAGTTTTTTTCAACCTTGAGCCGACCCCCCCTCCCCCCCTCTCCTTCTATATTGGGAAGGAGTTTCCCACCCCTGATGGTGGGCTGTACACCTGGCCTGAGTAGCTTTTAATAAAAATGGTACCATAATATTTCTGATATACATTGACGTCGTGTACAGTACTTGACACTTTTCCTGCACCCTCTAGGCCTGTCTCTGCCACTTCGTACTTTGCCTGTGTCCACCACATGCCTCGCAAATCCAATTCTTTGGCAACACCACACCCTCCAAGCCCATACAAGAAATGTGGAACTAGATGGTGTCCCTGTGAGTTAAAAACAAATGAAGAGATACCATATAACCGACCCATTGCATCTCGCATCCTTTCTTGGAACACTCGGCTACTAGTGACCTGTCGTTCTTGTTGGCATTCCAAGGTGCGTTGTCGTGTCGCATTTGGGGGCGCCGGTGTGGAAGGGCGGATTGACCCACTCGTCGACTTTCCTTTTTTTCTATCTCGCCGCTTAGCATACAGAAGATCGGTCCTCGGACCGACTATTTGTTTCGTACGTACAGATGCAAATATATCACCCTTTTGAGCATGAACCACCACAATCCCCGCGGCCAGTGACCAGAGTGCGCTACCATGTGCACGCCGCCAGTGAAGCCCTTCCACCCCTAGCCCGTATTTTTCCCTCCACCGAGTCCTTTTGAGCCCGAGCCGTGCCTCACGCCTCCACGCCACTTTTCCTATTTTACCCCCGATTTCTGTTCTACGCCTCGACGACATTCTGGGACCTTTTCTCTATTTTTCTGCTGCACCCTTCGACGCTATATCTGGACGACGACCCATCGACCTCGGTCTACCAGCCGACCGCTTATTACTTCTTCACCAAGCTGAAGTGAATGTTATAAAAATGTATGACTATATTGCATACTGCTTACCTGCTTTTGTTTGCTTCCTTTGATTATTTTTCTACTCGTGAGATGCGAAATTGTGAGCAAGAAATGAAAATTTTGATGGCTGAGCTTAAGCTATGTCGGAAAAATGGTCCGAAGCCGATAAGGCCGAATAATGACTAATAAGGTGATACGGCACAGGCAAGTTATCATGTCAAGACAATCTCAAAGAACTATTATCAGGCAGTGCAGATAAGGCCTGATAATGCCTGATGACGGCAAAATAATGTGAGCCGCTGCCGGATAAGACTCGGATAAGTGTTTGAAAAGGCAGGCTGGTCGCTTATCATATGTTATAAGGCCGCGGCCTTATAATGCTATTTATATTTTTCCGACATATGGTAGTTGGCTGGTGAGCTGCCACTCCAAATCCGGAAATTGTAAGAAAGCATCGCTTAGACAAGCTTTGGGCATGTAGGAAAACATGCCTACTACTCATCCCACATCGCTTAAACACACTTTTTGAGGGGTTTAGAAGCTCATATATAACATCGACTAGAAATTTTTTTCAGCCTGACCGGGACCCCCCCTCCCCCCCCACCCCATATCCGAAATTTTAATGCCGATTCCCCCTTGGGAATTGGTACATTTGTACTATCAGCAAGATTCAAATGACATGCATTCAGTGCTGCCACGGGCATGATTCCTGAGGTACCGGTACCACTCGGGGTCAGCGGTACCAGGGGTGCCCGGAGGGCGTTGTGAATAGGAATCACGGTCCGATTGTTGAGACACCGGCTGATTACGCAATCAGGTGGCTGTGATCCAAGACGCATCTTCCGTTACCGCTCATATCTCGCTTCCCACCGCCGACTAGACGCGTTTTATCACTCATCTATGGTGGAATATGTTCCCTGGAAGTCACCCGAAGGAGAAAAGTCACTGAAAACTATCGTCGCTTCGGAAATTCCGGCCTGGAAGAACGGTCTCCATGAACAGCAAGCCCAGCCGATTCTTCGCATTATGGACGGTCAGGATATCCTTCTCTGTACTGTGACTGGCAGAGGGAAATCAGCACTATTCACTGTTCCAATCTTATGTCACCTGGCTGTGAGCAAAGCACCCGAACGATTCCCTAAGTTCCGTGGAATCAGACGGCAACCAGTGGGGATGATTATCACACCATCGAAGGGACTGGCCCGGAATATTGTGCGTAATAGCTCCACTCATGTTTTTGGCTTCATTTGTAACTATTCTGTAAGGTCGAGACATTGGCAGGACACGGTATTAGCGCACTGGCATACGACCGAGAGACGATTGCGCGAGCAGCATGCGAGCGCCGCAATCTTATTCAAGAAGTCGCTTCATGCAGTTTCCACATCATCTGTGTCGATCCTGAACATCTAACATCGTCATCCTGGTCCAAAATCTTCGACTCCCAGGAATTCCAGCGAAATCTGATCTTCGTCAGTGTGGAGGAAGTGCATTTGGTAAGGGAATGGGTTACCTTTAGACGAGCGTACGCCTACATCGGCCAAACCCTGCGCGGTCGTCTACGCTCTGACATCTCTGTCTTCGGGCTATCTGCTACACTCGAGCGTGATCCTACCTCGGAAGTGTGCCGATGTCTTGGGTTTCACGACTTCACAATGTTTCGATATTCTAATGAACGCCTGGACATCCAATTCATCCTTGAACTCCTTCAGCACGCCATCACCAGTCGCTTGTACCCCCAATTACTTCCTTATCTTAATGCTCGACGCAAAGTCGTCATCTACGTCCCATCCATGGAAATAAGCACCCGTCTTTACATCTATCTCATCCGTCTTGACACCATCGGCCATCCCGGCCGCCGCTTTCGCCAGTATAACGCAATTTGCGACTCCGAATGCAACAGCAAAACTTTGCGCCTCATGGAAACCGATCCGCACCTACAGGTGATCATCGCTACCGTTGCTCTGGCGAACGGTGTCCACAGTTCAAAGATTGATGATAGCTTCTCAATTGGAATACCGAGCACCCTCTCTCAGACGGAACAACAGGCCGGTCGAGCCTCGCGATCTCCAGAGGTGACGGGAAGGGCTGTAATTTTTGTGCAGAAGAGCGATATTACAAAGGCGAGGAAATTCATGGCTTGTATGTGCCCTATTTCTGCTTGTTTCCATTTCTAAGAATATCTCTCGGGACAGCTATGCCGGCACCAGCTTCGCAACAATTGCAGCCAAAGAAGAAACGAGGCAAGAAGGCACCCGAGGACATGGACCCCGCCAAAGCCGAGCTCCTGGTCGAGACAACCTGCCTGAACGCCGCCAGAAACCGCCGATGGCAGAATATGCCGCTAGACGAGACGGATCGAGACTGCATCGCTGCAAAACGACCACTACCATGTTCTCTGTGCGCCAGACGAGCAAATATTACAATATCATTCCACCCTCGCGACCTTTCCTTCCCTTTGTTTCCGATAGCGTCACCGGCGTTGAAACGAACACCAATTCCTAGGTCAACCAGGTTAAAGAAAAAAGAGTGACCAATTGTTGGCGCCGGTCTTTTGACATTCGGGACACACCTCTTCGAGGCTGAAATGTTCAACGACTCGCATCGGCGTCGCGTTAAGTCTTGGTTTTTTTCCCCTGTCTTTGCAAGAAAAACTCACCGAGTCTGTTCTGCGCTTGTCCACTCCAAATGATCTCGATGTCTTATTAAAGAAGGAGGATTGGCAGTTCCGTACACATCCCCATCGAGACAAGCTATGGGACGTAATCAAGAGCCTGCAAGCTACAGTTACTCGTACTCGCACTCAGTCAGGGAAGAAGGGTGGTCGAGAAAGAGTAACCGAGTCTGAAGAAGCAATTGAAGATTCCAACTCGGGTGAAATCCGCCATGCGTTATCTCTGTGCTGCAATTTACCAATGGTTATGTTCCTTATCCAGCACCGTCTGTTCCGACTTTCGCATCTCATTCAACAACCGCGGCTATTTCCACTTCCGAATCTAGTTCAACCACTGCAGCCGTTTCCACTTCCGAATCCCGTTCAACAGCCACAGATACACTCCCAGCTACGACTCGTTCAAGCTCTCGGCAAAAGCGTGCTCTAGACGACGTCATAAACGAGCGCATTGTGAAAGCACGAACAACTGATACAAGAACAGTAAAAGAACTACAGGCCGAGTTCGGCCCCGTGCGCACAAGCTACAGATGCCCGAGAAATTAGTTTAATTGGCGGTATCTACTACTCGTCTACGGCGGGATCATTTTCCATCGCCCATGTGTCAACGTCTACATCTGGGTGAACCGAGTACTCATCTTCGAGCTCATCCTCAGCCTCGCTACCTTCATCATCGCTATCAAGACCGTCACCATCCATGTGGAACTCCCGTCTGGACCCACCATCTGTGTGCCCCTCTTCCTCCCCCCTCATATCCTGAATTATCTGACTTCTTGTGATCAGAATTCACACCACCAGTTTGAATGCTTTCTGAATCTGAATCATCGCTGTCGTTATCGCTATCCGCAATGTTGGATTGTTCGTTGGGAGGATTGGGAAGGGGTGTATGGTTAGGAGCAAGATGTCCTCGGCGATGCCGGTGTACCATAGCCATAACATCTGTGTGTTTGGTTGAGGTTCACAAGAAGTCTGCTAATTTTCCTCTGTCCAATATCGTGTAGCCTGCATCAACAAGATCGTTTGTTGTGTGTTCCATTTTGCGTCCCGCACGGAAATAATGCACCTGTTCTCGGTGGTACATATCTGTCAGCATACGGATTTCATTGGTAACCGAAGGAGACGTGTGTTTTTTTGCGATGCCCCTTGAGACCAAATGCCTCCTGCATCTCCTCCTTCAGATGCTGGAAGAAATCGACGCTGGGTGAAATTGTGTCGCGAAAGAATGCGTCATCGAATGAACCACCGTGCTTGGGCACCATGTCTTCAAGAAATCGGTTGTGTCATTCCTGCAGCTGGTCATCGGGAACGTTATTCCCCCGGATCCTCCATCTGGCTGACCAACCAATTGTTCAAAATGGCATCCTTGAGTTCCTTCGTTGCTTCGAACTTGAGTAAACAGTAAAAATCAAACAGGATGCCAGTGCATGTTAATTTCTGACTGCTGATAAGATTGTTACCTTCAACACCTCACAAACTCGACCGGTATCTCCGTCAGAAATCGCGTCTGAGAGTTCCATATAGAGTAGGAAGTCTCGGCGGAAGGAAATGGTGTTGGCAAGCACTTGGTCAACTGTAAATTCGAAGTTGGTATCTGGCGAATCGGTTGGTGGAACAGGCAGAGCTGTTTGAAACTTGTGTTGCACGGGGCAATCATTAAACCGTTTCGAAGAAAGTGCTGTCTCGAAAGCAGTGGCAGATGCATATCGGTGAATCAGACTATCCGCCTCCGAAATCAACTCGTCCAGTGTAGGTAGCTTATTCTGCGAGGCGAGGCGCTCGAAATAAGAGAATAGACCCTGGTGCTGAGTCAGGTGAAGGTCCCAGAGGTCGAGAACTTGCGCGGCAAATATTGTTTTCATGGTGTGAGTTGTGGTGTAATAATCACAATTACTCGGTTTGGTAGGTGTGTGCAACAAAACGAGAGATGCTGAACGAGAGAGAGGATGGATCTGTTGTGGCTTTCGGTCCAAAATGCGTTTTCGCCAGTGCATTTAGCATGTGGAAGAGGACATGAAGTAGACCTGGCGTCCAAAAGCGATTTTCGAATGACTCGTATTCGTTCAGACTTACTCCTTGGGGGAGCAAATGATGCGTGACCCGATTTCCCGACAGGACTGACCCTCCATCGCCGGCGTCCCAGATTACGACTCTCGCTGCTGAAACGTTCGCTGGCGTGTACCCCATCTGCCTATCAAAATCCTTCTCCGCTTCTTTCATTTCCGGGGTCTCCATCTCAGCATGAGAGTTTGCTGAGAGGGGAACTCTGCGTGTCTGTCCGAGTGGGCGTCGATGGATCACTATGGGCTGAGATCACAAGCGCTGCAGGATAAGAGGGAGGTATGCGTTCATAGCTGGTACACGAGTGCCAATATATTCGCAAAGCTCTCGAACGAGGTGGAGAGAGGCGGTGCAATGGAGGTGTTCAAAATTCACATCCTTGAGAAGGGCGTTGACGGTTAGCTTCGCGTGCTCATTAAGAATTACGCGGTCTTGATAGGCATCAAGATTGAATGCATCCGGGGCACAGTCGTCGACGAGGAGGGCTGTACATGCGGTGCCGGCCACGAGCTGCAATTGCTTCCCAAGTCCATGCTCATGGGCAATGTTGTACTGCTGGATATTGTCGAGGGTCTTCCGGGCAGCTACAGTCCGTACAGCCAACGCGGCAGCCGTCTGTGCCTGAAGTGCTGTTTTCCGTTCGGTTCCCATTGTTACTAGTGCCTGATGAACGGTTGTGTCGTGAACTGAAAGTCCGAGTTTACAGAACATTCGCTTTACATCGGTGTTGGCTTTTGTAGCAAAGAGATAGGCGCCGGTTGGCAGTGCAAAGTAAGCGTTT
Organism: Mycena venus; assembly: GCA_014462655.1. NCBI lineage: Eukaryota > Fungi > Basidiomycota > Agaricomycetes > Agaricales > Mycenaceae > Glaucomycena > Glaucomycena venus. Next base: position 2,133,950 of record JACAZI010000007.1, on the reverse strand, counting down.
GCAGAGCGATTCCTGGACATGGCAAAGGAGCTTATTGCAGCGACCTGAATCTGGAGTAGTGATATGAGCGAACATATAAAACAATAATAATAATAATTTACCTGAGGATGGGGGCACCGAGTACGCACAATAACACTGCCATTCTTCCGTGTTGCAGCCATGCGCTCGGTTAGATACCAAGTCAAAGGTGCTCGAGATCGCAGGATGTCAGCCGAGCGTTGCATAGAGAATTCAAATACGTCTTCTTGTGTTACCGCACGTCGCTTTTCGGCCATATGATCGCTAACAGATGCCTGGAGGAAGACACGGAAGTCGGGATGATTGGGGTCCTCATAACCCAATTTTCCGACTTCTAGCGCACAACGCTTTCCAACAAGCTGCGCGGTCCACCCAGACAGCCCCGGGTGAGCATAGTGGAACACTTTGGGGTCCGCCATCCCGTCAAATGTACGATTGAGTTCGTCGTCATACATGGACCCATAGCACGGCATGCTGTAGCGATTCCGATAGATCACTTCGACCAGGTGCACAGGCCGGAAATTTGTATGTCCAGCTAACCAGGAAGAGAGAACATGTTTGTGATGTTCTGAGCGTGGGTCAGGATCATCACGCGGAAAGTTTTCTGTAAATGCATCCATGAAGTGACCGAAAGAGCGGAAATGGGTGTCGATGCAATGAAGGACCGCGTCAACGTGTTGATATTTCGTTAGATATGTCTTCTTCTGGGGTAAAACCTTCAGACTCGCCAACCCATCGGTAAGGAGCATCATATCAGGAGAGCTGGGAGTGCCGGTGGCGTCGGGTGTATTGTGCAATGCATTGGACATCAAGGGAGAGAGCAAGAGATGGGAGGGTAAAGGAGAGAGGGGAGCAGACGTATTATGAGGGGATGGAGTGCTTAATGTGGGTGAATACGGGGATTCGGATGCGGGAAGCTGATAATTTGCGGCATTTATTGGCACAGTGGGAAGTTGTGAGACTGGGAGTGGCGTCCAATTTTTGCGCCTTTTAGAGGTAGTCGGTTGAGTAGAGCTACCTGGCATCGACTGAGATGATTTGTTTGGAGCTGACATCGTGCAAAAAACGGTGTGGCGAGAGAGATGATTTTATTGGCAGTAAGGACAATATGAGGGAATACAGGGGCACCGACACACAGTCAAGCGCATCAGCAGCGAGGCACAAAGCCCAGGCCACAATTGAAACGTCGAGACATGAGAAACAAGCGTCGGGAGACGGGAAACGGCGCGTCGCAAGTTGGTAGAGAGAAAGAGGCGTGTTACACAGCCACTTGATTGCATAATCAGTCGGTGTCTCAATAACCGGACTGTGATTCCTAACAGACCCTATATTGATACTTCATCAATATAGGGTATCTGTTACAGAGACTAGCATGGAGGAGACCTGGCACTCCCGTGATTGAAACTTGAGAGCGAGATGTCAGTTTCGTGTTGCTCTGGAACCCTGCTTAGTTCTGTTGTAGCAATGTTTAAGGATGAAAAAGAACCGAAAAATGGCGGTAACATGGTGGTTCCAAAGCAGGAGGCGGAATTGCGGGCCGCATGCCGATTGTTTGCTGATGCGTTGATGCATCAGTCTCTTACTTTTCTTTTCTTTTTTTTTTGGAGCGTTTGGAGTAATGGAACTCAGTCTGCAAAGCATTCCGAGCACATCCGCTGATAGAACTGAATTTTCAGTATAGCCGGGGAGTTGTCCAGGAGGAAATGCCGTTATGCACAAATTATTAGTGTGGGACTCTGACCATAGGTTGATCAACCTACACCATTTTTCCGAGTGATGGGTCGTATACCCACTAAAACCCCCTTTGACCTTGTCCAGTCATCTGGCAGGGAATCTTCGTTGAGCAGTGTACCGCTCCAGGTATTTAATACCAATTGTTTTTTAATGGAAAGGGTGCCAAAACGTGCTCTGTTCGCTAGTAGCACATCTTGCCTCAAGGCAGCGTTGATGGCAGACACCAAACGGTTGTGTATTTCATGTTCTGTCGGAGAGGGATGTGTTTCAAACAACCGTTCATTTCTCAGGTTCCAGATTGGACGCATTGAGGTTAATATCAAAATGGTGAGAAATCTATTCTTTGCAGGTATGAGGTTGCCCTTGGTTGACTTGAATCTGGCCAGGCCACAGCCCAAAAGTAGTCCCCAATTCAATTTTGGCCAAACTGTGTATCTGAGTTGCCAAAGAGTTTTCGCTAACCGCCACACCTGTTATTGCCCAGGTGCCTCACATTCCAGCATAATGTGTTCCATAGATTCGAGCATATGGCATGCTGAACATCTGGCAAGTATCTCAAGAGTTGGAATCCGCTCCCAAAATGGGCCAACATCGTAGACCTCATGTACACACTTCCATAGGAAATTTCTAGTCAGCCGATGTATGTTTGTAGATCTTATTGACGACCAGATTGCATTGTCAGTGGGTTGAAAGTTGAATTCCTCTGCAATGCAACATTGAATGCGATCCAAGTTAATTTCAGTGGATTTCCGCACAGGCCTATCTCGGAGAGATTTTATTATCTGGGTAAAAGACCGTTGAGTTCCTTCGGTCAACCGCATTCCGGGGGTAACAAACATTAGGTCAGTATCTGTGTCGACAGTTGTCGAAGGAACCGTTTTTACGTCTATTTCTATAGCTGGATTGGCATATACCTTTTTGAATCGGGTTCGTCCTGTTTGTTCCTGAAGGGGTGCAATGGCACATTTTATCAATTGATAATCTTTGAGATTATTTTCGCTTTCCACGCAGTTGGTTACTAATGCCTTGCCGAGAAAAGCGGAGAGGCTGTGAATATTCAGCGATGTAGTCTTGGGGGTCTCTGACAGTACATAGAGTAGAGCTCCTAGCAAGGCAGCATTGAAAGAAGGATACACATTTGTGGAAAAAAAAGACGGAGAGCAGTCTTTGTTTCAACCCCCGTGTTGTCACGACTCACAATTAAGGCGATCATTTTCGAGCATGTTTGTTCGGGCTGTAGAACTTTGGCATGGAGATGAATTTCGACTGGCTCTGGACCTTGGTCTGGCAGGTTGTACCACTTTGTTACAATTGCTTTTGTGTGATCTTCGGAAGCAAAAATCCGAAAGCCGTGAGAAATATCTGTCAGTCTGAATGAGGGATCAAAAGTGAGCGAGTCATCCTGTTCCTCGCCCACGTCGATTGTTCCTGCTTTTCTCTGATTCGGATAAGGCCAGCTCCCCGCAAAGATCTCAGTTTTCAATGAGCGGGTTCCATTTGGGATGATACAGTTAATCAACGCCTTTGCGGTCTCGACACACTCTCCTGGGTTATTGCAGCCAAATTCAATTCGATCTCATCGACAAGGAGGGCAGCCACAGTTCTTCCTCCCGATGCCGGATGGGTTGACTATGTGTGGCCGGTTTGCAATGATAGTTCTACGACCTGCTATTGCGATGATATCAGCAACATTTCGTGTTTGGTGTGTTCGCGCAAGGCATTTCAGTGAATCCTTTCTACGTATTAGCTCAAATCTGGACTCGCTTAGCGCTATGTGTACCCAAATTGGCATCTGAAGCTTCACTTCTTTCGAGATTGAGAGGGCTGTGAATTCCAGGTTGTATTTTTTAGCTGCCTGAATCATCCGATTGATGTCATTTGGCAGTGGGTGTTTTCTCCATGCAGGGATGTATATCTTCTGCAGAAAGATGTTTTTAAGTAGGCCCTGATTAGAATCGACCTGTCCTATATCCCAGCGTCTTGCGATGACATTTTCAGTCTGAAATTCATCGAGCCGCCGCGCGGCGGGCTGCTGCTACTAGGATTGGCAGTGGGGCCCAGGGGCGGTAAGAACAATAGCCTCACAGCTCTGGCGGGGCAGGAAGGTATGGGCAGCCACGAAAACACCGTCACACATGTCCCGTGGTGTGTCATGGATGGACGAGGGCAGGCCTGCAGGGTGGTATGTAGTGATGAGAATGACACTGTCGTAGTTCAGGAAAGCATGGACAAGGGCACGCGAGGCAGGAGCAATACCATTTCCAAGTATCAGACCATCATATGTTCCAACAGCAAATGTGAGGATCAGAGTGATGGATGGAGACGCGAGGGAGCGCGTTGTGAACTCCTGTTATGGCAGCTGTCAACTTGCCGCCGTTGTTGCCGCATCTCCTCTGCCGTACTGCCGCCATCAAATTCCCAAATTAGGATTCCAAATTGAAGAACATTGAAGACCGCTACCCCATATTGGCGTCACAGCTCGGACGATTTAATCGGACGAAAATTGGCCTTGGACTCAAGGGTTCACAGGCCGGGTATGCGGGCTCATCTACCCCTCAGAAAAAAGGTAATCGTTTAATCATTTGTTTATAATTTATTTTCGTCTAGGCCGAGGCCCAAACTAAACGAAAATAAAAACGGTTTTTACCGTTTAAAACGTTTAAAAAGGAAAATGGTTGGAGCCTTACCAGAGGTCAATTGCCTCGTTTCTCGACCTTAAATCTAAGATTTGTTTACTGCCTTCATTTAGGTTTAAACTCATGGTATAGTGCGCCACGCGGAGTTTTTTGCCGCCCCAAAGAAAGGCATTGTGCAGAGTCGTACCCACCTTCGTCACTTCGTTACTTCGCTTAGGTGTGTGAAAGTTCGTGACTTTGATGGGAAACCATGAAAGTTCGTCAGTTAGAGCCACATCTGGGAAAGTTTGTTACTTCAACCGAATTCCAGTGAATTCTCGTCACTTGGGCTGTTTGATCATGTGCTGGACTCACGGAACGGAGGGTGGGAATCTTTTTCTTCCTTAACCACCATCCGCACACCGCCGTTGGTCGCATTTCCTGCCTGTGATGAAGATTTTGAGGGATGAGCGACACTCAGGTGAGTCAACTCGCTGGACTTCAGCTAACGCTTCCACTTTTTTACCAGCCCAGTTGCCCAATCCAGCCACAGCGAAGACAGCGACAACGCAAGATGTTGCTTTGAATTTCCAGGATTTGAGCGCGGTATGTCAGTCGAAGCTGATATGCCTTGTCAGAAGAAGATTTTTAATCCGCACCACTAGCAGAGCGAAGCAAAGCTAGCCGGACTGATCGAGGTGGGCTCACATCGTCTCAGATAAATGATGGATACTGACTCATTATCAGTGCTGTCGCGCATTGCAACTCATCTGTTTTGTGCGTTGCTAATATCTTGTCATGAAACAAAGGTCTTGATGCCTTCTTTGTCGCTCAGAAATTCGGGCGATCTCCGCGACAAGGTGAGCAGTCAATCATTCCTTTCAAGTTTTGTTATCCTGCTGCCGATTTGAACAAAAACAGAGATATCTGAGTCGGGTGGAATGTGGTCACAACTGGCGCACTAAATCTGAAGAGAATAATTCGAACCTTTCGATTATGGATTAAAGCTGACTCTAGTTGTATCCTCCAGTAGTTGCACATTCATTGCATGCATGAAAATCACCGCGATGAGTCCACCATGAATCATTCGTTCAGCTGGCTTTATTGGTGAATTTGAGTGAAATAAAGCAGCGAAATATCAACTTGTGTCACATTCAAGTCTTGGAGCACTTTTGCACCCACGCAATTCGCATCTGCCAGTTTCGGTCTGTGAAAGCATTGTGGGTTTGTGACCTGATTGATATCCTGGAAAGCTGTAGCAACTTTGTAAGTAGGCCAATGCTAGTATCTCATCATGGGTGTAGACACTTGCCATCTGAACCCCTGTCAACGAAGAAGTATCTAATTATCTATATAAGCGAAATAAAATCAAACCCAATATCCGTCTACAAATCAAGACGTCCGAGCATGTAGCTCGGAGATGTCGAAGGAAAAGTCATATGTGGATGCCCGTAAGTCGCTCGGGGCTTGCCTTGGTCGTTTAGCGCCTGTTGCCGTCCTTGCGCTGCGCTCGTCGAGCCAGAAACACCCGAGATCGGACTCCAAGTCCGATAGGCGCCGGCCAACCGTCCTGTATGACCAGAACTAATCTTGTGAAGAATATGAAAGATAAATCGTTCATTAGTAAGTTCAAAAAGGGAAGTAAATGTATCATATTAAAGAAAATGAATCATACGGCAGGCACGATGCCTAAATGAAATAAAATGTCGAAAATATTCCATTCCGTGAACTGTTCGCCTGGCCTCTCGAAATTGTCATTTCCAAACCTCGGCCATCCTACTCCACAGCGCAACAAAGCAAGGTATCATTTTAGTCTAAATTTTCCCTTGTTGCTTTGATCCTCTATTGTCTCAAGGTCACTAGACGCATCCGCGAGGATCAATACGCCGACGGCTTGCGCCAGAAACATGAAGGACAGAAGAATCACTCAGAGGTTCAAATTAAAAAACTGTTCACAGTTCCTCGTTATGCCGACGCCAACGTCAGTGACACTGATGGTGAAGACGGGGAGAAGAGCCAGGAATCTGTCTTGGTGAGCAGTCCCGCGGCCTGGAGGAAGCAAGTGGCGGTGTGGCAGAGCGAGATGCGGGATGCAGAATCTGATTCTGAGATCGACGATGGCCCCCAGACTGGCCGACGCCGGGCTTCCTGGCTGCCTATCAAGCTCGACAAACTCTTTGGTGGTGATCTCGAACAACCCATCCGAATTCAGCCCCAGCGCACGGCAGTTTCGGAGGAGGCTCTCTACATGCAGCTGCTTGCTGCAGAGCACAGTGGCGAGGAGCTTGACGACAGAGAGCTTGAAGGTTCTGGAAATGATTACTGTGGGTAGATTCTGATGTATTTACAACGGCTCAGTCCTGCGAGCTTTTTTTTGGAAAATAACCCTTATTTTACCTTTATAATCGGTACCCTTAATAACCCTTATCTGATTATAAGGCCTTAACTTCCCAATGAACCTTTAATAACCCCTTACTTTGCAACACTGGTCAATTCCCTACCAAACACCCTTACTATGGGGGTGCTATGAACTGCTACTTATGGGGCAGACACACCCCCCCTCCCACCTGTCTATGGGGTTGCTCAATTGCTATGACCACTATAGCTTCTATGTGGCGTTATATAGCCATTTTGGATTTTCCTGATGTTAAAGTCATAAATGGCCGATCATAACGAAACGTTATGTGGTGCAGTTCCCATGCTGGGATAAAGTACTACCAAAGGTTCACATGAGTGTCACCCGTCATCTCCATGTTGAATTGTTCGTAGCTAGGCAAGCTAGACAGAATCACCATATTTGGTACTGCGGTGGTCCGGCGAATGCGGGACAAAAATCGTGGCCGTTTTAACGGCCGTTTTACGCCAAAAACCTGGGCCATCACCGTCACCGGCACAAAGTTATTGTTCATGGGCCACTGTCACATGTAGTGTTGCCGCGGTCAGGTTCTGAACCGCCAGTGAACTTGAACCGAACCTGAACCGGACCAAAAGTCCGGTTCAGTGGCTGTGAGGTTCACTGAACCGAACCCCAAGTCCAGTTCAAGGTTCGGATATGGTTGAACCTCACTGAACCTTGTCGAACCTGAACCGGACCTGCCCCATCAAAAATAATCAAAACAGCCGTTATAAAAGAATGGTCTCTGTAGTATGTATCAAATTTACGTTGGAGTACTTAACCCTGAGACTGGATAATTTTGAGACCTCCTGACAATCAGAAAGCCAGCGGAGAATAATCACTTCGCCTATTGTGACGGCATCAAATCAGCATCAGGGCGACGAAATTTCTGAGTAGATGGAATTGAGCACTTTGGAAAGGGTTAGGGGGGTCTTTCTGGGTTGCTGAAGGACTATATTGATGTTTCACATGGTTCTCGACAAAAATTTGAATGATTCTGGTGCGTGGGAAGAAAAATTCGGTTCGAACCTGGACTGAACCGCAATGGACCCTGAACCTGGGTCCAGTTCAAAGTTCAGCCAATTGCCCGAACCGAACCTGAGGTCCAGTTCGAGGTTCGGAAAATTTGGGTGCTGAACTGGACCGAACCGGACCGCGGCAACACTAGTCACATGAACAAATGCCTGGATGTTTTATTCTTGGTGTGGCAACTCCCGAACGCCCCCCCTCTTATCGTCGCTCACTCCCAGCGATATCTCTTGAATCTTGCGATGAACTACCAGCTCGCATTCACCTCACTTGCCATCGCCGTGATAGTATACATTACTGTATGCGCACGCAAGGTCTCTTTCAGAGCAATTCCTGGACCTCCTTCGCCATCATGGATCTTTGGTGCGCCATTTCATCTTCCCGGATGATTCATCCTCATTCCACAGGAAACATGCTACAACTCTGGGTCTCTTCGCCGTATGGTAAATATGAGTTCGCCTGGTTGAAGGAATACGGAAACGTATACCGGTTGAAAGGCTGTTTCGGCGTCAGTCAAACTAGATCTTCCCGTTTAATATGCTGACTTGCAGTAGCAAGACCGCCTCATGGTTTCCGATCCTCGCGCCGTGCAACATGTTCTGAACAGCGTTGACACATTCCGACATTCTCCTGTTATTGAAACGTTTTTCGACGCCTTACAGGGTCCCAAGGGTATTCAAGTCGTGCGAGGTACGGACAATTTATTCCAGATTCAACCTTGACTGTATCACTACCCACTGGTAACAGGCGAAGAACACCGTCGGATGCGCACTGCCTTGAACGTTGCATTCACTGCGGGTGCTGTGAGGCAGTATCAAGAACTATTCGAGAATGTTGCGCGAAAAGTAAGCTGAATTATCGCTTTAAATGATTTGGATGGCTTCAGCATCCCAGATTTCAAGCAAGCTGGAAGCCACCGGCGAAAGCGTAGTCGATGTTTGTCAGCTTACTGGATACGGAGCCCTGGCAGCAATCACAGAGGGTGGTTTTCTTAGTTCGATGTTAGATCATTCATCAACTCCTTCCAGTTGTACTGGGTCGTTCTGTTGAGGAGTTAGATGAAGAGCTGGTTCGACTCTTCTCTACCGCGATGTATGTCACTCTGCCCTTTGGAACGATTGGCACCTTATCTTTATGATAACTATGTCGCACATAGCATACAAGACACTCGCCAAACTCCAAGCTCTGTGATTGCTAATGCACTCAGTGCTCTGTTGCCCCAATTCAATTTGTTGAGCATCCTCCCGGTCTTCGGTCTGCTTCGGAAGGCAAACAAGCTCGCCACTCGCCTCGGCACACAAGTTATTGAGGAGAAGGCCGCGGCCCTGGAGGGTGGCATGGATCCAGGCGATGATCTTTATGCGTATCTTCGTAGGTTCCTGGTTTGGAACATTTCGGCATGTGAACTGACATCGCAATTCACAGTGCGCCAAAATACAACATTAACGAAAGAGGAGATTGCGAACCAGACTTGCGTTCTGCTTATGGCTGGACAGGACACCACGGTAAGCCTGTGTTATCCACGATGCGTGGTTCTCAGAGATATTTTTAGGCCAATACGCTGACGTTTGGACTACTTGAACTTGCTCGGAAACCTGAGCTGCAAGAAAAAAATTCGCAAAGAAATCCATTCAATGGCCAATTCTTCATACGACAACAAGCCTCTCTTGAATGCTCTCATTAAGGTACTTGCCATATGTTCCTCGAGAGAGATGGAATGAACCCGCGCAGGAATCGCTCAGAATGTTCCCAGCGGCAGCCTTGTCCGAAAGAATTGCTGTATGGGACACAGTAATCCCATTGACAGAGAGTATTCCAACCATGGCCGGCGAACACATCAACCATATCCCTGTTCGTAAAGGAGAAATTGTGCTTATTGGAATCGCATCCTACCAAAGGTCCAATATTTCTAGATCATTTCATCGAATGTCGTAACTTCTGTTTTCAGGGACAAGTTCCGTTGTGGTGAGAATCCAGACAAATTCGATCCCCTTCGGTGGGTCGACGGCAGAGTTACACAGGGCGAAGCGATTGGACCCTATGCGAATCTGTGCGCTCCTTCAATAGTCCATGATTCTCAATGCGGTGGTTTATTCAAAATTCTAGGCTAAGTTTCCTCGGCGGTCCGCGCACTTGTCTCGGGTAATAGAAACTTTCTCTATCCAAGGAATCGTACAACTAAATTTCCGTCTTCCACAGATGGCGATTTGCGTAAGCGGAGCTCGTTTTTCTGATACAATCAATATTGAATTGACGAAACAAGGGTGATGGAGATGCAGACGGTATTTAATGAATTGTTGGGGAAATTTTCCTTCGCCCTCGCAGAAGACGAACCGGATGATTTGTTCGTTCAATTGGCCGTGACCTTGCAGCCAAGTGATCCAAATGGCAACAAGGTCGTCCCTCTTCGTGTTACTCGTCTGCTGTAAATTCTTGCTTTCTCAAAGATGATTTAGCCACACTTAAGGGTTTAAATTTGGCCAGATGAATTTTGATACGATTCGCAGACTCAGTAAAGAGTGCTTAGTGAAAGTTTGGGAGAAAAACGGAGATCCCACCAGTGCGTAACAGATGCAGTAGTACGAAAGGAAACACAAAATTTCTGAAACGGATAAATATGGGGGAAAATGAAAAACAAAAATCGCCGAATCCGAATGGATAGTGCTGCCCGATAGAACTTGAACCCAGGACTTCCTCTTCACTGCGGCCCGCAACCGTAAGGTGCATCTCTGAGATTTCCGCCATGGTCCACTAGGTTATTCCGAGTAAAAATCGGGGCTTCGTTGCAAACCTCCATAATGTCGGAAAAATCCCAAATTGGTTGCAACGGATTGTATGGGACTGTAACCGGTTTTAAGCCGCTGATGGGGTGGCTTGCAAACAGAGTCAAGCTGTTGCAGACTGTGCAAGGCAATTACTGGCTTAGGACGGATTTCTTCGGCTTGTGAGTGGCCCGAGGCTTGAGACCTGAGTCCATGAGACAGAGCCAAAATAATATGCATCTAGTACTGGATTTAGAACAGTCGCTCAATCTACTTATCTGCTGAACTCGCATCAATGTGCCCTTGTCAACAGCTTCACCCTCGCAAGGCTTCTTTGGGCACTTTTGGTATGGTGCACACAAGGGGGTTTCAACTTTTGAAAATCAGATATTGGGTCGAAAAGATTTTTTTTGACCCCGAGCTGACCCCCCCTCCCCCCCTCTCCTTCCATATTGGGAAGGTGGTTCCCACCCCTAGAGCCGGGCCGGTTTGTCCGAGTTGCAGCGCTGCTTCCAGGCTGAATTCCACCACTTATCTCTACTTTGAGCATGGTTATTTATATTCTACATGGGATATGGTGACTCATAAGCCTCTTTGAGAAGTTTCTGATTTTTTCAAACAAAAAAAATCCCTGTACTCTAGTTGTGCTCACAACCTATTACACTCAGCTTGAGTGCTGAACATGAGGTTCAGAAGCCAGGCATTGTGCTAGACACTCACCCCCTTGGGTGCACACATCAGAAAAGAGGGGAAAAGGATTTGGTCTGAAGTAGTGAAAGTGCCGCTAAAACCCTAATTATACTAAAAGAGAGTATAAGTCCGAAAGAAGATTTGAAGAGACAGTACTTGCAGAAATATTTCTCTGAGAGGCACTTCGCGAAAAAAGCAGGAAGTCCGTATGCACGTGCTGGATAGCGTGATCGTGGATCATATTGTCGCAGCTTGTCACGATGTGACTCTTCATCTTCTCCTCTTCTCCCACCACCTCCCTGCATCCCCTGCTCTTCCCTTCTCTCTACCAGGCCTTTTGCTGACTCCATGCCTGCCCCCCACTACCATCTTTTCTCGCCCTGGCCATGGTTGGCAAAAAGGCATCGAGTGGTATCAAGTGGCATCGAACCTGATCGTCGTCGCAACCTAGCGGGTTCCCTCAGAGCCTCAACACACGAAATAAACTCAACCTTCAAGACAAAGCTCAGTCCTCAAGACGACTACATGGCCTCTTCAAGCTGCCATGGGCAGGTCTTCGTATTTCAAGGCTGTCTCAGAACCTCTGCCGTGACTTCTCGCGGCTACCTCAAGTTCTCCAGGTCACTACAGTTGTTCAAGCTCCTCTGGACAGGTGTCTGTCTTCAAACATCGCTCAAGTCATCTTCGCTCCCCAAGGCTGCCTCAAGTTCTCTCTAGTATTGAACAATGCTGACGAGTGTATTCAAGATGAGGCATGCTCTCAACATGTCCGGCCGTGAGCAGCCCGAAAACGACAACGACCTTGACGACATTTTTGATAAAGTGCCCCTGATGCAGGCCCAGTTGGTGCGTCATCATCCCCTTATTTATGCACATTACATACCTCTCGCCCTTCCAGCGACAATGAAGGCACGAAGGATTTCTCACTGTGGCATTGCCAAGCCTCATCTTTATCTCCACTCTCCCTACCCGCCCCACCCCGAAGTCGCAGCACCATCATTCGGACGCGCAAACCGAGCATCTGGGTTCGGCTATCGTGCTGCGTCCCATGCAGCAGCTGCTGGCAGTTGGCATTCTGCAATGACAGGCCCACAGACGAGACAGGAGTGATGATTTGTTACTGCTGGCCTTAAGCTAAATCAGATGTATTTCTATTTTTTAAATGGTTTTTTTTTTTTTTTTTTTGGCTGTCACGCCGATATGAGTTCCAACGAGTTCAAATTAGTTACAAGCTCTCAAACCACATCTTTGCTTACAACTCAGCCGATGGATTGTAACCGGTTTCACCCACCTCACCCTTGCGTTGCAAGCCACGGATGGATTGTGACCTTTGTAACCGGCTCAATGCCGTCACAACCCATCCAGGATTTTTCCGACACAGTTGCCATCCCCTCGGTCAAATATTTGACTGGAGGGACCTCAAATTGAGATTTTCTAGCATACTTTCATTTCATAGAAGAGCCCAGGTTGATATATTTTTTTTATGACGCTAGATGCTCAGGAATGCAGAATATGAGGTTTTTTCAGAGTGGTTCGAAATTTATTTCCTGGTCAATAATCGGGCGCTTGAGCTAGAGTGTATGGGGAATCGATCTAGAAGGCTGGCAGCAGTGCCAAAGGACGGTCAGAACATTGTTTTTTGGCCGGAAGGCCGGGGCATCCCAGTGTGATTTTCATTTAGGTACCAAAAAGTAGGCATTTTGGAGGGGTACCCCAGTAGGGGTGAGGTGGGGTATAGAGGTGAGTAAATCTTGTGAGGTGATAGACATTCAAAAACGGGCAAGGAATGTGTAAAGTTCCATGAGGGGTTGTCGGTAAAAAATGGTAACTTATGGAGGTTTGCAACGAAGCCCCGATTTTTATTTAGGGTTCGAGCCCTCGACGTGCACGGTGCTGGGGTTTGAATGCGCGATGGCCCGAGCGGCGGTGAGGCCCTCGTGGGGTCGAAGCACAGAAGGCAGAAAGAGGGCATCGGGCGAGGCGAGGGGTGCGTTGTCTGCGGTGATGGAGCATGTCCAGAGGTGGGGCAGGTATCCGTATTATATTGCGGGATAGAGGAGTCAGTAAGTGGTATTAGGGTAACATCTCGCGAGGCTGTGATCATTAGTTTAAGGTGTGTGCACCACCCATTTTCCCTTTTGACTTTATTCCCTTTATTTCGACGTCTTTGCGGTGGACCGGCTGCGGCGGGGTGAGCGGAGGTGCAAGTGGAGGTGGGGGCGCGTTGCGGCAGCGGTCTCTGGAGTGGATCACTTAATACCCTTCTTGCTCACACGGTACACCAAATTTAGCACTCAGCTTCGTGTTCCTGGATGTCTATACTGTGTCTCCCTGTACTGAAGCAACAGCTGAACAACCATGACATTTCCGTTGCCTTTGAAAAAGGCAACGGCCACTATTGTGGCTGTGACTGTTGCTCGAAAAGGCAACGAGGAAGACTAATGCAGCACTTTGGCCCCCAATTATAGCGAGAACAATGAGATTTTTAGGAGGCTTCACATGAGGAGGAGGATCACTGCGTTGAACCGGGTCCTAGACTGGGAAATGCCGAGGCCGCCGTCGTGGAGACCAACACGCCTCGCAATAAGTATGGGAGACACAGTAGTTATCGCCGCCCAGTCGTGTCACGCGATTGCTGGACGTTGGGCCGACACACCGACCTTCCTTTTTGGGTTGCCTCGGGAATCACGGCATCTTGGGACCAGGATCTCGGCAGTTTTCGTCCACTCATTCAAGGCAAAGTTAATCATGCAAATTCGAGTGGCAAAAAAAATGAAAGAGGGCACAAGGCACAAGGCATTTGATTTATTATGCAACAGTACATCGTGGAGATTTTCTATGTAATACTTTTCTAATGACCTAAATCCAGATAGTGTGGAACCCGAACATGAGGGGAAATGTAAAACAGCGGCGGGCAGGGGAATTATTCAGGAAATGAGGGAGGGGTCAGAAGAAGGGGGGAAGCTTGTCAATAGGCGCTTGATGTACATACATGATGGGTGGCACAGAGCAAGCGACTTGGACTCCAAGTGGCACATCTTCGAACAGAGTTATTTGATCCAAGAATGGGACAAGAATTGGGTAGATGGGAGGAGAGGAGAAAGGGAAGGAGATTGCCTGGTATGAGGGAGGACCAGTGAATAAGCAATGAATGGGGACCAGCAGATGGTCGTGAGAGGGAACAAGCCTTGTTGTTTGTACCAGTAGCATTGTTGTCAAGCCGTTGATGGGCGGCATTCCCAAAAAGGAAGGTCAGTGTGTCGGCCGAAATTCCGCGATTGCTCTTCAATTCGATTTTTGGGCTATACTCGGGTAAAAGTCAGGCGTCAGAACATTCAGCTTTCCCATACTCATATGCTGACTATTGAATTAGGCTTTCACATTGTGCTCTTTTAAGTCGAGGATCGAGCTCTCAAGTTACCAGACTGGCTTGTAAATTGGTGTGCCGCCATCCCGTTTGTGAATTCCGCTCCAAGCAACCGAGTTCACTTCAAGTAAATCCTCCGTTCCTTCACCGCCCTCGACCAAGAGACTCCCTCTAGTTCCATTGCATCTGAAAACCATACCCATCTCCTCCCAGAATCTAACGGAATGTCCTCTACTCGATTCAATTCCCTGCAATCTTGCGGAATGCCTCTAGTCCGTTGACGAACCAACCAACCGGCTGAATGCGGAAGGAAGGAACAAGTGTGTGAGTGGGTTCAAGCAAAGCTCAATAACCTGGGCCTATCCACGGCAACGACGAGGGCCGGGAGTGAGAGCAACGAGGGACGAGCTAATCTGGGGCAAAGGAATCGTGTATTCTGTAGTGTAAAGAAATACATGAAGTATATACAATAAAATGACAGAGACAATATAAATGTATATGGAAACCAGATCTTGAGTACAGTGAAATGAACTCGGGTCTCGGGCATCCGGACAGTTGAACAATTAGACGATTGTGCAGTCGGGAACGGTGAGAATGAGAGATAAATTTAATTAATATGTCACCGGCACGATCGCTCCGTGGACAGCGTGCGGGCGTGCTCGTCACCGTACTGGGTGCTTGAATATTAACTATTTTCTTTCTTTCAAGTCCGTGTTCTAGGTTGAGTAAAGGGGAATTCCATTCAAATTGAGGCACGTTACGCGCATCGAATAAGTCACTCTCCTTATAAAATTACGTGTGTCCGTCTGAAGCCTTTTAAAACTCCGCTTTGAATCTATCAATCCATCAATCCGGCAGCTCCTTGCCGGGCCTTGCCTCAAACCACTTATTTATTCACTTTCCTCGTTACTTCTTGACAAAATCTGCTCTCTTAGGAGCTTAAGAAGGGGATGCGAGGCCGCGAAGCAGCTGAGCAGCCGTTTGTTCTACTACAGAAAGGAGCACGCGATTCGACAGGGCCTTCAGAACTTAGGGCGCGATGGCGTAAAATTGCAATCTAGCGGAGCATATGCGTCGCACGGCTTGCTATGCCACGTGCTCACGGACGTGCCGCAGCTCGTCCGCGGGTGTCCTTCCAAGACGCGTGTACCCGCCGCTCGTAGTCTCGGGGCTGCGTGTACGGCAGCGGGCGTCCGACGGGGCTGATCGTCGTTGCCGAACCACCAACTTCTGCGCATACGTGACCGCCTCGATGGTGCAGCGTTGATGCACGAATTGATTGCGGAGATTAGTGTAGCATTGACGTCAGCCGATGCGAGGTAGCCACGAGAAGCGGAAGCGGCAAGTGGACGGGAGGGCGAAGGGACGATAGAGGGTGGGAACAGCAGGGTACGTACTTCGTCGTGATTACCGTATTTCCCTCACGTCCTCCGTCCAACGGCCAGATCACGTGAAGAACGGGACCTGAGCGGAGGACAAAAAGTGTAGCATAGCGTATGTACCATGTCATGGGCACATGAAAGACTGCACCGCTCAGCGGGCAATCGCCCTTGCGCAATTGGCGGGTGGTGCAAAGGTGCCAGATGTGCCGGTCGTGCCACACGGGCAGAGTGTTGGCCAGAAAGACGGCTGTGATGGTACTGAGCAGGAAATTGGTTCGAACCTGAACCGGACCGAACTGAACGCCGAGTTCAGGTTCAAGGTTCAACATCTCCTTGAACCGAACGCGGCATTCTGGTTTGGCATTCGGGTGCTGAGGGTCGCGTTTGAACCCCGAACCTGAAAATTGAATGACTGGCTCTTTTTTGAAAAATTTCAGATATTTCTACCCGGCCGTTAGCCCAAATGTATTGGCAGGAAATATTACTTACCTCCACGAGCATCTCTGACATCTCATGGAAAAGATTTAGGACAAATATTGATCTCTTCAAGTAACATGGAGCACGTGTCAACTGTCGAAAAACTGTGGTAAGAGTATTGTGGTCCCCATACACCCTTGGAGGACATTCACCTGTGTTAAAATCCTAGCATTGTATCTCATTCGATAAAAAATGGCATCCCTGGTCATCTGGGACCCGATTTCACATTGCCGAAAAAAGCCGAAATTAGCCAGGTTCGAACGTGTTCGAACGCGAAACCGAACCTGAACGTAGGTTCAGGCTCAAGTTCAGCACTCGCCTGAACCGAATGTCGGGTTCTATTCGGCGTTCAGAGAGAAGTGCTCTGAACCTGAATTGAACTGAACTTTCCCAGCACTAGATTTTAGCGGAGTGGGGACCATTGGAGCAACCAGTGGGACAGTCGGGAGTTGCAAATAATGCAAGAAGGCGAGAGAACGAACCGCCACGGAAGTAGACTAAGAGGGATAGACCACTTTTCTGTGCCACAGTTGCCCCTTTTCCAGATTAAATCGGGAAACGCGGTACTGTCCTCACCGGAGAGCTCAGCGCTCAGGTGCAGTGCAGGTCGACATTAAATTGGACCCTGCGAACTTCGAAGATTTTGAATTGGTGGGCAGAGAGTGAACGGACAGGTTGGACATGTCACTCGCTGTCACACATTGAGTATTTTCGAAGCTCTAGGTGGCTTCCGGATCAAGCTTGACCCAGTAAGAATGCCGTGTGGGCTGGTCTGCCATAATGTGGGCAAATGTGGTCCATTGAAACAGCCCACATCCGGACATATATCAACACCTCAGAACACAAAATCCGGACTCCATATGTGCTTAGACTTGTTTGGGCATGACTCGACGTGCTCAGGTATGCTAAGATACTGGACTTTTCCGTTCAAATCGACAGGGGGTGTGATGCGTGACCGAAAATACCTATTCAACATTTCGACAGCTGTCAAATTTTCAGGAAGTTTGGGAGTTGGAAAGTCAGGCATCAGAACCGCCATCAAGACCGGCGGCAGACCGGCATCCCTTGGTCGGACTGTGAATGCAGCACAGCATCATCTTGGACCAGCTGGTGCCAAACACAGACATGCATTGCGTCGCTTTCATCTCTTCCTCCACCACGCAGTCTCCCTCCTCCCTCTTTCCTCTTACCAACAACACCCTTAACGCCCATAATGACCCCGAATGGCATCAAATGCCCGCTGTGCGCAAATCTACTGGCGATAAAGCTTGCGAAGGGTGGCAACATGCCTGAATCCAGATATATTCAAGTGCGCTCTCCCAATTATTTTCTCTACCCGCCTAGGATGAAACTCATTATACTTCAGTGCAAAAATGTTCTGCACCCGACTAACATATTCTTTTACCGCTTAGACGCCCCAACTTTGACTGCGCCGCCGCCGATGCCCACTTCATCCACTTCCACACCATCCCTTTCTTCTGCTTCAACTACAGCCAAACCACAGTGTTCCGCCATCCTATGGTGTGGCTCAACCCGTATTGATGCCCATGCGTCATGTGCAGGAAACATTGCAACAAGGTGGGTCCCTGCCCTCTGCAAGCACACAGGAAGGAGCGCCTTCACAAGGAGAGGGAGAAGCAGGAGAAACAGGTCTCCACTCTCCCCCCTCTTCCCAACTCAAATTCCGTGTCATGTATGATGGGCGGCGACTTTTCAACGTCGGAGGAGTGGATGTCGGCGTCCCTGCGTCCCATCCAGGTGTTCGAGCACTTCCAGCAACAGGAACAGGAATACGGCAATTCCATGGCGGAAATGAGGCACCTCAACAACCTCTATGGCATCAAGTCCCCGATCCCCAAAACAGAGACGGTCCACAAATGGTTTGATCGACAAGACTGTGAGGACGCTGAGCTCAAACTTGGTATCTGCTTGGCACTCACGCATCCACAGCCTAGCTCCCAGGAGGCTGGGCCTTCCCTCCATCTCCCCTTGCCTATCCAGTGGGCAGGCCATCTTCGTAGTCTCTCCACGTCTCCTGAACTGCCGGCACAGCTCTTTCCAACCCTCAGCACTTTCCATTCCTCACCTGCACCGCCCACTCAACCCCACCCAACACCGTCCCGTGGTCAAGCAAGTGCTCCCACAACAAGTATCCAGAAGCTGCAGCGTTCCCCTCCTCCCCCTGTCCTGCTGGCCCTCAGTCGAGCGAATGCTCTCGACACCACCGGTGCCGTGCATGCTGTTCCCAGAAGATGTATACCAGCAGTGAGCATAGCAAGCTCGCAATGCAGCCCCCCACTCCGCATCACCACACAGATGAACAACGATTGGCTCCATGCCAACGGTGGCCCTCAAGTTCTCGGTTTGAGCCCCCAGCCAGTGTCGCACCCTACCCTTCATGTCAAGTGAGCAGTCTTGTGACAGGGAATTCGCTGACCCTCAGCAGGTACAACATTTCATGGTTGTGTACTTTGATGAGGTACATTGTCCTGATTCTGATGGACCTTCGATAACAATCTTACCTGTTTTTCTAGGATCAACAGCCCGCAAAGGCACGGGTCATCAACGAATGCCCCAAGTGGCCAACATACACATTCAACTCCGTCACTCTTGCGAAGATGGGAAAGGACATCTTTGAACTGGAGCTTTATTCCTCTGCCCATGGCGTGTGGATCGGCATCAACATCAACTACGTCAATTTGGTCTCTACAGATTGTGTTATCCTCTTGCGGTGCGCCGGCATCTGCGGTCTTGACAAAGACAAAACCATTTCCACATTCATGAACAAATCTAATCCACCCCACATATGCTACAACTTGCATGGCGAACAAGCTACGGTCTGCGCTGACTACAAGAAGAAGGTCGAGATCGTCATCTCCGATAGTGACTCGGACACCGACTCTGATGTCCAGGTCATACGGACGACACTCAAACGACCCATCAAGCAGGAAAAGCCCTCGCTGCCATGCTCTCGCCCTCGCCTCATGATTGATACCTCACCCCGTGCCGTCTCTCCTGCCTTATCATCAGCCACATCTTCCACCCCCTTCTCAGCCCTTTCTGTGATCTCTTCTGCATCAACACCCCAAACAACACCACCACTATCGCCAATGCTGCCACTGTCACCTACACTGTCGAGCCAAGCTTGGCCTCATGGGATGTTCACTGTGGACATAGTCCATGGGTTCATGCAGATGTCCAGCAATGAGCTGAAGTCTATACTGCAGTCACAGCGTTTCCAGCAGGTGTTTGGGCAAGAGTACCACAAGAGTCTACAGGGATCAGACCCGCTTTTGGAAGCTTGTGCAGGTGGCGTTGGATGTGCAGCGTACCCCTGCCGGTTTGTGGTCCATTCTTTGTAGACGTGTACAAGGTGCGAGCAATGCCTAGCTTACATTACTGTCATTGTAGCTTTACTTTACTTTACCGACGTCTTTCTTTGTAACTGTCCTCATTTATTCATTGTAGTAATTCTTTATAGTGTTTGTATATTCTCGTATTGTATTGTATTACATGATTTAAAATAAAAAAAAAAATGATGATGAACGACTATAAAGTAACAAGAAGTAAGAATGATGAATGACGAATGGACGAACACTAATCACGACGAACGTGCTCCCGAGGGTTATGCCTGTCAGCTGCGAGCTTCACAATGATTACCTGGTTCCGCAGGCAAATCATTTCATTCAGAAAGAAGTTATACTTGATGGGGAGCATCTCTTGGCACATCGAATGGTATCCACCGAGCCAAACGTCTGCCTGTTCCGCAGCCAACGTATTGAAAAACCAGGTTTTCCCATCGGGTCCCATAAGATCAGGATTGTCGGTGGGATTGCAGTGTTCCTGACAAAAGGTGTGGTGAATGTCATGCTTATTCAGGAAATGGAAGACATCAACAGACATGCCGATATCCTGAAACCATGCACAGGCCTCTGGGTGGGCCATCACCTGTTGCTTCACGTTGCAATTCATGTCATAGATGAAATGTTCTGGCTTGTGCGCGCACAGTACAGAAAATGTCTTCTTGATGAACAACTGCCAAAATACATCAGTAGAAAATAATGATGCAGTTCAGAAACATACCAGGACATTGGAAACGGCTTCAGCATGGTAAAATGTCGCTCACTGCACAATGACAGCACAAGGGGGAATCGCCATCTGTTCATTATGGGTACAGCATCTGCCAAAGAGGGCCTTGTACTTGCAATTGCCGGTTTCTGACTTTGAGGCTTCACAAGGAAGACATCATCAGTGCCGACAGAGCCCAGGTTCTGTGCACGATGAAGACGAATACTGCTGTCAGCACCATCTGCCTCAAACCACTCCTCGCCCTTGTTGTCATCTTCTGCCATTGTCTGCTCATCAGAGGTATCCGGGTGAGCTAAGCGATGCCGTTGTAGTCGATTGTGAAGTGTGAATGCAGCTCGACCACGTTCATAATGCAGCTGCTCCATTTTTGCATGTATCGAGTCACTGCAGCTTTTCTTCCCAAGGATGACGGCAGTCTCGCAGCCAACGATTGAGCATATACCATCCAGATTGGAATGCTCTGGACAAAAACGGTGACGATTGTTGATGAGCTCGCGTGTACAGTGAGGGGTTTGGCATTGTACATTGCCCATGGCAAGGCCATCTTCGAGGATCACTTGGACATCGTCTGTGAGATCAGTTAGAAGCTGCCGCAGCATAGAAGAAAATATAACTGAATAAAGAACGTACGCTCTGACCCATCGGGACGCTTGAGAGTTCGCATGCACTTATCACAGCAGTGCCCAACCTCATCCTGCCCCTCAATGACCTCCCTATTGCACTCCCGCATCACGCCCGTGAATCGATCCCGTTGGTCCCCAGTGTGTGGTACTTGCAGGCAAGTGCCCTTGCAATCATTATAGTCGAGTAGCGTAAGGATAACGAAGGCATCCCAGACGTGATCCGTGGTGAGAACACATCTGAATTGCCATCCACCAGCAGCAAAGTCGCGTTCTTGTTGCTCAGATAACTCCATATCATACGAGCGTGCGCAGTTTGTAGCAGAAACCCTGAAAATATATGGGATTATTACCTTGTCATGAGATATGCAAAAAATACCAAGCGACAAGCATGAGACTGATCCAGAGACCAATGAGCTTACGCTCCACAAACTGGTGCTCCCCGACCTGAATGTAGTTGGGTGTTTGTGGTGGTGGTAGTTGGTGTTGCAGTCTGGGCAAGACAGATGCACTGTCCACGCCGGCACGACTCCACAGTCCAATGTGTAAACAACAATTTGACAGCCTTCAGCCTTTTTGAGAGGGTTTGTTCGGCTGCAGGCGGTATTCTGGCAGTGATGAATTGGAGGGAAGAGGGTAAGGGATGCTGTGAAGACTAGGATGAGCGATAGGTTCAAAATGTACGGCAGACATACACGCACTGATACCATCTTCCATCCGTTCTCACGGAACGGATTTTCCTCCTCGGCAGAGAGCTGTGGCGGTGGTGATTCCCAGATATCTTCCTTGAGGAGGAGCCAGCATTTCGGAATGGTATCGAATGTGATACCTGTTGCCTCAGAAATAAATGTACAGATAATTGGTGGAAGAACATCAGGCAGCTCAGTTGTTGAGATGTTCACAGGTTGGCAGAGAATTATATCGTGTTTGAGAAGAGAAAGTAGACGAGTGAAGATAATAATATGGGTTATGTTGATGCCCTTGAGGTCAGGCTCACGTCGAAGGGCAGCGAAGAGGGCCATGGACGACGCGCCAGCTTTGTTGACAGATGTTTCTCAAGGCAGTTACATTTAAGCCCCGCTGATGAAAACTCCTGATCTACATTTGTCATGGACCGCTGATCGGGCCGCCGGTCCTCGAAATCTCCCGGTCTCTCCATTTCCCAAATGGACTCCAAATTTTCGCGTGACACCATCCAAAATTTCGACAGTGTCATGGAAATTTTCGCATTTTTTGCCACTGGGGGGGGGGTTCTTCGTGACAGTTTTGGGCCTCGACAAAGGTCTGCGTGACGCGTGACCTCGACCATTATTCGACATCGACATGGGGGTGCGTGACGCATGACTGTCAAATTGAATGGAAAAGTCCAGTATGCCCCTGTGGTAGGATCGGATGGCCGGCGTGTGGAAATCCATCCACACGCTGGTTTCGGCTATACTCCATAGTTATTTTTATAATTAGTTACAGCATTGTTTGTATTGTAAATATTGCCAGATCATTCAATCTCACGCTCGTACCACCATCTTCGCGGCCAGTGTAGGGCTCGTGCCCAGAAGGGATTCGGTGTCCCTTCGCCCTTTCGACTACGAAACGCTGTCAGTGGGCTCTTAGCCACCCAAACACCCTAATTCGCACATTACGACCTCGCTCTCTTCCCACGCCATTTTTCGACACTTTTACTCTATTATCGTGCTCTTTTCTTACTCTACGGCTCGGGGCCGTATCATTTATTCATACCCTATTGTTCATTCGAGCCTTACACGGACTACCGACCCGTTCCGAGAGCCTACGCCTCGGGCGTTCTCCCCTACCACACCCCTTGCATTCATCTGTTACTATTCCAATGAAATCCGATATATTCCCGCTACATAATATAGAAATCGAGCTGAATTATACTAAGACCGTCCCAACACTATGCAAGAAAGTTGCACCAGTCCGATCGGCGCCACAAGGGGCGCGACGATCATAGGCGGTGGCACCAATCCGACGGTCGCGATGGGTGGGGCGAATGCGGCAGGCGGTATTGACGAAGTCTTTTTCCAGTACGTCGCGATATCTGTTTTGCGGTAGCACGACTACTGCGCATAAAGCTTTGTGCCGACAGTATCCACCTTCCAAAAATGCGCGCAAAGGTTGAGTTCGGGAATCTATATCGGGATCCAGCAGCCGTGATTTCCAGGTCCTCCATTCTCAATGTATCCGTGACTTGGTCGAAGAGTGCAAAGACGTAGTCCTGTGTCCAAGCTCATCGCCATAGAGCTTCTTTTTCAGACCGCCAATGGCCGGTTCCCAGAGCATCGGAGACTCCGGATCGTCTTGCCTACCTAGCCGTGGAATTAGTGCGGCGGTTCTCCCTTGGTGGGGATGTGGAAGATGTCTGGACTGCTGCCACATCCGTGGCGCCACTCCTGATATGTTGGATGTCTTGTTTATTCGAAACCAGAGTGGATATCATCCCTTTTCCCACACTGAATAAGACTAACACTCCAGTTCTCTAGGATTTAAGCCTGCACTAGTCGATCAGGGATCATTCGACCGTAATATTCTTATAGATTTTATCAATCTCTCGACGTGAAATAGCTGGAGAAAGTGGTCACCATACAGCGGGAAATCGTTTCACTTCCTGACAATGTGCAGCCCAAAATGTGTCGTGCCTGGAAACGACCAGAGGTTAATGTCTCTCCACAAATCTCGAGTGCCTTGTTGCTCAGAACGGCTGCAGGGAGGGATGGTAAAACGATAGCCGAGTGTCAGGCTGCAGAGGAATCGACTGAATTTCCTGGGTGTATCTTCACAAAGCTAGGGAAAGAATGTAGGTTTCCAGGCCATGTACCCGGACAGCACACGCAGCCGAAATAACGGCGGTACAAATGGCGTACTCGATGACATCGTACGCCGATTTAACTAACCAGGGGATGGCCGAGATCTAGAGACCGCCGTGGACAAACTTATCAAGGCCGGATCGCTCTTATCCCGGGGAAACAACGCCAGGGCGGCAGTTGTTGGAAATTTGTCGCTTGTACTCGCCGAACGATTCAAACGCCACGGCATTATTGCTCACTTAAAACACTCAATTGAACTGCAACGGGAGGTACTTGATCTACTACCACGCTCGTCACCGGAGTCCGCACATGGCCTGAACAATCTGAACACTGCATTGCAGAAGTTGTTTCTGGTAAAGGGCAACCCAGCAGATCTCGACGCTGCTGTAGAGTCGCACCGTCTGATTCTGACCGCACTCTACAGATTCATCGTGAAGCATTGAAGTTGACATCGCGGGCGAAAAAAGCAGGCATCCTCACCAGCCTCACAGCTGCTCTGGTATAACGATTCGATCGCGAGAGCCACATCGCAGACCTAGATACGGCGATTGACCTGCATTTTCAGACCGTTGATCTAGGATCGAACTCTCCTGAAGCCTCTGCCTCTTGGATAGGGAACTTCGCTTCTATACTGCATTCTAGACCGGAGCCGGTCTGTCTATGAAAGTGTCGTGCCTATCGACAAACTTGTTTTCATAGACAGGCTGGTTCGAGCCTAACTGCATTCAAGATTCAAGCACAACGGCGAGCTAGGGTACTTCGTCTACGGAATTCAGGTGAGGAAGAAGTTATGGATATATCACAACCCTCGCACTACGGATACCCGTTTCACCACCCAAGCGAGCGGACCTCAACAGGATCAGTCCTGCTCTCCCAAGGTTTTTACCAACGCCGATTCCCGAACACAGAACGCAGTTCGTCTTTGAACAACCTTGTGTATGTTTATTTCCCCAGATTCACTCGACAATGGGACCTGGCAGGCCTGGAAAAGCTCATGAAGCTTCATCGTGAATTCATCGATATTCTCCCCGTTACCCTTATATCGGATACTATCCCGTGCCAGTTCGCTGAGAAACCTTGCTGTTGCAGCGCTTCGGAAGCTAGTTGAACACCGGCAGACCCAGCAGACTTCATCTCACTTTCCAGTGAGGGGGCTCTTTCTGTTCAGGCCGCTACTAACTCTCCACTTCACTCCGATTTACCCCATTCGTCACTCCGATCTTAACAAAATGAATCGATGCAGGATGTAATGCAATCGGGATGGTTACTGCTAGTGGTTGGTTGAAGGTATTGCACAAACATAGTCGCCAAGATTTCCCCTACGGTACGCTTCATATACAGAGCCGTCAAGAATCATTTAGAATTAATTATTTGGACTGAGAACGATCCGTAAATGCCCGTTGTGTGACAGAACGGGGCTAAGGGTCGGAGCCCTAAAGTCTTTACCTCATCCAGGAGTGGAAATCCCGGTTCTTAGAATGCAATAGCGTCATATCTCAAAACACAGTTTCATTTGACTTTGACAAATCCCCTGAGCAATTACAGTTCGATACACATTGCTTCACATATCATGACTGATGGAACCGAGAGCTGTCTCTGTGGCTATTATCACTAGGGATTTAAAAGACGGCAACGCTCTCCCAATTGAACCTACGGCCGACAAACATCATTAGTTCCACTTCGTTAAAAAAGCTCACTCAGAGAGCTTACCCGACAGGCGCGTTTGAACATCCAGAGCCGCCACCAAGCACCGATTGCGGACCATTGGTGCAAGAATCGTGCTGCCCGCCAGATTCGAAGAACTGGATCTGACTGGGGACTCCAGAATAACTGATTGACTTGACCGAGGCGCCTCCGAGAGTGAGACATTCGTTAGACGACGCCCCGCTGCTGAAGACGACAGAGCCAGTGCAGTCGGCCCCGGCGAAGCCGGTGATTTGCGCCGACATCGCTAGAGAGGCGGACGCGAGGAGAGCGGTGGCAATGAAGACAACGTTGAATTGCATTATGGTGAGATCGTGTAGCTTCTAAATGACCGAGGTGAGTTGAAGATTATACGACAGGTTGATGTGGGGGAGGGTTGGAGAGGAGAGCTGACCTGATCGAAGGTGGAAGAGGAGCTGAGTGAAAACCCTCGAGAAGGACGGGTATTTATATGTTTCCTATCCCAAATTGTCGTAACGAATACATTGGGGGCTGTTCGGCCTTACCCCCTTCTGCAAAGCCTTTTGCCGTTCTTCCTCCGATTGAATTTTAATGCGTTCTTCCATTCCTGAGTCGTCCAATTGAAATCAGCCGAAGTGAAATCTAAGTTTGGTTGATTGTGCATCACCAAGCCGGCACGGGGTTCAATCGCCGTTGAACATATTCAAATCTGGCACACCCTTCCCGCTGCTGCTACGGTCGCCTTTGGCATTGCTTTCTGGTTTGATGTGGATGCAGTTAGTAGCGCCTTATTCCCAGCGCCTTCCCTGTCTTCATTCTTTTTTACAATGGCGCCCAATTGAAGATCCCCTTGAAGAATGATAGATATTTGACCAACCAAAACTTATCAACGTTTCAGATCTACGGGCTCAAGCGCTCTGGTTGCATCTAGGTGTCGTAGTTTCTCCCAACCCTTGTTCAACACATCTCTGCTACACTCAATGTTCCGGCACTGAGTACTTGGCCTTCAATATTTTCCAACCAACAAGCTCAATTAGCCAAGCCGTGGCTATTCTGGGAACCATATTCTTGAATGCTTAAGATGATCCTAACGCAATTTTTCCCTTCCCTTCACTTCCCACATTTTGCTTCCACATTGATTCATTTCGAACACGTTCATGAATTCCTCACATGGCCCACTTTGCCAAATAATTGTGATTCATCTGCCATTTATCCGCAACTATAACTTTCCGGGGATCCGAATGGCACCTTACTTTCGCTCGTAGGCATATCATGCGGCAGAAATTGAACATCGGCCGTTTCCAACTCCGACAACGGTGCTTTCGTCACCGACCACATATGTAGACCTGGCAACGGCACTGAAGCCGGAGTGTGGACTGTTTCGCATCAGCGAGCGACGAGATGGATATCCTTGAAATATATTGGCGTCCCGCTGTACGACACTTCCTGCACTTCAGTTCCGGACGGCTCAGGAGAAATATATACTGGGGCGAGAACGTTCGCCCTGTAGGTCACTTCTACACCATTCATTTCAGTTCTTCACCAAGGAATAGCAGCGAGAACTAGTAAGTTGTGCGAACAAAGTTTACATAAATATCTGTCTGGCCGGCAATGTGGCGTCGGGACAGTGATAAGATTAACTTAACTATCGCCTCCCGTAAACTGTGGCCGAACTCAAGAACAGCCCTCGACATTGCATGGGGTCCACTGATGCATCCAAAACAATTATCCTTGCCGGTACTTTTATGCTATATCTGTCAGTTCTAGC
The DNA here is from genome assembly GCA_014462655.1 of Mycena venus. Lineage (NCBI taxonomy): Eukaryota > Fungi > Basidiomycota > Agaricomycetes > Agaricales > Mycenaceae > Glaucomycena > Glaucomycena venus. The sequence goes on along the minus strand of JACAZI010000007.1, from coordinate 2,106,517 downwards.
CTCTCTGTCCGTATTTCCATAACTATTTTCTGATCACGAGGATTAACTTTTCGGACCAAACTTATTTATAGAAGTGGGAGACGGCGCGAAGCGTCGTCGGCCTCTTATTTATACTGAAGGTTGTCAGTTCCGTTCAAATGTATTGAGTGGAGCCTGGACACTAACCCACGGCGCCCGTTGAGTCCGCTCTTTCCGAACACACGAGCTCGAAGTTAAACTAGCTCGGGATGACGGCATAACGGAAGTAAGATCGAAGTCAAGCCGGCTAGGGATGACGGCACAGGACTTTTACCATCACCAATTCGTCTTGAATTCGTCCCCCTCTCCATGCTCATCTTCCATGACCCTTTCGTGGTATTACTCTCCTGTGTACCTCATTGACCACTGTTGGATCTGCCGGTCTAGCAACCTCCATGAGTCGAAAAACCACTGGGTCCCCACTGATGCATCGAGAATATCTATCCGTGCCGGTACTTTTATACTGGACAGTGACCACTTGTTCCTCACATTTATTCCATTATCTGGATGACGAATGAGTGCTGTGGGCTTTGATCTTGAAATTTTGAATAGCAGGCTAAGCAGTGTGAAACCCAAGAGATCGAAGTCAAGCCGTCTTAAGGCTCCGACCATTTAGTTTTTGTGTATGGATTGGGGAAGATTAAACGGAAACAGTGTCTAAACTGTTTAAAACTGTTTGAAACCGTTTATAAACGGTATTTTCTCAGCCTAGTAGCAAGCGACTGTATGTTTGTTCATTGATCTTGATTCTCAGATAATTTAAATTCTTCATTCCCCTGCTGTCTATGATGACGGATGCATACCGTGGACTGCGATACGGATTTAACACACGTTCGAGACTTTCGGGCCCCCTGTATCCCCAGACCGCTTTGCGCGCCTGCCGTACGTACTCAATTGACGCCTCAGCGCACCTGGCTTCCACCCGTGCGTGCTTTGTCTGAATCATCACGGACTTACGTGAGAGCGTGTGTCCGATTCAGAGATCTGAGACTCGGACTCGGACTCTCTATCACGTACCCCTTTGTTCACGGTTACCCATTTGCTTATCCTCGGCTAAACCGCTCAAAGCACGACCAACTTGTGCATGTAGCTTTCCGGCTCATCCCTCATGGCCTCATTGCTCCTTTGAGGATCATTGCCCCACATTGGATTCGCCCAGATCTACCACCCATCCCGGGCATTCAGTGGATATTTCAGTAGGAGCTGGTTACTGGCATGGCGCTGGATACACTTGTCTCGATCTTGAGGGAAGTCTTTGTTAATCATTGGGGATCACCACGCATAACTATAGTATGGGAAGGGTCTGTTTTGATTGAGAGAAGATGTCTCCTAAGGTTATGAGCGGACGGTTTTGATACGCCTGTCATATCCTACGTTCTCGGGGTACGGATATATCCTTTGGCCATATTTTTAACAGAAAAAAGGACGGGTATCGCACCGTCATTCAAATTGTTGCCTCACAAAATTATTCCTGACGTTGCCTTGCAGCCGATGTTGATCGAACCAAAAAAAAATGTGCTTTCCACCCACAATCCTTACACCGTCAATGTTACCCTCAGCTCGACCATCTCGTATCTTCTAGTCGGTAATACCTAAAGCAGTCCGACTGCGTTCATTTCTTTTCAGGGACTCACAGCATCTCACCAGGCAACTGCGGGTTCAACGGGGACGGCTGCACGCTCGTCAAGCCACAGTATCTGGGGCTATGATATATCACCCATTAATATACAGAGAGTAACACAAAGAATATGTTGTGAATTTATGGGAATTGTCACTCCTTTTTCTGAACTGTTGAAAATATTCGCCATTCGACGTCATGATCAGTGACCGCGACCAAAATTCAACATCGATACAGGGGTACGTGAACCGTGACTGTCGAATTGGACTTAATGATACGGGAAATAGGTGAACATCCCCAACTTGAACCCTTCGGAGCTGCGACTTTCACTGTCCAGGTTCGAAAAACGGGATTTATTTAACCAGTTACAATGTGGTACGCCTGGATTCACATGTCAGACTTGTGGAGGCGACAACTGTTTCTTTGGCTGAGATTACCAGAGATTGACGAAGTTGGCTCTAAAAATTGTATCGGTAGTTCACCGCTTGGTCATTCAATGTTCATTCAGAGAGCTCACCTGGCAGAGGCAGTTCTACATTCCGAACCGCCGCCAAGCGTCAAGATCGCGTGGCATCGTGCGCTCCTCCCGACTCAATGAAGTTAATTTGACTGGGGATCCCCGAAGAGGTGATGGACTTCGTCAACCTGCCGCTGGGACACTCCCAGGAGAGGCGCCGTTGCTGGTGTCGATGGATGACTGACATCTCTGGAGAGGCGACAGTGAGGAGAGCGGGGGGCGAAGAAGGCAACTTTAAATTGCGTCATGATCTGGTGTATATGGTTGTTGGGATTGGATAACAGAAGGAGAGCTACGTTGGTGGAGGATTATATCTGAGCCCGAATAACCAGATTGAAAGCAGGAAATTGTGAGTTCCCGGTAAAATAGATGTTTACAGGACCCCGCAAGAGTCGTCCAGAAACCAAGTACAGTCGCAAACCGGGAAGCGAAATGTTACGTGAAAGCGAAACACCACGCTGTTTGATGACATAGACATCGCCGATGACCCCGATTTTTTGTTTTCATTCAGAAATTAATGCTAACAAAAAGCAGTGCCTAAAAGCCTCCTGTACATCCCGTATTATTCAACTTTCTTCAGACCATCAATTTGCAGTATTCAGCTGTGGTTGCGCCATCCGAAGTTTGGTGTGTTTTGTTCTGAAAATATAAACTAGGAAGTGTCAACTAGGTATTTCCAAGGTTTTAGAACATGGATATAATATCTTGCATCCTGAGGTCTTGCGGCAGAGGTGTGCCGAATTGTTCTGAAGTGTTTCGCTTTCATGTTATTTGACACTTTTTGAGTTCCGCAAAAGATTCTCCTCATTCTCTATGACTACAAAGCCAAACCACACGGTTCTTTGACTTATTGGAAGGCAGGGATGTCCTTCTGTTTTCCTGCAACAAAAAATAATGTCATTGGAGCATAGTAGCACCAGCAACGAGGCGCACAATCTGAGCGTTTCGCTTCCCAGTTTACGACTGTAGTCACGCAAAGCTCAGTAGGTGAGGTGTTGGATTCCAGCAAACTATCTAGCTACACTCTAACTTCTGGCTTAAATAAATTATTGTATCTACTGTCCTTGTCCCTAAACTAGCTACTTACTTGTTCTACGAGTCAACTTGAACCTGTGGCGCTGTGATCACGCAGCCGCAGTTCGATCAAAGGTGATCGGCTGCAAACGGCATGCGGGCCGTGCGTATCCGTTACAGAAATGATGAGCTGGATGAACACCTCCAGCAGGGCAGGCATATACGTTTTTTGTCCAACCTGTGTCCCAAATAATGCAAAAATCCCTAAAGGCTTGGAGTCTCACCACCCTGGTTCCCTGTGCTCCGGGACGGCTTGCGCGGCAACGGTAATATTAGCTCGAGGCAAGTATCACGGTTTCGGGATCGATGGCAGTGTAAGAACCTTCCATGTTCATCTGCTAGTCTTTCCCAAGCGGTTCCGTGCTGTGCATTACTACTTCCCTCCCAAGCGAGTGCGTCGCAGCAATGCACCCAGTCGAAATTAGCACGCCGAGCAGACAGTGCGAGGAATGCCTGAAATTTTACATAATATCTGGCGTTAGAGGACGAGGGAAACAAAGCCAGAACATGACCGTCTGAGGAGCTCCACAAGAATAAAAAAAAAAGAGGGTCTCCACCATTCCGACGGAGGGAAAGCCGCACGGCCCGCGCCTCAAAACAGCGCTAGCTGCCTACAGACACAGCCAAACACAATAACATCTCAAAGTCGTAACACTATATGCAAGTGGAGTGACTTCGAAATCCTAGTAGGACCCTCCGTGGATATTGTTTCCGTCAGAGGGAAGTGCGTGTTCCCGCGATCTGGGCATTCTTGCCCCACGCTTTGTGTACAGCCGCCAACTGTACCCGAAATAAGATCCCACAAAGTCCTCAATTTGACCTTTAGAGGACCATAGGCAGCCCAATCGCAACAAACAACAATTGGTGGCGTCTCCGTCTGATTAGCGCGCAAGTGTGGAATTTTTGGTATGTCAGGCGGTTTGACAATGATCGCACATTGGGCTGCGGATATCAAGTTCTGGACCACGATATAAACAATATCCTCGCAGCAGAAGAGTTTCTTCTATTACATATATCTGGATATGTTCTGATGCGCACATGTGCCTCTGTAAGGATCAGATGAGAGGTCGTCAGATGTTCCCAGTGAGGATGGTGCCGCGATCTCCGCAGTCGGTATTGGGCAAACAGCTAAGGATTGTGTGTTCCGGATTGTCAACATAACTGGAAAGCTTGATGCTCATCGCAATCAGAGGGTAGATGCGTGCCCCATGATCCCAGGCGCTCACGTGCTTGGGTTGAACTCGTAGGCGTCATTTTTTAATGGCAACGGGCGTCGCTGGTAACCATCTGTGCTGAGTTAATAACCACAGGTGTAAAGCACGTCTTGTGCGTGGCATGTTAGGTTCTTGTGTATCGCGACTCAGACCCATTCAGACGGCGGAAATAAATGATTAACGGCCCACGCAACGGAGTGGGTTATCGCTTGTCGGTATTCCCTCCCCAGTACGTCGAGATTGGACTTCTTCAAGTCCGGATCTGCCAGATCAAATTCTGGCGGCATGGCGCGTTTGGTTGGTCTGACCCCAGATCAGCCAGACACGTTCTGTTTTGCTGACGTCTGCCCTGGCGCAAAAATAGAATAGATTGTAAGGACACCGATGGAATACTCCACAATCCCGCCGCCGTGGAGTTTATGCGTAGGGCGGCAGTAGCAGCGCTTTTGGCGTCAAAATAAATACCAAATACATACCTCTAAGTGCAAAAGAATGCGGGGCTAATTGAACCGCTTCGCATAGCCGGATTGTGTACCCCCGCTACCATCCAAGCCACCGGTTGTTGTTGAATGCTGCGCTCCGACCCACATAATCGAGCGAAGTGTCGGGATGAAATGTTAGACTGCAAGGGCTGCAAAAAGGTTATTAATTCGAATCCACCCAAAAGGGCTTGAATGCATTTACTGTGGAACAGTAGCGTCATGTGGAATGGCGAGCGCTGTGTCTCGCATTCAAAAAGGAATACAGCTGGTGAAAAACAACTCGGATAACCCAAATCTGGGGATGGCAGCAACACAAAATGCTCAGGAGCGGTAAACACAGGGAGGACCAAGCTTCCGTCCTAGTTATATCGTCTGACGACGTTGGATATGGATGTCGGAGGGATATGTTCAATGTTCACCCCGTGCCCCGCTCTTCAATTTGAGACTGTGTCTGAGTCTCAATACACAACCACCGTGCTCCGCAATTTGACCTCAACAGGACTATTTCGACATACAACAATCTGGCGGCGTCGATTCCAGCTGATTAACGCGCAAGCGCAGAACGGGTCGATCATCGTATTGTTGCGGCTATGTGGTTTCTGTTCCACAATGATAACATTAACGGCTTATGCGGATGGGTCTGTCCAATTATGTCTGATATGTGCCGATCTGAGCAGAAATGCCACCTCCCCCCCTCATCAAGTTAGCATGCGGACCCTTCTCTTCATGTCGGATACTTTGCAACTCGCTCCATATTATTTCCTCTTTCAGGAGCTGCACAATTTCAATCCCTACACCGCAAATCACCAGCAATGCAACTCATCCACATCGCTACGGTAGCCGCTCTCCTCGTTTTTAGCTCCCCTACGATGTCAGCCGCCATCGGTTTTTTTCACCGGGGCGCACTGTACCGGCTTGGTCATCAGCGCCCACAACATGTCAGAGAATGTATCCTGTCCGTCGGATATTCTGGTATCCCCAACGAAATCAGCTGCTTCAAGAACGACGACTGCCTCAAGGTTACCGTCATATTTGGCGGCGGGTCTGGATGTGTCACCGTGCTCCCCCCCGTAAGCTCCATCGTTTATTTGATAGACCACCAGTTGTACTATATTCTCCCCAGATCTCAGAGTAACTGAGTGACAGCTAATTTTTGTGACTACCACCACTGGAGATCTAGGAGAACCTGACGCTCTGGAAGTTGACTCTACAGCCGCATCATTAGTTTATCCACTTAACCCAATCACTCAAAGCTCACCCATCAGGCGCGGTTTCACATCCAGAGCTGGTGCGACGGGTCGCGGTTGGCCCGTTGCTGCAACTATCGTGGCCACCACCGGAAGCGAAAAAGTCGATCTCGGTCGGGACACCGGAAAACTTGATCGACCTGGCCGACCCGCCATTTGCAAAGCCGACGCACTCTCCAGACTTGGCTCCATTGCTGGTGTTGATGACGGAGCCGGTGCAGTCCGCCCCCGTTGAAGAAGGTGAGGGTGACTGACATTACCGGACCGGCGGCACCCAGGAGTGCGGTGGTGAGGAAAGCAAGGTTGAGTTGCATTATGATCTAGTTTGGATGGTGTCGGAACTGTCTATGTCGGCGAGCAAGGAAACGGGGTCAGCTGAGCATTATACAATGGGCCTCGAATGCTGACCTGACTGAAAGTAGAAGAGGAGCTAGCTAAAAATCCTCCAGAAGGTCCCGTATTTATACGTTTATGGCTCACCACTCATTTTCCTGCGCTCCGCCTCCGCCTCGTCAGACAACAGTAGGACCAATGTGCGGTATCACGGATACTATTAATATGAGAATCATGGGTCCATCCCGTTTACCCGCCGGTTCCAAAGTCCAAATTAACACTCCTGGAGGACATTCTGACGTGAAGTCGAGAGCTTGATCTGATATGTGCCAGGGGGAGGGAGTGAATCAAACCCACAGGCCGCCGGGGATTGAATCGCTACACAACAATTGATAGCATCGTGCGGGCGGGAGTAGACGGTTTGGCTATAGCGAGCGATCGATCAGCTCTGCATTCTCCCAGGGCGGCGATTATGTTCTTGAGACTTGATTTAACAAGAAAGCGCTGCAGCGGGTGTTGGACACCCACGGGCTGCGGACCAGACATAGACTCAACGGTCGCGGGATTGTAGCGTGTTTCAACATTATAAATATCTTCCCCCAGTGCTTCGGCGCCTCTTCAATTCAGTCAAATCTGACTCTGAAAGATTACATCGCGGATTAATATTCTTGCCTCGACTTGAAGTTCACTATTGACCCATGGCCACTGACAAGACTAATTAGGCAAGGGCTGATGCGATTGTTTTTATAGATTCGTCTTGAAGTAGTGCTTGATGTCTAACGCGCGAGGCGGCAGAATGTTTCATTTGTTAGAGCTAGTGTGCATACGTTGACTATTTATGTCGGTCCTGTGAAAAATGGTGGATCTAGACTTAGCTTCAGTGAAAATAGATATGAATCAGGGATGCTAGCAGTCACCAAAATGCGGTGGTTACCAGCGACAGCCGTTTCCATTCAAAAGTGAATAACACCGGGGGATGTATTAGGGGGGCCAGGTATCATGGCACGCATCCCTAATGCTGGCGAGTGGTTGGAGTTACATTATGGTGGCCTTCCCTCAATCAGTCGAGCTTTCCGAAGTTTAACATCCAGATCAGACAGCTCTGCCGAGATCGTGGCACCACGATAGGGCCGATTTTCCGCGCTGTGCTCCTTGCCTGGCGAGAGCGGAGCGGCATTTTCTGCAACCTGAAGATATCTATAGTATCATTCATGTGGGTCCCAAACAGCCTTCTATTAGAACTGTGACTACCCATCTCCAACAATACCGCCAAACAACCGACTGCGTTCTGCGGGGCCGTCGGCCTAATTGATGCCGACTCCGTCAGCCCAATTCGGCCGAGGCTGAGGCTGGCCAGCCGTGCAGACCCCAGCCATGGAGCCTGCAAGTTGGCCATTTTGAGCAATTTTGGCCCATTTCCTGCCAAAGTTGCCAATCTACGATCCAAGGAGCTCGAAAACAGGTGAGGTGAGGCGCTTGAGTTCGGATCCTGGACAAACATCTTGTGGTTGGATTCTGATGTGGCAAGGCACCACATGATACAGAAAAACCAGTCAAACCCCAGAGTCGAGATGCATTTGGCTAGGGGAAATTTCAGGTCGAAGCAGAGGGGTGTAGCTCTGCTAAAAAGATCTAGACTGCCCCAAAGATTGCGAAGGGTGTTCATGTTGAGCTACGTTATACCACAAGCCGTATCACCATAATATTAGTGAGATCAGGGTTGAGCATCTCTGATGAAATATACAAGTGTAAAGCATAAAGTAAAAGCGATAAGATGCATTGACACTGTTGGCACGAGTCTGAGAGATAGACCAGTTGAAAGTGGACCAAAAGTTTGAATTGCTGATCATCCTCCGATTCGAGAGTGTAGATGCACACAAGATATTTTGCGGCAAAGAGACAGACTGTGAAAAAACCAAATGAAGATTTTTTCTTGATAAAGGTGCCTTCTGCATGTGGCACTCCTCCACTATCGGCACTTTTCGGGAATTGAAGCCGCCCCATAGCATGCCCAAATTGGGAAGTCACGTGCTTGACGGCGATCAACGGCACAGAACAATGGCGCCGTCCCGCAACCTTTCTTGAACCACTACTACCACCATCCCATCCCCCCGACTGTGTTTCTTGATGCTTCCCCCCATCTCAATGGCTCTAAAATTGTCTCCAGCTATCATCGTCTGCAAGCGGCATGTCCTGGGGACATTACTGAGTCCAAAGACTCGCATGAACACATTGCCACCCGCGCTCCGTGGGTTATTGCCGTAGGGTGGGGTACGGTATGGTTCCTGATAAAGGATTAGACATTATAGGTCTGCAATTACATTCCCTGCTGCCTGTAGGATAGCATCATCTCTGCAATGTCACCCAGCAATGCCACCCAACCCGAATGATTCCACCCAAAAATCTTGACGGTTTGGTTAGTAATTTCCATTAGGATCTCTATGTTTATGCCATGTACTATGAACTATGTGCAATTTAAGTCAATCACACTTCAAACTACAATTTTTACAATTTTTAACACGTCTTCGTACCTACTTTTACTTGCAAAGTGAACAATGCCGAGCCGCAAGGATTGCCGTTCGGGCCGTGCGATGGCCGGCCTTCACGTGACTTCCCAATTTGGGCATGCTATGGGTCGGCCGTGTGTCCCACTTTTCGTTGTCGGCGGTCGCGTTAAGTAATTGCCACGTACTGTAACGTGGCTCGAGCAGTGGCGTTCAGACCATCTTTCCTCCCCTGATCACTACCTTAATTCTAGTTGAGCTGCCGTAGTTGTTGATGGGGCGACCCAGTTTTGACATGAGAGGTAAAGACAAGCGTTATTTGTTTGTCCACAAGGCCCTGACCAAACATACGTCTCCAATACTGTACAATTTTGTTCAAATCAAAAAGGGGGGGTGATGCGTGACATGGTCCAAGCAATTCGATGATTTGATAGCCGCTGAATTTCTGTGTGACACCCCCCCAAAATCTCACTGAAAATTTGACATTTCTTGCCACTGGGGGGGTGACAGTTTGGGTTGAGAGATTCAATAAGGTCCTGCATGATGCATGACATGCACCAAAATTCATTACCAACAGAGGGGTGCATAATGCATGACTTGCAAATTGAACATAATTGTACAGTACATACTGGAGTAGCACCCCGGAATCACTGGGAGTCGGCCTGCAGCAGCTAGCTGTACGCTGATGAGCTTCTTTGTTGTAGCATCTGTCTGGGAGAGACTATGCCGATGCTGGTGGCAGACAAAGGCTTGATACCACGTGCTATTACATTACGTGCCTACAACCCGTACTCCCTACCACCACAATACATCACCAAAAGCAGAAAAACCTCCCAAACCCCTCCCAAGATCCTCTCAAGGTGTCCAAGGCCTCCCTAAGGGCGTCAAGCCCTGGACACGGCTCCAGATAGGTAAACAAGGATCTTTTTAAACTCACAATCTCTTTCGAGGACGTCCAGGACTAGGTTGACTTGCAAGGGCTTGGCGGTCTCCAAAGGGTATCCTAGGCCTCGTATCCTATTACTTGTATCTTATTTGCCTCACAAGTTATAATCACAAGAAAATATTTATTTCGTGCCACAGGACGAGTCACAGGAGACTGTACAATTGACATCTAATTATAATGCTGCTGTGAGAATTTCATAAGTTGTGCTCGAAGCATAATAAGCTCAAGAGACATACAGGTTGATACATGATGCGTTGGAGTTGGGTACAAAGAGTCTAGCAGCGAGAGTCAGCAGAAGTAGATTAAGGAAGGGAAAAGTTCCCATGTACGCAGTGTTCAGGCGATGAAGAAATGCTGTCGAAGACATGAGCATGAGTATCATTCAACTGGAAATAATATACATACCAGGTGATACAGTTTTGAATGCAGCAAGTCTATGTGCAAGGATTAACTCATGTAAGCAACACCGAAGAAAAGTAGACATATGAAAGCAGTGATAAGTTACTGGTGCGAGTTGGAGGCGATGCAGAGATGAATCCGAGATGTATCTGGTGGCCAATTGGCCACGAAGAGAAGAGAAAAAAGATTAAAAGGAGCCTACCGTAATTGTGATGAAATTCGAGGGGCTTTATCTGCAAGCAGAGGAGTTAGCGGTGAAAAAAACAAAGGTGCAATGCGTACTGATGTCAAGTGCTTAGCAAAAAAGTAGCGAGCAGTAAATCTACGAAGAAATTAGTGAGCAAGACAACACTGGATGAAAATGAAGCATACTCAGAATAGTAGGCATATCTAGGATATGTCAGCATAAAGAAACAGATGCTGAGGGTGCATACCATCAAGAAGAGCAGCGGATGGCTGTAACGTACCAGTCATTATCTGCGTGGAGAGTTCAGTGATAGATTAACAAGACACGAGTGCATTGCGTACCGTTATTAAGTACTGAAAGAAAGTGGAGGGCCTAGAACAGATTGAAATGAAGAGATGGGGTGAAAAAATATACCGAATATACCATTCTACCCGGAGGTCGATGCAGCTGAGGCCGCATGAGCAGCATGTTGCACGAGGATAAGGTCCACTGCATTAGGGACTGGAGCCGCATCGAGTTCTCTGCGAGCGGGTGCTGAATCTCTAAATACCATTCTATATACCATTTCAGCATGTAAACCCATGCAAAAGGGGATGCGCATACCTATCATACCATGCGAGTGTATCAACTGCCCAAGTGTCATTCAGAAGCCTGGAGAATAGCTGGACTATGGTGTCGAAGAATTTTTCATAGTTGAAGGTGCCATCGAACTGCCCCCAGTCTTTTGTCGAGATCAGGGTTCACACCTGCTGAGAAGGTGAGAAATAATTCCTATAAGATTAGTTTCATACTTGGACGGCAGCACATCCGATCATCTCCAGCTCCATCTTATACTTATTGTGCAATCGCGCGTGGCAGATGGCAGGGATCCCCTTGTCGAGACCATTGAATGCTGAAGAGGGCGCTGTCCAAATGTGGCGGAAAACCTGGAACAAATTGAGGAAACAACTGGAGAGAAAGATGGAAAAACTCACCCGAAGCAATAATTCACTGCAAAGGAGGCCTTTGTCGTATTGTTCAGGGTCATATGTTCCATCTGCCCACAAGAATGAGGGCAGTTCACTGGCATCTAGGTCTAGCTTGAAGTTCCCAGCGACCATACGATCCTAGGACAAGTATATGCGAGTTGAAAGGGACGTACGCATTTGTGGTAGGGGGCCCTTGGGCTTGATCAGCACCCTGGGCATCGTTACCGGTCATTTGAGGAGTGCTAGGATGAGAGGGAAGCGTCAGTAGGAAGAATCGATACATCTGTTGAGTACTCACAGATGATTGACAGTAGGAATAACCAGCGGCAGTAGCTGCAGTCGCAGCGACCATGGCAGAATGTAGTACCGAAGAATTAGATGCGCAAGGCCGCGGATAGACTTCGAGTCCGATTTCTGAATGGCCGGGAGGAGTAGATGTTTGGTGGGATTGGGAAGAACGTACTCGACGCAATTTTTGAGGCCACCCGTGTCCGCGACACGTCCGCTGGAGCTGAGGCTCGCATCTTAATCAAATGGGTGCTGATATCAAGACATGCAAGTGGAAGAAAAGACCGGATGACGCACCGATGCGACCAGACTATTCCATTGATCTGGGTCCTCCTCCGCCTGCAGAAATAAGTACTTGACAATATCGAGGAGGTCCGGGCTTGAACGGCTTTTCAAACGCCGCCACAGCGAGATCTTGACGCGCCTTCTCCCTGAGAAAGCGGTATCGTTAGTAACTACTTGGAGGTAAAGAAGCAGTGGAAAAACATACGATGCCGGCATTTGTGTCTCATTCGAAGGGACGTCATCGACTGGTGTTCCCCAGTGACGATCAGCGCCGTTGTGCAGGGCACTGCCGATGTCCATATACGGATGGACACTGCGCGGAAAGTAACGTGCGACGCTGTCGAGCAGCTTTGGGGTAGTCTTGATGGCACTGCTAGCTGTGAGATATATATGAGGTACAAATGCCAAGCACGTACTTGACTGACCGCTTGGGGCATTTGCCTGTCTTCGACTTCTTTGATTCCTCGAAAGTAGCGACGACTTCATCAATTTTGCGCTTACTGTACTATTTCATTCAATTCGTTGGCACGCGTCACACCCACTTTTTTTTTATTGCGGCAATAATTTTTTCTCGATTTGTCGGATTTCTTTTGGATTTTAATTGTATCAAAAATTCCGAATCAAACACGAATTGATCGAAATGGTACAGTAATGGCGGGAGGTATGGTGGTGGTTGGAGTAGGGACAGTGTTGGAGCCAGGGACATTGGGGCCAGGGACATTAGGGAGAGACGGAGTATCGGACATGGTGGTAAGAGATGAGAAAGCGCACTGGGGCGGCTCGACTTAAATATTTGGGGACGGATCACGATCACGTGAACCGTCACACCGCGTCAGTGACTCGAAAGAAACATTGCGTACGGCAGCAAAACACACTAAAAAAAATGTAGAAAAATGCAAGAAGAATTTATACACATCTAAACTATCAAAGGTCATCGTATCCAGCAGAATCGACGATCCCCTCGTCGTCTTCGCCAATTGTGAGCTCCTCATCTGCCTCCTCCTCTTCTTCTTCCAGCTCTGAGTCGTCTTCATCCGAATTTTCAGCGCCGGCATCATTGGTAGAACCAGGCACATCAGGGCAAAGAAGAGGATTCTCCTCGAGCGGTGCAGGAACGGGATCTTCATCAACATCCATCTCATCATCTTCATTTTCGGTGTCGGTTGGGTCACAGGGCGCTGTCACACGATGACCTACTCCCTTATCAAAATACCGCATAAACATGTCGCGGTCCACAAAACTACCCAAGTCAAGTGCCTCACATACCCCAAGAAAAATAAAAAAATGCTTACAAGTTGACGTAGTAGTAATTATAATCTTGATCTTTGTCCTCGGGACGCCGTGCAATGGACTTTGGAAGCAAGTCGGAGGTCTGACCGTGGGCGAAGGCCGGAATGATATGGGTCCCTCTGATAACTTCAGCAGGATCCAGAAATCCGAACGCGCCATCATCGGAGGATTCAATAAAACCTAGATGATGAAGCCGCTTTTGCTTTCCACCCGGCCTTGTAATCTAGATTCCGGCCAAACCATCGCACCCAAAGGAACTCCATGCGCACAGGCTTGGTAGTTCTGGATCTTGGCCCGGCATGGCAAATATCCGCGTGAAAAATCCCCAATACTCGTGCATACCAATACGGGTGTGAATCGGAGGCATCTTCTTCATGCGAGAGCATCATGATATCAGAATGGGTGCGAGTATTAATGGCGTCTGAGCTCCGCCGAGTGTCGTATGTGGTGTAGTTGACTCACATAACCTTGTGCGTGTACAGTCGATCACGAACAAATGTGACGTCCATGAGGTCTTGCGGAGAGAACTCGGTCTCGTCACCATCGTACGGAAGGTCTAATAAACGGCACAGTAGATGTGTTCGTAACTTCTTCAAGAAACCCTAGTGCCGAGTCAGATTTGCACCTGCAGATCCCTATACTGTACTTACCTCAACAGCTGGGTCGTCTGCCCACTTTGAGAGCGAATGGAAGTCATACACATTGAAGAAATTCCTTTTGGACTCAGAAATATGATGATTGATGGGGGGTGGCATCCGGGGCAAGTCCTCCTCTTGCGGCCGAAGAGTTTCAGCAGCCGCAGATTCAGCAGGAGGACTATCTGCGTTGGCGGCAGCCTCGGCCGCTGCTGCAGTGGCAGCATCCTTCATGCGCTGCTGGGTCCCACGCAAGATTCGGCGGCGTTGTTCAAGGTTGGCGATCTGCCGGCCGAATTTGCGCTTATTGGTCCGTGCATAGAATTTCTTGACGACACGATGTGTGAGCTCCGACTGGTTATAGTTTATAAATATGTGATACACGAAACTCTGCCGGAAACTCACCAGCTGAGTTGAGTACGAATCCGTTGTACCTATTTTAGGTATCACAGTGGGATAGTCCCCGAAGGAGTGGAATTTGTACGTTGCGACATTCCACTCTTTGACCTTGCGTGATGGATTCGAAGGGCGCGCTGTGGCAGGATTTTTTTGGGCATCCCGTCGAGCTCGTTCGGTTTCCTTTGGAAGCTCGTATGTCGTAAAGTAGCTACATGTTATTCGAATAAATTCCCGGACCTTACGGCCGAGAACGGTGGTGACATTCGAAAAATTCTGGATGGTTGAGCTGGTGTGCATTCGCAATTTAGCATAGGAATTCCAGGTTGCCAGAATAAACCACAAATCAAGAAGGATCTCGTTGTGGGCATCAGGCAAGAGGCCTTCAAGGACAGGGAGGAGGCACTGCCCACAATATCAGCTAGAGTGTTACAAATGAAAAAAAATAAAAGTTGCGCACCTGCAGAATATCCTCATAGTTGCGCGCTGCAGGCTTTTTCATGTCAGAGACGTTGGCATGAAAACGCCGAATGGTGCTGCGCCCGAATGTCGGAATTTGTCTGAATCTAACTCGAATGTAAGTAGGCTTGTTCTGTTTGTTACGGCAGACTGTACCTCTCGTCCAATTTGGCGATAGCATCGGCGCTGTGAGCTTGTAAAATGCGCAGTGTGTGTATGAAGAGTGATTTGACCACGCAGAGCTCGACCTCGTGCAGAAGGTCGGGGACGAACATTGAAAACAAATTAAATCCGTGTTCAGCCAATTTAGAAAAGGCATTCTGTATTGCACTGATAAGAATTTGCCCAATCCACATAATCGAACTCACTGTAGTGGGTACCCAAGATTGTGGCTTCAGAATACGGTTGACCGCGGCGCCAGCGAGAAGATAACCCTTGCCAAAAATCCAGCTACGTGCGAGCTTGATCTTATCCCGCCACACGCTCGTGTCTTCTCGCAGCTTCTGGCGACGTCGCATGTCGGCTTTGGACCCCATTTCCGGAATTTGATCCTTCTCGATGAAACATTGCGGGCACGGACAACCGCCGAAATACTTGATCGTCGCCAACAACACCCTGAAAACCATAAATTGATGAAAGGCCCGGGAATGGAAGAAAAGTACCAACTTTTCAAAGTAATCAGCACCATAGGTGAAGAACCGAGGAAAAATCCGTCGCTCGATGCCATCATAGCACTTGACGACGAGCCCATGGACATACGCATGTATGAACTCCTTTGTAAGTAACATGTCCCGGACTGCGTGCATAAGCTCTCGCGTTGCAAAGGAAATTTTCATTCTGTCTAAACTTTGTTCAGATAATCATAGAATGTTGATCTGATCCAATACAGGATTTTCAATGGCTTTCCCTCAGGCAGTTAGTGTACCTACACTTTTTAATGAGTGATTCAATAACTTGAGTCTGTTGCTGCCAACCACCAAATTTGATCCTGCCAACACCTGAAATGGATTCAGAGCCATTGTGGTGCTCAGAGCACACCCTTCCATTACCACCAAGTGGTTTTCGGACTTCATAGTTTTTCAGCTAAACCAACGGAGTCACGACATGGTTGGATCATGATCTCCGCAACACCCATCATGTGTAACATGGCTCAGTTGGTTATATTGCTTCCTATTTCCTCTGTGTCTGAGTTCGAACCCCATTGAAATCATCTTTTTGGTGGTGTGCGGTTTAAACTGTTGGTTTACCAAATCCACAATCAAACCAGATTATCCATTGAGACACCAATTGATTAATCAAACTTTATATGGTTACTGGGAGACCGTGCTCATCTAATGGTGCGTTCACGTCATCCAGGGATGTATCCGGATTCGATGGGTCATGGTTCGGGTCCCAGCGAGATTCGAAAGGGGTGATGTGGAATTGGAGAAATGCGGGACTTTGGAAGGCCTTGACTATAACATCGAGAAGGGGGTAGTACATGATCCTAGTGACTTCAAATTCTGCAGCCTCCTCCTCTGGCGTGCAGTTTTTGTGGGCGGGGAGTTTGACCGAACTAGTCTTCCACCTGCTTGGCGGCTTGCTAGGGAGAGTGGTCTCAGCAACATTGTCGAGCCGTTTGTTTTCTCAAGCAGTGTTGAAACCCTCGAGATGCCTTCTATCAAAGTCTAGGTGTAAGAGGACGTTGTTAACCAGCGAGTCGAGGTCTGCCACCGATTTGAGGTTAGATCCCAGATGAAACCAGCACATCAAACGGGTGACAGTGGAATTAAGGAATGGAAACCATGGCGATGTCGATGACTGAATGGGAGAGGCCTTTTCCGTCCGCAGTTCTGATGATTGGCAAAGATCATCCAGAGAAACAGAATCTTCCGGGTCGTGAGTTGGTCAGTTTGGGAAAACTTTGTAGAGGCCGTGAGCGTTGGGCTCTGTTTTAACCCATTTGGGTGGCGCATTATCAGATAAATTTTCAGGCACCTCCAAACTGGGATCGGGGCAGGTGCCGTAGCTGGAGCAGGAACAGGAGTCGGTGGATCAGGGGGTTCATCCTGAATATAGCGCGAGGGAAGCTGAATGCAGCAATTTGGACGACCGCTTGGGCGAGGTGGTAGGGGACTGGGCTCTCACAGAGGTTCAAGGGGGCGGCTATTCATACCCGTCATTTTATAGCAAGGTAGTATATGTGCAAAGATAAATTTACCTCCTCAGGCGCAAAATTTTCAAGTTGGGCGGCTGCAAAAGCGGCGGCAGCATTGGCTGCTTCTGTTTCAATCCTTACTCATTCTTGGGTGGCGGCCGCATTCCGTAGGTGCTCCTTGTGTGCAGGGCATTTATTTTAGTGGGTTATAAGACCTCTTTCGCTCCAAGGTTGTCGGCAAAATTCACAAATTGCCATCGCTGCGAGAATAAATAATGTCAAGGTGAAATGAAGCTGGATTTTCATCAAGATATGTGCTGTGGAATTCTGATGACTCTCACAAGGAAGGGCAAAAGTTTGAAGGACGCGATGGCCGCCGCGAAGGCAGGAATCAGTGAGTTACCGCCAGAAATTGGCCAGATTGAGAAGGGAGGGCCCAAGGGCTGGGTGGAGCTTGAAAACCCCTCGGGAGCACAGTCAAGTGCTGGGACATGCTGGCAAGGCGATACGAGGCCTTGACGCGACCGGGCAAGACGCGTCGAAGACCTTGAGAAACCTTGATTGAGCTTGTCAAAGTCACGAGCTCTTTCCAGTTTCAGACACTTTTGGTGATGTGATCATGCGCAGCTTCGGGTCGCGTCTCAGTCAGTGTTCAGTACGGGTCCCGCGGCGAAATCTACCTCTACTGCCCCGCGCGACTTGCGCGTCCCTGCCCTTGCCCAAAAATGCACCTGGAAACCGAAATTAATATCACAAAGCGGCAGCGCTCGGCAGGATGTCAAGACGGCTCTCCTCCTCCGACGCACAGGTGCCACCATATTCTCTGTCTCCCTCTTTTTCATACCCAAATGCGTCACCCAGAACTCCGGCCCAACAATCGCCACCCTCGCTTACGCCACGACCCGCTGGCTCGCCCTTCCTCCCTTCCGTCCGGATGGAGCGCAAACTGGCGCGACTGGACTCCCTCCTCGCCTTTTTCACCTTCTCGCCGTACCACAGATCGAGATGCTCGTCAACGCGAAGGGCTCCCAGGCGAGGTTCGACCGATTGAGCGGGAGTGGGTGCTGCTTCAAGTTGGCGCGAGTGAGGCGCAGCCCTGGGAGGTAGGGGGAGTGGGCGAGGATAGTGCGGGGGGTACGTCTTCCTCGGAGTTTCTCCTCTCTGCCGCACGTTCTATGTCTGCGCGTACGACCCTTCCCCTGCTTCCTCCCATACCCAACGCATCCAAGAGCTCGTCACACTCGTCTGCGCCGCATCTTCGTCGTCCCCTTCCCCCTCCGCCCTCCCCTTCCCCCCAAGACATCCCTATGATCCCTATGTCCACACTTACCCTTGGCCCCATCGGCCAATCTGCCCTGTTGCGCATCCTCGCACGCAACCCCACCGTCATCCCTCTCCTTGAGTCGGACTTCCTCAGCTATGCGGCCCCTCCGACCGAGCGCGTCGAGGAACTGCTCTCCGCCGATGCCGTCCGCGCCACATATAAGGAAAGCTGGCGGGAGGCGATTGAGCAGGTGAGGTGGTATGTCGGCGGGATGGAGGGGGGGGTTACGGGGAGCCCCCGGAGCGAAGAGGTGGAGGAATTGAGGGCGGATGGTCTGCTATCGAGTCAACGGCTATTACTGCACAATAACTTCTTCGCCCGAGTTATATGTATGATCATTTTCTAGTCGCTACTGCCCCCCGCACTCCGGCTCGAGTTTCCTGACCATTATAAACGATTCAATCCCACTCTCAGTTCTGATACCCGGGCAAGAGAACCGACAGGCTGGATGACGGATGGTCCGTACCTGCCTTCTATTATTCGCCAGCGGTTTTCGTATTGAGGGAGCCGGTTCGATTCCGGGTCGAGTCGTGCAGGAGTTAAGACAGCCTTTTTCTTTTTCTTTCTTTGTTTTATTTCGGTGATGGTTTGCATTTTCATTTTCATTTTTTGATGACATCCGTAGGTTTCCCGGCCAATTTTCCAGAGCGATACACATTTCTATTGTACAATGGCCCTCGCCAAATCTGATCTCCCCGACCTTGCCCCTTTGCTTTCCCGTTGGTAAGATTCAGTTGATTGTTGGGTTTCATAGTTATTCACCCTGCTCTTAGGCTTTTTCTCTACGACACTGAGCATAGATCAGCTCTGGCTGCTCGGAGCATTATTCGAGTCTCCTGTCCATTGTACGGCCTCCAGGTTCCAAATCCAATGCCAATACCCAAAGGATAGAACAGACCGACTCGATGGCGGATGGTCCGTGCTTGTCTTCCTTGCGCCGTTAAACGGTTGGCGAGCAGAGAGCCGGTTTGATCCCGAGTCATCTTGTAGCGTAGTCAATGAGCCTTTTTTGACCCCTCCTTTTTTCGTACGTTTTCATTCTTTGCTAGCGACATCTATGCCAAGATTTATCGTTTCCAGCGAACGCGCAACCGAAAATCTGATTCAAAGTTTGGAATCCTTTCGAACTGAGCGTGTTCAGACGGGATTCTGGTATCCTCTTCTTCTTGTCGATAATTTCCATCCCGTTTACACAGTACGCTTTTTTTTTAGCGCTCAGTTTTGCGTTCTTGGATCTCTATGGTCATTGCAGCTGAGCCGCGTCTCGCGATTAGTCTTCGTTTGAATGTTTTCTCTATATAAATAGTCCGGCCTCAGAGGACTCGACTTTCCCATTCCTCATATGCTGACTATTGAATTAGGACTTGACATTGTGCTCTTCCGAGTCCAGTCGACAGTCATGTTCTCAAATTACCAGACTGGCTTGTGAATCTATTCACCGCCATCCCGTTCGTTAATTGCGTTTCATTCAACCGAGCTCTCTTAAAGTAAGCCTCAGTTCCCTCGCCGCCCTCGACCATAATACTCATCTCAATTCCATTCAATTCCATCAAACCACGTCTCCCTCTCGCTCTCTCTCCGTCTCATGCCCTCCTCCTTGACTTCATTTTTTCTTGCCCCGGTTGATTCTCCTTGTTTGTTTCTCGTTTTAATGATTCCTATGCCTATTTCTGGTCTCTCCCCTCTCACTCTCGCCACTCCTTGGATTTCCTCCAGCCTTAATATCTCTTTGCCTTGCACTTCACTACCATCGCTTTGCTCTCCTCTCCTTGCCCCAGTCCTCCTTGTTCATTCCCACCACATTGCTTCTGAACACTTGTACGGTAAATACCCGTCTTCTCGCAGAATGTGCTCCACTCAATTCAATTCTTCGCAATCTTGCAGAATGCCTCTAGTACCTACGGTGCTTTATCTTACTTCCTTTCTTTTCTCACAACGCTCACGGTCCGCGTTCTAGGTTGGAACGAAAAGGAGTTTTATTCAAATCGACGCGCGCTCTAACAGTTGTGGCCGAAACACCAGGTCCAGCGTAGACGTAACTGACCCGATGGCGCAGCGTTCGTGTGCGATTCGGAGTGTCGTGTAACGCGTCCCGCGTTGACGTGCACGGGAAGTCTTGCGGACGTCCTGAACCTGGCACCTGCGGGGATCAAGCACGGCGGCGGGCCACGGAACGACAGCCGCTGTACACCGCCGGACGTGGCATCGTCGAGCGGTGCGGGGTAGCGACGAGAAATGGGGGATGGAGGAGGGGAACGGTAGGGTAAGTACTTCGTTGTGATTGCCTTATATCCCTCATATCCTCCTCTCCTCCTCCCCTTTCCGCTCAAGTCCCCCACTTTCCCAGCGTGTGCTTACCTCGCATCCCACGCTTCGGAGTTGAAAGCGGGTCCCCATCTCACAACACCGTGCGCAAACATGATGTGGACGCTGGGGGTAGCGTACATATTGTACCTTGTCAGCGAGTCTTTGTGCATGAAAGGCTGCGCCGCTCAACAGGCAGTCTTCCTTGCGCACTCGTCGGGCGGCGCAAGTGTTCTGGGTGTGACGTCGTGCCATACGGACGGGCGGGGGGCAGACCAGAAGGGAAGGCAGCCGAAGGCTGTGGTGATACTCAGCGCAGCGGACACGGCGGACACGGTGGGACTTGGGCATAATGAGAAAACCAGGAGCCGCAAAAAGTGTCGTAATGGAGTGGAGAAGATAGACCGTGTCACTGTCCCGCGTTTTTTTGACAAAACCATGATCTATGTCATGATCTCACGCGCAGATTTCCGTGATTCTCCACACACATTTCCCCAATTACAAGTCCTTGCACCCTCTTTCTGCTTCCCTGGATCTCATCATGCTTCCGCCTGCCCGGCTCCGAATGTCTCAGTGAACTTCAAATTGTTCTTTTCCGCTCCTGAAACAACCCCGAAACCGTCCCGCAATCCCTGGGGCTGAGAAGTTTGCGAGTCGCAGTTATTTTAAGATATTTCACCGATGTGAAATCGCCGAAATCAAAGTAAATGATATCCACGACTCTGCCAAATCCATGACAGCTTCACAACATGACAAGCCGCAGACTGATGCTCTGGAGGTCGATCCCCGCCGTTCCAGTGGATTTCCGATCTGTACAAATCTCAATCTCCTACATCATGACGTACAGTATCCGTCCAACATACAGTTCTGCAAACTCGTTTGGCACACATTTGGCATCTCATTCTTGGAACCAAGGACGCACCCGAGTTTGTATCACGAATGTTGGTTGAAGCACACTGGAAGCCCACATCAAGAAGTGTTGGAAAGAGCACAAGTGCCATGAAGGGCCCAACCTGTGGACCCATGGCTACCTCCACAAAGATGGCCATCCACGGACCTGATGGTTGCACATGGGGATGAGGCCGAGAATAGACTAAGTGTATCAGCATTCAGCTTCTGGGAGCCAATATAAAAAAGTGCCTACACGGGATTCCGGCAGCCTTTTAAATGCTTTCTATCATCATTTCTCAAGCCCCCACCCACCTCCCACTTACATTCCATCCACAAAAGCACAACAATGCTACTCCTCCTCGTCTTGGTCCATATTCTCTCTCGGAACGGCAGCGCTACCCGTGTTCCGATCCCTCTGGACCCTCGATCCTCCGCTGCCTGCAACGACGCCAACAACAGCCGAACGTTGTTTGACATCGTCTGGAGCTGTCTTGCAACAATTTTCGCCTGCACTTGGATGTCGGTACATCCAAATGTGCCTCCTCCAGACCAGACCCAGCTGGCACTGTTTTGGAGGAGGCTAAAGATGATGCTGATCGGGATCATCACCCCAGAGATCATGGTGGGCTTTGCTGCTAGGCAGTATTTTTCTGCACGGAAGTTAGCAAAGAGTAAGTTGGCACATGGATCTCTGTGTTTCATCTCTGCAGCTGATTTTGTGTAGAATTAGAACTTTCAAGGACCCATGGATTTTTCCTCTGCATGGGTGGATTCGTCTCATCGGCAGGATACCCCATTGTAACACTTGAGCAGCTGGAAGACGCAGATCTTGGCTCAGAATTTTTGAAGGCAATCCGAAACAACGAAGCAGCAGACATCATGGATAAGAGCAAGGGGGACATGCTCTCAAAAGGTGTCGCACTGACACAAGGCCTATGGTTCACTACACAATGCCTCGCACGCGTGCATCAACAGCTTGCAGTGACTGAACTCGAGGTTGTCACCCTAGCATTTGCTGTGGTGAATACACTTGTCTGGCTGCTTTGGTGGGATAAGCCCCTTGATGTTCAGCGACCAATTGTTCTTGGGCCTCCCAGGACACCGGATGCACAGCCCATAATCCCCATTCAACCGCTGTGGTTGGAGCAGTTCATAGTTGTTGTCTTGGGCAGTACAGGAAATAACGATTATGATCCACGCTTGTCCACTTCAGTTCCCTCATTCTGGTCCCCTCCCATGAACAATAATCTTCTACTTTGGATTAGGGGACTTACCGCTCTTTCAGGTTCCGTGTTTGGCGCCATTCACTGTGCCGCATGGACCTCAGATTTCCCCACCACTGGAGAGATGTGGATATGGCGGTCCTGTTCCCTAGTGATTGTCGCAATTCCTGTTGTCACCTTTCTTGTTCTTCTCCTTGCCATAATTATGGATGAGACCGACTTTTACGAGGTCATCATGACTATTTTCTTCTTCCTGATGGCTGTGTCTTTACCGATATACATTATTGCCCGTCTCATGCTCAGATCCCTTCCATTCGCGGCATTGCGATCCCTGCCTGCCTCTGCAGCCACTAGCGTCAACTGGAGCACGTAAATTCTGCACATCTAGGATTCTCCCTTTGGTCAAGGTGTCTTTTTTTAAAAAAAAGCTCTGTTTCCGTTTCTCAATCTACGGGACATCACCAACTTCTGTACAGCCTGCCATGATTTAGAGATAATTTACTTCCTTCCAAACATATCTAACACCCTCTCTACGAAAGAATGCTTTTCTTTATTCTGCGTAATACTGAACATAATATATAATACTGGATAAGTGCGGACTATGACGAACAATTTAATTACCCTCGAGATCACGTCAGGAGTGGATTGATATCAGAACCCGGTCCATTGAGCTCCGAGATGGCCGCGAGTTCTGGCTCGATGACCTGGAGGTAGATTGGGTTTGCCCAACCCCAAGGTCTACCAATGAGGGTAAGGTAGCAGAAATGAAGACTCCGCAGGCTGAGTTGCTGGTATGAGGAGCGTGCAACCTCTTCCTGCGCTGTATTCTTTCCATTTGTTTTCAAATGCCGAATGGGGAACAACCAGAAGTAAGTACAACGAGCTCATGCCTCAGTTTCGTCGCAAATATCATTCCTCGCACATATACGGGCTGTAGTTCGGTTTCCTAGCGAAAACATCGGTCACGGGGATTTTTCAATTATTTTTGACGTTATTCCACCCGCCTCGGGGATATCGGTCATGTTCAATTTCAGCCGCGACTCGAAATTTCCGTGCCAGGTTCAAGTCTGAAAATGAGTGCCTGCAGAAAGCATCAGCTTAGAATTAGTGCTGTACTTCAGGAGTATGACTTACTTTCTGTCCGTTGTGCACTTTGGGGAGCTCCGATGGATATTGGCATAAATTATTTGGGCGATCTTGGACTCGGCTACCAAATTCTCCATGGGACCTTCTCCATCTTTTTCGCATTTTCCCTTGATTTTTGAACTCATGGTGTGCTCTTCAATTTTCCCGGTTTTGTTTTCAGATTCAGTCAGAAATGGAAGATAAGTGCAAGAGAATACTCTGATATTCCAATCCTTTCCATCAGATAATTTGACTTCAGATGTGAGGGTATGGAAGCCGCTCCTCATCATTAGAGAGTTTGCGGTGAGCCACCAGAAGCCACCGGGAGCCACCCAGTGGCTCTCACGGCATGTGGTGCAGAGTGACTCCTGCATTTGGTGGCTCCACTGGTGGCTAAACATATGACATCAGATATCTTGTTTTTCTTCACCTTCATCCATCTAACAACCATGCCAATGTAGATGTGCTCTAGGCAAGTGAAAGAGACAAGTACAGACCCTCCAAGCCTTTCTGAGGAGCTTAAAACCCATGGCACTGACTCCAAGACTCTAAGAGAGCTTGCTACATGACAGATGATATGAGAGTAGTGTATAGAACACACCAAGAGCATGTGCAAAGGAGCCACCAGCAGCCTGGTAGCCACTCCACACCGCATGCTGGCAGAGCCACCGGGTGGGCTCCCAATGGCTCACCGCAAACTCTCTATTATCTGGTATCAGTGGCGTTTGGAGGGGTTCAGGAGGTTCAATTCCGCTCCAGAGTCCTCACTGCATGGACCTCCCCCGGTTTTGTCATTTTTTCTTTCTTGTTTTTTTGAACCCGCAGCGTGCTCTTTTATTGACTATATTTCGTTTGGTTTCAAATTTCTCGTGCATAGTGGGTCGGGAAGGACAAATATTGTAGAAGTCTCAAACAGAGCAAAGTCATACACGGCCTGGTGCCCGCTCCATGACTGTCAATAGACCTGAGCCGCCGTGGCCATGGAAACCGCCCTTTCAACGTCAGTCCATCCCAATCCGGATAAGCAGGGTGTTGGGGGTTGAATCCTCCCTTCAACGAGCTGAATACGAGACAGCCATTCAGATTCTAAAGTCGGAATCCAGTTGACTGAGAAATCTTCCGAGAAACCTTGAGGTAGATGTAGGGGGTCGGAGCGTCATGTGGTGTGAAAAGGCCTCCAGGGTCACGAATCAATTCCGTGCTAGGCTAGGTTCGATCGTAGACTGTATCACCAATATACCAATGAGATTTAGAATGAACGTTGGGCGTGTCAGACGACAAGATGAGTGTGCAGTCTTGCAGTAGAACCTTGTTGACAAAACGATACACAGCTGACTGAAGAACGCGAGTCTGGAGTAACAGTAGTAATTCATGATGATCTCCGCAATGCTCAAAGTCTGTGTTATAGGTTGGAAAGAAAGGGAGTTTCATTCAATGAAGGCTTTGATCCGTTCGTATTCAACAGGAGCTGGGAAGGCACAAGAGAACGACACGAAGGCGATATTTGGCCCAGGGAGCACGGGATAATACTATCCCCCCCCACCGTCTCGGACAAACCTAGAACTCGGACAAACAAACATTTCTCACCCAATATGGGACCATTTCCTGAGTTCTTTGGCTTTAAATAGACGTTAGGAGGCGCCCTGAAGATATGGGATAAAGTACCCTCGCAATCTCATATCCTTGGGATAGATATTACTACAAAAAGTTGATGACTCCGGTGATGTTCACTCATTTTGCCTATTTTAAGGCTTGGCACCATCCCCTTAGAGTCATATTACTTCATGAGCGCATCCAACAGATACCTTCATATCACAAGAGTGTCCATACAAAAATTCAGAGGCATAGCTTTCCTATAGCTTTCAGGATGGACCGAAAGATTACGCTATGTCTGTCAAATTGATCTCCCAACTACAAAAATGTTGGCTAGAAATTTCCTGCTGCCTGTCGACCACTGTGTGGTTGCCTTAACCTCCCCTTCATACATACTATATTAACTATTGAAGTATTCCACCCTATGAAGTTTGGAGGCACGAAAACAAAAAGGCGGTCATGTAGGAGGCCGGCAATCAGAATTTGACGTGTTACCTAGAACTCGGACACCTGACCACCTCCGAAAAAACAATGCCGTTTGCCCAATTCTTACTTGTTTCCTTTGAAGTAAAAACTGAAACCTGGGTAAAAGACAAATTGCTAACGATCTAGGTACTCAGCGCGAGCCTGAACCTTGTGGATAAAATGATATTCATGGATTTCGCTTAGGTGTCCGAGTTCTAAGGGGGGGATAGTACGTAGGCAAATGTATAGAGGCGCCAAACGAGCTCAGCTGAACTCCTCCACATCTTTGTATGTCAGCCCTGCTGAAAACATTAATTTCATCTAGAGAGCTCCTCCTGCGTCGGAAGACACCTTGCTTGAACCAGGACTTTGATTGATTTGGCTTCAAGCTTCACTAGAGACCAGCGAAAGAAGTACCGAGAAAGAGCGAGGAGCCTTGCCGATACCTGCGGCTTTACGGAGAGAGCATCGGCAATGCTTTGCGGACACCGATTAAAATATTCCCGAGGCAGCTCCGCCGCCGGTACTCTGGAGAAGACGTAAATTTTGCGTAGATTCTGATGTCGGAGCATTCAGAATCATCAGGTGATACAAAAGTGCGGGCAATTATGAATGTGGAGAGACCTTGACAAGCAAGGTGATGATAGAGTCCCAGATTAACCTACCACTTCACCGCAGTGTGAATGTGAAAAATTACTTCACAAATTCACCGAGAGGGGAATCTTTCCCTTTTCGGTGTGACTACGCAGACGAGCTCGCAGTGACCTGACACGATGTCTTGTGGGCACTCTGGCTCACCAGCGTCTTACAAGACGGCTTTGCATGTGGGCCAGTGGCCATTGAAAACGCGCACGTCAAATCCAACTATACACTACACATTCTTTCCGCAAATCAATTGGACCCCCAGTGCGTTTCATTCCATCAGTCCATCTGCAACATTTTCGATCTTAGGGTCCCCCACCGCATATCTTTCAGCAGACTGCGCCCGGAGTGAGACAAGCATCAATAGGGCCCTATACAGGTCATCGACCATTAATGAAGGATTCGAACGGACGGTGAAGCACTCACGTTGATCCCCTTGCAGCATTGCAACACGGTGTTGGTAGGGCATACTTTGGTACCAGGGCAGCCTTGACGGCTTTCGATGGTACCAGCATAGGCAGCAGTGATGGCGACAAAGACAGAGACGATGGTGGTGAAACGCATATTGGGCTTAGGGATGTTCTACGGAGGAGGAGCGTTAGCGAGAGGCCTTGGCCAGAAGAGCATAAGCGAAAGAAACAGGCGCAAAATCATACCTCAAAGCAAATAAATGCGAAAGAGAGTGAATAGGGAGAGAAGAATTCACGACAACTGTATTTATACTCTCTCTTCGGAAATTAGATTATTCACCTGTAATTTGCGGGGATGGACGGAGGAAATCAAAACACCGGATGTTTAACACTGTCAATTCTATTAGACTGCGCCAAGACGCAACGTACAAGTCCTGGCGGCCGCGGAGAGCGGAATACATTTTGGTCTGTCCAGGCCTGTCCTCAGTCAGAGCTGGGGATGATCGTTTCGCCTGGGTGGTGATGCGCCATGAGCTGAAAAATTTCACCCGCTCGCAGGCATTCCTCGTTGAATGCCATTCTCCTGAGCAAACTCGAACACCAAGGAACCATCCTGTTCCAGTTTTGCATTGCCGGTCCAATATCAGTTCGGATATTATTACACGGGGTAATTGGAGCGTACATATTAGTGGCGAGACTTAGAGCCTTATTTTCCTATTGAATTGTTTCCTTCCCGCACACCGTAATTGGTACGTACATATTAGTGACGAGGCTTCGAGCCTTATAGAATGATTCTCTTGGCAGGGCTGCGTTCGCGCGATCCCCGAGTGTTGTGTAACACATCTCGCGTTGACGGCATGGGAGGTCTCGCGCACGTCCCGGTGGCCTGAATGCGGACGCAAAACACGGCGGCGAGCCATGGAACGGCAGCGGCTGCGTCAACGGTGCGGGGTAGCGACGAGAAATTGGGAAGTGAGGGAGAGTACAAGGGGGAAACGGCAGGTGCGTACCTCGTTGTGATTGCCGTATTTTCCTCACGTTCTCCGGCGTCCGTATCGTGTTCGCGCACGGTGTTGTGGGGGTGCCGGCTGTGTGGGATTTGAACGAAAGGGGGAGAAGAGAGGGGTAGCGTAACGTATGTGAAAGCTATGCCACTAAGCGGTAGTGTTGGGTCGGGCTTGAATGGATCGGAGGTTTGGCTCAGAAATATTCTCGGTCCGTTCGGGTAGGGCCCCGGTTGAGTCGGACCTGGGCTTGAGCCCGGGTTTGAGGTCACCGGTGGAGAGGCTCGAGAGTAGCCCCATATTACTGCATTGATTCTTGGTCTGACGTCGAAGGCGGTGTTGCGGTCGTGCAAGAATGATCATCGATAGCTACGGCGGCGTGGCTCGAGCAGCAGCGTCCAGAGTAACGTTTCCGAGTCTGCGGTACGAGGAATTCTCCTTCTGTGCCAAGTCGAGTGATAATCTTGAATTTCTGATCATCTTGGGGAGCGTGTACGAGTGCCAGATACTTCGCCACAGGCGGATTGGACCGTCTTGACTTCGCATTAACGCTGCCGCGGCGAACGCAAGTTGCAACTCATTGCGATAGGGATTTTCGCCGCTAACGAGACTGGAGGAGTAGCGTACAGAGTGTAGTCTTCCAGGTGTCAAACTTGTACATCGAGCCAATTCCGACATGAGAGAAAAAAAAGCCTTGTTTGTTGGTTATCCAGGCCCCCGCCAAACACGCGTCTCTCAATTCTCTCGATCATGCTCAGGCTCCAAGTCGCGTCTCGGTTAGTCGTCCCACGGCTCCCGCGAAGAAATACGACTCTACTTACACTATCTCGCGTGCTGCAGTCGCGCGTCCCCACCCCTAGTGAATGCGTCGGAAGACCAAGATCAAAAGCAGCGCTCTACAGATCGCAAATACGGCTCTACTCCGACGATGCGCAGGCCCGAATACTCGAGGGGCTCCCGCTGTAAGTGCGTCTGCTCGTCCGCCTCCTCTGTCTCCCCCAGTTGTATAGCGGCTCCCGGCCCAATAACCGCCACCCTCCTCGCCTACGCCGCCACGCACTAGCCCGCGCCATCCGTCCTGCCTCCCGGATGGAGCGCAAACTGGCGCAACTGGGACTACTTTCTCAATCTCTTCGCGTTCTCCCCGTACTTTCTCCGCCTCCCGCAGATTGAGATGCTCGTTAACGTGAAGTATGGGATACTCGGCGAGGTGCGGCCGATTATCTCCTGCGATGGATGGAGGCGGGGGAGTGAGTGCTGTGGAGCGCGGAGATTCCGGCGAAGACGATGGAAGATTTGGAGCCGAGCGAGGTGTAGCCCCAAGATGGAGATGTAGGTGAAGACGGCGCGAGGTACGTCTTCCTCCCCCAACTCCCGCACGTTCGACATTTGGGCGTACGGCCCTTCCTCTTCTTCATCGTCTCAACCGGTACTCAAATGCTCGAAGATCTCGTTGCGCTCGTCTGCGCCCGCCCCCATCCATCCCCATCCTCCTCCAGCTCGCTCCCTTCCCGCAAAACATTCCAAGCTTACCCCCGACCCCGCCGGCGAATCTGCCCTCGTGCGCATCCTCGTACGCGACCCCACCGCCATCCCCCTCCTCGAGTCGGACTTCTTCGGGTACGTGCCTCGGGCGACCGAGCGCGCCGAGGAATTGCTCTCGCGGATGCCGCTGAAGCCGTGCATAAGGCGAGTGTCGCGCTTGAGGAGACGAAGGCGAAGCTTGTGGAGTGGGAGAGTGCGTGGGTGGAGACGTATAGGGATGGGGACGATGCTGCGAAATCCAGATAAGCACTGTAGCCCGCCGATGATAATGGAAGGTTTGATTCGTTCAGCTAAATCAGCGCGTTTAGACGTCGCGACTCGTTCGGCATGCTCGCACCGTCGATAATTTCTTTCATCCCATCCCCAACTTGGCCAGCGCCTACCTTCGAATCCTTGAATCCACGATCCCAACTCACACTCTGGTCTATTCCTCGCCGTCTCTGGATATTGTCCTCGCGCAATTGGTCTTCCTGCCCTTCCTGGTCTACGGTATACTATCATTGACCTCAAACTCGGGAGGGCTCGTGTTCCCCATTGTACCCCATCCAATTCATGGGCCGTCTGCCGAGAAAGATTAACTTGCACACAGATGTACACTGGTAATTTCCGTAAACGTCGGGATCAAGAACTTGAAAACGATTTGTTCGGACGAACGTCGCTTTTGGCCAACTCGTGAATTATTCCGGGTCTTGGAGGAACTTCTCATATCCTCATTCTTATATCTGCCGGTACAGCGAATGAATCGACTTTCGGAAAAAACGCAGAAATGCCCACTGTCGAAGTTATGAATATCACTGGCTCTGCTGTCTGTTGTTCCGCAGCGCGACGCGTTCGTGACCTGCCAGTCATCTTGCCTTGTGTTCGAGGTGCACTCTTTCCGTTAACACCGACAGATCGCTATTGGGTGTCGTCACTGACGTCGAGATCAAATGACCGCAATTGCTTGTCTTGGTGTTCTCTGCCGCGCACTCCTCTGCCCTCAAGTCGGACCCTGAATCAAATGATTATATTGCGATGAAGTTCGGTGGCTCTTGTTTCTAGTGTCGATTGACAAGATACTTGTTGGCTCTCCTCCTCCGGCTGTGAACAAGCCGTTTTTCGGGCCCTCCCCACTCCGATGGATCGCACAATCCTCCTCCCTTCTTCCTCCGATGGCATCTTGAGACCCTATAAGTTGGAGTCATTTTATTCTACTCGGGTTAGTCGTCAAAATGTATCTCGAACTCACCTTGGAAACTAGATCATGAAACTAGCGCCCTGAACACGAACAGAAATGATAGGGCTCCGACCCGTCCGTAAAACGGAACGGCCGCTTTCTGGCCCAAATATTTTGGAAATGAATGGGTCCATTTGATCTGTCCCCGTCCGTCACCCCGTTTCGACAGATGCATTATACCTCGTGGTAGGTGATACAAAGTAAGAGGTTGGTCATTTTAGGGAGCTAGATTGATGTTCTTCCTCAGAACCACCAGAATAATGATTGTTGATGACAGAGAGCGAGATCAAGTCCACCCCGTTTTTTCCTGTTTTTTCAACGGGTGAAAAAATACCCTCGACGGACGGGACGGAAGTCGTTACCACGGGTCGTCGACCTGTCGAGGACAGGAATGGGTCGTTGACTTGGCCTTCACGTTAGCACATGCCTGCTTACCTTTCAAACTTCTTCCTATCGCCTGTGCAGGGAACCTTCTAAACACGCTGATATTGCGGCTGGAATTCACTCATTCGGGAATAAGCAACGCACTTCGCTTTCACCGTACTCTTGTAACGTATAAATGGCGCTGAATTGGCGCCAGTACTCCGGCTTCTGACTTTAACCGAAGTGTTGGGGAAGAACACCGCACTTTTGTGGCGTATACAGGGCGCTGATTCGGCGCTAATACTCCAGCTTCTTACCTTAGCCGAAGTGTTGGGAACGAACACAGCGTTCTTGTGACGTATACAGGGCGCTGATTCAGCGCTAATACTCGAGCCCCTGACCTTAGCCGAAGTTTTGGGACACGAAGCACTGCGCACTTGTAACGTATATAAGGACACTTGATCAAAGCGTAGTTCCCTCAGCCTCGTCAGCAGCTCCACCTTTGAAGAAGCCACTTGAAATTACCTTTTTCTATCGCAAACATGCCGGTGCCAGTGCCCCAGGTAGATACGCAGATTCCCGTCATCCATTGCATTTACGAATCCACTCTATCATAGGCAATCGAGGGTCAGTTTTTTATGCTTTTATCTTTAGGATTAGTAATTGATTCTCCTGGCTACTAGGCGGAGTACACCCAAGTGTCCGTCGACAGCATCTTTCATGTGCGATGCCCACTGACGTTCTTTGTCATTCAGCTTGTTAATATCCAGCCCATTGGTGCCTACAATGAGCCCGGTTTGCGTTCAGCAAACTCAAACACAGACACCAGTATCACATTCGTGAACTTCAGAGCGGAACCTGTGCATCTCTGGTGGATCTCATTTGAGGCGAGGAGAGTCAGTTATGGAACCATCGCGGGAAACGGTGGGAAGTTGGACATGAGGACTTATTTGACTCATCCTTGGGTCATTACGGACGAGGGGAGCGGTGAGGCCTTGGGGATTTGGTTTCCTATTCCAGATAGAGGACTCGTGGTTGTCGCTTGAGAGACGAAGCCTATGAATTTGTTGAATGTACAAGATCTTTGCTGTTCAAGCGCTGCCGTCAGATGATTAAGGTGCCATATTGGCAGACGATAATTTGCACCGCTACCTTGAGGAATGATGCATCATCCCCTCTCGCGAGAGCAGTAGTATGATGTATGATATTTATTGCTCTTGCGAGAGCTGTGGCTTTAATGTATCATCTGAGAGCGAAACCGTTTCGGTAGCCGAGCCACGCGGTCCCATCATTGTCGCCGCCAGATGTGAACTCGTCGTTGTCAACGGTGTGGATAATTCTAATGGGAAACCCGGTTTCCTGAGAAACCCCTGCCAAAAACTCAAGTGTTATTGAGAAACCCGGTTTCTTGAGAATCCCCCGGATTGCCGACACATGCCGGATTGCTATGAAAGTTTTCGAACCTTTCACACATATAAACGAAAGGCGGCAACTACGGGAATAGAAAGACAAAGCTCTTAGAGGCTGTGGTGAAAACCATCAGGGCTTTGAACAAGTTAATCGACTTGTTGAACGGTTTGAACACCGGAGATCAAATGGCAGTCATAACATTGCGGAATGCCTCCGGGACTGACATCCTTTGACTTCGGGGTAGTCGTCTCGATGCATGGGAGGTTGTGTCGAGAGGATCGAACGTGAACACGGAGCAAATAACCGTGGCTTAAATTTTGAACTCAGCTAGTGACGGGAGTTCGAGTTCGAACAAATCGCATCGCAAAGGAAGGGTCTCGGTACCGGCCGCAGATTATATGTTAAAGCAGCTTTAACATATAATTAGCCCAGAGAGTCATACGCGAAGGACATTTACCTGGATGTTGAATTTTAGATCTTTGCCGTCAACCAAGGTGTAGAAGTGTCGGCAAGAGATGCCGATGATCCGAGGCCAAGCCTGGCGGCTGCTCGCTAGAATGTTTTACACACATAAATTTTGTCCCTAAACCATTGAAGAATCACTAATACAGCTATTCTATCAACACTTGAGTGCCAGGAGTGGCAGAAAAAATATGCTCTCAAATTATCAACAGGATTCTGTGACTGTGCAACAGACTCTGAGTTGAACGCAGAATGTGTTGAATATTTTGAACCCATATCTTCCCGTCCATTCTGGTTCATTCACATTTGAAGAAATACATGTACTTCCCATTCGAGGTCGGTTTAGGGACAAATAATATGAGAGAGAGTACGTATTGACAGATCCTGGACAAAGTTTCTGATGCACCCAATCAGGCCCTTTATGCACCTCTGTAATTTAGTTTTCCATTGAATACATTATCACTACTGCTGTCTTTGTCATAGCGACTTCCAACTCACTTCCTGGTAGGCCACGGGGATGGAATACATGGCCTTGGATGGAGGTTAGGTCATTGTATACATACACAAGCCTGTGGTTGTCATTGTATGACCGCACCTGGCCAGGTATGTGCCATACAAGCATCATACAAGCGAATACCTGGCCAGGTGCCCCTATCCAAGGCCATGGCAACGGCACCCAGGACGACGTCCCAAATCTGGGAATAGCAGACAATTACAGATTTGGTGATGAATGTCACTTGATGATTGTAAAGTTGGTCGTTTTGGCTTTTCGCGTTTTAAGTTCTGTGGCGTTTTGGCCTGAGCTGTTTGAGTGATTTCGACTCACCTTGGCCCTCAGCATCTGTGGAAAGAGATAGAGGCTGCGCGGAACTTTCCTTTTTTAAGCCGCGGCAATGGCCCAGTCCCCGCCGCACCAGTGCCACGGCAGTTGCGGCACTTTCACCCAGCCCAATTCGATGTCACGGGTATATTCAGACAGCGCGACAAAATAATGGCATCACAGGTACATATACAACTAAATACAGTTATCATGGGCGGGGTATCTCCATATCAGACTGTTCCAGAGTCTTTGTGAGCTGAGACTCCTTGTCGAGACGCGAAAGAGAGAATAGGTCGGTCCCCTCGCGCCCTACAGTCGTAGTAGTATGGCGGTGAATGTGTAACGGCATTGAAGCCGAAGCGGAAGTGCTCTGCAGGAAACGAGTCATCCCAGAAGCACGAATGATAATCAAATTGAAAGTGATTCCGACGCTGTGGATCTCCTATAAACCCAGTGAGACGAGGTCTTGCACTGATTCCTATTATCGATGAACCCACCAGGTGTGAGGCTGGATAAGTAAGGTTACTCCCCAAAATTTCGGTGACAAGCGCGAAGATCGAAACAACCGTATAGATCATTCCCGATTCAATTATATTTCGCATTGCATGGCCAAGTGTAGTCTGAGGTCGATTAATGTCGATGCCCAACTTTTTGTTCTGTCGGTCCACCATCCAAATGCGTCCGACAATCAAGGCTGTAAGAAGAATGATGGTTTTAGCAGTGAGTGTCTCCGGAAAGACAAACCCAAACAAGCAGGGTACATACAGGTAGTCATGACATTAACAGAGATCGTTAGGGCCCAGAATGCTTGAACCCAGGGCTGGACGGCACTCGAAATTATGAGACCTTGGGTAGCTTCTGCCAGAAGGTCCAGGAAGCGGACAACCGTAGCGATATTTCCGAGCCAAATCAGCAAGGGCAAGGTGATTACCAGCCAGGATCGATTCCAAAGGAACCAGCAACGGTAAATCTGTAGGTTTGAGGTTATGAAAAGAATATGATGGAGACTGCAATATATGCCCACCAATATGGCATCGCCGAGAAGGGATTGAAATCCAACACAGAAGGACTGTTTAGTGCACATCAGTGACCAAGAAGAAAAAAAAAACAAGGAAAAAAAACATATTTGTCATCGTTTGATAGCCCGCGGAGTGAGTGAAAATGTGATCCGCACCACCCGGGCCCGTATACAGCACAAAGGCTTGAACAATTGTGATTATGGCCATAACGAGGTCCAGTGTAGCAATGATGAATAGCAGGCAGGAGACCACGACCATTATCCACTTGATCTCCGACCCACGTTTCCACCGTCCCGACTGCGTGGTGAGCAGCTTGCGTAGAGCAACTCCGAATGTGACTATGTGAATGCCGTACATCATTGCACCGAAGATCGGTCCAAGTAATTCGGCGACACCTAATGGGATGGCCATGGTGGTATGTGCTGGGGAGGGGCTCGGCACTCGTTGCTCCCTTTTCTACACTTGCCCCGGTTGGCATCATGATCGAAGATACTCGGAGCATATCATTTACAGTAATAAGTAAAAATAGACATAACGGAGTCCTTGGACATATCTCATGAACGACAGATGGCTCATGCAATGAAGAAGATTTTCCTGGTAAATGAGCGAATCCTCCCATGTGAGGTACTTGAAGACCGCCGAGAATTGATTGAAATCGAGAAGTTAGGTATTCCGCTATCGCCGGAGAGAAAGAGTTGCCCTTCATGGGAACTTTGACTGTGTAGTACGCGCTGTCTCGCTTATCGGCTCCCATAAGTACAAAAATAGCGACGTTGACGATTGCACAGGTATCGCGGAGAATTTTAAAAATTCTTAGAAATACTTATTTAATGTGCTCAACCCTCGCTCGAAGTTTCCATTTCGTTTCCAGGGTCTCATAAACGAAAATCCAATTATTGTGGACTGGGCGTCATCCAAGCGCGATTGAGGGTGGGATCTTATTTTGATTTTTCTTTCCCTGGTGGAACATTAAAATGGCCGGCAAAAGACGAGATTAACATCACGTTTGACAGAACAGTTGATGCCATACATACAAATCACCTATCTGTTCCAGGGCACTTCTGAACTTCTAATAGCCAGTCTTTTTGGAGGTTTGTGTCCAGTTCGGTCGCGGCTATCGATGGCGAAATTCTCACACGGCGACTAGAGCCCAAACTAGCTAGCACGGCACGGTCTAAAATGCAATGGTGCACGCCTTTGTTTCGAATAAGGCTCCAATCATTTTGGGCATTTTTTCCGATACGTGTCCCGCTCGAGCGTGAAAGCCGCGGAAAGAAGGCGGCCTACAGTATTATTATCCCTGTCCGATAAGTTCGAAGTTTGAGTCCTAGTACTGCCAGCAGCGTCCTAGTAATTTGTTGACAACTAGAATGCTTGACCTTCTCCAATGCACGAGAACATGTCATCCTTACATTACTACCAACAAGATAAGATGAAAGCCCACCCGGATCCTCATGCGTTTCGCATGTCGACAACCTCGAAGAGTCCCTAGACGACCTTCGACACTGAAAAGCGAAATTTTGAATCCCATGCCCGACCGACCGATCTAAGTCGAAACCCACATCTCGAATGAAAGTCGGTGCGAGGCCGAGCAGGCACGTGTACTTGGATAGCTTAAAGCGGCTGGTAATTTATGGTCATTGTCCGAAGCAGTTTCTTCTTGGGTGGCAGGGTTGAACAGTTACGCGGTCGAGATGGATGATCCCCATTCAGGGCTCAGGGGATGATTTCCAGAGAGCAAAGAGATTTATCCAGCATAGCATCGACAAGCCCGATTGCTCGCCCCGAATACGTGGAACGTCGTGATAGACATCTCGTTCCCAGGTTGGTAACTATCTGACGTGTGTCAGATAACAAACAGTTCTTGCGAGGTTCTTCGCCGCACATGTTCTAAAATAGAGCGTTTTCAATGTCGTGGAGCGTTTAACCAGCTCGAATACTGAGGATCCCCGCCTTAACCGTTCCGCACTTGTACCGCACTGCAATTGTCTGTACGGTTACAGGTATCGACCATCTTGGTATCGTTCACCTTTTTAAGGCCGCTGTCTAATAGACACCTATCATGCATAGCTGGGGATAAGTGGCAGTACATTGTTCTGGAGGACAACACCGGCGTGATGTATCGGAGATTAAATTCAAATTTCCTTCCTTACCACCATCATCTCCAATGTCGAAGTTCGCCGTTAGCCCTGAGCCACTCTGTCAGCCGAAAAGTGCCACAGTAGTCCTCACAGCAGTCTATACGAGCCCTTTCCATCTGGATACAGGTGCTATGCAGGAAAAAATCACTTTTTAAAGTGACAACGAGATCCACTTCGGTGGTTGGCATCCAGCTCATTTTGAGCCCTTTTACCTTATTCCACTGCATATTGCTCTTTATGAATATGATCTTTCTAATGTACATACCTCTTATCCTTGAAAATCTCGCCACTCGCCGTCACCGTCGTCGACCTGCTACTGGTGCCTTGTCTTCGAGTCTTGATTTGTCGGCTATGGACTGCCACTTCGCCTTTCGGTCAACTTGCTCCTTTGCGACCCATTGACTCAAGAGCAAGTAACCTGGCAGTTAGGACGGGGCGACGATATTCTGGTTCTCAGTCCTCACCTGTGCCTGTAATTTTTTCAGAGTTTGAATGAAGACATGAGGCAATTGACTTTGAAGTCGGCTCCGTCTTCAATCAGGAAATACAAGGCATGACGCTGAAGAAAAATGAGACCAATATGGTTCTCGCCGGTGTCAGAATCTCACCGTCAGCTCAAGCCGATGACCTCCTTTATGTTTCTGTCTGTTCGTGGTGTCCAAGTGATATTGATGAGGCCATTGAACTCCACACACAAGCATCTGTCCTGTCCAGACCACCTCCACATCATGGTGGCTGCCTAAACAACCTTGCTGTTGCACTCCTGAGAAGATTTGGGCAGCAGACAGATATCACACCAGTAGCAAGAAGATTTAGGCTCCTGGATTGGCCCTAGCCAAAGAAACTGATGTCTATAGCCACGACTCTAGCCAACCGTTGGCTAGGGCCAAGACAATAGACTATGGGTTCATACAAAATAATAAAAGCAGCAAAGAGAATTGAACCAAAAGTATTGAGTATGGTGTTACTTAAGATTCTTCTCTTTGGATTCTCCCTCACCAAGTGCGCTGGAGTGTATATTTAGCTAGTCCTGTCAATTAACCTTTGGATTCTCCCTTGCCAGGACTTGAGCTATTCTCGGGCTGTGGGGTTGCCCTTACACACCTCGTTTTTCACTGAAAAATTGCTGTAAAATTCAAAACATTTTTTGCTAGTTTTTTCACTGAAAAACTTGAAATGCTCAACAAGTGTTAATCCTGATTTTCACCTGGAGATTAGCAAAATTTCGGCTTACTCGAAGTTAGTTATGGAATGTGAGATTTCAGACTAGGACTCTAGTGAGCTGAAATCGGCACCAAAATTTCAGGAATCAACTGGGCTGAAACTTAACCCGAAATGGTGAGTTCCATAATGTATTTCAAGCCCAATGGCATGGAACATTTCGGCCTGTATTTCAGTGGCCTCGAAATGTGCCTCGGAATGTGTAACATCAGTGGGGTTGAAACAGCCGCCAATATGTCCAATTCTGAGGGAAATATCGGTGTTGCCAAAATGCAACCTAAAACTTGGCATTTCAGTTGGCCCGGAATGCTTCGGGGTTGCTATATATGGCAACCCCGAGGGATTTCAATGCACCTGAAACTCCAAGTTTTGGCTCAAACAATATGTAAGTCGAAATTTCCTCCAGAATTAAACATATCAGTGGCCATTCTGGTGCTGCTGATATCCCATGTTCTGAGGCTGACTTCGTGGCTGGTGAGATGTGAGCTGAAATCTTCCATGACATCCAGCTTGAAACACATCACGGAACTCACCATTTTGGATTAAGTTTCGGCCCAGTTGATTCCTGAAATTTCGGTGCTGATTTTGGCTCACTTGAGTCCTAGTCTGAAATTTCATATTCCGTAACTAACTTTGAGTAAGCTGAAATTTTGCTAATCTCCAGGTGAAAATCAGGATTAACACTTGTTGAACATTTCAAGTCTTTCAGTGAAAAAACTAGCAAAAAATGTTTTGAATTTTACAGCAATTTTTCAGTGAATAACAAGGTGTGTAAGGGCAACCCCACAGCCCGAGAATAGCTCAAGTCCTGGCAAGGGAGAATCCAAAGAGAAGAAAGCTTAAGGATTCCCATGCCAGGTGCTGTTATCTACTAACTAGTCAAGCATGTGTCCATAGTGATCAGCAGAGGTCTCGGGCTTGGTTGCAAACCATGTGCCACTGGAGGTTGCCAGGCTGGTTGTCTGGTAACCGGCCGGGTGCCAGGAGGAGCCAGAAATGGGGGTTCTGACATCACCCCCCCCTTGGAATGTGGCGCCCCAACGCATAGACCGGATGTGGAGAGTGGAACCGTGGAAGGGCAGGGAGTCAAAAGCAGCGATGGCACTGGAGCGAGGTTTTGGGGGGTACTTCCGGTAGAATTCTGCAATGGTGTCTGGAGAGAAGACATTGGAGTGTTTAACCCACTGGTCATGTGAAGCATCGTACCCCTTCCACCAGACAAAATACCAGAGTGACCAGTAGTGGATTCTGGCATCCAGGATCTCCTCAACCTCCCAGTGCTTGTCACTGGGGGGGCCTTCAAGGACCGGTGGCGGTTCATCATAACCGGGCCAGCCTTTGAAAGGGTCATCTTCTGTGAGCTGCAGCTTCACTACCGGAAAGACTGGGTGGAGCCGAGAGAGGTGAGGTGGTAGTTCCAGCTTGTAGGCACCTCACCTGATGACCTTGATGACCTTGAAGGGGCCAAGGCACCAGTGCAAGAGGCCAACGGATGGCCGAGTGGTCTGGATGTCTGAGGCATCAAGCCAGACCCGGTAACCGACCTTGATCTCTGGTGCTGGCATCCACCAGTGGTCGTAGTACCGCTTATACTCTTCCTTGGCCTTCACAAGGGCAGCCTTGGCTTTGGAAACACCAGAGGTGATCTGGTCATGGAACTTGTTCACGGATTCCACCCTCAAACACATTCCATTCAGTTTGAACCCCATCTGGGGGAGCTGGCTGGTGTCGGTCATGAATGGGACCTGCTGTGTGGAGGAGTGAATGTGACTGTTGTACATGAACTCTGCAGCCAGCAGGAGCTTGTCCCAGTCACCCTGCTTTTAGTTAGTGAAAGGCCAGATGAACTGCTTGAGTTCCTGGTTAACACACTCTGTCTGACTGTCAGTCTGTGGGTGGTGCACTGTGGAGGTCACCAGTTCGATGCCGATGAGGCGCCAGAGCTCAGTGGTGAACTCTGCAACAAATTGCAAGCCCCAGTCGGAAATGTACTTCTGGGGGGTGCCATGATGCTTCCAGACGCTCCAGTAGTAGAGCTGGACGGCACCCACTGCATCAAGCTGGGTGCTGCACTCATTAAAGTGTGCCCACTTACCAAGAACATCCACAACCACCATAACTGCATTGTACC
Organism: Mycena venus; assembly: GCA_014462655.1. Classification (NCBI taxonomy): domain Eukaryota; kingdom Fungi; phylum Basidiomycota; class Agaricomycetes; order Agaricales; family Mycenaceae; genus Glaucomycena; species Glaucomycena venus. The sequence continues at coordinate 2,066,211 of JACAZI010000007.1, read as the reverse complement.
CATGCGCTTCCGGGAGCTCGACAATGAAGTCCACGGAGACTGTGTCCTAGTGCTCTTCCAGGACTTCCGTGGAGTGTGACTCACCAGCCAGAAGCTTCTGGAGTGCCTTAGTCCAGCAGCACAGGTCACAGGTGGCAACGTACCGGCTGACATGACAGGACATCTGGGGCCACCAGTAGTTCCAGGAGACGAGCTCCAGTGTCTTGAAGTGACCGGCATGGCCAGCGACCCAGGTGTCATGGTGCTGCTTGAGGATCCAGAGGCAGAGGTCCTTGTCCCAGGGAACCACAATCTTACTGTGGAAATGGAGCAGCCCCGCTTCGATGTGCCATTCAGCAGACTGGGACAACCAGGTGCCCCAGACCTTAAGAAGGTCTTGACCCACCACAGCAACCGGTTCTTTGAGGTCCACTTCACCAGCCAGAGCCTCCCGGATGTCACAGAGGAGGGGACCTCAGGGCCAGCAACAACCAGGCCCTCCAGCACACGGATATGGAAGAGCTCAGGGTGCAGGAGGGTGACATCCTCATTGTCCGAGGTGGCTCCGTGATCTAAATGCCAAGAGAGAGCATCTGGACGACCCATAAGGCTTCCAGGCTTGTGGTGCAGCGAGAAGTCAAACCGGGACAGGTACAGGGACCACCACACCTGCCTCTGGTTGAGGTTCTGCAACTTCTGGAAGTACTCCAAGCTCTTGTGGTCAGTCCAAATCTCAACCGGGTGCTGCATGCCTTCAAGGAAGTGACGCCATTCCTCTAAGGCTTGGACAATTGCAAGCATCTCCTTGTCATGGATCTTGTAGTTGCGCTGGACCTCACTCAAACTCTTGGAGTAGAATGCAAATGGGTGCCACTTCCCATCTGCATCTGGCTGCGACAGGACAGCTCTGGTTGCAAAGTCAGAGCTATCCACCTCCAGATGGTATGGCTGGGATTCATCTGGAAGGATCAGAACCAGCTCAGAAGTCACAGCGTCCTTGAGGGCCTGGAATGCAGCTGCTTCCATGTCGCCCCAGACCCACAGCACACCCTTCTTCATGAGGTCGAAGAGGGCCTGGGCTGAGTGTGAGAAGGCCCAGATGAACTGCTGGTAGAAGTTTGTGAAGCCAAGGAATGCTGCACATCCTTATTGCATGGTTCTGGTCATGCAGCGACTCCGGTGACCTTGACCAGGTCCATCTCCATGTGGTCGTGGGAGATGATCACCTCTAGGTATTTGATCAACAACTTCTCAAACTTGCACTTCTCTGGGCGCAAGTAGAGCTTATGCTCCCAGAGGTGACAGAGGACTTTCTGGATGATTTCCCGGTGCCAGGCAAGGCCAGAATAGGCAATGAGGATGTAGTTGAGGTATACCATGACATCTCCAGACAAGATGAGGTCTTGAAAGATGTCATTCATCATCATCTGGAAAGTCGCTGGGGAGTTGGTCAGGCCAAAGTACATTACCAGGGGCTCTTTGAGCCCCCAGTTAGTCTGGAATGCTGCCTTCCACTCATTGCCCTCCTGGATCCAGACATTGTTGAAACCCCACTGGAAGTCAAGTTTTGTCAAGAACCGGGCTCCCTTCAACCGGTTGATTAAGTCATTGATCAAGGGGAGCAGGTACCGGTTCTTCACAGTCATCGTGTTGAGTGCCCGGTAGTCCTGGATGAACCAGAGTGCCCCATCCTTCTTCTTAACAAAGAAGATCAGGGAGGCCATTGGTGATTTGAATGGCTGGATCTGGCTGGTGGTCAGCCCTTCCTCGATGAAGGCATGTAGCTCCTTTTGTTTGAGGGGGGAGATCGGGTAGACCTTACAGTTGGCTGGTTTCGTATCTAGGATAAGTTTGACAGCATGGTCCCATGACTGGTGCTTTGGAAGAGAGTCAAACAACTCCCAGTTAAAGACATCCTCGAACTCATGGACCCAATTGGGGAGCCCCTCCTGAGGGGGTGCAGAGTTCTTGGCAAATGCTTCTGCCAGCCACTGAGAGATGGTGCTGGCAGTGTGGATATCTTCTGTGGGGATGAACTGGATGTAAAAAATCCAGTCACCCTCTTCGAGTGGGGTGTCATCCCCGTTCTTGTCATCTTTGGAGTCTGGGGTGAGTTCTGGAAGGTCATCATCACCGTCTTCCTCCAGCCAGTCATCTGCATCAATGACACAAATGGCTGGGAAGGGACTGGACCGAAGCTGCTGGACAATCCAGGCAATAGCTTTGGCTTGCTGGCGCTCAGATTGCCTTTCGTTGTGGCAGGTGGCACAGCCAGAAGGGCAGTGGCTCATCTTGACCTCCAGAGTCTCCCAGTTGATCTCTGGGTTGTGTTTGTGGAGCCAGGAGTACCTGAGGATGAGCCGCTCCTTCCCCAGTCCAGTGACAGCAAGCATGACCCACTCACTATGGCCTTTATAGCGCAGGACTACTTCTGCCACATCCTGGATGTAGCTGGCCCCATTGGGAGAGCTGTCTACATTGAAGACCAGGATGGGCTGTGAAAGCCAGTGGACTGGTAACCGGTTCACAGCAGCATACTCTGAATCAATGAAGTCAGCAGTTGCAGCACATTCAACCAGCCCGCTTAACAAGAGCTTCACAGCATTGTCAGTGGACTCAATCTCAAGGGGCAGGTGGAGCAAATTTCTGCCTGGTGAGGCTGCAACCATGTACCATTTGGGGAGTTTGCGTTCCCAACTTGGCTTCTGGACATGGGGGCTGCTGGAAAAACCAGGGCCACCAGTTCTGGGGGAACCGGGGCGGCCAGGGTCTCTACCAGGTGACCATGCAAGCCACCAAGACAGTCTTGATGGGTTATGTAATCATCTGGGTCAAGAGGTGTGTCTTTCATTTTGGCTGTTGCATAAGATGTATTGTCAGACTCGTTATACAAACAGGCAAAATGATTAGGGGACGCAAACAAGGGTGCACTGCTCACTCATCGCACACCAAAAAAACCTCCAGAACAGGGGTTTCCACCTGTGCCATGGTGGCCGTGGTCGTTGCCAAGTGGGCAACTAGTTCCTCCAACAGGTCTCCACCAAGCTGCTGGATCACCTCGTCAAGGACATCAACTGACCAGACATCAGCTGGCACATGGCAGTCCTAGGCGAGGTGCCCAGGCTCTCTGCAGCAGTAGCAGCCACAGTGGGGCAAGCCCAGGGTGCGAGTCCAGTCAACGTCCATTGGGACCAGAGGGGGCAGTGGTGGGGCAGTAGGCCTCAGTTGGGCTGGAACCACTGAGACCGGCCAGGTGCGGGCAACCAAAGCTGGCGTGTGCATGGCATTTCTGGCAGCACAGGCATGGAGCTGCGACTTGTACTGTCGGTAGGCCTGGGAATGCCATGTCGGGTAGTTGCAGAGGTCCAGTGGATCACTGGAAGCAGTGATGGCGTGATTGATTGCTGGGTCAAGACCAGTCCAGTACTTCATGACCTTCACAAGAGGGTCTTCAAAGCCAGTGAGCTCCACAAGGTCTTTGAAGTTGTCTATATACTTGAAGACATCCCAGGAGCCCATGTGGTAGGACCAGGATTCGAGCTTATGCAGGGGTGTGGTCCTGCTCATTTTCCTCGACAAACCGGAGCCAGAACTCCTGGACAAAGGTGTCCCAGGTTGGCAGGGGAACAGGGACCTTCGCAGCCTGGTGTTTGGCCCAGTGCTACACCGCATCCTTTGCCATGAACAACATGGCAAACCAAACAGCTTTCTCTTTGGAGGGGTCACCATTCTCAAGGAATGCTTCCAGGAGAAGCCAGATGTAGGTCTGGGCAGCATGCAGGAACACCCGGCCTTGAGTCCGGTCACCATCAAAGACGAATGAGAGGTTTGGTCAGAGGACCAATTTTGAGCCGGGGTGGATGTCAGCAAAAAGTCCTGGACCCACAGCCAGAGCCGGATCGGCAAGGGCTGGGGCAGGGGAAACAGCGTGAGAGCAATGTGTCAATAATTCCATGAGAGTGGCTAATCTCTCTTCAATCCAGTCCATATGCTCAGCAGCAGTGGTGTCCATGGCACGGTCTAGGAGAGGGGATGAGGGGCAAGATTCGAGGTTGGGGAGGTCAGAGCACTGGTTGAGTGGTCCGAGCCGGCTACTCTGAACCTTGCAATCTTGACCAGTTAATCCCTTAGATGCTTTCTTCTACTTTAAGGGCAACCCTGCAGCCTGAGAATAGCTCAAGTCCTGGCAAGGGAGAATCCAAAGGTTAATTGACAGGACTAGCTAAATATACACTCCAGCACACCTGGCAAGGGAGAATCCAAAGAGAAGAAAGCTTAAGGATTCCCACACCATGTGCTGGTATCTACTAACTAGTCAAGCACGTGTCCATAGTGATTGGCAGAGGTCTCAGGCTTGGTCACAAACCACGTGCCACTGGAGGTTGCTGGGCTGGTCGTCCGGTCGTCTGGTCAACCAGTAACCAGCCGGGCACTGTGAGGATCCAGAAGGGTGCCAGGAGGAGCCAGAAATGGGGGTTCCCCTGACAAGGTGAAAAACTTGAAACTTCTTCATGACTTTTTTGAACTTCAAAACATTTTCAGCACTTTTTCAGAAAAATTTCACAAGATTCAAAAAGGTCATAAAAATGTTTCAAGTTTTTCACCTACTTTTTTGCCAAAAAATTGCTATAAATTCAAAATATTTTTCACCAAAATTTTCAGTGCAAAACTTGAAATGTTCAACCAGTGAATTCCTCTTGATTTTCCCCTGCTTTTATTGCCCAAGTTGCATTTCACCAACTTTTGTTTCAAACTTTACCAACTTTTTTTGGTTCAAAATTTTCACCACAACTTTTTGGCTCAAATTTTTTTATTGCTCCAATTGATGTCTAGAGTCATAAAGGTGCCAGATATTCATCCCCCACAGGCTCTGCCATGCTACTTACACTGCAAGAGTGAGAATACAGTGAACACAACATGGTCAGTGTTGCCCGGGCCGGCAAGCGCAATCACTTTACCTATGAAACCAACGTGCTGTTGGGCGCAGTTTCAATGCCTATGATAGGCAAGAGCCATATGGTTTCAGTTGAGACCGGGAGCACTGTTCAGCTGGGCTGGACAGCACACAGTAACAGCACCACTGCTGTCACTGGCCCAGTCAAGCCCGGAGTCACCTGCACATGCATAACAATGTAATTCTATGCCCTCAATTCAATCAACTCTTGTAATGTGTATGGTCTGTTGAGCATTGTGGTCACAGATCTAACGCTCTTCCTCTGCACAAAACATCAGAATAAGTCACCTCATATGGCGTTACGGATGTTGCATAATTCATTTCCAAAAAAAAACTTTCAGTTCCAAAAACTTTTTCTTTCAAATTTCTGAATACCTCTATACTTCATCCCTGCATAGTAGGTAAGTGTAGGACACACATAGTAGAAGGAATTGGGCCATACTTGAGTGAAAATCACTTGAAAACACAAATATGAATCAGCGGGCCGGCTCCACAGCCACCAGGGTGCATGCAGTTTCATTCTACTTTCCCCCCTTGCTTCTAAAATATGGGGGACCTATGAACTGCCAATGTAAAGTCAGAATATGTATGCAGAGTCATATAAATCATTGGTCTTCCTTTACCTTCAAAACAAATACCACATGGTATCCATTTATGTGATCTGCATGAACATACTGCAGAAGGAATTCAAAACCGCAGCCAAAGAAAATCGCACTAATACTAGTGTGTCACCGACAACCCCAACGTGCACCTGCTGTACACCTTGCGTGTGCTCTCCGCACTCTTCAGACTCCAAACCAGTCATTTCCCACTGATTTCCCACGAACTTCAGAAGTGACATCAGCCGAAGAGAACCGATCTTTGTGCAACGTCTGTGCAATGCCATGGCAAGTGTTGATCATATGCTGTGAACCCATAGTCATGGCACTTGCCCACAGTGTGAGTTCTGGATCCTCAAATTTAGTAGGGAATTGATCGCACCGTGATGCCGATGATCAGCACCACTCAAAAGTTTGAACTCTGGGCCCAGTGCTTTGGCAGGTCCCGAGGTGGACCAGCCTGCCTACAGGAAAGTGCTTGCCACATATTTTTGCTATTCATAGCCTCCACGGTTGTATACCCGCCGACCCGTACCCGTTTGGCCACGGGTACGGTAACCCGGATTACGGGCGCGGTTCCGGGCCGATCCACCTGCGGTACCACCCGTGCCGAACACTATTCATAGGCAGGCTGGTCCCGAGCCTAGTAGGTCGCAGCAGCGCGGATTAACAGCATTGTGGCAAGAAAAAACTGCGCATCGATCAGCTGGTGAGCCACTTGGGGTTCTGAGCCGTAAAATTGAATTGTGCAGAGGAAATCTGAACGGCTCATCACTCCTTGCAATTCAATTACATCAGTGTATTCAATTTGCAATCCAAACATAGTTGATGGACGGACGGGTAGACCCGTGGACAGATGAAATGTGCGATCAATCAGCAACCATCCAGTATCAGTATTTTTCCAGAGGCAGTCCTCCCTCTCCTCCTTCCCCTCCGGCAGGACTTCTCTGGTGATTTTTTTGCGATTGCAATCAACTTCATTTCGGCGAAAGAGCATTCGGAAGCTTGTATCCAACTTCCACCATGGACTTAGCTTCTCTTGACTCATATCGCCTCCCCACCGACGCCGTTCCTATCCACTATGATCTCAAAATCCGCACCGACCTCAAGGAACTCATCTTTGACGGCACCGTCGCGATTACAATCCGATTCGCCAAGGACACTACGGCTATCGTGCTAAATGTCTTCGAGCTCGAGCTCGGGACAGCTTCCGTGGTCGTCGGGGGCGAGAAGCTCATTCCTACCGCCCAGTCGATCAACACCGACACCCAACGCGTTACGCTTTCCTTCGCGAAGCCTTTCTTGACTGGGACGGAGGCCGTTGTTCGTATGACCTTCTGGGGCAAGATCCCCGGACTGTCTGGGTACTTCAAGTCGGAGTGGGAGCACGATGGCGTGACGGAGTACTACACCGGCACGTTCTTTGAGGTACGTCGCGTGTTTTCTTCCAGCCTCAGGCATATCTCAATCAATGGTTGCAGCCGACGTACGCGCGGCGCGCGTTTCCGTGCTGGGACGAGCCCGCGCTTAAGGCGACCTTTGCGGTCTCCCTTATCTCGCGCACGGGCACCGTCAATCTCAGCAACATGCCCGCGTTTTTCGAGGGCCCGTATGAACCTGCGCAAGACCCGCTCGAGCCGGCCTTCGGCGCCGGTCAAGACGCAGGAGAATGGATCATCACGCGCTTCGAGGCCACGCCCAAGATGTCCACTTACATCCTCGCCTTTGCTAACGGGCCCTTCGCGCATGTAGAGAGCTTATTCACCAGCGCCCTCACGGACACGGTCCGCCCGGTGAGGATTTATGGTGCGTTCTTCCTTTTTGTGGGTCTGTTCGGAGACCGATGTGTATACCGTGCAGCGACGCCGGATCTCATCGGACAGGCTCATTTTTCTCTAGAGCTAACGACGAAAGTGCTTCCAATGCTCGAGATGATGTTCGATCTAGAGTATCCCCTCCCGAAGATGGACATTTTGTGTGTAGGTTCGCTTCCTGAGTATCCCTTCAATCTATATGTTGACATGCACGCAAGGCGAATGGCGTCTTGGGTTCGAAGTTCTCGAGGGTTATTTGTTGGAAGTGGCTGAACTTCCTCCCTATCCAGGTGCCCTGGAGAACTGGGGCCTGATCATCGGTGATCCTCACACGTTTTTATTCGATCCCAAGACTGGGGCGACAGCGACGAAGAAGGGTATTGTGAACATTACTAGTCACGAACTCGCTCACCAGTGGTAAGGCAGACGGTTCCTTTATGGACCACCAACTGACGTGGCATAGGTTTGGAAATATCGTCACGATGGAATGGTGGGATAATCTGTATGTTGCGTTTGTTGAGCACGACATGATGCTAAGCTGTCCTTCAGATGGCTGAATGAAGGCAAGTGGCGGTCTCTTCGCGGGTGCACTCTCAATCTATTATGTCCCTTCTTCAAGGCTTTGCGACACTGGTAGGTGCACCGCTCTGCGCAGAGTCCAACAACTGACTTGTGAAGCTTGGGAGTATTATTTCAGACAAGTTAAATCTCTATGTATAAGTTCCTCGGCCAATATCTGACTGCTTGGAGGCTTCATCCTGAATGGAACGTAGCGGCCGCGACGGTGAATGGCAGCTTCAAGTTCGCGCTGAACCTAGATGCGAAGCTCTCTTCGCACCCAGTTCAGGTGGAATGTCCGGATGCGAACAATGTAAACGAGGCTCGTTATTCTTCCATAATGGCACAAATGCGGGGGTCTCATATATGCCGCAGATGGTGGATACTATTACCTATATGAAAGGGTCGTCTCGTAAGTCCAGATAATGGGCACGCCAAATTCTTGATAACCAATGCGACGGCAGTGTTGCGCATGGTTTCCAGTTTTCTGGGAGAGGAACCATTCCTCAAAGGTGTTTCGCTGTATTTGAAGGAACATCAATTCGGAAACAGCGTCGCCGAAGATCTGTGGGATGCACTTGGTAGTACGAGTGGTAATCCTGGATTTGTAACTGCGTGGATCCTCTACTGAGCGCCATGCAGATACTGATGTGAAGAATCTGATGAAGAACTGGATTTTGAAGGTTCCTTACACAGTTATGCGGAGTTTCAATCATCGACCCCTTGACAGACCGGGTACCCCGTCCTCACCGTAACCGAAGCCCCCCGGCGGGGTCAACGTCCGTCAGAATCGTTTCCTCGCAAGCGGTATTGGAGAGGGGAAAGATGACGAGACCCTGTGGTTTGTACCCACTTTATTGACTCTGAAATCTTCCTTATCGCCACCCACAGGACTGTTCCTCTCAGCCTCGTGACCTTGGATTCTAAGGGTACCCGAAACATCGACAAAACGATTTTCTTGTCTGAGCGCGAACAATTCATTCCGATTGACGCCGACTGCTCCTTGAAATTGAACGCATCTTCCACTGGATTCTGTGAGTAGTTTGTCCAACCCAACGCACTCACTTCGACCATGACACACAGATCGAGTCGTCTATCAGACGGACACACTTAACAAGCATGCGTTGGAAGCGGCGAAAGGAAATGTCTCTGATATGTTGGGCCTTTTGAATGATGCGATGGCTCTTGCGCAGGCCGATCTCGCTAAGTTGTCCAACGCATTGGCATTGATGACTGGTTTTGGTGACGCCCCAGAGTGTATGTGGCCGCCTTACTGAGTTCTTCATGCTGATGGTTTTTGGCAGATATTGTCTTGGAGGGAATTGCAGCTAACATCAGCAGCTTGTTGGACGCTTGGTGGGAGAACCCTTCCATCGTGGAGCACCTCCGGAGTCTGGATCGCGTGCGTCGTGCACCGCTTGTGCATCGGACATTCGCTAAGCATATCTCATCCAGCACATTTTCGTCCCTCTGGTCTCGAAGCTTGGATACGATTATCCTTCGGGAGAGTCTACCGATACGGCGGTTGTCAGAACTCTTGCAGTAAACCGCGCGGCCAATGCCCGAGATCCAAGGTACGGTCATTCCAAGACCAACATACTTCGAAATAAAATCTGCGCTTCCAGTACTGTGGCAGTGTTGAAGGCTCGTTTCACCGCGTTCATGGCAGACAGGGAAGCGTCGCCACTCCCTCCGGACTTGGTTCCAGTGATCTACAAAGTTGTAAGCGATCTGTTCCCTGCCCCGCCTTGCTGTGATTTATCTGGTGGTCAATGGGGGGTGCGTCACGGTGGGAGGCAGGAATATGATTATATGTGGGAGATTCTGAAGACAACAAAGTTACCCGCCGAGGAAGGACATGCTGCGTATGCTGTCCTTGCTCTCACTGCGAACGTCTCCCAAACTGTTGTACAGGTTAGCCGTCGGCGCCGCCGAGGATCCTGTTCTCATGGCAGAAACCTTCGATCGGATTTTGCAAGAAAATGATAATAGAGTGGTCCAGCTTCTCCACGTCCTCAGCGCAAATCCCAAGTCTCGCCGTCTGACGGTCCAATTTTTCAAGGACAATTACGACGCTGTGAGAGCCAATTTCTGTTTATCATCACTACCAGCATTGAAACAAGATGCAGCTCAAAGTGCGGTTTGAGACATCGCTTGGATTCCAGAGTTATTTGCAGGTGAGTTGCCCAATATTTATGCCGAAGGTTCACTCACATTTTTGAATCTTGTCTAGGAACCTTTCAGACTGCTGGCGACGGTCGAAGATTATGAGGAAACCGTGGCCTTCTTTAAGGTTTCTGGTTCCTGCTTCATTTCCTCGATAGCGATACTGAACACAAATAAGACGAAGGACATGGCAAAATTCGCTCGTTGGATGGAACAGACGCTGGAGACAATTCGCATCAATATAAAATATATAGAGGTAATGTGGAAATTCTGATCATTCAAACTACTGCTGAGACATATTCCAGCGCTGCACCCCTCAAATTTTGGAGTGGTTTGAATCGTGGAGTACGAGTGGCCGCTCGATGTAATAATATCTTCGCTAGCCGTTGTGAAAGTAGTTCCCTTGCCCGAGATGAATGTTCGATTTCATGGTCAATCCAGGCCCCCGTAGATTTCTTGAAAGCCCTCATAGCGTCCTCCACACATTTGACGGTCAGGTCCTCGGTTATATCAAGTCCCGTGCGGAGGGCCAGCTGAAGTGCATGTACTTTAGCACGACCGCGATAGCTTGGGTTTACCGGCTCTTCAGAGTCATCGCTAGTCTTCCAGGATTTTGGCTTCTCAGGCGATATCTCCTCAAGTTCGGTGTGGACCTTGCGCTTGCCTTCAATGTGCTGATGCAAGTTGGTGCAAGGCTGGATAACGCAGTTACTTGATTTGAAATCTGTCGGACTAGCTGGAATGCGAAGCGCTGCCTTGGCAAGAGAGTAGGCCTCACGTTTGGACTCGTTGTTTTCCTTTTTGTCTACGTACACGAAAATTGTTCGCGCATGTCTGGAGGTAAGCAGCTTCACTGTGGCCTTGAAAATGTAGCCGTTAGATCCCGGCCATCCCACTGCCATATTTCGCGCTGCAGCGTAGTAAAATTGCGATATCACCATCTTCGACAAGCAATAAATAACCAAGGTCTTATCCGAGGGATCCTTCTGGATGTCCCGGCCATTCCACTACCATATTTCGCGCTGCAGCGTAGTAAAATTGCCATTTCACCATCTTCGACAAGCAATAAATAACCAAGGTCTTATCCGAGGGAACCTTCTGAATGGCTTCATACACTGCGTATGTGCGCCCAATCAGCAGTAAGTGGTTCCTGCCCAGAGACTTTGAGCGCGGTGTTAAGCGAAGAATGAGGGCCAAAAAAAATTCCGGCGCCCACGGATTTCGTCCGTACTCCACCTGGCACGGCTCCCTCAATGTAAATGTGAATCGGGGGTATTTCACTGAGCAGCGGGCCCCAGAACGAAATTAAAGCCTGTTCAGGGGATTGTCTCGAGTCCAGTGTCTCCTGGTAAAGCCGATCGATTGGCTGATTTCCAGTCAAGTCGGGGTTGAACTGCGTATCAGAAACCGATTGCAGATTCTCTGTCTGAGGGAAAGCGGCGTAGTCAATGGTCATACAGATTCGGCTGTGATCTGCCTATTCGTCTTCCGGGCTAGTGTCTTAGGTACGACATGGAAGCTTTTAACAAAGGGGATCGAGCTTTGAGACACGATTGCGTAGTCTATCGTTGTTTTCGCCTCCAGATTGATGGGAAGTAAAACGGCCTGGGGACACGGTCTCAAAGAGAGGTACCATTTAGAATACATGGTCCGTAAGCATCACATTGAGACAGGAATCCTGGGACAGGTGTCTTCGAAGCTCGGGATCTGTGCTGAGCCTGTGCGAACGTTGATGTCCGTAAATAGTGCCAGAGGCATTTCCTCACTTTGCGTACCTAGCGCGGTGGTCTCCCAGAGTTGCTGAAATGGTTCAACATCTATCCAGCCTTTCCAGCTAGAAGTGACAGGAGAGATGTATGCTATAATTAGCCAAATCCAGGACAAGGGTATTGGGTGAGCTAAGGTGAGACTTTGTGAACTCGATGTTATCGCGAATTAGAAGCGCGACGACTTGACTCATAATAGGGCCTACGCGGTGGAGAGACTAAGGTAATGCCGGCAGCGACGTCGGCCGAGTCTTCTTCTCCTGGACGCTCGCATGGCGGTGAAGCATACCGTCGGAGGCGTCATTCCCGTGGGGCTTCTGCTCAGTGCGACCATAGCATAAAGTAAGTTTTATGTTCACTCTACCATTCTATGGGGTCTCATCCTCTGAATTTGTTCTACGCAAGGTGTTGCGGACCGGACAGGGTTTGACATTCCATGATGGGAGTACCGAACTCGGAGAAGGAGTTCGGAATAGATTACAGTGAGATGCGCCATATGTACGCTACTTTTATTGCAATACGTGTTGGATCTTATCGCTGCAATACTTCGCAAATTCCGTTGGTCCACACACGTCTTTACAAGTACAACGCCCGTCGTATACGGTATCGATCGAGCGGTTGTTGAGATAGATGGACAATTATTCTCGTATTTTGACCGTTCCTCTGGAGGTCCTGAGTTGACGTTACAGCTGTTTCCGAAAAGCTTGACACTGATGAAAGCCTCGGGGATCTCGGCTATGTTCATTTTCAGACCGGATGTCAATGGGTCTCGACAATGCGACTCGACTCGACCCAGAATCAAACCGTCCTCCTGATCAATATCTCCTTCTCAACTGAAGACAGATGCGGACCGCCTGCCATCGAGTCGGTAAGTTCTGTCCTCGGGTTTTGGAATCGGATGGGATGCGGTACGATGATCAAGAAGCTCGAACCAGCGGGCGGATGACCAGAAAATGATCACGACAACGAACCGCGCGACTTGACTGAGCCATTAGCGTGTACAGCCATTGACGACCCACATAGCAATACGAACCTCGTCAACCTGAATGTCCTCAGAAAAAAGAACAGCATGCGCAAATACCCAAAGTCTCCCACATGACTCGACCCGGAATCGAACCGGCTCCCTGCTCAATAACTACGGAACAACCTGTACAGAAGACAGGTGCGGGCCCACCCGCTATCGAGTCGGTTCTTCAGGTATTGAGAATATAAATTGGAGTTCGAATCGATGGGACGCTTGAATCCTCGGAGGCTAGACCTTCACCGACCGGAGTACGGTTAGACCAGAAAACGAATATGAAGACCAATCGCGGGACGCGACTTCGTAGATCCAGGAATTCAAAGCGGAGTGCTACAAACTGGAAGTGTCCAATGAAATGTATTGAGCTTTTGATGACATTGAAGTCTGTAGATGTCGTCAGCAAAGAAAGAAAACGTGAGTAAACAAACTCAGGAGAAAAACTTCGTTGACTACGCGACACGAGTCGACCCGGAATCGAACCGGCCAATTTCCTGTTCAGCCGTCATGCCTTGTCACTGCTGAAGACAGGTGGCCATTGAGTCGGTTCTGTGGGTAATGGGTTTAGAATTAGATTGGTATGGAATGAAATTGGACGGAGTCTAACGAGACGATGGGGAACTCGAAACCTGGTCTGACTGTTTGTACAGAGCAACCTGCCTGAATCGAATTATCGGAGCAACTGGCCCCGAGGAGATTACGACAACGCCGGATCCTCATGCCGACTGAGCTTAGAGAATTTTAGTCTTGCGCTGTAACATCTTCAGGAAAAGAACAAAAACACAAGCAAACCTTCGCACGATTGGACCCCAATCGAACCGCGCCCGCCCAACAATTCTAACTTCCCGTTCCATACAACACAGGTGTGGACCATCCGCCATCGAGTTGGTTCTCTGGATATCGGGATTGCGTTTGGAGATGGATGGGTACGATGGCCAGGGAATCTCTCGAATTCTCTGACCTACAGAAACCGAGTATAGGGGGTACGGAGCATGGACCATAGACCCGAAAATGAGGGCGAATTGCGAGACCACGCGAAGGCATCGTCGACACGAGAAGTGGAGTGTACACAAGAAGATTCGGATCGATAGTGGATCCAGGAATTCCAAACGAAGGCCGGCGCAAGTCAAATTGGTGAACGGGATGGAAAAAATCGACAACGAGAGGGCGTTGAGGCCATCTTCGAGAGTAGAGGGATGATCGATTGAATGGACGAACCAACTGCAAAAGGCGTACTACCTCGATTTTGCATCTTCCCCATACGACTCCGCCCACGCCCTCTCCCACTCCACGAGCTTGGCCTTCGTCTCCTCAAGCGCAGCGCGCATCTGCGCATGAGCCGGCCTCCTCCGTCTCATGCAGCCGCTCCCCATCTCCGCCCCCCTCGCCCTCGACCCTCAACTCCCTCATCCCCGATGGCGCCTCGCCCTCCCTCCACCCCCTCAACTCCCTCTCCCTCCCCCCCTCTCCACCGCCCTCAAATCCCCCACCTCCTCCTCGCTCCCGCGCAACTCCGCCTCCATCTCCTTCACATACTCCCGCACCCTCTCAATCGCGTCTTTCCACTTTGCTTTGTGTGCGGCGTGTGCGGCGTCCGCGGAGAGCAGTTCCTCGGCGCGCTCGGTCGGCCGAGGTGCGTACCCGAGAAAGTCTGATTCGAGGAGGGGGATGACGGAGGCGTCGCGCGCGAGGATGCGCGCGAGGGCGGATTCGCCGGCGGGGTCGGGGGGTGAGTTTGGACATGGGGATGTTTTGGGGGAAGGGGAGGGCAGAGAGGGAGGGCGGACGATGAGGACGCGGCGCCGACGAGCGCGACGAGCTCTTCGATCGTGCTTGGCACGGGCCGAGAGGAGTTGGGCGCGGGGTCATACGTCCAGATGTCGAACGTGCGGCAGTTGAGGAGGAAGACGTACCCGGCACCATCCTCGCCCACTCCCGCTTCCTCGGGCTGCGCCTCGCTCGGCTCGAGGTCCTCCATCGCCTCCGCCGGAATCTCCGCGCTCAATAGCACCCAGTCCCCCTCCTTGTCCTTTCCCTTTCCCGCACCATCACAATACATAATCGGCCGCACCTCGCCCGGAATCCCATACTTGACGTTCACGAGCATCTCTATTTGGGGTAGGCGCAGGAAGTACGGGGAGAAGGCGAAGAGGGTGAGGAGGTAGTCCCAGTCGCGCCAGTTTGCGCTCCATCTGGGAGGCAGGACGGAGGGCGCGGGCCAGTGTGCGGCGGCGTAGGCGAGGAGGGTGGCGGTTGTTGGGCCGGAGTTCTACATTGCGCGTTATACGACGGGGAGAAGAGGGCAGAGGAGAACGAGCAGGCGCACCTGGAGCGGGAGTCCGTCTTCGAGTATCCGAGCCTGTGCCTCGTCTGAGTAGAGACGTGTGTGCGGCCTGTAGAACGCCGCCGCGTTCAAGGCCTTTAATCTTGGTCTCCGCGTGCATTTTTGGACGGAAGAAGATGCGCGCGAGTGCAGCGCGCGTGATATTAAGTTTGGAGTCCGCCGCGGGAGTCTGGCCATTGGCCGAGACGCGACTCGAAGTCTGAGCATGATCGAGAAAATCGAGAGGCGAGTGTTTGGCGGGGGCGTGTGGATCAAACAAACAACGTTTGTCTTTTCCTCTCATGTCAGACTTGCCTCGACGGACAGCACGACGGCTGGACTGGAATTTGAGACTCGAATCTGGGGGGGAAATACCCTAGGATTTGCCTCCCAAGCCACGCCACCGGCCGAAATCGCTTTTTGCACGACCGCAACGCGTCGCCGACCCCCGGATGTTTTGGGACAGTCCCACCAGATCACTCCAGAAACCAGCTTATTTTTTCCTAGGGTTGGCTGGATGTACACCTCTACCTGAACTAAAACTGTAAGCCATATGGACGCTACGCTGGAGGCTCGAACCTCGCCTTCGGTGGCCATCTCCTTGCGCCCACCGTCGAATATCTGCCGAACCCACTGACTTACTTCAATTCCACTGCCCACAGAAGAGAACCGACCGACTCGTTGGCGTATGGTACGCACCTGCCTGCAGTAGGTGAAAAGGGTTTCAAGAATTCAGCACGAAGCCGGTTCGATTCCGGGTCGGGTCGTGTAGCTGTTGATGGTGAATCTCTTTTTCTCGTCTATGTTCTGTTCTGTTTCGGGTTTTTTATTATTGTTATTTTTGGGACGACATTCACAGGTTTAATCTTCCTAACAAAACGGGCAACACATTCAAGGGACTTTCTTTCCTCTTTCCGGTTCAAGCGTGAATTCTTTGTCAGAATCCTTTTGTTGCGCCATGCACATGCCCATCTCCTCTCCAGATTTCATTCCCGACTCCTTTTTTTGGCTGGCTTTCTTTCTCTTACGATGATTCGGTTTATTCTCGATTCTAATACATGGTCAGACTCACCCTTTGCTATCAAGCTTTCCCTCCTGGAGACCCCGGTATATCTCAGAGGGCGACAACTTTCTCATCGCGCCGCATTTCAATTCAATTTCTAAATACCCTAGAATCGACTCGATGGCGGATGGTCCGCACCTGCGTGCAGTACTTGGTCCGACGGCGAGATTGGGCAGGAGGCCGGTTCGATTCCGGGTCGGGTCGCGTTTCGCGTAATGCCTTTTTTTCCCCGTTATTTTTCGTTTTCTTTGCTGACGACGCGGAATCTGAAGCATTTCACCCTTTCTTTGTTGCGTGTCGTGCAACCATCCACCTGTCTGGTTTTAAGACTTGTCACTGTATGGCGCTTACGCACATCCAGGGCATATCATTACTCCGGTCTCGCACCGTGTGCCTAGAGCGCCAAAAATGCTATCGGCATCTTCCTGGCGGAATGTTGAATCTTGTGGCCCGGTAGCAACCGGTCAGGCCGTTCTACATCCGACCGATCTCTCGCACCACCACTTCGAGGACAATGGCTTTCGAAGATCCGTCAGAGTAAAGCTGACAGACTTCCATCGGAAGCGGATCGACACTACCTGGTCCCCCGTGTCAGGAACTCTCCTGCTTCATTCAGAATGAGATTTGTATAAATATACTCTCCGTCTGATAAGCTGCTCACATCATGCCCAATTTGGACGCGAACAGTCAAGATGACCATTCCAGGCACCTGTTGGCCCTTGATGAATTCTTAAAAACACCGGCCAATGGTTCTTTTGAGAGCTCAAGGGATAAAAAGCAATCCAAAATCGACGTTCAGCACTGATCTTAGCTTAAGATGCCCCCTCACTCGAGCGTTCCTTCCGAACGATGGTCCAATATCGTCAATTATCTAACCCTGGCTGCTTCGACTCTCAATGAGCTCTGCGACGCACTGGGAACTCCCTTTCTAAAAGCTATCTCGCAAATGACAATGTCATTGGTGGGCAAAGTTGAGGTATTTGACCTCATTTCTCCCCTTGATGAGACTGAAGCGACATTTTCAGAGTGTGAAGAGAAACAAGGATGACTGCCTCACGATGATGGAGCAGATCCACCAAATACTCTACGCCATCATCAGACTCCATATCACCTCCGATACGGGAGGGGCTTTACCCCCTTCAACACTGGAAAATATGGGGAAATTCACCGAGTAAGTACGCTTCGTCTGCGCCTACCGGATGTCGGTTCACCACTCCTTCCAGAACACTGCAGAAAATTCATGTGTTCGTGGAAGCGCAGGATGGGAGCAGGATCAAACACTTCTTTCGTCAGGGGGAAAGAGCCTTGCTTTTGAAGCAGTGCAATGCCGGATTGGAAGAGTCTCTTGTGTTGTTCAGAGTATCGTTTTCGTTTTCGGCCACTGGAAGAACCGCTGAATCAAAAAATTCAGGTTCAGACTGGATCCATTGCTACCGATGCCGCGGAATTACAACAAACTGCCCAACAAACTCATGAAACACTGCTGGAACTGATTTCCAACCTCTCAGAGGAGACACGCTCCAGCAGAACGTCCTTTGTACGTTCTTATTTTTTCGTCAGAGTCGAGATTTGAACTTCATCCGAATTAGACAAATGAAAGCTTGTTCAGTTATGGAGACAGGTGTGTCTTGCTATTTCTATTCAACCAGAGGGTATGACGGTTGCCCAGCTCCGCTTCTCTGGAGATGTTGCCTTCGAAGCCTACGATATTCCACGGCCGTGAGGCGGAACTTGAGCAGATTGTTAACATTCTTGACCAACCTTCACCGCGAATCGCAATTTTGGGAGCAGGTGGGATGGGAAAGACGAATCTTGCTAGAGTCGTTTTGCACCACTCCACCGCTGCGGCGAAATACCCATCTCGCATCTTTGTTCTGTGCGACTCCACCAGGACCGGGACCGAAATAGCTTCACTCATTGGATCTCATCTTGGCCTCAAACCCGGCGCAAACCCTGCACAATCTGTGGTTCAATATCTTTCGCGTGGTCCTCCTTGTCTACTGTTTTTAGATAATCTGGAAACATCTTGGGAACCTCTGGCTTCTCGTAACGAAGTTGAAGACTTTCTGGCCCTCCTTTCGGCCGTATCTCACGTGGGATTGATTGTATGTTATAAAATTACGCTCAATATTCGACTCAAACATGTTCACAGATTACCATGCGCGGGGCGGAAAGGCCGGCAAAAGTTCACTGGACCAGACCGTTCCTCCGACCACTGGAGCGGTTGACAAACGAGAATAGCCGCAAAATCTTCATCGATATCGCCGATGGTGTTCACGACGCCGAGGACATGGACCAAGTTCTGTCATTGACAGATAACATGCCTCTCGCAGTGAGTCTTGTTGCCCATGTGGTGGACTCGGAAGGCTGTGCTGCCTTTCTTTCCCGTTGGAAAGATGAAAAGACCTCTATGCTCTCCGCAGGCCTCGACAGGAAGTCTAACCTGGATATATCAATCTCCCTCTCCCTTTCGAGTCCGCGCATGATTTCTTCACCAGGGGCAAGGTCATTGTTGAGTCTGCTCTCTATACTCCCAGACGGAATCTCGGACGCAGACCTTTTGCAAAGTAACCTTCCCATCCGCGGAATTCTCACTTGCAAAGCTACTTTGCTGCGCACGTCGCTGGCCTATGCTGATCAAAATCAGAGACTTCGGGTGTTGGTACCAATCCGAGAATACATCGAAAATGCACATCCTCCTGCGCTTTCACTGATTCAGCCTCTTCGCACACATCTTCAAGAACTGCTGGAACTATGCACTAAATATCACGGACTTTTAGCCGGTGGCGCCACGGTCATCCACAGGGTAACATCAAACATTGGGAACCTTCAGAATATTCTGCTCCTAGGACTCAATGACAGTGCATGTCCGACCTCAAAAACATTGTAGAGTGCTGTCTGTCTCTCAACTTATTCAGTTCAATCACTGGGTATGGTTGTTCCACTTTGATGGCTCAGATTCCTCGCATCTTGTCCGCAGTCGAAGATCCTCGATTGCAGGCAGGATTTATTCAACAAGTATTTGCTTCCTGGTTGTACAACCAGAATTTCTGGATTGAAAACCCAGAAACTTTGATTGATCAGGCCCAGGAACATTTCAAAAAATTGAATGACCCGAACTTAGAAGGTGAAACAGAGAACTCTTTTTGCGAGTCAATTTTGACTGATACTATATCCACTTTCCAGCTCGATTCTACGTTTCGCTGGGAGAATACTTTCGACTCCATAAGTATGACATAACTACTGCGATGGATTGTTTCAAAAATGCACTCTCCTTGGCTAAATCCACGGGGAATACTCGCCGACAAGGCACTGTGTTGACAAGAGTGGCGTACGCGCAGTGGCAGCTTGGGGATTTATCTGCTGCTGTTACCAATGCCCGTGAAGCTCAGAGACTCATCAAGTCGTCAGGAAACCTATTAGATGAAGCGGGCGCACTTCGGATTGCAGCCGTGGCTCTCTCTGCATCCGGTGACTATAAACTTGCCCTTTCTGCAAGCCGTCAAGCACGAGAATTCCTTGCTCTTTGTGGTCTTTCTCATGGCGAACAGGATCTCAGGCTGGTTAACACCGAAGCCGAAATTTATTTGCTCAAAACAGAGTATCAGGAATCACAGAAAGCCAATGCTTACATCCTCGATTCAACTTCCCCAACACACTTCCCAAATACATGTGGTTATGCCTGGCTCAACCTGGCATTAATCGGTGTCAGAGTTGGTGCAAGCCGGTCAGACATACTCCAAAACTTGAATAAAGCGAAGTCGATATTTACCGCGATGGGATATCCAAGGGGATTGACATTTTGTCAGCTGTGCACAGGAGACCTATGCGTCCGAGAAGGCGAAATTTCCACTGCTCGACAGCTGTTTGAGCAATGTTTCGAGTCCAGTCAAGGGAAAGACAGCGAAATTGTGGCTTGCTGTCTGGAGAAATTGGGGGATATCACCTACTGGAGTCCAAAAGATATAGACAGTACATTTTCCTGGGCAATTCTGTTCCTTGGACATGGGCTAAAAAAATCCAGTATGCTTGAAACCTACCAAGCTCTGTACTGTCTTGGCAACATATTCATGATTGAAGGAGACGAGGAAACCGCAGAACATCTATTCAACGTCTCGCTGGAAGGATTCACACGGCTTGATGTCCACAGGAGCAGGGCAGAGTGCATGCTCCGTCTCGGAGACATTTTCGAAAGACGCAGTCTCCTGAAAGTGGCTTTGGAGTTTTGGGAAACTGCCCGACCTCTGTTTGAGCGGTCATTACAAGCTACTCAGGTTGAACAGATCGATCAAAGGCTGTCTGCTGCTGGCAAAACTTAAACTGTGTCGGAAGTAACTTTTGAAGGCACCCGCGCGGACAGAAAAAACTGATATTGCGGGCCTATAGGTTGTTCTGGGCGGTGTGAAAGGACTTGGATTCGGTTGATTCTTAATTTTTATGAGCTACTTTACAAGACCACTTCTCGGCCATTTTCCGCAGACTGCTCAATTATGGAATGTTGAGAACATGATCACTCACATCACGCAAAAGCGAACTGGCTTCCTTCAACATGCCGATTGTTCGAATTTGAACCGTGGGAACCTTCATACGGGCATCTCAACCATCAGCAACCGTCAATTTGAGTCGGTCTCAACGGCACAGCGTGCTTTTCTTTTTATTGTTTTCCAGCGGAAACTCCATCCTTGGATATTCAGGCCCCCTTTGAGACTTTGATCCTCCCATGAATCCATTTACCCTGACTTTTAGACTCCGAGAATCCAAACTGTCTATTGACACTTATGGCTATTCTTTGACCAATCGTTGTACTTTAGGTATCCCTTCCTTTTCATATTCTTTGTACATATACGCACGGGGGTTCGGCCACTGAGGGGCTCAGTTA
Organism: Mycena venus; assembly: GCA_014462655.1. Lineage (NCBI taxonomy): Eukaryota > Fungi > Basidiomycota > Agaricomycetes > Agaricales > Mycenaceae > Glaucomycena > Glaucomycena venus. The sequence continues at coordinate 2,045,092 of JACAZI010000007.1, read as the reverse complement.
TGCCCGACGACCCTGCTCGGGAGATACGGCTCCTCAAGGAACTTCATCTCCTCCGGGGTAAGGTTGAGGTGTACCGCCGCTGTATTGGCGTTTAATGCGTGGTAAGTCGGTGGAAAGTTTTTAAGTCAAGGAAGTGGAGTGAGTCGATGCAGTGGGTGAACGAATGGCAAGATTGATGGGGATCAGAGACAAAAGTGCAGTCAGTATACGCGTGAAGTTGCATCGAAGATAGACTGAGACCCACCGAGACAGTCCACGATCTTCTCAATAGACGTCGTGCCAATGATGGGGGCGGTCACGCCTGCATGCACGAATCGGTAAGTATGCGATGACGGGTTCGGTTGAGGTAAGGAATGAGTGTCATGCAGGGCCAACAACGATTCTCATTGCACCGAACTGAGAAAAAGCCGACAGCCAAACCGAAAAGACACGCACCCTCCTTACACATCGACCACGCAAGCGCAATCTGTGCCATCGAGACCCCGCGCTTCTTCGCCAGCTCTTCCACGCGTGCGACGATGTCCTCCGCTCCGCCCAGGGTGTTGTATCTATCGATGAAACTACATTCGAAAAAAAGGAACATATCAATTCGTGCGATTATTGTCCAGTGGGCCAAGTAGAGTCGAGGGGAGGTGGAAAAGGAGGGTGACGCACGGATCGCCGGTGCCGCGAGAGGTGTCCTTCTGTGCGGCCAAAGGGCGAGTGAGCATCCCGCGTGCGAGAGGGGACCAGGGTATGATGCCGACGCCAAAGTACTAGGGAGTGGTCAGTGCTCGAAAATAATTTTTTTGAGGCAACCACATTGGGTGATACACACCTTGCAGGTTGGGAACATCTCGCGCTCTTCCTCACGGTATACGAGACTGTGATGGTTCTGCATTGAGATGAAAGGCGTGAGCTTGTTTGTGATAGCGTAGTCTGTCGTTGGGTAAGCATTAAGGAGGGAAGAACAGAGTCGAGTCAAATGGAACGAACTCTGCATGGCGTGGACTGAGTTATTGAGATCAGCTACATGTTGAAATTTCCTAGACGAAGGACGAGACGCACACTGCCACGCCCAGCAAGAGGACATGCCAATGTAACGGACATAACCCGCCTGCACGACGTCGTGCAGGGCTTGCATCTAGCTGGTGTCAGTATCGATTGCCCTCAAATCTTTCAGATCACTCACTGTCTCCTCAATCGGGGTGTCGTTGTCGAAGCGATGACACTGTAGAAGGTCGATGTAGTCCAGCTGCAGGCGCGTGAGACTATTCTTGACAGAGTCGAAGATGTGCTACGATGATGTCCACTCATATTGTGCATCTCGAGCAAAAGTCAGTTGGATGAATACTTACCTTGCGGCTAAGTCCACGCTGATTAACAATGCGCGCCCCCCTCCTCGCCCTCCTTAGGCTTGTTCCAGGCGGTGTAACCAAAGACCTTGGTCATGACAACGATCTCGTCCCGGGGAAGGTTGTATTGCTTGATCGCCTTACCGAGGATCTCCTCAGACATGCCGTCAGAGTAAACCTACATGTTGTGTATTGCAACTCCCTCAGACTAGAGTATTAGCAGAAAGTAGAGGACGCACAGCAGCGGTGTCGAACGCGTTGATTCCCGCGTCGTAGCTGGGCCAATCAAGCGCAAGCTTCAGCGTAAGTTTGGAAATGGGAGGATGTCAAAGACGAACGCAAATTTGATTTGTTCGAGTCCATCTTTCTCTGGGAGGATCCAGGTTTGTCCCCGCCATTCGGGAGCGCCATAACTCATGCACCCGAAGATAATTTTCGAGACTTTGAGCCCGGAGTTGCCAAGGCGGACTGGGAGCGCCAAGGGGAACACTGAGCGTCCAATATAGGGCTTGGCATGAGCGCACCATATGGCATCTTGGGAGCAGTCATGGCTGTGGTGGACTGGACGGGCCGGGCGCGAGCTTGGGCGTGAGTGCAAAAGATAAGGCAGGTCGGCCCGGAGTGCCGGCGGAACCAACGGAACACCACTGGCGCACGGGCCTCTTCTGCAACCAGTGTCTTCTTGCCACCACTCTGCTTTGTACCATTTCGATATTCGCAGCGTTAGATCTGTTCGATCGACTTCCATTACATTTGCATCTTCAGGTGGATTCGATGCTGCGTTTCAAGCGCCCTATGAAAAGTTCCCAATTCGACGGCATAAGTGACAATTCTGTTATTGAAATGCCAGCGGCGCCTGATCATGGAATCCTTCTTCAGATAGCAAATGTCGTCTGCGCCAAATTTGGTTCCCAAAGCCACGACACTGAGAATTCCGCATCGTCCAACGCGATAGCTCCGGAGAGAATAGAGTTTCCTGAGTCCCACTTTTCTGCAACGTTGGAAGGACGGAGTTCAAAACCCTCCGCAGTACGTGACGCACCTAGAAGAGATGGATGGCCGGTTTACACTGCAGGCAAAGACCGATGCATGTGGAACCCAACTGCAATAAATGCATGTGGTCCACAGCTGGTCAACACATGGAACAAAGGAGTCAATGACCTTTATGGCACCTTTGTTCCTGGGGGCCAATTCAAAGCCAAAACAAAGGTGCCGAAGAGGTGATTGACACCTTTGTTGTTTGCTGATACCAGTCGCCGACCGCATGCGTTTAACGCACCCGGTTTTCAGGTGCGTCGGCCTTTGCCCCCAGTGTTAATGCTGAGATTGTGAAAACAGCCATGCATACGCCCAACGCACAAAGAGCGAAGTGTTCGGTACTTACAGCATTCCAAATTCGGGGAAGGCGGACATTGTTCATGCCAAGACGTAAGATGATAGCCGAAAAGCTGTGCGAACTTGAATTGATTCGCTGGCGCCCCTCTCACTACCTTCTTCGCTGCGTCTTGCTGCTCCGCAGAGCCCCGTTCACACCCTTCCGGTGAGCTCATTCGCTACCGAATTGCCACTGCGAATCAAATATGAATGAGGTTCGTTGCACAGACCCGTTGGCTCATACGCCGTTGATAATTCTCGCATTTGACCTCTTTTCTACCCGCAACCTCTCCACTAATGGCTTTGCACCTATCACAGAGCTACCTTCTACAAGAAGAACTCCCCTCCGGAGCTCATTACGCTCTTCGGCCAGCCTTTGTCGACAGGATCTCTAAACGCACTCATCCTCACCTGTCACCGGCTTCATGAAATCCTGCAGCCCGACCTCGAGGCGCGCATCACCCCGGATCTTGGCAAGAAATTGTTGTACTGGGAGGCGGCCTCAAAACCGCATATCGTCGCGAAGCTTCTCGCATCGCCACATTCAATAAATCCGAACGAAGGGTACGGGAAGACCCCGCTCCATGTCGCAGCGGAAGCAAAGAACACCGAGATCGTCGCGCTTCTCCTCGATGCAGGGGCAGATACCGATACCGTATGGACCGAGCATGAATATCGGCCGCTTCATTTCGCGGTAAACAACAACGATATACCCACTACGAGGCTCCTTTTGGACCACGGCGCAGACATTGACGCGAATTATGGGTGCGATGGGGCTTCACGATATGCTCTGCATGATGCTTGTTGGAGGGGACATCTGGACATGGTGTCGCTGCTCCTCGAACGGGGCGCCAACATGGAGCTTCGTGGTCACTACGGAACCGCTCTGGGCTTTGCATTCATTGCCACCCGAAGGGATGTGCGTGCGAACCGACTGGACGTGATTAGACTCCTCCTTCAGAAGGGTGCAGCGGCAGAAACGTCTGTCCCCCTCAACGGCGGCTGGCTGTGCGGTGGTCCTCCAGGGCCTTACGAAGCCAACCTACTGTATCTCGCATTGGGGTTAGCCTACCCACGGCGTAAACACAGTTCACGCTCACCCTCACAGGACGGAAGAAAAGAACGTATAGCGATATTGCTGGCCCACGGGGCGAGCAAAGACGCGACGATGAAGACTGTTCTCAGATATCTGATCCCTTTGGCGGAAGCTGAAGATAAAACGGAGGAAGAACTTCTGGGCCTCGTTCATGCGAGATTCGAGGAAGCGGAGGCTATCGTTAATACAGTAGGCATATAGAGTTAACGCTACCCTCTGGACGATTGATCAAGATCGAAGTGTTTATTTCCGTACCGTACCAGGGATACGTACATTTCAATGTTGTAGAGAAGTTGAACATTTCGTTCACTGAGTCCAGAGATTTTCGGATTTAACTGAGTAATCCATAATATCCGAATAGTAAAGCTCATGGTCTACAGGCCAAAAAAATTACAACAAGATTCAGACTGGTCGGGCAGATTGTACACTTATAGGTACAGTCCGCAGGCTGAAAATCAAACTGACAAAGTCGTGACACAAACAGGAACTTGAATACCCTCCTTCTCGCGCCCATGAACTCGTGGCTCAATTGCGATTCCCATCTGCCAGTCGATCGGTTCTGATATCGGGTCAAATGAGAACGCGAGCAATAACACGGAAAGGATGAGCTCTTGGGGCAAAACGCAAAGCAAAGCATCAGCAAAATGAACCAAGCCAACGAAAAAGAATGAACACCCACTCATTTCGAGAATCGCGAAGATCCGGCCACTGGAGGGGATAAGTCAGAAGTTACCCTCCAAAAGAGAAAGAGTAAAACGTACGGGCAAACTTTGGCGCCGCTCAAGAACGTCATCCTAAACATTATTTGAGGTTGACTTCTGCCAGTGGAAAGATAACACAAACACTCACATGCCCGAATACGCTCCAGGGAGTTTAGCCTCGAGTTGCGTACGATTTAACCATCTCTCTGGTTTGAATTCTGCTGCGTCCGGGCCCCAGATAGCTGTAGAACGATTGGCCGCGCCCAATCCAAGGTACACTGCGGTCCCCTGCTCGATGAGCAGCTCTTTGATTTCCTCGCCAGTGGTTGCGGATCGAATGGGATACGTGAGAGGGACCAAGACATCTTTGGTCGTTCTATGTGATAGTTTGATAAGAGCAAGCCACAGGGAGAAGGGAACCGAAACGTACTGCCTCCAAACGAAAGTTACTGGGGCGTACACACGCAGCATCTCCCTCACAACCGCATCGAGTAGCGGGAGTCTCTCAATTTCGACATAATCCAAGTCCTCTCCCGGTGCCTTCTTCTACACGGTCCGTCAGAAATGATGAGGAACAAGGTTGAAATCAATACGCACAGCCTTGGCCTCTTGCAACTCCGCTCGCAGTTTTTGTTGTAAGTCACTGTCCTCCGCAACAATCGTGAGGAACCGAGCGAGGGAGGAGGACGTCGTCTCTTGACCGCCGTGAACAATGGAACTAAAACGAATGATGATTATCCATCTGAAATCGGTTCAAAGAATGTAAACGCATACCCCATGTTCGCGAGCACGACATCGTCGGGCATCTTATCCGCCTCGTCAGCGTCCCAGTTCGCTTGGACTGCGAAATTTGATCATCAATTGCACGCCAGAGGTCGAGCGTAGCAATTTCCTTACTCATAGAAGACATGAGATCCTTTCCACCGGCCGGGGTTTCGGCCAGAGCAGCGGAACCACCCTCCTCCAACACCTTTTGACGAGCCTTGTAAAGCATTAGGTATACAGGACGCATGACATAGATAGCGGCTCTGAACTGAAATGATGTTATTCAGGGCGGAGTCGACCCTAACAATCGGAACTCACCTTGGCCACCGTCGGCCAGAAAAATGCAGCGATGGATGCAAAGGTTCGCCGCAGCCACACGGGGTTTCATTTTCCTCCACGACTCGAGGAATGGTAGAAATAGGAACAGCCTGCCTCCCAATGGTCTATCAAATAATCAGGAACCAATGCAGATGAATCGAAAGAAGGACGAAGTTCACAAGACCGTCGTGATCGCTCCATGGAACTCCTCGAAGGTTTTGCTTTTGTCGTCGAACGAATTGAATGTGTGGCCGATACCGGCGGTCCCCACGATCTCCAGAGTAGTACGCGTCAAGTAGTCGAGCATTTCTACCACCTGTCCAGGCGGCTTTCCTGCCACAGCGGCGGTCAGTTTTGATTGCAGCTGAGTAATGTTAGTAAACGATCTTTTTTGTAAGAATTATGTTCCGTATGATCGTACCTGGCGAGTGACTTCATAGAATAGAGGTGTTAATTTCGAGACGCGGCTGGCCGGTAAACAGCGCATTCATGTGCTTGCGCTGTTTCTTGTGCTCGCGACCTAGTAGTACTCCGTCAGGTTACTGGGCAGAGAGAAATAAAAATAAAAATGAAATAAACCTTTGACGGAGGCAACACCGTCACCGCAATGAATGACGCCGAATAATCTGCCCCCACAAGGTTAAACGATAGAGTAGTAATAATGTAAATTGACGACAAACTTACCCAGCAAACTCTGTGGACTCCGGGAACCAATTCTGCTGTTTGATGAGAATGGAATTCAATGCTGCGGGGTCCGTAATATAAAGCGCATCGGCCTAGGAGCAGGAATAATCAGTAAAGACTGCTTTTTCATGTTCTTTACCGTGACTAAACACACCATGAATAATCCGCCCTTCAGGCGTGCGATGTGACCATACTTCTCCGGCATACTGTAGTGCCAGTCAAGTCCGTCAGGATTATGGAGATCCAGAAGGTATCCTAAGAAGAGTGATATATATATTACTTTAAATTTCAAGAGGCCACGAGCGTCGGCGTACCTGCAACACTGTCGGGGTCGGGACCAGGAATGAAGGCATATGGTTTCCTGGTCCTCGTCCATCGTTTGAATGAGGAGATTGCGATCGTGGCAACGATACCCGCGAGGGCCACAGTTAGCGGTGTGGTTGCAGAGGCACCGGAAAGAGACATCGATATCAATGCCCGGCAGGGATACGAGAAGCCCAGACCGCTTCGTGAAGCTATGTTCATAAGTAGGCAGGCATTCCTCCATATACTTAGGATATCTTGACTAACGCGTCAGGAGAGATTTTCCGAGCATCCGAGTAATCCCTAGGAGGTGTGGCAGATCTGGGATCGCAAGAACCGTAGTCTTACCCAACGAGGGATAGTCTGCAGTCGGTGTTAGGTGCTTCAGGTTAAATTCGGACAATTGGAGCAGTATGGATTTCCAGGGAACTCTGTGGGCGGGATATCGCTATCTGGTGGGGACGATACAATTGAGGAGAGAGCATGAGGTCTTGAACGGACAAACTAGCCTGACGCCGCGGTACGATTCAACTGCAATACCATCTGGAATAACTCGGGATGTCGTAGATATCAGAACAGATTTGTCTCCGTTCGGCTTCTGCAATTCAAGTCCGTTTCTGCCCGCTGCCGCGTTGGTATCAGGAACCAGTATCGTGAGGAGACATGAGGCAGCTTTTTGGCATTTGAAGCCAACCGGGAAAACGGACCACCGGGGAGCAAGGAGCCTGAGAAGTATCAGCAAGGTGCAGCCTCAATGCCGAATGAATAGATTGAAACAGCGCCGTGATCCAACGGGAGCACCATCAGCTTGAGGTCCGCGGTCTCTATTCGGATGCCGATCTCGGACGTGACCTCGAGAACAGGAGGCCTAGAAGACAATGCCGATAGGTCGTCGTTCACGTTTGACTGAGACACTGATATTGGGCCAATTCTCGATTTCAAGTAACTCGGAGGATTGAAGAGCTATAGAAGCAGGTGGAAACTGAAGGACCAATTCCAACTTCGTTCGCTGAACATCGGATAATGAAAACCGTGGTCAATCCATGATCTCAACCAAACCAAAGCGGGGTGCCACTTACCACTTCGATATGAAATCATCCATCGTACCGAACTTGACGCCGAAAGCCACAGGAGGGGCGAACGGGATCCCCGTGTCGATGTACGCGTCGATTTTCGCATTTTAGGAACTATAAATGATGCTAATGGATTAATTGTTAGATTGGAAAACTGGAATAGTGACGGACAAACGGACGGACCATCTCGTCGAGCTTGATCCAAAGTCCCGGAGGTCTCAGGGGGACTAGGATGGCCCTAATATTTTCACAGCTGAATTTACAATCTCCGAGCCGTGCAGCAACTTCGTTCATTATTGTGTTGTTCGGGTCAAGGAGTCAAGCAATTATCGGGCGTGGTATGTGAGCGAAGAGATAGTGCGGCACTGCCGCTGATGAATTGATCTGTCACCGGCGATCGGCGGAAAGTCCGAATGCCCTCGTCGTCGGCCCGAACAGCCGAACAGTTCGACTTCTTCAACGAAGGAGCAGACAACGCGCAAGGGAGCTAGTCTGCAGCTGCTGTGGCATGAGGGACAATCATGAGTTGGTTCAACATCCGGTACTCCCCGGAATTCGATGTCCAGGTGTTAATGTACTGTGAGTTATTCCCTATATCTTCCTCGCCTTTAGATGCGGCAGATTCAATGGTATCAAATCTATCCTTCGAAGCCCCCCACTCTTCTTCGCTGATTTGAGTCTCATTTTCAGCCTGACCTCTAGTATTGTTCCTAGCTGCATGTTGCGTCATCCTGCGAGCCGCCGGCGGCTCATTAATATTGACCGCTTGCTAATGAATTGATGTGTCGCCGTCGGTCCGAACAGCCGAATAATTCAACTTCTTCAACGAAAGAGCAGACAACGTGCGGTAGTTTGTCTCCCATCCCGACAGACTTACTCTCTCCAGATCTCGTAATTTAGGCGAAAATTTAATCAGCACTATACCCACTAAAACCTCGGGTTGACTCAGCCATTTGTCTGACATGTTGTCTTCATCTTTCAATGTACTACTCCAGGTTTCTATGAGGGAATTATGTTTCCTGAACCGAAAACGGTTGGTAGGCCTACATTTATTCCTTCACAAAGGGCCACCCAACGGTTATGGATCTATGACTACTTCATAGCGAAATTTCTGAGGCAAAAAAAAACAGCTGACGAAGTGGGAAGGGCTCTCGCTGGGCGAGGAAAAGAAGGAGCTCATGGTTCTATCACTCGCACGGAGCTAGCAAGGATACAACCATGGCTACGATATCAAAGCATTTAGCCCCGCTGGCTGAAGATGCTCGATATACTCGCGAAGAGTATCTCGAGGTTATCGCACGAATGATAACAGAAGCTAGGCTAGCCTAGGCACGGCAACGTGCTCGCCACAATTGTTGCTTATCGTAGGCAGGCTGGTCATGAGCCTAAAAAAAAACCCGAAGGCGCAATTCCGGACGCGCTGTGCAAATTCAAGACTCAAGTAGGTCAGTACTATCTCTCTCCGAATTAATACACTCGACTACATTTCTTTGAAGATTTTACATAAGGATGCTGTTGGAGATAGGGGCGAACTTCCTCCATAGATGAAAAGCCAGAAACAACTGCGACTCACAAATTCCTCAGGCCCAGATGTCCAGGTAAATGCGACAAGCGGCAACCACATGCTGATCTGCAATCATCGCAACTGTCGAACACACAGCCCGTCTCCGCGGCCCGCACGCTCCGCAAATCTAACCAAATGTCGAACGTTGCCACGTCAACGTTTCTTCCACTTCCCTCATCTCCCTCTGAGGATTTCTGTCTGCAACCATGAAGATCAAGTCCACGACTCTCCTCCTCTTGTCCTCTTTTTCAGCAAACTGTTATGCTACGCTGGCCATGACCTTCCAGCCTTCTGGCGTGCCATTTCGGTCCCCAGTGACAACTGCGCCAGGATTTTCTTCCAATGTCTTGTTCTCAAATTTGACCGCTCCGAGAGGAATTACTCTCGATGAGCAGGAGAATATTCTTGTTGTAGAACGTGGTTTTGGCGTTACCGCTTTCAATCCTACAAGCGGAGGCTGGGAGCGAACTGTGGTCATCGCAAACCCTAACTTCACTCAGGGTATCCAATTCGACGGTCACCTTCTCTACGTCAGCACGGCCTCGGAGGTTCACGTTTATCACTACAACTCTCTCAATAAATCTGTGTCGAACGCTGATTCACCCGACGTCTTGATCACTGGACTCCCTCCTGATGGCGGTAGGTTTTTCTTCTTGAGTGTATGTCTGATACTGCCTCACTCGTGGCTCAGATTTAACCACTCATACCCTCCAACTTCAAAAGGATGGCACAGAAACGAAGTTGCTGATCGCTAGCGGGCCTTTTACGAACATCGACCCCACTGCTCGAGACCCGTCCTCTGGGCGTTCTCAGATTCGGAGCTTTGTCCTCCCGCAATCTAAACCAACCGCTCCTCTTCAGTGGTCAGCGGGGGAAATTCTTGCATACGGCATTCGGAACCCTGCAGGTTTCGCTTTCCATCCGACCTACTCCGATCAGCTGTATGTGGTCGAGAATGGCCCTAGTATTGACAATGTCACAGGTCGTAAGATCGTTTTGGCACTCCAGCCCTATCATTGACAATCAAAGTTCTAGGCCTGACCCCCACCTTTGTCAATGACAATCCAGCGGATGAGCTCAATTTGGTGGCTGTTGACGGGAACCTCGAATTCTACGGTTTTCCCGACTGTGTTCCCCTTTGGAATCCAAGCGCTGATCCCATTGGGGACCCTCAGTATGTGAATTTGAAACGCGGCGACGAAATCAGCCTCTTGCTGGAACCCGAAAGAAATGATACTTGGTGTATGTCGCCCGAAAACAATGTTCCTCCGGTTTTGAATTTTCAGGTACCTTCCACTCCGGACCTGTTAGAGTACGTCCCACTCACATTGTTTTTAGGCCCATTCTGTGCCTCTGGACATCAAATTCTACGAGGCACCAACCGAACCGTCTGCGACATCGTTCCCCTCCTCATTCAACGGTGACGCCGTGGTTTCATTCCATGGTTCTTTCAATAGGGTACCTCCCACAGGATACGGTGTTGTCCAGTAAGCTTCTCCCTTTCGTTTCAGGCTGCATGCTGATACAGTGGAATAGCGTCCCATTCCCTCTCCACCAGAACTATTCTTTCCTTGTGCAAGCAACGAACTTGACGTCTTGCCCAGGGACTTGCATCCGACCGGTGGGTCTTGCATTCAGCCGTTCCGGTGTCTTGTACGTGAGTAGCGACTCGAGCGGAGAGGTGAGAAGCCTTCTATTCGATATCCGCAAAACTGAATTTCAGTCAGCTCTTCGTCATCGAAAGAAGTTATGTAATCTTGAATTAGCAACGTTGTACTCAAAGCCGTGCATTTTTGTATTCAGTTTCTTGACGATGATATGTGGGTGTTGATCCTCCTGATAAAGTGGACTTCAGCTATACAATGGTAAGTTTTCGGTTCTGTTGTTAGATGCTAACTGCTTGCAGAAAGTGGCAAGTCTCAAATTTAGTGAGAGACGTAATTAATTTCTGCGAACGAATTTCCGACTGTGCCCGAGCCTAACTTAAGCTTGGGCAGCGGCGAGGAGCTTATCAAACAACGTCGTTCAGGGAAATCATTGAGGCGACGATGGGAGAGGACATGCTTGTCCCACGCGAGGTAAACGTTTCGCCGTCGAGAACTCGGAGTGTTCCATCCCTGGGTGGTGAGCTCCGGAAACCCGGGGCCTGTGGGTCAGTTCTCAACGCTTAACAGAAATGTTGTTGTGTCGAATATTTCCGCCCAAAAGTCGCTCAAGTTAGTACCTATTCCGAAAAATTGCAAGGGCACCCCAGTCACACACCTGCAATAGAGGTTTTAAAATGAGCTCTGTACGCAGTGAATCAACTTACCCGCGGTACACTGAACTTGTACTGAACATCCAAATTTGCCTCGCCAGATTCCGACTGGCCGGCGCCGTCTATGTTGGTGAGAGTTGATGAAGTGCTGGAGGGGATATCCGGCCGAAAGAGCTGCAGGAAATTCTATCACCATAGAACGAACCGCAAATAATTTTCCATCGGAACTCTCCCAAATAGCCGGTATTACAAAGAACGTTGTTCTTCTGGGTTGTGGGGATGGGAGGAATATTGTCGGAGTGACTCGTTCGTGCAGCACCGAGGTGTTTGCGGTGACGGAGGCTATGATCGTCAGAACACCAAAAAGGTCCTGGATTCAGACCCTGCACTTGTGTCAACCATAGGCTATATATACGTAAATTTCCCATTTTACTCTTTCCTCCCTGGTTCTTGGCTGCTGTTGGGTCATGGAGCGCCGCTCGACGATCTGTTTGGATGGAAGAACGCACTTATTGCCCATGGAAGAAGTTTGATGATGGTGTTCAATGTTTGGCTCGAGGGAAAATATTTTTGACAGGCCGTAAAGCTACTGGTTTCTTTGTCCAGTGGATGACTTTCCATAAGCATTAGAAAATGTTTTCGAATATCTTAACCTCTATTTGCGCTGAATCGCCGCACTGACTAAGCAGCTGTCAGGACCCCATCGGGCTCAGATCTCACTTTTATTATTTCGTACCCTCCTACAGAGCTTAATTTTTTTTAAGATCTGGAAGAGGGTCCCCCCCCCCCTCTCCAGATTAATCCTCGTTGAATATCGCGTCTTAAACGCTTTCGGATGGCACCCGTCCTCCCACGTAGCCTGTTTTGGGTACGGAGACACATGTCAATGTCGGCCCGAACATATGCAGCCTGATACCGCTCTCCCCTGCTCTCCCTCTTAGTCTCTCTCAGACAGATACTATAGCGGGATGCTCGTGCCTCGCTAGTTATATCTCCCGCTCCCTCTCCCTCGACATTGAGCTGAGCCTCGACGGTTCCAAGCAATGTTACGGCCGTGGCAATCCTTGTCGCCATTGATGCTCCATCCGGCATGGTCCTCCGCGTCTTCGAGCTGTTGATGTGCGACGAACGCGTCAATATCCGTGTTTCGGGGTTGTGGAAGTGAGTAGAGATGCGGTCGGACGCGTTGTTTATGTCGCACATGCTACTTCAATAGCACAAATAGAAATGATATTTCGACAATTATCTATTGCTTATGGGAACCCAAAGGTATTACAGCCGTTTGCAAAAAGTAATGACACTCCGATCATTTTGTAAATAAGAACAACTCGAAATACTTCGTCTCTTGTCGCGCTCATTGTGAGCCCATTTCTTGACAGAATCTCTTGTGAATAAGTGCGTTCAAAAGCGTTTTGAAGCAGCTTTAATTCTGATACGATCATACTTCCTAATTATGCGTTTTATTTTTCGACCTTATTCAGCTCCAGCGCGTGTAAGCCGCCGTCTTCCACACGTCTTTTCTTGCTCAAATATCGGTTGAATCGGCTCAAATTAGGCGCGTTTGAACGGCATTTAGTGCCTCCTTAACTTATGCTCATCGTCCGTTCTACCTCAAACAGTCTCCGTCTTGCTGGCCCCGGCAACTATTCTTACTTGCATTGCTCGTTCTTGTCCCAATTCTACCTCCTCCAGGTGCGTTACACAGCCTATAGTCCGTGTATTTTGAACTGAATTAGCTGCTCCACAGCTGCCTTCTACCTAAAATGTCCAGACGTGCAGTTTCACGCACCATCTCTGCTTCCATTTCAATTCTTGCCGCTCGGGATGAACTGGGGTCAGATGATGAATTACTGCTAGACCCTGACGCGAATATGGATGTTGATCGTACTCTTGTTGATGGTGATGAGGGAGAGGAGGACAGAGAGGACGAGGACGAGGATGAGGATGAGGAGGATGAGCAGGAGGAGGAGGAGGAGGAAGACGACGAAGAGAAGGATGAAGAGGAGGCAGAAGACAATGAAGACCAGGAGAACGAAGAGGACACAGAGGAAGAGGATGATGAGGTTGTTGTGGTGCCTCAGAAGCACAAGCGTGGTACTGGTGCGAAGAAGGCGGCCGGTGCGTGCGCATATTTCCACCCTCTGCCTTCAATCCCTTATATCCTGGCTGAACATCTCCCTCCCCCAGCCAAATCACCTCCACCATGCGAAATCGAATACAAGGTTGCTGTGTACACTGCGCAACAAATGAAGAAAGCCAAGTCGTCGCGTGGCCCACCCATCACGCAGATCGTTAACCTGTACAGTAACCAACCCTGGAGCCGGCTCAAGAACCATATCCTGACAAAAATCAACGATGTTCTCAAACCCGCTAATCTCAACTTCTTCGACTACACCATCACCTTCACTGTCCCACGCCAAGTTAGCGATCCGATGTATCTTGCAGATGTTGAGCACTACGACTACCTTGTCAAGAAAGCCCTCTTGATCCAGAAAAATCCTCCTGCAAAGATCGTTGTCGAACCAAAAGAGGTGTGATGTCTTGGAAGTTACAATCAACAGCACTCATCATTTTTGTAGGATTCCGCGGTAACTGACAAAGAAAACGACACCGAGACAGCCGCCACCAAACCCAAAAAAGGAGGTAAGAAGACGATGGTATGTGCTTCTGTCCTGAGCTTCAAATTACGCATTTCATGATGTGATAGGTTCGGAACGCTCGCGATATTCTACCTGCAAACATTGCGCTCAATGAGAAAATTGGAGAGCTATGTGAGAGATGGAAGTGTTCAGTGCTGGGCGGCCCCTGTGGGAGTGAGCATTGCTTCATTAGCAAGACCGATCCGGAACATTTTCCGTTGTCTCATGAGCACATGGAGAGCTGGAGTGCTACCTGGGTAAGCAGTGCGCATACAGATGCGAGCAGTACTGATGTTTGATGGGCAGCTGAAAGGGACACAATTTGCCGACCTTGACACGCCGCCAAATAATGACCTGTTCGACAGAGTAGCTGCTGCCGCCCATGGCGCTAAATTTCCACTTCTGCAACGCCGTCTTGATCTCAAAGAACACGCAGCTGCCAAGAATATTCCCGCAGCGCCTCAGGTGCATTTCAATTTCCCACCCGAGTTTGCAAAATTTCTCTGCCCTGCTGCCACTCCTGCCCTTGCTGCTCCCAATGCGTTCATGCCTCCACCCAATACTTCAAATATGCTTATTCCTCACCCTCGCATTCCGGGCCCAGACCTTTCCATCAAAGATTTTTGTTCTCTCTACAACCTTGATACCGACATCTGCGACCGTTTCAAAGAACACAAATTCAAGCGCACCAACGTGTTCAAGTTTGTAGAGGTTGATGAACTGAAGGAGATGGGCTTTTTGCGAGGTGAGATAGTTGAACTGAAGGTTGCGATTGGAGTGTGGTCACAGTTGCCTCTTGCACCATAATTTTTTTTCTCAGTCTATTGCACTCAAGTACACTGTAATGCATGTAATTCAAACAGTTGTAATTCAAGTACATCAGAAGTAACCAGTGTGAATGAAATACCCGATTGCATCTGACTCCGTAACAACCTTCATCGCCTCAAGCATATCATAAATCAATGCATGAGGCTCATTGTCATCGCCGTACGTGAAGATGTCGTTGTTGCGGTGAATCCAAGCCTTGATCTTGGAGAAGGCCTCTTCAATGGGATTCAAATCAGGGGAGTACAGTGGGAGATACACGAGGCGTACACCTAGGCAATATAAATATATATAGAAGTTAGCGGCAATATCACCCACCGAAACGATCACACAATCCAATGATTTCATCACCGTGGTGAATTCTAGCGTTGTCCATGACAAGCACGCTTGACAGGCCAGGGTATGGAGAGCAGAGGGGGAGCTGGAGAAAGGTTTTGAGTGTAAAGAGGACAGAACAGTAGGGGAAACTTACGACTTGATGCTCAAGAAAGGCTAGAAACTGGTCACGGTGCATGGATCCCTCAACAACTGTGCTAGTCAGCATGCCACGCGATGTGAGAACACCCGTAGCGGTCAGACGGCGGCCTCGAACTGCTTTCCAGTGAAGAAGTAATAGGTGGTCTGCTGGTAGACCGAGGTCGATGGGTCGTCGTCCGGATATAGCATCGAAGGGTGCAGCAGAAAATAGAAGAATGGTCCCGGAAATCTCGTGGAGGCGTGAAGCAGAAAATGGGTGTGAAATGTAAAATGTGCCGTGCAGGCGTGGGGTACGGCTCGGACTCGAAAAGACTCGTTGGAGGATGAAATGTGGTTGAGAGGTGGAAAGGGGGTCACTGGCGACGTGCTCGCGTTGAGCACTCAGGTCACTGGTCGTGTCAATTGTCGTGGTTCGTGCGTGAAAAGGTATTATTTTCCCATACGTACAGTATTTAACCGGGAAGCGAAACATTTAAGGGCTTTCGCGGTTTTGGGCGGAAATAATGACGGGAAAGGCTGAGGTCTGTTTATATACCGGTGGAGTGGCTTGTGCGCTGCCCAGCGGATCAAAGTTCTGCGAGGTTTCATGGTGTATTCGTGGAGAACGGGCGGGATCTTTCTGAGGCGGCAAAATCCGCCCATTCACGTGGAAGCGAAACACACACAAATAACGCCAACTTTCTTTTTTCTTTGTGCCACTCACCGTCCCAACCCTCGAGAGCCTACTATGCCTCGGCCAGTGGGCTCCGCGGGTCAGAGGAAGGCCGCAGCGGAGCTAGATCGGACGAGGATGCCAGTGACACGCCCGAATCGGATGTCGACAGCGCCAAAGAATTCCCGGCGGAGGTGCTTGAGGCATTTGATGGGAGGCCTCCGAAATTTGTCGAAGACACATCCGACGAAGAGGTGAGTGATAAGGAGAACACTGGGAATGTGTGCGGGGTGAAGAGGAAAGCAGTTTAGTTGGGGTCAGCCTCAGGGTCGAACATTGGTGGTCGGCCAAAGCGGAGAGTGGTTGCACCAGACCGGTTGAATTTGTAGCATACAATAGACAATAGAAGCGTGGAGGACCACTAGGAATTGTTTTGTACACTTCCCGATTCCGAACGAAGCACGTACTTGCACAAATAGTGGAGGAGAACCAGAATTTTGGCTGATTTTGGCAATATTGTGGCGTAAGCAAGCCAGGTGATACGTTTGAGGTCCCGGTATCGTCTCCATTGTCTCCGCAGACCTTGAAAACGGGAGGTAGATGTCCCAGAAGGCTGGCGACACTTGGATCCGGGCAGAAAAAAGGGATTGTTTGGCTGTGTTTCGCTTCTACGTCACGTTTCGCTTCCCGGTTAAATACTGTACGTACAGAACAAATGATCGGTCCGAGGACCGATCTGCCGTACTCTACAGGTGTAACAAGAGGAAAGGGAGAAGGCGACGAGCGGGTCATCCCCCCCTTCCACACCGGCGCTTGACTGCACGTTTACCTTTTGTGGCTTGTCCGAGTCGCTGGCCAGGGGTTTTGTCATTTTTCGAAGTTTCATCAAGAAAAGCGAGGTAATCAGCAGGAGTATGGGAAATTTCACGGATGTAGCCAAGCCGAGCTGGCTCGCTTCGCTCCTCAGCAATCTCGTGAAGTTTCTTTGCAGACATCCCAGCACGCTTGAGCTCGGGGTGAATAGTGGTGTAGTGGACTGAGGTAAAACGATTGTGCTTGAGAAGATTGAGTAGTTCGTCAAGAAACCAGTCCGGTCTGTGGTGGATAAGACTGATGAGATGGCCAACATCATCATGATGAAGAAGTCGTGGGCGGCCGGTACGGTTCTGCGGCCACACAACGTCACCGGTGGTACGCCAGAGATGAAGAACACGAAAAAATGTGCTGCGTGAGAAGCCGACACATGCAAGGATTTCTTTGATAGAGAGGTGGCCTTGCTCATACAGATTCAGCGCAGCAACCTTTACATCACGGCTGATACGGCGGTTGCCCATTTGTGCGGGGATAGGGAAAGGTGCTATGCCTCATAGATCAGGCAGAAGGCTAGGGTTAAGGGACAGCAACACACTTTGAATCAGAAGAATTGGTACAATAACCAGCAAGAACAAGCTGAAATAGTGCAAAAATGCGCTGGGCGAAGCGAAAACTAGATTTATCAAGGCGATAGACTGGCAGGGACGATGAGCATAGGTTAAGTAGGCACTAAATGCCGTTCGAACGCGCCTAATTTGAGCCGATTCCACCGATATTTGAGCAAGAAAAGACGTGTGGAAGACGGCGGCCTACACGCGCTGGAGCCGAATAAGGTCGAAAAATAAAACGCGTAATTAGGAAGTATGATCGTATCAGAATTAAAGCCGCTTCAAAACGCTTTCGAACGCACCTATTCACAAGAGATTCTGTCAAGAAATGGGCTCACAATGAGCGCGACAAGTGACGAAGTATTTCGAGTTGTTCTTATTTACAAAATGATCGGAGTGTCATTACTTTTGCAAACGGCTGTAAAGTAATTGGAGTAAACACCTTGATGGCATCGTTGGCACCGCTCAGATATTCAAAAAACATTTTTTAAGCTTATGGAAAGTCATCCAGTATCATGGAAAACTATATAAGGAAACTATTCGTCCAATAGATCGAGCAACGGAAACAAAAAAAAAAAACTATTCGACCGAAGAGAGGGTCCTAGATGTGGGGAATGTATGTGCTCCAGTTCACATCCGCGAGCGCGGATAGGGGAATCGAGCGCAACGCTACGAGAGAGAGAGGACGACGAGAATGAGGCGGGCAGCAATATAGATCGGAAAAGATCCGAAGAACCCAATTGCTGAGACTGTCACGATTGCGTTTTCAGAGGAGGTTCCCAGGATCATCTGCCAATGACTGGCGATGAAGGCAGCGAGACTGGCGAGAAAACAGACACCAGGGAATGCGGTAATCACCAGCGAGCAGGAGCGCCATATCCACATCTCTGCAGCAGTGGAGAACTCTAAGGTCCATGCTGCACAGTGAATGGCGCCGAACACAGAACCCGCAAGAGCAGTAACTCCCACAGTGGCTAGTTGAAAGTTTTTCCCCATGGGAAAGGACCAGAATGAGGGTACTGAGGTGGATAGTAGCGGATAGTAATTGTACCCCCAGTCTTCCCCAGTGATGGCAATGAAAAAAGCGTTTCAATCGCGGTAGCCTAACAGGACGCGGGCCGAGGGGTAGGGAAGGCCCGACAACCATTGGCCGCTGGACGTCAAGCGGCTTGTCCCACCAAAGGAGCCAGATTAATATGTTAACCACGGCAAACGCCAGTGTTGCGAACTCCAGTTCCGTAATCGCAAGGCGTTGGTGTAGGCGAGCGAAGCATTGCGTGGTGAACCACAAACCCTGTGCAAGTGCGACACCTTTGGAGAGTGCGTCGCCCTTGCTCTTGTCCGCAATGTCCTCCGCGTTAACATATTTAATGGCCTTCAGAAATTCTGGGCCATGTTCCATGTCCTCAAGTTGTTTCCTTGTTACGACAGGATAGCCCGTCGATGAGACGAATCCGCCCATGCAAAAGAAAAATCCGTGAGTTCTCGAAAAACCGTATTCTATCCGAGATATGTTTCATCGAGAAAAAAGAAAAACTCTGTCTCACCCTTCGCCAGTATGCGAACCCCCCAAAATTGTCTGACTGCAAAGCCCACCATAAGTTCAGGGGCAATGATGCCGATCAGCATCATCTTCAACCTGTGCAAAAATAGCGCAAGCCAGCTCTGGCCTGGAGGCGGCACATTCGGGTGCACTGACGCCCAAGTGCAAGTAAAAATCGTCACGAGACAGCCCCACACGATGTCAAAGAGCTTTCGACAGTTGTTGATGTCGTCACAGGAGTTGGCGGTGGAGGATCTAGGGGCCAGAGGGATCGTAACTGGGACGGCGGTTCCATTCTTGTTGAGTAGATGTACCAGGACGAGGAGGAGGATCATCTTTGGGCTTGTGTAGATGCAAGTTATGTGGGGGAAAGAGGGATGACGAACGACATTTAAGTGTTCTCATGATGCTGTGTTGGTATTTTAAAAGTCTGTGCTGGAATCCTGTGTAGGCGCTTTCTATTGGCTCTCGGAAGCTGAATGCTGATACAGTTTGTTTGTTTTTGGCCCATTCCCATGTACAACCGTCAGACGCGTAGATGGCCACCTTGGATGGAGGCGCGACCAAAGCGCGGGTTGAGATCTTCGCAGTGCCTGTGCACTTTCCAACACCTCTTCAAGTCACTGTGGCAAACGTTTGCGATACTAACTCGGGTGCGTCCTTGCTTCCGAGAATACGATGCTAGATGTGTATCAAACGAGTTTTCATAAGACTCTATGTCGGACAGATACTGTACGTCGTAATTTAGGACATCGAACTTTCCACAGATTGGAAAGCCAGGCCGATATTTCGCTTGAACCACTTGAACGGCGGGGATCGGCCAAGTGATACCAACTCAGGGTGGTGAGAAATAGCGGTGATTATGAAAGCCAAGGGGTCTACTCGGTGTAAAGGTGTGTACCAGATAACTAAACCTGACGAGATTGACGTATCAGCCAATATCAACTGCAAGTAGGAGAGAAAGAATGAAGAAATAGTTCTGGAATCCGTGCCAGAGTAATTTCACGTTGGAAGAGATTCAAATGGAGTCTCCAAGATCTGGACGAATGGGATCCGATGCCGCAAATAGAATGATGGCCATCGCGATGCACTACATCCGACGTCGCGATGAAGTTGAAAACAAGCGAAGATTACAACAGAGAAACTTGAGGAAGGTTTGGAACCAAGCAGCGGAACCAGCGGGGAGATCTTGAACTTACGGTGGAGCACAACAGCGTTGAATTTAACCAAAGGTTAAAGTACATGTGGTGTTGAGGCAAAGGATCATTGAATTGAGCTGGGCTTGAGAAGAATGTGAACATCCGAGGCATTGGACAGAGGTAGAGGCTCCAATTCATTAAGGTATTTGAGTCACGACAGAAAAATGATCAAAGTTCGATGGCAAAGTAGCAAGGCCTGTGGGATCAAAACAAGACGCCTCGATCCATTGTTATTTATGCATCGCGGAAGGGGTGGCCGCAGAAGCTGTTGGGCTGGTTGGCTTGCCTCGACGAGCCCTACATAGGTTAGATTCTGCAGCTTACTGTTGCGCCGTTGGTGATATTTAATTTCGGGCTCAGTGAGAATCCGAATTCCAGAAGGCGAATGTAGTCGTGGATCTTGGAGAGAGACTGAGGAAGAAAGCCTGCATGGGCATGGAACGAAAGTCACACAAACAAAATGTCGCCATATCGTTGAAGAACTTGAACCTGATAGATGCCTTTCCCGCTGGCTTTTGGGTTCACTGTAGCATTTCGACCAAAGGTTCAGGTGACGGTGACGTCCAGATTTTTTTGATGCGTTTAAAGGTCGTTATAATCAAAAGGAAAATTTTCGGTCATCTCGGTGACTGAAAATCCTAAAAATAGTGAACCTTTGGTCGAAACGCTACAGTATTGGTGAGATGGCGTGAAGAAAACAAGAACAGTGCGTCATGTACAATGACGACGACTGGGGTGCGCGACGGGCCCGACGGGAAGGGCAGAATCAAGTCAAGCCAATGTTTGGCCGAACCAAACAGCTGTCGTCCGTGGGACGGTCTTTCCTTTTCTGGACGGCTGTGGTGTGCCACGCGGAGTGGTGATGGCGCTGACACCTTGTTTCCTGCCGCCAGTTACCCCGCACTTATCCCTCGAGGCTTGCTGCCCTTGCTTGCTATTACCTCTGCACCCATAGATCGCCTATTTCTCCACTTTCTGCACTCTCTACGCCCACCTTGACGGGCACACGACTCGGACGCAGCATACAAGAGACCAGGAAGATAGATAGACTTGGATGGACGAGACCGGTGGATGGCGATTCGCACAGGCGTTCGGGGACAAGGGCGACATCGAGGAGATCACAGAGGGTGTGTTCTCCCTGCATCTCACCCTTCATTTCAATCGGTATTATCGTAAGCTAACGTATACGCACCCCGACGCCAGCGGACATCATCTCGGCCGTCTCCTTCGACGCGACAGGCAATTTCCTCGCGACAGGCGACAAGGGGGGCGTGTCGTTCTCTTCGAGCGCAATCAATCCAAGCAGCGCGCGGTGGAGTACAAGTTCTACACCGAGTTCCAGAGCCACGAGCCCGAGTTTGATTATCTGAAGAGTCTGGAGATCGAGGAGAAGATTAACAAGATCCGGTGGTGTGGGAGACAGAATAGCGCGCATTTCCTGTTGTCGACAAATGGTGCGCCCATCTTTCCTTGCCCGTGATACGATGGGTAGAAGCTGACGATCGATTTATTCTGTTGCCTTAAGATAAGACGATCAAGCTGTGGAAGGTCTTTGAGAAGACGCTCAAGGTCGTCAGCGAGACGAACCACTACGACGGGCAGACGGGGAGAGCGCTGCCGACGCCCACGGCTAGGCAGCATTTGAGGCTGCCTAGGAGTCTGCCACAGGACACGATTGTGGCGGCGGTGCCGAGGAAGGTGCGTGCGCGGTCTTGAGCATCTGTCCATTTGTTTCATTGTGTTCCTCCAGGTCTACGCCAACGCGCACGCGTACCACATCCACTCCATCTCTGTCAACTCCGACCAGGAGACGTACATCTCCGCAGACGACCTCAGGATAAACCTGTGGAATTTAAACGTGCATGATCAGAGTTTTAGTGAGTCACCTCCTTCCTTCTATATCTCATGTCCCTCCACTTTCACCTTTCGCCCTGCTGTCTTTTATTTTCGTCACTAACGCATGCGCGCCCATAGACATAGTCGACATCAAACCGACCAACATGGAGGAGCTCACCGAGGTCATCACTACCGCGTCCTTCCACCCCACACAGTGCAACATTTTCATGTACGCCTCCTCGAAGGCTGCCATTCGCATGGGTGAGCAATCAGCAGCAGCTATAGCATTGAAAACACCCCAGGTAGCTAACATGAATCGTTGTAGGTGACTTGCGGGAAAGCGCGGTGTGTGCATCGGATGCGGGGGGTGGGAGCGGGGGTGCAGTTAGACGTGCGTATTTTTCTGCCCTGGAGTATTTGACTGTGGCCGTCGCTGCTGTGCTGTCGGGTTTGTTGATTCGAGCGGGGGAGTACGAGCGCTGTGCTGTCGGCTTGCTGTTCCCGTCGTTTCGGGCACGACGCCCCCTCGCATCGTTCCGCTCGTCAATACCCACATTCCACTTATTCCTTCATCGCCGCCTTAATCTCATCCATGAACGCTGACTCGCGTTGCACAGGCTTCGAAGACCCACCAGACCCCGCGACGACATCCTTCTTCTCTGAAATCATCAGCAGCATCTCGGACGCGCAGTTCAGCCCGGATGGGATGCAGATCCTCGCGAGGGGTACGTATTTGCTTCCTTCCATTTTGTATCACTCAAAAACGGACGCGCCCTATATAGACTATCTCACCCTCAAGCTCTGGGACGTGCGCTCCGAGGCGCGACCGCTGCGGACGATCTCCGTGCACGATCACCTCAAGAGCAAGCTGTGCGATTTGTATGAGAATGACTGTATTTTCGATAAATGGGAGTGTGTTTGGGGGGCGGGAGGGAAGTGAGTCGTGTTTCATTCGATTTCATCTCAATCTTCCCTGCGGCTTTTATTTTTCGGAGTCGTTTTCGTGCTTTGCAAGTTATATCTGGAGCTGACGTTCGCCCAGACAATTCCTAACAGGATCTTACCACAACTACTTCCGCGTGTACGACGCCGAGGGCGACAATGACGTTGTGCTGCAGGCGGATAAGGCGGTGCTGCGGACGAAGAAGGGGGTGGTCTGGGTGAGCGCTTTGTTTTGTCTATTTTTGGGAGTCGACTTTCCGGGGTCTGTTCGGTGTTAGCCGTGGCAGCGCCAATGGATATTTCTTTAATTGACCGATCAAGACTGCGTTTAGCTTTTGCTCTTCCTTATCTAACGCTGCTCGCTGCGCATCTTGCTGACGAATCACTTTTCTTTTGCACAGGTAAATCCGCTCCACGCTCACTGCGCGAGGCGATGCAGACCGAGCCGCAGGATTTCAATAAGAAGATCCTGCATGCGAGCTGGCACCCGCGCGAGGCGACTGTTGCGGTGCGTAACTTCTCTCTTCTCCACTTTCTTTCTTTCTACTCTCGCTTTCCTCGGACTCGAGAGTCGAATAAGACACGGACCTCGAACCTCCCCATTGATTTATCTCCATCCAAATTCGCCATGCTGATGCGCTTTATTTTATAGATCGCAGCGACGAACAGTCTCTTCGTCTACAGTGCGGCGTAGGCTTAGCCTCCGCCACATCCCACCAACATACACGTATTTATGCGGTACGGATACGGATACGTCTACGCCGCCTACACCTCCCGGTCCTTTCTTACATTGATGACCCCCCGCTCTGTTTCGCTTACAACAACTCTAAACGGCCTCATCGCCCACCCACTCCACCATCCTTTCCCTTCCCTAAACCCCCTAACCAATAAAGAGGCAACCACCGCAGCGCGGATGATGTACGATTTTAATGGACGAAAGACGCGGAGGAGGGAAGAGGGGAGGAAATGGACAGAATAAACAAAGAGAAGAAGAGAATAAGGGGAAAACGAAATGACTGACGACTTTTTTTATGGGAAAAAAGTATAGGCAGCTCTAATGGACTGAATTCGAATGTACATTTATAACTTTGGCACCAGCGGGATTCTAGAGTGTGTGGTGTCGGAACGCAGCGATTGGTACGTTCAACTCACAGTTGTAATTAATTACAAGAAAGCGACCAAGCACTTCAGCCGAGGTGTTTTTGTATGCTCAAGAGTGTTGTGGTGCTACGTGGTCCACGTCCTTTGGTGCCAAAACCCGGTGATCCCATGGCGGACTTCGAAAAAAGTTGGACAACACAATCTCATGATAGGTAAAAGAGTTTCCAGCTACGGATAAACGATATGTAGAGTAATCGCTGAGTCAAATGGATATTTTAGGTCCTCACCTATCGCCAAGGCCTGACTCTCTTGGGCGAGGCAACCGTATGGTCGGGCGGAATTCGCTATCACGCAACGAGCTACCGAGGTATTGAATCTCTCACGGTTCGGGACTTCGCACAATTCAGTTGGGTTCTTTGTGAGTTCAAACAAAGCATTCCGGCACTCCGATTCCGACGGAACGTCAAGTATGAATACAACCCTTCCAGACAGAAAGACACTGCATTCGTCTGACAGCGGCGCAGCCACTGGCCCGCCACTTCGTATAATGCTCCTCTTTCTCTTCCTCATCCATCTTTCCTTCAGGAACGGCTACGCTGCACCTGTTGCTAATCTTCTGAACGCTCGAGTCTCCATCGACTCCTGCGATGATATCAACGACTGCCGGAAGCTGTTTGACGTTGTCTGGAGCTGTCTTGCGACGATTTTCGCCTGTACTTGGGTGTCTGTGCACCCGAACGTACCTTCACCGGACCAGAGCCGACCGGCACTTCTTTGGCACCGGCTCAAGATGATGCTGGTGGGCATAATCGCCCCCGAAATTATGGTAGGCTTTGCAGCCAGACAGTTTTTGGAGGCTCGGACATTGTCCAACGGTGAGAGACAGCTGAGATAGGCTCAATATTCCGGGTATCTGACGGTTCTTGTAAAGAGTTCGGCTTTTCTAGGACACATGGTTTTTTCTTTTGCATGGGGGGGGTTCGTGTCGTCGGTTGGGTATCCCATCGTAACCAAAAGACAACTCCGGACCTCGCCTCTCGGGCCCGAATTTCTTTCGGGCATCCGGGCGGTCGAAGCCGCAGATCTCATGGACAAGAGCAAAGGAGATGTACTTTCGAAAGGCGTGGCCCTCGTGCAGGGTTTATGGTTCACCACACAGTGCCTCGCACGCATACACCAGCGCCTCTCTGTAACCGAACTCGAGGTTGCTACGTTGGCGTTCGCCGTGGTCAACATATTCATTTGGTTGCTTTGGTGGGACAAGCCTCTGGATGTGGAGCGACAGATAGTTGTGGGACCTCCCAAAACCCCCGGTACGCAGCCTATAACGCCCACCCAGCTGCCGCTAGGGGTTCGGCTCGCAAGTATCATCGCCGGGTTTCCCAGGCGCCATTACGACCCGCTACTATCCACCTCAGTGCCCAGTTTTTGGTCTTTGCCCTTCTCAAAGGGCAGGATCGAAAGAATCGTCGCGTTCGGGATGACAGCACTTGTGGGCATGGTGTTCGGTGCCATCCACTGCGGAGCATGGAACACGAATTTCCCCACTGTCGAAGAGAAGTGGATGTGGAGGTCATGCTCCTTAGTCATCACGGTAATTCCTGCTGTTCTTTTACTCGGCACCTTACTCCTCTTCATGATCGATGAAACCCCGGTTGAGAAGACACTAATAGGGAGGGCGGTCCGAATAATCTCAGAAGCCATGCTTGCCACAGCAATTCCGGTCTATATTTTAGCGCGCCTCATCCTTATCATCCTCCCACTCACTGAGTTACGATCTCTGCCTCCATCGGCGTTCATGGACGTGAATTGGAGTAGGTATATTCCACACCTCTAGCATAGTTGTTCTCCCCGCCCAGGTCGACAGTGTACAACGTAACAGATCTATACTTACATGCGAACGATGATGCATGTGCATTTCAGGGATAATACCCGCGCAAACCAAACAGGGTTTGATCCACTGCGGAGATGCGTTTGTTTTATCGTGGGTAAAATGGGCTAGTAAAAAGTATTCGAGGTTCAAGCTGTTTGATAAGGTGTTTTACCTACAAGTAAAAATAGAGTATAATGAATCATTTTTCACGCTGTTTTTCATCGAGACAAAGGAAAGCTTTTACCAGGGAAAAATTATGCTGTTTTTCACGCACCTTTCATCCCACTAAAACGAATTGTTTTTCCGTGGGAGAAACCATTAGAAAAATGCTCCCAATGCTCTTCTAAAGTGCATCATCGACCTCAGTCTCCCTGGATTCGCGGCTGCATGAGATGTGGGGGGATGAAAGAGCAGGAGTTAACGCACCGAAGGGAGATGAACGCATGAGGAGCCTCAGCCGACCGGACAGAGATGAAAGCGCTGTCGACCTCCGCCTGGCTGGATTATGCTTCGATCGCGTGCCGGCACAGTAGAAAGATCCGAAACACACCGAGTGGAAATCAAAGCAGGGTCGACTTCGGCCTCCCTGAATTGAACCATGAGTGCTGTGTGCGCAAGAAGGAAAAGCTTGGAACCTACCGGATCGAAATGAGAGCATCAGAGACCTCGGGCGCACTGCATAATATTTGAATACATGAGTGGTGCGTCAAGAATGAAAAGATGACTGAGACGTACCGACTCGAGATCAACGCGTCCGAGTTGAGCGGCATGGCCTGGACGGCGAGGCCAACGTAGACAAACAGCACGGCAAAGGCTCCGATGAGTTGCATTGGAATTTCTGGTTTGGGTTGGAAATTAATTCTGCGTTAAGTCAGAAGGAAGGATAAACTTGAAAGCGTGGCTGCCTAACCTGGAGAAAGAGGGAATTTTTGAATGGCTTGGGAATTGCCCAAACTCAAACCTTTATACACTTGGCAGAAGTGGAGTTGGTGCCTTGTCGACATCCTGCGTTCTTGGAATCACAAAGTAAGTTCCATGTAGAACTTGCCCACAGTGATCGGCGCCCAAGGCCTACTTTTCATGAAGATACCCAGTACAAGCAATATTGGTATCGGTGCTATGAAAATGCCGGAGAGCGCTGGGTAACTTGGTGGAACGAGGGATGGCGCAGCGTGGGACTCGTGGGGTGTCCCAAACGCACAATAGCATCGAAAATTTGCCCTTCGAAATCAAATAGTTGAAAGAAAATTGGACGAACTGAGAAGAATGACCTTCTTGACCGGCCCCCAGTGGTCTGAGAATTTTTTCAGTCATATATCGAGCCCAGTAGGGCCAGGATGCGAACAGAACTGGATGACTGACGTTCAGGATACGGCACCAGGAAGACATTCCATATGATTCGCTGGGAGATGACCTTGCCGCAGAAGACCCCATCCTCTTGTTCTATACTTTGGAGCCATCATCAAAATATAAACCGCTTGAAGATTTCACAAGCGCAAAGAGCGACGAGGAAAAAGGTAGTCGCTTGAACCCTCAACATGGCAGAACCCTGAGTCAAACGAGGGATTTCAGGTATCATTATTGCTGGAACAACACGACAGCGAAGCTCGATGCGCACCGTGCGCCTCCTGAGACAGGACCTCTAGTCGAACGAGAAATGATGGGAGATAATGACCCTAACGGATATCTATCGCAACCCTGGGTATACCTCCTGCCTCTCCTTGCCCCCTTTGTGGGTCGGATAAGCGAGTAAAATTTCTGCCATTATCGGGCACAGCAGGAAAACCGAACTCGTCGTGGCCAATGGTAGGACCCTGAGTTGAAGGAGGTATTCGGGGCTCATTTTTTGAATGAAGATTTTGGCGTGACTTGGACCCGACGCGCACCGTGGCCCGTGGGCCTCCTGCTATTAGTATGTTGGGCTCGTTCGTTGAACCTCACGGTTCCTATTTTTCACCTGCCACATCGGTACCGTTTCGGGGGTCTGACGAATAGATTAATAAAAATGAAATAAGTTGACATGGATCCATGGCAGAACCTCGAGTCGAACGAGGGATTTCGGGAAACATCGTCTTAACAAGAATAATCACTGCTCTACCCCTTCATCCGGCCTTTCCGGATAACAGAGGGTGGATCATCATACCATGTCCCGCTTCAGCCTCGGCCTGGGATGCAACGGCTCCTAAGGTTCGTAAAATTATGACTTGAGATCTTGGACCCAACGTCAGTCTAAGGAAAAAAGGACACGGTATTCGAGGGCTGTTGCTGGGCTACGGGTACGTGCGGAGTTCAAGCAGAGGATCAAAACGCCGATCAGACTGGTAGCGAGATAATTGTATCGAGCGCTGGATCATACATATTTATGGTACATACTCTGCTTTTACTTTTAGACCGATATAGGTTGAATGGGCATCAACGTGCTTGTAAGTAAGTATTAACAGAATGGACTGGCTCAACAATTTCACTTTTACTTCAACCTGCCAACCAATGCTTGTCCCAGACCGGATGGGCCCGAAACCAGCGTATTGGGTCGGATGTATGGCAAATATCAGTCTCCGCCTCTAGAGCGGCCTTCGTTCACCGACGGGTACCGTGGAACAGCGGTAACACTTCTTCGCGCTCATAAGAGTGATCGGGTTTGGGCGGGGCAGTCCGTCCTCTTGGCACCGCCAGGTCGCAACAAAAATCAAAGTTCGAGATGCAAAAACCATGACTATTTGCCTCGCCGCGGCAACGCCCCTCATGATAGAATCATGTTAGATTGATGAATTATTCGAACAGACTCGAACAGAGCGCCCGAGGAAACAACAATTCATCAAGTCATCATTTTGCATCCTTGATTTGGTGCCGGCGGATCCAGTTGACGAAATCGGAACGCAAATCCATAATTATCGGCCTTTGACGCCCGAGAAGTTCGGGCGGCAAAAAAAAAAATAAAATGCTAGATTCTTTTTAGCATCGGGTGGGATCTACTTGGACAGTTGGACTTACTCGAAAATCCCTATCGTCAAGTCCATCACCCTATTCACTGAAGGAACGACGTTAACTTCGAGAACTTTCGCAAATCCTTCAACTTGAAACGCAATGATCGGCTATCATTAATAACGCCGAAGATGGCGCGTGGTACAGTTCTTTTTTTGCTTCAACCAGTCAGCGAAAACTCGGTCTATAGCCCAGAGGCTACCAGCGGTGCTATACAAAGGCCAGAGTTGTGAGGCTCTGCTGTAGCCTACATCCAGTGGGGAAGACCGATTAATCGTCAAGGTACAGCCGCATGGGTCGGGCGAGGCGCCTTGAATCGGATCGCCGGTGGTTTCAAAAACATTACCCGCGCGGCGAACAACACGCCCTCGGGTTTCACTGGCATAGAAATAGGCCACCTCGAATTATGTCATCCTATTTCTTCCTTTCTTCCTCCTTTTTCGTCGTCGTTCGCTGCTGTTCGCTGGCCGCTCAAGACATCCTTTACGACCCCACATCTCTGCTCTCCCTTTGAGTGTCCATTCACATTAAAACAAAAGACCCTAGTACAAGATGGTCGCGAGCAATCCCCTTTTCAGTGGGTGGTCGATCAAGAAGTTCAATGCCACCGTCGTCAACGACGTGTGGCCTGAGGTGTCATTTTTCACCTTGGTCGCCGCTAGTACGTCTTCGTTCGCCCCAATTCCGCTGTATTTCGAGAAAACTAACTGGTCGTGTGACACCCTCCAGTGGTGGCTTTGGTGACAAAATTGACCCCTCACAGTCTTGCGATATCCAATGCCCTCCTTACTGTGTTGGGTACAGTCCTCGGTTTGGTTATTTCGTTCAGGACATCGACCGCCTACGAAAGGTGTGTCCATCCATACTTCAGAGTGATAATCTCTAACGTGTTTGCTGTGACTACACAGATACCAGGAGGGACGCAAGATGTGGACCAATATCACAATCGCGTCGCGGAATATTGCACAGATCGTGCGAAACCTGATTCTTTGCATGGTCGAGTTCTGATTTGCCACATCAGATATGGATCCATGTTCCATTTGAGCGGGTCGACAAGGACAAGAAGACCATGACGACGGTCGAGAGTGTCATCGAGAAGAAATCCATGGTCAACTTGGTGCGTTCTTGACCCTTCAGGTTTGACTCGGACTCAAACATGTTGCCGCAAACGTTAGGTCCAAGCTTTCTCGGTGTCAGTGAAGGTACGCCGAGCCGCCGATAAAACAGCGGTATCGTAATTGAAAACGATCCAACTTTAGCATTTCCTGCGCGCAGAACCTGGGGTGTACTACCAAGGTACAGGGCCTCCTTGTTCAGATTGGGACCTTCGCGTTAATTTATGTTCTTCCTCGAGATCTCTATCCATTGATCTGCTTCCTTCCGCGCTACGCCAACCCCGAAGGCCCGGCCACGCCCGCGGACATGCTCCCTCTCTGGCAAGCGTCCGAAGACGACGCCTACCCGCTGCACACTGCCGTCCTCCCCACATCACAGCACTCGCTCTCCGACTCGCACGACGCCTCGTTCTCCTCCACGGGCAAGGAGGGCAACAGCTCATCGAAGCTGCGGCGCGCAAAAACGTTCGACCCCGAGGCTGCGCTTGCGGACGTGCAAGCCCACCGCCCCCTCCGCCCCGCGCGCTCCCCGCCGGATGCGGGCTTCCTCGACTATTTCCCCGTCTTCCGCATCTTTGCGTGGATGTTTAGCACCTGTAGCAGGCGATTGCGCCGGAAGGCACACAAAAAGCGCAAGGGACCCCTCGCGGAGAGCAACGTCCCCCTCGAGATCACTATATATCTTTCTGCCTATCTCGCTCGTGCGTATATCTGCTTCCTTGATCGCTGCTTTCTGCATGCTGAAATACGTTACTTGATGTGTTGACAGATCTTCTACGCCAAGGCTGGCTGACGCCCGCGCTGGCCACCGGCTTGATGAACAACATCGCGAGTCTGCAGGATACAATGACGAACCTCGACCGCATCGGGTCAACGCCGTTGCCCTTCGCGTACCAAGCGCATCTCCGCATGTCACTCTGGTGAGTACTCACTCCCAACGCTTCCTCTGCTATCGAACCTTGTCATCCTGTTGTTTACGACCGACTCCTTTTTTCTGCCAAGGCTGTATCTATTCTTCCTCCCCTTCCAAGTTGTCGGCTCTTTCGGATACCTGACCATCCCCGGAACCGCCTTTGCTGCCTTCCTTCTCCTCGGGTTCCTCGAAATTGGTCAAGAAATCGAGAATCCCTTTGGGTATGATGAGAACGATCTTGGTACGTCCTTCCTCCACCAATATCTTTGGAATCAATTCTAATCGCGTTACAGACCTGGACGCGTTCTGCCTCGGTATCCAACGCGAGCTTCACGAAATCACCGCTGTACGCCTTACCTTCTCTAATTATTTTCGATGTACGCTAACCTCGTTTTTTTTTTTCAACCACAGCACACCACCCCCGACCCGACGCAGTTCATCTTCAGCGCGTGGAACCAGCCGCTCGCGCCCGCAGATCGGCGCAGCGCTGAGGAGCTCACGGCGAACTTGAGCGAGGGCTACCGCCACGCCGACCACGCCGACAGCGAGCCGGGTATGATGAGCATTCGGCGCGTGATGTTGAAGAATTGGCGCGATGTGGATAGGATTACGCGTCAGTAAGTAAGTTCCGGCGTTTCAAAATTTTATTTTGGTTTTGGGGATTGCATGCATACAGTATCTACATACGCACACACATACGGACACTCGAATTTAACATACGCATTGTTATTAAGTTAAGCACACTGAAGACACGCTTGAGGGTCGTGTTTTGCAAAGATGCTTATTTAGAGCTCCGTGGGTGAGGCAACTTCAAGTTGCAGCTTTTCGTCTTGATGGAGGACAAGAAACCATCGTTGCCGCATAACCCTAAGAACAGCGCCCATGAGGCGCCGGCTCTCACCTGGACCATGCGGTCCAAGTTTAGAGTCGGGTTCGTGGGCTTCTCCCGAACTCGTGGCGTTAATAGAATGTTCGAGTGCCGACCATTGATGTTTCGATAGACAGATTGCGCACGAGCCACTGGAGGCTCTCGGGCCGTGCGCAAAAATAGCAGGCGAGTACTAGTAGCTCCAACGATCGCGAGCCACTCGCAGCCAGTCACGTCCTAATTTGGGGGTGGAGCCATCCGTTTGCGCACGGTCCGAGAGCTCCAATGGCTCGTGCGCAACCTTTCTAATTATCAGGACCATCTTTGTTTCTTCGGGTTACATAGTTCTACAAGTATGGAAGGCCTGAGCGCCGAATCGCTCTGGTTTGATTTTCCATCTGGCAAGGCGTGAGCTAGTAAGGCTAAGGAGGTACGACTTGACTTAGTGGGAGGCAGGGAAATAAAGCCGCGCCGGTTCCTTGCCGCGTCGCGCCGGCCATGATCAGATTCCGACGGATCTGTACCCCCAGCTCCTTGTTCAGCGGAACACCGTCGACTTCTAAGCCTTCGTCCTCCTCGCTCGCGCTAGGTCACTTTTGGTGTCTCCTTTCTCCAAACCTTCGGTTGCCCTCGGCCGTTACCGCGATCCGCTTTCCCGGTTTTCCCGCACCTTCAAACTGCATGGGAAAGCCCAGTCGACCGGAATAGCCAAGCCTCCCACACACCCATACAAAACCTTCTTTCCTTTGTCCTCTCTTTTCCTCCCGGACCGATCTAGCGAGGCGCGACCTGCCTTGCCAGACTTGCCAGCGGATCATGAAACTCTCTGGCCGCTCCTGGGTCAAAACCCCTGATAGTTACCAAAATGCCTGATCCCAATCCAGTAGAACGGCAGCGAATTGCACACGAATGGCGGCTTCAGCGCAGCCCTGTTGCCGGTGCTGTAGTCCTGCGTCGATGCCGCCTCCGGGCTCTTCAACCATATCTGCAGCCAGTTATCAAGCAGCACCTGGTTCCGGAACGTCAAGTCCACGCTCGGCCGGTCCGCCGCAAAACACGACCACTCGCCGGCTGGTGGTGACGGCGACCGCTGGGCAACGGAGATATTCCGGAGGACAGTATGGATGAGGATGAACAGCCCGAATGAAGGAAGGGTGAGATGCGCTACGTTGCTGTCACTCGAAGAATGTGCGCCGGGTGGATTATCGAGGGCGGCTAGCGCGCTCTGCATGCCCACGCCGTAGATGCGGGAGATGCCGACGCCGTACGGGCTCGGCGTGTGCGCGGCCGCGAACCACTCTGCCGCGCTCCGTGCGCGCCAGAGCGCGTCGTCGCACGGGAGGTACACACTGAGCAGCTCCGCGGGCGAAAACGACGGCGGCGAGGCGGAATACATGCAGTGGCTACAGTCGTGGAAGTACGCGAGTAATAAAGTCCTGGGGGAGGACGTTAAAAATAGAATTCCGGACTAGAGCACCGCATACCTTTTGATCGTAGCAAACTGGGCCCATTCAATCCAGACAGATGCAAGTGCTAATGGATCGGTCCAGTCTGGAGCCGTCCACGACGCGACGCTTTGTATCAGGCCCGTCTGCCGAATCAACTGTGGAAAGCTCGTTAATGAATTTTCCGACATGAAAATCGAAGACTCACTGATACAAGTAGACTATGGTGCGGTGCGTCTGGCGTTGCCGACCGGCCGCCGCCCTCGCGCTGGAAGACAGTTATGGTCTGCAGCAGCACAAGCGCAATAATCAGATGAACGTGATGGCGAAACTCGCTGGTGTCGTTATTTGTGCCGTTAACCTGGCATCGGCAAAGAGATAATCGGATTAATTCCTTGCCGAGTTTATTTGTCTGAATGAACGTACGGTGCTGAACTGCGCAGTGATTTCGGCTGTAACAGAGGCGACGGTTGTCTCGACGAACGCGACAGCCTCGGGCGTCTTGACGAACAACGCGCCGCAGGCGTGGAATATGTGCTTCAATAGAGGGAGAGTGTCGGCCATTTTCCAGGTCGGCGCATGGATGATGGGGACCTGCGCGAGAAAGCGTGTGAAAAACAGATGCACTGTAAATTCAATCAACGGAAGTTCAAATTAAACGAGGCGTCTTACTCACGGTACATATCGGTCGGAGATGCGGCCAGCAGACATTGCATGTCCATCGGATCGAGGTAGTCGAGCGTTATTGTCGGTTGTGACATGAGCAGATCGCTTGTGCTGGACGTGTTGACCGCTGGAATGATGGGTGACAGTGGCGGGTGGTCGGGAGTCCGGATCATGGAGGCGAACAGGTCCATCTCGCGATCATGATCCATGTCGAGGGAAAATGAGGTTGAATCGTCCAAGACAGCGTCCGACGCGTCGGCCTTCGTCCCATCAAACAGGGTGGAAGACATGACCGCCGAGGAAGGGCTTGTGAAAAGTGAGTGGTCGAATGGAGATAGCGTCGGTGCCGCGAGGGGATCGTCATAGGCTCCGACGTCAAAGGGAAAACCAAAAGGCTGCTCGTCGAAGCTCTGGAAGTCTTCGGAGGTGGATGAATGGCTCGATGAGAACTCTGAGGAAGGGGAGTCGCTGGTCGTTCGCGAAGAGGAATGGGACGGTAAATCGTCTGATAGTGGGGAAGACATCATTTTGGGGGAGACGGGGGGAGTAGGACTCTTCATTCGAGATTCCTCAGGATCTTTGTGAAAGACGCATTCGCGCCCTCGCGCCGTGCACTTGGCACATGGCCATTGCAAGTTGCATTTGATTTTCGATTCGACGCAGGCCTGTCGTTTTGCTCAGCGGTGAACACGGCCAGAGCATACCTTAGAACGCACCTCGCAAGATTTCCTCCGAGAACGATTCACACTCTGTCCACATGTACGCTTATGACGAGTGAGTAGGTCACTCCGGGTAAATTCTGAGCTTTTGCAAAGCTGCGGGTAAATTGAGCGATGAGGGGCCATGTCAAAACAATTTGACTTACGTTGCATCGATGAAGTCTTGCGTTAGCGTCTGCGAGAGGAGTGTCAGTGCTCGAGGATTCGTCGAACCAAGGAACGACACCACGTACGAGATCGAAGGTGCCGGTTCAGATGCGTAGTTCGAGTGAACTTGGCCGGGCACAAGGAGCAGTACTTTGTCTGGGGGAGCGATGGCACGTTGCCCTTGTGCGCCCGCATTCTGGAGAGCGATTTATAGGTGGTCTCTGGGGATGCAGTGGTAGACGGCATACAACAAGTGTTGGGGATCTCTGTCGTGAGCTTCCCATTCACAAAGGAGATATATTTAGTTACCTGCCTCCAAGATAATAGATTCGCTGAAAGGGGAGACCGAGGGTGATTGTAAGGCAGAGACGCAACGTTTAAAAATTTCGTTATAAATTTCGTTATAAATTTCGTTATACGCATCAAATGACACATTTGGCCGACTTCCAAAACTTGGATAAATCTATTTGGCAACCCCCCTTATCACTAACATGGGATTGTGGCTAATTGGCAACTCCACGATTTGTAAGCTGAGCCGCAAATCGGGCAACACCAGCATTCCACGTATGCTGGAAATAACACAAGAAAAAATTGTCACCTTGATCTTTTACTCCCCCCAAGGCCTCTCAATTTTTTTCGCGGGTCGCTACCTTCAAAATTCAGCTCTTTTAACCCCCGAAGAGGAAGTTTTGCCCACTTGTGCGCCAATAACTGTGCCTATAAGCCCAACAGACGGCGGGAGACAGTGGTCTGCATCTTATCTTATCTCTGAAGCGTAGGAATAGACGATTGCATTATAACAAACGAGGTACGAGTTGATATTGTTATAGCTTTTGTTTATAAGTGACTACGATTGCATCGCCATTTGGCAAGGGGGGTTGCCAAACAGATTTATCCATTAGGCAGGCCAGTGGTAGGCTCGAATTAGTGCTGCCGCACGGTGAGATTGACGCACCTCGAGGTGATGCGCCATCAACCTCGATGTACCCCGAGAACCTCGATGTACCTCGAGGCAGTGCCGCACCTCCGAGGTCCCGTCCGTAAAAGGAAACCTGGTTTCGCACGGCTCCTCAATAGGTCAATGTGCACCACAAATATATTTTTTCTGTGGCAAGAGGGTTTAGAATACCTTTGGACGTCTACTAAATTTTTCGAACCACGCTAGACCACAGCGTCGATGACAGTCGATCAAAGGTATTGAACGAAGCGGCTGAAAGATAATCACTCGACACGGTCGGCTATTTTAGCCGGCGGTTGTTGTGAATCAGGAAGAAAATCCGTCGCGATCGTAAAAAGGACCTCGCCGAGTAAACCAAGATGTCTAGGCTCGAACCAGCCACACGCTAGACCACAGCTTTGATGACAGGTGTTGCGAAGCGGCTGGAAGATAGCAGGCGACTACCGTCGGCCATTTTAGCCGGCGGTTGTTTTGAAATGACCGACTGTGACTGTTGTCTTGACTCCGAATTCACTGAAATTTTAAAACTTTCTCAGATAAAATCCTAAAGAGACAGATCTTTTCTACATGGTTCTCGATGAATTTTCAATTGATTGTGGATGTCTCAATGGAATGGGACCCCGCTACGAAGCATTAAACGTTCCTTAAGACTTTGCTCGTCCGCGGTGCAATTGCTCCATGGAGCTGTATCCCTTGCGGCTTTCCCTCTCTTCTCGTCCTGCAGGCTGCAGCAACAACCATGTTGCCCCATTCGTCATTCACACACAATTCCCATGCAACTCCATCCAGCAGACCCGCAGCGCCGCGGTTATTCTCTCACTGCGCCGCTCGATATTTCTCAATGCGGCCGAATCACCGCGGCGTAGATAAAAAGACCAGGGTATACTCACCCCTTCCATACCCGCCCTTTCCGCTCCCCTTTCATTACCCTCTGGTGTCCAATCTTCTGGCTTTCTTCAAATGTTCAATATCAATTTACTGGAACCATTCTCGTCTTTCGCTCCTGGATTTAACAGGTACTGTATCGTGTAGTCCCGCTACAAAATCTGGATTGTTTTCCTAGGCCATCAGCAAATGTTTCGCGTGTGGCGCGTCTGGGCCGTCTGGCGAGGTATGGCGGTCTGGAGAGCAGCTGTGCTCCATACCCGCCACACCATACCCGCCATTTCTTGCAATCCCCCATTTTTCTTTCCGGCTAGCTGAGCCCCGTGAATAAATTCACTGGAAATACATCGACGAAGGTTGAACCCACACTCACCGTGACGAATAAATGCATAGGATCCCCGATTCATGATGTTTCAACCAACACTCCCGTGGCTTTCTTTGAAGTTTGGCTATAATCCTGACATCATGGCGCTAGTCTCTCGTGCTGCTTAATAGCAGAGGTTTCCCGGGCCTTTTAACCTTGATTCTTGAGCTCCGGCCGTTCACCGTGCCCTCGAGGAACACGGTCGCTGCTATGATGACTGTCTTATTCTTGTCCCGATGCGTGTCCACGAATCTCAACCATACAGAACAGATGAGGGAACGGCTGTGAGTGGTGTACCATTATATGTTCCACTTAAAACAGCAGACCGGGTGGGAGTCCGCGGGATTGTGATCTGGTCTCTGTGCATCCCGCCGGTTCGATGATATTGCATCTGAATGAGGCCCATGGGAACCGTCCATTACTCGCGTTGGAAGAATATCTAAAGCAAGAGTTGGACAGTCGAATCTTGAACAGTTCCCGCTTGAAGTAGGTCCTAGCTTCATCTATGTACTATTGGTATTTTGTGTTAGTGTTCCAGCCTTGTTCGGCCCCACTGAACTTGACAGTCGCCCAGCTCCTCAAGCTACGGACTGGTATATACTGAAGCTTGATCCAGATGAAGGGCTGTGTCATATAGCTTGATCCGCACCCAGATACCATATCTCATCTTGTTTCTGACCCGTGACCTCGATTACTCACTTAAGTTGTCAATGTTCGTCTTGCGTCTGTAGATTTCTACATGGCTGCAGTACGACTCGGACTCCGTTGAGTCCGTGTGACTGAATGCGCATGTATGCTTGGCGCTTGGTAGGGACAGAAGGACTTAAGTATGTGCATTTGGAAATTGGAAGTCTGCGTTTTCGCCGACGAAGTCCGAAATGCGGGTGATTTCGGAGTGGTCGTGAATGGAACATCGAGAAAGAACAATGATAACTAAGACCGATGATAACAGTTCTGGACCGATGATGACGGCCGCACACTCCCGGGAACGTCCTGATTACACTGCATCTTGGTCTCTGAGTCAATGTTTCTAATATGGAAGTCGTCATGAATCTGTAATCCGGAAACAAGGGACATCTCTTCCACGGCGAGATTCACGACAAATGGTTGTACGCTATCAACCAGTGACTCCTCTTCAACTGCCTCCTAACAAACCATGTCAAATGCGGCGAGCAGAACTTCATCTTGAACTCTGCTCCCGTCCGGCAACTTGGAGTAAAACCTCAAGAACAAGCATGAACTGCTGGACAACTGGACCAAAATTCTGCGGGTTTTAGTGGGTATCGAGCCTCTATGGCGGTCAAAGTGCACATTTATTCGGCCGCAAGATAAAGTGCTGATTTCGGACATCGCCCAAAAGATCGGTGATTTGATGCCTTCCCCGCAAAACAGATGATGATAATCAAATCGTTTAACTTGCGGAGAAATCAGTGATTCCCGCAACATAGAGACACTCCGGCCGCAATATATAGACACGGCGCCCGCAAGATAAAGATGAGTTGGTCCGCAACTTCTTTTACGTCCCGCAAAACATCTGCTCAAAACTCCCCGCCATAAACGGTGTTGAGTCCACTAGAAGGACGATTAAGAGGAGTGTACATGGGCCACAAATCGTGAGCGAGGTAGTTCGCGTTTTTGTGCCATACCTGGAATTGGCTGAGTCCGTAGAACTTCTCTGCTTTCTACTTTGCAAAAACTTGTTCCGACTCCTGCTGAGGCGCTTCGAATCTGGACAGTCGTCATCCATCTATTCACACCATTCCTTGATTGCAAATCCATGACGCTGAATGAACTGTATACATTGTATATAGGTCGGCCGTCTGGATTCTGACGTTCTGAAATTTGTGGGGACCTTGAAGCACATTTTAGCGAGTTTGACGACAGACAGGGGGCCATATTCTTGCTCTCAAAACCTTGCTCACGCCGGTATGGATAACCCCGAGATGGCCGGGCATGATGAAGTCAACCGACTTTCGATAGCACAGTGATTATGAAATTTAAACAGGGTCAGGTATCTCTCAGTACCCTTCAGAACCTCATTTATGATCCGTTGGTGTAACTATAGTGCCCTACCGTTCGTATTCAACTCATTGTGTGTGTATTCTCATCGAGTATGCTCACTTGGTACTCATTTTGCTCCTAAGTTACACTCAATTCAATCGCTATCACTTGATACTCAAGCCCCCATGCGTCACTCGTCTTTCACGCTTCCAAGGATAGCTCTCTCAGTACTTCAGAGACTCAATCACGATTCAAAAGGGACACTTCCTCCATCTAGTTCGAAAAAGATGGGGAATTAAAAGTTTTTTGGGCCGTTCCAATGTTTCATTGTTTGTTTCAAACAAATTTACTCCCTTGCGAGCACAGATAAATTAGATCCAGCATGTCTGCTTCATATGCATTACACATTGGTTATTGTCAGGGTTCAAAACCTCCAATTTTACTTTGAAGAGTTCCATAATTTTGAATGGATCGGTTCATTTGACCTGGAAACAGCCACCCAAAATGCTGGTGGCCATGTCCTTCAGGTTACCGAGCAAAGGCTCTCCAGTAGGTAGGTAGATTAATCTACGACATGGTCCCACTCAGGCACACTGGGCAGAATAGCTTCCCCAATGTGATTCAACAGAGCGATTCATGGTCATTTGAACAGTATAACAGTTGCCATTCAACAAGCGAATCAAATGATAAAAGATTGTTTAACATTCTCGAGATGGCCGGGCATGGGTTCAATTCATCCAATTCCAAAACTGATTGCAATGACTATGCCAATGACTCACCATCGACACCAATGCACGCCAATTGGCGGGAAGCTGCTCTAGATACCTACAATGACCCGGGATCCCCAAATGTGACCATATTATGCTGAGGGCGACTAGCAATGGTGATGCGACGAGTGTGAATCATTGCAAAATCCAGTATGATCCAATTTTCTTGAAATATACTATATCTCAGTAAATCCATGCCATCACACCGCATCTCCTCCACAACTGCATTAGCATGAACTTGATCTTCCTTCCAGTTGAGTGCACCGTTGCTTCTTCTGTGCGGCCTGAAAGTAATGATTGCGTTCCATTTGAGTATACATCTCAAGTTATTGTGGGAAGATTTGAACAAAAGTTTTGTGTGGGAATAAAAAAAGTTGCGGGGGCAACTTGTCTTTATCTTGTGCGCAACTATCACTGGTTGAACATTTCAAGTTTTTCAGTGAAAATTCTAGTGAAAAATGTTTTGAATTTTACAGCAATTTTTCAGTGAAAAACCAGGTGAAAAACTTGAAACTTTTTAATGACATTTTTGAACTTCAAAATATTTTCACCATTTTTTCAGAAAATTTTCACAAGGTTCAAAAAATTCACAAAAATGTTTCAAATTTTTCACCTGGTTTTTCACTGAAAAATTGCTGTAAAATTTAAAACATTTTTCACCAAAAGTTTCAGTGAAAAACTTGAAATGTTCAACCAGTGTATATATCTTGCGGGATGCCACAATTTCCCCGCAAGTTAAGCGACGTGATTATTGTTATCTTTCTTGCAGGGAAGACGTCAAATCACTTATCTTTGTTGCGGTAAGTCCGAAATCACCACTTTATCTTGCAGCTGATTAAATGTGCACTTTGACTGCCATAGTATTTGCAGTCAAAAAAACCTGAAATCTGAGAAAATGATAAATGGGTTTATAAAGATTGATATTGGGTGGAGCTTGAACACAACACAGATGTATTTTGGATGTACGTCACCTCCATGTTCTCTCTCATGCGTTGTGGCCTGGAAAATTTGCTGTGAACCATCATCCGACCACCCCTTGAATGGCAGAGATAACGAATTCTTTCCCTGCGGTGGGAACCCCCAAGAATAACTGCTATTTACGCTGGAGTGTGCCTAAAATGGATGGCTTCAAAAAGTTCACACATGAAGTTACAGCTTGTTCAAAAAGTCCTATGCAAGTTTCATTGAAAAAAAGTCGATTTTGTAGGCTGCAAATACACTTTTGTCTGAAACTTTTAAACTCCACTCTGGGTAAATTCCAGACTTATGAGAGGCGCAGTTTACATGCTCACTGGGTGATGTTTTGACACTGAGTGTCACAATCAAGAACCTCTCGTCCAACTATACGAAGATAGCGGATTGGGGAGTGAGGTATTAGTTCTCGAAAAATGAGTGAATAAAAGCGTAAGGACTACAAGCGAATAACTACTCGTATTTATACTGTTTATGAGTGGCTGTGTAGTCTATAGATATGTACGTAGTAACAAAAGGAAACAACGTGTATAGCGATCGAAGCAAAGAAGAACTGTCACCTATTATTAAAACAACGTGTAACGTACGTGGTTATTGTTCCGTCGACATGTGTCGATTGTCCTTGAGGTAACCTTGCCTTCGATCATATAAAACGTGTGTCAAGGAAATAAAATATATGTCCGACGATCGAATTCCTTCTCGGTATTCTCCGTTGTCTTATCTCGTCACGTGCTTAGATAAGATGGAGCGATTAGGCTCAAATCGTGACATTACCCCCCTCTTAAGGGTCGACGTCCTTGGCGACCGTAGATCGTGGAGTATCATCGATGATTTCTTCGAAATCATTAAATATCGGATTATATAATTTCTTCGTCGAGTATTGTTTGGACTCCTCCTTTGGTTTATATCGATGAATTAAATAATCCCAATATCCTGTTGGGAATATCGGAACCGCCCGGATTTCAATGCCATTTTCTTTTTTGTACTTATTAAGTATTTTCTTGGCATTTTTCAAATGCCGTTCCGGTTCCCATTGTCGTTCTGCAAATGGATATCCTTTCCATTTGACTAAATACTGATGACTGCGGCCTCTTTTTCGATGTCCGAGAATTTCTTCAACTTCAAATTCCGGGACATTATTAATAATTTCCGGCGCGGGTCGTTCTTCTTGCCGGTGTGGAGGCGGTTCCGTGTAGGGCCGGAGTTTGGCCACGTTAAATACGTCATGTAATCCTGTTGGTGCTCCTGGGATTATTAATTTATAGGCCGCTTCTCCGACCTTTTCGACAACTTTGTAAGGGCCCAGCCCTGTCTCGGCGAACTTCTCCGAAGGTCAATCTGTCTTTATGTCTTTCGAGTAAAGCCAGACTTTATCTCCGGGTTTAAATATCGGCGCTTCTGTCTTATGCGCATCATAATATTTTTTCATTCTTTTCTGCGCTTTTTCAAGCGCCGCCGTTGCTTCATCTCGGATTTTCTTCATTTTATCAGCAAACTCCTGTGCTGCTTCGTTACGTGATTCAACGGCATTCTCGATCC
Source organism: Mycena venus (assembly GCA_014462655.1). Taxonomy (NCBI): domain Eukaryota; kingdom Fungi; phylum Basidiomycota; class Agaricomycetes; order Agaricales; family Mycenaceae; genus Glaucomycena; species Glaucomycena venus. The sequence continues at coordinate 2,002,774 of JACAZI010000007.1, read as the reverse complement.
CTTTCCAAGGGTGGTAGCCGTAATTTAAATAAAATGGAGAAGCCTTTGTTGCCGAGCTTTGTTTGTCATTGTGTGCAAACTCAGCTAACGCAAGCCACTCCGACCAGTCCGTCTGGCGATAATTAACATAAACCCGGAGATATTTCTCGATCTCTTGGTTCATGCGTTCCGTTTGTCCGTCAGTTATCGGACGATATGCGGTGCTCGGATTCATTTCTATACCGAGCTGTTTGTTGAGTTCCCGCATGAACCCGGACGTATATCGGGTATCCCGGTCCGATATAATTTTACATGGTACCCCGTGGTACCGAATGACTCTGTCACGCGTCAAGCGTGCGACACCTTCGGCCGTAATCTCCATGGATGTGGCTTCCGCATGTATTTGTTTGGTGAATGTGTCCACCCAGACTTGTATGGCGTTGTGCCCGTTGCTAACGGGCAAAGGACCGATAAGATCCATAGATATGATCTGCCAGGGACCTTCTGCAATCTTGTGCGGGTTAAGCTTTCCCTGGGTGTCCCGAGGAATCCGGGACCGTCCGCATGCCTCGCATGCTTTTATATAAGTCGAGACTTGATTTCCAAGTCTAGGCCACCAATAATTACGTTCAATTATTTCCTGCGTGCGGTTCTCTCCGGGATGACCGAGCAGTGGGTTATTGTGATGTAACCCAATAATCTTATCTCGGAGTTCTTCGTTCCGAGGGACATAAATAAGATTGTTATAATAAATAACATTGTCCTTCTTTTCCCATCCAGGGAGTTTTTTCTCAAGAGCGAGTTTGACGCTCTTATCAATTTTCTTCTCCGCGAGAATCTGATCCATGATCTCTTTCTCGGGACCTTCGAGCACGATGTCTTGTGCTCGGAAATATTCGGGCTTAAGAAGTGTGACGTTCTCGTTGTCACCCTTGCCCTGGTCGTGATCCGCCCTGCGGGATAATAAATCGGCAATCTTATTAAGGGTCCCCGCCCTGTGTGTTAACGTAAAATCGTACTCCGCAAGCTCGATAATCCAGCGAGCCTGCCAACAATTTAATTTTTGGGGTTGTCTAAAATACTGCAGGTTTTGGTGATCTGTCAATATTTCAAACGTCTGCCGTGCGCCCATCAAGAGCGCCCTCCACTCTTCGAGAGCGAGCATTATCGCGAGCATCTCTTTGTCATAGATCTCGTAGTTCCGCTCTGTCTCGTTGAGGCCATGTGACTGGAAAGCCACGGGCCACCATTCGCCATTCTGTTCTTGGCTAAGCACAGCACCCGTGGCCCCGTCGGAGGCGTCGGCTTCTAAACGGAACTTGCCATCGTCCGTCGGTAACGCCAATGTGACGTCTTCGGCAATCCGGCGTTTTAGTTCATTAAACACCGTTTTCTGTTCATCTCCCCAGGAGAACCCGGCCTTGCCGGTTAATTTAGTGAGCGGTTTGGCGATGTCACTATATCCCTTGACAAATCGCCGATAAAAGTTAACAAAGCCTAGGAACGATTGGACTTGCTTGACGTTCTTTGGCTCGGGCCATTCTGCGATTCCGGCGATTTTCACTGGATCCATTTTCATCGAATTGTGACTGACGATGACGCCCAGATATTCTATCTCCGTTTTCTCGAAATCGCATTTTTCGGGTTTTAGATATAATTTATTCTTTTCGAGTGTATCTAACACTCGTTTGACGATCTTTCGGTGTTCCTCTAGGGTTTCCGTGAATATTAAAATATCGTCCAAGTAGACGATGACCCGTCCTTCGTTGATGAGATCCCGAAGAATATCATTCATCATTGTTTGGAACGTGGCCGGGGAGTTGGTGAGACCGAAGAACATCACCAAAGGTTCGTACAAACCCCGGTTCGTTCTGAACGCGGCCTTCCATTCATCGCCTTCTTTGATCCGAACGTTATTATAACCCCACCGGATGTCGAGCTTCGTGAAATATTTCGCGCCGCGAAGTTTATTAACAAGTTCTGATATCAAAGGAAGGGGATACCGGTTCTTGATTGTCATTTCGTTTAATTTACGGTAATCCTGTACCGGCCTAAGAGATCCGTCCTTCTTTTTTACGAAGAAGAACGCCGAAGCCATCGGGGACTTTGATGGCTGAATTCGACCGCTTTTCAAGTTCTCCTCCAGGAACTCGTTAAGCTTTTCTTGCTCTACCAAAGAGAGCGGGTATATTTTACAGTCGACGGCTTTCGCGTCCGGTTTCAACTCGATCGCGTGATCCCACGGTCGTCGTTCCGGAAGGGAGTCAAAAGACTCCTTCGCAAATACTTTGACGTAATCCCTGTATTGTTCCGGGATTTTGTCTTCCGTCATGTGCTCACGCTCTGCGTTTGCTTTTTCTGCCATCTGTTGTGCAGATGTATTTTTTGCGCGTATCGCGATCTCATACGTGAAGTCGACCAATAAAATACTTTCGCCTTCTTCGATTTTTTCTTCTTCGAAGATGCCTTTGCCGAATTCTGTGCCGGTCATACCGCACTCATCCGGACAACGATTAAATAAAATCGTTTGGGACTTCCAGTCCACCGAGGGATTGTGCCAAAACAACCAATCATATCCGATAAATATCCGCGCCTTCCCGAGGCCGGTAATTAAGAATCGTTGTCGGTTTTTATGCGGTCCGACTCCCATGATCAACTCCACGTAATGGGTGATCTTGCCTTTGGTGTTTTCGGTTCCATCGGCATTGCGAGCTAAGATTGGTGTATCCAGCTCTTTTAGGTCGTACTGCCGGGCTTTAGCGAAGTCCCGGTCCATGCACGTGGTTGTACAGCCTGTGTCCAGCAGGCCTTTAACCTTTTCGGTTTTTCCCATATCCAACGCTTCGAGCGTCAGATTTACCCACATTTCATGACGGGTTCTTTGGAATTGGAAAGCGCGAAGTTCTTGCGCCAACCTATTCTCAGAAACTCCCATCGCACGTCGTGCGAGCCACCGGGCCGTTTCTTGCTTCTTGAGTCCAAACGGGACTCGCGTGTGTTTCGGCGCTTCCTCCACTACCGTGGATTGAGCCGTCTCGTCGTTGACGACCTTTTTCTCCGCACTATTTTTCTCACTGGTTTGGGTTCCAGGGGCCTTAGATAAAATACGTATTTGGGAATGCATAGGTAATATATTTTTTGCTTTTTCCTGTACATGATCTTTTCTATAAATTACTGTATCCTTTGCCGCTACCAGCAGGGCAAAGAGACTGCCCTGTGGCGCTACCCCCGCTCCAGCAGAGCCGTACGCTCTGACCGGTTGCTGTGTGGGTTGAGCCACCGTCCCGGAGGGACCCTTTTTATTATCGACTTTTATATCCCGAGTCGGCCCCGGCTCCTTAGGTTCAATTTGTATACTGGTGACTTCCCGCCGGTTGTTTTCTTGATTTTTTTGTTCTTTTTCAATTTTCTGGGCTGCCGATTCGGCCTTGATCGGAAGCCTCCTTAAAAATCCTTCCCGTACTTCGCACGGGCTTTCTCCATGAGGAATTTAAAGTCCTCCTCGGACATTTCGTCAGTGCACAAGGAGCGCACGTTGACTTTTCCGCGTTCCCGCCGCGGTTCTGGGCACTCGCGTGCCATGTGGCCTTCCTTGCCACAGTTGTAACATTTGATCGGCTGCTTCTGCCGATCAACATCCATAGGCGCCGTTTGCCCTGGCGCTAATGGTCGCGCCAAATTAGGCGCTGTGCCCTGATAAGCCTGGGCTGGCTTCGGTCCCCTTGTTTGTGTCGCCGGGGCGGGCGGTGACGTGTTCTTGGCAGGTATCCACCAGGGATTCCCGCCCTTCTTCTCGTGGAGCCTCTTTTCTTCGAGGACTCCGTTGATCACTACAAAACGCTCCTTGAGCGCTTTGTATGTAGTTGGGACCGCAATCCCTCCAGCATAAAGCTGGTTGCGAACCTCTTTGTCGACGAGATTCTTGAGCGTTTGAACCAGGAACGTGTCGTACGTTCCTGCGATTCCGTTGGGGTCATACCCCGCTTCTTCGGCATTCAACTCGAATGCCTGTATGAAATCGGCCAATGTGGCCTTTCCTTGGTGCGTCGTGGTAAGACGCAGGTGTGCCATCTGTTTGACGTTCTGGTCTTCGAACGTCTCTCTGAGCTCCTTGATGAGCTCGTTGTAGCTGGCGGAGGCGCGCAGCAGACCCTTGGTCAACTCGCGTTTCCTCCAATTTCGTACCCAGTTTGAGGCCGGGCACGGGGCGCCTTCCTTCGACCGAAGGAGTGATAGCGTGAACGCTATCTTTTTTCGCTCCGTGTCGAAGCTGTCTTCGTACGCCCAAATATAATTATCGAGGGTGTCGAGAAAAGGTTCCCATTTGGTCTTATCCAGACCGTCGAAGTGCGGGGGCCTCTCGGCCAGGGTGAGTTTAGGGGTGTCGCCGGACATGGTGGCAGGAGGTTCGGGGGTTTCGGGGCGGGATGGAGGAAGGGGAAAACTACCCGCGAAATAATGCAGGTTAGAGTGATAGAAGGGGTTAGCGAGGACTCACTCGCGGTTTCGTTCAAATACAGATGACACCGTAAACTAGCGCCGTTTAGGCCGAAGTTGGTGTCGATGGGGGAGGTTGCGGAGGAGAATCGTTAAGCGTGGTAGGAACGCCACACTGAGTGGATGGTGGGGGTGAACCCGGTCTTTTGCTGTCTGAACTACCCCGGGTCTTCTACGACACACCCGATGATAGCGCCCTAGCCGTCTCCGAAGATTCGACTTAGTGGCCTTGTAGCTGCCTTGCTCGGGGACGGACTCAACGTTTCCCGTGGAGCGTGGCGCAGTCAGATCGATCTGGACCGACGATCACTGTCGCTGTCAATTGTTTTACTTCGCTGATGGAGGCGAAGGAGAGGGTCGGCGGATGGGACAGATAGAGGATGAATGGATCTTCAGGTACGAGAAGCCAAGTAGAGAGTAAGGACACGCAAGTAGTGCGCGAATGGATGGAGGAAGGGGAGAGGAGTGTCGAGGGATGGCGGTACGAGCGGTATGAAGGGTACGCTTTTATTATGTCACAATCAAGAACCTCTCGTCCAACTATACGAAGATAGCGGATTGGGGAGTGAGGTATTAGTTCTCGAAAAATGAGTGAATAAAAGCGTAAGGACTACAAGCGAATAACTACTCGTATTTATACTGTTTATGAGTGGCTGTGTAGTCTATAGATATGTATGTAGTAACAAAAGGAAACAACGTGTATAGCGATCGAAGCAAAGAAGAACTGTCACCTATTATTAAAACAACGTGTAACGTACGTGGTTATTGTTCCGTCAACATGTGTCGATTGTCCTCGAGGTAACCTTGCCTTCGATCATATAAAACGTGTGTCAAGGAAATAAAATATATGTCCGACGATCGAATTCCTTCTCGGTATTCTCCGTTGTCTTATCTCGTCACGTGCTTAGATAAGATGGTGCGATTAGGCTCAAATCGTGACACTGAGAGGCTTTAGGGAGGGGATGTGAAGCTGCAAAGCGGCCAAGCAGCCGCTTGTTACTATAGTTAAGTATGCCCAAATGGTCTGGCTTTGTACATTTGATCTGTATTTCGCAAATTTGTTTCCCCCTCTTGCTCTTTGCCCCCGGAGTTTTCCGGCATGAATTCAGCTTCAGAGTTATGGAAGGCACAGTTTATATGGCCACCAGATGATGTTTTGACACCAAGAGGCTTTAGGGAGGGGATGCGAGGCTGCAAAGTGGCTGACCAGCCGCTTGGTACCTTACCTGTCAAGGTCTCTCCACCCTCAGAATTGAACCCTGATGGTGACCTACCCTACTTAATTTGAGCGGCCCTTCTGACATGCACGACAGAACCGTGTCACGATTTGAGCCTAATCGCTCCATCTTATCTAAGCACGTGACGAGATAAGACAACGAAGAATACCGAGAAGGAATTCGATCGTCGGACATATATTTAATTCCTTGACACGCGTTCCATATGATCGGAGGCAAGGTTACCTCAAGGATAATAGGACGCGCGTACACTTAACAATAAACACATACGTTACACGTCTTTTTAATAATAGCTGACAGTTCTTCTTTGCTTCGATCGCTATACATGTTGTTTCCTTTTGTTACTACACATATATCTATAGACTACACAGCCACTCATAAACAGTATAAATACAAGTAGTTATTTGCTTGTAGTCTTTACGCTTTTATTCACTCATTTTTCGAGAACTAATACCTCACTCCCCAATCCGCTATCTTCGTATAGTTGGACGAGAGGTTCTTGATTGTGACATAATAAAAGCGTACCCTTCATACCCCCCATACCGCCCTTACCCGACACTCCTATCCTCTTCCTCCCCCATTTCGCACATTCCTTGCGTATCTTTACCTTCTACTTGGATTCTCGTACCTGCAGACCCATTCATCCTTTATCCGTCCTCTTCGCTGACACTCTCCTTCGTCCACACTGAAGTAAAATAATTGCAGTGCCAACTATCGTCGAACCAGATCGACCAGACTGTGCCACATGCTACGGGAAACGTTGAGTCTGTCCCCGCACAAGGCAGCAACAAGGCTACTAGTCTAATCTTCGGAGAGGACTAGAGCGCTATCATCGGGTGTGTCGTAGAAGGCCCAGGGTAGTTCTGGCAGCAAGAGTTCGGGTTAGTAACACCCACCGCCTCGTGCGGCCCTTTTCCCCATGGCTACGTCTCGCTCTCCGACTTCACCTTCCTCATCGTCGGTTACTTCGACCCATTACGAGGAAGTAACGACTCGACACTTCCGAACCATCACCCCTCGCCCCTTCACTCTTACCCATTTCGATACCTCGTCTGAGGAGGGTTTTCATCCTCAGACCACACCAGCATTTCCCATCTCCGCCACCATGTCCCACGAATCCTCTGACCCAAACCCCTATCCCCTACACAATTCCCCGGGTGTATTTAGCCCACATTACTACCTTTCCCCCAAAGAGTTCGCTGCCCAAAAACAGCAGCAACTCGAAATGGTTTGCGCTGCTAAAGAACAGGCAACGCGCCAAGCGTCCGCGGCCAGATATCCATCTGGTTATGCACCCTCTCCAGTTCCTATTGAGGAACAACTCGAAGCCGTCGGCTTCAATCCGTATCAGACCCTTGGGCCTGAAAGACTTGCGCGTGTACAAACACGCATTGAAGAGAAGCTTCGGATACTGAAGCTTCAAGAATACCGGCACGTGCTGGATGAAATGACTTTGCCATATCGAAGTCAAGCAGGGTCGGGACGCACTACGCCCCGATCAGGAAGGGAAGTTCCCCTTCCCCCAAGCAGGTCAACTACTCGACCTTCCCCACGACCATTACCGACACCCCCGAAACCATGGGTGAAGGTACCTATGCCGCCTATTACGGCACCACAGCCGCTCCCTGTGGCATTTCCGATTCCATCACCGGTTGCAGTGACCGCACCCTCACCATTGGTACCAATAGCACCGGTCACTCTGGACGACCTTATTCGGGTCGCAAAGAGTGGAGCCTCCAGGACAGGCAAAGTAGTCCTCGCCGACGTTCCCGACGCATTCGACGGGAACGACAAGTCCAAGTTCGAAACGTTCTTGGAGTCGCTACGCACCTACCTCAGTGCGTATTCCTCGGAGTTTGATACCGAGGAGAAGAAGGTCTTCTTCACCCTTTCACGCCTGAAAGGTAAAGAAGGCGTCATGTGCCCGGCCTCCAACTGGGTACGAAATTGGAAGATGCATAATCTTCCAGGAGACTCCCTATGCTGGGGAGTAATGTTCGCCCACTTCCTGGGCGATCTAAAGACAAATTTCGAAGATCAAAATCTTCGAGAAACCGCCTTCAAGCGGTTGGTGGAGACAACCCAGGGGACCACCCCCCTGAACGACTTTATTCAGCTATTTGAGCTGAACGCGGAAATGGCCGGCTTCCTTCCCGGTCACCCGGCTTACGACACATTCCTGTGTCAGACTCTAGAACGGCTTCTCGCCGCCAGGGTCAAGAAGATGCTATACTGTGGTGTAGCAATTCCCCGTGACTACGTGGGATTCCGCACCCGCCTGATCGAGATCGGCGGGATCATGGCGCGCAACCCGCAGGCGGGATCCGGGAGTCAATTTTGGACTCCCGCGAGCCAGAAAGACGTATCAGCCGCGTCAAAAAATAAAGGTCTGACTGGGCCGAATCGGGGAACGGCACAAAACCCGACCACGACAACTCCGCAAGGCAGAGCCGCCAAAACTAACAAAGAGAAGGGCAGGTCCTTCAAATGTTATAATTGTGGCAAAGAAGGCCACATGGCACACGAGTGCCCAGAACCACGACGGGAGCCTGGGAAGGTCAACGTGCACTCCTTGCGCACGGATGAAATGTCCGAGGAGGACTTTAAATTCCTCATGGAGAAGGCCCGTACCAAGTACGGCAAGGATTTTTAAGGAGGACGCCGATCAAGGCCGAATCGGTGTCCCCGGAAATTAAAAAACAACAAAAAAAGAAGGAAAATGAGGAAAATTGAAAAAATCAGGAAAATAACCGGCGGAAAGCCACCGGTATACAAATCGCGCCTAAGGAGCCGGGGCCGACTCGGGATATAAAAGTTGATATACAAAAGGGTCCTTCAGGGATGGTGGCTCAACCTGCACAGCAACCGGTCAGAGCATACGGCTCTGCTAGAGCGGGGGTAGCGCCACAGGGCAGTCTCTTTGCCCTGCTGGTAGCGGCAAAGAATACAGTAATTTATACAAAAAATTGTACTCAGGAAAAAGCAAAAAATATACTACCAATGCATTCTTCCATATGTATTTTATCTAAGGCCCCTGGAACCCAAACCAGTGAGAAAAATAGTGCGGAGAAAAAGGTCGTCAATGACGAGACGGCTCAATCCACAAAAGTGGAGGAAGCGCCAAAACACACGCAAGTCCCGTTTGGACTCAAGAAACAAGAAACGGCTTGGTGGCTCGCACAACGCGCAATGGGAATTTCTGAGAATAGGTTGGTGCAAGAACTTCGTGCCTTCCAATTTCAAAGAACCCATCATGAAATGTGGGTAAACCTAACGCTAGAAGCGTTAGACACGGGAAAAACCGAAAAGGTTAAAGGCCTGCTGGACACAGGCTGCACAACCATGTGTATGGACCGGGATTTCGCTAAAGCCCGGCAATACGACCTAAAAGAGCTGGATACCCCAATTTTAGCTCGCAATGCCGATGGAACTGAAAACACCAAAGGCAAGATCACCCATTACGTGGAGTTGATCATGGGAGTCGGTCCACATAAGAACCGACAACGCTTTTTAATTACTGGCCTCGGGAAGGCCCGGATATTTATCAGATATGACTGGTTGTTCTGGCACAACCCTTTGGTGGACTGGAAGTCCCAAACGATTTTATTTAACCGTTGTCCGGATGAGTGCGGCATGACCGGCACAGAATTCGGAAAAGGCATCTTCAAAGAAGAAAAAATCGAAGATGGAGAAAGTATTTTATTAGTCGACTTTGCGTACAAGATAGCGATACGCGCGAAGAATACCTCTGCGCAACAGATGGCAGAAAAAGCAAACGCGGAGCGTGAGCATATGACGGAGGACAAAATCCCGGAACAATACAGGGATTATGTCAAAGTATTTGCGAAGGAGTCCTTTGACTCGCTTCCGGAACGACGACCGTGGGATCAGGCGATCGAGCTGAAACCGGACGCAAAAGCCGTCGACTGTAAAATATACCCGCTCTCTTTAGTAGAGCAAGAAAAGCTTAATGAGTTCCTGGAGGAGAACTTGAAAAGCGGACAAATCCAGCCATCCAAGTCACCGATGGCTTTGGTGTTCTTCTTCGTAAAGAAGAAAGATGGTTCTCTTAGACCGGTGCAGGATTACTGTAAATTAAATGAAATGACAATCAAGAACCGATATCCCCTTCCTTTGATATCGGAACTGGTTAATAAACTTCGCGGAGCGAAATATTTCACGAAGCTTCGACATCCGGTGGGGCTATAATAACGTCCGGATCAAAGAAGGCGATGAATGGAAGGCCGCGTTTAGAACGAACCGGGGTTTGTACGAGCCCTTGGTGATGTTCTTCGGTCTCACCAATTCCCCGGCCATGTTCCAAACAATGATGAACGACATCCTTCGGGATCTCATCAATGAAGGACGGGTCATCGTCTACTTGGACGATATTTTAATATTTACGGAAACCCTGGAGGAGCATCGAGAGATCGTCAAGAGAGTGTTAGATACACTCGAGAAGAATAAATTATATTTAAAACCCGAAAAATGCGACTTCGAGAAAACGGAGATAGAGTACCTGGGCGTCATTGTTAGTCATAACTCGATGAAAATGGATCCAGTGAAAATCGCCGGAATCGCGGAATGGCCCGAGCCAAAGAACGTCAAGCAAGTTCAGTCGTTCTTAGGTTTTGTTAACTTTTATCGGCGATTTGTCAAAGGATACAGCGACATCGCCAAGCTGCTTACTAAATTAACCGGTAAAGCCGGGTTCTCCTGGGGAGACGAACAAAGGAAGGCGTTTGACGAGTTAAAATGCCGGATCGCCGAAGACGTAACGCTTGCGTTACCAACGGATGACGGCAAGTTCCGTCTAGAAGCCGACGCCTCCGACGGGGCTACAGGAGCCGTGCTTAGCCAGGAACAAAACGGTGAATGGCGGCCCGTGGCCTTCCAATCACACGGCCTCAACGAAACCGAGCGGAATTACGAGATCTACGACAAAGAGATGCTCGCGATAATGCTCGCGCTCGAAGAGTGGAGGGCGCTCTTGATGGGCGCACGGCAAATGTTTGAGATATTGACAGATCACCAAAATCAGCAATATTTTAGACAACCCCAAAAAATTAAATCGTCGGCAAGCTCGTTGGATCATAGAGCTGGCCGAATACGATTTCACCTTTTCACACCACGCAGGCACGCTTAATAAGATTGCCGATTTATTATCCCGCAGAGCGGATCATGACCAAGGGAAGGGTGACAACGAGAACGTCACTCTTCTTAAAGCAGAATATTTCCGAGCGCAGGATATCACGCTCAAAGGTCCCAAGAAAGAGGTCATGAATCAGATTCTCGTGGAAAAGAAAATCGACAAATTCCCAGCTGGGAAAAGAAGGACAATGTTATTTATTATAACAACCTTATTTACGTACCTCGGAACGAAGAACTCCGAGACAAGATTATTGGGTTACACCATAATAACCCGTTGCTCGGCCATCCTGGAGAAAACCGAACACAGGAAATAATAGAACGTAATTATTGGTGGCTGAGACTCGGTAATCAAGTCTCGAAATACATCAAAGCATGCAAAGCATGTGGACGGTCTCGTATTCCTCGGGACACACAGGGAAAACTTAATCCGCACAAGATTGCGGAAGGTCCCTGGCAGATTATATCTATGGATCTTATTGGTCCTTTGCCCGAAAGCAACGGGCATAACACTATACAAGTCTGGGTGGACACATTCACTAAACAGCTTCATGCTGAAGCCACCTCAATGGAAGTAACAGCAGAAGGAGTCGCACGCTTGACGCGTGACAGAGTCATCCGGTACCATGGAGTACCATGTAAAATCATATCGGATCGGGATACCCAATATACGTCCGGGTTCATGCGGGAACTCAACAAACAGCTTGGCATAGAAATGAATCCGAGCACCGCATACCGCCCAATAACCAACGGGCAAATGGAACACATGAACCAGGAGATCAAGAAATATCTCCGGGTTTATGTTAACTATCACCAGACAGACTGGTCGGAATGGCTTGTGTTAGCCGAGTTTGCACACAATGACAAACAAAGCTCGGCAACAAAGGTTTCTCCATTTTATTTAAACTACGGCTACCATCCTTGGAAAGGGATCGAGAACGCTGTCGAATCTCGTAACGAAGCAGCGCAGGAATTCGCTGATAAAATGAAGAAATTCCGTGATGAGGCGACGGCTGCACTTGAAAAGGCGCAGCAACAGATGAAAAAATACTACGACACGCATAAAAAGGATGCGCCTATATTTAAACCCGGAGATAAAGTCTGGCTTTACTCGAAGGATATAAAGACAGATCAACCCTCGGGAAAGTTTGCGGAAACAGGGTTGGGCCCTTACGAAATTGTCGAGAAGGTCGGAGAAGCGGCCTATAAATTATTAATCCCCGGAGCACCAACGGGATTACACGACGTATTTAACGTGGCCAAGCTTAGGCCATATATGGAACCACCGCCGCATCGGCAAGAAGAACGACCTGCGCCCGTTATTATTAACGATGTTCCCGAATTCGAGGTAGAAGAAATCCTCAAACATCGTAAAATGGGTCGCAGATACCAGTATTTAATCAAGTGGAAAGGTTATCCACTTGGCGAACGACTATGGGAACCAGAACGGCACTTAAAAAATGCCAAGGAGACTCTTAACGAGTATAAAAAGAAACACGGCATTAAGATCCGTTCCGTTCCGATATTTCCAAAAAGGACACTGGGATTATTTAATTCACCGGTATAAACCGAAGGAGGAGTCCAAACAATACTCGACGAAGAAATTATATAATTATTCCATGGACTCAAATATACCCGACTCCGAGCGATTTGAAGAAATCGAAGACGACACAGTTTGATCCACAGTCGCCAAGGACGTCGACCCTTAAGAGGGGGGTAATGTCACGATTTGAGCCTAATCGCTCCATCTTATCTAAGCACGTGATGAGATAAGACAATGAAGAATACCGAGAAGGAATTCGATCGTCAGACATATATTTAATTCCTTGACACGCGTTCCATATGATCAGAGGCAAGGTTACCTCGAGGATAATAGGACGCGCGTACACCTTAACAATAAACATGTACGTTACACGTCTTTTTAATAATAGCTGACAGTTCTTCTTTGCTTCAATCGCTATACATGTTGTTTCCTTTTGTTACTACACATATATCTATAGACTACACAGCCACTCATAAACAGTATAAATACAAGTAGTTATTTGCTTGTAGTCTTTACGCTTTTATTCACTCATTTTTCGAGAACTAATACCTCACTCCCCAATCCGCTATCTTCGTATAGTTGGACAAGAGGTTCTTGATTGTGACAAACCGCAACTTTTGCTGCTCTCTCCCACTGCCTTGCAATCAATGTCTTAGAACTCATTTAGGATCCTCATGTTAGAGAAAACACTGTCGCCAAGACCTTTCTCAGAAGCTCGAACTGTGCTACTTAACATGACTCCCTGTCCTAGAGCTTAAAACACTGTATAACTCATTGTGCAGCCCACAGGAACTCGGAAATGAGAGCTTGGATGACGATCAGTGCGCCCACAAAATTAGAAGAATCAAATTTATCCTTATCCGAGACCGAAATACAACTTTACCAGCCTTCAGGTAGAAACATTGCCACACTGGCAGAAGGAAAGGTGACCATAGTGTGAGTGCATGAAGAAGATAGCATTCAAACTGACTCCAAGCATTATTTTGTGAGTTTATTCCTACAGATTGTGACATAGTGTGAGTCCTTCAATGTACCTCTGTCCTCAGTGAAAAGAAACATGATACATTCAAATGTTGCAGTCATCAACTTGTCATTTGTAAGTTTGGCTATTACAGTTCCACAAATATGATGGCTTCCCGTACAGGCAAGGTCTATGCCGATGCAGTCAGCGCTTTCTAGTTATGCCCAAATGGTCTGGATTTGTACATTAGATCTGGATTTCGCAAATTTTTCTCCCCTCTCTCTCTCGCTATTTGCCTCTGAAGTATTCTTGCATGATTTCATGTACTAGTAGGCTATAAGAATCCGAAAAAACCAGGGTATCCCAGGAGGGAGATCCTGGACCACTAAACTCAGTGATGCTGAGTGAGTCCCGAATATCCCAGCCTTTCTGACCTCAGAAGTCTGGAAAGCTTTTAAAAAGGCAAGGTAATAGCCGAAACAAACTGCCCTGAAGACTTAGGTTTGAAAAGGTCAGCACTTGGTACATAAATGCCTCTGCCAGCAATGGAATATGTGTTCAGTTAACAGGATAAGTAGGAAGGAAGGAAGGAAGGAAGGATGTATTACTGCGGAGGTCCCAATCAGGAACAAGCAGGTACTGTACCGACATACAACATGTCCCTAATTGTATGCTACAGTCATCAACTGCCCACTCACTGTGAGAATCAATCTACCTCTCAAGCAAGGCAATAGACCTCTCACAAAAAAAGCTAAGAAAACAGGTCATGGAACCAATCAATTACACGGTTGACCTAAAGGCCAAGGGGAAGAACCGAGGAGTGTCATCAAAATATCCCGTGTAATGGACACTTGAATGGCATATTGCCTTGCTAAGAGACTCATGTCCAAGGACCCGTGATGTCGCCAGTAACAAGTCAGGATGCCAAGGATAGCTCGTTGACTCCAGAGTGCAGAAGGAGTAGACAGGAACAGGTTGAATTACCCAAATGTCATGGTGGAATGTCTGGTCCGACTTCAGGGCACAGGGGCTAGGAGGTGGAGAATTTGAGACAGGTGTATTCGCTGTCCGAGACGACCCGCTCAATGCACCCGAAATCCATTATTCACCAAATTATCTCGAGCAAAGACTTGGATGTAGAGGCACAGTATTCCTAGCATTATTGATTCTATCTGGCTTTGGCTTGTGACATCCCGCCGGCTCGCCGCAATCACCCAATACATTTTCTCAACTACTGATGCAGTAGGTATGGGCAGTATAATGGCCATTCTCATGAGCTTTCAGGTAGGCGCCACACCATCTGTCATAGACACCGCTGAATTCACAGCAACGGAGTCAGTGCCTCTCATCGTCAGTCTTCTCTTCTGCATGGTGGCTGATGGTGTCGACTGGTGTATGGTGGAGTGTTTTCAGAAAAAAAAAGTGCCGTCCAAAAGGTTCAAAGATAGGCATTGTGCAACCACGGGTTTTGAATGTGGGGGGTGAAACTGGACCTCGATGGGAACCCACGGAATTTTGTTTAGTAGGTGTTTGTGACCATGGAATAGGAGACTCCGGTCACTGCCCTTGAGGTTGGTCAGGCCATAAACTTGAAGTAAATCAGTAGCTGTTTTGTGACGATTTTTCAGGGAAACCAGCCACCCGAAGCGCTCGTAAACCCTCTCTACCGATGCAGATGCACGAGAATGAGCAGATTCAAGCTCCAACATGGTTAAAAAAAGAGAAAAAAAAGAGAATTTTTACGGCCTGGAGAGCTGATTTCAACGGCTAAAATTCAGAAAATTTCACTGACCAACTTCAGAGGTAGTGACTGGGGCCTAGAATAGGCATCAATAGGCATTCACAAATGCCTACTGTAGTAATCTGACCAAGTGTTCACTAGGTGTCACCTGTCAGGTCAGCACAGAGGCCTGGTGGTGAAGTCTGGTGACACAGGTGAGAGGACAGCACAAGTGAGCAAAGCAGGCTGAGTAGACCCCTGGAGTTTAGACTAGAATAGTGTACTGTACAAGGGAGTAAACTAGGGGATATATACCAAGTAATATAACTAAGGGGTCAGGAGTCCACAGTAGCACAAAGGAGAGTAGCAACAGAGTAGATGCAGGCATCAGCAAACCCTGGGTGCCCTGTAGTTAATAGTGCTATGTACTCGTTGTCATCAAAAGTAAATATCAATCGGCCATTATAGGCCACAATATGTAGTATTTTCCAAGCTAAAGTACATGAACACATTCAGTAGGATGTATGGCCACCCTTTGCCTCAATTACAGCTTCAACAATGGCTGGCATGCGGTCAATAAATTGATCGATTTCTTGAGAGGTGATTTTCTCCCACACCTCGAAAATTGCCGCCCGTAATGTCGCCTCGTTGTATGGGCAAGGCTGGTAATCACGGAGGTGGGTCTTGAGAATGTGCCAAACACATTCAATGGGTGAAACATCAGGAGAAGTCGGAGGATGCGGGAAAATGGGGATGTCATGTTCGGCAAGCCAGGCCTTGGTGACCTTGGCACGATGCACTGCCGCACCGTCCTGCTGGAAGCGAAACCCGGGGTTTCTCTGCTTTCTGCTGTTGTAGAATTCCAAGAGAGGTCCCTCGAGTACCTGATCGATGTACCATTGGGCCGTCATACCACCACCACGGCCGCTGGGATACTCGAGAACCACCAAGGGCCCCTTTGCACCTTTCATCACAATTCCCCACACCATGAGTTGTACGGGGCTCTGCGGCACAACAGCCACACAGCACTTGTCCAGGAGCTCCTCCCTGGGCTTACAGGTGACCCACACACGGCCTTTTTTGTCGTCAAGGCAGATGTAAGCCTCATCGGACCAGGCGATGTCATGCCAAGATTTGGCTGACCGCATTTTGGACTGTTCCAGGGCCCATGCAAGCCGTTTTTGCTTGACAGCAGCTGAGCAGTAAGGAACCTTCCTGGCAATGCGTCTATGGTAGCCTTCGTCGGCCAAGACCTGCCGAATTGTGCTGTCACTGACACGTGGTGTGCTTTCATTGCCGATATTGCGAAAAGGCTTCCGGCGGTTTTCTGTGGCGTAATTGATGATGATAGACTTCTCGGGGGTGGAGAAGGTGGCTGGGCGTCCACTCCGAGGGCGATTGGCCATCGAGCCAGTGTCCTGGAATTTTTCCCAGAGCCTTTGGGCAGTCGATCGTTTTATGCTATGGTCTCGAGCGGCACGCGTGACATTTCCATGGCTCTGGACTGCTTCTATGAATCGATTCTTGCGAGGAGAGTCGAGTTGGGGGTCGTTTTTATGGCGGGCCATATGCTGGTGGTTGGTGGTTGTGAGTTCGTGCACGTGCTATGACACAATGCATTGATAGATATTTACTTTTGATGACGACGAGTAGTCCCTGTAGTGGCCTGTAGTTTCTGTAGTTATGTGTAGTATTTTTAAGACTATGTAGTGTTATGTAGCACTATGTAGAGGGGGACCTTTGACCCAGGTTTTACTGATGGGGGTAGATGGGTAGGGGTGTTATATGATTGGGTTGGCAAGGGATCATCCGCAAAGCCGGGTAATATCCTGTGCTATGTTGGACTATCCTGAAAAGGAAAATGAAGTGCAGCAAACTTGCAGTGTCAGGTCCCAATCCTGTCCAGTTCCACCAATCCTCATTTGAAATTCACCTATCACTGCGTTCCATGGGGCCGTCGGCCTAATTGATGCCAGCCTCCGTCAGCCCAATTCAGCCGACGCTGAGGTTGGCAGGCCATGCCAACCCCAGCCAACGTCCATGGGTCTTGAGAAAACTCCTTTTTTGCCCTCCTGATGGTAATTCCAGTCTCCAGGTCTCTTGGACCTGTAGAAACACACTGGAACTGACAGCTCAACGTAATGATCCTGTTCCAGAAGCCTGGCCATGGTCGATGGGCATCGGTCCTGCGTCGGCCAATGTCAGGCCAATTTGGCCGACATCGGTTGGCAAGCAGTGCTGACCCCCGTCGGGCTGCGTCAGCCGATGTCAGCCCAGCCTGCCGACGGGGCCTCGAAACGCAGTGTATGAATTATTATTATTTTTGGCATAACTGATTTTCTCCTCGTTCTCATTCTTGTTCTTAGTTTGGCCATCTTATGACTGGCCTTGTGATAAACTCCACCATCCATCCCCTCACCATGAGCAAGTTATTGCTTGAGAGTCAAGAGGATGCAATCCGAGTCAGCTTATTGATTAATACTGAAAATCTTCAGAAGTGGAGCTGCAGTGCCCATAATACATTTGTATAGGCTCCCCAAACAGCTGTTTATTGCAATAGCCAGAGATGTAATGTACAATGTACACTGCTGAAGCAGACGCTCGACTGGCCATACAGCCTGCACAGCGGCACATGGCATCAACCCGTGGATCTGATGTAGGCTAATGTTCTGTTGATGTTCTGGTCAGAAATGGCCCTCCTCCTCCGAGGATGGACATATTACACTTACCTAGTATCTATGGATGCAATAGGAACATATTCTGAGGTTTTTTTTTTTTTTTAAAAAATGCTTTTGATTTATGCAACACTTGGAATATCATAGTCCGCCGAATGCCGGACCGAAAACTTCCGCGTTTTTGATGTTTTTGGCTAAAAAAAATCGGGAGGTCACCGTCACCAATCCCAAAAGTGTTCAGTTCACGGGTTGCGTTCATCCGTCACCGAACACTTGGTCGGATTACTACAGTATGCTAACTTACTACTTAAAGTTGTTTTGCCTCCTGTCACAGTCACGGTGAAGCTCGGAATAATCCGGCACTGTTCCGACTCATCCGAAGCCTCGTCATCAGAGTCGGCGGGAAAATTTACCTGCTCTTTTGGCTGTTCGACTCCTGACCAGTGCACACCTGGGACACCCTCCACGCACCCAATATGCCTCTAGGCCTGGAATCACGCTCATTCTCGGACTGCCTGGTCGGGCATCTTGTGTACCCTCTCGAATACGAGCCCCAACTGAATTTACTGCCTTCTCTTGCACTGTGGCATATGGCCTAAGCTGTCGACCTGCTTACACGCTTGTTCTAGACTCCCTGATGTCGACTCAATTGACTCTTGAGATTCTCTGTCTGAATGCCCACTTCTTACTCCCGCTCCGATTTGTGTCAACAGCTCTATCAACTTCTGTGGAAGAGACGGTCCGATAGTACAGTCGCCTATGCCTGACGCACCGGCTCTCAGCTGAGGCGAATGGTCTATCGAAATTACTCTGATCATTGTACTCGGGCCACTTTGGATCCCGATGCAGGCCGGCGAGGGATTGCAATCACTTTTGCGCAAACACAGGAAACTTCACGTTCCCAACGTTGCGTGGAAATTGCACATACAAAGCGTTCATGATGGATGATTTGTATTGTCATTCTTCCCGAATCTCTACATGCATCTTGGACTCAGTGCTGTAGCACCAGCGAAGGCCAGCGAAGCGCTCAACAGCAATTTGGGCGCCGCCCGCGGGTAGATAATACCGAATGGCGGAAAATTGATCATAATTCTCGTTCACGAGGTCCAGAGTAGCCTCTAAAAAGGCCCAGCTACCTGGTAACCAGTGCCCAGCCACTTTCTGTCTTGTCGAATTGGAACGACGACCTAAAATGACCCTCCTCGTGCACACTCCTATCGACTTCCCTTACACGACCGACCTATTCCGGACGACGAGTAGCACGCTGCCGCCGAGGTATGCGCAGGCTCACTCAATCCGAGAGGCCCACATTATCTTGCGGAGCGAGGGGAATGAAATCGTTATCGAGCCCCGCACGCCAACGATGCGCAAGTGCTACGACGAGACACGCCTTCCGCTCGGAAACCCCACGCACCTCCCCGCCGCCCTCGACGGTGTCGCACACTTCATTTACTTGCTCGATTGCTACAATGAGGCGTCTCCGCTCCGAGGAATCGCGCTCGAGATGCATCGCCTACTGGGAGACTTCCCTCATCGCAGGCCGGATCTCAGCGTAGGTCATGACGGGAACATGGTGAAGGGCGGCGCCGTGCTATTCGCGTCAGAGGAAGGCGCTAAGTACGGTTTCACAATCCGCAATACATCGCCCGAAGACCTCTTCCCGTACCTCTTCTATTTCGACCCCGAGGATTTCACGGTTCAGGTGGGTAGTTGCCACTGATTTAGCGTCGTCGCCCACCCTTGCTGATCTCTCCCTTTCAGCTCTGGTACTCGCCTCAAGACGCATCCACACCGCCGCTCAAAAGTGGGGGAACGGTGACCCTGGGCATGGGCGACGAGCCCGCGTATCAGTTCGCGCTCGAACTGGACCAGCTTCAGAGCTCCGGGTTCCTCAAGCTGTTCGTTGCAACCGAGTATAGTGATCTTGGATGGATCCAGCAGAAGCTGTCACCATTCGACCCGCTGTTTCACAGCAATCGGGCGAATCCCCACGCGGAGGAGCAGTTGGACCGTGTGCCGAAGTGGGATGCCCTAACAGTGATGTTGACGATGACTGCGGAATGACCTGCATATACGCCTACAGAGTCGCATATCTTAGTTAGAGTATCGTAATCGAGATGCCGGTTTCGTGCAGATTGAAAGGACCCAGCGTTCCGGCCGCGCAGCCTCATGGTAGCCCACACAGCTGTATGAGCCAACTGGCGTCGTAAGTGTGAGGGCCTGTATTCCCGCTCATGAAGATTTGCCAGAAATCTGGTACGCAAAAAGATTGGCAACATTGCATGGTGGCGTCAAGAAACCCAAAAAAGGAAATTCTGCAAGTCAGAGAGTCGAAGGCTTGAAAGCTTGAAGATACAATTGCAAGGGCATAAACACATTTATCGTACTCGATTTAGGGTACTTGTGTACACTGAAAAAACAGGACTGATACAATATATATCCCGAATGAAAAAAGAATTGTAAGATAAATGGCATACAGCCCAAGTCCGTTGATCAAGTCTTAGATTTGCTCTCCATACGCAGGCGGCAGTCGTCCGCTCGCGCTCCTTCCCAGACTCACGTCCGACACAGGCCCCGCGTCTCGATGCCGGTCTCCCGCTGCGTCTAGCCACCCATCATCGTGACCGCGCCCTTCCTCCTCCTCGAGGAAGGGCTCCGCCGAGTCGCGACGTACTGCGCCAGGGGTAGTACCGCTCCCACCTGCCTGGACATTCGAAGCAGAATGGGCTCCCCGCTTGCGCGGTAGTGGCCCCGCCTGCGGCCGTCGACCCTCCTGCCGCCCACTACTTCCGCTGAAGCTCGCGGCGCCCCCCGCGTCCGCGTGCGTCGGCAGCGACAAGTTGCTACTCGTGCTCGGCTGTCCCGAGGTGTGGAACCCGCGCCGCGGCGAGGTCGGGCCCGTGCTCGACGTGTCGGAGGCGCCCCGGCCATAGCCCTTGCCAACGGCGGCAGTAGTGTACCCTGCACCGAGCCCCGCGAAGCCCGGCGCTGAGCTGCTCGTTCCGCCTTCGCTGCGTGTGCCGGCCTCGCTTCGTGCACCGATCTCGCTGCGTGTACCGGTCTCACTGCGTGCGGCGTCGAAGTAATCCGAGGTCGCCGTGCCCGGCTCATCGGAGGTGTAGGTGTAGCCTGTGAAAGCAGTCAGTTAGGGTGTCCATGGACCACGACATTGGGAAAGAGAGATAGCTGAAAGAAGGATGGGCAGGTGACACTCGAGGCCACCGCGCACCCCCACCGCGCAGCCCATCGAGCCGACAACGCCAATGGCACTTCTCAGCGCTCGTACAGCGCCCATGGCTCCAGTATAGCGGGACATCTATGACGTCACTGCGCAGCATGCGAGGGCAGCGCTCAGGATGAAAAAAGAAAACCCCTCCGCATCACCTCGCCGCCGGAAGGCCGCGAAAAGAAAAAGGTAGCACCGCCCATCTTCCCACCAAAACACAAAAACCCACAACCAAAAGGAAATACGATAAAAAGAAACTCACCTTGCGCCACCAAACTCTCATCCACCTCCCCTCCTCTCCCATCCCTTGGGCGTTCGCGCATCCCACCCCCACCCCCACCGAACTGATCCTCCAATACCCCCCGCACGCCTCGAGTCCCGATCATGCCGTTTCTTATAATAGCAGAACCACCATAGAAGCGCGGCAGCGGCGAGCCCGACGATCGCGGCGCCGACGGCGATACCCGCTATCGCGCCGGAAGCGAGGTTGTTCTTTGTGGTGGTGGGAGGGGAGGTGTCGGGACTGGAGGTGCCGGAGGGTTGGGCGGATTTGGATGCGCTGAGGGAGGGATGTAAGTACAAGTGGGTGAGGGTGAATATGGGAGGGAGGAGGGAAACGCACGATGCAGAGGAGCCTGAGGCGCTGGAGGATGTGTTCACGGTCGTGGAGGCACAGTGCGTAAAGGAGTTATTGTTTGCGACAATATTATCCTTGATTATCGAGTCGCGCGTGAAGACACTAGAAAAGAGACATGAGCGGGGCGATCGGAAATAGAAGACGAAGAAATCAAGGGAGGGAAGACGAAGGTCTAGCATGAGAGGATCGGGCCCCGAATCCATCCCCTTCCGTACTGCGATCCTGGAACGAAATACTGGAAACCATATCACTGCGGATATTGCCTCCGACAGAATCGCCAGGGTGCGTGCTGCGGCCCCGCACGCAATGAACCTTCTCTCGACAGACGCGGGAATGGCGGGAGAAAAGGACGATCGAAGAAACGACACGCACTAGAACCATGATCCGTCCCCCCACCCATTCGAATAAATATCGTTGTTAATCTTGATCTTTTCATTACACACAGCGGTCTGGATATCCGTAGGTAGCTTGAACGACTGTGGATTCCCGCAGCTACCCAGGTAGTCCTGGTATGCGCCAACGCCTGGGCACGACGATAAGCGTGGAATTGCACGAGGACAAAGAGAGGGACGCACCAGCATCAAAGCCAGAGCCGGTCCCGATATTTTGCTGGCAACTGCGCCGATTAATACCCGTGGACCACAAAAGGACGAGACGGGAGGACACACTTGAGACATAGCATACTCAGCGAGAAGGCGATGGTATTGCAGCAGCATGTCGCTGGGTCGAGCGTCAGTAATGGAGTCTGGCGGAAGAATAGAACGTAGAGACACGCACAGACTTGGTCGGAGCATGAATCGGGTGGCGTATTTATGTTTTGCACACCGACCGTGTCTGTAAATAAGATTCAACCCCATGAAGGAGGGCGGAAAGTGGGCGGGCGCACACTGTGAGTTACATATCTGTCGTAATTTTTGGTACGTCTGGCCTGCGCGTCCCAGCTATCGATGAGCGGTGCATGTGATATGTGGAGCGGACGAAACGTACAAGGCGTTTCGCCGACCATGTTGGTGTACCAGTCCATGCCGGTGCCATTGCACGCGAGGTTGTCCGCCGCCGCGCGCGTCGCGCATAGGAGAAGCGCGGCGGAGGCCGCGACGAGGCGGGGGTGCGTCGTCCTCCACATTGGCGTCCTCCCGCATCGTGGAGCGGGTTCAAGAGAGTTTCAAATTGGTCTAGCTGCATCGAGGGGCTCCATTGCTGACTCCATGAGGCACAGCCAGTTTGCTGCGTTATTGTTGCCGACAGGGAGAGATGTTGCGATGTCGGATTGTACAGGGGTGATGGGTGCATTTGATGATCAGACAATGAAAATCCATGCCCCCCCTGTGCCCGTTGCTTGTTTGTAGGCTACAGCCTCATGTTTCAGTTGGAACTGTTCCCTCTTGTCTGGTAACATCTTCAAGCTGGACGAGGAGTTTGTGTGGTGGCCGTTGGCATCAAAGTTCAACCTCTCACGCCACGGCTCCACCTTTGCCGAACGCATAATTTGCCCCAAAAAGTCAAAATTTCCCGTCCTTCCGTCCAAGCTTCCTTCGAGTTGACTACCTTTACTGACGGAAAACTTGGCAAACTTGGCAGGCTTCATCCGACAGTGGGCTAGATGGCAGCGCTCTGCGCTTGATTCGTTGACAGGTTTTTTCGCTGTGCTATTCGATGGCCGTTCATCGTGTTGCCCGGCAAGGCGTTTCAAGGAGACTCAGCGTCGTGGCAGTCACTTGCGGAGACGGGCAGTGAACGCGGGTGTTGAATCGTGCCGTCCAGTCTCGCCTAGTCCGTCATTTTCCGGAAAAACGGCACGACGTAATCGTGCGGCGCTTCAGGAACATCACACTGGATTTAACACTTGAACAAACAGTGTGGAACTTCACGCAATGGATAAGCTATGTTTCTGACCAGCGCCGCTGTGTCTCTGGCACTCATGAACGCCCATTCCAGGCCTCCGAATTGTGAGTTCTTTCGAGACCAAATATGTACCAGGTATTATTGTCCGACTACTTTTGGAAAACTATGACTTCGACTTCGCGGTGGAACAACGACCTGACTTTCTCCGGGAAGTTCTGCCTCCAACTTGTCAAGCTGCTGAAAATTGGCCCATAACATGACCTCTTCCACAGCCGAGCAGGGTGTCCGCGACACCGAGTGTACCGGTCAATGCCTTTCCGAGCTCGATATCCTCATCAAATTTGGGCGCAGTGAACCCCATCTCTTGTCTCGGCATATCGTATCCACCAGAATGGGCGAGATTTTTTGAAAAAATTGTTTCGGTGATGCACGATCCTGGGCAGTAAAACATCAAAATACGACCCGAATCGTCACTGCGGGCGGGATGGTGGACAGTATCAAACCGTCGAGAAGAAGGAGACCCTTCCCGAGGTGATTCCTTGTTGGAACGACGTTACCGCATACAATTGCTTCGCCAGACGCGGTCCCTTTCAAGTCCCGCAGTTTCCTCGAACACGCCGGATCGTAGGAGATAGGTCGGATGTCGCCGGAGGAGGTCGGATAAAAATATGTCATCTATATAGCTAGCTACCGTTTTCCAAATACAATAAAGACGCCTGTGAACTTCACTTTCGGTTAAGTTCAAAAGCGATCGCCATAAATACCGAGAAACAAAAGGAGCAGAAACAAAATAGCAATCAACGTTCAGTCCAGGCTCATATCCACTACTGATGTATACTGGTCGGCACGCACCAACGCAGGCCCGTGTCCTGGAATAGAGCCCAGTACGACATTCAACTTCTCACCTTCCTTTAAATCACCCAAACCAAGTCCTTTGAACGCATTGCTCAATCCTCCGGCAGCGGCGGCAGCCATCAACTGTAGAGGGTCCGACGGGTCGAATTGGTGGTCTTTCACGATATCTCCAGCGTGTCGATATAGAGCCACGCCAACGACGAGAATGGTGAAGAAGGCGATCAGTGTTCCTGGAACGAGAATCCACCGAGTGGTGCCAGAGATAGATGTATAGCCAAGCGTCTCCGTGTGCATGAATCCGGTGGTGGAAATGGTCATGTCTTGTGGGAGTCCGTCAGTGAAGGTCGTATTCGCGGTCAGACATGCGCGGAAAGCCTAATAAGCTGATCAACTTGTGCAAGACTTCAATAACTGAGTCATACCGATCCAGTGTATTCCACGACACCTCTTATATAATTTTCCTAATTGCCAAAGGTTGGGACAAATCTAGTAGACCGCAGAGAAGCGTACATACCATGATAGGCTTCAACGCATCCACACTCTCCCACTGCGACTCCGTTCTTATGGTCGTGAGATGATCACCCATGACGTTTCCCGCAATTCCTTGCGAGAAGGAGACCATCCATTTAACAGCATTGACAGCGGACAAACCGGCAGGGCCAGTGGGATCCATTTGCACTGCGGCATGTGGATCGAGTGTGGTGTTGACTACGGCCGTATAGTCGACGTGCACTGTCGTTATTTTGGGTACAACCGAGCAAACGGTCATCGGAATCCAATTGTATCCTCCCGCCGACGCAAAGAACAAGGCTGGGTTGAGACACGCATGTCAGATAATGTCGAGTCAAAATGTGTGCTCTTACTATAATTATCGGACGGTCCACAAGCAACTGCCATAAGAAGAGTTTTGCTGTCGCTGGTGAAAGCGTCGGAGATATTCACTGCATATTTTCAGGTGAGTGTCTCGAAATTTCAACGTAACAGAAGCACCGACAATTACTTGGACCGTCGCATGAAGCGGACAGACCAGACCATACTATTGGCACGTAGCTGAGATCGTGGCCGCCCCAGCTGTCGGGGCTCATATCTGCTCCGGCAGACAGTAATTGAATTGAAGGCGTCGAATCATTCGCTGTTAGGTCCTGAAAGTCGCAAGAGACATCCGCTGTGAAGCCTTGTCCGCGAATATCTTCACACTATGCACGGGAAAAGTTTTGAAAATAGTCACCTTGTTGAATGATAGTGTAATTTGTCGAGAAGCCATCGGGAACGCGCGAAACGTTATGAGTTGTGACTGGAATGACCGTGTTGTTGGCCGATGTACTGGAGTTGACTTGGAACCAGGCGCTGGAGTCGATCGGAGTCATGTAGGCAGGCAATACACCACCTGGAAGAATTTGAAAAAGTCGCTTGGGATGAGCACTTGAACTTGCCTGTGGATCCATTGAATACTTGATCAAGCACCGTGAACGTCGAAGGCTGCCCGTGAGAGGCCTTCGCTGCCGCGTACCCGCTTTCCGTTCTGACAACGAACAGTGCCGTACCATCATCTAGCGGCGGACAAGTTGCAAAAGTTATTTGAAATTGGCAAGAAATACATACTATCGTGATAAACGCAATCGTCAAGCTCGCCGTTGTTGAGCATTTGGTGGAGAGTTGGGTTGGCCAGGTCTAGCTCGGAACCAACCAAAGGTGTTGAGACCACAATCGGAACCGGGGTTAGAAGCGTAGACCAACTGCGTGTGAACTGAGCTGAGTTTGAGGCACCAAAAGGTTTAAGAGCATACCTGGACGTTTGAATACCGGTGAGTAAGACGAAGAACAGGGACACCATCGGCCACTTCCAATTCCGGCGATGGAACACAATTGAATGCATGGAAATGCTAACACTTGCACCAAGAGTTGCCAGCGACAACGGGCGGTTCAAATAGAGCGACATTGACCTGCGAATTGCAATGGAAAAGAGGCTGCATTCATCTCTCCGATCAGTGGGCTATCCCTCGAGGTTGACTGAGCTTACAAAGAAGAAAAACCAGCAAGCATCGTTGCCAGAAGAGTCACCAGTAGGGTGACCAAGTGGGCGTTATTCTTGACCCACCGCGCCGTGTCGAACGGAAGAGCGACTTGGCCACGGGTCTGTACCGTGATAAAAAAGCCCCAGCCGAGAAACTGTAAAAACAACTGGCCGATAATAGCTACGGCTGGCCATCCTATGAATTTTGAAGCCAAAGCATATGTCCTGGCAAGAGGAAGCAGATTTTAAGCGGCGAGGTCAGGTAGAGGGAATAAATCTCACCGTTCCCGCCGCGGTGCGAGCGCTGGAGTCGGGAGCTTCCCTTCAAGATCAGACTCTCTTTCTGATGAACTGCGAACGCCATGCATAGAGAGACCAGTGGCCATATCGTTAGAAAAAGGGGGGCGGACTGAGCGGCTTTCCGAGAGAACATGGGGGATATAGGGAAAGTCTCCTGCGGACAAAGAGCCAGCGCCCAGCGACCAGCGGTGTCTTACATTGATCCGTGTTGGTTGCGAAAGTACAGCAACATTAACGATATTCGGAAAGAAGTCCAAGGGAGATGTCTAGTGCAGACAATTATGAGTGGGGGCGTATCACATCAGAAATTTTCCATTTCTAGAGAGAATAAAATGGCGGAGCTCAATAGTTTCGAACAAGTTCACCGGTTCTGTTCTAGTTCAGCCACGGTGGCCACAGCAGTGGGTGCGTACGAACCTTTGCCAGGTTCGCAATGAGTTGACGTCCGGGATGACGTTGGCACAGAGAGGTCCTTAGGAGAATTCATGATACCGGGCTTAATAGCGCCCCGGAATGCACCAGAAATTCCGCGCGGGTAGCCATCGAGAGCGATTCAATGAGAGGGTCATGAGCGTCAAGAGCAAACCTCGCATCACCGCCAATCGCGGATCGGAACTTTCCGACTTCGGCAACTCGGCACGCTTAATCCAAATTATTGGTTTCTTCAGCGATTTGCTGGACTTGAATGGCTTTTAAGGATACCTGGCCTATGTAACACCCCCTTCGCAAAATTCTCTGGCAAAGGATCCCGAAAGTCGATAGAAGTGCTGAGAAGCACTGAATGAATGTTTACCGTAGTCGAGAGTAGTAAGAATATCGTGTCCTCGGGTCAATAACCTACACCTCCGCCGTTAAAATAATCGGAGGTTTGTTCGCCCACATCTGCAGGGCCTTGATGGAACCCCACTCCGCGACCTTGGCTTGGAGCCATCGGTAATTCACTGGTATCGTCAAAAAGTCGTTGCACCCCGCCGCGAGCGCCTTCATTCTGTCGCTGTTGAGTGACGACGCCGTCAGCGCAACGATAATGCTCGGTGAGCGGTACGCCGATCCCTCTCCTAAATTGAGATTTTCCAAGCGCCTGATTTCCTGGGTAGCGTCGATCCCATCCATTCCATCCTGTTCACGCCCATTCCAGTATCCATCTGTATCCATCTGGTATGCAAAGAGAGTCGACCAGTAAAAATAATGACAATGATTGAAGGTCCGCTCTCACGAGGCGGATATATGGCCGCTCACCAGAATGAGATCAAAATCATCCGCCTTCCACTTCTCGACGGCCTCCAGTCCGTTGGTCGCAAGCTGGAACTTGATTCCCTTCTTCCTCATAAACCTGGAAAGCCCCATCTGAATGACGATATTGTCTGCAGGCAAGTACGGCCAGCGAGCTCAGAAGAGTTCGGAGTATGTACGAAAAAAACTGGCATGCCTTCGACTATCAGCACACTAATTGGGGGGAGGAAGTCAATGTTTACTGCCGCATCAACCCTCTTCACTCTCTTGAGGTCTGGCGCCGCGGGCCGTCGGCGCGGGCGATGAAAGGCTGATACGGGTATCTGGGATGGGGACGACATCGACCCCAGACCCATAGATCCATCTTCGATGGGATTCTGGTCCGGTGGTTCGACAGAGGCCGTCTCAGAACTTCGGCCCTCCGTATCAGTATTATTTTCACGGAGGGAATGAGGGGCGTTCGCAGACGAATGATGGCCTTCCGCAGGGGTCCTCCAAAGGATACTCAGCATCGTCAATATACATTTCGTGTGTCTTACCCGGAAACGGTAATTGTCACTTCTGCAACCCGATACGTCGTGGGCAAGATATCTTCAAAAGAGCGGAGGGCACAAGTGGAAGAATTTGGCAGAAGGTCCTCCCGCACGGGGCCTAAAGAAGGTCAGTCGCTACCGGGATATCTAGTGTGTATTGAAGGTGTACTTGCCCCCTCAAAAGCTGAAGGACTTTGCGAAAACTTTCGTACCAAGTTTGCACTGCCCAGTCTTCCGGAGAAAGCTGCGCAAACCAACTTGATATTCCAATTAGCACTGCGGTGGCCAGGAAGTCAAGACCATCGTAATCGAATGGTGGCTCTGGCGCATCAACTTCAAGTTGTGCCAGGTCGAGTCCGATATCTTTCAAAGCACGGATCATCTCGCAACACAACTTTGTGGCGATATAACAGTGCACACTCTCCATTTCGTCCCAGAATCCGGGCAGGTCGAGGATCCCGCCGAGATATCGTATGCAGAGCACCCTAGCATAAACAGTTCCTCTGCAATACCCTGTCAGAAATGATTTAACCAAACCCGGATTACAACACTTACGCGCAGCTGTGCGCAACTAGTAGCCGCTCGATTACGCCAAATCTCCCTTCCTCGCACTTGATTAGTTCCGAACTGCGAGTATCTTCCAATATGGCCGCGACTGAAGTATCGGACAAGCAGATAGCAGCCAAAGTCTGCCAAAATGTCCACTCTTCATCTGGTGGACCGGTGGGACAGTCCCAAAGTGCTGTAATGTCGGCTGTCGATATTGAGTTGCCCATGCATTTAGCACCGAGACAGTGGA
The DNA here is from genome assembly GCA_014462655.1 of Mycena venus. Classification (NCBI taxonomy): domain Eukaryota; kingdom Fungi; phylum Basidiomycota; class Agaricomycetes; order Agaricales; family Mycenaceae; genus Glaucomycena; species Glaucomycena venus. The sequence continues at coordinate 1,973,574 of JACAZI010000007.1, read as the reverse complement.
TTCGGAGACCAGGAAAAAGAGTGACGATTTCCACAATATCCCGGAATGTCTGGCGCTGTGTATTGACCGATTCAACGCTGCGGAATGCGTTACATGGTGATACATATAACACTACACAAAGAAAGAAAACGCACGGCAGGGCGTATCTCATCAGTTTTGAACAATGTTTATTGAGTGTAGGAGATGTTGCGTCGCGTAGAAGTTCCAATTTACGTGTTCGTTGCTCGCCGTTTCCGAAGTAAAATTTGATTTTATGAACTATGGCACGAGGACCCAGGCCAAGGCGATATGCAGTGCGGTTAGCCTGCGTCTCCAGGACTCGTCCCAGGAAAGTGTAGACTCGTTCCAAGGTGCGGCCCGGAGGAGGATACGCATTGAGGAAAAGAACCCATCTTCCAGTGCGTCCTGTGTCCGCTTGGGTCTTTACAAGCGTTAGATCGGTATGTGGATGCCATGGAACTAGCGTATGCAATAGGTGAATGGATGACATGTCGCGAGGGTTGGAGTAAGACAAGGAATGTATGAGATACTTAAGACGCCCGCTCCACTCCGTGCAAATATACTTAAGCTACACAGCATACTTCACGGACAGCCCTTGCCGCAGATACGACTCGTCAGTGGAGCTATACAGCTGTAAAGTGGACCGAGAGGAAAGAAATTCGAGCGCGTGCTTGCAGTGCTTGCGGTGAGAATCTGATGAGCGCGCGGTCTGAATCCGCAAGACAAGCGAAGGCGGAAGTAAAAGGCACCAAGTCAGATAGTCCTGAGATCTTAGGTGGTATGCCGCCAGATTCAACAACAAAGAAGGGTTCAAAAGTTCAAAATTTCGGAGAGGGAGGAGGATTGCCTGTGCGATTCCAGATTGCAACAACAGGTAACCTGATGTGCGGTCGAGCGAGCTCCACGCAAAGTCCAAATTTGAGAGTTCGCAAGGATTTCGGGCAAATTTCGGGACGACAACCAGACGCTGTGGGAAAGAAGGAATACTAGTGGACGCAGATATATCGCATTCCTTAGGCTTCACGCTGACACTAGAATGCCTATCGTCGGTGGCGGCCAGTAGAAAGCCACGGCTTGATGCATAGTAGAGAGTTTGCGCAAAAGCCATTGGAGCCATTTGATGGCTTTGGGGCAGTGCGTAACTGGATATCGATGTCTCCACCGCCAAAATTAAGTGAAATATGACGTAAAAAGGCTATGTGGAGCTAGTCTGTTAGTTACCGCGTCAATTAGCCGGCGGCCTGCCTTATTATGTAACCATCATGGATGCATGCGCAAACAAGCACTTCGCGAGACGCGTCTCGACGCGTCTACCATCTTCTCTGATGATCGGACTGAGCGAGGTGGCCTCCAATTCATTTAAATTGACCTCTGGGGCCATTAACTTGTATTTTGAGATAGATTTAGTCGCTTCCGACAGAAACAGGCTGAAATTGAGGAAAGATATTGGTTTGAGCACGTTTCACGCTGAAAAAGACTCGCGAATGTGCCACTGGTTTATCCAAGGCGTTCATTTCAGTCTTGCATTCGAAAATTGTGTAAAACTCTGCCAGAGGGTTCACAACGCGTCCCAGTCGCGTAGAGCATGTACCCACGTGAGTCTCGGCTAACGCAATCTTACATAATAACGCAGGCCGCCGGCTAATTTACGCGGTAACTAACAGACTTTATCGAGCTAGAAACGATAAAGTGTCTGTCCAGAGAGACTAATGTGGAGCCATTTGCCTGTCATTTTTTGCCACGCTGTGTGGCTAGTAAATCTCAGGGCCCGGCCCGGCCTGGTCTGGAAGCCCGGGCTTGGGCCTGGCTTGAGGCGGCCTGGGCTTAAGATCTCCTAGACCCAAACCCAAGCCTTGAGCACGGCTTCAAGCCCAAGGCCAAGGCCAGAGCTTGGGTACCGGCTAACAAGTGTTTTAATGCCAGACAGCAACCAGCGAGTGAATGAATGATATGGATATGCTTCAATGAGAAGGCATACTGACTTCATTTCACAGCTTTTCAACTATCCCATCGGAAAATTTCCCTTTTTGGATACTCAGAGTTACTTTGCAGTGCGCGCGTTCAGAGATCAAATTAGAACCTGATATCAACTATTTTCGTTCGTGAGTTTGTTCGAGTTGTCGGAAGGAAATGCCTGACCTCATGGAGCGGTTCTCCCGGCAAGAATATAAAACATTACAGGTGGGAGTCCACCGTGGGACGGAATCCTGGACCAGCTTGGGCTTCAACTTATTCAAGCCCAAGCCCAAGCCTGCTCAAGCTCTGCGTCGGACTCAGCTCGACTTGGCGAAGCCCGGCCCGGGCTTGGCCTAGCGGGCTTGCAGCTTGAAGCCGGGCCTTGAGATTCACTGTGTGTGGCTCCAGTGGCTCTTCCACAAACAGATTATTGTCACATTTGATCTCCTCGACATCAGTACGAAGGTCGCTAATGTTTACCACAGCCTTATTTAGAAGTTCCTGGAGAAAGTTACCAGTTGCGGACTCGGAAGTGAACGGAGAATATTAATCACTGGCGGCGGCTCCGCAATTCCAGCAAAGTTGGGCTATGATCAAAGAAGCGAGCTGAGCACTGGTTGAATGGATATCAACGAGTATTCCTGAATGCATTCGCCCACGTACTAGAGCCCTACGAAAGGAACGAGGAAGAGGGGAAAAAGAAAATTACCTTTTGGGGCATGGGCGCCTATTTATTGGGAACGAAGTGAATAAACTCATTGGTTCCGAGGTTGGATCCCAAATTTTGGGGTCTGATAAAATTTGGGATCCAACCTCGGAACCAATAATCATCGGTCCTGCAGTCGCACTGCCAGAATCAAGGTCAATATAATAATTTGGATCCATGGTAGAGAACAAGTAGAGAATAATTCAGCAACCCAGGGTCAGTGTAATGTGTGGATGTGAATCCAACACACCCAAAAAGGCAAACTCTCCAGGTTGTTAAATGTGCGGTTCAATTTTCTACTGTGGGATGCACTTTCAGATTCCCGGAAAGTTGATCTTTGTACTACACTTTCTGGTGACTTGAATGTAAAGATTTAATCAAGCATTTCTGATCAGCTGAAAACAAAAACTTTCAGCTGAACGGGAAAATGCAGCGGAATGTTACACTTTCAACTAATGTGAATGCAGAGATGAAAGGACTCATTTTAGTTTACCATTCAGTTCTTGTAGAATAGAAAACATCCAGCAAAGAAAGACAGGGCAGCTGAAAGATCAAATTTCAAACTTCCTTTCAACATAACTGAAAGAAAAACAATTCACAAAGGGAGAAAGGAGCAGTGAATGATTGCCATTCCACTTTGTGTGTCCAGGAAAGTTCCTCTTTCAACTTGGATGAAAGGAAAGGAGAAAGGGGATCTTTTCTTTCTTTCTGAATGTATGTCTTTCAAGTGCATTGAAAGGAAGGCTGAAAGTTTGCCTTTCAGACGACCTTTCTTTCTTTGCCAAATGTCTTTTATTCTACCGCGACCAAATGGAACACTAGATTCACTCCTTTAATCTCTGCATTCAGCTCCATTGAAAGTGTAATATTCCACTAGATTTTCCGTTTCAGCTAAAAGTCTTTGTTTTCAGCTGATCGGAAACATTTGATTAAATCATTACATTCAAGTTGCCGGAAGGCATGGTACAAAGATGAACTTTCTGGAAAACAGAAAGTGTGTCCCACAGTAGAAAACTAAACCTCACATTTAACAAGCCGGAGAGTTTGCTCTTTTAGGTGTGCAACCAGCACAGTCCGGCTCAATGAATCTCATTTGCTATTGTGCGTCTTCAAAGCGCGGCCCAAACATTGCTTAATTTGGTATTTTTGGTCGCATTACGAAGGAGGTCAACTACGTGCACACCAGATATTACCAAATTTTGGGCCATTGTCACTGGTTGAACATTTCAAGTTTTTCAGTGAAAACTTTGGTGAAAAATGTTTTGAATTTTACAGCAATTTTTCAGTGAAAAATGAGGTGAAAAACTTGAAACATTTTTGTGAATTTTTTGAACCTTGTTAGAACATCTTATCTCTCACGAGATGCCTTGCCGTGGGCGACGTGGTAGATTTGTGGCACGAGACGCCATTTCCAAGGCCACGATGCTTCGTCTTGAGTCTTCTCGCAGTGCCACCCACACCGGCCGATATCGAGCGCGCTTCTCTATGCAGATGGCGACGGCCGTGCAGCACAGACGTCGCAGGGCACGGTGGATGCCAGAGCCATGAGACAATTGATTACAAGAAGAACAAATACCAAAGCGAGCATCGTCAGTAAATACTTGTAAAGATTGAAATCAACAAAGGGAAAGAACAGCCTCATCAGGTTCATCTATGCCTATGGTCGACCATGGGTCGACCCTACTGACTCGTTCGTCACTCACGGATACGGCAGCACGACCAGCTTCTTGGCCCGTCGCGGCTTTTCGCCCGGCTTCTGGATGGTGAAGGTCCGCGCCCGGGAGAGAAGAAGCTCTCGGACCTCGCTCGGCTTGAGGCTGGTGTTGGCCGCCTTGGCCCCGCTCAGCAGACAGGCCACGGCACCGGTGACCAGCGGTGCCGCTGTGCGTTCCGTCAGCCTTCCGGGTCGTGGTCCGCGCGCGCAGAATACTTACAAAACGACGTCCCTTCGAACTTCGAGACGGGGGTGAGGTATCCCTTTTCATCCGTCAGACGAATCTCTGTTCCGGGGGCATAGAGGTCGACACCTGCGTTGTCGCATTAGAACTCAGCCTCGCAAAGAAGAGGGTGGACCCACGGTCGCCCCAGTTGGAGAAGTTGGCGGCTCTGTCCGCATCCCGCTCGCTGCAGCCCACGGAGATGGTCTCGGGCAACCAAGCCGGTACCGGCTGGATCTTGTCCATCGGTTTCTAGACACGGTCAGCATGGCCGACCGTGCGGATCACCGCTATTCACTCACTCCTTGGTTTCCACACGCCGCTACAAACACCACCTTCTCGGCGATCTTTTGGCACAGCCGCGCAAGGATGTCGCGCTCGGGATGGGGCAGGCTGACGCCCCAGGAGCAGTTGATGACGCTCGTGCGAACTGCCTGCCGCGTCGGCGAGTCGATGCGCATCCAGACCTCGCTCAGCGCCTCCACCACTCCAATGTTGCTAACTGCGTTGTTGATCTCCTGCCCCAGGTAGCTGATCCAGCATAGGTTGCTCTTGGGCGCCGGCGAGCTCAAGTGGCCCGCGGCCAGCCGGGCGACGTAGTATCCGTGCTGATCGTCCTTTTTGATTGCTTCGTCCAGGAACGGCTCCGCCTCGCCTTCGTTCATGCCCGGCCACAGCTTCTCTATGTTGCGCCCCTGAAAGTCCTATCTGCACGTCAACATCATCATCCTGCTACGGGCAGCTCGACACCTACGCTGTCCTTCTTGAGGTCACCGAATCCTTCGTCCACGACGTAAACGTCGACGCCCTCGCCTTGCGTCTCGGGGGAGTACCAGACCGCGTTCGCCGGGACATTGTGCGGGAGCACCGCCGGCGGTACCGGCGCAATGTCGGTCAGCCACCAGGAGGAGCTGTTGTTCGTGATGGAGCCCGTAGTATCGGCATTCTCCACGGGCTGGCCCTCGTTCACGGCGTCGATCTGGCGATCATGGCGTTAGCAGGAGGTCCCAAGCAACCCCGGCGCATGACTCACGACGGTCGTATCGGCCTTGATCTGTCTCATCACGGCAGCGGTGAATTTGCCCGTGTAGGCATAGTAGTCCAAGCTATCGTGCAGCATCGTGCGCCGGAGCTTGGAGTGCGTGTCGGCCTGGCACCACGCCTTGACCGCCTTCAAGTGCGCATTACGTGCGGGGGCCAGCGTCGACCCCGAACGGAGCTCGACTATGTAGAACTTCGTGTCGGTGGCTGCCATGTCGAGCTTGTGTAGTGTGAGGAATGTGCTGTCTCGGTCAAAGCACTCAGTATTTATACGTTTAGCCCCGCCCTTTTAGGTCGGATTTTAATCGAAATTGAGTCATGCAACGGTGATAGGGTGCTAGTTTCTTGCTTGCGGCCGTTCCATCATATAAATTTCTTCCTTCGATTTAACTTCTTTTGTGCTATTCTCCGACACATCAGGACGTTCAGCACTTGGGGTAGAACTCATCTAAAGCAACTCATTCTCACCATACTACCGTCGTTTGTCCTCCATTCAATAGTATTCCAGTCACATGCGCGGCAGTCTAGAGTCCCGAAAAATGACAGTCAGGTACTGACCCGAGTTCAAGATGCGGCCGCTACAATTCAATACAGTCGGTGTCGGAAATTCCACCAAGCCTGTTCCCAAATTAGGAGTTTTCCCTCCGTTCAAATGCGGCAAAGATCGAAACAATGCATGTGTTTTTCCATCCCCCGATACTCGCCATGTTCATCTGTGGAGGCTGGAAAAGGACCATTAGGCGTCATGTTTGTGCAGTAAGCTTTTGGCGTCAAGGCTCCCCCTCCCTATTGCTGACTTTTGATTGTTTCAAGCCACATTTCCTCGAGCGTTAGAGAACTTTCCCGCTTGCACTTCGACAGAATGAGAGGCGCAAGTTGAGCCTCGCCATTGGACAAGTTCTGTGCAGAAATCGTGGGAAAACGTCAGCATTCCGCGGTCTAGTACTATGGTTGAATTGGAAAGAGAACTGCTCCATTTTGGGGGGCCAGAAAGAAGCCCAAGGATGCTCTGAAAGATGTCAAACTTCTTGCGGCCGTTCCATCATATAAACTTTATTCAATTTAACTTGTGCTCCATGTCACTTTTTTTGACTATCTCCGACACCTTAGGACATTCAGTGCGGTGAGGTCTTCACGGCGACTGAAGAGCTGTATATACGACAAGTATTCCATAATTAGTGTGCCGGGGGCAGAGTCACAAGGCCTTTTCGTGGCCAAAATCGTGAGAAAAATCAAGAAAGCATTCTCGGAGCGGCTCTGCGGGCTCAATTATCATGGAAAATCCGTTTCCTATGTGCTCAGCCCGGAATCGCCGCTCAAAACGCGTTCAAATGATACCTATGTATCACGCGTCTGGCACAGCTCCATACGAAAGGTTTTATATGATGTCACACCGCAAATGGCCTTATGGATTGAACGAAATGGAACAGTACTATGTGGAAGTCCCAATGGCTCCATAGTTCTTTGCTGCTTGTTCTAGGGCATAAAAACATGATCTTACAGTGTCAGCCTTCTGTCCAAGGCTGGATGCAGTTGGCGGTAGTGTTTCCGGGGTTTGGTTAGGTCTAACATCCCTTCATTACAACCTCGCATCTTTCATATATATTAATATGCCACTCTTAATAACGTCTTAATTAAGACTTAAGGCCTTAAGAACAATCTTGACCATTAACAACCCCTTAACATGGAACACTGAGGAGAAATATCAACAATTTTACGTGGATGCCGTCTCCTACAGCGCTACATGGTGGACATGTGGGCATCTACAGACCAGAACCAGCTCAATTACCTACGCCACAATCAGCCAAAGCTTCGGGCTGGGTTATACAGTGGGCTCGAGGACGCAATTCATGCGGAAGATGATAACATTGAGCTCGACAACAGGCAGTGTGTTCTTCCTTCCAGCTACATCGGCGGCCCACAGCACATGGCCCAGTGTTTCCAGGATTCCATGGCCATTGCTCGGTATTTCTGGACGGCTACAACCAATCCGGGCTGGCCCGAGATTACTCGGGAGCTCCTAGGCCAAATTCCCTCAGACCGCCCTGATTTGATTGCGTGAGTCTTCCAAGTGAAGAAGGACGCCCTTATCGAGGACATCACCAAGGACGGTATTTTTGGGCGTGCCGTAGCGTATGTCTACACCATTGAGTTCCAGAAGCGTGGTCTTCTGCACACATGGCTCGAGCCAGCGGCTTTGGCCTGGCCTGGCTTGATCCTGGTCCTGGCTTTGGCTTTGGCCTGAGATTTACGAAGCCTGGCCAGACGAAGCCAAGCCAGAGCCATGGTTTCCAGGCCAAGCCAAGCCAGAACAGCACTATTTTCGCCCTACTTCACTTCTGCCAGCTGAGTCTTCCAATAAATTCACATTTGTTTGCACTCAGGTCACTCTCGAGTCGTCTACGCCGACGCCTCGCCCACGCACACGCTTCGCTTCATCTAAGTCTCGCCCCCGTCTCGCCTACGCCTCATCTCGTTCCCGTCCCATTCATTCCAGTCTCGGCACCAGGTTATTCAAATTTTGGAGCATTTGCACTATTTCCTCTCCTCCCATGTGTACGCTCATCTATCTTGGTGTTAGCTCGCGCTTGGACGGTCGGCAGCCTGAGGCACGTCAATGTCCTATTTGATCTCCTCGACATCTCGCTGATGTTCACCACAGCCTTATTCAGAAGTTCGTTACCAGTGGGTGCATAAGAAACACGACCCTCGACGGAAATGTCTAGCCAGACTTTGCCTCGGCGTTCTTGTCGCTGTCCCATTTGATCTCCTCGACGTCAGTACGAAGGTCGGTAATGTTTCGCCACAGCCTTATTCAGAAGTTCCTGGTGGGTGCATAAGAAACACGAACCCTCGATGGAAATGTTTTGCCGCTTTGAGTCGGATTTTGCCTCGGCTTTCTTGCAGTTGCGGCTGTCCAATTCGATCTGGAGCCCACGGAAGAGAAATTAGGATGCATTGAAAGAAGACAATGTACGCGTGCTTCAGTATCCAGCCGGCCCACCTCTCGTCTGAGCGCAGACTTCGCAGTGCGCATGGCGGCGGAATCGTTATTGGGCTCCCAGAAGAGCGGCTCGGAAAAGGTAGGCTTGCTTTACAAATATGGACCACGGGCACAGACACGACAAACCACATTATCCTTTACAGCAAGGACCCTTCCGACGCGATCGAAAAGTGATACCCGTGTTGCGCGCATTAGACTCGGCCATCCGTGTAGTGGGAGTGGGGAACGTCTTCTCCGATGTGGTGACAAAGGCGTGCGTGTGAGGGCGGATTGGCATAAGACGCAGTAGAGGAGGTGTCGGATCGCGTAGATGGTACAATGGAGCTCACTCTATCAGGCGCAGGAGGAGAGTTTTCCACAGAGGGGGCACCCAAGGGAATGGGTTCGCCGTCAGGATTCAGGAGTGGCATTCACGGGCGGCGCGGTACCTTGCCGTGCTGAATGAGAGGATCGCGAGGGATATATATTGAACGCGAAGCTGAGGGATCTTGATATTGAAGAGGTGGGGTGGGCGGCCCGGGAAATTACAATAGGTAACAGAGAAGACGAAGGTGGGCCTGAGTCAGTAGTTATGCCTCGACATAATCGAGGAAGTGAGGAGAGTCACTGTCGGCGGAGCTCCGCACTTCCAGCACAGTTGGGCCATGGTCAAAGAACCGATCTGAGAAGTTGTAACGAATGTCAGTGGGCATCTTGAGCCCTACGAAAGCGACAGTGAGTCAGAGTCAACGACGGGAAAAAAGCAAATTGCCTTTTTAGGCTCGCAACCCTAACCCCATCCTTCTCTTGCCTCCCGCCACCACCAGCGCCGCGATGGGGAAGCTCAACATCGCGCACCACAAGTCGTACCACCCCTACCGCCGGGACAACATCGAGAAGGTCCGGCGCGACGAGGAGGAGGCGCGCCAGAAGGAGGCCAAGGAGGAGGGCCGCATGCTGCTCGCAGACTCGGAGGCCCGGATCGACCGCCTCCGCGAGCGCGCGGGCGGCACGTCCAAGCGGCGCAGGGACGACGACGACGGCCTCGCGGAGCTCGTGGCGGCCGGGGGATCCATGCAGGCTGCAGTGCTGCCGACGACGGACGGGCACATTAATTTCTTTGAGGATCTGGAGCATGTGTGTCGTCGTGTTCCCCTTCGTACTGAGCAATGTTTAATGCCGGGAATTATAGAATGCGATTGCGACGGCCATCCGGACGGCAAAGAAGACGGAGCCCGTGGAGACCGAGCGGGGCGTCCCGCTCGCTCCCTCCGCGAAGGATCTGAAGCCTTGGTACACCGAGCGCGCGGCGAACCCAGACGAAGAGGTCGTCGACGAGAAGCGGTGCGTGCGCCGCCCTCACCTCCCCGTCCATCGAACTGACCTTTGCTCGTTCCAGGAAACGCGACACCCTCCGCAAATCCGCACACGACCCCCTCACCTCCATAACCCACCAACTCGCCTCCCGGGCCGGCGCCAGCCCCTTCTCTTCCTCCTCCTCTTCCTCCAAATCGACGTACCGCCCGCAGCGCCGGCCGCCCCCCTCCGCGCCGCCCCCCGCGGACGCGCCCCCGGAGGTGCAGGCGCGCCTCTCGCGCGAGTCGTCCGAGCGCGCGCGCGCAATGGAGCTTATCCGCCGGAAGCAGCGCGAGATGCGCGGGAGCGAGACGCCGAGCACCGTGCACGGCGGCGGTGGCGGGTACGGCGATGTGTTTAATCGCCAAGAGGTGGAGGAGGCGCATCGCGGGCGGGAGCGGTATGGGCGCGGCAGGGAGGCGGATTATAGACGGACACGATGGTAGATTTCTCTGTGTGTTTGTTGAATGTATGATTACTTCTGTACGCCTTAGAACGCCTTCGCTCTTCGCCATCGACGACTGCTTGTATTCCAAACATGACTCGTTTTCGATGCATTTCATGTCCCATCAAATACAGCCTCGCTATAGGAAAGCGTTGGTCCATCCTTTGAAGAGTCAGAGTCCATGCCCAGATGGTCTCTACGCTGCCCTCAGATACGAAAAAAATTCAAAGAAATGGGCTTCTGAACAAATGCAAGTTATCACGATAGGGAGAACATCGTACCATGATAGGCACGGGATCTACTACGCGCAGTTCGATGCGTAGAACCACAGCCCTGTTCTCATGTCCTCTATCTGTCGCAGTGTACTCGGATACTGGAATGTTGTTTACAAGTCGGTCAGATGCATCCCACACCCCTATGTTCTCGGTCTTTCGCTGCAAGTACGGTACCTGAATCTTATTCGCCATCCGGGGTCTGCTCACCATACATTTTCTCTTCCAGCCTCACGCTCATTTGTGCGGTGTTGACCATCGCACTGTCGGCAGCGGCGATGCCCATCACTTCAAATCCAGATCTCTCGAGTCTTCACCAGCCCGGAGCTGATAATGCCAGCGTGCGGTCACAGTGCGTGCCGGTGCAGTGTTCTGAACAAAAGCCAATCTCTTGACTACTTATTCTCACCCCCACGCATTTTCTTTTCTCCACTCAGCCCCGGCCGTTGTTGCACCTTCTGCGCATTCGTGATGACGCGGATAGCGATAACAACGTTAACCCAGTCTTCGTCGGGGTGCCGGTCAGCGTTTTCGGGGGGAATTTGCTCCGCGATAGCGTACTGGCTCAAAAGAAGATTCAGACCCAAGCGCGAAGATATGGGGACGTATAATCCACCCCCTGTGGCGGAGCGTCCAGCCTGGGCGGCGTGAGCTTTTCGTACATGTGCTGAATGAATGCAAATGAATTTAGTTTTTCAGAACGTCATTCTGAGTAAGGGTGGGCCGCATCTAAGGCGTCCGACCGCTTCGTTTTCGTTTTCGTTTGCGATTGCGATTTTGGCATAAACTAAACGGAAACAGAAAGGAACCATTTTCAACAGTTTGTAAACGGGATGGTTAACTAAGTTACTTGGACAAACTAACTTCGCCTGCCACAAGTAACTTAAAGTAACTTCTGGCAGAGTAAGTTAATTTTGCACGTAAAAGTACAAGTTAATGATGCCATCAGATGGCATAAGTAACTTTGTCGCAACTAACTTATACTAACATACTACTAACTTGGAGGGATTAGAAGGCCACAGAACACTTCTTAGGCAGGTAAGAATACTCAAAACACATGAAATTGACTACAGGGACAATTATACAATGTCAGTGCACTTTATCACCACCTTACAGGTGCGAAAACCACTTGAACTCCCTATTTCTCGAACTGGAACCACATTTTGGTGCTCTGACTTCTCGAGACACATCATACCATGTTATCTGGATGGTTTATCTCATGTTCAACCATTTTGGTGCACTGTGCCTTGGTCATAAATGACTTGGCGAGTCCAAAGTGGTGCTAAGCTAGTGAATGGGTGAAAACGAACCCAACAGTGCAATGTTCCGGTGCGTTATCACGCCCCGGAGACATGGGAAGATGCATAAACACCAAAACTTGGCTTTCTGAACTTCTATGGGCTCACATGACGCTTACTTGGGCCAATTAATGGTAAACGCAAATTTTGGCGGTACACTGATGGCATAAGATACTTTTGCTGATCTAACTTGGCGGGCCAAGTTAACTTAAGTAACCGTAAGTAACTGTAAGTAACTGTAAGTAACTGTAAGTAATGTCAAGTATAAACATGAAGAAGGCTCAAGTTCAACATGGCTCGAGTTTTTAGCACACAATTGACCTGATGTTGAGCTTATCTGCCTGTTCACCCACCGCGCGGCGCTTTCCGACAGTTACCTCGCCGCCTCTGCCTTATGTTGCTCAACTTTTACTTGAATCTTCCTGCACTAGGAGCTCCCGGGGTTAAATTCCCGAACCTGTCCCCGTTGTCCAAGATTGAGCTGCCTTTGCGGCAAGAACAAATGTCGGAATTTATTGCTGTTTCTCTCCAATGAGTTGAGGGAGGAATGATTGCAATTGTCTTGGATAAAGGTGCAGCCCAAGGACCAGAAAATGGAGGAACTGTGTCCTTCAAATTTCCCAACAGGAATGAAGCAAAGAACCACAGCACCGTGCAGCAGATGGTTCAATTTAGCCTTGATGCATGAGCATCTAGTGGAAGTCATTTGTTCTACATTTTGGGCTGTTCCCCAGTCCATTTCAACTGTGATTTATTCAGGTAGCTCTTTGCACCGATGTTGTATCGCGTGGATTCCAGCCTCTATGGCTTCCAACTGTCTCGAGTTCAGGCTATGGAAAGTTGTTGGTCACATTGCTGCTTTATGTAGACTGTCCACGACAACAGTTTTCAATTTCGAAGGCCCGGCTAAAATGGTCACCATTAATGGGTTTCCTTCCCATCTTCAAGACAATTGAATCTTCATTGATGCAGCATGGTGTTCGAACCAAGTTCGAAGCTCAATTAAACAATGATCACAGTCCTTACCACTATCCTGGTGGAAATGAAGCTCAATGGACTCTTGAAGTACCTAGAAGCCTCTACCGTGCGCTGGTGCCATCTTCGTTAGAACTATATAAGTAAGCTGTCAACAAGTTAGTTTCGCCAAGTGTGGGAAAAGTTAAGTAAAGTTCGTCCCGCCAAGCCAAAGGGGCCATCAAAGTTAAAGTTAGCTGCCATAAGTAACTTTTTTCACTCTCCCAGCAATCATGGGAAAATTGCCATATACGGCAGTCCAGCAAATACCGAACCAGAAAACTTGGTGTTTTTGAGGCTATTTCGATCCCAAAATCTCACTGTCACCGTCACCAGAGGCCCAAGTGTTCAGTTCAGTGGGCTGCGTCATGCGTCACTTGAACACTTGGTCAAAATAGTACAGTATGTCCAGTTTCTCCTTCCTTGTCTTGATCATCAGTGTGCGAGGTTACCATTCAAATGGGGCGGAATCTATGCTGGCTGTGGTGACGTTGCCGAAACAGCCAAATACACTTGGTAGGTAGGTAGGTAGAATTACACGGCACGGTCCCCTTAGGAACGCCGGGCCCAGGGAGTAACTGAGTGTACAGGCACTTTGTACACTACGGTCCCTGGACTTCTCTGTAACCCCGTAGCTGAGCTAACAGACGCAATCTTCTGACTTGCCGTGGTAGAACTAAAGGAAGAACAGAAAAGCAGTTAGTGGAAAATGTGGACCTCAAAACAAGCTCAGGACAGGAACAACCTATATCTTCGGGTGTTATATCCAGTGCCGGAGGACAAGGAGTAGCCTGGGAATGAAAGGACTAGTCCGACATGGATTAGGACGGAGGAGTCTAAGTGGCGGAGATATGGTCATTCTCGCGATCACTACACGGAGACGTAGATGATGGGTGGGTGAGTGACGCGACTATCTGGGTAAGCGTGACCATATGGGAGCAAGAACGAATAAGCAGGACAAAATGAGCATGGTGTGGTTATGCCCGATGACCAAAGTCAGAGACCGGAAACACGCCGTGACGCAGAGCATGAAGGCGTGGGAAATGCGGAGGATCCGGAGCTGCGGGGAGCCGGAGCTAGTGCGGAGGTGCTGACATAAGCAGGGCCCATGCGATGTTGCCGGAGCCGGAGAAAACGCGGAGGTGACGCAAATGGCCAAAGGGAAATGTCAGAAGATGTTGTGGAGGTGAAATGAATAAATAACTGATAATCAATTACAGTTGATAATCTGCCGGAGGGTCCCGGAGGTAGCTCCGGAAGGCCGGAGCTGGAGCTGGAGCCGGAGCCAGAGCTGGAGCTGGTGGCGAGGCCGGAAACGAGGCCAGAAGGAATCGGGAGGGCGAACATACTTGGAGCATCATATGATGAAGAGGCGGAAGTCGACGATGATTGAATGAATGATTTGCCGGAGGGCCGGAGGCCTGGAGGTAGAATCAAGAGTGCGAGGAAAGAGATAAAGAAGGTATAATGATGGAGCACATCATGTTTGCCACATAACGTTTTATTTTGAAGCTAGTGAAACAGACAATGTACACTAGCTTTTATACTAATTTATGAAGAAGTCCGAATGTGGACGGAGAAGTAAAGGAAAGACAATAAGGACAATAAGTAGTCCTAGCTAAGGTATTGGATAAACAATAAAACAATAAGGAGGAGCATATGGCATGTGAGCATGTGAGTGATATGATATCGAAGAAGAACAGAGATATAGAAATGATAAGTAATACCTTTCAACAAGGTATAAGTCATGCTGGCACCAGAGGCACAGAGCGTGGGAATCCGGAGGTAGCGTGGGAGAAATGGAGGATCAGAGGTAAAATCTCCGGAGGAGTGAAGCGGAGAGTTACAGAGGAATGAGGAACTCAATGCGGAGGAACTGCGGAATGCAGCGTATAGGTCAAGGAATGTGAAGACATAAAGTGCCGGAGGGAAAAGGATAAGTGACCAGTGATCAGACCGTGGGAATCCAGAGATCGGAGGTCTGGAGGTCTGGAGGTCCGGAGATCGGAGATCTGGACAAATAGCATCCAGAACGAAATGCGACGAGAAACAGGCGCAATGGAAGGATATGTGACCATAGGCTCATAATAGGAAAGAGGACCGGAGGGTACCGGAACATGGGAATGATGGGAACCCAACCTGGAGGGGAGTGACCGGAAGGGAAGCGAACCCAGAGGGTCAAATGGAGGATGGCCGGAGGGATATTGGAGGAAGATAATATATAAAGGGGAAACGCTCAGTAAACCTTCATTGCGTAAAAACCCCTGAAGCCCCAAGATCACGAGGAAGTTAAATGAGGAGTGAAGGGCTGATGTTGAAATGGAAAGAAAGGATTTCCCGCCAGGGTTTTAGGGAGTATATAGGGGTTGTTGTATGCATGACCATAACATTGGGGGACAGCGCACACAGCCAGGTCAGTCTGGTGAGATTTTACAGTTGTGAACAGGATGGAATAATTGAACCAGAACGGAGGCGCAGTTTGGGGTTTCAATGTCCAAGCTTGTAAGGCTTGCAAAAAATTTATCCGACATTGGCATGGGTCGATATGCATAATTCCACGTGGCATTGAACTTGAATTGTGTGGTCACTATTTTAGTGCTGCATTTCTGGAAGTGATCTGTGCCAGCGGTCTGCCCTTCTCAGAGTTGAGTTGTCCATGATGTAAGTAGAGCCTATCAGAAATTTGAAATTGCCGGCCTTGGGCGAATTAACCCTAACTAGTGCAACATGATGAATGACCACTCCACAGATCTGCTTCTTATCTTTCCATCAGGTCTCCTATTTACGACTTCACCATTCATAGCTAACTCTCGCACACTCCACCTCACCCCAATCATGACTCTCCATCGCCTCTCAACAACTCAGGAGTCTCTGGACATGTATTCATCTGCTGATGAGCCTCTTTGAGGCTAAGTGGTTCCAGCCAGAAGGATTGGCTTGCCGATATGATTTTCGCCACAAGAGCGATGGCCACTGGGGCAGAATTCATTCCAGAACCTGGTGTCAAAGCTGCCCTCGGCGCTGTTGTGATTTTGCTGGAGACAGTTGATGTCTGTCGCTAAGCATTGCTGCATGTTCTAGCTGACATACGCTTCCAGAAAATTAAAAGAAATCGAGAAGATTTGAGGGATCTTTGTACCAGCACATTCGAGATTGTCCTCATCCTTGAGGAAGAGGTCCAGATCCATGGGCATACCACCAGCTTGTGGCTCGCCGGACTGCTTGAAAACTTCATTTCATAAGTGCAACGAGGTTCATGTGCCAGACAGCTTGTTTGCTGATGGTGATTTCTTCAGTTTCTCCGATTTCTTCAGGGTGGTTCAGAGAGACTGCTCCAGAGGCAGTCAGGGCTGCAAGGCCGATTTCAAGAAATCCTTGGTACCACCAGGATGACAAAAGACATAGCCCATCACAGGATGCGTCTAAATGAATTACAGTCCAATTTCCTAGTATGCTTTCCTTTCGCGTTGCCCGACACCCCTATCATTGAACATATATTGCCTCTATTAGCTCGTGACATCCATAAACACAAACCTAAATGTTTCTGGACTTCAGAACAGCGTCGCGGTGCTCCAATCAATTCCTCCACTATATATAGAGCGCACAATATTTAGGGGTCGTGCACGAGCTTGGCCGATCCACCTGGTCACGTGCTGTGCGCTTGTAATATTGTAATATTGCCACTCGATACCCTCTGCCCTTTCCTTAGAGTAGGATAAAACAGTGTACCTTTATTAATAGTTTAGTGTACTCATTTCTTCATCTCTCAAATTCTAACCCTGCACAATGCACCTTTCCGATTCTTATATCACACTGGAGACTACACACATTTGGTCGAACTGAATTTTAAACCAAAGGCTGAAGTGTCAGTTTTAAGATTCAGTCAGACTGAAATTCAAACCAAACTAAGTATTATTGGTTTAAATTTTGGCCTCACCAAAAATCAATGTATTGGTTGTGGTTCTGGTCAAGCCAACAGCAAACCAAAACAGAATTTATTGGTTCAAGAATTTGTTGTTGTCAAAAAATATAGGAATATATTCTGGTACAGTGAGAACTTGTTAGAGTACAGTAAGAATAAGACGAATACATAGCAATCATACCTGGTACAGTGAGAACTCGTTAGAGTGTCTCACTGTCCAGATTAGTACATTATATTCAGCGGTCACGACACCGGGTCACGTTCTAACACCCCCCCTTGACTGGTGTCAAGACGCAACATTTTTGCCCAACGACCATGGACAAGACGATGTAGAGGTTTGGTGAATAGGTCGGCAATATTTTCTCTGTTTGATACATATATAATGTCAATCAATCTTTTCATAACGCAATCTCGAATGAAATGCTCGCAAATGGAGATATGCTTCATTTTTGAATGAGCATGTGGGTCGTGTGTGCAAGTGACAGTGCCTTGGTTATCGCAGAACAAGGACGTTGGTTAATTTTGTGGAAAGCCGAGTTCAGCAAACAAGTTTCGAAACCACAGAATATCGTGTGCACAATGGGTCGTAGCGAGGTACTTGGCTTTGCATGACGAGAGCGCAACAACTGCCTGCTGTTTTGAACTCCAGGAGAGTGGTGACTCTCCCATCATGATAAGGAAGCCCGAAACAGATTTCCGGGTGTCGCCCATTCCCCAATCCGAATCAGTGAGTGCCTTGAATAGTGGATACGGTGTGTCGGAACCTCCCAAGGTAATACCGTATGAAGTTGTACCTCGAAGGTATCGAAGGAGATGTTTGGCAGCTGCGACGTGCATCATCCCGTAATTTGACATGAAGTGTGCAAGCTCTCGAACAGTGTATGCGATATCCAGTTGTGTGCAAGTCGACAGGTACATGCACTTGCCGACAATAGCTGTATAAGGGAAGTCTTTTGCCTTTAACACATCTTCGGCAGTCGGTGACGATAACTGTGCTCCAGGATCCATAGGAGTGCTGACTGGGTTGCAATTTGCAAATCCAAATTCACGCAAAATGGATTCAGTATACGATTTTTGGTCCAGTCGAATGGTCCTATTTGCACGATTTCTTTCTATGGAGCATCTGAGGTGTACTTTTGGCTCCCCGTTATCCATGATTTCGAATTGTGAAGCCAGTGCAGCGACAACAGCATCTGACTCTTTCATTGTGGTTGAGGCAATTAGCATGTCATCAACACTTGTTGTGACAATGGAACACTCGCCGTCTTGGGTACGATAATATACGCTCCAATTGGATTCAGTTCTTTTGAACCCTATTGCTTCAAGCCATGAGTTGAGTTCCAAGTACCACTGACGACCAGCTTGTTTCAAGCTGTATAACCCCTTTAAGAGTCTCCAATACCCGCTACTGACAATCGCAGGTTTGCGCATGTATATTTCTTCATCCAATGCCCCATTGAGGAAGGCGGTTTTGACGTCAACTTGATGCAAGATCATATCATGGTCAGCAGCCAAAGTGAGTACAAATTGAATTGATTCCCATCGAGTGACTGGCACGAAAGTGTAATTGAAATTTTGCCCAGGAATTTGAGTGAATCCCTTTGCCACAAGACGAGCTTTGAACCTCGAGATGAGTCCTTCACGATCGCGTTTGATGTGAAGAACCCATTTTGACTCGACTGCCTTTCGATCAGGCAGTAGTTCATTAACTTCGTCATAAACACCTTTCGCTTTAAGTGACTCCAGCTCTTCATAGATGGCTGCTAACCAGTAAGTCCAATAGATGGACGACTTGGCTTCCTGGAGAGTTTTAGGATCCTTCTCATTCAGGTCATTAATGGGATCTGTAAGCACAGCACCTGCGAATGTGACCTCAGCATCAATGAATGATTGAACAAGCTGAGGGAAGTCGTTGTCATCGCATTCAATCTCGAGTTCTTCATCATCGGACTCAAGGATGGAATATAGAAGTTTCCACCCCTCATCCGAGATTCCGCTGTGATTAATGATTAGGGCATCAAACCGTTTTTACGGGTCAAATTTTGTTTTGCATTTTTTGGTCTGCTTTCTGCAGTTAATCCCTGACAAAACCATGGATCTGTTAGCACTTGGACTCTTCTTAGTTGGTACCAAAGGAATTTTGAATCAATACAAAACTCGAACGACAATTGGCCCCGTAATGTTTTGGACCCGTAATTTAGTTACGGCCGATCAAGCTGATCAAAATCCGACACTTTTGCAATGATAGTGGTCACATCCGGCCACATATGGGCCAAAATCGTGAACCCAATGGTAGACATCAGCCTGGCGCATTGATTGAGTGCCAAACCAGGCCAAAAGGCCTAAATTTGATCAAGTTTTCATCAATTTACGGGTTTTGTTACGGGGTAACGCGTATTACGCACGGTTTGATGCCCTATTAATGATGAAACGTGCTGGTACACGTTTTACACGTGAGGCTCGGCGATTTGCAATGGGTGTGTCGCTGGTAACATCTTCCATTTCCACATCCTCATTAATTGAGGGTTCGGCAACTGAGCGCTGATGTGCGTTACTCTCGTCAAAGATATCTACCTTGGAAGGCAGCCTGGTTAAACAGGTAAATTATGGCATATTAATTTGAGTAGTTTATAAACATACTCGTTATGCTCGGGGGCAGGATTATGCTCGATGGCATTGGTACACTCAGAGGCAGAGTCAGAACGTTGTTCCAGAACAATGTGATCTTCTGCATCACTGAAACGTGGTTCCAGTTCCATAGGTATGTCGTCCCATAATATCTCAGAGAGTGGCGGTGAAGATAGAAATTCGGGGAACCCGTGGAATTTGACATCACGGCACGAGGGAATGGCTTTGGAGGTAGGAAACCAAACTGAATACCCCTTTGAATCTTGTGCATATCCTACGAATCTCCCCTCTTCGCCTCGAGGGACAAGCTTCATCAAATTGTCTGATTCAACCTTCCTTGCTGTGACAAGTGTGCCAAATGGTCTGAGGTGAGATAAATCTGGTTTGTATTTAAACCATCCTTCGAATGGAGTAGTATTGGATTCGATGGAGGAATGTGGAACACGATTTTTGATATGTACGGTGGCTTGAGCTCCTAGCGGCCAGAACCAGAATGTGAGACCGCTGTTGATAAGCATGGCATGAGTCATGCATTCGATGATTTGATTTGCACGTTCGGCCACACCATTCTGCTGGGAAGCATCAGCCACTGTACACTCGTATGTGATGCCGTGCTCTCTGCAATAATCATGAAATTGACCCTCTACTAGTTCAGGTGCATTGTCGACTCGTAAGAAGATGATTGAATATCCGAGAAATTTTTCGGCAGCAGTACGAAATTCTTGAAAGCATTTGAGAGCGTCAGATTTGAGTTTGAGAAAGTATATGGCGATGAAGCGGCAGGAATCGTCAATGAAGGTAATGAAATATCGAAAACCCCCATATCCAATGGGAAAAGGACCACAAATATCAGAATGAATGCAAAACAGGGGTCGGTCGGCACGATTGGAAGCCTTGCGAGGGAATTTGAACCGCTTAATGTTGGCTAAGGCGCATATACGGCAGTTTTGTACATGAAGATTGTCGATTGATAATCCAGTTGTGGCACGCTGTAGCCCTTAAACGTCTATATGGCCCATTAGACAAGGGTAAAACCCAGCTTCTGGGTCTCCGCGGTTTCGGCTCCAGGTCCAAAAAGTGATTCGACAGCTGGCATGGTTGCAGCAATCAAATCAGGGGTCATTTCCACGTCTCCGTCTGCTCCCACCGTCTCCATGTCCATCTTGTACAAGTCCTTAACAATAGACCCAGTGGCGAACGGGATGTCTGCAGCATTGAAGTAGGTGATTTTCCCTTTGCCTGTCTGCATATTGACTCCCTTTCGATCGAGTCTGGATCCAGATATGAGGTTGCATCGTGCCGTTGGAATGTGGAGAGCATTGGACACTGAGAAATTTCGCGTGACACCTTCGTACGTCCCTTTCAGCACAACTTTCCCTTTATCAACTGCCTAGGTGGTTAGATTTGTGCCAAATCCGTGAACGATCAATGGAGACTTGAAGGTGGTGTAGTTGTGAAATTAATTCTGCTCGTGGAAGATATGGCGTGACGCCCCCGTGTCATGGTTAATTGAATCGTCTTGCTCAATGGCCGTGTTGCAGACGATCGCATTTACCCGGACTTCTTCGTCAATTGCGATCTCGTCATCATCACTCTCGTCCAGAGTCTCCATCATGAATGCGAACCCATCGTCCACCTTTCCAATGACCTTCTCGACATCCTCCTCCGTATCATCCGTGGAATCAGCCAGTCCTGCAAAGCGGTCACCTGCCTTCCCTTCCAGCGCTTGCTTCCTCTGTGCGGCAACCCTTGCTTCCGGAGAAAGGTGGACATCTCTTCTCCCACAAAAACTCTCTGGATACTGCCCGGCCTTTCCCCCTTTGTAAGAGAAACAATCCGCCTTGGTGTGCCCCACTGGAGTCTCACAATACATGTTGTCGCAGATTTTACGAGATGTAGAGCGTTGTTGAGCGTCATAAGGAGCTGGTCACCTGCCTTGTCGCTGATGAGTCTTGTCATTCTTCCAATTGCTTTGATTTGACGATCCGGCTACATAAGCACTCAGAACCACAACTCCCGTATCGCGAGCTTTTCCTTTCCCACCAACCAATGCGTTGATGGAAACAATCAAAGGTGCGATCTTCATTTCTACCTCTTCATGCTTCAAGCGTTGAAGCACTGTGGCAGATGACAGTGGCTTTCCCGTGGCATCGCTGCTGCGCACCGTCTCACGGAGGGAATTGCGGCAGTAGCGCCAGTCGTCTGACTGTGTCATCAACGTGACGAGGTGTTTGGCGAATTCGGTATCAGGCATCATCGTGGGGTCTGCATCTCGTAGCTTCTGGTACAACTGGACCATAACCTCGTGCCAGTGGACGGGATCGTCGTGAGTACCGCATTGATACCCAATGATCTGCTGCTTGATGGTTACAGCAGTCAGGGCATTAGCCGGCTCATATTCATTTTTGAGTGCCAACCAAGCGGCATGAGCTGACTTGCAGTCTCGAACGACATAAAGTTTCCCGACTGGTACCGCTTTGACAATAATGGCATGTGCCTTCTTGTCACCAGCGAACCAGGCCTCAGCTTGTTTCTTGGCAGCTGCAACGGCAGCTTCGTTCCCAGGTACCATAACCGTGACGGTAGCTCCGGTGGCATCAAGACCTTGAACCTGTTGGCTCAGTCTGAGCGCAGGGATAACCGGAGGATTGTAGTCTGGTCCGTCGACATATTGCCAGTAACCGATGGCATCAAGTCGAGTTCTGACTTCTGTCTGAACTTGTTATAGTTGTTCGTACCGTCTTCTTCCTCTTTGATAGGAGTGAGTTTTATTCCCTTCCATTCTCTCTCGTCAGCAGAATTGCTCTGATTGGAAGACATTCCGGCCATAGGTATGAGGATAGTGATGCGAGATGGATGGATGAGTCAAAAAAACGAGTCGAAGTGAAGTACTGATTGTGTTGCGCAGTAGATACAAGTTTAGAGCACACGGCGGCCCATAACCTGTTGAAAATATAGGAATATATTCTGGTACAGTGAGAACTCGTTAGAGTACAGTAAGAATAAGACAAATACATAGCAATCATACCTGGTACAGTGAGAACTCATTAGAGTGTCTCACTGTCCAGATTAGTACATTATATTCTGCGGTCACAACACCAGGTCACGTTCTAACAGTTGTACTGAAACCTAAATCAAAACTACACATTTCAGTATGTAAAATGGTTCAACTGATACTAGCACCGAAACATAACATACTGGTTGGGTATTAATTGCACCAAAACCAAAACCAATACATGAAATATTGGATTTTGAATTGGCCCAACTGAAATATCTGATTTTGGCTTCAACTTCAGCACAGGCCAAATCTTGAACTGAAATCACAGGTTTCGGTCGTGCTGAAATTTGGTCCGCACTGCAGACCATCTGCTGCTCGTCTGCGGCACATCTGCAGACCATCCACTGCTCGTCTGCAGCACATCTGCTGCTCATCTGCAGGCGGTCTGCAGACAATCTGTGGTTTATCTGTAAAGAGTCACGGGTTAAATATTTTTTGCATACATCAATAACAACAAGTTCTCTGGATGTTTCTAAACACGCAACAGTGGAGAAAGCAGAGTTATTGACTTTATTGAGTTGAATATACCCAAGCCCCGACCCTTTCCAGATAAACCACAGATCATCTGCAGACCTTCTACAGATGAGCGGTGGATGTGCTGCAGACAAGCGGCGGATGCGCCACAGACAAGCAGCGGATGGTCTGCAGATCATCTGCAGACCAAATTTCAGCATGACCAAAACCTGTGGTTTCGGTTCAAGTATTGGCTTGTCTGAAATTCAAACCAAAATTATAAATTTCAGTTGGATGGATTTGCAAACTGATATCTTATTTTTCGGTTTTTGTATTGGCGCAACTGATACCCAAATGATATTTTATATTTTGGTGAGGGTATCAGTTGAACTGTTTTCCATATCGAAATATGTAGTTTTTGTTTGGGTTTCAGTTCACCAAATCCATAAACTGAAAATTTGTGCTTTGGTTTGCTGTTGGCTTGACCAAAACCTCAACCAATACATT
This sequence comes from Mycena venus, assembly GCA_014462655.1. Lineage (NCBI taxonomy): Eukaryota > Fungi > Basidiomycota > Agaricomycetes > Agaricales > Mycenaceae > Glaucomycena > Glaucomycena venus. The sequence goes on along the minus strand of JACAZI010000007.1, from coordinate 1,949,998 downwards.
GATTTTTCGTGAAGCCAAAATTGAAACTGATAGTACTTAGTTTGGTTTGAATTTTGCTTTGACCAAATCTTGAACTGGCACATTAGCCTTTGATTTAAGATTTGGTTTGACTGAATGTGTGTATTTCGATGATTTGAGGACTTCTGGGCCTGATATCTGCCGTGATGGCCGCAGCAACACGTAATGTCCCAATAAGGCAGGTCCACGTGTGGGCCGTGTTTCCAGCCTCTGGGGCGCGTGATCGCCACTGGCATTGCTTCCTGAGGTGGAAACCGCATTCTTATGCCGCTCAATGAATCAGCTTCCTGCGTCTTTCTATCAAGTCTCTCGTTGCTATTTAACTGTCCATAGCTAACTCTCGCACACCCAAACCATGATTCCCCGTCGCCTCTCGACGGCTCAAGATTCTCTGAACCTATATTCATCTGCTGAAGAGCCTCTTCGACATCTAAGCGGGTCCAGTCAGAAGGATTGGCTCACCGAGATGATTTTCGCCACAAAAGCGATGGCCAGTGAGTTGATATATCTGCTCGGAACAGACAGATTTCAAACTCCGCTAAGCTGTGCAATCTTTTTGTCTGCCCACTCCAAGGCTCAGTGCCTTCCCGCTCTTCGGCCCTCCCTTGGGTAATTCCACACGTCCAAAGCTCAGCGCTCATCTAGCAAGTGATTAATGTGCGTTGACAGCAAATTTGCACGGTTTGACGCGCAACACAAAGTCGAAGCGACGCGAGATCATATGCAGCCTTCAGGACCAGCGGTGCATCTGAATTGTTTGCCAAGGGATTCATGCATGCTAAACAGGTTATTTTACGAATACAACTTCCCCTTGTACACGTACATACCCCCGCCGCGATGTGAGGGGTTAGCGGAGTTTGAAATTTGTTTGTTCCGAGTGAATATTAATTAATTATTTGACGAGGCGGGATGGGCGAGTTAAGAATTGAGTACCCTTAATACCTCATTTTTAGCTTTTGGCTGTTCTCACGTATCGACTATCGCCAGCCCCCGAAAATATGACTCAATCCAGTTACTGTACTATTTCGACCGTAGATTCAGGTCACAGGTCACAACCAACTTTTTTTTGATGTGTGCAAAATCGCCTTAATTCAAAACAAAATTTCTCGGGCATTTCGGATATCGATGATGCCATCAATTCTGAATCTACGGTTGAAATAGTACAGTATTCTGCAGCACCGCTTTTCCGTGTTTACGATTGATCACTGAGGAAACCACGCCGGGCCATATAAGATCACGCGCATCTCCTTTTAATCCTTCAAAACCCCGCATCACGGACCCCTGAATTGCTTCAGCCACCTCTCGTACTGTGTCATTTTGTAGGGAGGCAACAGCCAGAGCACCGTGACAAGGCCGTTGCCTATTTTTTAGGCAACGGGAGCCACCGCGATCGTGACTGTTACCTAAACGGGCAACGAACGCTTTGAGGTGCACCATTGTGAGCTCAATGGTGCTTCAAAGGAGGAATTCAAGAACAATAAAACTAGGATTTCAAGTACGATACATTAGATTGACATACAATTTATGTATTTTTGGGGGGGATTTTTTAGATTTTTTTCAATGTCACGGTTTTTCTAAGCAACTAATGTCCCCGTTACCGTGACAGGCCTTCAAAAAGGCAACGCAACCAGGGTGTCCGTGACCGTGACGGTTGCCTCCCTACAAAATGACACAGTACTCTTTTCCTACGACATGCAGCTACTCCTTCAGCTTGTATCTGACCCGACTGAGAAGTTTGACGCGAGGCACTTACTGGGCTCGACCATTCAATGTTGCAGCGATTTCTTTTCTATTGCCCACAACAGCTTTTTTGAAGCCTCTGGGGCGCGTGATCACTCATTGCATCCTGGGGTGGATACCGCATTCTCACACCGTTCTGTGGATCTGCTTCCTGCGTCTTTCCATCAAGTTTCAGGGTGCTATTTAACCATTCATAGCCAACTCTCGCACACTCCACCTCGCCCCAACCATGACTCTCCGTCGCCTCTCGACGGCTCAAGAATCTCTGGACCTGTATTCGTCTGCTGATGAGCCTCTTCGACGTCTAAGCGAGTCCAGCCAGCAGGATTGGCTCGCCGATATGATTTTCGCCACAAGAGCGATGGCCACTGGGGCAGAATTCGTTCCTGTACCTGGTGTCAAAGCCGCCCTCGGCGCTGTTGTGATTTTGCTGGAGACAGTCGATGTCTGTCGCTAAGCATTGCTGCGTGTTCTGGCTGACATCCGCTTCCAGAAAATTAAAAGAAATCGAGAAGATTTGAAGGACCTTTGTACCAGCACATTCGAGATTGTCCTCATCCTCGAGGAAGAGGTCAAGATCAATGGGCATACCGCCGGCGTGCGGTTCGCAGGACTGCTTGAGAACTTCATTTCGTAAGTTCAACGAGGCTCATGTGCCAGATAGCTTGTTTGCTGACGGTGATTTCTTCAGTTTTCTCCGATTTCTTCAGGGTGGCCTGGAGAGACTGCTCCAGGGGCGGTCAGGGCTGCGAGGCCGATTTCAAGAAATCCTTGGTGCCACCAGGATGACGGGAGACATAGCCCGCTACAGGATGCGTCTGAATGAATTACGGTCCAATTTCCTGGTATGCTTTACGCTTTACCCAACACGCCACTCGAACATATGTTGCTTTAGCTCGTGACAACCATAAACACAAACCTAAACGTTTCCGGAATTCAGAATAGCGTAGCGGTGCTCCAATCGATTCCAAAAAACCCCGACTTCCGCAACGTCGCGCTAGGCGACATTAACCTCCTTGATGAAACGGCCTTGAGAAGCAAAACACACAGTATAAAGGTTTTTGTGGCTCGGATATTCGGCGAACCTTCAACAATGACCGTGGCTAGATACGATAATGAACCCGAGGTGAGTTTCAGGTCCATGCAGTCAGAATGTCTAGCCGACTCCCGGAGAAATGGCAACATGACTTGGACTTTTGTACACGTTTGAGGTGATGCATCTTTATGGTACACCGCTGTCCCCGTTTTCTGATGTCCGCCGTAGACATCCTCGTGTCTGGCAGTTGTTTGGCATCTCGACCGCACCAACCTTGCGTGCGCTAATATTCTATGATGGTAGTATTTCCACCTCAATGACGTGCATTTCAAGTTTCCTCCTGACCAAATAACCAGAGCTCATACCTCTCCCCGTATACCGCCAATTCCACCGACCGGAGTCGGATTTTGTTTGGGCGTGTGTCGAAGCAATGCTCGTAAGTCTCAACCTGATCGTGTCTTTCATGCGCCTGATCTCACGTCCATCAAATCAAGTTCCAGCAGTTCAAAGTGAGCAGCATTGCCGATTCGCATGCTTTTATTGCATCTCACATCTAATGAAAGGACTGCTCACAATACCATCGCTGGAACACTGTTGACAACCCTGATGTAGTTCACTGCAGTGCTCGTCTGCACATCTTTCTGACATCGTGCAGGGACTCCAGGCAACAATTTGTGTCAAACGGCAACCAATCGGAATCTGTTTGACCATCCCGGGGCTCGAATTAGAATGGGACGTCGATAAACTTGAACGCATGACGTCATCCTGGCATTCTCATTCTCCATCGTTGACTCATCAGCTTGAGCGGGATGGGTTGAAGAGAATCTCGACGATCATTGCGTCCGCATCATCACCGAGACAGCTCTCTCAACATTTCGACTGGAGCGAGTTTTCCACTGCTTTGACTCCTGTCTGGCCTGCGTGGACAAGTCAATGGATGAACCATGAGCACTTCTTCCTCGGTTCCATAGTCGGGCTGGCGCCATACGACTGTTCTAGTTCTCCAGCGTCCGTACTGCCGGTTGCATACATTCCCAATGACTGCACGGTTCGATTCAAGGAATGGACACAAAGCTGGCCTAGAAAGTCCACAGCAGAGCATCTTTACCAACCAGAAAACCATCCTCCGTGGCAGCGGTAAGCTTTCGAGAGAGTTTACCTGTCAACCTTTTCATCCCGAAAGGTAGATTCGCTTTCCAGCCAGGAGAACTCAAAACCAGCGGGGCCGGCAATAAGCTATTCGTACTGTCAACGTATATTCAACTCAACAACGCCTCTAGGGACATTCTCGATGTGAGTTGGCTTGCGCAAGCTAATGCTTGCATTGGCCCTGCCATCTCGGATGAAAGGAAATTGTATGGTAATGAAACGAAAACGACGATGTCCATCCTGCAGTGTACTAATGCTGTTGCATAGGAGTGATTGACACGCTAGGATACGTTATTTGGTTTAATCCAGCATTCCTAAATATACTGCCAGTGCATAAAGATGGGATTTCCCGAGAGGTGTATCTCTCGGTCCCATCTCTCATCGTCAAATACGAAGCATCGCGGGTCCGTATCGAGCCTCCACAGCACGATTCCTTATACTGGTCTTTGGATCCTGCAGGGAACAGCCGATTGTCCCCCGAGGAGTGCGATTCGCTCGGCATTCCCAGATTACAAATACATTCCATCCGAGGGGCAAATAGCTGGCGGGAATATCACTACAATGCGATCTGTGATTTTGTCCGAGCCAAAGGCTTTGACCCGCGCACCTTGGATTTGTGTCAGTCCTTGGGTTTCCCTCTGGCTGAAATGGAACCTTTGGGTGGGTGCTCTCGGCATGAGTTGGATATGCTCATTTTTTTCTCGCAGATCAATCTGCCCTTCAGTTTGTTGGGGCCGTGGCACAGTGAACTCGGTCTGACGGTCAGGGGTATTTATCACCAAAATTCGGGCAAAGCGTAATCAGAGGTGCGGGTGACGTTTGTAAGGAACATGACGAATGTATTAGGATGTATTCATGCCTTTTTTTCATCCTGCTATCGTTAACAACTAGGACTGTCAAGATTTGCTGGAGCAAGCCGGCGAGGCCAGCTCGCGCTCAGGCCTCGGACCAACCTTCATGACATCCCAATGGGAACCTCCCATCATGAGATTCCCTTTGGGATGTGTTTGATTTATCGGAGGAGAACGAGTGTCAGATACTTCAATTGGCACTTTTTGAGTCGTATGCCTTGTGTCCGAGTTTGCCCGAATGTGATTGACCCCATGGTTCAACTTTGGTTCAAATTTTTATCTGGCACATTCAATGTTCATTTAATCTCTTACAAATAGACGCTACAACAATTTAACTCGTACCTCGGTAATATTCATCAGCATGTTGAGATAGGCCAGTCATACGTCCTAACTGTACAAGCTGTTATGTAACTGCCAAAGTGGGCAAGTGACAGCACCATGCAACACAACGACGAAGCAAAAAATCTTGAACATATTTGTGCATAGGATTCTGGATCTATAGTGTACCTTGATGCAGCCTTAGGATGTAATTCGCACTTGTGGTTCTATTACACGGGGTAAACTCTTTTTTTTTTGGATCTGGGTTTTGGCACTGTAATATAAGATGATACGATATGAAAGGTTGACTTTCCATAAGCCTTATTTTATTCTAGGGAATATTCTGAGCCTGTCTACCACCAAATCACTACAATCCCGAGGCAGCTGTCAGGATCCTATCAGGCTCAGATCTCGTTTTAATTATTTCTAACTCTCTCACAGAGCCTAATTTATTAATATTCTGGAGGGGGGGTACACCCTCTACAGATTATTCTCGTGTCAAATAAACCATTTTGGGCGTGTTCGTACGACACTGGTTCTCTCCCGCTACCTTTGTGGTCGATGTCACGAAATTACACATCCCTTGGCGACCCCGGAATCCTTTCACCGGCGCCATCGCACTAGCCACAACATCTTCAGATCGATACCATTCGCCTTTTTGCTTGATTTCACCCACCAAACTTTCTGGTTGGCTGATACCATCATATTTTCAATCAGCCCGGCGCCCAAGTGCGTCAATATTAATGACTATTTCCGCTGATGTGCGAAGAGGTTGGAGACGTGTCATCTGTTTTTGACATGCCGTCCAACGAAATAACATTTCGTAGATAATATATCATTGCTTATGGAGTATGCAACAATTAGATTATTAGGAACTTGAAAGGATTCCTATGCCGACATGGTTAGCACCCCTCAGATACAGTCTTAAACTAGGAAACGCAACGATTAGTGCGTTTGCGCCGATTATGGATCAGAAACACACCTTTTTTATGGGTTTTCTGTGAGAGGATGAAAGATCTGTACCCATCCTGCTGGATGAGCAAAAAATCCGTGAAGAAATCAGTTATTTTGAGCGAGTTTGAGGGGCAAAGATCGGACCGGCCCGCTTTGCCGTAATAACGGTGAAACGCAACACTTCGACATGATCGATTTTGGTTCTGAGGGTAGGTATTTTTTGTGCTTTAACTACATATCCATAATCAGGGACTCTGAAAACCCCCCAATGCAACAAAATTTGTATACCTTATGACCATAAACACGAAAAACGGGAAGGTCCGATTGCTGGGATCAATGGCTGTGGCAAGCGGCCACAAACATACTCAGTTCCAGGGCTTCACAAGATCTTTTGGGCCAAATCCTTTTTCAGGCAGTATAATACAATCCCTTACTACATTCCTACAAATTTTCGACTCCATTAGTCATCCCCAAGGTACGGTATTCCTAGTGTTGCGTTTCGCCGTTGCGTTGCGTTTCCTAGTTTGGGACTGTAATGTGAAAAATAAAATAATCCTGATGGAAAGTCATCCATTATGCAGATAGTGGGTGACTTCCCATAAACATTATACTATTTTCAAGCTTGATTAAAGGTGCCAGTGATGCCATTGAACAGTAAAATACGCAGGTTGTCCACCGATGCGCTGAATTCCCGTAAGATAGAATAAAAGAATGAAGGTGTTATTCTTCCTTGAATAAGGGCCGGAAGTAACTCCGGCAGGCAGTCGGAGTCTTCCCGAATTTTCTTGAAGTGAATTGGGTACAGGGAGGTTCAGGAGGTGGGAGGAAAGTTGCTGCGACCACCCAAAACAGTTTATTCATTTAATGATAATCTAGAGGGGTCCCTACCCCCCATCCAGATTATAATAGATTCTCATTAAAGCATGTCTGCTTTTGGGTGTCCCAACAGCGCTAGCTGCCTCAGCAAAGCACTGAGATATTCCCCAGAAATACAACATTTGTGGCACACTCCACAGCAGAGCCCACTAATTGGTTGCAGCTCAAATCACTTCTTGAGCCAACTGCAAATTCAGTTTGCATTCAGTGGGGTTTATTTGAGTCCTGAGAAATCTCACAAAACTTAGCCAAAGACATATGGAAACTTTCCAGGTATGTTTAATAGGGCAAAGTTCTATGGAGGAAAGTTTTATGGCTCAGAATTGTTTGATTTTTTTTCACCCATAAATAATGGTGGACAGTACTATGAATTCACTTAGCCCAATTCTCGCTCAGTTGACACATCAACCAGCTCACATCGGGCATGGGAACCCCGAATTTGTCAGGGTTAATTATATGTGTCTCTTCAACTTGCCTGTAATAAAGGAAATATTTTCAGGGACTTGGGTGATGACCGCCGGGGTTGAGCACTGCTGTGAAGTCCACACAATATTACTTGTTCCTGTGCAACAAGTACACACATAAAACTTTTTTGGCGTGGCTGCTATGTCAGCTCTCTAAGCTCAATCTGAGCTATTCAAATTTCCTCAAGTCTTGAGAAGCAGCCGACCCACCCTGCCTGCTCTAGGTCTCGGCTTGTCTGGCCCTCATCCCCTTGGACATCATCATTTTCCCATCCACCAGACAATGGTCACAGCCACCGTCTGAAAACGGCTGGCAGTATGATTTTTAGGATGAAGGTGTTCTGGAGAGTAAAAATACCCCTGAAATGCAAATCCACACACAAACATGGTTTCCTACTTTATTTTTTTGGGAATAAATAGACCATTCAACCTCACTGCATTCAGGGCCTACCTAGCCGACCGGTTTTGCAGCTGTGGCAAGCCGTCGGCTAGTTGTTGGCAGCTGAGGCTATGCCTCGGCTAGCTCACAGTCCACGGCATCAGAGCTGTAGCCAGCTCATGGCAATTTTAGGCTGGCAGGCGGTTGGCTAGCTTTGGCTAGCCTGTGGCTAGGTGCCGATTTTCAGCGGAGAGCACGATGGCACCTCAGCTAGCCAAATGGGGCAGCTAGCTGCGATGCTGCCCTTGAATGCAGTACCTCTTAATGGATGATATGAACCCAATTTGCCTCTGAAAATTCTGACTAACTTCTGTACAAGGATCTAAACTGTCAAGCTTTCTAGCATTCCAAATTGGCCCAAATGAGTTCCCCTCTGTGCTTTCTTGACACCCTGCTCCTTATTAGCTCGAGGGAAACCCAACTCGACTGAACTCGATCAAAACTCGGCTCAACTCGGCCCATAGAGTTGAGACGAGTGGGTCACACCGCGTCAGCTCGGCTCAGTCCGCAGCAACACTGGCACCAAAGTCCTAAGCCAATCAAAGTCTATCCGAAACTTTGTGGAATCTGGCGGAATTATCCGCCTTCAATCAAATTTCGGCCAGCCGCTTGCCAGAGTACGTGATCAAATCGGTCAGCACTAAAAAGGCAAGGAAACAAAAAACAGAGAATGCATTTGGGAGAATTGAACGGGTGACCTTGGGATTACCTAAAAGTGAAATTTTGGTGGGACGCTGTGTTTCACTATCGCACCTGAGGCCTGAGGACCCACTACCTAAAGTTAGTGGGCATTTTAATGCTTATGGGAAGTCACCCAATCCTAGAGCGATATCATATCTGTATTATTGATAATATTTTATTTTGTATTACATCAATGCCAGACAGCACTAGCTCAAATTCTAATTCAGAGTCCTGGGGCCACCCGGTTTTCGAAGATGTCGCCACTCCCAGGATTTGAACGAAATAAGCCGGTGAGTGGCCTGTATATTTTTTGGTAAGCTGTAAGGCCCGGTGAAGGTGGTACTGTAGCTCAATTCAACTTAGATTCACCCAAAGTTGACTATGAAATTAAAGAAATCATATTCCATTGACGTAACCCTTCAAGCCGTCCCGTAACGGTCTGTCTTCAAAGGAGCCACAGCGGCTCTACAGACGGGACGGAAACTGTCGTGAGCGGCCGTCGACCCGTCGCAAGCGGGAACGGGTCGGAGCCCTAACACTGACTGAGCTCGACCATTCAATGTTGTAGCGATTTCTTTTCTATTGCTCCCGACAGCCTTTTTTGAAGCCTCTGGGGCGCGTGATCGCCTATTGCATCCTGAGGTGGAAACCGCATTCTCACACTGCTCTGTGGATCTGCTTCCTGTGTCTTTCCATCAACTCTGTGGTTGCTATATAATGACTCATAACTAACTCTCGCACACTCCACCTCACCCCAACCATGACTCTCCGTCGCCTCTCGACGGCTCAAGAGTCTCTGGGCCTGTATTCGTCTGAGGCTGATGAGCCTCTTCGACGTCTAAGCGGGTCCAGCCAGAAGGATTGGCTCGCCAATATGATTTTCACCATAAGAGCGATGGCCGCTGGGGCAGAATTCGTTCCATTACCCGGTGTCAGAGCCGCCCTCGGCGCTGTTGTGATTTTGCTGGAGACAGTCGATATCTGTCGCTAAGCATTGCTGCGTGTTCTGGCTGACATCCGCTTCCAGAAAATTAAAAGAAATCGAGAAGATTTGAAGGACCTTTGTGCCAGCACCTTCGAGATTGTCCTCATCCTCGAGGAAGAGGTCAAGATCAATGGGCACGCCGCTGGCGTGCGGTTCGCAGGGTTGCTTGAGAACTTCATTTCGTAAGTGCAACGACGCTCATGTGCCAGATAGCTTTGCTGACGGTGATTTCTTCAGTTTCCTCCGATTTCTCCAGGGTAGTCTAGAGAGACTGCTCCAGAGACGATCAGGGCTGCGAGGCCGATTTCAAGAAATCCTTGGTGCCGCCAGGATGACGGAAGACATAGCCCGCCACAGGATGCGTCTGAATGAATTACGGTCCAATTTCCTGGTATGCTTTCCCCTCGCTTTACCCGACACGCCCATCGAACACATATTGCCTCTGTTAGCTCGTGACAACCATAAACACAAACCTGAACGTTTCCGGAATTCAGAATAGCGTCGCGGTGCTCCAATCGATTCCAAAAAGCCCCGACTTCCGCAATGTCGCGCTAGGCGATATTAACCTCCTTGATGAAACGGCCTTGAGAAGCAAAACACACAGGATAAAGATTTTTGTGGCTCGGATATCCGGCGAGCCTTCAACAATGACCGTGGCTAGATACGATAATGAACCCGAGGTGAGTTTTGGATCCATGCAGTCAGAATGTCTGGCCGACTCCCGGAGAAATGGCAACATGACTTGGATTTTTGTACACGCTTGAGGTGATACATCTTTCTGGTGCACCGCTGTCCCCGCCTTCTGATGTCCTCCGCAGACACCCTCGTGTCTGGCAGTTGTTTGGCATCTCGACCGCACCAACCTTGCGCGCGTTAATATTCCATGATGGTAGTATTTCCACCTCGATGACGTGTATTTTACGTTTCCTCCTGACCAAATAACCAGAGCTTATACCTCTCCCCATATACCGCCAATTCCACCGGCCGGAGTCGGATTTCGTTTGGGCGGGTGTCGAAGCGATGCTCGTAAGTCTCAACCTCGTTGTGTCTTTCATGCGCCTGATCTCAAATCAAGTTCCAGCAGTACAAAGTGAGCAGCATCGCCGATTCGCAGGCTTTTGTCACATCTCACATCTGATGGAAGGACTGTTCACAATACCATCGCTGGAACACCTTTGACAACCCTGATGTAGTTCACTGCAGTGCTCGTCTGCATATCTTTCTGACATCATGCAGGGACTTGAGGCAACAATTTGCGTCAAACGGGAACCAATCGGAATCTGTTTGACTATCCCGGGGCTCGAATTAGAATGGGACGTCGATAAACTTGAACGCATGTCATCATGCTGGCATTCTTCATCGTTGAACCGTCGGGTTGAGCGGGATGGCTTTAAAAGACTCTCAACGATCATTGCGTCTGCAGTGTCATCGAGACAGCTCTCCCAGCATTTCGACTGGAGCGAGTTTTTCACCGCTTTGACTCCCACCTGGGTTACGTGGACAAGTCAATGGAAGAACCACAAGCACTTTTTCCTCGGTTCTGTAGTCAGGCTTTCGCCACACAACTCTCCCAGTTCTCCAATGTCTTCACTGCCCGTTGCATACATTCCCAATGACTGCACGGTTCGATTTAATGAATGGACACAGAGCTGGCCTAGAAAGTCCGCAGCCGAGCATCCTTACCAACCAGAAAACCATCCTCCGTGGCAGCGGTAAGTCTTCGAGAGAAATTACCTATCGATCTGTTCATTACGAAAGATAGATTCGCTTTCCAGCCAGGAGAACTCAAAACCAGCGGGGCCGGCAAGGAGCTATCCGCACTGTCTACGTATATTCAACTCAACAACGCCTCTACGGACATTCTCGATGTGAGTTGGCTTGCGCAAGCTAATGCTTGCATTGGCCCTGCCATCTCAGATGGAAAGAAAATCCATGGTAACAAAACGACGATGTCCACCCTGCGGTGCACTAATGCTGTCGCACAGGAGTGATCGACACGCTAGGATACGCTATTTGGTATGATCCTGCATTCATAAATATACTGCCAGTGAATCAAGATGGGATTGCCCGAGAGGTGTATCTCTCGGTCCCGCCTCTCGTCGTCAAACATGAAGCATCGCGGCTCCGTATCGAGCCTCCACAGCCTGATTCCTTATACTGGTCTTTGGATCCAGCAGGGAACAGCCGATTGTCTCCCGAGGAGTGCGACTCGCTCGGTATCCCCAGATTATGAATATATTTCATCCGAGCGGCAAATAGCTGGCGGGAATATCACTACAATGCGATCTGTGACTTTACCCGAGCAAAAGGCTTTGACCCGCGCGCCTTCGATTTGTGTCAGTCCTTGGGTTTCCCTCTGGCTGAAATGGAATCTTCGGGTGAGTGCCCACGGCATGGGGAGGATTCGCTCATTTTTTTCTCGCAGATCAATCTGCCCTTCAGTCTGTTGGGGTCGTGGTGCAGTGAACTCAGTCACGAGTATTTATCGCCAAAATTCGGGCAAAGCGTAATCAGAGCTGAGGGCGACGTTTGGAAGGGATATGACGACTGTATTGGGATGTATTCGTGCCTTTTTTCATCCCCTCCTATCGTTCCCCTACTAGTACTGGTAAGATTTGCTACAACCTCATCAATTAAATACATCAAAAACCTGGGAGGTGGACCACCGATGTGCCCTTGAACCTCCAAGTTCAACGACTTCTGGGCATGAAATCTTTTCGGTAACAAACGTACGATGAAACGTGGCACAGCAAGATATATCTACACCCTATCGAAATTACATTGCCCGCCCTAACATAGCCACAACCGCACCAATCACTACGCCGACGACGACGAGCGAGGCCTGCGCAGAGCGGGATGCAGCGCTGGGTGGCTTACTGGTTCCAGCTAGCTCGTGCTCGGACATACGGTAGCCGTTGGACGTCGATAGCACCGACGGATCCACCGTCGCTGCATGAATCACTTATCAACCGCAAATACGATAACGAGAGACGGAGCCGCTCACCGGTATTATGCGTCTTCGTCTGCGCCGTCGTTGGGAACGTCACCGACGGCGCTCCCTTGCTCTCCGTAAACGCGTCGTCCGTTAGGAACACAAGCGCGAACCCGGGCGCGGGGACGTCAACCGTGCACGTATTCGCCGTCGTGTTGCAGTTGACCGTCTGGATGTCCTCCTGCCCCATCGGGCGCCCGTCAGACTCGAAATTCTGCCCGAACGTCTATGTACGGCGGGTGAGAAATTTATAAATATAACCACGACGGATGAAGGCGCACCTGCCCCGCCCACGTGTACCCGCCCTTCTGTACTACCGACGACGCCGCGAGGTACTTGACCTTCACCGACGCCGGCAGCGTCGTCCCCGCGATCGAGATAACCGCATGCACGGTGTTTGCGCCGCTCGGATCGTCAATATAATTCATCACCGCGACGCGCACGGGTGTGCCATTTTCGTAGATCCCGTAGATCGGCGTGAACGAGCTCAGATTGTCGACGCCATAGTTGAGGACCTGGGTGTTGTTTGATGGGCCGATCGCCTCGGCCATGACGAGCGCGGAGTAGTAGAGTGGGCCGACGGACCATTGGTGGAAGGTCGACTGATTGGTTGGCGGGGCTAGTGGAAGGTTCCTGGGTTAAAAATACCCATAGGAATTTAAAAATAGACGCACACGTGAACGGCTGGAAGATTTAGAATAGCGAAAAAGGAAGGTATGAGTACGAGTACTGGATGTGGAGGCACGAGCGAGCGTTACTTACGTTGTAAAACACGTTCTGTCCACCCAAATGGAACATCGCGCCAGAAAAGTTCGAGTGGGCCATCTGCAGCGCGTAGTCCAGACCCCACAGTGCAGCAGTAAACGAATCAGAGACGCCGAGGAATCCTCCGCAGGAGGCCTATATCATAAATAATAATAATCAGGGAAACGATTTGAGTCGACTTGACGGAATGGGATTAGAGACGCACCGTATTGGTTTCAAACATCAGGAAGGGCTTGCCCACTGACTGTGCGAACATGGTACTGTTCAGGTAAGGCTGAAGCAGCGACGTGTGCGCGTCGTGCGTGAGGTACAGCGGGAGGACCGATTGCGGGTCTGTGACGTTGGCACCGGGGCCTCCAAACATGGCGGCACAATTGTCGCGCGGATATCTGGGCATCATCATGATCAACAACTGACTCGGGATAGCACTTTACTCTGAAGCGCTCACTTTTCCACCGCGAGGAACCCCAGGTTATTCTGGAACTTGTCGACGAGCCCCGAGTTCCACACCAATTCGGGTGTCCACGCATAGTCGGCGATGTTGGGGGCTACGAGGATGCTCATGGCCCTGCCCGTCGGGTCGGCATTGTTCGCAGCAACTTGCGTAAGGAGGTCCGACATCTCGCCTCCGTAGTCGAAGGGCGAGTAAGTGGCCGGACGATGCCCATGCAGATTATACATGTCCGGCTCATTGCCCGCCTGCAGACCCAGCAGATAATCGCCCAGGATCTCGTCGGCGGCGGTGATGATCGCGGTGTCGAACGGCTGGGTGACGAACCACGGAATTCCGAGGAACCAGTGCACGTTGACGAATGAGGAGATATTGCGCATCATGTATAACAGGTCCCGCGAGAATTCAAGCGGGGGGCGTTTGCGTCGTGCCGGTAACACCAGTGAGATTCTTCATGAGGACGCGGCCGTCGGGGATGACGCCGTCTTCGACTAGCTTTGCGGACTCTTGCGTGTTGCCGCCCACGCGTATCATCACCGAGCCTGCGCGCTGTTGGATGTTTGCCATCAAGTTAAGGAACGGGACTTGGATAAGGGTCGAGTTCTTGCCCACTGAGTAGAAATTGAAAAAATTCAGCATTTGTTGTGACAAGACAATCTCGACGACGCACAGACTTGGTTTGTGACCGACATCTCGATGGAAAACCCGATGAACGAGCCCTTTTGCTTGATCGATAGGTTGGGCGTCCCAGAATTCTGAAGATTTATGGGAATTGTTGTGAGGACGGTAGGTGATGGAACGGGAGGTGGGCTGAGAGACGTAGGGTTGTATGCGGCGACGCCCGTGTAACTCGCCCCAGGCGCCGTCGTAAATGCTGCCTGGTTATTCGGATAGTATACCGTGATTTCGGCATGGCTACTGTGAATTAGAAGAACTAAGAAAAGACACAAAGAGCGAAACAGTCGGCACGGCGCCGACTCTGAGCCCATAGCTTTGAGGAGAGGTAAGGTAGCAGAAGAAGAGATACAGTGGGAAGGAGACTGGGTTATTAATAACGTGAGCGCAACCATCTCCGATGATATCCCTTGTTTCCGCAGTCGTCCAAAATAGCTCGCCGAAAATAGCTCGCCGTATTCCCCAGGGAGATTGTCAATGGCGCTCTCAGGCACGCCATTTCTTGCTCTTGTTAGCACGGGGATGGGACCAAGGCCGGATGTGAGTCCTTGAAGGACCATTCTTTGGATTCCCACAGCAAAGCTAGAGACTTTGTCTGGGTTGCCAGAAATAGGTTTCCATGAAAGCTGCCACGGTGGCAGATGTTGGCCGCAGACAAGCCGCAGACTCGGACACGGCAAATTCCAAGTTCAGGCGATGCCAGCGGCCGTAGACCTGTTTTTGTGCCGGTCCGATTTAAGGACGGATCTGGACTGAACGCAAGTGCTGAGAAGTCACTAGACTGGAGATGCCAGCGGAAACATGATATGGATGGCCTTGCAAGCTATTGCACTGGACATTCGTGTTGCATTCGCGCCAGCTATGCCTCGTTGTCGCGCCCTGGGACTTAGAGGATAAAAATCGCATAGAGGTCGACGGGCGGCGGGCACCGAACGGTGACGCATAAGGGTAGGAGAGGGTAGGCTGACAATGGCAATTCATCCAATCCTGGTTTCGAGTGGCGTCTGCTTGATGAGCGTTTCAGTTTGTGGAAGCGGGAAGACATGAAGAGTGTGGGAAGAAACTTTCGGAAGTCTTTCGGAAATTACCGATCGGTCCCGACGGACCGACAATTCGCTTCAAATTCATGTTTTTTCATTCATAACGCCCTCCGGGAATCCCCGGTAACTGCTGACCCCAAGGGGTACCTGTACGCCCGGAGCCTGGATTCATGCTCTTGGCTGCACCGAATTTGTTGTTCTGTCCTTTTCTGAAAATAAAATCGGTTCAGTGTCGCGGCCTCTGACCGCTCTCCCTCTTTCTTTTTTCATCTTTTTCATCGGGGAAAGGAAATTTAAGGGACCAATGTCCCATGACCTCCGACCGTTCTTTATTGAACACTTGGATCCTGAGGCTCCTGCTGTACTCTCTTTTCTTTCCATCTTCTGGCTTCCTCGGGTCGAAAAAGGTTCAGGGTTCTTGCTCACATTCCGGCCATCTCACTGTGCGTAGTTTAAGAGTTTGCAGGCACCAATAAGTAAATTTGATACAGTTATCAGGACGAGAAGGAGGATTACAGTGCATGTAGGGAATATTCTCTGAGGTCTCCTCGGAGGATGCATGTGAGTGCGGCTCGTTCGTGATCTAGATACACTCAACCTGAAGGCGTTTTCAATGACGAATCTAGGAATAGTCTCTGGCCAGATACAAGTCCACCAAGGGCAACCCCATACCCGCAAAGAATAGATTTTTCGCCATTCTGATATCAACCTTAATGCATTCTTTTCATCCTAATTTAAGTTGAAGTCGCATTGGGTTGAATGATGCCAGCCAGAAATACAGGGGAATTTCACTCCCATACAGATTAAAAGAATAGGTTGACCCTTAAACTAAATTATAGGTTAAAAAATTCAACCTAAAAGTGCTCGACAATAGGTTGAAGTGCGTTTTCAACCCACGGCTTGTTGAAAAAAACACCTTGGCCAGCTCCATAGTGGGTTCTACTTGCAGACATTCTCAAAAATTCTCTACAACGTCGAATCCCAAAATAAGTAACATGACAACTCTTCTCCTGTAACGGGGAGCTCTTCGATTCGCAGGTGACAGGCTGTATTGAGGCTGTGCGGACGCACCGCCCCGACACATCCCTCGCTTCCTCACCACAAGTCCCACCCGAAGTCCCTTGGTCCGTGTCAGTTCTCTATCCAATGTTCAACAATGGCACTGGCCATCATATTCAGGGGGGGTATCTTTTACAATGTTGGCGGCGACGTGAATCTACGGAACCTGCAAACTCACCACAGCCTGACGATCCAGGATCATCGTACGGATTTCCAGCCACTACTGGGTTCAACTTCGGGGCTCGAGGACGCTCGGGACAAAGCGTTCTCAAAGCGGCGAGGACTCACAAACTGCGATCTCCGAGAGGGAGGAGTCGACGTTCCAGCTCGTGAAACCGACCGTGACTGGGGCAAGGTTTCCAGGAGCAAGCGCCAAGGCGTGGCGGCGAGAACAAAGCCTTACGGTGCGGTTGAAGCTTCCTCGGCCATGTTTATTCCTTCTCATGTCTTGTAGATTTGAGTACACGCAAGCGTCCGTCTGAAAAATCTCTGCACGATGTTCTAAACGACGAGCGGTCCCAGGTCTCTCCTTCTTTGAGCGCCTCAATTGTGTCATCTGGGGGACCGCCAAGACCGTTTCCTTCTACCACTCTATTCAATCACCACTTGCCTTCCACACCGTCTTCTGTGGTTCCAGACATGGAAACTCAGCAAAATCCTCCGTGGTCTATTCACGGCGGAACATTTTTCACTGCGGCAAATGTTAATTTCTATGGAACAAGAAAACGCTTCCGAGAGGAGATGAGCCATGGAAGGTATCTTCGTTTCTGCGAAAGCCTTTTACTTACTGGAAATCCGCTGTGCAGAGGAGGCTTCGCCGACAAAGAGGGAGGAGAAACGTCGTCGAACGGAGGCGGATGAGATTAAGGTCTGTCAAGTTCAGTGGTCGAACCGGATACCTGATTATTCCAGTAGATCATCCGAAGCGCAGACCTTGAGCTCATCCAAGAGATTGGAACCGGCCCCGGATACTTGCTTCACGCTGGTCGGAACAAAAGGCGCGCTGTCATCGTCAAGGTCTTTCATAGGGGCCCCACCGTTCGACAGGTATGCACCGAGTTCGGCGACGATTGTTACAAAATTTTAACATTCCCGAAGCAACTGGAATTGACGGTCGCTCTTTCGAAGGAGCTTATGTATGTACCACAGTAAGATTTTGTTACGAATGCTCATCCCGATTCAGGCATCCAAATGTCCTACGAATTGAAGGTATTTCCTCACCTGCGTCCACGTCTCACTATATAGTATATGAAAACGGTACGGTATAGAAACTTCATACGAATGCCCCAGAGACTATAGTTAATTTTAGGTCGCTGTAAAAATGCAGAAGGTCCACTTGCAGTTGCTCTTAAAGACGATCTGGCGAGGAGTATCACCCTTGGATTTAAAATGGTTTGAGATATTGAAGTTGTTCTTGGATTACAACAGCTCATAGGTATTTCTAGATTGCAGGACTTGCGGTGTGTCAGACAAACTATAAATTGAGCATCATTGTTTATCTGTTCCGCAGGCGGCGATGAATTATCTGTGCATGCAAGGGATATCCCTAGCGTTGATGAGCCATGATGTGAGTTCTCATGCGTCAGCTCGAAGAATCGTGGATGCTCATCGCACTAGAATTTCGACATTTTCGTCGATGTCAATGACCGGTTCTTAATTAGCATAAACCCACCCCAGCGTCGAGAAGCAGAAACCATCCGATTTGGAGTATCGGAAGACAACGCCTGGTCTATCTTCAATGCCCTTTGTCAAAAGGTTAGTCAATCCACTCCCCGTTTGCTTGAGTCGCTGAGCCCTATGCCAGACCTTAACGTCTGCCAATCGCGTACTCCACCGTGTGTTCATGTTTATTGCCAGTTAACAGCTTCTCATTCCTGTACGTCTAGGGGAGCAAATTGAAAGGGATCCTGCGATTCCGGATGTTGTATCCCCAAGCTCCACCTCCGATGCGCCGTCGCTCTTGTCACTTGGATCTACAGTGCCATTACAACATATGCAGGAGGAGCGAGAGGGAGTTTCCCATCCAACCACGCCGAGAATATGTGTGGCGGAACATGGAACGTGGTCAGCAATCTCTGACGATAGTCGCCCGCCAAATTATGTTTGACCTGGATACAAATCTCTCGCCTATCCACCAGTTGGCTCGGACGGATGAGCGCTTCCCTCACCGCTGCTCAGGATACGTCCGCGAGGAGATCAAGCTTTCCACCACAACACTCGATAGCGCAGTCGTGACCCACGATACACCTAGTCCGTTGGAAATTTGCTCCGTTTGCCACGAGGTGGCCAGTTTCGATGAGAGGTTTCGATGCATCTGCGGTGATATCAGTACGCACGATTTTGGTTATTGTACGACAACCTCTGCTGACTCTCGTAGCCCCTGGCTCCAATCATACTATCAAATGCCGGGAATGCAAGCTGTGGAGCCACAGTGGTTGTTTTGGCCATCCAAAGACGCAGTTTACTTGTCCGTTCTGCGCCGGCATCCACCAGCAGATGAGCCAGAACCATCAACTGCAGCACCAGATGCAGCTGCAGCTCGGCGAAGATAACGGCCAGCCACCGTGTCCCGTCTATGTTGGCGGCTTGCCCTTTGCCCTCACCGAGCAGGAGCTCGCGGAATTTTTTGGGATCCTCTAAGGTCTGTCTTGTGACCATTCCCGACGGCGCGCCTAACCAGCGCCTGTAGATCGAGGCCATCAGAATAGTTAAGGATCGGGAGACTGGCAGATCTAGAGGTTTCGCTTTCATCAGGTTTGAGGATGTGGGCGGTCTAAAGGATGCCCTTGCGAAAGATGGCTCCGTGAGTTGTCGACTATTCTCTACGTTTACTCTTCTGACGCGATGGCCCAGATACTTTCAGGGCGGATGCTCCGTGTATCCGTTGCTGTGCGGCGGCAGAACCCCGGAAGAGTTCGATGGTAGGTAGGTAGGTAGGTAGGGAATTACACGGCACGGTCCCGCTCAGGAACGCCGGGGCCCAGGAAGTAACTAAGTATACAGGCACTAATGTATGCTATGGTTCCTGGACTTCTTCATCACCCGTAGCCGAGCTCACGGTCGCAATCTTCCGACTCGCCGCGGTAGAGCTAAAAGGTAAACAAAGAAGCAATTAGTGGAAAATGAGGACCCCGAAACAAACTCATGGACGCCAAACCGGAACGGCGTAGAAAATCTCAAGAACATCATAAGCAAATTTTGCCACAAGTGCGACGGTTGGTCTGGAATAAATCATGGCCTTGAGGAACTCCGTGTTGGAGAGCTGGACCATGAGGATTTGGAGGTGCGGTGCGAACTTGATAGCATAGTGTTTGCCGGTCATAAGAATCTTAGTTCCATGTGAAGCCAAATCGGATTCGAAGTCGCCAGATGGCAGTGTGTGAAAAGAGCAAGAGATGATCCATGTAAATTCGAACTGAATAATTCAGAACTCGCACGACGAGGCGACTCCTTCAAGTTGTCTTCACAGGCGTTCGCAGCCACTGGACGCGCGCCGCGCGAATCCCGAGGAGGAGAACAGGGAGACAAGAAATGGGTAAGGGAAAGGAAAGTCTTGTTTGTGTCCGAAGGAGACCGCGACCCTAGCATACAGTAAGCTCCAGAAAAGGGGAAGGGAGTGACAATGGTGTAAAAGAGATTGAGGAATTTGAAAAGACCCAAAGAGGCTTCGAAGGCAATGCGCAGCGCACTCGCTGGAAAACTGATAGCATTGATAACAAGCCTTGAGGTTCTGGCCGGGAGATGCGATTCATGAGATAGCGCGCCCTAGAGGTGACTGGCGAGTTTCTGCCAGTCGACAATAATCTGAGGGTGTCCAATCATTGGCAGGACAAAAGCATGTCAGCGAATAAATCTCAGGTCCATTTACGGTACAGAAAAAAAAGTGTACTCGAGTGCGATGTCTCCGGAAATCCCAGGCCCGGAAATTGGCGTGACGGCACAACTAGCTGCAGTGGCCGTTATAGTATGATTGATCTTGAAGAGAACTATAGCTACTCAGATGCCTGCGGACGGAATGAACATTTTCAGCGGTCATTGTACCGCGTAGACTCGGGGTGAGCGAATGTCTCGTGTCGTTTCCATCGGCCGAAAGTCCCATAGGTACGCGCTGGGGGCCCAAACCGGAGAAAGTAAAGCATGTTGCTTCCATCATTTTCATGGTCGGAGTAAGGAAGGTGTCTGCGACGTGCGGAGTAAGGCGCGGACTCGTTCCGGCGAGCTCGTGTTCAGACATGCGGTAGCTGTTAGAGATGGAGACGACGGAGGGGTTGACGGTCGCTGGATAACGCGATCGCGAGGAAGGAGTAGGGAGGAAGGAAGAAGAGAGGGAGCAAGGGGAGGGACGGGAGGGACGAAGGAGGGAAGGGACGAGGGACGAAAGGAGGGAGAGGACACGCGGAAGGGGAGGGAGGAGCAGGGAAGGAGAAAGTATTCGAGAAAGGGTGCAGGAAGTAGGGAACGGAAGGAAGTAGGGAAGGGAAGCGAGTAAGGGAGAGGAAGGGCAGGTCAAAGGAGTACGTCGTAACCGGTAACTCCCAGTGTCATGCGTCTTCATCTGCGCCGTCGTCGGGAACGTCATGCTCGCGCCGCCTTATTCTCCGTATACGCGGTGTGCGACAAGAACACTAGCGACATCCCCAGCGCAGGGACGTCGACCGTGCATGTCTGGGCGGTCAGGTCCTGTCAGGTCGCAATTGACAGTCTTACATGTTCTCAGTCGCTCTTTTCTAAGGTCGAAACGATGTGGCCTTTTGCAGGAATAACTTGGAGTGGAACAAACAAATGTTTACGAATTGATCCGTTCGGGTCTTTCCGAAACTACTTTTTCTCCTCGACTCACTGGAGGACAATTGCACGGCGTTTTTGAGCACTAGAACATGGACCGTCTACTGTAAAGGCTACCAAGGCGAAGCTCTACCACGCATATATTCCAAATCCCACAGGCAAGACGCGTGTTCTCAGCGCTGAAGATAAAGCTGCCACCACGCCACTCTTGTGCACATCGACCGAGCGGCAAGCGGACGCCATGCTTGTACCAACAGCTTCTGGCTCCAGCAGGATAACGCTTTCGTGGTGCTTTTTTTCGCCAATGCTCATGACCCATGAGCAAGGATGCGCGTTCGTGTAGCTACCTCTGGATTCCTCGGTCGACATCCAGACGCGATGCCGCTGACCAGCTGCTTCCACGGACCCAGGAGTACGTGCCCTTTCTCCCTCTGTGTGCGCTACGCTGACGCTCACGATCAGACGCAATCTATCCTTCATACTGACGAGCCGGGTCTCATTCACGCTACGCTTCCCCAAATGTTTCGTATCATGATCTCCTCTTCTCCCTCCTCTCCCCAGCCCACCTCGTCTATCCCAGTGCCCGCTCCTTCGTCTTTGGCCTCTTCCTCATTCGGGGCCGCCATCGTACATGTCACCGCCGACGGAATGGTCACCGGCTCGGCTCTGGCGCGCACTTCTGGCTTCGTCTTCGCGGCAGTTAACGCACTCAGCCTCTTCGCTGAGACGATGGTCGTGCGCGGGGTGCCCTCCGTGGCTGACGACCGATGGGTTTCTGACGCAGTATGTGCTTTTCTCTCTAACCGTCTTTCCCGTCGCATACATACGCACGCACTGACATTTGCCTCTCCTGCAGGAGGACCTGGCTTGCAGTTGGAAGGAACTGCGTTTGTCGCCGCCGTCGCCGTGTCGGATCCGCCGTACGCTTTGTTTTCCCAGTCCTAGTATTCCCAACGTATCGAGTGGATGCGCGCCCATGGCGCCATATCCTCGCAGGCGCCGCCGGGATGTGATCATACTCGTGGGACGTACGCCGTGCGCTGCTGAGAAAGGGGACGTCGATTCTCGGCTTGCTTACTGTGGTGCGCGTCCAGCTGCCGGCCGCGCCACTGGATGCGAGCCCGGGCTCGAGACGCTGGTTCGCGGCGTAGCGAGAAAGTCGCAGCAGTGCGGTCGTAACCCTCAGGCCGCGCTTTCCCTGAATGTGGAGGCGTGCTCGTTTGGGTATGACTGGGTTTGGCGGTGCGAGAAGCTGCGCACAAGCCTTCGGCCGAGTGGCACGCGCAGCAGCTTGGGGCGACGCTTCCCCGTCCAGGAGAAGGTGGCTCCGTGCAGACGAGCTGGCGACCAGCGCCAAATGGGGGAGGTGGGAGACGCGGTGCTCGACGGGGGTGCGCGATTTGCTGGAGACGGCAAGGCGGAGCCTACGGTGATGCTCGCCGAGGAGTCGCCAGTGTCTTTGCACCCCAGCCGTCCCGTGGGCTCGGAGGTGGTCGCTGGCGGAGGAAAGGGCGACGAGAAGGCGAAGGTCGAGGATGGAGAACAGGAATGTGAAGCTGCTCATGCCCGCGGAGCACGGTTTGCTCGCGACGTTTGGGCGGGGTCTTACTGTGGTGCTCCTTCGATGAGCCGGGAGGGATTCTTCGCCAAGCCGCAGGCGCGCGGGGGTGGTCTGTAGCGGAAGGGCTGTGGGACATGTGCATGCGCACGAGGTGGAGCTGAAGTCGAAGGCGGTGATGGACAGCGTGGAAGGGGACGCTGAAGCCGGTCGTGCGGACGTACGGTTCGCTCGCAACGGCTGGGCGGGACATGCGGGGCTTATGGTGGTGGTCGCGAGCAGTCGTGGGCATTGTCGTCTTACGCCCTAGCCGAAGTCGCGTGGAGGTGGTGGCTGGCGGAGGGGAAGCGCGAGGAGAAAGCGGAAGCGAAGGGCTGAACGGCGAGGTGGGGAGGCAGACGGTGGTCTAGTGGACGCATAGATTGCTTGCAACCGCCGGGTGGAGCTGGCCATGGGGAAAGATAGTTGTGCTCGAGGAGTTGCGGGTATTTTACGTCCAAGCTGCAGTCGCTGGTATCGCCATCTACTCCCGCCTGCGCCTCACGGACGGCGTGCGCGCTCGCTCGCTTCACTCTGTCGTGGGTGACTTGAAGTCGAAGGCAGTAGAGGCAGATGGGGAAGTTGAAGCTGGTCGTGCGCACGGAGGCACTTGCTGCGTATGGGCGTATGGGGAGGAGAAGATGCTCGACATCGACATCAACGTCGAGGCCGGAGGTGAAGGCGGTAGGGAGACGGCCCACGAGGTGCTTGAGGAGAAGCCAGAGGTGGTGGTGCATTTGCTGTAGCGAGGCGGAGTCGTGCGGCGCTGCTGGAGTGAGTGGTGTTGTCCGCTCCTGCCCTGTCGTTACGACTCGAGCAACGGTGATAGTACTCGAGGAAGGGGCGGCACACGGAATGGTCATGGTGCGAGGCTTCGGGTGCGCATTTCTTGGAGCTTTGGCCCTTTGGTCTTGCCGCTCCTTTTGTAGGTCCGAGGCGGGGAGATATCCGCTTTTGGATGGTCGTGTGGCTACGCGCATCCAGCTGCCTTTCACTCTCCCTGCCCAGACCGGTTCACCGGGTGGTGGAATGACATGAATACTTTATTCTTTTTTCGAAATTTCAATGAATGGACTGGTGTGGGTCATAAATACATGCAATACTATACGCACGCGACAATATTGTGGCTTGAAACTACCTCCGACTTGTGTCCAAAAAATAAAATGCCTGTTTGGATCTTACGCTCATGATGCTGTTGCTCGCTGGGCTACAAGTGGAGAACCCAGAGTGTTCTACTTAGCTCCCAATATCTCCGAAGGCTTCGAGGCTACTCGCGGTGAGCTCGTGGTAAGTAAATTGTCGCCGGGCTGCAATGTGCGACATTATATATGGAAAAGGGCATTCAATCCTCGAGCATTTCCAGCCAGCACAAAAAAAAAAAAGGGAAAGAAATGAGAGCGAAGGAACCGAGAAAAAAGAGAGACTCGTTGGGCTTCAAGCATTCGCGGGGAGTTGAACCCTGGGCTCCCAGCTACTCCTGGCCGTATGGAACAAGAAAGTCGGGTGTGCCCCACACTACGACTGAATTATTACTTTGGTACTGATTCATTATTGCGATGGCTCATTGATTAACAAGATAGTGACCATCTACTCATACTGTAGTAAGCTGACCAAGTGTTCACTGGGTGTCACCCATCACCGGCAGTGTTTACTGGGCAAAGTGTTCATTCTTCGGCAATCAGCGAAAATTACTATATATGGAAGTCCATCGAATGCCGGACCGGAAATTTCCGTGTTTTGTGTCCTATTTGAGGCCAAAAATTGCAAGGTCACCGTCACTGGTATCAAAAGTGTTCAGTTCATAGGTGGCCGTCACCTGTCGCCTGAATACTTGGTTGGATTACTGCAGTACACTGAGTGGACAAAATGATTGACCAATCGGTTTTCAGACATTTTCGGCTGATTACTATGTGTTCCAGCCCAAACTCAGATGCTAAACAGTCGAGGCCGAACTTCCTACCACATTGATGACATCAAACTACTCTGATGTGCCATCAAAATAGACTGAACACGGAAATTCGTATTTTCTGGCTCCGGCTGCAAAATGGCCATTTTGACCATATTTTGCCGTTTTAATGCCATTTCAGCTCATTTTTAGCCATTTTGCGGCCATTGTAGCGCATTATCCCTTGTATATTTTCGTATGATTCAAAGTGGAAAATTAAAGAGCATATGCCGTACTACAATCTGAGGGATTCATTGATCTGAAAAAAAATCCCCAAGCAAGCCAGAAATCACGAATTTCATTATGGGACCCATTCTGATGGCGCATCAAAATAATTTGATTTCATATATGTTGTAGAAATGATGGCCTCTACTCTCTCAATGCCGTGGCACTTGAGTTTGTCCCAAAATACTCGCTGGTTGTCCAGAAATGATCAAAACACACCCGTCAATCATTTTGTCCACTTTGTGTATGTAGATCATGGTGAATGAGGTTTGGGTGACGCGAGATTCTTCAATGAAAATACAGCAAAGTTGAGAAATCAGATGGATACACGCGCAAGCATGACAGATCTTGCTGTCTAGGTGTAGCCCAAAACACTCGGAATTTTTGCATGCAAGGAATTTTGACGGAAAAGATCAGCCAAAATACTACCTAAGGGAGTTCACGGATCCGGCAGCCCAGATATCTGATTGTAGAAGAGCGCCTGTAGGAAGGCCCCAAGAGAGTGAAAATCCTTTGCAATGGTGCCCAAGATACTGTCCATTTTTTGCCATTTGGTTCACTTTGGCTGCCTGAACCTGGGCTGGGTGAATGGGGCACTAATAGGCTGCTGCAAAGGGGGTAGCAATGGTCGCGAGGGCGGGCTGCAGCGAGGATCTTTTCCGCAGTGTTTTCCTCTTCTTTGGGGATTCAGAAGGGGCATAGAAGCTTTGGGGTGTGATGATATCCATAGAGACGGTGTTCTGTGCCATTTTGGTGTGTCTGAGGATGCTAATGCATGTCGAATCACACAAGATGCTTGAAACTTAATGAGTTGTTTGTCTGTGCATCTCATATCAGATCCCATCATTATTGATAGCGCAGGACATCGCTTATCGGGGCGCGGTAACTAACAGACTATAACATAACAGATGTAGCACACTTTGCGGCAGAGCCCACTAACAGCCTCAGAGCACATTACTCATCCCAAAAAAAATACTTTCCAACCATTTGTAATGGAACAATTTTAATTGTGCCCAATTCTTGCGCAGTCAACATGTCGACTAGCTTGCATTGGGCTTCAGGAACCCCAACTGTGTCAGGGTTCATTGCATAAGCAGAGACACACAATGCCACAGTAGAATAGAGACTCAAGAGAATTGGCAGGAGACTTGAGACAGATATGCAAGGGCATTGTAGATTCAAGACAGGTTGAACATCAACTTGAAAAAAAAAAAATGAATCAGTGTTGAGACAAGATTATGGTTTCTTGCATTGAAGTTGCATGAAACTGAATTTTCTTCGGTGAAAGACTTCTTTTCAAATGAGAAGGTAGACCGCAATGAAATGGGCACACCAGAGCTTTTTAAGGATGTTTTTAAAAAGTGCGACCTGCGAGAATTGAACTTATGACCTCCGCATATGCCCAAACAAAACCAAAATTTGCATTTACAGCCAAAAAAAATAAGTGATTGCACCATAGGACCCACTACCTGAAGTTAGCGGGCACTTGTAGCATGCTTTGCAGCAGAGCCCACTAACTGCCTCAGTGCACATTATCCCAATAATTGCAGTTTGCAGTAATCATCCTGTGGGCTAAAGAAATAAACCGTACACCTTGGTGCTCCCACTGTAATATCAAACATTATACACTTGCCAATATTTACAGTCAAGACTGCAAATAGATGGACTGTCCAACTCCATATAATTGAAAAAATTAGTTGTGCCCAATCCTCACTCAGTCGACACATCAACCAGCTCACATTGGGCTTGAGAACCCCGACTGTGTCAGGGTTTGTTGCATAAGCAGAGACACATGATATCATGGTGGAATAAGTAGAGAGAGTCAAAAAGAAAAGAAAAATTTGGTCAGAGATGCAAGACAGATATCCAACAGGTTTTCAAATTGAACATCTATTTGAAAAAAAAAAATCAAATCAGGTTTGAGATAAGATTAAAACAACATACATCAAAACTGCATGCAACCTGCTTTTCTGCACAGAAGAACTTCTTGTCAGGTCACAAAGGAGTCAGACCACAGTGAAAAAGGCCAATGGTGCAATATGTATATGGTAGTGAATTGTACAATGCAAAGAGAACATTGCCCAATTGCAGCTGAGCACATACAATGTATCTCCAGGACTACATACAATGAAACTTCATGGTCAGCATGTCTGAACACCAGAAAGAATGACAAATGAACACACCAGAGCTTTTAAGGACAATGCCCACTAACTTTAGGTAGTGGGTCCTGAGATGTGATTGCTTAATTTTTTGGCTATGGAATGCACTGTTTGGTCTTGTTAGGGCATATCGGAGGTCACAAGTTCAATTCTCACAGCTCGTCTTTTTTAAAAATGAGTTCTGGGGTGCCAATTTCATTGTGGTCTACCTCCTTAATGGTGTGAAAAGAAGTCTTTCACTGGAGAGAAGCCAGTTTCATGCAATTTCAATGCAAGAAACCATAATTTTGTCTCGACAATGATTCATCATGATGTTTTTTTAAAGTCAATGTTTGACCTGTCTTGAATCTGCAATGCCCTTGCATATTTGTTTTATGTCTCCAGTAAATCTTCTCAAACTATTCCACCATGGCATTAGGGTTCCAAACCATCCCGCCTTTTGACGGGTTGACGAACAGGGTGGATGGGTTTTTACCCGTCCCAGCATGGGCATAGGCTCCCGCTGTGACAGGATGGGTACAGGGCGGTTTAACCCATTGACGGGCCGCCCATTCCCGCCTGTTAGACGGGTTCAACGGGTCTCAGCGTGAAATATAGGAGTTCATTGGCGGATAGGCGGGGACTTTGCGTCTCCACACGGTAGTGTCCCAGTTCCTGCAGGGAAGCCCAAAATTAATGGTCTTTGGAGCAAAATACAGCATGCACAAAATAATTGCACGGAAGCATTAAAGGCTGACATCCCATTTTTCATAATTTTTAGGGCAATATGCATAGTGGCACCAGAGCCTGTGGAGAATCTTCTTCGATTGAGATTTGTATAAGTGAATGTATCTCATGTTGCTGCTTAACCCACCTGTCAAACAGCCGTTACAGACAGGATGGTAAACTACCTGTCGGCCATTACGGGTGGGATGGGATGAGACTCATCTGTCTCAAGGGCCTTGGGCTACCTTAAACGAACAGGTTGGACCTGGCCCGTCAAAAAACGGCTGTCTTTTAGACGGCCGTCCCCATCTGACGGGCAGTTTAGAACGCTATATGGCATCATGTGTCTCTACTCAAGCAATGAACCCTGACACAGTCGGGGTTCCCAAGCCCAATGCGAGCTGGTCAACGTGTCAACTGAGCGAGAACTGGGTGCAATTAAAAATTTCCATTACAAGCTGGTGAAAAGTACATTTTAGAAAAATGTGCTGGTAGTTAGTGGGCTCTGCCACAAAGTGCACTACAACTGTTATTTTAAAAAAGGGCACATGTGAGGATCAAACCTATGACCTCTGCATATGCACAAACAAGACCAAATTTTGCATTTACAGCCAAAAAAATAAGTGATCACACCATAGGACTTACTACCTAAAGTTAGTGGGTGTAACTAGTGAGGAACGAGCATTCAGTTATAGTGTCTGTCTGAGAGAGACTAAATACTGCCTAACATGAATGATGGCATGCAATGCGGAATGCAGAGGCTCCAAAGGCTAAAGAGACTGCTGTCAGATCCTGAGTTTTGCCCATGAGGGTTGGGGAATAGACCTAGGAGCATCAAGGTTGTAGCCAATCCAACAGATGAACGATGAGTCCTAGTCGACAAGGAAGATGGTAAGTCTTGTAAAGACTCGGGACCCCAGTCCAGGGCTTCCAATTGCATCTGCCCTTCTCCTGACACTCAGAGCAATCTGTGCAAGCCTCAGTCTAACCTCTTGTCTCCTATGACTCGTGGTCTGCTTTCACCATCCTGTATATGCCTGTCTCAACCGTCTGACTTTCAATTTGTGGATGTAGGATTTGGTGTGGATTTTCATGACCACCATAGATTTAGTCTCTTTCACTGACTTCCCACTTGTAACCTCGTTCTGAACCACAGATTGGTGATGTCCAAGTTTACTCAGACTCGGACGCACTCCCCTGGCGCCTCAATCTCCTTACAGCCACCAATTCCCAATGCTGAAACCTGAGATGGGTGTATAAGAGGGACAATATGTTCTGGAATGTTTTGCAGAGCTGATACTCACGTCTCTCTGCTCTTATTTCAAGTTATCTCTCTGAGCTGAATGATCTTCCTACCTCTTCTAAGCCTGGAGGTCGGCCTCAATCAATGTCTCCCCACCAGATAACACCTTATTACCCATTCTAGCTGACATCTCTTTGAAAGAAGTTGTGATGCAAAGATGATCTGCCCAGGGGCCTGGTATATAAAGCTCTCGACTGAATTGCAACGGGCACATCCCTTCTCTCACGTGATGCCAGACATCATTATTCTTCCCGCCAACCTTGCCGCTTTTGTCCTCCTTGAAAGTTTCTTCTATGGGTTGCTTTTGCTTCTGTTCATCTGCACCATCTATTTCTGGCCACACAGCAAACCCTTGCAGGTGCCACTGTAACCGCAAAACACCACGTAACATCTCTGGTGTTTCTGGGAGTAACAACACTCTTCTTGTAACACAAGTAATCTTATTGAAACCGCTCATGCTGACATTAATAGAGAGGGGCATTAACTGCAATCTTGTGGACCAAATATTGAAAGGTGAGTTCTATGACAAGTTCAACTCCTGTTCAAGACAAAAACACTGCAGGTGATTGAAAAAGAAGTTCTGGGACTTGATCGTTGACTCACCAAATTTAATACCAGGCATTTGAGGAAACTTATAAAACTGGCCACCCTTCCAAGAACACAGTGAAGAACCTAAAGCGTAATTGTAGGGATGTCACACTTGAATTTAATGCTCACTGACCTTGGCCCAGTTGGCCAATACCACAAGGGCCTTGAAAGCAAAAATAAGATTCATGATGCCAATTGTAGAATCCAAGATGCACATGGCATCTGGGTCACTGACCAAACTCAAGGAGATTTGCTGCGAAAACTGACCAATTTCTTGTTCTGAACTCGGGAAACTGCATTGTTTCACTATGGCATTCACCAATGAGGCTGAGAAACTCCTCACCAAGTCCGCTCTCACCCTTAATCTCACGCTGGTGGAATGGATTCTCTGGGTTCTGGAACTGATGTTTGCTTTGGAACTTGAGAACTCAATGAATCAAGCTGCCATTATGCCATCCCCTGCCTCAATTGCCTGCATCAGTTGGTCAAACACCAGTTGCTAGACAACCTCTGCCCTTGGGACTTAAATTACAGGCAAAGGTGAATAGTATCATGGATTGGTCATCATACAACACTGAAGACTGCTGCTGTAATTCTGGGGAACACTACTGACCCAGAACCCTACATAACACGTTCGGCAATTATCAGTGCTCCCTTTCGGCCATCAGACGTAGTCGGATACAGAGTGACGGCGAGATGAGCGCGGGGCAGATCGCCCTCTGGCAAAGTAAACACGAATTTACCCACCAGTTCGCAGAAGAATATTTGCATCTCCAGTATCCTATGGCGCTGACAATGAGTATTTTGCTGTCAATAAGTGGACGCTACTAACGCGAAACGCCATCTATACGGCGGTCTAATCAGTAAAAATGATAGAGAGCAATGTAGGTATCTTACCCGAGACACATCCGTGGGCCACCCAGGAAACTCAAACTGTGATCATATGGGAAACGGCGGGGAAATCAGAAAGAAATAGCTTACAGATTCGCGTAATGACCGACGCCCTCTCCCTTGAATGTCGGCCCGTCGAGCCATCGAGAGGGGCTTGAACTCCTGCGCGTCATCACCCCATCGCGATTCAAGTCTATAGACCGGAGTAAGCGTTGCGTGAGCGCACTATAATGATGCTCCCGATAACACCAACCGTTGATAAGACGCAATTCCAAGAGTCAGAATCTGTCCTTTACGAACGGGTACATGCGAAATATGTTCCCCTGTGGTCGTAGTAAGACTCCCCGTGAGAGGAATAGCCACATCTTCCACTGCAATACGTTCGGCTATCGCCTCTGCTGGGAACATCCGTAGTGATTCCTATATGATGATCGAAAGCATCACAAATTAATCTCTTCGCCAGGTCGAGCACGCACCTTAATCAATGCATTTAACAAGGGCATGTTATCATACGACACACTGCCGCCATCGGAAGCACGCAGGGTCGAGTGAATCTCGGACCGGAGTTCGTCCTGGAATTCTGGGGCTCTTGCGAGCTCTACGAGTCCAAATGATAGAGTATTCGCCTACGTTCATGAGCACATTAGCCACTACTTAGCCCTTCGCAAAGTTACGTACAGTGGTGTCCTGCCCTGCAATCATTATAACTGCGGTCTGAGCAACGATTTCGGCCTCGGTAAGCGTATTCTTCGTCTTGTCCAAGCAGTACAAGTCCACTACGTGCCTGTCAGCACGCCGAGACCGTCACAACATCAGAGTACACATATGACTTACGAAGCTGGCCATACAAGTCGGTCCTAATATCAATTCCTTGCGCTGCTGCCGCCCGTTTCTCGCGAAGGACCTGCTTTCCGATGTCGTCTGCAAGCCGTTTCGCTGTTCGAATGACCTTGAACGTTGCAGTTGGAAGATGTATGGCGGCCCTCCGTAACCAGAGAGGAAGGCGCCCGCCAATGGCTTCGGCGATGATTTTTCCCGCGGATTGGTTGGTTGCGATGGCCCTAGAACGTGATCAACGACGCACTTAGAGCCAGGGGCACACATACAAGATCTGGAGAACAAGAGTCAATGAGGGACGTGTGGGGGGACAATCGTAGATTACTTGCCTGAAAGTTGTGGTTTATGAAGTCTTCACCTAAATCTTTCGTTGAATATCCCAATACAACTCCAGAGGCTGTCAGCCCGAAACCCTGGGGAAGCGGTGATTAATGGGTTCTACCTTCACTGATTGTGCTAAGAGTGGCTAGGCTTAGCAGAGGGCAAATGTTGGTGGATTTCCCCGAAGCCTCGTCCAACTGTGCTGTGAGCTAGAGCGAGGTAGCCAATTCAGTAAGGACACCGATTGGGCGGGAGTACTCTCACCGTCTGGGCCGCTTTTTGAAACACGGGAATGTAATCACGCACGGCGGCGGCCGTAAATCCAACAGTTAAAGCTGCTCGGATCCGTTTATGATCACCCTCTGCATGAAATTCGAGATTTGTGCTTATCAGTAGAGTGGAAGTAGCAAGCTCACCATTGGCACCGATGACGCTGTCGTCTCCGTAAACGAAGTGGATTGCATTCTCTACGGTCGGCCCGAATTTGAGATGCGGGCTATTCAAGATATATTGCAAAGAGACGGGATCAGAGATCATGAGCCGGTCTTGCTATCGAGCGCCGAGCGATGAGATGCAGATCAGCTCTCGGGCAATTTTGTCGCGTACTCCGAGACAACCCTTTATGCGGTAGAAGGGCCCATAGATCCTCTGCCAGTTGAACTCGTATTCGCCGTAAGTCGGAGATGAGTATAATTGAAGCATATTTCCTGGATGAAGCGACATCAGTCTATTAAGTTGCCCAGGGATCAAGAGGCAGAACTAATCCTGACCAAAGAGCCATGACGGAGAGGCGGGTCCTGGGATATTTCGGACAGTGCTATGTCGGCGGAGGGCCATATATATCGCCAGAATCGAAATCAAACCGGCAGTTGCGATTCCATACTGAATCGTGTGGTCCATGACTGTTCAAAGCTGGGGAAATTGAACCGGTTGGGCACCCGTATTTGTACCATTTGGTTATCTGCTCTAGCGAGAAAAACTTTGAATGTGGTAAATGAACGGCATTGGATCCGACCAGATTGAGCGAGATTGGGCCTGGTTTTAGTGAGATGAACGGGTTCCATGATCCGGGTAACTCTGAATCGATTTCTCTTGTTTTATAAAACAAAAAAAAAAATGGAAGGTATGCTAATAAAATTTCACTATCTTGTGGAAGACGGTGAGTCCTTGCAAAATCTTAAAAGCAGATCGGAAGTACGCGACGGCGGTCTCCAACTCTTGTAAGGAGGAGGGTTCTGTGGTCGCGATTGGCGATCGACCAACCAAAGTCGTGTTACAATTGTTGATAACGTTTATTCTACATTTGCCGTTGCTGTTGAGTGTCGATAGAGACCGGAGCACGGCGGCGATCACCCAAAAAGACCTAAGTAGATCTGCATTCTCACAACATGATTAATTGGGGACATGACATGCTCCACTACAGAATGGTTTATTGTCTTTTTATTGTTTCCATATGATGTATTGTAACACGACTGTGGCTGGTCGATCCCCGATCATGACCTCAGAACCCTCCCTTACAAGAGTCGGGGATAGACACATCGTGAGAGCGTCTTGCAGTGCTAGAGATTGCTCGATAACACAAATAGATCAGGACTTATTCTAATCAATGGGCTTGTACCAAACGATCAAGAAAATCAATATGGAATGTATCGATAAGGCCGGTGCGTTCCTAGAACGATGTATGATTGACTAGGGAGGAAGTACAGATAGCGGCTGATCCAGTAAAAAGATTTTATGGTAATGACCTGCACCATCAATGGCAATATTAAAAACAAGTTCCTATCATGGGTATGTTGTAAAAGCTTAACAATGTTGACAAGAGCTGCAGCCTGCAAGCTCTTGTCAACAGAGAACCGCGTGCGAGATTAGCCTCTCCTCGCCAGTCCTCCCACGGCGGGCGCCGCTGGAGAGGAGGGCATATAGAAGAAAGTTGATGCGGAGAGCTGAAAATTGGAATGGGTGACACTTGAAAACGTGTGGTGGCCTGATCCAGATATGGCCATATTTCATTGGCAAGTAATATTTTCACTTTCCACGCTTTCGTCCTCCCCCTTCGTGGACGACATCGAAGGTCGACATCGTGAGTCTTTCTCGGGTCGAAATATTGCGCCAGGTCAAACGGGACCGGCTCAGAAATCATGTACATTTAGACTTCGTACCGAAAGACGCCACTGGTCATGAATCAATGAAATGACGAAAATATTCGCGTTATTTCAGATATCTATCGTACCATCAATCTTCCGCTCAATTTGAGTCAGAGTAGTGAGGATGGAGCGATGTTCCCGTACCTAATGGTAACACTGGCTTTCATCTCCAAGAAGTAGTCTTTCGATCCTATGTGCCTGACCTCCCCGCTTGTGCGCCAAGCCCGAATCTCAATCAAGCGCCTGCCGGATTAACGACATCTGTCAAATGAAGTTCCGTTACCTTCAGCACCGGGTCTCACCCACTCCGTACCCACCGATTCATGGTCCGTCCGGACGTTCTGGCATTCGTATCGCATTGCACCACAAATTCCCCTCAATATACACCTGTGTTTAATCTTTCATGTCACCTCATTATACACTTCATTTTTCCCTTTTTCAACCTCAACCTCCCTGTCAATTTCTTGGATTATTTTTCAATTCTGTGTGCATAGTCATTCTGACCTGGCTAACATTTTATCCTGACCAAAAATATGCTCTTGTCATCCAGTAATGCACTTTCTTCAAGCACAAGTACTGGGAAATGTCAACACAGTATTCTGAACATCTTCAAAATCATTAAGGCTATGGGCCACAATAAAAGCCATGGGCACTTCATGCTGTGGACCATGGTCTGACCTTTATGAGTTGTACAGACCTGCAGCAAGATCTTGAAGTGAATTTTGAGCCCTTGTATTGCTTCTATCAAGTCTTCTATATATTCCAGGAGAATTTACCAGATTCTGTTCTGTCTTTAGATGCATGGACCTCAAGCAACATTTACACATTCTTGGCCATTGACATCCATTACATTGGGAATTATGGTAAACTTGGTGTGTTTAACACTCATATCAATACATCATCATGGTTACTCATCATGGCTACCCACAGCAGACAAATATGTTTGTATGCCGGTGCCCGGCCTACGAAATGGGGGAGCTTACTCAATCCGCGTCTTTGGCATAGGCACTGATTATTCATCAAATATATACTGACTAAGGTCCATTCCATAAGTATCTAATGTAAATCCAAGCTGAGCCCTCCGCTCTGCATCTTCTTCTAACATCCGCATTGACTCTGTCACATTTGCCCTCTGTAACCGGCTCAAAGGGAATGATGTTCTGAAAGCAATGCCAGACAATTTTTTGACACGAGATATTGCCACAAAAGAAAGACCTGAAGAAAAATATTTTTGTCCAAGATCAATCACTGCCCGCTTCAAAGTCAGTCCCTGGCTTTTATGAATTGTAATTGCCCAGGCAGTTGTCAAGGCAGCTGTGTCCTAGTCAAGGATTTTCCAGTTTTGTTGTCCCATCTAGCCGTTACAGGAACAATTGGAACCCAGTAGCGATCAATACCTTCCCACTCTGGCAGGGCCGGACCTAGATGAGACATTTAATGTTTGTGGACCAGAAAATTACAAGTTATTACCTGAGTATCCACCTTCATCACATTCGACAAAAACAACTGCTGGCAAGTTTAGCTGAGGGTTGGATCCAGGCTGGAACCAAATTTTTTTAACTGTTCCTTGTGCACCATTGACCAAGCATTAGAAATTGACATGATCAATACTTGCAAAATATTTGAATTGTTGGTCTCATACCTTTAGATGTCCAAACATTGCATGTGATCATCACTCGAGCCCCTTCAGCCAGTAGTACCTCCTTTTCCAAGCCATCAGCATCCTCTTCCGAAGCCTTCTTAGCTTCAGGACCATTATGCTTTGCCATGCAGCGGAGAACAGGCTTTCCAAGTGAGCTGAGCCGGCGAGCATTCAATCCTATCACAGCTTCTTTTGTTGGAAGCAAATGAAGAGTATCTTCAAAGCTCATGCGTTCTTCTATAGAGAGTACATCCCAAAACCTTGTTGAAAAAAGCATGTGGTCATTTGCAGAGCTTTTGTATTCACGAAGTCTCATCAGAGCAACTCGGAATTTTATCTGCTCTGGATCATCACCCTCTTGCCGAAACACAGTTTGCAAAGTGACTGATTGAGTAAAGGACTCAAATACTGTTTGTCCTTCTGCACTAAGTGCACTTCGTCGCCCCACACCTGGCTTGGTTGAATAGAGTGGTGTATCACCAATTGGAGGAAGCTAGCAAAAGTCACCAAAGATAATTGTAGGAATGCCACCAAGGATTTCATCTGATAACCCTGGATATGTCTGTCGCAGTCGTCTGTCACATCTCCCCATCTGTGTTCGTCCAATCATGGATTTCTCATCAATGATCAAGAGCTTGACATTGTGCCAACGGGTCTGGATTCTGGCTAAGCCAGATTGAGAAAGCTGGGCAAAATCTGCCTTCTCCTTGACTGGAATGGTCAACCCAAAATTTATGGTCCAGCCACGAATGCCAAAAGCTGAAATTCCAGTTGGAGCAAGACGGACTACAGGATCCTTTGAGCCAGACTCAGTCACATCAACATTGAAATACTCTCGAAGAGCAGTGGTTATGCACCAGATGAGGAAAGATTTTCCTGTGCCCGCTGTTCCATCCACATTGAGTCTCAATGGTGGTGGTTTAGGACCTGGTCCATTAAAATCCATTCACTTGAAGTATGCCATGACTTGGAGAAATACATCACGCTGTGCTCCCTTCAACTTCCTATAGTCATGGTCAGGTAAAACTTGGATTTCATCATTCGGAGACTCTTTGACTTGATCCGTCAACCAAACTGTTGCAGCAGCAATTGTAGCATGATCAGCTGAATGGCCGACCCAGTCATATTCCAGATCCATGTCACGTTTTCCAAGGTTGCTAAGGTTAGATTGAACAGATTCATGTGGAGCACAACCAGCCTCCTGCATCCACTCAGCTTGATAGTTGTCATCATCTCGATCATCTGTAACAGTGAAACGTTGACGGTGTGTTGATTCGTGTAAAACTTTAATCCAAAAGCCTTACTAAAACCAAAGTCTTTGTTTGTGTGTTGTTCGAGGGTTCGTGCCGAAGTATACGGCAAATGCGAATTCAGATAGAATAAAGGGTGAGAGTGTTTGTGTGTGTGAAGTCAAAATTCGAAATCCAACCAAAATCCCAATTTAACCAACAAATATCCCGTAAGTCTTTCCCGTTCCGTTAATTTCCGTAGTATCCGTTCGCAAGTCACGAGAGAGAGTTCCAAAGAGTTCCCGAGATCACAGGTAAGCACCTGGGCGTAGTATTCTGTTCCTTTCTACTACAAACTGCTACTCTTTTTATACCTTAACTATTTGTCCCTTCTAAATAATACCAAACCGTTCCAACTTATAAGTCCACTGCCTCCGTCCCTATGTTACCAGTGTGGTTCCCTAGCCAACTTTTCCTTGTGGTGTTTGTTTCCTAGTAATCCTTCAGGTGAAACCTGTTTGATCCCTTCTGACTGCGCCTGGAACAATGCATCCTCATTGTTCCTTCCGGAAACCTTCGCTACCGTTGTGAAGGACGTGTTGACACGTAGATGCGTAGTCTTGACACGTATCCGTCGTGTCTTCAACGCGTTTCAGTCCTGTCGGAAGTTTCATCACGTGATCACGTGATCGTTGACCATTGTTCTCCTCGACAATGATTTCTTTCATTGTCCTCTCTTTGTCCTCCCATTTGGCCCACTGTTCGTCGGTGCGTCATTCTCCCTTCGGTATTATGCTATTATTATCCTCCTCCTGTGAACTAATGCCTGGTGGACCCTAAATCCCGATGTCGTCACCGCAAGTTCACTTAATGTTCAAAAATTCGCAAAATTTTGATGTTTTCAATGGTAAGCGAAGCGCCCGTGCTTCATCTCCCTTTTTCATAGATCCTGACTGTCCCCAGTCAGTTCTGCGACACTCTGTTTCCCAATCCGGAAATTCCGGAAGTCTCCGTTGACATGAGAATCTTTCTTGCGGTCCGTTCTTCCAAAACCGGTCACTTCTTGATGCCCGCGCATCAGTTTTCCCATCTTTTCGCTCCTTGTCTTCTACCTCCACCTAGGTGTCTTACGCCTAGGTCGAGCTTCCACCTTCACCTTGATGTTTTATGTCTAGGTTGATGGTGTCGCCACTCCTCTTTTGATGGACCACTCTGTCTTTCTTTGACGACCCCGTGCTTGCCTTCTTCAAGGTTCCTTGCTCTGTGGCCCGCTCGACTCTCCATGCCGCCGGACAAGACGCCGCCCTCAGTCTTACCCTTTCCTGGGTCTGGACGTAATATGTCTTGAACATTGGTCTTCAACGCGTCCGCGGCTTTCACCCCTTTGCATTCCGGGTGTTTATCATCGTCATCGGTATGTTTACCCTACAAGGTCTTAGCTCACTGTTAACCCTTCGACATAGATCCCTATGTCTTGCGCCATTGTTTCGCGCCATGTACGTAATTTCCGCGCACATTATCTGTTCATCCTCATTCTTTGTGCTGGCAGACATTGTTTCTCCTTCGTATAAAACGGCGCCGCCGTCACCAATAATTCCTCTAACACCACTCAATCCCCGTTTTAATCTTTAACCTTTTCGTGTATATTCGGCCATGCCTTCGTCCAACGACTCTCAGTCTGTTTCTTCTCTGTTCAGCTCTCCTCGCGCTCCTCCGCTTCCTCCTCGTCCGGCCGCTGGTTCCTCACGTGGTTCGGACTCTCCCGAGGGTTTCGTCTTGCCTCAGATTCCACCGCCTCACTGCCCCTTCCGGATTACGCGGGATACTCACGGTCACCGGCAACTACCGCATGTCTCCGATTCACCGCTCCCCGTTAACCACGACCGCGTCGAAAAGTTGGTTACCCATCGGGCTAGCGTATGTATTTCTTTTTCTTTGTCCCGGGCCATCCTAACCCCTATTTAACTCTAGATGGTGGCCAAATGCGAGAATTGTGCGGAGCAGGCCATCGATTGTTCCTTTACCGAGGCCGGAATCCCTTGTCCTCCGTGTGCTCTACTGGGCGTCCCCGACTGTCGTTTCGCCGATCCCGAGTTCCTTATGGAGAACCTGGCCCATTCTCGAGACCTTTACTTGTACGACGAACGTACTGTCCTGTACGCCGCGGTGCGCGACAATCATCTCGCTCCATCGCAATTCGGTTCGTCCCTTCGTTGTTTTTCTTCATAACTCCCCTGATTATTCTACAGAACGCGAGTACGAGCGGGCGACTTCGTGGTTTTTACTCCGGCGCACAAGGCGCTATCGTCCGTTTCTTGGTAAGAAACTTTATGCTTTTTCCCGTGTTTATGCTAATGCCGATGTTTTAGTTAAACACCCGGGCAACGCGCGATCTAGCCCTTCGTGGCTATCAAGCTCTCGCCGCCTCTTCTACCGACGCCAGCTTTCTGTCGCGTTTCCTCGCGCTTGGAACAGACGCACGTATTCATCCGTCCGTGCTCCACGTTGTTGCGGATCGTCTACGTGATCTTTATCTCTCGTTCCTTTCTTAGCTACGTAGTCCTTGCTATCGTTATCCTAGCGCATTTTTCTTGCTTACTTTGATTTCCTGATGTACTTTCTTGAATATACACCCAACGGGGTTTCTTGGTGTCAACATCGTGTGAATTAAGTCGTTTCGAGGGCAACCACCTCCCGTAGTGGTTTCAACGACTCGTGTTTTTGAAACAATATTCCGCTTGTTTCAGGCGCGACTTGGCTCGTGGTCCCATTGTCCGCGCGTGTCCAGGTACGTGTCCATTATCCCCTCCCTTTTTTCATAGCTAATATCTGTCCCAGATATTTTATTGTTCCTAGCACGGTATAAAAGGCGAGTTTTTGCGAGTTATCCAACATCACAACTCCTCTTCTCACCGCTGGTTCGGTTATTGCTTTAGCTATCATGTCTTCCTTTCAATCTCCTCGCCTTTCGAAGGCCGATGAAGACGCCGTCCGCAAACTCCACAAGACCGTGCGTGCCACGCGCTTCGATGATCCTGTTGATCAGGATTCTTTTCTTGTTGCCTCTGCCGAGTCCGTGGTGCGTACCCCTTTTCCTCATGTTTTTCTCTCTGGTTCACGGTACCCCAGCTACAATTCCGTCCCCAAATCGCCTCCTTCGCATCAATTCCTGATGTCGGCGAATGCGTTTTTGCTATTCGTGCCCAACTGCAGTCCAACAATGCCCGCCTTAATACTCCTTCTATTGGAGTTCTTGCCGACATACAAGATTTCGCCGGCGAAATCGCTCGTACTCGTCAATTGTTCCGTGATCGCCGACGTGCGCAGACCGACCGAGTGCGTGCGGCTGAAGGTGTAGCGGCTCGCGCTGAGCGGCGCGCAGCTCTCGAGCAAACTTCACAACTCCATCAACGGGTTCGTTTAATAATTGTTCTGCTTTAGCTCCCTAACAGGTTTAATAGATTGCTTCTCCCGATGACGACGCCGTATCCATCCCATCCAGTGACGAGGAATCCGACGTCGCCGTGGCGTCCAAATCTATCAAGGTTCGGTTTCTCCCTTTTGGTCCCAGTTCCCAGGGTTTAACTTCTATCCAGAAACCTCATGTTCCGGCGGCCAGCGGACAGGCCAACGCCGCCGTTCCTTCTTCGGTTCAGGGTAAGTCTAGGCCGTCTTCCCTAGTTGCCTCTCCTTTTTACATCGCTCAGTGCGCTTTATAGTTCCCATTTCCCCGTTATCCGAGCTCGAGGGTTTAATGGTCAGCCTCAGCGTGAACGGTCCAACCGTACCAGTGAGTTCCCCTTTAATTTTGCTGTTACTACTGTTAACCTGGCGCTTAGATGGCCTCTCCATTGTCACCAACTCTGTCTCTTCCGGACCTCGTGCCAATCGCACCCCGTCTTTTACGCGCAAACGGCCGCGATCGGATGATGAGGAAGATGGTCGCTCCCCAGTTCGATCATGGGCGCGCCACAACCCACACCATTGTGTGTTCCTCCATTTATTCGCTCCTATAATTTATCTAACTTCTGTACAGCCGAACCCCGCAGTCCCGGGTCTGATCGCCCTTCCCGCGACAGAGTCCGTGTGCCTGGTTCCACGACCGCTCAGCCCCGGCCTTCATCATCCGAAGCTCAGCTACGCCGACGACTGGCTGGCGTCACTGCCGAAATCCATCGGCTCTCGTACACTCAGAAGCAGCTCTCCTGGCAACTTCAAACGCTTCAAGAAGCAGGGGCCAGGCGCTCGCCGGCCTAAGTTTAAGTCCGTTCTCCCTTTTATTCATTGCACTTTCCTGAATAAAATTTCCAGGGCCCCTAAGCGTTGCTATTACTGTTTGGCAACCAACCACCTCCTCGCTACTTGTCCCGTACGCGAGTCCGTTGATTAATCCGTCCTTCTTGTTTATTATTCCGCTGTATCTTTCTTGACACCATTATTTATATGAGCACTGGTTGCTCTGTTGTTTCGATATTTTATTCCTTTTTGAGTTTCAATTTGACTCTCCAACGTCGCCCATTTCCGAGTCGTCTTCCTCAATTTCTTCTATTCTCGGGCTGTCTGATCCGGACTTATCCAAGCCTGGCTGAAGACGGATACCTTCGAACTGCAAATCCTTGCCTTCGTAGGTTTCTTCTGGCTCGTTTTCCAAGTCATCCAACATCTCTTGAGATAAGTCAATTAATTCCTCTATGCGGTTCCCGATGACGAGTTTCTGACGCTGTTCATAGGGTATAACCCTGAAGCGGCCGATTTTCTTCTGCCAAACTGCACCGTTGAATTCGCAGACGATATAGGCACCTCCTTTTTGTTCTTCTGACCACGATTACAGGTCCCCACCATCGATCTCGGTTTCTTCCACTTAGTGATCCCTCGTCAACCGTGTTCCGCACGAGAACAACATCCCCAGGTGCAAAGCAATAATCTTTGATTACATGCTTATATTTTTCAGCATAGTCGGCAGCGGTTTTCTCTTTGATGGCGGCCATCCTGGCCCGCATTTCTTCAACGTGAACGACGTGTTTCGCGAGTGCCCGAGCTCGCAGTCCAATGAGCTCGTCCGTAGAAATTATATGGTCCGGATATTCAGCTAACCAAGTTGCTTCCGCAACGTCTAGCGGTAAAATTGGGTGCGCCCCGCATATAGCAAAATAAGGTGAGCAGCCCATCCCTCTCCTGGTTGTTATTCTATCTGCCCATAGCACTTGATGCAGGAAGTAATACCATTGATAAAGGTTTCCACCCGTAGCTTTATAGAGTGACTGTCGCAAGTCCCAGTGTCCGCGCTCAACCACTCCATTGGATTGTGAATGGTACGGCGATACTCTTATCCCACTTAATCCCATATTTGCTTTTCAACCAGTCCACAGCCGCAATAAACGGTGTCCCGTTGTCTGTTACAATCCATAACGGACAACCCCAGCGGCAAATAACTTCTTCCAGCAGAAATAAACCAATATCCTTCGCTGTTTGCCTCCGCAAACCCCGGCCTTCTGGATACCTCGATAGCGAGCAACGTGCGTCCACAATAAAGTTGCATCCATTAGATTTTTCACTCATATGCATCACGTCAGAGTGCACTTTCTTGAAGATGCTCGGAGTTGCCGAAACTACTGGAGGTGCCTTCATAATCGCCAGCTGGCGCTTCTGACATAGATGGCAGGTTTTAATATACCACCGTACGTCCCTTTCCAGGTCCGGCCACCAAAATCTTTGCTCTAGTAATGATTTTGTAGCGAAACCGCCGCGGTGTCCGAGCGCGTCATGCGCCGCCCGCATCATATACATGCGATGTTCTTTTTGCACCACCAGTAAGTGCATTGAATCTTCTCCTCGTCGATATAATTTCCCTTGTTTCGAGAGGAAGAATCTTGATGCGTAGCGCACAAAGCGCTTGTATTTTGTTTCATCTTCCATTCCCGCTGGGCGCGTTAAGGTGTCCTTTAACCATTCGGCTACCACTGTAAGTTTCTGATCTTGCTCGCGCGATCCAGCACTTCGATGCTCCTCATTGTAAGTTTCCCTTTCCTCCTCATCGTTGCGCAACCTTTCGTCCGGCAGTAACCTATCTTCTGCTGCTTGGGCTTGAATATAAACCGGTAACACCAACCCTTCTTCATTGTATCCCTTCTTGACATAGTCCGTGACTAACTGATCTTCACATCGTGCTCTAGCCAATTCTTCATCAAAATCTTCTATGCTCGACGCGATTTTCCTGATCTCCTGGAGGTAACCTCCCCGCGTATCAATTTCGTGCTTAAACTCATCGAATTCCAGCGGTTGTTCTGCGAAGTAATCCCAACCCGGATGCATACTTGGCGGTCCATTATTTTCTGTGTCTTCCTCTTCCTGTGGCCATTCCTCATCGCCTGGCTGAGCTTCTCGCCTCGACAATCCATCTGGCGGGAAATTCGTGCCCTTAGTATGTTTAAGTTTAAATTTAAACATCAATATTTGCTCAATCCAGCGGTTGATTGTTGCGTTAGGTCCCATTCCAGGGTTATTCAACATTCCCTGAATATATTTGGCATCCATCTCCACCACTAATCGTCGACATCCCAGCAACCAATACTGCATCGCTTCCAGCGCACGCTTTAATCCATACAGCTCCCTTTTCGGCTGTGAAAATTCCGCTTCTCTTCTGTTCAAAGTTATTGACGCGAACTTCGCGTAGTACCGTTTCCGCGGGTCGTTTGGATCCGTTTGGTAAATCTGGATCCCAATGGCCATCCAGGAGGTATCCACTGCCAACACAATGTCTGATTCCCAGTCGTAGTTCAACGGCTTTAAACATGGTGCGTTTGCCAGCGCTTCTTTTAGCTTTTCCATAGCGAGTTCTTGTTCGGCACCCCACTCGAACTCGATATCCTTGCGCGTCAATTTTTGGATTGGCCGGGTAAGCAATGCATAGTCTTTTACGAACATTCGCAAGACGCCAACCGTTCCAAGGAAGCGTCGCACATCCGATACGTCCTTTAGTGGACCCCATCTAGTTATAACCCCAATCCGGTCAGTGTCCGGTTTTCTTCCTTCAAACGAGCACAGATGTCCCACTACGTGGAATTCTCCTGCGCACAAGATTGACTTGGCGCCGGAAAAGGTACCGCCGCTATATTTTTATACGTTGAATTATCCGATTCAAGTCGTTAAAATATTCCCAGATAAATCTTCGAATCCCAGGATTCTCAGGGATTGTTTCACAAGTGCCATCCGGCAAAATATAGCGCGATCCTGGTCCTCGTATAGGTACGTCGTCAATGTACGGCATCGTCACCTGTGGAATCTCATCGCGGAGGATGTAGGTTACGTCGTCGTGAAAGATTGGTACACTGTTCGTCCAACCTTGCGGCAGTTTTACTAACCGCAATGCGCCGAACGGTGTTTGAAAGGTT
This sequence comes from Mycena venus, assembly GCA_014462655.1. NCBI lineage: Eukaryota > Fungi > Basidiomycota > Agaricomycetes > Agaricales > Mycenaceae > Glaucomycena > Glaucomycena venus. The sequence goes on along the minus strand of JACAZI010000007.1, from coordinate 1,905,743 downwards.
GTAAAATCTCTTGACTTTTCAGCAATATCCCGGTGGTCGTAACCAGAATATAAATCGAGGCATCCGCCACAAGCACGTCCCGCGAAGTGATTGGCTAGCTCTTCCGTAGCTGGCGGCACCCCCGAGTGCGCAATGGTAACGGCATTTAATGGCTCTAAAGCGTGTACCAATCTGATACTTTTTCCATCTTTCTTCAAGACTCCAAAGAACTTGCTGCGATACGAGGCATTGGACGGCTCGTATACTCCAGCATCCAATCTTTTCTTGATTATCCTGCAGAATTCCTCCAATTGTCCACGCGGTATCGGTATACTGCGTTCAACCCAAGTCTCATGTTCAACCACGGGGAACTCCACAGGCGGGAAGAAGTCGTGTCTAAAATTGCCACGTTCTTCGTCGTTCCATGCGAAGGCCTGTTCGTGGTTCCCTACTATTTCATGTAATAATTTTAGCTCCTCAGGTTGCAGGAACTCAGCATGCCGTTTTTCCACATCTGCCTTGCGTTCTTCTGTGTACCGTTCCGTTGGTTCAAAGTCCCTTGGCTGCGGATTTAAACACGGCATCCCTTCAAGCGGATCCCCTTTTATTTCCCGCCGAATTCTGTACTGGTCCGGAAGCTCCGTGTATATCGGCCGTACTTTTAGCCCTACGGGTTTATATTTCTTCCCCGCAAATACTGACACAGAATCTTCCGTAGTCACGAGTTCCGACGGCCCAGTCGGACAAACTAAGTCTATAGTTTGGCAACAGCTACATCGCACTTCCGTATCCACGGTATGGCAGGTGCGTGTGTCCCATTGGTCTCGTCTCCCTCGGTAAGCCTTGTCTTGATCGTGCTCTTGTACAGGTTTTTCCAATATGTTCGCGAATACCTTGTATGGAATTCCATCCACTTCTTCAATGTCTTGCTTTCTGTAAGCTTGAAAGAGCTCTGCTGCCGGTGCGTCCTTATTAAATTCCAGACTATTATCTGACGCAGCAATATAGGCTTCCACAATTTTCTCGGCCGTCATAATACCGCCCCTTGGTTGGTAAACTTTTTCAATCTTCATTTCTTGATCTTCATCAAAGCTGACTACAACCGCCAGCTCCTCTCCTTGACACGGTATCGTCAAATCCTCGAGGGATTGTGAAAATCCTGGTTAGCAACTCCCTGCTTGTTCGACTGTTTCGGTCGAACGCCCTTGTTCCCACCGTCTTTTATTCGGTCATACGTCGGCACTGTCCAGGCCGCCCCCCGTATTTGGATCGGTCAGCGTTAACAGTTGGTTTCCATTTTCGTGGTCGGTCTTGCTCCGTGTTAAGACGTCAAACGGCCGCCCGAGTAATACTTTGTACGCAGGTTCGCGAATAACGTGGACCTGGAGGTAAATTTTCAATTCCCCCCATCTGAACGGCACGTTCCGTGCTAATCCCATTGATTTCTCCAGTTGGCCGTTGGCGCTTTGCATAAATATGTTTATGTTCGGATCCCAAACCAATCCGCAGGCTAGTGCTTGTTCAAGGCATATTGACACAATTTGCGATCCCGAGTCCAGTACGCACTCGACAGGCCCTTGACTATTGATGTATGGGAACGTTACTCGCAGTGGTACGGAGTCGCGTGCCACATAGATTTGTTTTGGGTTCTCACCGTCCCCTAATCCTTCCAGATATTGGAGGTACGGGTCCTGCGCGATTACTGATCCCGCTGGGATTCCCCCCCATGCTCACTGTAGTAACAAATACTCCTTGTACTTCCGGCAAGTCATTAACTTCTACTGCATTAACCAGCAACTGACTATCCAGTTCAGCTGCGGCCGCTACCTCCTGTTGTTCAACTTCCAATATGTTGGTTGGGAGAGCCTGCTCCCGATCCTTCAATGGTTGCCGTATCCTGGTGAGTCGTAATTTCTCTCCTTCTCTCAAGTCTTTACTCATCCCGAATAAATCTCCCAGCTTGACCGTCACCTCGGTATTATTAATGCGTTCCAGCATTTCATCCGCAAGCCCCTCCCGTTGAATTGGGGCTTTTAGCTCATACAATTTTCTAGTGTCGTCAAGATACCGTTGCTCCGTCTTACTCTCTGAAGCTGGCAGAGTTCGGGCCCCAGCTTCAACTGGTTTGACGAATCGATACGGTAATTCCTGCCGTCCTTCTTTTGTTCTTTCGGATTTATTCCCCTCCAGAGGCTTGGATATATTTGATTTTGCCCGAGCCTCTATCCTTGGGGCTCTTAAAAATCCTGCTCCGGCGGTTCAGTGAAGGCCACATTCCGTGCCTTACTCCTGGTTTGAACATACTGTTCTTGCGCCGAGTTTCCCATTCGCATCATATTGAAAACAGTACGTCCGAGTTCCTCCATGTTTATTGGCGGTACTGGTGCCGCTTGATTTGAGAACGGCTGCGTCTGTGAATTCACCTGCATCATCGGCGTTGGCGCCGCCCGATTCATTGGCTGACCACTGCCGGCCACTTGGTTCAATTTTACTCGCAGGGTGCGTACTTCATCGCGTAGAGTGTCAAACTCCTCCTCTGACGCTCCCCCATAAAATGACTCCGTATAGATATGCTGTCCAGCAACACCCTTCTTCTGCCAGTACTCTTCAACTCGGGCCGCGGCCGATCCCCTACCTCTGGGAATGTAGTTGCCATCTGCCAGCCTCTGCTGTCCATCCTCCACAGCAATCCAGCCCTTTTGGATGTGAGCCGCTTTAACAGTACATTCTTTCGAGTAATGATCTTGCCCATCGCAGTAATAACATCCATTACGCTGCGTCGTGCCTCCTCCACCTTGACCGTATCCGCGGCCAAATTGGCGATCCGTCCCATGGAAGTTCGGCGCTGCACCTCGCGTTATTGAGTCCCGGGGTTCGTTCTCTTCTCGTGTAGGTGCAGAATTCTTTATATTCACCAACGCCTTCATCAATTCGTCATGCGCCGCCTTGGATTGTTTCTGTACAACATCCATAGCATCCCGCAGACTTGATAATTCGCCTCCGAGCTCCTCGATTCGCGCGTCTCTGCGCTCGACTTTAACCGCTGGGAACCGGTCTGACCTCCTTGGTTCAGGTGCGTCCTCATCGCCCCAGGTTGCCTCAGTTCCTCCTGTACTCGCCAAGCGCTCCGCCATCTTGATTAACTCGTCCAACAGAATAGGATCTTCTTTCCTATGGTCCACTGCATTCTGCCCCGCAGCTGGCGGATTAACCCCGGCTTGCCGTAAATCCTCCTTGATGAGATTCCGCGTATTAATTGCCATCCGTAAGGACTCGGCAAAACCTCTCTCGAGTGCATCAAGGTAGCGTCGACACGCTTCTTTATTCAAGATTATCGCGGGCGCCTTGCTAAGCTTGGTCACCAGGGCTCGGAATTTCATCCCAAATCGTGTTAATCTACCCTCCTCGGTGCGTCGAATATTCCTGTTCTCTGCACATAATTTTTCAAACTCCTCCAGAGTACCGTCCTTGTCCTCCTGTACCTCAGGGTAGACCTTCAACACCGCTTTCTTAAAATTTGCATACGACTTTCCAGCCGCATACTCCGGTAACTCCCTCCATATTTCCCGCTTCTTCGCCGGCAAGTAACTGGTGAGCAACTTCTTCTTTTCGTCATCGTCTGTGATCTGCGCCAGCGTGATGATGTCGTCGACCTGCTCCATGAAATCCAGCAGATCTTCTTTGTCTTCCGTGGTAAACTTGGGGACATTTGCCTCCCAAGGCCGCGGCACCTTAAAAGCTAGCCACGCCATTTCCTGCTGGCGTCGCCGCTGCATTTGCATTCGCCATTGCTGCGTCTTCCGGTGTTACTGGCCTAAGTGTGAAAGAAAAATCGAAATCAAACTCGTCCGAGCTCGGTGGAAATTCTTCGTCCAGCAAAGATTGTTCCACAAAAGGTAAGTCGCCCAATGAACTATTGCTGTTGGCGTCGCCTGCGATGCCAAACTCCTGTTCCTCCGTCCTTCTCCTTGCTTTGTACGCCGCTGACCGCGCACGTACTAGCTCCCTGACCTCGTTTCTAGCTTGCTCAGTAGGTGTCCACCTACGAACTCCTCCTTCAATATTGATTTGTTAACTGTGACCAGCACAGTAAGTTTGTTGATTTATCTGAATGAACCCCCTCGCGGTGGGCTCCAGATGAAACGTTGACGGTGTGTTGATTCGTGTAAAACTTTAATCCAAAAGCCTTACTAAAACCAAAGTCTTTGTTTGTGTGTTGTTCGAGGGTTCGTGCCGAAGTATACGGCAAATGCGAATTCAGATAGAATAAAGGGTGAGAGTGTTTGTGTGTGTGAAGTCAAAATTCGAAATCCAACCAAAATCCCAATTTAACCAACAAATATCCCGTAAGTCTTTCCTGTTCCGTTAATTTCCGTAGTATCCGTTCGCAAGTCACGAGAGAGAGTTCCAAAGAGTTCCCGAGATCACAGGTAAGCACCTGGGCGTAGTATTCTGTTCCTTTCTACTACAAACTGCTACTCTTTTTATACCTTAACTATTTGTCCCTTCTAAATAATACCAAACCGTTCCAACTTATAAGTCCACTGCCTCCGTCCCTATGTTACCAGTGTGGTTCCCTAGCCAACTTTTCCTTGTGGTGTTTGTTTCCTAGTAATCCTTCAGGTGAAACCTGTTTGATCCCTTTCTGACTGCGCCTGGAACAATGCATCCTCATTGTTCCTTCCGGAAACCTTCGCTACCGTTGTGAAGGACGTGTTGACACGTAGATGCGTAGTCTTGACACGTATCCGTCGTGTCTTCAACGCGTTTCAGTCCTGTCGGAAGTTTCATCACGTGATCACGTGATCGTTGACCATTGTTCTCCTCGACAATGATTTCTTTCATTGTCCTCTCTTTGTCCTCCCATTTGGCCCACTGTTCGTCGGTGCGTCATTCTCCCTTCGGTATTATGCTATTATTATCCTCCTCCTGTGAACTAATGCCTGGTGGACCCTAAATCCCGATGTCGTCACCGCAAGTTCACTTAATGTTCAAAAATTCGCAAAATTTTGATGTTTTCAATGGTAAGCGAAGCGCCCGTGCTTCAACAGATTCTGAATCACTGATTTCTGGATCTTCCTCTGACACCTTCACACTTGTGGGCAGAGTGTCATCTAGATGCACATGGTGATGGGCCAAGCATTTAGCATGATATGCAACAGTCCAGCTGGCATATTTTCCTGGCTGGCCATCCACTAGTGGTAATTCATCATCCTCCAGCAGTTTCTCTCGGTCTGTGAATGGATGGTGAAGAATCATCCTTTCATAGCAGTATTTCTCATAGATCTCATCATTGGCTGGGTCTGGCTGAAAGCGTGGCCACACATTGACAATGTATGGTAATGCAGATGCATGCCTAGTTCCACGTCTCCTGGGTACATCTTTTGCCCAATCCCAGTTGGTTGAAAACAGCAACATCTCTTGCAAAATTGCAGCAGTGGCCATGGTATTTGTACTGACCACCTCGGATCTGGTAGAGTGAAACAAGAGCATGAACTGGTGATATGATCATCTCTTCTATCTGGGAAAGAGGTGGGAGAATATCTGGGCCAGGAAGAGGGCCTGGATTCATTTGATTGATGTCCTGAAATTTATTGGAATTTCTGCCCTTGCTACACTTGCTACACTTCCCATTTTCTACCTTCATATCAAACCATCGTTCATGGCATGCCCCACATAAATCCATTTTAACTGCCATCCATTCATCTCTGGCATGTTGCATAAGGATTTTATCCTCTCCAGTCACAGCAGGTTCCAGCAAAGGATTTGCAGGGAATACAGGGTTGTCAGGACCAGCATTCAGAAAGGGATCAGGTGGAATAGGAGGTGGGTCCGGAATGGGATCCTGAGGAACCTGCTCAGGAATTTGCTGTTGAAGAGCCAGACCTGCTGCAGCCATAGTAGCCCGTTCATTCTCTGCATTTCCTGCAGCAAGGCAGCGCTCTCTGCATCTGTCACAGGTAAGATATCCTAATGCAAAATTGGTATTAGCAACCCAGTGGTATCGCCCAGTGCACCACAAGAGCCCTGGAAGTGTTGGATGTGGCTGTTTGCCTTAGGCTCCACGAGCCTGGTTACGACGACCAGGTGATCCAGGAACAGCACGGGAGGTGTTATTAGGTCTAGGTATATTCTGTCTAGATATATGAGCAGGTACTGGCGGTATATATTGAGGAGCAGGTGCAGGTGGAGGCGGTGTAGGCATGTGCAGAGGGGTGGGTGGCATGTCTTGAGTTGGGTCTGGTAGAGAGGGTGTGTGAAAAGTTGGTACTGGTGGTGAGGGGGTGGGAGTCAGAGGAGGTTCATCAGCATGATCCAATAGGGTTCCAAAGACATCAGTAGCATGGCCTGCTGATTGGATCTGGGGACCGTAGAACAATTGTTGAGGTTGGAAGGGAATGTCAGTATCAATGTCCATGAATCGTTCTGCACGAGTTGGAGAGAGTGGACTATTTTGGGTGACCCGCATTCTCTTTCCTCGATGATCACGGGAAGTGGGGCCGTGAGGAGTCAATTGTTCAAATGAATGTATTGAATGATCTGGAGGTATTTATTGAGCTGTGTGTTCTGTGATCAAAAAGAAGATATCTACTTTGAATACATTCCCATCGCAATTGCGGGGACAGATTCTCTAGAGGCAAAGTGTCTGGGCGACTTGGTGGTCCTGATGTATGGGTGCGCATCCCACGCAGACTGTGAAGAATAGCTGGATAAGGGGGAAGATTGTTTCGATTGATAATCTCATCTCCAGGAATTCTCTCAACAGCTTGTCTGGGTGGTTGGACTGGAACTTCATATAAATCTTAGTGTCTACTCTTTCATTTTGCGTTTAAACAAACATACCACCACCAAATGGTAGCTGTGGAAATTAATAAGCTGAAGTCCCAAGGTAAGGAACTTGAGGTTGGAAATTTGATGACTGAGCTAGAGGTATGCGAGATGGGCCAGCAACAGCATTCTGGTTATGGTATGCATTTTGCACCTCAAGACTTTGCCTCCGGCAAGTCAATCTCCTGCGGGCTACCCGAGCACCATAAAGGTCTGGATCAAGTGGCATAGTACCTGGACCTATTCTTATTCAAAACAGTTTCTCTTGTAGTTGACAGAAAACATACAATTTCTCTGTGAATAGAATTGTTGATTCTTGACAGAGAGGTCCTAAAAAGCCACAAAGAAGACCTCAAAGAGCTGCCAGCCAGTATAGATTCCTGATATCCCAGATAGAGTTTAGGCTTTTTTTTTTTTTTTACAGATCCACACAAGTCAAGATGCTTAAAAGGCTAGTGAAGGAATACACCAGAGTCTAGAAAAATAGTAAGGCAGTCTTTGCATACAGGTTAGGCAGGCAAGCAGAAGTTTCAAGGGTCGTAACTCATTTACAGTGGTATTTAAGCTAGCAAAAGTACCCCAATAATACTAAATGGATTATACAAGTACAAGAAGAAGGGGGAAATTTTTATTTGAAAGTCCTCCATTAGTTCTCTGTCCGCCCTCCCTGCAGGGTACGGCTACTGCCATGTGGCGTCATAAGGTCCCCGTCTGTCTGGCGTCACGTCCCATGAGACAAGCCGTGAGAGTCTGAAAAGCCATCACATTTGATATGACTCCATGGAGCTGAGCTCAAAAAGGGAGTTGATGGTCTCACCGTGGGAACATCAACTGCCATACAGCTGCACAGCCATATGAATTTTGGGAACCTCAGACAAATGGGGGGAGCAAGCTCCCCCAATTAAGTGTCATTTGCAAGAAATCTGGCCAGTTAACCCTTTAGTTGAGCCTTTAGCCTTTCCATGGCCACAATGCAGCAACACATTTTGGGTCTCTTTCCTTCTCAATAGTCTGTGAAAGTAGCATTGTCTTTTAATTTGCCACCTGGATCCTCAAAGAGACAAAGGCTAGCTACAAAACTTGACATAACCACAGGAAAAATAAACAAGTAAATAGTTAAGTATATATTGAATCATGCAATGGACTACACATGAAGGCATTGTGACAGCCACACAGTACACCTCAGTTCTGCCAGTTTGCATGGTGCTCCTCATCACGACAATGAGGTAGATCGCAGTTCAGTATTTCATCTTGTCACTATTGAGCACACCATTGGACCACTTGTAATTGTTGGCAGTGACATAGACATTGATCTGCACCTGCAGCAGCAGCTCCTCCAGAACTTTGAGGGGCATGTTGTAAAAGATCATCAGTACTAGTGTGACTGTTTCCCATCAATGGGAAGCAGCTCAGAAGAATTAAAAAAGAGGGAACCAACATGGAGTGGCTCTGGCACACATTGTACACCAATTTGGAGGACACCAGCAGAGAATTGGGGGTGATCACCTCTTGCCCATTGACTTGTCAGAAAGTAGCAAAGAGCCAGGATTTATGAACCATTAGAACTTGTTTGTCAATCATAACAAGATTTCTACTGTCAAATGTATGTGTGCTGAAGGTAAAGATGAGGGAGTTGAAAAGTGTTGTGGCCAAGTTGGCAAAGATGAACCAGTAGCTGAGGATGGTAGATAGGGGACGAGCAATGTCAGTCTGTTGGACTTGAAGAAGGTGAGCAGGCAAACAAATATAAATTATATAATGAAGATGAGTGCAGCAATGATGAGGACACCATTGAGCTTTGCAATGGTGGAGCCAACATCCTTGTGATTGGTAGTGAGAGCCTTATGCTCATGATATGTACACTGGCTAGCCTCATGTATCCCCTTGCTGATGTTGCTGTTTCTGTTTTTTCAAACACAATGAATGCTTCAACCTCCATGAGAAAAATAAGCAAGCATGGCAGACAAGCAAATAAAAACATGCACAACTTCACTAGTATTATGGGAATACAGGTAAAAATCTATACAAACATCTCAAGCATTAGCAGGAAACGCATCACAAGATAAGCTTGTAATTACAGACCTTCTGCAAGCAAATGCAATCATGATGGTTAAACAAACTTATATGCAAACTTCAAGCCTTTAATTGTGCACAACTTTGCTGATCATGCCGCCAACCTGGTTAACATTGATGCTTCATCAGGAAAATCCTCCTTTCTGAATCTGTCAAGGTCTGTCAAAACTTGGCCGGACCATCCAAGCGAGACAAGCGAGAATAAGCGAGGCAAAATGATCCCAAATCCTCCCAGGTTGGTACCAAATTTTGGCGGATTTTGACAGCAAAAATAATCTGGAGTCCTTCCTGCAAGGCGTACTTGGAATGCTGTACAAAATTTGTGAGCATCTAGTTAACAACTTCCATTCCTGTGCCTTTTGATTTGTCTGTCAACCTTTTGAAAACACTGCTGAAAGCCTTCTGTCGCAGCTTTCAGCCTTTCACTGCATCTGGAAAAGCTGGATGTTCTGTATAGGCTGTGTAGGGCTATGGACCACTTATGAGGTAGGGGTTTATGGAGCAGACTATTGGAACGGAGACTTCTACACAAGACTGTAATTTTGTGTAGAATCGCATAGGTCAGCTAAAATGAGCTACACAAGCCATCAATGTAGCAAGTGAGCAACAGGCCATGCTGATGTAGGCTCACATTCACCGCTTTCCAGGTTCCTGCCCTCATTGTATTCTGTATCTGGGAATCCATTCAAATTGATATGTGGAAAGGCAGAGGAAAGTAGGACAACAGTTTGGGTGGAGAGGTGGTGCGGGATGAAAGAAAAAAAATGGCTAAGTGCCATATTCATTCAGACTGTCTAACGCTAGGTGGTCACCATGATTTGAAAGCTGGCAATCACTTTTTTTTTTGGAACTGTTCTACACATCCTACATGATTTGGACTCTATGCAACTACCACTTGTAGCTGACTCACCTGCCCTATAGAGAAAAGCAAGTTCTATGCTACAAAGATGCCTTTCCAGATGTGTGTGTGTGAGGGGGGGGGGACAGCTGGGAGGAGGAAGTCTTGCCAAAATTGCCAGTCCATTGCCAACATTTTGTTGTAAACGCTGTATGCAGTGATGAAACATGGCAAACTTGAAGAATCACAGCACTGTTGCATGTGCTCAAAAGAATATGGTTTGTTTTGATCTAGTGACAACCACGTCAAACATCCTCTTTTCCTTTACCCTCATCATCTACCTTCTTCCATCTGCTCAGGAGCTTTGTGGCCTCTTCCCCTGCCTTCCTATCTTTCCTCCTTCTGGCAGACAATCACGCTCTTGGGTCTGCTCCTCTTCGGCTCACTGCACTATGGTGTCCTGACTCAGTGCATCATACCTGACAGATCCCCAAGGTACACATGTACTCAGGTCTCTCATCAGCACTAAATAGTCCTCGCAGCAAGATTGACTTCACCCAGCTGCCCACAGCATCAACCGCACCTACAGAGCTCCTGTCTCCCCGCTCCCCAACCCCATTTGCACCCAGTCACACTGTGCATCACTCACACACCTGATCTGATAGGTCCAAATGCTGCACCAATTTTGACTCTCCATTGCTTTTCTGGTAAGTACCTCCAGTTTTTCGTCTTATTTTAACACCAGTACTGACCTGTAGGCAAGTTCGCAGCATTTACTCACCATTCACTGAGTCATATAAGTTATCGGGTCCCACTCTTATTTTAAGTTACTGACTTGAAACCACTGTCTTGTTCACTAGAATACTTCACTGAAGTGAGCACATTTTACTGTTTTTTTTTTTCAGATTTACTAACCACAATGTTTCCTTAGTTTGTGGTGAATTAACTAGTCTCGTATGCAGCACTGATTTTTTTTCCAGCTTGACTAATGGTATGTTTCTCTGCATCTCAATCCCTGGGGGTTGCCCGCTTCAGGTTGCATGTATCAGAGGTAAGCCCTTCATTTATTTCTCTTGTGTCTTGTGTATTAATCAATGCCATTTCAAGACATATTGCCACTTATCAAAGATGCTAATCCTACGGTATGTACCCATATTCACTCTCTTTCATTCTTAGCACCTTGTTGATCTTGGCTGTCAGGTACATGCTTCCTGGATGCCTCTCCTTCATGCAGAGCAACATTGCATAGGATATGATGGTGGGTTGCCACTATAGGTGAGGCGGGTCTTCACACTACATGTTGGTGTGTAGTTGGTCTTTGTGTAGTTAGTGCCTGTACTTCTTTAGATTGAATATACTAGTTTTTTGCATACATTGTGTGGTCTCTGAGCTCAAAGGATAGTCAAAAAGAGAGTAGAAAGGTGTTATGATTGTTCACAATTCATTACAAATTTTGCCAAATCTGAAATGTACGATTATATCTAGACAATTGTCACAATTTTGACAAATTTGGATTTGTGTTCGCTTAGCTTTGTTTGGCAAAATTTCGTCAAAATTTGTTGACAATTCTACTGAATCTGCAAAATTGTTACAAATTCAGGAAAGTGGATTTTCCTCATGTTTGCCATCACCTTGTGCCGCTTCTGCTCCTGCATAGAGTCCTTCTTTGTAGGTGCTATCAGCAGCCTGGAAGTGCTCAATCTCACAGCCTTTTCTTTGTTGTGCTCACAGAACATCTGCCCTAGGGTGGCTGTTGAGCCAGAGGTATAAAAATTCAACAGAGCCTGTGGGGATCTTATGCTTGCCATAGGGCGATGTTTTGAGTGCAGGTTATGCATTGGAAAGACAGTCAAGGGCTGTGAGGTTGGGCCGGTTCTCTGCAAGGTGGTCCAGAAGCACATGCCCTTTGATGGAAGTTGTTTGCAATGAAGCACAGGAGAAATGAAATAGCAGACCTAAGAATGAGAGATTAGTGGTCAAGCAATTTGGATGCCCACCATCTGAACAAGGATCATGGAAGCAGAAGATAGCACCTGCACAATGCAGTTAACAATGGTCCAGTAGTACCAGTACAAGTCAGGGGGCTGGAGGGTGTTACAAATGTTGGAGAGGCTAATCCATGCCTCAGGAGATGTCCAATACATGTCATATCTGTGGCTTCAAAATTCAATGTTCAACCTCTCTGCTCACCATTAGCTGGGTAATTACTTGCAGCAGGAAATTGATGATGAATTGTTGAAATCCAAAGTTCTCCCTCACTTTCAAGCCTTCAACTATTTGAAATCCATAACAAATAGGGCCTAAACACGTGTAAATGCAAAAGTAACAGTTTGACCTAGTTGGAATATTTTATAAGGTCATGTACTTGGGATTTAATTTAATACACAAGTTTCAACTGTGGAATTTACAGTTGCGGCGGAATCAAATGAATTGCCTTTTTAGGAAAATACGATCAATTTGACAATGCAGCATCCGTCACAAACTGTATGGCCAGTGGAAAGGATACTGGCATGTTGAATGAAGATGAATTGACAATTCAGGACAAATTTTCCAGGCCAAAACAAGTTATTTCCCATTGTCGAGCAAAGATGACAAGGGAATGCTTATCAAAAATTAATGATGTACTCCTGGGATAATACTGACTGTGCAATGTCTGAGGAAATTCTACAGTATCAATCAGGTGTCAAGTATGCTTCCCTTAGCTGTAGGGCTTGCAAGGATCTGTTTATGGTGGACAAGAGTGAAATTGATCGCATTTTCCTAAAAAGGCAATTCATTTGATTCCACTGCAACTGTATGTAGTTCAACTCGGTCACTGTTTGTGCATCCCACACCAAGTGTCAATTTTCGATGATTTGGGGGGCTTTTTAAGTCTGATATTGAACATACAACACATATTTTTTGTCAGGCACACCATTATTCGGCTTGTGATTGGCTGATCGACTTTGGATCAAAACCTCAGGCCACAATCAATCTCTGTCCCGGCAAGCTCTGCAAGAAGGATTTGGCTGATGAAACAATGTTATTGGCACATACAGAGTCGAAACCCGGATCCGAAAAAAATAATGTTTGCTCATATTTTTCAACGGTAACGTAAATTCTTGTACTTTAATGTTGGTGGATGTGATACTATTACCTTGTAGACCATGTACAAATATTTTCAGATTTTTCTGGCTTGTGGTCATGGAGCATGAGCTCATTTCTTTTGTCGCCTATTTTGGTGGAGGACCCTGATCCGAAAAATCGGGTCATGTACACGTGTTGATTGCCCCCTCAGGATAATCTGTGGCTGCAAGGAGTTAGAGGGACTATTGAAGCCCCCCCATCTACGATCTCAGGGCAGGAGAATGTAGGAGACACGCACAATAATCATTCTCTCCCTGGGACTTCTGGCACAGCCACAAAATTTCCGTTTTTCACATATCTTTGATTTTCTGCACTAGCTGACAATTGGCATGGGTTTTTGAATAGCTAGGATTGTTCAAAATCCCTACAAGGCTTCCATAAAAAAAAACCCGGGACTAACCACCTCAAACCTGAGCTTATAATTCCGTATTTTTCACATCCGGGTCTTTTTCAGATCCGGGTTTCAACTCTGTAATCCAAAAGCCATAAGATACAGTAGTCTACTCTAGACTGACAGTGCAAGGTTTGGAGCATGCAAGAAGCAGCGGAGGTTCTGAAGACTGTTGCGGAGGGTCCGTGAGGTGTGAAGGTTGTGCAGGTTGGCAGAAGTGTGGAACTTGCAGAGCTCAGAGTAGCACAGGGTCCAAATCAAGTTAGATCATTAAATACAAGGAGTTGAGGGATGTTACTGCTTATTACTGTAGGAATTTCGGGTCTTTTTTTCTTCTTTTTGTCGTTGAAGTGGTAAATGTTTGCTCCTCCTCTTCCACCTTAAATGAGCTCTCAAAACAAAATTTTGAATTCTGGATCTATCAATAATTGTATAATACAATGAGCTGGAGTGTCTGGTACAATATATGTGAGATAGCAGAAATACACCAGGAAACTGTGCTGTGCGGAACATCGCAGAGGTTACATGGTGGTTGCCATATGATCTTGAGAACCAACTTCTTGTCTTATATCAAACCAGTGGTGTATGGATCCCCAGGTGGATCCAGGGGCGGACAATCAATGTGGAGGCTTAAGCTAAAATTATTTGCTACCAAAATGAAACTGCATCATGCCAAGCTGGACCACTGCTTGGATGTAATGGCTGCCCAAATCCAGCGATTCAAAGGAGCACTGGCACTATGCACCAGTGGAGCACGGTGGTTGCACATCGGTGGGAGAAAGAACCAAAACTAATGAATACCAACGTACTTTGGATCAGAATCATTGTTACAATAGTTCAGAAAAGAACAGATACACCCACATGCATAGGCAACCCAAATTCGGTGAAGCAAAGCAGTGTGGAGGCTACGCACTGGCAGAAGCATGAACAGAACTCATGAAGAACTACCTGTTTTGAGTCATAGTGGTAGTCAAAACAGTGTTGAAAAAGATGAATACTGTTCAGATGCATATGCAGCAACAAATACAATACTGCAGAACATTGTGGAAGTTATGCACTGGCCCGCAGTGCAGACAAGAACCATAGAATACCTGCCTGGTTTGAATTAGTATAATAGCACCAGCAGTTGGTACATCCTTGATGTATATGTAGCCACAGGCAGCCGCTGCAGCATGTGTGCAGGTTACAGTACCTTCACACAGATGGCAGTGTGAACCACAATTGCCTGTTTTGGATGAAAAATGATGGCATTTGCGCAGTCTATACTTAATCAGCTCGGAGCCTAGACTTCCTCAAAGGGAACATTACAAATAGAAGGCACCAACCTGCGCCTACTTGGGACCTGTTTGGTGGGTTTTACTACTGCACGAAAACCCACCTAACAGGTGTCCTACGTAATGAATTCATAGGGTCCTGAGGTGGGCAAGTCCTGCAAGGGAGCAGCTGCTGTAGGACTGAGAGGATTGTTTTTTCCCATTCTATCCTTTATAGTGACCCTGTTGCACAAGCTAGGCTTTCGTGCATTCATCCTCTTTTCCCTCTCCCTAGCTGACCTCTGCTATCCACAGCACCTGCTCCTCCAGGGTCACCAGCATGATTCTATCATGTTGCTGCCAATGAGAGTTCACCCGACTCAGCTCCGGTGCGCTGTGGCCTTCACAATGGCTCTGGATATGCACAGAGTCTCTATGTGAGCTCCTCTGGCGCTGGGGGAAATGTTTCTGTTGTCATACGTGCATTTCCTCCCTTGGTTCCTGAAGCCTGTTTTTCTCTTTCCATTCCTATGTGCTGACCCCCTGCCTCTGTTATCTGCAGAAACAACGAAAACCTTGCACAGCAGTCACCGCTGCCGATGTCCACTGTCTGCTGCCCACTGTCTTGTGTCCTTGTTTTTATAGCTTGCATCTCAGACCACCCCTGGATGGGCAGTGGTCCCATTTCACTGCTGCTTGTGAGCATGGTGGAAGGAGGTGATCATCGTGCAAGGGCTCACACTGTTTGTGAGGAGAGGGAGAACGTCAAATTTGGGCTCACTTGCACTGGGATCATGGTGGTATGCCCAGTCGTCAGCTACCGCCCAGTCTCAGCAAGCACTGTGTGGTGGTCCCTAAGACCCTGCTGCAAGATGGCTTGAAGGCTGAGTGGCATCCAGACCAGCTTGGCATTGGAGGCATGTCATTGGGGGATGACTTTGTTTCACGATGCTAGCAGGCCAAGGCCTTGAGCTGAGTGGCGCATCGAGCGGCTTGGTGCAACGTGCCTAGACATAGGTGGAGGCTAGGCTCGTGACCAGCCTGCCAACAAATGGCAAAAATATGTGGCAAGCACTTTGCTGTAGGCAGGCTGGTACAATTTGGGACTCACCAAAGGGCTGAGCCTGGAGTTTGAAATTTTGAGTGGTGCTGATCATCAGCATCATGCTGCAATCAATTCCCTACTAAATTTGAGGCTTCAGAACTCATCGGTAACAAGCTTAATCAAAATTCTGAAGAGACAGAATTTGAGAAGAGAGGAATTAAAGTTATCATTCCCTTTAGAGTTGTTTCAATAGATATAAAATCAGTTCACAACAAGGGAAAAGGAAAGTGATCGAACTCCACACCAAGGCCTTTTGTTTCCCAAGTTGTACCAGCTTGCCTACAGCAATGTGCTCACCACAATGGTTGCTCATCATAGGCAGGCTGGTAATGAGCCTAGGTGGAGGTGTGTGTGCCCGAGATGAGCTGGAAGACCGGCACCGAGTGGGGGGAGGTGGGAGACAAGCAGTGCTCGACAGGGTAGTGCAATTTGCTGAAGACAGCAGGGTGGCACTGACAGGTAGCGCTGTCCACACATGATATTGATATGAAATTTTGCATATCGTATTATATCAATATTGTCATATCTGTATCTATTATCTGCATATTTATTAATATGTATCAGAATATATATCATCAATATTCCAGGACTAGTCGCTAACTGTGAATAAATTCACGGAGTTATGCTGCTTGATCTGTATAGCATTGACCTATTGGTTCCTGCCTCAGTTACAGTATTTCCCTTTCACCTGCAACCTGTTGCTTGTTCCCCATCTGCTCGCTGCTTGTTCCCTGGTTACCCGCTGCTTGTTCCCTGCCTGCCTGCTTGCCCTTAATCCCCGCCTTCACATCACTTGTTCATACCCATTGCTTGTTCCCCCTCTGCTGTCTGCTGTTCTTTTTTTTTTTTTTGTCTCTGAACCAGAACCGTTCTTCCGCCTCAGCATCAATGTTGCCTATGCCGCCACAGCACGTTGCATCATGTTTCATAACTGTGGGCATGTCTGAGTGTTTCTGTGATTGACACTTATGCTCACCATTCTATTATATTTTATATAGAGCTGTTGACAATTTAACCTGGGAATGCCATCAATGGCAGCCTTGAGATTGTCGAGAAGCTGGCCAATTTGTATCACCAACTGGGATCCGTGGATCAGTGATTCAGAAATTCTGAGGGGAGGTGACTTGACTGCAGCACTATTTATTTTACATCCAAGTCCGTGAATATATGAATAAAGACAAAATTTACTCTCCATGTTTGCTGTTGACATAAGTTTTCCGCCCCCGCTCCAAGGTACAGTATGGTCACCGCTGTGTGGCGGCACAAGGTCCCCATCTGTCCGCCAACCCTCAGCAATCATTTCTGGGCAGCTGTGATATTAAAACCTTAGCCAGTGAATGATTCGTAATGTCTTTATAAGAGTTGAGGATTAATACCTAATAATCCACCCAAGTGAACCAAACCGTATTCTATATTCAAATAGAGGACGGTAGTGCAGCGGAGGGTAGAAGTTCGGTGCCCTCGCTGGCACTACCGCGAAACAATAATTACAAACGATTATGTAATATACGCATATAGGTTCCTCTAACACCCCTCCCCCCAGGACGAGACTCCGAGTCCGACAAGTGATATACATCGAATGTTGGTAGTCAGAATTATAGTAGGCAATGAAGTTTATTCGGGTGCGTGGGGACCCTTGCCCGGTGTGACGTCCGAGGGCGCGCTCCCCGCGCCCGACTGCGATCCCGGATCCGTGTTTCCTTGGGAGCCGTCCAGGGCTGGCGGTAGTATCTCTCCTGGCTCGGGGGTCCCCGCCACGGGCTCCATGGGTGCATCCTCCTCGGTGTCCATGGCATCTTCGATGTTGGCAGGCGGGCACGCCGTTGTTGATGCGCCCGCAGGGTATTGAGGGTACAATGTGGTGACGCCCATACGGACTGGCCCGTGACGGAGCTGCAGCCACGGCGTGATGTCGCTATCGGGCCAGCTCAACACAGACAGAGCGTTACGCGGCTCCGCGTCGAACTGCTGGCCCAAGGGGTTCTGCGAGTTGTGGTCTTCCCGGTAGTTTCTCCACGAAGCTGCGAACCCCCTGTAGCGCGCGAATCTCGAGTCCATCGGGAGGGATCCCATGTTGGTGAATCCAAGAGAAGGCCATAGCCAGCGAGGGGTTGAGAACATCGAACGGGTACGCTTCGAGCGCGAGTGACCCGCCCTGCCAGTTGCCTCGCATGGTGAATCGGCCAAACAGACTGCGAATTGATAGGCCCGTGAGGAGTTGTTCCCGGAAATGCGCCCGCTGAATAGACGTCTCTTCCCGTGCGGGAAGTATAAAGTCGACAAAGCGGGCGGAGAGCACGTCGTTAACCATCAGCTCTTCGCCCACAGGGGTTGATTCAGTGGGCCAACGCCCGTTGGCTAGGCGCACACCGTGAGGCCAAGTGCTCGGCCTACGCGACCGGTAGGATGCCAGCACTGCCGATAAGGTTGCGTGGGGCCCCAGCGTCACATTGTACGCGGGCGCCCTCAGCCACGGGTGGAGGCGGGGATCGACCTAGATATGATCGCATCGATTGTAGAGTCTCTGCGCGCGCGGGGCGGTCACCCGGGGGCAGGGTCTGGGGGTAGAGTCTGGGGCCGGGTGTGTGGGCCAGACATGGCCAACTCTGCCCCATCCTGTTGTGCCCGATTATGACACTTCGCCCGTTTGCGCCTCTCGTTGCGGGATGGGATACCGGTGGTAAGCTCAGGGTGGCAATGAGACCATGGGGTGGAGTCGCCCGTGGTGGCGTGTAGCCACGCGCTTTCCGCGGATTGTTGGCGGCGCATTATCAGCAGGACACCGTCCGAGCGTGACGCCAGGGGATTGTGCCCGTACCAAGTAGTAATGTGGCGGGCCATCGCACGCGCTCGTGGACAGCCCGCAGACCACCACAGGATAAGATTCCGAGTGGCAGATGCGCTCGAGAGGTTCAGAGTGCCCCAGACACCACTCGCTTCCGGAGCATGAGGTGGTACAGGAGGGGTCGCTGGGCCACTCAAACCTGCGTTACCAACGGCCACCATCCGGCGCCGCGACTCCTTGTCGCGGTACTTCGCTAACGAGGCAGGGTCGTCGTCGTCGGTCTCAGACCCGCCATAGTCACTTTCATCGTCTGCACCCGGTTTGGGCGGCAGGATGGGGTGGCCCTGGAGTGGGCCCGAACGCTCACGGCTGGCGGAGTCCACGTTGGGGACAGTTCTACCCGGCGCCAATTGAGGGGCCGGAAGTTGTGGTCGCGTCCCGCTCGCCGCATTACGGGCCTGCTCCCGCGCTCTATCCTGATAGCCCTGGGCAACGGCGCGGTTGCTCCTCGCGGCGTGATTCCCCACTGAACGAGTGGATGGACTCGTTGCGAATGTTGCTCCGGGGGTGGCGTTCGCGCGAGTCGTGACTATCGCTGCTGCTCCGGTGACTGCGATCCTCGTAACCACCTCGACAGTCGGCCCCAGAGCGGGGCCCGAGATCGCGGTAGCGCATAGTAGCCGCGAAGGGGCCCGCGTACTCTCCATACTGACGATATGAGTCGGTCCCACGGTTGTCCCAATTGGGCGCCTGCTGCCGTGACGTCGAGTCAGGCGCCCGGCGGCGGTCCTTCAAGACGGGGCAATGTGGTTTCCGAGCGTCTAAATGGGTTGCGGGGGGCCTCTGCTTGTCCCGATGAGTATCGCAGAGGGGGTGCGTTGGCCGTCGTTGAATTAGCGGAAGGGAAGGGCGAGGGCGCGCCATAGCTCAGGAGAGCGGGCAGCGACCCAAACTGTTGGATGGGCGGGGGGGGCGCAGTATCAGTTGCACCATTTCCCGCCCCTATTGTCGCGATAATTCGTCATTGGGTCTGGGGGCGCCGGAGCGTCGTCGGGCCAGTCTAAGGCGGGCACCCAGACTCGATCGTCTGCAGGGCCCAGCCATCGACTTCCCGTCGCGGGGCGCCAGTGGAAGACGTTATTAGGGGACTGGACGTATTTGGGTACGCCCGGGGGAGACATAATGGCAGAAGGAACGAGAGATAAATTTAATTGTTGGGCGGGCGCTTTGATGTCAAACAACATCACGTGCCCCCTAACTTGGGTAATTCTTGCCATCGAGTTACGCCGTGAGCCTCGAAGTAATCGTCGAGCGCTTTGAGCTCGTTGAGGGCGCTGGGTGACTCCCAGGTGTAGTCGCCCGCAGTCCATTTCACCCAAAATCGAACTCTTTTCCCTATCCATTCATGCCTCACGATTTCGTCAACATACCATTCCTGGTCGTCCGGCATTCCAAAATCGTAGAATCTTTGGGCCTCGCGACTAGGGAACAAGGTATCGTCGTTGGGCTCGTGAGGCCGAAGCAGGGATCCGTGGAATTTTGGATGAACCTTGCGATTAACCAGCTCGATTGGGAGCTCGAGGGTGTAATTGGAAGACTCGGGCTCGGCCTTAACGACTTTGTAGGGCCCGATGAATTTTGGGGCCAGCTTACGAGCCCACCCCTTGGGTAGATTGAGGTTCTTGGTAGATAGGTAGACTAAGTCACCTTTACCATAGGGTATTTCTACCTGCCTGTCCTTGTTCGCATGGAATGTAGCCCGTACTCGGGCTTCAATAATATTGTCATGGGCGAGGGCTATGTTGGCGAGGGCCTTGTCCACAAATTCACGGACCCCGGGGTATTCAGTAGGTTCTGGGTCGATACTACCCATACGAGGAACGTAACCGTAGTTAAGTTCGAAGGGTGCAAACCCAGTGGACGAACTGATGCTCGAGTTTATTGCAAACTCGATCATAGGAAGATGGTAAACCCAGTCCCGTTGAGTGGGGTCCACAATGGACCGTAATATCTGGGTCACATTGCGAATTGCTCGCTCTGAGGACCTGTCCGTTTGGGGATGGAACGATGTGGACATAAGCAGTTTCATCCCCGTGAGTCGATGAAGTTCCCTCCAGAATTTGGAGGTAAACTTGGCGTCCCTATCCGATACTATCGAGGAGGGGACCCCGTGCAGGCGCACGATGTCCCTCACAAACAACCAGGCCACATCGGACGAGGTGTCCGTCACTTTCATGGGTATTAGCGCCACCATGCTCGTTAGACGACAAATGACTACGAGTAGGTAATTATACCCAAGGCAACTCGGGAAAGGACCTACAAAGTCCATCCCGATAGAGTCCCATGGGTGGCGGGGAATAGGGAGAGAGTGTAGGAGACCCGCCGGGAGCCTGGGTGGCACCTTTGGACATATGACACGTGATGCAGCTCGCATAAAACGCAGATATTTCGACGCCCATTTTGGGCCACCAGTACCAACGTCAGACGTACTCAGCGGTACAGACGTCACCCAAGTGGCCCAGGGTCTTGTGTGACTGATCAACCACAATTTCAGTAAGCTTGCATTTGCCCTGTAATTTAGCACCATGTGGGATCGCGAGGCACATCTGCCCGTTCAAATTCTGGGCGTATAGTAGGCCATCCGATAGCGAGAATTGGGGGGTATGCCTCAGGTTGACGCAATACTTTAGAGAGTACCGTGTCCTCGGCATACCCAGCTTTTACAGCGTCCATGAAGGATTGGTTCCCTTCAATCCTCACCCGGGTGGGCTTGGGGGCTTTGAGCGCGCCAGCCAGAGATACAGCTGAGGTGTCAAAGCCCTCCGTCTTCATGTGTTCAGCATGTTTCTCCAATTCCTCGGCCTCAAGCACCCGCGCTTCTACGGGCTCGGTTACGCATCGTGCTAGTAGCGCAATGTCCGTGCCCTTGAGTTCTGCCTCACGTATACACGTCATAAATTCCAGCTCCGGATCTAGACGGGCATCTGCCGTAACGAACTCATGGTCCTCATAATGGTCCTCGATGGTGTCCGTCTCGTAATAACGTGACAGACAGTCGGCGACCTTGTTTTGTGCTCCTTCAACATGTATAATGTCAAAGTCGAAGCGGGACAAGTATTCGTCCCACCGGATTAGGCGGCCATTAAGGCCGCTCCTGGCTGCAGTCTTCACCGCAAGCAACGCCTTGTGGTCGGACGCAATGCAGATTTTACGTCCAATGAGCTTGTCTTCCCACTTGAGGAGGCACTCAATGATTGCAAGGGCCTCCTGCTCATACGTTTTGTATGAGCACTGGGCTGCCGTGAATTTCTTCGACAAGAAGCCCGCAGGGCGGCAGTTACGCCAGTCGGGGCCCTGCCCGTACAGGGCCCCTACCCCAACCACCGAAGCATCGCACACAATCCATATTGGATCTGGGTTCTTCATGTCTATGGGGCGTAATATAGGGGTCTTGCGAATAATAGCTTTTATCCGCTCAAGACATAATTGGTGGAAAGGGCGCCATACGAAGGTTTGCCCTCCCCGGCATATGGACTCCAATGGTGAAGTGAAATGGGATACATCAGGGAGGAAATGGGCCAAATATTGGATTAGCCCAAGTAACCGTTGTACCTCATTTAAAGATCGAGGGGCCCTCCAGTCCAATACTTTGAGTGTTTTCTCTGTATCCACATGGAGTCCCCAGTCGTCAATCCAATGACCCAAACAGTCCATATCCTTGGAATACAGGTCGCATTTCTTCTTGCTAAGAAATAGCTTCTGTTCCCTAAGTCGAGAGAATACCAGTTCGAGGTGATGTTCGTGATCCTCAATAGTTTCTGAAAATATGAATACATCGTCCAGGTAAACGTGGATGAAGTCCCCGATTACGTCCCTGAATATCCAGGTCATCAATCTCTGGAATGTGGCTGGAGCGTTACAGTTGCCTTGCTGCATCACTCGAGAGACCGCCGTGCCAAATGGCGTGGCAAAGGCGGTCTTCCACACATCCCGGTCTATTATCCGAACTTGCTCGTAAGCATCGGACATATCGATTTTAGATCGATATTTTGCCCGGGCGACGTCCATGCGAATGGCGTCTTGGTCTGGGAACGGGGTGACATCTTTAACCGTATTGTCATTGCGCTGTCGCGCATCCACTACGGTTCGGAGTTTATTATCTTTTTTAGGAATACAAAGTAGCGGGGCCGCCTGGGGCACTGGGGTCATTTCCCACCAGCCCGCATCCGTATACCGTTGTATCTTTGCCCGTAACTCCGGGCGAAGTGCCTCTGGGCAGCGGGGAAGGTGAAATGTATATTTTGCTTCTTTGTCAATCAGATTGATTTCATGATTAATCTCCCGGAATGGGGGAAGCTCAAGGGGGATTGGGCCCATGAGATCGGAGCATGCTTCGATCCAACACGCCCTAAGTTCGCCAAGTCGGGCCAGGGAAGAATCTTCCCGATAGGACTTTCCCCGGGGGCGGTCGAGGATCCTCGCGCTCCTCAAGCTGAGTATCCTGACGGCCTCCTCGAGCGCCTCCTCGCACAGCCCGTGGGGGTCATCATCCCCCATTGACGAAACTTGACTTTGGCTCGAGTGTAATGACACTCGGTCTCTAGCGAATAATCCGGGTAGTTGGGCTGAGAAAGGACGGGCGGTGTCCTGTATATATGCATCCCGAGGGCATTCGAATAGCCCAAAAGTAATTGTGGTGATGCACTCCTCCTCAGTATCGCAGAGGTCCCCATCGCCCCATACTGAGTGGGCTCGGCTATTATAGTCGCCCATGGGCACCTCGTGGTGTTGGAGATCATCCTCCGGGACCAGGAGGGCAGGGTGTCCCCAAGGGAGCGAGGGAAGACGAGGATGGTCGTCCTCATCCTCCACACTCTCTATGGTCACCCTCAACCTAGCTGTGGGGCTGGTGAGCCCACTATCAAACTCGGATTCTGGGACGATGATATGCAGTGGATGTGTCCAGCTACGGAAACACTATATTTTCGCATTTCATCAACGGAAACATCGTGCATGTCATCTACTGGTGTCAGTACTGAGTTCCCGAAGTAGCTGGCAGGATGTTGACCACAGAGTAACGAGTGGATCACAAGGGGGTAACCTTTGGGGTCTCTGGCAGGTGCTCGCTCCGAAACCTGTAGGAGAATGTGCAGTCCAACGTTAAACATTAGGGATATTCGTTTGATTTTACAAGATTCCTTACGACGGGAATCTCTTGGAACCTGTGCTCAGCTTGGTTCGCAGTTCTGTTCATTGGTGTTTGGCTCAGAATGCGAGACGCGTTCTGTCAGATGATGGAAACCGATGGGGATCGTCCCTAATGGGGTGCCGATCCACCAAGATCGTCCAAGGAACCATGCTATCTTTAGCATCACTATCTTGGAACAAGGACTATACTTAGTTCTCTGGATCCCTTTCTCGGAAACACAACAACTTGGGTATCATTCGAAAGCTATTGACCAGTACTGCTCAGTTCTGGTAGAGTTGTTCGAGGGACACCAATCAAAACCTAGGAGACCCTGCTAGAGAGACCAGGACTTTGATGGGGATCAATCCTACATCAGGCCCCACACAAAAGCCCGACGCTCTGTAATCCGGAATACACTCGGAATGGCGTAGGAATGGCGTGCTCAGGCTGGGAACCAATAGGAACTATGCCTGGACTCTTACCAAGACGGATAAACGGAGTCTTGACTCATTTTCTCTTATTTTCATTGTTTGTAATATTTATTCTCGGACTAGTATAAGTAGCTAGGGTTTCTGACTTGATCGACACGCGATCCACCCCAGTTCAAGTGAGCTCAGTTCACGCTAGAGGGTGTATCCGGGTCTTCGAGCCAGTTACCATCTCAGGATTGTAATTGTATCGAATATCATATATTCTATTGGGTGGAAACATCTCGAATCGTATTGAATCGTATTGAATCGTATTGAATCGCCGGTCTTGGACCTTGGATCGTATTGAATCGCCGGTCTTGGACCTTGAATCGTATCGAATCGTACTATTGAATCGTCTCGGATCGTCTCTGGCTCGTATTGGCTCGTTGGAATCGCGTCTTGCATATTGAATCGTCTATCCCATCGTTGGGAACCAACCGGAACCGTCGAACCTTGTGTTCTCGCTTCCTAAAAACCACTGTTTGGCTGTCTGCCACCCTACCCCTTTGTCTCGTGTGGGCGGTAAAGCGAGTTCCTACGCTTTCTGCAACAACACAGCACTGTTTCTCCGTTGCAACAAGGACCATAACCTTCCCTCCAACCTTTACAAGGCTCTGTGCCAGGGACTATAACTCGTCTGACTGTTGGAACTTCCGGTTTCCTGGTTCTCGCTCATTCTCTTGGAGCTTCGTGATTAGATTCGTCTCTTCTCGAGGTTTTATTGGGTTATTGAGTTGGGGAATAAGTTTCCGTTGGTTTCCATAGTAGGTTCAGAGCACATCGACCATCTGGAGCCCACCGCGAGGGAGGGTTTTATACTTCTGCTTCGGAATCAACCTCAGCTGTTGTGTCCCTCGTTCGGAAAATCTCCGAACACCCCAAAAGCTACTCGCTTTCACAATTCCTTCGCCTCGAAGGGAGAGTGAAGACGATCATATACCGCCTGGAAACTTCCCAAATCTTCTCAGAGGATCTGGAGAGCTAAGGCCTGGAACTTTACGTTCTACTGCACCTGTTGCTCGGAGTCGAGCAACTAAAACCTCACAACGTGCAAGGGAAACCCTTGTACCACCACTTGACACATTTCGTCACACAAAGCCTCGTGCTGCATCTGAACCGTCTGCTCGTGGACGAGGTTCTACAACTGGACAAGGACCATCTCGAGTTACTCTCGTTGAAACTTCTGGGTTTTTAGTGGCCGGAACTGGTTCTAGTTCTAACCCGAATCCCATTCCCAATCCAAATCCAAATCTGAACCCGCCTGTGAACACACAGAATCAGAACACACAAATGGCAACCGCTGGACCGGTTGCTGGCTTCAAAAACCCTGCTGCTTGGGACCAGAATCGCCCGAAGTTTGATGGGAACACTGTGAACAGCCTGAGGATCTTTCTTCGGAACTGTGAAACGGTGTTCTCTGCTGGAGGCATCACGGACGAGCAGGAGAAAAAGAAGAAACTGCTGGAGTACCTTGACCATATTGATACAAGGGAGCAATGGGAGAAATTGCCGACGTTTGACGCTGGGAACACGTTTGAGAGCTGGAAAACCGCAATTCTACGGTTGTATCCAGAGATAGAGGACATGGCATCTGGGTCTCTGACCAAACTCGAGGAGATTTGCCGTGAAAACCGACCAATTTCTCGTTCCGAACTCGGGAAACTGCGTCGTTTCGCTATGGCATTCACCAACGAGGCTGAGAAACTCCTCACCAAGTCCGCTCTCATCGTTAATCTCACACTGGTGGAATGGATTCTCTGGGTTCTGGAACCGACGTTTGCTTCGGAACTTGAGAACTCAATGAATCAAGCTGCCATCATCGCGGTAACCCATCCCCTGCCTCAACCGCCTGCACCGGCTGGTCAACCACCAGTTGCTGGACAACCTCCGCCCTCGGGACTTCAATTAGAGGACCGACGTGGTGATAGGTTGCCGTATAAACAAGTCTTGCGAATGGCAGACCTCATTGCGGACAACTGGGTTGGTCGCACTGCTAGAAATAATCTCGTTGGAGGTTCCCGAGCTTCGGCTTTGGTTGGAACCACAATCGCTACGGTTCCCGTAGGTGTTCCAGAGACCGTGACTATTAAAACCGAGTTCTCGGACAAAATGGATACATTTGCGAGCGAACTAGCGCAGTTGAAGGATACTTCTGTATTGCAGGAGAAACGGCTTACTGATTCTATTAAACGAGTCGAGAGTTCCATCGAGAACTCCATGAAGCTGTTAAGCCAGACAATCAGGGGAAAGCCTCCTCACCAAGAGATTACTTCGGCTGGCCAATCTATGCGCCCAGAGGAACGACAAGTCACTCGGGAATCCGGTTCTCATAGAGAGGCGAGGCCCTTGTTACTTCTGCAATGGCCCACATTTAGTCAATGAATGCACCATAAAGGATGAATTCATCGATTTGGGCTGGATTGTCGTTGAGAATGGATTAATTAAGTTGGGAAACGGGAACTGGATACCTCGGTTTCCAGAAGGTCCAAGCAGAATGCAAAAAGTGGAAGACCACTATCGTAAGCAAGGCATTACGAGGGATTCCGCAAACGTGAAACGCGTAAACATGATGCAGACCTTTTATTCCGAGCACGGATACGCTGCTCCCACTTATTTCGACCCTCTGGAACACAGTCGGGTCGACCATCTCTATGATACTCATGACGATGAGGTTCGCTCTGCTCAAGTTCAGCAACTGAAGGCGAGGTATCAAGCCCCACCGCAGAATAATTATGTTCCCATTGCTCAGAACTATCAGGCTCCGTCCTTCCAAAGTTCTACAGGCATCCAAGTACCGATGCTACCTCCAGGAATCGCCGGACAGCAGCCTGCACTGCAGTTCCAGCAGATTCCCCACACCCAGAACACAGCTCCGAACGCGCAACCTGCAGGAGGGGTTGATCTGGGTCAATTAATTCAGTTGCTCAATGCGCTTAAGGGTGAAAACCCCGCAGCTCAAGAACAGTTCGTGGCCACCAGGTCAGGCGCTAAATCCGACCCTTCAGGGCCGGGTTTTTAGGCAGTTCAAGGAAGGAGGCTGAGGGTAGAGCCCATGCTAGACCTTCTCGAACAGCCAAGCCTCCTGAGGACCGAACATCGGCTGCTGAAACTGAGCGAAACTGGAGAAAACGTGGAAATGAGGAGAAGCACGTGGAGTTTGTGGAACCTGAGGAGCTGGATAAGGAAAATGAACGTATAAAAGCGCCGAACAGACGCGCTGAGCGTCAAATAGTATTGGACGATGATTTCGAAGAAGTGGAACCTGCTCCAATACCATTTGTACCACTTGAGAAACCGCAAACTGAGGTTTCAAATGGGCGGAACTTGAAATCTGCGATGAAAGTCCCATCGAAAGAGAAGGCTTTCAAGCTGGTACCCAAGCTAGACGATCCCTAACATCGTCCAGAGCTTGGTGGACCAGACAAAGACCAAAACCCTTGATGGAATTACGGTCGAAATGCTCGCGGCTATGAATGGAGATTATGCTAAGAAACTACGGGATATTACCTACAAGACTAGAGTACCACTCAAGCCGGTCTTGATGTCGGGAATCTTGTCCCAACAGTCGGAATTCCCTTTCATGGAGGATGATCTGCCAACCCGATTGGAACCTGATGCAATTGCGTTGGAAAACCTTCCACCAGTTGACTCATTGTTCATTTCAACCGAACAGGACCCTGGACTCGATCCTGGATGCATGGTCTGCACGGATGTCGTCCTGCAGTACTATTCTACCCTTGAGGAAGGACAGGCTCCGAAGCAGATATACACATCCATGGACTCAGCATCCCTTCGAGTCGTGTTTCCCTTGGTTTCGGGCCGAGAGAAAGTAGAATGCATACTGGACAGCGGGTCTCAAATAGTTTCCATGGCCCTAACTATTGCTGAACGTCTAGGGATCTCATGGGATCCTGATATTCAGATATTTATGCAGAGTGCCAATGGTCAGCTGAAGAAATCTGCTGGTCTAGCCCGAAATGTTCCATTCCTCTTCGGAGATATTCCTATTTACTTGCAAATCCATATCATCGACCAGCCTGCATACCAAGTTCTCTTGGGTCGTCCTTTTGATATTCTGACTGAATCTGTCATTCAGAACCATAAGAATGGGTCGCAGTTTGTGACTATCAGGGATCCGAACCAGAACCGCAGGGGTTACTATGCCCACTCATTCCAGGGGAACGTTTTCTCCGGTCCGGGACGCTAAACGGCGTGTTGAGATTGAGGAAACGCCCAGGGAAGACGAGAAACCAAAAGCGGGAACCGGTTCCCAACCAGAGGAACTGAGTGCGGATTTTCAGCGCTCTTCGAGGAACTGAGGATCGCTCCCCAAGGAGAAGAGTTGGCGGTAAAATTTGGTTTTGATGAGCATGGAGAGTTGAGAATCGAAGGATACATCGAGCCGCGCAATGGGGAACGGTTCTCTACTGATGAATTGAGAACAGCGTACCTAACAGCATCGACCGAGAGTGAAGAATTGAAACGGGATCGAACAGCATCACAGCTCTTGCATGAGTATGTGAGCAAGTTTGATTCTGGGTTGGAACAAAAGTCTCCATTGTCGTATGAAGTATATTCTTTCAATGAGCAACTTCCGGCACAATTGGGAATTCATACAAGGGACTCTAAACATGACGAAACTGGGAGGAAGTTATATGTTCATGAAGAGGACACCACGAAAACGTGTTTCAAGTGTTCTGTCCATGATCCTGAAACCATGGGATTTAGCGGAACCAAGAAAAGAGGAACTCTGGGAAACCAGCCCAGAAAGGTTCCGCTCCCAAGGTTTCACATGCCATGCACTGGGTTCGTTATGGTAGCAAACAGGACAAGGAGAGCAATGGTGTGCTAGGTGCTCTACCAGTGGAACTGGGGCTCATACAAGAAGACCTCCCACACGGAAGGTTCGGAGAAATCGAACCTATCTCAAGGGAACCAGTTCTAGAAAGCTTTGCCACTAAGAAATATAAGCTGGTTGCCTTAAAAACGAGACCTGTGTATGGGGAGCTGCCTGAGCAATTCCGAATCAAAAGGGAAATCAAAGGAGATCCTTTAGCTAGCCTATCGGAACTTCTTCCAAATCCCCCTGACTGGGAACCCACGGGTCGTTATACTCAGGAACGCAAAGAAGGCATTGACAAAATCCATGATGAGGATTTTCTCTGGCCTGAAGAGCGGAAACTTATGCATCACTTTATGAGCATTCAAAACCAAGCCTTTGCATGGGACGACAACGAGAGGGGAACATGGAACCACGAGTTCTTTCCACCAATCGAGATTCCCACAGTTGAACACAAGGTCTGGATTGAGAGACCGATTCCTATACCTCGGGGACAACTGGATGAGTTTTGCAAAGTGATTAAAAAGAAGCTCGATGCTGGAGTTTATGAACCTTCGAATTCCTCGTATAGATCCAAATTCTTTGGGGTTCTCAAGAAGGATGGGAAGAGTATCCGTCTTGTCCACGCTCTGGAACCTTTGAATGCGGTCACTATTGCCCATTCTGGTATTCCTCCAGCTACGGATGAGCTTGCAAACCACTTTGCAGGACGGGCCTGTGGGGCTGTCTTTGATTTGTACTCTGGGTATGATCATCGAGACTTGGCAGAAGGTTCCCGTGATTATACAACGTTCCAAACGCCTTTTGGAGCATTGAGACTCGTGAAACTTCCTCAGGGATGGACGAATTCGGTCCCTATATTCCATGACGATGTCACATTCATCCTCAGAGATGAAATCCCACATGTTACTATCCCATACATTGATGATGTACCGATCCGGGGACCTGGATCGAGATATCAAGATATAAATGGGAAGTATCAGATGATTCCTGATAACCCGGGAATACGTCGTTTCGTCTGGGAACATTTTGTGAATCTCAATAGGGTCGCCCAACGGCTGAAATATTGTGGAGGCACAATATCAGCGTTGAAAGTTATACTCTGCAAGGCGGAGTTCCCAGTTGTTGGTCATACCTGCTCATTTGAAGGACGGAAACCTTCAACCGAGCGTATTGGTGTAATTATGAGATGGCCACCTCTCGAGGATGTGTCTCAAGTTCGCCAATTCCTTGGTGTTGTTGGTACTATGAGAATGTTCATTCGACATTACACTGTCCGGGCAAGGCATTTGACACGACTACTACGGGCAGATGTGGAATTCGAGTGGGGAGACAAAGAACAAGCTTCAATGGACTCTTTGAAGGAGGCTGTGGCGAATTGCGAAGCCCTGAAACCCCTAAACTACGATTGGGACTCAGATATCGTACTTGCTGTTGATACCTCATGGATGGCAATTGGAATAGAAATATACCAGGTTGATCCAGATGATCCCAAGAAGCGTTACTTTGCGAAATTCGATTCCATTCCATTGAATGAGAGAGAGGCAAGGTTCTCACAGCCAAAACGAGAACTTTATGGCCTAAAACGAGCTCTAACACACATGCAGTACTGGCTGCTTGGCTGCCGAAAACTTGTTGTGGAAACTGATGCAATGTACATCAAGGGAATGCTTGATAACCTGGGAATGGGCCCAAATGCGACCATAAACCGATGGATCGAGGAAACCCTAATGTTCCACTTCAAGTTAAAGCATGTGAAAGGACTAACTTTCTCTCCAGACGGTCTGTCTCGCAGAAAGAAGCAACCTGGTGACCCAGAATATCCCAATCCAGAAGATGGACTCGATGAGAACCCATCTCCTGAACAGCACAAAGATTGGGATGATGAGATTGAACAACCTCTCGAGTTTGAGCATTTCAAACGAGATATTGATACTCGGGGCGGCTATCTCTATGAAATAGTCGACAAGGATGTACAGGAACCCATGGAAATCTATGGCGAATTTGCAGCGACTGTTGGAAAGCGTATTCCGATGAGCGGGCTGAAGCAGAACTTATCAGGGAGGGTTTCCATCGACAGAAACTTGAAATCCCGCAGTTCATCATGAGCCAGATCCGCGAAGAAGAACCTTTGCTTCCTTCAGATACCTTCAAATTTGATCCTACCAAACGGGAACCTTACCCTGAAGATCAGAGGTCAGTTTCTGGACGAAACCAAGACGAGAAATTGGTAGCAGTACGGAAATGGTTAGAAGATCCTATGGACAATCGGCCAGAAGGTGTTTCCAAACACGAATATCGCAATTTCATGCGATATGCTAGCCGATTCTTCCTGGATAAAAAGGGAAGATTGTTCCGGAAGGGACAAGACTCAGCACACAAGCTAGTCATTGAAAAGGATCACTGGATGTATATGATGCGAGCTGCGCATGATAGTCTGGGACATAGGGGAATTTATGCAACTAAATCCTTAATTGAATTGAGGTTTTGGTGGCCGGAATTTGAACGAGACCTGGCATGGTATATTAAAACCTGCCATATGTGTCAAGTTCGCCGGTCGGAACTCCTGAAAATACCGCCTATTCCTACTCTCACGCCCAGTCTCTTCCAGAAAGTGTACATAGATGTCATGGTTATGGGTGCCATCTCGAATGGGCACAAACTTGTGGTATCTGCACGAGATGGACTAAGCCGTTGGCTCGAAGCGAAAGGTCTTCGCTCCGATAATGCAGCGGAACTTGGTCGTTTCTTGCTGGAAAGCATCATCTGTAGGTGGGGATGTCCTCCTGAGATTGTAACGGACAATGCCCCGCAGTTTCTGGCGGCGGTAGAATGGCTCAATGTGAAATATGGGATTACTGGAATCAGAATTTCGCCATATAACTCTCAGGCCAATGGTCCTGTTGAATCCGGACACTTCCACATGCGCCAAATGATCTACAAAGCTACTGGAGGAGATGTCCGAAAGTGGTTTTGGTTCTTACCCTTGATTGTCTGGGCAGATAGGATCACAACGAGACGAGGTCTCGGGTGTTCACCGTTTTTCGCTGTTACTGGATGTCACCCAACGGTTCCCCTCGATTTGATCGAAGCAACTTGGTTGGTAGACTATCCTGGTGAAATTATCTCGACTGCAGAACTTGTGGGGTTACGAGCAAGAGCACTGGCAAAGCACAGGCAGCACATAGAGGATATGAGATCCCGTGTTGATGCTGAGAAACTGGCGGCAGCCAAACGCTATGCTCAGGAATTCAAGAATTCGATCAAGGACTATGTTTTCGAGCCTGGGGACTTGGTTCTCATACGAAATACTCAAGTAGAAAAGTCCCTAAATCGAAAACTACGTCCTAGATATCTTGGACCTATGGTGATCATCAGAAGGACCACTGGAGGATCATATATAGTATGTGAATTGAACGGAGCGGTCTATCCTGGGAAGGTTGGAGCGTTCCGAGTTATTCCCCTACTATGCCCGGAAGTCTATCAAGTTGAAGACTAAAATCGAAGACCTGATAGACATGTCCAAGGATGATCTGGACAGGCTGGCAGCTCAGAAGGAGGAAGAAGACGAGTTCAAGGGGACGGATCTACAGTTCCATGGGATAAATCTTAATCCTAACTGGAGAGATGAAGATCCTGCTGACTTGAGCGATGATCCTGAGGAAGAAGCGCTCCCAGACAAAGATTCCGATGTAGAAGAGGAGGTTCCAATAGGTCCTCGTCGATCTACAAGACGACGGGTCTGAATCACACAAGGTTCAGAATATGGGAACCGATTCTACACTATCCTGGTTTACATGGATGGTGTCTACTAGGGTCTCTCATGGTCGAGATACGCAAGGGGGTGTGTAGGAGTTGAACAGAGGAACCATTGAGCGAGGTCACAGTGATGCCACTCATGGTTGAAGAGTGTTGCTCAGGATGCAGGAGTCTGTGGAAAGTTTTGAGATAGAGTTTCAACAGAGGGTTATACTCCTCAAAGTACTCCATCTTCAAATTTTCTAGCAACTTGATTCCCTTGATATTTCGCCGAGGGCGGCGAAGTTTTCAAAAATGGGGGAGAGGGTACACTTGCACATGTCTTTGGCTCGCCATTTTCGCATTCTGAATGAGATTATGGCCCTGCAAAAACCATGATTACGGGCTGAGAATCCCAGTTTCTAAGCATTTCCACAAGGTTTTACTCTGCTGGAACCAAGGGAAGAATGTGAATCCTAGCATATGCATCGTCCCAATATCAGGAAACGCTTGGAAAATGGAGACGTCCACAGTCTACAATGGAAGGAAACCTCTGGAACCTAGACAGCAAAGTATGGATGATGCATATTCTCCCAAGAACAAGTTGGGAGCCATTCAATGCTGGAACTCATGCAGCATCGACAAGGATGCAGACATACTGCCCCTTTTGGCCAGATACTGATGGTGCTTATTGGTCAAATACCCAACAGTCAAGGTATATGGCTTGGAACAAGGGAGTCCGAGGTTCTTTCAGGTTTCACAGGCGTGAAATGGCAGACTTTTGTGAAAAACTTGACCAATGAATGAAAAGGCCGGAGATCTCGGTTCTTCTTGGCTCACACTTAAGGAACCCACAATGGGGCAATCCCATTCATCGGGCTGGTTTCTCACCCAAAGAACTGTGCTATGGAATTGTGAAGAAAATTTTCGGCAATTCTACGAAAATCATGAATTTTGCCAAAAAGTGGCAAACTCTAATGCTCAGGCACCTGTTGCCGCTTTCAGGATGATTTCACACCATGGAAGCTGATGGAAACACGTTGAAATTATGGACTGAGACAAATTGAGCAAGGGATTCAGGATTAGGGATGGAAACGAATGGAGGACCCACAATGTCCTACAAATGAGGTCATTGGGTTCGGCTTCGATCACTATTGATTGAAGATCCCATTGGTAACCGGCACGGCTAATGAGCCGACTGGTTCCTCGCCATCGTTGCTGCAGATCCTTTGCAGATCTGAACAGAAACCCATGAGAACTTACAAGGACTGTGGAATCCAAACGAGTAGACTTGACCGGGGACGGTCAAGGTTTCAAAAAATAGGGGAGATGATATGCAGTGGATGTGTCCAGCTACGGAAACACTATATTTTCGCATTTCATCAACGGAAACATCGTGCATGTCATCTACTGGTGTCAGTACTGAGTTCCCGAAGTAGCTGGCAGGATGTTGACCACAGAGTAACGAGTGGATCACAAGGGGGTAACCTTTGGGGTCTCTGGCAGGTGCTCGCTCCGAAACCTGTAGGAGAATGTGCAGTCCAACGTTAAACATTAGGGATATTCGTTTGATTTTACAAGATTCCTTACGACGGGAATCTCTTGGAACCTGTGCTCAGCTTGGTTCGCAGTTCTGTTCATTGGTGTTTGGCTCAGAATGCGAGACGCGTTCTGTCAGATGATGGAAACCGATGGGGATCGTCCCTAATGGGGTGCCGATCCACCAAGATCGTCCAAGGAACCATGCTATCTTTAGCATCACTATCTTGGAACAAGGACTATACTTAGTTCTCTGGATCCCTTTCTCGGAAACACAACAACTTGGGTATCATTCGAAAGCTATTGACCAGTACTGCTCAGTTCTGGTAGAGTTGTTCGAGGGACACCAATCAAAACCTAGGAGACCCTGCTAGAGAGACCAGGACTTTGATGGGGATCAATCCTACATCAGGCCCCACACAAAAGCCCGACGCTCTGTAATCCGGAATACACTCGGAATGGCGTAGGAATGGCGTGCTCAGGCTGGGAACCAATAGGAACTATGCCTGGACTCTTACCAAGACGGATAAACGGAGTCTTGACTCATTTTCTCTTATTTTCATTGTTTGTAATATTTATTCTCGGACTAGTATAAGTAGCTAGGGTTTCTGACTTGATCGACACGCGATCCACCCCAGTTCAAGTGAGCTCAGTTCACGCTAGAGGGTGTATCCGGGTCTTCGAGCCAGTTACCATCTCAGGATTGTAATTGTATCGAATATCATATATTCTATTGGGTGGAAACATCTCGAATCGTATTGAATCGTATTGAATCGTATTGAATCGCCGGTCTTGGACCTTGGATCGTATTGAATCGCCGGTCTTGGACCTTGAATCGTATCGAATCGTACTATTGAATCGTCTCGGATCGTCTCTGGCTCGTATTGGCTCGTTGGAATCGCGTCTTGCATATTGAATCGTCTATCCCATCGTTGGGAACCAACCGGAACCGTCGAACCTTGTGTTCTCGCTTCCTAAAAACCACTGTTTGGCTGTCTGCCACCCTACCCCTTTGTCTCGTGTGGGCGGTAAAGCGAGTTCCTACGCTTTCTGCAACAACACAGCACTGTTTCTCCGTTGCAACAAGGACCATAACCTTCCCTCCAACCTTTACAAGGCTCTGTGCCAGGGACTATAACTCGTCTGACTGTTGGAACTTCCGGTTTCCTGGTTCTCGCTCATTCTCTTGGAGCTTCGTGATTAGATTCGTCTCTTCTCGAGGTTTTATTGGGTTATTGAGTTGGGGAATAAGTTTCCGTTGGTTTCCATAGTAGGTTCAGAGCACATCGACCAACGAGAGTAGGGCGGGGTGATCCCACGGCAACGCTGGTAGGCGAATCCCTCCCTCTTCTTCATCGACAACCTCCACTATTGTGGTTTGCGGGCGGCGCTTTCGGTCACCGCCCTGCCTCGAGGGCACTAGTCAATCGGACTGGCCCTTGTACTTCTTAGTCGTTTTGCGGGTCTCGATGAGCGAGGCCTCTTCTACCGTAGACAGCGCCTTAATCACTCGCCCACGGGGGAATCGGATTTCGCGTGCCCCAAAGTCCAGTACGAGACCATGTCGATTCATGAAGGGGGTCCCAATCACCACGTCGTAGCGGTCCAGGTTTACCTGGTCGAAATATACGTGGCCCTTGATACCCCCAAAGTCGACGGGTACTCGGGTGCCAAAGCTAATCTTGGAGTGGCTGCCCACGCACCCGAGTTGGAGCTTAACCTGCTCCGCTAGCGGGATGCGCACCCCATTGATGACGTGCGCAAACTCTGGGGTCATGGAGTCAGTGTTACTGCCAGAATCAATATGCGCTAGTCTCCCCTATTTTAATAAGGGCTGACAAGCACGCAATGCCCTTGCTGAATTGCGTAGGTTGGTCCATCAGACCGACGGATTCTGGATTTTTAGGCAGGGGTAGAGTGCGGGGGCGACGGACGGTCGCCAAGTGCTCCACCCGCTGTGATAGCAACTGGGCCCGGAATCCGGGCCATGCGTACTCGTCGTCGCCATCTGGTCCCGTAGATGCTAGCCCTTCATGGTATACCAACCCAGAGAATAATGGGTAGGGATGCATATCAGGGACGCCATCAATCGTGCAAATGGTGTCATTCCCGTCGTCCAACTTGGGGCGGGATTCCCACTCAACCCATTGCTCCACATTGTGGCTGGGTACCCCGAGCTCGGCCGCACGCTCCCTGATAGCTTCCCTCATGGCCTCATTATGGGCATCCTGGAACTGGGGGTGTCGGCGATGAAACGGCGGTAGTGGCGACCTGATAACTCGAAGGTCGCCACTCGAATCGACAATTGTGGTGAGTCACTCGGCCGAGCGGGAGGTGATAACTTCGACGGATCGAAGTATTATCTCATCCTCTTGGGGCAGGGCAATCGCATCATTGGGGAAGAGTGGCGATTCGCCACCAGCTTCACCCTCAGGTCCCACCGACTGATTATCGCTTCCCGACTCCTCAGTGGTGGACGTCATGGACCAAGTGGTGGTCATGGTTGGGGACGAGAGTGTTTCGAAGGCTGACGGGGATCCCACCGGTGAACTACCTGGGCAGAATTCCAATTGGGCGGAGGGGGTCGGCATGACCACTGATGGCGTAGCGGCGACCCTCGCTAAGAATGGCCTCTCATCCGGGGAATAATACTCGTCAGACTCATGGGGGGGACCCCGGGTAACTAGGCGGGCTGGACGGTGGGGAGGGTACGAGCTCGTCCCCCATAGGGCCCGAATTCAGGGCCGATCGATACGCCTCATGCTCCAGTGTCCTCCGCGTGAGCTCATCCTCGAGTAGGCAGCGGGTGGCTGACACGCGGACTAGTCGCTGTTCGAGAAGATGGAGTGCCATTTGAATGTCACCGAGCAGCAGTCGGTTCATCGAATAGGCTTGCTCGATTATACCGGGAGCCCGGGAGGTCGACCCAGCTGGCTGCTGACAGAGTTGGCGAATTGTCGCGCGGGCTGCCACCCTTCGGTCGACCAGCCCGACTAAATCCCCAATCGAATCTTGCAGGTCGGTGGACATTCGGGTAAATCGGGCAGTTTCCCCGTCCACGTCAATTGCTGTGGTCATTAGGTACGCCGGAGAATACCCAAAGACCATGGGCGGCTGGCGATTCACAATACTGGTCCAAACCGCTCGAGCATGCTCCTCCGTGCCCACTGCGTCAATGGCTGCAAGTTCAGTCGCCGCCTGACCAGAGTAGGGCCCGGTGCCATGATGGCTGGAAAAGGCGGCCCATAGTGACTCGTGGGAGGTAGCCCCTGAGTCCCATCCCACTCCTCGGGCTTCCATTTGGCGCACTTCTCCCGCAGCGGACCATGCGGGGTAGTCTTCACCCGAAAATCCAATCATGAGAAGGTCAGTGTCGACTAGGGAGGGTGCGGCGGTTGGGAGCTGCTACCCCACCGGCGACGGCGGGCGGACGAGTAAGTCCGCTCTCGTCCGTAGTGTCGACCCGCATGGAGAAGTGTTGGCGCATAGCGCCAACCCTGACCTCACTCTCCCTCGTTGGCATCCAGTAAGTCTTCCATTTCCGGGGCAGCGTGAGGGTCAGCGTGAGGGTCAGTCCCAGCGCCGTCCCCGTCCATTGGTGTTGCGTCAAGGTCGGGCGGGGTAGTCATCCAGGAGCTCGTCGGCCGAGTATTGGTCTCCGCCCCACAGGTCGTCGAATACCTCATTATTTGATTCAAGGGCGTCGATTTGCTCATCGTCGCCC
The DNA here is from genome assembly GCA_014462655.1 of Mycena venus. Classification (NCBI taxonomy): domain Eukaryota; kingdom Fungi; phylum Basidiomycota; class Agaricomycetes; order Agaricales; family Mycenaceae; genus Glaucomycena; species Glaucomycena venus. The sequence continues at coordinate 1,867,866 of JACAZI010000007.1, read as the reverse complement.
TGGTACTCATCATTCTCGGGACCACCATCTACCGAATAGCTGGTCATTACACGTTGGGCGTGCAATTGTGCAGCCGGCCTTGGGCGAGCGGATGCCGAGTCGTTAACATGGTCCTTGGCGAGGTGGCCGAACTGACCACACGTGTAGCAGGCCTTCTGGGGAGCTGAGCTGGGCGCTGTTGATCTGGCGGCGCCCGCGGGTACTGGTCGGGGCCGTTCCCCAGGCGTGGTGGTGGCTATGCGACCCGTGATCGCATTAACGGGCCAAACAGGGGTTAGAGTGGAACTAGAGGGCGTTTGAGGCGGCGCCCTATTGGTGGCACGTGTAGTTCCTCTTGCTGGCGTACCACGAGGTGCCGGCGTCTTGGTTGTGCGGGCGACGCCTTCAGTCGTGGCCCCTCCTCTCATCTGGCCCAACAACTCGACCCACGCACGGGCGTGGTTTTTCAGAACCGTGAGGTCTGTGTACTCCGGTACAAATCCACGCCCGATTAATTTATTATGCACGGAGGCCGGTAGTAGCCTCATGAACCGCTGGCAGATAGTGAAATCTGAGGGCGGCTCTCTCATTTTCTTCGCGGTGCACAATAGCTCGCTCGCAAGGGAACTCCACTCCCTTCACAGGGTCATACCGTACGGATTCGTACTCCTTAGTCGCGCGCGTGGCGGTGGCCGAGGTCACGAACCATTGGTGCATTGCACACATTATCGACTTGAAGTCGTAGGGAATACTACTCGCTCAGTCAGTCGGTTTGACCTCACTCTCGTACCACTCATATGCGTGGGACTCCAGGGCGGACTTCATATATACGATGCGTAGAGCATCATATTTGGGCCCGCCCAGGGAATACCCTTGGAGCCAAGTGCACAGCTTCCCAAACCAGCTCATGAACACGGAGTCGTCATCCTCGCCTTTATAAACAGGTGGGTCTCGCAACTTAGGTGTCCTGGGCGGGGCTTCGATAGCTTGGCCCAAGTGTCGATCGATGACGCGGCTAATCTGCTCATGCTTTTCAGCCATGAACGCGTTGAATACCGTCAGTGTACTTGGGGCCCCATCTGGGTATGAGGTCATGTACCCGGAGACGGTCTGATTAAGGCCCATTGGCCCAATGGTGAGAGGTCCTCGGGCGCGTAATGGGATACCACGAGCGCCCCGCTCCAGATATGCTGTCCATCCCAGTAGCTTGGGAGCTGTTACGAGGTTGTGGTTCAGAGTCTCCATCCACGACCGCGAATCTAGTGGCCTTTTGGGCCTGGATTGGATGGGCCGTGGTACGAGCATGGTCAGGGTCGAACGACGCCGCCGCTCTGACCCTTCGTCCAAGGGCCGCGTTTCCCCCGGCGATAGAACTCTTCTGCTGACTCGCTGTCTTGAGGCGGGGGTAATGCCCGATCGATGCTTTCCCGCAGCTCTCCCAGGTCGATCGGGTTCGCAGATGAATCCGGCATGGTGGGTAGCTTTGTCGCTAGATTTATGGGCTGGGCCCTCCCACGACGGACGGCCTCAGCCAAGTGGGTCAGCTGCTGGTCCGTTGTACCAGTGGCGCGGAGGATGCGCAAATTATTCTCGAGGGTATTCTCGAGACGGTGGGCGGCGTCCGATATTTCGCCACCAAGCTCTTCTAGCCGGGTGGCTACCTCATCACGCAGTCCACGCAATGACTGGGCGAGCCCGTGGTATTGATCGCGCTGGCCCGCTACTAAGCCGGTCGTTGTAAACAACGATTCCCGGCTCATGGATAACACGCCCCGTAAAGTCTGGAACCGCCGCAATTGAGCGTCGGTGAGTGGGCAGCCGACAGGTCATCCACTAGCGCCGCTAGGATGCCCTCTGCGGGTATCGTAGTTTCCCCGCGAATACTTTGGGTAACGTCCGATTCCGACGACGGAGTGCCCACGTCTGGATCTGGGGAATGCGCGCCACTCAGGATCGGACGCGGCGGCATTTCTGGCAGTACATTCTCGTCATCAGACACGTCGTACCGCTCGCCGGTAGCAGGGTCGACAAGGTAAGCCACTTTATTCTCGTCGACTGTGAGTTTAAGTCGACGAGGTGGTTTGTCGTTTTGAAGGGACTGCGGGCTCGCAGCGCGAGCCGTCGATCCCTGTTGAGATGCGGCGGAGGCGAATTGGGATGTATTCGCCGTTGTCGCCACCGTGGGCGTGTCCCCAGCTGGGGCCGCGCCCTGGTTTCCAGACATTTAGTTATTCTTCGTTGTAATTAGAGTTTCTTCTTGATGAATATAGTGCTTCGTTGTAAGAAGCACCGAGGTTCAAAAAAGTATAAGAGTTGAGGATTAATACCTAATAATCCACCCAAGTGAACCAAACCGTATTCTATATTCAAATAGAGGACGGTAGTGCAGCGGAGGGTAGAAGTTCGGTGCCCTCGCTGGCACTACCGCGAAACAATAATTACAAACGATTATGTAATATACGCATATAGGTTCCTCTAACAGTCTTGCTCGCGTCTTTGATAGGATCAGCTCTCCCGGAAATTCCCATAATATGAGAATAATACAATAATATGCCCACCGGCGTATCTTATTGGTTGCCTGGGTGACTTTCCATAAGATTAAATTTATGCTGAGGAATAATTTTGGTCATTTTGCCGAGATGCCGGGGAAGCTATCAGGACCCCATCGGGCTCAGATCTCACTTGGAATTTTTTCGACCCTCTTCCAAACCTAAATCAAATTTTAATCTTGAGGGGGGGTCCCTACCCCCTCTTCAGAATTTCTTACTCTTGAATAAACGGGTTTTGCTGTTCTCGTCCATTCGCATTGCCGCTTTGGGCTGCGTGTCACTGATGTCACAGACATCACTTTGTCTGCCTTCTACCGTAGCTTATTGTACCACACTGTCTGCACAAACAACCCTCACCCATTGGCTTATGGTGACAAAGGTGATGACGGCTATCACAAGTTACGGGTTCCCTCAATTCTTCCTCATTTTGTATCAAGTACCATCATGGCCATTGCAGTTCCTGCTGTGAGTGGGAAGTTGCATCATCAACTTTGTCCTCATTGTTGTTTTCAAGTTGATGGCGAGGGAATGACGCATCGAGAACCATTGTTGATGAAGGTGGACGTGTCGAAAGAACTAAGACGGGTTGATTGTTGATGTTTAGTCAGCATCAACAAAGAAGTATTTATCTAGAGGGATTTATTCTTAGCTATTCCTTATGAGAAGCCCAAGCAATGAGATTATAGGTATAGATTGTCGTGACAGCATCACTGGCACCCCCAGATATTCCCCAGAAATTAATTTATGCTTATGGAAAGTCACCCACTTCCTGTAAGAATAGATAATTTTTTCAGAATATATCTGCATTTCTGGCAGCGATGCCGGGGCACCTGTCAGGACCCCATCGGGCTCGGATCTGAGGATTTCGTGTCTGGACCCTCTTTCAAACCTTAAAAGTGAAATAATCAGTCCAGGGGGTCCCTAACCCCTGGACAGATTTTTCCAGTTGCATATCAGGCAGAATAGACAGATTTGGACTCTTCGTCGTGGGTGTTACTCCACATGAGCAGTCATGGGTGACTACTCTGTGACCGGATGCGTCCACTCTTTGCGTGTCTGGGCAACCTGACGCATCCAATCTTCGGCCTGGACGCGTCAGATTTTCGCTGGTCGACCCCAATGGTCTGTAATTGTGCCAGCGGCATGACTGCTGCATCGACCCAAGACGAGCCGTGGGCGTGCTATGTTGACCCACGCGTCAACATCCATGATGCGGAGGGTCCCCACGGGAATGTGGTCGAAAGTGAGGGACGCGTTGTTGGTTGCTCTTGGATCATGACACAACACATTGCCATGCATTGATATGGCGTGCACCAGAATATTTCAGCTTTACTCTGGTGTAGTCTTACGGGAACCACATCAACTAGATTTTAAGACTAAAATCCATATGCCGGCATTGCTGGCACCCCTTAGATATTCACTGGTTAATATCTATCCTTACGGGAAGTCAACCATTATATTCATATCATATCATATTATATTATCCTTTATATTATGTGGTTGAGGCCAACGCCATATTGTATTCGTATTATTAATAATATATTTTTTCGTATTATATTAATGGACAGCACTACTGACAGGCAGTCTTCGAGGAGTCCAAGCCGAACTTGTACGGAGGTGCCTGCGTGATGAGAAGGCAGAGAATACCGAGGCGATTAATAACTCCCGTGTGACTACGCGTCTCTGCCTGCTGCGGTTCATCCACAAAAATAATTGCGGATGAAGCGATTTCTGAGCTGTGTCCAAAAAAAGGAAATCACTCTCCTCTTACTCTCACGATCTATCTCGCTGCCTCTGGTTTTTCGTTCTTTTCCTCGATCGACTGCACGAGTCCTTGTATCAGTTGGCTAGATATCGTATTTCTCCGCTTCTCCAAGGTTCAGTTACGGTGCCGAGTAACTCACTGGCGTTCTCGCTTACTTCCGCTCACACTATCTTGGATCACTTCGAGGCTACTCGCGACAAAGGAAGGAGCTAACGCTAGGCTGTGATTTTTTGGACCATCGTCGCTTTACGCTTGGCGTAGCTTCTGGCCTTTTACGACAGAAATTGAAGGCTCTCGACGGTGGATTCAATGACGGTTTAAATGTTCCAGTCTTTCTCCCGATGGAACAAACAGTGCCCTGCTTTCCTTTGAAATCCATTTTAGCAATGGAGCTACAGTGACAGTGTGAATATCATGATGTCGAGACTACTGCATAGTCAACTGGAGAAACACTGTCGACGTATCCCACATCGACATTGGCTCATCTTCTGGCTCTCTCGAAGTGCACGACCTTGGGTCAGTCAAGTTTAGATTTATGCCCTGCCACTGAATCCCGTCAAAACTCGGGTCAGACGGTGAAAGCTTCTGCGACATTCGACCTGGGCTGGTATCCTCAACAATATTCTGTCCCAGAGGGTCGTCCAGCTGCATGGCAACTGGTGGCTGCTGCTCGATCCAACCAAGATTGATATATTCGGTCGCCACAAACAGCTTGAGGAACCCAGAACGAGACACGTCGCCGGGCGACAATGCAAAATCAAAGGCCTGTTCGCTGCCCATACCGATCGTCACCATTCGCAGGGACGGAAGGGGCGGCGCGACATGCGCGTTAACCGGCCCGTAAAGTCGCTACCAACCCCATCAGATCTACTGTAGTATAACCCTGCTCAATACTCACTCTGATTGTATAATCTTCGGGATTGAAATAGAAGAGGTAAGGGAAGACCTGCTCAAGGGATCTGTTGAGGATCGTGAAACCGTACTTGGCTCCCTCCTCCGACACGATCCTAACCCTACCATCCCGAACCAGGTTCCCGTCTTGCCCAGTGCTCCGATCTGGCTGACGATGAGGGTAGTCACCCTCCAAACGGTGCATCTCGAGAGTGACACTGCCCTTCAGCTTATTCGCTTCCGAATTGCAGCGTTCGAGGAAGTAATTAAAGTGTGCGATGCCGTTCATTACATCGGGAAGGTGAGTGGGGTTGCTCTTGAATCGGAAACGTGTCTGCTGACATTTAGACATTATGCTTGTCCGTGGTTCGACGACAATCTCGTCCCCGTCGCATCGCAGTCGGATGTGCGCCTCGTCGCAGGAAGGTGCCCGCTCAAAGTTTCGTTTATGATTGGCGTTTGTTTCCTCGAACAGATCGGCAGTGTAGGGGAAGTTATGGGGGATTTCCACTCGCAGAATCATAGATTCGTTTTTCCAATGCGACACCTGGACACGCGTCCCTCGGGGAATTATGACGGGTTTCTTTCCCTTTGTTTCCGAGACCAGGATCGTCTGGGCGACCTGAACGGATTGCGCAACAAACGTACACAAAAAGGTGTCGTTCGGAGCATAAGCAGAGAACTCTGTCCCTTCAACAACACCTTCGACTTTTCCCATCCTCACGAGAAATATCTTCCAGCTGTCGAAGTCGTTTGGCTGCAGCGGTGCCTGCGATGTGGGGTCCGTGGGTCCAACATATGGCAGCAGTGGGAGGGTATATCGACCGGTCGACGGGTTGCGTTTGATATGACCGAGACATTGTCCGATAGGGGCTTCAAGATATTCTAATTTATCCCCGTCCTCGAGTGGACATCCATCGGAGTTCGTGTCAAAATTCTGGTGCTGCGTATTACTGTCGTCTGGATGATGGTCCTGCTGTCCACTAGGGTCCCCAATATGTTCCAATTCGTCCGTCTCGTCTGAATGTTGGTCCTGCTGTCCTATAGGATCCCCAATATATTCCAATTCGTCCATGTCTTCCTCGTTTGGATTTTGTATGTCGAGTTGTCGTTCGACGGAATTCGTCGAATTCACGGTCAATTGATCACCGTCGTCCGGATGACGGTTCTGCTGTTCTATGGGGTCTCCAATACGTTCCATTTCGTACATGTCCTCCTCGTTTGGATTTTGTACGTCGAATGGACGTTCATGGGAGTTTGTTGAATTTCGTCTCGGTGAACCACTGTTTCGTCTTGGTGAACCACTGTCTTCTGGATAATGCTCCTGCTGTCCCACCGGGTTGCTATCCACACTGCGTCTCGAATGTGTTGTGTGGCCAGTGTTCCCATCGGCCCATGTGTTGTCCTCACTGCGTGTGAGCATAAAATAGTTAGTGTCGGTCGAGGTGTCAGCTAGACGGTACTCGATGTCTTACTTTTCCACCATGATGGTCAGCTCAACATTGCGATACGTTGTAGGTATGATATCCTCAAAGTTCCGAGTCGCACATGTGAAGGAATTGGGCAATAGCTCCCCACATTTTGGCCTGCAGAGAATGTTAATTCAGTATGTGCACATAATGAAACGAAGAGAATTCTTGCCCCCTCAATAACCCAAGGAATTCTCTGAAACCTGCGTACCAAGGTTGCCCTGCCCAATCTCGTCGAGGAAGCTTGGCAAACCAAGTTGACATTCCAGTTAACACCGTGGTGGCGAGGAAGTCAAGCCCATCGTAATCAAATGAAGAATCCTCTTCACCAATGACAAGTTCAAACGTCGGGCTGTCAGCCCCGATGTCCTTGAGGAAACAGACCATCGCGCAGCACAACTTTCGGGCAATATCGGAGTGCACAGTGCCCGTGCTTAACCAAAATGCGGGAAGATTGAGGACCCCGCCTAGATATCGTATGCAGAGTGCGCTGGAAAATTGCGACTCAGAGGTTCTTCAATACATCCCATGAGCATTACTGTGATCGCAGCGCATAATTAGCACTTACGAACAACTGTATTCAACCAGTAGCTGTTCAATCACACTCAACCTCTCTTCATCGTAATTCGTCAGCTGCTGGATGCTATTCTTCTCCAAGATGGATGCCACTGTAGAATCTGACAAGCAGATTGCAGCGTAACTTCGCCAATATGTCCATTCCTCGTCCGAGGGAACACTAGTGGTAGAACGGTCCCAAAGTGCTGAAATAGCATCTTTCGATGTCGCATTGTTCATACATTTCGCACTACAACAGTGGACTCGGAGGCCGGGAAAAAGAGTGACCAGATCCACGACGTGGTTGAAGGCTTGGCGCTGTGTCTTGGTGGATTCGATGCTGTGTAAGGCATGACATGGTTGAATACGGCTGCCAAAAAATAGAAGACCACGCACGGCAATGTATATTTCATCAGCGTCGAACAATGTTTTTCCAGCTGGTTGGGGACGGAGGTACGTATGAGTTCTAATCCTCGGACACGTTGTTTTCCCTCTCCAAAATATGTTCTAATTTTCTGGGCCACCCCATGAGGACCAAAGCCGAATCTGTATGCCATGCGGTTGGCCTGGGTCCCTATGACCTTCGCCAAGACTGAGTAAGCCCCATTCAGAGTGCGACCTGGCGAAGGATGCGATAAAGCTTCGAAGACATCGTCCCATCTTCCCGGAGTTTGTGATCCTAAAGCCTGCTCTGGCGCTGTAGATAGTTGATGGGTGCGAGAGATGAGAATGAGTGCGTCGGAGACATGATTCGACGCCATTGGTCGAGGGGGCCGGTGAACGGGGTACTATGGCGCCGAGAAAGGACGAGAGTCACAGCACTACCAGCAAATACAGCCTCGGCGCATGCCCTCACGGCGTGGATTAATATGAGTAGACAGCATGCTGTAAAGAACCCTCGGAGCACTGAGCCGATGATCCAGATGCTTTGGTCTGTGTAGCTGAGAATAGAGCTGTGAAAGGCTGTTCAAGCTCTTCTCCGTGGTTCTGCAGGCACGAAGATCGTGTGAGTTGTAAGGCAAAAAGTTAGTTCTATGCCGCGCAATTGTAGATCGATAATTCAAATCAAATGAGGTACAAGTTGAAGATGATTTGAAGCGTCTGTCAAGAGACTCGGTCCACACAAATTGCCATTTTAGGCAATTTGAAGCGCGAGGTCCTCTCCAGTCTCGTCCACAGTGCGTCTAGACGTACGTAGATAGAAAAAGTGGTAAGATAAAATACATGAGTAAGTGAATTACTATCGTTCGTTCATGCAAGCAATGTACTTCAGAAGTCCAGCATCCGTTACGTGCGAGCGACTCCACCAAGGGAGAAGGGGGTATTATCGGTAGGATATCTAAGACTGTCCAGTACGGGCGCACTACGCTAGTGCCATAGTCCTCGTCATCATCATCACCAGCAGAGTGTCACTCTACATCACCCGCCCCAACACCGCGACGACCGTCCCGATGACCAGGCCCACCGCAACGAGGGATGCCCGTGCGGAGTGGGGCGCTGCGTCTTTGGGGGGCTTGCTCGTCCCGGCGAGCTCGTGCTCGGACATGCGGTAGCCGTTGGAAGTGGAGAGGACCGAGGGGTCGACGGTGGCTGGGTAAGATCGTCAGTAAGCGCGAAACGCACATGATAGAAAGGAACGATGATGGAAGGGAGGCAAGGCAGGTAAAGGAGGGAGGAGTCGATGAAGGGCGAAGGGAGGATGGGCGAGGACGCAAGGATACTCACCAGTATTACGCGTCTTCGTCTGCTGCGTCGTCGGGAACGTCATGCTCGCGCCGCCCTTGTTCTCCGTGAACGCGTCGTCCGACAGGAAGACGAGCGCCATTCCCGGCGCGGGGACGTCGACGGTGCACGTTTGGGCGGTCGTGTCGCAGTTGACGGTCTTGATGTCCTCGGTGCCCGTGGGACGACCGTCCGACTCGAAGTTCCCGCCGAATGTCTGAGAAGGTGTCAGCTCACTGGATACACGAGACAGATAGAGAAGAATGAAAGCGACAACTCGTTCCCCAGCCCTGTGGCTCGCTCCCTGTCAGCGCAAGCGCGCTCCCCGATCCCTGTCCCTGCAAGAATGCTAAACGACGAGGGATCGACGCCGCGCAAGAATCGCGTGGTCCCGTTCCGTTGGCCGTGCCCGAGGGCTGCGCGCGCCCGCGCGTATACACGATCGCATGCAGCGTGGCAAGGTGGGGAAGTGTGGTGCGCGTGCCCTCCACACCTCTCGGCCTTGTCCGCTCCCTCAAACGCATCGCCCTCGTCCTCTCTCCACACCCGGCGGCGCCTCAGCTCCTACGCTTCTCAAAGAAGAGGACAGCACTGGGCGCGTCCACGGCACGAAGGAGAGCATGACGACGGAGAAAAGACCACAGCCCTCGTCGACTCCTCGTCCTTGCCAGTTCCCCAGCTCCCTCGAGAGCACGAGGCGGCCCCAGCTCGCCCTACACGTCGCCCACGTCTCTCAGCACCACCTCCCTCCCCCCCCCCCTTCACCTCTCCCCTTCATCCAATCCAAAACGTCGAAAAGACTCACCTGCCCCGCCCACGTATACCCGCCCTTCTGCACCACACTCGTCGCCGCCAGATACTTGACCTTCACGCTGCTCGGGATCCCATTCGGCGCGCCCGCGATCGAGATGACGGCGTGCACCGTGTTGGCGCCGCTCGGGTCGTCGATATAGTTGAAGACCGCCACGCGCACGGGGGTGCCGTTCTCTGCGTGACGAGGGACGAAGAGGAAGAGGAGGGGGAAGCGTCACATTAGCTCGGTGTATTGTATACTTCGCAGTAAGGACGCACCGTAGATCCCGTAGATGGGTGTGAACGAGCTCAGGTTGTCGACGCCGTAGTTAAAGACCTGCGTGTTGTTCGACGGGCCGATCGCCTCGGCCATGACGAGCGCAGAGTAGTAGAGAGGCCCGACGGTCCATTGGTGGAAGGTCGACTCGTTCGTGGGCGGGGAGGTGAAGGGCTGTAAAAGCAGTCAGTAAACAGATAGGACGGGTGGGATGCACGGTGAATAGAACGACAAAAGAGAGGATGAGGTTGCTTTGCCAAATCACCCCACCCCGTCGTCGTCGCTGTATGCGGCGAGGAAAGTGACGCTCGCACTAGACAGCATCTGCGATAGGCACAACGCCGACGACTGGCCGCACAATCCGCTATCGCCGTCAACCACCTCCTCGAGATGTCACTCGGCTAAAATATTAGACATCATCTCGCTCGTCCTCGCCTCCCCCCTCCCGCCACCGCACCCACATCTGCACCATCGACCCACCGCACCATCGAGCTGCCTACTTTTTGGCTCGATGTCCGCGTGCCGCATCCAGAGGGTGGAGTCGCTGGGCTCGCATCGTGTCGGCCCTCGCGCCCAGCATTCTCGTTACGCCCTTGGCTCCGATTGGCGCTACCACCACCACACCCACATCTCCGCCATCGAGCCGCCCATCGACTCGATACACCTCTCGCTCATCATCGTCCTGCTCTCGTGCAGAACGTGGGTACAACGACTTTCGGGCGTCCTCGGTCCTCGGCCGTCTCCCTCTCGTCACTGTCTCGATCCTGGCTGGGACTCGGCATCCTCCTCATCCCGGTGCACGGAGTCGTCGCGGCTCCCACTTGAACGACGAGGACGCTCGTCCCCGTTCTCCTCTTTCCCTCCATCTCTCGCTCGCTCCTCTCCCTTCCCCTCCCACCCCCTCTTCCCAAAAAAACCACAGAAAAGCACTCACATTATAAAACACATTCTGCCCTCCAATATGGAACATCGCGCCGCTAAAATTCGAGTGCGCCATCTGCAGCGCGTAGTCGAGCCCCCAGAGCGCGGCGGTGAACGAGTCGGAGATGCCGAGGAAGCCACCGCAGGAGGCCTGAAGAATGAAGTGAGTTTGGGCGATAGAGAAGGAAGGGAGAAAGAATGGGAAAGGAAGGAAGGGGAAGGAACAGAAGGAAGGAAGGAAAGACACGGCCGCAGTATCTCGGCGCACTTCCGCCTCTGCGAGGACACCGACACCAACGTCTCTTGGATAGAAGGAAGGAAGGGCTCTCCAACGAAGGCCAAGACAGGCCCGCCCGCCCTTCCACCTCCTTCGTCTACGGAGTCAACAACTGAGGCATCACTACTCCGCACCGCGACTCCATCATTTCCCATCACCACCCATATCGGTGTCCGTCCAAAGCAAAGCTCGCCTCAGAGACGGGGCCGTCCCGCGTCGGCGGAGAAAACAGGACACAGCGCCCGTCAGAGACCGAGCCGTCGTCGCCCTCCCTCAGAGACTAAGCCGTCGTCGCCCTCCTTTCATGCCGGACCCAGCTCCCGCTGCGACTTCGTTCGAAACTCGATTGGACAGTCGACGGGACTTGCCCTCAGAGACCGAGCCCTCTCCTTCGCGAAGAGACTCGTCGTCGTCTCCCGCTCAGAGACTGAATCGTCGCCGTCGTCTCGTCCTTTGCCGCGCCTCTGGGACCCAAAGCCATCATCCCCTCTCCTTCGTCAGCAACCGCGACTTCGAAGGAGACTGAGCCCTCGTCCAGGGCGCACTCCATCTTGCCTCCGCGACATTGGAGACGCATCGGAGGAACCTCGAAGCCAGAAAACTCGACGCCACCATGACACGCGTGCGAAAACCCGTCGTCGTCCCCTAGACACACTCGACTGGACGTCCCCACGCGTGGTCGTGTCTCCGGCGCAGAGCAGCCATCGGCGTCGTCATCTCCCAGAACGCCGAGGTGGTCTCCCACGTCTCCGCCACACCCCGCACCATCCTTCCCTCTCATCCAGATAAAAAAGAACAGGAAAAAAACGCACCGTGTTCGTCTCAAACATCAAAAACGGCTTCCCCTTGGTCTGCGCGTACATCGTGCTGTTCAGGTAGGGCTAAACCAATTTCCATCAGCCTCGTTTTATTTTTAACAAATAGAGAGAACGGTGCTCACAGCAAGAAGCTCCGTATGCGCATCATGCGTCAAGTACAGCGGGAGCACGCTCTGCGGGTCGGTCACGTTCGCGCCGGGCCCGCCGAACATCGCGGCGCAGTTGTCGCGGGGGTATCTGTGCGAGCAAAGTGGCGTCAGCAACTCCGCAGGACGAGAAAGGCAGAAGAAGAAAACGCACTTCTCCACCGCGAGATACGCGAGGTTATTCGTAAAGGTGTCTACATAGCCCGTATCCCAGACCTGCTCTGGGGTCCACGCGAAATCGGCGATGTTGGGCCCGATGAGGACGGACATGGCGCGGCCGGTGGGGTCGGCGTTCGAGGCGGCGACCTGGGTGTGTGTGCGAACAAAATAAGTAAAAAAGAACAAAAAAAAGGGACGGGACGCACCTGAGAGAGGAGATCGCTCATCTCCCCGCCATAGTCAAAAGGGCCGTACCCATCCGGCCTGTGCCCATGCAAATTATACATATCCGGCTCGTTCCCCGCCTGGAACCCAAGCAAATAATCCCCCAAGATCTCGTCCGCCGCGGTGATAATCGCCGTGTCGAACGGCTGCGTGATGAACCACGGGATGCCGAGGAACCAGTGCACGTTGACCATGCTGCTGATGTTGCGCATCATGTAGAGGAGGTCGCGGGAGAACTCGAGCGGCGGGGTCTGCGTCGTGCCGGTGACGCCGGTGAGGTTCTTGGTGAGGACGCGGCCGTCGGGGATGGTGCCGTCGGGTACGAGCTTTGCGGATTCTTGGGTGTTGCCGCCGACGCGGACCATGATGGAGCCCGCGCGGGATTGGATGTTCGCCATGAGATTGAGGAAGGGGACTTGGAGGAAGGTCGAGTTTTTGCCCACTGTGGCGGGCGTTGTCAGTATTCATCCTCTCCAATAAAAGAAAAAAGAATAGAGGCACACTCACAAACTTGGTTCGTAACACTCATCTCGATACTAAAGCCCAAAAAGCTCCCCTTCTGCTTGATCCCCATCCCAATCGTCCCCGACTGCTGCAGGTTGACCGGGATCGTCGTCAGCACGGTCGGCGACGGGACCGGCGGCGGCGAGAGCGAGGTGGGGTTATAGGCTGCGACGCCGGTGTAGGACGCCCCCGAGGCGGTGGTGAAGGCGGCCTGGTTGTTCGCTTGGTACTGCACCGTTATTTCGGCCAGAGTAGGCACGAGGAGGAGGGAGAAGAGACATAGTAAAGAGCGCGAAAGCGAGGCCGGTGAGGAGGCCATGCCAGAGTCAGTAGGAAGGAAAAGGAAAAGTGGAGCTGGAAGAGGTGAGGAACGTGACAGATGTCACATCAGCGATGTGTGACGTCACCGTGGAGAGGCTAAATTGCAAAATATCCGTAACATGGAAACAAGGTTGACTCGGCGGTGATTGTACTGCGCAAAGAAACTGGCCTGTAAGTGTTCTTGGCGGCACGACGAAGAGCGCTCTTAGTACGGATGAATGCGGAACCGACTTGGTCTTGGTCCTACTCCTTTGGTAAACTCTGCTTGGCCGCTCGAAAGACCGGAAGTCTTGGCTGTCTGCCGGGAACCTTCGGAAGGCCATCGGAAGCAAGCGACCAAGAGCGACCAAGCCTGACAGAAAAGCGAACTTGCTGCCTGCCAGTGTTCCCTAATCGGGAGTTGGCAACTACAGTTGCCTCGGCACCCAAGAACTCTTGGTGTGGATGCCAGCACTGTGGAACTTTCTCTCTCTCAACGGCAACTTGGCAACCCACTCCAATCGCCGCCGCTCTTTTCTTCTCTTCAGCCACCGTTCCTCGGCGATCCAAGTAAGGCACAGGACTTCTTGTTTGGATTCGTCGTGTCACCCTCACTTGCCGAGCCTGTGCGAGGGCACGTCTAGCAGCGAGTCTTGGAAGTAAGCAGCAGCAATTTATATTCATGTCTTGCGAAAGACGGCGTGTCCGGGTTGCTGAGTTTTTGCAGGGTCACCAGCAGGTCCGAATTCCAAAGGCGAATTGAAAAGGCACAAAGAACGAACGCCATTCCAGATCCAAATCCAAATCCAAATTCAAATCGTCCGGGTCAGGACTCAACCAATCAATCGTCGCCTCTTGCACCTTGCCCTTGATTACGTCTTGGCTGTACACCGACCCTGACTCGAAGTCTTAGACTTGAAAAAAAAAAAGGTCTTGTCTTTTGTCCCTTGTTCTTTGTCTTCTGCGACTTCTGGTTCCGGTTCCGCTGCAGCCGCATGCTCCTACAGTTGGTCGCCGGTCTGGTCAATATATTCGTATTAACTTACATGAATCAAATCCTTTCCTCACCACGCATGCCTGACCCGACCCAAACGACCAAATGTTCAATCTTCTCTTGCTCTTCTCTTCTCTTCTCGCTCCAGTCGAATTCTGAATACACTGGATTCTTGACATCCAGGCCGGATTTGGATTCAGAGTCGACACCTTTTTTTGAAAAAAAATTGAAAATCCTGAACCAAGGAAGGCGACTCTTGCTGCCCGACAAGGCAACGACTCGGAGCTCTTGTGCGGAACCTTCTTGTCCTTGTCCTGATACGCTCCGCATCCACGCGACAGGTCCGAGTACTGGTCTTGACTATATGTCTTCGGAACTAAGCGATCAAGAGCGACCGACCAAGATATGAAAGCCTTTTATTTTTCCCTCAGCGCTCTGCGGACTGGCCGGGGCCCGAGCTTGAGTTTTGAGTCCCGTCGAACAAGACTATATTCTGGCGCCTTGTCTTGAGACCGAGACGAGAGTTTTTGCTATTCATTTTATTCCCGACAACGCTTCAAAAAAAGTCGACACAAAGTCCCCGTAGATCGTGGGCTTGAATTCGGAGCGACCCGCTCGCCTGCTTGTAAGTTACTTTTCAATATCTTCCTTCCTCGACGAAAGCCAAAGCCAACCATACCTGTTACAACGAGTAGTACTGCGGACTCGCTCACTAGCAGCAGCTTGGCCCTTGGTTGGATTCTTCGATCGCAACGCCGATCCCAAACAGACTCTAGAGCCTAATTTAATTCGACGCCTTCACGAATAAAAAAGTTTGGATCTTCACCGAGTCCTGCTTAGCTGCGATTCAGTTTCCCCACTTCAACGAATTCAAACTTTGATCCACACCGAAAAAAACACCTACATACCTGCGCCTGTAATTATTGGAATCAGAACCCAGCGGCGAATCTTCACTCAGTATCCGGCGATGGAGACCTTCTTGGCTGCCAGTGTGTGATGTTTGAAATCCGGATGGTCAATTGCAGCCAGGCTAAGCTGCCGCCTGCCAGCTGATACTCCACTCTGTCCGGCGATCTTGTAGTAAGGACAACCAGGGATTGGTGCAGGGAGTCGGATTGGCCTCCTTCTGGAGACTCCAGTCGCCCACAGTAGCGGAGCCATAGGTGCGAGGAGCAGGACTAGGCACAGTCAAGAGCGGGACTAGCAGGGTAGGAAGGAGAGAGAGAGGGGCAGTGAGTGGGAACCGTTCCCGTTTCTATTTTCGCACTGCGGACCCGTTGTCCTTAGATTCGAACAAGCGCTCCCGCTGAGATGCT
Organism: Mycena venus; assembly: GCA_014462655.1. Taxonomy (NCBI): domain Eukaryota; kingdom Fungi; phylum Basidiomycota; class Agaricomycetes; order Agaricales; family Mycenaceae; genus Glaucomycena; species Glaucomycena venus. The sequence goes on along the minus strand of JACAZI010000007.1, from coordinate 1,852,207 downwards.
AATCATATCATGATCCTTGTTCCCGCTCAATTCAACACGGAACGCGAACGCCGTCCTAGCGGTCTTTCCCGGGATCTAAATGAACGGCGGCTAGCGCTGCACTTGGCAACATGCAACTGGCGTACCAAGCTTGCGCCCAGGAACGGATTTCGAATTTTCGATTCGCCGAAGAAAGACTTGGGAAATTTTAAAGTTGGTTCCACGGTGGGCTCCGTTGGCCGCCTACTCCCGACTTGGAGACAAGATGATTTAAATTTAATCTGGCGGGAACAGTTATACTTGGCCAGGCACCGCAGTCCCGTTTTAAAATTAGTAAACCCGAAGACCGAGCGACGCCGTGCTAATTTAAACTCAGAGACAATCTGACAGACAAATTTGGAGTACTTGCTGCTGCCAGGAAGTACGAGGTAGAATATAAACCGAGGGTAAGGGCCCTGTTAAGAAAGCTTCGAAATCCCGAGCGCTTGATGTTAGCTCAACCTTGAGACTGAGCCGACTCGAGCTGTTGGTACAACGAGAGGTCAAGCAAAGACTAATCAAAACTTTATGTAAGGGCGATAAAGACCTTGATACCCAAACCGATGGCGTATCGCCCGGCTATTCGGCCACAACAGTCATCGTGATTCCTAGATTCGACAGTGCTTAGCTACGACAATACACGAGGCGAACGACTCACCTCGGTCAAAAATTCACCTGGCAGACTCCGACCACGGTCTCGATTGTGAGAGATTGGAGAGAATATAAGTACTACCGACAACCTTACACAATGGCCTTGCGAAATATTATGCACGACCTAGCACGACCCAAGCTGTAAAACACAAGGCCACCGCCAAACCGTTCGCTTCGGTAAGCCGACACTTATGCACAGTCTTGTCAATAGCAACACCAGTATTACAAGCCACAACGACGTTATTAAGTTCTTGCTATAATTCGGACGACTCGCATCGCTTTCGAGGAGATATTTCATGTTCATGTAATAATTCTGATGGTGACGGACCATCCTCTCGACATCGAAAATTGGTTGGGGTAACAGGTGACAGCGACCTCTGCTGAACCTTCAAACCGTCACGCAGGCCTCGGCCCTCAAATTGCCTGAAAACCACAAAAAGGTCCAAAATTCAATTTTTTATCGGTGTCACGCGAAAATTCAGCCTTTGTCATAATATTGAACAAGATGTAGGCACCCCGTGTCTTCGCCACGGGCGATCAGACACGGCGGATTCCAAGCTTCTGCACAGACACGGCAGATTCCGAGCCGTCCGGCGCCGCACTGCCGCTCGCTAACGCTCGCAGCGCGCGGCGCCTCGGGATCCGGGGCAACATCTCAACAACATCACGTGAATTCTCAGGTGACTTTGTGTCAATCAAAAATCCGGCGTCCCTTCATGTATAGGATTGGTTCAACTCAGTCACGGGTCATGGCGGGGTTCGAATTGAACGAAATTGTACATTACTTATTTACTCAATTTTCTTGACACAGAGCGGCAAGCTCCTTTTCCCGTTGGACAAGGTAGGCATCAGCACTCCCGTAACCCTTGGCTGAACGACGCTGCCTGAATCCGGAGTCAACGCAAAAGAGAACTTTCGAACCAGTTCAAACAGGAGCACTTGCATCTCCAGTATCCTGCCACGGTGTGGTTATGTAGGTGTGATAGGTGCCAGAACATATCTGTTGGACTCACGCGAAACGCCAGCTAGATGGGATGCCGAGATGAATATCGATTCGGTCCCAATGGTGTATGACCTACCCGAGACAGGTGCGGCCGCCGGCGAGGAAGGTCAAGCTGCCAGTGGTATGACAACAGAATCGCTGAGAAGTGAGAAACTGACGCACAGATTTGCGTACGGACCAATAGCATCTGTTTGGCTAGCTGTACCGTCAAGCCATCGGGAGGGTTTGAATTCGTGGGCGTCGCTCCCCCACCGCGAAGCGAGTCTACAGGAGTTAAAATCACACAATTAGAGGGGTTAGCAGGAACGCCCACCGATGGTAGGACGCTGGCGCAACAATTACAACCTCCCCCTTGGACACTGGAATAGCGGTGATCTGCTCGCCCGATGCGGTGATGATCCTTTCTTTCAGTGGGATGATGGCATCACGGACGGCCATGCGTTCCTTTATAGGTCCTGCCGAAAAGACCCGTAAGACTTCCTGCGATGTTATGTCGTCAGTGTCAGAGAATCTAACTTGGGCTGCAAAATCACCTTGATGAAAGCATTCAACAAGGGCATGTTATCATAAGCCACGTTGGTGCTCCTCTCGCTGAGCATCACCTGGATCTCGGCGCGAAGCTGGTCTTGAGTTTCTGGATTGCGCGCGAGCTCCAGGAGTGCAAACGAAACCGCATTGGCCTGTATGTGAGATGATTACTGCCAGATGTACTCCGGAAGACGGCTTCCACACCGTTGTGTCCTGCCCAGCGATAAGTAACAGCGGAGCTTGGCCCGCAATCTCATCCGGACTCATCCCAGCGCTCTTCCTTGCTTCCAAGTGACCGGTGGCGACTGGTCGCTAAGCCTTTTCAGGAATACACAGGAAGAGCCCGAACACTCACCAAGCAAGCCATATATGTCATTGTCAATATCTAACCCCTTTCGAGCCGCGTTCATCTTCTCGTGAACGATACGGGAGCCGAGCTGACTCGCTAGATATCTGTTTTTGCGGATGACTGTAAAGGCCGGGGTCGGCAGCAAACTGGCTATAACTGATACCCAGGATGGAAGGCGCACTCTTATGGCGTCAACAAGAATGCTGGCAGCAGAAAGGCTGGCCGCTAGAGGGCTACTGCCTTCAATAAATGCAATCAGGAACGAAGGGAGAATTGCTTACAGTATCTGGCTATTGCTCGATATCAGCTCCTCTCCTAGGTCTTTCAAGGAAATGCCAAAGATAACTCAAACAGTTGTGAGAGTGCCATTCAAGTTGAATCAGTTTAGACGCATATCATACTTTGACATATTGCGCTCAATGTTGCATCCCCCAGCAGTGGCCAGACATCTACCGTTGGTGTCGACATGGTCTCCAATCGGTCTGAGAGCTTCAAGAACCTAATCAATTCAAACGGAACAAACAAGTGTAGTGAATAAACTTGCCTCATGTGCCAGACTCTCGAACACGGATTGATACCTTCGCACAATTGGGGCGTTGAATTTGTTATTCATCGCAGCGCGGAATCTTTTATGAGTGTCCCCTATGTTATACAGATGGTTGAGTACATTCTGCCAAGTATTACTCGGGGGAATGATCTTGCCTTTGACACAGCTGAGGCTGAGATCGCCATTCATTAAATGAAGAAGCATATCGCGAGTTGGCCCCTTCTCAAAATCTGGACTATTGAAGATGTACTGTAGGGCGACTGGATCTGCTATCATCAAGCGGTCCTGCTGTGAAGCGAGTAAGTAGGAGAGGTCGCCTGTGAAGCCAACTACTAGTAACCCCAAAGCAGGCCTTGATACGGTAGACAGGACCATACAGCTTCAACCATTTAAATTCAAACTCTCCAAAGCCAGCTCCAAAGCGTCTAGGTAGTGTTAGCTGAAGCATGTGCCCTGAGAGTATCCAATCTAATTAGTGCAAAGAAGTGCATGAAAGGCTCCACTCAAACCAAAAATCCAGGATGGGGAGGGCGGTCCTACTATTTTCCGAATGATGCTCCTTGGGCGAACTTGAAGAGCCCAATGCAACAAAATAATTACTATGGCACCCACACACATGCCTCCGTATATCATGTTGTATTTTGCAGGGGATTGCGGAGAATCGCTCATGGAAGAATGAAAGCAGGAGGGCAAGGAGTCCACGGGACACCTTTTCAAGTACTCGTGAGATTGTTACGCAACCCTTTAGCTTTGCTTGAGGCTTCTAGTGCCGGGAACGTCCGGACCGGTGCTTTTTCTGGAAGTTGACTCGAAAATTGACATTCTGTCAGGCACGCCGGTCCGGAAATCGATTCTCCAGATCTGCAAAATACTCTTCTCTCCACGGCGAGACTCTGTTCCGCCGATATTTGGGCCCATTATATTTGGAGGAGCAATGTTTCGGCAATGTTAAACAATTTTCCACTCAAACGCGAGAATATAAAGCAGGACTTGCGCGCACTGGCACCGCCACGTCACGCGACCCAAACGCGACCGCGATCCTATTTCTGCGCGCTACTTCTCACGTCTGAGGTCCAAGGCTGTCCTCCTGCATCCAGCGAACGGCTCCGACAGACGCCTTTAGTCCCACCACCACAACCATGCGATTACCCACCTTGCTTGTTCTCCCAGACGAGCTCTTGGATGTCATCTTCTCTTTCCTGAATACGCGCGATCTCTTCTGGATTTCCCGGGTATCTGGACGCCTACGACGCGCCGCTGTATTTCCGTTCCTTAATCGCCACGGAATATCCCAGGCGCAAGTTCAATCGGGTCTCCTTATATTCCGCGAGGAACCCCCGGAGCCTTATAATACAGATTATCTCTTGCTCCTTGTCCTCGTTTCCAATATTCGTCCGATCCTAAAACTCGAGACCCCCCTAATACTGTCAGGCATCGTCGCTTTGAAGCGCCTCGCCGCCGTACTCTCCAGCTTACCTCAGATCCCGCATATCTTGATTCACGTCCTTTATTCGGGGATCCCGCCTGGGTTAACAAGCTTGATTCTGGAGGCGTCGAAGACCCCGATACCGACTGTCGTGTTCTTCCAACCAGACACAGTATACATATCCCGTCCTCGGAATGTGCGGCCAGGACCATGGTATATGCTTCATCCAAGGGTATGCAAATGTTCCTGCGACAGCAATCCGTGGATAGCCTTTGCCGTTGTGCCGATTTTTTTGGTGCTATATCTCGTGCTTGGCCCGGTGTACCCCATTGTGTTCACCGTGCGCCTCGCCATATGGGTTTACAACTGCCTCTTTCGACCCCGATGGCCGCAGGATGAACGAATCACACACGATCTGGGGGCAATACATGGTAACTGGATACGCATCCAGGCGCTCTCCAGCCCGTCCGTAGACGGGTTGACGATGGTGACCTTCGGAGGTGACTCCGATATCGATTCAACGAGCATGACCATCCCCCCACATGCGCGCGCTCACCGGTGCATCCCACTCAGCCATTGTATCTGCTGTCGTCCTTCCCGACCATTTCCGCCAGCTCAGAATTGAAACAGGCTGCAACGTCACAGTATCGGCCGTGCTTGACTGCCTTCACCGTCATCCACGCCTCAGTTATCTCATCCTCGATGAAAAATCCATTTCGCTTCCCTCCCTCTTCTTCCAATCCTCGCAGCACACGCCAACCAGCAACAACCTCACCTCGCTCTCCGTCTCAGCAGCCTACATCCCGCATATCCTGCACGCAGCAAAAAATGTGCAGAATATCTCAATCACTTCCGCAGAGACCATGACCAAAGAGACGATGGATGCCATCGCGCTCCTCCCCGGCACACACCGCATATCGCTTGCGTTGTACTTCACTAAATTCCCGCAGGCTGCGGACTGTCTATGGCAGCCGGCTCTCATATTCATGCCTCTCCCCCGCGTTGCGGCGCTCTTGATATCCACAGGCAAGGAGCCCAGATCCACGTTGGATATCCCGTCGTTCGCGCGCTGGCTTGCTGCATGTTTCCCACAGTTGGTTGGGCTCAATTTTCGCGGCTTGGTGGACGAGGTGCGGAATCTCGCTGTTGCGCGGGAGATCAGGGATATGTACGGTGACGCCGGGCTGATAGTGAAATTCAGGAATGCATAGTACTGCGAATCACTTTTGATTTACGCTGGCTGGAGTCGAGGAAGTTGCAGCGCTCTTTGCTCAAGTCGAGCAGGACAGAAATCTAAGCCCACGAAGATCATCGCGATGCCCCCGCTGAACTCCTGCTCGATGGTTCGCAGAAGATTTATTGGTAACGTGGTCCAGCGCCCTGGCATCGAATCTCGATGCTCGTCGATGTGTAGAGAATAAGTAGGCCGGAAGCGGAGTCTTGATTCTCGTCGTCCCCTGGCTATTACATAGCTCGAGGAGCCGTCTCTGAATGGGCTTCAGCGCTACTGGTAGTCAGAAATCGTGCTGGGTTATTGTTTAGTGGCTTCGAATGCCCGCATCGTTCACCGAATTCTATATGGGAAGGTCGTCAGTCTCTCAGTCGGAACAGATCGTCAGTCAGTCGGATGCACTCGGATCAACTCTCAGATCAGTGTGCCAACAACTCCCTTGCCCTTTCCGCTCACTGTCTGGCGACCTCAAACCGATTCGGCTTCCAATCTGCCGCCAAAAAAAAAAATTCAACTCGCCGCTAGTTCAGAAACTGAGAAGAAAATGAATACGTCTGAATTAGTGATGCTCCCGGCTTGGCTTCAAGCCGCGAAGCCACGAAGCCCAAGCCGCGGCTTGACAAGCCAAGTCAAGCCAAATCCACGGCTTTGGGCGGGCTTGGGCTTGGGCCTGGGGTGGCCGAAGCCCAAGCCAAGGGCTCAAGCCGATGCTTGGAGGGGGCAAAATGACGGCACAACTTCGGTGTTGAAATGTGACAAACTCGTTGATGGACGGCATCATAGATCCACACAACAGTACGGTACGTACCTGCTGTTCCGTAAGTCGGCTCTTGTGGACGACACCGGGTGCGATGACGAAGAGGATGCTGATGATGGTGGGAGCAGGGTGATGACAAGGAAAAAGGATGGGATGATATGTTAATAATTATGACCCAATGTGGACATCTAATTGCATTTTTTGTAATAGAGCGACAATGAAAGTGTAGCAGATGCACTGGGGAAAATTACTGGCAAGTCACGGCTTAAGCCAAAGCCAAGCCAAGCCAAGCCCTCCTCGACGGCTTGGGCTTGGGCTTGAGGAAAGTGAAGCCAAAGCCCGGGGCCCAAGCCGGGGCTTCCAAGCCAAGCCAAGCTGTAAGATCACTAGTCTGAATCAAGTTTGTGTCTAATGTGCAGCAGTGCCAACTTCCAGATACCTTCCTTGACTGTCACACTGTGGTATCCATCTGACATCGGAGCTGCACTGAGATGATCATGAATTCAACAAAGCTGTGGCTATTTCAGGTTTCATCCAGACGCCACCTGAGTCTGGATCAGAATATTAGAGAGCTTGCGCAGAGCCACCGGTAGCCACCTGGTGGCTCATTGGGCATGCGCAATTGGGTGGCTGCTAAATTTACATGCCTTTTGCATACCTCTGGTTCTTATGGTATAGGGTCAACAGGTAGTCCTCTATTGGCTTCCCACTGCATGCGAATTAGGAAATAGCAAATCATTAAAGAAAGTTAAATTATTAAATGAATTGTCGGATTGTTGCCTGCAACTCGGCAGCATGAAGAAGGAATTTCGAGTAATCAGATAAGCAAACATTGTGATACTTGATGTCATACCCGAGCCACCAGATAGCCACCAAATTGGGTGAGTCATTATAGAGGCAAAAGGGTGTCATACAAGTAAATATTGTGGCCTATGATGTCATACCTGAGTCACTAGATAGCCACCAAATCGGGTGAGTCACTGTGGAGCCACCTGATTGCGCATGCCCGATGAGCCACCGGGTGGCTACCGGTGGCTCTTGCGCAAGCTCTCTAATATCAATATTAATCCGAGGACATTAAATTGTCGCCTTTGAATGAATCCAACATCCCCGAGAGTCCGATGGGGAGAAAAGAAAGCATGAGGGAAACAAGGAAGGATCAAGCTGTTGCTGGCCATGAGGCCGGGAGGAGTGAACCAAAGGTTCACGACGAGTGGCGTATGTGTATCCATCAGAGAGTGGAAGAGTTGCATTCATGCCTACCGTGACTATTCTGTAATTCGCTGTAGCATAGCACAGGCTAACTGCTAGTATATTTGAATACATTGACTACCTTATTATATTATATCCATATCATATTTACATTCATATTCAACCATATTCATATTCAATAGGAGGGTCCAAGACCGTATCATATTCATATGTATTTGGATATATTCAAAAATAATTTTTTCGTGTCGCATTTTTGGCCAGCTCTAGGAAGGCTCGCACCGCATTGGCGGCGCGTGGCACGCGATACCACGCGATGGACCGTCGAAGGAGCGCTGATCTATATCAAATATCGGAGAAATAAATAAATAAAATAGAAGCCACCACCGATGTGCATTGTGCTTTCAACTCAAGTGATGGGTACTTGGCACTCCACTGCGCTCTCGTAATTTTATACAGAACCGGATGATGATCGAGTTCTCCCAATACCTTGGACAGCTTCTATCCGTCAGTGTTTGTGATCATCTCCATGGTTTCCATGGGATCTCACAGCGGTGTTTTCCTTTATAATGCCTTGTTTCCTCTGATCCCCTTCTCACACCACCTCCGCCACCACCATGGAATCAACTATTCAGACCCAATGCACCCTCAACTCCACCACTTTTAATGCAGACTGGGATGACATGGTTGCGGGTTCTACAACGCTTGTGGTAGGTAGGACAACATCTATGCGGAGCATCAATTGACGTCTAGGCCAGCTAGCCTTTTTCTTCTATGGCAAGGTTTTCATAGTTCTGTCCATGCAAAGTCTGATTTTTGGCGGTCAGGGTTCTATCTTAATCTATTCATCGTTGCAATCTACATCCTCTCTCGTCGCAAAACAGCAGGAAAGCGCGTTCTGCTCGCTTTCACCTGTGCAATGGCCGTCCTGGGAACCACACAAATGGTCCTTCGTCTCGCTATGAGTGTAATGTCCAGTCGGATTTTCCTAAGATCTATTCAACACGGAGCGAGTTTCAATAATGCCGTCTTACCCCCATCGAAATTTGGGGGCACGTACAATTCAATGGACAATGCCTACCACGCAATCTTTATAATAAACAAGTTCGTCAATCAGCTCTTATTCTTGTTCTAACCTAATAATCTGCGATCAATCCCAGTTTAGTGGCAGATTCTCTTTTCGTTGAGTTCTTTTTTCGCTGAACGTCAGTGATGCCAGCTGAACGGAGAGACAGTTGTATCGCTGCTTTATGGTCTGGGGATCTCAATGGAAGATAATTATTTTACCTGCGTTTTTCATGGTAGCTACCTTCGGTGAGTTGCTCTCGGTTCCGTACAGTTTGAGTGATATGGAGTGCTTTGTAGTTACAGGATGTGTGGCATTTGCTAGTCCCAGTGTCTCAACACGCCAAACCGTGCAACAATCTCCGTATATTATGGCTACCATCACAAATCTCGTCCTCGTTCTCCTCACCGGTGATTCAATTCTCTAGGCTTTGGGCCTTGCCTCTCACTGAATGCTGTACAGTCGGCCGAATATGGTGGATCCGGAGAGACGCGCTACACATCGGTACCAGCGATTTGAAAACTCGCTACAACAGCGTCATAGCAATGATGTATGTCCATCCAAATGTCTGCAATCTCAAGGTTACTTACGGCCATCAGAGTCGAATCCGGGGCCATATACTGCATCTTCACTGTACTCCTGATTATCACATATCCACTAGGAGTTTCGTTCATGATGCTACAAACCATTGCAACACACTTAATTGTACCAATACTTAAAATCCATCCAGACGCATGCTCACATATCCCATTCATAGAATATAGTCCCGACGCTGATAATTGTGCGCGTGGGTCTGGGTCAGCATACCCAGCCCATCCTCGAACACTGTGAAGGCCGAGGCACAACTTTCTTGACGCCACTTCCAGTTCGAGACTCAAAACCGTCGAGTTAATATTACCGGTTCACTCGGGTATAGGGTCCAACGCGGACAAAGGAAAATCGTGAGCAAAAAATGGACGCAAGGTATCAGAATTCGAAGAAAAATCAAAGTACTTTAGTCAAAGACAGTGAGATTGTACCCCCAACCAAAAATTGTCGCAGGAACGTGAAAATGGGTTATAATCAAACAAGACAAACCTCCGCTTCGCTCCGAGATTCCGAGCCAGGAGCCCAAGACGATTACATCCGCAAAATTTCCTGCGGAAAACAACTTACCTAAGCGCTTAACAAACAAAGACGGGTGGAGAAAAAGAAATTCAATTTTATGCTGCTGTAAATTTGCATCAAGAAACTGGTGGGACCACAGGATTAACATGAAGAGGAGGTTTATTTATTGGCATAAGTGTACAATCAGGAAGTGCCGGAGTCTGAAACACCCTGCACCACGTTTGCGTAGCAAGTATTGTTAAACTGAGAGGGTTCGAGCGGCGAGTGCCTTGCAAATATTGTAGGTGCGAGAGCCGTAGCCTAGAAGCGTGTGCAGTAGATGAGTTCTTGGGGGTCGTCGATGTTCGATCATCGGCCAAGGTGTGTTTCATGCTTCGAAATAGCCATTTGAAAGTTATACTGACCCCAGGGATTGCAAGAATGTCTCTTGCGAGTCGTAATGGCTAAGCTAGGAAGCATGGAAAATTAATGATGGAAGGGGGTAGTCCGAGAGGAAGAGCAGAGAGAAACCAAAAGGAGAAGGTCCCGCTTAGGAACGCCGTGAATTTGTGGATTGCGCAAGCAGCCAGCAGGAGCGAGAGCAAAAAGTAATTAAGCCTTATGCAGAAAGTAACCAACATGGGCAAACTGACGAATGAGCAAAATCTTAAAGAACGCTTATTGATTGGGTCCCCGAATCAAGCTTATTCATTTATCACGCGTCTTTCTATGATTTCTTACAAGATCAGGCAAAGGCGACAATATTCTATGTTTGCGGTTCTCAGCACCGAAGATATTTATGCTGCCTCACTTTCAAAGCGGTTTCGTATAGATTCCCCAACCTACGCGGCCATGGAGGATGGTAAAGCTTGTCTAATGTCTTCATAATCAATTTTAAGTGACCTCTGGTTCGTAGGCTCCTTTCCAGGTCCTTCTTGGCTGCACTTAAGTACTACCTAGCTTCGTCTTCAGATCTCGTAACCCTGCTCGGCTCCGAATGCCCGTATCGTTCATCGAATTCTATATGGGAAGGCCGTCAGTCTCTCAGTCAGTCGGAACAGATCGTCAGTCAGTCGGATTAGTGTTGCCGGTGTCGGGTTCAGAACCGATTATGAACCTGAACCGAACCCGAACCGGACCTGAATTGAGGTTCCAAAATTTTGGGAGGACCGGACCGAACCGCGGGTCAGGTTCGAGGTTCGAGATTTTTTGAATGTTATCGAACCTGTGCGAACCTGTCCGGACATGTTCTAACCCAAGATGTTACTGTAAAAATATTAGAGAAAAACGATAACCCGAAGTGCAGTTGTAAACTCCACAGCTGACAATATAGTTCCGCAGTGTTTGGCCGAGCCGTCCACTTCTTGAGGCTCGTCAAGGCATCGACTGACGATGGTGATGACAAAAGATATTTCCAAGGTTCGCAAGATACATTCAATACTGACCTGGATTAACAGTGTTTGAAACCAAGTGACACCTGAAGTTATGGCTATGATGGCTGGGAAACTTTTAGACCCAGTACTGGGCTGCAATGGGTTATTTTTGGATGCCGCTGGAGGTTCGGATAAGTGATTTCCCAGCCGTTTTTTCACGCAATAAGCTCACTGCGTACATAAATCTGCTTTGCAATGGTGTGGTATGCTGTAGAGCGCAGAAATCTAGCAGAAAATGGGTTTAAGAGCTTTTGCGGTTCATTCAGGTCCGAACGTGTTCAACCAAACCCTTTCTGAACTGGATCGATGTTCGATTCGGGGTTCGGAAGATTTGGGTGAACCGGACCCCAGGTCAGGTTCGGGGTTCGGATTTTTTGGCAAAAAACTGAACCTAACCGGACCTCGGCAACACTAAGTCGGATGCACTCGGATCAACTCCCAGATCAGTGTGCCAACAACTCCCTTGCCCTTTCTGCTCACTGTCTGGCGACCTCAAACCGATTCGGCTTCCAATCTGCCGCCAAAAAAATTAACTCGCCGCTAGTTCAGAAACTGAGAAGAAAATGAACGCGTCTGAATCAAGTTTGTGTCTAATGTACGGCAGTGCCAACTTCCAGATACCTTGACTGTCACACTGTGGTATCCATCTGACATCGGAGCTGCACCGAGATGATCATGAATTCAACAAAACTGTGGCTATTTCAGGTTTCGTCCGGACGCCGCCTGAGTCTAGATCGGAATATTCTGTCCATCGTTTGCGCAGATGGCTCGCTTCAAGCTCGCTTGTCTGCGGACATCCGAGTCGGCGCTCAAGGCAACACCCAAATCTGGACCGGCGCTGTGCACAATCAACGCACAATGCTGTAAACATGCCAGGGGCACAACACTGCAATACAGATGATCTCGTGCTTGCTCATGTCTACCTCTACCTCTCATTTGCAAGGCGGAAATTTTACGGATATTCATGTGGGCGTGAGTACACGGTCTACGAGAGAACAAAACGCAAACCGGATTCGTCAGCAGTCAGCCGAGCCCGAGAGGGATGGCAAGCAGATCGGAGCGGCGAGAAGATTATCTGACGGTGCGTGGCTACCCTGAAATCAACAAATCTCTGTCACATCCGGAGAGATTTGCTGACCAGAACGTCTAGGTCGTTCCCAGAATTCCGGCGAACCGCCAGCCCTAACTTCTTTACCGTCACTATCGCATTCTCTCCCGATAGTCCAAACGCCTGAGCATGGACTCACGCCCAAACCCAACATCAATGTTAATAACCACATTTACGGTGCGAGGGTGATTGCTAGGACGCGAATATCGTTATTTACTTTGACCAGGCGGCGTGGGAGGCAATGGTGGAGAGGGCGGCGTACGGGGACAGGGTGGCGGTGGGGGGTGCTGGGGAGGGCCCTACTCTGAATTATTATATCAACGCTGAAGGGAATGTAAATCATATTCAACACCACCGTCACGGTGAAGCAGGTGAGCCTAACAAAATTCTCGTTGTAAAGGCGGTCGATGATCAAAGTTTCCAGGTGTCCACAGCTTACAAAGAGCCTCGGCTAGCGATGCTTTCCACAATTCCGCAGAAAGATACCCACAACCAGAATGCCACCCAGAGACACGGACGAAGATACTCGAGGATCTGTGGCATTGGTCTTCCGAGACCAATCCGAAGAGCTACATTCTTTGGCTGCACGGCCCTGCTGGTGCAGGGAAATCGGCGATCGCGCAGTCCTTCTGTCAGAAGTTAGACGAAGAAGATCGTCTCGGTGCCAGCTTCTTCTTTAAACGTGGGCATCCTTCTCGGGGAATGGGAAACAAGCTATTTCCCACAATCGCCTATCAGCTTGCTCTCCGCTTTCCCGAACTGAAACGGTCCATCTCCAAGATCGTGGAAGATAACCCTTCCCTCGTCGATCGGGCTCTTTCAATTCAGCTGCAAAAAGCTGATAATCGAACCATGTGCGGAGAGCATCCGTAGCCGAAGTCTAGTCATTGTCATTGATGGCCTTGACGAATGTGAAGGGCAGAATATTCAGCAAGAAATATTACGCTCAATTGGGGCTGTCATGCACCAAGGATCTCCCTGCCGCCTTTTGATCGCCAGTCGACCCGAGGCTTACATTCACGAGATGTTTAAGGGTGCACTGGGCAGCCTCCATTTCCCTATGAATATCGAGCAATCATTTCAGGACGTCCGCCGATATTTGTTGGGTGAATTTGCTCGAATTCATCGGGAGCACCGCGACACGATGGCCATGGCTCCCATATCTTGGCCATCATGGGAAATTATTGACAGCCTCACACGGAAATCATCTGGATATTTCATCTTCGCAGCCACCGTCATCAGGTTCATCGATGACAAAAATTTTCGTCCCACAGAACGTCTAGAAATTATCATGGGCATCAAGGAGCCTGATTCTGGATCGCCGTTTTCTGCTCTTGACGCACTCTACACTCAAATCCTCTCCGCGGTTCCTGCACGGCCTCGACTTCTCAAACTTTTGATATTCGTAGCATCGAAGATCTCCTTACCCGTTGGCTATATTGACCAGCTCTTCGAGCTGGATCCCGGCGATGTGCGTCTGACCTTACGTGGTCTACGATCTGTGATCGGTGCAATAAGTAAAGATAACCGTAAATGCTATGATTGGTTCCCCGAATCAAGCTTATTCGTTTATCACGCGTCTTTCTATGATTTCCTACAAGATCCGGCAAGGGCGACAATATTCTATGTTTGCGGTTCTCAGCACCGAAGATATTTATGCTGCCTCACTCTCAAAGCGGTTTCGTATAGATTCCCCAACCTACGCGGCCATGACGGATGGTAAAGCTTGTCCAATGTCTTCATAATCAATTTTAAGTGACCTCTGGTTCGCAGGCTCCTTTCCAGGTCCTTCTTGGCTGCATTTAAGTATTATCTAGCTTCGTCTTCAGATCTCGTAACCCTGCTCGGCTCCTTTAATCCGGCTTTTTTACTACATTCAACGCACATCCATCCACATCCTTCCCCCCATTATCGATGCAATCCTGGAATTCCTGGAAGTATGCTTGTTGTTTAGCTTGTGAGCATTCATTAACCTTTAAATTTGGCACTAGGAAAGTCGGCCCGAAACATTGTCCAAAGATGTATTTCAGCTTTTAGATGATAACCGTTTCGCGCTTCACTGTCAAAAGATCTGGTGTTCATCTTTTTATGGAGACACGAACATCCAAGTATCCGGGGAAGACCGGGATCGATGCCGGATTTTGTTGCAGGCCTCACCGTCGCTCATTCAAATTTGTCAAGCCATGCCATTCGTCACAACTCCCGCAAGCTGGGACTACAGAAATAACGGGTTCCTTTTGCATATTCACTTCTTGTTGGACCTGCCATGGGACGACCTGAGAACAGCAATCTGTTCTCTACGCACACTCTTAGGATTCCAAGGTACTGTCGACGAACGAGAACGGCTTCTCAGGAATATTCCACTCATCGCATGTGATCCCCTCCTCTTCCCCCGCGGTTCGACTCAATATTATGGGATTTAACTTGCGGCTCTCTGCGTTTTATGGAGCGGATACTCCACGGTAAAGTGGACAAACGGACGGTGTGAGTAATTATACATAATTCGCGACTGCCCAAATTGATGTCTTATCAGGTGTCACTTTGAAGGATGGAGTTACTACCTGAGATGCTGCCCACCCTCCACGAAGCTGTTGCAGGATCTGTGCAAGATAGAACTTCTTTTTCATAGTTCTCTGAACAAGTCCTTTGGGGATTTCGAATTCCACAACATCGTGCAATGGCTGAAGGTGAAATTTAATTTCTTTGTGGTGGAGCATTTATTCAACCATATTACCCATTCTCAGACTTTTGTTCAGCCTCCATTGCAACTTATCGAGCGTTTCGAAGGTTACTTGCAGAAGGAGAAAATTCACTGCGGGCGGTCATCCAATGATTGTGATTTGGAGCGGTACTGGAGGCAATGGCACACAAGCCGCAAAAAATATCTCGCTTTCAACGAGTGATATATCTACCTGACAACTTCGGCCAAGCACAGGGATTAAAACTCTCCATAACTCAGCATAGCTGATATATATATATATATACATGTACCACGTTCCATGGCCGAAACATTATAATATCGAGGAACGAGCAATTTACACAGTAGTAGTTACCCATAAGAGCGGTACTGAAAACGACCGTGCGCCCCCGTCAAGCCTCGTTACATATGTATGACACGGAGAATGAGAACTAGCACCTCTGCCTTGTGTGCGAGATTATGGAAAACAATCATCGCACCTAGAAAGGAAGCAACAGGCCAAAGGGCCAAAGCTATAAAGAAACGCATGCACACACGCGAGCTTCATGACCGCCTCCCGTTCTGCGCGCCGCCCCTTCCTTGCACCGCCACCACTACCTCGACCTCGGCTTGGTCGTACTAACGAGAGGCCGGGAGTGGACAACACGATGGCCTGTCCACTCATTCTCGCAAGCATATGCTGTCCCACACCCTCCCCGCCTTCAAGCAGTTCCTCGAGCGCCACCCACTGCCTTCTCTCTCAAGCACCACGCATACGTCTTTGCCTTGCTACACCGGCTGCACCTGCGGCTGAGCCGGGAACAAATTCGACCCTCTAGCATCCCCGCGATGGCGAGCGCCGTCTCTTCGCACCGTCGTCGAGCACCACCGGGGATTGTCCGCCGATTCTCGCATCATCTTCTTTCTTATCTCCTCCCGCACACACCGAAGCCCCCCAAGCACCACCGCCCACTCCAGCGGCGCCGCACTCCTTCAGCTTGAATACGACGCAGGTGAAGCAAGCGCGTATAACCCTAGCTTTCGCCTCGTCGGATACCCCACCTTCGTCTCCCAGCACCTTCTCTTCTGCACCGCCGAGCACCCCGCGGCGTCCTCGAGCACCACCCTGTCCGCAAGAATACCGTAACCACCTTCAATAGTCGCGCAGACACACGCGCGCAAACCCCTCCGGCGCGCGCGACCAGCTTCACCGTCCCCAACCTCCGCCTTAGGTGGTCCACGACGGAGGTCGAGCAAGCGCGCGCACAGGCCTAGCTCCGCCCCCTCGAGCACCCCAGCCTCACCTCCCAGTACTTTCGCTGCTGCATTTCCTCGCGCGCGCCATCCTCGAGCACCAACGGGGACGCGAGACCGTAACCACCTTCGTAGCCGTGCAGGACCAGCTTCCTCCTCCTCTACCTCTACCCCCGCCTCCACTTATGCCTTCTCGGGCTGCGAGCGCACATGGCCCTCCATTCCACACCACCCGCGCCTGCGGCCCGGGAGTAAGATGTCTGCGACTGCTAGAACGTCAGCGCAAGCATCTCCACCTTTCTGCTTGCAAGCCCGCTAGCCGCTTGTCACCGCCATTCAGTACCTTCACCTCCATCCTCTCCTCACGCCCCACCGTCCCCGTCGCCACACACCGCCTCCGTGGGCATTCAGCTTAGACTCTTCGTGCACCACTGCAAGCCCCGCCCTACCGTCTCCAGCACAACGCGCACCCCCTCGAGTACCACCCGTCTTCCACCTCCCCGGCCTGGCGCCCATTCGCTCCTTCTCGAAGACGCACACCTCCACCTTCTCGTGGACGGGCACACACCCCCAAACGTGTTTTACCCGCGCCACTCGGTCTTCGAGCCATCGAACAGCACTGTCTCGGGTACCACCTGCGCGGGCTCGCCTGGACGGTGAGACTGGCGGCGACTGGGCGCACAAGCATGACGCCCCCCGAGCGAGACGAGCGATAACTCGACATCCTCCCCATTCTGAGAGACGTACGTTGCGCATTATGATTACCTCCCGCGGTGCCAGCTCACGAGCGCAGGGTATCATACGTGTGCACTGGGGGTCCGCTGAGGGAACGAAGACAGCGCACCGCCGAATCGACATGGTGGGGACAGCCACCGTACGTGCTTGGAACTGGAAGACGGTTTTTATCTTTACCCTACAAGAGAGAGGCGGGAGTGAGCGTATGGATATGGATAGAAGGAAGAGGCAATCAGGAGCAAAGGGAGAAGAGCACGCACGTCAACAGAAATCTACCTCGGAGGGCACCCTGCGCACAGTCAGCTTCTCAGGACTCCGCCTATTCAGTGCCACTAGACCACGACATGGTCGGCGCGCAGAGCTGAGCCGGGTGACGATTTCGTCGACGGTAACATGATGAAAGTGTACAATGGCGGCCCCGGATGAGCAGGAGTACAAAGGCGCAGGAGCAGGAGCAGGCGCTGCGGATAAAAGAGGTGAGTTGCAGAAAGGAGGAAGAAGAGGAGGGACGCACAAAACGTCTGGAAGCGCGGTTTGAACGAGACCGTCGATGTAAAGGATAGATTGCGTCTCATAGTGAGCGTCAGCACAGCCCGCGCAGAGGAGGAAGGACACGTACTCTCCGTGGCAGCTGTTCACTGGCATCGCATCTGGATGTCGACCGAATTCAAGGGTAGCGACACGAACGCGCACCCTTGCTCATGAGCATTGGCGACAAGAGTACCACGAGAGGGTCCTGCTGAAGCCAAAAGCAGTCGGCGCAAGCATGGCATTCGCTCGCCGCTCGGTCGATGTGCACAAGAGTGGCGCTGGTGGCAGCTTTATCGTCAGCGCTGAGAACACACGTCTTGCTAGCGAAAGTTGGGATACACGCGTGGTGGAGCTTCGCCTTGGTGATCTTTATAGTAGACGGTCCGTGTTCTAGTGCTCAAAAACGCCGTGCAATTGTCCTCCAGTGAGTCGAGCAGAGAAAGTAGTTTCGGAAAGACCCGAACGGATCAATATCGATTAATTCGCAAACATCTCTTTATCCGAAACCACTTGAAAACAGTTGAAAACGAATTCGAAGGAACTGACAAAAGGCAACTACAACATGCGAGGTACGAGCTTATAGTTGTAACGTCTGTCTAAGTGAAAGAGATTCTTGTTCATCGAAGCATCATCCGAATATGCGTAACAATGCATTGGACAAATTTGGTGATGATAGAGAACTATTCTACAGCCTAGGCTTCACGGCTGCGTGTCTAGTTCTATTCTCAGTGAGCAGAGCAGCTGGATATCACCGGTCCTGAGGATTCTCTCAGAAAGCTGTCAGCTAACGCCGTAAGGACGTGCGTAGAGCGAGGCTGTATCTGCGGGCGGTGCAGCGACTTCTTATCCTCTCCGCGCTATAGCATACCCACTCACCGACTAGCTTTCTCAGCGAATGACATCGTGTCGCGTCTCCGACGCACTTATTGTGCTTCCTCATACCCATAGACCATCTACTGCGCATGAGCAGGCTGTGAGACCGCAACCTCCGGCAAGATGGGCCGTTTTCTTCGATACTTTATCGCATCCTTCGCCAGGGCGCACCATGGATCAGGCTTACACGGCCGCAGCGAAGGTTGTCGAGAAACTGGCCAACCGCGCCGCGTATAACTTAGGTCTGGGTCCTGGTATCGTCGCTGGGAAGATAAAATCCTATTTTGGAGAAGGCAAACAACGAGCCCAAAAGCTGCAACTCCTCGGTACCTGCATCCCCCACTGCGAATTGGAAAAACATTGCTTGAAGCTCGTGAAGTATGCATTGCCGTGCGTGTGTCACCTCCTATCGAAGACATTTACAAATGCATTCCGTAGTACTGAATCAGCCGATACGCAGTGCCAAGCATTCATATGCATCGTGGAGCTGATCACTCTTTTTCCTGGCCTCCGGATACACTGTCTCAGTGCCAAATGCATGGACGACGCAACATCTACAGACGCTATTTCCGCACTTTGGGACCGTTCCACTGGCCCCCCAGACGAGCAATGGACCTATTGGCAAAGTTTCGCTGCCTGTGCCATGTCAGATACTACAGTCGCGCCCATTTTGGAGAAGAGTACCATCCAACAGCTAACCAATTGCGAGGATAGGGGACTCAATGTGATTGAACAGCTATTAGTTGAACACGGATGCGCGTATGTGCTTAACACCCGTGGTTGAACCATAATTCTGATTGGGACATCGAAGGACGTCAGCGACTTCTAGCGCACTATGCATACGATATTTGGGCGGCATCCTCAATTTGCCTGGATTTTGGCACGATATGGGCAGTGTTCACGCTGATGTTGCCAGAAAGTTGTGTGGCACAATGATTAGGGCACTCAAGGATATTGGTGCTGACATGCTGACCCTGCCGAGCATTAACGACCCCGACCCTCCATTCGATTATGACGGTCTCGACTTCCTCGCCACAACATTGTTGATCGGGATGTCAAATTGGTTCGCCAAACTTTCTCGAAAGGATTGGGTGCTACAAACTTGGTATTCAAGTTTCCGCGAATGCCTTCGGTTTTTGAGAGGGCAAGTATCTCTTTCAAAAATCACCCATCTTCACAGCGAATTATATTTTTCATAGGCTACGGGCTGAAGAGCTTTTGCCAAATTCTTTCGCTGCCACGCACGTGTTCAAGGATATCCTACCCACGATGTTTCAGAGGGTGGAGGTGAATGTCGCAGTGAAGGGGTAGGCTATTCTCATTTAACTGGAGACTAATATAACTTACGTACAGTGGATATCCAAATGCTATCGATGAGGGCCTCATCCTTGAACGTGAGCAACCAAAACCCCCTCATGATGTTGAAATTTTGCCAGAGTAAGATTTTTGCTCGTTTAACCGGAGACTAACCCTGTTGCATCTACACAGTGAACATTCGATTGCTATCAAGAATGCCTTCAGTCTTGAGCGTGAAGAGCGAAAACGTTCGCCCAATGCTAAGATTCTGCTCTTAGGTTTGAGCTATTTCTGCCTGGAAGGATTTCGATCCCAAATGTAAATTTAGGTCAGGAAGAAGCAGGTAAATCGACGATTCTGAAGAACTTGCAGCTCTATTTTACCCCCGAGGCCTTTCAGGCCGAGGTATGTTCCCTAATCTATCAACCAAAAAGCTCGTTTAATGAAACTTGCATGCGGTAGGCTGAGGCCTGGCGGAATGTTATACACCTCAATCTCGTTCGCTCTGTCAACTTTGTGCTGGGCCTGCTAGAGATTCGACACCCCAGCACGTACAGCGGCGATACGCAGGCGTCATCACGGGACAGCGCGTTAAGCGGACAGCTGCAGCGATTGTCGTTAAGTTTGGCCCCATTGCGGCAAGTGGAGGAGACCCTCTCTAACCGCATCGTGGGCTCCCGATCACTCGAGGAAAGTTCGGAACCCAACCGATATCACCCAGCGAAAGCGTCTGAAATTCCCCTGCGATCGGGTCCAGATGGACCGCATACCTACGCTTCCGCCGTGGGTTTACATCTACGCCAGACCAGACAGAAAAGGCGGAGGAGCTTCAGACGAGACGGATATTGAGCGCATGCGCGGATGATATCATGACCCTCTGGGCAGCACCAGAACTTCAGCAAGGCCTCAGGGACCGAGGGATAGTGCTCCAGGAACAATCCGGATTGTGAGTCTTTGCTTTCCTAGTCGTAGCTCGATTACCTGATCGTTGGACGAAGCTTCTTGGACGAGGTACAGCGAGTATGCCAGGAGGATTACACGCCGACGCCAGGCATGAATATTTGTGCTATTATCGTTTTATATATGATTTTAACGGCTCGATAGGTGATATCCTGCGGGCAAGGGTGCATACTGTTGGCCCAGAGGAACATTTTCATTCCTGTGGAAGGGGGGCGTGCGTTTCCCGTTCTGCCAGCCTTCGCAAAAACAACTCCTTACATTTAACTTCTCGACAGGCAATGAAAATCCAAAGTTTTGGACTGTATACGATATGGGTGGCTCGACTAGTCAGCGAGGTATGATCCTACCGCGCTGCCCCATCCTTCATCTCACCCGTCCGCTTTAGCCGCATGGACTCAGTTTTTCGACGATGGTAAAGTTAATTTGTTTTACGGTTATCGACGGTGCTGACCCCAAGTAGTGCATGTCCTACTTTTCGTAGCCCCAATATCAGGCATGTATTCGAGATTTCTGTCCACCCTTACGCTCCTCACATCACCTGACAGCCTTTAATGAAAAGCTTGCCGAGGACAGCACTGTTAATCGATTGGTAGTTTTTTTTTCGGTTGTCAAACTGATTTCGACATTAAACGGCCCTTAGGAGGACTCATTCAGACTCTGGGGGGCAGTCTGCAGCAATAAGTTGCTGGCCTCGGTCGAGTTTATTCTTGTTCGTCTATTTATATTTTTCTTCGCGCCTCCTTAATGCTATCTTTCTATAGTTCCTTAACAAAGTCGATATCCTCAATCGCAAAATCCAATCTGGCGTCCGGTTCGCCGAGCACGTCACCTCGTATCGAGATAGGCCAAATAAGCCGAAGGAGATCATCAAATGTGCGTGTCTATCCAAAGTCCGCGCTCCCGACGCTGTCTGCTGATTCCTTCCCGTCTGATTCCTCAGATCTTTCGACCAAATTTGTGGCAATGAATCAAAACTACTCGCCGCGCAAGCGCAAAATGCACCGGCACGTCACTTGCGCAATTGTTCGCACTTGTCTTTGCCTCCGTTTATCGCCGCTGATTGACCTCACTTTCGAAATTCACAGGACAGGAAGACGACAGCCACCGTCATCGATGAGAGTGAGCATATGGCGCACTCTGTCTACCTCTTCATTCAACTGATTGCGGTTCAGTTCATGGAGTTATTTTACTAAACGCACTCACTTCCACCGACACTCTGTAGTTTCCAATGTTTCTTGCATATACTAAGACTAAATCACAAATATCCATAACGTGTGCAATAACAGGTTGATTGACCTGGCGAATGTATCCAATACAGATTGTTCATTCGTTTTTGAAAATGGTTGTTCGGCTTGAGAAATGAGCTAGATCTGGCTTGGGGGGCGTTCTTGGCGGCACGACGAAGAGCTCTTGGTACGGATGACTGCGGAAACGACTTGCGCCTGGTACATGCACCAGTCCTCTCAGCTTAGCTCGGTCTGGACAGTATGCGACGAGAAACCTCCGCCCAGGAATTCGTTCGGAAGGTCTTCGGAACGTGTTCCCGTACGTCTTCTACTTTGATCCAGCGGAATATACGATCCAGGTAAGCATTGAGAGCGCCATGGGTAGAGATTGACGTCTTACCTGTTTGGCAGCTCTTGCACAAACCTGGCGTCTCTCTTGTGGAGGCCCCGCTTCCAATGGACAGGTAATTGGCAATCGGTATGGGTGGGGAGCGTGCGTTTGAGTTCACACTGCACGGTGACTTGTCGATCTCCGGGTTCCTCAAGTGGTTCGTGGCAAGCGAGCATATTGACCTCGAGTTTGACGGCGTCAGATCCCGCCCCAAGGGCGGTGCCATCGTACGAGAGCACATACCGATGTGGAGTTTATTGATGGTAGTTCTGACAATGATCAGGTATTAGGCAATGTCTCACTAACGGTCTCACTGCCGCTTGACGTACATATCTTGCTTGTATTTTGGAATTTGTGATTTCCATCCGAAGGTCTGTCGTACTTTCAGGAGTCGCTTTCCTAAAGAGGAGAGGTAAGCAGTTACGGTAAGCTCGAAATTCCCCTTTCGCCCGCTATACAGTTGTGTAGCCTCCTTCTCCTTGGCCACTACCCTCAATCGTATGACCGCAATTTCCCACATCTTGAGACTCCCGTATTGAATTGAATGTTGACGAGAATCCGTCTGTTGGGGGCAACACCGCAAGTCGAGCTGCTTCATCTCTCCAAGCTCAGTTGCAATGTCGATTCCCTGGCATAAGCATCGCGTCTTGCAGAATGAGATATTTCCTTTTTTGGACATCCACATTTATATTTCGTGTGCACCGTAGTAGCACCCATAGCGCCCGAGCCGTGCCTCGTATACACAAGATGCAAGTAGGATGCACCCGCACCTGAAGCCCAACCTCGTATGCGCGATAGAAATAAATAAAAGCAAGCAATTGGTTACGGTTCCCTGTACCCAGAAAAGGACCAGTAAGGCTAAAGCGCCAAAGCTACAATAAAGAAACGCACGCACGCAGCTGCACACCATGACCGTCCGCCGGTCCGCGCACCGCCCCTTCCTCGACACCAAACCGTAGCTCCGAGTCGTAACGAAAGGGCGGGAGGGGACACCACCGCTCACTCCAGCAGCCCCATGACATCGCCTCGCTACAGCAAATGCACTACCCCTGGCCTCGAGCACCCTGTCGGCCGTCTTCCCACCGCCTTCACCTCCGGCTTCGATGTCGTGTCGAGGATCTTCTCTCCATATGCAGCAAGCGTCTCCGTGCGCACGATTAGCTTCACTTTCGCCATCCACCCCCACCGCCTTTCGCATCGACTTGCCCACGACAGAGTTGAGCGAGCGTGCGTGCGCATAGCCCTAGCTGCGCCTCCTCAGGTGCGCCTAACTTCACCTCCTATCGCCTGCTCTTCTGCACCACCTAGTGCCGTTCGTGGGGCGCAGGCAGTAGATGGCGATACCGCCGACTGCAGCTTGGACGTAAGATGCCCGTGATTTCTCCTCGAGCACTACCATCTTTCCCCGTGGCCAGCTCCGCCCAGCAGTTGCGAGCGATCTACACATCCACTGGACCACCGCCTGTCTCCCCACCTCGCCATTCAGCCCCTTCGCTTCTACCTTCTCTTCGCGCTTCCCCTCCGCCAGCCACCACCTCTACGCGACTTCGGCTAGGGCGCAAGATGACGATGCTGCGACTTCTCGCGCCGAGCCGTTGCGAGCAAACCGCGCGCCAGTACGACCAGCCCTTCCGCTCACACCACCCCCGCGCGCTTGTGAGTTGGCGAAGAATCCCTCCCGACTCATCGAAGGAGCGCCACAGTAAGACCCCGCCCAAACGTCGCGAGCAAACCGTGCTCCGCGGGCATGAACAGCTTCACATTCCTCTTCTCCATCCTCGACCTTCACCTTCTCGTCGCCCTACTCTCCGCTAGCGACCACCTCCGAGCCCGCGGGACGGCGGCTAATGTGCAAAGACGCGGGCGACTCCTCGGAAAGCACCACCGCAGGCCCCGCCCTGCCGTCTCCAGCAAATTATCCACCCCCGTCGAGCACCGCCTGTCTCCCACCCCCACTCGGCGCCGGTCGCTAGCTCGTCTGCACGGAGCCACCTTCTCCTGGACGGGGAAGCGTCGCCCCGAGCTGCTACGCACGCCACTCGGTCGAAGGCTTCAGCGCGCAGTTCTCGCACCGCCAAACGCAGTCATGCCCCAACGAGCACGCCTCCACCATTCCGGAAAGCCCCGCCTGGGGATTACGACCGAACCACGCACTCGCTTGAGCAGCGTCTGTCTCTTCATGCTCCATCCTCCACCATCGTCTCGCACCCCACCTTCTCGAGCACACCTTTCACTGCCTCATGTTCCGCACTCCCGCAAGCTGCTCGACGTGCCACCTGGGCTAAAGCTGCGACTTTATTGCTACGCCGCCAACCAGCGTCTCGAGCCCGGGCTCGTCTTTAACGGCGGGGCTGTCAGCTGGATGCGCACCACAGCAAGCAAGCTGGGAATCGAGGTTCCCTTTCTCATCGTACGGCGTACGCCCCACGAACCTGATCACATTCCGGCGCCTTGGAGGATATAGCACCATAGTCGCGCATCCACCCGATACGTCCGAAATGCCAGGACTGGGAAAACAAAGACAGCATGCGGCGGATCCGCCGTCGCCGGTAACCACAGTTGCTTCCAGCTGCAAGCCAGGTTCTCCTGCGGGAGAGAGGCGAATGTCAGCGCGTGGGTATGGATGCGAGACGAGAAGGATGGTAGGAGAGAAAAGTCAGAAACGCATCGACCATCCGGCACGGAGCGCATCCCGCGCACGACCATCGTCTCAGCGAAGGGGCTGAGTGCGTAACTGCCGCGAAGACGAAGACAGAAGCGTGCGCGCCAGAGCCGAGCCGGATGACAATTCCGTCGGCGGTGACGTGTACGATGGCGGCCCCGGATGAGGAGGAGGGCAAAGACGAAGGATCAGGCACTGGGGATAGACGAGGTGAGTTGGGAGAGGAGGGAGAAGAGGAGAGAGATCATGATACGCACGAAACATTTGGGGAAACGTAGCGTGAACGAGACCCGGCCCGTCAGTATAAAGGATAGATTGCGTCTGATCGTGAGCGTCAGCGCAGCACGCACAGAGGGAGAAAGGGCACGTACTCCCGGGCCCGTGGCGGCAGCTGGTCAGTGACATCGCATCTGGATGTCGACCGAGAAATCCAGAGGTAGCGACACAAGCACGCGCCTTTGCACGTGAGCATTGGCGACAAGAGTATCACGAGAGCATTCTCTTGCTGAAGCCAGAAGCTGTCGGTACTTACAAGCATGGCGTCCGCTCGCCGCTCGGTCGATGTGCACAAGAGTGGCGCTGGTGGCACCTTTGTCTTCAGCGCTGAGAACACGCATCTTGCATGTGAGATTTGAAATATACGCGTGGTAGAGCTTCGCCTTGATGAGCCTTTATAGACGATCCGTCACACCAAATAAAACAAAATATCGACCTATGTTGGAATGTTAACTGAATGTAGCAAAGCCAGTAACCAAATCAAACCTTACAGAAAGTTGGTCTATTCTTTCGGTACAAAATCGACCTGGAATTAGCTTCAATCAGCAGCTCTTTTGCAAGCTATATCTTTGTTCACTTTCCACAAGTTGAGAAAGGATTGCCGAAAGATTAGCATTCAGTAGCCCTTTTCAGGGGAGAAAAAAAGACGGACTTTTGGAGTAACAATCAGAATTTCCTTTGTTCTAACAAAGGAATTTTTGATTGTTAAAACAAAAGTCCTTCTTTCAGTATTCTTAAAAGCACCACTGAATGGATTTCTTTGGGCTTGGCTTTCCTAGTTTGCAGGAAGAGAACAAAGCCATAGCTTGTGAAGGAGCTGCTGATTGAGGCTAATTCCATGTGAATTTCACACTAAAAGAGTTGGACAGCTTTCTGTTAAGTTTGATTTGGCTACTGATTTTGTTACATTCGGTTAACATTCCAACCTAGGTCAATATTTTGCTTTATTCGGTGTGCGTGTTCTAGTGCTCGAAAACGCCCGTGCAATTGGAAGAGAGAAAGCAGTTCCGGGAAGACCCGAACGGATCAATTCGCAGACATCTCCCCTATTCCGACTATGAAAATGATGGAAGCAATATGCTTTCCTTTCTCCGGTTTGGGCCACCAGCGCGTACCTATGGGACTTTCGGCCGATGGAAACGACACGGGACATTCGCTCACCCCGAGTCTACGTGGTACAATGGCCTCTGAAAGTGTTTATTCCGTCCGCAGGCATCTGAGTAGAAGTTCTCCTCTTGGGGAATTTAACCGAATTTGAGCGCCTTCAAGATGAATCATACCATAACGGCCACTGCAGCTAGTTGCGCCGTCATGTCAATTTCCGGGCCTGGAATTTCCGGAGACGTCGCACTCGAGTACACTTTTTTTCTGCACCGTAAACGGACCTGAAATTTATTCGCTGACATGGTTTCGTCGGGCCAATGACTCGAGATTATTGTCGACTGGAAGAACTGGCTAGTCACGTCTAGGGTGCTTGGTCTCTCGAATCGCATCTCCCGACCAGAACCTCGCGGCTCGTCATCAATACTATCAGTTTTCCAGTGAGCACACTGCGCGTTGAGCCCTAAGAGCCCTCTTTGCGTCTTTTCGAATTCTTCAATCTCTTCAATTCTGCTCTACACCATTTTCACTCTCTTCCCCTTTTTTGGTACGCTTCCATGGAATTAGGATTCTTATGACCGGCTGACACTATGCTATCACGCTCCATCGAACTCTCCGGCCTGCCCCGACGCTCTCGCGACTTCCAGAGCTGCCATAATAAATCAAGTCAAACGATGATCTGCCCGCCTCCTTCAGCGCCTCTTCCAGCTCCCTTGGTCTTGTGCCGTACCTTCGTTTGTGACGGCCGTCTGAATTCAGCGCTCGGAACGCCACTCAGCATACACGATTTTGTACATATTCCACTCTGTACTGCACGGCGGTTAATCTAACCTGTCCGACACTGAAGACTGGTGCAATGTTTGATAGATGCTTGTGCGACGTGTGATGTTGGAACTCCAAGTTCTTCGCTCGCTATCTCCGACGCCGCAGCCTGGCACGGCAAGGCAACAAATTATTTGCTAAGTTGAGTTCCTGCATTTATGATGTTCAACTTCGTATGCTGTCCCCTTGTGCCTTACTTATGCTCAAGTTGTTCTAATTCTCTCTTGTTATATTGGTTCCTTACGAGTTATGTATATTACCTAGTAGGTCTTGAACGAATCTCCTGCGTTTGTGAGGGTCTTCTGCTAATCCCGAATAAAGGCTACTTATAGTTACCTTTATTTCAACATGCGAAACCTCGGGAAATGCCAGTGAGAGACAGGAGCATTAACGATAAGAAACTCGTCCCCTGTGAATAGCAGTTAAAGCCGCGGGAGATGTTTGATAGAGTATCTATGAGCGTCAATTGTGAAGGGTCGCGGGTATTTTTGTTCACAATCAGAAGTTTCGATGATTGTTGTAGGTCGGCTGGGAAAGAGATACAAAACTGCAGGCATCTCGTGCTCAACCGGCACGTTTCCCCGAACGTCTTAAGCAGTGCCACAGTCGCTCTTCGTCCACCATCTCCTTGGCTCTTTGCCCATCATCCCCTCTCGAGTCGGACAATGGAATCGGCCAGCGAATTCTATAGCTCTCTGCTGTTGGTGAAAAAACAGGGCTATCCTCTGTTCCATCCACAACTGGCGGACTATCTCCCGGAAGAAATCAAGAAACAAGGAGTTCGAATTGGCGATGTTGGCGTCATAACTGCGCAGGGATCCTTCGACCCGATTTTCAACATTCTTCACGAACCTGAAACCAACCAGAATGGCGTTCCGGAGAACTTTGTGCGGCTTGAGCTCTGGGATACTCATATTGCGCACCACGGCCTCAAGTATGAGCCAGGATCGATTATATCCAATGCAAACATCAAGACGAAGCGCATTGGGGTCGAAGCTAGCGGTGATGGTAACGTGTAAGCCCAATATATATCTATCTGTGCCTTTCTCATCATAGTTTGTTCAGATTTTCACCCGTTGATGGAGGAGCAGAGGTCCAGCTGTCAACCAATTTTAAAAGGGCTGCTGTCCTTGTTCTGCCTGATGGAGCCTCGACCTGGGATTTGAAAGATTTGACGGTATTCAAGGAGTACGCTGTGAAGAATGGTGTCAAATGGTACGACTTCGTCAATGGCCCTCTTGGACGAATGATTGCCAACGGGGATCTATTGCTCGTCACTGGAGTCACCAAATGCTCTTCATGGTGTATCGCCGCCATTGAACAGGACTCGGCTGACGATCCGATTTTGGTGAAGCTCAAAGCGGCCAAAGTTACAGCCGCGGGAGGTTCCTATGCTTGGTCATGGGTAGAAACAAGCTCGACTCGGAGCAGCTGCCATTCTGGTCCAAGGAGACATCAGGCCCAGACAGAGTGGAAGAATAATCATACTGTCTTTGTTCGCGGCTTTCGGGCTCATATTGGACGTCCTCAAGTCGCTATTTTTCGGGCAACCAAAGCTCTGTCTATTCAAGATTTCATATGGTCGGATATCCAATTGAAAGGGACCGTGCCTTACTCGAACTTCCCCTCCGCTGCGACAGTACCCACATTCAGCGCCCAGACTGGGACATCAGACAGCGCGGATCTGCCGGATTTTGCTGATTCGCTCGACCTTGTTGTCACTGCAAGTCCCGCATTGCAGCATTGACTTGTGTGACACTAATATCACTTTCAGGGATACCATCCGTCCCGTACTATCAACGAACATCTTGTGGATTGTGTGGGTATTTGTCCTTTCTATTTCGTTCTCTGGTGATCAAGCGAGCGTTAGGTTCCTACTGCTACTGTGGCAATCACCCATGACGACGAATGGGCCGCTGTATTAACAGAGGTGAAATCAACTGCGAACATTCAACATAGTTGTATATCGTAGACTGACACATTTTTCAAGAGCGACCAGGAAATGCCGGGGCTTGATGAACTCATCAGACGGATTTCCAGCACATTCGACATCGTCGCTGCCAGTACTGAACCTGGTATATTTTCTTTCGATTTCTTCGAGTGCCACAGTAAAGCCGACCGCCATTTAGGCGCTGTTTTTCTACAGGCGCGATCCAATAGTGCACCGTTCATCTCTTCGCTTAGAGAAAGAGATAATGAACTTGGAGGTGCTTTGGTTCCACACCTCAAAAGCTTCAACCCCGACACATCCGAGGCGACGCAAGAACTTTCGTCCAGTGGTAAAGACGCCGTTTTTGCGCTCATTATTGGCATCAACGATGTTAGGCACCATCTTCTATGTGCCTGGTTTACAGCTGATCTGCTCATGTTAGTATATCGCTAAGGATTCCCTTCAGCCCCTCCTGGGAGCTGTCAATGACGCGAAAGCATTCGAGAAGTATCTCATGGAGAAACTCGACGTCCCGCAACCCAACATCCTTCGTATCGAAAATGAGAAAGCCACCCGCGCGGCCATTCTCTCTGCTTTTAGATCTCACCTTCTCGAAAATAAAGACATTCCCGACCACGGAGAGGCCACGATGATCTTTTTCTTTGCGGGGCATGGGAGCCGGGCTGACGTTCCGCGCAATATTATCGCGCGTGACCAGAAAGTTGAGACTCTGTGTCCAGTGGACGAGAGAACGACGAATGAGGCTGGGGAGTATGTGCACACAATCCCCGACTATACTCTGGGCTGGCTGCTTTGGGAACTTGCTGAGAGGAAGGGTCGTAACATCGTGCGTCTCCCTTTCGAGGCTGCCGGGGTACTTGATTCTGATGCACTCGTACTTCCCCCCCATAGACGGTGATTCTGGATTCCTGCCACTCAGGTCCGTATCACGGTTCTCTCTTCGTCTTTGTCCTCTCAGACCCCTTACAGGTGGCATGGGACGCATGCCGGAGAGGACGCGGACTGCCAACTCAGAGTCGCGACCTATCCCACAAGACCTGGACAGTCATCTGTGGAAAGACGCAAAGGATACCGCGAAATCTCACCGCATGTGGGCGCCGACCGCGACGTCTCATGTCCTCCTGGCGGCATGCCGCTCGAATGAGCAGGCGAACGAGGCAAAGTTTAAAGACGGATACGGTGGTCGCTTCTCAACGACTCTGGTTTCCCTTCTGCGATGGGCCCCGATCGAAAGTATCACATATGAAGAGCTTATGCGGCGGATGCCTCAGTGGTCCGGGCAGACCCCGCACTGTGGAGGGAGCGGGACCGGTAATCTCATCTTCAAAGGGAACTACCCAAAGACCGGTCGACGCTCTGTCCCGCTCATGCTGCCCCAGTCTCAGATTGGGGTCGGGGCTGACAGCTCGATGTTATTCCGCGTGGACATGGGGACACTGGAGGGCGTCGTCCCTGGAACAGAGTTCTCTGCTCACGACAAGGATAACGACTTCCTGTGCAAGTTTGTCGCGCAATCCGTCCTCGTCGACCACAGCATCCTCGTCTCGAAGGACGTGACTCCCGTCTCGATCCCCCGCTGGTCGCGCGTGATGGTTTCCGATTGGAAGAACAATGCGATGATCCTGCACGTGCACATCCCCGCCGACTTCCCGTACACGGATGTACTATTCCCACCGTCGCACCCCGTGAGCCCACCGCGCTTCGTGCAGGCGCCATCGCTCGAGGAGGCACACATCGTTGTGCGGATCGACCAGGCGTCGAAGGAGATCGTGGTCACTTCGCGCACGCCGACGATGCTCAAGGTGCGGGCCGAGACGCGCTTCCCGCTCGAGGGCGAGCCCGCGCGTCTCCGCGACGCGCTTGACGGTGTTGCGCACTTCAATTTCTTCCTCAACCGCGGGAACGCGGAGGACCCGATCGAGGGCTTCGCGCTCGAGATGCACCGCCTCGTGGGCGAGCACCCGCATCGCATGCCTGATACGAGGGTCGGGGAGAACGGTAACATGGTCAAGGACGGCGCGGTGCAGTTTGTGTCGGAGGAAGGCGCAAAGTACGGCTTCACGATCCGCAACGACTCCTCGGTGAACCTCTTCCCATACCTCTTCTATTTCGATCCCGAGACGTTCACGATCCAGGTGAGCGGCGCCTCGTCCCGCCCTTTCCCCTGTGCGCCGCTAAGTACTTTTCTCCCATCCTAGCAATGGTATTCGCCCGAAGGCCGCTATGCCCTGGCGCCGCTCCGAAGCGGGGAGGGGGATGTGAAAATCGGCATGGGCAGCGAGCGTGCGTTTGAGTTCATGCTCGAGCCCGGACAAGTCTCGAGCTCCGGGTTCCTGAAGCTGTTCGTGACCCGCGAGTTTGTCGACCTCAAGTGGATAAACCAGGGGATCTCCCCGTTCAGCCTGAAGTTTAGAGGTGCTCCACGGGACGCGGTGGAAGGGGACAAGTTTAACAAGATTGCGACCTGGGATGCGCTGACGGTGACGCTGACGATGACTGCGTCTAGTCTCGTCTCCGATACTGCAAGTCTCCAGTTCAGCTTGTAGTTGTGCGTTACTGACGAGAATTCTCCTCTGCCGACTTTAGACAATTAATAATAAATTGAAAGAACAACCAGCTGTATTCAAGGACCCAGAACAAGAAGGTCGGTGTATTCTTGCTGTCTGTAATTTCATCTGAGACATAGCACTGCACAGAGGAGTCAAAGGGCATAAACTTAATAGAGCATGAAATACCTCCTCCACTGTCCCAGACTTCTGCCTCAGAAATTTCAACCCGTGTAATCTATTTGCCAAAGTCCATCACAAAAAGGGATATCCATCCACCTGTGTATGTTTACATAACTATTATTCTTGGAGGTATTGATGCTTGCACTATATTGCAGTTCGGAACCTCCCCAATTGGGTCTCCTGCCACAAGATATCACAGCCTTGGAGTCCGAATTTCCCGACGGCGGGGGTATAGCGACAGTTCATTCACCTGATGTTGCATTGCTGTGGATAGAGGAGTACTACGAAGACACTCTTCTTGATAAAATTCGAAGCTGTGGGATTGGTGGGCCTATGGCGGTGATGCTGTCCCCAGACTCTCCAGCGTTGGCTGTGTTTGGATCGATTTTGGATGGCCGGGTGCATGAAGCGGCTAAATTGCTTTCAGACTTCTCCCAGCTCCCAGTGATGATCCGACCCCATGCAGATGACCCAATCAAGGAATGGAATAACAGTGCCTCTCCAACTACTGATGATGATGATGATAAAGATCTGGATGAGGACCCGGAGGAGCAGGAAGATGAAGAGGAAGACAGCTGGTCAAACAATGATGATGAAGACACAGACAGTGACACAGATATTTCAACTAACCAGCAAGGAGTTTTCCGACCACGTGGGGGTGCAACACGTGCAGAGCTGAAAACCATATCGGAAAAACCAGAAGAACCTGAGCATCACTTGGAAGTCCCGCTTGAATTCATTCAAAGTGGAAAGGTCGCATCTGACAAACCACATCTATCACTTAGCTGGCAATTAAAGGTCTAATTCTATCTCATTGTACTTAAATATAATCTGACATTCAACAGTTCCATCTGGACCCTGTAAAACAACCATTCAAAGTGGAATCCTGGACAGAATTCAGCGTTATTCCACACAACAGGGATATCCGATTTCTTTGTGACCGTTCATATGGCAGTATTGGCTTTCTTGTTCATAGCGAGGAATACAAAATTGAACAATGTAAAAGGTAAGTCCAATATACCATTGAATATTGATGCTCAAGCTCGTATGGGTGTAGCGACCCTGTTGATCCATTCATCCCACCAAAATACACAGAAAAGACCATACATACGAAAACCAACGAGGTATCGGCTGCAGCCAGTGCTACTGGAGGGCTGCATCCGATAGGGGGACTAACTATGGGATTCAAACAGACTAGGGCAAGGGCAACTGAGAGGCTGAATGACCGGGTATGCTACCTCCAACATGTCATGCTTTCAGTCCTAATTTGATCAAGGTAACACCCTCCTGGTCTGTGCATTATGGTGAAGGTGAAAGGTGGCATTCTGAAGTTCAATCATATTGGGAGCAGATCCTTGCATTCAACCGCTCAAAAGATCAAACAAAGGAGTATGACAGAATGGAGGTACAGTATTCAATGAGAATTGAAGTTGGTAGGGAACAAAATGTAGGCCAAGGAATCCTTTTTAGAATGGAAATTGACTGACCAACATAGACTTCCAACATTGACCTTCCAAGGACATCTTTCATTGTCCGCAACCAAACCTTGTTGTGGGTTCCAGAATCATCCCTAAAAACAAAAGGTTATGGGATAATTGTTGTTACCTCGGTGTGTTCTCCTAGATATATCTCTGCAATCCTTGACCTGACTGCAAAATTCAAGTCTTACATCCCCGACATTGGAACAAAGGATAGACTCTCAATTGCAAGTAGGAAGCCTCTACAAGTTGTCTTTGATCCCAATTCCTTGAATGGTGACAGCATTTCTTTTTTTTAAGTGAAGTTCTGTCTTCTCACCATTGCCAAAGGTATAAAAAAAACAGAGACAAACCCTGAACTTGCTCGTGAAATGTCATTGTCGGTGGGGGTGATACCTTTCAAGAAAGAATCCAACATTCTTGAGAGATCACTGAAGCCGGTCTTGGAGCTTTTAATCAACAAGCATAAGACCTTGGACCTGCCTCTTCATGATTTCAATTCATACGGCTGGGATACCGAAAAAGAAAAATGGAGAATGCCGGTTTATCCAAACTTGGGCCACACTTTGCAGCGGCATGAAGGCTCAATGCTGCCTGTTTGGCAGTTGAAATTGATGGATTCCAGTGCTGACCAGTCAAAGGGCAAGAAGGGCAAGGAGCGGGATCCAGGTAAGTAGTTGGTGAGATAGATGAAAATGTGGTGAATCAATTACTACAGGTCCCGCTGCTAGGGAACCTAAGACAGACGAGGAGATGGATATCGGAGTTGAACCAGGGTTGGAGAAGTGAAATACAATATCTGTGATGGAGAACACTGCAGACCATGACTAAATATGCATCCACCTCATCTTTAGCTCAAGCTCGGACCTACACTTTTTGCCATCATGTTTATTGAATTGTAATTGAAGTGATGAGCTGGAGAGAAATGAAAGCATACTTGGTGAAGTATACTATTCCCAGTATTCAGATGCAAGCAATGCTGAGCCAGGAGTACTTTATATATCTCTTGTAGCCCATATCATATAATTTCATTTTCATTGAACCCAGGCATGACCTATGTCTTGGTTGAACCAATTTGACATTTCAATGTGCAGAAATTTTGCATGACTACTCACTGTCATCAAAAGTGACCAACACCTTGATCTCATGGGCCAAAATACATAGTATTTTTCCACAAAATGTATATAGGTACATTCAGTATTTAGTATGACCCCCCTCTGCAGTAATGACTGCCTTGACAACACAAGGCATCCTGTCAATATAGACATCAATTTCATCAGTGCTGATTTGGGACCAAACATCCAAGATTGCTGCACAGAGCTGCCTGTAGATTGAGGGACAGGGCTGGTAGGCTTGCGGTCCCTTCTTCAGGATGGGCCACATAGGCTCAATGGGCGAAACATTGGGGGAAGTTGGAGATGTGATGTTTCTTCAGCCATGTGCATGTCTTGGCTGATTGGTGTGTGTTAGTTCCAGCCCTGGTCATGTATAGCTATTTGGAACAGATTGGAGGTTTCAGAGTTGCTCGGATCACGGGTTGTTGGTATATAGTTGGTACAGATGCGTCTGATGATAAGTGAGCTTGGAACCTGGGATGGAAACGTGCGGTACAACAAAAACCAAACACTACAACCAATATATAGCTTGGGAACAGAACAAATCTATCCCAAACCAACAATTAGAAGCAGCGAGTGTGATGTTCCGTACGTTCCAATGGTACCCAACAAGTGTCAGTCCCTAGTTCAGAGCTTTGTAAAGGTTGAAAGGGAGAAAGTTTATATGCAAGAAGTTGCAGGGCGATATATTGTGTTTGTTATGTGCGAAATGAAGAAATCCAAAGGATATCTAGTTTGAACACCCAAAGGCACGATATAACAAGGCCAGAAAGAGGTTTTGGAAGACAGGAAACCAAAGGTTTACCCAGATTCCAGTTGTTCCAAAGAACGTGTTGTGCGTATCCTGAAGATCCACGATAGTTTCAAAGGTTCCGAGAGATTCCAGACAACGATACAGACGATTCAAGACCCAAGGCCAGCGATTTGATACGAAGCAAGGTCAAAGACCACAAAGCAAGACAATTCAATATGATTCAAGACCCAAGGCCAGATGATTCAATATGATTCAAGAGCCACGCTCAGACGGTTTGTGTGTTCCAGTGTATGGATACGACTTTATATGCCAACAACCCAAATGATATTCACAACCCTTACAAACTAGGCTTGCAAGAGCTCTGAAGATCAACAAGAACCTTCCCCCGGGCACAAGCTTTGGGTTTACTAGTTGGGGGAAGATTCCGTGCCGCTCCCAGAAACCCTTCTAACTCCTTATACAAACGAAGATATAACTATGACAATAGTGAAAATGAGTAAAATGTCCATTTAGCCATGCCAAAGTCCGTGTATCCGTCTTGGCAACCAAAATGCAGAGAGTCCTATTGGTTGGAGACGTTGAGTATGTCATTCCGGGTATATTCCGACCATCCTTTGTAAGATTCATGCACATGGTGGTTTGATGGAGTCTCAGCCATCATCCACCATGTACACCTTTTTGCAAGATAACTTGCATTCCGTTGGTATCCCTCGACCAACTACATCAGAACCAGACAGTCTGGCAATATAGCTTTCGAATGATACCCAACTTTGAGATATGTCCAAGAATGGGTTCTTGAGAATGACTTCCCAATCTCAAAGGAGGAAGTCTGTGCCTCCAGGATCGACAATCAACTTGTGATGAACCCACATTAAACTCCGATGCTGAGTAGCTGGACCTCGGGTACATTCAGAACACTGCTGCCAGTGCTCTAAAGTCACCTGAGACAACGTGAACACATTGACGAGCCAAATAACCAACAACCAAATCACTCAGCACTTTGGTATCCATGGTTCTGATGCTATGAAATGGTAGAAACCATTCCATGGTTCCAGAACATTTGGAACCAGTGTGATATTCCCTATGTTTAGGTGGGCTACACAGTCTCCTACATGTTTCGGAGTGAGTACCTGCCAGAGACACCCCTGGAGTCACCAGGAACATCATCTCGTTACTCTTGTGATACTGGCCACAGGCCAGCTACTTCGGGTACTTAGTACTGCCTCTTTAATAGATGGTATACTATGAATGAACTACACATGAAAAGTGAAAAATAATGCAATTTCAGGTGGCGGTTCATTCACTGCTTATCACCGATCTCTCACTTGTTCCCTTTGTGGTTCATTTGAGAGTGTGTCCTTATAGAGTGTATCTAGGATCTGTTAGGTTATGGGCATTTAGCTTGCTGTATTCCTACAACAAGCGTGTATCCTGATACCTCTTTCACATTCTCAATCTTGCCTGGCGGTTCCAAGCCATTATGATCTTTTATGAGCATGTGCTGCATGCCATGTCTTTTCATCGCCATCTCAGCATTCCTACATTGTGTCACCCAATATGGCTTTCACATTTCTGTCTTTGTGGTCAACAAATAACCCTTTTCGTCCTGGGACAAACGTATGGGCTGGCACTTCTGTACAGCTGCTGGATGCGGATTGTCTGCCACTTGCCACTCCTGCCCTACTACTACTAGCCATAACATGTGTCAATCATGTCCTTGCCTGTACATTCCTGGTCAGCGCACGGCTCATGCATATATTGATGACTCGAATATTTCAGACTCAGACAATTCCCAGCCTAATGCTCCGACTACCCATGTGCCTCACCTCTACACTTCAGCGTCTGGTTATGTTGTGGAGCAGGGCCCCCTACTCAAGCCTCTGTCCCTCAGTCTGGGCAACTGGAAGGAGGACAAGAATCTTGCTCTTGAGAAGGGGAATTACCATACCTGGGTGGCCAAAGTCTGGAATTACAATGGACTCCACTCTGGCACAACATGCTGGCTGGACCCCAACGAGCAATGTCCCTCATTCAAAATGTACCTGCATGCCAACTGGATCTGGGAGGACAATGATGTCACCATACGCTCCTTCATTACCCTCACATGCTCATCATCTGAGCATTCTCATTTTGAGCACTGTCATTCTGCCACTGAGCTCTGGATCATACTCTGTGCCTGCCACATGAAGCATGGTCCACTGGACCAGGTGAATAAATTACATGCTGTGATGAATATTCAGTTTGCAGATGATCTGGACTCATGGGCCACCACCCTTGAGAAAATCTCCTAACTCAACAGAGCTGTATGAGCCAGTGAGGCCCCCATCACCAATGGGATCCACACCATCCTCCTTCTCCACACCTTGTCCCCATTCCTGTCTTTTGTTGACTCACTACTTGTTGTGCCTGATCTGGATGCTGCCTACATCATGACCCACCTTAGTGCCAAGCAGCAGATGCCCAAATCCTCCCCAACCATGATAGGATAATACTGCGATTGTCAAAGGGAGCCTGTGGGTCCATTCCTTGTTGGTCTGTACCCACAATCCCACTCTGAACTCTGGTCCAATAGAAGAAATCCCATTGCTCCACTCTATGTGTCTCTGTTTGTCTCTAGGGACACAACGCGTCTCCCCACATGTACTCTCTCTACATAGTTCTCCTCTGTAACTGCTTTCTGCTTGCTTCAGCATAGCCTGCGGGCCTTGCATTGACCCCGCGACCTAATGCCAGTCTGGAAGAACGGCCCACGGCCTATGTAAACCGCCTGTGGCTGACTCCCTTAGCCTTCAACCCACTCACTAGTACTCTATAAGTCTCCAAAGACTTCCTCTGTGCAGTCGTTGGTCCTCTATTGTAGGATACAACTTCTGAATGATGACTTCTGGGGCTTTTGGGTATTCATCTCCTCTTTGTGTATGACCAGCGGCCCGTGGAATATGCTAGACTTGATCTATACACTACAACCAGCAGCTCGGAGCTCACTCTGACTCTCCTTTGTATCACCAAACAGAAGTCCAGAGTACTAGTGATAGTACTACCAGAAACTGCCTTGCAACTCTTATAATATGTGTTCGTGAGCGCAAAAATAGCTAGATGACGCATACTTGACAGTGTGCCGTCTCACCACCTCATACGACAACAATGAGACCAGGTGCCATGAAGCAGTGATCAAGGCAGAGCAGGACGGCAAAGTATTCCCCAAGACCAGCAAACTGATGGACTTGGAATGCACCAGCATCTGGACGACTGTCGCACCCATCTGCACCTTCACACATGCAGTCAACATTCTGCAGTGGGTCCACCATGGCAAACACCATGCAATAGAATATGTACGGGCACTAGTCACCCAGTCCCACAATGTGATGTTGCCCCGCACTATTGGGGAAGTTACAGTTCTCCAATACCAGAACCAGGCGATGAGCCGCTACCATGCCATCGTCTCTGGCCAGAAAATCCAGTGCCAAAAGCCAACAAACGCGGGACAGCCCTCACCCCCATTCCAAGTGGCGGCAGCACCCATCACTGTCCCCAATGCAAATGGCACAAACCCTGGTACGCAACCAATAGAGGAGGATGACCTGATGCACACACCTGCAGCAGAAGATGACGAGGAGGGCGCGGATTCCCAATGAGGAGGCGGCTCATGGACCCCGCGTATATCTTGGACAGGTGACATGCCCGCTGACTGACCGCACGACTGTTCACCTGGCAGAGTCGCCTGTGAATGGCAACATGGGCCGCCCAGGCACTACGCCGGCACTTGCGTACACAGCGCGGTGGTACCTCAACCTGCCCACCACCTGGTGGCCAATTGGGATGCGGGTCTCACCCACTGACCTGCTGTCTATGTCAACGGTGGCCCCATGGTACCTCAACATCGCCGCTTGGTTCACCATCAATGCCTTGATACCCACCCAGAAGGGCTCATCATCCCACCACTGCGCATCGTTCCTGCACGCACTCATCCTCTTGCTGTCAGTGCTGGGAGTATATGACCAGTACGTGAGGATCGGGGGGTACGCATTCAACACCATCGCCCTTGAGCATTACCCATTCATCACAACAAATGTGTCCTTTGCACAAATAGTGGCGTGGTTTATCCAACATGGGATCACAGCTGGCTTGGAGGCACTACGTGCTCTGGAATCATTTGCAAGCGCGCGTCACAACCACTACAACTGCAACATCAACATCCAGGCGACGACATACACCAGCGATTGGCCGAATAGCCCCAACGACGTGGCTAACATTATCCTATGCCCAGAGGAAATGTGGGATAATTTATGCCACAGCCCCATTTGGGACAGTATTGAGACATTGTACCCTACCTTCCCTGCAGGAGACACAGCTGCCATCACTGCTCTGTCCCCATCCCTTAATGACACTGGGCCCGATGGAATAGCGTAATGAATTGTTCTGCTGGAATTTTCACAGCAGCATAACACCGAGCTGCGAATGTGAGCGCCAGTGTTTTAATCTTCGGACTCTGGATCTTTGTCCTAGGGGGGAGGGTGTTAGGGGACCATATACCAGCTGTAGTGTACAGGCCAGGCCCACACGCCTTCTATTATATTCTTATTCCCCATTCATTAGTATCGTAGTTACCATCTGATTCACATCATGTAGTATATAGTCTGGATGATGTGGAGGGACGGGGACTTTTGCTTGCCCCATACCAACTGCCTCATAATCTACAATACTAGATCTTGGGTCAGTTCATGCCGGGCTTTGAGCTATAAGTCAAATCCCTACACACTTACATGCCCTCAGTAACCAACAGGAAGAACAGTTTGGTTGCAAGGTGCTTAAGCCTTGAAGTAGAGCAAAAGGTACCTGTGGCAGGTTAAGCCAAGGTCTACAACAAGTATTGCTTGTTGTGAAAGTGATTGAAAGCCGGATCTGTGACCTCAATTAGAGGATTTACTGTTGAAACCTTTACAAACTCTGCCCTGACGTTGACAAAACTATCTAATAGTCTTCCTCTCATCTTGTATCCAAACCAAAACCACATATATTATTTGTTCATTGAGGCCACAGGGCATTGTTCCATACAAATCCTGCATAGTTGAGGTGCCATGGGCATTGTTGTCAGTCAGATTAGTGAAGATTTGTTATCACATTGGGTTTCAAAACCAGTAGTCGCATACTACAACTCAGACCTGAACTCACCGAGGGAGCATGCTTGTTCTTTGGGAGTGATAGTAGTTGGTTGTATGGTTGTTAGTTGTGGTGTTTGTTAGCATCCAACAATAGTTGCATTTCTAGCTTAAGCACACCATTTTGACACACTTAGCCTACATACCCACCTTACACCTTACTTCCTTTACCTTTTCTTGTCATACACCCTACTCCCACAACACATCTCTTATTTCCAACCCCTCCCACTTACTTTTCCATTGCTCCAGCCCTGTGTGGGGTGAGCTGGGCTCCACACCACAGGTGCAAACCCTGACTGTTGTGAGCTTATGCTCTGGAGTGGTTGGAGTGGTAGAGTTGAGTTTGTGCCATTTGGCACATTCCCTTTCCCTCACCCACTCTCCTTGCACTCAGAGCCCCCTCTCCTGCTCAGAGCCTGCCTTTCTGCAGGGCAGACACATGGAGTCATTCCACGTGAAGAACAACCTCCCTGTCACCTCCCCCAGCTCCAGCTGCTGCTGTTGGTGGCAGAGCCTCCACTTCTTCCCCACACCCTTGCAACTAGGGATCTGCTGTGTTCCCAGTTTCAAGGCTCTTCCCCATACCGGGTCACTTAGCTTGTTGCACTCCTCCTGAGCTACCCCGTGGCCAATTGACTTCAAGAAAAATTGAGAAGACTCCCATTTCCTGCTGGAGTTCATTCCGGCCCTTGTTCAAAGATGAACACAACCTTGGTTTTTTATGGAAATTTGGCACATTGGCAGACAACTTGAATATTTCACAGTTCAATGGCATTGCTGGCACCTTCAAGCAAGCTCAAGTATATTTTAGTCTTTATGGGAAGTCACCCACTGCTTGAGCATTTTAAGTTTTTCAGTGAAAAGTTGGTGGAAATTATTTTGAATTTCCCAAAAGTTTTTCACTGAAAAGAACCGGGAAAATTTCAAGATTTCAAGAAATTAAATCCAATTCCCCGCCCTGTACCCAGAAAAGGAGCAGCAGGGACAAGCTACAATAGAGAGTTTGCGGCAGCCACCGGAAGCCACCCGGTGGCTGATCAGGCATGCGGTGATGGGTGGCTGTGGCTACTTCAGTGGCTAAACCTAGCATGTTGAACTATGGCACCTGAGTCCATTGATGTACTTTTACCACTACACTTGATACCATACCCCCATGAAGAAGGCAATGCAGCTAATTTTTCCTTCTCTTGATCAAAAAATCGCTTAATTTGGGCAGTAAAGCACAGTCTGGACACCGAGATAACTTTCCCCACTATAGATAAGACCCAGAGAGTGGTGGGCTGCTCCAACAGCACATATGAAGTCAATGCGCCAGCCACCAGTTAGCCACAGCCACCTGCCACCGCATGCCTGATCAGCCACCAGGTGGCTTCCGGTGGCTGCCGCAAACTCTCTAATAAAGAAATGCACGCACATAGCTGCACACTATGGCCGTCTTCCGGTCCTACGCACTGCCCTTTCCTCGAGCACTAAACCATAGCTCCGAGTCGTAACTAAAGGGTGGGAGGGGACACCACCACTCACTCCAGCAGCGCCACATGACATTGCCTCGCTACAGCAGATACACTACCCTGGCCTCTCAAGCACCCTGTCGGCCATCTCCCCACAACCTTCATCTCCAGCTTCAATGTTGTGTCGAGGATCTTCTCCTCTCCACATGTAGCAAGCGCCTCCATGCACACAATTAGCTTCACTTTCGCCATCCGCCCCCACCGCCTTCCACATCGACTTGCCCACGGCAGAGTCAAGCGAGCAAGCATGCCCATAGTCCTAGCTGCACCTCCTCAGATGTGCCTAACTTCACCTCCTATCACCTGTTCTTCTGCACCACCTAGCGCACGCTGTTCGTGGGACACAGGCAGGAGTAGATGGCGATACCATCAACTGCAGACGTAAGATGCCCATGACTTCTCAAGCACTACCATCTTTCTGTGGCCAGCTCCACCCAGCGGTTGCAAGCGATCTACACATCCACTGGACCACCGCCTGTCTCCCCACCTCGCCATTCAGCCCCTTCGCTTCCACCTTCTCTTTGCGCTTCCCCTCCGCCAGCCACCACCGCCACACGACTTCGGCTAGGGCGCAAGATGACGATGTCCACGATTGCTGGCAACCATCACCATAAGCCCCACATGCCCCGCCCAGCCGTTGCGAGCGAACCGCGCACCAGCACAATCAGCTTCAGCGTCCCCTTCCACGCCGTCCATCACCGCCCTCGACTTCAGCTCCACCTCACATGCACCCACACCCGCTACACACGACCTCCGTGCGCCTGCGGCTTGGCGAAGAATCC
This sequence comes from Mycena venus, assembly GCA_014462655.1. NCBI lineage: Eukaryota > Fungi > Basidiomycota > Agaricomycetes > Agaricales > Mycenaceae > Glaucomycena > Glaucomycena venus. The sequence continues at coordinate 1,809,512 of JACAZI010000007.1, read as the reverse complement.
CTCCCGGCTCATCGAAGGAGCATCACGGCAAGACCCCCGCCCAAACATGCTCTGCAGGCATGAACAGCTTCACATTCTTCTTCATCCTCAACCTTCACCTTCACGTTGCCCTACCCTCCGCCAGCGACCACCTCTGAGCCCGCGGGACGGCGGCCAGGTGCAAAGATCCGGGCGACTCCTCGGAAGCACCACTGCAGGCCCCGCCCTGCCGTCTCCAGCAAATTATCCACCCCCGTCGAGCACCGCCTGTCCCCCATCTCCCCCACTCGGCGCCGGTTGCCAGCTCGTCTGCACGGAGCCACCTTCTCCTGGACGGGGAAGCGTCGCCCCGAGCTGCTATGCACGCCACTCGGTCGAAGGCTTCAGCACGCAGCTTCTCGCACCGCCAAACCCAGTCATGGCCCAACGAGCACGCCTCCACCTTCCGGGAAAGCTCCGCTTAGGGGTTACAACCGAACTGCGCGCTCGCTTGAGCAGCGTCTGTCTCCCCATGCTCCATGCTCCACCTTCCCCACGTTCTCGAGCACACCTTTCACTGCCTCATGTTCCGCACTCCCGCAAGCTGCTCGACGTGCCACCTGGGCTAAAGCTGCAACTTTCTTGCTGCGCCGCCAATCAGCGTCTCGAGCCCGGGCTCGTCTTTAGCGGCGGGGCTGTCAGCTGGATGCGCACCACAGCAAGCAAGCTGGGAATCGAAGTTCCCTTTCTCATCGTACGGCGTACGCCCCACAAATATGATCGCATCCCGGCGGCGCCTCGGAGGACATAGCACCATAGACGCGCATCCACCCGATACGTCCGAAATGCCAGGACTGAAAAAACAAAGACAGCGCACGGCGGACCCGACACGGCGACGGCGGCGGTAACCGCAGTTGCTCCGAACTGTAAGCCAGGTTCTCCTGCGGGAGGGGCGAATGTCAGCGTGTGTGGATGTATGCGAGGGCGGGAAGGATGTTAGGAGAGAAAAGCACATACGCCGTCAGAAACTCATCGGTCATGAGCCACGAAGCGCACCCCGCGCACGATCATCGTCTCAGCGAAGGGGCCGAGTGCATAACTGCCACGAAGACGAAGACAGAAGTGCGCGCCAGAGCTGAGCCGGTGGCAATTCCGTCGGCGGTGACATGATGGAAATGTACGATGGCGGCTCCCGGATGAGGAAGAGGACAAGGATGAAGGAGCAAGCGCTGCGGATAGAAGAGATGAGCCGGGGAGAGGAGGTGGAAGAGGAGAGACGCACGAAACATTTGGGGAAGCGTAGTTCGCACGAGACCGTCGATGCAAGGGATAGATTGCGTCTAATAGTGAGCGTCAGCGCAGCCCGCGCAGAAGGAGAAAGGGTACATACTCCCGAGCCCGTGTCGGCAGCTGGTCAGTGGCATCGCATCTGGATGTCGGCTGAGGAATCCAGAGGTAGCTGCACGCGCACCCTTGCTCATGGGTCATGAGCATTGGCGACAAAAGCACCACGAGAGCGCCATCTTGCTGGAGCCGGAAGCTGTTGGTACAAGCATGGCATTCGCTTGCCGCTCGGTCGATGTGCACAAGAGTGGCACTGGTGGCACCTTTATCTTCAGCGCTAAGAACACGCGCCTTGCCTGCGAGATTTGGAATATACGCGTGGTAGAGCTTCGCGTTGGTAGCCTTTATAGTAGACGGTCCGCGTTCTGGTGCTCAAACGCCGTGCAATTGTCGTTCTCCAGTGAGTCGAGCAGAGAAAGTAGTTTCGGAAAGATCCGAACGGATCAATTCGCAAACATCTGTTTGTCCCACTCCAAGTTGTTCCTGCATAGTTTCCACCTGAAAGAGGACGACTGAGCTGGACTGCAGTATCCTTTTCTATGATTTTCTTCTGCGAAGCCCGGACGAACATTCTTTTTCAAGTTCGGGCCGCCAGAGCCCCGGTTCCATTCTCAGCTGCACCGCCGAACGAAGGCTCTGTATCACTTTTCGAGCCCAGGGTTCCCTACAGAATGCCACCTGCTAATCCACGCCACAAAGGCGTGGTCGCTGCAATGCATTCGCTGGTGATGCAGCATACTTACTCGCGGCTTTGGCACGAAGCTTGCATAATATGCAGGACCACCTTCTCATCGACACCAATAAGTAGCATGGAGTGCAGCGACCGTGTGGGACCCTCCATGAACACGCATATCAGTGGTATTGGGCTTCTTGTGTCATTTTATCTGCGGACATTATTTCCCAGTGTGTCACAACTTTCGTTTCTCTCAATGGCACATTTGAGCTAATCGCCTCGGGTGCAGGTTGCCCGTGTGCCAGGTCCGGATCGCCCGACCGAGATTGCCGGTACCCTCTACACGCTTTTGTCCATCAACACATCGATGGCCGTTACCGCGTTGATACTCGGATTCCGACCGAATCCAGTGATCAGTTTTCATGAGCAAGTGAATTTAACCAAATCCTTTTGTAGAGCTCGAGCGATTTTCTTTTTACAGCGGACTGGCGGTTTTCTATCTCTCAATTGCTCATGAGGTACAGTATACGTCTCTCTCCCCGCCTTCACCAAATTTCCCAATCTAAAGGTTCTCCACATATCATCAATCCTACAGAGTTACACGATATTTGCATTTTCCTTGGCGATACTCATCATGGCTCACTCCTACAGAGTTACACGATATTTGCATTTTCCTTAGCGATACTCATCAAGGCTCACTCCTTCGGCAGGTAGCGACACTCAATGCAATGTGCTCCCATTTTCAGTTTTTTGGGTAGGTGACCCTCTCTGGCCCTCAAAATGTTCGACGGCATTGGGAACTAGGAGGGGACGCTATTCTTTGTGACGGTCCGCCTACTACGGTTTGCCGGAAGGACGTGGATGGATTTTGAAACTTGCTCACGCGGCTTTTCCATTCGATTCCTGATTCCTTTTTCTTTTCTTGTTCTCTTTATTTTATTTTTATTTATTTTTTGCAGACAAAGTATGTCGACCGGCTGGATCCTGCGCTGATGCGACCGGAGTGGACTAACCATCGTATTCGCTATAATCTTGCGACGGGCGCGCAGGCACAAGGACTGTTTGATCGGGTTTTCAAGGATGCCGATGAAGTTGTGGGTTTGTTTGGCGGGTGAACCTCGGGAGGAAATGGGACTTCCGCACCGGACGCGCAATCGGCGGAAGAGTCGCATTCACACACGGAGTTGAACCCGGAGAAGCGCTGGGATGTATCCAGACCCAGGTAATACTCGGCTCGCGGAGCTCGCGCAACAGTTGGCTGTCGCGATGCATGATTACGAGTTCTCACCGGCGGAGCAGGAAGACTGTCTGCTCTCCAACCGCGGCCCAGGAGATGGCGGCAGCGTCCAGAGCAGCAGGAGAAGGCGCAAGTGAAAGCGGAGCGCAAGGTGTGCAGGCGCGCCGCGCGCGCCAAGATGGCGGGCCGCCCGGTTTCAGCAGTACAACGCTTCATATCCGCTGTATCCCCAGGCGCTTTTCCTCCGCCTGTATCACCTCCAGCCTCGCCCACGCTCACGCCGAGCTCGCCGCCTAGCGGTGATGCGGATTTAGCCGCTGCCTCTCTCACTTGCTGCAGGTACACAACTCACAGGAGCGGCAACAGCTGCCCTGCATCACCTCCTGCGACGCCGGCACCCGAGGTGGAGTTAGAGACCCTGCACTGTTACCTCAGTCTGGCTTCCCGAAACTCGTTAATGAGGCCAATGGAACTTCATCATCGTCATGAGTAGTATATTCTTACTATCTTGGATTAGCTGCCATTGATTCGAGCATTATTCACGACGCCAATGTCATCCAGGCCGTCTTTTGTGGGAGAGCAATCTTGGCACCACCCACGATTGTCTCGGTTGCACCTCGAATTCAATGAACGTTTGCAGGTTATGCTGGTATATGTGGGGAGGATCTGAAGCCGTTTGCTTGCCGTGGCCGACTGGACACTGCACCGACTCTTCGAGTTCCTGGTCTGGCAGGTACTGACAGGCGTCTGAGAGGATTGTCCGAGGTTTAACCGTGCCGCCGACAGCATTTTTGATTCGAGTTACGTTCAACGATAACCATTTGGATTGGACTGCCTCCGAGTCTCTCATCCCTGTTTGGCTGTATTGACGGTGACTTGGTTAAACAAGTTGGCTTCGATGCGCCGCCCTCGTTTGCCGAATTCTTTTGGAGGTGTTCTCAAGGTGTTGTAGTTGTTCTATGACCTGTTCTATGACCAGGAGAATGGCCCTCTTTAAGCTACCAACCTCTTCCTGGGCCTTAATATGCCGCCGTTAGCTTTCTAGGTTCTCCTATCTATGTTCCTGCAACTTCGGGGATCCGGTCTAGGCGACTGATAGCGCTCTCAATCTTTCGTAAGTTTTCAAGGTATTAATTCTCCATCCAGAATGTCTAGTATTGAGTGTGTAACGACCACCTAGCGAAGCATGCATTCCCGCAGCTCTCCGACGGAGTCCGATCCCAGCCGACGCCATGACGGGACTTTCAGGGGCGATTTGCCACCAACGCGGAAGTATTTGTGACGTGAAACGTTTCGACATGACAGGAAAGGGTCAGCTAAGTACATACACCGGCGAAGGCCGTAGAACCAAAAATGCAACTTGAACGCAAGCACCACTACAGTCTCATTCAAGACAGGTACGAATGTTCTTTGAAGCAGAAGTTGAAAACCAGTCGAGGATCGGAAAGCTGGATTTTGTCTAAACGCAACCTGTCAGTTTTGGTGGCATTCTCATATTTGAAACCGAGCGCTCCGAAGGCTTCCCCACTCAACTTCGGTTCCGCGGTCTCACTGATGGTGATTGTTCCTAACATACTTTTAGCTTTTTTAACGCGGTGATACCAAGTTCAGAATAGACTCCGGAATATGATCATTCGCATGGCTTTTGCATCGCGGCCTGTCCATCCCAATTCACAGCTCCGTTTGTACAATAATGAGTAAGTCATTCAGTAGATAATGTATAAAAGCCGCTCAACTTTGTGTTTTCTCTTCAACGTCTTGTCTCTCATCCGACAATGCGCAAAAACATATACACCCTCGTTCTTGTCTCCATCCTTTCCCTGGGGCAGCTTGTCGCGGCCCATCCTGGGACTGCCGACCTTCCCCGCGCCGAAGGACGCCGCAGCCGCGGCGAACCAAGTCGCTTTTAATTAGTAGGTCGTCGTTGGCCTGTTGAAAATATTCATCCTCACATACGGCGCGTCGTTTAGGCCCTGCTGCTCTGCCAGACCTCCCGACAGCCCAAGCGGTTTCAGAGGTGGATGACTCCTTGGACATCGATAACATTCAGTCGGATATCTTGGTCGGCATGCACAAGAACACGGAGCTCTTCTTTTTCTTCCATGTGAATAACGCTGCAACCTTCAAGTCGAAACTCGCATCTGATATCGTGCCAATAATCACCACTACAACCGAGGTACACGTTAGACCTTATTGGATATGCAGACAAGAGCTGATCCATCAAAGATTCTCTCCGTGAACACCCAACCCATCACAGCTGTGAACATTGCTTTCTCTCACACAGGACTGGTTACACTTGGAGTTACCGAGTCGGTTTTTTTGTCGGGTCCACGCGTGTTCAAGCTAATTCATTTCATAGCGACCTCGGAGATTCCAATTTCGTTGCTGGCCAATATGCCGACGTCCACAATGCGAGTTTCGTGATCGGTGATGATCCTTCTACATGGAATGCTGCATTTGCAGGAACCAACATCCACGGAGTATTTTTGCTTGCTTCGGACACCGCCGCCAACATCGCCTCCGAATTGGCCAATATTCAATCGATTTTGGGCTCGTCTATCACGGAGATGTTGGCGATTCTGGCTTCTTCTCCGTCACTCACATTTAACCGATTTCGTAGCTATCGTTTGAATGGCGCAGCCCGTCCCGGCGCAGAACAAGGTCACGAACACTTTGGTTTCATGGTAATGCTTCCTTCTACGGGTAAAGTTCTTGCTGATAAACAAGGGTCATCGTTCAATAGGACGGTATTTCTCAACCGGCCGTAAATGGTTTCACGAACCCTGTCCTCCCCGGTCAGACCTCAGGTCCGTAGTCCTTGAGACACTCCTGAATCATGCTGATAATATCCCCCCACTCTAGTGGACCCAGGTGGGTACCCTTGAATTTTTATGTTGATATTATTCTAATCTGTCTCTTAGGCACCTTCCTGCTCGGAGAGACCGGTGATCCTGGTCTGGATCTCCGTCCCACCTGGGCAAAAGATGGCTCGTGAGTAGCTGTTCATTTGAATATTATTGCATGTTCAGATTTTTTCCAGGTTCTTGGTGTTCCGTCAACTCCAGCAGCTCGTTCCGGAGTTCAACCAATTCCTGACTGACCACCCGCTCGACGTCGGCGAGCTCACCCCGGAACAAGGTTCAGAGCTTTTGGGAGCTCGCATGGTTGGACGCTGGAAGAGTGTTCGTACATCTCTTGCTTCACATCGTGCCCCCAAACATAACCTCCTCGCTTGATCAGGGAGCTCCTATCTTCTTGTCTCCTACCGCAGACGACCCAGTTCTCGCCGCCGATCCTAATAGGAACAATAATTTCACTTACCTGCTCGATGTCCCTGATCCGGGCACCGAGAACCACTTTAACCAAACCAACTGCCCCTTCGGAGCTCATATTCGCAAAGTCCACCCCCGCGGAGACCTTGACCCCGCCGCTGAAAATTCCCACTTCATCATCCGTTCAAGTATTCCCTACGGTCCGGAAGGTTGGACACTATTGACTTTGAACAGATGCAGTGCTGACTCGCCACAGTGACCGCCGCTGAAACTGCTTCAAGCACGACCAGCATCGACCGAGGACTTGCCTTCGGTATTTTTTTCATTTTTGTGTTGATAAACTGGTCGCTGATTGTTCTGCTAGTATCTTATCAAGCTAGTATATTCAACGGTTTCATGTTCTTGCAGAGCATTTGGATTAACAACGTCGGGTACTATTTCAAAAGTCTCTCGGTGGAAATAAAGATACTGATGGATGCCGTTCAGGTTCATTTTCGGAAAAGTGGATCCGTAAGCCCAAGTTGTTTTCCCTAGCTGCTTTGTGCTAATTTCTACCACTCAGAACGATTGGCGTTGATCCCATTATCGGAACCCTTGGTGGTGGCCCCAAGAACATCTCTGGGCTCAACCCACTGGTCCCTGTCGACGAGTCGAGTGATTTCCACGACGATCCCTGGAACGACGTCGTCATTCCAAGAGGTATGGACTGCGTCGTTTTCTGATGTCCTGCAGCTGACTCCGGTGCCCTGTCCCTCCAGATTATGTTATTTCCCGAGGTGGAGAGTATTTCTTCTCGCCTTCCCTCTCCGGCCTGGGCGCCATCGCCGCAGCATAAGTGACAGATAGACACTTGACACCCTACAGTGTGACTCAGAATTTTTCTCTGGGATTAGAGGTTATCGGTACATTGGCTTATATCCGACGTAGAAATCTATTTTTAAATGAAAATTACGCTAAAGTGTTGATATATGAGGAAATATGTGATACATTGTGCGTCTGGGTGGCCCTCACTAGTCTACTTGCACTTTACCTCTAAGGTCTCACACCTCTGGACCCACCGCGGAAGTCACATGAAGGACGTGTACTACGAAAAGGTACCTCAGAGGTCCCTCACCATGGTGGTTGCTACCACAGTGGCCTCCAGAATATTGTAAATAGGCAAACAGTGTTTATGGCAGATACAAGGAAATGAAGACAAGTGGTTTAGAGTGGATATATGTTATTGTGTTTGTATTATAAAAGAGTGTTTTTCATCCCTTAGTGCTCAATGAGAGCAACACCAAATGGTGGAAAGTGTGAGGGAGGCCACCATATTCTCATAGAATATGCCAGAAAATCATTGTGGTGGTCCTCTACATCCTATGCTGTGGATAGTGGCCGTGATTTCAACGACTTCTGCATGTCTGCCACCATATGGTGGTGATATGCTGGCCACCCATCTGAGCACAAGCAAAATCCTAAAAGGTAAGCAGCACAAAGGGGGTGGAGGAGATAAGATGCAAGTGGGACAAACAAGCCAGTAGTACTGTGGCTGCAACCAATCAACCATAAAGTATGGGGAGGGTAATGTGTGCAGAGGATGATAGATGTAGACATGGGCGATGAGCGGAAGGCGAGAGAGAGGCGAAGTGAATTGAGTGCGATAGTGAGGGCAGAAGTGAGGGCAGAAGCTAAAGACTTAGCACTGAACTGTGGGGGAGAACCGAGTTGTATTGGAAGAAAATTACAGATTGAGAGATGAGTAAATGAAGCAAAATAAAGTCAGAATTATACTCAGCAGAAACTAGGAACATCAGTGTTTTGACATTTTCCTTGCGCTTTTTTTTTAGCGATGCTAAGCAATAAGCTCGCAAGCTCAAATGTCAAGAGGATGACCTTCCTCTGTGATGCAGAATTAGTGTATATGAACATCTACATATCCACTTTTGCTAGTGCATGCTGCAAAATTCATAATATTGGCCAAACATCACTGTAGCATTGTAAAACCAAGTCATCTCTAAATGAGCTTTTTTGAGCCTGTGATTTTCGGGCATAGTCTTGTGGCCTTGCGAGCTTGCCAAGACCTTGGTGGACCTTGTGACCTTTTTCGGGCCTGTAAAAGGTCAAAAGTCTGATGAACTAGAGGCACAGGAGCCAAGAACTAGAGGAACAAAGAAATGAAAATTAGCCGAAACTGAAAGTTGCGGTGAGGTTGAGGTTGAAAAAAAGAAAATGAAGCGTATAATGAAGTATATATTGAGGGCAATGTGTGCTGCAATGAGATACAAGTGCCAGAACATCCGGACGGACCATGAATCGGTGAGTATGGAGTGGGTGAGATCCGGCGTCGTAGTTACCGAGTTTGACAAGGTAATCGTTTGACAGGCGTCCGTTGATCTGGCAGGCGCTTGATCCGGGCTTGGCGCGCAAGCGTGCGTGACAGTGGCCTCCATCAAAAATCTGTAATTAACCGTTCTATTAAGATTTCATGAAAACCTAAAACTGCGCCGAGAGAAATCAAGTCTGAATTGGAATCTTTCTGGTTAGTAGGCTCATCATGCGGTTTCAACTGCTCTTGAAAATTTCCCAATCTGGAACATATTCGCAATCCAGAACAGCACGTCACGTAGGCTCGCGGCATTGCTTCCGGCTATAAAGCAGACGCTGTGTGTAGGGCTTCCGCCCGTTGCCGTCGCAACGGTTCGACGGCACCCGTTGAACGGGTGCCGCGCCCGTCCCGTCGACCATTTTTTTCCTTAAGCAACGGCCCGTCAAACGACGGCCGCGACGGCCGTTTCAACGGGTCATATAAATCTACCTTTAAACTGACAGTTTCCGTCATTATTTAGTCCACAGAGACTTCCATCTTGGAAGGGATACACTTTCCTGCTCGTCTTACATTTTTGCTAGCTCCAAACAGACGGTAAATTGCTTGTGTTGGGTTCTCGGCAACTCCCGATCATGATTGCCGAACGTGCAACCTCAGGGTTTGGATCGGTTTCTCTAGCTGAAAGCATGAAAAAATCAAGGTGGGCAGGTAGGAATCAAACTCATGATATTGCAGTCCTAATCCGCATTTTATTAGGGTCAAAAGGCAAGCTAAAGTTTAAAATCCCACCCTACCCGTCGAGACGGCCGCGACGGCCGTCCCGTCGCCTGTCCCGTCCCGTCAAGGCTTCGGGAAGAAGAAAAACCGCCGTCGAATCGACGGCCGTTGCCGTCACGGCAACGGGTGGCAGCCCTAGCTGTGTGTGGTTCTTCATTCCAAGCTGCCGACCAATTTATCTTCTTGCTTCCGACTCAGTTTAAATTCACGTTTTTACCTTTCACTGTAGTATTGAAATATATTTTACAACTTCACTTTCCATCGTCTGAACTGCCGTAGTAGTCAAATATACGAATAGGACACAGACGGGGTGCAGTTTTCTGCTGACAACAAGGGGCACATCAATTCTTGGCAAAATCTTACGATTTGGCTGTCTTAAGAATTCTTAACTTGTCGGAGTTTATGATTTTCGTAAGGTAAACACTGTGAATTCATAAAGGTTCGAAATCTTGACGAAATGTCAAGCTAATGGTGTAGCCGTGTAGGGAGGGTCTGGCAAGCCTGAAGTCACTTTTTTTTTCATTCGTTGTAGCAGATTTCTTGGGTGGATATCCCTTGCACGCACCAGCATTGTAATATTTGTAATATGATGTTGTGAACAAATGGTCATGAATGGTGCGTGCGAAACTATGGTTTAAACCAAAACCAAACCAAACCAAACCCGCTTCCATGGTTTTGGTTTTGGTTTGAGGATTTTGGAACCAAAACCAGCTGAAACCAAACCAAAACCATGGTCTGCAAACCAAACCAAACCAAGCAGATCACTAGTCCCCCCAGCATCGACTCCTGGCTCACTCGTGCGTGGACATCCTTGACTACCTCACTCTGCCCGCCCTCCACACACTCAAGACGTTCGACCTGGATCCGCAAACAGACCTTTACTTCCTGGGCGCATTCCTGGCCCGCTGCACCCCGCCGCCGCGCTCGCTGGTGCTGCACAAGCGCGGCGGGACAGCCGTCGACATGGGCGTGTTTGTGCTGATGCTCGACCTAGCCAGGCTCGAGATCTGGCGCCCCAGGGCGGCGTTCATGGCTACCCCTCACCCAGGACCTGTTCGTACTCAGTGGCGCACGCTCAGCGCTTCCCCAACTTCAGCGCCTTGCGCTCATAGGTCGGTTCCGCTCCAACGAATTGAGGTCGCCCTACGTGCGGACGGAGCAGAGGAGTAGGGCCGAGAATTGGGGTGAGCACGATCTTGAGGGTGTTTTCCTCCTGTTCAGGGCCCTAGCGGCCGAAGGGGTGGAGGTTTGTATCGAGATCAAAGGGCCGTGACGTTCTATATGTACATTCAATTGAGGATCTGGAAATTTCTCGTATTCCACGGCAGAATCGATACATATATCATGTTTTGAAATGTCCTCGCACACGCATAACGAATGTCGAAAGTGAAGACCTGAATTGTTAGGGACATCGAAGCGTGCTTATGAGAAACGCAGTAAAGATAGTCCGGTTTAAATCAAGCAAGTCCGTTGGTGAACAACTCTGGTCATTATGAGAGCTGTTGCGGTGAATTGTCTGATTTCACTTTCATTTTCCGTTCCACTCCCTCGAAAATGACGTGCAAGGCGATGATAAATAATAAATATTCCGCAGTCATCGTACGCGCGTGCAAGGGAGTTTTATATTCTTCATCATTGGTTGTTTATTCCATTCAAGGCTTTCCCCCGTTTCCCTCAAGCAGACTGGAGGAGTAGTAGGAATCCAACATTCCGTCATCTCTCGCTTTCTCTCGGTACATATTAGCACTCGCCTCCGCCTCATCCACGCCGCAGACTACTTTCGCTATCTTCCCGACTCCCTTTCGTGGAGCTTTGACGAGATTCCGCGCATTCGTGGGCAGTGCCACGGGTCACATATCTCCGCCCCTTCAGGCTCAGTTGCGGTGCCGATTCCCTGGTCGAAGTACTGCGTCTCGCGGGATGAAATATTTCTTTTTGGGACATTGTATTTCGTGTGCAAGCAATTTACACCATAATAGCACCCACAGCGCCCCGAGCCGAGCCTCGTATCTCGTATACACAAGACGCAAGCAGAATGCACCCGGGACTTCAGGCCCAACGTCGTGTGCGCGATAGAAATAAAGAAAATCAATAAATTTGATGCGGTTCCCCGCCGCATACCCAGAAAAGGAGCGGCAGGGACAAAGAGCCAAAGGTACAAGAAAGAAACGCATGCGCGCAGCTACGCACCATGAGCATCTCTCGGTCCGCGCGCCGCCCTTTCCTTGAGCACTAACACAATTGCTCCGAGTCGTAACAGCGCCGCACGACATCGCCTCGCTACAGCAAGTGCACCACTGCCTCTGGCCTCCCCCTCAAGCACCTCGTGAGCTGTCTCCCCACCGCCTTCACCTCCGGACTCGATGTCGATGTCGAGCGCCTTCTCCTCCATAACCTGTACCCCCGACTCCTCGAACACCACCGGAAGTGCAGGCGGGAGTGCGCACGAGCAGCACCTCTTCCACCTCCACCTCGTTGCGCGTACGCATCTTCCACTCCCTCCGCTACACGCCAACTCCGCATGATTTCAGCTTGGGCGCAGGATCCCCGCGACTCCTCAAGCACAGGCTCCGTCCGGGACCCAGCCGTTGCGAGCGAACTGCGCACGCTCGAGCACCGGCGGTCTCCACCTGTTCCCGTTCGCCACCCGCCGCAGGATCGTCGACACCGTGCCATTCTCCGCTACACATCGCCTCCCTGCGCGTTCAGCTTGGGCTCCTCGAGCGCCACTGCAGGCCCCGCCCAGCCGCCGCGAGGAAACCGCACACCCGCCTGTCTCCTTGTGGGGACCTTCTCCCATCCGCCCGTTGGCCGCCCCGACACAGGCGCGGCGCGCGTGCCACCACCTTCTCGTGGACAGGCTAGCGTCCCGCAAGCTGCTCGAAGCACGACTGGGCCCAAGGCTTCAGCGTGCGGTTTGCTCGTATCGTGGTCATCCCACAGGAGCGTCTAAGCAATCGCCGTTGCACCGTCCTGCGCCTCTCACGAGCAGCAGGGACATAGAATACGGTCCACCGCCCAGAGGTCTCCTGAGGGAACACGGGCAGCGAATAGCCAACCTAGCGACGGCGGCGACGACCGTATTTGGTCGCAGACCGGGTTCTCGCCTTCTTTCTGCGGGAGGGAGGCAGGAGAAAATGACGAGGGAGCACACAATCCTGAAGCCCACCCCCGGGAACAACCAACCCCTCAGGAGCTCGGTGGTGCATATCTGCACGAAGACGAAGGTGGAAGCGTGGCCCTGTCGGGACGCCAGAGCAGCACTGAGCGCTGAGGCTTGAGCGGGATAACAGATCCGTCGGCGGTGAATTGATGGATGTACGCCAGTGCAGAAACGAAGGAACAGGCACTGGGGATGGAGGAGGTGAGCTGGGGGAAGGAGGACGCACGGACATTTGGGGAAGCTTAGCTTACAGAGGCCATCGATACAAAAGATAGACTGCGTGCAATAGCGTGTCAAAGCAGCGCGCACAGAGGAGGGAAGGACACGTACTCCTGTGGCAGCTGCACACCGGTATCACATCTAATAGTGAGCATCAGTGCAGCCCGTGCAGAGAGAAAGGACACGTACTCTCGGTCCTTGGTGGTAGCTGCTCACTGTGAGAAATGGTTTCCTAAAATGGAAACTCCTGCGGCAAACAATATCTTTCTCACCCTTCGCTTACACAAGTCTTTCTCTCTTCTCCGTCACTTGTCCCTTCGGAATCTCTGCGGTGGCCAAAAGTAAGAAACCTTCCACATTTTTACCGGGTTCTATTCTCAGCTGCACCGCCGAACGAAGGCATTCACCGTCCCATCCGAGGGTTCTCTACAGAATGCTGTCTGCTAATCCACAGAGGCGTGTAACGAGGCGGTAATTGCTGGCGGTGCAGCATACTCAAGGCTTTGGTGCGGTGCTTGCATCCATATGCGGGACCATCGTCAGTGACAAATGACACTCTTCCGTCGGCCCCAACAACATGGCGTACAGCGAGAGTGTAGCCCCCTCAATGAACACAGATATCAGTGGCATCGGTTTCTGTGTGTCATTCTATCTGTAGAACTTATTTCTTAGTGCGTCACAGCTTCCGTTTTACTCTGCATGGCACCGAAATCCACGCTGACCGCGTCGGGTGCGGGTTTCCTGTTTGCCAGGTCTGAATCACCGGACGAGATTACCGGTGCCCTAATACATCAATGGCCGCTACCGCGTTGATACTGGGATTTCGACCGAATCTAGCAATCAGTTTTCACGAGTCCGCGAATCTAAGTAACTATATCTTTGTGAAGAGCTCGAGCGATTTTCTTTTTTGCAGCGAATTGGTGGTTTCCTATCTCCTCAATCTCTCATTGGTCACAGTATATATCTCTCTTCCCGCTTTCACCAAATTTACCAATTTCAAGCTTCTCCACATATCATCAACCCTGCAGAGTTACACGATATTTGCGTTTTCCTTTGCGAGGCGTCGGGAGCGAGGGGACGCTATTCTTTCCGACGGCCCGCCTACTTGCTCACGGGGTTTCCCATTCGATTCCTGATTCCTTTTTCTTTTCTTGTTTATTTATTTAATATTGCAGACAAAATATGTCGACCGGCTGGATCCTGCGCTGATGTGACCGGAGTGGATTGACCATCGTATTCGCTATAGTCTCGCGACGGGCGCACAGGCGCAGGCGCAGGGGCTGTTTGGACGGGTTTTCAAGGACACCGATGAAGATGTGCATTTGCCTGGCGGGTCAACCACTGAAGTGGAACTTTGGCACCGGACGCGCGATCGGTGGAAGAGTCGCACTCACACTCGGAGTCGGACCCGGAGAAGCTGTGGGATGTATCTTCAAACCCAGGTAATACTCGGCTCGCGGAGCTCGCGCAACAGTTGGCTGTCGCGATGCGTGATTACGAGTTCTCGCCGGCAGAGCGGGAAGACTGTCTGCTCTCCAACCGCGAGCGTCCAGCAGCTGCCGCCCAGGAGGTGGCGGCAGCGCCCAGAGCAGCAGGAGAAGACGGAAGTGAAAGCGGAGCGCAAGGTATGCATGCGCACCGCGCGCCAAGATGGCGGCCGCCTGGTTTCAGCAGTACAACGCTTCATATCCGCCGTATCCCCAGGCGCTTGCCCTCCACCTTTACTACCCCCAGCCTCGCCCACGCCCGCCCACGCTCGCAGGAGCGGCAACAGCTGCCCTGCATCACCTCCCGCGACGCCGGCACCCGAGGTGGGGTTGGAGACCCCGCACTAGTACCTCAGTCTGGCGTCCCGAAACTCGTTAACGGGATCAATGGGACTTCATCATCGTCAAGAGCGGTATATATCCGTACTATCTTGGGTTAGCTGCCATTGATTCGAGCATTATTCACAATGTTAATGTCATCCAGGCCGTCCAGAACAGTCTTGGCCCTACCCACGATTGTCTCGGTTGCACCTCGAATTCAATGAACGTTTGCGCGGGTTATGCTGGTATATGTGGGAAGGATTTGAAGCCATTTGCTTGCCGAGGCCAACTAGACTGCACCGACTCGTCGAGTTCCTGGTCTGATAGTTACTGACAAGCGTCTGAGAGGATTATCCGAGGTTCAACCGTGCCGCCGACAGCATTTTTGATTCGAGTTACGTTCAACGATAACCATTTGGATTGGACTGCCTCTGTCGTCCCTATTTGGCTGTATTGAAGGTGACTTGGTAAAACAAGTTGGCTTCGATGCGCCGCCCTCGTTCGCCGAATTCTTTTGGACGTGTTCTAGTTGTTCTATGACCAGGAGAATGACCCTCTTCAAGCTTTCAGCTTCTTCCGGGGGCTTGATTTGGGATATGCCGCCGTTAGCTTTCTGGGTTCTTATGTTCGTGCAACTTCGGGCCCCGGGTCTAGGCGACTGATACCGCTCTCAATCTTTCGTGAATATTCAAGGTATTAGTTCTCCATCCAGAATGTCTATTGAGTGTGTAACGACCACCTCTTAGCGAAGCATGCAATCCCGCAGCTCTCCGACCCCAGCCGACGCCATGACGGGATTTTCAGGGACGATTGCCACCAACACGGAGGTATCTGCGACGTGAAACGTTTCGACATGACAGGAAACAGCCAGTCAAGTATGTACATACGCCGATGAAGGCCGTAGAAGCAAGAATGCAACACAAGTATTATTACAGTCTCATTCAAGACAGGTACGAATGCTCCTTGAAACAGAAGTCGAAGGCCAGTCGAGGATTGTGAATCTGAATTTTTTCTAGACGCAACCTGGCGCTTTTGGTGGTATTCTCATATTTGAAACCGAGCGCTCCAGAGACTTCCCCGCTCAGCTTCGGTTCCGTGGCCTCACTGATGGTGATTGTTCCTAACATACTGATAGCTTTCTTAATGCGGCTTATCCAAGTTCAGAACAGGCTCTGGAATACAATCATTCGCACGGTTTTGGCATCACGGCCTGTCCATCCCTGTTCACAGCTCCGTTTGTACAAGAATGAGTAAGTCATTCAGTAGATAATGTATAAAAGCTGAAACTTTGTCTTTTCTCTCCAACGTCTTGTCTCTCATCCGACAATGCGCAAAAACATATACACCCTCGTTCTTGTCTCCATCCTTTCCCTGGGGCAGCTTGTTGCTGCTCATCCTGGGACTGAGGACCTCCCTCCGCGCCGAAGGACGCCGCAGCCGCGGCGAACCAAGTCGCTTCTAATCAGTAGGTTGTCGTTGGCCTGTTAAAAATATTTATCCTCACACACGGCGCGTCGTTTAGGCCCTGCTGCTCTGCCAGACCTCCCCACTGCCCAAGCGGTTTCAGAGGTGGATGACTCCTTGGACATCGATAACATTCAGTCGGATATCTTGGTCGGCATGCACAAGAACACGGAGCTCTTCTTTTTCTTCCATGTGAATAACGCTGCAACCTTCAAGTCGAAACTCGCATCTGATATCGTGCCAATAATCACCACTACAACCGAGGTACACGTTAGACCCTATTGGATATGCAGACAAGAAACTGATCCATCAAAGATTCTCTCCGTGAACACTCAACCCATCACAGCTGTGAACATTGCTTTCTCTCACACAGGACTGGTTACACTTGGAGTTAACGAGTCGGTTTTTTTGTCGGGTCTACGCGTGTTCAAGCTAATTCATTTCATAGCGACCTCGGAGATTCCAATTTCGCTGCCGGCCAATATGCCGATGTCCACAATACGAGTTTCGTGATTGGTGATGATCCTTCTACATGGAATGCTGCATTTGCAGGAACCAACATCCACGGAGTATTTCTGCTTGCTTCGGACACCGCCGCTAACATCGCCTCCGAATTGGCCAATATTCAATCGATTTTGGGCTCGTCTATCACGGAGATGTTGGTGATTCTGACTTCTTCTCCGTGACTCACATTTAACCGATTTCACAGCTATCGTTTGAATGGCGCAGCCCGTCCCGGCGCAGAACAAGGTCACGAACACTTTGGTTTCATGGTAATGCTTCATTCTACAGGTAAAGTTCTTGCTGATAAACAAGGGTCATCGTTCAATAGGACGGTATTTCTCAACCGGCTGTAAATGGTTTCACGAACCCCGTTCTCCCCGGTCAGACCTCAGGTCCGTAGTCCTTAAAACGCTCCGGAATCATGCTGATAATATCCCTCCACTCCAGTGGACCCAGGTGGGTACCCTTGAATTTTTATGTTGATCTTATTTTAATCTGTCTCTTAGGCACCTTCCTGCTCGGAGAGACCGGTGATCCTGGTCTGGATCTCCGTCCCACCTGGGCAAAAGATGGCTCGTGAGTGGCTATTCAATCGGATGTTATGTATTGCATGTTCAGATTTTTTCCAGGTTCTTGGTGTTCCGTCAACTCCAGCAGCTTGTTCCGGAGTTCAACCAATTCCTGACTGACCACCCGCTCGACGTCGGCGAGCTCACTCCGGAACAAGGTTCAGAGCTTTTGGGTGCTCGTATGGTTGGGCGCTGGAAGAGTGTTCGTACATCTCTTGCTTCACATCGTGCCCCCAAACATAACCTCCTCGCTTTATCAGGGAGCTCCCATCTTCTTGTCTCCTACCGCAGACGATCCAGTTCTCGCCGCGGATCCCAATAGGAACAACGATTTCAATTACCTGCTCGATGTCCCTGATCCGGGCACCGAGAACCACTTCAACCAGACCAACTGCCCATTCGGAGCTCATATCCGCAAGGTCCACCCCCGCGGAGATCTCGACCCCAGCGCTGAAAATTCCCACTTCATCATCCGTTCAAGTATTCCCTACGGTCCGGAAGGTTGGACACTATTGAATTTGAACAGATACAGTGCTGACTCGCCACAGTGACCGCCGCTGAAACTGCTTCAAGCACGACCAGTATCGACCGAGGACTTGCCTTCGGTATATTTTCATTTTTTGCCTTGATAAACTGGTCGCTGATTGTTCTGCTAGTATCTTATCAAGCTAGTATATTCAACGGTTTCATGTTCT
This sequence comes from Mycena venus, assembly GCA_014462655.1. Taxonomy (NCBI): domain Eukaryota; kingdom Fungi; phylum Basidiomycota; class Agaricomycetes; order Agaricales; family Mycenaceae; genus Glaucomycena; species Glaucomycena venus. Next base: position 1,791,521 of record JACAZI010000007.1, on the reverse strand, counting down.
TGCAGAGCATCTGGATTAACAACGTCGGGTAATATTTCAAGAGTCTCTTGGGGAGAATAAAGATACTGATGGATGCCGTTCAGGTTCATTTTCGGAAAAGTGGATCCGTAGGCCCAAGTTGTTTTCCCTAGCTGCTTTGTGCTAATTTCTACCACACAGAACGATTGGCGTGGATCCCATTATCGGGACCCTTGGTGGTGGCCCCAAGAACATCTCTGGGCTCGATCCACTCGTCCCTGTCGATGAGTCGGTTCCTTTCCACGACGATCCCTGGAACGACGTCGTCATTCCAAGAGGTATGGACTGCGTCGTTTTCTGATGTCCTGCAGCTGACCACGGTGCCCTGTCCCTCCAGATTATGTTATTTCCCGAGGCGGAGAGTACTTTTTCTCGCCTTCCCTCTCCGGCCTGGGCGCCATCGCCGCAGCATAAGTGACAGATGGACACCCTACATTGTGACTGTTTGAATTTTCTTTGGGATTAGAGATTATCGGTACATTGGCTTACATCCGACATAAAAATCCATTTTTAAATGAAAGTACCCCCAAAATATTGATATATAAGGAAATACGCTATACATTGTTCGTCTGGGTGGCCCTCACTAGTCTAGTACCCGCATTTTGCTTCTGAGGTCTCATACCTCTGAACCCACCGCGGAAATCACGTGAGGGGGCCTCTTCGGTACCTTTTTGTGTACTTTAAAAAAAGGTACCTAAGAGGTACCCCCACTACAGTGGTTTGAAATCATGGGCCACACAGCTGCCACCACCTGCATGGTGCAGGCTGCACCCTACTGCCCCCCACCCCATGCTGGGGATTCCATCAGTGATCTCCATTTTACCATAAGGAAGCTGCAGTGCAGTGGCCTCCAGATTATTGTAAAATAGGTAAATAGTGTGTATGGCAGATACAAGGAAATGAAGACATTTGGTTTAGAGTGTAATATGTGTTATTGTGTTTGTATTATAAGAATGTTTTTCATCCCGTGGTGTTCAACGAGAGCTGGGCGTTGAACTGCCTCAAATACCCCTTCAGGGCCTTTATATCATCTGACTTAATCCGTTTCTTACTTCTCACTTTCACGTACTTATCTAGGGCGCTTAAGGCCGCGAGCCGAGCTGGACGAGTACTGCGCGGCATCGTCCCAGGCGCGTGCGTGCCTCGAACTCTCGCTGAGCGGCACGCTGTCGGAGGTACGCACTTCACCCCGTTGACCTGGGCAGCCTTTGAGACCTTGTAATACCGGTACCCATTCTGATATGTTGCCCGCCTATTTGTTGGCGATCACGGTAGGAGGAGATACACTTAAGTAATAAATGCTACTACGCACTTATGCATTCCCACCGAGAGTTATATCCACAAGGGCAGCGGCATTCTTTGCCCTTGACACCAGGCGGTATCCAAATGGTTTCGGGAAACTATGAAAATTGCACCGTCTAGGTGGAAGTCAAATCGGATGGAACGACATACCTGATCAGCCCTGGCGTATAAGCTATCTCAGGCGTGAACTCGTTGCCTGCTTCATCAAGAGGTTTAAGAATCTTGTACGATGCAATTACCGAGACGGCGACAATCCATACGGTCTCGACTGCCAGGAAGCGACCAGGGCAGATCCTGAAATATACGAAGTTTTGGATCCAGGAGGCAGTGGGAGGCTCGTCAATCTCACCTACGACCGAAACCAAAAGCAAGGTCAGGAAGCGGATTGAGACCGTTGACTTGCTGTACATCGCTGAACCGGTCTGGATTGAAGGACATAGGGTCTGGATAACGCTAAAGGATGAGTAAATTCAGAAGAAAGAACAAGTTAGGGTAGTGTAACCACCAAAGGATCGCGCAGCATCGCCCAAATGTTTGCTAGCACTGTCGTGCCTTTGGGCACGCGCCATCCACGATAGGTATCATCTTCAGTGAGGCAGTGTGCGATAGCGAGGTTCCCGACTGGACCCCAACGCAAACACTCTTGTACCAAGCAATCGAGGTAGGGGAGTCTGCGCCGATCCTCAAATGAGGGAAGGCGATCCCCATCCGGGATCGCCGCGGTAATTTCGGAGTAAGCACGCTCCTGGATTTCTGGTTGTAAAAACATCGCAAGGAAGAATGAGAGAAGAATGGAGAGAGTCTGAAAAACCGAGGATCAAGAAAAGCACATGCAGTGGCAAGAAAAATCGAACAGTATCAGAGCCTGCAGCGTAGGTCGTTGCTGCAACGTCTTTGATGAGCGTTTCGATGTCGGGATCTGGGTTTGCTTGCTGGAAGAGGTCCTCAAGTTCGACGGTCGCGAGGCAGGGCTCCGCGGAGCCTTCTGCCAAGCGAGCCTTGACCATGTCAAACGGACGGTTCCACATCTCCAAGCTGAGCTTGCGCCACTTGAGTCCGTCTCTTTTAAATTTGGCGCCGGGAAACCAAGCGGGAACATATTTAACTGCAGGACTGTCAAGCGACGCTTATCTCGATGACATGAGGAATGAGGACTCACGGAGTGGGATGTAGTCGACAAGGAATGCGCCAAAATTTCCAGAGAGCCCCACACCGACCAAAGCCTCATCAGCAAGCTTAACATAATCGTCGCCTTGTTCGGCGACATGGTGTCTGTAAGGGAGGAGTTGATTTCAGGCATTAATTTGATGGGCGTAATGTCATACCCATAGCAAGCAGATAGAACAATGGCAGTGGTTGTTCTGGCGATAAAGGATTTAGTAAGACGACGAGATCACAGGTCCCAATTGCTGACCGTCGGAGGTGCTGATGAAGGTTCTCCGGTGTATGTGAGAGGTTGCGAAGGAGCGTGTGAGCACTATCCACGAGAGTATGGTGATACTTCGGCATGGCCTTGGCTTGAAAATGGTTGTGGAACATTGTGCGGTGTTTCTTGTACCAAGGACCGTAAGGCAGGCTCGAAAAGAGCCACGAGAAACCCATGCTTTTATTTGTGAACTTAAGACTACAGAAGCAGGAGATGCGTAAACGCACACTTCAGCCTGCATAGTTCGGACCGGCCGAGAGGAATAGATAGCACTCTTCTTCTCGAGGAGATCAAACGCAGCCTCGGCAGAGTTGAGTACTAGAACTGGATTCTTAAACACGTTTACATAAATCACATCCCCTATATGCGGCGATTCGGATAATAATTAGATATATTTTTATCCAGAAAGTGATGACGGACCGAATTGCTTCTGCCAGTCGGCGAAAACGAGCCATGCGTATTCCTGTGGCATTTTCACAGTACCCTTACCCCCAAGACCGAACCAGGAGACAGTAGGACCGGGGGGCAAAGGAAGTCCGTTTCTGCAGAAGACGAAGTGGTAGTATACACCGCCAACTATCAGGGTGCCGAGGACAGTCCATGTCATCGTATCCGTTGCGGTTTGCGTGAAGGGAGCCAGTGTATTGGTGAGGGTCTCAAAGGTGAAGGGCGACATTGGAGGTGTGAGGAAGATGGTGTAGTGTGGGCGCCGTTTGAATGGCAGTTACTTAAGTGATTCTTTGCTCGGGGAGATTCTCGCCCGCTGCGGCCCGCAGAATTATTCAAGCCCTTCCGCTGTCAAAAAATTACAACACAGGCTCTCACAGAGATCCAGGTTGACGTTTGAATTGCAGCATATAACGGCTTATGGTGCATGTCTGTTGTCAAGTTTAACCCGATTGGGTTACTAACCGATTTGGGGCACCGGCGCGTACCTGCGGGGGTTTCTTTTTGAGGTCCAGTCTGCAGAAGCATTCTAGGTTCATCTGTCTGAGATGCTGGTTTTTAGCCAGTCGTTGCCAAGGAAGTTTGTCCAGGAGGAAATACCGTTACGCACAGATAAGTATGACCGGGTGTAGCCGTAGTAACATCATCCTAGCCCATTGCTGTCATTCATGGGCTGTATACCCACTAAAATCCCCTTGTGCATTGTCGCGCATGCTCGCGCGCTGAGTCTGTATTTCAACATATCCGAAATCACCGAGGTCGTTCCCACGCGCGCTTCTTACCTTCTTATCGCCATCTCGTCGCACCATTCTGCGCACACTGCTCTTCTCGTGCTCGTTGCTGTTTCTACTCATTCACTAATACCTTCAAATCAGTTCAGCCTCTGCTTTTACCTTTATCCCGCTCTATTCCTCATTGTATTGTGTTTGAAGTATCAGATTAGGAAATAGCTTGGATTGAAATCAGTTCTGAAATTAAAGGTGACATTATAAGCATGACCTTTTATTTCATCTCAACTCATTCCTAATTTGATACTTCAGGTTTAAAATTACACCTACAACAGCCCAAAAATTTGGTAATCCCCGGTGTGTCCTGCATCTTGACTCATAATTGGATTTCTAAAGGTTCTTTTGTACCACAGTCCATAGAGGACCTCTTTGTGAGCAAGTTGCCTCAATTTCCGACCTGCTGTTTCCAAGAAAAATTGGACAAGAATATCTTTGAATATATTCATATCATATTCATATTCACTTTCAGAAATCTGAATATGATATGCTACAGATATGATACAGACCGTCAAAGGTGAATATGATATGAATATGAATACAATACAGAATTTTCGTATTCATATCATACTTTGGCCAGCACTAGGCATGTGCTGTCAGAGATTGGTGGACACTGCTGACGCCGCTTCCGCGCTGAAAAATGTCGTGACCTAGATGGAAGATCTGGTTAGATATGTCAACCAAGTACCCAATCTCCCTGTCGCTTGACTTACATATCTTGCTTGTATTTTGGAATCTGTGATTTCCATCGGAACATTTGGCACGGTCTGTTGTACCTTCAGAAGTCGCTTTCCTAAAAATGGGAGAAGTGAGCAGTTATGGTAAGCTCGAAATTCCCTTTTCGCCCACTATATTAGTTGTGCAGCCTCCTTCTCCTCGGCCACCACCCTCAATAGTATGAGCGCAATGGTCCGCATTTTCAGACTCCCGAATTGAATTGAAGTGCTGACGAGAATCCGTCTCTTGGGGGCAACACCGCGACACACTTCTCCGCCTTTCTAGACTCAGTCACAGTGCCGATTCCTACTGTGTCTCGCAGAATGAAATATTTCCTTTTTTGGACATCCACGTTATATTCGTGTGCTAGCAATTTACATCATAGTAACACCCATAGCGCCCCGAGCCGAGCCTCGTACACACAAGACACAGTAGGATGCACCCTGCACTTCAGGCTCGACCTCGTGTGCGCGATAGAAAGAAGGAAAACCAAGAAATTAGATACGGTTCTGCCCCGTATCCAGAAAAGGAGCGGCAGGGACAAGCTATAAGAAAGAAACGCGCGCGCAGCTGCGCACCATGACCATCTCCCGGTCCCCGCGCCGCCTCTTCCTCGAGCATTGACCCGTTGCTCCGAGTCGTGACGACAGGGCGGGAGAGGACACCGCCGCTCAGTCCAGCAGCGCCGCACGACCTCGCCTCCCCACAGTAAGTGTACCGTTGCCTCTGGCTTCTCTCAAGCACCCTGTCGGCCGTCTCCCCACTATCTTCATCTCTCGCCTCGGTCGATGTCGAGCGCCGTCTCTTCCCTATATGCAGCAAGTGCCTTTGTGCGCGCGACCAGCTTCGCCTTCCCCATCCGCCACCACCACCTTCGACTTCAACTTACCCACGACAGAGGTCGAGCGAGCGAGTGCACACATAGCCCTAGCTGCGCCTCCTCCGGGCACGCCCATCTTCACCTCCCGGCGCTTGCTCTTCTGCACCACCTAGCGCGCGCCAGCCATCCGTGAGCAGCATGGGGCGCAGGCGGGAGTAGATGGTGATACCACCGACGGCAGCTTGAGCGCAAGATGCCCGCGACTTCTCGAGCACTGCCATCTTTCCCCGTGGTCAGCTCCACCCGGCGGTTGCTCGCGATCCGCGTATCCACTGGACCACTGCGCATGCCTGTCTCCCCATCTCGCCGTTCAGCCCCTTGGCCTTCACCGTCTTTTCGTGCCTCAGTCGCACACCACCTCCGAGACTTGCGCGACTCAAACGGGCACCACCACAAGCACCCGCTGTAAGCCCCGCCCAGCCGTGGCGAGCGAACCGCGCATCCACAGCGGCACCGCCTGGCTCCCCACCTTTCCTCAGCCTGCAGCGAGGGCACTCCTTCTCCCTCGGCGGGCAAGTCTCCTCGCCACCTCCGTGCGCATTGGCCTTCGACTCCTCGGGCACGACAGCATCCTCCGCCCAGCCGTCGAGAGCAATTGCGAACTGCACACTTGTCTCCCCCACCTCGCCCCATCTACCGTTCGCCACCCGTCTCGAGCACGTGCGCCTCCACCCACGTCGCACCAAGCCGCTCGACGCGCGACTAGGCCGAAGGCTTCTATCTTATCGTAGCCACGCCCTGCACTTCACCCGCGCGCGCTCGCCTGGGCTCGTCGACTTGGCGGTAACTGCGCGCACCACCATGATGTCCCAGAGCAGGGCGAGCTAACACTCGACGTTCTTAGACGCGTACGCTGAGGCGGTGCGCCATCGCGACTATGACGCGGCGCTCGCGAGTAGCAGGGGCGTAGTACACTTCAATACGTGCGCACTGCGGTCCACTGAAGGGACAAAGACAGCGCACAGCAGATCCGACACAGCGACGGCGACCGGTGCACTGCTCACAATTGCAGGCGAGTCATGTCTTTCATCCTGCGGAAGACAGGCGTGAGTCAGCGCGTGTATCGATGAGAGAGAGCGGGAAGAACATAGGGGAGAAAAGGTACGTACGCCGACGGAAATCCGTCTCGGAAGGCACCCCCGCACACAGCCAGATTATCAAGAGCTCGGTGCGTATCTGTCACGAAGACAAAAGCAGACCGAGGGTGACTCGGTCCGCGTGCCAGGGTGACAATTCCGTCAACGGTGAATGAATGAATGTATGCTGACACCCCCGGAGGCGCAAGGGAACAAAGATGGAGCAACCGCTGGGGATAGAGAAGGTGAGCTGGGGGGAGAAGGGAGAAGAGGAAGGACGCACCAACATTTGGGACACGCTTGAACGAGATCATCGATATAACAGGGAGCGTCAGAACGTGCGCAGGGGAAGAAAGCATACGTCGTCTCGGTCCCTTGATGGCAGCTGCTCATCGGCAGACCTTGAAACCAAGGCCACCATGGCTGCTTTTGCCTTCACCGAGTGCCTCGGCTTGCTCGTTCCAAAAGCGGTGGCATTCGCTCGCCGCTCGGTCGATGTGCAAGAGTGAAAACTTCATCTTCAGCGCTGATAACACGCGTCTTCTGACTGAAATCTGGAATATACGCGTGGCAGGGCTTCGCCTTGGTGAGCCTTTATAGTAGATGGTCTGTGTTCTAGTGCTCAAAAACGCCGTGCAGTTGTCATCCAGTGAGTCGAGGGGAGAAAGTTGTTCCGGGAAGACCCGAACGGATCAATTCGCGAACATCTTCCTTACTCTCGCCATGAAAACGATGGAAGCGACTTGTTCCCGCATTGAAGGCGCCATCGATTCGAACTAACAGAGCGCAACTAGTAACACAGCATCATTTTTCTGTGACGTTCTCCTGCCAAGTCTACCACCCGACTCGGACTCAGACGAACACAAAATTTTCTTTCTTCAAGTTCAAATTTGGACCACCAGCGCATACCCTGGGACTTTTGACTGACGAAAAAGCTGGAAAACTTGCTCACTATGAATGTACGTGGTACAGCCGGCTTTGAATTCAAAAACACGCGACTCTCCTCCCAATTTTACCCTCAATCTCTAGAACGACCAAGTGTCTGGAAGTTATTTGCGGCGTTCTCTGTCCTAGCCACCGTGGTATGTCCAAGAACTTACTCTCAACTCATGCTTGGGACTCTATGAAGTCGGATTGTCGTCGGAAAGACGACGTCGGTCGCGTAAGCTCCCAACAACTTCTGCTCACGAGCCGCCGCAATATTTTTATATAAGGTGGCCTTTGCTTTTATTGCCCCCGTATGGAGGCAAAGCTTTGTTCAGAACCAAAACCAATTCCCGTTTCGTCACTAGCTAGCCAACTGACCTGCTCGAGACGGAGATTGTCCGGATTCACTTGAAGATTCGTGGACTATAAAGACTCGACAGCCGATCTCGTTCAATCTCTCCCATTCTGTAAAATGCTTGTTTCTCTTGTGATTCTTGCAACGACTACGTCTGTTGCTTTGCCTCAGACTGGCTCGCCACTGTGGGGTCAATGCGGTGGTGTAAGCGACTTTTCCTGGTCATCGAAGCTTCATACTGATATGCATTCTCCAAGACGGGCCGGACGTATGGTTGGCTTTCGCTATTGATCTGGGCCGGAGCTCATCTTCAATGTACTCAGTGGCCCGCTTATTTGTGTGCAGGGGGTCTGCACCTTTTCGAACTGTAAGATTGAACACTGCTGACTACAGCGATAACAAGGATTCACGCAGTTCACAGCTTTCTACTCGTAGTGTCTGCCTGGTACCGCAATAACCACTGCCGCGCCACCCACGACCACAAATACTCCCGTCACCACTGTCACCGCCACTACAAGTTCTGCCGATTCCAGTTCGTCGAATCTCCCTGCAACCTTCAAGTGGAGCTCCAGTGGCCCACCCGTCAGTCCTGACAAGAGCGACTCACACAACCTCGCCGCGCTGAAGAAGCTCTCGATAGTGTTCTACAACGGCGCATATCACGTCTTTGCCAGCACGGCACAAGATTCAGGCTACAACCTCGTCTACATCACCTTCACCGACTTCAACGCAGCCAATTCCTCCACATATTGCGACCTCGACCAGACCCCCATCGAAACAGGCTGCCGCGCTGCTCCCCAAGAATTCTTCATAGCTCCCCAAAAACAAATGGTACTTCATTTATCAGAACAGCGTATGCAGCGCCTTGTCTCGTCAACTTGTATGGTCCCTCGTTTACTTGAATAGAATGCCGCTTACTCGACTAATACCGACACCACCAACCCCGCTGGCTGGACTGCCGGGCAGAATTTCTACGCCTCTGAGCCCAGTATCATCGCCAGCAACATCGGAGCCGGCTTTTGGGTTGACATGTGGGTCATTTGCAACACCGCCAACTGCCATTTTTTTTCTGAGGATGACAACGGCCACCTTTACCGCTCCGACACTTCTTTCGCCCACTTCCCCAACGCAATGAGCTAGCCCGTGATAGCCTTCTCAGACCCAAACAAGAACAACCTGTTCGAGGCGTCCAACATGTACAAGGTCAGGAACGAGTTCCTCCTCATTGTCGAGGGAGTCGAGGAGTTTAACGAGCACATTGGCCATCTACGCCGCGACGACGACGAACCCGTTTGCGAGAGCCGCAAACGTCGCTTTTACAGGCACGCCCTGGACGAAAGATATCAGCCACGGCGAGATGATACGCACCAACGTCGACCAGACCATGACGAACAGCCCCTGCAACATACGCTACCTCTACCAGAGTCTTTTCTCCACTGCGCCTGGCGACTACAACTCGCTTCCCTCGCACCTCGCTCTCCTTACAGCCACCGATTCCCCGTGCTGAAGTAGCTGGGCATAAAAGAGGAATAATACGTTGCTTTGCGTCTGTCTGCCCTCATTCATTGCTATTATATCTGGGCCGAATCAATTTCTTACCTCTTCTAAGCCTAGACGTCGACCTCAATCAACTTCCCATCCACTGGATACCAGACAAGTAAAACGAAGGCCACTTTTTTGGTTCAAGTGTTCACGTAAGGCTCAAGCTACTGGTCGAAGTTATCGCAAATGTTTTGAGCTCTTGTTATTCGTGCTCTGTCTCATCGCCAATTCTGATTCTCTAAAAATTATCTCTGTTGAAGAAGTTGTGATGCAAAGATCATCATTCACCCTGGGACGTGACACTCGACTGGTATATAGTTGTGATGCAACCTCATCATTCTTCCTGGAACCTGGTATATAAAGCACTCGACTGAATCGCAACGGGCACATCCCTTCTCTCACTCGATGCTGGACATCACTATTCTTCCCGCCAACCTTGCCTCTCTCATTCTCGAAAGTTTGCTCTATGGGTTGCTCTTGCTTCTGTTTATCTCGACCATCTACTTTCTGGCAACCCGGCGAACCCTCGCGGGCACTACTCAAACCGCTAAACACCACCTGACGTCTCTGGTATTTCTGGGAGTAACGACGCTCTTCTTACTTGTAACGGTGGTGAGTAGGGATCGTCATTAAATTTGTTTCGACCCATAACTGCTTGGAGAAGCACTGGAGCATTGTAATATACCAAGCCTTCTTTGCATTCATCCATCTCGGGAGTGTTGCTACCGAAGAAGCTTTCTACGCAGACCTCTCCCAAAAGACCGAGGTCGTCAACGTCGCCCTCTTTTGTTTAGCCATCCTGGTTGGTGATGCGCTCGTCGTGAGTCCTACACCTTCGGCTCCAAATCACCCACTGACTTCTGCTCGAGACGTACCGCCTCTGGGTAATTTGGGGAGGAAATCAGAAGATTGTCATATTCCCAATATTTGCCTTGACTGGACTTGCTGGTACGTTCTTAATTCGGGTTTACAACGCACCTGGGTCCAGAACATTTCCTGCAGTCGCATCAACAGGCCTGATCGTCGAGTTGGCAAAGGGGGAGCCAAGACTTCGTGGGGCTTCGTTTGACGGCGAGTCCAGACCCTGGGAGGCAACTGGCTTTATGCTCTCACTAGTGTATGTGTCCTGCCTTGGACCGATTGAACACGCCGTGATAGAGTTTTTGAAGGGCGAATTTGTACAGCACCAGTAACGTTTAACAGTTACCTCCCTTCGTCTCTGACTTGATAACTATCTTCAGCTTGTATTGCCTTTCGGATATGGGGAGTTGAAACAGTGACATCCGGGTCGGTGTCCCGGCTCCAGGTACCGTCCTCTGCCCTCATCCTATTCTTATCTGACACCGAATTCAACAAGTGGTTCCTCTCAATATTGGTTGAAAGCGCTGCTCTTCAGACGTGCGCATAAATTCTCATGAGATATCCAGGGCGTACTCACATGAGCTCTGAAATTATATCTAGATTTTGGCTCATCTCCTACGGCATGACATCACTCTTTGGTTCCAATGCGGCATTTATCGCGGGAGGCACCTTTCCCGCCATCTTAGGTATCTCGAACACTCTGATTCATGCTCGAGTGGGCCTTGGATGGTCTCAAGATTCCGCTATGAAAAACGAGCCCGAAGCGAGTGGCAAGTACCCCAAGAACGGGGTCTAGTACGTCGTTCTTTCAGAACAGAAAACATTCCCAACTCATTGCGGCCGTTTCTTTCGGAACGTAGAGTCACGATGATCAAGCTCTTCTAGGAATGTTGTTTCAACTTGTCTGTCTATAGTATGTTCAGATTCATTATCATACAAGCCCGAGACTTCCTTCCAGTTCAACATGAAAGAAAATAAAAGCAAAAAAAAAAAAAACGCATGTTGGATCTCGACATTGAATGCTATCAGCGGCCAGATCATTGTCCTACATGGTCCGTCTCCGGGACCAAATCAACAACAAACGCGCATGACAGTGTTGGGTCTATGTAATGAAAAGGCCTTCAGCGACGGGCGGGTTACCCTGACATATACTCTCTGTTTCTACGGCCTGCGCTTCTGTAATCTTACAGTGGACCAATTTCATGTCCTGCATTTTTGACATATCTACACATTAATTACTTCGATTTACCAGAGTGGTGAGAGGGAATCCAGCAATGATGAAGGTCAAAACAATGTTCGAATACCTGGTTCCAACACTGAATCAAAAAACTGATAAAAAGGTCCCAGCGAACTCACGCCGGAAATTACTGACATTTGGTCCAACCGAATCTTAAACCAATGGCAATTCAAACCAAACAGAGTACTATTGGTTTAAATCTTGGTTTCACCAAAAACTGTGTGCCCTACCAGATGTCCCAGAGCAAGGCGAGCTAAAACCCGACGTTCTGCCCGTTCTCAGAGAGGCGTATGCTGAGGCGGTGCGCCATCACGACCATGATGGCTCCTCGCGGCGCTCGCAAGCAGCAGGGGCGTAGTACACCGCCCCTTCAATCCGTGCGCACTGTGATCCACTGAAGGAACAAAGACAGCGTACAGCACACCCGACACAGTAGCGGTGGCCGGTGCACTGCTCGCAACTGTAGGCGAGTTATGTCTTTCTTCCTGTGGACGACAGGTGTGAGTCAGCGCGTGTATAGATGAGAGAGAGGGGAAAGAACATAGGGAAGAAAAGGCACGTACGCCGACAGAAATCTGTAAGAGGGCACCCCTGCACTCAGCCAGCCAGATTCCCAAGAAATCGGTGCGTATCTATCACGAAGATGAAGGCAGACCGAGCGTGACTCGGTCGGCGCGCCAGGGTGACAATTCCGTCAGTGGTGAGTGGATGAATGTACCCCGGATGCGCAAGAGGACAGAGACGGAGCAGGTGCTGGGGATAGAGGTGAGCTGGGGGGAGGAGGGAGAAGAGGAAGGATGCACCAACATTTGGGACACGCTTGGACGGGATTACAGAATATGAAGGATCGACGGATTGCGTCTAACACGGAGCATCAAAACGTGCGCAGAGAAAGAAAGCACACGTCGTCTCGGTCCCTTGGTGGCAGCTGCTCATCGGCAGATCTCGAAATCAAGACTATCGTGGTTGCTTTTGCCTTGGCAGAGCTTCGCCTTGGTGAGTCTTTATAGTAGATGGTTCCGAGGCAAGCTTGACGTGAGGCACGAACGGCTCAAGCTTGCCAGAGGATAAGCTAAGTAATGAGATTCGGTTTTGGCGTGACGCGACCGTGACATAGTCACTTTTCCTTCTTCGCGTCCCGCCACAACCTCGAATCTCGTCGTTTTCTTTTCGTCTTTCTTCCCTCGCACACATACACCTCAACATGACCGATTTATTAAACCAGGGCTCGTCCGGCAACCAACAGCAGCCTCCTCTGCCTCCACGTAAGAGAAGGACGCACAAGTCGCAGATCATCATCGCGGCTCTAGCGGACTTGCCCAAGTCTCTGAAGAAGAAGAAAAACAGTGAGATCGTCGAGAGGAACGCCGAGCGCGAGTTTAGACGCGCCGAACACGTGGACGACCCAACCAACTGCGAAGACGCGTCGGACGACGAATCGCTCATCACCGTCTCGGATGACGAGGACGCGACTTCTCCGGCGACGCGCCTATCGGACATCATGGAGAAGCTCACCCCCACTTCCAGGAAAGCCTTGATAAGAGCCACCATGGCCAACAAACGTCAAAGAGATGACGACGACGCCAACAAGTCCGAAGCCAGGCGCCAGGTGAAGAAACTCCGTGAAGAGGTCGAAATCGACCCCGGCATGAGCCTGCCGATCGCTTTCAATAACGTCCTCCATGATCTCTACAATCACAAAGTCTACACCCCTCTCTCTCTCTTCACGACGCCTAACCTCGAGACTATTAACGCGACAGCCGGCACTCTAGATACGATCAAGACTAATCCGGGCATCGCCGGTGAGAAACAGATCCGCGTCATGAACTGCGACTCCTTCCAGGAGAAATACCTAAAGGAAGAAGACATGGATCGCGGACGGTGGCGCGAGGCCGCGCAGAACTTCGTCTCTTTCATCGAGGTAATCCACGGCGTAGGCTCGGCTAGAGCCAAGCGCTGGGAGGCCCACTTTGGTTTCTTCGACAACGTGCGGGACGCCGAAAGAAACTTCTACGCCATACGCGCGACGGATATCAACCTCCGCAAAATCTACAACGCCCAGCCCTTCACCTACACCCGAGACCACTATCAAAAGGAGCTGGAGAAAGAGGTGACGTTGTTGCGGATCAAGGAGGGTCTTGCCGGGCACCAGTCCTCTGCTCCGGCAGGCGCTCACGGCTATTCCGACTCGGACAACGCCTCTCGCGGCGGCTCGTCGACTCGCGGGCGAGGTCGTGGCGGCGGCCGGGGACGCGGCATAGGCAACCGAGGCGGCGCGCCCTTTCAAGAGGGCAGCAGCAGAGACCCCTCGACTGTTGTCTGCCTCCTCTGCGCCAAACGAGGGCATTTCTACGACAGCTGTGACTCCACAACCTTCGCCGACGGTTCCCCACTCCATTGCGTCCTCCGCGGCACCGACATTTTTACGCCGGGATCCCAGCAGACATTATGCCGGATATGGAATACCAAAGGCAACGCCGCCAACTGCTCGCACGGCAACCAACGTGCCCACCTCTGCTCGTTCTGCGGAAAGAAGGGACACCACGCTTTCAGCTGGACGTGCCGCCAGAACCCGCCCGGTGCCAACCCACAATGATGCCCCCTTGGCAGACGCCCTCTCTTTCTTGAACTCGATCAGCACGTCCCCGCGCCTACCCACACACGACGAGATCTTCTACCGTATCACAACCCCTTACGACAGCTCCGCTTTCGATTCTTTGCTAGGCAAACATGACCTCTCGGCGGCGTATCCCCTCTTGGTGCATAATTTGCGCAACGGTTTTCCCATGGGCGATTTCCCAGAACTAAAAGAGTCCGTCCTCTTCCCGAATCACGTCACAGCCAAAGATCACGACAGCTTCATCGAGACGTACCTAGAGGAAGAGCTGGCCGCGAGGAGGATGAGCGGTCCTTTCTCGCAGGAAGAGGCGGAGACCATCTTGAAAGGGCCTTTCCAGTGCTCGCCTATAATCATCGCAGTCCAACCGCAGAACCCCGGGGAGCCGGACAAGCTCCGCCTCTGTCGCCACCTATCCAAAGGCGACAAATCCCACGCGTCGACAAACTCTTACATCGACAAAGAGAAGTTCCCGACGAAGTTCGGCTCCGCAGCGCAGGTCGCAGAAATCGTGAGTCTCCTTTCTTCTCTTCTCGAGCTTTTCCTTCCGCACATTCCTTCCCATCCTACCCCTACTCCTTTCCCCGTAGACGTCCTCCCCCGCGCCTTACCCCACTTACCCGCGCGCGCGCGTACCCCCCGTTCGCCTACCCACGTCCACGCGTACCTGCGCCTACCTACCCCCTACCTAGCGCCCTCCTCACCTCCTACTCTACGCCGTACCACACATACCTCCCGCGTTACCCTACCACCTACTCCTACTCGCGCCCGCTTACCGCCTACCCTCCACGCCCAGCGCGCTCTCCCCGTCGTTTTCCTGCTCAGCTCCAGCAGCCGCCGCCGGCGGCCGAGCGGTCGAGCCTACGGCTCTTTCCCCACACCCACGAAACTCTGTGTCCACTCGACACTAGGTTTCGTGGTCTTCCTTCTTTCCTTACACGCTTCCGGGACTGACTTCTTAGCTTATCCGTGTTCTAGTGCTCAAAACGCCGTGCAATTGTCATCCAGTGAGTCGAGAGAGAAAGTTGTTCCGGGAAGATCCGAACGGATCAATTCGCGAATATCTTCCTTACTCTCGCCATGAAAGCGATGGAAGCGACTTGTTCCCGCAAAGGCGCCATCGATTCGAACTAAAAGAGCGCAACTAGTACCAACACAGCATCATTTTTCTATGACGTTCTCCTGCCAAGTCTACCACCCGACTCGGACTCAGACGAACACAAAATTCTTTCTTCAAATTTGGACCACCAGCGCGTACCCTGGGACTTTTGACTGACGAAAAAGCTGCAAAACTTGCTCACTATGGGTGTACGTGATACAGCCGTCTTTGAATTCTGAAACACGCGACTCTCCTCCCATACCCTCGATCTCTAGAACGACCAAGTGTCTGGAAGTTATTTGCGGCGTTCTCCGTCCTAGCCACCGTGGTATGTCCAAGAACTTACTCTCAACTCATGCTTGGGACTCTATGAAGTCGGATTGTCGTCGGAAAGACGACGTCGGTCGCGTAAGCTCACGACAGCTTCTGCTCACGAGCCGCCCCAATATTTTTATATAAGGTGGCCTTTGCTTTTATTGCCCCCGTATGGAGGCAAAACTTTGTTCAGAACCAAAACCGATTCCCGCTTCGTCACCAGCTACCCAACTGACCTGCTCGAGACGGAGATTGACCGGATTCACTTGAAGATTCGTTGACTACAAAGACTCGACGCTGATGTCGCTCAATCTCTCCCATTCTGTAAAAAGCTTGTCTCTCTTGTGATTCTTGCAACGACTGCTTCTGTTGCTTTGGCTCAGACCGGCTCGTCACTGTGTGGCCAGTGTGGTAATGTAAGCAACTTTTCATGGTCATCGAAGCTTCGCACTGGCATGCATTCTCCAAGACGGGCTGGACGTATGGTTGACTATCGCTATTGATCTGGGCCGGAGCTCATCTTCGATGTACTCAGTGGCCCGCTTACTTGTGCGCAGGGATTCTGTGCCTTTTCGAACCGTAAGAAACACTGCTGACTAGAGCGATAACAAGGATTCACGCAGTTCACAGCTTTCTACTCGCATTGCCCACGACCACAAATACTCCCGTCACCACCGTCACCGCCACTACAAGTTCTGCCGATTCCAGTTCGTTGAATCTCCTTGCAACCTTCAAGTGGAGTTCCAGCGGCCCACTCATCGGTCCTAAGAGCGACTCACGCAACCTCGCCGTGCTGAAGATCCCTCGATAGTGTTCTACAACAGCGCATACTACGTCTTTGCCAGCACGGCACGAGAGTCAGGCTACAACCTCGTCTACCTCGCCTTCACCGACTTCAATGCAGCCAATTCCTCCACATATTGCTATCTCGACCAGATAACAGGCTACCGCGCTGCTCCCCAGGAATTCTTCATGGCTCCCCAAAACAAATGGTACCTCATTTATCAGAACGGCGTATGCAGTGCCTTGTCCCATCAACTTTTATGGTCCCTCATTTACTTGAATAGAATGCTGCTTACTCGACTAATACCGACATCGCCAACCCCGCTGGCTGGACGGCCAGCAAGAACTTTTACGCCTCTGAGCCCAGTATCATCGCAAGCAACATCGGAGCCGGCTTTTGGGTTGACATGTGGGTCATTTGCGACACCGCCAACTGCCATCTTTTTTTCCAAGGATGACAAAAGCCACCTTTACCGCTCCGACACCTCCCTCGCCAACTTCCCCAACAGATCAAGAGCCGTGATAGGCCTCTCTGACCCCAGCAAGAACAACCTGTTCGAGGCGTCCAATGTGTACAAGGTCGGAGACGAATTCTTCATTGTCGAGTGTATCGGCACCGACGGGCGCAGGGTAAGTTCCAGGTCTGTATGGGATGTAATAGCCTGGCCTTATTTATGTTTGTAGTAGTTCCGCTTGTGGACGTCAACGAGCCTAACGGGCATATGGACTACCTACGCCGCGACGATGACGAACCCGTTTGCGGGAGCCGCGAACGTCGTGTTTACGGGCACGCCCTGGACGAAAGATATCAGCTACGGCGAGATGATCCGTACCAATGTCGACCAGACCATGACAATCAGCCCCTGCAACATGCGCTACCTCTATCAAGGTCTTTCCCCCACCGTCACCGGCGACTACAACTCGCTTCCCCGGCGCCGCGCTCTGCTTACAGCCACAGACTCCCCGTGCTGAAGTAGCTCGGCATAAAAGAGGGATAATACGTTCTTGGATATTTTGCGGAATTGCTATGCGTCTCATCTATTGCTATTATATCTCTCTGGGCTGAATGAATTTCTTTCCTCTTCTAATCCTGGATGTCGTTCGCAATCAACTTCTCACCCACCATACCACCTTATCACCGACCCTACCCGCCATCTCTGTTGAAGTTATGATGCAAAGATCATCATCCGCCGTGGTACATAAAGCATTCGACCGAATCGCAACGGGTACATCATCCTCTCGCACGATGCAGGACATCACTATTCTTCCCGCCAACCTTGCCACTCTCGTTCTCGAAAGCTTCCTCTATGGGTTGCTCTTGCTTCTGTTCATCTCGACCATCTACTTTCTGGCTATGCGGCGAACCCTCGCGGGCACCACTCAAACCGCTAAACACCACCTGACGTCTCTGGTGTTTCTGGGAGTAACGGCACTCTTCTTACTCGTAACGGTGGTGAGTAGCGGTTATCACTAAACTTGTTTCGGCCCATAACTACTTGGAAAGCACTGGAGCATTGTAATATACCAAGCCTTCTTCGCATTCATCCATCTCGGGAGTTTTGTTGCCGAAGATGCTTTCTACGCAGACCTCGCCCAAAAGACCGAAGTCGCCAAGGCCGTCCTATTTTTTTTAGCCGTCCTGCTTGGTGATGCACTCGTCGTGCGTCCTACGGCTTCTGCTTCGAGTCGCCCCACTGATTTATGCTCAAGACGTACCGCCTCTGGGTAATTTGGGGAGGAAATCGGAAGATTGTCATATTACCAATATTTGCATTGATTGGACTTGCTGGTACGTTTTCAAACAGGATCTACGACACGCCAGGATCCTGAAAATTTCCCGCAGTCGCAGAAACAGGTATTGCTGTAGAGCTAACTAAGTGGGAGCCAAGACTTCGTGGGGCTTCTTTCGATGACGAGTCCAGACCCTGGGAGGCAACTGGCTTTGTACTCTCACTCGTGTATGTATCTTGTCTTGGACCGAATGAACACGACGAGATGAATTTTTTAAAGAGCGAATTTGTACAGCACCGGTAACGTTTAACGGTTGCCTCTCCTCGTCTCTGACTTGAGAACTACCTTCAGTTTGCATTATTCTTCGGATATGGGGAGTTAAAACAAACACATCCGGGTCGGAGTCCCGGCTCCAGGTACAACATGCCTCCATCCCATTTACATTTACTAACAACGAGTTCAACAAGTGGCTCCTTTCAATATTGGTTGAAAGCGCTGCTCTCCAGACGTGCGCCTAATTTTCTCACAAAATATCCGGGGAGCACTCACGCGAGCTTTATTATACCGATATAGATTTTGGCTCATCTTCGACGGCATGACGCTTCTTTTCCGTTCGGATGCGGAGTTCATTGCAACAGACACCTTTCCCGCCATTCTCGGCATCTCAAATACTCTGATTCATGCTCGAGTGGGCCTTGGATGGTCTCAAGATTCCGCTGTTACATACAAGCCCAAAGCAAGGAGCGAGTACCCCAAGAATGCGGTCTGGTACGTCGTCCTTTGGAAAAATAAAATAAAATCGCAACTCATTGGGGCCTTTTCCTTCGGAACGTAGACTCGCAAGGATTGAGCTCTTCTACGAGTGTTGTTCCAACTTGTCTGTCTGTAGTATGTTTAGAGTCAATATCATAGGAGTCCGAGACTCCCTTCCAGTTCAACATGCAAAGAAAAGAAAAGTAAAAAAGTGCACGTTGGGGCATTGAATGCTATTGGCGGCCAGATCATTGTCCCACATGGGCCGTCTCCGGGGCCATATCAACAACAAACGCGCACGATGGTGTTAGGTCTATGCAATGCAAAGGTCGTCAGCGATGATCGGAGGGGAAGCGCAACAAAAAACAGAACCTTCGGGATCCTGGGATAAAGCATTTAGATTCGGGATTCCTGCAACGATATTTGCAGCCGCTGCCCCAAAGTTCTGCAACAATGGCATGCCAGGGAAGGGGAGGGCACCAGCACCCACTCCCGTTGCAAAAGGGTTGACACCCGGCCCAGGGGCCGGGGGAGATTTACGGCGTTCACGGTGGTAGGTACCGGGATAGCTGGAACTGGTGCCTCCAGCGAAGGGGGTGTCCTCGAAATCTGTGTTTGGGTCAGACGAAAGCAAAATCGATCCAGGTAATATATGTAAATGCGAGAATAATACTTTGGCCAGATGAAATACTCTACATACCTTGTCTGAACTCGGACCCACTGGAATCTAACTGCGACTCGTCGTCGCAATGGTCAGACGCGCCGTCATCGATATCGGATTCCTCGTCCTCTAGAGATAGAAAACAAGGATCTAAATCAACAACAGAATGTTGACGCAGTCGACCTCGGAACGCGACTCACCGCCTTCCGACTCGTCGCCGCTGTTCGAATCATGATTGTAACTCTGAAAATAGATGATGGAGGTCAGCATCTCTGCTATTCATGCTTGTCAGAAAGATTTGAATTAATTCTTGGATTAACGCTTGAAGAGTAAGCGGCGTCGGCATATCCCAAGCAGGCATGTACCCCGCCCAATGAGCACAACCATGGTCAGTACAGTACAAGTGTATTTGGGGATTGTGAGAACCAAAAAAGTCTCACATACACTCCTGAGTGCAAATGCCATCCACAATTCCCCTAATACAGATCCCTTGCGAGTGGTTCACAATTTTCAACCGTTTATGTAGGGATGGGCACGGGTCCGGGTCCGGGTTTGGCAGCACTGACCCGGACCCATACCCGCTGAAACCCGAACCCGGTCGGGTACGGGTCAAAACCCTACCCGTGGACCCGCGGGTCCAGGTTGAAGAGTTGAACCTTGTTTGAATTCCTTGAGATCATCGAAAAAATTATGCCTAGAGTGTACACTACATCAAGCTCGGAGACCTGGGCTTTAGATGCTTACGGTCTTGGCCCGTCAAATAATATGACGACTTGATACGTTGTTTTTTCCTCTTGATCTTTCCCTTTGCCTTCATCAATCTGTTGTTGACAGCACCTCGCTCTCACTCTGCACGATACTGGGTGCTCGTCAAAATCTTCGCGGCTGTGCAGTTCTCACTGGGTGAGAATCTACATCTTCTTAGTACGCACAAATTACTAAACCCGACTATCAGATAGTCAAAGCCTCGTCTCAAACATGTCTGACAAAGTCCCTCCTGACCGTTTTTCCGCGGACGCCCGTGATCTTTCCCTGTAGGAAACTGGTACGTCCTCCATCACCCCTGCTCATCTTTTTTGTCATCATATTTCTTTTTTCCCCTGCTCGTCCTGTCGAGTCGTTGCTTTTTCTTTGTCTGTGGGCTGGGGCCTGTTGACATCTTCCTCATTCCTTCTATTATTTTGTTTGCACATCTACCATGACGCTCGGACCCACGGGACCACGTCCTTAATCATAACTAATATTCCCCTGCCCTTTGTCCACCCATCCCCGTTCTCCTTCGATTTCTTCCCATTAGATATTCTTTCTCCTTTCTCTTTCATATATTCCCACTACATTTCATGTCATAGAGATTGTATCTTTGGCCTTTTCTTTCATCGTGTACTGCGATCTATCATATCTTGATTCCCTCTTTGACTTTCCTGATCACTATCATTTTGGTTTAGATCTTCGAACGAACCAGAACAAAAAAGAGACGAGTGGGAGAACCAGAAGAAACAAACGAAGTCCACTGAGGACCTAGCCAACCACGGCCAAACATCGAGATACTTTTCTTGAGCTTACCAAGCGTCTCGTCCCTTGATTTGACCCAAACCTGACCAACATCTAGGCTTCAAACTAGGAGTCCTTTACATAGGCAACCCTCTCACATGGATGATATGTCGATCAGTCGGTGAGCCTCTCTCCTCTTCCTTTAAATTCCGTTCTCTCCTCTGTAATCATCACTGACCGCCTTTCACAAGTCTTTCCGACGTCGGGCCGTCTCCCAAAACTTAAAAGCTGCATTACATTACCCACCACCAGCCCATTGGCTGCCAGTATGATTATGACTATGCCTGGAGTCCAAATTTCTACCCGGCGCTCATATAGCCGTCTCGCCGACTATACTTAGCCATTTGACAATGTGTCTAGATTCGGCTAGCCATGTCCGTGCCCCTAGTCAATCAGCTGGCCGCGCATAGACGCCCGCAGAATGCAGTGAATGCTTCTGCAGTCTGAGTTTGAGTTTCATTATTCCAAATGTTCAAAGAAGAAAAGAAAAAAAACCCTTCTTGGTGGCATTACCTCCCTCGTTTTCTTTTGCCTTGATTCACATAACTTAAAAAGAGAAACGCACTATATTCATCTACCAATAACATTCCTGAAAAAATACTAATACGAAAGGACAAGGGTACAACCAAAAAGGACTGAACCAGAACCCCGAGCACAATTCCTGGACGCCCATATCTCAGTGTGTGTAGGGGGGAAGGTGAAAATAATTCATCACCAGGGTACAGGTTTTTACCCAGAACACATTTAGGCATCTATATAGGCTCCTTTTAAGCTCCGGTTTTTAATACAGACACCATCATTTTTTAAAAAAGGATGGACACAGGTCGCAGGTGTGGGCAGGTACAGGTCGCGATTTCAGACCCGCGCTCAACCTGCGTACTCGACCCGTGTACCCGCGGGTTTTTAGAGCTCTGAAATATCCATTTTTGCCACATTATGTGCAAGCAGTGTGTTCATGAATACGCACAGAATTGCAGTAAGATTGAGGCTTGAGCTTTGTTTGGGATCTTAGGGACACCACGACTTCATTCAGATAAAGGGCGATTTAGCGCTCAAAAACCACAAGCTTATTAGGCTAGGACGACGCAAATAGCTCAGGAAATGAAACGAGTCGAGGTCGTCGAGTCGCCTACACTCAACCTTACCATATTTGACAATAGGATATCACTTATGCTGGAAATTCTGCAGGTATACCCGACGGGTTCCGGGACCCACGGGTGCTTTGAGGTCCCGGGGGTAACCCGCGCGGGTAACCTGTACGGGTAACCTGTACGGGTGATTTGAGGATCACGGGTAACCCGCGCGGGTAACCTGTACGGGTGCTTTGAGGACCCACGGGTAACCTGCATCAGCAAAAAACATCTCGCTATGACACTCCGCAAGTCCTATAAATTGCTGTCATAGCGCTGCATAATTTTGTAGCTAGGTGGTTAGTTTCCTGATGTGTACGGGTGCTTCGAGGACCCACGGGTCACCTGTACGGGTGCTTTGAGGACCCGCGGGCCCCGTATGGGTTTCATACCCGACCCGTACACAGGTACGGTTTTTGCGGGTCCGGGTACGGGTAGGCCTGGAGGTACCCGCAGGTGTACCTGTTTCCGTCCTCATTAAATTATAAAGAGGTACAAGTCTGTTGTGATAGCTTGTCAATATCAGAACATGATACGTTGTAAGCTTGAATCGGCAGATTTCTTCCCAAATTCTTCAGCGCTTTGCGGCGGCCGGAATGTGATTCTTATCAGGGTTCGATGCCGATGGTCAATGACGTCCAATTGCCGCCCAAGACATTCATAAGTTGCCCCAGCGCCACGTTTACCAGTCTTCCACCACCCCCCATCTTCCGCAATCCGACTGTGGCACAGTGAGTTCTTTGCACTCCGTGTCGACTCGAGGTACTAAATAGTCAAATTTTTGCAGCAACATGAGCATCGCACAAACACTGTCATTGGGTATCCAGGATGTCTTCGCCCTTCTGCCGATCTTCGGGACAGACCAGTGTGAAAGGCACATCGGTGAAGCTTTGGAGAGTGGCTTCCTGGATGCTGCTGCTGCCCCATTGTCTATTTTGGGGTGCCTTGGCATTGTCAAGGCCGCTATCGGAATCCTCATTAACAGCATTGACCCCATTCGGAATCGCCCGCCCTATATCTTCGGTCAATGGTGGCGCAAGGCAGAGTTCAAGCTGCTAGGGTCTGCCGCTAGCATGATTGAAATGGTAGATGAATATCAATATCGTGCTGAGGCCAACCTGGACAAGTTTCTCTTGTCCTTCTCACAACACAGCATCGACGATTCGCCAATGAACATCCGTGTCGACAAGCTTTTCCAATGGAATGTGCAGATGGTTGTCACCACCACTCTGCTGTCCGCCGTATCAGGATCACCTTACGTTGGGATCCTTCACGATCAAGGCGCGACGTTTGCCAACTGGATTTATCCCGTTATCCGCGTTGTGGGCTCCTCCATGTGTGCCGTTGTAGCGCAATTCGTGCTGCAGTTGAGGATCAAGGGGATCTTGAAAAAGTCGACTCGGAAGGGGCCGAAGACGTGCATACAGCGTCTCGGAGACAGAATCCTTCTGTCAGTTTGTCACGTATTGTTGGTCCTGGGAATCTGCGCCACTGTCGTGGGATATGCAGGGTGTTTCATCATTGTGCAACACAGCTCCACTCGCGATACACTATTATGGGGCATCCTCGAGGGCGTGCTGGCGCTCCTGCGTTTCATCATCTGGTCATATGGTGCTTATGCGAAATGGGACAATATAGCTCCTCTCAAATTGCAGGGCAAATTCAAGCTCTTACCCATGACTACGACGGCATTAAAGTATAACTCGCAGATTGTCAAGACCCACCAACCATTCAAGAGCATGCGTGATCAGACTTTTCTCCCCAAGATGGGCATAGAGGTTGAACATCCCCACCCGAAACATTTGCGAGGCATGGAGGACCAAAGTGCGCCATGCTTCGCCGCCCGCATTTACTATACCACTGCACTGGCAGATCCGGACAATCAGGCTGTATTGCATCTCCTCACAACCATTGTTGATAGGCAAACCGATCCCGCTACTGTGGTGGTCGGTCGGGAAATCGAGCCCGCTACTGTGGTGGTCCACAGCAGTTCTACTGAACAAGTGACTATGTATTCTGCATCGGTAACCCGAATGGATGCAGATGATGTGGTGGAAACACGACTGGGGAAAGAGCTAGACCAATATTCTCCTGTGTTCAACAAGGACGCCTCGAAAAGGATCATCAATACCTCAAAAATGTTCATCAAGCAGCTCTCTCCAGGTAAGGAATTTGAGTACATACAGATGTCCTGGGCAGGGGTAATTGTAATGAAGAACAAGGATTAGAGACAGAAGAAAGGGCTCTGGTGTCATATGTGGAACTAAAAAATATCGAAAAAGTTCCTATACGGATAGTAGAGGATTATATACAACAGCTTTATGTGTTTCTATTGTGCAACGGTTCTAGTGTTACTGTCTTTTTGCTATTGCATCTGTGTTTAACTTCTACCTACTCTAAGCATTCTATCTTTTCAGAATTTTCCTTTTCGTTTACTGAGCCTTTTTGACTTCCCCCAGAGTTGCACTGAGGAAGCGCTTTACAACCAGCACGCGGATGCACGTGCAAAACACGCACACGTGAATGCTCACTAGTCTCTCGTAGACAGACGCTCTATACGAAGGCTCGTACCTCGCTGTATAGAGTCTGTTAATTACCGCGGGGTCGTGTATGGAGTGCTCTCTTATTACGTGATCTTACATAAGTTTTGGTAGGCCGTGGTTCGAACACCGGTATGAGCCCCCATTTTTCTTTCAAGTATTTTTCGCCCCCACAGCCTTCCGTACTTTAAATTCATGTTTTCTGGCTGCAACGAGGCTGTGGGTTATTTCCGTTTTTTTTTTTAGTGCATTTCAAGGTCAACTTTGACCATTTGTTGTTTCTGGGCCAAGCAATCGCACACAAAAGTCGCGATCTTTGAACCACAGGTTCAGTGGCTTTTTTCATAAATCTGAATCGACAGAAAGCTAGTGACAGAAAAGAAAGCCTTGTTCGCTGTCAAGTTCCACTCAAAATCGCGTTTCCTGCGGAATGGGACGCGACTCGGAGAATGGTTACATAAGATTATGTAATAACGGTGCACTCCATACACAGGCCCGCGGTAAACACTAGACTAAATGCTTACTGAGAAGCATCAAATACTCTTTTATCTCTACCATGACCACCTCGCCGTCAAATTCTCCCCATACACACGTCCTGAACACATCTCTAGCTATTTTCCGTAAGTGTACATACCTGCATTCCACTCAGCTAGGCGTACTACTTTGAATCCAAGCTGCGCAGCGCGTGGTGGCACACGCTGCATCTCTTGGCGATAACGTGGATGGTGTGTTCCATAACCGGGCGAGATAGTGCGTCCCTCCCCGCACATCATCGCGCTCGCAGAGAAGACCCGCGCGCGCGTTAGTGCATCTCCTCCATCAGATGCTATCATTGCCACCCGATCCCTCATTGCCACCCGTCTCGTCCCCCTCCCTGACAGATTTCCCCGCCGCTTGCCTACTTTACGCTACTTTATATCATCCCTCGAACCCCCCTCTCCCTTCCCCCGAGTGCCCCCTCCATTTTCCACCCAATCTCCACGTCGTCAAACACTAAAGTTACTGTTCATTCACCCTTTCACTCGATTATTTTATTCCTTGCTTAGATGATATGCCATTCTAGATATTCCAATAAAACATTTTTCTCAGTTTCAAATGTTTACGCCGCATTCACCGACTTGGCTCGATGCACTAAGTACGTTTTAAGACTCCTAAGTAATCACGTGCATCACGTGCATCCGCGGCCTCGCTGGTCGGTCAGCGCTTTGTGTTGCACTGGTATAAAAATTCAACAATTTATCTATATTTTGAATATATAGATTCTCTATTTATCCAGTCAGCCATCTGTTTAGTTTGTTTAGTAAAGCACAAGGATAATGATGATTCATATCTGCTTCTACACATATGCATTGTTTCCACTGGATTCACCTGGGCAGTCATAGCCAGATTGTCCTGCAACAGCATAGATTTGGCATTGTCTCAGCGGTTTCAACAAGGCTCTGCTGTGCCACCAAAACACTTTGCTGGTTTTCCCGGCGAGACTGTGGGATGCAAATGCGGTGGTAATCGCCCGCAAGGCCGCCCGGCTCGAGAAATGGAGTCAAATGATGCTAGAAAAAGTTCGAGTGGAGGCATGCACTGATTATTTGTCTGCCCATGATTTTATGAACTGAGCAAAGTCCTTGCCAGTGACGAGTGGATGTGAATTCAGTGTACATTGCAGAGGTACAGTTGAACAGCCTGATAGAATTATATTGTATCAAATACTCGTCATATGAAATCACCTGCGGCATTGGGATGGGGGAATATTTTACTCACCGCTATCTGGAATATGGAATAGCCTTTTGGCACTGATACTGGTTGACTTCCCGTAAGAATAGATAATTTTTTCAGAATATATTTGCATTTCTGGCAGCAATGCCGAGGCACCTGTCAGGACCCCATCGGGCCTGGATCTGAGGTTATTGTGTCCGGACCCTCGTTCAAACTTTAAAAAGTGGGATAATCTGTCCAGGGGGTCCCCAGCATATCAAGCTGAATAGATGGATTTGGACTGTTCACCCCACAGATGTCACTCCACATGAGCAGTCACAGGCGACTACTCTGTGACCTGATGCATCCAATCGTAAGAAATAGCTACCAACCAGTTGGTAGTTCGGCCCGGACCACGCGTCTGGACGCGTTAGCATCAGCAAATTGACAAAACACCTTTTCACAGCTTTTTCGACTTTTAAAAGGTCAAAAAGGCGAAAAAGGCGAAAAGGACTTTTGTCTTTTAAAAGCTAGGTCCCTTGGCTTTTACAAGGGGAAAAGGTCCCAAAAAAAGTCGCAAAAGGTGAGCATAAAGTACAGCAAAAGGGAGGCAAAAAACACGAAAAAATCATAAAAACAATATATTTCAGCACTAACTATTTACATTCATATGTCAAACACTGTTCCCTGGGTATCTTCACCCTACACTGTCCCCACAGAGCATGATGTGCAGCGACCGGTTGCGGGACATCTTGAATGGACATCCTGAACACATGGTCATAAAGGTGGGCGCCCGTCAGCGCTATGGCCGACACAAGGGAATGATAGAGCATCCTGACTAATGGTAAACTTCAGTGATCATATCAACCTTCAAAAATAACGACGCACCTAAAGATAGATACAGAAATCCTTGTGTTCATTCTTCTGTAAATGTCGTGCCACCGCGTTTGTCTACTGAGAGGAAACAGACAGGCACCACGACAGATAATCTTGAGCCAGAGCATATCCTTTGACATTGTAGCGTGTTCATGGAAGCAGATGACTTGACTCGGCATAGTAACCAGTGCTTGAATGCTCTTGTTCTCCAGATGACTTGCGAGAGATTGCACATAAGGACAACTTGAAATCTTGAGAGCTTGAGAAGGCATAGGAAGGCTAAGGATACCATTCTTGAATGAATACAGCACGGCTTGAAGGATGTAGCTTGACAATGCAAAGCTGAGCATGGCAGAGGATGCTGAATTGCCTGTGTGAGTGCTCGGGCTGGGAGCTCAAGTAGGCGGCTTGAGTGGGTGGGGCCATAAATGGTTAGAGCAAATATTTGATGAATAGGGTGCACGTGTGGTGAGCTGGAGTGAACAGCGGGGAAGGAGGAGGGGCGGGAAGGGGCGAGATGGAAGGAGAGAACATTAACCAAGTGATCGTCAAATCACACCATCTGTCAAATCCATTGCCAACACCCCCATCATGATGTGTCGGAGTTTGAAAGGCTTGGTGGTTCTTCGCCCACACACTCATGCGATAATACAGACATGACAGCAAAGCCAAACCGAAGGATATTTGGTGTGAGTTCAACTGGAGTGATGGTCTGTGTTTTGCCAATTTTTCACCCTCATTTTGGTATCATTTCTTGTTCAGCACTTTCCATTTCTCGCAACCTTGTTCTCAGTCAACTCATGTAAAAGGTGTATGGAGTTTCATTGTTATACAATGCAATTTCACTTACTGGTGCTCCCCGGTGCTTGGAATTGGAATATTATCTTGCCAAAATATGAGAAGTTTCAAATGCCGTCAAAGGACAAAAAGTGTCACAAAAAGTCACTGGAAAAGACGCAAAAAAGCCGAAAGTTGAAAAAGCTGCAAAAAGCCCAGGGAAAAGGACTTGTCAATTTGCTGATGAGGTCACAGTGACAGTCACTGTAACACTCTTTGCTGGCACTTATCACGCTCTTTGCTGGCACTCTCTGGTCTCTTTGCTGGTGCTCCTTGGTCTCTTTACTTGCATTCCACAATCTCTTCCCTGGCACTTGATCTGGCCAGTTGTGTGGTCAGCTGCATGCTGGGGGTGTGACTGCTCTGTTGACACAAGTCACACCGTGAGCAGTGACTGTGTTGACAAACTCAGATGTGACTGTGGGTCAGATCTGTTGTCCCACATACTGTTTCTTTACTGGTGCTCCTCTCTCAATGACCGACATGCCCCCCATGGACTCGGGTGCTTTGGGGATTTTCTGGCCATTGACCCTGAAGCTTTGCACCGGTTGTGGTGTATGATGACAGATCCTTAAGTCTCAGCTCGAAGTCTATGGCGAATTCGGAGATGCTGGAGCTTCAACTGGGTGTAGGATTGCTTTAAAAGAGAGTCATGTGCAGCAACACAGTGCATAGCCATCTATATTCTCATATTGCAAGTCTTAAAATGTCAGTTGCCCCTACGACCACAGAGCTTAAACAAATTCCTGACACCAAAGGCTTGCTTTCCTAACACCCATATAATTGGGCTTGCATCATCAGGACTCCCCATTCAAGGTTCACTCTTCCTTGGTCACCACTCTCTTTTTTCGTCTCTTCCAATATCTCAATCTTCTCCATTCTCCACCAATGTCGGGTGCTCCTGGTCCCCCATTCACCCAGCCCCTGCCCAAGCTCAATGTCTTCTACAATGGCAATGGAACGGCTTGGCACTGCAACGTTAATGGCCAGTGGGCTCCTGCCCCTCATGATGATCCAACTGTATGTATTCTGCACTCTTGTTATGAGCTTGAATGACCTAAATATCATAGCTGCCACCACAGATGCCTCTGAGGCTGCCCTTTGGTCCCAGAGGCACCCCAATCACTGGGGAGCAGGCCCCATCTCAGGTACGTTCCGCAATAAATATCCCAGTCCTTTGTTAACTTCCTGCAGTCAATTTCCTGGCCACCCCCTCTGCACTGGCCATCCCACCCCACCTCATCGACCCTCACCTTCTCCTGCTCCCTCAGAGCAATGACCACAACCTTAGCAATCCATACGCTATTGCTATGGCCAGCCTCTGCCCTGCTGTGAAGGTCGGCAGCATCCATCAGAAGGACAAGGGGAAGAAGCATCAGCTTCCCTCTGACTCCAGCGATGATAGTGATGGTGCTGGTCCAGCACCCAAACACGGTCGTCCTCAAGGCTACAGCAATTACAACAAGGATGACACTAAGGTCATCCTCAAAGCTGCTGAGAAAATTTTGCCTATCAGCCCCAAGGGCTGGAAGGCCGTGACGGCAAAATTCAACAAGTGGGTGGTGAAACACAATCGGCTGGAGCATGATGTCAAGTCTATCAAGACCAAATACAAACAGGTATGTTACAATTTGGACTCTTTCTTCTCCGGCCTGCTGAATAGTGTCCTAGTTGCTGTGCAGGAAGAAGCCCACTGGCAATGGTCACTGCCCCCCAAATGTCAAACATGCCCACCGCATTGAAGGCCTGATCAACCGGAAGGCTGATACTCGTGATATCAGTGACTCGGAGTTTGACAATGCTGGCACTGATGCAGCTGCCAGTGAGTCCTCAGATGACGACGTTGTTGAAGTTGCATCCTCCACTGTCTGCACCGCTATCGCACGTTGTGCAGCTAGTCCCCCCCTCTGTTGTGCATCTAGTCCTGCTGCTTGCCGCCCTCATATGAATGCCCCAGAGCTTGTCAATCAGCTCTCAAAGGCATTCGATCTGAAGGTGGCAGAGGTGCATGAGGACGAGTGGGCCGACTGTTCCTTTCAGACGACCCACATGTTCACCCTATCCCAGCAACTCTGTGATGCCCAGGCCACAATGACAACCTGCACAACCAGATGAGTAAGAAAGATAGCGACAGGAAATGTGGCTATCACAAGGGGAGCCAGACCACCATATCCACATCTCTGTGGCGGTGGAAAAATCGGTGTTCCATGTGGCACAGTGAATGGCGCCAAACATGGAACCCGCAAGAGCGGTAATTGCTGTATTCCTATATTGAAAGGTATCACTCATGGGCGGGGACCAGAATGAGGGTACTGAGGAGGAAGATGGCGGATCATAATTCCTCATTCCTTTGGTGCCCAAGACAGCATATCTGACTCTTTGCTGCCATCCGATCCCACAGGGGGTTATGCCCATCACAAGCTGCACATCCAATAGTTCATCAGGCCCGACAACTATTGGCTGCTGAACGTCAAGCGGCTTGTCCCACCAAAGAAGCCTGATCAAGATGTTCACCACGGCAAATGCCAGTGTTGCAACCTTGACCTCGATCACCACAAGGTGTTGGTGCACGCAGGTGAATTATGTAGTGAACCACAGGCCCTGCGCCAGTGCAACACCTTTTGAGAGAACATCACCCTTGCTCCTGTCTGTGATGTCCTCTGCGTCAATGTTGTGGATGGCTTTCAGAAATTTGAGGCCAAGATCCAAATTGTCGAGTTGTTTCTCAGTCATGACAGGATACCCCACAGATGAGACAAAACCGCCCTTGCAGACAAAGAATCTGTGGGTCCTGGAGAACTTGTATTCTGCAGATAAAATCTGTGTCATTGCCATACATTTGAGCAACTCCAAGTCTGAGTACTCACACTTCAATAACTTCCGCGCCCCAAAGAACTGCCAAGTGGCAAAGCCCACCATGATCTCTGGTGCAATAATGCCAATCAACATCATCTTCAGCTGGCGCCAAAACAAGACAAGCTGGCTCTGATTCGGGGGAGGCACATTTGGGTGCACCAACACCCAAGTGCAAGCAAAAATCGCCGCAAGACAGCCCCACATGATGTCAAAGAGCTTTCAGCAGTTGTTAATATCATCGCAGGTGTCATTGGAGGTTCGAGGGGCATGAAGGAGCGCAAATGGGGCAGTGCAGCCATTCTTCATGAATAAATGGACCAGGATGAGGAGGATGAGCATTTTTGGACAGGTGGAGATGGAAGGTAGGTTGGATGTAGGTGGGGGCTTGAGAAGTGAAGATAGAAGACATTTAAAAAGCCCATGCTGGAGTCCTGTGGAGGTGCTTTTTCAGAAGCTGAACACTGATACAGTGTATCTATTCTGGGCCCCATTCCTATGCCCAACCACTGGGTGCGTTGATGGCCACCTTGGATGGAGGCAGCTGCACGTGACCACGGGTTGAGCCCTTTGTGGTGCCTGTGCTGTTTTGAATGCTTCTTGATGTGGGGCTCCAGTATGCTTCAGTCAACATTCGTGATACAAACTCGGGTGTGTCCGTGTTTCCGAGAATAACGATGCCAGATGTGGATGAAATGAGTTGCCATAGAACTGTACATCAGACGGATACTGTACGTCGCAATGTAGGAGGTTGAGATTTACATAGATCAGAAAACCTTGAATAGCGGGGATCAACCTACATAGCATCGGTCTGTGGTTTGTCATCCACTGATTTTGTGAACCTGTCATGGATTTATCGGAGTCGTGGATACCATTTACTTTGGTTTTGGCGATTTCTGTAAGGGATACGCGCCGGCTGCATCAGGATCGACACGTGATCGTGTTCAACCTTGACGCGCTGTGGTGCTTGTTCCCTTTTTGGCTTCGACAAATGAATGTTTACTTATGGTACAAGGTAGATTAGTATTTAGAACAAGGACACTTTAATTACAAGGACAGTAAATATACTATTTAGATAGACTGTGTGTAGGTAGTTCTTCAGTTTTCTGGAATCCAACACCTCACCCACTCAGCTTGTGTGAACTACTTGGCTTCTGGACGACTCTAGCGGGGTCCTTAACTCATATTATTGGCGGACCTCACAATTTCACTTGTAGTGGTGGGCACGGGTCCGGGTCTGGGTTGAAAAGTAGCAACCCGCATCCCTACCCGGACTACCCGTACCCCCAATGGGTAAGGGTCTAAACCTGTACCCGTATTTTCACGGGTACATGCAGGTTCATATGCAGGTCATGACTCGCACTGGTTTTGCTACGGTATTGCTTGCGTAATCATCTAGGAAGGGACTGTAGTGAAAATTAATTTATAAGGCTGCTATTTCCTTGCCAAAACCCAGCTTTTGGAGCTTGAAATAACATTAGTGGTTGAGCAAATAGGCTTCAACTGCCATGAATCTCTCATTGATGATGCAGTACAGTGTACATAGCAGATACTAACCAAAGAGAGACAAAGAAAGCATAATTAGGAGCTTATATCTCCTGTTTCCACTCCAAAATGTTGTGAAATGTTGACCATGAATAACCCTTGTACACCGCAGGTAGGGTCCGGGTTAGCACGGGTTCAACATCATCACAACCCGTGACCCGGACCCGCCCTACCCGACCCGGAAACCCGCCGGGTTTACCCGTACCCGTGCCCCACACTACGGTTTATGTAAACCGTATATAAATGGTTTACAAACTGTTTGGACCCTGAAGCAAACTAAATGGAAATGAAAACAGTTAAAACCGTGTATGAATGTTTATAAACAGAAACAGTTGGAGCCTTACAGCCGTTTGCAAAAGTAATGACAATCTTCTAAAAATAGTTAAAAGAAGGCAATTTAAACAAACTAGATTTCCTTGCTCTGTTCCTGCTCATTTCTGAACAGATTTCCCTGAATATAGACGTGTTCGAAAGTGGCGAAGCAGGGATTCCAAATCGTACCTTACTCGCTGGGTAGATTAGATAATTTGTATGTCCCAAAATTCCAGCTGCGTGGTTTGAACCAGACGCGGCAATGGTCATATATCCATCATCTGTGAACCGATTTGCATAAATTTGGATGATTCTGAAAGCTAGAATAGAGGTAATCGTTAGGGTTGTTCACAGTTGCCCTTTTTCGCGCCCTTTTCCCACCCCTTTTCCGCCCTTTTTGCCATTCTCTTCATTTTTTGCCCGGTTTTTTCCCCTTTTTCAATTAGAAGTACAAAAAGGGTAGAATACCAAAAAAAAACAGGGTCCTACATGCAATTCTAGGTAAAATAAAGGAAAAAGGGTGCGAAAAATGGCGTAAAAAGGGGCAACTGTGAACATCCTGGCTTGGGGCTCCCTTTTTCCGCCCTTTTTCGCACCCTTTTTGCCTCCTTCCCTCTATTTCATGCAGTCTGGGTGCTCTTATCATTCCTTAAAGGTCACACACCACCTCAAATGTTCAAAAAGGACTAAGGTGAATTTTCCTGGATTTTATAGCTCAATATCTGCCAAACATAAAAAGGGTGCAAAAAGGGTGCAAAAAAGGGCGCAAAAAGGCCAATCGTGAGCAACCCTATTGCTGTGCATGATTAAAATGAAGCACACATGATGACCGTAAGAATGGAACTACTGATCAGTACTGAATATTCACTCCTCGCAGGTTGCCTTGAGATCGAATAAAAAGGTAATTGTCCGAGAGCTTTCTGGATGCTGCACAGAAGTTGGCAGAGGAAGATTTATTTTCAATGTTCAGCTTGGGATGACAAGAAGAGTTCCTTCCTGTATCCTGTAGTGTGTACGTACCTGCTGGTACACTTTCGCATTCACAGCCTTCCACGGACCAATTAGTACCAGTTACTTATGCTGGTAACCAACCATTCACAGCCCTTGCCACAGCCTTCGGAATGTTCTGGTGCCGTGACCTTGATTTCGTGAGTCATGACACTCTTGACTAGTATTCAATCCCTAATGCGCCGGAAATCCAAGAGTCCCACAGATCGCTTGAATTCCTTGGATACCTAGATCAATATCTTCGAAGACAGAGAAAATGGCGCAAGACAACATGAGTACAACTCCGGAAGTCATCAGTTGTAGAAATGTAGAATCGTTCGCGTATCAATCCCATACATCCTCATCTTCATCATCCAGATGCACCCACTCGCCGTAATTAATCTTGACTTCACTCCCACCGACGCTGTCAAACCGTTCGTCAACCGCCCTTATTAAGTCCCATACTCCTATCATGCAACTCGACGAAGAGCTGAGCATGAAAGTAATGTCGCTCTCTCTGGCAATGCCATTATTCCATATTATCCGGAAGCTGGATCTGCCATGATGGAGGAACGGCACCGCGAAATCGTACAGCATGCCCATGCGCAGCGAGAGATCTCGCAGCACCGCCCGGCGCTCGAAAGAGCCACCCATGCCGTGTCTCGTCTGGATGACGACCATCGTCTGCACCGGGGGCTGCGTCACCAGCATGCGGCGCCAGCTCGCATCCGCGCGCTTGAACGCCTCAGGTGCCTGAGCCCATGGCATTTCCAGGATGGAGGTCGCAGTCCCCGGCCATGGGAAGGTTTCTGCGGCGTTTGGCGCAAAGAACGGCTGGAATAGCTCGACCAAGAGTGGATTTTGGACGGGCTGAGACGCAGACGCTGTGGGGTCTGCTTCGAAGAAGAGTGCACGCTGCAGGGTGGGCGAGAGCGTGATGGCCTGCCACATTTTGCTGACGAGCGGAGCAATGACGAGAAGATCGCGGACTGGGAGTAGGGCGAGGGTATGCTCAACGAGCTCAGGAGTCTGAATCACAGAATCTCTGGCCGACATGGTGGTAAGTGTGAGAAGGTTGTAGAAGGCTGTACAATGGTTACTGCTTCTTATAAAGATTCCCTCCGCAGTAACTAGGTTGCGAACGGGAAACAAAATTAGGAAAACAGCTCTCACGAAATTTCGTCCGAAATGGAGTAAATGACGGCCGAAGGTAGATTATTTCGAGGTTGAACCAACTGCAATGCGCTCATTAACGATATGGTACATGGTAGCCCTGGAAAAAAAGGTCGCATTTACCAGCATACCTTCGACAGGAAATCCAATATTCGACGAGATGGTGCGCTTTCGCTCTAATCTCAACGCTATTCCAACTGAACACTCGGTGGTTTAGTTTGAGGCCCAATGCGAATATAACGGTCTCTACGCCTCTACGCCTGTTCCGAATCCCGATTTAGTTGCTCTTGGAGCTAAATTTGGGACCATGGAGGAGTTTGTGGAGACGGAGGTGAAGAAGCGCTACGCATAAAAGATGGGATGTGGATGGGATGGTCGACTCACTCCGGAATTCCGAGTCTGAGTTTGCAATGAACGGCAATGGTGACAGTGCTTGGCTTCTCCGTACTATGCTGATGCCATCGAACAAATGTTGTACTTCGCCATTTGTTGCTGAGAGGGCATAGACAACCTGAACTGCTAGGGACAGTCGTCCATCCGTTGGATGTGCGTATTGAGACCGCTCTCCATATCTGTAGGCCTCAGATCAGAACTATACACAACCTGTTTGTTGCGTGCTCCTTGACAGGTACCAGACTTACCGGGAGCCCTGGCGAGTTATGCACGTATATCTTGGCTGAGGTTCGAGCGACTGGGCTTCATTTCGAGGGCCCGTACCTGCAGAAAACAGTGCATGAGAATCGAACGTACAGGAAGTGGAAGTAAAGGAGAGAACGAAACGAACCCAAACAGAGAGAAGTGAAAGAAAACCACTGCAATGCCGACACTCGAACGCGGAGAGTCCGACCAAAGTCCAGCCCCAAAATATCAACTACAAAAATCTTGACAATCATAACAGAGCTGCAAGTGTGCCTGCTGCACACGAACAGCCGAATTCTGGTCTCCAAGTTGTTGAAACACCATCGAATGAGGAAAGGTGGGAATGGAATGCGCACATGCCCCACTGAAAGACGAGGGCCTTTGAGTTTCGAATGCCTTGAAGGTGTCGTGTACAAATAGAATAAACATAGCAACACTGGGAAGTGGACGAAAGAGGAATCGAATACCTGTAGAACCATTCGGACAAGGTGAGTCGAACCCCCGGGCTGCCAATGCCAGTGAACACAGAGTCTCTCGATCCATGACAGCTGAAGTTTGAGGCGCCTGGACATGAAGACATTCCGAGTTCGTCGTATCGCTGACTCTGGGTTAGGGGTTGTAGTCAATCCAACCGAGGAACGATGCTTCGTCAGCTTCAAGTTGAGTCCCAGTCGCGGTTTGAAAATTGAAAGGAGTTTCGGAATGTCTCGGTCCGGAGCGTCCGACGCGATTGTATCGTAATCGCACGCCTTTCTCCTGACGCTCATCACTGTCTCACTCGGCCTTCTGTTCAAACCTCAGTTTAACCTTTTGGCCCGTAAGACTCATGCTCTGCTTTCGCCGTTCTGCGTATGTCTCTCGACTCTCGTCGGAATTTTAATTTGCGTGGATTTGTTGTGGATTTTCAAGACCGCCTGGTCACCGCCACGGATTGGCAATGACGTCGATATCCAAGTTCGCTCAATAACGAGCGAAGGCAGCAGCAGAGCTACAGGGAGGATTACTATGTGACAGATGGGAAGATGGGAGGACGGGAAGTACGGCGGCGATATAATGTGCGTTTTCATTTCACTCGTCTTTCCTTTCATTCAAGTCTGACTCGGACCGCTTGTTCATCTGACGAGGCCGACAGTTCACCCGCTGCTGAGCGCAATGCAGATCAGTCAACGCGTGGCTTCCCTGTGCCCCATATCGCGCTGAACAGCGCTAATGGCTTCAATTTCTGTGCCATGCAGGGTGCAAGATGTAGTGGACGCAATGTAACCCTATATACTACGCCGCTATACTTCACTGCAGGACGCCTCCGCACCTCCGTCAATGTGGGCTCGCACCTCGTCCTCAATTCAATGTGCGTCGCTGCCGGCTCGTTCTTCGCCGGGCGGTACACGCACCACACTGGTCGCTGGAAAATACAGGCGCAGGCTCAGCTGCCTGGGACTTCTCATGGCGAACTGTGTCTTCGCCTCTTGGTCTGTGGCCATTCTTCCTATTTTCCTGTTCGTCCGCGGGTATCTTACTGCCACTGTTCTCTAGGAGTGCGCGCACACCAGAGTGGGTGGTGTACACCACACTCATGCGTGGTTCTGGTATATGCTTCATCACTCATGCCTGCGGTGCGCTCCGTTCAACTTCGTCTTCCTTCCAGTGCCCCGCCCATCTTACCCCATCATATTTCTGCAGGGGCTCGGGTCTGCCGGCACTTTGACGACGACGCTGCTCGCTCTCATCGTTAGCATCCCCCCCTATGACATTCCGCTCGCCACGGGCCGTGCATTTCTCCCCCTTTTAACCCGTCTCCGTCTAGCGCTAACGTCAATCATCTCCTACCTCTTCTGTAGAACAGGGGAGGTGCTCGTAGTCTCTCTCTCAGCAGCGCTGACCCAGACACTTCTCGCGCGTGAGCTGCGCAGGGGGATAGTGTATGATGGTGCAGACGAGGTGCGTCGACTCAATATTCTGCTCAATGCCTGGGATCTGCTTCACAAGTACTGATGTTTTAGCCTACTGCTCTACATCAAGATCTTCGCCTCGACAGCGTACATCCACACGCTCTGCACCGAGCTTCAAGAGAAGGCGGCGGCGAGCTGGATACGTGCACTGCATATCATGTTTCAGTGCTAGATGGTGTGTCGTCCGCCTCTCCCTGATTTTTTTTTCTCTGTTTAATCGCTGCGGCCGATATCGTCTATTTTCACACTATTCTTCCTGCTGCGTTCTATTGTGCTTGTATTACTGACTCGAGTGCAGTAGGTCGTCGCCGTGTGCCTCTTTCTCTCCGTGCTGCCTATTGAAGAGCCTCCGCTACAAGATACGTTAGCCGTGCCGCAGCCGGCAAAACCGCCTGCGGTACACGATGCGGAGGCTGTAAGAGAGAACTTACCGGACCAGCATTCCGAGCATGGTAGATAGGCCATGAGCGCGATATGCAGCTATAAATGTCGCGGGACGGAGGAGTGTGGAGTGTGGAGTGCTTTTTGTTTGATAAGAGCATAATAAACATTAATTGGGTTCATCTACTATAGCTAAATCGGCACCTGGACAGGTGCGGCATAATATACTGTTTCTCTTCAATAAGGAAGGTTTCTTTCTAGCCGTCAATTCGTGACTGGTATTCAACCTTCATTTATTGGTTTGCTTTTGGATCTCTTTATATGTTAGTGAATTTTGTCGACGACGTTGAGCAAATGTCGAGCTCGACATTGAATTTGAAAGTTTCCAAGAGTATGTGGGATGAGTTGAGGGGATGGAGGACATCCCTGGGTAAGAAGGGTTTTCAATCCTGACAACCCGCTGGGACATGGTAAGTAACATAACATTAGAGAGGATGCGCAAAAGCCGCATGCGGCTTTCAAAGCTGCACGCGGCAATATACTTTTTTCGCTCTAGGATATCACTATGATTGTCGAATGACACCCTCTGACCACCGGAGCCAAAAAAAGAAAAGCCGCCTGCGCTCAGCTTGCGCGCCGAAAAAGCCACATGCGGCTTTGCGCATCCTGTCTATTTAACTCAACTATCGTTGTGCATTGTCGGCCCAATTTCGGGGTTGCGACGCTTCGGCTTCATGTTGTGCAATTTTGGCAGGCGTTGTCACAACGCCTGACAACGCGACAATTAAAATGTCGTAAGTCTGATTGATGCACGACAATCCGCACGACCCTCCCCCCCCTCCAAAAAAAAAGAAATTGAGCATACTTCTCAAGGAAATTTCACATGATGCGCCCTTCTCAAAAGCACAGTAGAAACAATATTATTGCATCGGAGGTAATAGTTATGTCCAAGGACGGTACGGTGGTGGGTTTCCGCGGGGTTCATATTTCTGAGAGTGAAAACAAATTCTAGCATTGGAAGCCCTTGGGCTGTCCAGATTCAATTCAATGATGCAGCTTTCGAAGTTAAATACATGCTCCATAAGCCAGTTAAATATGCTCCCAATGCAAATGTCAACTTGAATCTCTGTGTTGTAATTTTTGATCGGCCGCAGCGGGCGAGAATCTCCCGGATCAGGCCGAGCAGAGAATCACTTACTTAACTGCCATTCAAAACGACGCCCACCACTGCACCATCTTCTTCACACCTCCAATGTCGCCCTTCACCTTTGAAACCCTCGCCAATACACTGGCTCCCTTCACGCAAACCGCAACGGATACGATGACATGGACTTTCCTCGGCACCCTGATAGTTGGCGGTGTATACTACGTCTTCCGCAGAGACGGACTTCCTTTGCCCCCCGGTCCTACTGTCTCCTGGTTCGGTCTTGGGGGTAAGGGTACTGTGAAGATGCCACAGGAATACGCATGGCTCGTTTTCGCCGACTGGCAGAAACAATTCGGTCCGTCATCACTTTCTGGACAAAGATATATTTGATTATTATCCGAATCGCGCATATAGGGGATGTGATTTATGTCAACGTGTTTCAGAATCCAGTTCTAGTGCTCAACTCTGCTGAGGCCGCATTTGATCTCCTCGAGAAGAAGAGTGCAATCTACTCCTCTCGTCCCGTCCGAACTATGCAGGCTGAAGTGTGCGTTTACGTATCTCCTGCTTCTGTAATCTTAAGTTCACAAGTAAAAGCATGGGTTTCTCATGGTTCGTTTCGAGCCTGCCTTACGGTCCTTGGTACAAGAAACACCGCACAATGTTCCACAACCATTTTCAAGCCAAGGCCATGCCGAAGTATCATCATACTCTCGTGGATAGTGCTCACACACTCCTTCGCAACCTCTCACATACACCGGAGAACCTTCGTCAGCACCTCCGACGGTCGGCATTTGGGATCTGTGATCTCGTCGTCTGACTAAATCCTGTATTGCCAGAACAACCACGGCCATTGTTCTATCTGCTTGCTATGGGTATGGCATTACGCCTATTAAATCAATGCCTGAAATCAACTGTTCCCTTACAGACAACACGTCGCCGAGCAAGGTGACGAGTATGTTAAGCTTGCTGATGAGGCTTTGGTCGGTGTGGGGCTCTCCGGCAATTTTGGCGCATTCCTTGTCGACTACATCCCACTCCGTGAGTCCTCATTCCTCATGTCATCGAGATGAGCATCGCTTGACAGTCCTGCAGTTAAATATGTTCCCGCTTGGTTTCCCGGCGCCAAATTTAAAAGAGACGGAATCAAGTGGCGCAAGCTCAGCTTGGAGATGTGGAACCGTCCGTTTGACCTGGTCAAGGCTCGCTTGGCAGAAGGCTCTGCGGAGCCCTGCCTCGCGACTGTCGAACTTGAGGACCTGTTCCAGCAAGCAAACCCAGATCCCGACATCGAAACGCTAATCAAAAACGTTGCAGCAACGACTTACGTTGCAGGCTCTGATACTGTTCGATTTTTCTTGTCACTGCATGTGCTTTTCTTGATACTCGTTTTTTTCAGACTCTCTCCACTCTTCTTTCATTCTTCCTTGCGATGGTTTTACAACCAGAAATCCAGGAGCGTGCTTACGCCGAAATTACCGCGGCGATCCCGGATAGGGATCGCCTTCCCTCATTCGAGGATCGGCGCAAACTCCCCTACCTTGATTGCGTGGTACAAGAGTGTTTGCGTTGGAATCCAGTCGGTAACCTCGCTATTGCACACTACCTCACGGAAGACGATACCTATCGTGGATGGCGCGTACCCAAAGGCACGACAGTGCTAACAAACATTTGGGCGATGCTACACGAACCTTCGGTGGTTACACTACCCTAGCTCGCCCATTCTTCTAAATTTACCCGTCCTTTAGCGTTATCCAGACCCTATGGCCTTCAATCCAGACCGGTTCAGCGATGCACAGCAAGTCAACGGTCTCAACCCGCTTCCTGACCTTGCTTTTGGTTTCGGTCGCAGGTAACATTGACGAGCCATCCATTGCTTCTTTTCTGAGTCCAAAATTCTGTATATTTCAGGATCTGCCCCGGTCGCTTCCTGGCAGTCGAGACCGTATGGATTGTCGCCGTCTCGGTAATTGCATCGTACAAGATTCTTAAACCTCTTGATGAAGCAGGTAACGAGTTCACGCCTGAGGTAGCTTATACGCCAGGGCTGTTCAGGTATGTCGTTCCATCCGATTTAATTTCCACTTGGACGATACATCTTTCGTAGTTTCCCGAAACCATTTCGATACCGCCTGGTGTCGAGGTCAAAGAACGCCGCTGCCCTTGTGGATGGAACTCTTGGTGGGAATGCGTAAGTGCGCACTAGCATTTACTACTGAAGTGTATATCCTCCTACCGTGATCACGAACAAACATGCGGGCGACATATCAAATGGGTATTACAAGGCCTCGGAGGCTACCGAGATCAAAGGGGCGAAGTGCGACAGCGTGCCGCTCAGCGCTCGGCGAGAGTTAGACGAGCCCACCGGCACCCGCGACGAGGCCGTGCAGTACTCGTGCGGCTCGGCTCGCGGCCTTAAGCACTCTAGAGAAGTACGTGAAAGCTGGGAGTAAGAAGCCGATTAAGTCGCATGATATCAAGGCCCTGAAGGGGTATTTGAGGCAGTTCATAGCGCTAGCAGTGCAACGGTGACGTATTTCTTAATGGGACTCCACAGGGACTCCAGAGAACATATTAGGCTCCTCCTAGTGAACACACAGATCGAATTGCTAGGATCATATAGGCGAGCCAAGGTGATGGGGGAAGCGGTGAACCAAGGAAAAGTCTATGTTCTGCCTAGGCTCGTGACCAGCCTGCCTACGAATGGCAAAAAAATGGCGTAGGCAACGTGCTCTCCAAATTCGTTGCTCATCGTAGGCAGGGTGGTAACGAGCCTATAACATTGATTTGAATTCTGCAGAATCGAGCTCTGTGTTCCAGTCAATGGAGCGAGTGGATATCGAGGTACGAGATCATACCGTGTTGAAGGCTGGCTGCGAGAGACTAGCGAGTGGACAAGCTAGAAGCGGATCGCCAGGAGCAAGTCGACAAGTACGTGAAAGCGGGGAGTAAGAAGCCAATTAAGTCGCATGATATAAAGGCCCTGAAGGGGTATGCGAGGCAGTTCAGAGCGCTAGCTGTGCAACGGTGAAGTATTTCTTAATGGGACTCCACGGGGACTTTAAAAACATATTAGCTCCTCCTAGTGAACACAGACGAATCAGTAGGATCATATAAGCGAGCCAAGGTGATGTGGGAAGCGGTGAACCAAGGAAAAGTCTATGTTCTCCCAAAAAAGGGCCTGAGGACCATTATCATAATCTAGATATTCTGGATGCCGCACAGAAGCTCGCAGAGGAAGATTTGTCTTCAATGGTCAGCTCGGGATGACAAGAAAAGTTCCTTCTTGCATAACACCAATTTTGAGGAATCGAGCTCTGTGTTCCAGTCAAGGGAACGAGTGGACAAGCTAGAGGCGGATCGTCAGGAGCAAACCGACAAAATCGGAAATGACCTGTACACGGACATCAAGGACTGCAGAAGAGAAGATTTTGCGGCCCATCTAGACAAGTTCATGGCTGACCAGCAGAGCATTGCAGCAGATGAAGAGTGCCTTGGAGGCGGCGGACGGCCTAGCTTGCAGACAGAACGGAACAAAGACGGGAAGATATCTGATTTCGTGAGGGACTATAGCAGTGCTCCTACGTCGGGATAGTTAGGAAACTGCTTTTACTGCTGGAAACCTGGACATTTCATCAGGGACTGTGAGGACGATGAAGATATCTAATGTACATGGATTTGGTGCAAAAGTCTGGACTGTATTCAAGGCCCAACTAGCACCTCATCACTGATTCTACCTACCATCTTTGTTGAAGAAGTTGTGACGAAAGATCATCATCCACCCTCAGTTCTGGTATATCAAGCACTCGACTGAATCGTAACCGCCATCCCTTCTCTCACCCGATGCCGGACATTTCTATTCTTCCCGCCAACCTTGCTACTCTCGTTCTCGAAAGCTTTCTATATGGGTTGCTCTTGCTTCTGTTCATCTCGACCATCTACTTTCTGGCAACCCGGCGAACCCTCGCGGGCACCACTCAAACCGCCAAGCACCACCTGACGTCCCTGGTGTTTCTAGGAGTAACGACGCTCTTCATACTCGTAACGGTGGTGAGTAGTGGTCGTCGCTAAATTTGTTTCGGCCCTTAACTGTTTGGAGAAGTATTGGAGCATTGAAATATACCAAGCCTTCTTCGCCTTCATCCATCTCGGGAGTGTTGCTGCTAAAGATGCTTTCTACGCAGACCTCTCCCAAAAGACAGAGGTCGCTAAGGCCGTCCTCTTTTGTTTAGCCATCCTGTTTGGTGATGCGCTCGTCGTGCGTCCCACACCTTCGGCCCCGAACCACCCCATTGATTCACGCTCGAGACGTACCGCCTCTGGGTAATTTGGAGAGGACATTGGAAGATTGTCATATTCCCAATATTTGCGTTGATTGGAGTTGCTGGTACATTTTCAACCATGGACTACGACAAGCCAGGGTCCTGACAATTTCCCGTAGTCGCATCAACCGTTTTTATTGTCGAGCTAGCAAAGTGGGAGCGTAGGGCTTCTCTTGGTGCGGATTCTAGACCCTGGGAGGCAACTGGCTTTGTGCTCTCACTCGTGTATGTAACTTGCCTTGGACCGATTGAACACGATGCGATGAATTTTTTAAAGAGCGAATTTGTACAGTACCGGTAGCGTTTTACAGTTGCCTCCCTTCGTTTCTGACTTGAGAACTTTCCTCAGCTTGTATTGCTTTTCGGATATGGGGAGCTGCCACAACGACATCAGGGTCTGAGTCCCGGCTCAGGGTACCGTCCTATGCCCTCATCCAATTCTCATCTGACAGCGAATTCAACAAGTGGTTCCTCTCAGTATTAGTTGAAAGCGCTGCTCTCCAGACGTGCGTTTGAAATATCCAGGGAGCGCTCATAAGAGACCTGAAAATTATATACAGATTTTGGCTCATCTTCTACGGCATGGCATTACTCTTTAAATCGGATGCGGCGTTCATCGCGGGAGACACCTTTCCCGCCGTCCTAGGTATCTCAAATACTTTAATTCATGCTCGAGTGGGCCTTGGATGGTCTCAGGATTCCGCCGTTACATGCAAACCTAAAGCGAGCGGCAAGTACCCAGAGGATGCCGTCTGGTACGTCGTTCTTTCGGAACGGAAAACATTCCCAACTTATCGCGGCCGTTTCGCTC
Source organism: Mycena venus (assembly GCA_014462655.1). Taxonomy (NCBI): domain Eukaryota; kingdom Fungi; phylum Basidiomycota; class Agaricomycetes; order Agaricales; family Mycenaceae; genus Glaucomycena; species Glaucomycena venus. The sequence continues at coordinate 1,747,244 of JACAZI010000007.1, read as the reverse complement.
CGAACGTATTTAGAAGCCGCTACGAATCGCGATTACGCTCTCTCGCGAGTCTAGTTATCTTTAACATGAATATCCTCGGAGTCCGAGACTCCCTTCCATTCAAACATAAAAAGAAAAGACGTCCATGTTGGATTGTCTGTGCACTATCACTGTTCCAGAGCACCTGCCCTCGGAGTCATATCAAAAAAACACGCACGATAGTGTGGGGTCTATTCAATGCAAAGGGTCAGCGACGATTGGCTGTAGCAAGTCATTTCGCTGTATACCTCGGCAGTTCGCGCTCCCTTCCAAAAAACCGCCACATGATGAATCCGAGTCTGCTTGGATACGGATACGGATGCGAAACTGACGGTGCAAGCCAAAGAACAATCGCCAGGATCATATATATACGGGCGAGTACTGTGAAATCGAGGCCTACGGCTGTAATCCCAGAATGCGCTTCTTCCCTCTTTCTCTCTCGATAAGTATTGACTGTACAGTATGTCGAGCGAGTATCAAAGTTGAACGAGGGGTCCGTGCTGAATTTGGTGGGTGGTCATGGCAGGAAGGAGGCGGGAAGAGAGAGGGAGAAAGAGCCGGTGAGAACCGTGCCTGGATTGAACGGGCATTTGAGCGCGGGTGACTACGATTTGTGTGGGACGGAGTGGCTGGGCTGTACCTGTGCCGAATAGGGCATCAATCCTTGGTGCATTTCCAGCCAACCAAAAAAAAAAGAAGAAGAAAAAAAACGAGAAGGAAAAGGAATGAAAGAGAGGGAATCAGAGAAAGAGGAAAGACCCACTGCGCACTCGGACGCGGGGGAGTCGAACCCCGGGTCAGCTACTCTTGGACATATGGTACAAGAAATCCGGGTGTACCGCACACTATGACCAAATTATTGCTGTGGTACTAAATCATTGTTGTGATGACTCGTCGATTAAATAACAGTGGCCATGCACTCATATAGATTGCGGTGAATGAGGTTTGGCGACACGAGAGATCCTTCAATAACAATACGGCAAAGTTGAGAAATGAGATGGATCCACGCGCAAGCGTGACGTGCCTTCCTGTCTAGGTCTCCGGATGGTTGTTCTGAGAGCCCAAGGCTTGCGCGGATGGAGTTTTGACGGAAAAAATCAATTGGAAAATAGCCGAGATACTACTGAGGTATTTCATTCAAATCGACAGTCACGCGTCACGGACCCCTCTGTCGATGTCGAAGGTTTTTTTTTCCATTGTACTGGGTGTCCAAAGAAGGAAATGCGAAAAAAGAAATCAAAAAAGGAAAGAGGAGGAGAGAAAGGGAGATTTTAGGATTCAAACTCGCACCATTTCTGTGGTATCAAGAAAGTTTCGGAAGGCGCATTTACATGTTCAAACTAATACACGAATATGTGCTAGACAGCCTACTGTACTATTTCATTCAATTCGAACGTAACGCGTAACACTGGCCTTTTTGTTCGAAAATGTTCGAACATGTAACGCGTAACGGCCGGGTTGTTCGAATTTCCAAAACGTAACGCGAAATGCTCGAAATTGGCTAAAAATGGCCTTTTTTTTTCGCTCCTTGTTTGCCAGTTGATAAACTAACCCCCTTTTTTTAAACAAATTACACCTCAATTACCGAGTATCATTTCGAATGCGAATCGCGGTAATGCCGGTAATGCCGTGGGTTGCCGCGTGATGTTGAAAGCTTGACGGCTGCGGCTTTAATATGGATGTCTTCCTTCTCTTGTCCTTCCAATCTGCCCCGCTCCTCCCCACTGTAATAGGACCTCGGCTGTGAGCCGGGTGTATATAAACTAATCACTCGTCTCCGCCCTGTTCGAATTTTTTCTTGGCGTAACGCCGCCCCACTCGTCAGTTCGAATTCCAAAATTCGAACGGGGGTGTAACGCGTAACACCCCCGTTCGATTTGAATGAAATAGTACAGTAGACGCATCCACCTTGTTGATATATACATTTATTCCCTCCATCGACCCCTCTGCAACCAGTAAGATGTTGGCACCGTTTGCACGGCACGGTGCATGGGGCCGGACAACTATAAATATTGCTTTGGCCCGGGCACGTACTTTGGTGACACCGCCGGCAAGTACGCATCTTATTTTTGCACTTGTCTTCAGGTACAACTCGACGCCTCGTCGGCAGAGTTGATGTTGGAATCCCTTCCGACAGGGTTGTCGAGTGCGGGGTGTCAACAGCTGGGTCTGAATCTGGATTTTGAGGCTGGAATTCACTGTTTGAAACAATGGTCAAAATCTTTTATCCCGAAAAAAATGCACGGTAAATACCTGGTGTTCCCAAGTCTAGGATCGTCACTTCTGGGATTAGGTGACGGTCCACACTTGTCAGGACGTGTCTGTGGTTCACGCGTAGCAGTCGCGCTCGTCTCCGGCAAGTCCTGCTGATGGGAGTTCGAGGACCGTACCACAATTCGGGGATGCTATAAATTATCAGTGCACGCCTCCAAGCTTGCCGCGATAACTTGGCATACCAGCAAGAGCTTCACGTTCTATTCGTGTGATCTCTTCAAGCTCTCCGGGCTTTCATATCGAACGAGGTACGAGTTGATTACGATACTGAAGTGTCTGTCAAGAGAGACTACTCCGGGCTCCCACTCATTGTAAAAGGCCCTAAATTCGTCCTCGGCATCCACTGAGCCACTTGGGACAGCAGCCGTAGCACTTGTGCTTGTCATGCAGTCACCTGTGCTTGTGGTGCCGTTTGGTGCAGAGACGGCATTTGCGCGATGGACCACGGGTTAGACTGGTGTTCTGCAAGAAGTTTGCGCCGTTTCTTTGGCTTCTTGGAGGTAGCCTGGGTCTCATGGTTGTCAGACTTGTCTGAAATTGTAAAACTGGTCACAATCAATGTATTCCGAGATTCAAAGCCTGACACACCATCGAAAGCTGCATTTTTTGGTGGACGTCCACGGCGAAGAGCACCGGCAGCACGAAGTTTATCCTTCGAACCTCTTGGTTTCCACGAGGAGGCATAAGTCGCGTAACTGATGTACAGCAAGAATTCCGATATTGTCAACGCAATTTTACTCGTCTTTCAGAGGAACGGGTACACAGAAGAGAAGCAAAGCAATTCAGACTTGATTTGGTAGCTCAAAGAGTATTCTTGGTATGCAGAGATAGAGGATGCGACTCGCCAGAGACAAAGGCAGATAATTTGTCACGTGCAAAATTATCTGCCATCCGCCGATTTTGAAGCACACAAATCAGATATAGATATTCTGAGCCGGTAGACCTTTGAGATATCATTTCATATGCGTTGTTGATTTTTTGACGCAATTTAGAGTTTGAGATTCCCACTATATACACCAAGCCATGGCAGATAAACGTACAGCCACTGGCACACCGAGATTAGCAAAATTTCGGGTGACTCGAAATTAGTTCCGGAATGCTAAGTTCCGGGTTAAGCTGAAATGTGAGCCGAAAGTTACCATATCAGCTTCCCCGAAACGCACTGATTTACCCGATATGGTATATCGATGCGCCGATATGTGGAATTTCGGCTCACATTTCACTGTAACCCGAAACTCAGCATTCCGTAACTAACTTCGAGTTGCCCCGGAATTTTGCTAATCTCGGTGTGTGGCAGATAATACCCAGCTGATCCAATCATAAACCATGTCGAATATTGGTCGATGTCACGCATCACAAAGGCGTTTGTCGAACCTCTAAGCCGTCACGAGCATCCTCTGCCCCCCCAGGAGCGCAAAAAAAGTCAAATTTTCCGTGAAATTTTCGAAATTTTTGGAGGTGTCACGCAAAAATCCAGCCGCTGTCGAAATGTCGAATAGGTAAATCCAGTCACGCGTCACCCCCCCTGTCGATTTGAATGAAATAGTTCAGTATCCAAACGAATGGTGAACGGGATGCGGATTCCGGAAGCTCGCTGTCGGATCCTGAGTTTGGCCCTTGAGGATTGGGGAGTAGAACCAGGAACACCAGGGCTGTAGTCAATTCAATAGAGGAACGACCACCTTGAGTCCGAGTCGACGAGGAAGATGGTGGTTTGAAGAGTCGTCTCGGGATCGCCGGTCCGGGGCTTCCGATTGCATCCGCAATCGCCTGCCTTTCACTTGACGCTCATCTCACTCGGTCCTGGTCGGAGCCTTCTGTTCCAGCCTCAGTCTAACCTCAGTATAACCTCTTGGCTCGTGCGACTCGCGATTTGCTTTCGCCGTTCTGCGTGCCCATCCCTCTCCGGACTTTCAATTCGTGGGCGGGGATTTCACGGATTTGCGTCCAAACTTGAAGTCCCCCCAACAAGGAGTGGGGGCAACAGCAGGATCATGTTGAGGTTGCGGGAAAGATTATTATTTGCCGTGTGGCAAGATTGGAGTACAAGACGTACGGTGACGATATCAGAGGCGTTTGCACCTAGTCTGACTCGGACGGCGTGTTTTCTAGCGTGACGGCTACTCAATTCGGGATGAGAATGGCGAATAGGCGTTCTGAACGCTCCGCCACGGTTGTCGTGAAATGCGAGTTTCTTATTTTTTAACGTTGCCCGTTTGCCAGTGTATACATTTTCATTGCGCTTTCACTACGCCACCCTCCTTCCGAGCGCCTTGCTCCTCGTGCTGATGCCTTCACAGCCACGAATCCTCCTCAATCCCCTCCGTTCATATCGCGGTGGACAACGCTAATGGCCTCAATTTCTACGACATGCGTCGTGGACGCGACGTAAAGTGAGGTACGTTCTTCCTCGTCAATTGGTGGATGCAGGGCCTTTCCCTACCTTGGAGAGAGCGGTAGCATGAGCTCTCTCTTGCCCCACGCCTTTCTTTGTGCTCCCCCTCTTTTCCTTAGTCTCTCTTCTGGCCTGCGAATCTCTCGCTGACGCACGACCTCCCTCCCTCTTCTAGGCGCGCTCCCAGATCGGGACGGATGAAGACGAAGCCGAAGGAGAAGATAATGGGATCGATGGTTATGGTGGGTACGTGCTCTCCATTCTCCGTCATTCCTTTCCTTGTTTTGATGCTGCTGGCCTTGGTACGGATGGCGGGAAGGCTGCTCGTGTGGAGTCGGATTGGGGACGGCGCGACGTGCGGGCGTGCTGGATGCGCGTGTGGACGGAAGCGGGAGACTGAGCGCGTCGACCAGCGCATGTATATGCGACTCCATGTCGTAGGGGCACCGCCTGCGCGCTCGCGTGCTCATGGTCTTGGATGACGATGCGTCGGACGCGATATCGGTATCGCCCGCCGTATGGGCGAGCGGTTCGTGGGGGCATATACGCGATGCACGGGCAGTTCTTTCGATAGGTGAGGATGAGGGGAGATCGTGCGAACGGCAGAGGCTGGCGTCGCCATTATGCGCGGGTGATACGAAGGAAGGCGGAAAGGGGAGAGCTTGCGCTGTCAATGTACTGTCGAGCAGGTGTGGCTCGAGGATGCGCGACGCTATGAAGGGAAGATGGCTCCGGGGAGCAGCGAGGGCGACGCTTCGAAACGACCCGCGGGAACGCTAATGGTCTCGATTTCTATGACACGTGGTGTGATGGACGCGATGTCTGGCGATAAGGGAGGAGGATGGGCGGGAGCACGGATCCATTCACTCTCCCCGCCTGCCCCACGAGTCTCCCCCTTCCCCTCCATCCCCACTCATTCCTTTCCTCAGCCTCTCTTCTGCTTTGCGAATCGCTCACTGACGTACGGTACACTCTTCCCCTTCTAGACCCGGATCCAGATGAACCAAGTCGGGAGCGGAGGAGCAGACAGGATCTCCGTGAACATGATGCGTATGTTCCTTAATTCTTTTCCTCTCTCTTCAATGGGGAGCGGAAGGAGACGTCGCGCAGCCGGTTTGTGGACGCATGAGCAGGGGGAGTGCGTGGGCGGCGTCCCTGGGAGCGCGGTGTACACTGGTGCCTGTGCTCATCGACCCGTAGGGCAATGCCCTGACCGCATGCTCGTCGCCTTGGGTGAAGGTGCAGCGGACGCGATATCAATATCGCCCGCCATACGGGCGAGCGGCGTGCGTGCGCATATACATGATGTATGGGTCGATCTATGGGCGGGCGGGGATGAGGGGAGAGCTCGAGATGGAGTGCAATAGTAGTGCGAGTGGCAGCGACTGCTGTACCCTCGTGGCATGGCGGGGCGTGTGGCTCAGTGCATGCGTCTCTGCCACGGCGAATATATGCAATTGGGTGTATACGCGGCGGGCATGCTGCGCGCAGGAGGATGGGACCGCGGAAAGAGCTGCCGAGCAGGTGTGGCTCGAAGATGCGCGGCGTTATGAAGGGGGATAATTTCGGGGAGCGGCGGGGGCGCGCATCGAAGCGACTCGCGGGTGAAGGTGCCCGAGGTCATGTGGAATTGTTTTCAGGGAGCGAGACTCTCCACGGCTGCATAGACCACGGCGAGACTTTGGTGTACGCTGCCTTACTGGCCCTGGGGATGGTGGGCGGCGACGAGAGTCATGAGCGCTACGCTGCCGACGGTGCGCTCGACGAACAAGGCCCTGCGCGTATAGCGCGAGGAGCCATCTTGTTCTGCAGTCTCCCTGCCATTTCTTCTCCTTGTTCTTATCCCGTCTCCCGTGCTCGCTAACACATCTCCTCTCCCCTGCCAGGTCCGAATCCGACATCGTCACTTTGAGAATTATAAACAATTCTGGCGTTCGCCCTGCCACCCAGAACGAAAAGACGTCTTGTTTCGCCTCCTCACCCAGTCTCGGCCCGGCACTTGGACGACAGCACTGACACGATTTCTTTTCGAAAATATGTTATTGCCATTTACGGTTATAGATCTCCTGAAACGCCCTTTTTGATCTAATCCGCCTTTCTGGCTACTGATCCACCTACACTTTTGGGGGTCATGGTATTGATCCAGCCTTTGCCAGTTATTGACCTGACTTCCCTTTGTTGATCTGACCCTACTTTTCTACTTACTGAATTGCCTGACATACCTCGTATATTAAGCAGATGCCTCGTATCAGTATGCACATGTTTGCCATCACCTCGATTTGCTGTTTCTTTCTCATCCCCTCCGACGTTCACCAAATCTGGTCCTCTCTTCTCATGTTTATTCTGGGACAACGACGGCGATCACCATTGAGCTCTGGGAACTGTACGTGCCGTCCATTCCGAGCAGACACAAGGCCAGCTTTCGTACGCAGAAGCTGTCCTCTCCTTCACACGGTGCTGAACAACTGTACTGGGAGAAATCAAGCCTGCCTTAAGATATACCTCGTGTATTGAGGAGATCTTCGTATCAGGATGCACCTGTGTGTTTTCACACGCCACCAGTGCTCGTGATCCCCGACGTTTAATTATGGGCCTCTGGGCTCTCAAAGTCCATCTCGGCCCAAGGCCAGGAATCCAGCTGACCCGTTCATCAAAGATTCGCTTTCGTCCGGGAAACTGAACGTTATTTTCAACCTCGCCGATCTGCCGGCACAGAACTCATGCTCTCTGATGAAGCGCTCAAGACCCGTTCAAAATGGACGCCAGCTGATTCCCCCATCACTCGCTCCGTTCTCCCCCCATCATCATCGCCCCATCCCGCAGCATCTTCGCCCCTGGGTCCTCAACATGGGAGCAAGTCCCCGCAAGATTCAATAAGCCTGAATGAACTTGAAGCCCAAACCACTCCGCTTCAATGCGCCAATACTGCCTCTAATCGGCAACTCGGGGAGCAACCTACGCCGGAGATGCTCAAGACTCCTGGATGTCCGCTGCAATCTCTAATGCCCCTGTTGATCCTCAAATCCTTGAATGGCTTGCGGAAGAGCGCTATAGCGTCAGATGCAAGACCTTTGGGAGCTTCTCCCCTTCATCAAAATACTGAAACCATTCAAGAACTCAATTCGCAAGACCTCTTGGAAGGCTTCTAATGCGAGCAAGAATTGTCAAAATCTACGGTAAAGCCTGCTGGAATTTCCTCTTGGGTGTACTGACGTCTGTCGTTTCACCTGCACTGATTTGAGAGTGTTCATCTTTTCCTTTCTTTGCAGCGAGTATCTCATGTACGGATTGTCTTCAGGTTCAATCCGAATATCTGTCGATCATGGAACACCAGAGATTATTTGGCGGTGCGGTTGGTACGTTTACGCCCACCGTTTATTCACCACACCAGAACTCATGACAATCATCATCGCAGTTGTTCAACTTTTCAAGGGTTCGTGGCCTACATCAACCCCGTCGTGCATTTGCTAACATTCCCATGCAAAAAAATAGCGCTCTTCGTCCGGGAATACACCTGCGACCCACCGTTGACTGTCTGCAGCGTTTCCTGAAGGTACTATTGCCCCCAAAGTATGCCAACTCTCAATGCGCTGGCATCGTGCTAACCACTATATGTTTAACGCTGGTAGAAGGTTTTTTGTGGACAGGTAGACAACGAATCGGCGGTGCGACTCTTCCTTAGGCATAAACCTCCCCCGATTTTACTGTATAGTGACACCTTGATCGTGCCGTAGATCTCTGAGACGGCATCGTCGTCGATGAGTGCGATCACTAAGTTCAACACCGATCTGGGCGGGTAGATGTACCCCGCATCGTCAAGAGTTCCGAGTCTGTCATGCGTCATCGGGGAAAGTAACGTTAGCTTCCGCGCCATGTTATTCGCTTACATCGATGTGATGTTCACAGCTGTAGTCGCGGGGAACCATCCGCTTTGATGTGCGTGCGTGCGGTTTATTCCAAGACGTTTTTCTCATGCTTAGTATGTCCGAATTTACGTATATTCACCCCATGCCCATCCGATCTCAGTGTCATGTTCAATCAGGGGAGTCGTCAGTGGGCTCGCGCAGAATCATGACACCGACTCTGGATCTCGACGTTATGATGAAGTACTTAGATAGTTTGATGTTAGGTTGAACGCACGGTGGCCCGTTTTAATTTACAGACAGTGAGGATAGACATACCTGTAGAGTCGTCCCGACTCGGATCCGGAATTCATCTAACTGTGAAGGTGCCCGGGGGAGAGTTGTCTATGTCAGAGTTCATTGGATGGGTGGAGGTTGAGGGCCGGTTATCATGGAAGGGCATGGAAGGGCAGTGGAAGCTCAAAGCGGCCATAGAAGGTGTCGTCGGAACTTAACAAGATTCAAATGGACACTGCTTTAACTTTGAATTTAATAAAGAGGGAGATGATGAGCGAATTAATGAGCACGTAGTCAAAAAAAATTGAACTCTGTCCGGTAAACATGCACGAACTGTGCTTCACAAAGCACGAAATTAGGTGAGAGCCGGAGCGAAGCGACGACATGTCTTGTTTTTCAATATGGAATCAACCTCGTTGTGTTATTAAAACAACTGCACTTTTTTGTGGAGGTCAACTTATTGAACTGACCTTACTTCTACCATCTTCATGTTATTGAACTGGCCACACTTTGAACTGCAAGTTGTTGAAACAACTATACTTTTGAGGGGGTCATATTATTGAACTGACCTCAGTTTTTTTGATGTGCTGGTTATTGAACTGGCTACACTTTCTGCAATCACATGATTCCATTGTAGAAATGGAATGTGATCCAGTAAGTCACTGAGTTGAATATGGAGGGAGCTTTTCACCTCAGACTTGTGTGAAATTCATTCAGAAATTCAGTTTTTGTAGCAAGACGTGTCAAATCACGTCCGGACTCTGACACGTTCAAGTCGCGTCAGTCGCATCGAATCAAGTAGAGGCGATGTTTGGGTTACTGAATTGCGCATGAAAGGGAATTTATGGCAGGGGAGCCTGTGACCCACCCTTGAATTAAAGAAACTTGTGTTGGTAGGCCACAGGTCTCTTATATATGGACAATTTTCAAAAGTGTGGTTGAATCATTAACCAAGCAGTCAAAAGTTGGGTCGTTTCAATAACGTGACCAGACAAAATTTGGGTCAGTTCAACATCACAAAAGGTGGGTCAAATCCATAAGTTGTGCATGCCTAAAGTTGGGTAGATTCAGCATCTGTGTAGGATAAAAGGTAGGTTACTTCAATAGCTGGAGCATTTAACAAAGTGAGGTCGGTTCAATAACATGACCTCGCAAAAAGTTGGGGCAATTCAAAAATCAAAAAATGCTGGGTCAACAATCGAAAGGAGCTGTATCAATAGGAAAAAACTGGGGTCAGGTCGACATTGAAAAAAGTTGTGTCAAGTCAATAACTGGCAAATGCTGGCGCCCCGCTTTCCGGGAACGAGAGTCACGACAAATGGCTGTGTAACATAAAACAACGCCTTGGTTTTGAGTGCGCCTCGATGAAGCACCACAAGTTTGGAAAATATCACCCTATCAAATCTCTCCCTGTGCTCCAAACGTGGAGCTCAACGCTGAAAGGCAAGGAATCTCTGCCAGAAGACTGGTTGAAAGTGGTACCCGGGGATTCTAGTGGGTATCAAGCCAAAAAGGACTTCCCAATCTCTTTCTCTGCATCCACAAGGTCGGCGGGGTCGAAACCGATAAGCTCGGAGCCCCACACTGTTGCTAACACCTCGTGCACAAATGTATTTCCCTGGGAGGTGGATGTTATACATTTCTCCTTGGAGGTCCCCTCCTCCAAACCCCTATGTATCTCAGCAGTTCAGGGATGCTAACCAATTGTTAGTTGTCCCGTTCTGGGTCTGTCTTTCGGACAGGCACGTACCACCAAAAAAGAAAGAAGGAAAAAAAAAAATCGGAGTTCAAAGGGACATCAAGCCAGCATCTGTACCTCGCCCAAACGCGCTTTATATTAGATTTTCGTTAGCGTTCGGAGGCAAACAGAGCGACGTATATATATAATCCACCAAGACAATCTCCTGGGAAGAAAGGGTCTAGTAAAGCGAGGGAGCAAAACTTCAGGTACGATTAGACAGCAGATCTCATCTCTGTCTCCGGCTTCATCAACCCGGAAAGAACACGCGTCTCCTTGGCGGTAGGGGGTCCCTCGGTGCCCTCTCGCTTCTCGTCAGCGACATATAACCTATGGGGCATAACCGCCGTCTGCACGGCTGTGGTCGAGGAGGAGGAGACCGGAGTGCCAACGCATTGAGAAGCCCTAGGATCCGGGCATCAGGACCCTCGAGCGATCCCACCCCCCCCAAAATGGGTCATTCCGAGGGTTTCATTTGGCCGGAAATGGCCTCAGATTGTCAATAATGTTATTTGTTGAAGAATGAAGCGACAGCCTACAATATATTGTTATACATGGTAGTAGACTGTCAATTTTGGAATGATTTGATTTCCGCAAACGCATTAGGGACTGTAGCACCTTTAATGGCATTAATCACCATTGAAATCGGAAACTTGGACCCAGGGTCACGCCGCGTTCAAGCCGAGATCACGGCCGAATCCAAATAATTTTGGACTATGGTTTTCATATGCCCTGCCCCCAGTGTAAAAAGCAAAAAGAAAATAAATGAGATGCTCATAAGAATATCATGCAGTGTCCAAGGTGATTATGGAATGGGAAATGTGTTTGGGATAAGGGGAGCTCAATTCAAGCTCCGCTGGATGGTGCCAAAATACGGCCAGACTTGCCACCTGTGCCACCGCCATCATTTCGGGGTACGCAAGCTGGGCAACATACTAGGTGTAGGGTGGACTAGGATACCCGGCTCAGGTGACGCACATTGAAGGGCTTAGGGAAGTGTGTCAGCCACGTTCGAAGTCGGGTGTGAGCAGCACTCGAAGTTCGAAGGCGCGGATGGGATTCGGGCAAGGTCGGAGGGAGGCCGGGCAGGGCGCGGCAGGCTGAGCGTCCTGGTCAGGGAAGTGTTGTTAGCGGTGTTCGAAGTGCTTGGGAGGTGGGGCTTGTGGTGTTTGAAGTTTGGTAGAAGTGCTTTGGCGTTGCCGGATGTCTCGTGGGCCGATCCGGGGCAGGAGGGGTTGAATGTGTTTGAAGTGTATTTGAACTTTGAGATGCGTTCGAAGCTTGTTCGAAGTTAGGGTCAGAGGGCTTCAGGAGTTGGAGGTGGTGTTGGGAAGAGACACAAAATTTGCACGAAGTGCTGAAAGTGAATGATTCAGGTTTATTGAATGAGGCGAGAGGACCGGTAGGAGGTGTCCGCAAAAGGTCTTAGTCCGCTTCAGGAACAGTTTCTGTGCCGCAGAAACCTTTGGTTTCGGGAACGGTTTTGGGAGCACCGACTCAGTTCCTGATACCTTAGGTTTCGGGAACGTTTTCAGGGCTCCCGAAACTTCGGATTTTCCGGAGTGAATGTTCATTCTTCAAGAAAATGCCAGCTCCGGCCCGTAAAGATTAGAAGTCCTTCTCGCATGCACCATATGACATGTCGCCTGAAACCTTTTTAGCTCGGCTGATTCCGTCCCGGAGCATTGTTGAATACACCCACTTGAGAGTGTTCTAAATCCACATTGTTAACCGTGCTGTAGGCCCTAAGAATAGGCCCGCACGTACGAACAATCTTCCGCGGAACCATAGCATACATTAGTGCCTGTATGCTTAGTTACTTCCTGGGCCCCGGCGTTCCTGAGCGGGACCGTGCCGTGTAATTCTACCTACCTACCTACCTACCGCGTGTGGACGCCTTTGATACTCTCGACGAAACCGCTGGCCTGATGTACCGGACTTGGGGAACCGCGGCGCCTTCGAAAAGTCCTGCCGAGAGTAGCCGAAGCCGGCCGAGGTGTTGGAAAAGATGCAAGCAAAAGACATGCAATGCTCGAGGTTAATTGGGGTGAAGGATAAGTACTCTACCTTTTTTCATTCACAAACGGCCAAGTGTTCATGTTCAAACCGTCTTAATACCCCCAGAGAGTTGGCGAGAATGTTTCGATCACCCCACCCAGAAGATTTACGTGATGGAACCCACGCGGTACCACAAGGAGACAATTTTTTTCAACGTGGTTCCGTTCCATCTCGGCCAACGTGGTGCAAAGTTATTATAGTAAAAGATTGCCGGATCGGCAGAAGGCCCGTTGAATAGTCGCCACTTGGCCGCGACCATTTACCCCAGCGCACCGGTCGAATTGTTGCGCCTGTAGCCATTGGCTATTCTTCTGGGATATGAATTCTTATGCCTCTCCATCGCCTTCCTCGCCCACAAACCGCCAAGACATCGGCCTTTAAGAGCGCGGAACAGAAATATACAACTATCGAGATGTCACTCATCACGCATGCACCGAAGGTTCCATCGATACTTATTGCGCACGTTTGAGGCTTGCAGGTGGTGCGCGAAGTCGGCCAGCCCGGCCGTGAACCAGCACTTGGCTGTGAGCCGTATAAAGGCTGCCCTGTTCCAACCATCTTTTCAGTTCGACACCCAGTCGCACCATGTTCACTTCCCTGATTATCACCACCGTTATCGCGGCTCTCGCAATTGCGAGCCCCGCTCCACGCGCGCTGCCTTCGGGCGATGTGACGTGCGGACGAAACGTCTATACCGTCTCCCAGGTTTCCGCGGCCGTGAGCGGTGGTTTTGCGCACCGCAACAACCCCATCGGCTCCGGCAAGTAGTCCTGGGTCCTCCGGATTCAATTCACATGCTGAACTCCCATTCTCTGCAGATAGTTACCCTCACGAGTACTTCGTCGAGTCGTCTGAACACATCGAGCTGTTCTGCTCGGGAAGCAGCTTCCTCGAGGTTGGTTCTCCTCTTTTCCACACCAGGATGGTGCATTACTGAACAGGAATCTGCAGTATCCTATTCTTCCCGGAGGCGTCGCTTATTCCGGTGGATCCCCTGGCGCAGACCGCGTCGTCTTCACCACGTCCGGGACCTACTGCGCGTGAGTAAACTCATTTCCAAATATATCACACGTCACTGAACCGCTGGGTAAGTGTCGTCACCCATACGGGAGCGGCTACAGAGGACGGATTCACGTCTTGTGAGGTAGGAAGGGGTACTTGGTCGCCCCTTTGCCTTTCTAACGCAGTCTGTTGTCGTAGGGCGATTGAATTGAGAACTTGGACGAGCCGACTTGGGGATACTCAAAAACTGTTGGATGAACTCTTCTGATCTTGTGCGTGTATCCGTATCGAATGAAAGCGTTACCCAGTCGTCAGAGACCTCACCCGAGCCACAAAGACGTGTTCCGAAATTCATCATCTTGACACGTGACCGTGTCGCATCTGAATTGGCTTTTTCTCAGCCTCTCTTTTGCTTTGTGAATCGCTCACTGGCGTACGCTCTTCCCCTTCTTCTAGAAGCGGTTCCGGTCAATGGAGCGAGTAGATAAGCTAGAAGCGGATCGCCAGGAGCAAGTCGACAAAATCCCAAATGACCTGTACACGGATTCAGACATTAAGGGCTGCAGAGGAGAAGATTTTGAAGCCCAAGTTCATGGCTGACCAGCAGAGAATTGCAGCAGATGAAGAGTGCCTTGGAGGCGGTGGAAGGCTTGGCTTGCAGACAGAACGGAACGAAGACGGGAAGATATCTGGCGTCGTGAGGGACTATAGCAGTGCTCCTAGGTCAGGACAGACTACAGTTAGGAAACTGCGTTTACTGCTGGAAACCTGGACATTTCATCAGGGACAGTAAGGACCGAGATGAAGATATCCAATGTACATGAATTGGGTGCAAAAGTCTGGACTGTATTCAACGCTCAACTAGCTAGCACCTCATCACCGATTCTACCTACCATCTCTGTTAAAGAAGTTGTGATGAAAGATCGTCATCCACCCTGGGGCCTGGTATATGAAGCATTCGATCGAATCGCAACGGGTACATTCCTTCTCTTACACGATGCAAGACATCATTCTTCCCGCCAACCTTGCCTCTCTCGTTCTCGAAAGTTTCCTCTATGGGTTGCTCTTGCTTCTGTTCATCTCGACCATCTACTTTCTGGCGACGCGGCGAACCCCCGCAGGCACCACTCAAACCGCTAAACACCACCTGACGTCTCTGGTATTTCTGGGAGTAACGGCGCTCTTCTTACTCGCTACAGTGGTGAGTAGCGGTCGTCACCAAATTTTTTTCGGCCCTTAACTGTTTGGAGAAGCACTGGAGCATTGAAATATACCAAGCCTTCTTCGTATTCATCCATCTCGGGAGTGTTGCTGCCAAAGATGCTTTCTACGCAGACCTCGCCCAAAAGACCGAGCTCGCCAAGACTGTCTTCTTTTTTTTAGCCATCCTGCTTGGTGATGCGCTCGTCGTGCGTCCTACACCTTCGGGCCGAATCACCCCACTGATTCATGCTCGAGACGTACCGCCTCTGGGTAATTTGGAGAGGAAATCGGAAGATTGTCGTATTTCCAATCTTTGCGTTGATTGGACTTACTGGTACGTTTTCAACCAGGGTCTCCGACACGCCAGGGTCCTGAAAAATTCCCGCAGTCGCGTCAACAGGTGTTTTTGCCGAGCTAGCAAAGTGGGAGCGTAAGGCTTCTCTCTATGAGGACTCTAGACCCTGGGATGCAACTGGCTTTGTGCTCTCACTCGTGTATGTATCTTGCCTTGGACCGATTAATACGATGCGATGAATGTTTTCAAGAGCGAATTTGTACAGCACCGGTAACGTTTAGCAGTTGCCTCCCTTCGTCTCTGATTGAGAACTACCTTCAGCTTGTATTGCCTTTCGGATATGGGGAGTTGAAACAGCGACACCAGGGTCGGAGTCCCGGCTCAAGGTACCGTCCCATGCCCTCATTCAATCCTCATTTGACAGCGATTTCAACAAGTGGTTCCTCTCAATATTGGTTGAAAGCGCTGCTCTCCAGACGTGCGCCTAAATTTCTCATGAAACAACCAGTGAGGACTTACACGAGCTCTAAAATTATGTACAGATTTTGGCTCGTCTTCGGCGGCATCACAATATTCTTTAGTTACCATGCATCGTCCATCGCGACAGACACCTTTCCCGCCATCCTAGGTATCTCAAATACTTTGATTCATGCTCGAGTGGGCCTTGGATGGTCTCAAGATTCCGCTGTCACATACAAGCCCAAAGCGAGCGGCGAGTACCCCAAGAATGCGGTCTGGTACGTCGTTCTTTTGGAAAATAAAATGAAATGAATCGCAACTCATTGAGGCCGTTTCCTTCGGAACGTAGACTCGCAAGAACTGAGCTCTCCTAGGAGTGTTATTTCAACTTGTAGCTGTCTGTAGTATGTTCAGAGTCAATAGCATGGAGTCAGAGACTTCCTTTCAGCGGAACATGCCAAGAAAGTCAAGGCAAAAAAGTGCACGTTGGATCTCTGCATTGAATGATATTAGTGGCCAGATCATTGATCCACATGGTCCGTCTCCGGGGCCATATCAACAACAAACGCGCACGATAGTCTTGGGTCTATGCAAAGGCCATCAGCGACAACGGGAGGGGAAGCATAACCAAAGAAAGAAAGAAAAAAAAAACAGAACCTTCGGGATCCTGGGGTAAAGCATTTGGATTCGAGATTCCCGCAACGATATTTGTAGCTGCTGCCCAAAAGTTCTGCAACAATGGCATCCCAGGGAGGGAGGCCAGGGGCACCGGTACCCACTCCCGCTGCAAGAGAGTCGACACCAGGCTCAGACGATTCAGCCTGGCAGCCGATTGAACTTAGCCGTTGTTCTGGTTAAACTGCCGAAGTGTTTGGATGGGGCTGATGGCTGTAGCAGGTCATCTCGCCGTATGCATTTGGGTCCTCTCTAGAAAGCCGCCGCACGATGAATCCGAGTCTGCTTGGATACGAATGCGGATACGGGACTTACGGTGCAAGCCAAGGAAAGATCGCCGTGATCATACGTATACGGGCGAGTACTGTGCAATCGAGGTCCATGGGTGTAATCCCAGAAAGCTCTTCTTTCCTCTTTCTCTCTCAATAAGTCATGAGTGTGCACTATGTCGAGCGAGTATCAAAGTTGAACGAGGACCTGTTCTGAATTTGGTAGGTGGTCATGGCAGGAAGGAGGCGGGAAGAGAGAGGGAGAAAAAGCCAGTGAGTGGAAACCGTGCCTGGATCGAACGGGCACTTGAGCGCGGGCGACCACGATTTGCATGGGATGGAGTGGCTGGGCCGTACCTGTGGCGAACTGGGCATCAATCCTTGGTGCATTTCTAGCCAACCAAAAAGAAGGATAGGAAATGAGATAAAAGGGAAGGAACCAAAGACAAGTTGCGCTCGAGCAGTCGGACGCGGGGAGTCGAACCCCGGGCTCCCAGCTACTCTTGGGCATATGGAACAAGAAAGCCAGGTGTACCGCACACTACGACCGAATTATTGCTGCGGTACTGATTCATTGTTGCGATGGCTCGTTCGATTAAATAATAGTGGCCATTTACATATATGTAGATCGCCGTGAATGAGGTTTTGGAGACGTAAGAGATCCTTCAACGAAAATACGGCAAGGTGGAGAAATCAGATGGATAAAGGCGCAAGCGTGGTGGACCTTCCTGTCTAGGTCTCCGAATAGTTGTTCTGAGAGCCTAAAAAGAGTCAAACGTTTGCGCGGACGGAAGTTTGACGGAAGAGAACGACCGGAAAACCGTCGAAATAGTATTGCAAACGCGAACAGTGAGGGGAAAGGAAAGCTTCTAAGTTCAAAGGCCAAAGAGACCGTTGGCAGATCCTGAGTTCCGCCCATGAGGGTTGGGGAGTAAGTACACCCAAGAGCACCAGTACTAGAACCAGGAGCTCCAGGTTTGAGGCGCCTGGACATGAAGACATTCCGTCGTATCGTTTACTCTGGGTTAGGGTTGTGGTCAGTCCAAGAGAGGAACAATATTTCATCAGCTTGAGTCCGAGTCGAAGAAGGTGGTGGTTTGAAGAAAGTTTCGGAACGTGTCGGGACCGCCGGTCCGGGACATCCGATTGCATCCGCCTTTCTCCTGACGCTCATCGCACCCGGAGCCAGCTGTTCGAGCCTCAGTCTAACCTCAGTCTAACCTCTTGGCTCGTGCGACTCACGCCCTACTTTCGCCGTTCTGCATGCCCATGTCTCTTTAGACCCCTGTCGAACTTTCAATTCGTGAGCGGAGGCAACAGTGAGGCAACAGGACCATGTCGAGATTGCGCGGAAGATTATTATGCGTCGTGTGGCAAGATGGGAATACAAGGCGTATGGTGACGATATCAGGTGCGTCTGTATTTAATGTCTCTTCGTTCTGGTCTGACTCGGGAGTCGGATTGCGTGTTTTGTAGCGCGACGGTTGCTCAATTCGGGCTGAGCGGGATGCCGAACAGACTTCTGAACGCTCCACCACGCGTGCAGCATCGGTTGTCGCGAAATGTGCGTTTCTCCCTCATCTTTTAATGTTGCCCGTTTCTATACATTTCCATTGCGCTTTCAATACGCTGTCCTCTCCTTCCGAGCGCCTTGTTCTCCGTGCTGATACCTTCACAGTCACGGATCCTCCTCAACTCTGTCCGTTCATATCGCATTGGACAAAGCCAATAGCTTCAATTTCTATAGCATGCAAGGCGCAAGACATGGTGGACGCGATGTAAGGTGAGACGTTCTTCCTCACCAATCGATGGATGCAGAGCCTTCCCTACCTTGCAGAGAGCGGCAGCATAGGCTCTCTCCTGCCTCACCACACTCTTTGTGCTCCCCTTTCCCTTCCTCACCCCCTCTTCTTTGACTTGCGAACCGCTCGCTGACGCACGAGCTTCCTCCCTCTTCTAGGCGCACTCCCAGATCGGGACGGACAAAGACGAAGCCGAAGGAGGAAGTGACGGGACCAATGGCCATGGCGGGTGCGTTCTCTCCATTCTCCGTCATTCCTTTGCTTGTTGTGATGCTGCTGGCTTTGGCACGGATGGAGAGAAGGCTACTCGTGTGAAGCCGGATTGGGGACATGGATGGCGCGAGGAGCGGGCGTGGTATGCATGTGTGTGGGTGGGAGCGGGAGACCGAGCGCGTCGACCGGCCCATGCATGCGACTCCACGCCGACGCGGGGCACGGCGTGCGTGCCCGCGTGCTCATGGTCTTGGGTGATGACGGATCGCACGCGAGATCATCATCCGGTGCACGAACCAGACGCGTGAGGTGGGGGGCATACATATGCGGGGAGAACAACTATCAGTGGCCGAGGATTTGGGGAGAGGTCGCGCGAGCGGCAGCGGCCGATGTCGCCGTGTCGCTTGGCCGCCGGTGCGTGCACCGCCGTTATGCGAGGCTGATACGAAGGGAAGGCGGAAAGGGGAATCAATGTGCTGTCGAGCAAGTGGCTCGAAGATGTGCGGCGCTATGAAGCGGAGATGGTTCCGGGGAGCGGCGAGGGCGTGCATCGAAACGACCCGCGGGAACGCTAATGGTCTCGATCTCTATGACACGTGGTGTGATGGACGCGATGTCTGGCGCTAAGGGAGGAGAAGGGGGAGCGCGGATCCATTCACTCTCCGCTTGCCCCACGAGTCCTCCCCTCCATCCCCACTCATTCCTTTCCTCAGCCTCTCTTCTGCTTTGCGAATCGCTCACTGACGTACACTCTTCCCCTTCTTCTAGACGCGCACCCTGGATCCAGATGAACCAAGGGGAGCGGAGGAGCAGACAGGATCTTCGTGGACGTGGTGCATATGTTCCCTTATCATTTTCTTATCTCTTCGATGTGGAGCGGAAGGGGACGTCGCCGACGCATCGCGCAGCCGGTTTGGGGATGCGGGAGCAGAAACGCCCGGGCGGAGCGGAGGCGTCCCTGGGTGCGTAGTGTACGCTCGGGCCTGACCCGCGGGGCAGTGCCCTGCCCGCATGCTCTTCGCCTTTGGTGAAGATACGTCGGACGCGATATCGATATCGCCTGCCGTATGGGCGCGCAGCGTGCGGGCGCATATACATGATGCACGGGTCGATCTACCGGCGGGCGAGGATGAGGGAGAGCTCGAGATGGAGTGCAATAGTGGTGCGAGTGGCAGTGGCTGCTGTACCCTTGTGGCATGGCGGGGCGTGCGGCTCAGTATGTGCGTCTCCGCCACGGTGAGTATGTGCAATTGGGTGCAACGAGCCGGGTATGCTGCGCGCAGGAGGATGGGACCGCGGAAAGAGCTGCGGAGCAGGTGTGGGTCGAAGATGCGCAGCGCTACGAAGGGGAGATGACTCCGGGGGGGAGCGGCGGGGGCGCGCATCGAAGCGACTCGCGGGTGATGAGCGGCGACGAGAATCTTAAGCCCTAACAAGACTTGTAGTCATTGAAAGACGCTCCAGCGATCAGAAATACGACGACCGGTCATATGGAGGCCCCAATCCAGATGCCCTGCGCCACGCGTCTAAAGTCCTTGAACCCTAACGCCGCAGCCCGGCTGAGCATATCCAGTAGGGCAATGGCAGAGGAAGAGCTGCCGTAGTCGTCCTTACGAGGCGTTACTGCGCATACCAAGTGGAATTCGGCGACTCTACGATGACGGGACGTACAATACACAGCCTGTGGTATCGCCAGCGGAGAACGAGCTTGATTTGGTTATATGAGAGAAAAACTAAGTGCTACCTGTACGAATGTTATTGACAAGATCATCTCGAAGACGCCCGAGGCACCTGAACTCCCGTGCTGCGCATTGCCTCTACAGCTTTTCTGCCGTACTTCACAGCTTCGCTGGCATATATTGTGACGCGAAAGGCCATCTAGCTGAATCTTCCCCGCTCCTTCTCTTCGGCAACAACAGTAGGGTTACGCCTAAATATTATGACCTCCGACAGTTTGACTCCTGTGGCGACTCTGAAGTATGTCCGGATTACCATCTGGCTAAGTATCCGTTTGAATCTCATCTGTCAGCAATTCACCAACGGAGTTGCCTGTAAATCTTATGGCCTCAAGCAGTTCGACCACAGTAGCGAACCAAAGGTGTGTTGGGAACATCATCGGATAAGTGGAAGTCTTTTTGAACTTCATTTCTCAGCGGCCCAAATTTTCTTCAGAATGCTACCGGATTCGAAATCGTCGGAGGACAATTCGTTATAGGCGATGTGCATAACCATGCCGTGACTGCACCTGTATTTCCTTTCTTTCATAGCTTGTCCTCCTTACTCATTACAACTCATGAATTGCAGCCATCGGGTATTTTGCTATCTGCATTCAACAACTCGGATGAAGATTTTTCGGAAAGCGAGATTTATTGTAGCCAGTTGCGGCGTCAAAAACGTGGACGTCCTCTTTATGGACCCGAGCCACAAATAAATCTCTCTGCAGCGTTCCGCAGACGTGGGGTCGCGATCGGTGATGTAGGAAGGATCACACAAGAAGGGACATTTGATTTTTTCTTCAACATCTTCCTTCCTCCAGAACATCCTATCAACGGAAATCGCACCCCAGAAGATTTTTCCCCAATGCCACCCTACGAATCGGTCGACGTCTCCCATTTCAATTATGGCCCCGGGAGCTATGTCTCAACCGCCACTATTCAAAAGATGGATCTTGATCCTCCTTCCGAGTGAGTAGTATGTATGTTCAACTGGCTGAGATACCACTCACCCTTCTCTTACCTCGCCAGCGTGTTTCCGGGAGGCGATTTTGCTTTCAATTGTGATGCTCCACGAGGGGCTGTTCTTGCGCTGCCAAATGGGGCCCACCTTGAGAAACTCGACAACCTCGAGAACATGCGGGCCTACGCTGCGAAGCACGCTGATAGTTGGTATAAATATGTCAACGGCGCAAGGGGCCGTGGACTTGCAAACGGGGATCTTTGTCTTGTCACTGGCTGCGAAAAAACGCGATCGTGGGGAATGGCTTCCTACCACACTGGCCGTGAGGAGTTCGAGCTTACCTTCAAACGTACCGTCAGGCCCGACGCTACTTACAAACCATACCAATGGAGTGGTACCCATGGCCAGAAAAATCCCGCCAGGAGGAAAAGCTATGATCCCCCGTCGACAAACGCCCCTATGAACCAGACCACGTTCATACACGGGTGGTCCATTTCCCTTCCGACCGGACTTTGGGGCAAATTGTTCGGGACCGTAGAAACCGCATCCATCGTGGATTTTCAATCGCGATTGAATGAAACCGGATCTGGTGGCTCTTCCAAAGACAGTTCTCAAGACTCGCGCTTTTCGTTGTCTTGGTTTTGGGCCACGGGCGAAACTGGAGGGAACCGCCGCCATGGTGCAGGAGAACATGGAGAGGTCGTTTTATCTGATCTATCTCCCATTGCCAAGGTGAGTTACTCCCAGAACCATCAAGGATTATCGATTAATCTTAGTTAGGTCTTTGATCCTGCCAAACTAATCAACGCATACATTCTAAACAAAGTACTTTTTCGATAACTCTCACTCCCGGAATCTTGAGCTAAGGCCACATCCAGGTCCCAAACGCGACTGTCGTCATGTCGCATGACGATGACTGGTCTGATATTTTGGGAGATGTACGTGTTCCCAAACTCTGTTCATACCCCTGAAACTCATGTGCGATGGTGTTAGGACTTCAATATCACGAGCGCATCGGATTTCCTCCAGCAGATTGATGAAAAGTTTACCGTCGCAGAGAAAGATGGTGAGCATTGAACGTCCGTTTTACTCAGTGCTCTTGATCGCAAGTTTCAGGCGCAACATTTCTTGTACCGAAGTCTTCAGGAAGTTCATCTCCGGTTAATATTCTGACCCTTCCGACTTTGAAATCCCCAGTGGAGACTTTTTCGCCCGTACAGAACGCATTCCAAATATTCCGCGCCGAATTCACGCAGTTGCAGCTCAATTCCCAGAGTAACAGCCCAGCACGCGAAGAAGCGGAAATGGCTCGCGACGCGTGGCACCAACTACTGCCGGCGGAGAAACGGCGTTATGATCTTCTTGCGGCCCAAGCAAAGGAAAAATACGCGCGCACCCACCCGAACTACCAGTTGGCCTCCCGGTCCACCTGGGATGTCCTTCTGCAATCCTTAGAGGCCCTGTTTGACACGCTTCGACGCGTGGTCAGGCGCATTTATTCCCGCCTCGACCTAATCATCGAGTTCCAGCTATGGTGAGCGAGCTTTCTCGGGTTCTACTGCCGGGCTTCACGGACACTTCACAGGTTCGAGTATATCAAGCATACAAAACATCTCACTTTGCCATTCACTGTCTTATGGAGAACATTTGCGCTGGGCGCCTTTCTGTGTCTTCTACTCCAAACTTCTTTTGCCACGAATGGTTCTAGCACCCTCTATGTTGATAACTGGCAGCAGAGCTGTGCCGCCCGCTTCAATTGCACTTCCCCTGGCCTTGTCAATATCAACGGCCAGCCGATTTCATGCAATGGCACCATTCAGTCGGCACCTGAAGTCTGGGGGATAACTTACAGAGCCTGTCAGGCAAACTGTGGAATGCATTTATTGAGACAGGTGGGTCCCGCAACAGTCCTAAAGACGACATTCACTTAATCTCACCTTGTGCCAAGGACATAAATTTCTCCGCGGCTTCTATCCCCCTCATGACTTGGTTGCTTCCGTGGCTTGCCCTGATAGCTCAGCTACCCTTTGAAGCGTCGGATATATGGACAAATATCTTAAGCGGGTTTTTGTGTATCGGCAGCCCTGCCTTGGCCACCTACTCCCTCGCCCTTACAGCGTTTAACCGATGGTACATCACCGACAGATTCAAAAAGCTCAGACGAATGGCAGAGAGAGATACGCCCCGGGAGTATCACTACATCGCCGAGCGAGTCGACGCTGCCGCATTTATTCTCCAGGAGAGTCAGCAATGTCCCTCTTCGTGCCAACCAGCGCAGTGGCGACTTGGCCGATCTGATGACCTTGAATAATTGGCATCAACAAAATTTCTGGAAGCTCGCTGCCAAGGGTCTCAGGAACACACGTCGGGGTTTCACCTATTCTTTCTGTGCACAAGGCATGTGGTGGTGCCAATTGATGTTGTGGTGATCCTAACGCGTGTCCCAGTCTTACTGGCGTTTGTGACATACTTGATCTCATTTATAGCAGCTGCTGTGATCGACTCATCTGGGGGCCCAGATGTCGGCCTCCAATTTGCTTCCAGCATTGTCTGGAGTTGGATGTGAGCTCATCTCGCTGCGAACTGTGTTCGTGAATGACCAACCGATTTTATTCCAGGTTCCCAATCGTCTATGGGTAAGCTGTTACTCCTCCGCACTGTTCAGAGGCTCATACATCCATCCCAGATATATCAAAGTGGGATCACAATACAAGGCCGGGTGCATCCAAGTGGCTCTGATGAACAACAGGACCATCATGAAGCCCAACATCTGGACTATCCAGGGATATCAAAGGGGATTGCTTGCACATGCCGCCTTGTACACGCCGCTAAGACCAGCAGAGTCTGAAGCATCGCGTGGGCCCGCGCCGAGTCAGTCGGGCCTCAACAGACTCGGTGCTCCTCTGTCGCTGCTTCATCCACTCGCATCGACTAGTGGGCCACAGCGGCACCAGCCATTTCTGGCAAGCGATCACGACTCCGATGAAGCCGCAAAGTCGGAGACGACCCTGACACCCGCGCCTATCCCGCCAGACCGTGCGCCACCTCCTCCGACGTGGTGCGGCTATGATATACGGGGCGACGAAAGGCAGGAAGGGCCTATCTTCAATTATGCGCGGGTCTTTACCTGGTTCGCTGTTGCCAAACATGTGGAACACGGATTCGAAGCCGCCATAACAAATTTCCGGGCGGGGCAACCGGTTCCGACAACGACCAAGGAGGCCGCGAAATGTTGTGACTGGGGGCAGCACGAGAATCTCACTGTGTTCCAAGCTTGGTCTGATCTCCCCGGCGCTGCGATCAACCACATGTGGATGGCGGCGCTCATAGCGTTGCTTTTACAATGGGGCACTACCGGCGCAGCCGTCTTTGTGGCATACCTGACGCCCTCCATCGGGATAGGATGCCGGTCAGGCAGCTACCTGATCTACGGTGTTGCAGCCACCATCTCCTGGCTCATACTTGTTCTCTCGCATCTTCTGTCCCACACCGCGATGCAGAGGCTGGAGCAGAATCTGAGTCCAAAGACAGGCGCTCTGGAGGCACTGGCAGTTGGCACACGTCTCATGGGCAAGAGCCTGGCAATGTGCAATGCCATGTGGCTTGTTGCATCCAGTGTCATGGAGGAGATCGGGGTCTTCCAAACCTGCTGGTGTCAAACAGATGCCTTCCAATATCACCAGAGTGGGTGGGCGCCAGTGTTCAAGGGCCAGAAAAACTTCAGGAGCATCGCTCAAGGCGTTTGGATTGGGGGGCTTCATATGTTCGGTCCTGGTATGTCTGATCACTGGAGTGTTTTTCACCGGCCGCAAGTTTCGTTAGTTGTATGAAATCAAGTACAATTATACCCTGTCTCATTTCTGAATTTATTAGAGTACTGTATTCTTTTCTGTTAGAGTTTGAGCAATCCGGCATCAGGCTGAGGCTGTGAGGCACAGCTAGTAAGTATGAGATCTTTGGAGTCATCAGTAGAATATTGGGGAACACGAGAGAATATGGAGGAACATTCTGGTTACATTGGAATTTAGTATATAAGGTGCACGGTTTTCTATGTAGTCTTCAAGTGTTTGCATATGGCGGTCAATGTGTTACTTTATTAAAACAGGTATAAAATGTGTGATTTTGAGAGAAATGTATGTGGAATTGAAGGAGGAGAAAATCTTACAACCTTTCATGTAAAACATTTTGGACTTTTTTGGTCCCCTAAAACTTTGTCGAGTTTTTCGCCACAACAACTTTCTCGGCACTTTTGCGGCACGATCAAGTGGCTGTGCTGACCGGCTGGCGGCCGAACCTCCGCCGAACTCAGCAACTATGCAACCACCATGAGGATTTCTAGATAGCAGGCCATTAGTATGACGAGGACAAGGAAACCACATTGAATGCAGGTTATTATTCAAAGAGAAGGTTGCAGTTACTTATATGAGAAGGGATTACCACAGTTCAACCAAACTCGGCCTGTGGGCCATCAGCACAGCCACTTGATTGTGCCGCAAAAGTGCCGAGAACGTTGTTGTGGTGAAAAACTCAACAAAGTTTTAGGGGACCAAAAACGTCCAAAATGTTTTACATGAAAGGTTCAATAAGATTTTCTCCTTTCTTCAATTTCACACATTTTCCTCCAAATCACACATATTATATCTATTTTAATAAAGTAACACGTTGACCGCCATATTTGCAGAGCTCAGCTAAACACTAATATTATCTGGTTTCTTACATCTCAAACTTTGTCTGATTCCTTAAGAAATTACAACATTTTCATTCACGTCTACAAACTCCTTCTAGGCTGTCACAGTCTGAGTCAAAGACAGGCGGGGGATGGTGCTTAATGGTAAGAGTGCAAGCATCTCCAGCAATACATTGCATGGGATCCATGCAAGTGGTATCAGTATCACAGATGTTAGGGTTGTTCACAGTAACCCCTTTTTTTCTGATAGTACATAAAGCACAGACAACTAACAATTGGATAGCTTCATGTGCTGCATAAAATAATGGGGGAATTGTGAACCCCTGAGAGAAGTGACATCTACTCACTCACTGCCCAAGGACATGCATTACTGCATGTTACAGTCTGCAACAGTGTGAGGCTCTGTGCCTACCTGATCCTGCCTTACTGACCCAAGGTCAGCAGGGAGGGAGGTGGGATTGGCTCAAGACCTACTAAAACCTTGGGTACTCTTAGCCAGTTGTTTAGCAGATCTTCCTCACTCCTGAGGACAATGTTCCAGGTTTGGAGCACCAGGATGGGATTTACAGAACTATGTCTGTACTTTGCCTTGATGGTCAAGTTCCAGCTTTTGGATTATCATGCTAAACCACCAATTTTGGATCTCCTGTTTAGAGGCAGAGGCACCACCTTTCCCTATGACAGCGTGATGTGCTCAAGTGATTCTATTACCCTGCAGAACTGGCAAGTGCCATGCTCCTCACACTCAGGGATGTGTTCCCAGTACTGGCCCACTTGGTGCGCATTGTGGATCAACTTCCAAAGGAAGTTCTTTACTTGCTGCATGAAGTCTTTAATCTGAATTGATTTCCTCTTGATTCTCAGTTCCCTCTTCAATTCAGATTATCAACAGTTCACCATTGGCCCCAGCTTGGGTAGCTTCTTTGTGTCTGTTGCTACACAAAATATGACTGCCTAATGTTCCCGTGGCTCAAAAAGTCAAGTTGCAACTTGCTGAGTTGACAGTGACTCAGTTTAGAGTTTGACTCAACTTGACTTGACTCTGTCTAGTGAAGTCAACTCAGAGTGACCTCAAGTCAACTTGAGTTGGCCAAGTCAGACAGTATTTTTGAATTTGGCTAAAACTACAGCCTTGTCAAATAGGAGTACCATAGGTAGATGTACATGTTGAATTTGACTGCTGTTTACATGGGATCAATAAAAGATCATTTATTTCTTCATCATCCCAGGTTCCCATTGCTATTATGGGTTTGATGCATGTGTAGCTATTTATATAGCAAAAAAAAACAATTTTTTGGAGTCCAATGATGCATAGAAACTAGATAGAAACACAAAAGAATGCATCTGTGACACAGACATTACACATGTGACATTGTGTCATGCCCTTCACAATCACTCAGAAAAAAAAATAGGAAACTGCCTCCAATCATGGTTATCCATGGAAAGGAACATTTCCTAAGATACCCCTGACTCAAGTCACTCAAGTTGACTTGAGTTGACTTCTGCCGACTCTGAAGTCATGGCAGAGTCATCAGAACAACTTGGCTCAACTCGACTCAAGTTGACTTTCCTGAGTTGACTTCACAGGGCAGAGTCGGAAGTTGCAGCAACATTATGGCTGCCCCAAACTTAACATCATCAGAAAATTTTTGGAAAGCACACCTCTAATGTTGGCGGTATTGCAGTCAAGTTGATTCACTCAGCCAACCTGGTTGTGGCTATTGAGAGTGGTTCGCAAAAAGAGAAGAGAACTGAACTAATATTGTTGCAGATTCAACTACAGCTTAAATACTACGGAATAGAAATTAGCTAAGATATTGTATGAATAGTATTTGTAAGTGAGCGAGTAAGAAAGTAATTAAAGAATTGGAAATAAGTATTGGTAATGAAACGGAGCTTGGCCATCCGGAAGGCAGTGCTGGGGACTCGGCCTCGACGACGATTGATGTACAGCGGCATGTTGAATGCCTGGGTAACAACAGTGGCAGCTATGGTCAAGGGCGGGATTTGTAGTGTATGCATGTATGCAACGTTGGCATGAAGATATCGTCCTTGTTGATGAGGAGATGCGGCATACCATGGAGTACAGCACCTGGATGGCAGCACAATGGCAGGTGTGGGCCATGGCAAGGCCAGTCGACTCACCGGCACTGGCGGAGGGGTTATGGGCTTATGCAATGGAACACGCCAAGCGAGAGGAACATACTTGCATCAAGTTGGTGGGCCAGTGGTCTGGGCTGTGCAAAAGGGCTGCAGCATATCTGGCAGGTGTGCAAGAGGTAGGACCAGAAATTGTGGTGGATATAGATGTCAAGGAAGTTGATAAGGAGGACATGGAAGGCGATGTTGGGGGCAATGAGGTAATTGATGGAGCAGCAGAGGAGGCAGAGGAGGAGGATGTTGATGACCTGTAAGAGCAGACAGAGCCGGGCAGGTGGGTGCAGGTGAGATCGGGAGGCACATAACAATTACCAAATGTTCTATGACAGCTTCTAATGTGATTGTCGACTTTCTGCTTGTCGTACTGCTGAGAAGGTGAATGATCCTTTGATTTCTTGGTGCTGTAAAGCCTCAGATGCAGTTGAGACAGCCAGATTGGGGTTAAGATCACCAATCACAGCTGAAAAAGGAAAGCACACTCTTTCTCTGTGATTGGCCATCATTCTGCTTCTCAAAATGGCAAAAATAGGATGGATTAGATAAGGCAAAGATGGCCGACAAGCAGTTAGCAGGGATGCCATCAATTCACGGCCACATTGCATTGTGTCTACATATTTACTGATCAGCTATTACTGGAAGAAATGTAATGCAGACTCCAGTATCTACTGCCCACAATGGATTACTACCACATTTTTTGGTGGTGGGTGGGACACTGTGTCGGTTGACTTCATCGTTGAACTCCTGTAGGCACACAGCTACAATGTGGTGATGGTGGTGGTAGATGTCTTGGGTAAGCAGGCACATTTCATTGAGTGCCACACCCAGCTGGGTGCTGTAGGCACTGCCCAGCTCTTCTACAAGAATGTCTGGCAGCACCATGGCACCCCCTGGAAGTACATCTCTGACCAGGGTCAGCAATTTGTTGTGGAGTTCACCACCAAGCTCTGGCGCCTGATTGGCATTGAGCCAGTGACCTCTACCACTTACCACCTGCAGACCGATGGCCAGACCGAATGCATCAACCAGGAGCTCAAGCAGTTCATCCAGCTCTTTACAAGCTACAAACAGGACGACTGGGGCAAGCTCCTGCCAGCTGTGGAATTCACTTACAACAACCATGTCCACTCGTCTACACAGCAGGTCCTGTTCATGACTGACATTGGCCAGCTTCCCTGGATAGGCTTTGAGCCAAACAGTACGTTTTCCCGGGTGGAGTTTGTGAACGGGCTCTGCAACCAGATTGTGTCTGGTATGTCTGAAGCCCAATTGGCATTGGTAAAGGCCAAGGAAGAGTACAAATAGTACTACAACTGCCAACACACTCTGGCGCTGTGGAAGGGTAATAGTCCCAAGACGTAGGTCGTGGAAATGGGTCGGTAGTCCATGTAGTGACAGAACGAATGTTTGCAGTAAAATTTAGATATGGGTCCCAGGCTGTAGAGTGAGAAAGTGGTGAAAAATTAGACTAAGAATGTGCGAAAATGCTGTGTGTCGAAGGTGGCATTGTAATGAGTGATTCAAGGGGTCTGGGTGGCTATACTGCCCACTGGCGGCATTCTGAGGAGGGGTCAAGGAGCTTGGTGCTGCCTCTAGGCGTTTGCCCTGCACTAGCTGCATATGTCATGGTTTGTGGTCAAAACATGGTAATTGGCATTGTTTACAAAACAAACAAAGTATGTAACATAAAATAGGGGTGTACTAGAGTAAGATTAAAATGAGGATGTGGAAGGATTTCCACATCCCAGCTGTCCGACCCTACCACAGCGCCAGAGATCAAGGTGGGTGACTGGGTCTGGCTCGATGCCTCTGACATCCAGACTACTTGCCTGTCCCCCAGCCTCTCCCAACACCGCCTCAGCCCCTTTTAAGGTAGCCAAGGTGGTCGGTCATGGTGCGTACAAGCTGGAATTACCCTTGTGTCTCTCCTGGATCCACCCAGTCTTTCTGGTTGTCAAACTACAGCTTGCAGAGGACAACCTGTTCAAAGGCTGGCTGGGGTATGATGAACCCCCCTCTGGTCCTCGGAACTCCTAGCAACAACCAATGGGAGGTGAAAGAGATCCTGGATGCAAGGATATGCTACCAGGGCCTTTGGTACTATGTCTAGTTCAAGGGGTATGATGAGTTGCACAACAAGTGGGTTAAGCACTTGGATGTGTTCGCTCCAGATGCCGTTGTGGAATTCTACTGCAAATACCCTGGAAAGCCATGATATATTGCCACTGCCACCTTCAACTCCCTCCCATTCCACAATCCTGCTGTCCACATCCAGTCTATGCATCAGGGCGCTACATACTAAGGGGGGGTGATGTCAGGGGAACCCTGCTTTCTGGCCAATGTTCCAGTTGTTCCAGTCAATCCAGTCAACCAGCAGACCTTACCAGCCCTACTAGTTAACTGGCAGACTGTACCAGCCCCATGTTAAATCCTGAGTCGATGACAAGACCTAGGCGACCGACCGGACCGGACCGGATGGATGATGACCAGACGAGTCGGCTGTGGACGCAATCACCACTGGATGAAATAGGGTGAGTGTACTACCTTGACTGGTTATGGCTGGATGAAGAATAAGACGTCCGGATGAACATCCAGACGAGGAGACTCAAGAAGCCAAGTAGAGCACTAAGCACATTAATAATCAAACTGAAGTACAAGAAGTAATTACAAGGTTTATATAGTAAAGTCTGTTATTGTAGTCCTAAATGTGGTAATAGAAGTATGGCTTATGTATGAACAATAAGTCGTACCCAGATGCGGTTGAGGAATAGAAGAGAAGTTCCTTTAACAAAAGGAACAAAGTTAGGAAGCCGGATAAACGGGAAACACTCAGCAATCCTTCATAGCGTAAAAACCCATTCAGAGCGGAGTTCTGGTCAAGTACCAGTAGATCTGGTAACCGGATGACTGGACGCAACCGGACGATACCGGTCGCGAGTAGTATTGATCTGGAAGGTGCGCTGAGTGTGTGCACGGATATAACACCCCACATACAACTCCATCCCCCCACTTACGAGTTTGGTTGGCATGCTGCCTGCGATCAGACCCAGGATCACTGCAGATCACTTCAATCAGATGTCTTCTGATTTGTATATAGATGCACCTTGGCATGGGAGATCCTTAGTCTTTCTTCTCTTTGGATCCTCCCCTGCCAGGTGCACTGGGTCATGTACTGTATATAGCTCTTTTATTTATATCTTTGGATCCTCCCCTGCCAGGACTCTTGAGTTATTCTCAGGCTACCAGGTTGCCCTTACTATGTTTTTATCCATTCTTTTATGCTCAATATCATCCCTTGTCCCTCTTAACTCATACCCGATTCCTGAAAATAATAGGCATTGGATCTCCAGGTGTGGGAGGCTGCATTTTCAGCACATTATTGAGCTCCACCAGTTTTGGTCCCACACTCCTGTGTCTGTCACACAACAGGAGCAGCTCTGGGGAGGCTCACCCACCCCCACTAACTCCCCTTCATCCCAGATATCTTCAGACTCAGAACAGTAGACTCACACTGGCAGGAAGTCAATTTTTCTATGCAGCTTTGCACAATGACCGAAAGCTGCGTGCAGCTTGTGCGGCTTTTGCACAACCTCTTGTTGGAATACAAGCCGACATGTGGGGGGCACGTCCACGGACACGTACGACCACGTACGACAACATGTTGTGCATGGAGATGCACAGCATGGTGAGACGCGTCTTGACGCGTTGTAGAGTTTCAGCTGGTCTGAAACTATTGATTTCTTGGACTTACATTGTACTACGCAATTTGTTTGTAGGGGATTTGTACCATTGTTCTTGGGGTATAAAAGGCCTCGAGATTTTCTTGAATGTATCAATCTTCCCCCCCTGTTTTTCTCTGTTCAAGTTCATTCTCACAGGTTATTGGCCCCCACACTGAAACCTACTGCTTAACTCGAAAACTCTCACCTTAATCAATTATGTCAACCAACACTTTCTCGTCTACCACCAAACTAGGCAAATATTTCACTAAACTTCCCGCATGCAAGGCCAACGGCACCAACTGGGTCTTCTTTCGTGACCGCTTCCTGTTCACGCTGGACGCGGCCGGGCTCAGCGAGCACTTTGACACCATTGCCGCTGCGCCAATTGCACCGAGCTTTGTTGATCCCAAAGCACCGACAGCGGATGAAGTAAAGGCCAACATGGAGTATTTGATGTGGAAAAGGATCTGGAAGTTGGAGCAGGCCGTGATTAAACAGGGCTTGGCGTCGGTTATTCCAGACTCACTGTTCCTAAAAGTCAAAGAGGCGGAGACAGCGAAGGGGATGTGGGAGAAGGTTAAAAATGAATATGAGAAGAAGTCAAAGATGGTCACCGTGGATTTGAGGTGCAAACCCTAAGATGAGCGTTGTGCAGAGGGTGGAGATGTAAAGGCCCACCTTAATAAATTACGGACGATCTGGGCGGACCTAATAGCAATGGCTGCCAACCCAGGAGATGATAATTTTGTCGCTATCGTCCTCGGTTCCCTCCCCGGGTCATATGAGACATATCTATCAGCACTTATGGGTGCAGCCGCGCTACTTGGCAAACCTCTCGATCCCGACACTGTGCTGCAAGGCATTAGTGATGAAGCCGATAGAAAAGCAGCGAGACTTACATTGAAGGGCAAGAAGGAAACTGCATTCTACAAGAATAGCGGCAAGAAGCCAAAGAAGACGATGGAGTGTTATAACTGTCATAAAAAGGGTCATATGGCGAAAGATTGTTGGGCGAAAGGAGGTGGAAAAGAAGGGCAAAACCCTCACCAAAAAGGAAATGGCAAAGCCAATGCCGCGAAGATGGATAAGGACTTTGACGCTGCATGGATAGCAGCGGTGGATAGAGCAGAGGATTATATTGAGTTTGACGAGCTTGATGAAGAGGAGCTGGAGGTGAATGGATACAATGATTTACCACTATTGATGGATGTGCCGGACAGTGACGATGAAGCTGACGACGCAGAGGGGGATGGGAAGCAAGCACTCACCTCTGAGAATGTATTCGCCACTGCCATGACTCCCGACGATGGGCTCGACGTATACGATTCAGGTGCTACGGCACACATGACACCCTCACGGCATCATCTGATAAACTATCGCTCCATTCAGCTGCGCAGTATTACTGCAGCGGATAATCTGAAGTTGGAAGCGATTGGAATGGGGGATATGCACGTCCAATTACCTAATGGCAAGGATAAGACAACAAGAGTCCTTGTGAAGGACGTCTTGTACGCACCTAAACTTGGCATTACCCTCATATCCATTGCGCGCATCATGCAAGCTGGCTATGCTGTCCAATTCTGCCACACCAAATGTCAAATTTTTGACAAGAATCACTGCATCAGCACGATCCCGCTTATTCGTGGCTTGTACAGCGTTCGCATCCCAAGTACAGCACTGCAGGCGACCATCATGTCTGATGCGCCAGTAGTTGCGACGCCGGAAGAGTTGCACCGGTTGATGGGACACATTCCTGTCGACGCTGCAAAGAATTTGGTGAAAAACGAGATGGTGGATGGAATAGAGTTGGATGAGATGGCACCTACCTCAAAGGAAGAATGCAAGTCATGCCTGCATGGAAGGATGACTTGCAAGCCGATCTCAAAGGTAGTTGAGCGGGAAGCGGCAGGTAATGTCGGCAACAAGGTTCACACGGATGTCTGGGGACCCGCAACTGTCGAAACCCTGCAGCACAAGCACTACTACAGCTCATTTACAGATGAGGTGTCGCGTTACACAGCGCTGGTCTTGATGCGCACGAAGGGCAAGACGTTGGATGCATTTGAGGACGTTGATGTGAGATGGGAAACAGAGCACGGAATTAGGATAAAAATGCTTCATTTGGACAACGGCGGTGAATACAAGAATCATGAATTCAATAAATACCTTGCCAAACGAGGTATTCGACGCCGCCTAACCGTCCACAATACTCCCGAGCACAATGGAGTCGCCGAGAGACTCAATCGCACGCTTCTTGAGAAGGTGCATGCGATGCTGCACGCAGCAAAATTACCGTTGAATTTGTGGGGAGAAGCATTAAAGCATGCAGTATGGCTAAAGAATAGGACGTCAACGAAGGCATTGGGAGGAAGGACGCCTTACGAGGTGTTCTACAAGTGGAAACCAGACTTGAGCAACATTCATGAATGGGGATGCGAAGTCTCGGTTCACGTCGCCGGCGTGTCGAAACTGGATGGGTGGGATTGTGAGGGAAGATGGGTCGGTTTTGACCTTGAAACCATCGACGGGCACCGAGTATATTACCCAGATAATCGCTCTATACGTGTCAAGCGCAGCGTGAAGTTCCCGGAGGTAAAAAGGAGCGGAGGAATCTTTAGGGTGCTGAATGAGGGGGAGAATACAGAGATTAGGGATGAAAATAATTCAAAAATCATCCAGCACGCACCTGTTAAGACGCTGCAGCCTGCAGCAGTCCCTCCTCGACCAATGACACCACCTTCCCTGCTCACCACACCTCCATCTACCCCTCCTTCGAGTTCTCCATGCAAACCCGTTGCCCTGCACAACATTTCAAGTGCAATCGATCCGAAGAATATCATTGAGGGCACACGAACGAGGCACAGAGCCCATTTTGCGAATGTCAAAGAGGATGACCCAAATTTGAATATTTTGGGATCAGAGTTTGCTTATGTGGGCATGGGTGACTTGTCAGCTCACCCACAGTGCAGGAGGCAATGACGCACAAAGACTGGCCACTTTTCAAAGCTGCGATGGACGTGGAGATGGAGGCAATGAGGAAGACAGGCACATTCTGAGACGGACTTGTTCTGAGGCCGATCGGCCGAAATGTCGTCGGATCAAAATGGGCGCTTAAGATTAAGCACAAGGTCAATGGCGACGTTGACAAATACAAGGCTCGTCTAGTCGCACGAGGCTTCACGCAAGTCCAAGGCATGGACTATTTCGAAACATTCTCACCTACTGCCAAGCTCTCATCCCTCCGAACAATTTTATCCATTGCTACCCGATTCAATTGGGACATTAAAGTTTTCGACTATTCGGTGGCATTTCTTAACGGAGAGTTCACACCGGAGGAGGAGATTTATATGGAGCAGGCGCCGCATTATTCGAACGGCAACTCCCAGGAGGTTATTCGACTTCGGCGCACAATTTATGGATTAAAACAGTCAAGCCGAAAATGGTACGAGAAGTTGACATCATCTCTTGCTACACTCGGCATCCGTCCACTCCACTCCGACCACGCTGTCTATCATCTCGTACGCGGGAATGACATAGCTCTCCTCGCCATCCACATCAACGACAGCACAATTACCGGGACATCATCGGCATTAATTGACGAGATTCAGGAGGAGATTGCAGGCATATTCGGGATCACAAAGTTGGGATCAATTAGTTGGCTTCTTGGGATGGAGGTCAAGCGAGATCGGGAGAAGGGAACGCTGGCGTTGTCTCAGACAACATACATCAACTCGCTCCTGCGCAAATTCAACATGGCAGACTGCAAGGCAGTCTCTGTACCGCTTGATCCCACGGTTCAACTTAGCCGTGATCAGTGCCCTACTACTCCCGCCACCATCGAAGAAATGCACAACATTCCTTACCGTGAACTCATTGGAGGTCTTGTCTGCCTAGCTACGGCTACCCGACCGGATTTGGCATTTGCGGTTTGTGTCTTGTCCCGGTTTATCGATAATCCGGGACTTCTGCACTGGACCGCCACCAAGCGTGTACTCCAATATTTAAAAGGGACACGCACTCATGCACTCACGTACAATGCGTCTGACACCTCACTCGGTCTCGACATCTTTGCCGATGCCGATGGTATGTCCCTCGAGAATCGGAAAGCCATATCCAGCTACGCATTCATCTTAAACGGTGCCGCAGTCTCTTGGTCATCCAAGCAGCAGGAAATTGTTTCCTTGTCCACCATGGAGGCAGAATACGTCGCCATCACGTATACCGCGAAGGAAGCCATTTGGTTCCGTTATTTCATGGCCGAGCTCTTCGGGCCATTTGATTTCCCCTTCCTTATCTACAACGATAATCAATCCGCTATTTCCCTCGCCCACGCCGAACTCGGTCAATTCCACGCTCGCACTAAACACATCGACATTCGTTATCACTTCATTCGCGAGCAAATCGAAAACGGCACACTAGAAGTCGTTTATTGTCCTACGGCTGAAATGACGGCGGATTTATTTACAAAGGCACTCGTTGCCTTCAAGTTCAAGCCGCTGGTTTTGGCATTGGGATTAAGTTCAGCTTGAGGGGGAGTGTTGGAATACAAGCCGACATGTGGGGACACGTCCACGGACACGTACGACCACGTACGACAACACGTTGTGCATGGAGATGCACAGCATGGTGAGACGTGTCTTGACGTGTTGTAGAGTTTCAGCTGGTCTGAAACTATTGATTTCTTGGACTTACATTGTACTACGCAATTTGTTTGTAGGGGATTTGTACCATTGTTCTTGGGGTATAAAAGGCCTCAAGATTTTCTTGAATGTATCAATCTTCCCCCCCCCTGTTTTTTCTCTGTTCAAGTTCATTCTCACACCTCTCTATTATACTCAGGCAGGAAAAAAGTAATGGTTGGTGCATTTTTATGCGCTACTGGACAACCAAAGCATATTTTGGGACAAAATAAAGTGTCAGATAGGTCAGAATGACTAGCCGCACATTTTCGACATATTGATGAGATCAGAATACTCTGATTTTCCATCAAAACATCAATATATATGTACATCATTAACTGGAATTGATTCCATTTGAACTTGTTTTGAGCTGCTCCTGGAAAACCCGTGTGAAAGCAATATATCTATTGGCCTACTGTGTGGGTAGATCAGATGTTGGTCCTGTTTTTTAGCAGGACTGATGATTATCCCTTTGGAGGTCGGATCCAGAAAATCGGCCTCAATTAGTGTCATGTCGGGATTAATTTATTTTCCCACGCTTTCTGAGACTGCAGAAAACAATTTTTTGGCGCTGTGGTCATTTTGAACTTTTTTTTGGTCAAAATTTTTCCAAAATTTTGTCGGGACTTTGGGATCCAACCCTAAAGGGATAATCATCAGTCCTTTTTTAGCTCACCCTATTTACAGGCCACAGATTTCGTCCAGCCAAGGAATATGTGCAAGTACAGCCGTTTTGTAAATAATATACGGGTTTCGTAAATCGTTGATACTCGATTTGTGCTTACCTCTGTTTGCAAAAGTGTCATCGGCTAGAGCGGCTCCACACTGCCGTACAACTGTCCCTGCTCACATTACGCTGCAACTCGGGCCATTCAGCAGGGATGGCCGACTCATCATCTTCAATCTTGTCAGAATGGCACAGTTGTGGCTCTGTGAAGTCCAGCGGGGTTTCACAAAAGACAAACACCATTCGGCAGTGGATCGGAGGTGTGGAGCCCGGGATGCAACAGCAAACAGAGGTAAACCAAAATCAAGTATCAACGATTTACGAAACCCGTATATTATTTACAAAACGGCTGTAATGCTTCACCAGGGACTAATCAAGTACTCAGGATCCACGTGGCCAGACTGCTGACTGCCTCCCAGTATCCTGGCCACTCAAATCTGTGGATACAATCCTCAACAAGACGGCTGTGCACAGAGCCCGTGGAGGAATGTGATATCTTGTCTGGCATCCTCTGTTTTTCACTGAAGTTGTCCTGGATGCCATCAGAATCAGACTATTTTGCAGTCCTGCATGAAGCTCAGCCACTAGCAGAGAGTTGTATGAAGATTGTATCCTCCATGCTGCTGGAGCTGTATAACATCCTCTGCTGGCAGTGATTCAGCAGTGACCACTTGAAGTCGAGTATCAAAACTCCCCCATCTGACTTGATGGTGCGGGTCGGCGCCATCATATTCTGCCCTTCAGGCACTAAATTGCTTGACAGTCAAGGTCAGATGGTAGCCTTCTCTGAGCCACTCCCACTTCATAACAATGGCTGGGAGTGCAAATCAGATGATCTTATGGGTGAGCTACTGGACAATGGGTGGACCCAGTACAGCATCCATATTGAGCATGGTCTCCATCTGATCAAGTTGAGTATTATAGCTTCAGCATCCACGACAAGAGGGTTCTCCTCAACACGAGTATCAATTGCTTGGGCGGCGCAGCATTGCTGAGCCAGGCATCACATTTTCGGTCAGCTACACGCAAATTCCAGCCACCACGATTATGATCAGCTTCAGGAATTTGGATTTCTCGTCCGCGCTGAATACATTTCCTGGAAGCAGAGTATATCCTCTGTTGTGAATTTTGGCTCCTGATTTCACTGACTGGCCCAGATGTCCCAAGTGGATATCACTGCATCCCCCCCCCCTTGGTAGACCCTACCTTGGTGTATCTCTGTCTACCCTCTGTCTACCTGTGTCTACAGCTGTACATGTATGTGTACAATGACATGTAGACACAGGTTTGCCGCCTTCGGTCTACCCCTGTCTACATTTGGTCTACCGCCGGCTATCAATGTAGCCTTCGGCTACCTCGGTATACGTTAGCCTATGCCGTACACACACCTTGTCCAGGCGCTCACTTCTGCCAGCAGTCTTTGAATGCTCCAGATTTTAAGCTTTGAGTAATAATTCATCAGCTCTGTTCATGTCGCCCAATCATGTCTGTGTTAGTCTACTCTCGGCCACATTGGGCTACCTATGTTTACATTGGCCAAGGTCCGTGTACGTTTGCCTAATGGGTACACAGACAGTAGACACACAGCAGCAGTGCTAAGGATCCAACCATTTAGTTTTCGTTTATGGGGTTGGGCAAATTAAATGGAAACAGTATCTAAACAGTTTCACACGGTAATTTTCTAGGGCTTCTGAAACTAAGTATTTATTTCCTCTAGAATTGCTTCCTGTGATCGTGGTTCACTACATTAACACATCTCTGTCGAAAGAGATAGATACCAGCAACGGTAAATGAACAACACCCTTGAGACTCCCGGAATGTCAACATGGTTCTATTTCAATGGCGGAATTGATCAGAGGTAGCAGTTATACAATTAGAAACATATCTAATGAAAGTTGACAATGCTGGAACTATGGATTGTTAATTATTGGCCCATTGAGGCAGCAGCCGTGCAACCTGACGTTGGCGCATCAATCCCGAGCCAACAACACTTGCCATATTCGGAATGCACCCCGCTAGTGCCAGCTACCTCAGTCACTAGATATGTGTGGATTGGGGAAGGTTTTGAAGGGCTCAAATACATTCCTAGCTGGAAGATGCCCTCAGATTTATGCTCACAAATCACTGGTCAGCGGTTCAAAAATTTTCAACCATTTAAACCGTGTACAAACAGTTTGTAAACTGTTTGAAGCCACGGGCAAATTAAACGGAAACAAAAACGGTTTAAACCGTGTATAAAAACATTTATAAATGGAAATGGTTGGAGCCTTAGGCAGCACACGGCATGGACATAGGCAGCCCAACAGGTATGTGTACCCCTGGTCTACCCTTGTAGACAGACCCTTGGTCTATGGGGGTCCGGAACGCAGTGTATTTCTTTGTCTGTCCACGAAAAGATCTCCAGGTGGGACCTTCCTTGTTCCGATGGCCCCACCGTCCAGCCTACTAGTCGCGCGATCCCGACGGTTTGGACCCTATAGACACAGAAGAAGTTGCACGGCTCCGATACCCCACTATTAAGCTGCATACACTAGTGTGGTTTCGGTCGTGGAAGTCGCATATCTACACAGGCTTGCGGCAATTTCACGAAGCTAAAGGGTTCGACCCCGATGGCCAGGAGGTTGCACGACACCTTGGACACTCACTTTACAAATTGGCTGACCCTCCGGTTCCATTCGGTGCAGTGCCTTCAACATATGCTCGGCTTTCGCAGGCTAACTCGCATATTCACCTAGCTATCGAGCGTGCAGTTTTTTAGACAGAGGATGATCAGAAGCAAGAAAAGCAGGGCCGACTATTACAATAAACTGAGTAAGAAATTGGAATATTGAGGTCGCAATTGGCAGTTGACTGGCACAGGGGGTGCCGCACGAGGCTCAGAATTTGGATGGTATGGTCGACTCACGCTGGTATTCCGAGTTTGCAATGGTGACAGTGCTTGACTTCTCCGTATGCTGATGCCATCGAACAAATGCTGAACTTCACCATTTGTTGCCAGGAGGGTGGACCTGCTGTGAACAGTCGTGGGTTGGACGTGCGTATTGAGGCCGGTCTCCACATCTGTGGGCCTTAGATCAGAGCTATACGCAACCTGTTTGTTGCGTGCTCCGTGACAGGTCTCAGACTTACATACTGGGATGCCCGCCTCGGCATCAGATATAGGTAAATAAATCCACACACTCCTCGCCATCAGAGCCGGCGTACCAGCTGTGACAGTGGCGGTAGGCGAATTAGCTGGACTGGAAGTATTGTATATGTACAGAGGAGCGCGAGCCGAAGCCGGGAGCTCCATGAATGAATGAAGAATGAACGGATGGGCACCTGACAGCGGTATGAATCTGGCATGGACATCCAACGGTGACGGGATTCCGAAATCCGGTGACGCTGGGAAAGCAATGTATTTATGCAGCTCAGCTTTGCGGCATTGCCTCAGCTGCGAAGGTTTACTTGCTATGCGCGAATGCCCGCAGATCAAGCAAGGCGAAATATGCCCGCAGTATGAGATATACTGAATGAGGGACCACAACCGCACATAACGCAGGTATGTAAGTGATTCTATTATGGGGAATCGAAAGATAGTGACATACCCGCGGAGTAAAGCGAAGTCGGCACTTGCTTATGTCTCGAGTAACATAAGACAAAAGCCGGACCGAGAGATCGAAGTTTGAGCCTAAAAAGTGGACGGCATCCATCCTTCACGTATGCCGAGATGTTCCGTAGATCCAAGTACAAGAATAAAATAGTATGATGCCCCAGTTAAGATAAGGCGGGATCGTCGCGACGTCGCGACGTCGGCTCGAATGAAGATCACAGTGAAACGACGTGCGTTGGGCGTTGGTCATCCCCGACATTCGTCTCGCATGCTGAGTATCCGAGGCAGGTTTGGATGGCGAGGTCAAGTCGCAGTCAGAAAATGCTACAGTACGACTCGGAGGCGAGGCGGGCGAGGGCTGACGGGGCTCCACTTGACAAGGACAAGACATGTTCTGATGTGGTTCTATATCTGATTGTGGTTCTGTAGGCCTCGAGGTATGTGGCCTGCAACTAAATCTGGGGTCATGAAAAAGAAAGACAAAAAACGCGTGGCCGCGGCCTAGAGGCTAGAGCGTTCACGAGAATTCACTAGGGCCCAAATGAAGTTTGGCAGGAATGAAGACGAACGGATCTAATGTTTCGGCTTATAGAACAGCTGCAGTACGGCGGAGGAAGGCTATAGTGTTCACGGCCCAAGCTAGAGGTCATACTCCTTGACAGTCAGCACCGACTGTGGGGTGCTCGGGGACCCCTCGCCATTTTCGAAATTCAGCCTTTTGCGAGATTGGCAATTAATTGGTGGATCGAGAGCCGCCGGCGCGAGAAACAAAAGGCTCTCCATCGATAGAAGCCCAGAACAATAGGCCAGCCTCTGGCTGAAATTTCAACTTATCCCTGGACCCAGAACAATACAGCACGACAGCCTGGGAGAAACATAGGATTGTTGGCATCATTCGTCTTCAGGATCGTCGGCGCATCAGCGCCCAGGCTGACGAACACGTAGACAGTTTTCGAGTACGAGAGCTTCGGAAACGTGTAGGCTAAGTTGAGGCTAAGGATGAAGCTTTAAAAGCGGTGACGGAAGCGAGGAGGACCGTTTGACACAATGTTTGCGCTGGTTGACAGCGGCATCACTCGGCGAGTGATGCCGTTTCCTCCGTTCTCTCATGCCCGCCCAACTGCAATTACTCTGCGACCGTCATTCTGAAACAGCGTCCACCTGCGTCAATACTCCTGGTTGTACTTACAAAATAAGCAAGGCGCCCACGAAACTTCGTATACATACCTCGATCTTGCCAGATTGACGATTGCTCGCCACTTTAGGCCAGCTCTTCAACTGCTCTTTGGTCTTGTGCAACTGCTGTTGGCTGCCAGATTCGATTCAAATCTTCTCACTGTCTGTCGGCTGTCGCATCGAGGCTGTACTTCGTTTCATACATAATTTTCTATTTCAAGTCAGAAATTTACTCCATCAGGAAGCGTGCGCGCCTACGGAATTATGACCCCTGCAGTTAGCCATAAGGCGCTAGTCAGCCATGACACCTGCACCCACTTCTCTAGCCGCATTGTGTTTGTCTTCCTTCTCTTCCTGTACATTTTCTACCTCAAAACCATCACAATGCTCCGAGCCTCATTCACACCCACACCCCCGGTGTATGATCCAATTCCAATGTCCAAACCTTTCTTCAAGAGGCAGAAGACGTTCCCCGATGCGTTGCGGCCCCAAGAATTCTCCTCGCGCCCCGCATCCCCTGCGGGCTCTTTTTATGGCGATGG
This sequence comes from Mycena venus, assembly GCA_014462655.1. Lineage (NCBI taxonomy): Eukaryota > Fungi > Basidiomycota > Agaricomycetes > Agaricales > Mycenaceae > Glaucomycena > Glaucomycena venus. Next base: position 1,704,746 of record JACAZI010000007.1, on the reverse strand, counting down.
CCCGCGGCCTTACAACTTACCACCTCGCGGCGCGTCTCCCGTGGCATCTTTCTATTCGCAGTCCTCCTCATCCTCGCCCTCTTTCGATTCCGCTTCGTCCTCTGGGTCGCGGAAGGCGTTCCCAGCGCCTTCATCCCTGACCTCCAGTTGGCTTACTCGCGCACCGCGAATCCCACTCAGTATAGTGACTCCACCTCCATCTGCCTCGGAATTCGCCTCCCCGCCTGGTACACCAGTCGAGGTGTCAGAAGCCGAGCTGCGCAGGAGGCAACTGGAGAAGGCGACGCGGATTCTGGGCGAATCCGTGCCTCTGGAGCTAGTCTTCCAGCCTCGCCATCCGCTTGCGAAAGCGTTCCCACCACCACCACCGCGGAGGTCGACAGACAGCCCCCAGCCAGGTCAGCAGCCGAGGGAGACGCTGACGGAACGGCGACCTAAGAAGCTTGCGCGCCGGGCGAGCCTTTCATTGTCTACATTTGCGGCGAAATTCCGTACCGGCTCCCACTCGACGAACCATTCGCGTGATTCGTCGCAGGAATCCCACTCCCCTTCATCGAGCGACAGCCAGCACTCGCGCCCACCATCCGCGTTTGGCCGCGCACTACCTCGGCGGCGCTCAGCTGTTCTCTCGTCCCCCATCCTCTTCGCCTTCCCTCGGCGCTCCCCCACGCGCGCTCAGATGGTCCCGCCCCCCACACCACCACCACTCGACACCGGCCTCGTTATCGACATCCGGAGTCCCGACCCGTCCGTGTATGGGCACGACGACGACGAAGCGACCCCCGTCTGCGAGGCCCCGTCGCGCCTCGCGCGTTCTCACGTCTACTCCTCGTCGGAAGTCCTCCCGCGCATCGTCCCCATGCCCACGCACGCGCATACAGACTCGGAGCCCATCTACCCACGTCCCGAGACTCCGTTCGCGGACTACACCCGCCCCGCAACGCCGTTTGACCGTCTCGAGCCGGAGGAGGACGAGCCCACCATCACGAGCACGATGTACCTCTCACCGGGCGTGTCGCGCAAGGAGCGCGGGCAGGGCTGGAGCGGCGAGTGGAACCAGCGCGATATGCAGGACGTCATCCAGAAGCTGCGCTCACTCAAGTGAGCTAGCCCGCCTCGCCGCTACTCGCCACCCAGATGGGGATACGACGTCGTGTCGCGTTAACGACGACTGCAGGCCCTAATCGTTTCCGCCCCACATCGTCTCGGCACCTGTGGTGCCCACGTCGACCATTGTATATTGGGGCCTCGTCACGATCTGCTTGCTACCCCACAACGTGTATTACTTCCGCCGCTGCGCGACGACATTATGTAGACCCGTGTACATATAAAATTGTACGCATCTAAGCTAATTCTACTACACTCCTTCGCATATTAATGTAACAACTATATTGTAATTGTTGCCTGGAATTCTATTGATAACAATCGAGAGCGGTGACCTCGAATAGCAACATGAAGTTCTGGGCTCAACAACTAGTGCCGGCACTTCATTTTGGCCATGGAGGAAGTAGGGCCTGTCGCTTATAGCACTAGCGCGGGATTACTTCACGTCATCGAGCCTCGATGCACGAAACGTGCAGTGCGTTCTCACCAGGGCGCTTGATTGGGAAGCTTGGATGCTTGATCGGGATTTGCTGTTAGCAACCTCGATTGTCTCGTCACTCCTCACACCATCTCGGCGCCGAAAAAATCATCTTTGCTCGGCGCGCTCGCAGGTCCTCCTTAATTCATTTGTGATGTCAATGAAGCAGGAAGATTTTCTCTGGATCTTCTCCCTCATGCTTCCTCAGGTTTTGATGCTGGGCGGCGTTCACAACTCCCGAACACGAACACGTTTTCGAAGCTTCCGACATATATACCGCATCTATTGTTGAAGGTGGTGATAGGACGACGCGGAGGTCTTCGGATTTTAATTATTCTACGTTGGATTCGAAAATATGGACCGACGCATTGGCAGGCCACGCCTGCACACCAGCATTTTGGATGCACTGACCGAGCTTCCCGCTGCTCCTTGGCGCTATTCTCGGTTCTTCTCACCCTGTCATTTAAATTATGGCGACGGCCAGAAATCTCCTACATTCCAGAATTTGCTTATAAGGGTGGTAATAAATATGACTCCAGCTCCTCCACAGCGGGGTGGATCAGACTTCTGTTCTCTTCGACGGTAACATATAATTCCATGATGCTCGGCAGTTCGGGACCTCACCCGTACGGGTGCAGTGACGATGTACGCTCTGAAACTTATTTCTTCAAATACCTGCCATCCTTATAAACAACGGTTATATATTTAGGGTAATTTTTTCTTTACGTTCAACCTGACTCCTCACGCATAAGTTGCGCTCCTGAGCACTATATTTATGTGTTTTCGATAGATCCTTTTCGCCGCGGCGAAAATATCCTGCACTTGTAATATAGTGCAACGCCTCTACCAGATGAGATGTAGGGTCTCCTCTTAGCATCTGTGACGACCCGACTGTTCAGGGCGAGGTCTTTTTAGAATTTTTGGTTCAAAAGAGGCACGACAGGAAACTTGTCGGATGTGAATCATAATACTTACCTCGGTCGTATCTGAATACCCCGCACAGTAACAACTGACTTTGACGGAAGCCAGCCTTAACATCTATACAGCGAGGTACGAGCGTTCGTATAGAGCGTCTGTCTACGAGAGACTAGCCTTAACAGTGAAAACAGCCTTTCGACTTGCGGGTGATCTAACTGACCAATGCGACGGAAATAAAGTGCGCAAAAGAATGAACGCTTTGTGTGGAAAAACCTAGCTTGAACGCTGGGAATAAATCCGATTCTACGTGCGGTATAACTAAATAAAGCTCGCGCCTCGCTACTTATACGCGTATCGCCGAGATCACGACACCGTGACATGTAAGTGGCAGTGCAGTTTGCCTCTTGACCAGAACCGCCATGTCGGAGCCTTCCACATCGACAATGGAAAAAAAACGTGCATGCGACAGGTGCAGACGTCTGAAACGTCGGTAAAACGTTCTGTTCTTCCATGCGAGTCTAACATTTCTGTCAATTCAAGGGCGCTGTAAGGCTACTTTCGCTGGTACCCACTTCAATACTGAAAATTCCCCAGGCGATGGTGGCCAGGTATGCGTCCAATGTTCTCGAAGTAACCTCGTTTGTACGTATCAAGCACCGGCCGTGGTCAGTGCTTCTTGTTCCTCCTCGATAACCACCATCATCATGAGTCTCAGATTCGAACTGTTACCGACGACATTCAAGTCCCTGGAGGCACCTACACCAATGAATACGTTGAAAATTTAGAGCTACGGCTCAAAAATGCTGAAAAGGCCCTCCTGAAAATTCGCCAACCCGGACCACATTTAGTTTCTGGATCGCTGATAAGATACATCGACCCTCCAAAGCCAGACGATGGTGGGCCTCACGGAATTGCAGCGAGTTTCCAAGCACTGTCGCTCAATGGCCCACCTCCTGACTCCGGATACCAAGGGGAATCGAGCGCGGCTATGCTGGTCAAGGCTGCGGTTTCAGTGAAGTCTGGTCGGCCATCGGTTAATGATCGAAGAGCCCCTGCGCCTAAACCTTGGACCCTTCAGCCGGTAACTCTGCTTTTAATGGTAAAAATGAAAACTAAATCACCTGTTTGGAAGTGGGACAAACAATCGACGGATATTCTCCATCTGTCTTTTCCCGATCCTCATCTGCTTAGTTGCCTGGTTTCTCTTTACTTCGCAGACTTCAACACATTTGTACCGATACTACATCGTCCGACGTTCGAGGATGGCGTGGCCCGCCGGCTTCATGCGCATCAAGAGGACTTTGCATCGACATTACTGCTCGTTTGTGCCCTTGGTTCGTTGTACCTGACAGGTTCGGGCATGTCTCCTGAGGACCGCCAGAAGCTAGCGTGGAGGTGGTACAATCAAGTGGAGCTCTGCGGTCACTCCCTGCGTAGGCAGCCTACAACGTATGATCTTCAGGCCTATTGTGTAAGTTTGTCTCCCTATCTCGAAACTAATCGCATTTTTATTCTGAATTCTCAGCTGGCCGCCCACTTTTTGCTATGCGCCTCCAATGCACGTGCCAGCTGGTTAATCGTCAGTTTCGGCCTGCGAATTGTCCAGGACATTGGCGGACATCGTAGGAATCTCAAAGCACCAACAATCAGCACCGAGGAAGAGCTCGAGAAACGGGCAACTTGGTAGGTGAACTTGATTCTTTTTACTGCCGCACCATTGATACTGCGTCCAGGATCCTTGTAGTCTTGGATGCGCAACTCGGAGCTGCCCTGGGCCGAATGATGACTCTTGATCCCTTCGAGTACGTGCCCAAGCCTTTCCCTTGCGGTGCGTAAGTGCAACTTGTCGCCTGTGCCCTCAGCCTCGATATCGGTCTGCCTTCGGAATGTGACGACAAATGGTGGGAGCTCTCGGGCCCCCGCAAACAGCCCATCCATACCCCGTCCTCCATATCATTCTTCAACTGTATCGTTGATTTGTATCGTATCCTCCACTTCTTGGTGAAACATCTGGTGCGAATCCTTTCCGGGAGGTTTATTCTTTTGGGCCTTAAGCTAAGCTTAATTTCCCCAGTATTCAACCAGCAGACTCTACTCCGCCGCGGGTATCGACGACCTACAGATAATCGCAACGGAACTAGATGTCAAATTGAGTCATTGGTTCAAACAAATTCCTCAGCACCGTACGTGCGTTGTGCGTACACCATGGGAAGTGTCTGACGAAAACTTATCTTTTCTTTCTTGTCCTCTCTTTTATATAGTAATCTGGGATCCCGAGCGCACCGAAGCCGGGCTATTCTTCGACCAATCCGCCTCCCTGTATTGTTTCTACAATTACATCCGGATGCTAATTCACCGCCCCTTCATCCCAGCGAAAGGGCTCTCTAACCAGTCCGTACGGCTGTTTTCTTTTCAATTCTTCTGGATTTATCCTCTCATCTCACTGAGCCCAGGAGCTGCGCGCGTTGCGGACATGTACCAAGGCCGCTCGTACTTGCATCAATATCGCAGACGTTCACCGACGTCGGCGAGCTGACGTTCCGTTGTTTTTGAGCCAGGTACGTGCACTCTTTAAAAATTATACTTACGATTCGAATTAATATTAATGCTGCTTGTTTTTAATATAGGATGCGCTGTTCACCTCCGCCATGGTGTTAATCCTCAAAATGTGGGGTCGCCCGCAGCACGCGGACGAGCGGGCGCAGGACCTCGCGTGTCTCCACGTTGTCTTGGATATTTTCAAATCACAGCAGCCACGGTGGCCGTCCTCTGGATTCTTCGTGTGCTCTATTGAACCCTCTTGCTATGAATTTTCCCTTGCTGACGCCAGGCTCACAGCATCGTCCTCGAGCGCCTGCTCACCCTCGATTACACGCCTGGCGAGCAGCTGGAGGAGCCTTCGGATACAGCAACGCCGGAGTCCAGCGGTGACATCGACACCCCGTCAGACGGACAGGCGCAGGAACCTAGACGTGATGCGCCATGGGTCGCGTTCGCGCAAGCGTGGTTGGCGGGAGTGGTGTCGGATCAAGACCAGACGCCTCATTCAATCGTTGCGATGCCACCGGTGTTTGCTGGAGACCAGGAGGTCGTCCCTCGGCAGTACCACCGCCTGCGCGGGTTCTCGGACTTGAACTCTGAGGAGCCTCCAAGGGATGAGTTTGATGCGTGAGAGACAGATCTAGAGCCCAGGTACTTATATTTCTAAATCCGCTTGAGGGGTATTCACGGAGCGGTATCGCTGCATGTAATGAAAGGTTCATCGGGAGTTGAAGAACAATACAACAACAATACAAGATTAAGGTTTATTGCTTGTGTCCGAATGATTAAAAGAAGTGGCAACTATAGTTCCTTCGAACGAAAAAATACTGGAAAAATAACACAAGATAGCCAATGGACGAATACTATTCGAATGGAATTTATATTACACTGGGATCGGGCCACCACATCGCGAAGATTACTGGTCCTACAAGCGGTCCCACGATGCATACGGGGGCGGATACGATTTGTTGTCCATCTTCGTGATTTCCACCGCCGAGAGATCGAACCCATTCAGTGTCCGTATGTTCAACGCCGTATCAATGCGACCAGGGGCGATGAATCGCTCGCGGATCGCCACACCACAGACTGAGCAGAATCCATGGAACGTGTTGCGATTCGCAAAAGTGTACTCAACCAAAGAATCGAGTCCCTTGAACGTGACAGAGGTCGTGGGTGGGTAGATCCAAAGCGCTCCGTCCTATGAAATTAAGGAGTTGTTAATTACAAGGTACGCCAGCGGCCAGGATATGTGAAAGGGAACCGACCCGAGAACAAACGCTGCAATTGCAGTCCTTGGCCGTGGTGACTTTCTCTGGGCTCACCAGCGTGTAGCCTACTGTACCGCAATGGCAGCTGCCGTGGTACACATTCGAGCCTTGGGGTATATTTTCCACAGTGACCGGCTCTGGAGCTTGATACAGCGGCTCCTTGGAGGCGCCGTCGCTCGTGCGAATCGGCAGGGAATCGAAATCCACGTCCGCGAGCGCTCGAATCTGAGAATATGGACACATTAGTGTGCTACGGAACACCCGAAGCTCCACCACGTACGTTGATCCCAAACTTTCCGTCAGGAGCACGAGCCAGGACGGAGGTTCCGCAGGTGGGACAGAACTGCGATTGCTTGCATTACATGACTGAAAGGGAATTATGTGAAAGAACGCACCTTGTGTGCCATCGTGCGCTTCGCAAACTCGTAACTCTTGAGGGTAGTATTCTCGTCTCCTTTCACGACGATCAACTCTCCCGGAAAACCCCACAGATATCCATTCTTTGAACAGATGCTGCAGTCGCATGCAAAGGCTTGCTTCAGCGGCCGCGACTTGACTGTGAACTTGAATGCGCCACAATGGCAATTGCCTCGATACTCGACGGTCTGTGGAGTCTCAGACATGGTGGTTTGTAAGAGAGTGATATCGGAGTTTTCCGTTCAGTGACAATGATCAAGACCTTTATTGATGCCTCTGGTCCCTGCTAAATTCCGAACGAATTCTGGGTCGACAATTCGCTTTCTTCTCTTATGGTTCAGATCCACTGTGATTGCTTACTTAGTGAAAATACGAGAGGATAGCTGTTGAGCAGTAGTGATTCGTTCGGAAGGGTGAGATTGTTCTCTGCGGGAATGAATGCCCGCATTGTGAGCGCGTCCAGCGTTCGACATCAGTTTAATAAGCGACAAGCGACGTCCGAAATGGACAAATGAACACGTCGCGTCCGAATCGAAGTTCACATTCATCGAATCAGTGGAGGAAAGAATAAGGTTTAACGTTTGATTTTCTGATAAGAACGGCGCAAAGAAATGCGTACGCGTTTTATGCGACCCAAAGACATCGTAATCTGTGCCCCAAAGACACCAACAACTCAAGAAACAAAAATAAAAGAAAAGATTTCGAAGTCGCCGATGGGGTTATCGCCCCGCGCATTGGCGGGCCCATGCAGAACTTGGAGTCGTGACACGTACTGTGTGTGTCCTTCGGCCCTACTACGTGCTCCCCCCGGCGGGAAGATCCGCTCGCGCACGTCTGTCAGTCTGACCCAGATGTGCGGCTCTGCATGTGCGAGAGGACGCGCACGAAGGAGCGCGACGAAAGGTACGTACATATCCATGTCCGGCGAACAGTTCGCAAAGGTAAGAATGAGCGTCCGCAGCTCTGGGAGGAAATTGGCGCGCTGGAGGACGCTGCACAGCTTTTAGAGCAGGAGAATTAAGGACCGTGTTGACAAAGATACCAATGAATGGTCTTGAGCGATTCGTGATCTGGATGAGCAGACTTTGAAACGATGGGAAAGGGTCAGCGACTTTAGTAAAGTCGAGAAAGTCCGCCATGGGTATCGCGGGCAAGATCCTGCTCCAGCGATTGAAATAAGGAGACATCATTGCTAATAGTCGTCTGGGAAGACGGGTCTGCTCGGAGCGTGATAACGAAATTGATAGGGTAACTTGTCGCTCTTGGAACCCACAGTTCCGAGAGAGACGTACTGCGATCTTCTCCGGAGGCGGCGTTAAGGTCGCCGAGAACCTGCGCTGAATATCCATCCCCGGAGAACTCCAGGAATATTGAGTCCCAGAGCTGGGTATCGCAAGAGCCAATGTTCGCCACTGACTCAGTCTGGCTGCGAATCTGGACTAAATGTAGAGGTACCCCGTTGCAACGTGGTCGAATACGCCGGCGAAGCGTAAGACAGTGGATGAATATTTTGGAAGTGAGCTCTTACGGGAGCTTGAGAGCGGGCCCGGGAATCGAGCGTCATCGTGGTTCGGGAAGAGCGCGGTTGTGGCTGTGGCTGATGGCAACAGGAACGGTCATGTGAATGCAAGCGCGACGCCGTTCTGGTCGCGTCATTGGACCCCGTAGTCGAAGTCACAAAACCATATCTGGTTGGGACCCCGAAACTACAGGCGCTTTTTTTGTCTTTGTAACGAATTGATGTGGATCAATCAACCCGACAACAGCGCACTTGCTTTCTCAGCCAAGGAACGCGTCAAGGAAAGCCAGCGTCCCGACTGTAAACGCAAATTTTGCACCACTGCTGAATCATCCACAACGCTGAATAATTTGGTTGGTTGGCGGTATAAATAGTGGCTGCTGGTCATCAGACCTCAGGCAATTAATTTGACCATTTCGGAACCTACCTACTTACCACCACCTCGTTCGACCAGAGATGTCCCTTCCGACGACTACCCGGCAGTACTCCTACCCAGAGGTTAGCGGACCTCAGCAGTTCCTAGTACTGTTTAACGCGTCCCGGCCAGCTTGGATCTTACAACAACCTCTTGCTTGAAGAGGTGCCTGTAGGCCCTCTGAAACCGAATGATGTCCTAGTTAAGACGCACGCCGTGTCCCTCCAGGTAAACACTCAAAACTTCGCCCTTACCCGATATCACTAACCGTCCACCCAGTTCCGTGATCTCCAGGTAGCCAGCGGGGTGTACAAGGGCAGGTAGGTTCGGGCGGCATCTTCACGCAACCCTCTCAATTCAAAAAAAACATTTAGCGAAAGCTTCCCCCCAATCTAGTTCCCTGCTCCGATATGGCCGGCGAAATCATTGCCGTCGGGGGAGGACGTCAAGGAATGGAAAAAGGGAGACCGTGTCTCCGCGAACTTCATGCTTGACAAATTGCATGATGAGCAGACGGCAGAGATAGCTGCCACGGCTTTGGGCGGTGCAGTACACGGAGTCTTGACCCAATACCGAACCTTCCCAGCCCATGTGAGATTTATTCTCGCTCTTCTTAACGCACAAGCCGACCTTTCGACCTCAGTCACTCGTTGCCATTCCGGAACATCTTTCTTATGAGGAGGCGTCGACGTTGCCGTCAGTCTTGCTGCCTCTTTTCAATTTCCCCCAGTGATTGTGATTTAGCTGCGCCGCGTTAACGGCCTATAACGCCCTCTTGTCTGGATTTGAGCCGCTGAAGGGAGGCGACACAGTCCTTGTACAAGGGACCGGCGGCGTATCCACGCAAGTATCCATTTGCCCGAAATAATCAATTACAATAAATGACCCATTTATTAGGTTCGCCCTCCAATTCGCCGTTGCATCCGGCGCCACGGTCATCGCAACATCCTCGGACGACAACAAGCTGAAGATTGCGAGGAAACTCGGCGCGAAGCATCTCGTCAACTACAAGAAGACACCCAATTGGGACGAAGAGGTTTTGAAGTTGACGAATGGGGTGGGGGTGGATCGTGTTCTCGAGGTTAACTTTCCAACCAAGACCCGGATCCGACAAACCGCTCACATTTTGATCTGGTAGGTTGCCGGGAACTCAACCTTGGAGCGATCCATTTCCTCCGTCCGAATCAACGGTAGTATCGATATAATCGGCTCTCGTGGCGGAAGGGTAAGGACCAGCTTTCAACGCACAAATATTTTATCTGACACACCCCAGGTAAACGTCCCTCCCGTCGACATTGTCGTGCCAAGCATCTACAAAGGCCTCAAGATCCGAGGAATTTTCATCGGATCCGTTGCTCAGTATGTTCATCCTCAACTTGATAAGTACCGTGCATGGTTCATGACATTTTTTGTGACAGGTTCAAAAACATGAACAAGCTCCTCTCAGCCAACCCCGAGACCACGCGGCCTATCGTCGACAAGGTTTTCGCGTTCGAAGACGCGAAAAAGGCTTTTGCGTATTTGGAGTCGCAGGCGCATGTGGGAAAGGTCGTTATCAGAGTTTAAGTATTGCAAGGATTGCCCATGGGATTGCGAGGGTCCACTTTCGCGGATATCTTGGCTGTTAACAGTGTGTTGAATACATGTGATTTAAGAGGGATTCAATTCGGTACCCAAGAAATCCAATCCAGAGCGTTGAACAATATATATAAACTCACTCTCTCCAGACAGATGATTCATATCACCTTCAATTGGTATCTCCTTTGATATGTTAGCAAAAGTTGAGCCGAGTTTACCTCATACTCTTTGCGATACCTGTCGCCGAGGTCAACCAGTAAGGCATGCGAACACCAAGTGTGTTAAATGCATGTGGCTCGCAGTCGGAGTAAAGCCTACAAAGCCGCCATTGGCAAGCAAAGGGGGGCTTTGTTGCATGCTTTGTTCCCCTGCATCAGAGCCACATGTGTTTAACGTACCTGGTGTTCACATGCCTTTCTGGTTCCCCCCGGTGTGTAGCCCAGTGAGATTCCTGTCTAGATCTTGGCTGGCATCGCATGGTATAGATTAGCATCGGGAATTCAGGTTTTTTCTCAAAACAAAATTCCTACCCATTTTTGTTGTCCATGGCATAATATGATGGTCTAAGTGCACTTTTATTTGACCGCAAGATAAAGTGCTGATTTCGGACTTACCGTAACCTTCCCCGCAAGAAAGATAGCGATAATCAAGGCACTTAACTTGCGGGGAAATCGTGGAACCCCGCAAAATATATATAGTCATCGTCCGCAAGATACGGAGTCACCCGCAAGATAAAGATAAGTTGCACCCGCAACTTTGGTACTCTTCCGCAAAACCTTTCTTCGAACCTTCTCGCAACAAACATAGGTAAGCTCTCTGGAGCAAGGCAACAATCAATTGGCTGTACGTAGGGCACAAAAACAAGTGATCGAGTGCGTGTGAGGGTATACTGGAGAGTCCGTGGACGAAGTACTGAAAAAGGACTGTCCGGTGAGGTATGTTATGTGAGTAAGAGATGATTAGATGGGATGTGAGGTAACGAAGAAGGGAATGACGATGTGAGGAGCGTGGGTATGATATCGATCGAGCCAAAGGGGTTGTGCGAGTAGTCAAGAATCAATTGGCGGCAGATAAATGTAGCTATCAGTCCATTGGAATCACTGAGTCAGAGTTACTCAGGACTGTTCCAAATATTGGAGCTGGATTGCAGAGCATCAACTCCTTTATAAATAAGCCTAGTGCATCCTTCCATCGGCTGGATGAGCAGCGACGGGACGAATGGGACGAGCGGGGGTACCGTATACACAGATGCGTGGCTGTCGTTGAATTTGCGGGCGGCGTTGGTCAGCTCAAGAGGGGGGCAAAACCGTTAAATGAGACCCAAGGACGAGGACGAGAACAAGCACCGCCGCTGCCCCAGCGGTGCCAGGACCTGCTGGATGTATGTGTTGGCGGCGTTTTCGGGCAGCTCGTCGAGGCAGAGCATGTGGCTTGCATCGCTTCCGCAGGCGCAGGGCCGGCATTCGAGGGAGGACTTGCAGACGTAGAGTCTCGCGCATTCGACGAGTGCGGCGAGCCACCAGCAGACGGCGGGGAGCGCTACGCTTGCGGGTAGCGCGAGCAGCACGACACTAGCGACGCCCGTGATGGTCATGGGACATGCGCCGAGTATGCACATGGACCGGAATGCTTGCTATTTGTATTGCATGTTGCTTTAAATTATGTATTGAATTTTCCACAGCTCGGCAGCCTAGAGTGTATTTTCTATAACGGAAGAGCAGACCTTGACGTTTCCACTGTTTTCGGATGATCGCGCGCCGTGTTCGAGTCACATGAGCGTGTTTGATTAGGTCACACGCACCTAGCGTGCCCGACGCTCGCAATTCACGACGTTATACTGAGGCCATCTCGACCGAAGGAAATCGCGCACATTTAGGTGCCCGCGTCGATAAAGACGCAAAACACCGTCGCTTGTCAATCGTTCATACTGCGACTGAGAACGTACTCAATGTGACAAATCTCCGCTCGGTCTCCCATTACTTCAAGCTTCAGGCTCTCCGCATATCGATTTCGCGACCCCAGCATCAGAGATCGTTCCTTCAATGGTCGGCATCGTACACATGACGCACCGCTGCAGTCGACGGAATAACCGCCAAGTATGCGCACTTCTTTTTTGCCTACCGAGGATCCGGATGAGGCAGTGGGCAGCGCGGGCTCGAGGCTCCCCACCCGTCTTGCAATGCTTTGCCCAGTGCTTCTGCTTCTCCTTCGGTCTTACTCTGCTTTTCCATTCTCCTCATCCTCTATAAACGCTGACTCAGACAGTTTCGGCCTCTCAGCCTTCTCCAAGTCAGTCTGCTCGCAGGGATGGAAAATCTGGATGATACCGATGAATCAGCTTCAGGTGCGTCATTTCATTCTGTTTCACCCGTGCCGGAAGCAAGGTGCGGAGCGGGACACTCGTGCACTCATGCTTGGTCGCTTAGACTGCTAGACGCCAGTCTATGGGCGATCTATGGGCGTGCGGTTGCCTGCGAGTTCTGCTCTCCCCTGCCCTTGCTCTCCCTTCTCCTTTGGCCCTTTTTGCGCTCGTCTCTGGCCGTACTAACGATGCCTCATCTTGTAGCGTCGATCTATGAAGATTCGACCCGCAAGACGCTGAGTCGACCCCGACCGCAGCTTTGACGACGAACGACTCAATCGGTAGAACGCACATGCCAGATCGCAGTCGACGGTGGCGATTCGCTGGGCTGTACAGATCTCCGCGCAATGCGGTCCGAGGGTGGTAGATCGTAGGTCTCTCTCTTCTATTTCCATCTCCTTTTCCATGGGTATCGTACTTACCTGAACAACAATCTAGGTGGCTTGCTCCTGCGACTCGCATGCGGAGAATAAAGCTCATCGTTCGTCGCCCGCCGTCGTGGCTCGTTAGCCACACCATGGAGACACTGTCGTCACGCGCCATCCGGAGGTGGGTACTGCATCAGCAGCTGCGGTTTTCGATGTTGTTGCGGGTAGGTCTCGCTCGTTCTTTCCCGTTCCATTTCAGCCCCTCCCTTTGTCTTTCTGCATACAAGACAGACGCTAACCCCATTCCAGGATGTGGGCATCGCAATGGACATGCTCCCTCTCATGCCCTCCTCATTGCGTGCCACGACGACGGCTTCGATCGTGCGGATCGGGACTCGATGCTGCGGGTATGCCATGTCAAAATCGTGAGTTTTTTTCCCCCATTTCATTGACATATCTTCGGAGTGGAGGATCCTACGAGTGGACGCTCGAGCAACTCGTGGTCCCTGTGTTTCTCGCACTGCGTTTCCTTCCATCTATCCTCGCCTTATCCATTCCTTCCTTTTCCCTCCACTATTCTTCATTCCCCTCCCTAGTTTCGCTAACGATGATTTCGTCTAGCTGCTTTATAACCAGTAGGATCTGCAACACGGAGAGTGCATGCGCCAGAGCACCGTACCCTTCTTCCTCCGCCGGCGAGACTGGGACGACTGCGGCTTCGACTTCGACGGCTGCGAGTGTAGGACCGCATGAAGCTACCTCCCCAACTTCCCTTGTATCGGCGGGGAGCCGGTACTGGCGTATTGGCCTGGTGAATAGCGCTCCCTTTGCTTTGTTGTTTCTGTCTTCCGTGGACGACGGAATAGGGCATGGCGTGCGCGAGACGTGCAATAAACGCTTCGCTCCTCTTGCTTCGTCCTTCCCATTATCGTCGTCGTATATCCGTCCCAGTCTCTTGTCCTCGCTCCACCTCTTCACGACCCCTCCCCTTCCCCCATCGCTGTACATCTTCTTTTCCTTCCTTTTTCCCTTGCGTTCTTCGCTTTTCCCTGTATGCGATGAACCGAAGGCTGACGTATTATATCGCAGGCTGACTGTTCCCCGCGCTTCGCCGCGTTCTTCCAAGCCACGTCCAACACCCGCCGCAAGTTTCAAAAGTTCTATCGCACGCGGGGATGGATAGCCTGGACTATGGACGAGAGTCGATGGCTGAGATGTTTAGGTGCGTGTTTATATCACTGTAATTTCCATTGCGGGGGGAGTGTGATGGACATCTTTGGACGCCGTGGACTATTGCACGCTCATGCTCCTGGGTCGGAGGGAGAAGGGAGACAGGAGGTGGGAGAGTTCGGGACAGATCCGCGTACAAGATGCTCGGTGCGCCTGTCAAATGGAACAGCCTGCGAAACGGAAGGGATGGCTCCCGGACGCCATCGCGCTGCGCAATGACAGCGCTTTGTCGACCTTGGGCGCGCGTGTAGCGCTATGCGCGGTCGTACCTGGCGAGATAGTGCCTGGTCCCCGCAAGTGAGGGGCGGCCGTCTCTTCTCATTCCTGCTCGCCTGCCCTCCCTGCTCTTACATGCTTCTGGCCTGCCTATTGTTCTTCGTTCTTACCAAATGCAGGCTGACGCCGCCCTCTTTCAAGGCGAACTTCAGATCCAAACAACTATTGTTTCCGTAGTGAGGAGGCGCATGAAGTACGTGTCTCAACCCGTTTTATTTCGTTTCGAAGATGGTAGGAGAACGCACTGGGAAGGAGAGAAGCGCCGGGTGTGGTGGATAATCAAGAGCTGGGAGGAGGATGTGGATCTCGGGGGTTCCGAGCAGAGTGCGGCGACGCGATCGGAGGACGAGGAGAGGACGTCTGTGTGGTATCAAAGAGATGCGCTCTCACTTGCTAGCGCGGCCATGCGGATTGACAGAGGCTGCAGGAGACGGATTGATTCGACTCCATCCCTACTCGAGTGAGTAGCGGCGGTAGCCTGACGGGTATGCCGATGTGGGATGAGTGATAGCTTGACTTCGAGTGCCGTTATCACCCAGCGGAGGCATCGCGGGTGCTTGAAGTGTGTTCGAGGCTGGGCGGCGTCGATTCGATTCATGAGCACGTTGCTAACCTGGCGCGGAGGGATCAGCGTCGATTGGGTTGTTGTCGAGTGAAGCAGCAGCTGCCGGCAGCCGCCAGTGTTTCTGTGGGAGCCAGCTCCAGCCTCGTCCCAGTCCCCGTCAGCCTGTCTTGAAGGAACTGGCATCAAGCAAACTGATACTCGTCAGTTTGAGCCCGAAACTATTTGTTAGGTCCTTTCATTAGTGTCTGAATATATGATATATAATTTTTTTTGTTCATGATGCATGAATGTTGAATGAATGTACAGTGCATTCTTAGGCCGGTGTAGTTACTAAGTACCGAAATTCAAATAACCGATAGGATGTTGAGTTACAAAATACTGGAGTACATATGGGCTTGGAGAAAATCAAGTAAATCGCACTACCCGTAACAGGTGGTCAACGGCTAGGCGGCTGAGGAAAGCGTGTGCGCACCGTCTCTCAATGTAGTGCACGTCTTGTGACCTCATCAATCATACCGGACCCGGTAACTCAATCCTTAGATGCTAGTTCCCTTTGATGAGTTCAGTACGGAAATCATAAAATTATTAGCCAATCACTGCAACGTGCCTCATGTCTTGCAATGATAAAAGCAGTCTTCCATCAATCATATTGGTCCCGGTAATGCAATCCTTAAATGCTAGCTCCCTCACACCGGAAATTCCTGACATTCGATGCAACTGAAAGCCAAATAGTAGGGTTAGAGTTTCCTTATAAGGTTATAGATAAGAGAAGATAAACCTTATAAGGAAACTCTAACCCTAGCATTATGTCTTAGTTTAAGGTTCGGTTGGACCAAATGTGGGGGGAATTTCCGGTGTGCCTTTGATGAGTTCAATACGGGAATCATAAAATCAACAGCCAATCAATGCAATGTGCCTCACGTCCTGCAATGATAAAAGCAGGCTTCCTGCCACCCTGGGATCCACATGCTCTGAAGATGCCCTCTCAGCCCACTATCACTCAGTTCCGGTTCAACAATATTACAGCATGTTTGACTGCAGCTACAGATACTGTGCATATTCTTTCTGGCAGCTTCAAGACTCCGTTTCTCCAGGCAATTTTGTCTACCATTCAATCTCTTTTGAAATTGGTGCAAGTAAGTCTTGTGGTGTCTGATAGCATAGGATCTAACCTCACCAACTCTACATAGACTGTGAAACAAAACAAGAGCACTTGCACATACTTGCTGGAGCAGATCAATGATGTGCTTCATGCAATTATTGTTCTTCATATCAAGTCAAATCCTGCTGGAGAGTTGAGCCCACAGATGTTGAGCTATGTTGGAGAATTTACATTGTGAGGGTGCAAGAACAGTAGCCAGCTGGTCCTCACCAATCATACACAGGACACTTCACAAGATCCACACTTTTGTGGAGGAACAACAAGATAGAAATCTAATGAAGAAAGTTTTCCGCCAGGCTGAGATGAACAGGCTCTTGAATGACTGCAAAGTTGGCTTGCAAAGGGCATGTGAAACTTTCAAGGTAGTCACTTGAGTATGCTGTGGATACACCATGAATTGAAGTCATCCAGGTTCAGGCTACTGACTTACTGAACAATATTGGTGAAATGCAAAACCATACTGCAGAAGCACATCAAGAAGTTCTGGATTTGATTGAGTCATTTTCTGATTCAACAAATTCTGATACAGCATCCTCTGTAAGCCCTTTTCATGCTGTAGTGAACCATTAATAATCCTTTGACAGATAAACAAAGTGTTCTCAAGCTCCTATAACAGGTATGAAGACACAGTACATTGGGGTTCATTGTTCTTATACAGTTCTGAAGCTCCAACTCCCTCTCTATGCTTCCATCAGAACCCAAGATATTCCATGGACGTGAATCAGAGCTTGCTGATATCCTGAAATTGTTCATGCATACAGTACCTAGAATTGCCATTCTGGGGGCAGGTGGAATGGGCAAGACAATGCTTGCAAGAGCTGTGCTCCATCATTCTGATCTCATCCTCAAATACCAAGACCATCGTTACTTTATCACCTGCGAGTCAGTTTCAACACAAGAAGAGCTCATTGCTGTGATTGGTGCCTATATAGGATTGAAACCCAGCAAAGACATGTGCAGACAGATCATCTACCACTTGACAAGCAGCTCACCCTCCCTGTTGATCCTTGACAATCTAGAAACAGTCTGGGAGCCAACTAGCTCACGTGAAGAGATTGAACGGTTCTTGGCTCTTCTGACAGACATCCAACACCTGGCATTGATTGTGAGTTCAATTTTATTCTTCCACCCTACAACCTGCCTATCACCATGCTAGATTACAATGAGAGGAGCTGAACGGCCTGCTAAAGTTCATTGGACTCGCCCATTTATGCAGCCTCTGCAACCTTTGAATCAAGATGCTGCTCGGAGAATATTCACTGACATTGTAGATGACACACATGATAGCAACAACATTGACAAGGTCCTCCATCTGACAGACAATATGCCATTGGCAATTGACCTGATGGCTCACCTAGTGGACTCTGAAGGATATTCCACTGTTCTCTCCAGATGGGAAGCAGAAAAAACTGCTGTGTTCTCAGAAGGATTTGACAGAAGATCCAACTTGGACCTGTCTATTTCAGTGTCCCTCTCAAGCCCACGGTTGACATCTGTTCCTCATGCAAAGGAACTCCTTAGCCTTTTGTCCATACTTCCTGATGGGCTTTCAGATACAGAACTTATTCACAGCAAACTTCCATTTGATAATATTCTAAACTGTAAGGCAGCTGTACTTCGGACATCACTGGCATACAGGACAAGCCATAAACGGCTGAAGGTTTTGGTACCTATCCAAGAGCATATCCAAAGATATCATCCTCCCAAACTTGAAACTGTTGACCATCTGTTCCAAAATTATGCTGGGTTTCTACAATTGTTTATAAACCATGTAGGAACTCTTGAAAACTTTGAGATAGTTTCTCACATTACCTCAAATTTTGCCAACATCCAGAATATTCTCTCCTTCAGGTTACATCAACAGCATCTGGATCATAGTAAAACCATTGACTGTGGAATGCAGCTGAACACATTCAGTGTGGCTACAGGCCGGGGAAATATTCCCTTTATGGCACAGATCCCAACTTATCTACCTCAGCCAACTGACCACAGACTTGAGCTTCACTTCCTAGGAGAGCGTCTTAAATCTAGTCGCAATTATCAAATACCCAATGCTGAGACTATGATTGAACAAGCTTATGACCATATTCCTTATATCAATGATGAAGATGTCATATGTAAGTTCTAGAGTCAATATGCTTTTATTGGCACTCATGAGTTGAACAGGTGAATTTCATAGTTCTATTGGACACTATTATCTTGCTCAATCCAATCTCAATGCTGCAACAGACTCATTTCAAAAGGCACTATCTCTGTCCATTTCAACTAAGAACACAAAATCACAATCTAGTATACTCTGGAGTCTAGCTATGATTCAGTGGTGGCTTGGTGACTATACAGCAGGACTTAAATATGCTTCTGAAGCACAGAGATTTGCAAAGCTGGATGCAAACCTATATCTTGAAGCCCAAGCAATTTGTACAGAAGCTAATTGCTTGTATAAACTTGGCAGCTATCCTCAGAGTACTGCTCAGTGCCAAAGGGCAAGATCTCTCCTGGCTTTGTGTGGTATGTCTGGTGGCAATCAGGACAATATTATCATGGCTCTTTTAGCTGAAATTCATAAGTTGAAGTCAGAGTATACTCAAGCTCGAATTATCCTGATAGAAATTCTTGACAATAGACAGCATCATGAGCAAAGTCCTTTCTCATATGCAAATAATCTTCTTAATATTGCAGAGGTTGATGTTGCCATGGGTGCACCACTGAAAGATGTGCTGAAGAACCTTGATACAGCAAAGACAATTTACAAAAATTTGGGAAGGAATGCAATGCTTATAAACTGTGATTTAATTCAAGCAGATCTCTTGCTCACAGAAGGAAATATGTCTACAGCAGAAGAGATTCTCAGAAAATGCTTCAATTGGAGTTTGGGAAAAAATGATGAGTTCATCACGTACTGTCTTGACATACTTGGGAATGTCCACCGCTGGAGTACTGCATATTGGACATATACTTGGCCAACATTATTACTTGTGCATGCTTTGAAGTCAAGGCAGAAACTAGAAATATACAAAGCTTTCCAATATTTTGGAGATATCATGCATGCTGAGGATGATCAGAGCTCAGCAATTGGTCTTTACATCATTGCATTGGAAGGGTTCACCCAGATGAATATCCATAGGAGCAGGGCTGAATGCATGCTTCGACTTGGAGATATTTCAAAGGAAAATGGGGATCTTGTGAAGGCAGAGGAGCATTGGAAAACAGCCCAACCACTTTTTGAATGCTCATCACAAGGGAAGAAGGTTGCACTGATTAATGAAAGGCTTGCAACCATTGGAACAGATGTGCAGGAACAGACTGTGGAAATGAGCAACAATTTGGCTCTGACTGGTGGGTTTCAAGATCTTAGGGTCACAGTAGATGATGGTTTGGCAAAAGTAAAGGAGACTGTGCACCCTATCCCATTGTGATTTCTGTTGAGATTGAATAAAGTCTCTCACTTGTTACATGTCAACTATGTCCTGCACCTATATGTTTTATTTTTTGTTCTTCTTTTTGCTTCTGTGCTACAGAGATAAATTTTTTGATAGTACAGTTGTGGTCAAAAGGAATGTCTTGCCATATAGTAGTTACCATCAAACACATCTATAATACAGTACAAGATATGCCTTTGTTCTGCTTTGGCCAAAACTTTGATAGCTGAAGTATACAGGCAATAGTCAATAGTGTTTGAGTTGTAAATCAAACTTCATTATTTCATATTTGATCAATGCAAGAAATATTAATCCAACTGAGGTCAACTGGTAGATGCTGAGTATCATATCAAGCAGCACTGTAGAAAATATCTTGAATGGAGAAGCAGTTCAACTGGAAGTTCAGAATTGTGGTATAACAGCTGACCTTGCAGTGTTCTCCTTGTGTGAGGACCATGGTGCATTTTCAGAGCTGTACAAAATGTTGGGGGTTCAAAGTTCTTGTGAGTGACCCGAAGGACTTTGGGGAGCTTCGAGCACTAGCTAATTTTGAACTTCATCAGTCAAGATAATAATTGCATCTTCGGGACATTGATGTTCCAATTGAAAGTGCAAATTTAGTGAGGATTCTTAGTGGATGAGCTGCTGAGGAACTTTCATCAGTATGTTACAGTGTGAGCCACCAGTTTGTTACCATGAGGCATGCATACATGGCCACAGTTCAAAAATATGCCATGCAGGAAAGTATAACATGAAAGAATCTCTGAGGCAACCACAGTCCACCACAGCACATTGGAATAGACCATAACCTAGGCACAGCAGGAGCAGCAACATTGGTAGGCAGTGAAGTGATCAGGGGTCAAATCATGGTAGGACTTTCCTCTGAATTTTGGCATCAGATCATGGATCTTGTGAAGAGTCTCAAGTAAAGCAGAGACTGGGTGACACTCAGTGGTACATCATAAGCAGAAGTCTTTTCCATCTGATCCTTTGATTTTGGGTGATTCTTGGGCTCAAGGTTAGCCCTAGTATTTTTTGAAAATGCAGTTAATGCTTATACTTTTGTGCCTGTTGAAAGTTTTGGTTCAAGGTTAGTAGACTTCACCACAAAATGTGCTATCATGGTTATACTTTAAATTTTGGCTTGGTGGTCTAGTAGTGAAGATCAGAGTAGACGATTCTGGGTGATTCTCACATTGATTCTGACAACGATTCTGATGTTGATTCTGGAATTTCTTTTCCATCAGAATTGTATAAGAATCACACAGAATCAGCTTCAAATTAAATCAGAGTGAGAATCGCATTTGAGAATTGTTGTAGAAGGTCCTCCAGAGGAGATTCTACAATTTTACAATGATTCTCGAGACAATTCTCAATCATGGTTTTGTATGATGGCTGCAGTGAATGGTTGTTAACTTGTTATTATATTGCATGTTAGCTATTGAATCCTTGGCTGACGAGAATAAGTTTTCCACAATGGAAGAAGGGACATCAAGACTTTGCACTGTTTCAGACGATTGGCACATTGGGATGTGTGTCATTTCGAGTCACATGGGTGTGTTTGATCAAGTCACACGCACCAGCACTCAACTTTCATGTTGTCCCATTCACACTCAGCATTGCCCAAGGCCCTCAATTTACAATGTTATGCTGAGGCCATTTGGCTGAAGTGGACAATGGTGTTGACAAAAACACGGTCTTTGTCAATCCTTCTTGCCCATGCCCATCACAACACCAGGACCAGTGTTTATTGGTTCGGAACTCATATCACAAAATCCGGCCTAAAAACTTTTTTGTTCGAATTATTTGTATCTTCCCATGGTTTCTGATGTGGCCAAAACAATTTTTTTCAAAGCTGATCACTTTTGGTTTTTTTTTTTGGTTGGAATTTTTGGAAATTTTTGTCTGAACTTCTAATAAACACCGGCCCTACAATGCCTCTCCACTTGGTATCCAAGATTGATTTTGTGACCCCAACATTGAAGGTCGTGGCTCAGCATTCTTTTGATGGTCGCTTTGTGTTATATGCTGACTCAGAAAAGGAAATGGAATCTGGGACCAGGACTGGAAGACAATCCAGAAGCCAGGGCCAGGGCCAGATACAGGAAATTGGCAGTTCTCGCAACACCACACTCAGCAGGGTGAGCGACTGACTGGGCTAATTGCTGAATGAGAGGACAGAAGTGAAGGGTGTCAAATGTCGAACCAGAGCCAGAGCTGGTGGCGACAGTGAAGGGAAGACACCATAAGAGATGGATGACAAACCATCTAATGGTGATCCAATGCAGCTGGGGCTGGCTGACAGGAATACTGGTGACACAGAAGCCAGGGAGTATGCCGGATGAAGTGTGGACAGGCTGGCTGGACCGGAAAAGGACTGGATGAGGCTGGATGAGGGCTGGACAAAGGCCGGGACCAAGGGAGACAAACCAGGGGTGTAGCAAATGTCAATGGACAACGTCTGGGACTTGTACAAGGAACAAAGGGAAAGGTGGACCGGATATGGATCGGAAGTGACTGGAAGTGGTCTGGAAGCGAAGTACAGTAGGGGACAGTCAAAGGCCACCTTTTTTGTAGCATGTGAACGACTCTTTTTTTTGCCATTCTGAGTTCAGAAACAGATCCGGCTTGTGAAAAGGAGCCTAAAAACCTATTTTCAGAATTTTCCCACGAGCCGTTGGTTTTCTCAATATTTTGGGCCGTTTGAATGAAATTGTGTGTACCCCTTTGGGGCCTCTGTAGGTCCACTTAGGCTCGAATCTGATTCAAATGGCATGAAATGTGGCAAACATTACCCCTGAAGTGATTTAGGGTCCAGCCAAGGTGATGATTCGTGCATCCCCATGTTTTTTTCCTGAAATCAATGCCATCACCATCAGATCAATCAATTTTTTTCCACCTAACGGCTTGTTGAAATTCTTTGACTTTCCGGGATCATGAACACCTCATCAAAAGGAGTCAATTGGCAATTTTTTCATATTTTTAGCGATTTTTTCAGGGATTCTCAATGTTTTGAGGCAACTTTTTGGTAAAATCATGGATTCTCGGAATTTCGCTCGTACCTTCTCTTCATTTGCCCCTCAATTTGCATAGTAACTGGTTTCCAAGTCTTCAGATGGCATGTGTTAGGTGGCACATTCAACTTTTCCACGCTTCTCAAATAGGTGGTCTTTGACTGTCCCCTACTGTAGAATGATGGGAAGTAAGCCTGACTCAGGAGTGGAGCCAAGGGTGGAACAGAGGAGGAAAGCTCAGTCCATGAGAGGAGGCATGGAACAACATTAATTTTACAGCTAAAGTACATGGAAGTAAATACAAGGTTTTTATAGTAAGTATGTTTATTGTATAGCTGAAAGTAGGAATAAGTCATGTGACCAATGGACATAACAATAAGCCAAGTCTGTATGTGGATGAAGAAGATAGAAGAGTAAGTTGAGACAAAAGGGAGGAAGTACAAAAGTATGGATGAACAGAGTAATGAGAAGATACTTAGTAAAGCATCATTAGGTAAAAGGCCTGGAGGTCTGAGGTGATGGGATTGGTACCAGGGACAGGTAACCAGATGAGGACTGGAGGGTGATTGGAATATGATGGAGTATGACAGGGCAAGAAAGAATAGGATAAGTAAAATAATATGTGAAGAGAATAAAGGAAATACGGGAAACACTCAGAAGACCTTCATTGCATGAAAACTCGATAAGGAAAGGTGTTCTGGGATGGTCCAGAAGGGGCTGGTTAGACCGGTCCAGACAGAGTTCTGGATGGAGGTCAAATGTCGCAGCTGCAATGAGGATTGTGAGAGGCAGCTGAAATATATGAAGTGAACAGGTAGGGATAGACACAGGTACAGGTTCGGGTAAAAAAACAGGCAACTCAGACCCAAACCCGAACCCGCAGGTTTACGGGTTGCTTGCAGGTTGTTAGCTAGTGCGTGCTGACTGTGATGGAAGCCTCAGCACCTCATGGCCTGGGATTTTAAGTAAGAATATGGATGTTCAAGGTGAGTCTGACTCGATATGGTGTCCTATGCACAGTTTTCCACCCCAAAGCATCCTTTATTCATGTTTTTACAGTGAGTTTTGTATTGTGTGCCTGTATTCTCACAGGTACCCACAGGTTTGGGTCTGGAAAACAGCTGACCTGCGACCCGTACCCGCCCAACCCAACCTGGAAACCCGAGGGGCTCACCCAAACCTGTGCCCTTCACTATGAACAGGTTTGGAACCAAGTCCCAGAAGACAGTTGTTGTGACCAGAAGTGTGACCAGAACGTGACTGGGGGCGACTGGGGATGATTAGAATGCATCCAGGAGGTAACTGACATGTGACCAGGACGTGGCAGGAGGTTATCGCACAGCAATGAAGCAACAAGTGGTGAGTTATGGGAGACAATGTGGATGGGATAGGAACATTCGGAGGAGTGATCATTACGAGACTGGAAGGTGACTGGGTTTGGCCAGGATGTGACTGGATGTGACTGAACGTGACTGTGACATGACCGGTATGTGACTGGGTCCGATATGAGCCAACCGAGACTGGATAGTCACAGGATGTCGAGGTAGCAATGTTGAAGTACTGGATGGACAAGGATGCAAGTCCAAGGCCAGATGCCATAAGATGAGGTTGTGGGACTCCAGAGGGGCAAGATTGGATATAACCAGTCGGAAATGATCAGAGTGATGGGAATAGATAGCTGTAAGTGCACAGATATAACACTTTGTACAGACTAGTGACATGCCGCTGCCATCAATGGCATATGCACCAGGTATGTGCACCTTCCCATCTGTCTACCCTGAAATGCCCTTTCCCTCTCTCCTCTTTTAATGCCTTTCCATTTTTCTCTTCCCCTCCATCTCCTGGATGATCTACAACTGCTGATTACCTCAGACAGGTTTGGCTTCACAATCTTCAAGTCAGTCTCCTTGCAGGGTTGTAGGCTTGTTTCAGCCTCTCTTGGGTACTGGACGTGAAATCTGAAGACAGTTGTCCAGATCACAGACACAAGAGAGCAGGGTTGCACCAGTTGGATAATGGCAATGAATCAGCTGCAAGTGTGTCTTTTTGTTCTTCCTCCCCACACTTGGATGGGATAGGAGCAGGACACTTGTGCATTTGTACTGGGTAGCTTGGACAGCAGGAAGTGCCAGTCAATTGTGGTGTGGTTGGTCACAAGTCACACTTTATATGTTCATTCCCTCAATGCCCTCCCTATTCTCTCTTTTCCTTGCTGTTTTTTTCTTCTTGCGATACTACCATACTAACAATCATTCATCATGTAGCATCAAGATGCACTGAGTGCCTGTGAACATGTCGACCTGACTGCTGATAGCAGCTTGGACAACAAGCAATTTGATGAGTGGAACTTATGAGCCACACGGCAGTTGACAGTGGCAATTTGTTGGGTTGTGGAAATCTTCTTGCAATGTGGCTGGAGGCTGATACTACACTGCCGTTGCCCATACATCTCCCTCCTTCCCTCTTCCTCCACTTCCGCCTTCTTCATACTCACTTTGGCCAACATTCCTGTACCTAGTTGTTCATGCACCTCTAATGTAGGGAAGATACCCATTATTATTTGTTACACCTCACAGGGCTGCTCTGCACCAGTTTTGGACCAAAAAAATTGCAAAAAACAGTATTCACCTGAACCTTTCATATGGGTCCTTTGTGACCCTGTGACTTATGAAAAATCTTCAACCAGAGTGTGATTTTTTTCCTTCACCTCCGTTCAGTTGTTATACAAATTTCTGTCATCCGAGCACTTATCCATTAGTGGCTATGCCACTTGGATGCACATGGATGCTGCCTATCTTAGTATAATCCAACTTGTGGGATAGGCTGTTGTATATTTCCACGGCAGTACTCGTAATTATGTCTATTTATAAGTGCTGAGAAGGTTTGCTCTGGTGCACTCAAACTCAGTGTTCAATTTGAGCAGTGGTTTTTGTTCCAGCTTGAATAATCTTGAGCTTGTTGGGGAGCTTGAATTCATTCTGCAATGCTGTGCATCAATACCTTTTTGACAGCCTTGTAGTTTGCGAAGCTGTCTGAGACAAAACATGTACTTTTTTTGCAGAGAAAGACTGAACACATTTTGATTCAGGTTTTCAACAAACTCTCCAGGTCTCCCACTAATTAATTTGCTCAATTGAATATAAAGTATTCTCTGCTTTGCAGATATTAAAAGATAACAAACAATACTGCTGAGTGAATAGACCTGGTACAGAGGTCCTAGTTGGTGGTAGAATGAAAGGCTTGGATGACTTTGACTGTGTGGCAATGCACAGGCCCTGTGCACTGGTTTCAAAATATGTCCAAACAAACCTTGGCAATTTAGGCTTGGTTTAGCACATATCTTGCATCTTTTAATATGGTGGACAAGTTTAATAACACTTGTAGCATGCTTTGCGGCAGAGCCCACTAACTACCAGCACATTATCCTAAAATGTACTTTCCACCAGCATCTAATGGAAATTTTTAATTGCACCCAATTCTTGCTCGGTTGACACGTTGACCAGCTCGCATTGGGCTTGGGAACCCCGACTGTGTCGGGGTTCATTGCATGGGTAGAGATACATGATGCCATGGTGGAATAGACTCAAGGAAATTTACTGGAGACACAAGAAAGATATGCAGGAGCATTGCAGATTCAAGACAAGTCAAACATGGACTTTTTTTTACCTCGGTGACGAGCATGCCCACACGCTCTCCACGGAATGATCGTACCGGGGACATTAATTAAATTCCACCTTTCACCTCATCAGCATCCCCACCGCTCTATTGTCTAATTGTCCCACTGCCCGAGTGCCCGAGTTCCGCATTACTCAATACAATGTACCTTTTCCTTTTACTTCTATTGTACTTACTATATATTCTGTATTGTGTCAGCCCTTTCAACACGATTCCTTTGCCCCAGATTAGCTCGTTCCTCATCGCTCTTGCTCCCGGCCCTTGTTGTTGCCGTGGATATTTGGCACATGTCATTGAGCTTTGATTGAGCCCATTCGCACACACTAAGTTCCTTCCTTCCGCATGCAGCCGGTTGGTTGGTTTGTCATTGGAGCTCATTTTTAAAAAGGGCGACCTGCAAGAATCGAACTTGCGACTTCTGATATGCCCTAACAAGACTAAACAGTGCATCCCACAGCCAAAAAATTAAGCGATCGCATCTCAGGACCCACTACCTAAAGTTAGTGGGCATTTGCTCACAGTCTTATGCTGGGTCAGATTAAAAGACCCAAGGGCATCATACTGACCTGCTGACTCAGTGGGTAGCCATCTTTAAATCATGCACTGGGCTCTCCATGCCTCTCTGACAGGTTACTAGATCCCCTGGTAACATTTTCTTCAGAAGTAGGAGACCCCTCCACTTGCCAGAACTGCAGGCACCAAGGGAAAAAAAACAAAAATAAAAAATAAAAAAATCAATTGCAACTTGTAGGGATTGAACCATTGCGAGGGGGAAACAATTGTCATATCAGCACTGCCACACCTCCAGTGCTTTGCAAAGAGATAACAAAAAATCTAATGGCTCTTACGGCATAAAAGCATTACGCAATTTAGAAAAGACAACTAAAATGCAAGACTTCCAAATCCTCACTCTGAATGATCAAGAACGAGAATTATGTAAACATAATTACTCATAAGGTGGTGTATTTTTTATTCTACCTGCAAGGTTGTGCATATTCTTTCCAACAGAGGGACCCTGTGACATGTTTTAACAATGGAGGGTGCAAACTTTTCAGGCAACTTTGTCAAGGCTGTGCATATTTTTTGGAAAATATTGTAGTGTAAAATTATGGCACATATACTGTAAAAAAACTAAAAGAAACACACCTTGCTACAATTCCGCAAAATAAGGCACAACTTAATGGTTTTGTCATGGAAACAGTGCAACTCCACCGCCTGTCTTAGAAAATGCGCATGTCACAACATTTGAAAAAAAACAGATACAAGATATGAACCTTTATGACACATATCAACATACAGCAAATGGCAGTATCATTGATCAGGTGGCGTCTGTGTGCCCCCACCAGCACTCCTCAATTTGGGTACAGTGGGAAGTCCTCTTTCAAACTCAGCTATCTCCACTCCATTGATTTCATCAATCGCTCTCGATCTGCAGGGTGGTTCTCGCTTCTTGGGCTTTGCAATTGGCCATCTGTTAAGGGATCACTGCTCATACAGCTCATTCCGGACAATCAGTTTATAAACACTTACGTTTGAGATAGCCTCACAACATGGGAAACCTCCCACAAATAATGAAGCGCAATGTCAAATCAATAGAGACTTCACGCAGTGGTAGGGTGCGCTACGTGGTGTGCCACGCAGCGCTCTTGTACTAACTATTGAAAGAAGTCTTCAAGAAATTGTCTCTGTGATGCGACCGCCGGGTGGTTCAGTGAGCCACAGATGTTGATAGATGGCAAGTTTCTGATGTCTGCAAGTACTTGCATGAATCTGCAACTTACCATCTCCCAGGAAATGACAAAGTCCAAGTTGTGCTTTTTCCCAGGAGAGAAGGGGCAAGCTGTGTCATTTTGAACACATCTAACTCACTTTTTTTGAATGACAAACTAACATGTGATTTTTTTTTTGGAATCTGACCCTAATTATTTTACACTAGAGGAAGTCCGAGTCGGAGGTGGAGAGAATTGATTACATGTACTGTTCCGCAGGGCGCGTGGCGTTGGAGAAGAATTCGAGATGTGTGAGACATGAGCCCAGGAGCAGAAAGGTACAGAACAGGAGCTGAGGAAGTTTAAATGAATCCAGCACTCAGGCTCTCCTTAGCTCGATATTGATTTGAATAACGACGACGACGATATTTGACCTAGAATCTTTTTAGCAAAAGATCGACAGCCATGCCGAATTCGCAACAACTGGGGTACGACAGGTAATTTGATCATGAGAAATTGGATGATTGCACTCGATTGCTGCACCTGTTGATAGGTATAGAACGCGGAGAACATTTGACAGAACGGCGACGGGGAATAAAGGATGCCCTCGATTGATTTTGGTTTGAGTTGCAACCAAGTCCCCGGAATTTTGCACCACACAGTTCTTAACAGAGTGGGCAAGGTGGGTTTCAAGATCACTATCGAGCGGCCAATGATGTTTCCAATCGAGGCCGACAGGTCAACATGGGCGGCAAGGAAGTTTCAGATACCAAAACGGAGTAATTTAGCGAAGCAACCGACACATCATGTACATAAAAAAAGGCAGAGCGTGACGAAGGCTAACAAACGAGAGTGTATCAGAGTATAGATCACGCCGGACCCTCGAACTGGACAGATGGGCAGGACTGTCCGCCATCTGCGCAATGTGGAATGAGCGTCTCCTTTGCACCGCCTGAGAGCTTACAATTCAGTGGGGGAGGGATACACAGTAGAATGGGAAGAGCTCACGGTCGGTGGTAAGGGAGGGGAAAGGCAAACTATTGCAAGTCAGCTCGAGGTCCCTCGCACTCTTGGTAGCCGGGAAGCTAAATCGAGCTTGAATCAAAATGTACGTCCTCCCTTGATGGTTACTCACCTCGCAGGCTTGACGGGGGTCTTCACAGTCGCTGGTACAACGTCGGAGCAGTCTATGAGGTTGGCACGGTTGTGTCCCAAGACTGCAAGCTTGGCCATGGCTGCCTTGAAGCTAGAGGCCATGAACTCCTGTTTGTCTGGTATTACAAGTCAGGCTCTCATGAAGGTAGGATCGATCATAGTGCGGGACTCACTGACAAAGCCTTGCCAGATGCAAGCAGTCCGTTCATCGCGTGCAAGGGCAAAGTCAGACTGGAGGCGCATCTCTCCGGTGTCGTTACCACTGCTGATGGGCAGCGGGGACAACACTTCTCCGGTATTGTTGTTACTTCCCGGGAAGCCGACCCCCTTGAGAAGAACCTCGAGGAAGACCTGAGTATCGAAGGTGAACGGAGTCGAATCAAATGGCGCGGCGTCGATCGTCGGATCTACTTTATCCGCCCGAGCAACGGTGTGGCTGGCCAGCAGACTGATCACTTCAAAAGGGGAGAAGTTTCCAGCATCGGCAAAGCGCTCGAGGATCGAGGTGACACTGTCTTGTGGTTCCTGAAATAGCCGATTAGAGACATGTTTGAGTGAGAGATAATATGTAGTACCGGGATTAAGCCATCGATTGCAGGAATCGTCGTGTTGGGACGGCCCGCCATAAACTCTAGCTGGGGAGCGCCCTGCGTTCGGACGGTGTCAATGATGAATCGGAAATGTGAGCAACGAAGAACTTACCGGGCAGTTACTCAGAGCCACCGCGCCTGCCAGGAGTTAAGTACCGGATGTGGAAAAACAAATAAGAAATTCTAGTCACCAGCGAATTGAACAAGATCTGCAGCACTGACGCGGTGCTTGGACAGGAAGGGGATGAGATTGTTAACGCTATCATCGATTCCGTTGTTTGCATGGAAATTTGGTTCGATCTTGGATGATGTGCGGCTGAGGACGCAATGGTTGTAAACGAAAAGCACTCACCGTTGGGAACAGCAGCATGCTTCCATCTGCGCCGCCGCCACTACGTACAAAGCATCAGCAAACACTGACCAGGAGAACGATATCAAATACGAACGCCTTCGGGCCCAGTTTCTGACTGATTGCGATCGCGTCGTCTGTATGTAATTATGATCGTCAGATGCACATGTAGAGTGGGAATAGAGGACTGACGGAAGGTCAGACGCAGTACTTCATGAGCGTCCTCACCGCACTGATTCTGGAAGACGTTCTCTTGAAGATCTTGGGCGAGCTAAGGGAAGGGGGAGGGTGGGTCCGACGGCGTGCGAGACTAGATGGAAGAGCCTACAGGAATGAAGGCACAACAGGCGGCGTTACCCACTCGAGTACCATCCGCACAGACGGCGCCAGGGGCGGAGGGGGCGGCATGGGCGGCAGTCACAAGTGCGACAACGGCGAAGAGAGCGGTAAAGGCCATTCGACGAGGATTGTCAGGGTAGAGGGAGGGACCGGGGAGAGAGAGGGCTCGAGTGTCCTGGAGACTTTGCTTCAGGACCCCTCTCATTTTATACCCGCATTCCCCCCCACGAAAAAAAGAAAAAGGAAGGAATCAGCCCTGGGAGTAAATTTGAATATTCTAGCAGAGGAACACACTCGGTTCGAGAACCGTGGCCGCCCGGAGGGTGCAACACGACCGAGGCAGCGGACAGAAGTCGTCCGCTACACGTTCGAGACGACGAATATTCACAAATATCTCAAACCAATGCGCTGGATGAGCTAGAGATTGCAATTTTGCGTGGGCGGAGGCCGGGGTGAATGGCGCTTGAGATTTACCGGCGCTTCCGAGGATCGTTCGAGCTTCTGCAGAGAAACTCTCAGCAACGATTTTTAGAGTGTCTGGCGCGTCGGGTCCTCTCGCGTGCCTTCGGCCAGGATGGGACGGCCACAATTCCCATGCAAAGCGTAGCGCACGCAAGCTCCCTGGTCCGAATTAGTGGACAGGAGCAGAAAACATTCGTCGTGAGCTGTCGTGGGAGTTGCAGAACACAGTGAAGTAAGCAAAACAACAGTCCCTTCGAACGACGGCGAAACACATGACCCCGCGGAAGCCATGCGAAAAGGTAGGATCAGAGTGCTTCTGTGCACAGTAGTGGTGATCCCGAGGACCGAAATGTTGACGCTGACGTCAGATTGGATGGAAGTGGTTCTTTTATTGGCCGAGGCATGAATATCGTGAGAAGCCATTATTCACAAGTGGGTCTGAGGCTCTGGTGCTTTTTCAGCGAAGTCGTAAAATCACCATAAGGATATTCCCATTTGGGAGGGGGGTCTCCGATTTCTCTGAGAAAAAAGTGTCGACGTATAGTGTGAATTTGGCGGATCGGTTCCCCCTTGATTAAGTATTCATGGTCCACGCGCTTTTTCCGGTCGTTCTGATTTCCACATGAAACTAGGCTGATATTCCTAGGAATCGTGTAAAGCATAGAATATAGCTTGACCAAATCAGTGGGTTCAGTGGGCCAACCCTGAAGGAAGAAATGCTCTAGCGGATGGCAGTAAAGGAGGTGAAGTATTTACTGTGTCGCAATAAGCACATGGCCAGTGTTCGCGAGTATGGTATGAGCCGTTGGGTTCCCTGCTGGCCCTACAGTTTCGGAGGTAGCGGACGGAGATTCCGAAGGAAATCTTCCCAGCTTCCTACGGCAGTATGATACAAATATAGTCTACTTCTTAAAGAAGAGTACACAGTTGCAACCTTTGGTTGGTTACCAACTCGGTTTGCAGGATCGCCGATACCCGGTATTTGACCTTATCGCGGCCAATTTTTATGCGGAGGTGAAGATTCACAGAGTAAGCATCCATTCCAGTATTCCGTAAATTTGGCTCACCCGCGGGAACGTAGCTTATTCTCCCCCAAAAAACCTTTTCCACGCAACCCTTCCTCTAATATGCAACTTGGACCCGTTTCAATCCACCGCTCGGTCGTTTGTTGTGGAATTATCGAAAAAAAATTCCTCTCTAGGTGAAGCGTTGACTGTCAAACTTCCGCGAGAACAATCATAAGGCATCCCTGGCCCGGCGGGTTCGGACGTAGCGGGAAAGACTTCCGAGGAAAAGCGTCCCGGCTTCCCACGCCCCAGTTAAAACTACGTAAAATTCTTGAAAGCGCCAAGGAAAAAACGTGTTACCTGCAGTTCATGGTTGGTTACCAATTCGGGCTGCTGGATTTGCCGATACCCGACATTTGAACATCCAATTGATATGCGGGGACGAAGTTTTACTGAGTAAACATCCGCTACAGTGATCTGTTAATTTGGGTCATCCGCGGGAGCCCAGTTCATGCCCGAAGAACCACGCCTCCACGCTCACTGAAGCTGAAGGTTTAATGGTTCTGGATCTTGACACCAGAGTTGGAGTTCGGGTAAGTAAAAGTTGAAATGCGAAATTGAGGCAAGCCGGGCACTACATGGTGCAGGCAGCGGGGCGACGGTGAGCCGGAAACCAGAGATCCAACGCCCTGGGGATCCCGGAGTCGAATAATACCCCGTGCATCCTTATTCAGATTTTCTGACCGCTTGAAAGACGGGCCCGTATCTTGATGGAGGCCGAGAGCCGGAATCGAGGCTCCAAGGAAAAGATTACGGATGTCCGCGGATCCCGGGCATTCAGGAAGAGAAGTAGAATCGACGTGATGTAGAGAGGACTTGAGAAATGACCGAGGAATAAGTAAAGTAATCCGGCAGAATTAATTTACTCTCATCCATAAAAATTGATGATTGCCATTGACTGTGCAAACTAACAGCTGTAAGCTACTTGACATCGATGTTCCATTCTCCAATTTCCGCCTCAAATACACAGAAATCGCTCGCCTTACTTTTATGGTCGTGCACAAAACTTTTGTCCAAAATCTCACGTAATAAACATGGGTGAGTACACCGATGTCAAGTAGCTTACAGCTGTTAGTTTGCACAGCCATCAATTTTTATGGATGAGAGCAAATCTTGGCCGATTGGCTTGGAAGTAGGAGCATTTTGAATCAGTTAAGCAGCGATCCACCGACCCGGACCTCCACACCCTATATGCGATCCTTGCTTAATCCTGCCGGCGGTTGTGGTTGAAGGGGGACTAGACATGGAAGGTTTTTTTTTTTTTTTTTTTGCGACTCCAGACTGATGTATCGAGGGTACTTGGCTCCAGCTTTGACTCGTCAATCACAATCATCCATTTTTTTTTCATATCCCATCCCGGGGAGACTGTATTACGGTCTATCATAGATGGACGAGAACATGACCAAGTTTCCCGAAATTCGTGATGCGAAGGTTTTACAGTGTTCCGAATCATCTACAGGTGGCTTAGTAGGCAACTCCCATTCCCTTCTACTCCGACTCCAACTGAGACCGGCGACGACGAGGAGAGGCACGGGGAAGCACAGTCCCACGGTATCAATAATAAACCTGATCATTGTCATTATTGAACAGAAAACTGTGACATCACTCACTCCCAAACCGTCATGTCGGAGACCCCACAGACCATCGAGTATCGAGGCAACTGCCATTGCGGCGCATTCAAGTTCATAGTCAAGTCGCCGACGCTCAAGCAGGCCTTGCTTTGCAATTGTAGCTTCTGTTCGAAGGTGTGGCTCGCCAACTGACCAAAGCGTTTCTGAAGACGATTTTGTGGGCAGAATGGATATCTGTGGGCGTTCCCGGAAGAGTTGACTGTCGTGAAAGGGGACGAGGATACCACCCTCAAGAGTTACGAGTTTGCGAAGCGCACGCTGGCATTCAAGGTGCGTCCTTTCGCGCAATGCACTTTCTGCCATGTGATGCAGGTACTCGCAGTTCTGTCCTGTCTGCGGAACCTCCGTCCTCGCTCGTTCTCTTGACGGAAAACTCGCGATCAACGTACGTAGTAAAGCTTCGAAATGGGTACCATAGCGCACTAATGCCTACAGATTCGAGCGCTCGCTGATGTGGATTTCGATTCCCTGCCCGCCGTCCTCACGACCGACGGCGCCTCTAAGGAACCGCTGTATCAGATTCCGGAGCCGGTCCCCGTGGAAAATGTGCCCGAAGGCTCGATTGTATACCACGGCAACTGCCATTGCGGCGCAGTCGGCTTTACGCTGGTGACCCAAGATAAAATCACCGAAGCCACCGACTGCAATTGCAGCATTTGTTCTCGAGTCTGTTTCCCTTTGTACTGGGCAAATACCTCGTAATTCAACTCCCGTTTAATTATATAGGACGCAGCGCTTTGGATCTACCCGCTCACGACCTCTATCACATTCAAAGGGCTCGATTCCTTGACGGAGTACACGTTTGCGAATCGCAACACGTTCCACGGATTCTGCTCGATCTGTGGTGTGGCGATCCGCGAGCGATTCACCGCGATCGAGGACCCTGTCATGGCGCTAAACATACGCGCGATGCACGGGTTGAATCTCTCGGCGGTGGAACTCACGAAGGAAGACGGAAAGGCGGACTTGCCTGCGTATCCGGCGTGGGACCGTTTGTAGGACCAGTGATTTCCGCGATACGTTGGCTCAATCCCAGTGTAACATAAATTCCATTCGAACAACGATTCGCTGTCAGTCTCGTCGTTTTCATTTAGGACCTTCCAACGCCCAGTGGTGGTGCAGTCTATAATCATCCATTGACACCGTTCAGGACCGCCGTAGGCAGCCTGGGGTAAAAGTCCACTACGTTGAAAAATGCAAATAACTCATAAAACACCTCTCACATATTAAACTTATCTCGAGAAGCAGTATCCTCGGGGACCAAGGACCCGCGTAGGCGGTGGTACTGCGTGGAGATGAGCTCTTGGTCTCTAAATCGGCTACAACCCTCAGTGAAATTCTCGTTAAAGTGCGTGGGTACATAACGCCCCGCACCGCATCATAAAACATATCTGAACCCAGCGCACTCTCCCTTGCGTTTGTTATATTGAGCCTCAAAGACCCAGAGAGCTGCTATCCCCGCTGCAACGGCGACCGCCAGCGATATGTTCAGCGTATTGCCGATGTGCTGGTTGGTAAGTCGAATCAATCAATACGAATGGACGAAAACACAAATCCAACCCGGAAGAAAAGAAAGAAAGACTTACATAACCGGTATTAGCATCGGTCGGGACTGGCGAGAAAAAAAATGAGGAAGGCCTTGGAATTTGCTGTCAGGGAAGAAAAGAAGAAAGACGTACAATACGACCACGAGCCGACTATGCTGCCGATCGCGCCGGTGCCCGAAATCATGGCCGCGGTCAGCGCGCGCGCGCTGTCATTCCGTGCGTTCGATACCGTCCACGCAAGGACAATTGGTCCTGCAACCAACCCAAATCATCTCGGATTTTAAAAAATAGCGAAGACGAACGCAGGGGGGACAGACGTACCATAACACCCGCCCATGGTATTAAGAAAGAGGCACGTATACCGCGTCTTGATGTAGCTCGCGTCGGTCGCGAGCCATGTGCCGTAGCCGGCGATGGTGAAGAGGGCGCCGACCAGGGCCGCGGCGCCGTGCATTTTGTACCGCATCGCGAGGTAGATGAGGGCGACAGAGAAGGCCCAGGCGCAGCTTCAGCGTGGAATAAGTATGTCATTGAGATAATTTGCGGGTAAGTTGGAGACTCACGCATTTGGTGGGACGGAGAGCAGCTGGATTCGTATCGCCGATGCGTGTGGGTAGTTGAGGGCGAGTATTGTTGGCGTGAACACGCTCATGCCGGTAACCTGAAAAACCAATGTGAATTATCTACATATAGCGAAGATGGATGGCGGGAATGGGATGATTACAGTGACATTATCTAACGAGAAAATAAGCATCGGAGGAAGGAAAAAAGGTGTGAGAGAACTACTTACTAATTATGTAAAACCAAGTCGACGCCAAAACGACCGGATTGAAGACAACCTCCTTTACTTGCAACCACGAAGGGAACTGGCTGGCACTCGCAGAAGCAGAACTGATGCGGAGAGATGTCAATTTCCGCTCCTCCTCAGTGAGCATCGTCGTGGTCTCTGGTCTGCTGGGGTACAAGAAGAAGAGTATAATGCCAATGCCTGCGGTGATGAGGCCTTCCCAGACGAAGATATGGCCTGTGCAGTATTTAATATGAACGAGTGGTTCCGGCTTCAAATTAGAGTCGGCAGCTTACGCCAGGTGTGAACAGGTCCCATTGGGGAGAGATGCAGGAACCCTGAAGCCAGGAGGCCGCCGAATGCCCCAGAGAGGTATCCTGCGCATACGATTAGCGAGAGAAGCGCAAGTCGAAGTGACGGCGAACCGGCAGAAAATATAAAGAACCCAATGCGAACGCTGAATTCGCTTCGTTTGTAAAACTGATTGCATTCTTAAATCACCGCAAGCTACTCGTGAGAGTTGCGTACCTGGGTGATAATATATCTGAAGCAAAGAAGTATCAGGAAATTGAGTAAGGCAGGCGATGTGGCAAAGACTGACGAATTTCCGGGAAGCACGAAGGACTCGGCAATGCCAAGAAGAGATTTCACTGCGTAGAATCCACTCCGATTGTGGATGAATCCTGTACCGATGGTGATAATGCCGAAAGCAATCACCCTAAAAAGATTTCTAGGTCAGTTTCTGAGGAGTCGGAAACCTACTAACGTACGCAAGAGGAACAAGCCGATTGCCGAATTTGCGAACGAGCATCACGGCTGGAACTCTTGAATCGATGGGGAAGTATCGAATGCTGATTGACTTACCCGGAATTTCACATACAATGAGCTGCGGGATTAAATCCGTCTGTCACGAGGAATGGGTTGAATTGTTGGCGTGTGCGCACCATCACGTAGCTGTACTCTAGTTCGCATCTTGAAGCAACAGTACTGCAAATAAATGGACACACTATAAACATGTCCCGATGTTAAATCCCCAGTTTCCCAAGCGTAGTTCGGTTGCTAATCCTGCGACTCTGGCATTGCCTTCCAGGGGAGGTAAGTCGAGGTAGGTGTGCACACGAAGATGTGTACAGACCTGCATTGGTGCGCTGCGTGAAACAATTAAAATCAAGCCCACAATCGCGAAAAGATGGCTCACATCGATGAAAGCTAGCAGATATGTGAGAGCAAGACACGGGAGGAGACGCCAATCTAGTTTGCGCACAAGCCGCCGTTCTGCCGCTAGATCTACGTGCAGCGGGCCAACCAATCCTGCTTCCTGCCTCTTCTCGTCGTAGCTGCTCTCGGTGGGAGTGGGAGTAGAAGACATGAGACAAACAGGAAAACCTCCTCCGCCATTCACGGTGCCTTATGACCTCCCGGTCTTTTTCGAAGTATCCTTATCCTCGGCGGGTTTATGCGAAGCCACGCCCTCATTGGATGTTGGACGACTTTTAGATGAATCGGAACACCGCATCTAGGCGCTCGCGAGTTTCGGGAAAACTCGGCCCGCAAGATCACACAAATTGGGCGGTCAAAGCGAGATATATTTCGACATTAGGGTTAGGGTTAGGCGAGCGGAAGATCGAAAAAAAAATGGCCTACCCAGCCGAGTGGCCGTGGTAGGACAGGAAAATATTGGGACGGTGCATGCACCTAAGCACATACAAGCCGCAGGCGCACTCTGTATGGACAGGGTCGCCGTGCTATGGAGTGATCCCACGGCCCACAGACCCAGGTACTTGAAGGGACCCGTGCCATCAAGGTAAGTATGAGTTGCAACGACGTTCGAAGCTCGACTTTATACTGCTTGTTCGCGCACGGACCATGGACTGTTTGGCACTGTGGTGAAAAATGTCGTATACACCCAAATTGGTAAGCTTCGCATCTCGTCAAAACTGCGATCTAATCGCTTCTTCCTGAAAATCAGCGATTGTTACTTGGAGACAAACCTCTTGCTCTGGAAAGAACATATTCGACAATAAATTCAACCGAAATTTTCGACGAATCAGTTCAGCTGCAATACGGGCGCAAAAGTGGTGCAAACCGCACAACTCCACTCAGGAACGCGGTTTCCACCGATCCAAGAACTCCCATCCTAGGCCTACCCCCTCTCCCGCCCCACTTTCGACATATTCGCGTAACACATGGCCTACCTTATCTGACGACCTTCTGTCCTCATGCGGAAGGCCCCGTTCAATTCGGGGTCGGGCGATACTGATCGAATAGCCACTTTATTATTATTTCTCTATGGGCATTTTATTCTTTTCATCGGGTCTCTGTTAAACTTTGGCGACCTTCTTACAAAGTTCTTGCCAGGGGCTTTGGATCTTCGAGTCATGCGTCAGTTGCAGTTTAGTTCCCAGTCCACCGCGATGAATATTCCGGTTTATTTTCCGCGGATGGTTCAATAGGTAACCAGCCAACCATTCGGTGCCACACTGATGTGCCCACGTTTGGAGGAAGAGGAGTTTATTACTGCGGAGGTGGTTTGCTGAGTGTGATACAGGGAGGCCTCCGATTTCGGGTCGTCTATGTACGAAGAACCGTGAGAAAGGAGTGTGAGAATGCGCACGTCACCAGACTCTTCGGCATTTCGTGAATTGGTCCCGATCCTCGCCTTTCATGATCCGTAACTTACACCGCCGCGGGAGCGGATCTTTCCCAAATATCAGCTATTTGGCGCAGAATTGCCGTTAGGCTGCAAAGGGGAAGCAAGCCTTTCGTCACTAGTGGATCTGTAGAAAGGCATCTCGTTGAAATCTGGAATTTCCTGTAAATTTCTTGCTCAGTCTCGGCAAGGCTACTGTGAATCGGGAACAATGACTTTTATTGGTATCGTATCACGGCCATATGTTGACAGGAAGACATCAAATCGGGAACAAGGAACTCTTGTCGGCATCATATCGCGGTCATATGTTGACAGGAAGACATGATCCTCGTCGACCGTGGAAGTCGGTACACAAGGACCCATAAACTCCCATAAAGCACCACTTTCACCTTTCCTCGCGCTCCTCTCAAGAACAGTCTGTCTCGATCCAAAAGCTAATTCTAACCTTATACGAAAATACCTCGAAGGCCTGTCCTGAATTGCGATCCTAATTCATCTGGAGGAACACTATGACCCACTTGTTTTCACGTTTTTCTCGGCGGCGACGAAGCCAGTCCTCGAAAGCTGCTACGCAGACACGAACCACCGGTGTACGTCTGCTACAACTTCCCTATGATACATTCTGCTGACTAGTTCCAGAATGACCATGCTACGCCGACTGCCGAAGCGTACATGATGAGCGCCGGCAAGCAGTTAGCTGCGACGCTGGAGAGTCTAGCCAGTGTCATCCCGGTGCCATTTCTAGCAGAATTTGTCAAAGTTGCTATCACGGTCATAGAGGCTTGTGAGGCATGTATCCCTCTCGAATGCATGATCACCGAGACTTATAGATATCAGGGTGCAACTGTAATTGAAGAGAGTGTCAAGGGCCTTCAAGAGCGTGTCCATCGACTTGCGCTTACAATTATCGACCTTGTTCCCGGGGGCGAGGTCTCGGCGGACCTTCAAGCCAGAATTAAAGATCTTCACTCGTCCGTCCATCTTCAGTCTCGTCTTCCTGCGCTCACTTCCATCATTAGTACCCTCAACAAAATTGTGAAGGACTTGGCCGACCTCAAACAGCAAAGCCGGTTTCTCTTGATCTTCTTCCGCGACATAAATAAGGAAAGGGTCGACAGCTGTGTCGCCCGTGTAAATGAGGCATTGGAACAATTCCATGTACGTGACCGCTACTCTATCGATGCGAGCTCTCAATTCTTTGTAGGTCGCGCATGAGATCCGCGCAGAAGAACTGCTTCACAGGATCACGTCACGCTACTCTGCCTTGGCCAAGCAACTCGATAAAATTGAGCAAACCGTCAATAATATCAACAAACCTCATGCCGCGCCATCAACGGCCACTATACAAGAAATGCCGACAAAGCGTAAAATATTCTACGGGCGCGATTCATTCGTCAACGATATTACTTCCCTCCTCACCAACGAGGCCGCTTCCCGAGTGTGCATCACCGGACCTGGGGGAATGGGAAAAACCAGTCTAGCACTTGCCGTCATGGAGAGCGACGTTGTGAACCAAATATTTCGAAAGGAGTATCGGTTCTGGGTTCCTTGCGTCGAGGCCAAGTCTGTCGATATTCTTCGTCGCATTCTTTACACCCAGCTTCGCATCACGACGGAATCGTATGACACCCTCGAACCGCTAATTAGGGAGCTCAACGCCTCCCAGGATCGACGAATACTGCTTCTCGACAATTTTGAAACTGCATGGCTCTCGGGTCATGATCAGGACAAAGTCGGCGACATCCTTGCTCGACTGGCTAAACTTCCACATATCACTATCTTGGTCACCATGACCTCGGCATTCCCTCCCACTGACGATATTGAATGGCAACACCGAGAATTACCTTCGTTGGATCTAGATGCGGCACGCACTTCTTTTAAAAAGAATATATCCAGGCGTGGTCGATGGACCCAAGCTGGACGAGCTTTTGGACGCCATTGACCGCATTCCTTTGGCAATAGTGCTCATGGCAAATGTGGGGAAACATTCACAAGCCTCTCCAGAATATTTACTGGAGCAGTGGCGTAAAACTGGCACCGACATGATATCCCAAGGCTCCTCTCAAAGTATGGACCGTACGATCAGCATGTCGGTGAATCGCGAAGTCGTGGCCTCGAATTCCGAGGCATCCACACTCCTTGCCATCCTCTCCATGCTTCCGGCTGGAACAACGGGCAGTAATCTGTCATGGTGGGCCCCAACCGTGTCCTCGCACATTGCGGCTATCGAAATCCTGCGGACCGCAGCATTGGTTGAACAAGGGGACGGGGGTTTCGAGACCTCTCGTATCTTTGTTCGTCCCACCATTCAAGCGTACATGGCGCGACAAGATCGCATCTCAGAGGACATTCGAGAGCAGGTACATCGCACCTGTTATCGTTATGTTCTCGCCCACGCATTTGTTCCCGACAATCCCAAATTCAAGGGTGGTTTGGCGGCTTTAGGGAGCGAGCAGACAAACATTCAAAGTCTGCTTATGCAAATCGAAGTTCGAAATATACTCCCACTTTCTCTCGAGGCTCTGATTGCGTTTAGCTTCTACCAGCTCCATACCAAGCCTAGCACGATTGCGATCTCACATGCACTGGAGGTGGCAAGCGAGGCGGAACAGTCTTCCCATCTTGGCGCGGCCCACCATTGTCTAGGGAAGATACTTCACCGCCTTGATCGATACGAAGAAGCTCGTCCACATTTTGAAGAAGCCCGTCACTTCTACAAAAATTTAAGCAGAGGACCGAATCTCATTGGGGCAGGCATAGTCTCGATGAGCCTCGCAGACACCTGGGCGCGGATCCTCGACGACTCTCAAGAAATTGGCCACAAAGAGAGACGACGTGAGGCCGCTCTCGAGGCTAAGGCGTACCTAACATCTGACGCCAGCAACAAATATCAGGTCGCCCGTGGTTTGCTCGCATACGGGCGTTTCCTTCATTGGACCGAAGAATCTGAAGAGGCTTTGACCACACTCCAATCAGCGATAGAGATATTCATGGAACAAGATTGTCCAGCAAGCATAGCAGACTGTCTTGCTTACATGGCACGCGCGCACGCCTGGTGCGGACGTCAGGAAGACGCGGGCTCGGCGGCTGAACGTGCACTATCGTACGCGGAGCGAACGGGGTATCCACAGATAATCGACCAATGCCTGCGGCTCTGTGCAGCCAATCATATGTGGTTTGGACGCTATGACAAAGCTTTTGACTTAATTTCACGGGCCCTTGACACCACCCAGGCCATGGGTTACCCACTTGGCATTGCCCACAATATGGAGCTCCTCGGTTTTAACCGCGCAGCGAAGCAGGACATTGCTGGATCACGAGTTGCGTACGAGGGCGCACTTTCACAGTTCAAAAACATTGCATCCCACGAAGGG
This sequence comes from Mycena venus, assembly GCA_014462655.1. Classification (NCBI taxonomy): domain Eukaryota; kingdom Fungi; phylum Basidiomycota; class Agaricomycetes; order Agaricales; family Mycenaceae; genus Glaucomycena; species Glaucomycena venus. The sequence continues at coordinate 1,662,777 of JACAZI010000007.1, read as the reverse complement.
AAGAGGAGCCAAGCCCGCTGCGCGGCCAATCTGGAGACAATTGATCGGAACCACAGAAATTCTGATGATCTAACATTGGGTTTGAAGACGCCCGCTAATGGCGACGAGAGGACGGGATTGGGAACATAGTTAGTTCTTTCGAGAAAACGACATTCGCTTGTAGTAGTGATTTTTCATGCGATAATTCTATCTGGTTGCCAGGATGTTTTGGGTTGCTAAATAGCATTTTCTATTTGGCAGCCCCACATACGCGCTAATTTATCGTCCCGGCGGCTCACATCTAATCTCGCCAAGCTCCTAATACGGCTCCACTGCAGTCACTTTCAACGGATGAAAATGTAGAAACACAACCGAGAATACTTGTTGTGACCGAAAGTAACCGGATTTTCGGTGAAAACAGCCCAAAAAACTGGGTCGCTCCAGCTTTGTGGGTAATATTTGCAATCTATGGTATTCTCAGAGTTCTGGAGGTATACAGCCCAGGTGCTGAGGATGATGTAGCCCATATAGTGTGAAAATCCGAAAATCAGAGCTTTGTCCCCCTTGGGCTGATTTTGATGGCATATTGAGCACTTCGAACACCCCAAGGAGACTAATAGTAGGTAAATAACAGTGCAATAAGTCTTGGAACTGCAGGGGCTTTACATCCCACTCCAGAAATAAATTAAAAATAGTAGAATATGACAGCTGATCACACAAATCAGAATTCCATCAAAATTCTGCCCGGTGGCCGACCGAAATTCACCGGGTTTTTTGCTCAATCCAACAAGGGAAGGTACAGCTTCCATTGTACACGAAAAAACCAAATATCACACCAAACGATACCTCAGATATACACAATTCCGGTAATATCCGGTTACTTTGCGTCACACCAAGTATCTACTCTACAAGTTAGTGTGAGGTCAATTTGAGTTCACCCCTTCTTTTCCTCTAGGTCATATGTCGCCGGCCCTAATTTGGATCAATTTTCGATGCAAACGAGCGATCCGCTTCGTTCAACCGCCGCTTCGGAATTTTTGCGGTCACTCGGATTTCGGCTAACCGAACAGTCTGCTGCGCCGCATAGTACGCCAGCACTTCAGCTTTTTTGCAACTTGGTTGGCTAACTGTCATTCCTTTCCTTTCTACTCACTGGTTCAATTTACTCACGTCCAAGCCCGAAAATAGGCTGTGAAGCGGTGCCTGTCGCTGTTCAAAATATATCACCAAGCCGCGCTTTGGCGGCCATCGCTGCGGTGTAGGGACTTTATCTGGATGCTGAATAATGCACCGCTACAGGGCTCTACCAAGGTTTAGCCAATCATGGGGATGCTGGGTTCTATCTGGCAACCCCACCTCAGAAATGAGGCTGCCAGGGGGTCGCCAAAGAAGCCGGGCTGGCGAATAGAATTATCTTTTTTCATGAGATCAAACAATTTAAGATAGGCTTGCTGCTTCAGCCCCATGGGGCCATCCTGAAACTATGACTTGGAACTTGTAAGTAGGCTAAAACTATGAAGTTCACACTGAAAAGCCGAATAAATTGCGAAAAAAGATCTCATAGTCATACCTCTTGCTCTGGAAAGAACATATTCGAAAATAATAGGGGAAGTCAAAGTTGTCTGGGGAGGGTGATTCAGACATGGTTTCAGAAGTCGATTCGGATGTCGATTCAGAGGGCCAGAATCGACGTAGAATCCATCAAAACCCAGAATCGACCTGAATCGCTGTTGCTACTCTGGAGGAGCAAATAGCATCAGTATCGCGATTCGAGTCGCTTGGTGATTCAAGCGCGCGTGGATCGACCTTGAATCGACCTCGATCAAAGCCACCGGCCCAAATCTGAATCGGGGCGGTCAAACCTGGGGCGATTCAAGGGTGATTTTTGTTTTCGAATCAACAGGTGAATCGACCTCTGATAAATCCAACCGGAATTCAACCGAAATTTACCCCTTTGAGGACTCTGTTCCTTCGCGACGTGTTTGCTTTGCAGCCTTCACTGCACCACTTGGCAATGACACGGTTTGCCGACGACTTCCTCGGCTCTCTCCTTCCTGACCGTACCGTGACTACGCGGGTTGCCAAATTTGTGCATGATGTACTGCGAGTCTTTGACACGAAGGAAATGTGAGTAGCACCGGAGCACTTCAATCTTCAAGGATGACAGGATGCAGTCCAGTATGAATGTATTTCGTGTCTGGGAGTAAGGCTCCAAGTGTTTCCATTTATAAATGTCTATACACGGTTTAAACCATTTTCGTTTCTGTTTAATTTTCCCGCGGCTTCAAACAGTTTACGAACCGTTTTACACGGTTTAAACGGCGGAAATTTTTTGACCCACTCACCGGTGATTTATGAGTACGAATCTGAGAACATCTTGCAGCCAGGAGGGTATTTGAGCCCTTTTAGCTCGTCCATTCCGAATCGGAATATGGCAAGTGTTGTTGGCTTGGGACTGATGCGCCAACGCCGGGTTGCGCGGCCGCCGCTTCGATGGAACAATAATTTAACCATCCATCGTTCCGGCATCGTCAACTCTTAATAAGCTATGCCTCTGATTGCATACCTGCTACCTCCGGTCAATGCCACCATTGAAGTTGAACCATGCTGAACCGTGAAAATTCCGTGAGTTTGAAGTGTGTCGTTCATCCGCCGTCGCCGGTATCCATCTTTTTCGACGGAAATGTGTTGGTGCAGTGAAAAACTCACGGGAAGCAATGCTGGAGGAAATAAATACTTTGCAGCGCACTGTATGGACTAGTTTCGGAAGGCTAGAAAATTATCATGTAAAAACTGGTTTAAATGGGTTTACTTAAACTGTTGACGCACCCTTTCCGTTTAATTTGTCCGACCTCATACACGAAAACTAAATGGTTGGAGCCTTATCTGGGAGATGGTTCGCTCTTATGGTTGTTGAAGGGCCGGAGAACTGGCACTGACTCCTAACTGAATACGGTTAGGTTGGCGCTGTCCGGCAATTAATATTGTTAATAAGGTTGATGATTGTCCCGTGGAGCGGGAAAGTAACATGCTAGTTCATAACGGTGGAAATTAGTTAGGTACATCCGTGGCATCCATAGGACGCCTTGTCTATGTAGTACGGTCACTGGCCGTTCCGACCCGGGACGTTGCGCCGGCAACTATCCTATCCTTCGACGAATCAGTTCAGCTGCGATACGGGTGAAAAAGTGGTGCAAACCGCAGGAACGCGGTTTCCAAGATACCCGGTGCCGAACAGGTCCCGCACTAGACCCGGACCCTCCCGCTACCTCTCCCGCCCCACTTCCGGCATTCGCTTAACACATGGCCTAGGCCTTGTCTCGCTAAGACGGGTTGATGCGGACGAAAGAAAATTTAAAGAGAGGTCCATGTGCTTTTCATGTGTCCTGTCAGATACTTTACAGAAAAGTATGTGCTATATTTGCGTCTTCCACATCGAAGCTCGAATAAGGTTGGAAAAGCTGACATTAAGCGCAAACGCCACCGGCGCCGCCTTACGTCACGAGACTGAAATTCCCCCTGAGAATTCATATCTTTTTTGACGTGGTGGCGTCGCGTGGTAGATTCGAAGACGCCCTCTTTCTCTGCCTTCGCCCGCCAGGATTGTGTGCGATCTCCCCCGGATGTCGCAGCCCTCGGTGCTGCAGGGCCTGGCGTCCGACCCTCCCTCGCTTCCTCCAGACCTTGCGGGCGAATTGCATGTCGCGAGCTATGTCTTTGCGGGGGCCTCAGCAGTGCGTCGTCCCATTGTCCCCTCCGCGTACTTTTTTTCTTCATGTCCCATACCTCAAGGTGTTCATCTGGGACATTCTTCACAACCTTGTCGACGACTATTCCATTCTCTGCAAGCTCAAATTCCAAATGTCTGCCGTGGTGTATCTTATGTCCAGGTGAACAGGACCGAGGTCGCTCCGCTCTCTTCTTCTCACATCAGGGCAGAATTGCATGTCTGGTTTATATTATTGGCTTCACTTTATTCGCGAGTACGCCTTCGACTATTCACCCCTAAACCCTTCTGAATGTCCTTTAGCATATCCCCTCAGCGACTGCCACGCCGCCATGGTCGCCTTCAACAGCTTCTACCCTATATCCTCCTGCTCCACGGCCCTGCTATTCTTCTTCCGCGTGCGCGCAATATACAACGGCCGACGCGCCATCACCCTGTCCTTCGGACTCCTCTGGCTCTGCATGGTCGGCGGCGCCATAACGATCCCCGTGTCGAGCAGCGCGGTCAAGATCGGCTCCTCGTGCGTCGTGACGGGGCTCCCGACGTACGTCGGCGCCAACGGCCTCGCGATGACCGTGTACGACACGAGCGTCTTCCTCGCCATCTCGTACCGCCTGCTCGCGAACAGCCGCGTCGAGCAATCCATCACCCCGCGGGAGACGGTCCGCGCGCTCTTCAGCGGCGCGGATCTGTACGCGTTCTCGCGGTCGCTGTTCCGGGACGGGCAAAAATACTACCTGTGCGTCCCTGACGAGTCCCGAGGTTCCCACCCTAATTTAATTTAATTTATATCCTCCCCTTTCCCGCGCAGGATCACGATCTTCACCAACGCGCTGACGCTCGCGATGGTATACGCGCCGGACATCAACCCGGTGTACCGCGGCATGGGCGCGATCCCGAACATCGCGCTGACGAACATCATGGCGTGCCGCGTGTACCGCAACGTCAAGCTGCACTACGTGCACGGCGTCCCCCGCGCGCATGTCGCTCTCCGTGATCAACAACAACGACTCGGCCGGCGCCGGCGGGAGGGGCACCGCCCCCGGGACGTTCACGTTCAATGTGCGGACGCCCGCGGAGGCGTCGTTTGCGCAGAGTGCTGCGGTCCCGAGTCCGCAGTCCGGGGTGGACACTAAGCCTGGGAGTAGTGGAAATGGGTCGGGTCGGAGTTCGGGTGAGGTGGAGGAGGTGAGGAGGTTAAGTTACTAGTATTCATCAATGTAATATATACAACCTGTAGCAACATTTCCTCTGTACATAATAGTTGCGACCACCCAGGAAGGCCAGTAGTTGGTTGGCAGTGATGATTCGTAAAGCGGCACGATCCCAAAATGAAATGCATAAAACGAATCAAACCCTCTTCCGGAACCATATCCTCCCTCTACGGTTCGGCACAACCACAATCCCGAACGCATCATCGGGAGGCCTCACGCCCTCAACCTCAGCACAGAGGTCATAATGCATGACGAGATGCGCCAGCATGGCTTTCAGCTCCGTCACCGCGAGAAATCTAGATCAACGTTCATACCACGAATATAAATAATCTGGGACAAGCCTCAGCGCCCGTACCTCCCCGGACACGCGTGCAGCTTGTGCCCAAACGCGAGGTGGTTCGCGCTCGTGGAGATCATGTGTTTGTTGAACACGCCAGCGCTAGCACGGAGTTGGCGATCTTCTCGCATTCGGGAGAACCGGAACCCATCGAAGACGTCGGGGTTCTCGTAGTTGGCTGAGAAAACGGGTGAATATAAACCAGCCAAATTCGACCCAGGATTCAGACGAGACTCAAAGCTCACAGGGACTAAAGTGCTCCGCACGGCTCGCGATCTGGAGAGTCGAACCACACGGAACGACCGTCCCGTCCGAGAATCTGAAGCCCGTGGGATCGAGTACCGTGCGCGTCACCACCACTGCGCGTCGATGGATGAGCATTAGAAAGGTCTCACTTCGCTCGAGTAAATAAATAAATACTTACGAGGCCCATTATCGTGCATGCGCTGCGACTCGCGCAGAAAACTGTCGATCTTGTGCATCTTATTCAGCGCCGCCTTGGTCCCCGTGGTGCTCGACTACCCGCTCGGCCTCCGCTCTCAGGACCGCGATGTATCCTGGGTAGGTCGTGAGGTCGAATAGCGCGTATGTGAGGACCTGGGCGCGTGAGTTAAGGGGATCAAGAGGGTGCGTATAGCGATCGCTCACCGCGGAAGAGGTGTGGAGCCCCGCCAGGTTCATTGCGAGAATCCTCGAGACGGTGTCGGGCACCGTTCCCTCCGCAGGCGCGTCGGCGGATTCGAGGAGCCAAGAGATGTAGTCGTTCTGAAGGCACCACACCACGGTCAATTTTACCGTAGGGATGCAGAGCCGCACACACCGGCTTCCCGGGCCAATCTGCTCCGTGCTGCTTCGCTTGCGCTATTCGATGCTCGATGAGAGGTCCCAGGTGCTTTAGCCCGCGCCGGATGCTTTTATTGCGGGATGAGAGAAGGGGTCCTACGATCCTGGATCGTTAACAAGGGTTAGATTACTTGCTGTGTTCGGGGCTGGTTGAATGGGTACGCACGGCCGTATGAAAGACGGGAAGAAACATATTAGCTGGGCTCGCACCGCGACGTCGACTGTATACTGCACGACCAGGTCCAGGTAGTCCTCGTTTCGACCTGGCACAGTCATCAGCTTCGAAGAAATGGCAAGTTAATTGACGCGTACAAACTGGGAGCCCCACGAAGATATGGTTGATGGTACGGGCAAACACCCTCATCATCGTCGGCAGGACTGTGACGAGCTTCCCATCTACGAGGATTGTGAGAAGGATTTTGGGCGGTCTGGATGGATGTGCTCACCGCTCTCGTCCGAGGCGAGCATTTCGTCGAACGCGCAACTGATTTCGTCGTGGATGTCTGGGAAGCATCTGCCTAGGTTGCGCGTCAACCTTGTCTTCGAAACAGACGCTACTTTGGAGTCTGTACCGCCGTTTTGGCGTGCCTATATAATCAGTATTTTTTGCTCGTCCGTTTGTTGTAGCGCGGAGATCCAGGCGGCTTTTTCCTTCGGTGCGCTTTCTGCGTGCCATATTACCAACGCGAAAGTATGCGTGGTCGCCGACGAGGCCGACAGACACGGTTGGGCATATTTATTCTCGCCCAGAGGTAAGGAGGCGGAGGGCTGGTCTGCGTCGCTCTTGGGACACTTGCCTGCTGATTGAAAATCAGCGGAATGATGTCCGCCATCGACCTGATCGAGCAACCCGTCGGAAAAACTACCTGCTTATGAGTCTTCGATCCCGGGTTCTTCTGTCCACGAGTGAGGGTGAAAGAGAGCGGCCAGAATATCGCCCAGACTTCGAAATCCGCAGGCTTTTAGCACGTCATCTATTTTCTTCCAACGACTGTGTTTGTGGCGCGCAAAGAGACCTGGGAAGATACAGACGATGGTGTGACAGGTATGTTTGGAGCAGAAGCAGAGCCGCGGGCACGAATTGATTCGATAGAAGGGATACGACAGCGGCGATGGTGTCTTCTTATACGTGCAAGCTGAATAGGCGGTTGCGGAGGATATCCGTCCACTTGAATGGTCTAGTCGATATCTGGGGCGGTTATACGCGTCGTATGCGGCGAATCAGGGCACAAGAGGTGGTGGTAGAGAGTGGAAGCGTCACTATGAACGTGGGAACGTTTTCAAACTCCGCTCGGCCGCTCCTCTGCACAGGCCATCCTGGACCTCAAGCACCCATTTCTCCGTCTTCTTAACCATCACATACCGTGCGTTTCTCAGCTTCTCTCTTGCCTTGATCAGAGATATTATCGTATCATTGATGACTCGCGCTTTCTCCTCTCGTCCTGCCGTTCGCGCCGCGCGTCTCTCGTCTTCATCCAAGGGCAGTGCATTTCCAGGTTTCGCGCCCTCCCTATGAGTCTCCCCCTCGCAGCGCGCGCCCTGCTCGATACCGATGTTCACGTTCGCGCCTCTCGCTCCCGTTGCGACGTCTGTGCTCATGCGCACCCCCGCCTCAACCCATGTCCCACTCACCATTTGCCGCTCGCCGCTTAGCGCGTCCCGAATTCCAATATACATACACTTCGTGCTCCCCCATCCATAAGTCACACTCCCAGTACTGCGATGTCCGCCAAGACAGACCGCGCTTCCTCCTGTTCGTGCTCGCGTTCGTGCCCTCACGCCTTCGTCTCGCCCCGCCAGCGACGTGTCTAACCCTGCCCTGCGCGTGTTAGATGCTAACTTGTAAGGTACGGTACCATCGCTGCAGCTGCGTTTATGTCGCCAACTAATCAAATCTCATGTTCGTAGTACTCACTCCAAGTAAAGGCCCTCATTAATGTGGGTCCTTGGTCTTTCCCTAAGCACGATGGCTCTCTGATTCTCATGTATCGTGGACCAATTGCATCCAATGTGCCGATGCGCACTGCTCGTCGACGCGGGGCGATGTTGAAAGCTGTGGTACAACAGCGCCGGTCCGTGTCCTTCTCCCGCTTTTTCCCTGTACAACAGCAGCCTGATTGCTATCTGTCATTCTTTCTCATTGTTCGACCTTGTTTGGTTACTTAACTTGCTACACTCAGAGTTGAAAAAAAGCGAACCTTCACAGAATCGCAAAGTGGTCAACACTGAGTCCGACTCTCTATTTACAACAGCTGACACACGCTTTCGTTTCTCAGACACCGGCTGTTGAGAAGATCCATCCAAGGCCCAGAATGTCACACAGGAAAACACTATGACAGGACCGATTGGATCGCCTCAGGAGCTGTAATGTACGCCAGTTGCTCAGTCTTGGCACGCTGTGGATCACACACGAGTAGCGCAACAATCAGACACAATTCTCACAGAAGACTATTCTGTTGACCTCTATGGATTGCCGACGCCTGAATTCTATTGCCTTACTAGGCGCACGGTGCACCGCATGTAAAAGGAGGCTGTGCCCGGCGCCCTTGCGGATTATATACCCCCAACTTGCTTCATTTCTTGTTTCCCAATAGTTTCGCCTAGCCCAATGTGGCTCCAGCTTCTTCCAATCATCCTGCTGCTCTCAGACTCCGTCTACGCCCAAGGAGACGATACCATCAAGTTAAGCGATATTACCGCCAAACCCTCAATTAACACGGTAGAATTCAACTTCGCGTTCAATGGGAAATCTGGCCATCATACGTGAACTACCTCGTCATATTTGTGTCTACTCACTTTTCCTGTACAGCTCCACAATGTATCATTGGAGCTGATATCCGCAGCGGCAGAAGGTAACTTGCATAAGTGGAGGATGGTTTTATGGACGGAATGACTCATCCTCCTCAGATAGTGGTGTTGTTTTGGACATACTCGGTGAGCGTCCCGTAGTTATCCAAATTTAAAGTTCATCCGTCCTCAAATTCTCCAGGTGTCAACTATTCCGAAAAGGGTGACATATCCTACCAACTCCGCACTGGCGTGCGTTCTGATCTCACTCGAATGTTCCGCTCTTCTGACCCCCTGACAAAGATTAACATAGGGCTCTTTGTCGTGCGCGCAAATGGCACGATTTACAGCGGCGCCACGGTCCTTTCGAACACGACAGCCCTCTCGAGCCTCCCGGTCTATGTCCAGCTACAGGAGCCGGACCCGTGCAAGAACGTGACTTTTGTAGCGGTACATAGCCCGGCTGACCCCGCATATACCCCGTGGCGTATCATCCAGCCGGCCGGCTTCAGTGTGTTCCAGCAGAAGGATCTCGCTGCCCCCGATGCCGCCATCAAGCTCGCGCTGTACCAGGTTGACCAGTTGGCGGACTCTGTGCGTCAGAAGTTTTGTATCGTTCGATCAATGCGTTGTTCACCCGCGACATATAGCTTGCGGAAATGAATGCGACCGTGGAGATGGTTAACAACGCCACGGGAGCAAGCGTAGGCGTGCAGACGCTCGTATGCTACCCCCCAGTCTCTGACTCCTCGTTTCTCACCGCCTAATCGACAGAACCCAAAAAATCTCTTTCTGACTACCAACCTTACTTTGGACCCAGGCGCATGGAAGGCAAGTACCTCCTACCTAGGCGTAAACCGCCAAGTTTATTGAAACGATGATCGCAGCTGCGAGCAAACTTCACCAGCACTAGCGCACGCAACGCCGGGACGTTTACGGTCTATTCGGAGGAGTTTTATATCAAGGGTGCGAACCCGCCGCTGTGTCTCGCTGCCGCAAAAGTTGCCCCGGTAGCTTCAACCAATGCGGGAAGCAGCATAGCTAAAGGCCCCACACTGCCATTGGGCCTGTGCGGGCTCGTTTGGGTAGTGGCATTCTCTGTGACGGCGGTGTTTTGAATTTAGTGGATTTTGGGAGCCCCCCGTGAGTGTTGAAACCTTTCAGGGCATACTCGTGATTACAACTACATATGGAAACTGAAGGCCATGAAAAATCGCCTCGTCCATCGAGATTGAGGGAGAAATTTACCCTGAAATCACATGAATTTCACGAGACATGTCCCATGCTAGCAGGAGAGGGAGATGGGAAACACATCAGGGGCTGATGGAGTTCAGGTTTTGGGTGTGGTCCAGAAGATTATCTAGGAAGTGCAGTACAAAACCAAGTCAAAAAAGCAGCGAGAGAAAGAACCGATAGCGCTAGCGCGCAATTCCCCGGAAATGGTGCTAGCAAGAACTCCATGGGAGTTCGACTCGGGGTCGGTCATGGCAGCGTTGTTGGTTTTTTCCCCCCACCCTTCTTCTCGGTGGAAGCACAGGGTGAAACGAAGGATGTCCGAGTTGTGAGATGGCAGAGCCGCCGCTGAGTTGAGTTTGAATATTGGACGAGTTCAACTTTGTCATTAGCGGGGGGGCCGAAAATGGATTGAATTGGATACCATCTCTCGCATTGTGAAGCCCAGAAATTTGGCCGAATACGAACTCAAGCAGCTGGAGAGAGCCCGGGGATCTCCCAGATTCCGGGCGAGCCGACTGATGGGATGGCGCTGAGCTGCGGAAGTTTGTTTGGAGAGGACTTGCGGTGGGTAAGACGCAGAATACGCACCTTGCGTTGGGAGTACTCCTTCCGAACCCATAGGAGGAATCCGGCGGTGATGAGCGCGGAGAGGGCGACCTTGGGATTGTCCATAAATGAGGGCTTGGGCTGGGAGGTGGGAGTTACGGCGGGTCGGTTCCAAAGGAGCGGCGTTAGGGCGACAGAAAGATTCTTAGCGTTTGACATAGCCTATAATTAGAGTCAAAAAAAATTGAGAGGATTTACAAGAATTCTCGGAGGAGTTGATGCAAAGATGAATCCACTGGCGTTCGTCGTCTTTTTTATGGGATTCGAGGCTAGAGCTTCAAGGCCACTCGTCAGCTAGGCAGGCAGTATGAAACAGACGCTACTTTGAAGTCTGTACCCCGCACCCACATAATTTTTTGCGTGCCATATTACCAACGCAAAAGTATGCGTGGTCACCGAAAAGGCGTGTTTCCCACGCAGACAGAGATGATTGGACACTCAGAGGTCTATGGAAGGAGAAGGAGGCAGAGGGCTGGTCTGCGTCGCTCTTGGGACGCTTGCCTGCTGATAGAAAATCAGCGGAATGATGTCCGCCATCAACCTGGTCGAGCGACCCGTCACTACCTGTCTATGAGTCTTCGAATCTCGAGTCCTTCTGTCCACGAGTGCGAGGGTGAAAGAGAGCCGCCAGAATATCGCCCAGACTTCGAAATCCGCAGGTTTTTAGCACGTCATCTATTTTCTTCCAGCGACTGTGTTTTGTGGCACGCAAAAAGACTTGGGAAGATGCAGACGATGGTGTAACAGGAATGTTTGGAGCGGAAGTGGAGCCGCGGGCGCGGATTGATTCGATTGAAGGGATACGACAGCGGCGATGGTGTCTTCTTATACGTGCAAGCTGAATAGGCGGTTGCGGATGATATCCGTCCATTTGAGTGGTCTAGTCGATGTCTAGAGTTGTTGTACGCGTCGTATGCGGTGAATCAGGGCAGGTGGCGGAAGAGGAGACGCGTCGCTATGAACGTGGGAATGTTTTCAAACTCCGCTTGGCTGCTCCTCTGCACACGCCATTTTGGACCTCAAGCACCCATTTCTCCATGGACTGACGTAGCGGGCCATCTTCTTCACCACCACATACAGTGCATTTCCCAGCTTCTCTCTTGCCTTGATCAGGGATATTATCGTGCCATTGACGACTCCGAGTCGCGTTTTCTCCTCTCTTCCTCAACTCGTCCTGCCGTTCGCGCCGCGCGTATCTCGTCTTCATCCAAGGCCAGTGCATATCTCGGGTTCGAGCCCTCCCCGTACATCTCCCCACCGCAGCGCACACCTTGCTCGATACTAACGTTCTCGTTCGCGCCTCTCGCTCCCATTCCGACGTCCGCCCCTACCATGTCCCTTTCACGATTCCCCGCTCCCCGCTTCCCGCTTAGCGCGTCCCAAATCCCGACGGACATCCACTTCGTGTTCCCCATCCCCAAGTCACGCTCCCGCCCGCAAGGACAGACCGCGCCTCTTGCTTGTGCTCGTGCTCCGAGTCATGCTCGTGCCGTCAAGTCTCCGCCTCGCCCCCCCAGCGATGCGCTCACCGCCCTGCGGGCGCGCGCTCTTCGAATGCTGCTATGCACGCGGGAGATTTGCAAGGTGGACGTAGGCGGGAAGGAAGACGAAGGGAAGGTGAACGAAGAAATGAAGCGCGGCGAGCGCATGGGGAGCGTATTGTCCACACGGTAGCGGTGATGCTTCGCCTTCCCTTGGAGCGTGCGTGCTTGCGGTGCGGATGTGCGAGGAAGGATAGAGGAGTGGGCGTACTCATGCGCATCGTGGCATCGATGTCAACGCGGCCAGCTCGTCGGATGACATTCGCAGGGGGGACGTCGAGAGGGTCGAGAAGGATTTGAATGGGATGATGTCCTACAAGTCTAACGGGCGACGGAAATCTGATGGAAGATGCTCACTTGAAAGGTACGATACCATCGCTGCAGCTGCGTTCATGTCGCCAACTAATCAAATCTCATGTTTCGTAGTACACTCTAAGTGAAGGCTCTCATTGATGTGGGTCCTTGGTCTTCCCCTAAGCACGACGGCATTCTGATTCCCATGTACCGTGGACCAATTGCACCCAATGTGCCGATGCGCACTGCTCATCGACGCGGGGCGATGTTGAAAGCTGTGGTACAACACCGCCGAGCGGACCGGTCCGTGTCTTTCTCCCGCTTTTTCCTGTACAACAGCAGCCTGATTACTATCTCTCATTCTTTCTCATTGTTCGACCTTGTTTGGTTACTTAACTTGCTACACTCAGAGTTGAAAAAAAGCGAACCTTCACAGAATCGCAAAGTGGTCAACACTGAGTCCGACTCTCCATTTACAACAGCTGACACACGCTTTCGTTTCTCAGACACCGGCAGTTGAGAAGATCCATAGAAGGCCCAGAATGTCACACAGGAAAACATTATGGCAGGACCGATTAGATCGCCTCAGGAGCTGTAATGTACGCCAGTTGCTCAGTCTTGGCACCCTGTGGATCACACACACGAGTAGCGTGACAATCAAACCACGATTCTCACAGAAGACTATTCTGTTGACCTCTGTGGAGTGCCGACGCCTGAATTCTATTGCATTACTAAGGTACTTAGGCGCCCGGTGCACCGCATATAAAAGGAGGCTGTCCCCGCGCCCCTGCGGATTATATACCCCCCGCCTTGCTTCATTTCTTCTTGTTTCCCAATAGTTTCGCCTAGACCAATGTGGCTCCAGCTTCTTCCAATCATCCTGCTGCTCTCAGACTCCGTCTACGCCCAAGGAGACGATACCATCAAGTTAAGCGATATTACCGACAAACCCTCAATTAACGCGGTAGAAGTCAACTTCGCGTTCAATGGGAAATCTGGCCATCATACGTGAACTACTTCTTCATATTTGTGTCTACTCACTTTTCCTGTACAGCTCCACAATGTATCACTTGAGCTGATATCCGCGGCGGCAGAAGGTGACTTGCATAGGTGGAGGATGGTTTTATGGACGGAATGACTCATCCTCCTCAGATAGTGGTGCTGTTTTGGACATACTCGGTGAGCGTCCCGTGATTATCCAAGTTTGAAGTTCATCCGTCCTCAAATTCTCCAGGTATCAACTACTCCGAAAAGGATGACATAACCTACCAACTCCGCACTGGCGTACGTCCCGACCTCACTCGAATGTTCCGCTCTTCTGACCCCGTGACAAAGATCAACATAGGGCCCTTTCTCATGCGCGCAAATGGCACTATTTACAGCGGCGCCACGGTCCTTTCGAACACGACAGCCCTCTCGAGCCTCCCGGTCTATGTCCAGCTACAGGAGCCGGACCCGTGCAAGAACGTGACTTTTGTAGCGGTGCATAGCCCGGCTGACCCCGCATATACCCCGTGGCGTATCATCCAGCCGGCCGGCTTCAGTGTGTTCCAGCAGAAGGATCTCGCTGCCCCCGATGCCGCCATCAAGCTCGCGCTGTACCAGGTTGACCAGTTGGCGGACTCTGTGCGTCAGAAGTTTTGTATCGTTCGATCAGTGCGTTGTTCACCCGCGACATATAGCTTGCGGACATGACCGCGACCGTGGAGATGGTCAACAACGCCACGGGAGCAAGCGTAGGCACGCAGACGCTCGTATGCTACCTCCTAATCTCTGACTCCTCGTTTCTCACCACCTAATCGACAGAACCCAAAAAAATCTCTTTCTGACTACCAACCTTACTTTGGACCCAGGCGCATGGAAGGCAAGTACCTCCTACCTAGGCGTAAACCGCCACATTTATTGACATGACGATCGCAGCTGCGAGCAAACTTCACCAGCACTAGCGCACGCAACGCCGGGACGTTTACGGTCTATTCGGAGGAGTTTTATATCAAGGGTGCGAACCCGCCGCTGTGTCTCGCTGCCGCAAAAGTCGCCCCGGTAGCTTCAACCAATGCGGGAAGCAGCATAGCTGTAGGCCCCTCCGTACTACCATTGGGCCTGTGCGGGCTCGTTTGGGTAGTGGTATTCTCCGTGACGACGGTGTTTTGAATTTAGTGGATTTTGGGAGCCCCCTGTGAGTGTTGAAACCTTTCAGGGCATACTCGTGATTACAACTACATATGGAAACTGAAGGCCATGAAAAATTCACCTCGTCCGTCGAGATTGAGGGAGAAATTTACCCTGAGATCACATGAATTTCACGAGACATCTAGCAGAAGAAACACGCCAGGGGCTGATGGAGTTCAAGTTTTGGGTGCGGTCCAGAAGATTATCTAAGAAGTGCAGTACAAAACCAAGTCAAGAAAGCAGCGAGAGAAAGAAACGATAGCGCTAGCGCTCAATTCCCCAGAGATGGTGCTGGCAAGAACTTCATGGGAGTTCGATTCGGGGTCGGTCATGGCAGCGTTGTTGATTTTTTCCACCCATTCTTCGCGGTAGAAGCACAGGGTGAAACGAAGGATGTCCGAGTTAGTAGTAGAGCGGAGAAGAAACGGGTGGGATGGCAGAGCCGCCGCTGAGTTGATTTTGAAGGTTTGAACGAGTTCAACTTTGTCCTTAGCGGAAGGGCCGAAAACGGAGTGAATTGGATCCCGCTTCTCGTATTGCAAAGCCCAGAAATGCAGCAGAACACGAACTTAAACAGCTGGAGAAAGAGTGAGCCCGGAAACTAACTCCATTACGTTCAGTACAACATTCGACAAAGAATACCTTCCGCTCAAGTTTTGCGGCAACCTCAAGGTATGTACGTCCCTCCTCTCTATAGTTTTTGACGTGTCGTCCGACAACCATGCAGTGTCAAGTAGTGGCTGTCAAGACCCATTTCCGCTGTTGTTCCCACTGCCGTATGTTTCATATTGCTCGACAGCTTGCCAGGCCAGCGATTGGACAGATCATCGTAAAATGTGCCAGAACGCTATTCCCGAGTATTTCTCGAGACGGTCAATGGCCTTCCTGCGATACCTTGTTCATCACAACTATACGCAGCAGAAGAAAACCATATATGGATTATGCCTATCGTCTATGCTCGCCAAACCCGAGCCATATTACACCCAGCTCGACTATATGAACAGTCCGTCTCTTGGTCTAATCCACTGACCATTGGCCCGCCGTTCATGCCGACAGAGTCAAACATTGGAAGAATATGGTCGCGCAGGCTTAAGATGCAGCTTCCAGAATGGGACGGGTACGCGCTACCGATGCATTCCAATGCAACTCTTCCAACTCGAGGCTCCACGATGGCATGCTCGAGCTCAAACAGGAATGCTTCGCCAAACGCCTTCCACCAGCGGAGTGCGAGAGTTTGATCCACGCACTCGTCGACGAAGACGGTGAAGGTGCCATGAAGATTCATTGGTAACCACAATTAAAAAGTGTTCGACGGCAGGGAATGGAGTACTGGGGTTTGAACTCTTCTCATGTCATGCGAGTAAAATTTGTTTAACAGTTCGTGCATAATTTTTGCTTAATTCAATCTTACACCGCAGCCTGAACCATAGCTTGCGCAGCCTCGGATCTGGGCAAGATATCACACTGATGGGGAAGAGGATAGCTGCGCAGGAGGGTCAGTGCATGTATGTCCACCAGCTCTAGACCCACCACAGCAAACCCGAAGTATATTCTCCCGATGGTTCGATCGGTACCCCTTCGTCGTCTAGACTCTTGCGGATGTCGAATGTCGCTAGAATCGAGGCCACGCAGATCCAGATAGACCATTGTGCCATATCTTTTCCCTGTGAGACATCATCTAGTTAATACGATACGATACCAAACTGAAGTGAAATAAACTCTGACCGCGCAAATCCGTCTGCCAAAGCCGAAGGCCGCATCAGGTTTGCGCATCGAGGTGTTGATTTCTCCTTCGTCAGTGAGCCATCTTTCGGGCATGAATAGGTCTGTACGTGGTCCGAAGGTCGCTTCGTCGTGTAGGATGGCCCTGCTCTCTGATATAAGATAATACCTCAGAAGAAGTATTTGATGCCTACCAGCTGTTCGCGACAATGACCGCCCCGGCAGGGATGTGATAGCCCTTGTAAATGTCATCCTCGCCCACGGCATGAAGAACTTTTGACACGGTAAGTGAGGTCGCGGATTCTCTGAGGCATCAGCAAATATGTACCAAGTGGGAGGACGGGCCGCCATCTCAGAACCTCCCTCACAATGGCGTCTACATATGGAATATTGTCGTCAAAGTCCGGAAGTCAACTCTGCCCCACAACCGCGTCCACCGCCGCCTGAGCTTTTTTCTGTATCTCTGGATACATAGTCATGGCGAGAATAAACGTTCCAAGAGAAGACACCGTCTGTTCAATTAATTGGTTAGGCAGTAATTGAGATACTTAAATCAAACTTGAATTGTCAAATACTCGCCGTATCGGCTCCGGCTAACATGGGTTGCGAATAGGGATTAACACATCCCTGTAAAAATGTGTCGCTTACCAGCTGTGGAAGTGCCCGAAAGTTACTGAGGGTGAAAATACGAACTCAATAGTGCGCACCATAGCATGTCCCAAGAACATTCTTTAGGATGATCTCATCCCTTTCCCGATCCGCGTGGGCATTCTCCTCGATTCCTTCGATAAACCGGGATGCGATTGACGATTTGGCGGTTCCTTCTGCCTGTGTGGAGCGTCAAAGAAGCCGGGCACCGAGGACTTGGATCTGTACCAGTGACTTCCTGACGAACTTAAAAGGCACCTCCGGCATGGCAGACACGACCTTGTTCCATTCCCGTGCTTGTCTTTTGAAGCCAGCACCGGGGAAGAATTCCGGCACGTACTTGAGACTGCTGGAGTTGAGTTTAGGAGGCAAAAGAAGAAACATATAACGCACAATGGAAGAGAATCCACGAGAAAAGCGCCCCTGTTTCCTGCGCAGGCCATGGCATGGAGAGCTTTTTCCGAGATCTCGATGTACGGGTCATCTTCTGGGAGTATGTCGATCCCGTATGCCGTAGACATGATCACCATGCCAGCCATGCTACGAAGATGAGAGGCGGCTTAAACTATGTCCTCACATATGCTCACTGTCGAAGATGCTTCTCGAACTTGGTTGGAGAATCCAGAAGCCGCTGAAGCAGCATTCGAGCAGCCTGCAATTCCGCAGGGCGATGAAAGAGAACTTCCGATGGTTGGAACTGCTGCATAAAAACTTTGCGGTGAACTGGAAATCGAGGCAAGTAACGAAATATCTGGCGCGAGATAAAGGGACTAACCTTTCCACATTTGTCCATACGGCATGAATGCTACATGCCAGCCGAAACCTATGCTAGAACCACTTAGTGAAGAACAAGGAAAATGTTTCGAATCCAATTTTTACAGGTCGATGATCATTGGAAAGCGTGGTCTGTGTCTGCAGTTAATGACGCGGCGGGGAAGTTAAGGGGTGAGCAATACCGATCCGAGTATATCACAGATTTATCCTCGAGCAAATCGTCTGCTACGGCCAACGAGTTTAGAACGATGACAGTCTCTCCAAGAAGGTCCAATGAGATGATATCGGAATCTACTGATCGGTTCAGCGGGGAATCTATAATATGACGACCGAACTGTAAAGCACACCGTAGGAACGCGACATTTCCATGAATGTGAGCCACTCTTCTGTTTTGGGAACATCCAAAATATTTCCGATGAGGGGGAGTCCTCTGGGACCAGGTGGAAGGGAGGCCTTTCTGGAACGCAAGCGCGACCGAAGTGCAAAATATAATCCACACAAGACAAGCCCGAGGGCAGCACTCTGTAAGATGGGAGAGAGCATGGCAGGATTATGGGGTCTTGGACATCTCGGCACTTGAATACCGGGATCGAAGCAAAGGTTAGGTCCGATAAATGACGCTCAAGCACCCTCTTCGCGTATGGATCGACCTGAGTCCACTATTAGGTATCACCGTAATAGGGCCTCTTCTGGCGAGCGAATCGAATTGCTCAGAAGTCTAGATGCATGGACTCTAGCTCCTGAAAGATAAGGGTACAACTGAATCCGAGGGAGGCCAAGGGCCGTGGATTTTATGCGAATTGAGGCAACTTTGAGGCCTTACTTGTGACTGCCGCTCCGAGTGAGCGCCGCTGATCAGTATGAAATTCGATGAGCCGCGTTGGTGCATCAGGCGAGCGGGATCCGGGAGGAGGGTACGATGTGGCGAAAAGCAAACGACTCGGAGGTGATCGATGTCACGTCAGGCTCGCGGTCACCTGATGCGACGAGTACGCGCAAGACGCGCTCGGCGACTGAGACATTTTGATTTGTCCATGTTACAATCCTCTGAGCACATATTACTGCCATTAAATTCCGCGAATAGTTTCGCTAATCCACCATACGAACATTAATGCATTGAATTTTCGGCGTAGAGCCAAACCTACTGTAAAAGAAAATTTGGGCCAAGAATAAATAAGGTTTTCGCGGTAAATCGGCGACATTTAGACTTGCCAATCAACCAAATGTCAAGTCTGGAGCGCAGCGCGGATCATGGCGCACGCGGCCTCTGATCTGGGTAGGATATCACACTTGTGAGGAAGAGGGTAGCTGACCGTGAACCAGCATCAGGATTTTATCAAGGTCACAAAACAACCGTGAATAACGCACCATAAAAGTCCAGATGTATATTCTCCAGAAGGTACAATCGGCACCCCGTTCTCGTCTAGACTCTTACTGATGTTGAAGGTCGCGAGGATCGAGGCTGCGCAGATCCAGATAGACCACTGCGCCATATCCTTACCCTGTTCAAGGATATGAAGCATCAGCTAGCTATTCCACCTACGGCCAAAGAGATAAATGTCTCTGACCGGGCATATGCGTCTCCCAAAGCCAAATGCAGCATCAGGCGTTCGCATTGCGGTGTTAACTTTCCCGTCTTTCATCAACCAGCGCTCCGGAATAAATTGATCTGTATGCGGACCAAATGTTGCCGTGTCATGCAGGATCGCCCTATCGCGGTTTCGAGTAAAAAGTCACCCCAAGAAGAAGAAAGGACCTTGTCCCATCTCACCAGGCGTTGCCAACCACTGTTGCTCCCGCAGGTATGCGATAGCCCTTGTACATGTCATCTTCGGTTACTGCGTGCGGGAGGCCTATAACACGATGTTTACTTCCTCGACCCAAAATTATGTGCAGACCTACTAAGCGGGGTAACGGGACGCCATCTGAGCACCTCGTTCACGACAGCATCAATATACGGGATGTCATCGTTGAAATCCGGCAGACGACTGCGACCCACAACCTCGTCTACTGCGGCTTGCGCCTTCTTTTGGACCTCGGGATACATGGTCATGGCAAGGATGAAGGTTCCCAGCGCAGACACAGTCTGTTTTATCAACAGATTATTAAAACAGTTGAAGTTGGTTTTCCCAACAGATCCACGTACAGTATCAGCTCCGGCTAGAATATGGGCAAGTTCGTATGAAACACATAACGCGGTACGCCGCCAGAATGTCAGCACTTACCGGCTATTGAAGAGTTAATGAGGATTGGGCAGAGAACAGCGCTGAGAGACGCACCATAACACGCGCCGAGAATATTCCTCAGAACTAATTCCCCTTCCCGCCGCTGGTCCTCTGATGAGTCTAAATCCTCCTCGATTTCATCCAGAACCCGTGACGCGATGGATGATTTCGCTGTTCCTGCGGCCTGGGGCCAATGAAACTTCAAAAGCTGCAATCGATTGGAACCTCAGGAGAACGTCGCACCCTAGCCTTCTTAACAAAATCGTACGGCACATCCGGCATGGCATCTACGGCCTCGAACCATTCGCGCGCCTGCCGCTTGAAGCCCGCGCCCGGGAGAAATTCGGGTACGTATTTGAGGCTGGTGGACTATGTAAGTTTCCGAGATAACCTGGAAAGAGGGGTACGCAGAACGTACAAAGGAAGAGAATCCACGAGGTACGAGCCTCTGTTTCCCGTGGAGGCCATAGCTTGCAGCGCCTTTTCCGAAATGTCGATGTGTGGGTCGTTCTCAGGTAGGACGTCTATGCCGTAGGCTGTCGACAAAATAACCATGCCCGCCATACTATTAAGCCGAATGGAATGCATTGGCAGAGTGTCTTGAATGGTGTCTGTAAATAAAAACAACTCACTGTCGGAAATGCCTCTCGTAGTTGGCCGGTGAATCCAGCAAGCGCTGAAGGAGAGTCTGCGCGGCCTCCAGCTCCACGGGACGATGCAAGAGGACCTAGTCTCTCATAGCCAGACGCTTCAATACGGTACCATCTCGTACCTCGATCGTATTGAAGTCTGTTGTTAAGTGATGGGGCCCGATCAGGGTAAACTCTTGTTACGTAATCTTTTGCTTGGGTGCTTTCGGGGCGATTTCGCTTTGCGGTCCCTTTTTCTCCATTTCCTTCATGTGGAACTCGATCTCGGAGTCCATTGTTGATGTTATGCCTCTTTAGAATTTCTTGAATCATGCTTGAACTTGCGCAGTAGCTCGGACTTCAATTGATGTGCCAAAAAGCCATCAACTTGACTCGTCAATAGTTTTGGCCCTTGCTACTCAAAAAATCTGAAAATATTTGGACACACAGAACACATCTCTATTTCTTTGATGAAGATATATCCACGGTTCAAGAACTGGGGCAAGGGCTTCAAAACGTGATTACATAATAAGGTTTTACCCTGATCGGACCCCCGTGCTTAAAAACAGACTAAAGAGGACCGCGGAGGGCTGGAACTGCTGCATAAAGACTTTGCGGTGCTCTAGAGAATAATCACGAGGATAAGATTAACGTGCCATATGTTGAGATATCAACAACCACACTCGCCTTTCCACTGCGGTCCGTATCGCATGAAGCCAAAATGCCATTGAAAGCCGACACTGCAGAGTGGGCCTCAGCAAATAGAAACTAGATAAGTATGAGGTAATTTGATCTTACAGATCGTTGAGCATATGGAACGGTGGCCTGAAGAAATTTGGATTGTGTAGAGATGAGAGATGGATAATAAAGGGCGAGTTGTGCCTTACCGGTCTGAATATATGGCGGATTTACCCTCCAGCAAAGCATCAACATCGGCAACCGAGTTGAGAACAACGAGTTCGTCGCCCGCTAGGTTCAGATATATGATATCCGAGTCTAGGCAATTCAGTCCCAAGTTAACAACAATGGGTCAGTCTGTGCGCACCATATTTCTGAGACATCTCAATGAACGTGAGCCATTGCTGGGTCTTTGGCACATCGAAGAGGTTTCCGATGAGAGGAAGACCTTTGGGACCCGGGGGAAGAGGCAGAAACTTGCCACGACGGCGGGTAGTGTAGGAGCGGATGGTGAGATATAATACCCATGAGAAAAGGGCGAGACCCACACTCTGCAAGAGAGAGAAGGGCATCATGACTATTGCGGTAATAGTTCGGTGGCTTTAAAGCTAGCTACTACTTAGCGTGAAGCGAGGCTCAGTCTGGCGTCCGAGGAGAAGCACTGGCAGCCTGCTAGCTCCTGGCCGTCGCCGTAATCCTCCCTTCCGGACATGAAGAAGACGGCACTGGTTAGCTTTGCCCTTCAGTGGATAATAGTGCACCTGTGGAATAGGGAGGCGAATTAAACAGCAAACGGCCGAAGAAGCTTACGCGGATATCTTGTGCGCTAACCTTGGCTGAATTGATTCCGAGGAAGGGACTACTGTGATAGCTCTAATAGACTACTGTATCATATCGACCAAAGGTTCACGGGGTCTCACCCGTCACCTCAATTGTTCACTGAACTTCGTGCGTGTTGAGAACTTCCATCAGAGATCTGACTCCTTTGGGTTTTTTCGCCACAACTCGCGCCCGCATGTAGCGTGGTGGGAAATGGGAGGCGCCTCGTTGTTAAATGGCAGAGGAATGGAAGCAAAGCTGTTCGCCTATTTTTCTTGAATGTTTCCACGAACATAAAACAAACGAACTTCGATGCCGATAATGGGAGGCGCCTCGTTGTTAGATGACAGAGGAATGGAAGCAAAACTGATCGCCTATTTTTCTTGAATGTTTCCACGAACATAAAACAAACGATGCCGATGATTCCGGGATTTTAGCATGCTGGGTGGAAATCGGGTTTAAAAATACATGCATTATTTCATTCGCGCTGGCCAAGGGACAATCATCCGAATGAGGATATGGCAGCCTTGGCGAGTGGCGGTATCCGCCAGTTAGACTTTGCGTATGATCGCAGATCTACCAATCCATTACCGATTCTGATACAGCAAGGTAACGCCAAAACAATATCTGTACAATCCTGACTAAGTAAGTCTCATATGTAGAAGTCGGCACTATTGGCATTGGTTAAGGACACGACACGCCCAACCACGGAATCTTCAACTTGTGTACATCCACCTCATCTGCATTTCCATCCGAAAATTCAACATGTGGCACACCCTTCCGCTTTCCCACCGCCTGCTCGAGCGCCAAAAGCGTTTGCCTCATCTGGACGTCCCGGAGCTCCACGACCTTGTTGGTCTTGGCGTGACGCCGTGTCTGCGCCTCCAAGGAGACGCGCTCAAGGTGCGGAGGAAAAGGAAAGATGCTTTCAACGGCATCTTGTGTATCCGCCTCCAGTGCATCACGCAGTTCGCGCGCAAACGCCGGTGCACTGCGCAGGCCCGATACTCGGAGGTGTCTGAGCCCTGGACAGGCTCGCGCGAGGGCTGCTGACAGACCGACGGGGCTGCCGTTTCCCGCGAGATGCAGATGAGTGAGAGCGGGAAATGCGCCGGGTCGGGGAAGGGGATAGAACCCGCGCACGGCCA
Source organism: Mycena venus (assembly GCA_014462655.1). Taxonomy (NCBI): domain Eukaryota; kingdom Fungi; phylum Basidiomycota; class Agaricomycetes; order Agaricales; family Mycenaceae; genus Glaucomycena; species Glaucomycena venus. Next base: position 1,639,398 of record JACAZI010000007.1, on the reverse strand, counting down.
GTGCTTTTAGATTGGGGAATGGTGCTCGGAAGATTGCGCCGAGTAGCGCACTGGAGGAAGATGTGAGGATGGCCGCCAGGTCGCGCAAGGTCGGTGCAGCAAGATGGAGGAGGCGTAAGGCCGATGCCGGCGCGAGTCCTAGAGCAGGACCCAAGAAAAGCCGACGGATGTGACGTTTCGGCTCTGGAGAGCGTTCTAAGAGCGTGATGAGGTGCTCAGCTTGTTCTTGGGACGAGACTGCGAGAGTGTGGAACAAAAAGGGCGCTGTAACCGCGTGAAAATAGGTGCTGGTGAGCGACATGGCTCGAATACTGTGTCCACCGAAAGGCAACGCGCATGCTAGCTCAATAATGACCGAGTGAAGCTCTGGCGGCAGCGAGTCCATGGTGCCTGAGGAGGAAAAAGTGCCCGGGAATGCAGCGACGCGTACATCATCAACTATGAAGGCGTGTAGATTGCGACCTATTGCGACATAACGCGACATTACGCGGTCACGTGATACGGTAAGCAACACGAGAAAAAAGAGCGCGAACCGTCCACAGAAGACTAGGATATCTGTTTAGTCGGTGCGTATGAGCGTTCCATGAGAAATGACGCGAAAATTTGTAAAACTTCCGGTATTATTCATAAGAAGCTGAGTTCCAGAGTCCACAGAATATTCAAGGTCCCAAAAAATCCATTCAGTAGATCTGACTAGTCTGCGGAACATAACACTAGGCTGCTGTGCAGATAAGCTAATGTTATCCCTACTCTTCGAAATGTGCAAGCCAGGTGCAGCTGGCGCAGTTACACGCTGGGGAAGTAACGAGCCTGAGAGCGGGGACATCCGTTTGATGCGCCCGACTCGAACACGGATATGAGAGATGGAAATGGGCGTAAAAAATTGATACCATCCTTATCAAGTCGAATCCTGGGGAGTGAATCCAAAAGAAATTCGCTGGATACGAGGAATCGAAACCCCATCGGTCCTCGCTCGGATTCTTACCCTGAGTCTCAGGTGAGGGCCGCGCTATCCTGTGCACCATATCCGAGGGCAACTATATACTTGGAAGTGGTTTCCATTTGGCTAGTTCAAATAGCCATCGCGCAGAGAGGAAGAAGGAGGAGAGAGTGACGGGAAAACGGCTCACGCACAAATGCGGAAAACAAGTACCGTTTTACCGCTGCTCAGATGATAAGATTTTAACTCCGTTGCCGCGCGAAAAAATGTAACTACTTGGTTTAGACTCGTCTACATGGCAGCGGATGGCCATTCTGAATAGTTAATTCTCATGCAACGGAAGCCAGGAATCTCCGAAGCTCCCAGCGGCCGGGGGAAAGAAGGGAAGGCGATGGTAATGAGTGGGCCAAGATTACAACGGACAGAGGCGGCTGCGGATAGACCACCTTTCACAGTACGCAATATTTACTCGTCGATGTAACGTCTAGAATTGCTCGGAGAGTTCACCCAACACGCAACACGATGAATTATAACACGACGATGGCTATATATGAATTTTTAACACGAGTGCTACACGTATCCATTCTCTTGTAAGGGGTAAAGTAAAATACACGGCTTTCCTTCCTTCCGTCTTTCCGTCTTTCAGGGTCATCTTGAAAGATTTTGTGGTTTCTAGTGTGTTGTTAGCAGTGAAGACCGATATTCTGCGATCGCATGCAAGAGTCCAGACTTACGATATGCCCAAGCTCCATATGATGATCATTGTCATTGTCGTAGCTCATGTCCATCTCGCGCACGACATGCACTTTGAGCGCGCCATGGTCGTTATGGTGGCGCGACCGCTCCTCGGGGAGGTGCACCGACTGCATGCCGTGTGCGCTTGTGTTCTTCATATCCTTTAGACGGTTGTTGAACAACGCGATGAGGCAGTTGGTATACCTAGGGTGTGGTCAGCTCGAAAGCAGAAAAGAAAGGTCCGACGGGGGAATTACAATTTGCCAATGATCGCGGTTCTGTGGGAAATGGAAGTAGGCAAGTTATTAGCATTACGCGAAGAAAGAAGAAGAGATGCGCACGGCGGGACAACGAGGGTTGAATGTTTCTATCAATGATACGAAGTGAGCGCGGATCACTGAGCGGGGTGAAATACTCACAGGCACGCCCCAGAACAATATCAGAGCAATCACGGCGACACCAGCTGCAGAAAAACAGAAATTCACATGTTAGTTCGCAACCTTATCAGCAGACGAATTGATGCGATGTACCGGTCAGGGCATTGGTCTCGACGACGAGGCGGATGATGCGCGAGATTATGCTGTGCGTGACACTGCTGGGGAGGGTCGAGTTTCGTTGGGTCATGAGCTGCAAAAAGATGAAAGAGAGACAAAAAAAAAAAAAGGATAATCAGCTGCGTGGATAGAGATAGACAGCACATGAAAGCGCGACGTACCGCCCATGAAAGAACGCCCGCAATCGCGACATCAGCGACCGCGCCGCCGACGAGCCATATCTACGCGCAGCAATCAGGGACTAGGGTGAATTCCACGCCCGGACTGAAACGCCGAGTAATCGCGGTGGGGACGCACTGTTTGCGGAACGACCTCGGTGCTGATGAGCGACAGATGCCCCAGTTGGTGTGCCTGCGCAGGGCATCGTGAGTGCGGAAACAAAGGGAGCGCCGTGCACATACCCGGATGCCGGTATAAATGCCGGCGACGCACTGGGTGATCGAGACCTGAGCCGAGTTCATCTATCAACGTGAGGCACGAGGGAAATAGGATGTGCACGACGAACGAGGACAATGAGCACGGGAACAACGATTGTTTTGCGGAGGAAGTAGATTCGCCAACAGTAGAACGCCTGCACGACGAGGGAGATGATAGAGTCCAGGACGGGAACGTCCCAAGAGTTAAGGAACGTTTCGTCGAGTTTGACCATGTTGCCGAAGCCGTAAACAAACCAGTGGAACGCGTCGGCGGTGATCATGACGGTTTGCAGGATGTCGAGCAGGGCCAGCCCGTACACTGTCAGCCAGGGGGAACATGGGTTGACGGGCAGAGATGACATTGGAGAACACCCACCGAGAGCCTTAATGATACGCCGGTCCTCCTGGAAGTTTTCGTGATAATAGTCTGCAGAAAGAGATTAGTTGGTTAATTAGAAAGTACTCACCGCGAGGCACTCACATATTTGCGCCAACAAAACGCCCATGAACCCCCAGTTGAGGCAGATCCCCACCATCTTTACCGGATACGTCAGCTTCTGCCCTGCATAAAAATATGGCGAGCTCACCGTTGGGCCCGTGCTGCAGAAAAAAAAGCTATTGTTAGACACGCGTTCAACGAGCTGATGAAAACGGGGATGCACATCATGGCGATGTCGGGCGGAATCCCTACAGGCGGAATCCCGGGTGGAGGTCCGGACATGGTTGGCGACGTTGGGGAATGAACGAGAGAGCTGCGCAGAGTTGCATCCACGGGTATTTACGCGGGTCTCGAATCCCCAGCGAGATCAAAGCAAGATCGTGATATCTTCGCTCCAAAATTGCAACCACGCGTCCTGTGCTCATATCACGGAATGATGATAGTGAGCTCTCGAGTTTGATCGGCATTCGTGCATCGTCATAGAAAAGGCACTAGAACCACGAGGGCCGAGGCCAAACCGTGCAAAATTCTTTCACCACGGTGCTGAAAAATCCACGAAGAAACCAGATTATCCAGGACCCTGAGCTATCTCCAGGCATTCAACCTTGGAAGAAGAAACTTTTGCCAAGCGAACAGGGGGATCGTTAAGTGTATCTAACCCCGCATGGCTTTTCGCATTTCAAACGGCATATTCCGAGTCTAGAATGGCTACTTGTTCAGTTATCGATGTTCGCCTCTGTTAGCCGACAAGTGTCCAGGTGCATTGTTGCTTTGGTCATCCGTCGAATGAGGAGAAACGACAACAACTTCGAGAAGAGAGACAAAGAGGGTCGTGCCAAACACTCGCAAATCAAATTCTCGTTTGTTTTTGACACTTCCAGATTCCACAAACGAGAACTCCTTGAGCAACAAGTTCTAATGTTGCTCGAGGAAGATTATCGATTTAAAGTTAAAGTCAAATACAGCTCCCTTATCGGTATCCGACCACTTGATCTTTTTGATTCTGGGCCGGCTGTCGGGAAATCGATGATACCTGCTTAAATCCCCTTCTGAAGTTCTGGTGCCTTCAGACCGGCTTGATACTTCTCGTTGACCACAGAAATGGCCATTCAATTTACGCCTCTGCCCTTACCAGCCAGCGCGGACGCATCTAAATTCACTCAATTCGGACGCGAAGTCACCGGAGTCGATCCAGGAAATCTGACGAGCGAGCAATTTGATCGGGTTCGCGATGCGCTGTACAAGGTACGTGGCTGAGTGCCGTGTTCCACTTTCAGTCGTTCACGGCTTTCCAGTACGATGTACTGCTTTTCCGGAATGCGACGTTGACGGCTGAGCAACAATACGCTTTAACCAAGGTCAGTTCCGCCAGCTTTTGCATATCCAGTTGGCTCACTAGTGAATGACAAGGCGTTCGACCCCACATCCGAAGACTATGGCCATGGGAACAACAAGACGGAGGGCACGCAAAAATCCATCCTCCACCCCGATCTCAAGACCATACCCCGCGTGCCGCAGGTACCATAGCTCATCGGAAACGGCAACGTCTACGACCACGAGGGACTCGCTGAAGCCAAGCTCAAGCACCCCTCCCACAAGACCTTCCACAAGACCGTCGTCAGCGCCGAAGACGAGGCCGCTGACGCGATGCGCTTCTACCGCTGGCACATCGACGCTGCGCTCTACGACCTCTCTCCGCCGCGCGTCACGGCGCTCTATGGGCTCCGCATCCCACGCGGGCCGCAGTAGGTGTGCCGCTCGACGACGGCTCGGGCGACGAGCTGCCTGTCCCACTTGGCACGACGGCGTTTGTGTCTGGCAAGACGATGTTCGCGCTGTTGCCCCCGGAGCTGCAGAGCGTCGCTGTGCGCGCGAGCGTCAAGTATGCGCCGCATCCGGACGTCTGGATGGCCCCCGCCCATGCCAAGTCGACGGGGCTCGGTATTGAGTGCGAGGCGCTCGAGATGGACTTTAGCGAGCTGCCGCCGTGGGAGGAGGCTAAGCGCAAGACGCTGCCTGTGGTGCGTATCTGATCCTGTGATCTCCGGGCGAGCTGCTGACGCATTGGCGTGTGTAGCTGTGGAAGACACCGGGTACAGGCGAGCTATCCTTCCAGGTGCACCCGTGCGGTGTCGCGGAGCTCCTTGTCAACCCGCTCCCTGCCGGCGCAGCGCACGAGGGTGCAATCTACCCCGACGGCGCGCACCTCACGAATCTCAAGGAAGTACGAGAGTTATTGTATACGATGCAGCGCCCCACGATTGCGCCCTCGGTGCGTATTCTCGTGTTTTCCGTCCCCTTATCACCCCTCCTTACTCACTTACCGTCCACAGCTTGTCTACCCACACGACTGGTCCGCACGTTCCCCCACTTCTTTCTAGCATAACGTACTTATCTGTAATCTACATGATAGGCACGAAAAAGACCTAGTGCTCTTTCACAACCGCTGCACACCGTCATGGGCGCCTTCACGCCCGACCAGGTTCGCACGTTCCACCAGTGCAACCTCGCGGCGTCCGACGACCCTGCGGGGCCAAGCGCGGAGGATGTGCGGCGGTGGGCTTAGACTCGGCGCAAATGGGAATTCGAATTGTATATAGCTGGACGGCGTGTAGAATGGCCGTTCTGCGCCGATGTGTACCAGATGTATAACATTTTTTGAGCCCAAACGACTTTCTCAGGCTTGCCTTTTATGGTACTTCAATTACCACAAACGGATGAAGGAAGGAGTGTGGTCGTATTTGGATTGACACCTGCCAGTGTCACCTCTTCTGGTGCTCTCACACACACGCCGTTGCAGGAGTTGAGTGACTCTGTACTCCCCCGGCACTTCTATCTTGCTTCTATCATACAAATCTAGCTGGCAGAACCCTCAATTCCCCCCTGGTACTCTGACTCTTCAAGTCAGACTCAGTCATTTCCAGTCACTTCACGGCATCGCAGCGCTAATTGCAATGGCACTGTTTCTTTCTTCCATTCTTCGGGATTACTAGCGCTCGGTCCCTGGTCGTTCTGGCGATGGACGATAATTTACCAAATTGCTTGACTGTGCGATCGGAAAGTAGAGATCAGAGGTGTCCTGGCCACCGTGGGCTCGCAGCAGAAACCCTTACTCTTGTGGAACGAAATGTCCTTCTCAGCCGTGTTAGTGAATTTTCTGGTTGTTGGATGTCTTCAATATGTAAAGTTCCGCAGGACTCTCCAATAATGTTAGGAAATTCTGTCGCCACGCTCCCGATCCTCGTGGACTTCACATAGACTACGAGTGGATTAAGCATGCTATTCATGCGCAGCTCGGTATTTTATTTCAGTCTCCCAGACATGCCCTTTCACTGATTCGCTTCGATAGTTTTTCCTCAAGATACTGCGATTGATCGCCATCCTACGCACCCTATCGCCGACCAAGTCTGGGAATCGGCTCTACGACGTCGTAATTCCAGACTCAAATGATCATCACGGACGACTCAAGTCTATGTATGGGCCATGCACACCAGCCCGTGCCAAGGTCGGATAAACCTAGGAGGTTAGAAAAACTGGGAGTCAACACTGCAGACGGCATATTAATATGTAAAGTGTTGACTGTTCATATGTGCGCTCTTTTTCCGGTTCAATTATTCCATCACCTGCAAAATCTTCATGCTTCATGGTTTATCCTCGACTCAGTTGGGCACTGGCTGTCCTGCAGAGATTTAGGTTGTTCCTGTCTTGAGCTTGTTTCGAGGTTTTCATTTCCCACTAACTGCTCTTCTGTTTTTCCTTTAGTTCTGCCGCGGCGAATCGGGAGATTGCGTCCGTGAGCTCGGCTACGGGATATGGCGTATGTACAATCGTGCCTGTACACTCTGTTACGTCCTGGGCCAGGTGTTCCTAAGGGGACCATGCCGTGTATCCTACCTACCCTCCCTCACCTACCTACCAGGTCCAATCATTCATCCTTGAGTCACAACTCCACCTGCCGACAGGATGCATGCATTTAATTCAGGTTGTTCTTCCTGTACCTCCTCCCGTGCTTCCCCCGATGGCTGCGGCCAGAATCTGATTGTTGCGATGGCTCGGAATGACTGCGTTGTTGTTATTCTCGAGAATCGACAGCCTGGCTCGTTTCCCACCCACGAAGCTGTTCCCGTCCCATCAGCCGCAGGGACAGGGGCACCATCTTTAGTCAAAAGCCCAACACGCTTTGGGATGAAAAACGGGCGCTTCTCATAACCCTGGCGCATTTTTGTCTCGTAAATGCTGTTTGTACCCGCGCGATGCTCCCCTCGATTCACTCGGCCGTGATCTGGATCCGAGATCTGGCTTGTTCACCTTTGGGGGCGTTATAGCATTCCGAGCCCAGGAAATAATGGCGCAACACACCACAAATGTTCTATCCCTGTTCTGCGCTGCACAATGGAGGCTCTGAGTAACTCGTTTTCTGCTACACGCTCAAACATCCGAATTCGTCGTTTGTTCCGCAAAAATGACGGAGTCTGGGGATGCGGAATGTTCCACAAGCACCGAAGCAGCCAGAAAGGGTCCGTTGAATATTTTCACTCCCGCAAAACTACTGACGCCAATAATCACAGACTCTTCGCGTATTGGGGAATATTCTGCTGCTCATATTTGCGCTCGCGCTTTCTCTGCTGTATTTATTCTCCCCGCGCGTCCTTGTGATGGTAGACGACAACTACATACAGGCATGCGAATGCTCAAACACATTCACTTGTAGCTGATGGGTTTCTGTAGTCCAGCTCTTGGGAGTCCGAGTATGCGACAACCTCTGACTCTTTCCTTTCCAACGCGCGCGGTGGGGGGGAGGGGACAGTACGACGTGACGGGATTTCAGTCCTCGTGGGTGCTGGAGGTGAAGACCCAGAATGGGGCGCTAGGATCCTTCCGCCAAATTCCTTTTTCGGATGAGGTTTGGATGAAGTCGCAGAGGTTGGGTACACAGCCCCCAGCTACCCGATGCGGAGTGCAGCTGTGCTCGCCACCGACGCCGGTTTCCTTCCCAGCCCAGTCCCGCACCCCCAGGTCGCGGGTACACCCTTGAGGATCGACGCGACTGAAACAAGGGCGTAGATTTTTCGGACGACCGTCCGTGCATCAGAGAGGCCATGCAGACGAACGCCTCTCGCGGCAATAAATGGCACCTGTGAGTAGGGAACTCGAAATATCCTTTAACCTATAGTGACGTTCTCAGATATACGATTTTCCAACACACCGTCAACGCCGGCGCCGTTCCTTGGCAGGTTGCAATTCACGCCCTTGTGGTCAAGTCCGTCCGACGCGACGAAGCCGGCGGCTTCCACGACCACAAATTTCTTGGGAAAGCGTTGAATGGTCCCCTTCCCCGCCGTGCACGGCTCGATTATCTCGGGAATGGCAGGCGGAACGATCTTGCAGCAGTATGCAGCATTTCTCAGCACAACTCAGATGTGGAGTGGCTTGGAAAACCTGTCGTTTTTTATCTCAAGTACAGTACTGTATGCTGTAATGTCTAAACATTTTTCCTGCAAAAAAAACGCCTTTGCGTGAAAATCTGCAGCAGGTGCAGACACAACCGGGTATCCAAATTGAATTTTAACAAAGGGACTTATTGACTGGGTGCCAAATTACTCATCTCAAGCCTTTTTTAAAGCTCCGCTCAACCTTGAGTCTGTCGGAGACGGCACTGCTGATCGCTTCACCCAAAGAGTTCCAAATCCTAGGCTCGTTACCAGCCTGCTTACGATGAGCAACCATTGTGGCGAGCACGTTGCCATAGGCAGGCTGGTACAACTCGGGACAACAAAAGGGCTGGGCGCGGAGTTCGATCATTTTCCTTTTCCCCTGTCCTGGTCTCAAATTAGCTTAGTTTGAAAATTTTCAAAGGGAAAGGTGAATCTGATTTGTATTTTCTTCAATTCTGTCTCTTCAGAATGTTGAGAAAGTCTATATATGTTGAGTTATGAAGGCTCAATTTTGATTGAGAAATGATAGCACCGTGATGCCGATGATCGGCACCACTGAAAATTTCAAACTCCGGGCTCAGCCCTTTGGCGTGTCCCGAATTGTACCAGCCTGCCTAGCAAAGTGCTTGCCACATATTTTTGCCATTTGTAGGCAGGTTAGTCACGAGCCTATCCAAATCCGCCGTGCCGCTACCCGCCGTCCTGGCCCGCGCTTCAGATGCAGACATGAAGGAGCCATAGATTCCACCTGCACATTCAATCTGACAGATTGCCTTCAAATACACATTGGAACTTGATTACAACACATAACGGAAATATTTGTTATCAAACTCCGTTACATCTCTCTGAGAAGAAAAGTCAGAAGGGAATTGTAGTTGTGCCGCGTAATTCAACGTACCATCCCCTCTTCTTCGGCGAGTCTTGCCCGCTCCTCTTCTGGAATATTATAGCCCGATGCGACCGCGTCTTGATCACGCAGTCGATTAGAATTCCACATGTAAAAGCCGAGGAACAGGTGACAGGCGGTCTTCACCACATATCTGTTGGGCAATTGGGATGGAAAACGACCAAAGGCAAAATCGGGACATACCCGGCCATCATGGCTTTAGTTGCTGTGGGGTAACCAATGGCAGCTTCTGATTGGAGTAAGACGTGAGGGCCAGCAATATTCTTTCACAAAGACGAATCAGCCAAAGCCGGAGCATCCAGCATGTTCAATACTGACTCCAACCTGTCGTTCAAGAACTGCTTGGAACGGGACAGGAAGCTGTAGAAATCTCCACTTACGCAGTATCCCTGGGTGGCTATCAGTAGAGAAAACATATCGATAACGGGAAGACTAACAACGAAAGTAACGACCGTGGTCACTTGTCGCTTCGTGAACCCCCCAACATTCTTGCAGTCGTTGATTTAATATAAGGGATGCAAGCAAGGGTGATCGACGGACCGCGGAAATCATCACCAGAGACAAAGAAAACCCAACCGATTGAAACGAGGTAAACCAAAAAGCAACCAAGCGACTGTGACTGGATGAGATCAAATCTTGTGAAGAGGAAAAGACACCGTACCCCCACTTCTGATCATGCGGCGCGTATGTGAGCGCCGCCGCCGCGACGATGCACGTAGCATTGCCGATGAACTGTTGGAAAGTCAACAGAGTCGCAGCAAGTAGATTGGAAGAGGAAGCATACCATCATCAACGCTCGGCTGTTCTTGAATTTGCCGGCGAGATAGCCGCTAAGCACTAGAGACACAATTTGAACCATATTACCGGGAATATCGAGAAGCGTTGTTTGAAAGGCCGTGAATCCCATGCCGCTGATAATGATGCTGAAGTTTGGGAATCAGCTTATATCGTTCAGCGGTTGAGTTGAGGATACAGCACCTAGAGAAATTCGACACGACGCCGTTGGGAATTTGAGCAGCGATGCTGGCAATGAATAAGATGTATGTCTTTGGGTCGGTGAACGCCTGGATCAGCTGATAATATTTGAAGACTTTGTTCTTCGTCCCAACCTATGGACGAAAATTAGCCACTGGGATCTTCAATGACAGCAAGTTGGAGAGGCGCTTGCCCGATTCCCTGCAACACGTTTAATCGCGATAGTCTTCTGGCGTTGTGACAAAAAATGGGCAAAAACAGGTGAATCGGGGAGCGTCAAGAACATAAATGCACCCCAGCAGGTGGTGACGGCGCCGAGGACCAGGAAGATGAGTGCCCATGGCGGAACATGACTTCTTGTCGCATGACCCAGGCCGTACGCCAAGAAGTCGCCGAAGATGCCCGCAACACCATTGAAGCAGTACTAGCCAGAGATGAGATTTAAAATTTTATAAAAAAGAGCGAAATGAACGAACCCATGATAGATGCCTCACTGGTTGCTCATCGAGCTTCCACCAAAATGCTGGGATGAATATGAGCGAAACGTAGACAAGATAACTGAAGGCGTACGAGTCATTAGACCAAGGCCAGGGCTGTTTTTATAGAGTTACAATGGATGGTGTTTAAGGTTGAGAAACGCGCATACGTCACACAGGCTTCCAATACGCCCAAGATGAAGCGATTGACCATCGTCCCAGAGAACGATCTACTGGCTGCGGTCGTCCTAAATATCAAGTAAGTAATAGAGTGCGTAGAACGAAGGACGAAAATAATACATGACCACCATACCCCAAAGGAAACATATAACTCCTAGGACGCGCCCAGTAGGATACCTTTGCAGCATCCATGTCATTGGCTCCGCCGATACGAGGTAGCCTGTAAGATATTTAGTACGCTGGAGGTCGCCAGAGACATACAGATGGGTCCAAACCAATGTAGAAAATACTCGCAAACCAGCTCTGAAGGCAGTAATCCGAGACGTCAGCCAGGTGTACTCAGGGCGGAAACCTAGAAACGCACAAATTGAGCTGTGGTAATGTGTAGATCGCTGTGAGCAGGTACCCGTTAGGATCACACATCGAGAAAGAAATTGGGCCGTACGCTTTGATGCCGAAAAGATTGGCATAGTTGAGGGCAGTCTTATCGAGGTAGGCGAGACCTTGGGTGATGCAGAAGCAGGGTAGAATATACCAGTCGATCTGTTTCGGCCAGTTTCGACCAAATAGATCCTTCTCTCATTGCCACTGAATTACCCACTTTGCGCCGAACGGCTCCCTCCTCCTCAGCGGTCCAGACCACACCTTCATGGACGGCCTCCTTGTAAAGCTGATAACCCACTTCGGTTTCTTCCAACACAGGTTCAAGGGTGGTCGTAAAGTTGTCATGCTTCTCGTCAACTTCATGGCCTTTCTGTCCAGCCTCCGTTGATGTTATGGAAGACATCGAGGAAAGGGGAGAGAGAGAAGCTTGAGAGAAACATTGCGCAATAGCACGACAGTCTTCTATCAATGTCAAGATAACACGCGGCTCCACCATTGGCCACAGTTGGGTTAAATCGGATGTCCGGGCCGAGGCCCCGAAGTACAACACACACAAAAAATAAGGTTTCACCGCCATTACAGGTCAAAAAGAAAAAAAGAAAGAAAAAAATACCGTGCTCGATAATGAATTTCCACGGCGTTTTCTCCTACTTCGTTGGCAAGTGCATGGAGCAGAGTGTCGCACTCGGGTGGGAAAGGTGTTTCCTGCTCAGTTTTTTTCAAGCTCTACCATACGGTCGTGACCATTTCGAGAGATATTCTGGAATAGCGTTCTGGCAGATTTTACGATGATGATCGTTCCAATCGGTGGCCTGGCAAGCTGTCGAGCAATACGAGAAAGCATGACAGCGGGAGCAACAACGAAAATCGGTTATGGCGGCTGCCGTTTGGCACTGTGCGGTTGCGAGTGAGCAGGTACAGAGCTATGACATTGAGGAGGAAGAACCTTGAGGTTGTCAAAAACTTGTGCGGAATGTATTCTTCGTCGAACTTCGCCTTCACTTTCAGCCTTTCGTCCGCCAAGTCGAGCAGTTCAATCCAGCTAGATGAAGTGTCGTTCTGCCGAGGATCGAGACAGTTGGCATGGATCCATTCCAAGGGTTCTTCCATTCGACACAGGACCGAATAATGGCAGGGGTATCCCGGAAGGGAGCAATATAAAGTGGAGACGTACGGCAGGTTGATGGAGTCCACTATGCGATAGACTGGAGCAACCAAGCTGAAAGGGCGGGAAGAAGCCATTCGTGGCCGGCGTTCGATCCGAGGCTCTTTGATACGAAATTAAAGCAGATCCGAAGAAGGCCTGGGTGGTGACTGCAGCATTCGGCTAGCCTTGAAGCGTCAGTCGGACGACCGCTTTGATTGAGCCGCGAGGGACAAGATCGTTGGGTGAAACGTTAGTCACATAGGTCAGCACAAAGTCTGTGAGGGCACATACGCCCTTAATCTGGCCTCTTGTTGGCTCTGATACGGCCAAGTCCTGCTTTATGGCGGAAATATAATCGACAATGAGTGCGCCGACGTCCAGTATCGTTCCACCGGTCCCCGGGGCGATTTTGGCCAGGCTTGCGTTTGTTTCAGGTCCAGAACATTTTGCAGAACCTGTCCCAAGTATTCCGACGTGATGTCCCGCAGGTCATGGTCGGAAACATCGCGAGTCCAGATCCTGGTGAGAATAAATCGTATTCCCCGCGTGTTCTGAACGATAGGTTCGTCTATTTCGTCTTTGGGGGCTCGGTGAAAGCAAGCCCCCGATTATCCACATGTGAACGGCGAACATACGGGTTTCCTTTTTGTCAACATTTTCGTCGCCTGTAAACTCTCTCGCAAGCGTTCGACTATGATGAGCCTTGAATGCAATCCAAGGCCGAAGCCGCGACCACAGCTCTGGAATCATATCCGAAGGTATCTGTTTGTGGCAGATAAAGTAGAACCTCTTCGATGGCCAGGTAGCCTTCGTAATTGGGGTGCCTCGATTCATAGCGGCGGCGCGACTACTACGCCAAAGGAAAGACTCAACCGGGGGCAGCCCATTCATCGTGAGGTTGTTGTAGAATGCCGGGAGAAAAAATATTGCGTGATTAGGAATCGGCTCCTGCATACAGATTGTTTCGGACATGGGGTATTGTATCGTCGAGGGGTCCAGTGCCCAGAGGATCGCGTGTCGCGAGTGACTTCGATGAAGGCTCATAGACGGCAAACAAACTAGAGGAAACGTACAATGGGATTTTGCGGGAGGCGTTCAATGTTTGCGAGCTCGAGAGCTGGATTCGTCGTATAGGTTGAAGTTGAGCAAAATTGATCGCCCATCAAATGTTATGACGTGAAGGAAGGATTTCCTGATGGAGCACCTTCACTCTTTGCGAGTCTCCACAATCTCAGAAACGACTCGGAAATGGCTCCGAAGCGCAAGCCAGAAACCCCTGTGGACGCTGAAGCACCCCCGGCAAAACGGAACACTAGATCTCGGGGGAGCAAAGACGCGTCAGTGGAGATGAGCTCAGCCGTCGTGTCACTGACGCAAAAGCGCAGATCGCAGGGTGGAAGACCAGAAAAATTGACAGATAATTCAGCGACTGGGAAACGCAAATCTAAGGCCAGTGGGAGAAAGAGCGTAGCGGATGACCATGCGCCAGAGCAAATTGCCAGTTTCCAGCCGTACCCAATTTCTAAAGTCTACCGTCTCATCGAACCGGGACCTGTTCTCCTCGTCACCACGGGCTCTCTGGTCGACGGCACTCACAACGTCATGACCATTGGCTTTCATATGGTTATGCAGCATGAATCTCCACCACTCATCGGCATCTGCCTGGGGCCCTGGGACGCGAGCTTCGCCGCGCTGAAAAAGCATCGCGAATGCGTGCTTGCAGTGCCCAGCGTCGAGATGGCTCCGGTGGTCGTCGACGTGGGGAACTGTTCGTCGGATGATGGTGTGGATAAATGGACGAAGTTCGGGTTCGAAGCACTACCTGCGAACAAGGTCAAAGCTCCGCTAGTTGGTGGGCCGGACGTGATCGCGAACGTGGAGTGTGTCGTCGAGGACACCAAAATGGTGGGGAAATATTCCATGTGGGTTCTGAAGGTGATAGCAGCGTGGCAGAATCCAGGAAAGGAAACGGGGCGAATGTTTCACCATCGCGGTGACGGTACGTTCGTGGTGGATGGCGAAGTGCTAAATCTGCAGGAGAGGATGGTCAAATGGAAAGAATATCAAGATTGATGGGTTTGTTTTTTTGGTCAATCGGTCATGCGATTTTGTTCAAGTAAAAAAATTGTCTGTATATTAACAACCTGAAAGCTCCGAAACTGTACCCAGGCGAATCACTGTGATACGATTTTTACGAGAAAACAACGAAAGCACAGTCCAAATGTTAACTATCCACAGCTGGCATGGCATCAAGTCGATTTCAGTCCCGAATGAATTTCAGTCCAACACCAAAGTGAAACTCAATCGAACCAGTAATGTACATGTTTTCACTTCCAAACCCAATCCCAAAGTTAGCTTCACGAGTTGAATAAAAGGCATGCTCACACACCTTCCCATAAATCTTCACCAAAAACTGCCTATAACTCAACCGCAAGTCATCCACCCGATCGTGGATGAGCGCCTGCACAGCAGCAGAACGCATCGCGGGAGTCTCGGACGACGCGTCGTCCTTGACCACACAGACAGTAGGATAATGAACGGCGCCATCGCGTTCACGGATCTTGCCGACGATAGACCGGATTCGCTCCGATATTGCTGTATTGACCTCTGGCAACTCAAACTAAAATGCAGGTTTTTTTAGTGGTGAGGCGGGATCGTGAATATGGGTCCCACCTTTCCACCCTTTAGGGCCTGATAATCCCTCACATCAAAGACGTCGTTGATGAGGAGGGGAACTGCGTCGCGAGAAACGATGAGATATATAACCTGCCCGTCGTCAATGAGGTACAGTCCGTGCGATTCCCACCAGGTGGACGTGAGCGGGAGGGGAGTTGGCATGATAAGCGTGCCCTCGCTTCCTACGAATCCCACCTACATGATACGTCAGAACAAATTCACGTATGTGCATGCGGATAATGTCACTTACATCGGCAGGCATGTTGTGCAGTGAATATATATCAGGGTAGATATATCGTATCAACTGCTGAGGCGCAGCGGAGGTCAAGAGGACCCGCGTATATGCACGAACATCGGAGACCCTCTCCGTGTTCAGCTGAGTCGCAATCTGCACATTATTTTAATCGCTATCAGCAGATAGACAGGCGCTGACAGGCCAAACCTTCTTAAACAGACCCAACACCAAAATCGGGAACATCTTAAGGTTTGCGGGGAGGAGCAACTGCAGCTCCGGCGAGTGCGTCTTGTGGACGGCCTTGTATGCCGCGCACATAGCCGCGACCTTCCTAAGCAGCTGCTCCCGTCGGTCTTCGAGGGTGAGCACGGAGGTCCGCTGGACGGCTTGTTTCGCTAACAGCACGGCGAGGGCGCGGGCGTCTGCGGAGGCAAAAACTTCGGAGATGACGGATGTGGTGGGGAGCGCAAGGGTAAGGACACGGATGCGGCGCTCGCCTGTAAAGGAGACAAAGGATGAACAACGATTCAAACGCTGAGGGAGTTTAAAAACTTGGACGCACCGGAGGACGTCGTATGCAGCAGCCCCGTCTGAAAGACAACCATCCGCTCTGCGAGGGTCTCTTCAATCTGCAATTCCACCGCATACGACTGGTCCAGAGGCACAGCGGGCATAACCACCCGATCGGTTCCCTGCACGAAGAAATTGCCGTGCATGGACTTGACGGAGATACCTAGTGTAAAGCAGGCGAGAAAGGCAAAATAATTCAATAACTTTGGGAAAGGAAGAAAAGTACCCACCGCGTGAACAACGCACACGCATCTCCGCCTCAAGCATACTGGGCATGGTCAGCACCCTCCCAAGCTCCACAGCGAACTTGACCGCGTCTTCGTGTACGGCGGCGTTGAACCCTGAGTAGTAGAACGCCTGACCCGAGGCGTAGTGCGGGAGGAGGGGCTGTAGCGATGGCTTAGGATCGACTTTTTTGAGCGGAGAGAAATAATGTCGAAGCTCACTTAGAGTCGCAACGCCGCGGTATTGGTCCCCAGCGAGGAATACATCGACGGAGACGCATGACTTGATGCAGGAAAGCGCAAAGGCGTGATAGAATGCAGATGCGGATTTATCCGAATCTGGTTCCTACAGCGTATATTTGTAACGGTAAGTTCCTCGAAAGCAGGAGTGCTCAACTACCTTCTGACTATCATTCCGTCGTTGCGCATCTCCTGCGCCATCCAGTGCGCCTTTTCCGAGTGTCGGAACGGAGGCGGATAGGAGGACGATTTTTCCACCTGTTGCAGCCTGCAAAGATAGTTAGTATTTGTTTTAGAGCCGGTAACTTATATAGATGACGGCATGCAGCGCGGAACACACTGACGAGGAGCAGTAGGGCCGCTTCAAGCGCTGGGCCAGTGGCACTACCGGCAGTTCGAGGATCCGCGAAAATAATTGGTAGACGGAGGAGGAGAGTGTCGAGCACCTGCCGGGACTCGGAGAGGTTGACTAGGGAGGTCGTCGCAGCGCGGAAGGTATGGCTCTTCGAGGTCAGACACGACGAGCATCCCGAATTCTCCGCTGGGCTGTCGTGATACGCGTCAGATCGGAAAATGCGAGCAAATTATAGATTGAGGACTCACAGGCATAGAAAAGAAATAGAGAGAAATGTCGTAGCAGATGATAGCGACCTTGGTGCGGAGCTGGTCGTTGGGGAGACGATCGAGGCTTTCGGCCATTGTGCGTAGTGCGGTGTGGAACATGCCTTTAAAGAAAGGAATTTCAGACAGTTATTGCGAAGAGGCAATGAGGGAGTATAAACCTGAATGTATGGCCCCTTGGCTAACGTCCAAGAGAAACACGTACGCTGGCGCGAGGGGAGCGCCCCGCACGACGTACTCGGCGGGGGCCACGAAATCCACGACTGGATGGCTGAGTTCCACCCGGGCATAGGGCTGCTCCGGCCTCCCGCTCCACTGGAACGACTGTGGGACTTCGTTACTCAGGCCGCATAGCGAGCATCGCCAGCTGGGATGCAAACAGTTTAGAACCAACGAGGAAAATAGGGTATGCGAAGCGGGTATACTGACCGACTGCTGCCGTCGATGAACTGGACGTATGGGTTGATATAGGCTCTGCACCTCCGACACCGGGCGATGACACCGTCCTCCACGAGGGGTACGGCCTCTTCGCCGTCAGCGAGGGTTCTGTGTGGCGAGATCACCAATCCGAGAGGGACCTTCGAGTCATGTAGGAGATTTTCGGTTTTGGGGACGGCGTTGAGGGTGGAGGATTGGTATAATGAGACGTCGGATGACTCTGGTGCGGTAGTTAGGTTGAAGGGAAGTTGAATTTCTGGTAGTGGTGCGTATAGGTCTCGTGGATCGGGGGGATATGTCATTAGATCGACATGCTGCGGCGCCAAGAGACTTCCTGTATTCACTGACTGCTGGTGTAGATCATGCGCGGTGTCGACGGGGTATTGGCCTTCAGGGGAGCCATAATAAACTTGGGTTTCACCGGCGGCGTATTGGCGCTTTTTAGGGAGAGCGTGAGTCGGCGAGGACATTGGGGAGGAGGGTCAAATAGGTAATAAGATGGTAAATAGATATTTATTTTGGACGGATAAGGCGCTGTCAGATAAAAACTTGCGACGTGTTCGTACGTGGTCTTCTGTATTGGGGGACGTGGCTGATGTTATATGCCTGAGAAATCATAGAACCAAGGGACGATTAGCGCGAAGAGTGTGCTGACTGTTTATTTGAATCGATAGTTGGACGTCGGTTCAAAGGTTCAAATTCCAGAACGCATGCAGGAGTGAACGACACCGTGCACGTGAAGGTGTTTGTGCACAAGAAAAAACGGAGGCTGACGGTATTAGGACAGTATGTCGGCCAGTCCGATAAAATCCAAGAGCCCGTCAGCCTGAATCCAAGCACTCCAGACTCGACCTCGGAGAAGATGACTTGAAACGGGTCAAGAGGGTGACTGTCACATGACGCGTCTCGTGTTCTGAAATTTCCTTTTCCGTCCTTTAGCGGGCGGTGACTGCCTCTTTTGTTTTTCTCGTCCATCTCTGCCCCTGTTGGATTCAGCTCTGGACGATCTAACGGGTTATCACTTTAAAACCCCTCACTAGCCTTGTGTCGATTCATAATCAAGCGTCCTCGTGGCCTGACTACGTTTTCCGATTTTTTCTATGAGTCACTGAGTCAAAGAGTCGGCGTCGGGCGGTACATCCTCTAAAAATTGTATCTTTGCGGACTCCGGGCGGTCGTTACTAAGTGGGCTCTTAATGGCACAAATCACCCGCGACCGTATAAATTCTCTGGGTGTGGACTTGGCCGATATACACCACTGCGAGCAATGGCACTTCAAACCTTTTCCTTCTCAACTACGGCCGATGAAGTAGCGACCTCGCTGGCAGACCAAATAGCCGGGAAGAATGGTGACAATATTCTGAGCTCACGACGAACGTGGAAGTGACTTTCTCTTCGTAGTGCTCGTTACAGGAACATCTATAAACGGCCTTGGCTTTGAAACGGCTCGGGCGATAGCGAAGTATGCTAACCTAGTTATTATTACGGGATATAACGCTGAACGGTATGTCGTCCTATCCCTTTATTTCTATTCTTCCTTGTGTCTTTACTCGGACTACAGGCTCAAGCTCTCAGAGGATGCGATCAAGAAAGAGATCCCGTCCGCAAACATACGGTGCCTTGTATTGGATCTCTCCTCGATGGCGGCAGTACGCGCCGCTGCCGCTGAAGTCAATGCATATCCTGAGCCTCTACATGTACGTGTCTCGGTCTCTCTTTGAGGCATGCAAGCCTGACGAACCTCGAAGGTCCTCATCAACAACGCTGCTGCGGTCATCGGACCCTTCAAGCTCACCGTCGACGGGCTCGAATCCCAAATGGCCATCAACCACGTCGGACACTTCCTCCTCACGAAGCTCCTTATGCCGAAACTCCTTGCCAGCAAGACCACCGTCACTCCCAGCTTCACCCCGCGCGTGGTCTTCCTCAGCAGCCACGCGCATATATACTGTGACGGCGTCGACCTCGCGGCGATCGAGCACCCGAGCGCGGAGACGTACGACATCGGGCAGGGGTATTACCGCTCGAAGGTAGCGAATATCCTCACGACGCGCGAGCTGGCGAGGAGGGGGCGTGGGGTGCTCAATGCGTTTAGCGTGCATCCCGGAGGTGAGTTGCCGCACCCCCTCTTCCTTCGTTGCAGAAGAGTCTGACGACACTGCAGCGATCTACACGAATATCACGGAAAAGGAGGAGTCCCGGGAGTACCTGCAGTCCGTTGGTATATACCGTCTCAATGTCTTGTAGGCCCACATGCTGACGCAGCCGGCTCGCAGGCCATCTGGACGCAGACGGCAAGCCCGCGCGCAACCCGCGCTGGAATTACAAAACCATCCCGCAGGGTGCTGCAACGACCGTCGTCGCGGCGTTTGATCCCAGGCTCGAAGGTTAGACTGCATGCCCAGCTTCATGCGTTTGCCATGCTGACTTTGAGGTAGACAAGTCAGGCGCGTATCTCGCGGATTGCGTGGAGGACAACGCCGGCGTCGCACCGCACAGCTCCGATCCCGTATGTATCATTCTGCGCTCCAGCCAACGATACTTATTACTTGTAGGTGATGGCGGAGAAGCTGTGGGTCCTGACGGAGAAGCTCATCGGGGAGCCGTTCGTCCTCCCCTTCGCTTGAGGACCCTGACCATAGTTTGATAGAGATGTGGAATAGAATGACCCACATCTGTACCACCCTACCACTACCACTCTGAATTATAAAAGTCCCTCCTCCCCAGACAGACACAGACACTCCACATCCAAATCCGCATGAAATGCATTCCATATGCAATGATATACGTATGTAATGGCTACAGATACTTGAGAGGCCGATCCGTCAGATAGATGTCAGAGTCAGAGACAAAAGAATAAGTAAAGGGCGTCGTCGCAAGCGCGTCAATCTGTAAGTATCATTGAGTAACTCCACAGCCTGCATGTATGTCTGGGGCAGCGTCAGCACCTCACGCCGCCGGAGACGGGGTCGGGCTGGACACCGGCGAGGCCTCCTCCGCGATGCTATCGCTCGCCGGCGTCGGCGGCGCCTTCCCATCCCACACACCCTGTATGAGACTAATCGTATCCTCCAGCCCGCGCCTCCGCGTACTCGGGCTCGTCATCGTCGTCCCCAGGCTCGCTTGCCGCGCGTGCCCGCGTCTGAACGGCATCGTCGGTGAGGGCGAGGGCGAGGACCCGGGGCTGGGCGAGACGGCGGTGTCGAGCGCCAGCGGCTTGTCTGCTGTGGGGGAAGCCGGGGCAGGCGAAGGCGGGGCGGCGGGCTCGTCGGTGGGCGTCGCGGGCATGGGGGACGAGGCGCCGGAGGAGGGCGAGGACGGGTTCGAGGTGGCGGCTTCGGCCATGAGGGCCTTGCCCTCATCGGACTCGGCGTCGACGAGCTCGGGTGGGAGACGCTCGTTCTCGATGTCGGATTTGCGGCTGGAAGCAGGACGTGCGTTAGCAGGTAGGGACAGCGGAGCGGAAGGAGGACACGCACGCATCGTCGAAGCCTGTGATGGCGTTTTTGATACCCTCTGAGCCGGACGCGAGCGTTCCGTAGGGCAGCTTGCTCGAGCCCGAGACGCTCTTGAGCTCCGAGACCCTCTCGGATTCCTCTCTGTGTGCACACAAAATCATGTCAGCATTCAGCACTCGCAGCGATGAAAGGAGCTGGAGGGAGAGGGAGAGAGAGGGAAGGAGAAGAGGAAGACGCACCTCAACAGCGCAAACACGCGCGACATCCGCCCCACCGCCATGATCTTGTTCTTGATGACCTTCCGCCGGGCGTCCGACTCCTCCGAGCTTGGCGACAAGGGCGACGTCGGCGTCTCGGGCATCGGGACGTCCTCCTCGAGCTCCTCCTTCGTGCAGGTGTTGAGCACCGCGACGAGCATGTCGGTGACTGGGGGTGGATGCATTAGCGGCAGAAGCAGCAGATGACGGGAAGGAGGGAGAGGAAGCAGGGAGTAGAGGAGACGAGGGAGAGGAAGGTGAGGGAATAGGACGATGACGGAAGTGAGGGAGAGGAGGGTGGCGAGGGGGGCAGCGAGGAAGCGGGAGAGGAATGAGGGAAGGGGGATCCGTAGAAAGAGGGGACAGGAAAGCAAACGCACTCTTCTCGCCGACAAAGGGCAGACTCCAAGTAAAGACGTCCATAAAGTTGGGCAGCCAGTACGGGTGGGGGCTGTAATTGAATTGCCGGATATTCATGACGTTGTTTTCGTACCTAGCGGTGGCGGTCAGTCTTCTTCCCTCTCAAATCCAGCGAGGCCGCCAAACGTACTTTATAACCGCCGCCTTGTTATTGTACACATCCAGATAATTCGGCGCCGAAAAGATCGTCATAACCGAGGGGAAGCCTGTCGTCTTCGTCTTGCGGTACATGCGGTACCTGCATCTCGCGTTAGCACTCATTCATCTCAATACAATAGCGCCACACAAGTCATTTTAATCCAGCAACGCAGAAGAGGAAGGAGGGAGGGAGGGAGGATCGGAAGAACAGCAAGGGAAGGAAGAGGGTAGGCGGGGGAGAGGAGAATGAAGGAAGAGAGAAGAGGAAGGGAGCGTAGCGAGGGGAGAAGAAAAAGGGAGAAAGGAGAGGAACGCACCCTGAATCCTGCGCTTCATGCGCACGGATGATAGAGAGGAGATTGTTCCGCTCGAGGAAGTTGCACGCGGCTTGGTATCTGTAGGCGTCGCATCGGCGTCAGTTACCGGTCGTCATCGAGATGAGAAGGAGGGAGGGAGGGCGGCAAAGGAAAGTAAGGAAGGGGAAGAAAGGGAGGTAAAGCGAGGGAAAAGTAACGGGCATGGGAAAGGGAAGGTAATGCGAAAGCCAAGGAAGTAACGAGAGGAAAGTAGGAGCGAAGACGTACGTGAAAAAGTACGAGCACCCGCGGACGTGATTGTGCAAAAAACTGTCCGCCGTCTTCTCCGTCCCAAAGTCCTCTGCGGGGTCCGACCACAGGATGTCGCACATTAAGCCTTGCGTCGGCGGCTCGCGGAAGCGGTCGATCTAGGCGATAAGGATAAGTATGAGCTGGTAGGAAACAGCGAGCAGTGGGGGCGGGGACAGAGCGCGCGCATGGACATGGGGATAGATGGGGGCGGAGATGGTGGGAGGAGAGCGGAGAGAGGGGAAAAACGTACGGCGCGCAGGTCATCGAGCGTGTTAAACTCGGGCGAGAGCCCGCCGTGGATGCAGAGGAACTGCTTGTTGAGCACGGCCGCGAGGGGCAGCGAGCAGAATGACTCGGTGCATGCGTCGTAGATGCGCTCCGAGTACTTGTGCTTGCCTAGATTACACCCGACCGTCAACAATACAGCAGAGGACGTGCACATGCACGACGACGACGACGTACATTCAAGCTTGAATGTAAAGTAATCCGTCAAGTGGCGGCACTCGTGGTTCCCCCGAAGGAGAAAGATGCTCGTGGGGTACCATATCTTGAGCGCCCATAGGTACAGGACACACTATAGAACAGACATGAAGGATTGCGTCGATCAGTAACGTCACCCCCTTCGCAGCGGACACAGATCGGATGAACGCACCTCGATGCTAAAGTATCCCCGATCCACATAGTCGCCCAGGAAGAGGTAGGGTGTGTCGACGGGGTTGCCCCCAATCTCGAAGAGCTTCATCAAGTCGTACTGCGGGGAGTCGAGTCAGCCAGCGTCCGCGTCAGCCACAATAAAGGCGGCGCACATATTGGCCGTGGATGTCGCCACAGACTGCACACGATGGTCAGCCGCCCGCGGAGACGAAATGGAAAAGAAAGGGGGGCGCACTGGTGACGGGCCCATCGAGCGCTAGCATATTCGGCTCGCTCCGCAGGATGTCGTTGGCCTTCTCGATGATGTAGAGTGCCTGCTCTTCGCTCAGACGGCCCTCGCGGTAGAAGTGGTTCTTGAGGAAGGCGATGTCGGGCTTTGTCGGGTCTGACGCAGCGAAGAATTGCTCCTGCGTCGGGATCTGGGGGGCGGGCGCTTGTACCTGCAACGAAGGATGTGGCGTCAGTCAGCGACCATAGCGACGACGACGATGCGCAGGATCGTCCTGCAGAGGCGAGGTGCCATCCCTGCATGGGCAGCCTGCTTGCGGCTTGGCCGCCGCAGGCGGGCGGGCGCCGCCACGGGGTACAATGCCCGAATACAGCTTTAGGATCGGATTGAGATTGTGACTGACGTCTTTTACGACCCGCTCCTGGGTGCTTATGGTCGTCCCATCCTCGAGGACGTGTTGGGTATAATCGATTTCAGGGGGAGGGGGCCGATTCTGGATTTGCGCCAGGGCCTGGGCGATGTGCTCTGGAGAATTTATGCTCATGGTGGCAGGTAACAGCCTGAGCAACAGCAGTATGGCTTGCGATTGATCATCATCTTCCGAGTCCTATGCCCCATTTGATACCCCGCCATCAATTTGGCGGAGATTTGCATAATTTCCATTTCTAATGTCGCGGGAGCCATACAGGAGGCGGGTATTTTTGGACGATCGAGATACTCCAGACTTTTTTTTGCAGGCGCAACGGAAGACTTGCAGGGTCGGTAAGGGTTTTCGCGCTGCAGGGAGGCGGGTCGGATTGGCCACAAATCGGATTTCGGTTGAACGCTCCGCTGCAAATGGTCAACCGCCACTTACGGCTGCAGGTGAATGTCTCTACCTACGGTTTAACAACTTTTAGCATTTATTTCGAGGTTCGATGTTATATCTGGGATATTAATTTTGTTGATGCTTTGACAGGACTGTCTGACGTCCTAGAGCCTTCATATTGCGTGTCCGCCTAGGATTTCGATTTTTCGTCAGAAAGATCAGGTCTCTGAAATGCATTAAGCTTCCAGAAAAATCGGTAGATACATACAGGTTTCGAGACGGTCTAGGCCCTTAAGATCCTTGCTAACCAAGCAGGCCTCGCCAGCAGTTCACATAATACTGCCACTCCAACTCCTTGACGCGCGAAAAATTGTGGCAGACGCGTCTGTCGTATGAAAGAATGATCCGTGGCGGGGGCCCACGAAAATTCTGCGAAAACGACAAGGAGATAACGATCATGCCGGTGCTGAGCTGGATTGCGCAAGGGCCTATTGTCTGTGGATAGTTGTGCCAAAAGAGTTCTTGTACATGGGAAATCCAAAGCACCGCGAAAAGAGTGGCGATGTCATCCTTGCGGGAGGAGAGCCTTTTCAAGAGAAGAGATTTCTATCCGAAGCTTCAAGGCCGGGCAACGACGATGAATTTGCGACGAGATGGACGTGAAAGCGAAGGTCAGCATCGTAAAGCAAAGCCAAACACCTCCTTCTCTCTTTCTCTCCCTCATGATCAAGGGTGAGCGTCAACTGGCCGGAAGGCCTAATAATTGCCAGCTTGCCTGGGTTCTCATCTTCTATTTGTAATCTAGCGGCGTATACCATTCCTCTGGGCTCGGCTCCCCGGTTGAACCCGGTGAACCATAAACTCCGTCCAAGGCTGACAGACCATTGTCCGTCTCACTGATTTAACTATGGGATTACCAACCAGAGCCAAGGAAATTGCGCCCGAGGGATGTATAAAACTCGACGTTCATCGCTCTTGACGCTCACAGTTAGTTGCAGATGTCTTTCCCGGAGACAACGCGCTATTATTACTTCCCTCAGGTACATATCTGGATTCCACTTCTATCATCTAGGGTGTCAACGCTAATGAGCTTCTCTTTGCAACAGGTCGGTGAATATTCGTATCTCGCTCAGACTTCGTCCCCTTTGCAACCCTTGAAGTCCGACGAAGTTCTCGTCAAGATACATGCCGTCTCGCTGCAGGTATGCCTCATAAATTAATCAAACTAGGACAACGCAACTAAAATCCGGCAGGCCCGAGACCAGTCCATCGCCCTCGGACACTTTCCATCGTGGTAAGCCCACCTGTCATCTCGTCAGATTCACAATAAATCTATCGTATCGATGCAGCCCCAACATTATCCCATGCTCCGACATGGCAGGTGAGGTCGTAGCCATCGGCGCCGGCGTTGTAACGTGGAAACACGGGGACCGTGTCTGTGCGAATCTCATGCTTGACCACATAACCGGCGACACAACGCCCGCTATGCTTTTGAACGCACTGGGCGGGTCAGTAGACGGGGTTTTGACGCAGTATAGGGCGTTTCCTGCGCACGTAAGTAGTTCAAGGCCTGTTTCTTTTTGTTGGGCGCTGACTTTTATTCGCTTGGTTGTTACGTGCAGTCTCTGGTGAAGGCTCCTGCGCATTTTTCATACGAGGAATCGTCCACGTTGCCGTACGGCCTTTTATTCGACTGCGCATGAGATTCATTCCTTATTTCTTTGTGGATTTTAACAGATGTGCAGCGCTCACTGCATTCAACGCCCTCGAAGGCGTGAAAGCAGGCGACACCGTCCTCATCTCCGGCACGGGCGGAGTCGCGACGTGCGTCCTCTCCTGCCTTTTAATTCTCACAACGATCATAATCTTCTGTTAGGTTCGCCCTCCAATTTGCCTCCGCAATGAGCGCGACAGTGATCGTGACGTCCTCCTCCGATACCAAGCTTGAACAAGCCAAGACCATGGGCGCGACTCATGCGGTGAACTACACAGCGACGCCGGCGTGGGACGAAGAAGTGTTGAAGCTCACGGGTGGAGGGGGGGGTTGACCTCGTCCTTGAGGTCCGTTGACTTGTCTGTTTACATCTCGACCATCTCTTTGAGTCCGCCATCTTACAAAATCGCATTTTCAGCTCGTCGGCGCTGAAACGCTCGTGCGCTCCATGAACGTCACGCGCATGGGAGGCACCATCGCAATTATTGGAGTACGGCCCACAACCCAAACCAGCTTTCCCGACATTGTGTTGCCGTCAATCATGAAAGGCTTCAGGTGGCGCGGGATCCAGGTAGGGTCGGTTGAACTGTAAGTACCATATCCGACTTTTCTCCTTCCTGCCTTCCGATTTTCGCGGTTGATTGCTGATTTTACTTGAAAATGTAAAAATGTATCTTAGATTCCGCAAAATGATCGCCTTCATCGAAACACACAGAGACGCGACGCGCCCGGTGGTGGGGAAGGTGTTCGCCTTTGCGGAGGCGAGGGAGGCGTATGAGTATCTCGCGTCGCACGGGCATGTTGGAAAGGTCGTCATTCGTGTTGACTGAAGGTTCCAAGTATTGTTTGTAGCCTTTCAACACCTTGAAGCCGAGGCGTTGTTACATAGCTAAATCGGTGAAAGCTGACCCTTAGATCCTTCAAGTATGACTTCCAATTGGTGACTACCGTCTCATTTCGACCAATGGTTCACGGGATCACCCATCACCTCCAATTGTTCACTGAACTTGGTGTTCGTTTCTCGGCAATCACGAGGAGGTTCCTATATGGCATTGCGGCGTTCCCCGGACAGAAAATTTTGACGTTTTTCGCCTATTTAGGCCCAGAACACGCTAGAACACGCAAGCCACCTACGTCAAAATTGTTCATTTCATGGTCGCCTGTCACCCGTCACCTGAACCTTGGTCGAATGATACAGCATGTCGCAATGCCGTCACGATTACGTCTCCACTGTAATCAAATAACGAGAATGACAAGGTACTGGCAATCCAACCATGTTCAGGTGACGGGTGACGGCCACCCGTGAACTGGAACAGTTTTCGTATCGGTGACGTTGCATTGCGATTTTTTTTGCCCAAAATTTCCGGTCCGGTATTCGGCGGACTACCATATATAGTAATTCTCTATGATTGCCGAGGAATGGATATTGGGTGACACTGACTGAACACTTGGTGGAATTGCTACAGTACTTCATTAGAGCGAATAAATCGGTTGGTTCATCATACATAAAATATTAGATCCACACGCATTCTACGACAAAGAAGGTAATGTGCAGCCCAGCGCTCACTAAGTCACCGCCAAGAAATGTGCGTTGAGACCGAACTGGGCGTGGAACGTCATCCCATCCTTGGTAAAAAGCTCTACGAGCCGCACCTGGTCGTACGACACGCCATCAATGCCGAGCCGCATCGCACCGTCGGCGTCAAAAAAGTCAGATTCCTTGCGGCTCTGTGGGGAACGAGAAAGAGAAGTTAGTGTCATCATGCGAGTGAGAATGAAGATATGAGGTACATTGATAAAGTCCTTGAAGATCTGGGTAACTTGAGCGCCGAGGGCAGCGCGTGTAACATGGCGGCGCGTCCGTGGGTCGACGAGAGTAAGCACGAAGCTCTCTTGGCGGTATCCCGGCCACTGTAATAAGTGAGGAAACATCAGGGGATAGTTAAAGATGGAGGTCATAAGGCACGCACCTTGAGAAGAAACGCACCGTGAGTGAATCTCAGTATGGTCGGTGGCATGAACTCATTGAGCCGCTCATTAGGTGATACCATAAAACGGCCGCACTCGAGGTTCAGCATCGCGACGCCAAACGTGCAGGGCCCGGTCGTGGGCCGGTACGACACGCTATGAGGATATTCGTCTTTCCTCCCGAGGTTGATGCACATAAGGTGCTTGTTGCTGTGCCAGTAATCGGGTGGGCGGTTGTCGATCTGAGTGGGTGCTCGTCCAACTTGAGGCAGGCGCAAGGGGGGAGGTGGCATCTGGCCTGCGCCCTGCTGGACTTGGAACTGCAGTTGCCAGGTTGCCGCCATTGGGACGACGTGGTAATTTTGATTGGTTAACTGGGGAACACCGGCGTATTGCTGCCCAGAGAATTGCAGCGGAGCGCCAGTGTATTGGGGAAGGCTGTACGAGGACGTGGACGAGGTGTTCCACTGGTATAGACGACAAATTAGCACTCGAGGCATGAGGGCGAGCAGCTCTTACAGTTCTTGGGTCGGGTGCAAAGTACTGTTCGGCTTCCGAGTCATCATTGAATCGAGACGGCGCTCTCGGCATCGTGAAAATTGGATATGGGGCCACCAGGTATACCTGTGGCCTTATATGCCTGTGGCCTTATATATGTCGACGAACCAAAGAGCCAAGTGGCACATTCTTTAGGCTACTGATGGCTCCATTGTCCGGCGCTTTGAGGAATGTTTATCTTTGCAAACAGCGGGCCACATATGAGGTTTCCGCGAAAAGGAATTGCTAATTCCGTCGGTAGAAAGACACTTTAGTACTCTTCTTCAATGAAAGCCCCGTATCCAGGGATATATCTGGGGTAAAGTGGCGCAGGGCCCTGAACTACAAGTCGGATGTCCGAACGAAGGACTCAGCTTTAGAGACTGATCACAAGTTGGACTAGGTGATTAAAGATGCAAGGGTACCAGCGACCGAGGACGGACTGTAAGGGCCTCTACTACCAGACCCGTCGATGGTCGACTCGCTGAGGATGAGGAAGGTGCTTGGTTGTGTTTGGAATGATTCGGAGTTTGCCGACTTTTGCTTGACCATCAACCATCATCTCTGACCTGATGCCCGCCCTCGGATGCATGGAAGAAAACTGAGATAGCCGCATGAGAAGCTCGGAATCAATCATATTCAACCCTCTCGTTAGCCAGTTTTCGCCCGCCACTGCTGTGCGTCCTTGTTGGCCTCCAAGAACTCCCGAAGTCGCCTCTTTCCCACAAAGTCTGCCCTCTTGAAAAGCCTCTCTTCTGCGCCTCCAGCAATAATCACATCCGCGCCACTCATCCTCTGGGCGTAGTCTTCAGGCATGCCCCTTTGCATAAGAACCTTAGTGTAATCATCCGCATGGAGTCTCTTATGCTTGATTTCTCTTCCGAGGACCTGGCTCAGCATGGCCGCAATCTGTTCAATTTCGTCAGATCTCTTCAGCCGCCGAACATAGGGCCTACCTGGTCGTACGAAAGTAACTCTGGACCAACGAGAATGGGCTGGGCGTTTTCGATCACGGGGTTCACTAAAGCCTTGAACGCTTGCTCGGCGATATCCTCGGTCGAGATGTGTCCGATGAGCCCGTCCTCTGCTGCTGACAGGATCTCATTGCTGCGTCGGATGGAGTCGGAGTAGATCAAAAGTAGGTTATCTGACCGGAATATGGGAGTCACTAACTTGAAACTGAAACGAAACCCGAAGACGGCGCACCGAAAAAGTAAGAGGGGCGAAGCACACAATATTCGACGCTGAGGGATGCCAGATACTCATGCACTAACCCCATCCCCGGACCTCCAGCCTCGATCAGGCCGGCACTCATGAGGACGAAGCGCTTGACGCCTTTGTCGATCGCAAAATCAATGAAGGCCTTCATAGGGGGGAGCATATCCAAGATCCGGGGGGCGATGAGATAAATGCGGTCGATGGTGGCATCCACCTCGAACGGAATGCCGTACGTCGAAGCGTCGAGCCAGTCGAAGCGCGCGCCTCTAAATGGCGCGGGAACCCGTCCACTCCGGTTCGCCAATACGACGGATTTGTTTGCCTCCAACAGAAGCTTCGCCAGCGGGGTAGCAGATTTTCCAGTTGCGCCAGTAAGCAAGATAGTCATTGGGTGCTTGTTGATGCTGAATTGTAGAAAGTCCAGCCTTTTAAGGCGTACCACCTCGGTCATCGGGCGACCCATGTAGAGGCCCGGAATCCCCGCCAATGAAGGGGATGGAATGGGACTTTCTGCATCCCGTTTGGTTGGTATCGCGACATCCTTCGGCTGATCCGGCGGGGGAAACAATCAGGTCTTGCTTTTCGGACTGAATCCGGATAGACGGAAGCGCGCAAGGATTCACTCTGCTGTTGGCGAAATAGGCCACGAGGCTTTCGCGTTTTCTTTGCCTTACCTTGTTTATAGATGTCAGTGGTGTATTTTTATTCGTGGACAGGTTCATCCATGATCCATGAAACGCGGAAGTATCACGATTATTTGTGCCTAGCGGACATGGTCCCTGGCCTACCTGGGATCTATCCGCGGTCTAGAACCAACTTCTAGGTTTCTCATGTTGCTTTATGCCAGAAGACGTCAAGATCCAGAAGACACACTCTGTCGGGGAGATGACTGTCTGAAATTGAAGGCCATTTGAGTGACAGATTTTGGAACCAGATTTGAGGTGCGCGGACCTTGCCCTTCCATAGCAATGGCTCATAAATAATCAGCTACGACCTATGGCCGGCCTAAAGCTTCCTTCGAACAGGGCCCTGAAAGCTGTTTGTACCTTGATGAGTTATGACTGAAGTTGAGTCAAAAAACTCTCACCAAATGTTACGTGTGCTGGCGGCCGTTCACATGCGGCCAGTGTGGCAGGTAAGCTGGCCCCGAAAATACGTCGCTGTTGTTGCATTGACAGGGAGTATTTGCTTGCCCCTCTTCAGGGTTGTCGCTGGCATTCCATCCTCGGGTACAAAGTGAGTCACGGCTTGAATGCATGCCAAGGCTCTTTTCTATGCTCTTATCCGGCTTTTCGCAGGCCCCCGGTCACTAACTATTATGGCGGTCAGCCATAGAGTAAATCAACGCCTAAGAAAACGCCTCACCTCGGACCGTTTTATAGAGTAAAACAGGGCCGAAATCCCTGATGTTAGTCAGCCTTAGAGTGGATCTCGCGGAGCGCGAGAAAAATTTGAAGCTTATCTCGTCCTGGGTGGCTTGGAAAGTCAACTTTTGGGGGCCGTGGCGTGCGCCGGGCGGAGGAGCAGCCCTACATGTGAGTCGTGCAATTCTATGCAAAAAAAATGTGCTGGAAAATTGCAATTTTTTACCCCAAATCTGGGTCGAAAATAGAATAAATCAATGGCCTGGACGCAAAATTCGTAGAGTAAATCGTCAATTTTCCTCCACAAAAATCCGACCTCGCTTATAGGGAGTGACCCTTAAGGGAGTGATCGGGGGCCTCTTGTCGCATCATAGCGCCTGACGGAATGCGAATAGGCTACTACTGATACAGGTTAGTTGTAATCGTCCAATTTCCGCGAATTGATGCTGGAAATTTGCGCCCGGCTAGCTAGTGTCGTTATTTCTGAGATGTCCGCCATGCGCCACTGCGATTCTTCCTCGAGTTGACCTGGCTTCGAAGGACTCCACTATGACTGTGCAATTATGCCTATCTCGGTGGTTACAGCCAGTGCCGGCGGAATAACCCTAAAAGTGTCGATCATCGTTCTACATTAAAGATGGGGGGTAAGTATGGAGAGATACCGTGCGACGGGGGTGATGAGAGGCGGCCCAGAGGCGATCCATCCTCCCCACCGGTGTCTATGCGAGGAGGGCTGCATCGATCAGGCATATTGCCTATGCTTCGAAAAAATTCTGTGCGTCAACTTTCACGTTGAAACTTGCCAAAGAATTACGAAAGTCATCTAAAACTCTTGGGATTCGGGCCACAATAGCGAGTTGAGTCATTTCTCACGTCCAAACTTATAATATTAAAGTACTCAGTCAGCGATACGCATTCCATCTGACAGTTCTCGCGTCGGATGCTTTTTCCATGGAATCCCCGAAGATGCCGCAGAACCCTCCTGGCTCCGCCCATATATACAACAGGATAACGCAGCCCAGCTCAACCTCTTCATCTCTCATGTGCGAGTCTGGAACGACCCTGAACGTGACGCATCCTGCTCTTCGTATGTTTTCTCTGGGTAGCACTGAACTCTCGTCTGATGATTCCATTCTCAGATATCCGGAATGCTAGTGATGTCCTGGTAGTACTAGAAGCCGTGCGGCGAGGGATGCTCCCCTTGATAACGCTTCGCCTATCTGGGAACGAGCGGGACCAGCTCAGGAGCGGAAATGTTTTCGTATGGGAGGAATCCACGGAAAACGGGGGTTTGGTACGCTGGACGGATGGACGGAGATGGTGAGCTAATTTTTGTTCTTTGACTCTCGTGCAAGGAAGGATGATGTGGATTATATCGCAATTCCAGGTCCCAAAGCAAGGTGTGCGCGGAGTGTTTATTTTACCAGGAGAAGATCGAAGTCACAGAAGAGGAGAGGGAGGCTAAAGCGATGAGACGGTGAGTTTTGATTCTCTCTCAGTTCCGTCGTTCATCTGGCTCCAGTGCAAAGAGAATCTGCAATCCCGGGACGAGTATACCGCCTCCCCGCAGGAATCAGCGGCCCTCAAAATCCGGAGGTCTGACGAAACAGACGTACAGCTTCCATGTGCGACTTCCTGGGACATGCGGAACCCGCAAATGGCATGCCGTCGCATACACCGTGGTACGCCGCTACATAGGCGCTGGCTATTTATGACTGAGTTTAGAATAGTGGCCTGAGAGAGGAAGTCTTCCGGTCATCGAGAACTACCCAGCGCTTCGTGATATCCGTGTTCCAGCGGGAGTCTTCGCGCGAAGTAAAGCCTCCGATACGATGTATCTTCCCGCCCACTTGTCATCAGAGGCTCGGTATGGTTCAAGCGGAGACGGATTTCAGACTACCGAAAGCCCTGGGCCATCCCGAACGATGCTTCCAAGTGTTTTCCGGGATCCCCCCTCCGGCCCCAGGTGCGAAATTGCCATCGTTTAATCCCGGCAGAAATGGGGGGACTGGCCTGGTTTTGCCCCCCATATCGTCGCTTAAGTCTCCGTCGTGGGGAGAAGACCAGGGACGTACGTTCTTGGACTCAGGTGTATACCCTCAGGACTCAGTTTCTCAAGAAGACCGACGTATATTAGATAGATTCAGGCTGCGGTTATAGACTCGATTCTGCTGTGAGCTGGACGCACCAAGAGCTGAGCACGAAGCTGATTTGACTATTAAGAGACTTGGCGACTACACTGTTGTGGGGTCTCAGCCAACGCTGATTTATCCCCAAGTGTAAGTGCCGGCATCTTCTACCGTCTCTCGAAACGCCGACAGCCACGCCAATTCTGCGGGTCTGTTTCTAGACTAAAATCAGCCTATTAATATGGAAAAAAGTGCTAGCTGTCAGGTCCTCGATATCATTTGGCAGGACTGATCTACACGATACGCGACTTCGAATGCCATCACCGTCGATCGGAGGCCATTCTAGTTTGTGATAGTACAGGAAACAAGTGTTGAACAGACAGGATTGGAGAATATAAACGTACGGAAAAAGAACTTCCATATTCTGGAACGCCGCAGAAGGAGGTGTTTCATCTTATTTCGGCTAAGTTGATATTCCAAATTTCCAGGAATGCGCTCGGCAGCTTCAGAGTATTCTTTGAACCGAAAAACGGGTGATACGACTAGGGTTGAGTCGAAAAACTCTTACCGAACATGCCGCCTGCTTCCGCTTCGCGTGCGGTCAGTGTGGCGAATAAGGTTCAAGCCGAAAATATATTGGTGATCGCTTGTAGACTGACGGAGAGCATTTGTTCGGATGAGCTTTGCGCCAGGCGCGTCTTTCACGGAGTCACGATTTGAGCGCACAGCAAAGCTTCGTCGACAATTTTATCCGGCCGGACTGTCGCACCGTATGCCGCTTGATAGAATGCAAATAGGCTCCTGATGCAGTCCTGCTGCAGCCGTAACCAATTTCGCCGAATGATTGTGAGAATCTCCCGCTCGGTTGATCTCTGGTATTTCGCCATCTACCCAACATGTAACATATAATTTCGTTCAATATACTTGTCACAGGTCACGGATCCCCTCTCGACATCGAAATTCAATGGAGGTCACCGGTCACGACAATCTCTGTCGGAACATCTAAACCGTCACGCAGACACCGAAACGTTTACCTGAAAACCGCAAAAAAAAAAGAAAGAAAGAAAAAGACAAAAAAATCGGTTCGAACGTCGAAATTTTGAGGTGTCGCACCAAAATTTGGCCGGTGTCAAAATATCTCACTGGGTCACCCTTCACGCATAGTCGAATCGAACAAAATTATACGGTAATTTTTCATACTCTGTGGTGCGTAGCTACCAGGATGTTCACAAGAATAGCAGTGATCCGATAGAGAGTGTAGATTACGCAGCGTTTCAGACTGTGTGGCGCCAGTGGGAGTCTTCGCACGAAGTAATGTCTCCGACGCCGTAACGATTTCTCTTCCGTGTATTTTCCAGCGGAGGATAGATGCTGTTCATGGTCAGATTACGCTCCCGGTTCGTTCCGAGAAGTAAGTAACTTCCGGGATCCTCCGGCTGTAGTTCCCAAATTACCGTCCTCGAATGAGACATGATAGCACAGATTTTGCCTTACCTTTGGTAAATATTTGTGAGACCAGCAGATAGACGGATTTAGTATAGTTTCCTATCAAGATTGTAAACAATGGGCTTTATGACTATCTTTACCGCATCGTTCGCGTGGGAGGACCGCAAAGGTAGAAGATGCCCATCCAACCAATCAGAGTATTGGGAGTCCGGAGAATGAGGAAAGTAGCCGAGTATAGTCTTATCGTAATTGTGGCATGGAAGCTGTGGCTGACAGATAACCGGCGCCATTAACCGAT
Organism: Mycena venus; assembly: GCA_014462655.1. NCBI lineage: Eukaryota > Fungi > Basidiomycota > Agaricomycetes > Agaricales > Mycenaceae > Glaucomycena > Glaucomycena venus. Next base: position 1,604,560 of record JACAZI010000007.1, on the reverse strand, counting down.
AATTATAGGTTGACTGAAGATTCATTTACAATGAGGCCGCGGCATCTCGGTCAACAGTGTTCAGATTGAACTGCCTCGTAAGGCTGGAACATCTAGTGGTAAACCTCCAATTGCTCCCGCTCTGAGTCCCCTCACAGACACGACACTGACTCTAGCGGCTCGTTTTCGGGAACGTCGTCTGTGGGTAAATGCTATTCAAGCTTTGCCCCAACCTGAGGTCATTGTTCGCCGTCGCCATCGGAATTGCCATATTTTGTTGGTATCTGTATAGCTTTAGTACCTTTTGACCCAAGGGTTTGTTTCATAGGGAGACTGACATCTGAGTACTTACCAGCATAATATTCTTGTCCCAGCAGAACATCCTGTTGTGATAGCGTCGTGCTAAGCTGAGAATAATATCACACTCTTAACGAAAGTAAAGCGTGGATTCGGTCCGTCTTGGACATGTCTATATGTTAGTCCGCGCGCCATAGAGCCGGCATTGGCGCAATAAGGCGGTTGCACTTGTGGTTGCAGCGGATGCAGATACTGATGCTGCGCTCTGAGGTCGGGCGCACACAATCGAATTAAGCACGGACACACGGTATAGTCGGCGAACAGGTCGGGGTACATGTGGAACACGCCACCGTTTCTTCGTATGCCAACCTGATTCCGTGGGACAATTCAACCCAGAACGTGACATTATTGGCTGGGGGTTGTTAGCTGTCCGTACGTTTGTGGCAGAACAGTCGTCTTCAGTACAGACTTGAGCCAAACCACATATTGCTCGAGTCGATACTTATAGCAAGACGACGTAACATTCTAAATCTGTTTGACAAAAGAATACGTGTGGTCGAGACTACCGCGGGGGATCAGATGTTCTGCGGAACAAAATTGATAGCTTCCTCTTCAATTAAACCTAATGTGACCTCCCTGAAAATGAAGCAGTATGATATTCCAGATGTACAGATATACGAAGGCCACCTTAGCCTCGCCTCATCAAATGCAAAGCGATAATTGACACAGGTCGATTCAACATATAGCCCGCGGGAGACCTCACATAAGGCCGCTGTCACCCACTGGAGGCGCAGACGAAATCCAACTGATACTCAGGCCGGCGAAACTCCGGCTTGGGAGGTCGCCGCGCGTTCAAGACGTTGCGATGTATTCGAGTTCAAGCCCCAAGGACCATCTGGGCTGAACAAGGCGTCGTACTTGTCCAGGCACGACCATGGATGGGTGTCTACAAAATTCAAAATAAATGAGGAAGGGGAATAAGTATCACCAAATGGCGAAACGCACCGAAACTCTCGGTCACGTTGCATTCACAACGCCCGCGCGAGTGCAGAGGCTCCGCGGGACAATGCCCAAAGAAGGGGTGTAGGTATCCTGACAGATGTTTTCTGATCGTGAGTACTTGATGGAATGCGTGCCGATTCGACCGCGGGCCCACCGATCTCGTTGAAGAAGTGCTATGTGTGTGTAAAATGGTAAGCGAATGAATTACAGTAGACAGAGAGGAAGCATGCGCACGATCTGATCCTTGCGTGCGAAGAGGGCTGCCCCGAAGGTATGTATCGGTGCGTCGCCCCATCGCTGAGGGTTGACAATATATCGGGGGTTCGAGACAAAAGTGGATGACGACAAACCGAATAGTAGAATCCCTTTATAGCCCGTTAGTTCTTTAGCTTCCGGTGAAACGAATCAGGGCTTTGAGAAGCGAGTGACATACACCCCTGGCATCGAGGAACTCGAAGAACTTGAGGTACGCATCGCTCCGCCACAGATCGAACGCGGCAATCTCGAAGTTGCTCCAGACTTGTGATGGAATTAACAGTCGTCAATGAAGTGGGGAGAATGAATAGGTAAGGGAGAGCGTTGAACGCACAGTGGCACCTGTTCCAGTACGTTCCCGTGCGGTCAGCGAGCATGCCCATTGCGTTGTCGGGAGTGATTAGGTCCGGATTGGCCGCTATGAAGTCTGCATGTGTTATGGATGACGATTTAAGGACTGGGGATACGGTAAGAAGTCGTGACGGTACATTTCACAGCAGGCCAGAGGCCCTTGATGACCCTCTTGAACTCGGGGAAGGTAATGGTAAATGCTAAAAACTGTTCAAGAAAAAGCACCGCATCTTGTGAGACAGGCAGCGCACCGTATTTCTTGTCCTCCCCCTCCATGAAGAGGAATGGATCGAAATCGATATCGCAGTAGAATTGGACGTCGGGTCTGTCTACGTCAAAGGTAAAGCAGGAGAATAGGGTGGAGCACCACGCACTCGACTCTGAAGACCAGTCAGAGGTGCCAGAGCTGGTGGAAAACTGTTCGCACCTCCAGTAATACTTGAAGGGCTCCAAAAGCTCGTGTCTGAAGAAGAACTGCATTGTATTCCGCTCATTCGCAGTGAAGATCGCGGTCCATAATTAATGGGCACTGACCCCGGATTGGAAACGGCACATGTTGCGGTATCTGCACACTGCATATTCAGCGCAGAAGCCACTAAGGGCGTCTGACTTACGAGACGCTGTCTGTGGGTTGTTTAGCATCCCAATTGATCAAGAACAGGTGAAACAAGGCCTACCTCCATAGAGAATCGGACCCATTCGGTGGCGTACGGCGGAAGCTCTGGCTTCATCTATCCAATCAGGCTGAAACCAGTGCTCATGTGGTATCAGCCCGAACTTTACTGAAGCAGTCGTAAGGGCCGAGACTTCTCTGATATGTTCCTGAGATCGGATTATTCGAAACACAAGTGCCCGGAATAACACCCACTTTTTGAATTCCTCGGTGAAAGGGACTTCGTTGAGGAAAACATAGGGATAGCCGAATTTATGATTGAATTTGGCTTCAAATTGTGTTATACTGCTCACAACCCCGCGTAGATCGCGGTTCCTAGCTATCATGCAAAAAATTACCGGTTATTCAGGCAAACAAGCGTAAAAATTAACAACCTAGGATAACGATGACAGCAGAAGCCCGTTGGCTCGTGTTTGCCATGAGATAATATTTCTCGGGGACTCTGGTCTTGTATGGGGGCTCGTGCCAATTTTTTTGCGGTGGGACTCGGTGCGGAGGCTGTGGAGGCCGCGCCTGACTTGTAGATTTGTGTCGCATTGCAAGAAAATAATACAGAGCTAGCTGCGCACGGTTACATCACTGAGGTCGGAGGAATGGTGGAGGCAACATACCGCGACTGCGAAGGCCATGAAGATATACATACGACGCTTTCGATGCATATTTGGATTGCTCCTCAGTGAGAACGTGGACGAGGGAAAAGAGAAGGGGCTAGCACGTTGTCAGCGGGCGGCGATCACTGTTGTCACGCTCTCACGGTTCGTGATTGGTTGAACTTTGAGAAATTCAGGACGATGAGATTACGGCTGTATTCTGTGTTTAATGGCGCCGTGCTGACCTCAAACCGCTCTCAGCAGCTGCAGAGAGGAGGTACCAGTGTATCCAAATTTGACAGAGCAAAACAACTGAGTCCATCTTTATGTCGACTCACCCGTCTGGACTCTGACCCAACTCTGACCATTATTCAGCAGTGAAAGCAGAGGCAAGAGCATTCAGTTCTGAGAATTTATATGAAGCTTCTGTGTCGAAGTACTGCAGTGAAGGAGTAATGTTTATTTTATTTCTCAAGTTGCAAATCCTTGATTCTCGATAATGGCAACGTCTTTGTTCTCCAAAATAGAGTAAATTGATAGACATTCATATTGTAATAAGGACCTTCCCAACATGCGCCCGAGAGGCCAGATGCACGTACGCAGCCTTTGCATCGTCAAACGCAAATGCCTTGTCGATAATCGGGCGCGTTGTCTCAACGTTGGTCGCGATTAGGCTCGTGACCAGCCCGCTGCAAGCAGCAAGAATGTGGTGAGCATGTTGCCCTGGTACTTCTTGGGCTGAAAGACCTGATCGCGGAGTTTGAAAAAAAAATTTCCCTTATTCTGGGCTCAATTCAAGTCGATTATGGAAATTTCAAAGAGAACATCTAATCTACTTTGACTCATCTCAAAATCCATCTCTTCAGAACTTTTGCCAAGTGCGTCGCGAGCGCATACCAGAAGGTCGAATTTGAGTGAAGATTGATGGCATAGCACAGCCACCTGATGCCAGCGATCGGCGCCCGCCAAAATTTCAAACTCCGCGAGCCCTTTGGCAGAGCCCGAAAAGTACCGGTCTGCCTGCGGCAAAGTGCTCGCCACGTTTTTTTGCCATTTTCAGGCAGACTGGTGACGAGTCTAGGTCGCGATGAGCTTGTTCAAATTTCGTGTTCTTGAACCTAGCAACAAGCAGGAATTTCGTGATACAAATGTGAGGTGTGGCACTGTACGACAGAACCGACGCTTCTCCTTCGGATATTGATCCACTTCAGGATACAGGGCACAATCATGTCGACCTGCGGGACGTACCCCTGCAAAAAATGAGTGGAAAAGCAAAGGTGTTGTCGGATGCCTCTCACAATACCGCCCAGGAGCACGATTACTGTAAGTCCCTGTAGTCTGTCTCGGTAACCCAGACGTTCAGCGTGACCTCGCTCATTCCCTGTAGCAGTTTTATCTTATCTATGATTCGGGATTGATCCGGCGGAGTTTGAATAAATGATAAGAAAAGGTGGGGCAACGATCACGCTAGAACGTCTGGGGCATTTGGTATAGCAACACCCCCCGTCCTGTCACATCTGTCATTGAGGTCACTCGGATCCCCGGTGCGGGGCGTGGGATATCAACACTTTTGACATCTTCTGACATCTTCTCGACGTGCCGTCTGCCTGGAGCCTCCCTGCCGCATCCTATGCCCGCGGAACAGGATGAACATGTCAAGAGAACGGCAGAATCCTAGCGCATCTTACAGGAAGCACGCGAAAAAGCGCGCCGGAAGAACAAGTACGACTCGGCAAAGACGCGTCGAGATTTGGCGCGTCTGTTCCAGGAGCAAGAACGAAAGGACGCGTATGAATGGCAAATTGATGTCGCGGAAGCCTTAATTTTGGGTCTTGATGCGGTCGTCATCGCTGGGACTGGCGCCGGGAAAACTATCCCTTTCATGCTGCCCGTACTACTACATCGTGACAAATTTGTGCTCATAATATCACCTCTGAAAATCCTCCAAGAGGATCAGGTCAGTCTAACTACTTCCATCTTACTCTTCTGATTTTTTCTAGGCAAACCGATTCAAGCAAATTGGTTTGAAGGCCGCGGCGGTGAATGGGGATACTTATTCACGGGAACTGCAGAAGGCGCGTCAATTACACAACGCGTCTCGCGTCTGTGGCTGATCTCTCGTAGGACCTTCACACGCAGACCCACAACGCCATTCTCACGTCCCCAGAGATGTGCTTTGAGCATCAAGACTTTCGGAAATTCCTTCGCGATGACAAGACCGGCAAGCGGATTCTCGCGGTCATTGTGGACGAGGCACATTGTGCTGCGCAATGGGCCGGTGATTTTCGTCCGCACTACGGGATGCTGAACCGTTTACGGGCCCTTCTACCGGTTGGCACGCCGATTTTAGCAACATCGGCGACTTTGAGTCCGTCCGTATTGACGGAAGTTTGCTCAGGTCTTGATTTGGATCTTGACACCTCGTTCTTCATGAATCTAGGCAATGACCGCCCAAACATTACCCCCTCGGTAGTCGAAATGAATAGCGGCAAGGACTACGCGGCCATCGACCCACACCTTCCTAATCCTGAGGACGTACACTCGCGCGATGATCTCCCGAAGGGAATCATCTTCACCAACGCCGTCAAGAAGACCCAGGTAATTTGCCGCCACATCCGTCAGCTCTACCCCCAATGTCGAGGTGCAATTGACTTCCTGCATGCACACCGAACGGCCAAAGCAAAACGGCGGATCATGAAGCAATTCCGCAAGGGAAAGATCAAGATCCTTGTCGCAACAGAGGCGGCCGGCATGGTACGTGACCTTGCGTTATTTTTCAGAGTGCGGAGCTGTTTGAATGCGTTGCGCAGGGGGGCAGACATCCCCGACATCGAATTTATCATCCAGTTCGGTGTCCCCTCCTCTCTCGCCGTTTGGATTCAGCGCGCTGGTCGCGCAGGCCGTTCTTACCATATCCGGGCACGCGCCATCCTTCTCGTTGAGAAGTCGATGTTCCAGCGGCGCAAAAGACGAAAGAAGGGTGGAGGAAAGGAGAAGAGCGCCCCATTTCTTGATCCTGACTCGGATTCGGACGGCAGCTCGGATTCAGATGGTGGAGAGGCTGCGCATGCGGAGCCCGTGGTCGATGGGATGGAGTGGGGCAAGAATGTAGACCCTGTTATGCGTGAGTATATCTCTACAACGCTCTGCCGACGCGACATGACGGACCGCTACTTCAATAACCCTCTGCGACGCGGTAAGAAGATTTATTTGCAACGGTTTTCAGCTTCTAAATTAAATCGCAGAGCCGACCGGCGATTGTTGTGACAATTGTATCGCCATGCAGCAGCCGTCTCCGTCCCCACCTCCGAAAACGCCAGAGCCTGTTGGATCTCCCTCCTCCAGTGTGCACTCCACGCCGTCAAAGGATCGGAATGCAAACGGCAAGCGTGCGATGGTCCGAGGTGCCGGCCCAAAAACCCGCTGCAAGGACCACCTCAAGCGCACTCGCTCTGCGCTCGAGAGCTGGCGGGTTAACACATACCTCCGAGACTACAGCAGCACATCACTGACATACGAGGTTCTTTTACCGGATGTCTATCTTCGGTCTGTAGCATCACATCGCAGCAAAGACCTTGACGAGCTTGGTGCGCTCATCCCCGGGTGGGCTTTTTTTGATGAACATGGTGAAGATGTTCTTCTCGTTCTATCGCGAGTGGACAATGCAGTACGGGAAGAGCGAGAACAGGAGAAGGCGGCCAACAAACTAGCACGCCGTCAAGAAATGTTGCAACGGCAGGCCGATCGCGAGGCCGAGCGCGCAGCAAATGCCAAGCCTGCTAAAAAAACGAGGTAGACCGCCAAAAGCTCGGGAGCCGCTCGCATCGACTTCTACCAACACTGTGAGGTCTTGGCTTACTTGTCTCGCTTTTGCTGATTTTTCTTTTGCACCCTCAGCCGGCAACCCCGGTTGCAAATCCTCCGCAACTTGCTGCATACCAGACACCTAACGCGATGTTCATCCTTCAGACACCACCGACACAAACTCCACTTCACCATGGCTATCCTTACCATCAGGTCATGCCCCAGACTCCGCTTCAACAGTTATATTTCCCGCCGGGACAACCTCCACCACACTTTCAATATTATTACCCTCTGTTTCCCTACTTTAATCTCCCTACACCTCAGTCCCGCTCTAATGATAACTCACCCATGTATACTCCGCATAGCCAACCTAATAATAATTCCCGAGGATAATTCTGGTTTCCGCCATTACATGAAATGGTTACTCCTTGTCTGACTCCCCACTCAAAAGATTATCCCAATCCTCTGTCATTGCCCTTTCCACAGTCCGAATCTCAACCCAATTCTGCAATGTTTTCCCTGTTTGAATTGCAACACCACCACGCGTAAGTGTATCTTTCAGTTGGTCCGGATTTGTCTTGAGTTTTGAGTGGATTTGGCGACCGGGCTTGAACACATGGACCATGGAGGCACAGTACCATTTTTGAAGCTCTCGAATGTCTTCCTCCTTCTTCGGCACCGTATGCTTTCGACCCCGAATGCGAGTTTTGAATTCAAATTCCATGTGGCTGTTTACTGCTCGTATAACATGGATTGCAGGGTGCAGCTTCTTCAAATATTCCCAGTCAACATTCGGCCCTTCAGAGTGGTATGTGACCTGTAGGAAATTAAAATAGGTTGATCATTTGCAAACATAGACATACCTTGATGTCTTTAATGTTCATTTCTTGAGCTTCATCTACTGCCATAAATCCGGCAAACCTGCCGGTATTATTGATCACCCAGCAATTGTCACGGACAAAGTCACTGTAATGCACGACATTCAAACAACCTTCCATATTACTTTGGACCACTCACCAAATTTCAGGCGGCCACTCGTGGTGTAGGCCCTGAAGTAATTCGAACATCTCACCACTGTAATTGTTGTTCTTGCCACCAACAAACCGGAAGAGCATGAAAGGTATCATGTCCTCCATAAATCCTACATCGCCATGCTTCACAGCAGAGCGCAAAAGGATGTATGGAAGCATGTCACGAAGAAACATGATTGACTGCGCCTTGACATCATCAGCCTGATCCTTCTTGAGTCCCATTCGAACCAATGCTGCGCTTGAGGCATGATCAGAGACAATCTGCTCTGCGAGCTTGTACAACTCGTTGGGACTTTTTTTCCGAAGATCTGCAAGATTTTTGGTTTTTCCAACCTGTAGCCACAGTTCACGGATCTGAGCTTCAGCTATAATATGCAATGTCTCGTTTAGGTCGTGGAAAAAGGTGCCCTGGGTTTGTGCCGTTTGAAGCCCCTTGCACTTCAAAATATCAAAGGCTGCACTGAGACCCCGACCCTTTGCAGTACCAAGATGCTGTTTGTGGAGGCTGTTGGCAAATGCCATTTGGATATGCAGCCAACCAGGTGGGAAAAGAAGCCAATCAAGTCGCTCAAAAGAGTTGTCGTCTTCAGCGCGGAACCTAAAGAGATTTCGAAGGCGATCAACAGTGAGCTGGTCACCGATCCATGCCATCACCTGCTCCAGCCCAAGTTTCTTTTGTGCATCAGGGTCAGTGTAGTCCAGCTGTTTGAGCCATTCAATAATGAGACGAGCATTGTCCTCGTATGATGCCTCTGGAATATTGAGGGTACCAAGGAGATACTGGAGAGTAATCTCATCTTTTCCCCAGGGAAGCTGTCGGATTGGAGCTGGCCTCTGCAATAGTGCATGGTCCCTGCCAGAGTATGTGCCAAATTCGAATTCCGGGGACTCAAAGAGATAGTGTAGAATGAGGAATATGAGATGGGGAGTTCGGCGACCATCAGCGAGGCAGGAGATTTGGAATATCTCCTTGGCAGTGAGTGGATTCTTCATGCCTTCTCGCCGAAACTCTTGTAGCATGCGATTGATCTCCTTGGGCAGCGGCTTTGCACTACACTTAATGTAAACTGTGCCAGCGGTCCCGCTTCCCTGAGAGCTCTTCTTGTCAATGCGCTGGGAGAAAACTCGAAAGGCAACGAGGGCATTGTCATATGACATTATCCACGGGAACTTGTCCATCAACCGCTTCATTGCCTCCATCCCTTCAGCCGAAATTCTGTCAACAGCATCACCTGTCCATTTATTGCTCATGGTGAGGCCGATTGCATGAAGGGTGTCAAATCCCTTGGCTGATAGGCCACGGAACTTGAAGTAAATTGCAAAGAGCTTCTGAAGGCGCCCACGATGATGTGTTCGTGTGTAGGAAAGTATTGCAAGCACAATGAGGATGGTCTATGCAAATAAATTGAGCTCAAAAAATACAAAATAATGAAGAATAGCTTACATTGGCAGGATTCTTGTTAGGATTTCGCTGCTGCTGGGCTTTGGTTTGCCCCAATTGAAATAACATTGCCCACAGATTCGGTGATTTGGTCTTAACTATTTTGACCATTTCAGGGAAAGATATGGATGTTAGGCTCTCCTCCTTGATGTCATCCCCGGCTGGCGATTCAAAGATGTTTGCCAGGCTCTCCAGTTCCCGTTCAAAAATTCCCTGTGCACATTCCAATGCAAAACTCTCCATCACACTCCCTGCAGCCTTGGCACGCTCCTTCCTGGAATTCTTCGGCCGCGGAGGCTTATGCCAGCGTCGTAAAATACCCGGGAGTTGAGGACTTTTCCAGAGAGAAACACATGCTGCGCTGAGTGTGGCATCCAAAGTACAATCCCTATCGCCCCAGCTGAATGCATCCAAAAATTCGGCTACGGTAAGTCCATTTCCGTGGATCATTGTGACGATCTTGATGACCTTAACGGCAAGAGGTCCTGGTGGTGGCTTCAGCCAGGTAGGCGCAGGCACAGTGCGTGGTATAGCGTCGGAGGCATCGATATCCGCATCATAATTCTCGTCGATAAGCTGACTTTCATCATCTGAGGCATCGCCAAGGTCAGCGGGGTCGAAATCAGATTCCTCGGTCTCTGGCTCTGAGTATTCTGGGTCTGAATATACATCTTGGAAGACTGAGGGTCTCTCCGTGAAGATGGGCGCGGGGCGCATTGAAGAATTATCGATTAATTAGCCGCCGGCGCTTAGCGAGGCGCGGGTGATCATTTGTGACTGATGTGACGGGAGGGGGGGTGTTGCTATACCAATTGCCCCAGACGTTCTGAGCGTAATCCCGGGCCAACTTTTCTTATCATTTATTGAAACTCCGCCGGATCATTCCGTAGTACTGATAAGATAATACCGCCTACTGGGAATGAGCAGGATCACGCGAGAACGTCTGGGTTACCGAGACAGCCTGTAGTGAGGCAACGACAAACTTACCGTGACATTTCCGTTGCATTTTTTTTTCAGGCAACAGCGAGCATCGTGACTTTAACTTGGGCTGTTTTTCAGTATGTTCAGGAACATTTTCCGGGATAATTACCACTGGCGACCATGAGATCGCGGAACTGATGTTATAGTGGTCATCGACAATAATGCAACATTGGAAAAAATGTAAATATCTTCAAGGACACGGCCCGGGTCTTAAGCAGAACTAGTCCACCCGTAGGGCGCTCATAGGTACCTCCTGAATGACGAGGTTGCCAAAGGAACCGAGCTGGAGAGCGGTGCGTTTGAATTCAGAACGAGTCCAAAATGCAACACGAACTTGGGGAAAGAAATACTGAGGTGTTTTCTTTGAAAGGTTCATTGCGTCGATGCAGTGTGGGATAAAACTGAGGATAAAATTCATGGAGTATGAGCCCAAGTTATATACCTCCGCATAAGTAATCCGTCGTGTTTCTTGGATGAGTAAGTTGAAGTTCGGAGTTATTTAGAGCGCTTGCGATGGCGTCCTGTCTTCCCACTACAGGGGGGTGTATAAATGGAACTTGAGGATTATTCAGCGCGCGACTCCCGGTTTCCGTCTCCGTCGATTCTAATGCCGTCGGGAGTGCCGGTTAACGCCGGAGCTTACTGTCCTCCCTTAGAACTCGGACATCCAGACAAAATCTGTAAATATCATTTTATCCACAAGATCTGGGCTCAGGCTGAGTATCTAGATCGCCAGTAATTTGTATTTTTCCCAGGTCTCAGTTTTTACTTCATGAGAAACGGGGAAGAATTGGGCAAACTACGCTGTTTTTTCCGATGTCCGGTATTCAAGTTCTATAGGTAACACATCAAATACTGATTACCGCCTTTGTCCTAGCAGCCCCAAACTTTGTGTGGTAAATCTTCCGTATATAATGTATATTCGACACCCAGGAGAAGTCCAGACAGCCCATTGGCGGGTTGGCAGACAACACGACTTTTGTAACTACAATTTGATCCAATGTAGCAGGTCCATCACACATTTTCGGTTCACTGTGCAATACATAAGGCACCTAAATGCCCGAATTTTTGCATGAACTCCTATATGATATGTACGCATGCTACAGTATACGTGTGCTATCACGGCACCATAACCATAGATGAATTATTTTAAGGCTAAAAATTCCGAAATTCGACTAAATTCACACTACCCAGTATCATCAACCGGAGACAACTAACAATGGGTTAGCCTCCCACGGCTGCACTGCGTAAGGGTGGAGGATCTATAACAGACCTCCGAGAGTTATTGGAGACCACCCCGAGGAAATGCATTACGCACAAGAAGCGCGATCACATTCGGAGTGTGGGACTCGACGCCGTGTCATCTGTTGCGGCCTCGCCTACCTACTACTACTGGCGGGGGCGGAGGTCTTGGCGACCTCTTCGGCGTTATACCCACTAAAACCCCGGGCTCTCTTAACCAGTTGTCTGGTAATCCTGCTTCATCAAGCAGTGTACCTTTCCAGGTCGCGATAACAAGGGATGGGTCAAGGGAGTGGATCCTCCCATATTTCAGTTTGCTTGTCAACTGAATGTCAATTTTAAGTCTCTCATTTACACTTTTTACCCATCTATTGTGCACCTCATTGACTGTCGGCGCCACACCCCCGCGGCCAATCACGCTTTCACAGCGGAGCTTCCAAATCAGGTGGGTCGACTCGGTCATTAAAATCTTGTAGAGGCGGGACAGGCCAGGTTGGAGTTTCCCTGTATCATCCTTAAACACCGTAAGGCTACTGCCCAGAATTATGCCCATAGAGACTCCTGGCCAGTCTGAGTGCTTCCGAGACCAGAAGTCTTTAACTAATTCCCAGATTTCAGCCTACCCTGGGCTCGGGCATTCAAGTAGAATATGATCGAGGCTTTCTATTACCCCTGGGCAGTATGTGCAGGCGCCCTTTCCTCGTTCTCAGGGATATGAAGCCAGTATTTTCCAACATGGTGGGCCCCGTGCATACTTTTATAAAGAAAATTACGGACATTCTTACTGACGTCCTTTTTACGGATGGAGGCCCATAGGGAGGCAGTCGTAGGGCGATACTTAAAGTATTCGTGGGTAGCTTCTTTAATCCGCTTAACATTTTCTTCAGTCACTGGGCGGGAGACAGGTCCCCTACTTCCCTTAATCAGCTTATAAGCCACCGATTGTGTCATGGCCGAAAGCCTAGCTCCAGGTAACTGGAGGCGGGGGTGTATCTTCATGAACACCTCATCATCATTTGGCTTCCTAGCTCCGGTTGCCGCTAGTGTGGCCGCACTAGTGATATCACTTGATGATTGTACAGTCGTGAAGGTTGTCTTGGCTTTCCGTGCTTTGAGTTCTGCTGCCAGCGCTTGAAGTTGCATCTTGTTTGGGACACCGGCCCAACCTTCATCTTCCCACTTGAGAAGGTTCTTAGTCATGGCAGTCGTGATCCACCCTCGGGAGCTTTCAAGCCGAACTTCTGTGTCCAGGGAGGTAGTTTGTAGGGCGTGCAGCACCGCAATAGTTTCGGCATTCTGACGAGTTTGCTCTAGGGCTTCAGGAATTTTTATTGCGGTGTTTGCCGGGTTTCCTTCACTAAGGAAATATCCTGCTCCAGCAGCTGCATCCTCCTGACGGCTTCGAATTACGGCGCTAGCGAAGGATATCTTCAGGGGGGGCTCCGGTGGTCTCCTAACTGGGGCGTGTAGCATTGCCATCAATAGCTGGATCTTTTTGCTTGGTAAAAATCCGGAAACCGTCAGTAAGGTTATTCAGTTTCTGTTGCTTCCTAAATACTCTCTAGCCTACGTTATCAGAGGACTCACTCGCCTCCTCCGGTGATCTGCTGCATCATCCGTAATGAGTCTTGGGTCCCATTCTACAAGGAGGAGGTCGAGTCTCATCTCCGATGTCTTGGCGCAGCTGTGTGGATTTTTGCATCCTTTAAAGACCCGGTCTTCAACACGGTCAACACAGATACAGTCTTTGTTTTGGGAGTGGGTTACGGTGTGTAGCCGTTTACTAATTTCCAGTGCATCCCTGACTTTGAATGCTCTGTGGTGCTTGCGGAGACAGCGGCACCTTGTATTGTTATTTATCTGGTCCTTGGCAGGGTCCTCCCCCAGATGGTGCCAGAGTGGCAGTTCCAGAAGCACGGCTTTAGTTGGGTCAAGGGCGACAAATTTGACCCCCAATTTCCTTGCGCAGTTTACCATCTCCTTAAGCGCCGCGGTTAATTTGCTGCGTTTGGGATCCCAAACTTGGGTATAGGTGTTGATATGCGATTCTTTATCTACTTTCGGCTTGTTCAGGTCGTGTTTTGCAAGGCGTGCATCAGAGACAAAGCACCATTGGGCCCGCTTTGAAGGGTCAAGCTCAAGGTAAGATTTGAGTTTCATGACTTGTAGTGCCTGATTTCTCGCCATAAGATCGAACATATTCTTGCCTCCATCTGCAATTGGCGCGAGGAGCATATCTCTATTTATCGGGGAGGATTTCCTCCCACTCCACATAAATTCTCTTTGACGGCTTATCAACTGTTTCTCAACAGACTTTGGCATACCATTCACCTGGGTCAGATACTGGGTCATTGAACCAATGGTCATCTGCACAACATGTCTGCGCAGCTCCAGGGTAGGATGGCTTCTATCCCACCGTTCAAGGCTTTCATTGGTTTTCTCTATGGTGGGCGTCCAGATTGAATGCTCGTTTACTCCATTTCCCACTCGTGCCCCGAGAATTCGGACTGATTCCCCATCTCTCGCTATATTCACAGATGTCGGGATGACCACATCATCCTCCTTTATTTTCTTCGTGGTGAGGACTTTTTTGGCGGAACTCTGGATTTCCTATCGGGATAATTTCAGTCTTCCCAGAGTTGAACTTCGCACTCGATGCGCGGCACCACTTAGCCAGAATGGCCTCTAGATCTGCATATGAGTCCTCTTCGCAGAGGTATACTGTTGTGTCGTCCGCAAATAGTGTTGTGACGAGGTGCTCTCTCAAGTTCGGAATTTGATACCCTTTCAGGTGCGAATTTCTTAGCATGGATGCAAGGGGTTCAATTGCGAGGTTAAAGAGCAGGCATGATAGTGGGTCGCCTTGTCGGACACCGCGAGTGACCTGGAAGGATGAGCTGAGAACCCCATTTATCACGACACGGGTGTCTGCGTCCTTAGAGAGCGACTTCACGGTCTGAATAAACTTTGGAGGGAGCCCGTAGTGGGCCATCACCTGCCAAAGATAGCGGTGAGAGGTCTTGTCGTAGAAAACGGTTAGGTATTCAGCGAGATATTTTTGTTTCAAGTCATAGGTTTGTCCGGGATAATGGGGGACGATAGTAGTACTCAGTTTGTTACACAAATGCCGCCTAATTCGCGACCACACGGTGAATTGAATTCTCAGATCATCGCGTCGCAATCGGCGAATCGTATGACAAAGGATCATCAACTCAACTGGCGAGCAAAAGCTCATACCCAGACTAGGGTAAAGGTCACACGTGAGGTACGAGCATGTCTGTTGTAGCGTCTGCCTGCGAGAGACCACCTCCCACTGCGGTTGGAAGTGTTGGAATTCTGATTGTTAGTGTAATTCCCGCGACCCTTCTCCTCCCACGTCTACAAGCAAATCGGAGTTGGTTTTCCGTGCATATCACTTGATCTACGAGGTACGAGCATTTTGTTGTAGCGTCTGTCTATGAGAGATTACACTTGATCTGCAGACGTTAAGCATAATTGACGCCAGACGCCAGATGAGAAACGATGTAGGCTCTGGCAGGCGGATAGATATGTGTACATTGCATTTTGAACCACCCGCAAGAAGGCTATGACTTCAAGATTGTATCGAATTCATATCGAGTGGACGTCGGGATATTTAGTAATCGACGTAACTCACGATAACTTTAGAGGCTCATCAGTCAGTTATGCCTGGAGGGTGAAAGATCGTTATCGAATTTAGGGTTGTTTCCGGCGACATGTGATGTCCTAGGTCTCGCGTTGTTACTTACGCCTTCCTACCGTCCGAGAAGTTCACTCCCACACATTCAGAGCCAATGTTCGCACCCCTGTGGGGTGATTCCCATTGAAGATGGTCATTGAAAGACTGGTCAATTGGCGCTGCGATACTTAACAGTAGATATTCCTGGAATTCCGCTATAGTCCCGATGCAACAATTAGATACTTGGATCGTGTTTTGCGCATATTCATGCGGTGATTAACTGCGATAGTTTTTTAGTCCCTTATTAACAGACGCTATCACAATTGAACCTCGTACCTCGGTTATAATAAAAATTGACAACTCACCCTTATTTGACAGTTGTGAAGCCGGATCCAAGGTTCCTGGAGCGTCCATCCACACGATAAAAGGACCGAGGGGATATAGGGGTGCCATTCCAAACTTACTCCACTGAGTCCTATCTTCTCCGTCCATCTTACCAATGCTTTACTAGATCATTCTTTTCATCACTCCTCTCATTCTAACCTTCAAAACATGTCCACAGTGTTCTCTATGAATCTCCGATTTCGCTCTAACATCCCTTTTTTCCTTCGCAGGTACTGGTGCAATACTCTGTGACGACGTCTGCAACTCTATCTTTCTGCCGTGCTTGTAAGTTCGTCAATCTCACCGCAGCCATCGGCTTACAACTTCAAGTACTGCAGTCTGCAGGACGACCCCAACAGGACCACCTATACAAACTCCATTGCACAACAATATGCCGCGTGCCCAGACTTTGAAAACCAGCAAGACCCCGACGATACTCAAGACATGCAAGAAGATAGTAATGATGTGTCTTGCATCTCCTCTCCCGAACGCAATAGAGAGTTTGCGGGAGCCACTGGGAGCCACCCGGTGGCTGATCAGGCATGCGGTAGCTGGTGGCTGTGGCTCCTCTAGTGGCTGAATCTCACACATTGTGGGATGGCATGCAAGTCCATTTATGGTTGTTTACCACTATATTTGATACCAATTTGTATTATACCTGGATGAAGAAGGCAGCACAGCTAAGTTTCCCTTCAATTCATCGAAAAAATGGCTTGATTTTGGCAGTAAAGTGCAGTCTGGACACCAGGATGACTTTACCTACTATAAACAGGAACCAGAGAGCAGAGGTCTTTTCCAACATCACACATGAGATCAATGTGCCAGCCACCAGCCAGCCACAGCCACCGGCTACTGCATGCCTGATCAGCCACCGGGTGGCTCCCTGGTGGCTCCCGCAAACTCTCTAATATCCGTGTAACGCGTGTCTGGCAAAGTGTATCTCATTCTGCTCAGACGCGTTGATTTTCGTGAGAAATGTTACTATTGCGGGTTCCTATTCCGCTTTCAATCAGTCGCAACCGAAGAAGACGAGCGGCGGCGTAGGCGGTCAAAATACAGCGCATGGATCGACTGCGTCGCTCTCCGGCAATTTATGTGGCACCCTGTTCGATGTTATCGCCGCCCCCACGCTCGCATGAGTGGAGCCCACAAAGTGGCCCGCAATACTTGAGCTTTTGCTCCTCGTTTGACTCGTCTCGTTTGATCCAAGAAACTGTTTGTAGCGGATTGGAAAAGCGAGCGTTGGTCTACATGCTTGAACTTTGTGGGAAGCGTGGTAATTCAGCTCAGGCATAGATAGTGTCAATACCGCACTTACTGCCCAAACGTCCCTCCGTCGTTCGCACCGAGTGACGCTTCCTTCAAGTCCAACAGCGCGCGCAGCCGGTGGTACTGCGTAGGAGCAACCTCCTGATCCCCCACAAACACGGGCGGCATCGTGAGTCCATCGGGCGTCGAAATCGAATGCACATCCAAGACCGCACCCGTGCCCGCCAGCCACGCTCGCGCAAGCGTCACCCACGACTCGGGTCCGGACCCGGACCCATTCGCGTCGGAAGCACCGTTGGGTGCAGCGCTCATCAGCTCGTCCTCGGGCTGCTCTGCCGGGATGTAGTCGATGGCAAGTAGGCGCTCCAGGACGGTGCTTTGGGTCAGAGTTTAATTATATAGAGGAAATTAAATGAAGGGGGAGGAATCAAGCGCACACGAAGAAACCTGAGGACGGCCAGCTGTCGCAAATAATGAATGAATGAATGAGGAACAAGTCGGAGCCTACCGCTTGTGTTGTGATTTGAAGATATCTAGGACGATGTGGACGTTTGCCAGATCCTGCATCCGCTCGTCCGCGTTCTGTGCACGGCCCCACATGTTCAGTATCAACACCATGGCGGCCGTAAACAGCGGATCCTAAATAAGTTGCAGTAAGTATACGTCGGTAGGGTTGCGGACACATGTCGCGTCAGTTAGATACGTACCTGACTCAAAAACAACGGATTATCAGGCCGTCGGAGTCGGTAAGCATCCGCGACGTTGATGCAAGCTCGAGCGGCCTTGACACAAATCAGCAGCGCGCGGGGGTCCTGGGATGAAGCGTAAATAAAGAAAGCAATTGATTCTAAAAAACATGGGATGGATGAACATACGGCCTGCTTGGTGAGACCTATCGCTGGAATGAATGGCCGGTGCAGTAACATCCGCACGTAGTCGTAGAAACAGTGAAGCGCCGCAGATTGGTCGAAAAAGATTCCGTCAGGGCGCTCCGGATCCCAAATGACTGGGAAATCAAATAGGAAAAAAAGAATTGCTCCACATGAAACATAAACGCACGGTGTGGTGGGATGGAGCTGAACCACTTGTTCAGCGTGACGTCTAGTTTGAGTGAGAGCGCCAGCAGATCTTTAATTCCACTGGCTGTGTATAATCTGCTAGTGGAATACTGTACACCAGCGCCAACGTAAGCCAATGATAGTAGGAAAAAAGAACACTTGGTGAGGCAGCGTACCAGATTTTTGAGCAAGAAGTGCAGGATGCGATACAGGCCCACGATGCAGTTGAAAAAGGCTACGGTGGAAGGTGCCTGCTGTGGCTGGTGCCCGGGCCCAGAGGGCTGCCACCATTCGTCGTCACATTCGGATGGCAGGCCGATATCGAGGCTGAGGGAATGTTTGATAAGTTACCGTTGAAGTACGGTCCCAGGCACGTACTCGAAAGGATTAAGCGTTGTCAATCGCCCAAGGGCAGTCGCAAGTTGCGCATCGAGTAATATAAGGACCCTGGCCACGGCATCAGTGATGTACAGGCAAGTAGGGGCATCCACTCGCCAGGTTGCACGCTTCTCGAGCTCTTCCTCTGTGCTGAGCTGTGTCTCTGTGACACTAGGACGAGGGCTACCAATATCCTGAGCTATCCGTAGGCCTAGGTTTTAAATGCAGGATGTCGGGAAGCTCGTAAATGTATTTTTTTCGCCTGAAAGTATTTACCAAAGCCGACCATCGTCCAACTGACCCGAGGGTTAGAGGTGCATATCAAGAAGTGAGCGGCGAGCTGGGAGATATATCAGTCTCGGGTCTGAATTTGCCAGGAAACGCACGCAGTACGCTTGAAGATCGCACGTTGTGGGCTTCCGACGCAGAGAGTGGCCGCAGAGTTCCACTTGATCGTACCAAGTCCACGCGAGCTTCACGTGATCCTCACCGGACATATCGGAGTCTGGCAGGTAAAGCGATCCAAGGGCACAGACGAGAAGTAGCGTGGAGGCAAAGTCATCCTGGCGAGTGTGAAGCTGCTGGGATACGCCCTCCTCGAATGTTGGGCGATGAAGCACGGGGATGAATATATTTACGTTTGCGAAGTATAGAGAAATAAGGGAACGAAGCAGATGAGAGTCTGGAAAGGATAAGTGGTCGACGGTAATAGCCTGTTTATCCCACTTGGAAGAATAATTTGGTGTTCAGTTTCACGAGTGAATAGGAGACGTACCGGTCTCAGAGTCCACGGGCCGGAGGCAGGTGCCCTCCGTTCCTTGATCGAAGGCTGACCTGACTTTAATGCCACCGCTGCTTTGACCAGCATACCGACGCTAGATTCGCCTTGAAAGCCAGGGTCTGGAGGTGGCTCATCGAGGAAAAGTACCTCGAAACTTGCAGCGATACCGTGAGGGTCAGAGTCGGCTGGGTGCGGAGGGGGCATAGGTTTGATGAGATGTCTGAGTAACCCCGAAACCAAGGGTTGCCCTGGCTGGTGAAGTGCTTCCTCAGCATCCTGTAGCCGCGACTCCAAACTTTGAACGTAATCACTGCTGTAGCCCTGGATGATTTCTCCAGCCGTTCGAATCTAACAAGAGCCACAATAAAATTTTCAAGCGAAGGGAGGTCCAAGGAGAGGAATCTTACCATGGTAGGATTCTGGTAAGTGCAGGTGAGATCGTTTACAGAGCATTGACTGCAGATTTCTCCACCGTCACCTAGTTCCAATTTCTCAGTATTCGAAGCTTCAAGCAACCAACACAAGACCCGACTTACACCGCCCTAGTACAAGGCAGAATATTAAAATTCCCCTCTAGCACAGACAAGGATTACTTACGTTTTAGGCGTCTGCACCTGTCGCACGCACGTCTCTTCTCCTTTGTCGTTCTATTTGCCACCTCCAGTCCATCGATTGAGGATTTCGACATGGTGGTCAAAAGGAAACCGGCATTGCTTCCGATTGGCCCATCACTGATAGTTTGATGTCTGAGTCACTGCACTTGGCTTGCCACGACAATCCAGCAACGGTAGGTGCCGGCCTTCTCCCACTCTTTCTGCGTACGACTTACAATCTTCCGAGTTCTCAACCTCCACTTGAACTGGGCCAGTCTCCTGCATGGCCACCCGGTCTTCATGTGCCGCAGTGCTTGGGACTGCGGAACTCTGCGGCTATCTCATGGGCTTCCTACATGAACCGAAAGACCTCAGATCCTGCGCATTGGTCTCCCATATATTCGCGTTCCCTGCACAGAGCCATCTGTTCCACTCAATCGACATCCCTGTGTCGCATACAGGGTCTGTAGAAGATGATCCCAGTTTTCGTCTGAGCAAAATGCTCGATGAAGCACCACACCTCCGCCCTCTTATCCGACGCGTCAGCACCCTGTTCGACTCTGACATTCTCACGAACATCTGTAATATGGCTCTCCCGCGTCTGAACTGGCTGGAACTCCTCAGCTTAGGAAGCTTCAGCATTCTCGACCTCCGCGCCGCACAGGATGTGCTCGCTCTCTCAACAATCCATTCGCTCCTCATAGATGCAAGTTTCCCCACCCGCGCTGCACTTAATCTCATCTTTGCGCGTTGCAGTCCCGCTCTCCGCACGCTCAACCTGCGCTATGTCAACATAACTGGTGGCACTGATGCCGGCCCCATTTCGCCTGCTGCAGCGGTTTTCCGCCAACGGCCACAGATCAAGGACCTCCATCTATTGCGCACAACTAAAGCAGTTGGGGCGTGGTTCCTGGAGCCTGACTGCCCACTGGATTTCAGTTCGCTGAAACATGTTGACGTCTATATGTCGAGTTCCCCCGAGCTTGCAGAAGTCCTGCAAACCGCCAGCCCGACCATCGAGGAGCTGCGCGTCCACGCACGCGAGTATTTTACAAATGCTTCCTTTATGGACGAATATAAATAACATCTTTTACAGGGGACGTAAAGGACGGCCTTTCCTTGGCCCACTTTTCCGCACTCACACAGCTCCGGCTCGTGGGTGAGCTTCCCAGCTTCGCCGATGCCCTTTCCTCCCTTCCTGCACAACCTCGCCTGAGGCTTCTCATGATCGCAAGTCGTGACTTTGCGTCATACGCCGATCGCCAGCCACATCGGCTTACCGCCATTGATAGCATCGTAGCGGCAGTTCACCTCCCCGTACTCAACTGCGTCGAGCTGTCTGTACTACCCTCGCCGGACGTCCATGATGTCGCCACCAGTTCACGGCCGACGGACCTCATCGAGAAAACACGTACGGCCCTCGAGCGCGCTTTCCCCCAGATGCATTCGCGGGGCGTGCTTGTGGTGCGGGATTATCGAGGTTCGTGACATTTTTAACCCCTTTGTGGCTTATCTTCTGTTCCCTTCCCGACGATATGCGATATGCTAATATTGTTCGCAGAAAATTCCTCGAGCTGATGTCTACTTATTTTTTCTTTTCCTGGAGTTGGACTCAGGGTCCTCAATCGCTTAGCTATAGATGCTGGGAACCTGAATCGCGGCAATATGCCCAAAATAGATCGGCGCTTCAAACGATGCGACGACTGTTAGAGAGAAAATGTATTGGATTATTCGAGATACTGTGTGTGATGGGTGTGTGTAAGGAATGGATATATATAGAGTGCCCGGGCGGAATGAGTGGATGCAGGTATCGCTGGAATGGATGATATAGTGTCACGAATGACTGGATGTAGGTATCACTGAAAGAATGAGTTGGAGAAGTCGGCGCAGGATTACCTACACAAGGGGACCTGCCACGACCGTTTAAGCTTCGAACGAGTACTGTGCCATGAGATTTGCAAAGTCAGCCTCGATCTGCGACAACTCCGGCTGGGAATGCGCAATGTACGGATCGATCTCCTGGACGTAAGCAGGCGCGCCAGCGTAAGGCGTGCCAGGGAAGGACGCATGAGTAGAACAGTGTGTAGACTGCGTCGGCTGCGGCTGCATGGCACTCTCGACGATTGGGGCGTTGATGTTGAGTGCTGAAGTGTACTCCGACTCGGGTACCTGGTTGGCAGTAAATTTGGAAAATTCGTCTGTCGGAAAGCCGTTGGAATTATTCCATACTGGGTCGGGGGTGCCGCCGAACCAGAGAGGATCGCAGGTAAAAGCGGGAGATACGCCAGGGAGGGCAGAACCAAAGGAGAATTCGCTAAAATCCTATACATGGAATGTGAATTTTGCGAGAAGTAAGTGTCAAGACAATTACCCAGTGTTTGGTACCCAGCTCCGTGGGTAGTGGCGAAATGAAGGTGTCGACCGTGCTTTCGAGTCCGACAGGCTGGTCGTTGACCCCATCCGCTGGGGATTCCCTGGACCGCGATGAGGGTCCGGAGCTGGAGGACCGCCGCCTCTGCGCAATGATTGGGGTGGAAGACAGGTACGACTCCGTATCTGGTGCAGGGGCGGAAAACGCCCGTCGATACTCGTTCGAGGTAATAGGTGGCTCGAACCGCGTGACGACACTAGGCACTCGCCTCCGGTCAAACTCGTGCATGTCCGCCTCGAGCGCGCGCCCGTGCTTCCCCCTCCCCGAGCAGCTCAGCGATCTTCGCACAGCGCTCAGGATCGTCAAGGACGCGTTCTCGCGTCTTCCGACGGCCCTTCTTTGCCTTCTTCCCATCACCTTCCTGGGCGCTCCGCTGCAGCGGGCGGAATGCGTACTCTGGGAAGCGGCGGCGGTGCTGCTCGACAGCCTGGCGCGCCTTTGCGTACCAGACGCGCCGTTCCTCCGCGGGGAGGTTCTGCCATGTGAGGCCGATGATCTTCGAGAGCGTGCTATGGTTCGTCTCGACGTCGGGTGAAACGCGTTGGCTGCGGATGAATGAGGAACGGAAGAGGATGAACGCGTTAGGGGGCCGTGGGATATGGCCCTCGGGCTGCCTCCGAGAGTGTCTGGCGCGTGACGCTCTGCTGGAGAGCTCGTGGCTAGACACGTCTAGGTCGTCCATGGTGATTTCTGGGCAAGGCCGAGAGTTTCCTAGAGCTTGAGATGTCGGTAAAATAACACGTCACTATGAGAATTAGCCTACCCATGGGTACCCCGGATTCAGGGCCTGTGGTGAATGTGGCAGACATAAAAAGAGGGGAAGGGCGAAGACGACGCCTGGTCCTCAACAGCCGAGGGTTCCTTATGAATGAACAGTCACTGTATATTCAAAAGCTACCGAAGTAACGACTGATGAGCAAACGCTCGCCCCCGAAGTCGCCGCCACTGATCGGCAATTTGTAGGCTACCCCAAAAGTTTGGATGCATGAAGATCATGCCGCATACGTCAACGCTTCAAGGACACGGGTTTCCAGAGTATAAGGCTCCTACACGATTCCCACATTAAAGTTTCAAGGGTTGGAAAGTTTGAGATGTAGAATTTTGCTAATGCAATCGTCCTGGGGCCGCCGGGAGTCGTACCCTTGTAGTCCGTAGCAGTCTTAGATAATTGGCGAGCTGTATGTGGGTGATGGTAAAGACACCTCAGAATCGTGAGAATATTGTTTGACCATATGCGGAAAGAGGTTTGATGGGAGCTTTATGTTTCTCCTCCTTTCCTCAACCACAATATTCTCACCCCAGCTTGACGCCGTACTTGAGGGGACAGACGATTGCCGGTAAAAGTCTGCAATTCCTGAACGAACCACCAGTCACACACAAGATTCTCTTTCAACGCAAACAATGCTCTCATCAACCTTGTCTCAGACCATGCATAACCTCTTCCCACCACACCCAGGTCTCCGAGCCGAAGATACGCTGTTCATATACCTCCAGCGCTCCATCCCATCTCCTTCTGGAGCTGGAAACTCGCCATGCCGGCCGTTTCGAGATCTAGCCTTGTTCCAAGAGTGGCAATTCTTGTATTTTTGGGCTGCCTCTCGCGTGCCATCACAGTGCAGAGCCTCTTACTACGGGGATAAATAAGTTTTCCCCATCGAAAAAGAGTCTTTTAAAACGGGAGATTTTACAGTAGGCCCTTTTCTCAATTGAAAAACTAGAGCTCACGAACAAAGGAGCTTCCTTTGTTACTTCGTATTCTTTCGCGGAAAAACAGGGATTGGTAAAACCTCGCATTTTGTAAGGCCCTTTTCCCCAATGAAAAATTAACTGATCCCCGCAGTGTGTCCGTCCTTTACATTTCTATTCTGGTTCTCAGGGGCCTTGACACAAACCACTGACGGTCAAATCGGCAGACTCCGGGACCAAGACCGCACCCGCTTTACGGTGACCTTGTTCTGGACCTCGCCTTAGAACAAATCTGGAATTGGATCGTCACGGCTTGATCGCGGCTGTATTCATCTCATAAGACGCGGGATTTGCTGCGTCTTGTCATGCCGTTCGACCGGCTAGGATGATTTTCAATGTTCGCCAACTCGCCATGGTGGTGTACTCAGTGCCTCTGCAGCGGTCCGACACTCCAGAAGTTGTAGCAGAAACAAGAGCCCGCCGAAACGGGCCCCCAAATGGATAGAGCTCGTCAATGTCACCAAAGTGATTTCATATGCGCCCAGGAGTATGACAGAGGGTTTCCTCCGGTCTAAAACCAATCACACCGTATCGGGAAGCTTGTCGATACAAGCCTTGATCTCGGGTAGGATGACGTCCTTGTCATAAATCAACTTGCCACACTCAGGTCCCGTACATTTAGCACTCCAGCATGCGAGTGCCTCGCGCCATTCGTCGACTGCGGAGCCTATCACTGTGTCGCCCATCGGCCGTGTATCCATCTCCGCAAATATCTATAGCAACCCGTCAGGCCACCCCAACACCGACGTCAATCGACTCACGCGCGCGCGGTATTCCCTCCAGAGATAATTATCTACCTGCAACTCACACACTGTACAGCGACCCGCGACCGCCGCCGGATTGATCCCCTCCGCGTTCTCGCCGCTCAGCATGCGATCCAGCGTGTCGCGCCGGCGGCGATGCAGGCCAAGTAGCGCCATCAAATCCCGCGTCGGTAGACGGCGCAGGAGCTCGTTGTGTATTTCGTCGTACAAGAACAGCGTAAGCGTACCGCGTGACGCGATCCGCACTTCGTCTGTCCACCCCGCGCGCACGGCAACGACGTACAGGCGCAGGGGGCTCCGCGAGGAAGACGGGGCCCGTGATCATGTCGCGCACGCGTGCCGCCGCACCGGGAGCGTCCCAGCGCTCCGCGAGCGCCAGTATGGCCTCCGCTGCGTCGAAGTCGAGCGGTGGGTCGGGCGGCGGGAGACCGCAGAGCATGCTTAGCATGCGGGCAAGGAGCGCAGCGGGCTCGTCCAGAGGGACTGGCTCTGCGTCCGCGGTGGCTGGGAGCGTGGCTGCAAAGTATCCTGCGGTGCGGCGCAGGACGAAGGCTGGGACGCGGAAGAGCGTGCCTTCGGTGGAGCGGAGGTTCGTGTCTGCCGCGGGATCGCTGAAAAGTGGATGATAGGTTGGAACATGGGCAATGATAGAGCTTTCCGCGGCCATTAAGGTTTTGGTGGAGGAGAAGCACGTACGCAACGTGGGGACAACGTGCTGAGCTTCCGGATTGGGTTGCAAGTGCCACGAGGCCTACGCTCGACTCTGAGTTGAAATCCTTCACGGAGTAGACGACGATCCTTATTTAATTTGTTTTTAATGTTGCGTTGATGCTTGTTTTGGAAGACAAAATTTGTGCGTTGAGCCCAACTGATTATTCTCGGGCAGAACTGACAATCTCTTTCACACTGCGGCCTCCCGTCTCAGGTTTTGTTTTGTTTTGCCTTTTTTTGCGTATAAGTATTCCGAATCTCATTCTTCAACCGCCGGTCACCCCGTTGCTTACATCAGGAACGCGCCGTCAAGGCGGCAAATGAAACAAATTACTAGTAGTGCCGCTGATGGCAGAGCGTTCGGCCGTGCTAATTGCCGCCTGTAGTCTGCTCCAGATAGACAGTTATAATGTTTACACGTCGGTTTACCGTGGGTCCAGTGACATGGCAGTCTTTCAAGACCTCGATGAGGACATCCTGCTTGGGGTATTGAAGATATCCGACGTCTACACGGTGTTGTCTGCCAGCCGCGTATGTATGGGCTCTCAGCCGTCACAGATCATTATTTCTCATTTATTCTTCCGCAGGTCAACAAACTCATCCACACCCTCGCACTTTCGAAACCTCTCTGGGTGGCGTTGGTAGAAGACCTGATCGCGCGTTGCCTCCTAGATGCGTTCTCCGACCCAGATTTCATGGACTACTCGGCCCCAGAACTCCGCGAGGTCGTGAAGCGCGTGATGTGCGGGCCAACATGGACGGAAGATGGCTCCACGCCCGTCATCCACCGACAACTATCCGTGGAGTCGTCGGACATCATCCCGAATAAAACAGGTTCAAGTTGGCCGGCGTACGTCAGGTTGCTGCCTGGCGGTCGATTTTTTACGCTTGAGATTTACGACGGCCGCCTTGAGTGCTGGAGCGTAGCGACAGGCCGATGTGTCTGGAATTATTCACAGGAGAGGCGTACAGGTTATGTGGTCGACGTTCTCGACGGGGGAATGACAGCGCGGTTCCTCCTCCCGGGCACTTTGAAAGAGTTGGTGTTTTTATTTCCAAAAATTCATTCGAACTTACACGACTTTCAGTTCATTCAGCATCGTGCAAGTTGATCTGATGACCGGCGTTTCATATGAAGTCTTTCGAATGCCTCGAAAGGACGAGATAAGATGGTGGACGGACAGCGATGCCTTACTCTCTGGCGACTTTGTGATCTTGACGGTCCACATCCACGGCAGTTGGGTCGTCCTGCTGATCAATTGGAAAGAAGGCATGTATGTCAACTTCCACCAAACCTTGACGGTGCGCAACCCTGACTATTCAGTTAAATTCCGCATCTGAGGTGACCCTTACTTCTTAACTGCAGGTGCCAGGGATGGCGGTGGTTCTTGGACACGTTATACTTACAACGGCGACACTTGACCCTCCTTATCGTCCTGTTCTTCTCGTGTACACCTTGGCTTCCCTGGCGGCCTACTGGCGCCCCCTCGCCGATTGGTGTCCGCTTTCAATTCCCGCCTTCGACCTCCACCGAATCCAGCAAGGTTGTGGCATCGTGCCGGCCTTGGTGGAGAATCCCGGTGCCACTGAAGGCTGGCAAGTTGCAGCAGAGGGCGTGCGGCTAGCCTCCCAAGGCATGCGGCTTGCGATACGCGAGAGTCCGCTCCGGCGAGAAACTTATGCGCTGACTTTTGTCATTTGCGAGCGAGGTACATTTCCGCCCTGGGACATGTGTTCCATCAACCGATACGGGTTCAGTCCCGACCCAGGCGCGATCCTCGTCACCTATCGCATATCCTTATCGCAACATGGGTTGCAGCTCGTGCAGACGTCTGCGGTGCCCACGGTGCCGACGTGCAAGGCTCGCGATGTTTCGTACGCCCGATATTCGGTTGTGAAGCGTCGCATCGAGGATATCGATTTACATAGGCAAGAGGGTGCTGAGAAGAGGAGGCTGGGACCGATGGCTTATGAATCCGTTCATCTGTCGCCGTCTAGTGGGGCGGTGACTGCCCTCCTCGATTCCTCGGTTTCTGTGTCGTATTATGCGTAAAATTCAAGAACCTTCCTGGAATGTTTCGAAACTTGCCTAAGTCCAATATCGATGGACGCGATTAACCTCCAGGCGTCGTGGACTGCTTCTCTTCTTTGGTTTTTGCTTACATCTGTGATGGACAAGGACGATGCTGCCTTGCATTTTTTATTCTATTTTTTCAACTGCAGCTGGGCTCCCCTTGGCTCGAAATCGGCCAATTAATCTCTATTCTTAGTGAGGGGCATTCTTCGAACTGAATACATTCAGCGCACCAGCTATGGCGCCTTCCGTCTTGCTTCCGTTTCGGGATTATTCAGCGCGCCTGTTGATAGCGGGTTCCGCCCTCTTCCGTGGCGAGATGAATCAGTTGAACTTCTCACGCCTCTGATGGTGGCTTCCGTTTCCTTCCGGTCCGAGCGATGTGTGGACATTATTACAAAGCCGTTGGGTTATTGTACCACG
Organism: Mycena venus; assembly: GCA_014462655.1. NCBI lineage: Eukaryota > Fungi > Basidiomycota > Agaricomycetes > Agaricales > Mycenaceae > Glaucomycena > Glaucomycena venus. The sequence goes on along the minus strand of JACAZI010000007.1, from coordinate 1,576,605 downwards.
TTACCCGTTTTAAGCCCGAGCGTAGTTAAACTCGTGATACCTGAGCCTATCGAAAAAATGACCAGAATATTAATACCTGGGAAATACGGGTTCATGAATACAATGGTAGGGGATTTTTGCGGATTCAAACAATCTGTGTTCAAGTGCATGTAATGACTTTGAACCTCTTTGAACTGACCAGGAAAAATCTTTCTTCCGTAGATGAAATTAGCTGATATTCTCACATGTCGGGTATATAAAAGCGGGATCTATCATCTCACACATCCCACAGACGCAATGAGCCTTCCTACGACAACGCGCCAGTACTCCTTTCCCCAGGTTCGCCTTACATTTGCAATTTGTTTGGGTTGACTTGAAGGCGCTCCCTAGCTCGGTTCTTTCGACAACCTCGTCATACAGGAGGTGCCTGTGAGCGCCCCAAAGGCGACTGAGGTTCTAGTCAAGACCCATGCAGTGTCCTTGCAGGTATTGTTATTTCCTGATGTCAGATTAATGTCGATTAATCGTACAAAACCAGTTCCGCGATCTTATGGTCGCCCGTGGTACATACAGCAGGGGCAAGTGCGTAGCCGCAGTGATATCAAGCCCTCGTCATGGTCATTGAACTTTGTCTCACAGCCTGCTCCCGAATCTCGTTCCCTGTTCAGACATGGCCGGTGAGATCATCGCGGTCGGAGGAGATGTGAAAGAGTGGAAAGTTGGGGACCGTATCTGTGCCAACTTTATTCAGGACAAGATACACAATGATTCGCCTGGTGAAGAGGGACTGGGTGGGGCGGTTCATGGCGTCTTGACGCAGTACCGAACATTCCCTGCTCAAGTGCGCGCCGCCATTTCTTTTCTTGAAAGATGTCCTCACAGCTCGATAGACCATTGTTTCTATCCCGGACCACCTCTCGTACGAGGAGGCGTCCACTTTGCCGTTAGTGCCCTGTCGGTAACGATGTCCTCTACTGAGCTTGCAATAGGTGTGCAGCATTAACCGCCTACAACGCTCTTCTTTCGGGCTATGAACCACTCAAGGCAGGTGACAGGGTCTTAGTTCAGGGAACCGGCGGGGTATCCATGTGCGCACAGACATTCGTTTGATTTCTGGGTGCCTCACAAATGTTGATGTAGATTTGCCCTCCAATTCGCGGTTGCATCCGGAGCGACAGTTATCGCCACATCATCCTCTGACCAAAAACTCAATGTCGCAACGAAACTCGGTGCCAAGCACGTCATAAACTACAAGACGACACCGAACTGGGCTGAGGAAGTCCTGAAATTGACCAACGGCACCGGCGTCGATCGCGTTATCGAAGTTTGTATATTTCTTTCCTTTAACGAACTGTGGACCTGAATTTGGTACTCTAGGTCGCAGGAAATGCTACACTCAAACAATCGATTGGGTCTGTGAGAAAGGGTGGAAGCATCGATATAATCGGGCTCGTCGGCGGCATTGTGAGCGGCATCCGACCACACTCTTGTTTTTAAGAGTGACTCATTCCTCTTCCCTTTCGCAGGATGACGTCCCGCCGGTCGATATCATCGGGCCCTGCATCGGGAAGCAGATTAACATCCGAGGGATCTACGTCGGCTCGGTCGTGCAGTGTGTCTCGTTTGCTGTATCATGAAATTTCTGCTCACTTCCATTTCCTTGAGGTTCAAAAATATGAACAAGCTTATCGCGGCCAACGTTGAGACCACTCGCCCAATTATCGACAAAGTGTTTGAATTTGACGAGGCCAAGGCTGCGTACGCGCATCTGGCTTCTCAGGCGCATGTTGGAAAAGTCGTTATTAAAATTTGAGTTCATGATAGTTTGCTAATTTTGAGGTGATCCGAGAGAACAATACAATCCCGTTGATAAATTATTGATAACGAAAGACCGATGGAACAAATGACATATTCCGCCCCGTTCTTCCTGAACGAGTCTCCAAACACATTAACCGTTCTATTAAGATTTACTGCCCAATTCTTTTAGAATCATTCGTTTATCCCCTTCAAGTGAACCGCATCTCGCTCCTCGTGCTCCGCTGCTCGAATTTTACAGCTTTCCAAATTGTCTTCTCTATCAGGTTCTCCAATACTGTAGTATTGCTGTGTTGCCGTTCCACGCGTGGGCCCGCCGATAGAATTGTGAGCTTCTGAAATAGATTCCATAGCCGCGCGCGGTTCATTTCCTATCAGCTCGAGGTGACGAACGTATGCCGCAGATTGCTACCACGAAATTCTGAACTGCGGCTTGGGGATTCAAGTCTAGATTTGGAACCTTCTCGTTACTAGCAGACACATCACGCGGTTCAACAGCTTTCAACTGCTGTTGAAAACAATTTTCATTTGGCAAGTCTTTCGCAGGTCGATAATTTCTTTGACTTGCTAGATTTCATTCCCCCATTACACATTGATCTATTTCATAATGCCGAAGCGAAGCGAAAGCAATGGTCTCATAGGAGGCATATCTTGTACTGGGTGACTTCCCGTAAGGTAAATCTATACTGGCGCAATTTCTGAGCTTGTTTGAGGGTGCCAGTGATGTGATCAAAGAGAGTTCACGGAATTGCTTCAGAATAATAATATATAATTTGGCTGTGTATTCGACACGAAGAAGCCATCTAGAGGCAACTGGCAAGAGGAAGGGTCTGGGATCAGTTTGGACCAAAAAGGTTTTTTCGACCGACTAAAATTCTAGAGGGGGGGTCGTCACCCCTCCTTCAGAATCTTATTCTATTCGAGTGGGCTTAAAACGCGCTCCTTTGAGCTGTAGCGATTGACGGAGTCCCGACAGCTGTCTCGGCAGCCCTCCGAAATATTTCCCCAGAATAAAATTACGGGACGTCAGTTGAATGAAATTAGCATTGAATTTTGTAATATATTTGTATTGAACGGATCAGCACGAGATGCCATTCCGGAATTCTCCGAGAAGCGTGCCGAAATAACCCTGTCACTTGGGCGTAGCTGAACGACTGCGGCGAACTACGTGGCGAAACGGCGCGGAAGATTCGTATCAGATGAGTCAAAGAAGACGGCTCCGTCTGTTGTAAAGACCCTGGTCAAAACGCTGAAACTGTGACTTGGTCTCGCCATTCATGGACGAGTCTGTTACCCCTTCTGCCTCGAAAACAAGGCGCAAGTTCCTCCTTTTTGGAACCAGAGAACCGGCTGGCAAGCCTGGCAGCATCGATGGAGCTAGTTCTATCGACGAGCACGGTGAGAAGAAACCCAAGGAAGAGCCCAAGATTCCTCCTGTGTCCTTCTTCGCCTTGTTTCGGTGGGTGCAGTGTAGCTTTCACTGGGATCTTAATCTTACCCAGAAAAAAAGATTCGCGACGCGCGGGGAACTTTTGCTGAACCTCATCGGGCTCATCGCCGCTGGTGCCGCTGGCGCCGCTTCGGTTCGCAATATTTCTCTTTCTGGATGATAGCCAATTGCTAACTTCTTTCACTAGCCTCTGATGAGTCTTTTTTTTCGGCAATTTGACCCAGGATTTTGTCGCGTTCACCCTTACTCTGGCCGAGGTCCAGGCTGGAATTCCGGGGGCTGCGGAACAGTTGCCCATCGCAGCAGCCCACTTCCGCCACGCGTCGGCTAAGAACGCTACCTACATCACGATTCTAGGCAAGTCCCCGCGTAGGTCGATTCAATCTGTTAGATAACTTACACCTGCTAGGTCTCGGGGCGTTCGTAACGACGTACATCTACATGCACACCTGGGTGGTCACTGCGGAGCTCAATGGCAAACGCATTCGCGAGCGCTATCTTCAAGCAGTTCTCCGGCAGGACCCCACCTTCTTCGACAGTGTTGGTGCGGGCGAAATTGTCACCAGAATACAGACGGACACTCGTGCGTATCTGCGCGGAACGCTTACCTGTCTAACCGATGACCTCTGTAGATCTCGTGCAGCAAGGAATCTCGGAGAAAGTCGCCCTCTCCGTATTTTTCGTCGCCGGGTTCATCTCTGGATTCGTTTTGGCATTTGTGAGGTCCTGGCGCATGGCCCTCGTCCTCAGCACGATGCTTCCATGCATGAGTATCATCGGAGGTGTTATGGGCAAGTTTGTGGGCCGATATACCGAGTACGGTTCTGCCTCCATACAGATTTTCATAACTCTAATCTCTACACAGATTGTCGCTCAAGCACGTCGCCGAGGTGTGTTTCTTGCTGCAGAGATTTTCTTCCTTGACGTGCGTGATGCAGGGCGGAACCCTTGCTGAGGAGACGATATCGACGATCCGGACTGCGCACGCGTTCGGATCACAGGAGACGCTTGCATCTCTATACGATGGATTTGTCGCAAAAAGCTCGTGCGGTGGATATCAAGTCGGCCACCTTCTCGGGCTTGGGGTTCGGGGGTTTCTACTGGGCAATCTTTTCATCGTATGCTTTCGGTATTAACCTCTCTTCATGCAATTATGTATAAGCTAACATTCCCCCGTAGCTTTCACCTATGGCGTCACACTTGTCAATCGCAATGAAGGTACGTTTCTTATCGTTATCTTTTGTGCGGAAACTGACCTGGGGATAGCCGACGCTGGGACGGTGGTGACTGTCTTCATGGCAATCATGACCGGTACCTTCTCTCTTGTCATTCTTGGCCCCGAGGTACAAGGTAAACATTCCCTCTTCCAGTCACAATTCATCTTTCTCACCACATCGTCTACCTCTGCATGCAGCCATCGTGCTCGCCATGGGCGCCGCCGCCAAGCTCTACGCCACGATCGACCGCGTCCCTGTCATCGACTCCTCCGATCCCTCTGGGCTTAAACCCCCCCTCGACCTCCGGTGCCCTCTCCCTTGAAAACATCCGCTTCACGTACCCCTCGCGACCCGACGTCCCCGTGCTCAAGGACATCTCCCTCTCCTTCCCCGCCGGCAAGACCACCGCGCTTGTTGGCGCCTCCGGGTCCGGTAAATCCACCATCATTGCGCTGGTTGAGCGCTTCTACGACCCTGAGCCCGGCGCGGGGGTGGTGCGGCTTGATGGTGTGGATCTGCGCGAGCTCAACATCAAGTGGCTCCGCAGCCAGATTGGACTGGTCGCGCAGGAGCCGGTGCTCTTCAATGCGACGGTGCGCGAGAACGTCGCGTATGGGCTGCTGAACTCGCAGTATGAAGACGCACCAGAGGAAGAGAAGACGAGGCGCATAGAGGAGGCATGTGTGCAGGCAAATGCGGATACGTTCGTGAGGGGGCTGCCACAGGGGTATGATACGTTTGTGGGCGAGCGCGGGTTCTTGCTTTCAGGTGAGTTTCTAAACCAATCATGTATTTTGTTTTATTTTAGTTAATGAGTGATCTCTCAGGCGGGCAGAAGCAGCGCATCGCCATCGCGCGCGCCATCGTCGCAAATCCGAAGATTCTCCTCCTTGACGAGGCGACGAGCGCCCTCGACACGGCCTCGGAAGGGATCGTACAGCGTGCGCTCGACAACGCACGGGCGGGTGGGTGATTTCCCTCCATTTCTAACCTGAGCTTCATTATTTTGTATTTACTGCAGGTCGGACATGCGTGACGATTGCGCATCGGCTCTCGACGGTCAAGGACGCAGATGCGATTTACGTTATGGCTGACGGCGCCGTTTTGGAGCACGGGACGCACAACGAGCTCTTGGCGGATTCTAAAAGCAAGTATTCGCAGCTCGTTGAGGCGCAGAAGCTCCGCGACAGCGACAATAAGGATTCTTCTTCGGGAAAGCAGCTTCTCGCTCCTGGAGACCCGCACCGCGTGCTTAGCCAGAGTGCAACGACGTCCCGCGATAGCCTCGAGAAAGAACCGGTGCCGCCATCGACCCAAGTGTCCAAGGATAAGGAGACGGAGACGAGGGGCCTCTTTGAGCTCTTTATTACCCTGGCGAAGCTCAATCGAGAGTCGTGGAGGAAGTACATCATTGGGGCTTTCTTTTGCCATCTGTGCGTCGCAGCAGTCCTATCTCAAGATTCAAACATTTATTCATGCTGACTATGTTGGTTAGTGAATGGCATGGTATGATCTCGTTCTTCCCTTTTCAATTCGCAGCCTCATCTAGTTTTCAGGTGTATCCCGCCTATAGCGTTGTGTATTGTGAGGACATAGCCATCTTAGTTCTGCAGCCATAGCACTGACAAGCATTGCATTCCAGCGAAGGGCATCCTAGCGTTCTCGGATCCCGACCCTCACGTTAGTCTGCCTATTTTCTTCGCTCAGTCCCTGTCTCAAATTTTGTTTATACAGGTTCGCCGCCACCTGGGTGACCGTACCGCCTTGTACATGTTCCTAGTCGCCATCGGGGCTGGGGTAGCAGTGTGTATGCAAAACCTCCTCTTCGGCTCCGCTGCAGCGTCGTTCACGGCCAAACTGCGCTCCCTCCTCTTCCGTGCGGTGCTTGGGCAAGAAAGTTTGCATTTCGTTTTGATGGCTCCCAGGCGTAGCTAATCACCCGTCAATGCGCAGTCCAATTTTTCGACAAGGAGGAAAACAATGTACGTGTTCCTGGCCAGCTCAGAGCCATCGATGTTGACTGGCCTTCCAGACGGGTAGCTTGACGTCCAACCTGAGTGACCATCCGCAGAAAGTGAAGGGTCTGATAGGCATCACTCTCGGCGCGTCAGTCACTTCTGTCAAGGCCATTTATTTTGGAATTGATTATCCTATCATACAGCATCGTTGAATGTTTAGCGACGCTGGCGACGGGCTGGATTGTCGGATTGTAAGTTGATTCTCCGGACATAAATCAATTTTTTTTCACGCCCCGCAGGATATTTGCTTGGAAACTCGGCCTTGTTTCCATCGGTAAATTCTTACACTCTTCCCCATCATAGACGCAGTTTCTGAAATTTTTTCATAGCATGCTCTCCACTGCTGTTCTTCACGGGATACATTCGACTGGTCTGTTTGCCGTCAGTCTTGTAATTGAGTATCTGACATCCCACAGCGTGTGATTGTGCTGAAGGACAAGGCTGTCAAAGAGTCCCATGCCGACTCCGCCCAAGTTGCATGCGAGGCCGCCGCCTCGATCCGCACCGTTGCAGCGCTCACAGGAGAAGAGTTCTGCTGTTCGCGCTACAGCGACAGCCTTCTGAAGCCCCTCCAGGACGCAAAGCGCGCAGCTCTCCGGAGCTCTTTGCTCTACGCACTGTCACAGACGACAGTGTATTGGGTCATCGCGCTTGTTTTCTGGTACGGATCCCAGTTGGTGTCGCGACAAGAGATCACCACTTTCCATTTCTTTATCACGCTGATGGCAGTATGTCTCTCCTCTCATATGTTTCTCCGGCTTGACTCCTTGATCGCAGGCTACGTTTGGGAGCATGAATGCCGGAAATGTGTTCTCATTTGCCCCTGACCTATCGACTGCGAAGACGGCGGGAACATCCATAATGCAACTGCTCGAGTCCGGTCCAGGCATCCCACCTCATTCGAAGACGCCCAGAAATGAATCGGAGAAGAATCAAGGCCACCTGAGGTTCGACGACGTTCATTTCAACTACCCTACACGCCAGGGCATAAAGGTCCTTCGGGGTCTATCCTTCGAGGCTAAGCCTGGTGAATATGTCGCACTTGTGGGTGCTAGTGGATCTGGGAAAAGCACGGTGTACGTGTTTGAGCGAATATCGCGTCAAAATCGTATTGACAGTGGTGCCCCCTAGCATTCAGCTTATTGAACGGTTTTATGAGCCTGGTTCTGGGCGGATCAGTGTATGTTTTGTCGTTGGATTTTTGAGTGTAGTTGTATAGCTTATCCGCGTTTGCAGCTGGATGGAGTTGCAGTTGATACACTGGATATCCAGGAGTATCGCAGTCGCATGGCGCTGGTGGCGCAAGAACCGACACTATATGCTGGGACGGTACGTTATTCTTAATGTTAAAATCTCGGACATTCACCAAAAGAAACCAGGTCCGGTTCAACATCCTCCTTGGTGCGCTGAAGCCTGAGGCTGAGGTGACGCAGGAAGAAATCGAGGCCGCTTGTCGGGACGCCAATATTCTCGAGTTCATCCAGTCTCTTCCAAAGTATCTATCATTTCCATAACGCTCGATTCATGCTTCTCATACACTTGTTAGAGGATTTGAAACTGAGGTCGGAGGGAAGGGTTCTCAGTTGAGCGGCGGCCAAAAACGTACGCTTTTAACTCCCCATGATATGCTGTGCTGATTAAATCTCTGTGTTTTAGAGCGAATTGCCATCGCCCGGGCTCTGATGCGGGATCCAAAGGTCCTGCTTCTCGATGAGGTCAGGAATAATCGCATCGCAAACATATCGGATGCTAATCATTCGCTCAGGCGACATCTGCCCTCGACTCCGCCTCCGAGAAAGTCGTACAGCAGGCCTTAGACACGGCGGCTGCGGGACGCACGACAATTGCAATAGCACATAGGCTGTCCAGCATCCAAGACGCAGATCGGATGTAAGTTGCTGGAGATTGGTTATCAGACTAAATTAGAACTGACTCTCCTCGACAGCTATTTCATCAAAGACGGTGTTATCAGCGAGGCAGGGACACATGATGAGCTACTCAGAATGGATGGGGACTATTCCAGTTTTGTGCGGTTGCAGGCTTTGGAAACGACGACCAAATCATGAATGTGACGATATATACCCCAAATCTATATACCCCAACTCATATTTTTAGGCCCGCAATTAGGTGACGACGGAAATAAAACCTGGGAATTACGGTTTCAACAAAATGCTAGATGCTAAGAGTCCCGTAAGTTGCTGTTAACAGATTCAAGAGCTATCCGCGTATGTTGTCAAATTGAGCTTAAAGTATCACTGTAGGCCGTGCTTTTCGGCCAGGTCGTAACTGCTATGCTGCCGTTAACGCTGAAGGGCTGACCATAAAGTACCGCCAAGCCAGGGTCGGCCTCTCACTGTAGACAGACGCTACAATATGCTCGTACCTCGCATGTTGTAAGCCAGGGTGGCGAACAGCTATACGATTCTGCTTAGGCTTTTTTACCGCTCGCAACATGCATTTCATCTCCAGTTCATCCTGAAATATGCTTTGATGGGTTAATGAAATAAAGTTTTGCGTCAGCAAACACCGTGTTGTTGTCTCGTGTTTGTGCCGCATACGTCATCACGCCACCGTGTCTCTTCCTCCCACTTGCCACACTCTCTGCGTCGGAACGCGTCGCTATCTTAAATATGAAGCGCGAGAACGCCCGCCTCCGCCTCCGGCTTTCCGATATCGAGTCGCAACTCCTTGAGATGGAAAGCGACCCCACGAATAGACGATTCAGCACTAGATTGAAGCAGGAGCGCCAGCGTCAGCTGGTGAAGGAGAAGATGTCCGTTCAGGAGTCTCTCGACCTCATCATCTATCCCATTCTCAGCATTCCCGTGGAAATCACTTCCGAGATCTTCCTTCACTGTCTGAGTCCTGTCGATGCGGCCCAACCGAACCAGAAGTTAGCGCCGATGCTTTTGGGTAGAATATGCCGAATTTGGAGACATATAGCACACTCCGACCCTAGGCTGTGGGCTGCGCTGAAGATCGATTACTACGGGTTTGGTCCCAATGCCCTCCTGGTGCAGGATTGGCTTCACCGCGCCGGTAGCGTGCCGCTTTCCCTCAGCTTGGTCCTTCGCTCTGATCACTGTTCATTCTTCCAACATACTTCCTGTTTCTTCCCGTCTTCCACCGTGCTCACCGACCACTGGCCACGCTTGACCTCATTTTGCGGAGAAAATCTCACTCTTATCGAGTGTTTAGATTTACTCGTTCGTGCTCCGAAACTCATTTGGTGTAAATTCATCTATATCACGGGGTCCCTTCGCCCAACCTCCCCCGCACGCGCTCTACTTCCCGATCTAAAAGATCTTACGGTCACCACGCGCCCTAATTTGGGCCTCCACCGTTTGTTACTTCTCCTCGACTCGCTCACTCTCCCTGGGCTTCGATTTCTAAGCCTTTCTTGCACATTACGGCGTTTTGACGACGCTCCGTTCCTTTCCTTCCTACAAAGGGCCCCTGGGATCCAAACCTTTGCCCTTCGATCCATCAGCATATCTCCCGAGGACGGAGATTTCACCACAATTCTCAGTGCGATGCCCGCTCTGAGCTCCCTTGAAGTGCACCCAAACTCCGCGGCTGTCCTGTTCAACATACTCCGCAAACTCGACGAATCCACCACCTTCCTCCCTCGCATGCACAAACTCCGCTTCTCAGCTTTCCACCGCGTGTCGTGGGAGGATCGTTTCACACAAACACTGGTAGATGCTCTTACTTCACGATGGGAGACGTCGTCGGGGGCAGCTCAACTTGTGGATTTCGAGTTTCTGATCCAGATGGATCCAGTCGCCGGATTGGACCCATGCATTGTGGAGTGCATTTCCAAGCTGCAGGAAAAAGGAATGCGGATCTACGTCGGTCCCCCCACCTGGGTATAGATAGCACTTCACGACACAGGAATCTCTTGGTAGGCAAACGCTCGGAATTCTGCCCAGCCATGATTGCTTACTGTTTGGTTACAGTCAGATACGTTTTTCGTTACTTTTAGACGGCGGAGCTTAGTTCAAAAGTCCCACCGCTTTCCATTCAACTGTAGGCTTGTTCCAATGTATTTGAATTTCGGCGTACCGCCGTTTATATTGTGACCAGACGCAGTTGTTTGCAGCAACGGTCCAACCCGCCGTATACAATTCTGTTCACACCCAAGTTCTCGGAGAATCGTTCAGAAACAATAGGGCAGCATTTTGTTTACCTGTATCCCATAGGTACCACCTCCTGAAAATACAGAAAACAATCATCAACTCAGATTTTAATAACGACCTTCCCAACATGAGTCTGAGACGCTAGATGCGCGTACGCAGCCTTGGCATCAGCAAACGAAAACACTTTGTCGATAATCGGGCGCGTGGTCTCGACATTCGCCGCGATGAGCTTGTTCATATTTTTGAGCCTAGTGGAAATGGAGTTAAGCAGGAATTTCGGGATGGATGCAGGAAACGGGACGCACTGCACGACCGAGCCGACGTTGATGCCTCGGATATTAATCAGCTTCATGATGCAGGGCACGACGATATCGACAGGCGGGACGTCAGCCTGCAGAGAAGAGGTTCAGTGAGGGAATGCAATGATAAACGCTGCTCACAATGCCGCCCAGGTGCCCGACCATATCGATGCTTCCTCCCTTTCTCACGGACGCGAAGGACTGATTGAGCGTAGCATTTCCGGTGACCTATACACACAATTCAGGACCGTCCTAGCGGCAGGGAAATATAACCTCGGAGATTGAACGGACCTCGATAACGCGATCGACGCCGACGCCATTGGTCAATTTCACGACTTCCTCGGCCCAATTGGGGGTCGTTTTGTAGTTGATGACGTGCTTGGCACCGAGTTTCTTTACAGCCTTGAGTTTCTCATCGGAAGACGATGTGACGATGACCGTCGCTCCGGATGCAATGGCGAACTGGAGGGCAAAGCTGAGATAAAGTTGGGATTGTGTTCGTTGCGTGGGTTCGGAAATCAAACAGGGACAAGATATGTGGCACGTACATGGATACCCCGCCCGTTCCTTGAACCAACACTGTATCGCCCGCCTTGACCGGCTCGTAGCCCGAAAGAAGAGCGTTGTAGGCGGCCAATGCCGCACATCTGAAGCATAATCAACGGAAGTAATCGCTACCGACGCGGCACTGACGGCAAAGTGGACGCCTCTTCGTACGAGAGGTGGTCCGGAATGGCAACAATCGACTATTGGGCTGTAAGGACATTTTTCGAGAAAAGAAACGGCGGCGCGCACTTGAGCAGGGAATGTTCGGTACTGCGTCAAGACGCCATGAACAGCACCGCCCAGTCCCTCCTCACCGGGTGAATCATTGTGTATCTTGTCCTGGAAAAAGCTGGCACAGATACGGTCTCCGACCTTCCACTCCTTCACGTCTTCTCCGACGGCGATGATTTCGCCGGCCATGTCCGAGCACGGCACGAGATTCGGTGGCAAACTGCAAAATTTAAAAAGTAGGTTCAACAGCGATGAACAGGCACCCAGAGGACAGAACCGACGCACTTTCCGGGGTAGTGGCCACTGGCGACCCCGAGATCGCGGAACTGATTTTACACGGGCCCTCGACAAAATTCAACACCAGTCAAAATTAACATACTTACCTGCAAAGACACTGCATGGGTCTTGACGAGAACCTCAGTCGCTTTGGGGGCGTGCACGGGCACCTCTTGGATGACGAGTTTATCAAAGGAGCCGAGCTGTGGAACGTTCAGCTTAAACCCAGAACGATTGTCAAATGCAACACGAATTCGAACCTGAGGGAAGATGTACTGGCGCGTTGTCTTTGGAAGGGTCATTGCGTCGATGCGATGTGAGACAGTCAATTACAATAAAATTGTGGGATGTCGTGGTTTATATACCTCTCTCTCTCCGTAATAACGGCAACGTCAACAGTTGCGCTGAATAATTGCCAAGTTCGACTTTAAGTTATTCTTAGAAAAAAGTTGGGAAAACGTGGGAAAACGGGACGCCCCGAACTTCAACTCCCTCCCCTATCAACGGAAGGAGGAGGCGCATACAAAACTCCGACTTACTTATTCATCCTGGAGCTTAGATTACTCATTGAACAAATGTAAAGCTTAGAACACCTTGCCTTTCCGAAATCGAACTATCGTGTTTGATAGAAAGGGATCTCACACCGTTTCCGCGTGTGCACTGTACAGAGGCCTCTGGGACACCCGAAGAAACGGGTTGCGTAGGTATCGTGGCGTATAGTTCTTGATCATGAGTAATACCAGAATGTATCCTGTGTATGGCGCGCTGATCTCGGTCTGCGGTCGGAGGCGGGTAGTAAGCGATTGAACTAAATCGAGAGGAAGCGTGCGTACGACCTGGAACATGCAAACCAAGTAGCCAGCGCGGCGTGTTACCCAGACCCAGCGCGACTTGAGGGTTCAGAAGCGACAGCACCGCTTGATGGAGGAGAATGCCATTCGGGAGTCTCTAGACCCCATCATCTATCCTATTCTCAGTATTGTTATCGAAATTACCTCCGAGATGTTTCTTTATTGTCTTCTGGTCTATGGAGCCCGAACATGACGTTGGACGTGGACGTATAGACTCAGAGACTCCTGTTCTGCGCCGGAAATCAGCTATTGCGACCTCGAGAGTTCATGCTGGTGCAGGATTGGTTTCGCCCGCCGGTAGCATGTCGTTGACCCTAAGCTTCTCGCTTGGCTATGACCACTGTTCATTTCAATCCGCTTCTTCCTTTCCGTCTTCCTTTGCGTTCACAGACCACTGGGCACGCTTCTGTCTTCTGTCTTCGCCTTCCTCCCTGGGAGCAGAGTTTATCAGGTTTTGAGTAAAACAGAATTTTTGAACGAAATTCTGCAATCCGATTGCCTGCTCCACAGAAATCTCATGAAAAATACTCGTTTTGAACGAAATCTAATACACTCTAGCTTGTCGCCTCATTTTCACTTTCAGAGATCTATTTCCCATTTCACAAGCGAATGGCGTCTGTAAAAAAGATCACGGTCATTTGACCGCAAAGCGGGATTTCCGGATTTGGCACGCATTCTTTTGGAGAAGGCGGAAAATTGGTGACCTACATGCAAAGATCAAGGACACTGTAAATCGTGCTGAGTAGCGAAAACACATCCTAGCGACCATTGAGGACATCCATTTCAAGTTCCTCATTGTATATAAGGGGTCACCCTCAAAGGCAACTGATTTCCCTTCTCCGGTTCGCTTCTCACCAGAGGCCTCTTCGCGGGCGTCGAAGTGTATCCCAAGTCGCCCTCTGATACCACCGCGCCAAATTCGAACGCACGAATGAGAGTGAAAAGAAGCGCTTTCATTTCGACGACAGCAAACCGGAAGCCGATGCAGTGGTGTGAGCCTGAGGGAATAATTACTATTAGTCACCATTTTAGCATGCTAGCCAAATTGGAGGACAGACCGCCGAGGAAGGTGAGAAGATTTCCCCAGACGCCGGGAACGGCGTTCACAGCGTCGGGAGTGTGCTCCCAGCGCTCAGGTCTATTTGAATACAGCGATTTGAGACCGCGGGTATTCCAATTTACCCAATTACAGACCTGAATTCAGAAGCATCATCTCCCCAAATCTCTTTGTCGTGATGCACGGCTGAAATTGGAATGCGTATCATCGTCCCTTTGCGTATCCTAGAGTAAATTCGACTTCAAATTCGAGGATAAATTTGCGAAGCTACGTACGAGATCGAGTTATAAAGCCGGCCATGCCGGTCGACATAAGGCTTGCTGAGTGGGATGACATCGTCTTCCATTGCCACCCGAACCGTAAATTCCACAGGCGTATGTACCCGCATCGACTCTCGGACTTGGATTTTTGTCAATTCGGGAACCGGAACTTCTGACAAAATGACTTGCCGACACTCTCGAGGTACGGAAGTGAGTTGAGCTCGTCCATAGTGGGATTGTCGTTGGGCAGGCTCAGGAGTTCTTCCCGCAGTTTAGTTTGCACACGGATATCGAGGGAGAGAGCATATAGTGCCCATGCTGTTGCACTACTAGGTTCCCAAACCCAGTGAACTGAAGGTTGAACCAAATTTTCTTGCAACTCACCTCGTTGTCTCATGGCCTGCCTGAAAAAATGTCGGGATCTCTAAATTGGGTTTCGGATCATCCACACATGAACTGTAACAGTGATAGACGGACGCGCAATAACATCGTCATCGCTCAGCCTCTGGTCCTCTGAGAGGTCAGTCGACAGGTTCGCATTGACCATGAGTGAGAGGAGATCACGATCGGTCGTGGTCTTTTCGCCTCCACTGGCCATGGCGGTCGCTTTGCTCTGAACGAAGAGTTGCCTCGCGATCTTGAGCATTTTAGTACGTGTGCGGACGAGATCTTTGCTCCCGGGCAGCGGCTGTATAAAATGTCATACAAGGGTCGACGACGGGAGATCGGCAAATACCAGATAGCGCAGAATTGGGATTAATGCTCGGGCCAAGCGGACAATGACTTGGCGCTGAGCGGCATGTGGAGAATGTAAGAGGTGGGTGAACGCCTCGTGGACCTCGCTTGGCCCGCCGCGGGGCTCGAGGGCATTGAATTCATAATTGAACGCAGCGAGCCCGATCACGTCGAGAGTCATCTTTCTCAACCAAACGAAAACATCAATGCGGGGAGTCCACCGCCAGCTCTTGCATCCAAATATCGCGAAGCTATCGAGGTGTAAGCGAACTAGCACGGGGGATTCCTATGAAAATGACACACCTGCGCAGATTTTTTATTAAAAATTTCGGTCAGTTCCCTGATTTACGGAACACCAAACGCGGGATTCTGGGAGACTCTGCAAGGTGTACATCGTGGAAAGAATGAATACTCACGCTTATTTTTCTCTGACCAGGTGTCTCAAAGTGGGATCCATGCCTCAAAATAACAAAGAACTCGCCTGCCGCTTGTGCTCCTCCCCTTCTGCCGCAATAAGCCCTAAACCGGAATCTAAATTTCAAATTTGCCGGAAAATAACCACCTACCGCCTCCGAGAAGATCCTTGGTAAATCTTTGTCCGACCACGCCTTTCTGGTACAGGTGAGCAGAAATCAATATATGGTTGAGCGCCTTTGTGTCCGCTGTCCACAGTTCTCGCCTCTACAAACAGTGA
Organism: Mycena venus; assembly: GCA_014462655.1. Lineage (NCBI taxonomy): Eukaryota > Fungi > Basidiomycota > Agaricomycetes > Agaricales > Mycenaceae > Glaucomycena > Glaucomycena venus. The sequence continues at coordinate 1,561,038 of JACAZI010000007.1, read as the reverse complement.
GTATCGCATATTGGAGAATGCACCGATGCACACATTGAAAACACTTTTGAGCTGGAAGTTTGTACCAAACTGGTTGCGCCATTTGCGTGTGAGGAGGGGGTCGCTCTATTGGAGCTCTGAGTGTTTGAATCTGGAAGAATGGGAAAATGAAGGAGGACAGACGTTGATCTGTCTGAAGTGCCCAAAAACCAAATTTGCGCCTTGTGGCCCAGGGAGATTTTTCAGCGGGGAGGTTAGCTCTTCATAGATGATTTTGGCCAGTTGGAACAGGATGTAGGTCGCTACCGTCCCTGCAATTAGGGCCAGAAACTGGGAAGACATGGGGGACAAGACGAGGGTGTCCGTCGTCACACGATACAATAATAGAAACGCCACTCCGCGTGGTTGGCAGTGGATTTTGAGTGGGAAGAATCCACGGTTGTGGTTGGGCTGTGGTCAGGTGGTAAGTAGTCTCCAAACAATTCCGAGTCAATTGAATTTCCTGAGTTTGTATACAGTCGTAAACTGGGAAGGGAAATGCTCAGATTAAGTACGCGCTAGTCTGTTAGTTACCGCGTGAATTAGCCGGCGGCCTGCCTTATTATGTAACCATCAGGGATGCGTGCGCAAACACGCACTTCGCGAGACGCGTTTCGACGCGTCTCCCATCTTCTCTGATCGTCGGACTGAGCGGGGAGGCCTCCAATTCATGTAATTTGACCTCGGGAGCCATTAAATTGTGTTTTCAGATGGATTCGGCCGCTTCTGACAGAAACAGGCCGAAATTTGAGAAAGATATTGGTTTGAGCATTATTCACGCTGGAATCGACTCGCGAATGTACCACAGGTTTATTCAAGGTGTTAAGCTCAGTTTTCCATTCAGAAATTGTGTTAAACTTTGCCAGAGGGTTCATAACGCGTCTCAGTCGCGTCGCGGGCCTACCCACGTGAGTCTCGGCTAACGCAATCTTACATAATAACGCAGGCCGCCGGGTAATTTACGCGGTAACTAACAGACTTTATCGAGCGAGGTACGAGCTAGAAACGATAAAGCGTCTGTCTAGAGAGACTAAGTACGCGCCTCGTTGGCGGTGCCGCTACGCTCCAATGACATCATTTTTTGTTGAAGGAAAACAGAGGGCCATCCCTGCCTTCCGACAAGTCAAAGAACCGTGCGGTTTGGCTTGGTGGTCATGGAGAACGAGGAGGATCTTTCGCGAAACTCGAAAAGTGCGAAATAACGTGAAAGTGAAACACTTCAAAACAATTCGGCACACCTCTGCCGCGGGACCTGAGGATGCAAGATATCTATATCCATGTTTTCCGACCTTGTAAGAATCTCACTGGCAATTCCCAGTTCATATTTTCAGAACAAAACCGGACGGCGCAACCACAGCAGAATACTCCAAATTGATGGTCCTCAAAAAGTCGAATATTTCGGGATCTTCAGGAGGCTTTTAGGCACTTCTTTTTGTGGACATACATTTCTGAATGAGAAGTCTTCTGTCCCAAAAAATTGGGGTCATAAGCGATGTCTATGTCATCAAACAGCGTTGAAACAGCGTAGTGTTTCGCTTCTACGTAACGTTTCGCTTCCCGGTTTGCGACTGTATAAGTAGCATGGTTTTCCATGTATTTCTCAAGTGTTTGCAGAGCTCAGTCAAACGCTAAATATATATTCTTGGATTCACCTGAAACTTGTCTGATTCCCATTGGATTCCCACGAGATAATACAACAACAGTGATCTGTTTGGTTGTGCTTGTCGCCGAGCGCGAATCATCATGACTAGTCGCGTGACCGCAGATCCTCTTCCTTTCCTTCTTCTTCCACAAGTTCCACGTCCACCATACCAGTACTCTCGAGTGCCCGACACTTCATGTATTAATGTTTTCGCTTCTTATGCGGCTATTCTGCTGCGGCGCACGACCGCGCACCCCTCCTGACGTCCAATCGACCGTACGTATCCAGTCTTTGCTCTCCACCCGAATTCTGATTAGTTTCTCGCAGGTGATACCGAACGAACACTCACGCCTCTTAGACGATGACGAGTCGTGCGTCGCCTATGGCCAGTCTTCCATGGCAAAAGACCAGAAATTTAATGGATAATCTACAGACCCGCAGTTGTCGTCGACCATCAAACGCTCGATGATAGATTAGTGACTATCGTGCGCGCGAAGGAGGGGTGCGTGCAATATATCGATTGTGGCGGCCGTCTCGGTCATCATGATAACTACTGAAATTTTCCTTGTCTTCTGTCTAGGAAAATGGTCAGTGTAAGTGCCCGCACACCCTTTATCCTCCACGACGCAGAACAAGAACAATTGCCCTCCACATCCAACGCTAGTGCGGGTGGGGTTCAGACCCACGTTAACGTCAGTCGTCGGCCGCCGGTGCTCACGATGACGCCCGCGCGCGCGCAGTCGCAAGGGAGTCTCAATCTGCACTCAGATACCTATAGCCAGAGCCGGCACTCGTCGCACTCGGGCTCCCGCTCGTCTTCCCGTCAACCACCTGCACTACGCTCCCAATCAACGCATTCAAGCAACTCTGCGCACCACTCCACAACGTCAGGCCCTGCGTCTACATCGGCATCGGATACACGCGCCGGCAAAGCTCTTGACGCAAACGAATGGTTCGTCGAGAGCGAGTCTGAGTTTTCCGCTGCTGAAGACGAGGTGGGTTTGATCTCACTTTTATCTTGAGGTTCGAACTGCCAACTAACAACTGCCAAAGCCGAGCTCAGGCGCGACGCCCACTGCAACTGCGCAGCCTGCAGCTGTCGTGCGGTCTCCACCGGCTGACATGCGCGGGATTGCCTTTGATTGGGATGATTGAGCCTCAGTTCCTCTATACGCACGCGCACGGACCCATTCCCAAAACGTCTATCATACGAGCTCCCCGTCAAAAGGCGAACACCTCGCCCCTACGCTCCCTATTATTATCCCACCCTTCCACCGACGCTCCTTGCGCCTTGCGCATTATGATGACTTATTATTGTTCCATTTGCACATTCTCTTCCATTCGGACTTGGACCCCCCTCGGATTTTCGTGTTGTGCCTAGCCACATGTGCTCTCTCACTGCTCATCCCATCTCATCTCACTTACGATGGAAGCACGGACGGACGCTCCCCCCTCATTGTAGTTATACGATTAGTATTACATTTACGGAATTCAAACCCTGGGACATTGTTTGGATATTGAACGCAGTGGTGGAACTCAACCAACTGTCAGTGAATGGCTAGATGTTTTCGGCTGAAGTACGGTAAATTATATCACATAGAACTGTGCACAGACGCTAAGCTAGGCCTGCAGAGTAAGCGAGCGTGGATTCACAGATTTTTGAATACTTATTTATTCACGCAGGACTTACAACCTACAACCGCGTCTATTGGCTCAGAATGCACACCGTTAATCGGGTGTAGTGCGTGATGCACGGCAGCTGTCAGTATTGACGGATCTCAAGATCTCAGAGCTATACATCGGGGTTCGACTCCCCGCACCCGAAATGACCAATCCGCCACGATCCTTTATTTCCTTCTTTCATGGGCGACGGATTATTCGCCCCGGCAAACCGCACTGGTAATTAATCGACTCAGACAAGACAAATGCTGATCGATTTCTAGTGGACCGTTCCAACTAACCAAGTTCAAGCCTCAGATTCAAGAGAGAGTGTGAGTACTGTATGTAGATCGTAAATCCGTATCGTAAGTTATTCAAGTCCGTAGAATACGTAGCGCTAGGTCCGTTTCTGCGTTCGGTGTGAATATCGTATCATGTCTGTTATGATATTTCAAGGATTGGCAAGGTGGTTGATTTATTTAGGGATAAAGATAGTCAGGGGGGTTGGAGTGTGGGTTCAACAACGGGCAGAGTGGGGTGGCTACCAGTCAAACGCGATCGAGTCCGGATCCGTGAGGGGCTGCTGTGCGGCTAAGCTCTGCTTTATCTGTATCGGTGAGTGGACGACTAAACCGAAACGAAATAGCAGGAAAGGACGCCCACCTCTTGAGAGGAAAGATCCAATTTGCCGTCTGCCGACTCTGAAGACCCAGACCGGGAACTCGAAAGCGTCAAGGTATCCTCTTCGAATTCCCCTTGGTCAGCCCCCCAGACTCAAACCCCCCTGCGAGTGCGCTGCGGGTGCCAGGCTGTGAAACCTCTGGTTTGGGCCGGATAGGGAGGTGCGCATTCCGACGTTGAACATCTTTCTGTTGTTGATATCGTCGGCGGAATGAAGTGCGATGTTGATGAGATGATGAGTATACCCTTGAAATTCAGACAGCACAGGACGCACCCTTCTTTTGCGCGCACAATTGTGTCCATCCTCTCCCTCAGGGCTGCATCTTCCACGATGTTGACTATTGCGGGGCTATTTCAAATCGCCGTTAAATGTGTTATTCAAAGGTTTGAAGATGACCAGAAAGAAAGAAAGACCACGTACGGCGTTGGAGGGTCGATGAGGCGACTCCGTTCAGTCGCAATCGGCATGACCTATTGGGTACAAAATCACGAACTCGAATCAAAAGTTGCAACCTTCGTTCGCACGCTCGTCGTTTCAATCTGACCGGAGTCATCATGAGTTCGTGGACCTACACAGCAGGAGAAGAGCTGCGTGAGGAGGGAGAGCATTATTTAACCATGAAATGAGGGTGAAGCGAGGGAGAAGGAAGTGGAGAGAAGAAAGGTCACGCACCCAACGCCGGCCCATCAGTGGCGTCATATGAAGAAGTTGGTACTATGTTGTGATTGGCTGCTGTTGGTGAGCTTTTGAAGATCCGGAACCGCTTAGACCCGCGAGCACCCAAGGAGGATCCAGATCCATCTGCGCGGCCACGGGAGGCGCGTCGCGGGTCGTTGTTGTACTGTCTTTGGTGTCTCGTGACCGTTAACATTCGCACTGCCAAGCACCGCCAATCCTCTTTTTCTTTTTCCACCACAGCCTTGCATTACTCGTTCCCCTTCTTTCCGCCATGCGCTGATCAGGGTGGCATAGCCCGGCTTTTGCACCGGTCCTCTACGCGTTCTGGGATCCTTTGACTCCTCGCTGTCCGGGTGGTTTTCGTGCCCTCTCGATTTTCGCGTCTGCGCGCCGATCGATTGTAGTTTTCCCAAAATTCCGCAAGAGAAGCGATTGCGATGAAGTTTTGCATTGCACCAAAGTACCTTGCGTAGATTGTACATAGTCGGCGCCGCGGCTTCCAAATCCGAGGACCGCTGCATTAGTCTTTCCTATCTGGGAGAGAATCACTGTGATCACATTCCGAAATCGCCTGCAATTGATGATGCCAAGGTTTTCCATGTTTCTCGTCCGTTTTGGCAAGCTTCCGCTCATTCCAGTTGTGTCCCTCGGCTACTGCTAAGCACAGCAGCGGGTTTCTGTTTCACACGAAATCGGAATGCGGTGTACTGTTGATCTGTATCAACCGGTAGAGCGGAATTTGGGCCTGAATTCGTACACATTGTCTGGGCCAAGACTCGGCAGCAGTATATAAATGGGCTCGATGGACCCTAACTCTCATTCATTTCTTCTTCTTCTTTCGCCTTTCATTTGATGCTTTTCTCTGCAGCACTCCCTGCTGTTTTTCTTCTGTTCTCCACGAAACTGTGGCTCGTCGCTGCGAATGGCCGCGATCAGCAGCCGTCTCAACCCTCAAACGACATCGACGACGATATTGACAACTTCAGTAACAACCGCGTACGCTTTTCCACCTCTTATTTTCCTTGTTGCATCTAAATTTTGTTCTGCACAGTATACCGCGGCCCTGACTATCAACGGCAAAAGTACTTTTCTTCCAATTGACAAAGATACTGGCACTAAATGCTCTTTCCATCAGTCTTGAATGTCATTCTTGATACAGGCAGCACAGATCTATGGTTCGTACTTTCGGCGTCTCGACTTAGGACGTGCTAATCGTAACGGATGTTCTCAGGCTGAATCCCTACGATGGAGTGGGGTCATTTGAAAGCACTGGCGTCGTGAAAAAGCTCGCATATGGTCAAGGGGATACCTTTGTCAACGGAACCGTCGGTCTCGCCGAAATGAGCATCGCGGGTCACACAATCCCTCGTCAAGGTAATTCAGTCCATAATCCGCTAATGCCTCGTTCTTACGTGTGATATCCAGCCTTTATAAATGTCACCCAGGTGTGTATACTGTACAAGTCCACCCGCTTTTTATTCACACCCGATTGGGCTTTAAGATTGCCGGTCTTGACGCTTGCGCGAGCGGTATCTGCGGGCTCATGGGTCTCGGGTTCGACAGCCCCACCGCGGGAATCGAGAAAGTCCTGACAGACGCCGGCCTGGACGGCCCCGCGCTCGGCAAATCTGTGCTCTCCAGCATCTTCGACCAGAACCCCGATAAAGGCCGCTTCTTTGCGTTTTCGCTGTCCCGGCTCGGCGACGCCAAGGACACGGCCGACGCGTCGTTGAGCATCGCGGAATACGACGACAAGTATGCGGAGGTGCAGTGGATGGCCAAACGACCGGTGTTCCCCGCGACCGCCAAGAGTTGGCACATTCTGTCGGACGGCGCGACCGTGAACGGCGCTTCTGTCCCGTGGTCCGCGAACGACGCGGGCACCCCATCAGGGCAACTCCTCATCGGCCTCGACACGGGAACGACCAATATCATCGTCCGCCCAGAAGTCAGGGATAGCATCTATTCTGCGGTCCCCGGTGCGGTGCTAGCCAAGAACTCGTCGCTGAAGAACACGCATTGGAGCTCGGACCACGATGTGTGGGTCGTGCCTTGTAACACGCCAGTCAGCTTCAGTGCGGTTTTCGGGTAAGTGTGTTCTGCACCAAATACATGTTGAAGCTGAATGCGGGTATAATGTCGTACAGCGGCCAACCTTATCCCATGCACCCGCTTGACATGACGGAGATGCGCACGCAGAAAGGTCCCGACGGCACCACTTACACTTACTGTGTTGGCGCCGTCACCAACGGAGGGACGATCACCAGCGGTAAAACGGACGCGCTCTACGGAGATTCGTTCCTGCGCAATGTTTACACCGTGTACGGCTTCCTTTTTTTCATCTGCTCATCTGACTTCTGACTGAACTTCTTGTTCAATAGTTTCTCGTTCGGCGACAATACGACATCTCCGTACATCCAGTTCTTGTCCCAGACAAACGAGTGGGAGTCGACGCAGGACTTTGCACATGTTCGTGAGCAGCAGCTTGCAAAGAACCCACCAGAAATCTCGCCTGCGGATCTCATTCGTATCTTCGATGGTGTCTCGGTCGGAGGGGGTTCGAGTTCGGGTTCATCCTCCGGTTCTAGTTCTCCCAGTGGGTCCAGCACTGGTTCTTCTCCCAGCTGCACTTCGGGCATCACTAAAGGCGTGAGCGGAAACCTCCTCGACGCCGCTGTCACCTCCAGCACCGACTCCCCTACAACATCGAAATACGTGCCAATCATCATCGGCCTGCTCGCCGCAAACCTCCTCGTCGTGCTCCTCCTCGCTGTCTTCGGCGTAATGGGCTTCGTGCGAAGCAGGAGGAGCGTCGGGCGCACGCGGTCTACGACTGTACACTATGTGCCGACCAAGACGAATGACGACTCTCTTCTCAGACCATCCTTTGCGGAGGAGAGACCGTACTCGGATAGTGCTTGATTTTCTTCATGGGAACAGACTTTATATTTAGATTTGTGTAATCATACATACGCCCTTGGTCATTATTTTAGCCTACGAACTAGCAGGAACCCGTGCTATGCACCGGAAATATTACTATAAATTTCAAGTGGTCAGAATTCAAGGCCTGCAGATGTCGAAGAATTCCTTTGAGTGGACACTCGTCACCAACCTGTGGTTGGTTCCTCGTGTCCACCATGTCTGGCTTTCGGCTTTATGTTACCCTATTCCAGGTTGAAATTAAGTATGAGCAGGCATCTGTGCTGCATTATAGCAGGCAAGCTAGGTCATATTTTGAAAAGTAGAATGCTTTTCCTTGGCTTTTCCGAATATTCTAGCTATTTCTCAAGTTAAACCACTGTTCTACAATCAATAATCGAGATCCCGGTGTGTTCTCTGTCTGGAGGCCGCCGAAAGGCTCTATATCTCCTGTGACTTATTTGGAACAGCCTGCAAATGGTTTTTATTTATTTTTGCATCAGACTTTTCGGCTTGTCCGCGTACGCCCCGGCAGCGAGCCTGCTTGACAAAGCACGGTCCCAGTTCGGCGGAATCGTGACTCCGGATGAAGGTTTTTAAGAAAGCGTTCAATGATTCGTCTCGTTTGCATACCAATCATGGCCACCGCTCAAACGAAGCAACTTGAAAATGCCAACGCTTTCCTCTCGCATTTAAATGCTCTCGACTTTGACGCTCTCGCAGATCTTCTGGCTCCGGATTTCACGCATGAGTATTTCCCCGCGAGTCTGTCTCTGCCCGGAGGGAAGGCCAGGCGAGGGAAGGAAGAGATGTTGGAGCTCTTCAAGCATGCTTGGTTGACGGTTTTCGAATACATCACTGTATGTTAACTCACCAGGCACTGGACCCGGAATGCTGATCCACAAGTCGGTTTCCAGTTTCTGAAACCAACTGATGTGATTCAAGGTTCAGACGCCGTGGTTTTTCATGTTGGTTTTCTGTTGCCATCCATTGAACGATGAATGCAACGAATTTAACTGTACCGCAGGTCAAGTCGGACGGCATGTCGAAATCGGGGAAGAAATACAATAACGAGTATATGCTCACCTTCCATTTTATTGGGGAAAAGATTATCTATATGAAGGAATTCGCGGATTCAAAGTACTCTGACAGTTACTTTGCGGACCTTACTGGATGAGTTGTTTCTCAGACTCTGTATAGTTCTCTCGATGGGAATAGATATTGCCCTACACAGGAATATGCTTGATTGATGGGACTGAAGGCCTGACGAGAGTACCGTCAGGTACAAAAGGGAAATAGAGAGATTCAAGGCCCCTTGAGGATATTCGAGACGCGAGCAGATGGTTCCGGGTCGGAAACGGTGGGGTCCGCGGTGCACGTCTTTTATTGTCCTTCTGCAGCTGCTCGGCCGCGAGGCTAGGGAACCGGTCGTATACAATGTAGGATCTAGTTTACCTCGAACGCCCTCGTGAGCGCCGCCGAGATTCCCACCAGAACGGCAGAGGGGACAGATGGGCGGTCATCGTCAGATATTACTGTGATCTAACTAGGACAACCCTGCCCTCCTCCTTCACGCTGAATTGGTGCCATGCCGCGTCAACTCCGGCACATTTTCCTTCACGACATAAGGGATTAGCAGAGCTGAGGCCCAAGTCATCAAACTCCTGAATATTGCGTAGATAGAATTAGTTGTTCACGATTATCGTGTTCAATTTCCTAATATGATAATAATTTCACACTCCTTCCTGTCTTTTGCATGATCCAATTGTACTTGGAATGCAATCTAGGGTCCATTCTGCATTTAGACCACCGCGGTTAACACGTTCCTTCCTTCCTTCCTTCCTTCCTTCCTCTCTTGATGCGCAAGCTGAGTGGGAGGTCGAGGCTTAAATGGGTTTGATGGCTCCAAATCGGAATTTCCAAATTGGGCGATCCGCCATCCGCCGTGATGGCGCATCAATCTTTTATCGAAGACCCCAACAATTCGTTTCAAGTGAACATATGTCAGCATGGTCAAGTATGTCGGCCGTCGAGCAGCACAGAGAAGGTCGTCGTGCAGGGGACAGACGTGCAGTTGTCTAGTGCCGGAACTTCTCACGTTCTCTTCACATGTACCACTCTCGGGCTAACTTACCCCTGGACCTCACTGGATTAACTGTCGACATTAGTGATGTGTACCGCTATCCCAAACCACGTTTTCCACCAGCATAAAATATGAACTCAAGACGAAGAAGTCATGGCTGAAAATGATAATCACGGTTTCCATTCATTTACCGCTGCGCAGGGGGGTCGAGAATTACGGTACCATTCCGAGAATTCGAAGTCGAGTCAGACCATCACGCCATCCAACTGGTTATTTCTTTTCCTTGTGCGGCCCCCGTACGCGTGTTTTGATCCTGCTTTGACAATGAGCAGACAAGGGGACAAGACTTGGAGAGGCAAGAGACAGCGTCTTCGAACTTCAAGGGATTTCAATCCGCGATATCGCGGGGTCGGTAATCACTTAAGAAGACCTCCCGACAGCACTGTATCAAAAGAAGTCCGCCGTAGCAGAGAAAGATGTTTGCCAGATATTTCGCGAAGGTCGGGATTGAATCCGGAAATTGGTGAAAGTTTCCTGTATGCTGTGGTCAGTCAGTGCAAAACCAATGCGCTGGAACAATCGACGGAATTGACTTTGAAAATCCTCAAAGACATACGGCTACCGACGGCGGTTAAATCCGTCGTTATGATGCGTCGCTTCAACGTCTCAACCGGGTCCCGGGGGTTGCCGGTCACTACTTCGTATCCCAATTAAGCGACGAATAACAACGAAATTTGGACGGTTTCCGGTGACTTATTGAAAGGTGACGGAACCCTTGTGCTCATGCCCACAATCCATGACAACGATAGTGCTTCCACTGACATACAATAGTCGACTCTGATGGCGGGCTCCCAATATTTTTCCCTTTCACCTCGAACGTTGTGCAGGCCTGCATTTGCAAGCATTCTAATTAGCGCAGCTTAGTCCAAGATGGACGGTCCAAGCACTCTCCCAGTCACTACCCACTTCTTGAAGCCCCACCAGCGCGTACGGCTCATGCGCTCGACCCGTAAGGTGGAACACCTGCTTGGTGAAACGCCACTCTTTGTCGACACCAGTTCGCCCATTACTCCCACATTTCCGGGGCCACAGTCCCGACGCACTGCTGCCTACATTTATGTAGCTCCTGTACGCTCGTCGTCTCTGAACGCCTACGCGCCGCCAGACCCATCCTACACCTCCACCTCACGTGTCCCCGCGCGCCCTCTCCTAGCCGTGAGCGTGCCGGCTCCGGTTGATATGGATCCCCCCATCGCATCGCCCGCGTCTATCTCTTTCCCCACCCAGCCCAAATCTCCCGCAGACGAGGAGCGCCGCCAGCGCACCCGCAAAATGGCGCGCATCGCTCGCACGCTGGGCGAAAATGTCCCCGCCGAGCTCGTCTTCCCTGCGACACTCTCTCCAAAACCTCGACGCACCAGCACGCTCACGAAACGCCGCTCGTCGAGGCTCGTCCGCGCCTCATCGGCAGCGTCCCGCGCCGGCCGGCGAGACTCGCTCACGAAAGGAGAGTTGGAGAAGCAGGGGGCGGATGCGGCGGCGTTGGAGTCGATTGAATCAGATTCGGAGTCAGCAAGCGTGTATTCGACGTTGTCGGGTGGCGACTGGGAGCGTGTCCCATACCCACACCCACCGAACCCAAACCCAAATCCAACCCATGCAACGACCGTGGTCCCTCGTGCCTCCGCACCTCGCGGCGTGCCTCCCACTTTCAACGCCCGTGCGTCTGCAGCAGCGTTCCCGTCCCGTGAATCCTTGGCCCCAGGTGCACCAGGCTTCGGATAGGATCGTGGCACACACCGGACGGAGAAGGGCTGGAGTGGTGAGTGGGTCGCAATGGGATCCGGCGTTCAGAACATGGACGAGGTGGCGAGCAGGCTGAGGGACCTGCGGATGAAGTAGACTCGAGTCAACGATGGTCGGATTTTGGGACGGGTTGGTGGATTTGCCATGACACTGATATTCAACTTATAATTTACATAGAAATAATTTTCTTTTGAAGGATCGCACTGGTTTGAACTTACGCATTTTTTCTTGATTATCTTGTAGCATAATTTCTATGATAGGCCGCCTATGAATGTATGTTGAGAACCCGCTGGCCGAGACTGAGCTGAGCCCTTCTTGAGTGATTCTTCGCGATGACGGCGGGATCTGAGCTCATACAAGTCGGACGGGATTTGGATACAGAAGAAGAGAAGGAATCAGCGACTTCTCCTGATCCGACCCAGAACTATTCGGCTTGACTTCCACCGCGCACCGCCGGCTCCTTGCCATCCTCATGAACTCGATACCCAACTCATCGATTTCTGAATCACAGGGCCATCTGCTACTCGGTCTATCAATGAATGATGCCGCAGTTCACTAAGCTCCGTTGCCACCTTCTGTGTGTAAAATTTGCACCCCGCTTTTGCTGAGCTCGACCTGTTCCTCTCGGCCCGCTTTACAAAGGTTATAGTTCAATGAGGCCGATGGAAAATTCCTTGGACCTCTGCTCACCATCCCGGCGATAAATTTTTAAGGATCCAAGGCTAGAATTTGGATAGTAGCCCAAGAGCTAGGGATAATGACCAGGCTTTCTCGGTGATCCAAAATCAGCAATAAATGAACATATTTGTGGGTCGCATAGCGTCTCGTGTTTTTTTTTTTTTTTCTCCCCCAGAAATCAGAGAATTCGCAGACCGCATGACCGCGCAAGGCTTCTGTCACAACAATAAGTCCTTCAAATTACTTCTCAAAGGACTCAACGTTCAAATCGTTCCTGCACAAAGTTGAACAGTACCGAATGGAGTTATCAAAACGTCTACATCAAGGCGATGCCTGTGTGCGCAACAGCTCTGCTTGGCTTCTTTCCACCTTCAATGCCGCTACCTCGACTTTTCCGGTCCTCTCAGAATGAATGGATATCTCACCTCATCATCGTTGCTCGCGGTCTCGTCTCGGTGGGCAACTGCGTTCCGTTTCCGTATGTGAATACGGCACTATCTGCGGGACTGGCATTACTGGAGCTGATTCAGGTGTGTAAAGAGAGATAAAGACGGTGGTTCTATGGCTTATGTATGTCCCTCAGACGGTAGAGAAATCCGGGGATGAACTAAGATATTTCGCCGAGTCTGTGGTCGCCACCATGAAACTCTTGCGCGAAGAACTGGACTCGCATCCCACCACCGAGAACATGAAATTTCGTCAAGTTTGTGAAGAATTCACCGGGTATGGACCAAATTCTGGGTCCGATCTACCTCTGATCATCAGACACACCAGACATCTCACGCAGTTATCAAAGGACCTCGAGTCGATGTCTCGGAATTGGTCCTCGTCAAAGTTCAAGAAATACCTGAACTCCAGGAATGTACAGGAGGAAATTGCGCTATTTACTCGCCGAGTTAATGATCTCAGAGCCAATACGACAGTGAGTCCAGTGACTATTCATACTGGTATCTAATTGAATTACTTGATTTTCAGCTTATCGCTGCTACGGGGACGAGAATGGACCTTGCTGAGGTCGCAACCGAGGTGGCCGCAGTCAAAGCCATGGTCTCAGACCTGCAGCGCGCTGGCTTTGATCCGTGCTCTCCAGTCCCCTCGGAAAGTCTCAAGCAAGAACTAATCCGCTTCGAGGAAGATGTGCGTGGTCGAACCGTGTTCTTTGCTTCATAAGTCCAATTATCTACAAAGTTCTACGCCTTGAAGCTGGCTGACATCTATCTGGATTTTCGCACCGCTCGGGCGGCGAACTTTCCTGAGATGTCTCTCACCGGCCGCGAGAGGAAACGGACGGCTTGGACGGACTATAAGGCAACCGTCAATGGTTCTATTCGAACGGTCCGTGTCTACCAGGGATCGGATCCCACCGAGGTCTGCAAAACCATTCCATCTTTTTTGTCATTCCACTTGACAAAGGCCGAACAGTCGTGGAAAGGCTTCCTGTCGTTCTTGGCAGATAACTCGCCGTGAATACTGTTATTTTGGACCTGACCTTGCATTTATGAACCTTTTAGCTCTCCATATTTGCCTCAACTGTTTGGATTTTGCAGCTCCCCAAGACTAAGAGCCCTGGTCTTCCACGGAGGTATGTTGTCCTGATGAATATAGCTCACATTTTTCCATGCTTTGAACATAGATTATCGGTCACTCGACGAATACGGAAACACGCTTCCATCTGCTCAAGCCATTGTCGACTGGGAGCTAGGCCTGGTATCATGCATAGTATTCACGTCTGTCAGTCATTGACATCCGTCCTCAGATTGCTGATTTCCAGGACCTGGCTTATCGAGGACGCCGCAATATCGATTTCGCTTCGAACGTCCGATTCGCGATGGTCAATGCACAAGACGGAAAATTGATCCTCTCACACATCGATCAATCCACTCCTAGATTCCATCACATAAAACGTTCCTCCGTTTGTTCATTTCCCTTGCTTCATAAGCAGATACAAAATGACCAACTGCACGCGCAGTATGCACCATTCCTAGAGTGGTTCGTGTACGCAGCAGTGAGCGCGAACCTGGTCGAGCATCGGCTATTATCTGGGTCGGGATTTCATGCACGGGAAGCTTTGGCATCTCTGGTGGATCTCCAACGACGGGACTGGATCCCAGCTTTTCGGTTCCGCAGTGTCCACGAAACTCTCCTATGTCGAGGTTGTGTTTATGACAGCACTCGTGGCTTCTGGTTACCTGCAGCGCAACTTGGGAGCAGAGCAGTCGCTCCAGAAGATTCATGGCGAGTTGTGCACATGATTAGCCACGAGACGGATTGTGAAGAATTTCCGGGATTTCCACCTGACAACTGCTTCCCGGTTGCAGAGACGGAACTAAGACATGGCTTTACTCAGTGAGTGCTATCGTGGATTTCTTTGCACACCTGTCTCTGAGGCATCTCTTGTTTCAGTTTCATAGTACCACTTATGGGGGAAACCCAAAGGTGGATCTCATGGCACGACCACGAACCAAATTGCGGTTATTTTCTCAATGCTCGAATTGAGTTTGGGGGTTCTTTGCCTGACATAACCCACGCTTGGATGGCCCAGGCGAGCTCCGTTTTTTCAAAATTGACGGAGAGTTCGAACACATGCAAACCCGATGCGTTCTATGTTCGTAAGTTTGGTTCTTTTTGACTGTTAAATTGCCATCTCACCTTGTGGGAGCAATTGAAACGACGCTGGACCTGATGTGGGAAATGAGCCTGGCGACCAAATATCCCACATTTGATTCTGTGGCTATTCTGAACGACTTACCGGAGAAGATCCACGTATTTGTTCAGGTGCCTACGGTACACCAAGTGCACGTAGAAGAACCCCAAATCTACTGGTCGACGAACGCACAAATCATTGAAACTGGGCATATCCCCCGTGGGGCACTCAAAATCCGCATGAGTTGGGTGGCACATATCGATGCGGCGCGGTGGGAACCCCACCACTACGAGGTCGCGACGACTGTCCAGAAGGACCATGGCTTTGATCCTATCACCACCGCTGCTGCTAGATCTCTGAATCTTCCGCTACTGGAGATTCCTGACCTCCAAGAACCTTGCAATGAACGTACCTATGAATATTCCCTGGGTAAGTTCTTATCGAGTCAGGATAAATTGATATTCATTGTCACTTTACAGAGTCTGGCTGGTTAGGATACTGCGAGAAGGATCCACACAGCCTGCAAGCGATAGCGGACCCTCGGAGGCAGATTTCAAATCCAGACGATTCTGGCGGAATTTCTCCGGAGGCGGAGGAGGAATTCCATACGAACTAGGAAGAACTGCGGATGATTCTCAGGGCGGACCATCCTGATCGCAGATAGTTGTGTCGGAATTGAAACTAGAATCGTGTCAGTCTACGTTGAATTATTCTGTGGCTATTCCGAAATCAAAATCGCCACTGAATCACGTCCAAAATTGTTGATTCTGGGTCGATGAATGCTTGTATTCGTTTTTTATCCATTCAATGTGTACGTGTTATTTTTGAGTGTTTGGCCCGAACTACAGGACGCGTCATCCCCGTGACACGACTATGTGTCTTGTGTGCCAAACAGCAAAGCCACTGAAGGCAAGACCTATGAATATCCCTTAATAGGTAAGATGCCGAATTCGGACAAATTTCAAGAAATTTTTGAACCTCCAAAAAAGGTTTGCGACCAGAAAGCCCAAAAGAAGCATTTTGGCATGCTCAAAAACCGTGGGAATAAAATAAGCGCCGGATATTTGCTGGATCTAACCCATAAAGGGACATTCATAGGTCCTCTGAAGGCGTTCAGTTGGCCTTCCTTTACCCACTGCAGCACGGCTTTCTCCTCTTAGCGCGAACCTTCGAGTATACACAGAACTTGGCTGCGAGTGCCAAAATCTACAGACAGTTTGAAAGGAATTCGGCATGTAAACGCAAAGAACTTTATTGGGGCGTCAAGTGATATGGT
This sequence comes from Mycena venus, assembly GCA_014462655.1. Lineage (NCBI taxonomy): Eukaryota > Fungi > Basidiomycota > Agaricomycetes > Agaricales > Mycenaceae > Glaucomycena > Glaucomycena venus. The sequence goes on along the minus strand of JACAZI010000007.1, from coordinate 1,544,953 downwards.
GTAGAATGTCCGGAGCGCCAGAATCCACCTGGCCATCTACATCGGCCTCGTCAATCCTTCACGAATTTCCATCCGAAATTCTGGCCAAAATATTCTTGGATTGCGTTCGACTGTGACTGGCCCGCGGAAATTGAGCTAAATCTGCACTCATTGGAGAGCTGTTGTACTTTCGACCCCGATGTTGTGGCGGATTATTACTGTACGCCTGTTTATGGATCCCAACTCCTCCAATCTATATCGGCCAACTCCACGAAATCTTCTGCATCTTGCCACCCTCTTGCTTGAACGCTTGGGCAGTTGTACTTTCGCCCTCAGGCTACGATCTACTTCCGACCGGGTTATCCGGCCCTGCCCAGTTTTCGACCTCCTCATGAAAGAATCTCATTGGTGGAAGGAAATTAAACAATATTCCTCCGTTCCTCCCACGTATCCTAACTGTCGTGCAGCTCACGCTGTCGTGCCACTCGCAGATCTCAAATGATGGTCTCCTTGGTCTGCTGCGTAGCGTTTGTTCTTTTCCTGCGACATTCCTTTTACCGATACTGCATTTGTTAAAAATGGACATCAAATTGGAACCACCTTTAGAATCATCGCAGCCTGCGTTCACAAACACGATCAAGTCGCGGTTGGACCCACGTCTCCCAGGTGATATCTGCCTCGACGTCTTAAAATTCGACAAGGTGAAATTGGATGAAGAGTTTTGGTCTCAGCTGCCAGCGATGAGGGATCTGGGTTTGAGATTTTCAGAGGACTGTGACCTCGAGACTTTCTTGTTATCTTTTGAATGTTTATTCTGGAGAACGTATGAGGAAAGGCATCATATCTTCATTCGATTGTACATCCATGTGGAAATATACCTGCGAGACTTATTGATAGCAGACATATTTAACTCATTCTAGGGTGATAAAACTGCTTAATGTTCAAGGCCAGTCCACGGCATAACCGCAGGGCTCCGCTCCAGCGGATGGGCTGTTGAACTTGTTGTGATTACCAAACCACGCGCTGCGAAGGATTGCAACACGGTGGAAGAGATTGGTTCGACATAAGCCCCGTACGTGACGGCGAGGCGCCGGAAATTAGTGCTGGCATCCAAGCGTCGATGCGCGAACTCCAGGAGATACGATTGTGAGTCTTTGTCGCTGCTCGTGGAGACCCATTCTTTAATCTGCAGCGATTCCAACCGCGGGCAGATGAGGGGGGAGTCGGGATCGGGTGTTAACAGTGAAATGAGGTAGCTTATATCTGCCTTGTCTTCAGCCCCACGTAACCACCTTGGGTCCCAGCTGTCCGTTACAGTGATAGTTTTCAGGTAGTCCAATTGTCTTAAGTTTTCAGAGAGGGAGAGTCGCATTAGTCGTGCGAGATCAATGTTGAAATCCTCGATCAGCGGTGAGAACTTCCCCAAGTTCGCGAGGAAAGCCACCGTATCCATAACGTGAAGGGTTTTAGGCACTTCAAAGCGATGTAACTGGGGCATTTGAAGCTGTCGCACGAGGAATTCGACGTGGGGAGGGTCAACCTCATCGAGGATGGTGAGGTTCTCAAGGCAGGATAACACGACGGAGGAAGTGATCAAGACCGACAGCGGCACATCGTTTGGACGATGCCTACGCACTGCGATACGGAAAGTTGTAAGACGAGAACAATTTCGAACCACACTAATCACATTTTCGACAGAGAGGCCGGGGGATCCGAACGATAGGTGGGTAAGCCGATCCCAGTTGAGTGGGAGGTAAGAAATGAATGGGTTTAGACTGCTGTGGCGCGCATTCAAGGTGACTGAGCGCAGATTTTCCGCTCCCAGAAGATCCAGTGAGACCATCTCCGATGGTTCTACGCCTAGTGTAATTACTTCCAGCCTTGGTGAATTCGCCGCCGAAAGCATGAACAGTCCCTCTTCTGCGTTGAAGGACAGCTCAGCAGTTCGCCAGCGGGCGGAGGATTGGACAAGCGCTTCCATGACGCTGTCAACGTAGTCCGGATTATCCTCCCTCCATTGCATCATATTCCGTGAGCCAACAATCGAAATTGAGAGCGGGCATCCGGCGGAGCGAGCTAGCCATTCGATGGCGGCGGTGTGAAGGCCGCGGGCGAAGATGAATTCGAGAGGAAGGTGCAAGGACGCCCAGAGGGCCCCCGTGGAATACGCGATGCCCCGCCAACCGCTGCACACGTGGCAGAGGAGTAGCGGTGCTTCTTTAGCGCTCATGATTGCATTTCGATGGATGGGAAGGCATGCAGTGAAGATCTCCTGCAAGATGTCCCGCGGTAAGCGACGACCACAGGAAATGAGGGCCCTGTGCGAATCGACGTATTCCGCGAGCTTCTTGCGCCGGGAAGTGAGGTCACGAATGAGCAAATCGAGACGTGAGAGCTCGGTTAAATAGGAAGTTAGGCTTGTTTGGATACGTTTTATTTCAGAATTGGAGGGAATATAGTTGGTGTGAAAGTACTGGGAGAATGGAGAGTCCATTTACACAGTAGGCTTGGCTCCTGCCTCAGTGAACCAAGCAAGCGGCAGATAGAGGTGAGATATCCACGCCAGAAATTGGGCCCTTGCTATACGGACGACGAGTGGGATTGTCGTGGTCAGTGGGAGAAAGGCAACGCATGTGTGATCTCACGTTGTATACTCGGAACATCGGTCCGGGGCGGTCCGAATTCGAACGGAAGAGCAGTTACTGTTGAATTTCTTGGTTGAAATTCAGAACCGTGAAAACGTCGGTTCACTCATTGCAATCACACATCGCTTCTACCACGAATACGAATGAAGCTCCCACCGCAAACTCTCGAAATTCCTTTCTTCCAATTGGCAACGTGTGAACGAACACCCATTCAGATATAACCATCGGCGATACTACTGGTCGCATACACACTGCGAGAAACATTACTGGCTGGGATACTCGATATCGCCTCTGGATCACATGAACTTGGTGAACCAGCGCACGATCCCACTGGCGCTTTCCTCCTTTGTGTATCCTATAATTCCACGCGGAATCGTCAGTGACAAAGAAAACCGCGGATGCCGACGTCCCGCTCCATTCAAAATTCGAAACACGGGAGAAGAGGGGAAAAAGCACCCGGGAAAAAACTCACGTTCATACGCATCATCCATGTTCCCGCGCAGCGCAAAAGCCATGCTCGACGCCGGAGAAGAGCTGAATGTGGAATGTGCGCTTGCTGGCAGTGAGGAGCTCCTCGGCGCGGTGGCGGGAGGAAGCAGGGAAGGTGTGGTCTGTTTCGGCGCAGGAGAGGAAGAGCGGTCCTGGTTGTCATACGTAAGTATTTTTGTGGGACAAGAAATATCTTAGAAGGAGGGTATTTCGGCTGTGAAGTCGCGTTTGATTTCGCGCGAGGTTATGATGGGGGATTGGAGCGTCGGCGGAAAGACGGAAGGGATCATGATGTAATATAGAGAGGCCAGAATGGATGGGGTAATACCGCTCACTGGCACAGTTGATGAAGTGGCTTTCGTTGAGGAATGCCGGGTGACCGAAAGCGCCCACACCTGAGGGAAAACAAATTTAATACACAAAACTGGGACGTAGTGCAAGGACACACATGCAGTGGAAGAGGATTCAGCAAGGGCGTCCATAACGTATGGTGCACCTAGGCAATTAATTAACAGTCCTCCGTTAAAGCCGAAGTTGCGCACCAAAGCAATAGCCGACCGCTGCATATTTGGTTTCCGGTGTGCCTAGATAGAATAAATGAGCAGATATGTAAATGGACTCTGAATATAACTACCCACCAAATTGAGCCTTGAGAGCGTCTATCCACTTAGGAACGGCGGTAGCAGCAAAGGCCTGGTGCTTCTTTTTCCAAAGTTCGTAGTCGAACCCCGGCTCGGTAGTGGTATCGTTTCGATCTTTGCGATGCAAGTGTACCGGGTCCTGGATAAGTAATCCTTCAGTTTGTACCTTCCAAGGTAAGCTCACAGACGTACCCCGCGGAAATAATCTATCGCAAGAACGAGGAACCCTGCAAGCCCCAACTCAACATTAGATGGACAAACATTACTTGGCAATCAGGCACTGCGTGCCTTGTGACGCATAGTAGTCGCACAACAGTTGCCCGTTGGTGAAGCTATCAATTCCCCAGACATCAGGGAAATACCTAATAGTAAATGAAAATGTCAGGCACAGCGACGCGATATCACCCCGGCGCATGCGCACAAGATTACACGGTTTTCCTGCGCGGGGTTGGGCGGACGCGCGATATACGTCTTGACATCCGCAATCGTGATGAACTTGCCCGTGGGCGTCCCGTCGTGCGGGAAACAGTTGAGACAGCAGTCGCCTGGAGGCTTAGCGAGGACGGGGTCGGACATGGGGATGGAGAACGGCAAGGGAAGAAAGCGTGAGAGCGTTCTGCTTGAAATGGTTGTGCGGAGTGCCGCGATCAGCTGTTCAATGTTCAATAATCTTGTGACCGGCATAAGCGTCCGGGCCCCGTCAGTTTGCTGATGCGGCGTATGAAATGGTGGTGCCTGAAAAACTTACGTCTGAAGTTGCTTGCTTTCAACCGTCATTGTCGCATCGCGTCCCCGCACCGACACGATGGCTACTCATACTGGGCTCGCGCGATCCGACAGTGTTACCACTGGGACCTCTTACGAAACTGATATCACAGAGAAGGAGAAGGTCCCTGTGGCCAAACCGCCAGCCCAGGGTCTCCCAGCGATAACAGAGGGTGAGGAGGACGACAATGTCGGATATGCTGTGTACAAGCAGGGTCTCGTCGAGAACCATGAAATCACTCCCAAGGAGAACAGCGCGATCCGGTGGCGACTCGACCTCGTCATTCTCCCCATGTTCCTGATAACGCAGACGCTCCAATTTTTGGATGTACGTTCGTTCTTCGCAGAGGCATAGTTTGATTCAATCGACATCAGAAAACTGCGTTAAACTATGCCAATCTCTTTGGGTTCCAAACCGCCCTCAAATTGAAGGGAAATGAATTCAAGTACGTTCGAGATTCTCCAGTCAACTTCCTCTGCTCATGGACTCCAGTTGGCTGTCTGGCATGTAAGGTCACCTCGAATCCGCAAGGAAGCTGTCCTCATTCTCCCCCCGCAGGGTCTACTTTGGCTACGCTGTGGCGCAATACCCTACTCAGATTCTCATTGGGAGGTTCCCCGCTCAGAGGGTCCTTGCTATCACAGTATTCATGTGGGGTCTTTGCGTGTTGACAAGTGACCATCTTTGCTATCTATTCATTTGGATCTGAACGCCAATGTTGCCAGTGTCGCAATGCACAAACTTTAAAACTGCGATGATCAATCGGTTTGTTCTCGGGATGTTCGAAGCGTCTGTGTCTCCGGGCCTGACGCTCATGACGTGCGTTATATTTATTGTCTTTATCGCACCCAATGTCACTGAAACGTTCTCAGTGGTTGGTGGTACACGCGCGTTAGTTTTCGTTCCCAAAAAGTCCGTCGCACGTCTAATAATCATCCTTTTTGTAGCGAGAAATTCCACTCCGACAGTTCATATGTACGTGGCAGTCTAGGCCTTTGCGTCACTCACTGTTCATAATTTTCTTGCTCAGGGTATTCTGGACTCGGTACGCATCTCTTTCTACCTTCACAACATTAATTTAATTCCATATCCAGGCTGGGGTGGCGTCATCGGCAGCTAGTGAGTCCTCTCCCTCTCGTTCAAGTCTCGATTTCTAGCTGTCTAACTGTACCTTGCACCCAGCATCTCCAGTATGTTCACCATATACTGTCCAACGATTTAGGATGATCCCTAATTTTTTCGGATTCCTCAGCTGGCATCTCGAGCATCAGCCCAACGGCCTCTGGACCCGCAAAATGGCAATACATGTACGTGTCTCAATTCCACTCCACACTAAATCCCAGGATTTTATTGACGAGGGCGTGTTTTGTTCCAAAGTTTCTACATTCTCGGTGCCACAACGATGGCATGGTCGTTCGTGATCTGGTTCTTCCTCCCGGATTCGCCTGTGCGTTCGTCTACTGCATTCAAACACTCTTTTTATTCATTCCTGATATGGCTCTTCCCCTCCCGTATAACAATCAGGCCTCCGCACGCTTTTTTAACACCACACATGCGCGTCCTAGCCGTACAGCGCGTCGCAGCCAACCAAATCGGAATCAAGAATAAGAAGTTCAAACGCGAGCAGGTCATTGTGGCTGGTGTGTCCTTTTCAAGGATTTGCCCATCCAGAGAATTGACCGCCGGATAGTCAAGGACATTAAGATCTGGATTCTCTTTTCGTCGGTGTTCGCGGCCGCGATCCCCAACGGCGTGGTCAGGTACTTATATATTTTTATGCTGGTCTGTGGTAAAGACACTGAATGAATATCTGCGATGCCTAGCAATTTCTCCTCGATTATTATGTGCGTCTATATCTGTCCCCACCTTCTTCAAGACTGCTAATTAAGTTGCCTTCCGCAGCAAGGACATGGGCTTCTCCAGTGCGCTCGTTCCCTTCCACTCGGTGTAATGGAATAGCTGAATTCCAGTGTCCCATAGCGACCAAGACCACCGTACTCAAGAGCGTCGGCGACATCACCCAAATCGTCGCACTCGTCATCGGGGGTGTCATCACATTAAACTTCAAGAATAGTAAGTTGCGTTTTCCTCGCAGCACAATTCATCCCGATCCCTAAAACTCTGTTTAGCGCGCCTCATCGCCTCTACGGCCGCGAACATCATCTGCGTCGTCGCGGCGGCATGCATGGCCTACCTCCCGCGGCATCTCGTCTGGCAGAGGCTCGTGTCGTTCTGGCTTGTGAACTGTCAATCGGTTGGATTCGTGCGTGCCCTCTTCTTCCATACCTCTTTGTCCGGATTGTTGTTTTAATTTGCTTTATTTTGTTGAAAGGCGGTCAGTCTGGTTATGGTCTCCTCGAATATGGGAGGGTATACCCACCGGGTGCGTTCTTAAAATCATTTGCGGGTTCAGAATATATGTTTCTCATCATGCGCGGTAATTACAGACTATCGCGTCCGCCGTAATCTTGTACGTCCATTTTTTTTCTTTTAAAACTTTTCCTCTGAGCTGCTTGTTCACCGACCTGTGCCGCAGCACGGCATATTGTTTCGGAAACGTTGCTGGACCATTTGTGTATGTCCTCTACATTTCTTTTCTCTTAATCGTCATTGCTCATGGTTATCTCATTTTCCAGTGTGTAAGACCGCGGCCACTCTTCCAGTTTTCGACTCTGAACTTATCGTGCGTACAGCAAACAATCCCAAGCGCCGTTTTACGTGCGTCCCTTGGAATTTCACCGCACCTCTTAGAGATACATGCTCACATCTACACAGCAAGATGCCACTGCCGGCCTCCTCGCGGGATACACGGTTTGTTCGGTTCCATCTCAGGTGCCCGAACTGCTGAGCCAAGAGTCCCATGCCTTGACAGATTAAACTCGTCTGCCAGATCGTCCTCTTCTTCTAGTTAGTCATCCCCTCCCCTGTGCTTCTAACAACTGCTCACTAACAATAACTTAATTCAATTCACTGCAGCATGTATATTAGCAACAAGCGCCGTGACAAGAAGTACGGCCCGCCCGACGTGGCGGCGTCCAAGGAGGCTGGAATGCAGGATAAGACTGAGTATGAGAATAAAGTGCGTGTTTCTGTTTACCGGCGTAGCTCCCTTGCTGAACGATGTGGGGTCAAATAGGATTTCCGTTATGTGCTTTGAGGAATGAATGTAATTCAACTAATGTACATACAATATTCAGATTCATACTGTGACGATGGATGAGATACTTGGTGTACTACGAAGAAATCACGAGTTGATTTAATGACGAGAAGCGAAGGTGCTCTTAGGTTCAACCAGAGACAAATCATCGCCACCTAGCACGACGCTCAACAGCGTCGTGATACAGCGCGATGGCTCAATTGATAGATTGATGGAATTGCTCGCTGGAAGGTGGCCCGGCAGGCAGGTGGGGGAATTTGACGTAACCAATGGGACGTTTCAAGCTCGTGGCATCAATTGCCGACATTCGGTATAATGCGGGTTTTGTGCCTATTTTTGCACAAAAATCATATTGGTTTCGCAGAACACTTCGCTAGAGCCGGCAATTGCAAGGAGAGCACTTCGAACCCGGAAACGGAAGAATAACTTACGTGCGAAGGGAGGGTTAACGATGGCATTGTTCAGGGTATTGGCAACTATGGCTGAACTATACAGGGCAGAGGAAGACGGCAGGACTGTGGACGGATTCAAGAGAATGGAGAGAACTGAAGTACATGTATTCCAACAGATTCCTCGGAGCGGGGAATGAGAAGAGGTGGAAAGTGAGATTTTGCAGACTGTAGCCATGGGTAATTGAAACAAAGCAAGTTACATGTGCCAGAAGCCGAAAAGTCTCCACATAACATTCAGCGCCCAACGTCACGGCAGAGGATCAACCAGAGAAAATTCAGGCAACCAACACAAACTAACAGAGGAAAAAGGTCGGTATGAAAAAAACGCTGTAATGTACGCCCAAAAACGAAAGTTAGGGCTCTCTAAGACCCATACCTTGCGGTAGCGGGAATTTCATGATGAAATAGGAACCACCCCATGAGATCATTTGGTGACCACGGCAGCAACCTATCCATAATTCTGCTTCTGAGGAAGGCGGGGATCATTCCGCTATCTTGTTTGCTATCTTGAGCTTATGGAATCAAATTTTGGGCCCATTCTTAGGTTTGGATTTGGAATGTTGAGCAATTGTAACTCCTTATAAAATTAATCGTTTCGAAGTCTTGAAACTCGGTTCAGGCACTACTTGGGCCAAACTTGGCCTTCAAGAGCATTACTGGAGGACGTGGACCAAGTGAGACGTGTCGCCGCGTGACGCTATTCTGTTCCTCAGACGAAGTGCTTGGTCGCGAAGCGCGCTACTGTTCAACTAAAGGTCACCCAAAAGTTCAACGGACTTGCCCTACAGGGACTGATTCCCATCTATGATCTCGGCCCGCTTAGCTTTCGAGTCAGTTCGGCCCGGAGTCAATAGGAAGAATATATAAGCTGCTGAATAGCCGAGCTTGGTTTCTCACTCTTTTCTTTCGTCCTTCGCGAGGACTTCGCGGATGAGCACCAACGACGAAGAGACGCCGCTCCTCACCTCTGCCGCTGAGGTGGCGCATGAGGCAGTCTATGTACGCTTCACTCCGTCCCAAAAGCGCTTTATCAGTGGCCTGGTGAGCTGTAGTGCTCTCATTCCATGTACGTAAATCTATTTGGATCAACGCGTCTCGACGCGTCGTTGACCGTCTCGATGGTAGTATTTGCGGGCGCGTCGTTCATCCCATCTATGCCGGAAATTGCACGAGATCTAGACACGACGCCGAAAGTTGTTAGGTTTGTGAATCCCCCTTCGCAATTCCAAGTACTGTAATTGAAACCGTCTCTAGTCTTGCTGTCAGCATATCGATCTTCAGTTCCGCTATTGGGAGCATGATATTTGCGACTTACTCGACCTTCTGTATGTCCACGTTTTCACTGCTATCGGGCCTGTATTTTGCTGATTTTCCTCAAAATCAAATAGACGGCCGTCGGCCTGTGTATCTTTTTGGGCTTCCACTCCTCTGCATCGGTTCCCTCGGCGTCGGGACAGCCACACGCGTGCCAAATCTCATGTTCTGGCGTTTTGTGCAGGCTCTTGGCTCCTCAGGGGGGATGTCTGTCGGTCAGTGCAAATCGCCATCCACTTTCGCTATTTTCCCTGAACGCATTTTCGAAGGCGGTGGTGTCATTGCGGACATATACAAGCTCACTGAGCGTGGAACGGCGATGGGCGTCTTTTTGGCTGCCGCGCTGCTCGGCAACGCGCTTGCTCCAATCATCGGCGGCTGGGTTGCGCACTACGCATCGTGGCGCTACCTGCAGCTGGGGCTTTTTGTGTTCGGGGGTCTCCTATCTCTTGCAATGTTGTTTTACCTTCCGGAGACATCACACCCAGGCACTACCGGACTGGAGAAACTCGCGAAGGCAGAGAGCGATTCCACTGACAACATCGCAGAATCATACGACGAAACCGGCCGCCCACGCTTCCGCTGGGTGTGGCTGAATCCCTTCTCGTCCTTGTCGGTCCTGCGCAGCCCGAATCTCGCACTTGTGGTACTTGATTTAAAGTCAATTGGCTGTATCTATTGAGCCTAATCTCGTCTCAGACCTTCTGTTCGTCTGCAGTTCTTGTGACCGAGTTTGGTAGACACTTCTATATCTTGTCATGTGTCGATCTAAAACGTTACTCGGATGTCAGGCTTGCAGGTTCCAATGGCTCAAACCATCGTACGCATTCTTTCCCAATCATAATCCGACAGCACCTCGACTGATCCAACCCAGGGCACACGCTACGGGATAGACAACGAGGCCCTCATCGGCGCCTGCTTCATCCCCATGGGCCTCGGCAACATCCGTGCGTCCTCCCTCTCCTTGTCATTGTCGGTCGACAATAATGGTGTTATATATAGTCGGAGCTCCCTTGGCGGGTTGGCTCTCCGACCGCATGGTGATCAAGTGGAAGGCAAAACGCAGCGGCATCTGGGTGCCCGAGGATCGCCTGCGCGGTGCGGCCGTTCTCGGCTCTGCAACGCTCGTTCCGCTTTCCATCTTCGCGTCTGGCGCCATCACAACCTACGTCTCCGGCCCTATAGGGCTTATCCTCAATCTGATCTGCTTCTTCGTCAACGGCGTTGGGGTGCGTTCCCTCTCCATATGGTTATGGGCTCGTGAGATTATGGCTGACACATCCCGCGCCCGCAGATCGACCTAGTGCTGAGCCCCGGCTCGGCGTACAGCGTTGACGTGATGCACTCGCGTAGTGCGGAGGTCATGGCCGCCGGCGCGTGCGTCTTACTCTCCTCCTCCCGACATCGTGCCGGAAACTGATTCTGATTCAATTCTTCCAACAAAAAATTATAGCGGTGTGCGCTCACTTTTCCTCGCCGTGGTCGTCGCCGGGATCCTACCCTCCATCGAGCGCAACGGAGTCCTCGCAACGGACGCCATCGCGGCGGGCATCGCTTGGGCAGGCTTTATGTGCGTGTTGCGCTGTGCCGTCCTCGTTTTTATTTGACGCTGATGAGCGACACCCCTTATCAATCATACCCATCGCGTGCTCACAAATCACCTCGAAACTAAACCAAACCTGGGATTTGGGAACGACCAGTGCGATCTGGATGGTGATTCGGTATGGCGATCGGATGCGCGCGTGGATCGACGTCGGGTACTCGAAGCAAGACAACAACTGAGCTGCCCGAGTTTAGGGTTGTGTGGGGATCCTGGCGCGCACGGATATATCAATGACTAGACCACAACATAGCCTAGACTAACGCAAAATGCGCAAGGACATCTGTACCTTGTGCCTACATACACTGCTTCGGATGATTTGTCGCGGGAGGCATAGGCTACAGCTTTAGTTCGGCATCCGCCGTCAACAAAAGGGAAATATATTCAGCACGCTATTAAACTTGAATTAAGCAAACACAAATCTAGTCTAGTCTCTCCTCGACATATGCCTCAGCCATTCGGCCCTGGCACATGTACATATGTATGCTCAACCCAACTCATTAGCCGAGCGCCCCATCTTAATTAAACAGCCTCCTAACCTCCGCACCATAGTTCAGCTCCATCGGCCCAATGCTCTGATTGCGCGTCACCTGTAAAAATCGTTTGAACGCGTCCTGGACGGGCGGCGTCGGCACCAGCGCCGCAATCACATTCTGCGCATCCTGTACGAGCACGTCCCTTGACGGCCTGGTCACCGCGTTGATCCCTGTCTTGGTGGCGACGATGCCCGCCGCGGGGAACAGCGCAATCCGCGCCGCGAGCGCTTGCACGTATTGGTGCAGCTCCCGCGACGTGTCGAACGCGGCGTTGACCCAGCCGACGCGCGCGGCCGTGCGCGCGTCGACGTCCGCGGAGGAGAGCACGTATTCGAAGGTGAGGCCGCGCCCGATGAGGCGCGAGAGGTACATCGCCCCGCCTGCGCCGGGGTTGACGCCGAGGGAGGTCTCGATTTGGGCAAAGAGAACGGAGGGGGGAGGTGCTGGCGAAGCGCATGTCGCAGGACATGAGGAATTCGTTGCCGATGCCGCGCGTGCGCTGGGGCCGGTGTTATATTAGTTTGCTGAGGTTGAGATGAAGAGAAGGTGGGACTGACGCCTTCAACGACAGCTATCGTTGCTTGAGGAAGCTGCGTAATGTTCCAGAGGAGGGCGACGGGGAACAGCATGTCCGGGAACCCGGTGTCGTAGAGCGGGAGGACTGACTCTGAGGTGAAAGATTAGCTGCACTCTCAGATTCAATTTAGAAGTTGGGTACACTTGCCATACCCCGGCAGAAAATAATTAACGTCGATGTGACCAATAAAAAAACTCCTTGTTGGCACTGGAAAAAACAACAACCCGGACGTCGGTGTCGTTCGCCTGCAGCGTCTCGATGAGGTTCGCGAGGTCGGACTGAACATGCATATCGAACAGGTTGATGGTCGAGTATGTGTTGTTGATCACGACGTTCAGCACCCCGTCCGATTTTGTTGTTTGAAGCGTGCCGTAGGACGGATAGCGCGCCGCCATCGCGGGAAGGGGGAGGAGCCAAATTTCTAAGAGGACGGCGGCGAAGCGGAGCATTGTTCGCAGACGCATCTTCCAACGACGCGTGGATCTGGTGCCTAGATGGCAAGATCACTAGTCGCCTTTATAGCGCCCTCCGAGATCCCTTTTTCGCTCAGCACAAACAATTCCTTGTTTTTGTATGAGACAGTCTCACCTTCATAATCATTGTGGCGGCCGACATAGCACATGACATATGTCGGCCCGTCGTATCTCGCCACTCTTCGGGTCTCGAACGAACCGAGGTAAGCCGCTATTCACTTATGTCTGGTTCCCGGATATAGAAGTGTGCAGGGACGAAAATGGAGGGTATATTAGCGCTAACGCAAAACGCACAAGGTCATACCGCCCAATCCATTCTAATGATACAAACCGCAAATCCGCGCCACCCGCCCAGAGTGTTTCAGTTCTAGTTCGTCCGACGCGATTTTGCCATTATGAGTATTTCACCGTTAAGAGGAACGTATAGCCAATGATAATGCGCTTCAGATTGTCAGGCTATAATTCAAACATGTCATCTGAGGCTTTGCGCATCCGAAATGGGTATCTTCATTATTGTATGTCTCTTGATCCTTAGATGTGCCGCTCATGAGATACAACTGCTGTGAACCCCGTATTTCCCAATCGTACCGCGAGGTATTCAGAATGAGGACCCGATTCTCATTCTCCCTACCTCTGATTTGAGAAGACGCACATATGAACGATAAGACCGAGCGTAAATCCGACTCGCGGGGAGTCTAGTCGCGGAAAGGACAAATGGGCCAGGGCGGAACGTTGCATTATGCTCTAGTCCATTCAGAATTAAACACATAGTTCTAACGCTCCAAGACAGATGCCCTATCGACCACGACTATTCTAGTGCGCGTTGTTCTTGTGGTGTTCTAAAGAAAAAAAGGACCGTCAGTCGTCTCACATTGGATTAGAACGTCAGAACGCACTCAGGTGGACTGTAGAACGGACATGAAGATTAAGTGAGATGTAAACAGGAAAAGAAAAGGAGACGCACGCTGGTAGTCCAAGGTGTATCCGATAAGGAATATTCCGCCAATGAGAGCAATAACGGGAGCCCCGGAGGCATTCTTGCCGCTGAAGAAGCGTCCCTTGAGCCCTCCGAAGCGCGATGGGGCGGGCCCTTTCGGAAGCTTGGAGTAGAAATCGACGAGTGGGTCCAGCCCGCCTCCAGAGTTTCCAGACTGCCACACAGATTTGAGTCAGTTATCGCAGTAGCGGAGGGGCGGAAAGGCAATGGATGCATACGACGAGGCGGGGGGTAGCGATTTTGGGCGGCACTAGGCCGCCGAGCTGGCGACGGAGGAGCGTAGGGTGCATGGTGAAAAGGAAAAGAGCTGGCGCTATGTACGGCTGTTATGATCCAGGGCTCAATTGATCCGAGTGGATCCGATGACCGCATTTGGTTACCTCCCTTCAAAGTTGAACTTGTTCTCGCGACAGTTACCAGTTCCTGATTATGCCGCGCTGGAGGCTGGGTGCCCTTACAGCTAACCCACGAGGCCTACGTCAGAAAATAATAATCTTTCCTTGTAAGGTCGAAAAGTTGGTTTCAAGTATTCAGTCGAACGACTTCACTTGCAGTCGATCGAACAGAAAGTAAGCCGGGAGAAGATTCACAAGACAAATACACTCTGGGAGCATTGACTGAAGTCAATAATTCATATGCGCAGATGAATATTTGGGATGGCTTCTGCCTGCGAAAGCAATTGAATAAACGGGATTACCCTCACTTCGGTATTACATACTCACGTCCCGGGTCATGGAGAAACGAACAATAAAATATAATGACGTTTTACTCAACTCTCCGGGCATGAATTTCGGGCTACACGGCGCGTTTTACATTCAAATTTGGGAAACAGCTAAATTACGACTGAGGAAACCTATGCTTCGGTATTACCACATTCCGATGTATAGCATGAGAAAAGGTGGCGCTCCGCAACCTGTTGGCGCGAGCTAAAAAGCTGGAGAAAGTTTTGAGGGAAAGCACAAGATTTCCAACTGCGCCACGATGAAGTCTTTCCTCCATCAATTTGTCGCCGTTGCATGCACCGTGGCATTTTTCTCGTTCGCCGACGGGAGTGCTATTCTCGTGAGTACTCGACCCGATATCGGACATGCCCACCCAATGTTGAGGACCCTGCAGAAAGATGCTAGAACATTCACTCCCACCGCGGTTGGGAATGTTGAAATTCTGGCCGCTACTGTTGTTCCCGTGAGTCTTCTCCCCCCGCCAGCTCTACTCGACATCAGGTTCGACTAATGTTATTGGCCCTGCAGATGAACACTGGACATGTCAGGGGCATTGTTTGCGGCAACATCCCATCCAAGTCGGGGTGTCCGTCTTTAGGGTGACCCAGTAGAGGCAGCGCATAGACTTCCAGTGTTATCAAAAATAAATTGCATTCAAACAGTACACTTTCAACTCAAACTTTAATCTTGGCCGCCATTTCTCCCTAGAGAACTCTCCACTTTCTGAGGTACACTTGCTCATTCATCTGGCGAAAGTCCAATGCTGGTACCCCGGCCGACTGCCAGGAGATTCGCGCAAAGTAACCTAGAATTTCAACCTTGCATGAGCACTTGATAACCTCCACAAGGGAACAACCAGCTCACGTAGCCAAATTTCATGCTGGTACCGTCATAAACGGCCTCCCAGAGCAAGTCCTCGAATGGCTTCTTTATCTGGAGCCAAACAACAATGAGAATGCGGGTCGAAAACGAAAACAATAAGGTCATCTCACCACCCAGGTGTTGGGTCCCGCGGACTCAACCGCGAACTCGACGGCTTTAGCTTCTGGACCGACGACGAGGCGGCCCTGAAATCGATGCATCAGCCAGCGAAGATGTCTGCGAAGCTAGTATCAATCTTACGTTGTCACCGACACTGACCCACGCATCTTTGCCAACATTCTTGATGGTATACCTGTCGTCTCCCTTCGCATATCCTACCCACTGTAAGGTGCGCCGTTAGTGAATTTGCATATAAAGCTCTGAAGAAATCTCACCAGGCCATCATTGCCGTGATCTGTGTCCCCGATGTGGGTGAGCACATTCTCGTCCAAGACGAAAGCGGAGCCTCCCACGCCGAGGTTGACGATTTTAAAAGGCTCGAGGAGACACTATTAGTCCCAGGTAAGTTCAATATATATTCACGAGAAACATGACGAACCTGAGCCGTCATGGAGAGATCGTCTTGCGGCATAACCTGTGATTAGAATAAGGCATGTAGCGACGACGGTGGGCGATTCGGAAGCGGCACCTGAAGGGCGTCCTGGCATCCAGCGGAAGGGTGCACCTTCACGACAGATAGCGCACAGAGGGCGAAACGGACAAGCTCAGAGAACATGGTGTTTTCTGGAGGTGCAATGAAGTGGATGGACGAAAGGCTCGATTCGATGAATGAGAGCCCGGATACCTGGGGCTTTTATACGTATCCGGGCATGTAACAGAGTGCGAATTTTGGGGCAAGGGCTTCATTCCAACTGTGCTTTGTGTAACGCGTGATGTGGGGAACCGAATAATTTAAGTTCGTCGGATGAAAACGTCGGTCAAGGGCAGCCGGGGAAGTATTTGGGAGGGTCTGTACGTTAGATGACTCCAGGAGACTTTCAATGTGGAGATCGGAGGTGCTGCAAAAGAAATACTTCATGGCCATTGCGTGTCAATCATCTTCACAAGGATTGAAAAAGGAAATATGGCGAAGGGTGTGACGACTCTGGAGTCTGCTGCTCGGGAGGAGGCGGTTTGAGTGAGTTTACGTCGCGTATTGGGAACCACGCAGGTTCAGGGGGCGAACAGAACCTCTAAGGATGGGAGCTCGAAGGCGGTCATGAGTCAGCGCTTTAGCTGCGATTCAATTTAATTTACCCTAAGTTGGGTTATCATTATATAAGAGGAGTTAGGTGTTGTCGTTACCGAGTGGTGCGTCAGAAGCTGATGCGACAGTTGGATCGGCGTCTAATCGCCACTACCCATTGGAGGCAAGTCATAGAGGTAGGTGTAAGAATCGGTGTGTGGTTTCTAGCAATCCGTTCACAAGTTGTATTGCTTCTGGACTTCGGTCACGATAAGAAATAAAAATTGACGACAAGAGATCGACTCTCAGTAGATACATGCATTGGGGAAGCTTGAAACTACCTATAAAGTCGGCCATGAATCGCGACATGTGCGAACAACGCTGACCTATTGTCCCGAATTTCACTGCATAGATTCGGATAATAGCTCCTCCCACGTTCCCACGTTCCATAGCTTCGGCAGCGCTTCCCAAAACGCGGCTCTTTGCTGGCGAAAGGAATTTTTGGCGGTCCCAATACAGCCGGGGCATGCAGGCCAGTTTTTCCCCTCGAAATCGCCACGAAGAACCCTGAACATTGATGGGAGCTCGAACTGTTTCAGCCACGGCATCCAGGCATTTGCGTTTGTCGTCGAGAGTAATATGCGGGGCATCCAAGAGCCGGGAGGGAACATACGTGGAACATTCATAATATACTTCGGAGAGAATTATAAGAATTTGGAGTTCTCCTGCGAGACGCAGGGCAAGAAAGGCATCGTGTTCGCCTTCTACATATCCGGCCGGTGTCTTTCTCTTAAGCCATCGAGCCAAGAAAGACGGATAAATTGTAGTGAGGATGGAAATCATGCGGAGGCAGACGTGCTCAACATCATATTAGTAGCCAGTCGCAACAGACCGGAAAATGTGATGCTGCCATCCACAGGATTGTTCGTCAAATACCTGACACGACCATGAGCATCCAACGCCGCCACAGCAAAAAGAGATACCTAGGATAATTACCCTGCACCATGGGTGGCCATTAGGAAAAGCCTCAAATCCTGGGACGTGTCGTGAAGGAAAATCAAGGGGCATTCATCGTACGCGGAGGCTGCGGAATGGCGAAAATATCGCGGTCCGGAAAATAGGAGATTGGGCAGCCAAGACACCGCGATACACCCGAAAGAGCGTCTTCTCGGCCTGAAGCACCACGGCTCCATCGTCAAACCAAATCTCTGAGCGCACGAGAGAACCGTCCGCAGGATCGTGTTCCCCCGTCCGTGATTGCGCGAAGTGATAAGAGAGAATATTGAGGGTTGTTTGATAACCACGTTGATTTACCATCATCGGCATCGCGGCTCGTCGCTGTTCAAGTTGTCTTCTCCTCCTTATATATTGTCAACAATAAACCTGAAAGTTGAATCAGTCCCAAGTGGTTGTACGGCCCTCGGACTTCCATTTCCATTTATGACTCGCAAGCACAACAGCCGCCAAGGCACAACCTCCTTGCATCGCGGAGGCGATGTAGCGTCCGACTGGCACTACGTAGGCTAGCAGTACACCAAACCGGCAGGTGGGTAATGATTTTAATCGTTCCTCCGCTCGTTACGGTCGGCTGAACCTTCCGTCGTCAAGTTGAAGCGCCTGCCGAGGTAGTATCCAGTGTTAACTGTCAATGAACGAATCGAGACTATCCGCACTGCCGTGCCACAACAAAGCACTTGAGGTGAGGCAATTTAAATGCCTCCTCCACCCCTGATTTGAGCAGCCCATGCCGTTCTGGGGCGTACGAACAGGAGGCAAACTGTACCACAAAACGCCTTTTCGGGCTAGATAACAAACAGCGCCACACCGGTGGATGCGGAGCCCGCTTTACCAGGTACAACGATCCCAACTAGCGCGTCTGAGGGCGACTCTCGGCCCCGAGAAAGAGGGTCCTCAAGACGGAAATGAATTAAATGTCCCTGTAGAACCTCGGGCATGAACAATGCCGACGCGTTGCTCGCTCTTGACGGCAGAAGCGCCACCAGGGCGCAGCCTGTCCTAGCGCATTCATTGCTCTCATTGCTCTCCATTCATTCTCTATGGCAGCGTTTTCACCAGGCACACATACGCAGTCGGTACCCAGTATCTCCGGTTCAGTGTATATAAACCAATCCCACTCCCTGGTTTGAGACCAACTTCCCTGCACATTATCAATGAGACTCGCTCGTACTGTTGTCTTCCTGCACTTTCTTTGCATGTTCACCAACGTGTATGGCGAAGGCATGCACGATACAATCGACGTTGAACACATGGTTTCTCACTCGAACAGAGAGACCAACGCTGATCGATTTCGTCGGGGTTTGGGGCCGTTGCCGCCGAAGCGGCGGGACCGCAGCAACAGTACGTTAGAACTTCAGCCAGAAAGATAGGAGCTCTAACAACTATATTCGCAGTTCAGCCGCGCGCGTCCGCTGTGCCTTGTGTGCAACTTTCCAAGTAGGTCTCCGCCATTTTGGCCCTCATGCTCTTCCATTTTATCGTGTGCAGCAACATTGGGATGCTCCAAATCCGACGACTCTCCGACGGCAAAAGGATTGGGTACATCGGCACAAGGTTCAACCGCGAGAACGCGTACACCATCTGCCGAAGGCCCCGCGCAGCACTCCGCGTGGCCGTCCCGCCGGTTACACCTCTTGGCGGGGCAATCAATCTCATTGCAGCCAACGCACCCGACTCCGGGACACCCGTATCTCGGAGCAGTCGGCGATGGCCTCGGTGACCTTGGCGTTGGCGAGGCAAGGTGAGAAAATATCGAGTAGTTCATAGTTCCAAAACTTTGACCACTCTTTCTTAGAATCGCAATACTGTCCGGCACCAGCGGAGGTAAGAGAGTGACCTTACCTGATATCTCATAGCTGAAAACAAGTCTTTCTCCAGTCCGCGCAAACAGCCCGCCTACTTTGAGTGCAGGCACGAGTCTCACCCTGCGCGGCCACGGTGGGGTTGAAAGCCAGATCTGGATCATGAACTGCCAGACGCACCAGGTTACCGCCCAGTGGATAAATCCGGACGGCGGTGAGTAGTTGGCCACAGCTTCAAGGATTCTGAATCGCAATCTCACGAATTCACAAAGCCAGACCCCGGACCACGATATTCTACGATCCGGCGCGCAATCTCCTCGGACTGACGGGCGACTTGCAAGCATTTAATACTGCGGTGTCTCAGGATGCATTTGAAGTGGTGAGTCCCCTGTTCAAACTCTCAGTTTTGTTGAGTTTTTAAATACTCATTACATAAGACGACGACCTTCATTCCGGAGTAAATGAGATTAAGCAAGACCTTTTGGAACTTACTTAGATTATGAGGTTCAAATCGCATAATACATACGTGGATCAAACGTGGATGATGTATTCCCCGTTATGATCTCTGTTAATGCTCGCCGACTATGCCCCGTTAAATTTTCTTTTATTTCACTCAATTATCCACACTCTCGGTCTCGTACTCGCTCGCAAGGAAAAAGGTGAGTGAAGAGGAACGCAGTATTTAGTGTAATTTCCGGAGTTTCAAATACGCGTTGTTGTCTTGTATTTGCTGTCCTCACACGTCATGAGAGTGTCACGGGACCGTGTCGCTTCTTTCTGTCTCTCTCCCACTTGCCACCCACTGCTACCCCGTCTCTCGACCACGTCGGAACGCGCCGCTGTCATAGACATGAGGCGTGAGAACGCCAGCCTTCGCCTCCGGCTTTCCCATTTCCAGTCGCAGCTGCTGCCAGAGATGGAAACCGGCCCGGCGACGAATCGACTCAGCACTGGACTGAAGCAGGAGCGCCAACGTCAGCTGGTGAAGGAGAGGATGACAGTTCAGGAGTCTCTCGAACTCATTTGTCCCATTCTCAGCATCCCCTTCCGAGGCCTTTCTTCACTGTCTTTTGGTCGCTGGAGCTCCCCCGGGAACGTCGGCGCCGATAATCAAATCTATCGAATGTGGCGACATATGTCTTATGCGGGCCCCAGGCTGTGGGCTGCGCTAGAAATCAGGTATTGCGACGGAGGTGTTCCCAGCTCCCTGTTGGTGCACGATCAGTTTCGCCGCGCGGATGACATGCCGGTGTCCTTTAGCTTGTCGCTTGGCTAACATTCTTCCAACATACCTCCTATCTTTCCCCATCTTCCTTCATGTTCACCGACTACTGGACACGCTTTACATCATTTCACGGCGACAATTTCATTCCTACCCAAGTGTGCCGACTTCCTGTTTCGTGCGCCGAGGCTCATTCGATGTGGACTCTTCTCCATTGACAGCTGCCCCTTCCCAACCCCGACCACACGTATTCTAATCCCTAATCTAAAGGACCTCGCGATCACCACCCGCGTCGGTTCGGATACGAACTCTTTGTTACCACTCCTCGTTGAGCCTCAGTTACGCGTTTCACGGTTTCGTTTTTTTTCATTCCTACAAAGAGCACCCGGCATTCCCCCTTTAGCGCTGAAATCTTCGGCATATCTATCGAGGACGGAATTATCACGACAATACTCAGGGCGATGCAGCTCTGTGTTCCTTCAAACTACCACTCTTATCCCAGGCTATCATCGTTCTCGATATACTCTGCTGACTCACCGAGTTACCGCATCCTTCCTTGCATTGGAAAACTCATTTTCACCGTTAAACAGCGCATATCATGGGAGGATCGTTTCATTCCAATCGTCGTGGATGCCCTGAGTTTGAGGTGGGATGCGAAATCTGGCATCTCTCAGCTTGTAGATTTCGATTTCTGGATTCGCTTGGACCCAGTTACGGTGGGAAATATTTCGGGCTCCATTTCAAAGCTGAAGGAACAAGGAATGCGTGCTTACATTTTGTAGGACGCAGAACTCTTTTGGTATGCTAACCCCCGAAATTATTATTAACCCTGATCGCTCACTGTTTCGCCAGATACATTTTCGCTGCTCGCCTTCATACCTATTCCATTATGTTCGCACAATAGTAACTTACATGTCTCCACCCCCACCATTCAGAAGAGCCTCATTGTGCCTCCAACCAAATTCCCAGCAGCTTCTTCTTCATGCCTGGTGCAGGCTCATATCCTCAACGCTCGTTGGTATGCGTCAAGTTTCCCTGAATCATGCCTTCAACCTGACAAAGACGCGCCGCTTGGCACCTGCTTCCCTTCAGTGGTGGTTGTTTACGATACAGGGAAAGCACCCACAACACTTATCCTGCATGTGCGACGCATCAACTCATTGTCGTTGTTGCTTGTTTATCTTGCGTATGCAACGCGACGAGATCATATGGTTTATGACCGGGTGTTTTTCAAGTTTCTCTTCCGGTCACATGTTATTGTCGACGTTTGTGCCAGCCTTGCTTCCACGCCAAATCTCGAGGTTGCCTCCATCTTTGCGGGTAAGCTTTGTATTCCCATTGCTGTTAGGGACCTCCGACTCAGCATATGCAGCGACCTCGAAACACTTGGATATCTGGGTGTGTGTACTTGGCCGTGGATGGATTTCATCCACTCACACGGAGATTAGCCAAATTTCGACGTACTCGAAGTTAGTTACAAAATGTAACTCGAAATCTTACATTCAAGTTTCGTTTTGCGCCTAAATTTGGCATCTCGGGCCAACAGAAATGCCTCGGCCTTCCCATATACGGAAACCCCGAAGCATTTCAGTGCAACCGAAACTTGAAGTTTCGGCTCAAAACGAAATGTAAAATTTCGGGCTCCATTCCGTGACTAACTTCGAGCCACTCGGAATTTCGCTAATCTCGGTGTGACTAGTTGGGATGCGGATGCTATTCGTTTCGCAAGGCCAATTGACATCACGGTTGCTTGCCAACGATGGAGTTGGCTTACGATGAACCTCGCCGGGGTTGCAGATGCGGTGGGCGCTATTACCGCAACCCGTGGTGTGTGTACAATCCTGGCTAAAGCCTAGATTAGCATGCTGCGCAACGATGCTGTTGCCTCGGTGTCAGACGCGACCCATGGGTTTATGAAGATACTCGCCTTGCTCAGTGTCGACGCAGAACTCTCGACCTTTGCGGACATTCTGGATGCCATAGGGGGAGCCAAAGTCACTTGGTTTCCGTCCTTCAGGATCACCTCGCCCACGCTTGTGCCATTCCACCCTCCGAGATGGATACAAAATCTGTCCGCGCTGCTGTACAGCTTTTGGCCAACTCGAACGACCACGACAATTTCCGTTTTGCTCTACAGGTGGAAAGAATTGTTGTCTCTCTTGTCTTGGCATTGGGCTCTGTCAGTGCAACATCATCCTCAAGGATGGACTTCAGCGTTGATACCCGGAGTTAGGGCTGTCCCCCAACTCATCCGGATTTTGAGCGCCGCAGGAGGGATACATCTGGTTTTGCTGATGTGGGCATCCGTAGACCAGTATATCTCGGGCTCGTCGACGTGCCCCTCTTTTGCTTCAGGGACCTGAACAAAAACGTGTATCTGCTCAGGTAAATCATCGACGATGACCACGGATTCGGGTGTGGTAGCAGTAGCTTCGGCGGCCAAAACCATTTCCCACATCAGAAAGAGTGCAGTGTGGGTTGCTTTTGAGCCATGAATTCCCGAGGGGTGTCGTTAAAGAACGGACTTACGGACACAGAAATCGGATAGATTCCATTCCTTTGGCTGACCATGTTTTAAAAGAATTGATCCAGCCTGTGCCATCCATGAGTGCGTTATATCGGGCACTGACTTCCCAAACTCGATTTTGGCGTTGAGAAAATAACCACAGCGAGATTTCTGGTCCAGCCCTGAGACCCACTTTCGACCTTTGCCAGCAAGAGGCACAAAGAAACTGCAAGCTGAGCTAAATCACGCATGATGGGGGGGATAAGGTAAAAAAACAACGTACTGAGTAAAACCACCCCTTAACTCGACATCTACAGTGGGAAAGAAGAGCGGGGCCGGCCATTCCTCACGACTCCACTCTCCCTCCTCGCAATGAACCATGTATAACACAGACCATGTAGAATCCGCAGTGATCGTTCTGGCTTCAAGGTGTGCTATGGTTGGTTCACTCCGATGATAAACACAACCCCCGAGAAGATAGTACTTCGTAGACACTTCGATGGATGTCAAAGGGCTCCATCTACTGCCGTCGCCTGAGATTCACTAAGGATGTCAGCACTTCACGCATATGCGATCCTGAGTCCGCCAACAGGCGATGCGGGTAACGGTCGGGGAATATCATCTGCAGTGAGTGCACGAACCACTCTAAGAACGGAGGATACTGTGTGTGGAGTTCGGTATTATGGCAGTCCGGTATTATGGCAGTCTGAAGCGAACAAGGAAACAAACTAAATAGTGGCTTCTGTTCTGAGATCCCGGAGATTGGTTGATGTGCAAGAGCATCAATTTCCCGTCTTGGGCATTAACCATGGCAAATTGGCGGTTCAAATGGAAATCAATATTGCTGTATTTAACAAGTACGTCCGAATAATCAAGAGCCTATGGACTGATGTCAATTAATAACGGAGCTGAGTAAATTTCCGGGACGTTACGAGGCTGAGTTCCCAGTCCACGATGGCACGAGCTGATGGAAGTGTGTTTCCGGAATCCTCAAGCGTTCGGAATTCTGTATGCAACCCAGAAATATGCGCTGGGCCTCTGGAAGAAACAACTCACCTCCGTGAAAGACAAGGGATCGTAATTTTGGAGAACTGCAAAATCCAAACAGTTGCGGCAGATGGGGAGAACTGTCAAACGGATAAGTACAAAAGCAGAGCCAACACGGTGGCTGTGCTCACGGTGAGTTATCAGCTAGAAACGACAGGAAGCCCTTCTACAACTTGTGGTTCGGGTTAAATGAATTCCAACAAAGATGAAAGGAGTTTACTGACCTCGGTGGGATCCGAACCTTGGTAGACGTGGACTGTTCGAATGCAACCATTGACTGTTGCTTTGTAGTCCGTCCAACCAATTCGTCCCCTCTCGCGACCCTGATAGTCAAATTCCAGGAAATTGTCCGTTCGAGCGGTGCCAAAGTCCAAGTGAATATCACCCAGCTTCAAGGCATGGAACTTTGTGAATCATCGGACTTAAGAATCATATTAAAACCACCACGCTTGACCACGTACATCTTCTCCGCTGCTCCCACCTCCATTCTTGCTTCGGTGGCAACGATGAGCTAAAGAGTTTGGAAACTCCAGTAAGTCACAATGTAAAATATTCAGTTGGACTCACGGTCGTATTTGCTCGTAGATCGTTAACACGGCGAGTGAAACAGCAATTTCCTCCCGTACGTTCCGTGAATTCAAGTATTTCCTGAATTTCGATGCGGACCAACTACCGGACATCGATTCAAGATCCTTTGATAATTGGGCGAGATGCCTGGGGTGTCTGGTTTTCAGACACAGATTAGCCCGGGTTTGCGAGCAATTTACTGGGTACCCGCGGGACTTGATTAAAGTTGGTGTTCTCGGTGGTGGGATGTGAGTCCATTTCTTCGCGCAATAACTTCATGATGGTGACCACAGATTCTGCAAGGTACTTGAGATCATCCCCGGACTGTTTTACTGTCTGCGGGACATAACTGAGAGAATCATGATCCTTGTCGCTCGTCACCCACCTCGATTAGCTCCAGCAATGCCAGTCCCGCAGACAGTGCCGTATTCACGTATGGAAATGGAACGCAGTTGCCGACCGAGACGAGACTTCGAGCAACGGTGATGAGGGGAGACACCCATTCGTTCTTAGAGGACCGAAAAAGTCGAGGTAGGGGCATTGAAAGGGTGGAAAGCAGAGAGCTGTAAGAGAACAAGCGCTAAAGGCATCGCCTCGTCTCGTGATAGACTTCCCACAGCCACGGCATGCATTTTGCTCCGAAGTAACTGCTTTGCAGCTAACAAATAAAGAGCGGGAGATTTCGCCAATGAGGGGTTTGAGAAATTCTTAAATGGGGAGCCCACTGGATTTTGCTGCCGAGGCGAGTCCAGAACTAACAGTTATTGCGCTTTCCCAACGCGTAAAAAGTAATGCTTCTACTTGACTCGGACACTGGGAGCCACAACGGCAGGCGGAGGTAAAATGGAAGGAGTAGGAATTTGAAATTCTCTTTAGCAAGGCTTCAAGTTGCAGACCCTCACTGCATTCTGAGCCTCTAAAGGCACGGTCTGTTTATCTTAGTTGACGTCGGTATACGGGTCTACCCTCTGCCATCCACAGTGTATATAGAAGGGTGGCACAACGAAATACTGCCCGGCATCCCAGAGCTTAGTTAAGCTACCCCATTTCGTCCTCGCAATTTTCTGTCCTGGAGGCAAGGTAGCCTTGCCGGTTGAACTTTGATTCTGGTTGGTCAAACCTTGACATCGTTTTCCGCGTAACCCTATTTACTTTCAGTTCAGGAGGTCCGACGTAGATACGGGAATTAGTTTCAGGGATGGCCTCCCGAGAATCAATCATGGCCGCCACCGGGCTGCCTCAGTGCCTGACCCTATATCCGTACGCGAGTCTATCGGCGAGGTAGCTCAGGAAGGAAGTGCTCGGCTATTTACCAGATTTGAATCCCCCTAGAGATGAGGCGTTCTCGGAATAGACACGAATGTTGCTGTTAGTCACATAAAGTTCAACGAATGAAAACGACGCGTTTTTCAGGTTTGAAGTATTTGTAGGCTCGGCCGACGCCACCCCGACGCCGCAATCCCGTTCTTTGTAAGGTACCTCCGGTCGCCGAGGCTAGGGTACTCATCCAGCGAGATACTATACCACAGATGCAAGGTTCTGGTATCCAAGGGTCTACGATTCCGCGGTTCGACTGACATCCAACTTCTCTGGACGGGTATATTCGGGGATCCGGGTAAAATCGGCGGAGGTCCTTACGGTTCTCAACTTCGCGCGTGCGCTCAGTCGCACTCGCACATTGAATGGCGCTCCCCTATCAAACTAAGTAGCAGTTTTTCAAGTTAACGCCTTCGAGTTGATAGAAATCTGGACGATGCCGATTTATGGAAGTCGGCTATAATCTCAGCTTCTAAACAGATTCCTTCTACCCTCACTGAATGGGTGGGAGCCTTTGCGAAGTTGTTCCGAGTGCCAGACCATTCATTGAATGTCATTCTCCTCTGCCGAAACTTGCGCCTGTGACCTAGTTGGCTTCTCCCATGTCGCAGGTGGACCGTGAAAGCCCGTCAATTGAACGGGAGACAGAGTTGCCGATATTCATGACGTCCATATTCTCTGCGGGTCTTGTTCAACCGCCGGCGACTTGACGTCGGCGTTCAACTTCCAGGCGTTTAATTTTCACTGTGGATCAGCACGCGTCAATCGCATGGCGTGGCGTCGATCCCATGTGAATCTGTGTGATTGTTACTGGCCAAGATTATTGATCCCCGTCGTTTGATTCCCGGAGTCGGGGAAATCCTCCAGAACTTGAAATAATGTGCCATGGGGTAAGTATCGGGACGGACCGAACGAATCAAGCTAGACCGTCGGGAGCTATCATCCTGCACATGAGGAGGCGGCTTGGATATTCGGAGGTCACGTAGCTACGTAGTGCCGACGGTGCGGAACTTCTCAACTCCTCCGTCCTCCGATGGTTTGGCGTGCATCCACAGACTCGGAGGAGTTTGCCACAGAACGCATTGTGACGTGTTCTCTGATGCACAGTCAACGGGACGCAATCGACCAATGCTAATGTTGGATAAATATACCCCACATATAATGTAGGACGAATATGGGTTGAATGTAATGGTTTCCGGGGAGGGCGGGCATGGGGCCTGCCATGAAGTGACGTGGTTGCAAGAATGTTAAAGACAAAACAAATGAACCATGAACTTAGCGTCAAGGGTGAAGCTGATTCCCAAGCTCTCCTGCGTACCCGGCTGCCTCCGATGTACCGGGACAGTTTCGATGAACGTCGTGCAATCTATCAAGGACCTTGAGGGTCAAATTCAGTCATCCATGCACCGTTGAACGGCGGACATCTTGATTCAAGGGTGGAGTTGAACCTGAATTACCTACATTGTAAAAAGAGACTACATCGGAAGTTCCTAGAACCTGTCAGCGGGCACCAACTGTATCAGATCTGGTCAACACCGAGACATTGATTCTCGTGTCAACGGTGAAGATAGATTGTTGTGATTGGTTGGATTGTCATCGTACTCTGGCATGGAGCGACAGAAAGAGGAAACGCCGCGGCAAGTCGGCACAGCCACGACCAAACATGTGCCAACAATTCTCGTTAGAATCCACGTCACAACTTCGAAGCATGAAGGTTGTGAAGATCCTCTTGACAGTCCCGCCGCGTGTATAGTCGCGTCAAATCCAAGGGCGAGGCCCATAGTATCCATGGGCTAACAAGTTTCCATGGATTTGGGGTGATTGGTGAAAGAGAAATAAGTTCTACGCGTTTCTTAGGACTTGAGTGGATACTTAGGATCTTCTCGTGGATCCTCGCGCGTCGCATCCATGTGTATAGCGGTAAAAATGTTCCATAAAACTCTACACGCATGACGACGCGTCCGGGAAAGTATCGCGCCGCTTGCTAGGATCAGGACGACTATCACCGGGCTGTCAATGGGAGTAACGAGCAAGACACGCCCACGCCACAGCATGCACGCGGAGCCCGGACTTTGCGAATGCAGCGATAGGTGAGAAGGCGGCGACGATGTCTGTCGAAATATTCTGATATTCCGTGTCGATTATTCCGTATTTTTGCGAATGCGGAAAAACGGTGACCCCACACGTCGAAATATTCTGATATTCCGTGCATTTTATTCCGTCTCTTGCGATAGGTTCTCCCGAGAGAATTCAAAATACCGCATGCTCAGTGAGAAGAATGGGAACGCCGTCCGGAAGGCGCCCGCTGCGCATATGCGCGGATATCCATTCGACTGGGATGTTCTATGCGCTGGCGCCGCCGTGGTATATACATTTTGCAAGCGCCGCGCGTAGCAGTACATGTCGGTTCCGCGGATCAATGTAAACGTCCGTCGTCCGTGTCCATTTGCTCATACGTCGCGCTCACAACTTCCAGTACGCGAGACTGGATGCTGCCCGCTCAAACGGAAATTCTCCCCCCCAAGCTTCGACGTCCGCATAACTCGCGTCGACGGTAGTGCGAAGGTCGGTCAGCGCCTTCCGCGCGGATGTATAATCCCCAATTCGGCCAGCTTCGACTTCTTCTTTGCAGCTCTAAAATGGTGGGAATGCCATCAGAAGGATGCACAAACACGAGGCTCACAACGCCTAACCTGGATAGCCTGCGCGATGTCGGCATCTATCACCGCAAGAATGTCCGCTACGTCTCCTTCGCCGTCCCAGTGTAACCCAATCGTTGACCGGACGGCGCTGGAGAGGAGGCTACACGGATGCATTCAGTCGACAACAATTGGTGAGCGACGCGTAAAGCTCACCCTAGGCTTGCGAAGCCCATCCCCGAACCGTACAGTGCTCGTGCTCGCTTCAGCACATCCTGCAATTGCGGCGTCGGTGACGCGTTTGTGCCATATGTCGCGAAGAGATTATATGTTCCGGGGAGACACCGCGCGTTTGTCTGCTGGAGGCGATCGCGCGCGGCTGCTGTTAACGCCGTCGCGATACCGGGTGTTGCCGACGCCACCATGCTCCGAACGATTGCGCGCAGGCTAGGGGGGGGAAAGAGTGCTCGTCAGCATTCGTATTACGCTGGCGCGTAGGAAACACTTGCTCGTCGAGATTTGCGTTCGCAATGAGGGTATCTGCCATGAGGTTCCTGTCGGGTTGCTTAATTCGAAACTGCCAGGCACGGGGAAAATGCCGACTCACACATGGCCGAGGACGGGGCGCACGTTGGTGGGTCGCGGGCTGGTCTGGGGAGCGGGCATGGTGGCTACGATGCAGGTTGAAAACTCGTGTGCATCTCGGTCCAGTTTTATAGCCCGTGAGGCAATCACTTTTTTCCTTCACGATCTTCTGACGAACTTGTGTCCTCACTCCGGCGACTCACGAATAAGCGGTGTCGGAGATAATGCTACCGATCAAAACGGCTGAGGAACCTTTCCCCGACAACTTTGAAGGCGTGGCATCTGATCATTTGCCAGCTGGAAACCTCCGCGACAAAATTACCTCGCCCGACGATATCCTTGCCTCGGTGTTTGTGGGTTATATAAAGGCCTTGGCGCCGACCGTCATCTCCAACAGATCCCCATGTCCTCCACTGCACACGAAACGTTCGATTTGGGGCCACTCAAGGGCATTACACGCCTGTGGTGCGGTCTCTGGCAGCTTTCGAGTAATGCCTGGGGCTCTGCGCCGGTCCCTCGGATTCGAAAATGCATGGGCCAGCATGTCGACCTCGGATTTACTGCGTTTGGTTGGTGATGTTATCTCCAAGTACCTTCGAACTTGTGGTTCTGACATGGTGCAGACATGGTACGGTCGCCTGTCCAAAGAGTCGTCACCATCTTACCCAACATTTAGGGTGCATTCCTTCCTACGTGGCTCCAATTACTGGGCTGATATCATGACTTTCCCGCAGCGGATCATTATGGTAGCGCTGAAATAATCTTTGTGGGCGCCTCTTTCATCTCCTAGATCCGATGCCTAGCATCCACGATTAAGACAACTTCGGCAGGGCCAATTCAAGAAGTCTTTACCTTCCCCGAACCCGGTTATTGGCGCGACCAAGTGGTGTGTGTTCAAAACAACAACCCCGACAAAGGCAGTTGTAGAGGCAGCGGTGGCCGAGCGCTTGGCGCGCATGCAAACGGACCGCATCGACCTCCTTCAGGTTCGATTCCTTGGCGTCCCTGCTCTTCATCGGACCTAGCTGATGGAAATTGATAATGCAGTTCCATTGGCAGGTTCGTGCATTACGCTCATCTCCGACGATGTGGATGGATCGAATCGACGACAGGACTACGCAGATAAGGGTTACTTAAGCGCACTGGAAATTCTGAATGACCTACGCGGGGAAGGCATCATTTCGGCCATCGGACTCTGTAACTTTGATGCCATTCGCACAGATGAGATTTGCACGCAACTGGGACCGGGGATCATCGTGTCGAATCAGGTCCAGGTACGAATATTTCATGACTTTGGAAGCTATTTTGTTAAATTAAACGCACTCTCAGTTCTCCTTGATTGACACTCGGCCACTCCACGGCATGACGGACGTCTGCAGGCGACACGGCGTAAAGCTGCTGGTATGAAATCTTTTGTTTCATTCCTTTAGCTCACTGCAAGTTATTTATAGACCTACGGGACGCTCGTAAGTATCTAATTGCCAGATGGCATTGGATGATAAGAGTTTTGACACGGCGCCATGGCACTTGTCCTTACAGTGTGGAGGTTTCCTGTCTGACGCCTGGCTCAACAAGCCGGAGCCCGATCTGTATTCTGGTGAGCTGACACCCTCCCAGCGCAAGGTGCGTTCAATTTATCCCTTCGTATGTTTACTTGACATTGTCTGACGCACACTGCAGTACCTCGATATGATTGTCAAGGCTTGGGGTACCTGGGCGCTGTTCCAGAGTCTGCTCCGCTGCCTACGGGGGATCGCTGATCGCCATGGCGGCTTGAGTATTGCAAACATCGCGACGCGCTGGGTGCTCGACCAGCCCTGCGTTGGCGCCGTACTTGTCGGTGAGCCACTTTACCTTTCTATGAACTCTCCCCAACCCCATTTGCATTTCCCCGATTCGAATCCGTATTGTGCTTACTCCGCCCGGATTTGCTGCCGCGCTTTTCATTGGCCAGCTTGGCTGATGCCGCTCCCTATTTTGCTGGATTCTGCGATTGCTGCTCCAGCCTTTATGATGGCCAACTAACGCCATTGTGCCTTTCTAGGTGCGCGCCTCGGTCTCTCCGACCACCTCGACGATAATCTGAAAGTGTTTCAACCTGAATGCCGGCTAACGCACGATGACCGTGAGGCAATCGAGGGGGTCCTCGCGTACTCTAACGGGCGCAAGATCATCACGACGATCGGGGACTGCGGGGCGGAATATCGGTAGGCTAACTTAGTTCAAAATCATATCGTGGACGACGATTTTCCCGGTACTCTTGTATCTCCGCCTAAGCACCGGTCCCGTAGAGTTAAATTCATTTCTTTTTGCGACAGCTATTGGTTATGGCAGTTTTGACCCAGAATTCTACCACCAGGAGTTGTGTCCTTGCGAAGGAGTAAGGTATCTCTGATGATCTTGGTCCGGGCGGGTGATCATCTTGTTCCACTACTGCAAGATGGCAAGTTGGAACCCACGATGCGGCAGGAAAGACCCCGTAGAAATCTTTTCGCTTTTCTGTCGATGTCTCTGGCATGTATTTATATTGTTGCCGCGGGCATCCCGGTCAAGTGATGATCCGCTCCTTGTGTGCCCATTAACCCGCAGCCTTCCGACTGGTCATCGGCTCAGGTTACATCACCCAATATTGACCGGCGTTCAAATCTTCCGTCCCCGATCTACTGAGTTATTATAGTACTTACAACACGGAGTCTGTATGGACGGCGAATTCTTATGTAGTAATACAAATTGCACCCCCGCTTCTCCCAATTCCAATTCGGGTTGAAAGGTTGCTAGTTTGAACGGCGCCATAGACGACGTATTAACTAAGGCCTGCCACAACCGATAAGTAGCTCGCTGCTCAGTACCGCGTCAACGTCGGCAACACCTTAAAAGTCAACCCCGTATGCATAGTTGGGCCGAAGCAGGTTTGGTGCGATTAGCTCAGCGACCATATGCCTCGACGCCACTCCTGGGTTCAAGCGTTCTGACATCCATAATGAACTCGCTACAACCAATTCTCCTAGTCAGCTGTTGTCAAGCACCACAATTCAAGGTGGTTTATGGGCGGAAGGGGCTTTGGTGACCCCGGGCGAGCGGCTATCCCCATGGGCAAGGTTCGAGATTGATTTCTATCATATAATTGAATAGATCTGGTTGAATATTGGGCTGGGATGTGTCGAACTTGTTTGAACTCCATTTTGACCTTCATCGGAGGTTCAGAATTGCCGACTTTTGAAGTATTCTGTCTTGACGACTCACCCCCGTTTGACATGTTGCGGCTTGCGTGGTCGGGCCGCTCTCCGCACTGTATGCGCCGGCTTTCAAAGTAAACTTGACCAGCCAATGTGAAACTTATTTTTGCTTTTTGCAAATAGTGACCCACTTCTCCCGCTTTTTTTGGAACATCGAAGCATTCCATCATCCTCGGGATGGTGCATTCTGCGCGTCTAGACTCGAACACACCTGGTCCCAGTTCTCATCCTAAAGTGTACAAACGCCAAAGATGAGGTGTTAGTGTCCAATATGTGAACAGGCTGACTTTATTAAACGTCTAGTGATTCAGATATGTGGTACTTCTGATGTTCAAAACAGAGTTTGATCGTGGTGTGGGTGAGAAGATAGTTTTTAGGTTGATAATCTCGATTAAAAGTGTGAGGCACTCACGAGGGGCCATTGTGACAATTGCTAATCCCGGTCCTCGCATGAATAGCAATGTGTCTGCAAGGTCCAAGTAATTGAGTGCAAGTTGAGTGATATCGGGTCAAGGCCATTTTCATGATTGCATTCCTGTGCTCGCCCGCATTCCAATGAATTTGGCTAGGGAAACTGGAATTCATTTCCGATATTCGTCGATCAAGTCTGCAACGTAGTTTCAGATTGGAACCAAGCTGGTTGGTTGAAGTTTTCCGCATTCTCGGCCCACCGGAGGTATGAGAATGCGTCTTTCAGAACATGATTAGTCTACCGTGCTGTGACGCACAAGTCTAACCCCTAAGTCGCGTCACGCGTTTAGGAAGGATCACATGAGCGCGAACTCCCACGGCTCCAGCCACATGTTTATTCGGATGCCGTTGATCCGCGCCATATGTTGAACTCCATTTTGAACAGTCTCAAACTTGCCTCCATCTCTTTAGAACTCTCTTTCGGACACTTTGCACGAGCTCTTGTACGCCTTCAAGTCTCTTCGATGTCTTGCTATCTTTCGTCCCAAGTTCGTCGGAACCACCATCCGTGCCTGTCGTCAGAGATAAAGGCCTCTATCCTTAGGTCTCCATGATTGAATGTGCGATAGAGCAGATATACGCATGGTTTTTTACGTTTCCTCCGAAGGACATCATGTCTTGGCGTAAATGCCGGGGTTGTCAGCGTGCGCCCGAACACAGCCAGTGTACTTCTCTTCTTCGCGTATCACATTTGACCCCGGCTTGGCAGAGATTCTACTTGTTGCGCTCGAACGGAGAGGGCTTCTTCCTGCGTCATTTGACTTTCGTACGGCCCCCCAATTGATCCTGCGGTCGCTCGTACATGGCGACGACAACGAACACTGCATGTGGAGGCAGCCTTATCTCTGCTCCGAAGCATATGTTCAACCTGGTATAAAGACGGAGGTCTCCCCGCCTTCAGTCCTCAGCACGAACTCTAGGTTTTCTGCCCAATATGTTCTCCTCCTCGGTCCGCTCCGCTCTGGTTGCATTGGTCTGTGCGGCAGCAGCGTCTGCTGCCCCAGGGCTTTCCTTGTCGCTCACCGGCACGTCTCAGCCTGCTGTCTTTATTTATGTCTAAATATCTCGATAGGACCTTCTGAGGTGTCGAGCGTCAGCGCCCTTCATGTCACCGCCACCCTGGTGAACACCGGAGATGTCGAGCTGAAGCTGTTGAACGACCCGAGGACCGTCCTCCACACGTTCGAGACGGACACCTTCGCCATCACCGACCCGTCCGGAAACACCCCGTCCTTCAAAGGCCTTGTCGCAAAGTATGTTCCGGCGAAGGTCGTTGAGCGCAACCTCGAGAGCTCCTTCACTGTCCTCGCTCCCGGCGCGTCCATCTCGGTCACTCATGACCGTAAGTCTCATGTCCCGGTCCTTGCAAATAACGATGCTCAGTTTCCCACAGTCTCGAAGGCGTACAACTTCACCGCTTCTGGTGAATCGACGTACGACATCGCTGCCTCGAACAAGTTCCAGTATGTCGACGCTGAGACCAACGAGCTCGTGACTATCCATGCCGACCACGCCGACACCCACACCGCCGCCGTTTCCGGCGAGCTCGCTGTTTCTCGCCGCTCCTCTCTGGGCAAGCGGATCGCGTACCAGAGCTGCAGCTCGAGCGAGAAGACCACTCTCGTCTCTGCTGCCTCTGCCGCGCAGACCTACGCCAACAACGCCAAGTCGTACGTTTCTCAATAATTCAACTATCTGTGTTTCATGCCAACTGAATGAGGTCGGCAGGTACCTTACTACCCAGACGACGACCTCGACCCGTTTTGTGACCTGGTTCGGCACTTTCACCACCGCCCACCACACCACCATCCTCAGCCACTATACTAAGATGGCGGCG
This sequence comes from Mycena venus, assembly GCA_014462655.1. Taxonomy (NCBI): domain Eukaryota; kingdom Fungi; phylum Basidiomycota; class Agaricomycetes; order Agaricales; family Mycenaceae; genus Glaucomycena; species Glaucomycena venus. The sequence continues at coordinate 1,510,312 of JACAZI010000007.1, read as the reverse complement.
GCCACGTACTCGAGCTACACCGTGAGCATACCTTCTTCATTCCTTTGGAAGTGTGCCTAACAACAAGTTATCCTAGTTCGACTGCTCGTGCACGGACACTGACACCTACGCTTATGTTTTCCCCGATGAGTGCGTTTTTGCTGCTTTCGCGTCCTTCTCCACTCTAACATTCGACAGATTCGGCACCATCTACCTCTGTGGTGTCTTCTGGGATGCGCCGCTCACCGGGACCGACTCGCAAGGCGGAACCCTCATCCACGAGTCTTCGCATTTCGATAACCTCGCTCAGACTCAGGACTACGTTTATGGCCAGACCGCCGCCAAGTCTTTGGCCAAGAGCAACAGCGCCGAGGCGTCAGTGTCCCTCTCTTTTGTCGCAATATTCCCCTTACTGACCTCTTTTGTTTGTTTCTAGCATCGAGAACGCCGACAACCACGAGTACTTCGCGGAAAACAACCCTGCTCAGTCATAAATGCAGTTCTAGCTTGACGGACTGTAGACCCAACTGCATATCATCTGTTTAACTGTACATTTGGCATGACCTAGCACGCGAAATTTAAAACACGTTGGTTGTATCCAGAGTGTGAATGCGGATCGGTTTAAGAGTGGTCCCGCTTCATACCACTGTCAGATCTCACTTTCCTGAGTAGCAATTTTAGAATGCTGCAAAACAACGAGCAAGCGTGTACCCGCCGAGTCTAAAACCGCACGGGTTTCCGTACTCCTTGTTTCAAATCCTCCCGGGTTTGAAACCCCGGGACAACCTCACTAGCGGCGGAGTCCGACAGCACCGGGGTTTATAAGGTGTAAATATACATTTTTTACCCAGCAGGGTCGACTCGTCCGGAAGGACGAACATACTTATGGAAATGAGCAACTTGCTGAACAAGCCTAAGTACATATAAACTCCTCAATTCGCCGCCCGATCCCGCTCCTTCGCGAACGCCGGCCTGCACGGAATGCGTGGAGTACGCCGGTCTCAGCCCTTTGCTCCTCACGGCTTTGTTTGTTGCGAGATCCACTCCATCCGCCTCCCTTGTTTTCCCCTTGGAAACGAGACTGTTTATCTTCAGTCGCCTTCAGTTTTTTGGCTTCTAGCTCGCATCTCGACTAAACGACTAGATACCCGGAATATAGCGCGTCCTTTGTGCTTTGGTTCTTCTAACTCGGACGACAGCTACATGTCAAAGTTTCTGTGAATAAATCATACCGAGCAATTTGACCATCAGTTATAAAATAATTACAGTGCGAGAGTTTAGTCAATGTGTGGAGGGATAGATGCGGTGGAGAGAACTGGCGGATCGAGGGGGCCGAGGAATTGGGACAATGTGTGAGGCCGGAGGTAATTGAGCCACGGCGAGCGATAAGTCATGCTCTTCGGTGTGAAAGCAATCCAGCCCCTCGATGGTTGATTGTACGCGAGTTAAAGCGGATCCAGACTTGGCGGGGAGATGATTCGATGACATGCGCCAACACGTCCTTAATTTGAGCCCGCGCAACAGAACTATCCAGCCAAGGGCAGTCCCGCATAGATCTAGAGAAAGCATCCTCAGGATGCGCATACATGTCGAATATTGGGGTCTCTATGAGCGCGACCAGCAGTTCTGCATCGGGCCACTCAGAGAATCGAGCCATGCTGTGCGCCAACCGAAGCTGGTGAGTTTCGTGAACTGTCCCGCGGTGATATGAATGTGTGCCCCCGATAGTGAAAATGGAACGTAAGGTTTCGGCTGCCCTATATGGAGAGAAATCTACATGGGATCCATCGAGATATTCGGCTATGAGAGCTATTTTGGCCTCCATAATGCGGGTGTTCAGAAGCAATGCACGGGCCTCGACACTCACGTCGTCTGGGACGATTATCGTAGTCTCGGTTGGTAGCAGCCAATGGAAGAAAGCGTTGTTCGTCGTCCCAGGCTCAAGGCTACTAATTACAAGTGCTTTGAGCATGACCGTGACCGAAAAGGTGATGGATGAGGGTGTCATCGTTGACAGGGCAGCCAGGGCAGATTCGCATATTTCAACAAAAGGCGGCGGTTCTGTCACATAGCTGACTTCAATGTGGACGGGCCACAAGAAAAGCACGCGCCACAAGGCAGTCAAGACGTCCTCGATCCCAACGGTACCAGCGGTCGGTATAGATGGTCCATCGGAAAGAGTTTTTGGAACGCTTGACCAGAGATTGAAGTTATATCCGGTCAGAAGCTGGGTGACAGCAGCGTCCCTGGCCCGGTCGTTCAGATATCGAATGATAGCGGCTGGAATGGGCCTCGGCTCCGAGATCTGGTCGGGACGCCATACGGTGCACAGGGAATGCACTACACTATCGATCCAGTAGTACTCATTTGAGGTTTTACATCCATCCAGATGAGTGTAAATGACTCGATCTAGCACGCGCTCCAGCTCTGCATCCAAATGGGAGGATGGCTCAGGGACATTGACTCGAATCATCGATTCTGTCTCGATCCACCGGTATGGGGGCGAATTCAAGCACCCCAAACTAGCGTAGTATCCGAAAATAATATAGTGGGGAGTATTGGTGCAAAAATCGGTGATTTCGCGGACAAGATCCGGAATCAGCGTGGTCGGAGGAAAGTAATCATGCCGTATTGCGGTACTTTGACCCTGTTGATGATCTCTCCAGAGTTTGGAGGTGACAGTCCAGTGGAATGTAGCGGGCCAGGACCACAACAAGGATACGAGGTACGATACGACAGGTCTTAGGTCCGGGGAACCACCATTTTGTGCATCTCTCTCGCATCGCGCGAGATATTGCAATTGCTCCGCAAGATGAATTCGAACAGCGCAGTATCCAGTCCACTTGAGTGCCGCGGCGACTGACGTAGTGTAATGTAGGCGTTCGGGATCCAGTGTTCCAAGTGAAGGATCGTTGAGGTCGTTGATATACTTTCTCCCAAATTCAGAGAAGTCCATGGGTTCGCGGTAGCCGTTGGATCCCTGCAGCGAAGCTATGGCCCACAGCCCTTTATAACAGCTGATTTCACGGTGTTTCCTAGTCTCTATATCGAGGAGTCCAGATCCGCAACTTCGGAGTAGATTCGCCATGCGAGACTCCAGCTGCAGGTCGGAGTTACAAAGGAGACGTTGGATGTGGTCGTCGTACGCGTGGCGCCTGTGATGTGGACCCCATAAAACATCCGGGATTGCCGCCATGAACGGCTCGAATTTAGCCTCATCGGCCAAAGATTTGACGGTCCAAACCAGCGCTCGGTAATCTCGATCCGTCCGTTTGGGAGACATTTCCATTGCTCGGTGAGATATCGCGTCGACTACGGTATCAGGCTGAAAGGCAGGGCTTCCGGTAGCTTCATCGGCGGCTTTCTTATAGTGGCGCCGGAGAGCCGCAAAGCCCAGATAAATGCGCCAAAATGCCCCAGAGATTGGCGTACGGTACGGGCAGTCCATTGACCACAACGGAAGGAGAGTGAGGGTGGAATAGACGGCTGTAAGGAGAGCTAACAGCCCGCCTGCCACCAGAGCAATGGGGACATTGATTGGGACTAGGAACGCAACAAGCCCAGCAAAGAATAGGAAGAGGGATGCGTGTAGTAGCAGTGGGACTATATTCACCACTGTATGCATGCCGAATCGCCTCAATCCGTAATATAGATAAGAGGACATGCGGGCACGAAGGACTGGAGCAGATCGCATATGCGCCCGGTGCAGATAGTCGCGGGCCCATTGTTCGAGAAGAGTTGCCATAAGGGCGCAGGTTAAACTGAGACCAAGGCTGGTAAACCAAAGTGCATTGCAGATGAGGGAGGTGGGCGACGGAGTGAAGACGGGGGGCGATGAAATATGAAACGAGCTTCCATTTGCGGCTGCTGCTAGTTGCTGGGAGATTTGACTCAAGAGCTGAATTGTAGAGTCGCCAGAATCTGGTCTTAGAGTCTGATAGCTCTCGACGATAAAAGCTGTCAGACTGGCGGAGAATAGACCAGCCTTGACGAAAGAGTATTGGATATCGATAGCATTGCTGCAAAGATCCACTTACGAAAATCAGCAATCCATCCATATTGCTTCTCCAACTCTCGACCAAAGCCTGGTCATGTTTTTCGGCCTCTGAAACATACACCGCCCAGAGTTTTGAAGCGGCGGCGTCCTCATGTTCTTAGATCGACTTTGTAAGTCTTGGTTGAGGGTTTATTCCAGCAGGTCTCACCTTTCAAGTGTTCCGGTACCTCCGACATCGAGGAGAAAAGCAAGATGGATTAACATTGACAATGCCGGAAGTCTGGCGTCCTAGGTCTTCCTCCACCACCATTGCCGTTTTCTCCCGTATCCCTTGTATTTAAATACCCGACGGCCCCAAGTGCCTCATAGCGTTGCCGCGCCGTCTACCTGCCTGATCTGGCATAGTCCCTGAAGTTCCTCTTTTCGCTTGAAGTTGGATCGACTTTCCCCATCGACGACCATCACCTGGCAGATATCGCCTATACCGGGATGACCATCCCTCGGCTTGGGTGGAACACCACAATGAGCCTCCGCTGAGATTCCCAGCGAGAGCATTCGGATACCTGTTGCCGTCGAATACCCATCCTTACGATGTGATAGGGGTACTCAGACCGTAATTGTGTTCTTTTGAGCTCAGACCGCATTCAAAGTTCGATTGCTTGCGATATTCGACCTCGGACGGCCGGGCCGCGCATCCCAATCATAATCTTCTCTAGGATTTCGTGTTCGTAGATATGGCGGAAGGCCTCGCGGGCTGTATCGGACAGCGAGCTCCGGTGCACGGACCACCAGTCTTCCCCTGACTTCAGGGATCCATTCCAATATTAGGAGTGCGCGTAAGAAAAGGCAAAGGACGATCATTGAATTGCGATCGCCGATCACACGTTCCTCCGTCCTCACGACTTCAACGGAGGCATTTTTACTTCCGCTCAACACGTCGAATCTAGATATCACATTCAATAGTTCAACTCCCATCTCATCCACGGTTCGCCTCAACATGGCGGGGTATATCCTTGAGGCGAGACAGTCCAGGAGGAGTCTGTGTCCTGTTCCGCGAAATGGAATGGAGAACCGAGACAGGGTGCGAGGAGGCAGTAACTGACTCTCTCCTCTGAGATTCACCAGCCCCTCGATTCTGCAAGTATAAAAGCAGGTATTACCTGTCTGGTCCGCTGTGCTCATCATGGCCGACTCTGGTGTACCTACTGGAACTCCCCAGGCTACCGACGCTTCGACGGCTCTCCATCTCGAGGCAGAGGTCAACGCCCGCCTCGACTCCCCGATCATGACCCTCCGAACGGCTGGGGGAGATAGCCAGAGCATCGACGAGCCCTCTGTGGACCCTCTGGACGCTCTCTTGGATATCCCTCTCACGGGCCTTCGCTACCAAGCCGAGAAGACGCAATACCTTACTTTTTCGCGTTCCCCGAGCCCCACCAACACCGAATCTGAGGACGAAGATTCGGACCTTGAGTACATCCCCCGGCTCCGAGAATGGTGGGTATCTACAAATTCCGCGAGGCGTCTCCTTACCCTCTGTAGCAGGAGCCAAAATGGTCCAGCACGATGCAGATACCGCGACCGTTGGACCTGACGATCCTCGTGAGTTTACTTGACCGGTGCTGAGAATCTCCACCATTAACTGCGGTGAAGCGCTGCCTCCGTCGACCTCCTCACACTCGATGGTGAACCAGACGATTCGTAGCTTCAAAACCAGGGCTGCCAAGGCGCAGGAGATCACCAATGATCGACCGAACATGGTGAATAAAACCTATTGCAAGCCTCGAGCCCTGCCTCATTGAGTTTGTAGACTCCCCTTAATGAATTGGTTGCATCCGCCAACGCCCCTGCGAGTGCTCCCGCGGCGCCAGCGAAGAAGAAGAAGAAGACCAAGGCGGTGTCGCGATCCGCGTCCTCGCTTTCCATGTCTGAGGTAGCGCCCTCCGACGCGGAACTGTTCAACATGGTTGGTCTTCTCCCTCCAGTAAAAGGCAAGGAGTTGGCGGCCGATTATCGCCTTCGCGCGGACGAGAACGACCGTCGGCTCGTCGCCTGGCTACTCGAGCTGCAGAAAACCGTCGACGATACAAAGAACGCCCAGCTCGAGCACCACAAGGAAGTTCTCCGCCGGCTCGCGGATCTACAATTATCCTCCTCGTCTTCGTCCGCCTCCCTGAACCTAAACATCACTGCCGATATCTCGCGTTTGAAGCAGCTCATGGCGGAGAGCCGCGAGGCGCTCTCCAAGCTAACGGGTTGCGTCAATGGGCTCGTGGACATCCCCGTCACCCTGAGTAGTCTCCAACGCGCTGTGCGCGCCCTTCAGAACACGCCTGCCGCGTTACCTCAGTTGCAGATTGCGGCTCCCCCACTGCCAACTCCATCGAGTACGAGTGCCCACACTTCGGGTGATCGTTCCGCTTCGAACACGAACACTTCCAAGCAGGGCTCGAGCACCAAGCGCTTGCGCGCGTTCTCAGTCCCGGAGGAACCGGCGAAACGCGCTAAAGCAGGCGAGGTAGATTCCACCTCCCTAGTCTCGGTATGTAAACACTGATATCTCTCCGCCAGGACGACGGCTGGAACTATGATGTGTACCTTTTCCCTGTGAACCCCCACTTCGGTCCTGCTGGCGTGATTGCCAAGTTGGCGATCAAAGAGACCGGGGTGTCCATGGACGCGTACGTCAGCGCGGTCCACCCACACGGGACCCCGAAGTCGGTTGTCAGTATCCGTTTCAACGACTCCAGCGTTGCGACCGCGTTCATTGATCGTATTAGCACCAACCCACCTGATGGCATGGAGGATATCCAGGCCATGACACCCTCTGCGTACGGGAAGTCGCGTGAAGGGGATGCGAAGGAAAACACTCGCAAAGGCGGCAAGGAGAAGAAAGCCTGGTAGATTCTGCCTTAAAATATATACCTTACCTCACTAATATTTACTTCCTGTCAAGTCTGAACATTACTGCGTGGAATATACACGGGCGGCTGGCCGTAAAAATCGAGGAACCCGAGATCATTCAAATTATTGTCAGCCACGATATCGTCATCTTCCAAGAAACTTTCTTGCGCCCTGGTGAAGAATGCACGCTGCAGCTTCCCCGCGGGTACGAAGTCGTGGCTATGTCCCGGCCTGACCGACCTGGGCTCAAAATGGCTTGGGGGGGTGTCGCGGCGGTCATAAAATCCGGGATCCAATACAAGCTTTGCGTTGAGCTGTCGGGACCAGATCTTATTGTCCTTGATCTTGTCCATATGTTCCTCATAGGCACCTACCTGCTCCCTGTCGCATCGGGATGGCAAGAGTGGACGAATATCGAGCCCGTGGTTCGGTTCCAGGAGGCGATGACTGCTTGCTCCTTGTCGCTCGACAAACCATTGCTGGCGACTGGCGACACGAACTCCCGAATAGGAAACCGTATACCACGAGGCTCGAGACTTGCCCGCCTTTCTAGCGATAATGTCGTAAACACGCGAGGCCGCTGGTTATTGCGTGTATGCGGAGATCTCGGCCTTACCATTCTCAATGGGACCGACAAGGAATCCAGTCGACCTGGCGCATTCACATCTTTCCAGCCCATCGGGTCCACAGTCATTGACTTCGTGATTGTCTCCCCTGGGCTTCTCCCTCGCATAAAGGACGGTTCCATCCGCATTACCCAGATGCTGGATTGGTCGGATCACGCAGCTGTCGAGGTTAAAATCGCCGACATTGTGGACAGGTCATATGGCAGCATACGCCGGCCGATGAAGCCTACTGTAATCGACTTCGGACCACCAACGAAACTCGATATCATGGCTGAGAACGCGCTTAAGGCTTCGGTATCCCCGCGAAACGCAACACAACGACTCTACGGACCTGTACTGGCATCGGGGCGTGCTCTCTCTGTCTTCCTAGGCTCGTCCACCAATGCCAAGAATGACGCTGCTTTCGCTCTGTATTGGGGACCTGGCAGCCGGTGGAATAAAGGCAGAAATTTTGACGGTGCCCAGACTGAAGCACGAAGCATTTTATTCGCTGTATTGGACGCTGTTATCAAGTGCGCTGGCGACAGGACCTTAATCATCCACACCTCGTCCGAATACGCGATTCGCTCGTTTTGCTACTGGGCTGGGGATAACGCGACCCGGGGATGGTCCTGTCTGCATGCCGACGTTCTCAGAGAAGCAACTGCCCGGATCTATCGGCGCAAGGCCCCGGTAGAATTTCGTTGGCTCTCACCGGCAAACCCCTCGATGGTAGCGGCTAAGCAGCTGGCGAGAGATACCCTTCGCGCAATGACCCAGGTCGATATAATGTGCCTTCGGGATATTCCTCCCTCGCTCCCCCTTCATGTAGCGGAACCGGCGGAGTGTCTCGACCAGCCGAAGGTGTTCTCTGCCCTCCCTGAGGTTGCAGAGCCAAAGGCGCGTGACGCTCCGAACTTATCTATTGATGAGATTGTCGACCCGGAGGATACTCACCGCGGGCGACTGAGGTACGGGTCGCTGTAGCGGTAAACGCTCGAGCTGACACAATAACAGGGAACGCGAGCTACTGCGGAAAAACATGAATAAGCTGTTGGCCTGCAAATCTAACAAGGAGTTTTGGACGCTTCTAAGGAAATGGACGGACCCCCGTCCCGTTCCCCCTCGGGTGACGCCAGCTCAGCTGCACGACTCATTCAAGGTGCGGCTCAACCCCCCCGAGAAAATCCCGGAGCACTTCGACTCAAACCTGCACGACATCATATCCGCTCTCGCAAATACAATCCCAAAACAGACGCAGGACCGTACGGACCAAAAGTTCTTCTCTCGGCGAATAACAGTCGAAGACATAATCGAGGTAAAGAGCAAACTTCGTAAAAGGTCTTTCCGAAGCGCCCACGGTATCGACGCCGTCTCATACGCCAAGATCCTCACTATCCCGAATGAAACCCTCGTCGAGCTGTACAACACATGCCTGGATGACTGCGACGCATCTCAGCGGTGGCTCGTTACCATACTCATCGGGATTCTGAAGCAAGGTCGGTCGGCAGACGACCCGGAGAGTTACCGACTCGTAGGTCTCGAGTGCTGCCTGCTCAAAATCCTCACGCTACTGTTTGACGGTCGGTTGCGCGAATGGGCTGATACGAACAATGTCATTCCGAATACACAGAATGGGTTTCGGCCGGGGTACCGCACTGACGACAACTGCTTTATCCTCATATCCGCCATCGCTCGAGCGCGCGCCGAAGGAAAACCATTGTATGTCTTCTTTGGGGATATGACCAACGCCTTTCCGTACACCGATGTCGGGCGTCTTTGGGTGGACATGTATGCGGCGGGTGTATCGGGCCCATTTTTTGACTGGATGCGCATGGTCTATGCCCGCATGGTGTACGCTGTGAAGTATGGTGACGAGCACTGCCTTCCTTTTCGGTCGCTCATTGGACTATTAACCGGTGATTCGGCGTCGCCCGGTCTCTGGAATATATTCTTCGCAGACTTTAGGCTACGGGAGCACCCCGATGATATACGCCTCCACGGCCACGCGGTCTCGCAGGCGGAACAAGCAGACGACAATATCATAATGTCCACGACGTTCTCCACTTTTCAGGCCAAGGTGAACCAATTCTTCGCCTGGTGCACGAACAAGCGCGTCTTTGTCAGTGCATCCAAATCCAAATGGATGATATTCGGACCCCTTCCACGCGTTATCCCTACTCTTCGCATGGGGAGCCTCATTGTGGAGCTTGTCAGCGAGTTCAAGTACGTCGGGATATGGCTCACCTCGACCACCGCCAATATTTTTTCTCGTAACTACGCTGTTAAAGCAGCAAAGGCCCGGAACGCTAGCAACGCCATCTTCGCCATGAAACATCGCGTCGGCTCTCTGCCTGTGAAAGAGGGTCTCCAGCTGTACATGGCTCGGGTAGACTGCTACCTCATTTCAGCAGCTGAGATCTCGATTGACGTGGACGCGCACCTACTAGATGAATACCTGGATGCGCAACACCTCTTTCTCCGACGCCTTCTCGGTATTAACTCCCACTCGATGCTAGCCGTTCTCTTCACCGAAACCGGCGTTATGCCAATTCGGATCCGACGACTCCTTCTAGCTCTCTCGCGCCTTCGGTATATGGTGGAACTTGGGGTCGAGCGTAGGGTGCGCTGGGCGCTGCTCGATGCCGTTGATCTCTTCTCGATGGGGCACTCGTCTTGGGCCGGGGATATCGCCATTCTATTGCGCGCTCTCCCTACACCCATTCGGATTGCTCCTGGAGATTTTCTATCCGTCCCAGCCATTGAAGCCATCACAAAGAAGGTTGTTGAGGCCGTTGACGTCGACCTCCAATTCGACATCAACTTCTTGCAGAAGACACATCTGCTTCGCAATCGCCTTGAGTACGTGGAAGCTTCAAAAACTCTGTCGCTCGTTACTCGCCGGCGCCGCCATTACCTCACCATGGTTCCGATTCCGGCCCACCGCATTGCGCTAACGCGTCTCCTTCTCGGTGACCATAATCTCAGTGTCGAACGCTTACGGTATCGCGTGCGGTACCGGCTCCCAATTCCTCGAGAGGAAAGGTTGTGCCGGTTCTGCCGCAATGCTGTGGAGGATGAGGTGCATGCTACGCTCGACTGCGAAGCGCAACCAACACTCATTGACCTGAGGACGTCCTTCCTCCACGACATCTTCGAGTGTGATCCGCCACTGAAAAGTGAGTATGAGGTCCTCTCTCATTACGACTTCCTCTGTCGTATGGTGTCGTCGAGAAAGGGGGTAGCGCGCTTGGCGAAATACGCGTGCGATGTGTTGGCTGTCTTCGACTCGGTGGAGCGGTTTATTCCAGCAGGTTATAATGTCGTTCGGTAACCCCTGTTCCCGTCTACTCTGTTCGTTTCGTGAGACCCATGCGGTCCTGGTGGCTTGTATGGTGTTCGAACCGATGGGGCTTAGTAGATGTCTGTAGCATATATAGTTGGCCACTTGTATGTCGGTACAGTCCCCGTATGTTCCTCAATGGGACCGCCGCGGGTTATACACTTCCTTCCTTCCTTCCTTCCGAAAAAGCCGGATCTCATGATCTCTGACGTTAACTATTTTTGCACCAGTCTTTGCACCGACACTGTGAACTTTGAAGCCCATTGCAAGATACTTACACCTAGCCTGTACCCCTGCCCTCAAGGGCTTCTAAGGGGCTTCCAAATACACTGCCCCGCCGCTACCGCCGCCGTTCTTGCTCTTGGCCTTCTACATGAAATCTTCACTTTATACTCTATTTATCGCTTTCTTGATGGTGGGTTCAGGTACCGCCTGTATTTCTATGGGAATCAGTGACGGACGTGACCTAAAGGTCCATCTCACTAAATGCAGAAACAGTGCGCTCAGGCTCGAGGGGCTCAGCAGTTTATAATTGCGGCGGATACTGACAGTGCTGCGCATTGACATGTAGCTCAGCAAACAATTCCGCGTGAGATTTAAGTCTGTTTCACTTCCCAAAATTATTTAAAACAGCGAATTGAAGGAAATAAAATTGCAGGACGATAGAATCACCGGCCCTCGTTCCCTGTTGCCCCACCGCCCAGCCCATTGCTTCCTTACCGAGTGGAGGCCTCAGGCAACCCTAGAAGACGAGCCGTCGAGCCCTCTGAAAAGAAATGTTTCTGCACCAAAAGACTCGCAGACTTTTGAAAGAGCCTCTGAGCGTCAAGTGAGGCGGTGAAGCTTCTATCACAAGGCGATGCCATGGGCGCTTGTTGGATTACAGCTCTCTTCTTTCCACCTTCAAATGCCCCTACCTCGACTCTTCCGGTCCTCTACAAACGAATGGGTGTCTCCCCTCATCACCGTTGCTCGAGGTCTCATCTCTGTCGGCAATTGCGTTCCATTTCCTTACGTGAATACCGCGCTCTCTGCGGGACTGGCGTTACTGGAGCTGATCGAGGTGGGTGGGAGGCAAGGATCGTGGTTCTCTTACTTGAGTTTCGCAGACAGTAAAGCAGTCCGGGGATGATCTCAAGTACCTCGCCGAGTCTGTTGTCACGATTATGAAGTTATTGCGCGAAGAGATGAATTCGCATCCCACCACCGAGAACACCAACTTCCATCAAGTCTGCGAGGAATTTACTGGGTACGAATTGAATCCCGAGTTAATCTGTGTCTGAACACCAGATATCCCAGGCATCTCACACAGTTATCGAAGGATCTCGAGTCGATGTCCGGTAATTGGTCCTCATCGAAATTCCGGAAATACTTGAATTCCCGGAACGTACGAGAGGAAATTGCTCTGTTCACCCGCCGTGTCAACGATCTCCGAGCCAACACCACAGTAGGTCCAACGTATTCTCCGTGGGGATTGACTGAAATTCGTGGTCGTTATAGCTCATTGCTGCCACCGGAGCAAGAATGGAGGTGGCAGCAGTCAAATCCATGGTCTCAGAGTTGCAACGCAGACTCGATGAACACCCTTCAACCACCATCGGTTCGTCAGATAGTCTCAAGCAAGAACTAGTCCGCTTTGAGGAAGACGTGCGTGTTCAAGCTTTTCGGATTGATTCAAAATTCTGACATTCCGCCAAGTTCCATGCCTTGAAAATGGGTGATATTCACTTGGACTTTGGCACCGCTCGAACAGAGCATTTCTTGGAATTGGACTATCACGGTCGCAAGAGGAGAAGAACTGGTTGGACGGACTACAAAGCAAAAGTCAATGGTTGCATTCGAACGGTCCGGGTTTACCAAGGCTCAGATCCCACCGAAGTCCGTACATTCATTCCATCTTTACTTAGAGCTCGTTTGACAGGAACGAAAAGTCGTGGAAAGGCTTCCTGTCGTTTCTGGCTGATAACTCACCGTAAGCACAGTCACGATGCTGGCTCCACTTTGGTACTTACCAGTTGATAGTTCTCCGCATTTCCCGCAACTATTTGGGTTTTGCAGCTCTCAGAGACTACAATCCCTCGTCTTTCACGGAGGTAGGTCATTTCCCTGATATATAGCACATATTTCTGAGTTGTATTTAGAATATCGAACACTCGACGAGTACGCGGACACACTGTCGTCCGCTCGAGCCATTGTAGACTGGGAACTGAGCCTGGTATTGTCACTTGTAAAGTACTCCAGTCCGTCATTGACATTGGTCCACAGGTTCTTGATGACTCGCACGTGTTCCATGAATACCCTCACATTGATTTCTATTCGAACCGCAAATTTGCCATGGTGAATGCACAAGACGGGAAATTGATCTTCTTGCACGTCGACCAATCCCCGGGATCTTATCACCTGGGGCTCCTCCCCGTTTGTGCATTTCGTTGCTTCATATACATTCCATTAATAAGCCTTGTAAAGTATTCGCCGTTCATATTGTGGTTTATGGACCTTGGCATCGTAGGGTCCCAATTCTGTCGATTAATCGACTCAGGATCGCATATGCGGGAAGGTCTGGCATCTTTGGTAAATCTCCGGCGACGGCATTGTGTGCCCCCCCTCCGGCATTTCAGAAACTCTCCTCTGTCTGGGCCGTGTTTATAATGGACCGACAATCGTGGCCCAACTTACAACGAGATCGATCACTGCAGATTCTACATGGACTGTGTTCCATATGGTCACCGATGAAGAGGATTCCGATTGGAGTACGCGGACGCCGTGGCCGCCCATGCACTGCTTTTCAACCGTGGAAGAGGAGTTGAGGGGTGGCTTTACTCAGTCAGTTGCTTCGTCATATTTCCAGTATCTTGCACTAATCTTTATTTCATGTACAGTTTCATTGTGCCTCTCGTCGGAAAAACCCAGAAGTGGGTCTCAGCGTTGGATCGGAAAGCCCACTGTGGCTATTTCCTCGACGCCGTTATCGGGTTCGGGAAGTCTGTGCCCGATGTTACGCTCTCTTGGATAGCTCAGGCTCAATCAATTCTATCAAAGTATGGTCCTTCCATGGAATGCAAACCGTCCGATTTGTGTGTCCGTGAGTCCATCGCGTAACGTCAATGTACTGCAATTCACGGTTTTAAAGCCAGCAACACTTCTCTCTTTTTTGCATTGGGAAATGGTTTTGGCAGCCGAACCTATTCCAACCACCGAGGAATCTTGGGCTATTGTCGACAATTTACCTGAACAGCTACACGTTTTTGTTCAGGTTCCCACAATCAAAGAGGCGCGCGTCGAGGAGCCCCAGATCTATTGGTCGACAGGTGCCCATACTACCGAAACCAGTTGTATTCCTCCTGGGTCACTCAAAATCCACATGAGGTGGGGTACATCTTATGAAGTGGCACAGTGGGAAAGTCATCATTACGAAGTCGCTTCCACTGTACTGCAGGAGCATGGCTTTGACCCTACCACCAATGCGGCTGCTAAATCCCTGAATCTCCCTCTATTCGAGATTCCTGACCATCAAGAACCTTCCGACCAAGACGGCTCGGGTGCGTTTTATCTGTTTGGCTGGGATGAATTACATTCATTGTAATTTGGCAGAGTCCAGCTGGCTCCGATTCAGATACGCGAAGGATCCGCATACACTGCAAGAAGTGGATTGGTGAATACCTACGTAGGGAAATTATTATTATTTTGTGTATGTGGGTACCTTCAATCGGTTTCTTCAACAACTTGTGGTTCAAAAGTGTGGTCGGACCAATAACGTGATGATTGTAGAAGGTCAGTTCAATAAGTTGACCTGCAAAAAAAAGTGCGGTTGTTTCAATAACACAAGGAGGTTGATTCTATATTGAAAAATGTCGGGCATATGGCGTTACGGATGTTGCATAATTCATTTCCAAAAAAAAAAAAAAACTTTCAGTTCCAAAAACTTTTTTCTTACAAATCTCTGAATACCTCTATATATTTCATCCCTGCATAGTAGGTAAGTGTAGGACACATATACCAGAAGGAATCAGGTCATACTTCAGTTGAACCACCTGAAACTGCAAGTGCGGATCAGCGGCCTGGCTCCACAGCCACCACGGCAAAATCCGGATGACATTTGCCTCGCAGTCGCCTACCACAGTACCATTTCTTCTGGCGGGGGGGAGGATCGATAACGTCTGCATGCCGGGCGTGAGCGTGCAGTGAGCTGAGAGTGCGACGCCGCGCTCTCCATGGGCTTCCATTGTGTTGTACTGCCCGCATCCACTTCCAGGAAATGAGGGTTTGGTTTGCACTTTCGACCATCGGAAAAAGGGTTCGATTTGCGGTTTTGAAGGGCGAAATGAGGGTTTGGTTTTCATGCACTTGCAAATGCGTGTTCAGATTGCACTTTTCGAGGGGGTGTTCCGTTTGGACTTTTTTTCATTTGGTGTTTCAAGATGGCACAATAATCCGAAATCTTTGCCAGGCAATTTACACCGATTCTCAGCACGTGACCGCGTCGCGTCTTTCGCCGCAGCACTTTTACACCTTGGCTTGATGTTGGGGAGGCAGGGGGAAAGTATCCGAAATTTATTTAGGTGATCAAATGATTGATTGGCACTGTGTATATAGTACGGGGCCTGGTTGTTTCTTAACGGGACCACCCCGGATCCCTTGGGCCACCTCTAAATCGAACTTGACCCTCGAATTTCTGTGGGGTATTTTCGCTCGCTTCATTTATTCTGGCATCTAGCAAATTGAATCGCTGCTTGCTGACCGCGGTACAGAAAACTCCCGGTCTCTTGTCCGCAGCTCCCAGGCACTACCACTGCCCTGCACTACTGGCCCGTCGTTGGCCGGCTGCCGTCGGACCTAAAAGATGGTAAGTCGATTTGACAAATGTACCGAGGCCGTTCTGTATAAGGTCGCCTCTTTTCCTTGCCCTTCTTTCTCTGAACCACCTACAGCGCACCCCTCGTCCGCCCCTATTTCTTGCATTTTCTTGGCCACGTGGAAATGATCAGCGCCCTGTTGGCGTCGACAGTGTCCAGATCACCCATGTCAGGCGTCTCCCACAACCCGTTCCGCACGCCCGCCGTCTCGCCCAACCCCACAGGATTCGCACCGAACAACTCGACGCAGCAGCACTATGCGCCGCCCAGCAATTCACCCCCAAACCAGCAACGTGCGCCGCCGAGTAATTCTTCTGCGCCGCCGCCGGATCCGACTGGCCTGACGGAGGAAGCGCCGCCCGCGTATACGACGAGACCGGACGTGTACCAGGGCGAGAGCACGCTCGAATATGGCCCCTCGCGGCCCTTCCAGCAGGCGCCGCCCCCTTTGCACCAGCTTTCGCCACCGGCGCAGAACGCCGGCTGGGCACCACCGCAGCAGCAGCAGCAACCCGCGCCATCCCTGTGGCAGCAGCTCACAGGCCAAATCACCGGAACCAGCACTACGCAGTTCCCCCCTACCCACTGGTCGTCAGCGTATCCAGGACGCCAGCAGCAACAACAGCAACAGCAATACGCACCGCAGCCGCAGCAGTTTGGTCCCCCTCCCGCAGCCGCCACTGCCACCACATCAGGCACCCCCACAACCGACGACACACGTCTCGGAGTTTGCGCGCGACTTTTACGCCACTACCACTATCCCGCCGGGTGCGTTCTCCGATGTGTCTGGGGCGCGGAACGCGAGCAGTGCGGAATCTGGGTACCCGCCCCCGCCGGCGGCGGGAGCGCAGTATCAGCCGCCCCCGGGCCCTCCCCCCGCCTAATGCGCGCACGCCCTCGCCCACTGGGACTGGGGCCGGGCGCGGTACAGGCGCAGGCGCGGGCCTCCCGGACGACGGGCGGCCGACGAGTACGCCTGTCCCGGGGCACCCGCTCCTCCTCAACGGCAACATGCTCGTCTACCCGCCGTACCACGAGTGTCATAAGTGTGCGTTTCCTATCCCTCCCTCCTCCCTCGTTCCCTTCTCCCATCCCATTCTATTCCTTTCCTCTTGTCATCATTGAGTCAATGCTAACGCACACTCTCCTATACACGCAGGCAACAACACAGGCTTCAAACACGGCGACCCGTCGCGCCCGTGCCACAAATGCTGGAACAGGTACGCGCGACCATACGCGGGTGCGCTCGCCTACGCGCCCGGCTCTCCCTCCTCTTCCCCCTCCTCTTTCCCGTCCTCGCGCGCGCACGCGCACGCGCACACGACCTTCCAGCGGCCCCTCCCGCGCCTCTCCAACACGTACCTCGCCCCGCCCGCCCTCCCCCCGCGCCCCGCGAGCTACCCCCCGCCCCCCTCGGCCCCGGCGACGGTCTACGCCCCGGGCGACGCGCGCATGGGCGGCGCGCCGTGCTGGCGGTGCGCCGGCCGCGGGACGCTGTCGTTCCTGGTGTTTGAGAGCATCCCGTGTGGGGTGTGTAGGGGGGTCGGGAGGGTGTATGGGTAGGGGGGCTTGTGCTGGGATAGTGTGGAGGTAGAGGGGAGGGAGACGAGATGGGGACATCGGTGTGGAGGCATGATGTGATGTGAGCGCTGGGGAGTCGTGGACGAGGAGACTCGAAGCCTTTGCCGGCGCACACCACCACCACCACCACCACCGACTATCCTTCGCGCCGTCCGTCGCCGTTTGTAACCTCCTTCTCCTCGCCTCGCCTCGTCTCCCTTCCTACCTCGCCCGTGCATCCGCTTTTCGGCTCAGCTTGGGCACCATCGGGAGTAGGAGCCCCTCCTCGTCGCCGCTCGCTTGACGCCCGCCACCCGTCTTCCGTCCAGCCCCACCCGCCATTCTGACGACGTCGCATACCAGTGCCTGCGCCGTTCGCTGTTCGCTGTTCGAGTCATCGCACCCACCACGAGCCGCGAGCAGGGTTTACAGTATGAGCGGGTTGGCGGGGCGGGGCAGGGGCGGGGAGAAGGGCAGAGTGAGTGCGGACGCGGTGCGGAGTGTGGACTGGGCCGGATCGCACCTGCTGCCTGTGCGCGTATCGCTGCCGTCACGAACGTTCTCGTCCACGGACGGTGACCGCGAGAAGGAAGGAGGCTCGAGACCCCGTGGCAAGTGGAGGTGGGGGGGATGCGCACCATCGGACGGGGGTGGATCGGGCGAGTAGAGCACAAGGGAAGCCCATGGAGAAGGTCTGGCCGCAGCGTCGCACTCCCAGCACATCGCGCGCTCTCGCCGGACATACCATGCGGAAATCGTCGGTCCTCCCCTCCGCAACCGCGTACCCCAGAACGGTCTGTCGCGCTTGTCTTGTTTGCCTGTGGCTGGATCGGCGCGGATGCTGGATGCCGATACAGACGGGCAGAGGGAGATGCAGATGCAGGTGGAGGATGGAAGTGGAAGACCTCGCGGAAGTGAAGGGAGTGCGCACCATCGGACGGGGGTGGATCGGGCGAATACAGCACAAAGGAAGCCCATGGAGAGCGCGGCGTCGCACTCCGCTCACTGCGCACTCTCGCCCGACATGCAGACGTTATCGATCTCCCCCTCCGTAACCGCGTACCCCAGAACGGTCCGTCCCACTTGTCTTGTTTGCCTGTGGCTGGAACGGCGCGGATGCTGGATGCAGATCGGTAGACGTCGGCGGGAGCGCATGACGGGTTGGCGTGTGCTTGCGTCGGTGGCCACGACGAACGCTGTGATACTCCCGAGCCGGAGCAGGACAACCCTCGCCGCGTCGACCAACTCCCGCCCTACACCCCACACCCCGGACGAACGATATGACGTTGTGCGCGATATGCGGAGGCATCCCCGAGCACGCAGCGCTCGAGCCCCTCTCCCCCTCCAATGATGCTGCTTCGCCTCGGTGGGCGGTTCTTGTTTCTGAGGCGGCGAGATCGCGTACCCACCTGCTTTGGAGGAAGGGGGTGGGTTCGGGACCTTCCGTCGACGGTCCACTCCCCGTCGTGCAGACTCTAGGAAGTCGTATGACCGACTCAGCGACCCTTCGTCTTGCCGCCCGTTCTTCTTATCCGCCTGCCGTCGTCCCAGTGTCGGGCAGTCGCACATACCGTATCTTACCTGTCTGCGGGCGAGCTACCCTCTTCCGGTCTCAAGTGCCTCTCTCCTCGCCGCAGTCTCGAATACGAGGTGCACCGGTGTCGCGACTTTCGTAGACCGGAACGCGCTTCTGCCCCCGCCCGGAAAGTGGTGGAAACGCGTTGTCGAATGTGGGGTTGGTGCGGGTGTTGCTGCTACAGGGGTGTCGTAGGATGTAGAAGAAACGAAGGACATTGTACTATATCTGTATGCATGGATTACTTACATTAAAATACAAGCCTGGTCGTTCTGCCGTGTAGCTGGGAGAAGTGACACGCGATCACGTGATGAGGACGCCGAAGACGCGATGTAGCTATCTGACTCTTATATTCTCCGGACGGAAACCGATTAAAGCTACCCACACACACAAAATAATAATGATTTCCCTACGTAGCTATTCACCAATCCACTTCTTGCAGTGTATGCGGATCCTTGGCGTGGACCTTCCTGGGCCAGCTGAATTCTGTCAAATTACAATGAATGTTAACTTATCCAGACCGAATAGATAAAACGCACCCGAGTCGTCTTGGTCGGAAGGTTCTTGATGGTCACGAATCTCGAATAGAGGAAGATTCAGAGATTCAGCAGCCGCATTGGTGGTAGGGTCAAAGCCATGCTCCTTCAGTACGGCGGAAGCGACTTCGTAATGATGTGGTTCCCACTGTGCCACTTCAGAAGATGTACTCCACCTCATGTGGATTTTGAGTGACCCAGGAGGAATACAACTGGTTTCGGTAGTATGGGCACCTGTCGACCAATAGATTTGGGGCTCCTCAATGCGCGCCTCTTTGACTGTAGGAACCTGAACGAAAACATTTATGTTTTCAGGTAAATTGTCGACAATAGCCCAAGATTCCTCGGTGGTTGGAATAGGTTCGGCCGCCAAAACCATTTCCCAATGCAAAAAGAGATAAGTGCTGGTGGCTTTAAAGCCGTGAATTGCAGTACATTGACGTTACGTGATGGACTCACGGACACACAAATTAGACGGTTTGCATTCTATGGATGGGCTATACTTTGATAGAATTGATTGAGCCTGAGCCATCCAAGAGAGCGATACATCAGGCACAGAATTCCCGAACCCGATTTGGGCGTTGAGGAAATAACCACAGCGGGCTTTGTGATCAAACCATGAAACCCACTTCTGGGTTTTTCCGACGAGAGGCACAATGAAACTGTACGGAAATCAAGATTAGAGCAAGATACTGGAAATATGGCGAAGCAACTGACTGAGTAAAGCCATCCCTCAACTCCTCTTCCGCGGTTGGAAAGCAGTGCATGGGCGGCAACGGCGTCGGCGTACTCCAATCAGAATCCTCTTCATTGGAGATCACATGGTACACAGTCCATGTAGAATCTGCAGTGATCGATCTCGTTGTAAGTTGGGCCACGATTGTCGGTCCATTATAAACACGGTCCAGACATAGGAGAGCTTCCGAAATGTTGGAGTGGGGCATCCAATTTCGTCGCCGGAGATTTACCAAAGATGACAGACCTTCCCGCATATGCGATCCTGAGTCGATTAATCGACAGAATTGGGACCCTACGATGCCAAAGTCCATAAACCACAATATGAACGGCGAATACTTAACAAGGCTTATTAATGGAATGTATATGAAGCAACGAAATGCACAAACGGGGAGGAGCCCCAGGTGATGAGATCCCGGGGATTGGTCGATGTGCAAGAAGATCAATTTCCCGTCTTGTGCATTCACCATGGCAAATTGGCGGTTCAAATAGAAATCAATGTGAGGGTATTCATAGAACACGTGCGAGGAATCAAGAACCTGTGGACCAATGTCAGTGACGACCTCCAGTCAGTGGATTCACAAGGGACAATACTAGGCTCAGTTCCCAGTCTACAATGGCCCGAGCGGACGAGAGTGTGTTTGCGTACTCGTCGAGTGTTCGATATTCTAAATACAACTCAGAAATATGTGCTGTATATCAGGGAAATGACCTACCCCCGTGAAAGACGAGGGACCGTAGTCTCGGAGAGCTGCAAAACCCAAATAGTTGCGGGAAATGCGGAGAACTATCAAACTGGTCAGTACCAAAGTGGAACCAGCATCGTGACGGTGCTTACGGTGAGTTATCAGCCAGAAACGACAGGAAGCCTTTCCACAACTTTTCGATCCGGTTAAACGAGCTCCAAGTATAGATGGAATGAATGTACAGACTTCGGTGGGATCCGAGCCTTGGTATACCCGGACCGTTCGAATGCAACCATTGACTTTTGCTTTGTAGTCCGTCCAACCAGTCCTTCTCCTCTCGCGACCGTGATAGTCCAATTCCGAGAAATGCTCTGTTCGAGCGGTGCCAAAGTCCAAGTGAATATCACCCATTTTTAGGGCATGGAACTTGGTGGATCGTTGGAATTTTGAATCAACCCGAAAAGTTTAAACACGCACGTCTTCCTCGAAGCGGACTAGTTCTTGCTTGAGACTATCTGACGAACCGATGGTGGTTGAAGGGTGTTCATCGAGTCTGCGTTGCAACTCTGAGACCATGGATTTGACTGCTGCCACCTCCATTCTTGCCCCGGTGGCAGCAATGAGCTACAACGACCACAAATTTCAGTTAGTCCTAACCCAAAGTACGTCTGACGTACTGTCGTGTTGGCTCGGAGATCGTTGACACGCCGGGTGAACAGAGCAATTTCCCCCCGTACGTTCCGAGAATTCAAGTACTTCCGAAATTTCGATGAAGACCAATTACCTGACATTGATTCGAGGTCTTTCGCTAACTGTGTGAGATGCCTAGTACCTCTGGTGTTCAGACGTAGATCAGCCCGGTGTTTAATTCATACCTCGTAAATTCCTCGCAAACTTGATGAAAGTTGGTGTTCTCGGTGGTGGGATGCGAATCCATCTCTTCGCGCAATAGCTTCATGATCGTGACAACAGACTCGGCGAGGTACTTGAGATCATCCCCGGACTGGTTTACTGTCTGCGAAACTCAAGTAAGAGAACCACGATCCTTGCCTCTCACCCACCTCGATCAGCTCCAGTAACGCCAGTCCCGCAGAGAGCGCAGTATTCACGTAAGGAAATGGAACACAGTTGCCGACAGAGATGAGACCTCGAGCAACGGTGATGAGGGGAGACACCCATTCGTTTGTAGAGGACCGGAAGAGTCGAGGTAGGGGCATTTGAAGGTGGAAAGAAGAGAGCTGTATTCCAACAAGCGCTCACAGCATCGCCTCGTGATAGCCAACTTCGCACGGCCTTCATTTCTGACGCTCAAAGGATGTGCAGCCCGCGAATAAAGACCTCGAGTTCGTTTTGCTGGAGAGCGCGCAGTCCAGCTAGCACTTGATGCACATACACCTTGTAAACGCGTGAATGAAAATGCCTATACTTAAGCCATTGTCCCTCATCAGCAGCCACACACTTATTTAGGGTACTAGTCGCCAAAAGAAGAAACCGCAATGCGGAAAACAGACTGGAGCTCCCAGTTTCTCTGATCCTACAATGGCGAGTTCAAGAAATCTTTTTGGATTTTTGCCATGGACGCGACGCGGTCATGTGATGAGAATTCGTGTCTCCGGCACTCCTCGTGTAAAAAGAAACCAAAATATGATTGTGCCCCGAGCCAACCACTGACCGAGCCGGCATCCAAACCACTGACCGAGCCCGGGTTTCAACTGCGAACCGACCCCAGACCCAACCACTGACCGAGCCTGCTTTTTGGCTGTTCTAACCACTGACCGAGCCCGACTTTCGACTATTTCAACTACTGACTGACCCCGACTTTTATATATTCCAACCACTGACCGAGCCCGACTTTTACTAGTTCCAACCACTGACCGAGCCCAACTTTTACTAGTTCCAACCACTGACCGAGCCCAACTTTTACTAGTTCCAACCACTGACCAAGCCCAACTTTTGAGCACTTGTTACCACGTCTTTCGGGAGTCATATGGCATAACACCCGAGAATATGCAAAAGATATTCTGATATCCTTTACTTCCTACCTCCCGTTCCTCGCACAAGAAATAATTACCCTCTTTGCAATGGCATGTGTTTGAAGCATCGGTGATTGATCTCCGGGACACTGAGACCTTTGCTTGCACGACGACAAGGACAAGACATGGATGAAGAAGTGCTCATTAGCTGTAGCAATGGCCCGCCAGGCAGTAAACAGCTACCTAGTATGTTCTTCTTTATTGCACTTCTCCCGTCAGTCAAGTCAAGCCTTGTTTTAGGTCGCGGAACTCTATTTGCATCTCGCCCGGATGCGATAGCCTTTTATTCGACGCGCTGGATTCTGGCTAACTTTGCCCTGTTTTTTCTTCCACTGGTAGCCTATCTTGCGGTGCTCGTTGCCGTTGGCTCCCGTCTTGAGGTCTCTCAGTCACCGATGGAGCTGCTCTATGTCCTGGCGTATTTTTCCGTATCTTCTGGTTCGTACAATATGCTTATTGGTCAGTTGTGTGGATTCTTGGGTATCAGCTGCTTTACCTTTTGAATTCCAGCCAACACTATCTTCCCTCAATTCTTTCATCACCACCATGTCCTGCGATTAATTTTCAGTCATCGTCGGCACCGATCTCATTTTACCTTTATGTTGCAACGCCGTAAAGCTCGAGTCTGCGGCAAGCAGTCTTTCACGGTTTTTATCATGGGTTTATTATCTGGTTCTCTCCCAGTTGGTAAGTTCAACAATGTATGTCTCATCCTGCGGCTGAAATTCTCTGTGCTGGAGTTGTCAACAAGACAATGACCATTCAGAATGTCTTTGAGCACCTTTGTTCCCTTGGTCATGTTTGTGCACACGAACAAGACCAGTATTATTTCACTCACAATGGGCGGAAAATCTTGTGGGAAGACACAATCGGCACCCTCGGGCTAGGTTCGCTATCTCATTTGTTTCTGAAACTCCGTGTTCCCGGCGGAGGAGGTTGGACACATTCGCCTCCTTCGTCGCCCTCGCCGCACCCTTCTAAAAGGGGCAAGGTGATATCTCAATGATTTCTCGCTGGTATTTTGTCTTATCCTCTCTTTTAGGTTGTAATTTCGTTGGATGACGAGGAGGATATCAAACCGCAAAAGTATAAACCCAAACCCGTGAGCCAAATCTTGTCACGGAAAAAATGTTTGATCCCAAACCTATTCCACAGCCGGCCAGATTGAAGGGTGGACGTGTTTCTCATTCTCAGCGTAAGAAACGTGAGGTTGTGTCTCCCGATCTCGATCATGCCTTCAGTCCTCCGACAACACTTCATCCAATGCCCGAGACACCCGAAAAGAAAACCAATAACAAGGCTCGACCAGCGAAGGCTGCCAAGTTTACACCCCGAACAGCACGCACAGTTTCATTTGCACTCACCAACCATCTTCATGCGGCACCCTCCGATGATGATTGGGACAGTAGTAGTGAGTCCGATGGGCCCAGCCGAAGGCCACAAAAGCATACGCACAAGGCGAGGGCTTTGAATAGAGTTGAGCACTCCCAAGAGAAGGGCTGGAAACGCCTCGGTTCTAGTCATACAGCTGAGCTTTACAAAACCTTCGAGCAATGGGTATGTCTTTTTCTGCCTTCTTACTACTTCTTACGGACTTAATACTTAAGCATAACGACTACAACAATCACGATTACGAAACCGTAGACAACCTTGTGGAGGTAAAGCATCTTGGACACCCTGTTGATCGGCCGAGAGACATCCGAGCCCGACCATTCATTCTCCAATGGATTACTCCAGACCGTGACGTTCCAAAAGAGTTCATGGATAACCCTCGTCCCGTCTTCCGTGCGCTGTACCGATGCGCTGGAAACTGCAGTGATCTTCCGTCAATCAATAACCGCTCGGATGATGATGGAGAGGTAGAGTCTGATTCTTCTCGGATGCGCAATGACCACCCCGCCAGAACGAAAAAAGGTCAAAGACGCAAGTGCCTGAAAAATGTCATACTTCATGTGAGTCAAAGTCATTTTCTTATTTCAAGTGCCTCAAATCATTGATCGTTGTCGAGATTGAGGTGTAGTCGAACGATCTTTCCAAAGCTATCATTTACCAACGCTATACACATTGGGAAACGGCGGATGAGCATCTACGCATGTCAGAACATATTCGCCAGTGTATCATGGAGTATGCAAGCCTAGCCAATATGACGGCTGGACGAATTCAACGACGTAACCACGCAACTGAGCCTCTGAATGTGATCTGACGTCAAAGTTTTAGGATTGCTAGAGGCATACAAGAAGAAGAATACACCATCATATAGGCGCCCTACTTCTGTTCAGGTACAGAATATTGTGACAAACATTCGGCGCAATGAGCGACTTGATAACGACCCACTCAAATCAATCGGTGTTTTTGCGGACCTCCATCCGGACAAAATATTTGGGTCAGTCATCTTTGGCGAGTTGGCGAAAAAATTGACAACTGAGATTATGATCCCCAGTTTCTGTCCTGTAGATACGTCTACCGACCCACCATCGAAGTTTGCAACAGGTATCAAAAGTGATCATGCAGTACAGTCGCTTCTCCTTTGGGGATTTGTTAACGGGATCGGTCTCGATTCGTGTTGGCGCCACAAGAACGAGAATCGAGCCCCAGTTACATTCATTACGACCATAGATCAAAACAACCGGATGCTGCCAGGTAGTGTTCTATCATTTGCATGTCAACAACGTTCTCAGCACCGTGAACCCAAGGTCCTGTATATATTTCTGCCAATGTTACTGCAGAAACTCTTGAAGTCTTCCTTCGACAAGTGAAGCGTCTTGTCGAAGGTATGGCCCAAGCTTTGATCAAGGGTAAGCTCCTTCCTTGTTACTAATTTGGACTTGTGCTGATTTTTCGGGAACATCAGAGGAGGTTGAAGTCCACCCGTCACATGCCCGTTTCAAGCGTCAGCTATTGGATGCGGCCAAGCGGGTGCGCACCAACAAGTGGAACTGGGTGCCGTTGTTTGTGATGATCGACAAGTCAACCGCCGAACTTAACGCTATTTCAAAAGGTACTGACTTGATTGAACTGCAACATTCGGCTTGACGGCTGATTCTTTTGAAGTTTGGCCTGAAACAGACGTGCGCTTGTGCCAGTTTCACGTTATTCAGGTTACTCTTTTCAAATCTGAGCATTGACCTTTGTGTTGATCTGTCTCTAAGGCCATTCTACGTTGGGACCGCGATCACGATAGCAGCACATCACGACCAAAACTGTCCCGAAGTTCAAAAGATAAGCTCCTTCATGCAGTCCGTGACCTCCAGCGGTGCCGTTCAGATGGCGAATGGGAGGCCGAGGTCAGCAAATTCAAAGCTCGACTTGCGTCCTTCAGCAATGCAAGCACAACTGCGACAATTATGCAATATTTCGAACGCAACTGGTTTATTCCACTTTGGAGAGGTGCGTATAGTTCCTTTGCTGCGAGTGTTCAATTTTTTATGCTTTTCCAGACTCATGGACAGACATTGGTCTTCCTCATGGCCGTAACCGTGATACCATCTCCACCAACAACTGGACTGAACGTGCATTCAAAACCTTTGATCAAATCTTTCTAGAAAATCGTGCAAACAAATCGTGAGTTTACTGACTTTGAGCCGGAGGTATTCTGACCTTCAACAATTTCGGATTAGTGCTTATCGACTTGTAATGATTATTGCTAATGAGTGGTTTTCGTACTACGAGAACTGGCAACTGGACAGCAAAAAAATCGACAGGCAGGCATTTAAAATTGCCGAACGGGGCCACCGTCTGTGGAACTCTGGAGGTGCAATTATTCCTATGGGACTAGATAGCTCTGGACGACGTATTTGGAGGGTTGCAAATATCCGTGCAATGGCTCGGGCGTAGCTAGACAGATTTTGAGGAAAATATTAATTGCGTCTTTACAACTTACTACTCGCTTTCTCGGAAATTTGCCTTTATAGAAAGCCTTGAAATGCATTGGATAACAGTTTCTGATCTCCACAATAGTGCTAACTATTGTTGTTGAGCCTGCAAAAATGCGCGGTGTTAGCTTTACGATCATTGTTCTGATCGTAAAGCTAACGCCGGCATATACCAGCCACCGTGGCTGTGCACACCCAACTTCTTGTCGCCCACCGCGATCGCTCAAGATGTACTATAGGTCTCTCACTGTGCCACTGCCCATGTATAGCTTTTTTGGCTTGCATTCTGGCTATGCTATCTTGATCCAACCGCTGTCTTGCACTCGGAGTCGGACTTATCTCGTCAAGAAATTTGCTTCCACGGAAGCTTTTACTCGTGATGGCTACACTCTTCTGTTCTAGTGGACGCCAGCCCATCTTATCCATTCCTTTCTGGTGTACTCTGTTGCTGGGCCTCAATCTCAACTCTCAATTGTGCTGATGTACAATGGCAATCTATGGCCCGGATTAATATTTGATTGCATTCTGGCTTTTTACTCCCCGGGAAGGGCATCCATTTCATTAGAAATGGTTTGTCCATCGGGGAGTTTTTTTCCCAGGCAATCTGTGGATCCATGGGCCCGTAATTCCTTGTCCATTTTCCGCCATTGTTGTCAATTGTTGTTCAATAACATCTTGCCTTCACCTGCCGCATTTGGTCAAAAACCCTGGTGCAGCCCATTCACGCCATGGATGATGAAGAATCCGACTTCTATCTTGTTACTGAGCAGACAGATGGTACCCTTACATGTAACTGTCCGGATTTTCGTCAAACAGGCAAGACTTGCGAGCATACTTTTGGCGTGGGGCTCGAAAATGATTTTGGGAATGTTGAGGTATACAACGGTGAGTTTGTTTAGGAGTTGGGTGTGCCACCTTGCAAATTTCTATCAACCAGAGCTGGAAAAAATACGACAAGTCCGTGGAAAAGCATCTGCTGGACAACAGAATAATCCGGTCAAAGAGACAGTCGGCCGTCAGCCACAGCGACGAAAAGATCGCTCTGTAGCAATGGACTTTGACCACTTCTTGGAGCAGGTTGACAGGAATTTCAATCCGTGGGACTCCGAGTCCGATACGGAAATGCACGGCTCTCAGAGTGACACCGGCACCAGCCAGAACACCGATGGCAGGGGAGATGGAGTCGATGTCGACGATCCTTTCATGAGAACTAGCTCACAGCGTATGAGTGCTACAATTTATCCGTATTTTCAGTGTCATGTACCCTTTGTTTAGTTAGCAGTGGGCGTGCACCTGGCACAAAGCCTCTTCATCCTGGTCGCACTTCAGGCAAAAACAAGAAACGGGATACTTTGCGTTCGCCTGACCATGGATCCAAGCACAAGGGACTTGTTAAGTTCTCAAACCCGCCAGGCCCGAAGCGCGGACATCAAAACAGTCTCTTACCAGGTTCGAGTCCTGCAAAAAAGGAAGCTGATGAGAAGGAAAAGAAGGTGATTAATGTCCACGAATTTCCAGGAATTTTCTTACCATTAGCAGAGAGTCGCTGCCGAACGCAAGAAGAAGAAGGTGGTAGATAGGGCAGAGATGGACAAGAAGGAAGAGAAAAAACTAGCAAAACAACGTCAGGTATGGGAACATTTATCTTAGCATTTTCATTTAAGGTTTACAGGCCTTTCCTAGCGGCGTCTGATTGAACAGGAGCCTGAGGATCTGGCGAATGAGGTACATATGTTTGGCGGTGTGGATGATCTTAGCCGATGGGATCGCACATCGTGTAACTTGCGCGAGGATGAGGGCCAAGGCTTCATAGACATCGCAAATGCATTGAGTGCATGTCTAGGATCATCAGTTTTGGTTCTACCCAGCTATTTCGGGGACCTTGCGAAACATCTGGGTGCTATTGATTGGACAACTTCGGCACAGATCATCATCGATGCTGCAAATGAGGAAGCAGTAATGGACCGCACCAAGGCAAATGTAGGTAAGGAGATGTAAATTGTGAAATGACATGCTGACATCATTTGAAGGGTCCATTCGTTGACGGCTCATTTTTTCAGCATTTAATGTATTACGCCCAACTCATCGATCCCATCACGGTTTTGTTTTTACATCGCGATGAGGATGTGAATGGACGGGAGCATTGGCTCCTTTTTGAATCCTCAGACGAAGGGCTCAGCTGCTTCGACCCACTGGGAAACCACCAACGAATCAGCCGTACCAGGAGAGCTATTCCTGACATGCGTATTGTCGCTTCGTACCTTCGCGGAGACGATGTATGAATTCATGTGATTCATTATGCAGGCTGGCTGACCGATTCTCATAGTATCCTCAACAACCTATCCAGACGCAGTATAATGTAACCACTTTTGATGTTCAGAAGGACGGTTCCTCTTGTGGATTTTGGTCCATTGCTTTCTGCCTTCTGAAAGTGTCCGGAGTCAACATCGAGTCGTCAGATACGCTGAGAAAACTCGACGAGCTCGGAATTCAAGGCATCAAGGAGCATTTGAAGGAGATCTGGACTTCCTGGCGGATTTGCGAGGAGGGTCTGGAAGAAGAGGCCTTGAACAGCTTTTTGCGTCACTTCAAGGCCAAACGCGACGGGTTATCAAATTCTTGTGTACACCGCTGATGCAGCACTGCCGAATAATGCTGACTTGTCTCCAGGTTGCTTCACGGCCCCCATGGATTGCGCGGGCAGAAGAAGCTGCGACGGAACCCAGCGTAACTTTGTTCTTTATCACTGGAATGTACAAGGCATTGATTTAATATTGTAGGAACCCCGAAATGATTCAAAACCAGCGCAATTGGAACAGGTAGACCTGTCGTTTGATGGTGAAACCATATCGCACGAAGTAAGCCTTAAAGTGATGAAGAAGCTGGTGAGCCGTCGGATTGGAATATGCATTGAGCCAAGTGATTCAGCCGCGGATTGTTTCAGGCTGAGGATTTCTGCCTCAAACTGACCAGTAATCGTCACAAAATTGTCGGCGCAACAGGGCCCCTCTTCCATGCTCACCTAGTCCGGGTCTCGTCACTTGACGGCTGGTTCCCGGGTGATGTGATCTGCGAATGGGCCAAGCATCTGGTTAAGAATGCATCATCTCCAGACACTAAAGTTGTGGAAACAGGTTTCTTCAACTCACTCCGTCAAAATAGTCAAACCCTGGCCAACGATCGCAAAAATCTCGAGAAGTTTTGGAAGCGATTCCTCAAGGGATGCCGCAAAGTGAGAATATACCATCTGTTTCTGCCGAATTCCGTCTGTTGATACAGTGTTCATGTTCAGTGGTTCAAGATGCACGAGACTCGGAAGGAAGGAAGGAAGGAAGTGGATTTGCACCGCAGCGGTCCCAATAAGGAACATAGCGGGTCCCGTAACTACATACACGACGTCGATTGTATGCTACGGACACCAATTCGCTTTACCGCTGTGATCGTTTCCTCCCCGTCAACCTCTTGCGTGTTGTCGCCAACGTCTCAGCACCTCCAAATCAGGCGAAGCTTGCCTTGACGCAAGCACGCAAGTAGGGCCAGAAGGTCCCGTCTCACGGATTCCACGAACAGGTGCGCACAGAATGGCTCTCCATTTGACGACGTATAGAGTGCCTACTACAATGCCGCGGCGGGCAGATACAGAATAGCCGGAATGTAACGAGGGTGAGAATCGTATACAGCTAGTATATCTGCCACAAACTTCGCGAGCCGTAGGGTTATTTTGCGCAAGGACAACAACAGCCTGAGGAATTCATACGGTTCGTCTGCCGACCACTTGCAGTCGAATCCCCCAATTTGATCCATAATGTCGCGCAAGAACCTCTCCCGCAATGGCTGGAGGCTGTCGTGTGCCGTACAGACTAGAAGCGCATGCGCCTCGTCTTCCACGGCGCCACGACAAAACCTGCACAGACGCAAGTGTCGCGGGGCGGCCGCTCTGTACCGGCCCGGGTAACGCAACCGTTCCACACTTAGGTTGTGGTCGGATAGCATTAGGCGAGTAAGCGCCTTGCGATGCGCCGGGACGACAACGTCTAGGTAATGCCGGCGCCGCCGCGTCACGAGTGCCATCCGGGACCGCCCTTCTCCCTCATCGATCCGCTCGAGACGGTTCTTGAGTAGATGAGTCCGTTCGAACGCGTCAATGTCGCATTGCAGGTCTGCATCAAGAACCTTTTCTACCCGTTCCATTATTGCCTTGACTGAGTCATCGTTACTCAGGTCGTCCTCCGTGACATAAATCGGAGTCGGAAGGCGGCGCAGAACCAAGCAGATGTCACCGATCCAGGACGCTTTCCCGTTGCAATATAGCGAGAAGGAGTCCAGGAGGGCATCACGGACGATGCGGTCCTCTGACGGGGGAAGGGTGAGGAGGTACCGCAGGCGAGAGAGAGCGCGGAGCAGGCGCCGTATTTTGATAGGAGTTTGGCCAGTTTCCGTGTATAGGATTGAGAGCAAGGAGGAGGAGTTCAGCCCGAGCAGACGACGGAGGAAAGACTGTTGAACTTCCATGTGTTCTTCAAGCAGTCTCGTGTCAACATCGAGAGAGATTTCACCGCCCGAAATGAGATAGCAGTCCACGCGAGCCATGTAAAGTCGTAGACCTTCCCGGACAGGGAGAGAACCAAGATGTGTCTTTACACGTCCGAATGTCGCATTCGCCACCTTCCTCGCTTTAGACGCCTTCTCGGCATAGTGCGCCGCAAAGATATTGTGATGTGTGGATGTAAACCACATCCCCACGTACTTGAAACTAGGAACGATCTCCACGACCTCCGCACCTACGCGGAAAACGGGGGAGAACAGTGGGGAGCGGACCGAAGATCATGGCTTTGGACTTTGGCGGGCTTATGAACATGAATTTCCGCCGCGACCAGCCATAGAAGTGGTCCATCTTGCGCTGGAGCGTTGGGGGCAGCGTGGTGAACATGCACTCGTCGTCTGCCTGGTCCAGCTGGCAGACAGGCCGTCCATTGAGTCGGATGTCGCTGTCGTGATGGGGCAGCTGGAAATCTGCAAAGTAGATGTTCCAGAAACCAGGCGACGCCGTGTCCCCAGTCAGCAAACCAATGAGACATCGAAACGCCGCCGAGTACGCCCCATCGCTTCTGACCACATACGACATGCGGGCGTAAATCATCCGAATCCAGTCGAACCATGGGCCGCGTACCCCTGCTGTATAGAGAAGACTCCAGAGTGTCGCAATATCGGTGGTGGGGAAGGCATTTGTCATGTCCGCAAAGAAGACGTACAGGGTCTTGCCCTCTGCGCGGGCACGATCAATCGCGCAACGAAGGATGAAGGAGTTGTCGTCCGTGCGGCGTTTGGGCTGGAATCCGTTCTGTGTTGCTGGGACCACTTTGTTGACCAGTCCCCAAGCACGGAGGCGCTCGTCAAAAAGGAGTGTCATGCATTTAAGCAGGCAGCACTCCAGACCAACGAGCCTATAGCTCTCCGGATCATCCACAGCTCTTCCCTTCTTCAGAATACCGATAAGTATTGTCACCAACCACTGCTGCGGGGCATCCCGTAGGTGCGCACATGAGTTGAACAAATCTCGCAGCGCGTCGTTTGGGATTTTCATAATCCTCGAGTACGCGATGAGGTCAATCCCATGGGCGCTTCTCGTACCCTTCTCACGCAACTTCTTCTTCAGCCACACGATGTCCTCGTCAGTAACATCACGGGAGAAGAAACGCTGCTCGGTGGTATCTGTAGTACGAGCCGGGATAGTCGCGTTCATCAGCGCTAATGTCTCGTGGAGATCAGCGTCAAAGTGAGCGGGCATCTCCTGGGGCGGGTTGAGGCGCGCCTTGAAGGAATCGTGTAACTGATCGATTGTGACCAGAGGTCGACGCGGACGTTCGTCGGTCCACTTGCGAATCAGCTGCCAAAATTCCCGCCCTGTCTGACATTCGAGAAGGGTGACCAGGTTGCGACGGAGCATCTCTCGTTCCCCTGTAATAATATTAATGATGCTATCCTTGTACCGGATATTATTGTTATACCTCAGACGCCCGCGATGCGAGTCACCTGGATCCACGACTTCATCCAGGGAGATCTGAGGGGGTGCCTTCTTCTTAGGCTCGGTCGTTTCCGGCAGTGTCGAGGAAACTTTTAGAAGATCAAGAGCGTCTCCGCCGTCTATAGTTCCCTCTGCAGCGTCAAGGGGCGGTAGGGACCAAATTCCAGTCCCGTTCAGCCTCACCGCCTCCCGCGCCATCGTTTGGGCCGCCTGCGCATGAGCATTATGTCCGGGTTTATTCAAAAGCAGCCGAAGGGGGGCGGAACGACCCCTAATCGCCTCTGCTGCTGCCTGCAAGATGTCACCATGGGCGCATGGCCAGCCTGCCATGGCATATTCACCCGCCCAGTAGCAGTATGTTCGTATTGCGTATTGGGATGAGGTGTAGATCACGAGCGAGCGGTCGCGAGGGACTGTGGTCACAGCCTGAAGTACAGCGGCGAGAGCAGCGCGGCTTTCAGAGCCCTGGTCGAGTCGGAATGAAGCGTTGCGTGCATCAGCCGGGCCCCAGTACAATGCAAACCCAGCTTTGGAGTACGGTTTCCCCGCGTCTCGGCCCGAGGCCGCCATATACACCGAGACCGGGTTTGAGTTGCACAACACGGAGCCATACAGCCGTCGCGTTGCTTCCTTGGCGGTAACAGTCAGCGTCAGTAGCCGTGCGGCAGCGCGGTCGAGTTCGGTCTCTGGGGCATATTGAATGGGAACTGAGGTCGCCTTCGGGATCTTATATCGTTTCGCGCCGCGTGTTGGAACCTCAAACCACAGCTGGGAGTGATCCGACCAGTTTGGAGCATCGCGCACCCGCAAAGACTTGTCTGGGATGTAGTCCACAAGAGCATTGGAGACCAGAGCGAAGTCAATCACGGTTCGTCCCAGTGGTTGGAAGGAGGTGAAGGCGCCAGGGAACGATTCTTCCTTCACCGTGCCGTTCACCACTGTCAACCCGCAGTCGTTGCAAAGCCGTAAGATCCATCGGCCCCGGGTGTTCACCACCGGGTCCAGAGAGTAGCGGCCCAAGACGGAGTCCTTGGAGGTCTTGTCGCCGATACGCCCGTTCAGATCACCCTCAACAACGACATATTTCGTGGTTGCCGTGCACACGGTGACGGCCTGCTCCAGTCGCTGCTCAGGATCCGTGGGTGACCATTGAATCCAGGGTGAGCCGACAGGCGGGAGGTACACTCCAATGAGAAAGAATGTCTCAAACTCAATGACAATCATATCTGGAGCGGAGAGGTCGTGGCGGACTGTATACTCGACAGAGTCACTTATGACGGCGGCCAGGCCTCCCCACGCTTGGTGGAAGTCGGGGGTATTGGGTCGTGCCATCGAAACGATGCTATAGCCGGGCGGTAAGTCCACGCAGTCCTCGTCGCCTGGCCGCAAAAAGGTCTCCTGAAAAATGGAGACGTCGTTCTCTCGAATGATCTCGCAAATCTCTTCATGACTGAGTTTAAGAGCAAGACGACCGTGTATATTCCATGCTAAGATACGTAGGCTGGTTCACAACAGTATTAGTTGTATTTAAGGTGCATCGACGAGGATCTACCAGTATTTATCCTCATTCTGGCGCTGCGCCGCCTTATTTTTGCCTTTGCCATGGGACGAAGCGGCAGCGAGCATTGCATTGCGTCCTGCCATCCCCTCAGGCTCAGCGCGGACGGCCTGGATGAAGGAGTCGGCGGTGGCGAAGTCGCGGAAGCGAATGCTGATCGTGTCAGCGAGGCCCGGGACCGCTCGCGCCGAGTACATGTGCTTCGGATCTATCTTGGCATACTGGAGTGCCTTGAGCGCGATCTGCTTCGGCCCACCATTCTCGCGGATTTTCTTCTCGTCGACGGGCCAGAAGTGGATGTCGTTCTGAGAAACAGTGTCGTGACGGTCACTGTGACGATCCTTGTCTTGACCGTCATCTCTCGCCCTCTTGCTCGACCCCTGGTCTCTCTCTGGACTCTCCTCGGCCCTGCGACGGACACCAGACACCTGCAAGGGGCGATCCTTGGTAGCATTCTGCAGGTTGACAATGTCGAGACGAGCCTGCCGGCGGAAAGAGAGGAACTCGGTCTGTGTGTCCTGAAGATCGTTGACGGTGTGGGTAAGGCCCTCGATCGCCCCGCGATTCTCCAAGATGATGTCCTCCCATCCTGACCCGATGGAAGTTCCTTGGCCACGCTGCATGTCCTCCACGCGATGGAGGGTTTCCTTGAACTTGGACCCGACCTCGCTGCGCAGCTCTTCGAGCAATCTCTGGTGACGAAGAACCCATACTGCAAGCGCAAGCTGGTTGGCGTCGGTGCGCTCGCGGTGGTCCTTGGCGGGCTCGTTACGGGGAGGGCGCGTGAGCCCGGTCTGGGCGTAGACTTCGACGTCGGAAGGGGCCGGCTCAGCGTTGACGATGATGGACTCGCTTCGGGCCACCGGCGCCTTGGGAGCAGGGGGAGCGTCAGTGCGCGTGCGGGAAGTAAACGTGCGCTCGGTTTGTGCCACCATGGAACGATCTGAGGACGAAGGCGGAGCGGGGGGCACCGTTGCTACGCAGTACGAGGTTAGTGTCACCTCCTTCGACCCCGCTCGGTTGATGCTCACGCTGGTTGAAGACAGGGATGGGTCTCTCATCCTGTGCAGGGCGCCCATCGTTCGGAGGCTGCGACTGCGCTCTTGGGATATCGTTGTCTTCAGCGCGGGGACCGCGAAGCTTCAGCTTAGGGAGGGGCTTCACGACACGCATGTCGGCGGGTGGTTCACTAGTCGAGCGCGCAGCAGACATGGAGGCCAAGAGCAGGGGGTGCGTCTTGAAAATGGCTATCGTGATGCCGATCCATGTGCCGTCACATTGGATATGCTGTTTCGTGGATTTTGATAACAATTATCTTGCAATTTTCGATTCCTGGAAGCGCAGCACGGTCCCAAAAACCCGGCAGGAGAGTGTACATGCTCATATATTCAAGGTAAGCACCAGAACTTGCAGAAAATCTGGTTGTGCTGACTGCGGAATTGTCTAGTTGATTCAAGAATGGCTTCAACGTTTATTTCTGGATCTGGAAAGCGCCATCGATTGGAAGGAACGGGTCGTTGATGCTTGCCCAGAGGTACAATTTCAAAATACCTCATTCACACTGCTTAACATTATAATTATTCCAGAATCAGCCATATCAAATGAACGGATGTGACTGCGGACCACATACATGCTTTATGATGTCTCTTCTTTCTCGCCGGCAAGTCAATGACCTTCGTCGCACTAGCGAGGTTATCACCCCGCGGAACGTCCAGAAATTCCGGTATGCTATCTTTGGACAGTCGATGAAGCTTGGGACGGCGCCAATTGAGGTTGGCGACAATGAGAAATGTGCCAACGACTCGGGAAGTGACTTTGAAATGCTGTGAGCAACTTATAACTAGTGAATCTCAGGGCCGGGCCGGGCCTGTAAGCCCGGGCTTGGGCCGGGCTTGAGGCGGCCTGGGCTTGAGATTTCCCAGGCCCAAGCCCAAGCCCAGCGGCACGGCTTCAAGCCCAAGGCCCGGGCTCAAGCCCGGGCCTGAGTTGCTGGCTGGGAAACAGATGCTGGGGACACAAAAAGTATGCAAGTGGTCTGAAGATGCTTCAATATATATGAGAATGTTTACTGGTTGCACTTTTCAACTTTTGAACCTTCCCATCACGCAAATTCCATTCTCGAATATTTGCAGCCGCCGCTTTCAAGTCAGCTTTTGAAAATTCAACATTGATGTTGGTGAGTGTGATGAAGGTGTGATATTTTTTGAGCTTTTGGAAGTAAACACTGACCTTTTACACCACTTCTCTGATCAAAATCCGAACTGATGACCTGTATCAGAGGTGGTGCCGAAGCCCGGGCTTGAGCCCATGGCCCAGGCTTCAACTTCGTCAAGCCCAAGCCCTGGGCCCGCTCAAGCCCTGTATCGGGCTGGGCCGGGCCTGGTAAGCCCAGGGCTGGGCCTGGCGGGCCTAGGGCTTGAAGCCCGGCCCAACAATTCACTACTTATAACACTATCACATTATCGACAATGTACTGACATGTGGTGAACAGGGATGAAATTTGGGAGGATGAATCGGATGCAGAAGTTTCACAGTAAGCAGCGCCCAAGGTCTCTCTTTGAGTAACACTTGAAGGATTATTTTCAAGCACTTCTTCCCCTGAAAATCGCGCTGAAAGCCCACTGTAGGTCTTATTTATTTTGCGATTTGAGACGACACTGACATAACAACAGATCTTCATTGACGCCGGAGCTGGAACCAGTACCAGAAGCCGCGACTTTTGTGCCCCGCCGAAGCGCTCGCTCCAAACCGAAATAAAGGAAGCTCAGATGTTGTATTTAGAGTAATTATATGTGACATTGTCCTTGAATCCGAGCTCCCTAGTTCTCAAGGAAGCAATGAGTATGGCAAAGATAATTTCTTCAAATGTTGGGCTCGGTCAGTGGTTGAAATAGATAAAAGTCGGGCTCGGTCAGTGGTTAGAACAGGTAAAAAGTCGGGCTCGGTCAGTGGTTGGAATATATAAAAGTCGGGCTCGGTCAGTGGTTAGAACAGGTAAAAAGCGGGCTCGGTCAGCGGTTGAAAAGTCGGGCTCGGTCAGTAGTCAGAATGGGCTCGGTCAGTGGTTGGGTCTGGGGTCGGTTCGCAGTTGAAACCCGGGCTCGGTCAGTGGTTTTGGTGGCGGGCTCGGTCAGTGGTTTGGATGCCGGCTCGGTCAGTAGTTGGTTCGGGGCACAATCCTATTTTGCAGAAAGAAATCAAAGAAATTGTATTCAAGATTAAATAAATTGCCAGTGGTTCGGTACACAGTGATAGCCGTGAATTAACACTGAATGTAGCCGTCACAGCAGACCATTACATTTTCAAGACATTGACCTCTTCCTGAGGAGTGTAGGCGCAGCCCTGCCGCCCCATCATGGGAGCAATTTCAAGCTACGCAGGAGCACCAGCGTAAAGGATTACCTCTGCTTCCAGTCGACTCTGATCCTTCCCCGTGGGCTGTGGGACAGGAAATGATGGTTGATTTTGTTAAACGCGGGGTCGAGAACCCTGCCAAAAAAGTCGTAACAAACGGCAGCTATTTCTCCTCGCCTCGCCGCCCTCCCTATCTCGCCCGTGCATCCACCGACCGACCGGCCGACACGGCTCGCACACCATCGCGAGTAGGAGCAGGAGCTCCTCGCCGTCGCCGCCCGCTCTACGCCCTCGCGCACCATCGCGAGTAGGAGCAGGAGTTCCTCGTCGTCGCCCGCTCGACGCCCGCCACCTGTCTTCCGTCCAGCCCCTTCCGCCGTCACCGATACTCTGGCGACATCGCATGCCAGTGCCAGTGCCTGCGCCGTTCGCTGTTCGGGTCGTCGCACCCACCACGAGCCGCGAGCAGGGTGTGCGAGTGGAAGTGAACGGGGAGGGGTTAGCGGGGGGCAGAGTGGATGAGGACGCGGTGCGGGGGTCTGGACTGGGCCGCATTGCATCGCATCTGCTGTTTGCCCGCGCATCGCTGCCGTCACGAATGTTCTCGTCCACGGACGGTGACCGCGAGAAGGAAGGAGGCTCGAAACCCCGCGGAAGTGGAGGTGGGGGGGATGTGCACCA
This sequence comes from Mycena venus, assembly GCA_014462655.1. Lineage (NCBI taxonomy): Eukaryota > Fungi > Basidiomycota > Agaricomycetes > Agaricales > Mycenaceae > Glaucomycena > Glaucomycena venus. The sequence goes on along the minus strand of JACAZI010000007.1, from coordinate 1,472,015 downwards.
TCGGATGGGGTGGATCGAGCGAGTACAGCATAAGGGAAGCCCATGGAGAAGGTCTTGCGGGCCGCGCACTCTCGCCGGACATACCATGCGGAAATCGTCGGTCCTCCCCTCCATAACCGCGTACCCGTGCTTGTTTCCTGCGGCTGGATTGGCGCGGATGCTGAATCCCGATACAGGTGTAGGACCGGGTGGAGGATGGAGCGGACATCGGCGGGAGCGCATGACGGGTGGGCTTGGGCTTGCATCGGTGGCCACGACGAACTTCGGCTGCGCTCCGGGTCGAAGCCTAAGCAAGACGACGTCCCCGCAAGCTCGGTCTCGCACACATTCCCGACGCGCTCCACGCTCCGGACAAGGGTTGGCGTGTACATCCAGCGCGGTGGCAATCTGCCCGTGCTTGCTTCTACACCCCACGTCCCGGACGAACGATACGATGCTGTGCGCGATATGCCTCCCCGAGCAAGCAGCGCTCGAGTCCCCCCTCCCCTCTAATAATGCTGCTTCGCCTCGGTGGGCGGTTCTTAAGATCTTGCTTCCAAGGCGGCGAGATCGCGTACCCACCTGCTTTGGAGGAAGGGGGCGGATTCGGGTCCACTCCCCGTCGTCCAGACTCTAGGAAGTCGTATGACTGACTCGACGACCCTTCGTCCTGCCGCCCGTTCTGCCTATCTGCCTGCCCTCGTCCCGGTGTTGCCCCTCGTGTCGGGCAGCCGTACTTGCCTGTCTGCGAACATAGACCGGAATGCGCTTCCGCCATCGCCCAGAAAGTAGGACGGAAAACGCGTTGTCGAATGTGGGGTTGGTGCGGGTGTTGCGGCTGCATGGGTGCCGTAGGATGTATGAAGACGAAGGACGTTGTACTGTATCTATCTGCGTGGATTACTTGAAGCTACCCACATACACAAAATAATAATGATTTCCCTACGTAGGTATTCACCAATCCACTTCTTGCAGTGTATGCGGATCCTTCGCGTTTCTGATTCCGAGCCAGCTGGACTCTGCCAAATTACAATGAATGCAACTCACCCTAATAAAATAGACAAAACCCACCCGAGCCGTCTTTGTCGGAAGGTTCTTGATGGTCAGGTATCTCGAATAGAGGGAGATTCAGGGATTTAGCAGCCACATTGTTGGTTGGGTCAAAGCCATGCTCCTTCAGTATCGTGGAAGCAACCTCGTAATGGTGCGGTTCCCACTGCGCTCCTTCATAAGATGCACTCCAGCTCATCCGGATTTTGAGTGACCCAGGAGGAATACAGCTGGTTTCGGTAGTATGGGCACCTGTCGACCAATAGATTTGGGGCTCCTCAACGCGCGCCTCTTTGACTGTAGGAACCTGAACGAAAACGTGTATGTTTTCAGGTAAATTGTCGACAATGGCCCAAGATTCCTCGTTGCTTGCAGTAGGTTCGGCCGCCAAAACCATTTCCCATTCCAAAAAGAGAGAAGTGTGGATGGCTTCGAAGCCGTGAATTCAAGCACATTGATGATACACAATGGACTCACGGACACACAAATCAGACGGTTTGCATTCCATGGAAGGACCATACTTTGAAAGAATTGATTGCGCCTGAGCCATCCAAGAGAGCGTAACATCAGGCACAGACTTCCCGAACCCGATTTCGGCGTTGAGGAAATAACCACAGCGGACTTTCTGATCCAACCCTGAGACCCACTTCTGGGTTTTTCCGACGAGAGGCACAATGAAACTGTACATGAAATCTAGATTAGAGCAAGATACTGGAAATATGGCGAACCAACTGACTGAGTAAAGCCATCCTTCAATTCCTCCTCTGCGGTTGGAATGCAGTGCATGGGCGGCCACGGCGTCCGTACACTCCAATCAGAATCCTCTTCATAGCTGACCATAGGGTATGACACAGTCCATGTGGAACCTGCAGTGATCGATCTCGTTGTAAGTTGGGCCACGATTGCCGGTCCATTATAAACACGGCCCAGACATAGGAGAGTTTCCGAAATGTTGAAGGGGGGCACCCAGTTTCGTCGCCGGAGATTTACCAAAGATGCCAGACTTTCCCGCATATGGGATCCTGAGTCGATTAATCGACAGAATTGGGACCCTACGATGCCAAGGTCCATAAACCACAATATGAATGGCGGAATCTGTAACAAGGCTTATATGGAAATGCGAAGCAACGAAATGAACAAACGCGGAGGAGCCCCAGGTGATTCAGTCCCGAGGATTGGTCGATGTGCAAGAAGATCAATTTCCCGCCTTGAGCATTAACCATGGCAAATTGGCGGTTCAAATAGAAATCAATGTGAGGATATTCATGGAACACGTGCGAGGAATCAAGAACCTGTGGACCAATGTCAGTGACGACTTCCAGGCAGTGGATTCACAAGGGACAATACTAGGCTCAGTTCCCAGTCTACAATGGCCCGAGCGGACGAGAGTGTGTTTGCGTACTCGTCGAGTGTTCGATATTCTAAATAGAACTCAGAAATATGTGCTGTATATCAGGGAAGCGACTTACCTCCGTGAAAGACGAGGGATTGTAGTCTCGGAGAGCTGCAAAACCCAAATAGTTGCGGGAAATGCGGAGAACTATCAACTGGTAGGTATTAAAGCGGAACCAGCATCGTGACTGTGCTTACGGTGAGTTATCAGCCAGAAACGACAGGAAGCCCTTCCACGACTTTTCGTTCCTGTCAAACGAGCTCCAAGTAAAGATGGAATGAATGTACGGACTTCGGTGGGATCCGAGCCTTGGTAAACCCGGACCGTTCGAATGCAACCATTGACTTTTGCTTTGTAGTCCGTCCAACCAGTTCTTCTCCTCTCGCGACCATGATAGTCCAATTCCGAGAAATGCTCTGTTCGAGCGGTGCCAAAGTCCAAGTGAATATCACCCATTTTCAGGGCATGGAACTTGGTGGATCGTCAGAATTTCGAATTAACCCGAAAAGTTTAAACACGCACGTCTTCCTCGAAGCGGACTAGTTCTTGCTTGAGGCTATCTGACGAACCGATGGTGGTTGAAGGGTGTTCATTGAGTCTGCGTTGCAACTCCGAGACCATGGATTTGACTGCTGCTACCTCCATTCTTGCCCCGGTGGCAGCAATGAGCTAAAACGTCCACAAATTTCAGTCAGTCCTAACCCAAAGTACGTCTGACATACTGTCATGTTGGCTCGGAGGTCGTCGACACGGCGAGTGAACAAAGTAATCTTCTCCCGTACGTTTCGGGAATTCAAGTACTTCCGAAATTTCGATGAGGACCAATTACCTGACATCGATTCGAGGTCTTTCGCTAACTGTGTGAGATGCCTAGTACCTCTGGTGTTCAGACGTAGATCACCCCGGTGTTTAATTCATACCTCGTAAATTCCTCGCAAACTTGATGAAAGTTGGTGTTCTCGGTGGTGGGATGCGAGTCCATCTCTTCGTGCAATAACTTCATGATCGTGACAATAGACTCGGCGAGGTACTTGAGATCATCCCCGGACTGCTTTACTGTCTGCGAAACTCAAGTAAGAGAATCATGATCCTTGCCTCTCACCCACCTCGATCAGCTCCAGTAACGCCAGTCCCGCAGAGAGCGCAGTATTCACGTAAGGAAATGGAACACAGTTGCCGACAGAGATAAGGCCTCGAGCAACTGTGATGAGGGGAGACACCCATTCGTTTGTAGAGGACCGGAAGAGTCGAGGTAGGGGCATTTGAAGGTGGAAAGACGAGAGTGTAAAGTCCGGTGATGCCGAAGGCGAACAGACCCCCAAGAATCTTCAAGAACCGCTACTTTTCACGCCGAGCTGAGTGGGTGAGTTGTAAAATTCCAAAAGACTACTCAACTACTCACTAACTAACTACTTATATAGTATTCTACGATAATTGTCCTTGTACCTAAACGAGCTCAACCTTTGTTCTATGAGTCAAACTAAATCTGCGGCGCAGGCCACAGCCAAGCCGCAGCCATCACTCGGCACCGACGACAACGGATGCAGTCGGCATCCATATCCGTTACATTCGCCCTCCAAGGCTTGACCCGACAAGCCTTCAACTGCCGACAATGCATCCTGAGCCCCTATCTACCGCGGATCAAGCCACCAATAACTCAATAATAGCCATCACTCGAGCTTTCATCATCCCATTCACCGTCTCCACTCGAGGTCTCCGAGTTGTTGTCTGAATGACCGATTTCTGAAAGTTTTCCGGTCTCCAAAGCTGATTCTTCTGTGTCCAACTCGTCCGAGCCACTGACGAAGATAAGGGTGGTCCTCACGGGGACCGAGGTGCGTCCAGGTCGTGCCGGAGATAGCGCCGAGTTGTGCAACAAAAAGTGAGAGCCGGCTGGGAAATAATCAAGGTAGCCGTAGAGTGAAAAGAAATGAGAATGGAAAAGGAAACTCAGCTCAGAGTGGTTGAATGAAGGTGTATTCACACGGAATTGCTCAGAGTCGTGTAGATTGTGGTGGTAAGAGAGAGAGAGGGGGAGGTACATGAGGGGATGGCCGCCCGCGTGCTCTCACGGCGCCAGAGCCCGCAAATCAACAGCAAAAATACATGAAACAAATCTGTACGTAGAGAGTCCGTTGTAAACCCGTACGCTTACCTGCACGCTCGGCCGTCTGAACCCCGGGAGGCGCGCAAAGACGTATAGGAAGACTACGCTGCCCCACAACAGCGCCGAGATGGTGGCCCAAGCCATCTCGAGGTCAATTCCCAGCGCGGTCCGAGAGTCCAGCGGCGTCGAATGCAGGGTCCATGTCAGATTCCTACGGAGTTCTACACAAAAAAAGGGGGGAAACATGAGCGGAGTGAGTCATAAAGAAATCTTGCCGAAGCCCAAATCCAGTCCCAACTCCGTCCTCGAGGCGTGCGACGTTTACGTTGAATGTGATCGCCGTCGGACCGGTTCCGACTCAGAGGCGCGAAGATGTTGAGTCTGGATCGATGAAGGAGGAATTAGCATCTAAGTATGAACGAAGTGAGTATGAGCTTGGAAAGGAACCGGGGAACTTGATGTGGTGGTGGAAGTGAAAGAAGCGCGACGGCGTTTCCATTTACGGTTGACAGCTCGGAACGGAACGGGATGGGAAGGCGACGAGTGTAACAAGTCGAGCTTCCACACCACCCGTGGAATCACGATCTGATTCCTCAATTTCTGACGCGCTTCTGTATCGTGCTGCTTTCACTTCAATCTTCTGCTCCTCTTCGTGGTTCTTTTTGCATTCACGACTTAGGTGCCCCTTGAATTTGCAATTGAAGCAGCGGCTCTCACGTCTAAGCCTCTCAAACTCGTCCTGCGGAATATGCACCCGAGATTTCAGTTTCTGAGACCACCTGTTGGACTCATTCCTCACAGTATTCCCAGAAAATCGCTCTGAGAACCCATCTGTCTCATCTGGTTCCACTGGTACGCCCTCCAGGTCAGAAAGTTCCTGGGTACTCGCATCATCGTAATCCGATGAGTCAGCGTTCTGACTCCCAGTTGTCGCGTGCGTTGACAACTTTGCTTCTTGTCGTAACACATCCATTACAGCCTCCTCTCGGCATGCATACTTGGCGAGCTTCAGCAGTGAGGTGTGCTCTGAATCCAGGCCTTTGCGCATGAGATACATACGCAACCTCTGATGAACTCCATCCCAGAAAATTTGCCTTAGTTGTCGCTCAGTGACATCCGAGAATCGCACCGCAAGAGTCTCAATCTCATGGACGAAACCTCGAACCTTGCTACGTCCTTGCGTCGCACCCATCAAGCTCTCGGCGAAGCTGCCACTTGAAGTTAGGTGGGAAGCAATAGCTGAAAAGCCCCTCATAAACTAACTTCACAGTCCAGTCTCTTCTTCGCAAGGCAACGTGCTTCATGAAGAACTGTCCGGCTTTACCTCCCATGAAGTTGACCATGATCCTGACCATCATAGCGTCACTAAGCCCATGCAAATCCGCCCATGTATCAACCGCATACGTCCACTGGTCAAACACATCTAGGTCCGCTTGTCCTTTGTAAACAAATGGCTTCTTTATTTTTATCGAGGCAAGGACTTTCTCCTTCTTTCGCCGTTCTCTGCTGCTCGCATTTCTTGCTTCCACAGTGCCGTGTCTTTTGGCAGAGCGTGATGAGCTTGCAGCTGGGGCTTCATCCTCAGAACTCGACTCCGAGCTGCTGCTGCTGCTGCTGCTGCTCGAGCTTTCTGATGAGCAAGATACGGAATCCGGTGGCTCCGTAGTTGATTGGAAGTAACCACCGTCAGGGATCTCGGACCTCTCACGCTTGAAATGCGATGGTTTGAGCCGTTGTTTTTGCTCATTCCGGAGGCGTGTACTCTTGCCCCTCTTGTGTGAATATCTCGGTACTCTTTCGGATGTGCTGTCGCCCGTTCCCACGGTTACAGCACCGAGTCGAATCACACAAGGTTGCGTCTTCCATTTGGTCTGTCGGACATACGCCTGTCAATATTTCAGCGATGTTAGGGAGGAACGTCCTGGTACGGTGAGTACTTCTGTCTCTGCAACTTCCATCTCGCCCTCCATTCGCAATCTATAGCTATGCCGGGGACTTTATTGCGTATCGTTCAGAAATATCCAATGCCGCAGATTCCAACTCATCTTCTACGTTGGTGAGATTTTCTTCTGCACCGATATCTGAAACTTTGAGCTTTGTTTCAAAGATCATCGGTGACATTGGTCCGTTCGGCAAGACTTCTGCAAACAATGCAAGACCATTCAAGAGTTCAGTCAAGAATGACTTGCCAAACTCGAGTTCGGGCAGAATAAATTTATCGCAAGCTTTCGCCAAGCTCGAGAAGGATGGAAGCGGCCCGAGTGGGTCTGAATCTTTCATTAATTCATTCCAATCCTCCATTACAAAGCGACGTTGAATTGATCCCGCGGTTGGCTTGTTTTCCAATCGCACGCCCTCCATCTGACCTTGTTGAGTGTTGACCCTCAACACCAGGTCTGGCGCTCCGCAGCCAATACCGTATTGGTTCTCTATCACCTCGGCCTCGTTTTTGACCGATGACGGAGAATTTCGCACCCTGAGCAGACGAGGGCCGTCACAGAGGTATGTACCCCCTCCAGATTCATGGCAACGTGCAGCTGAATCTTTCCGCTCCACCGGCGCGCGCTCTCCCATGACTACTGAGAGAGCTGCCAGGTCATCAACCGGGGACAGCGCACCCCCGGATACGGACATAACTGCAGCCAAGGCGTCAACCGCAACAGAGCGGGAGCTTCAAGGCGCATGGCTGCCGAGCTAATCTCTGCTCCTGATGCAGAGCAGGTCTCAAGGCGCCCAGCAGCCGATCTCTCAACTGTCCCCTCACGGGGGCAGGAGTTCTCAAGGCGCTTGATAATACCCAAACGTCCCTCCCCGATCCATACCATGTCAAACGTCGCAATTGCATGGCGCGTCGAGCCGGAATCAGTGACGGGTGTGGGGAAGGAGGCATTAATCGAACGCACCAGCCAGTCAAACGGGTGTCCGCCACTGGCAACGGCGGACGCACCCAACGTACTCGCATCCAGATCCCGCTGGACAACTTGCGCAATAAATTCCATTCTGCAGAAAAAATATGCTGCGTCCAGGTGATCAGTCCGAGCGTCAATGAGAATCCAAATGAAAGATACCACTCAAAAAATGTAAAGTCCGGTGATGCCGAAGGCGAACAGACCCCCAAGAATCTTCAAGAACCGCTACTTTTCACGCAGAGCTGAGTGGGTGAGTTGTAGGATTCCAAAAGACTACTGAACTTAGGCTCGTGACCAGCCTGCCTGCAAGCAGCAACAATGCGGCAAGCACGTTGCTGCAGGCAGGCTGGTACTTCTCAGATGCTGTCAATGGTCTGTGCACAGAGTTTGAAAAAATACCTTTTCCCTCATTCTGGTCTTAATTCAAGTTGGATATGGAAATTCCAAAGGAAAAACCTACTCTACTTTGACTTGACTCCAGATCTGTCTCTTCAGAATTTCTAGTAAGTGCGTTGGGGGCGCATACTACTAGAGGGTCGAATTTGAGTGAAGATTGATGGCATAGCACAGCCACCTGATGCCAGCGATCGGCGCCCGCCAAAATTTCAAACTCCACGCACAGACCATTGACAGCATCCGACAAGTACCAGTCTGCCTGCGGCAACGTGCTCGCCACATTTGTTGCTCATCGCAGGCAGACTGGTGATGAGTCTATACTGAACTATTCACTAACTACTTATATAGTATTCTACGCAAGGGGAAAAATGGACATCGGGTTGGTTATAGGGGGCTGGCAAACAATTTTTGATTTTTTCCGATTTTTTCTTGAGAAGTTTCCCACGGTGGGGGGGGTCTGGCCAAAAATTATCAAGAAATGCTCTAATGGATGTGTTCATTTCAGAAAAAATGTCAAAAAATTCCGAGAAAATATTCAACTTCACCATCAAATTTGCTATATCTCCCTAACCTCAGCTCGTATCAACCTGAAACCTTCAAATATTGATTCCCCACCCTCATTTACCCCCAAATTCAACCTGGTTCCGAAATTTTAAAGTTGGCACCCCCTTGATTCTACGATAATTGTCCTTGTACCTAAACAAGCTCAACCTTTGTTCTATGAGTCAAGCTAAATCTGCGGCGCAGGCCACAGCCAAGCCGCAGCCATCACTTGGCACTGCAACAACAATGGATGCAGTCAGCATCCATATCCGTTACAGAGAGCTTGTTGGGATATGAGCACTCAGGCACATCACCGAGGCTCAGAGATGACTCAGAAAGGAACTGACTCATCATGAATCATAAGGAGTCAGTAGGAATATTGGAGAACACTCACGAATATCATGGAACACTCACGAATATTATGGAACATTTACTTATGACTCGGATTGACTCACAGACTCAGTATATATACAGTAGTTACAGCGAGGGATTCCTCACGAGCTTGTACCACCCCGGCTTCACCGCCATTGTGTAAATCTTACTCTTATTGAACCAGATAATTGTGTGAACTTGAGGATTGAACTCTTTAAAGCAGAAACTCCAACAGAGCTGTATTCCAACAAGCACTCACAGCATCACCTCATGATAGCCAACTTTGCACGGCCTTCACTTCTGCCAATGCTCAAAGGATTTGCAGTTTGCAAATAAAGGGGTCGACCCCGAGTTTGTTTTGCTGGAGAGTGTGCAGTCCAGCTAGCACTTGATGCGCATGCACTTTGTAAATGCGTGAATGAAAATGCCTAAGTATACTTAAGCCATTGTCCCTCATCAGCAACTATCAGTAGCCAAACACTTATTTAGGGGTAGTAGCCAAAAGAAGAAACCGCAACGCAGAAAACAGACTGGAACCCCCAGTTTCTCTGATCCTACAACGGCGAGTTCAAGAAATCTTTTTGGATTTTTGCCATGGACGCGATGCGGTCACGTGATGAGAATTCGTGTCTCCAGCACTCGTATATAAAAGAAATAAAAGAAATTGTATTCAAGATTAAATAAATTGCCAGTGGTTTGGTACACAGTGACAGCCATGAATTAACACTGAATGTAGCTGTCACAGTGAACCATTACGTTTTCAAGACATTGACCTCTTCCTGAGGAGTGTAAGTGCTGCCCTGCCGCCCAATCATGGGAGCGATTTCAAGCTGTGCAGGAGCACCAGCATAAGGGGTTACCTCTGCTTCCAGTCAACTCTGATCCTTCCCTGTGGGCTGTGGAATAGGAAATGATGGTTGATTTTGTTAAATGCAGGGTTGAGAACCCTGCCAAAGTCATAAAAAAATGGCAGTTATCATAAACATCTGGTTGAGGCTGTCATCGAGGATGATCTGGCTTTTAGTATCGCAGAGAAAGGGGGAATGTTGAGATTGTTTGAGCATCTGGTGCCATGAGGAGTGAAAGCAAGAATTCCCCACCAAATGGTGCAGCACAACATAGACGCATTGCATTGCATGCTTAAATTTAAACTTCACGGGCTGCTTGAGGTTTGTTCTCTATCCTCTTGATTCATCACATTGGATTTTTGGCTAATATTTCACTCCCTTTGCAGGTGAACAAATCTAAATTCAGTATCGCAACTGACATTGTCATCACCAAGCAGATGGTTCACATGTTTTGCAGTGTTGTCATCTCATACATTGACAAGGACTGGGTGCTGCAGGAATATGTACTTGACTTAATCCTGCTTGATGGTGATCACTCTGGGAAGTCTGTGGGGAAACTCATTTTCCATCATCTGAGAAAAGGCAAGCTCACTGGCAGTATCTGTGAATGTTCCTTTTTCCCAGATGCTGCAAAACTAATTTACTTCTCAGTGGCAAGTGCTGCTGACCATGCATTGAGTAACAGGCTGCTCAACTGGACTGTTGCAAAGAAATGTGCTGCACTTAATCCAGACGCTGTGAGTGTGAGAAATATTCAAATCGGATGCGGTGGCCACGGAATGAACCTTGTTGCTCACATTTATCAACTGTGCCCTAGGAAAATCACCGGGGCTCTTGGCATGACACCAATGATTGAACAAGTGGATCTGTACAACAAGACTTGTAAATTTCCATTTGCTTATGATTCCATGGTGGACCCAGTCGTTGTTTGGGAGATGGAGTTGATGGCAGAGGAAGCCAAGCATGAGAGCAGCAGGAAAGCGAAGGGGGATTTAGACTCTGATGTAGAGGAGGTGGGATCAGAGGACAGTACGAGTGAGGACATGTCTGAGTCTGAATCTAAGGATGATGGTGATGAGAGTTGGGAGGATATGGACAAGGTGCTGAAAGAAGCTAAAGGCCTCAAGAAGAAGGCACAGAAGGTCTTCACCCTGGTTGACAAGGTATATTACCTATGCTGTCGCAACAACTCAGACTTACTGCTAATTGTAGATTCATGCTGTTGCTGTTCACATTTTGTGCTCTGAGGTCTGGCATAAAGCCACATGTAAATTTATCTGCCAGAAAGTCAGCAAAAAACATCACTGTGGAAGGGTATTGTTCCTGGAGAGTGGCTTGGCAATGGGGAAGATAATCTGCAAGAAACATTGACTGGTAGAACAATTGAGAAGCGAAGAGAGGTAGTAGGAAAGAAGGTGCATAAATGGGGTAGGTTCAATGAGATGCAGGAAATGCATGCATGTGTGGAATGAGAAAAAGACTGAATAGAGCTAATCATAAGTAAAATATCCTTCCAACTAATCCCTCAAAGCTGCCTCTGCCAGCGCTCAAGCCCAGTCCAGTGCCTCCTCAACCAACACACCCCTTGTGAATCATATGTGCAAGTTCAGGGATTCCAGCTGAAGTATACAGCTGTTGCAACCCAGATGATGCTCTCAACCAAATCCAGCAGCGACAACTTGAACAGTTTGGTTATCCAACCAAGGTAATTTGTGAAATAAATAATAAAGCAACCCACAATGACAACCAGTGCCATCAGGTGCCATGTTTTCCCAAATACTTCCAACCAGACTCTCAATGGCCAGCACTCTGAGTCTATCCAACAATCCAATCCAAATAGTTCCAACAAAACCAAACACAACATTTCCCCCATACCAAATGAACCCAAAAGCCATCCAAACCATTCCAAACAATCCAACTAGCTGCCTTAGGCCCAAAACATTTGATCCAGCTAGCGAGCTAGGGTCCACAAAATAAGAGAAACCAAGTAGTGTGGGGTATATTCTTCTTTTTTTCTAGTACATTTTGAGCTCCTTTTATACTTGAACTATTTGTACTCTCCAAATAAATACCTATAACTCTAAATTGTGCAACCGTAGCTCCATGCACAGCCAAAAACCAGTATGTTGCCTCATCTACTGTTCCACCAATCATATTCCTGGTTTTCCGACCATTGCCGTAGCACTGGTTGCCTCGAGACAGTTGGCTGCATCCCAGTTACCATTGATATGCACTGCAACGCGTCCTCCATTGCGTTTTGGATGTGTTTTTTGGTACAGACAATGTGTGATGGCATGAGCACATGACTGTTACTCATTGTTCTCCTGATTGAACCATCCTTTGAATCCTGTGCGCAGTGCACCAAGGCTGTGTATACTGTACTGCCTTGAGAAATTGCAAGATTTTGGGTGTTTAGGTGTGTTTTCTGGTGCCAAATATTTCCCTGCTCATCATCAATGATGAATGGAGCTGAGCAATATAGTTCGCAATTATTTCCCCAGCATGTAGTGTCTGAGAGTACAAATCTGTGACAGTAAATATCAATGGGCCCTGAATCTTATCACTCGAAACCAAGTTAGTGTTTGTTGGATTTTTCAGAGGAGTCCTAGAAGTGAGAAAACACCCTGCACAAAGCACAAGCATTAAGTCTGCACAGAGCACAACATGGATGACACCAGACAGCTAGAACAAATCCAGCCAATGGAACCATGGATGCTGTCACAGGAGACACAGGAGACCCAAAATAGTGAGAGAATATGAAGAGACATGAGATTGGACATGGCTTGAAGCCAATGCAAGTGCCCGAGTGGCAGTAGGAGGCAAGCAAGAAGGTGATACATTGATGTTACAAACAATGTACATGATCACCTAGCCCAACCATTCTCTAAGTCCGCTAGGGCTGTACTACATAATAAAACTTTGTACTCTATGCTCATGTCAAGGCAATGGCCAAGAGAACTGACGAATGAACTGTCCCTCCACCCAGGGCATGCATAATTGTGCAATGGCTCGGTCTTGAGAAGCAATCAGAGCAAGGGAACTGCCACCACAGCTCTGATGTCGCCCTGCAACAACATCCTCACATGCTAGACCTATAAACCCTGAGCTTTGGTAATGTTCACCTGCCTGTCCTGTCAAAGAAACAGTAAGTAATTTTATACATGATCAAAAATATATATTTATTGCCTTGAATCCATCCAAAGGTCCAGATGTCCAAGCATGAAGCTTGGAGATGTTGAGTGGATAATTGAAAATGATGGCCTGTAAAATTCTCCAAGGCTTGCCTTCTGTATTTGAATGACCAGCTGTGTTGGCACTGCACCTGTCGAGCATGAAACACCCTCAGACAGACTCTAAGTCTGATAGACACCGGTTAGGCACCCAGAATGAGTGAACCAAAATCTGCAAAACATGATGGGAATAAAAATGTAGTTAGTATGTTCAAATAAGCAGTAAAAAGGGGGTGTATATGTAGAATGGTGTGTTGAAGGATTGGACATGTAAAAGAAATAAAAAGTTGAAAATACCACCAGTAGTAGAATGGTCTCCCAGCTGTCCATGTGAAGTGTTTCCACTCCTCAGCCATCCAACCTTGCCACATCACCACCTTGTATTCATTTGCAGCATGAAGGTTCATTGGAATACCATGCTCACAGAGCTCAAGCAAGCACAGTTGTTGCAACCAGTGTGTATTTTTTGTTTGATAATCATTGGCCCTCATATTTTGCAGGCATTCAATGTTTTTGTAAGTAAGCTGCCCAACAGCCTCACTGGAAAGTCAAAGCAGGTGGCAAAAGCATGCAAAGAAAAAATGGGAAGTGTTGTCCACAGGTTAGGAATTCATTGCCAAACTTGTCAAGGCTCTGGGGGTACAACTAATAATGATTTATTTTTGCCCAACACTTGAAAGCCTGCACGTTCTTCACCTCATCATGCTTGAGTTCTCCAAGAAGAATGTCCTCACAATTTCTAAAGTTTTACCATTGTACAAGCTCATGGAGGTAACTCTGACTGAGCAAGCCAAGCTTGAGGAGGATGAGCCCACGTTAAGCATAACACTACTTACTGGCACTGCTGTTGCTACCAAGTGTATATCCAAGGCATTGTTCAGTGACTATGTTCTTTTCGGAGTTGGTAAAATTTTCTGTTTTGTTGATCAAAATGACCATTTGGGCCAACACAACTTTAGTCTTGCATCCTGCAGTACGCATTTCATATTTCAAGGGTAAGCAGTGGGACATCAATGTTGCAATTTGTGCATGCCAGCTGTTTCTCAACATTGTGAAACAATATGCTCAGGCCGAGAAGAGACTCCCCACCAATCAGTAACCCTAGGAGTTTTGCTTAATCATTAGCTGTTGAGACAATAATCCTGGATTAAATCTGGGATTAATTAATCCGACCGCATTGGGAAAAGAGGCCAAAAAAAAGAGAGCTCCGGCTGGTTCGAACACACACCATAAAGGTTCCAGTCACAGTCACAACCACTACACTATTCTACCGATACCATCAGGTAGAAATCTCGCGTAGATAATGCCTTGATACACCTGTGATATGTTGAACAATATCAAACTCTCACGCATTTGATCCAACTAGGAATCAATACTGGATATGTCAAACAGAATTAAACACTCGACAGTCAATTAGTGTGACTATTGACAAGTGAAAGCTGTGTTAGTATAAGAGAACAAATGGTTAAATCAGTTAAATGCTCAATGGAGATAGATCACAGATAGATCAATACTCAGGGATTAAGCACTTGAACTACCCTCGAGAACAAAAAATATTCCTCTGAACTGGGTAGCTAGATTTTGGGTTTGTTTAAAAGTAAATATTTGTCTGTGCTTTATTCTCATAATTGCAGCAATTAATTTGTGGAATGACCGGATGGAGTGGTACTTGGGTTTAATCAGGGGGTAGTTACAAACAATGGGCAAAAAATGCGCTAGGGTTGGTGTCAAGGCTCAGTTCTGAGGGTTTTGCATGGTCTCTTTGGCTCAGTGGTTGAATCCCTTGTTCTTATCGAAACTTAGTTCCAGCATGGTCTCTTGTTCAAGTCCTGCAAGTGGCATTTTTTTGCTTTTCCTTTAATCCTTGTTTAATCCTTGTTTAATCCATGCTTTATCCTTCTTGGCAGGATCCATGCGGATTAATTAATCCCGGATTTAATCCATGATTAATGTCTCAACAGCTGATGATTAAACAAAAGTCCTAGGGCTTCATCACCAATGACGCCAAGGATTCTGCTTCCAGTAGCATCCTACAAACAACAGTCTTTAGGATAGCCATAGCCCTAACTGCTGCATCTGCTTTGATGATCCTCTGCAGTGGTGGAAGGTGAGCCTTTCTCTTCTTCTTTCTTTCTTTTTTTTTTTTTTTTTTTCAAAATACTGTAGTATTTAATTCAATTCATATAGTCATGTATCACACAGCCAAAATTCTATGAAAATTTTCATAAGTCACTGCATCACAGAGGCGATTTTGGCTTTAGCCAAGCTAGCTGAGGTTAGCTGAGCACTGTCAGCAGATCAAATTGCCTAATGGGCTTGGCTATGAAAAGGTCAGTTTGTCACACTGAAAAGGCCTTAAAAGGCCTTATGAATTGAATGAAATACTATAGTAGTATTTGTTGATATTTGCCTAGTATGCCAATCATGGTTTGATGCAAAGAATGTTTGCAATTGCACTATCCAGTGAAGGAGACTCTGCATTAGGGCAAACAGATGGCCTATGCTCACAATGTATTGAGCTTTATATACTGTAAGTAGAAATAACTAGAATATAAAAAGGCTACAAGAATGATTAAGAATGTTTAATAGATGTCAGACATGAAATGTCCAGAACCTGAAGCCCTGAGCTGTTCCAGGTAACTGTATGCTGAGTACATACGAGCTGTCTCAGTGTTCCTGTAATCCCGAATTCCCAACAGTATTGATTCTGCTTGTTAGGAAAATGCAGGCACATCAAAATTCATGGCGCAGGTTGCTTGGGACATTCTGGCTATCCTCAGAGTAAGCATTTCTGTTGAGTGGCTTTTTTCAAACTTGAAACACACCCCTATCTGATGCTTGCTCATTCATGACTGTGGAGACAGTGAAACAGTGCACTGGGGTGCAGCCATGAAATATCCAATATAAAGGATAATAAAAGAGCCATAGCACTAATATTTAGCCTAATGTAAATAGCTCTAGCCATAGGAACTGATGTCTAAAGCACCAGCGCTAGCCAACCAGTTGGCTAAGGCCATGACAAGAGACTCCACAATGTTATTTTTGTGGAGTGGAAAAAGAAATACCTACCAGATGAATTGAACCCAGAAATCATTATAATGTACAAATGAGTGAGATGAGAGATCCAAGTTGGCCATTTGCCTGATATTGGGTTTGTTTGTTTCCCAGCTAGGGTAAGGCTAGCCTTATCCTAACTGGGACTGCTGATACCCAAAAGTGGCTATACATAGCTGATTCTCTGTCTTTAAGTTGGTTTGAACCCTAACCAACCCTAATTTAACCACCCTAACTCAACCTAACCAACCCAAACCCCTAACCTTCGAAAATTGCTATCCCTGGGAGCCCAGACCTAACCCTAACCCTTAACCCAAACCTAACAGCCCTAACCACCTAACTTGGGCCCTATGCAGGCCAGAATAGGTGGGAGAACAATGCTCATTATGAGTGTGAGGAACAGAGTATATTCCTAATATCAGCACTGGGTGTCATTCTCTCTTGCCTCAGTTGGTTCTGCTGTTGCTTTTACTTTCTTAGGTAACACCATACTCAATGCTTTTGGTTCAATTCCTTTTGCTGCTTTTATTATTTTGTATGAACCCATAGTCTATTGTCTTGGCTCTAGCCAACAGTTGGCTAGAGTCATGGTTATAGACATCAGTTCCTTTGGCTAGGGCCAATCTAGGAGCCTAAATCCTCTTGCTACTGGTGAATAAAACCAGAGAGTGCAGTGAAGAGACACTGTGTGGCAGGAGGCACTTACACTGCATGGTGAGGTGGTTCAACATTCTTATTCATTCTCAAGGGCTTCTGCACTTCCATTCAGATTCAAATTCTTGTCAATTTGATTCTAGAGTCCACTACAATGCCCTATATTTATGGGTAGGTAGTCTACTCCCTTTTTTATACAATCTGGAAAACACATAAGGAGCTAAGGAAAATATTGGATCTTTAAGGAACAAACCCACAGCAGCACAGATGGCCAATGAAATGAAGCATATTAGTTCCCATGGGCATAATGGCACTCTTGCGGGGCAAGCCCGTATGTCCTTTCAGTATGGTGCCAAAATGGTGTGCTGGTCATCAGGCCTATGGTACAGACAACTTAACCATGGCCTGGTCTTCAATTCTTTCCTGTGATCGCCCAGCAGGTACACCAGACCTTGACTTGTACAGTATAAGCCCAGGTGTCTCTGCAGTACAATGCTGGCCCTCTAGTCTTCACTCTGTGCTGCAGACTTGTGCAGTACAGTCACTGAGTCCTATGACAGACCTCAAGGAGCCCTTTTGGTAGGTGCTCCTGCTTTCGCCACATAGCTGCCCTGTTTGATCAGTATCAGAACCCCTTATGGGAAGCCCCACAAGTTTCTCTGGTAGCCCCATGCATTCTACAGCAGAACACTTGACAGTCCACTTCCAAGCTGCTCCTGCAGGATGGCCAAACATCTGTCTTTTCTAAATCTTTGTCGTGCAGCACAAGCCAGTCCACTTAGCTTTGCTTTGACTTCTTGTGTGGCAGGAGCAACCCATTGTGCCATGCAGCATAGGTCTTGGGTATCCCTTCAGCATGGTCAACCAGGGCTTGTACAGCACATTTGCTGGATGCTCCTGTGAGTGGTCAGACACTTCCTGTCAATCAAGTTCAGTCTTCCCACAGGAAGGATCCTTTGTACAGTATGACCTTCTAGTCTATAAGTTCCTGGAGCGCTGTTTGTATCGCAGCTGGCCTTTCGATTATAGTAGTTCTTGGTCACCTCTGGCATACTGAGATGTTGCTTACTGCAACCCAATGGTAAAGGAGTAGTTGAGTTATAGCTCTAATGGTAGCCCACCAGCTTTTGGTCATCAACAGTTTAGCTTACCACTCCGAGGAGAGTGTACACCCTTATTCTAATACCTCACTCATTCCTGTTAGATAGTTCAAAAATGAATAAAAACTTGGTGTTTTTATGTGTGCTCCACTGCATGCCCTATCAACAGCCTCTGTGGATATTGTTATGAAGGAATGGTTGAAGTCAGGACTTGCTGAGGGTGTAAACTACATGGATTTCATCAAAATTCACTCCAAGTAGAAAAAAGTAGAATATATTTACAGCACTTTTCATTTGTATGCGGAAAATCAAATTTTGTTTGAGCTGTTGAGCATTGTTTATATGGGACCCTGGAACCAATTGCTTGAACAATGCCCACTTGAACCATCTCTCATGACCTCAAGGCCAGATTGGGCAACGGCTTCGGAATTATCAAAACCATAGCTGAATCTAATGTTTTCGGCTGCATGCTGAATGTAATGCTTTCCACAAGGTGGAAAGCACGGCCAACTTCATTGATTTCGGCAACATTTTCTGTTATGTTAAGACTGCAGTTGTATTTTTTACTTTCATCCAGGTTGTAATCACAGCTGAATTATTTGCTTTCCACAACATTTTCTGGCAAGCAAAAGGCAATGCATTCAACAACATATTCATCTAAGTTTTATGTACAGCTGAAACTATTACATTCCGAAATGTTTTCTGCCACATAGAATATTCCTTTTTTGTGGTGTGAGTCATCCAACTGTGTCTGACTCTTATATTCTCCAGACGGAAGCCGATTAAAGCTACCCACATACACAAAATAATAATTTTCCTACATAGGTATTCACCAATCCACTTCTTGCAGTGTATGCGGATCCCTCGCATATCTGATTCCGAGCCAGCTGGACTCTGCCAAATTAAAATGAATACAACTCACCCTAACAAAATAGATAAAACGCACCCGAGCCGTCTTGGTCGGAAGGTTCTTGATGGTCAGGACTCTCGAATAGAGGGAGATATAGGGATTGAGCAGCCGCATTGGTGGTTGGGTCATAGCCATGCTTCTTCAGTAACGTGGAAGCGACTTCGTAATGGTGCGGTTCCCACTGTGCTGCTTCATAAGATATACTCCAAATCATACGGATTTTTAGTGACCCAGGAGGAATACAGCTGGTTTCGGTAGTATGGGCACCTATTGACCAATAGATTTGGGGCTCCTCGATGCGCGCCTCTTTGACTGTGGGAACCTGCACGAAAACGCGTATGTTTTCAGGTAAATTGTCGACAATGGCCCAAGATTCCTCGTTGCTTGCAGTAGGTTCGGCCGCCAAAACCATTTCCCATTCCAAAAAGAGAGAAGTGTGGATGGCTTCGAGGCCGTGAATTCAAGCACATTGACGATACACGATGGACTCACGGACACACAAATCAGACGGTTTGCATTCCATGGATGGGCCATACTTGGAAAGAATTGAGCCAGCCTGAGCCATCCAGGCGAGCGCTACATCAGGCACAGACTTCCCGAACCCGATTTCGGCGTTGAGGAAATAACCACAGCGGACTTTCCGATCCAACACTGAGACCCACTTTTGTGTTTTTCCAACGAGAGGCACAATGAAACTGTACGTGAAATCAAGATTAGAGCAAGACACTGAAAATATGGCGAACCAACTCACTGAGTAAAGCCATCCCTCAACTCTTCTGCGGTTGGAAAGCAGTGCAAGGGCGGACTCCAATCGAAATCCTTTTCATAGCCGAGGTAATGTAACACAGCCCATCTAGAATCTGCAGTAATCGTTCTCATTGCAAGTTGGGCCACGATTGCCTGTCCATTATAAACACGGCCTAGACATAGGAGAGTTCCGGAAATGCTGGAGGGGTACATCCAGCTTAGCCGCCGGAGATTTACCAAGGATTCCAGATCTTCCCGCATATGTGATCGTGAGTCAATTAATCGGCAGGATTGGGTCTCCACAATTTGAAAGCTCACAAACCACCCTATGAACGGTGAATACTGTAACAAGGCTTATTGATGAAATATATGTGAAGCAACGAAATGAACAAACGGGAAGGAGCCCCAGGTGATTAGATCCCGGGGATTGGTCGATATGCAAGAAGATCAATTTCCCGTCTTGAGCATTAACCATGGCAAATTGGCGGTTCGAATAGAAATCAATATGAGAGTATTCATAGAACAGGTGTGAGGAATCAAGCACCTGTAGACTAATTTCAGTGATGGACTTTCAGTCAGTGGGTTTACGAAGGACATACCAGGCTCAGTTCCCAGTCTACAATGGCCCGAGCGGACGAGAGCGTGTTTCCGTACTCGTCGAGCGTCCGATATTCTAAATACAACTCATAAAGATGTGCGGTATATCAGGGAAACGACTTACCTCCGTGAAAGACGAGGGACCGTAGTCTCGGAGAGCTGCAAAACCCAAATAGTTGCGGGAAATGCGGAGAACTGTCAAACTGGTAAGTACTAAAGTGGAACCAGCATCGTGACTGTGCTTACGGTGAGTTATCAGCCAGAAACGACAGGAAGCCCTTCCACGACTTTTCGTTCCTGTCAAACGAGCTCCAAGTAAAGATGGAATGAATGTACGGACTTCGATGGGATCCGAGCCTTGGTATACCCGGACTGTTCGAATGCAACCATTGACTTTTGCTTTGTAGTCCGTCCAACCAGTTCTTCTCCTCTCGCGACCGTGATAATCCAATTCCGAGAAATATTCTGTTCGAACGGTGCCAAAGTCCAAGTGAATATCACCCACTTTCAAGGCATGGAACTTGGTGGATCGTCGGAATTTTGAATCAACCCGAAAAGCTTTAACACTCACGTCTTCTTCGAAGCGGGTTAGTTCTTCCTTGAGACTATCCGACGAACCGATGGTAGTTGAAGGGTGTTCATCGAGTCTGCGTTGCAACTCCGAGACCATGGATTTGACTGCTGCCACCTCCATTCTTGCCCCGGTGGCAGCAATGAGCTACAACGACCATAAATTCCCGTCAATCTCCATGCAGAGTATGTTGGACAACGTACTGTCGTGTTTGCTCGGAGATCGTTGACACGCCGGGTAAACAGAGCAATTTCCTCTCGTACGTTCCGGGAATTCAAGTATTTCCGGAATTTCGATGAGGACCAATTACCGGACATCGACTCAAGATCCTTTGATAACTGTGTGAGATGCCTAGGGGTCTGGTTTCAGAGAAAGATCAGCCCAGTATTTAATCCATACCTAGTAAATTCCTCGCAAACTTGATGAAAGTTGGTGTTCTCGGTGATGGGATGTGAGTCCATTTCTTCGCGCAATAACTCCATGATCGTGACAACAGACTTGGCGAGGTACTTGAGATCATCCCCGGACTGCTTTACTGTCTGTGAAACTCAAGTAAGAGAATCATGATCCTTGCCTCCCACCCACCTCGATCAGCTCCAGTAACGCCAGTCCCGCAGAGAGCGCCATATTCACGTATGGAAATGGAACACAGTTGCCGACAGAGATGAGACCTCGCGCCACGGTGATGAGGGGAGACACCCATTCGTTTGTAAAGGACCGGAAGAGTCGAGGTAGGGGCATTTGGAGGTGGAAAAAAAGAGAGCTGTCACGGTATCCCAACAAAGAACCGATGATAATGGGTTCCGAGGTCGGATCCCAAATCCCGACAAATTTTCGAAACTGGACCTCCAATGTGTGTGCCAGAGTCCTGACAAATGGGCAACCAGGTGAGAAATGTATGACCCAAAGTCCTGACGATTATTGATTTGGCTTGTCCCACGGTCGAAGTCTGAGCCCGAGTCCCGACATGCCCAACAAAGTAATTCAAGCGGGCTTTGAAGCACAAATCATCGTGATGGCTGCTTCAAATCTGTGAATAGTGGACGATGTAGATAGGATATGCCACCAAATTCATCTTTTCTCGCTCAAAACTCGCTTGTGTCTAATTTCTTGTCATCATACTCATTCCCAAGTCTTTCTGGACATGCACGAGTGCAGCACGACATCTAAATATTTGACGACGAACAGCCAACCAACTGGCCTCACACAATGGGATCCAGCTGAATGAATTTCAAACCAGCAGACCTACCATGATGTACCCGCTGTCGTCCTCATATGGAAATTGGCATTTGGGCTCATAAGTCATTTGATGAGCTTGTAGCAGAGAAAGACACCTTATCAATGGCAGTTGGGAGCCTAAACAGGGTTCGCCATAAGGGCAAGGCAAATATTCATAGAGCTGTCAGAGGACAATTGTATATAGTAAGAAAATTTCACCAATTTTTGGGCATTTTCTGGGCAATTTTGGAGGTAATTTGAGGTCTGATCCTGAGTCCCGACAAGGGCAAAATTTGGCCGAGGTCGAAGCCAGAATCCCGACAAGATTTTGAGCCGGCCGCAGGCCAAAGGTCCCGACAAACTTTTTCAGACCCTGAATTTTGGGACCGACCTTGGAACCGATTATTCTCGGTCCTCTCCCAACAAGTGCCCACGGCATCGCCTCGCGACGGACGCTTCGCACCAACTTCGCACGGCCTTCATTGCTGACGCTCAAAGGATTTGCAGCCCGCGAATCAAAAGCCCGAGTTCGTTTTGCTGGAGAGTGCGCGGTCCAGCTAGCATTTGATGCGCATGCGCTTTGTAAACGCGTGAATGAAAATGCCTATACTTAAGCCATTGTCCCTCATCAGCAACTATCAGTAGCCACACGCTTATTTTAGGGTACTAGGAACCAAAAGAAGAAACCGCAACGCGGAAGCAGACTGGAGCTCCCAGTCTCTATGATCCCACAACGGCGAGTTCAAGAAATCTTTTTGGATTTTTGTTATGGACGCGACGCGACGCGGTCACGTGATGAGAATTCGTGTCTCTGACACTCCTCATCTATGAAAGAAATTGTATTCAAGATTAAATAAATTGCCAGTGGTTCGGTACACAACGATAGCCGTGAACTAGCTTGAATGTAGCTATCACAGCGAAACCATTACGTTTTCAAGACGTCGACCCCTTCTGCGCTCCAGCCTTCGGAGACATACATTGTGCCACAAGAGTAGTATCCGTCCAGCTGCTCCCGCTTCCGGCGGGGAGCTCGGAGAGGACGTAGCTGACGTCGAAGTTGCCGGCGGCCTATATTTCAAGATAATAATCAATAGATTTCTGAGAGGAAGAAGTCCGAAAACGACTAACCCAACCAACATAACCAAGGATAACTACGCGCCAATAAAACAGAAATAATCAGTTTTTATATTCCAACCGAGTAGGGCGGACTGACCATCGCTATTCTGCGCCTGATACGCAATCTGCTGGCACATAAATGTAACACACGACGCTGTGTTCCCACCCCCCGTCTCCGTGTTGAAGGCCTGCCGGCCATTGCAGCGGAGCCACTGCGTCAAGGGCTCCCACGCATTGGCAATGTTGTTCGTGACGCATTCGCTTTTCCCTAAACGTGAGCGCCACAGTCTTTTAGGAATGAAATTGCACCGACGCGTTCGTCCCAGAGTTATCCGAGTCGAGGTATTTGTGGACGTCGAAAATGAGGTTCGTGACGCTGCCGTCAGGGTTGACGACCTTCATGAGCGCTGGAAAAGAGAGGACCTGAGATGAGACAACGATTTCCAAATTTAATACGACTTTGAACTTCACCGTCGGCAGAGCCGTTGGAGATGAATGTTTCGGCCGAGGTCCAGTTGTTGCCGGGCAGTAAGATCATTTGCGTTGTTGCACTTGGGGAGGATGTTCAATTCAGTAGGGATGGTGACAAAGATACAGAACAACAATGACGTACCCTGCATTTCGAATGGCGGTGACCGCAGCCTGAACCGAGCCAGCCCACAGGTTGATATCCGGGATGTCGTCTGAACAAATACTGGTTAGACTTCAATTTAAATCAGCTGAACGAAAGGAAACTGACGAGGCTCGTTCATTCTGTTCAATATTGCTATCAGAAAAAAATATAGAGATCACAAGTCACTCACATCCCAAAGATAACCTTCTGCGTATCCTTATACATCGCCGCAAGCTCACCCCAAGTCGCCGCGAACTGCTCATTCGTCGGTCCACCCTGCCCGATGATCTGTTCACCATTCCACATTAGTACCGCACGTGTAATTCCCCTCCACAGCAGAAAAAGATACGCACTCCCGAATCCCACCTCGCATAATTATGTATATCAATGATACACCACGCGCCCGTACCCAAGCACGTTTGGACGAGCGCATCGTATTCGGCCATGTTCGTCTGGTTGATGGACCCGCCGAGGACGTTGTTGGTGAGGAATTGCCAACCGACGGGGAGGCGGAAGACGTTGTAACCGTCGTCGTTGACAAAATGCGTCATTTGGCCTTTGCCGTCTTTGCCTGTTCGTTTGTTGGATGTGAGTTGAATTCCGACGAAACGAAACGGGTAGATAGAATAGAGGA
Source organism: Mycena venus (assembly GCA_014462655.1). Taxonomy (NCBI): domain Eukaryota; kingdom Fungi; phylum Basidiomycota; class Agaricomycetes; order Agaricales; family Mycenaceae; genus Glaucomycena; species Glaucomycena venus. Next base: position 1,447,974 of record JACAZI010000007.1, on the reverse strand, counting down.
AAGGGAGGGCGGACTAACCGTAGTATTGGGTGAGAGGCGGGTATGCGGCGCTCGCGGTGCAGCTCCCGTCCGAGTTGCATCCGAAATCGAACCCTTCCTGTGCTTTAGCAGAGCTTTTTCGGAAGAAATTCCGCCGCCTCACCTGCAATATTCACGCCGCTGAAAATAATATAAAACATTGAGTGGGAAATAATCACAAAATACATTGCGTTATTCGTGCACTTACACGAGCTGGAGAGTTCCCGATCCTGGCGCAGGGGTGCCACATGTACTCGAAGGACCCGTGGCAGTCGATGTGGTGGTGCTTCCGCCTGTCGTGGTTGGTGGTGAAGTCGGTGTGGTTGTCGTGGCAGTTCCGGGGACACATTGCGAGTAGTCTATTGATACCACAATAAATAAGAGCTCAAGCTGTATAATGGTGGAGGGGGGAGATTAACTTACAATCATTCAGAACTGTGCAGACTGAGCCTGAAAAGGTTGACAGAATGAGAGTCGCCCACGAAGATAACCGAAAGTTAAGCTTACCTGAAACACAGGTTGTAGCTCCCGCCCAACCCTACATATTCTCCAGATGAGACGGTGTCGAAGTGAAACGAAATCTGAACCACGCACTATTCCTCCGCCTGAAAAATGAAATTTAGGCACAGCACCCCACAAGGCAATCAAACCACTCACATTGTGACCATACCGCCCCTTGGCCTCTGACCAAAGATGCGGCCAATGCGATGAGCGCAAGCGGAATTCCTGTTGTCCTGAGAGGCATTTGACCGTTGTGGGACTGAGTGAATGGATTTGATGCCATGACCCAGGCCCTTTCTTATACGCACAGTCCAGCCGACGTCCGCCCGAGCTCACTTCTCATCCTAGGAGGATTAAAACCACCGAGAATGAAATATAGGTGAGGTGATCGTTGTTCTCCTCGTGGATTAGAAACGGATGAAAAACGGATGAACATCGGGAGGGATGTGTCGGCGAGGCGACTACGGATATTCCTGTTCATGACGTAATAGAAGTTAATCGGCGCTCGCATGAAGCAACGATAACGCCCGGCCAGTCAGAGGACGATTGAAGGTAACTTTTGCTTTCCCTAGCTTGACGACCCGAAATTCCTGTGATTAAGAAAACTATGAACCGTCATCGATTCATCGTATAGATTTTCCTCCTCCGTAACTGTATTGAGATTCTTGGTAAGTTTGGAAGGAATATGAGGCCAAGGCTTGAAGCAGACAAACCATATTCATCGACTCGGAGTCAGCAACTTCAACGGATGTTCAATATTACTTGGACTCCGTTGTAGCTTAGCTGCAAGAACTGAATAAGCCTGGTATTGTGGTAGCTTGCGCCGGAGACCGACAAACGAATGTGAAGCAAGGTATAGAAGCTGCACCGTCTCAGGCTATGCTGCAGGGGAGGAGTGCAAAGTCGACAGCACAACGGTCCAGGTGACCCGCGTATGTCTCACGTGTACCGTCGCGTTGAAGACAAGGATCCAAACATGAACAAAGCCCTGAGCATTATGGGACATACTCAACTGCTCCTAGTTCTAGGATATTTAATTTAAAGCTGGCTGTTGCTGCGCGAAGCCGGTCTCTACACTGAGCCCGCGAGGCCAAAGAGGTCCAAATCGATATGTTAATATGTCGGCATTCTCGTATACAGACAATACTAAGTACCAAGACGTTTAAGAAGCAATTCGGAGATGATGTGTGAATCCGATCACGCCACAAGCCCATTTGCACTTATCATCTTCCACCTCTCCGTCCGAGGTCGAAGCGCATCGTCGATGCTGAGTTACCAGGGTACACGGCTATCGCGGAATTCATCGGAATTCAACGATCCGCGGGATCGTTGGGATCCATTTTTGATGCCAGTCGTTTTTTTTTTTTTTTTTTTGGGATAAGTTCGCGGGCTACACAACGAGAGGGGAGGGGCTTAGTTTCATCTGCCTTCTATGATTTTCGAACTCCAGCAGCAAGCCTGAAAGATTTTTTTTTTTTTGGCAATCAATCGATCGGAATTCAGTGGTTTGGGGGATCGTAGAATTCCAGTGGAAGCCGGGGTAGCCGTGTACCGAGTTGTGTAGAAAGCAACCAAGAAGAAGCCAAGTGTACTCCCAGCCAGGTTTAGGATATATTGCTCTTGAAGAAGGATTTGGACAGCAGCAGGACGTTTCTTAACTGCGAAAAACTGCTGAGCAAATTGTTATATTTGCCGAATGCTTTAATTAGTGCCTATATATTCGTATTACAGTACATTCACATTATGTTACATTGGTACAACAGGTTTCTTTTACACAGGTGAATCATCGCCATCGTGTTTCGCGATGATCTCCTCCGAAATTTGGATCGCAATGGGCATTTCCCGCATTTGTATACTTCCGATAGTCTGAGTTTGAGATCCTTCCGCCCTCCACTTGGAAAGAAAGGCAGCTCGGATTGTAAGGAGTGTAAAAGTAATTCCCTGAAAAAATTCAGTTGCATTCATTGAATTCTTTGAAGGTTATGCGCTCACAACGATGGGAGGGATAGTTCCCAAGAGGATCATTTGAATGTTGGATTTGGTCAGGAAGGCAGCAAGGACCACAATTTGAAGCGCAAAAAACAGCGCCGCCGACTCGAGCAAAAGCAACATCGTAGAGAAGAACTGGGACCGCCCGACGATGTAAGCCTTGGACCGTTTGTCAACCAGCCACAGACGGAAGGCCATCATCGCAGTTGTGATTGTGTTCTGCCCGAGTCCGACGACGTAGAAGATGGCGATCCAGTCCCAGACAGCGGGATCAAAAATCCCCGAGTAAGAAGTCAAGGTCGATAATCTCTCGCACCCCATCGAACCAGATACTAGGAATGAGGTGAGCTGGGTACATAACCCCGCCAATAAATATCAAACACCTATACTGGCGACCAAAAGGAGGAGCGGGAATACTACAACCCGAAAGTCGCGGTCCCATAGAATCCAGCAGCGATAAATCTGTCGAGTCGAACTGTCAATAAATCGTTGAGAGTTAGGATCGATATGGTACCGACAGCGACGGAGTCCCCGAGAACACACTGAGTCATATATAAAATGTCTCGCATGATCGCGTGCCATGAGCGTGGGTTGGCAAAGAATTCCTCAGGGCCACCTTGCGCGGCGCTCAAGTCTGACAATCCACGGACGGTCCGGTAGAAAGTGATCACTGCGAGAGGGAGGATTTCAGAGAACCGAGATTGAAAAGAACGTTGATGGTACCAAAGTGTGATGTTGCAACGATGAACATGGCACAAGCAATTCCGAACAAAATCTAATCGGATGAGTCAGTGTTCTGAGGCACTGGGAGAGTAAAACGGCTCCAAACATTTGTGTGGCGTGTCCTCCGCGAAACGTTCAACTGCGTGTAAACAGAGAGGATGAAGATACACAAGAAGAACCCTGGGAGATTATGTGAGTGGGGGTCAAGGGAATTGACAATCACGGACCATAACACATTGCCTTCGAAACAAATGTTAGACGCTGGTGAAGCAGTGAAAAAGTAGACATACCTCGCAGGCCTGAGACACGATATAGATTTTTGCAACGGAAAGTAAAACCATGGTAGAGAAGAGAATTGGGTAGCGGATAGGATGTCCTACCTCATATATAAACTTGCGAATGACAAGCAAGGTACAAGCCATCTGTAGAAGTACTGTCTAAGAGAAGATGACATTTGTAGTAAGACCCCGGTATTTTGGTACAGTCCGTCGCGGGTGGATATCCGAACAAGTTTCCCATTGTGGAAGTATAAGGAACTGGCCAATGACACAAGGCGCTAGCAGCGAACCGGCTTATTAGACGAGTGTTCGGGAATCAAAGCGCGGCACTGGTAAAAAGACGTCGACTAACAATTACGGCCAACAAAATTAATTTGGACCCATTCGAGTCGATGGCCACTCTTGGTCACTGCCTTTTCGTGTAACATGTTTTGAGTGAATCATTGGCTGGACCTGCGCGAGCACACAGGACAGCAGATTCGAAACCGCTCCAAAGGACAATGTATCAACCCGGGTCTGAATCAGGATTGAGAGTTTGAGAATCAGGTACCTACTCCGTGCTGCTTGTCCAGGGCTCGCCAGAACTTTGGCCCGACGAGAACGTTCTAAGCTGGTCCCTCGAAACCCAGTGCAGCCGGCGTAGATGAAGTGCATGCTTCTGGAAAATGGGGAGACCATGAGGTTTGCGCTGTCGTCTGTCGTGGTTGTGTGGAGCGAAGAGAGAGTTGTATGATTTCCTAATTTAGAATCGCGCTAGTCCCAGAAAGGTGTCTCGCAAATTTCCGGAAACCTCCACCAATTCAAAGTTAGTCCACAAGTTTATTTAACCCATGATGAAGTCGAGAGTCTGACGACGAAGACGTGTGTATCTATGCTAGAGGAAGCCACTGTGGTCGCATAATTATTTCAACTTCAGATGTGAGCACGCATATAGCCGACATTTCATCGGGACAAGCTTTACGTGTCGTGGATTGCAATGTGGCGCAGAAGTGGCTGCGAATGACATAAGTTCTTCAGGTTCTAATTATGGCTGCCTTGACTTATGAATTTTCGAGGTCGGGTCCTGTCGGTGAGTGCGGTCATTTCGCTTCGCTCTTTAACCAGTCCATAGGCGTTGATCGCAGATTGTGGTTTGATCCATTCCTTGATTATTTGATCGGTCTCTCTAGGCTGGACGCCCAACAACTATATTTCATGGATGGTGGAGCGAGTACGAGTGCTGCCTATACACCCTTTACCAGTTCATACATGTATTATACTGTCTTTGAGATCAGGGTGCTAAGATATCCAGAGAAGTCCGGGCTACATGGAAGTTCCTGAATAAGTATCCGGGGAAACTAAGGTCTTTCGTATTGCCATTCGAAGAAGCACGTCTGCGAGATGATTTGGCGCGATTTAGGGTGCCGAGCGCACATTCGGCGATGGACGGTGTTCCAACTGCACCCATTCGGCATCGAGATTCTATTCAGCAGTTAGTAGGACTTTGATGAATTTATGATTCACTTAGGCGGCGCACGTAGTTATATGGCATGGGCTGCGAGGCGCTCGTCGGTCTGGCTTTTGTTTCCGCGGGCCCTACCCGCGCCGCGTTTGCGGACATGCTCTCCGTGTCGTACCCATCGATAACGTCAAAAACTACGCCAGTGATCGCGGAGGTGTGCTGTCTTGGGGGACCGTGTGTCATCGTCGTCGCTTCCGTAGTAGCGTCTCGGCGGAAGTAAATGCCGACAAGGAAGTTGGTGAGCAGGGTCAAGGAATAAACTCGGCCTTGGCAGGAGAAGAAGAATGAGAACGCTTGAACGCTATCAAGTTAGCAGTTTCTCGGGCCAATGAAGACCACCCACCTGCGTTGCCTTTCAGAAGTAGTCCCAACATGATCAATGTATTAGACGCTACGATCAGCCCAGCGCTGACGCAGAGCAGGAGAAATCGACGAGCAAAGCTAACCCGCGCGGGGGTAAGCGGCATTTGCGACGGGAATGAGATGGAAAATCGCACCTGTTACGCGCCGGGATAATATCTGTAGGACTCAACGACTTCCAGACTCTGGAGCCTAGTGCAATGGCAATAAAGATGTCCGTCGCGGCGCAGGTTACGGACGATGCCCTGGTTGTAACGCAACTCTGAAGGACATTCAAGAAAAATGGGGCATAGGGACACACGTCGTAGTGTTCAACGCCGCGGTGAATTCGGAATCAAGCACCAAAATCAAAGCTCCCGTAGTAAACGCAAGGCCCATCTGATGAACGAAAAGCGGGCTCTCAGCGGACGGGCTACGCACAATAATGCCCGATCATTGACTCACATGAGCTAGAACGAAGATGGCTAAGAATGCGGTGACGAGGATATTTCTGGTCCTGTAACAGCGTTGGGTATAAAATTTTGAGGAAGAGTCTCAAAAGCGATCAATTCACAAAGTGAAGAACAAATGACACAAAATGGCCTGTTCTACCTATAAACGGACGAGACTTAGTCAATATAGTGTCTGTGTTAGAGAAACAATTTACCGCAGCCGAGCAGTACGTCATGAAAATTGTGATTGAGGTTGGTGTTAAAGGCGCCACCGGGTCAAGGACAACGAAGCACATGTTGACACATATCGTAACGGTGCAAGTCGTATCGAATAAAATGAGCAATAAAACGCCGGCTTTGTAAAGGAATGGACGGTTTGGGCGCTTAAAGTAGCGGCGGCACAGGACTAATTCTAACGTATAGAGCGAGACATTAAGCCAAGAGGCGGCTAGGAGTAAGCTATTCCCCCGAAATTAGCAAAATTCTGTTGGCACAAGGGCCCAAGGGAGACAACGCACACGAGTGTACTGGCGTCCATGGGTTCTAGACAGCAGGTGCTGCAGTGGGAGCCGAGTGGGAGTTCAAGGAAACATCGCGAGCTCTTGCTGCTCAAACCGCTTCTTAAAGCGCCGCCAAGATCCCCACGCGTCTCGTAAACATGGTCTGGATCAGGCTCCGTGATTGCATGTCTTTTGGGTTCCCATTCCCATGCTGCTGTTAGTCGGACGGCGCAGAATAATATTTCCTGCCACTTCAAATGCCAGCCAGCCAAGCGTCCAATGTGCACTCCCGCCAAACGAGTACAAGACAAAAATTTCGTTCCGAGAAGGCTCGTCTTTGGGACCCGGCAACACTGCGGTAACACGCATCATGTGCGGGGTGACCTAAGAAGGCTCAGTATTTATAGGGCGGCCTTTTGTATGGCAAAGTGGTTCCCGCTCCCATGGTAGCGGATAAATCTTGACAGTGAACAGGTACTGGATCTCCGAGAGTGAATGATTTATGGCGGGAGGACGTTATGGGTTTATTTGCCGGCGGCACACTAGGCTCGAAACCAGCCACTCGCCGATGACCTTTGATGACAGTCGATCAAAGCTTGATGGCGAAGCGGCTGGAGGATTCTAACCGGCGGCTAGTACGGTCGGAAGTTGCCGATGTAGGTAGAATTGACTTAGAAATATTTCGCCTCATCGAAAATTCAAACCTCTTTTATGAAAATTCTGAAGAGACAGTTCTGTTGAAAATACATTGAAATGGATAGCCCCAAGTTCCCAAGACTTGAGAGCGCGATGGGACTCCACTAGACGCGATTTATGTGTCGCGATCGGCTATTCGGGGTCTCCTATCTGCACTGATGCCATTCGCGCCGCTGGTCGACTTGGACCCTCAGAAGCTCGGGATAGCGTCCAGGAAACTATGTGAAGTCTTCGGAGTTTCCTCTTTACGTCCCCACCAAACAGAAACCGGCCAAAATGTGCTCAAAGGGATCAGCACAATTTTGGATATTCCGACTGGTGGCGGCAAGACTCTAGCTTACTGGTACCCACTTTTTTACTACTGGGCTCCTGGAAACACCGACAAGAACTCCCAGAAGATCATACTTGTTGTCGGCCCGCTCACTGCGTTAATGGAATCTCAGGCTACCAGCCTCAATGAGAAGGGTGTGCCAGCCGTTGCTATCACTTCCAATAGCAAAAACCCCGAGCAGCTGCTCCAGGTGAGCTTCACTCCAATATGGCAAACAATATATATATATATATTTCTTGTAGGATGTCGGTGATAACAAGTATCGCATCGTACTACTCAGCCCTGAAATGGCCTTCACCGCTTCGGCCGAAAGAATGTGTATATGGTCCTGAATTGTATCGTACGACGTCGAGAGTCCAGCATGAGCAAGAACTTCCATTTCTCGTTTGGAAGCTCCAGACGCGAGAAGAAATAAGCCGATGACGAGCTGGTAGTTGTTCGCAAGCTGAGACCGAGAAACACTGAGCATTGCGCATGCGGTGGTGAAGACCTGGCCGCGGAGGTAACGTCAATCAGCTTTCCCAGTTTGGAAACCGGGACCCACAACTCACCAGCCTCTTCTCGCGTCTTGCCTCTCCCTGTTTCTCTCGCCGCGTTAACAGACCGGGAGTGGCTACCGTGTCCAGTATCCTCCAAAGCGTGGGGGCCACTCCCTCGAGTTGATCTCCAAGCTGCTCCATTGAGAAGTCCTGAAGCAACTGCATAATGCTCGTCGTCCTTCCTCGAGTGAGGAAGTCCTGAATTGCCTGCCCCTCCATCTGCAAGACCTTCTCCAGCTTCTCGTCGAACTTTTGGTCAAGGTATTCCTGACCAACTGCTGGCACCCGCTCAATTATGGCCTCGATAATCTCCTTCCCGTGGCTCTTCAAGAAGCGCGTCAAGTTTGCGGATGCTTGGGAGTCGCCTCCTGGCGACATAATGGTCCGAAACAGGTCCATCGCGCTGGTGAATCCTGCGCCGCCCTCGTCCTCGGGCAACATTATATCGTCCAGAAATGAGAACACTTTGGCACGCCTCCTGGCGGCGCTCTCCTCCTCTTCCTGGCGACGACGTGCTTCCTCCTCTGCCTCCTTCTTCCTTTTCTCTTCAGCAAGCACGGCAGCCTTCTTCTTTCTATTTTCGGCAGTTCTTTTCTTGGTGCGCGCGAGGGCACTGGATTTGATCTCCTCGCGCTGCTCACTGGTTAAATTATTCTTGTGAGCTCGGGAGTGCCGTTGGTGCGTGCGAACACGAGGACGACCGCCACGGGCCTTCACTGGGCTTTCAAAAATGGTTGAGGTCGCTGGAGAAGGAATCTGTGCAGGTGTCTCGGAGACTGCGCGCGGACGGCCTTTGCGAGGTGGAGTGCAGGCTGCGCTGGTCGACGGCTCGAGGGTAGGAAGGGAGCCAACAAGTTTGACCATAAGGTCAGGTAGGGGAGCTATTTCATCGCCTTCATCTTCTTCGTCTTCGCTGCCTTGCGGGCTTGGACTGGGACCCAAGTGCGGAGATGTGGGCGCGCTACTCGTCTGGAAAAAGATGTCCTCCTCGACCTCATGGCGCGGTCGCTTGGGAGCGGGTGGGGCCTTATAGTCGTCGTCCGAATCCAGCCTCTTTTTGCGCTTGGAAGGCATTCTGGTAATGGGACAAAATGGCGAGTGGATAGGAGGAGTCCTAAACAGGTGGCTGAGTTTGTTTTGGGCATAGCACACTCAGATTTCGTTCGTTTGTCTTGAAAACCACGGCGGGGTCAATGCGAATGTATTTAGAATAGAATTGTCTCCTCAGAATTTGAACGCAGGATGTTTGAATTTTCAATGCATCGAAATTTTTCTAAGTCAATTCTACCTACATCGGCAACTTCCGACCGTACTAGTCGCCGGTTAGAATCCTCCAGTCGTTTATTCGCCGGCCTATTGATCGATTGTCATCAATTCTCCGACGTCCCCAAAACGACTGGTATCGAGTCTAGCGGCACACTGTGCGTAACGAGCGGCTGCGACTGGTAATTAGACATCTTGCCTTGACGTCGGCGGCCATAGGCCTGTTGCAGAGGAATTGGTTACTCTTCTGGGCCGCGGGTTGGATACCACTACCCAACAACAGGTTTTTGGGGGGCCGGTACACACGGCTCGGAGTCGAAGTTTTCTTGAGAGAACGGCCCCGCAGCGGTAAATCGATGGTGCGGGCCAACTCCTGAAGAGACAGGGTTATATGAACATCGTAGGGAAAGACTTGCCCTGACAGTGAACTCAGTCCTGCGCTGAGCCACTCAGATGAATCGCAAATCACCGTCGAGGTAAAAGCCTAGACGCCAGTTCTTTTTTTGGGACAATGGGTACCACAGCGGTGAACCCACTTCGGCGCAGAAGAAATGCCTGTTATGGAAAAAGAGTCGCGTTCCCCAACGTCAAGAAATAGACTTCCGTGGGAGGGTCCGAAGAGAAGTCGCTCGCTGTTGCCCGTGCGGATCGCGGCCACACCCGCGGCAGTCTCCAATTCGGGTGCACTCGTCGAGAATTTAGGGGTAGCAGAAGTGCCGGTGCAGCTGACCTCGGTGGTTGAGGGTGTCTTGAGAGTGGATGGCTAGGGATGGCTGTACCTCGGAAGGCCGCAATCCGGTACAGGTGGCGCCGGCGGGAGAATGAAGTGGCTATTGAAGGTAGGCAGGATGTGTAGTGGTCGACGGGGTCACCCAAAAGCAGCCCCGCCTCCGAATCGTACATATGTACATTATCCAGTCAGTATCTAGTACAAATACAGAAAACCGGCTACAAATACACGAAATATACAGTGCCCATCGTAGCGTGGTGGTAGGAGTTACACGAAGGAGGATCCGCATTCCAGATGTAGGTAGTAAATCTATCCAGGAAAAAAGAAAAAATGCACGCCCACACCTCATTGAACAGCCCGACAACGCGTCAGCAGTGGGCACAGATGCCTTCGCGTGTACCGAGTCCCGTCATGACGCACCCCCCGTCTCTCCCTCCTTGCACCTCAGCCGCCCGCATCGTGTCCCCGCACACATTCACGCGTCTTCCATCACCATCCGCGTCCGCCTGGACTCTCGATGTCTGAACAATGTCTGTGAACAGATGCCCCCCCTCTCCGCCGACACGCCCACACTCACAATGCATACTCGCAAGCGGCAGCGGCGACGGCGGAAGCGGGAGCTGCAGCTGCATCTGTGGCGAGACCCCGTCATATGTGTCCCGCCACCAACGCCAACGTGAATCCGCGCCTGGATTGCCGTCTGCGCGGGTGTCGGCCATCCCCGTCCTCATGCCCCCCTCTCCCTATCGCTGCCATTCCCGCCTCTCCGGTCGGGGAGTCGGCTCTACAACCAGGATCAGGGCAAGCTCAGAGGGCATGCAAACGACTGCTGCGCCGCGCGCTCGAGGGGTCGCCCTCGTCTCCGCAGACGCACCCGCTCTCGCCCCCGGCTGGCACTCTCCTCGCGCTCTAGTTGTCGTCCATGTCATTGCACCCAGGACATGTCGCTGCGCATTTCGTACCGTCCCCACGCGCCTTTCCTCATATCATCCACGTGTCCTGCCGCCCTTACCACCGTTACGTACGCATCCTCCCCCCCGCGCCAAGGTAGCACACATTGTCCCCCCTGCAGCACGCCGTCGCCGCCGCCTCAGCCAGCCGCACATATCGCCGCCCATGCCTCCGCGCGCTGCTCCTCGTCCTCCACGTCCGAATCCCACCCCTGCCCCTTGCGCACCCACGTCCGAGGAGGACCCTCCTCCGACCCCAGCTGCACGCGCGCAAGCGCGGGGTTGTACCGCGCCCAGGCGTGTACTGTATACAGTGAGGTAGATTAGTTAGCAGGCACAAGGAAAGGATCGAAGATAAGACTCACCGCACTCGCGCATCGCCGCCGTCGCCTCCGCCTCCCTCTCGTCCGCCTCCGGATCATCAAACCCCTCCCCCCTCCTCTTCCTCTGTACCCTCAACCGATGACATCACCACGCTGTCGTTCGTCAGGTACATCGGTGACGGCTCCCACACGAAGCGCGGTGATGGTGATTCGACGGGCGGGCGCGGCAGTGCGAAGAGCCGCAGGGTGTGCAGCGCGCAGGGAGCGGGAGGTGGTGGATCCCGAGATTGAAGAGGAAGTCCTATGCGTTTCCGGGTCAGTACATACATAGGAGGAAGGGACGAGAGACGGGACGCACGTCAGTTGGCCCGCCGTCCTGATAGACGATCTCGAGCGCCTCGCAGTTGGGGACGCAACGCGCGGCGGCGAGGAGCACCTCGTCGTCCCACCCTTGCAGATGCAGCGCGATCGCACACAGGGGCGCCCCGCGGAGGCGCTCGAGCAGCCAGACGGCATCACTCGCCTTGGGGATGGCCGAGGTGACCCGCAGATACGCAATCGCCGGCGCGCCGGGGATGATGTGCCCCGCGGCGGGCCACGGGACCGACAGGGTGCGCAGCTCGGTGAGGGGGGGCGAGGGGCTGCGGGGAGACGGCGTTGGTGGCGGTGCCGTGCGGCGCGTGGTGTCCACTGCTCGCGACGGACACGTTTAACGCGGTGAGGCGCGGCATGCGCTGGAGGAGGACGTCGAGCCTCGGCTGGATGTCGCCGACGACGCCGTGGAGGGTGATGGTGAGGGAAGCGAGTTGCGCTGAGACCTCGGTGGGGATTTGGATGCCGATGGTGTCTGTCTCGAAGGCGCGGAGGTTGGGCAGGTGATACGCGATGGGGACGGTCACTGCGTCGAGGATGAAGTTGGTGTGTTGTGAGGGCCGGAGTTTGGAGATGGTGAGATTGGTCAGTTGGATGGGGGGCGGAGGGACGGGGGGACGGGAAGGAATATGGGAAGAATTCCGGCGCAGGTGGGATGGAGCAGGATTGGAGGGTGAGGTGAGAGACACTGGGCAGACGTTGCAGGGTGGGATACAGGACATCTGGTAGAAGACCGGATTCGAGCTTTATGTGCTTCAGCTTTGAGAAAGACTGTATGCACCCGAAGATTCGGGGGTAATTGTCTGTCAAGACGCGTTAGTGTGCGATGAAGAAAGCTGCAGAGACATAGAAACACCCCTTCTGCACCGGGTCCACTCTCTGAAAGCGAGAAATAAACTGAGCGAACGAGATGGGCCTTGGATGGGTTTCGATCCCAGAATTCGAGATGGTTTATCGCCACCGTTGTGGATCGCCAGCTGATATGACGCAGGAGAGCCTCCATTCCAAGGATCTGGAATTTTCGGCATACGAGCACGACACATCCGAGGGCTTTCTTGCTATCCACCAGCGCAAAGATACGAAGCCACATCTCCTGCGGGAGGACGTCCATTGCCGTGGACTGTCCAGACATGGCACAGTCCAATTGAGGAAATTCTCCGTGATGGCTTACGTGTCTTTCTCCCCGTTGGCGGAGATAAACTTGAGGGCAACGAGAGCGACCCCTTTCTGCGGGACACAGTGCGTTGGGGACTTTTTGTTCTTGGGGTGAAAAGCTCAAGATATCGCGTGAAAACCAACCAAGCTGGGGAGCGCAAGTCGCCGTGCAAATGGCCCAATTGTCCAGGTCCGAGTAACGGCTACCCGATGGCTTGAAGCATTGAGGAAGTCTTGTCAATTGGGCGCGGGTTATAACGAGAAGAATAGCGAACCTGCTGGAACTCGAAGAGTCCTGAGGCTTTGGGTAATGTGGATTGTACGACGGTTGTCTTTCTTGACGTGTCCGCAGGCAAGCTCCCGAAACAGTCTACGAACTGCAGGGTCGGACAACTGAATACAAAGTTTGAAGGTGAGTCCACTCGCGATTTCGTCGTTTGCTCGTCGTCGTAGAGGACAAGAAACCGGACTGGCCAAAAGGGAAATGATCCCATATTGAAACTCCGATAATTCAGCCGAAATTTCTCTTGCAGAGCTTTCACCTTGTTTCCACTCAATCTCGGGGTAAATGCACAGCAGACCATGCTCCAAACTCCAGGAAACCTACGCTTCATGATTATAAGCTCTCTTCCTCTAGCTAATACTCCCCTTCCACGTCATCCTCTGAGTTGCAACTCTACTCGCTGTTGTGTCGCTTCGCTTTTGGATTTGTCTAATCAATTCATAAGTGCCGTTCTCTCAACCCTCACGTCTATGACCTGACTCAAAGACCGCAGAATCGCCAATCTAGATGCCGAGTCGTGCACCAACCCCCGAGCCTTCTAGGTTTCCGGTATTCGGCACCTTGAAGGCTTATCATTCTGAGCTACCGTCCGATTGCGTTTCCCCGTAGCTGTGTTTATCAACTGGATTCCAACGTCCATTCTCTAGTTCAAAAATTGCCTCAGGGTTAGATCACTAGCCTCGGGTTTGTACGTCGTGGATGAAGTCGCCGCACCTTCTGGTTTTCCTGTGGAGTACCTGGACCACGTTCAATCCTCAAGAATCCGCCAAAAACGGGCACTATAAAATGCCAACCAAAAGCTAGGGTCTCATACGACTCCGCCTCACGTCCTATTGAAATGATCTTCAGAACTATTTGCGTGCTCGGCCTCCTCGCGTTCACCGCGCTTGATGCCTCACCCAATCCAAGCGCGGCTTTTCCCCCTAGGTACCGCTTCCACATCGCCCTATTCTGCGTCGTTGCATACCTCCGTAGGCGACGTTCCCCACGAATTTGGATGTCGATCTCTCCGAACCAGTTCATTCCTCCCTAATCACCGCGGTCCTAACTCCCTGATACCTCTCTTCAAGCGCTTTATCTCCATCAAACTCGTCAACACCGGCGTGCAGGGCTCCGCCTTCACGCTTAACGACACCTCCGATCTCGAGGTATTGATTGCCTATGGAACAGAGCACGGCGCCTACGGCATCGTGAGCTCAAAACCCATTTAATTTTTTTTTCAATTGATTGACTACTTATTGCTTAAATTGAGTGGGACGCGCATATGGTCCCGCGCGGCGTGGAAGAGGACAAATTCCAGAACCGTGGCACCGGGTACTGGTTGAGCGTCAACAGAGCCAATGTAAGTCCTCTCACCCCATCTCACACTAACCAAACCAAATCGTCGCTTGGGCAGAAACACCTGGTTACCGTCGAAGGCGACTTGGACGAGGGCACGGTATTCGCGGTCGAAGCGGCGGGTGAGGATGAGTTCGTGGTACGTACGTCTCGCTGACGATCCTGAGTCGTGTTGTATTCCCGCTAACGGCAAGGCATACATCTAGATTAAGCTTCCCAACGCCGACGCGGTTTTTGAGGCCATCTTCGACGGCACTGGTCCGATTTATGGGCGGGTAGGTGTCTCCTTTTGCGTCTGGGATTTGATGGGGCATCTTTAACTAATTTATTAACAGGTCGACTTACGTCCGGCGCACGGTAGGGAGACTCAGCGTTGGAAGTTGAAGTAATGTTAATGGGTATGGGCGCCGGAGAAAAAAAATACATAAAGCTGTAACTCTAACATATCTCTGCGAAATGCCTTATGGTTTCATACATTGCGGCGCTTCATCCGTCGGACTAATACATTCTCTTGAAATACAGGTCGTAGCTACTAGCTTATAAGTATGGAAGGTAACAAATTGTGGTCTATCAGTGACCGATGAAGGCAATGTCAACGCACGAAGCTAGTTGCCGCGTGCTATTGTATATAAACGGCCAGATCGAGCAACTTCATACCCTGTCCGTGGCCAAAGAACATTCCTATGCGTAGGACAACACAGAGAGGGTCGCCGCCTCACCCTCGCCAATGTGCGTGATGTATACAACGCCCAGCGCGTCATCTAGCGCCATCACAGCGGTGTAGCTCTTGATCGCGACGCTGGCCGTGTCAAGCAGGTGGAAAGAAGTGTGGGGTGCTGGGTGCGCGGCGTAATGGACGATTCCCAGGTTATTCTTCCACCTGCGGCCAATTTGGCGCGGCCCGCCGTCGTCGAGCAGCGCGGCGTAGCGTCCGGAGATCCCCACAGCGAGCCCCATTATCTCAGAGTGGTGATCGTAGGAGACAAGATCCCTGTTATTCAGGCGTGTCATCGCATGGGAACGGGCATGATCCGGCGCCGGCCAGAATTGGACGCTACGCAGGCGCTGGACACGTCCATTCGAATGCATTTCCGAGGTTCTGCGCGTCACGAGGGAGACGCCGTACATCGGAGGCAGTAACCAAGGGTCACCGAGCGCGATGCATGTCGTTTCGACGTCGGCGTGGGTGGAGAGCGTCGTTCGATCGAATTCGACAACCGGGAGGCGCGAGTCGTCGACCGGAACGCGAACCACGATGGAGGGATCATCCAGGTCCTGGCCGTGAATATAAAAGTGCCCATCATGCAGCACGCAGGCCGGGGAGGCCACCTAGGCGCATGCCGAGCGGGACACGATGCATGATGCCGTCGCTTAAATGGCAATAAACCAGCATGGAAAGTTGATCGATGTAGCGGGTGAAAACCATGCCAATAGTGTTGTCATTGCAAGTCGCATCTGGAGTTAAAATCGGTTGGAATTCGCTGGCTGGCAGGGCATTCGAGTAGGCCTTGGAAATAGTAATAGCATCTTCATTGCGATAGTCGATCTTGAATAGTAGGAGTCCGATATGCGTCCTAGAAACATAGATTTAGCCCGAAACATCACAATGGTGTGGCTCACAGTACCTGCTCTTTGACGACAATGCAACGAACGACAGGCCGGGTTGGTGGAATGGGGGAGATCGTCCCACCTGATGACTAGCATTGGTGTCTTCATGTTCCACCACTCCAAGGCAAGCGCCAGACTGGGTATGCCAGCAAGCGAGCCGGTCATTGGAGTTAGTGACGATTATGTTCGTTCCAGGGATGACACAAATCTGTGGGTAATCTTGTCCCAGAGCGATTGTACGAACAGACACGGGAAGCCCCCGTTCGGATGACCAGTTTTTCTTCAGGCAATAGGCACGGATTGCAAGTTTCCGAAGGGCTTCGGTCGACATGTCTGTTATGGGGGTCCCAGCCGGGCAGGGGGAGTGGTTGCAAATGGACTGTCAGGATCCGGTTCAGGGTCTTCAGCCAAAAATCCTTCGAGGACAGTAGCAATTCAAAGGATGAGCACGTCTGCCGCGGGTATTCAGTTTAAAATCCTTGTGCGTTTCCCTGGTGAATTAGCTTACCGTAACAAAGTGGACGGAGTCATGAAGATCAAGAAAGGACGTAACCTCCAGGATGACGTCCAGAGGTATTTCGGCCAACGCCATGTAAAGTGTGAGATAATGGTCAGAACGAAGCGAGGTGTCGGAGTTTCAATATAGGATCAGTGTTCCTACGCTCCGCCTTGACTCGACCGTTATACCATTGTCGTCAAGTTTCCCGGTCGAATGTTCACTTTGTTCAGAAAACGGAACATTTTGGCTGGGAAAAATCTGGAGTATCCAGAGGCCATCGTGGCTCTTGCCTGGGTGCCACAAGACATTCTCGCAGAGGTGATTGCAGTTTCTCAGGAAAATCGCAGGATGTGCTGTTGACGTGAAATTAGATTTGCTGGAATCTAGGTCCCCAGGAGCTATACAGCCTCAGCAGAACCTGTAAATCTCTCCGCGTGTTCCTGACCAGTCGGTCGAACGCTGGTCCAATTTGGCATCACGCGATTCAAAAAGCCGTTGCTGATGGCAGTCTACCTCCACCCTCTCCATACGTCGAATGTGAACTGCGATGGGCACATCTCATCTTTGGAAATTTCTGCTCTGTAAGTGTCGCAGCTTTATTGGACGCAAAAACTGGTGCATATGATGTCCTCAGATATGTTTCATCGACTTTGAGGATCCCGTGCCAGGTGTGGGTGTTCTATGGCAGTTCAATGCGCGATACTGCAGTTCATGTCTACCATCTCAGTGCGTACCTTCTCCTGACTGCATATTTTCTGTCATCTGTGCTAAAGGCGACCTCGGCCAGAGTACAAACGCGTCTACCGAGAGAACTAGAAAGATGTATTCCTCGTCATGAATGGTGGGGTCTGTTTCCGCACATTTCCCGTAAGAGTTCTGCACTTTTGCGCATTTTTTGATTGACGTTTATCAGAGCCTCGGATTCACGCCCCGTTGTACTCTTCAAAACAACTCAGCACATTCACAAAGCATTATTCTTCTCTTCGGACGTCTAAAGACCGTGAGGCCTACATGAGCTGGCAGCGCGCACAAACGCTCGCCATAAGCGCAGTAAGTCCTGTTTCATGAAAGGGCAATTCGATTCCCTGGTTTAATAGTTCGCAGCATGCCGTAGCCTGCTACAATTGGGAAAAAACCATTCCGCAAGTCAAAAGTACGGCCGCCGCCCTTACCCGATCCGGAAGACGTCAGGACCCGCGAGACCACGTCGCGGCTTGAGGGGTACGTTTGAATCCTTCCGCTCTGTAGTTGTGTCTCATGCCTTCTGAAGATTTGTGAGAATGATCACGCATCTGCAGTGGTATCGAATCACAGCACTTCCGGGCGAAATATAATTCACTGCCGCTAGATAGTCTCAATGTCACGACCCAGCTGACGTCGGGCCTGATAGTTTCCCTTCTAGTCGTTGAAGTGAAAACCGCACACAACAAATCGACAAACGAAAATGAGTATCCAACGCTTGGGCCCCGAATGGGGAAAAAATCAAGTAACCCTAGGCATGATGAACACTACAGTACATATGAATAGAGATCTCTTCTGTGGAACGACACTCTTCCTCCGCACACGCCGATAGGCGTCCGAGTAGAAGTAGATTGGTTATGATCATGCCTTGACACGATCCACGACGATAGGAAGGAGGGGGCGATTATCGACACTGGGGGCAGCCGGCGAGCCCATCTTCCACCGGATAGCGTCGCTTGCCACCGAAAAGTGGTAACATCTCAACAGAACGGAGAGCACGACCTCTGGAAAGTGAGAGGGAAGGTCAGAATTAAGTCATGATGGAAGATTTGCCAAGACGGATAAACTCACTCAGCTCCAGCTGGACGAATTTAAAGCCACTGCAAGAGATAAGAATGAGTAGAATCGAATATTTTAAAAGATAAACACACACATGCAACTTCTACCCCCGCCCACAAACGTCATCATGTTGCCATACACGCCCGACATGCGGACCGTGACGCCCCGCGCCTGCCCATTCCGCCACCGCTCCGGGTTGAATTCGAGAGCGTCCTCCCCCCCAGACGTCCTTATTGTGGTTGGCCGCTGCGATGGCGATACTGTAACAAAATGAAAACATTGAAGCTGAGGAAGAAGACGAAGTCTGGGACAAAACGCCGCCCATTCAACCTACTAGACTTCTGTGCCCTTTGGGACAGCGATGGCGTCCATGGTCCGACCGTCAATGCCCGTTATGGGTGTGGAGAGGGGCAGGATGCAGTCCTGTGTTACGCTGGTACATTTGAATGAGGAAAGAGTGAAGGGGAGACAACAAAAGGGCGAAGATATACCTTCGGGTCATAGCGGTGATGGGTGGGTACCTTCAATCAATTGGAATTCATTAGGCAAGAGTTGAATTGCAATGAGAAGACGCACAAGCGAAGGGTCTCCCGAATGACCGCGTCGAGATAAGGTAGGGCTACGAGTTCGTCGTGGCTGAGTATCTCTTTCGTCTCCATGATTTCAGCGCGCAGTTTCGTCTGCACGTCTGGATGGAGTGCCAGGACGTGGATTATTCGGTTCAGCGCGGAGGATGTCGTTTCCGTTCCCGCATGAATTATCATCCTGCAAACCCATATCTCAAGTTAAAACGAGAATAAGTGAGTCCTGACGCACGAAGTCTGCGCCACGAGTTCATCATCCATGAACTTCATGTTTTCGTCTGCTGTACTATTGCTTTTCACTGTGGAAGTTATCATCCTTCTGTCAAGCATTCATTCATTCTATAACGGAGAAATCTCACGTAGTAAGCTCACGACATCATTTGAATTCTCCATGGCGTCGGCATCGCCATGTCGAATCGTCTGGTTCTTGTCCCGTACCAACGCGGTTGCTTTGCTGTCCATGATAGCGACAATCTTACACAGTATACCCAACGTCTTCGACGGTATGAGGCTCAGCATGAATCGCCGAAAGGACGGAGGTCCGATTTTGGACGCCAGTGGGACGATGGGGAGAAAGACTGCCAGTTTGTGTATCGCTGGCCTGTCCAAATTTAAAGGTTATGAGGACGTGTCTTGTGAAGGACGACAGTACAAACGTAAGGTTTTTGAGGGATTGGGTATACTGGTCGATGGGGTCCTCGCCCGTGGTCAAGGGATCGAAGGAATAGCCAATACCCGCCCTGCCGATGAATTCGAGGGAGGTCCGACTGAGGATCGAGTACATGTCCAGCTGATAATTCTTATGATAAGAGATCCGAACAACGCTGATTCAGACACGCACCTCTTGGGGGCCGGCGTTAAGTTCAAGGTGAGGTTTTATGAGACCATCACGAAGCTGCCCAAAATTCTGGCTTTAGACCGAACAAATGGGGTAGGTCAGACGTGCGCACCCTGTGTGCGACCTCATAGAGTACCGGCAGCATGCCGCGCAGATTTTTTGTTGAAAACGCTGGCATCATGATTTTACGATGCCGACGATGCTCATTTCCCGTTGTTGATAATATTCCTTTGCCGAATAGCAGACCGGTCAGGCTTGCGGGATATTCAAAATTTCAGATTATCGAACGGATACAAACAAATGGTGATGAACCGAACCTAAGAAAGATGATAGATTCTTCGTACAAATCTTGGTCCTTAACCAGGATACTGTGGAGGGCGGCGGGATCAAACACGTAAAGTTGTACATCCTATAATCGCGCAGCGCGCCAAACCGTTGACAGCGATTCAAGGACGCGAAGAAGAACTGACGCACTCCGAGAAGGCCGTGTATCTTAACCACTGCATTGAAATCTTCCTCCAAGGTCTTGTGAAAGTCCCAGCTATCAGCCCCGTTGAGTCTGGCTAGGTTACCTGTTCCGTATAACGGCTTATCGTGAGCGAATATAACGAAAGCTCGCTGGAATGAAACTTGCCGGCGAGGACCGACTCAGAAGGGGGGCCAGGGATATTGTCGAGGATGGAACCGCCCCAGAGCCGCCGCAGAGCATTCCAAAACACGTAGGAAATCCAAAGCAGAAAGCCGTACTGGATGATCGATAGCAGCATCTGAAAGTCCAGCGCATCCACCGTATCCCCGCCTTATGTACAAAGAATCGGGTCACCTGATGGCAGGGCGGGGAGACAGCAAAACTGCTGGGAGAAAGGACCAAAATAAGCGTCCTGTCGCACGGAGACGTTGACGTTTGATAGAGGCGGGAGCTAAGTATCCTTGGCACTAGCAGCCCCATTAGTGCTCCACGTAGATGGGCTAACGCAGATGAAATAAAGGAGTATTCGGTTGACCCTGGTGGTTTGGCTTTTGCGTTGGAGCAAGTTCAAGCGCTGGGATTTGTGGATGGGAACTTTCGCGCGGATGACTCGGCCGAGTCGGGCCAAGATTGTTGCTGGCATTCCCACCGAGTCCTTTCCCAAGCTACGGCTGCTATGGCCGACTGCCGAAGGCTGGAAAAAACGGGCCCAGACACACCAAGGAGTCATGAAGCCGTAGTCAATAGCCGATGATATCCGATTGACGCCCAAAGACGCTTAAACCTGGAGTGTTCGACGACCTTCGAATTGCAAAGATCCCGGGTTGATTTTCGCCTTGGTTCTAAGGGGCAAAGTATCAAGTACGTTAGGGCAGTTCAAGTGTAAGCCGTTGAAGGACGTTGATTGCCTGACTGAGGGTACATACGGCGTTACCTGCCAGTCGGCGATTCTAGGCGGATTTAGAGAGCAGGTTTGTTCATAGTGCTAGAGGTGGATTATTCAGCTAAAATACAGTCGGTCAAAGAAGGTACGCCTTTCCTCGCAATGGGAATATTGCGTACCAAAACTTACGAGTCTCATCAATTGATGTGTCGACTGCGAAAGACCTGTGAGTATGCCCCAAGGGCCGAGTCGCTGATTTAGTGTGGGTAATACCCAGTAGACGGCATCTGAATTGCTGGAAAATCGGGAAGATCCAGACTTCGCAACGCCGACCCAATATTTTTCTGGAGCACAAAGTTTCGGCATTCCCGCTCGTCGCCACTGCGTGAGGAGGGCGGACATCTGGACAATCCGCAAGGAATGAAAATATTCTCAAACGCGCCCACCAAAGTCGCCGGATATCTCAACTCCGTCTCCACTCACCACGGAGAATACAAAATAAATGCGTTTAGTAGTGCACTGCCAACAGTTGATGCACCTATCTAGAACACGATGATCAGCGTGGTAAATTCAACAGGGGGTTCACAGTCCCTATCTCAGCCAACATATGGATATGACTGACAGAAATATGGCACTTTGAGCCTTGGGATATTTCGTTCTCCTCTGGTGAACGCGTACCGATTTCGGGCCGAATTTTCGGTGACCGCTTTGTGTCCGTCGTGACGCTCGGGCATGCATGGAGTTGGCAAGTTTGCGATTCCCAATATATGATATCCGCCCTGCTGTATGAGTTTGAGCCCCCCTTCCTCTCGCTCGATTATAAATGTTCAGATCACCATTATTGGCGCCTTAGCGCGGTTAAAGGGGGAGTCAATTTCGGTGTCGGTGAGACAACGATGCCTTCTCTTCTCGCAGCTCTTCCGTCGCGCGCGAACTTGGTCGATATCCTGTTGTACTATGCTTTGTTTAGGATTCTCAAGTGGTTGATGAAGCCACTTTACGCACCTTCACTTCTGCGGTATATTCCCGGGCCACCGCCCGAATCATGGTTCTCAGGTGGGCTCCATAAAAATTCCCGCAGTCGTTATTCATGAGACAAATGCCAACCAGGGAACTTAGGTCAACTGTTCAATGGGAAAGGTCTGCCTTTCCACCAGGAGCTGGTCGACTTGTATGGAGGAATGGTCAAGGTCTACGGGTTCTTTGGGGTAAGAAATAATCGTCAGTTTGTTCCCCGCTCACCTTAATCCAGGACGAGCAATTATATATTTCCGATCCTCGTGCCCTGCAGAGCATTCTTGTTAAGGAGCAGGACGCATACGAGGAGACGGCCGTCTTCGTCGAGTAAGTTTTGTGGACAAGAGGTCAGATACAGATGAAGATCTCACCCAGGTTCTAGGACGAACAGGGTCATATTTGGACCGGGCTTGGTATCCACCACCGGTGCGCGGCAGCAGCGATCGTTCGTTTGTCAGAAAGTGCTAAAAAAACAATTTTTAGGTGCGATCCACAAACGCCAGCGAAAATTGGTCAACCCCATTTTCTCGCCAAGCAACCTCCGAGATCTGGTGCCCGCATTCTACAGCGTGGCAGAAAGAGTGAGTTAGCAGCAAGGGTCGATGAGGTCTACATATCGTAACTCACCAAATATTCTCGCTGTCTGCAGCTGACCGACGTTCTGATACGAGAATGTCGGGCTCGGGCGGATTTAGAGGGCAGCGGCGCAGTCATCGACATGTCGGAATGGATGGTGGGTGATGTGTAGTCCATAGACACCCCGTTTCACCTTCCAATTCAACGCTAGTCGCGAGCGGCCCTGGAGGCAGTTGGGCAGACCGTTCTTGGTTACTCCTTCGACCCACTGGACTCGCCCGTCAATAACCCGTACACGAGTGCCATTCGGGAGTTGATGTGGGTACTAATACTTACCCATTAGACGTTCACTCATGCATTTCGTTGACACACGTACGGTTGCAGTCCTACCATTTTCTCCCTGTCCCTAGTGCGGCAGTTTGCTCCCTTCCTGGTTCGGCTCGGCCCTCCATGGATGCGGCGCAGACTCGTGGAGTGGATTCCCAATGCGGCAGTGCAAAAGGTGAAGACGTGCGCTGATGTGATGCACCAGACGGCGGTGGATATTCTCGCGGATACGCGGGAGGGCCTGCGGCGAGAAGATGGAGGTAAGGGCGCACGTGCAAAGGACATCATCGGTTTGCTTTGTGAGTTATTGCGCTTAAATTCGTATCAAATTTTGGCTGAACACGCTGGAAACACCTTGATCACCTGCAGTGAGAGCGAACCAAACCGCCACTAGCAACGAGCAGCTCAGTGAGGAGGAGCTGACGGGACAGATGACGTACGGCGCAGTCTTCTCTGCTATATTTTGGCAACGAAAACTCACTCGACTGTAGCGTGATGATCTTCGGCGCGCAGGATACCTCATCGTCTGCCTTGTCCCGGATCTTGTACATGCTGTCGGTCAATCCCGATATCCAGGAGGCTGTTAGAAGGGAAATCAGAGCTGCTCGTGCATCCGACCGGCGCCTTAGTCTCGAAGAGATATCCGCGCTTCCTTGGCTGGATGCGGTCCTGAAGGAGACGCTGCGCCTGTTCGTTCGTTTTGATTGGATTAGGATCTACTAGATGTGGAACTAACGGGGATTAGATACCCGCCCGTCCCCTTCGTCCGCCGTACGTGCGTGGTTCTAACAGCGCTATCTTATATTCGATAAACCTGACAAACAAATAGGGCACTAGAAGAACGCACCATTCCGTTCACCACGCCGTCAGGAAAGCTCTCTGAAGTGACCATTCCCCGAGGGGCAACGCTCTTTCTCGGCATCGCGGGTGCAAATCGTCTACGATCCGTGTGGGGTTCAGATGCGGCCGAATGGAGGCCCGAGAGATGGCTCGAAGGAGATCTGCACCACAAGGTGGACCCAAGTGTGCGTTTGCCTGGAATTTATTCGGGAATGTCAGTCGCGCTTGAGTTGTGCTTTGAAGAATGACTGACCATGGGAATTCCCTTTCAGGATGTCATTCTTAGGCGGCCAGAGATCATGCATGTAAGTCCTGGATTGCACTGAATCTGCACTCTGACTGACTCGTGGCGAAGTGGATACAAGTTCGCGCAGATAGAAATCAGTCCGTCATTTAGAATTTCCTTCGTGCAGAAAAAATTCTGACGTCTCGCAGAGATTCTGTTGATAGCGATGATATCCCGGTTCGAAATCTCCTCGACAAAAGACGAAATTGTGTGGAATTTATCGCAGATTATATCTCCTTCCGTGCGAACTGTACCGGAATCGGGAGGAATCGCGCGCGAAGAAAAAGGGTTGCCGCTTTGCATGAAGCTCATCGAGGAGCATGACGTTGATCCATAAATATCTGATTTAGCCTCCAGCAAACGCACCCTGGGTCACCTATGTGGTCCCTAAGTAGCGGAAGACTTGCTAACGAAATCAATATAATTTTTTGACTTTGATTGAAGATTTTCCCGAGTCTTGACGCCTGTGGGAGCTTAGTGCAGGGCGTGTCCTAGCATTACCTTATCAGTTGCTTCGTCCAAAAAGAAACGGGTGGTCTACTCCCCACTCTGCCGAGCATTTCTGCGAATCAGAGACCCTCTTTATGGTGGACTACTCGGTGCTGGCAAATCCCTGAAGTCGATAAAATCCACCAATCTGCGACGAGGAGGGATGAGTAAGGATAAGATATCATGCATGAACACGCTGAAATTCGCAAGAATCGAGAGCTTAATGAGGAACTGGCGCTTGAGGCGATGGACCATCATGGATTGTCGGAAGAATCGGAATACAGCCCGATTCTCACGATCGCTGTGTTTGACATTATTTTTCAATTGCTTCTGTACATGTTTCACTCTCTATTGAACGCCTCAACCATTTTTTAGTGGAACATGCGACGCTTTTTAGTCCTTTCGCTGTCAGGCCCGCTCGAGAACACCCCCCTTCATTTGACTGGACCATATTACTCGGGGGCGCCCGGCGGCGTGGTTCAACGGTTGTACGTAGAGCGTAGAGGTGCAGCGGGGATAGGAGGAGCGTGCGCCGCGCGGTGGAGTGGATTGCTGCCGGCCCTTAGGGAGGGGTAGAGAAGCCCTCCCGCCGCCTCGCTCTTGATCTAAAAAAGAAATTGCGCTGGAAGCTAGGCACCTCCCTTTTCCGCTGGCCGCTAGCCAATCCCACCTATATCCCGCGCTTGCCAATGTGTACGACAACAAGCCTACATAGGTGTCCGAAAAATTCCTCACCAGCCATCATGACTCCACACTCCTCTTACCTCACGCTCCCCTCCTCCTCGTCTTGTCTCGTGCGCCTCGTACGCTCTCAGCCCGCCCCCAGCTCGACGTCGCGCATATACTCGACCTGGGCACACAGCCGCCTGCAAATTCGCCGCCGCTCAAGGCTCCCCTTGCGCTACCTCTCCCCTTCCTCTCCCCCAGCCCTTCTTCCCGACCCCAACCCGCGCCCTCGTCATCCACAACGACGGCGTAGAAGCACATACTGGGCACACACCGGCGCTCCCCCGCTCCCCCTACATCCTCTGTTGGGTGCGCCGCTGCCACTCTTCTCCGTTCTTCCTTGTACGCGAGTCGCACTCGTCTCACCCCTCCCTTCCTTTCACAGCACCGCCTCGTAATCAATTGTTGCTGCTTCCGCGGCGCGGTGCGGTCGCAGGCGGGGAGGTGAAGCGTTGGGCGTAGAACGGATGGACCTTTCGACTTCAGCCTGCGCGACGATCTTCCTCTCGAAGCTTCGGGGGCGATTTCCTTTGTGAGTCGCGCGGCATGGTGAGGGGTACACAGCACAGTGAAGAGAACACGAAGCGCCCAAGCGAATCTCGTACCCCAGACACTTTGTCCGCGTGGTCTATCTCCAGAGCCGGTTCTACAAAATCCTCGTTTTTCGGTTTTGACGGTTTATCCCACGATTTAATAAATCAAAATCACTTTCAGAACCGCTTGTCAGAATCCGTCATAATCCTCGAAAACCCTTGACTCTGACTGCCCCTAATGGCTTCGTCACGCACACACTCTGCTTCTCGGCGGTTTGCGATTATGCGTTCCCTGATCTGCATTTTGAGGAGCACTGAATCCATGCCTGACGCCTGGAGCTCCATGGCGCTCGACGGTTCTTCACGTGTGCAGACTTGGATCTACGCGTCTCTTGCCTCGTAGCGGCCAACATCATTCCGCTCGCAGTGGTTAATTTTCTCGATAGGGGCGAGTTTGGCGTCGCAAGTGATTTAGCGCGATGTCAATAATCCGAGTCATCCTCTACATGTCGGCGAGCTTGAAGATGTTACGCTATGGGCGCCCATACTAGTCAGTACGGCCGGACTTCATCCAGGGCGCTCTTGCGGATTTTAATAGACCCAGAGAAGATGCTCGAGCTCCTTAGTCACGCCGGACGGAGTGTATCCAGGTTCCCCGCATGTGACCGGCGCCGAAAACATCTCGCGCAACACGAGAGAGTCGTGAAACAGGAAGAAGCGATGGATTTTATATTGTTCTCCTTCCGCCTGACTCCATTCAGCGCTAAACATAGGTACGGTGCACTGGGGACTCACAATCAAGTTGGCATTCGCGGAATTGACCGAGTCCAGCAAGCAGCCTAGGGAGAGACAGGTAGGGAGAGACAAGGCTTGAGCGCCTACGAGAACCAGGCTAGGACGCGACGATAAGGGGGTGCAGCCCATAAATAGGGCGAAGGGGAATGTTCGATGGAAGTAACCGAATGTGTTGGATCCGCAAGCAATGTCGGGAATGATCTGCAATGACTGTTCGGTGACTATCGTTAAAACTGGCTTGCGGAGCGCCGCGAGGTCGAGGGGCGATGGTGAAAATTGGGCCTTGACCCGCTATAGAACTCGCGTACAGATTATATCCATCAGATGGCGGCTGAAGCCTACATGTGGAGAAAACACCCGACAGCAAAGTCATATAGATCTGCCCAAAAGGGTCAAAGTTGAACTATACGCCGAAATAGTGAGTGTAAAGGAGCACTACCTGCTTCTCTATCGCCTCATTTGACGCATTTTTCTCAACCACGTTCCATCTCTGCGTCCGGGCTCCGCGCGCGTGTCCAACATAGGAAGGTTCCTCTCTCGTGCTTTATTTTTGGGGACTTGAATCACACATTAGCTCTTCCGGGCTCCAAGTATCTTGCCGCTCGTATGGGCCACTTCCATATTTTCCCATCTTCTGTTCGCCACAAATTAAAGATTAGCTTTGAGAATCCGATGCCTCACTATTCCGAGACTCAATACCCGGGCCTTGAAAAGGAAACTCTTTATCGGTCAGATTCCTTAACTGGAAGACGAGGTTCTGGAAAGCATGGGCCATCTATATAGACTGTGCTGCTGATCAAATTGAACTCTATTTGTCGGGATGTGGGAAGAAACTTTAGTGGCGATATTGGTGTAATAATCTGATCCTTCAAACATATCATGATAGATGAAGACGGGTTCTATAGTATAAAAGCATTTTCGTGATAGGTTCCCTAAAAATATCATGATAAATGCAAGACGGGAGCAATTGCTTCTGTGGAGAGTACATAAGAAGTGATGTTTGAGGCTCATGCCCATGCCCGAATGCCCCAACAAATAGTTTCTAACATCACGGCTGGTTTGACCCGGGCTGTGGAGCTCCTCAATGCGCTCCATACATGTGCTGCCCCGCTATTCATACAGACGATTTCAAACACCACCTTATCCTTAATTACTGCTTTGCAGGTAGGAATTGACATCCACCCAAGCTACAAGGCTAACTTAGCACCGTAGAATATGAAAAGGAATCAAGATCAATGTATTCAGCTTGCAGAGAACATCCCTGAACTGCTCTTAATGGTTGTCAACCTCCATGTAAAGTCTGAGACTATGGCCAGTTTACCTGGATCAACCCTTTACCATCTGGGAGAATTCACCGAGTATTCCGGTTCTTTTCCAATTGGGCAGAATCATCATTAACCAGACACAATAGAACACTTTCCAAGATCTATACATTCATTGAAGCACAACAGAGTGGAAAGAGGATCAAACAATTCTTTCGACAGGGAGAGATGAATACTTTGCTCAAGGATTGTCGTATAGGCTTACAACAAGCTGCGAAAGTGTTCAAGGTCTGTGCTTGTTGTTTTCATTTGGCTTAAGTCAATCTCAGAACCATACAGATGGAGGCAGCTATCACTACATTCAGCAGCATTGCTGACATGAAGCAGAACATGGAAAAGATGCACAGTGAAATTCTTGAATTGATTGCAGCCAGTTCAGATGAGATGACTTCTGATAAAGCATCATCAGTATGTACTTCCAACGGGTTACTATCAGAACGGAACTCATGGTGTTGTCTAGATATATCATCCTTCCATCACTTTGCAGGATAGGTATGCTAGAACAGTTCTCGAGGAATGATCACTGATGTTTCCTGGTGAAGTTCAACTTCATTTTCTATGTTGCCAGCACAACCCAGGATATTCTATGGCCGAGAATCAGAACTTTTGAGTATTGTGGAGCTCCTCAGTTCAGAATCTGCAAGGATTGCCATTCTAGGCACTGGTGGAATGGGGAAGACAACCCTTGCACGGGCAGCTTTGCACCAGCCTGAGGTTGTTGCACAATATGAAAACAGGTTCTTCATCGCTTGTGATGCTACTACAAACAGCATTGAACTTTCAAACCTAATTGGGTCTCATGTGGGAATGAAACCTGGGAAGGATGTCAGGAAATCAGTTGCTCAGTTCTTTTTCAATGGACCATCATGCCTCTTGATTTTGGACAACTTTGAAACACCGTGGGAGCCCATGGATTCTCGCAGTGAAGTTGAAGAATTCTTATCTCTGCTCACAGACATCAGACATCTAGCATTGCTGGTAAAATTTAGCTGTTTGATACTTTTGAATTCTACTTATTAAATTTATAACAGATCACAATGCGAGGTGCTGAAAGGCCAGGCAAAGTTCACTGGTCTCACCCTTTTTTGCCCCCTTTGAAACCCTTGTCAGATGAAGCTGCTCAACAGACTTTCATGGACATCACAGACAATGCTCATGATAAAGGAGATATGGTTCAACTTCTTCGTCTCACAGATAACATGCCTCTAGCTGTGGATCTCATTGCTCATCTTGTGGACTATGAAGGCACAACAAATGTCTTGACACGGTGGGAGACAGAAAGGACGTCACTTCTATCAGTCAGTTATGACAGAAAATCCAGCCTAGATGCATCTATTGCAATTTCTCTATCCAGTCCTCGTCTTATGGCATCACCTGGGGCCAAGAATTTACTGAGTATACTGTCAGTTCTTCCAGAAGGCCTATCAGATTTTGAGCTGCTTCAAAGCAATCTTCCCATCCAGGATGTTCTTGGATGCAAAGCTACACTGCTGCAAACTGCCTTAGCATATTATGATACAGCAAAACGCCTCAAGTCACTTGTACCGATCCAAGAATATATCCAGTGTACTCACCCACCTCTTCCTGCATGGATAAATCCCCTTCAGAAGTATTTCCATTCACAATTCAAACTGTACAACAGATATCATGGGACAGACCAGATGGTTGGAATAAACAAAATCATCACCTCAAATATAGGGAACCTTCAGAGCATTTTGACATATGGTTTAAACCAGCAAAACCCTGACATTCAAGACACTATCCAGTGCACCATTTCCTTCAGCGCTTTCAAACGAACTATTGGGCATAGTCGACCAATATTGATGGATCGTATTCCACAGCTTTTTCCTTCACTGGGCAGCTATGAACTGAAGGTAAAGTTCATTGTGGAGGAGTTGAATTCATCTATGTCTCATCCCGTTGCCAATCCTGAGCTCTTGGTTGATCAGGCCATCTCATACACACATGAGTTTCATGATCTTGCCCTTGAATGTGAGTGCTGAGGTTTACTCCTTGTTGCTAATTTCTAATAAAGCCTGTTACTGTAGCTGCATTGTACCGGGCTGCTGGATACTATTATCACTTCTACCAAAATGATGTGCCTCAGAGCATGGAATTTTTCCAGAGAGCCTTGACCTTGGCTGAGTCTTGTGGAGACATCAACCAGCAGTCAACTGCATTGCAGTACATTGGTTCAACTGAGTGGAGAATGGGTGATTATATGACTGCACAAAAACATGCCTCTGAAGCACATAGACTTGCCAGATTGTCTGCAAATCTATTTTTTGAAGGAAAGGCACTCTGTACCGATGCCATGTGTCTCCGAGACCTTGGTGACCATGAAGAAGCTATGGTATTGTTTGACAGAGCAAGGCAGTGCTTAAAGCGGTGTGGAATGACAGGGACTCCAGTGGATTGGTCAATCATAGCCAACACAGCAGAATTACATCTACTGAAATCAGAATATACGGAGGCACAAAAGATCCATAAGCAAATGTTGCGAGAAGCATCTTTGATGGGAGAGAAACATACATATGGCTTTTCCCTCATCAATATTGCACAGATTGATGTGATGATTGGGACAGATAAACATGAAGTGCAACAGAAGCTAGAAGAGATAAAAATGATTGACATTTTGCAAGACACCCCTACACAAGGGTTCTGCAAAATGATTCAGGCTGACCTGGACCTCAGAGAGGGGGAGCAAGATCGTGCAAAAGTTGTATTTAACCAATTCTTCCATGTCTTCTTTGGCAATCATGCTGAACATGCATTCTACTGCCTTGAGAGACTTGCTGACCTGAGCCAGTGGAACACCCCAGACTTGGATGAAACAGCTATGTGGGCTATGGTCTACTTGAGTTATGCTGTACAGTCAAAGAAAAGGCTCACAATTCACAAGTCACTTTACTGTCTTGCAGAGATTTCCCTGGCTCTAGCAGATGAAAGCACAGCTTACAACCTCCTCATTGTTGCTCTTGAAGGCTTTACAGACATGGGTGTGTATCGCGATAAAGCTCTGTGCATGCTTTGTCTGGCAGATATTGCAAAGCAACAGGGGGACTCAGCAAAAGCAGTTCAACTCTGGGAAAATGCTCGGCCACTACTTGAACAGACCTTGCAAGCAAAGAATATCATGTACATTGACAGCCAGTTGGCCACAGTGGGTGAATATCAGGTGGAGAATGCACCAACTGTAAATATGCCCCTCCAAGTTGGAGCTGTTGAAGATGATTTGTCCAGAGTTGATGCAGTGGAGGAGGCTGCATTGGGCAACAAAAGATTGTGACTTTAAATCATATGTAGCAGTTTAGTCTGTTTGAGCTGACTACTACTTTGATTATGATTGAAATAACTATTCTATCTCAGGCTATGCATGGATATGATATTTAGCTTGATTAGTCTCAATGTACTACTTTTCTTGACATCTATGACTACCAAATTACCTTGAACTTGAACTGACTCACGATAGTTTGATCTGTAAGAATGTATCAGTAAGTCCGAGTGTGTGCCTGTGCTCCAACCGGCAGCGGCCGGTTGAGTAGCACTGTGTTAGAAATTCAATAGTATATAACATAGCAATAAATAGCATATTATTAGCATTTCTAGCTGGAGACCTCCCAGAATGGCCTGCTATTTATGTGCTATTTATTAAAAGCATGTATGCCTGTCTTTGCTTTCGTCTAGCCAATTTACAGCAAGTAAATCACTGCATTCAGAGCCTAACTAGCCGACCGAAAGATCCTCAACCCGAAAATTTATTTCTCCGTCTCGCTTTAAGTACTGGAGAGAAATCGGCGGGACTGATCAGTGATGTCTCGGCTGGATTTTAGCCGAGGCTAGGGAACCTAGCATGCTATTTATGCAGGCTAAAAAATTAAATAGCCGTTATTGGCCCTGTGCTATATAGCACATGCTAGCTATCCACCGCTGGGACCTCACTACGGTTGAGAACGTGCAGAGCATCGCGCGCTCAGGTGGGTGTGCACGTGCTCTTCAGTATCACGCAATTTATTCCGCTGCGCCCACCTACACGATTCGCACAGGCCACGAAGCACCGCTCTTAACGCATCAGAGTGCGATGGATTTAAGGCGGGCAGGACTCGATCGTGAGTTTCTCTAGTGGGGATTGGTGACCCCCATGACGTTTGTCGTCGTAGCCAACTGGCTTGTCTAAAGGCGGCAAAACCCGAAGACATGCACTTGACATAACCAGGGACGACTGTGCTACCTTTAATATTACTACTAGTAGGCCTGCGGCCGCCAGCCACTGGATCTCCGTCACATCGGACTAACCAAAACTTTTTTCTCGCTGCCCGACGTCCGGATGATACAACGACGTCGTTACGACGAAGGAGGAATTCCTCTATATGACGTGCTCGGAAACATCCGAGGCACATGTTTTTCAACGCAACGCTTCGATAAAAGTATGGCAAGCACATGTTTATGTATCGCTCAAAACCCTTTCTTGATCGTCAACCCCGGCTTTTCTTAATTCGATGATACCCTGCAGTCATAATTATTGTTCCTGACGAGGCATAGCCTGGCATATTCTGGCCGCCATATGGATTCTCAGATAACGCCATGATCTCCGGAAGACCGCCTAAGTTCGTGCGGATCCATTTCGGTCTAAATGACTTTATCACGATGTGCTTATGTTCAGTTATTCGTCCGATTCACGCACTTCTCTGTTATCCAGGATTTCCAAATTTCTCTTCATTTTTGGAGAATTCCTGGCCCATTATTTCAAGGCTCATACAGCGCCGGCGTCTCTGGCTTCTCACAAAGGCATAAATCTCGAGACATCTCGCACAAATGAGCCTAATCGGCAATATCATCCTCCAAGTCCGAATGGGGATTAGGACGCCGAAATAGCGCACACGTTCATCTGTATAAAAGCCCGTCCGCGCGCAAGGCAGGTCCTGAGCACCCTCACTTCGGTTCTCACCAGGTTCTCCCATCGATGTTCTTCAAGACCTTGTTCATCGTCTACGCCGCTGCTGCATCTGTTCAGGCGGCTGTCATCGTGCGTGCTTTCTATTCGCAAATGCTCGCGCTGAACTAACTATCTTGCGCGCACACTTGCAGGGCCGCCAAAGGCCACCCCCACCGGTATTCACCGCAACGCGCGTTTACCAGGTGCGTCCATCCAGTACTTGACATTCACCTTTATCCTCACCCCACTTTGCACTAGACCCTCACGGACGTACCGCCGTATATCATTACTGCGACCACCACTATGACCTGGACGTGCGTACCGCTTTTCCCTTTCTTCTCGCCTCCCCCATACACTGACCGCTCAACAGCCAAAGCCCCAGCACGACTTTTGCGCACCCGACTGGTCCCGGACTCTAAAGTTTTTACCTTCACTCACGTTGTTTTATGACTCCCGCTTTCTTGAGGTGAGGCTCTTTTTTCATTTTTGGTCTCTTACCCTCACCAATGTTGACTCGCTGCCAGGATGAATTCCGCGATAGACGCACCCTGTGTCTGATCGTCCCTATTCTGGTTCCTTTTATTCGGACATACAACACGTTGTAGTCATTTCTCAACCCTGAAGCGTGAAGTCTAGTGTCAATTTGAATGTAAATGATTATGTTTGGATTGTTCGATTTTGAGACAAAGATGCTCTTTTGTAAATACCTCAGCGTATGTACCTAAACTTGTAATCTGCGCAATTCCGGCGAGCATACGCTGATGCGGTGGATCGCCTTTCCCTCGTCATCGCCACATGCCCTGGTTGGCATAGCTGCGCGGTTTTTACGGACGGGGTAGAGCTTTGCCGAGTCGCGGTCAGGTGCGTTCTGGTGCGTTCTGAGCGGTCCCGATCATCGGCCTTCATCGGCGCGCTCTTGTTGAACTGAGGAGATGCCTTTACATACTTATGATGCGATCAGCGCACATATCATGTCTCCCAAATCCAAGAATTTCTCGTGACGGTCTTCCCACTCGTGCTATAACGACGAGGAAGTAAGATGATGTTGTTAAAGCCTTGACGATACCGAGAGAACAGGAACAACAGTATGGCGGAGTTGAGATTACAGGGTGAGATACAAACAGTTCAATTTGTGTTGTATGGTTCATCAAGACAATTCGTCGCTCATGACGGTGCTAGCTCGCCGAAATCCCGGGCCCCCCACTGAATAAAACGTGCCTGAAGACGGGGATTTTCCGTCGGAGTATAGTTTCCAACTCTGATCTCCTCGGGACAAGGGACGCTTCCCATCCGAGACGCCACCGCAACACAAGAGTCTCGAGTCCTTGGTGCACCAGTATAATTTCTACGAGTCTTTCCGCCAGCTTCAAAGTGTCGTGGATAAATAATCGATTGACAAGTCAACAAATAACCAGAGTCAGTTACTCACGGTGGTGGCACCAAAACCATCGTCGTCGGAACGTCTACCGCCGTCCGAGGATACCTCCAGAGCCAGTCGTGTCAGGCTTGGGCACAGGCTGAAGATGTCCTGCAAGACGGTACTCTGCCGGATATCAGCATGCAGCTTGACACCCATTGACAGAGACGTGACAAAATCGGGGTGTGTTGCTGTCCGCAGACCCTCCAATACTTCTGCAGCGCTTCCCTGTGTGACCACCAGCTCTTCCGGCGCCGAGCCCGCGAGGATGAGAGGCAGGAGCACCGCTGGACCCTTGTAGCTCTCGAGATGGCGCACAAGCGGGGTGGTAGGTATCGTGTCCGGAAGGCACGAGCCGTTAATGTGCACGACAAGTTCGCGGACAGCGGGAAAGTGCGCGATGGACGCATGGACGCGTGTAAAGTCGGTGTTCCTAAACGTTAAGCGCAAAGTACGCAGCTTATGGAACATTACTATCGCGCTCCCGTCGCCCAGAAAATTATCGAGGGCGCGTGGATGGAAGGGGGAGAGCTCGAGCGAATATAGCCGAGCGGGATCTAGCATTGTGAGGTATGGGGAGTTGGAGACAACCAGCTCTGGCATCTCCGTATACGAGAAATGCGCGATTGAGAGTGTCATCGCAGCAGTTGGATTTCGAGGAGGAGATAGTCTGCCGGCGTTGATCTCAAGCCTCTGTAGATGTGCCAACCCCTGCACCCGGAGCGCAAGTAGGTCTACCCGGCGGTTCGCAAAATTGCAAGAAAGCGATCGTAGGTTCTTGAACCGCGAAATCGCCTCACAAACAGCGGTTCCGACTGGTGAAGAGTCCTCCGGGTTTGCTGTGATTTTGGTGCAGTAGAGAGAGATGAAGCTTTTCCGGACAAGCGGCGCAATCGCATCGGAGGACCAAAATTCCAAGCGATCGAGCTCCCAGCGGAGACGCGTGCCCGACTCGGATATTTCTATCTGGACGCCAGGATGGAAGCGGAAAGTTGAAAATAGAAGTGGAGAAACGAGGTCGTGAAAAAGGTGAGAGACAGTAGAGACATCGGAGAGATAGGCTCTCGGTAGAAATGTGAGTATGTTGATGAAGAGTTCGAGAGGAAGTCTTGGAACTAGTGGCTGAGACATGGGAGCATGCAGGAGAGAACTAGTCGAGTGTCTGTCCTCTTATATTTGACAGGAGGTTTTGCGCAGAGTCGCTACGACTACGCCGTAGGTATATCAAACTGCGAAAACTGCGAAGATTACTGTAGAAAGGCGCCGGAGATCGATGAGACTCCGGCCGAGCTTAGTGTTGCGGCGCATTTTCGGGCTGCGGCCATGCCCGCAGGCCGAAGCAAGATATATAAAAATCGGGATCTGTTGCAATACATTGAAAAAGTTTAGTGGGATTACGTTCAATGGCAGGGCGGATTTTCTGACCAGACTTGGATGCATGCTGTAAGTAAATTCCAAGAGGCTCTCGGGCCGCAGTGGCAGACGTCGAGACGCTCAGCGAGCTTTCTCAGACAACCACAAGTTACCGTGTGTGTGGATAAGTTACAAACACGCCAAGAGGGAATATGCCAGTCTACCTCCGCAACTCGGTCAAAAGCGACAGATTGAAGGAGGAACGAGAGAAGACAGGTCGCGGTCACGGGGGGGCCTCGCTTTTCCCACAGCCTGGCCAAACATCCGATAACAACGCGTGCCAACAGGAAGTCGACATAGATTTAAAAAGTTGTAGTACAAGCAATCACAGATCCATCGAATCTGTAAGAATTGTTGATTCTTCATCCTTTCAGGAAGTTTCGCAACCAACTTCAAACAACAAGTCTATCGAGACAAGTTGTCAAAGCAGTCACAGATCCATCGAATCTGTAAGAATTGTTGATTCTTCATCCTCCTCTGGAGTCTGATCTCCGACGGCTGATTCTTCAAGTTGTTCGAAATGCAACCTCCAAGTGCCTTCTCGCAGTATCCGAGCCAATTAGGTTCTGCCGGGCGAGGCAGAAGGATTCGAGTTCCCTTCTGAAAAGACTTAAATGAAACGTATCCAAGTCAGAAAGTTCTTAAGGCTCAGAAATCTCAAGGAGTGGGGGATTCAGCGATTGAGAGCCGCATCGGTGGTGGGATCAAAACTATTTCTTCAGGACAGTGAAAGCGACCTCATAGTGGTGCGAATGCGTCCAGTTTCGACAGTATGAGGGTCCGTGGACCAGTAGATCCGGGGTTTTTCGATGTACTCTTGATATATTATAAGAACCTGAATCTGAACAAAAACGTGGATCTCCTCCGGCAATTCGTCTAAAATGGTAGTTTTGGTCGCTAGGCTCATCTCTCACATTAGCTCAAGTGTCGTTTCGGTTGCTTCCACCGGATGAGATGGAATCCCACAGTGGGAACAACAAACTTACGGATATAGAATCCCTCTGCCTTTTGTGCGTCAGGACGCTCCACCAGACAGGAATCGTATTGTAATGCACTCCATACCCTGTGAATTCCTCACACACTTGACGAAACTTCGTGTTCTCCGTGGTGGCATGCGAGTCCATTTCTTCGCTCAAGACTTCATGATGGTGATCACAAACTCGGCGAGGCATTTCAGATCGTCCCAAGATTGCCTTACCGTCTGCGGAAGACGGAGATGAGAGTATTATGATCCTTGTTTCTCGTCACTCACCTGAATTAGCTCCAACAGCGCCAGTCCCGCAGATAGCGCGGTATTCACGTCTCAATCTAGAAATGGAACGCAATTGCAGGCCCCGAGCACCAGTGATGAGGTAACGGAAGAGTCGAGGTAGGGGCTTTGGAAGGTGGAAAAAAGAGAGCTGTAATCCAACAAGCACCCATGGCATCGCCATGTGATAAACGCTTCGCATGGCCTTCATTTTTGACGCTCAAAGGATTTGGCAACCCGCGAATAAAGAGCCAAAGTTCGTTTTCGCCGGAGGGCAAACAAGCCAGAGGACTGAAAAGAAAATCAAGAACTCCGATTCTCTAATGAAGATGAGTTTAAGGAATCTTTTTGGATTTTTGCTGTGGACGACGCGTCGCGTCGTGATCACGTGCTGGGAAATCGTGTCTCTATGACGCTCTTCCAGTGCCCTTCTGTGAAAGAAAAAAAATGCCAATAATTCAATACAACCGTAACAGTGAAACAGTTACGTTTTTAAGACGACGACCCCTTCTGTGCTCCAGCCTTCGGAGATATACATTTCGCCAAAAGGGTTGTATCCGTCCAGCTGCTCCTGCTTCCAGCGGGGAGCTGTTCAGAGAGGACATGGCTGGCGGCGAAATTTCCGGGGGCCTGAAGCTCAAAAGAATCGACAACTCTCTTTCTGAGAGGAAAAAGAAGCTCGGAAGAGATCAAACTATCCCAACCAACATAACTAAGGATAACTGGTCACGAACCTCGACTGGCCCCACAAAAAATCAGTTTCACGTTCAGGACGCAGTTTTCACGTCCCCCGTCTCCGTGTGTTATGCCTTCGCTGTATGGTATTTTTGGGACGTTAGCACCCAATACAGTATAGTACTGACGCGTTCGTCTCAGAATTGTCCGAGTCGAAGTATTTCTAGACGTCGAAAATGAGGTTCGTGACGCTGCCGTCGGGCTTTCAGATCTTCTTGAGCGCTGAGAAAGAGGAAGAGGAACTATGATGAGACGGACATTGTCGAATTTACTGAACCTCACCGTTGGCGGAGCCGTTGGAAATGAATATTTTGGCGGAAGTCCAGTTGTTGCCGTCGGGCAACCAGACCATTTTGCGTGGCTGCGGTTGGGAAGGAATTTAAGTTCAGCAAAGATGGTGACAACGATCGAGGACGCTAAGAGAGAAGAGAACTTGAAGAATTGCGGATCAGAGTGTCCGACGTCATCATGCTTGACTCATCGATCCAAGCTTGACCTCTACATCCGAGGCCACCTCCACCGCTGGTCCAGAACTCGATCGATTCCATGTTCATGCACATGAGCCATTTACTCTGGCTCGTTCCGACATCCCGTGGATGTTGAGTAGGGAAGAAAATACCTGTCTCCTTGTGCAGCAGTCCAGCTCAGACTCCGAAGGACTTCGAAGCTTTCAGCAAACTCTCTTTATCTTCGGCTGCATTACGCTTGCTTACTCGTAAAACTTCAAAATTCCAACTACTAGTACATGGTTCTTACGGACTCAAGACTGTTACACAATCCTTTCAGCTTCGAGCTCTCCTGCATCACACCTCGGGTTAACCCTCTGCTTTGATACCTCAGGACCCTCCATACGAGTGGCAAAATGGGTGACCAAGTCTTGCGATTCGGAACCCGCTTACTCCGGATCATCGCCACGATAATTACAATTCACTCGATGTTGCACAGCAACGCTAACGAATTGAAGGTTGACAGGCTGCAGATAGGAGTCGCCGCCATCGGAATGGGTAGGCAAGTCTTCGCCTTAGATGATGGTCTGTGCCGACACAAAGCTTATGCGCCTCCTAGCGCCTTTCAGAGAGTATCTACCATCCATTCCTAGTCTTTTGTGGACGGTTAGCAAGAAATTTGACTGCATAAAAGCGAACCCATTTCAAATCCAACCTGGCGACTGGCTTCTCACGACGATGCTGCGGCCGTTGGGAAGCGGGTTTCATGGGATGACTGGTCTCAACGTCTTGACAGGAGGACCTTTCACGCTTTGAGACACCCCACTTTTGTCTTTTCAGCCCTGTGAAGAAATATAGGGACCCTTTGACGGACGGAACAACGGTTCGATCGACCTGTGCCTTGGCCGATCGCTGCATATACTCTGGGCAACCAGATAATTCCGTCGCTTCTTCCAATGGGCAATGTGTCTTCGTCCTCCAAAAGCAGCAAAAAGCGGCGTTCCACTACAAGCTCTGGAATTAGTCGTCTACGGTTCAGCATCTCCAGCGAAAAGACCTATGTGACCGAGTCCAAATCCAGACCACGCGAAGTGGAGGTGGTGTCCAATTCGAGCCCAGTCTATTCAGGAACCGACCATGTCTCGGCCGACGCAACCGTTGCTTACAAGGATTTTCTCCATGCCTTCCCGGGTGCGTCGAGTATCTGTACCCGTTTCGTTTTATCCTTGAATATGTTTCGCAGAGTACAAATTGACCTGGATTCTCGATACTCTGCGTCGCACCGACTATGGCCGGCTAAGCGACACAGGGGAAACTTATGTCGATTACATGGGCGCAACCTTATATCCGGAGAGCCTCGTCCGCGTCCACGTCGATTTTCTCAGCCGGAATGTCCTCGGTAACACCCATTCTATCAGCAACACGTGAGTATTCTCGTTCTCGGATAACTTGAACTGCAGCATTAACTTTAGTGCACAGTGCCAGATTATCGGCGAATTGCGCGGACGAGGCTAGAGCCGCAGTCCTGTCCTTCTTTGGCGCGTCGCCTGAAAGGTACACCGTTATATTCACCGCCAACGCGTCAGGCGCTCTGAAATTGGTGGGCGAATCCTATCCGTTCACCGAGGAAAGCCGCTATGTTCTGGCATGCGACTCGCACAACAGTGTTCATGGGATCCGTACTTTGCGGCACGCCACGGCGCTCGCGTGTGCTATATTCCTTCAACACCTACAGGTGGTTTTGATGTTACTACTGCTCATGTGCGTTCATTCAATCTTTGACCGTTCTTCCGTTCCTGACATTGTTTTAGAGAACGTTATTCCGACATCAACCTAACTCACCCGACGCCGCACCATGTCTCTTCGTTATGACCGCTCAATCCAACATATCCAACGCTAAAAGCCCGCTGTCGATAATGCAGTACGCAGCGGCGTTAGGATACCACACCGTCCTCGATGCAGCAGCTCTCGCGCCGACGTCCACTATCTCGTTAACCGACTACCCTGTCGATGCGCTGTGTTGTTCATTCTACAAGATGTTTGGCTTCCCAACTGGAGTGGGCGCGCTGGTCGCGAAGAAATCCTTCTTGCGACAGCTTGAGCGTCCTTGGTTTGCGGGCGGAAATGTGGACGTTGTCCAGGTACCTGGCACGATCGTCACTCTTTCACCTGAGCTTCATGACCAATTCGAGGTTCGTATTCATTTATCTATGTGAGGGTTCAACTCAATGATTGCGCGAGTAGGACGGCACAATAAACTACCTTTCGCTGCTGGCCGTTACGGACGGACTTCGTTTCCTATCTGCCTACATGCCGTTTCTTCCCTTACGGCTCTCGAGCCTGATGACCTACCTCGTTTCCTCGCTGTCTGAACTACGACACGACAACACAGACGTGCCGGTTGTTCGTATCCTCTCTGCGGTTCCGAAACGGCGCCTGACGTCGGTTGGTGCCCAATCTGACGTCGGTTCTCTCATTTCTCTCATATTTCTCTCTGTGCGCATTCCTTTCTCCAACTACTATTACCTGCTGACGAGTCATGTGTAGCCCACCGGAGAGATGCTTCCCAACTCATTCATCGCACACGCCGCGTCACGGATGTGCATCTCGCTGCGCACAGGATGCATGTGCAACCCTGGCGGCGCAGCGGCACTTCTCGGCCTTGAACACGCCATGCAGGATCTGTACAACGGCGTGACGCTCTCCGATTTTGAGCGCGCAGTGGGATATGAGCTCGGCGTCGTCCGGATAAGCCTCGGACTCGCGAGCAACTTCCAGGACGTGTGGAACGTTTTGCGTTTTGCAAAGCTAATTGCGCAGGAGGAAGGTCGGATGGCGTTGTGGGCTGGGTGGGTTGCTGCGTCGGGACGGCAGTTATGAGTGTACTTAGGATTGATTTTTATTGTGCTGTATCATATCAGTCGGGTTGAGTTTTGTCTCATCACTCTGTATCATAAAATTATTATTTTATAATTGTCAAAACTTCTTTGATACGGGCAGATCGACGTATCCCTTCTGAAAAAAATGTGTACCGACCGAATATGAACCTCCTGTAGACTTCTCTATTGATTTTTGGACTTCCAGAGAGTTCAACTTCAAGGGACAGTCACACGGCAGATCCCGAGTCAGATTGATCTCCCATCAGTCGCGTCCCTTGCTTCCTGTCTTCATGCCCATCCGCGGGCGATCTGCTTGTGGGTCCTGGGCGTTCTCAAAAATCACCCAGAGCTTGCACCAAACGTGTTTAAAGTCCTCTCAGACGCCCTCAAAGCCTCGCAGCAGGTTTACTTTCTCGAACGTCGGCTCGCAGAGCGGGTAAAACGCTGGTAGGACCTCTGATTGTCGACTGAGATGTGCAATTACTGTGCAGACCGCGATATCCGAATTTGAAACATTGGCGGGAACGCGTAGTGCTAAGAATGCACTAGGCGGGGAAATCGGACGACTTGCAAGTGGGATCAAAAGAAGGGCCGAGAAGATTGCCCAGCTTGAGTCGAAACTTTCTCAACTTCGCCGCGATTATGGATATCGAGTTGCGCGCAACACAGATCTCTTAACGGTAATTTGAATTGCCTCTGCACAACACACCATTGGACCAATGCACTCAATATTTGCGCCGGACTGCGGAGGATAATCTTGCGCAGCTGCAATCCGACTATGATCTCGCAAAGTCCAATGGTGACTTGTTGCACATGGCGAGTCCCTTTTCCCGTATTGCGTTTCAGATGCTGATTTATTCGGATAATTTAAAGGCCCTTGAGGAACGTTGAGACAAGGAAGCAGCTGCAGAGAATCAGAGTCTTTCCTTCGTGCAGGAGGTCGCATCGTTTCGGCGGGATCGACATGTATGTTCATACCATCTATTGCGGCTCCTCAGCACTCAGTCAATTAAATCTCTCTCCATCAGGAATGGGCACGGAAAGAGTCGGCGCAGGAGCAGATAATCAAGACACTTACCGCGCAATACGCCGACGTCGAGAAGGGATGTCCTGCAGGCCGTGCGTTCGAGATTAAATGCAGCCACAACCAATATAATCGCGCACTTCGCAGATGCTGAATGAGAAGGAGTCCGCACCTGCTCTTCAGGATAGCGCGTTGAAGAAATTGAAGGCGGAGAATGGGCACGCGTCACGAGAGTTAACTGAGGTCTGTTATTTGCTCTCATCTCGGCCACAGGCAACAGCTTCACGGATGGTCCGCACAGATATTGCAAATAACGATCCTGGTTCTACAAAAGGTCCAGACCCGCCAGGTCCAGCCCGACTCGGCGCACCGGAGACTGGTGCGACAGATCGATATTATACGGATTGAGAATGATAAGTACAAGCGGGTGCGGCTTCATATCTCGCCCGAATGACTGTAGGTGAGGACATTCGGCTGACAGGACATTCAAACTCTCCTTGGTCCTTCCGAACTCGGAAGGCAGAGTCGATTGGCGGTAGAAATGGTATGAATTTTTTTTTTTTTGTATCACCCTTCCATGTCTGACCAATCCCAACAGGCCATCGAGGAAAAGGACGCGGAAATTGCGCAACTGCGAGTGGAGAATACGCGCCTCAACAAGGTATGAATAATTTCTGCCGTTGTAACCTTCAAACGTTCATCTTTGTTGGAATCTCGAAAATTGCGCTGGAACGCTCCAGGAAGAACTTGGGAAACTAAGGGAGAGTCTAGATAGCGTGGGCGTGCAGAACCATGAATTACACGATGTAAGCAGTTTCTCCATGGCCGCCGATGGGCCTTGGCTCTGATAATTTATACAAAGCCGAGAACGGTGCGCTGAATTGAAAGGGATGCGTTCCGAATCGACTTCCATTTCCTCCATGAACTCAGACGATTGAAAGCTTATGGAAAGCGACGTTACGATCACAGGTCTTCGAGAGGACGTTTCGTGTCTTGAGAAGGACGGCTGAGCAATTTTCAAGTTGAGAGAGACGCAAAAGTTCTCAATCAAAGTGGTGAACAGTCACGATGGCATGCCAATACGTAGTTCGCGAGGCTGGATTCGGGCTGGAAGACTCCTCTTTCGTGCTTAAACTTTATGCGTGCCCAGCCCACGCGACTTTGCGACATATTCTTGATTTTCGGCGCAAAGATCAAACTCGAACTTGGCGAACGTATCTGCGGCTTCGACGAACTCGCGTTGAATTATCTCGACCTTCTCCGCAGTGCGAGGAGTGATCTTGCACTTGAAGGAACGTGGCTTCGATGTGAGTCCCTGTACATTTTTTTAGTCAGTATCATCATCGTCACCTTGGAAAAATATCAACTGACCGGAAGGTAATCCATAGCATCAACTTCGATGGGATTTCCGTCTGCGTCAACCGCCTTGTTGAAATCGATTGCCCAAAGAAGGTTCATAACGTTAAGATTCTGAGGGATTGCGAGTACCATTATTTGGTAAGAAGTCTGACAATACCTACGATTGTGTGTTGAGCCACATGAAGGCCGGGGCAAATTCTCTGTACATTTCTCGGGAAAATAGCCTCGTTTCATAAACGAAGTACTCACGCGACCAGCACCGAAAGTAAAAGTTGGTCGCAAGTCGCTGCCATCGACACCTGGCTTCGTCCCATTCTCTGTCAGGAGGTATCGATCCGGAATAAAATTCTCAGGGTCTTCATAAAGATCTGCGGTTGAGCTAATGTAAATCGAACCCGAACGCCATGAAAACAAACTTGCCCGGGTCATGGAAAATTCCCCCTAGGAATAGTATGAGGATGAACGCCATAACAGCCGTATTGACTAAGGCACTCACAGGTATTGATGAAAATCGTGGAGCCCTCGGGTATCACATATCCTTTGTACTTCACGACGCTCAGGAATCAATGCTCACTATATCATCGCACATACCTCCTCCGCGGCAATTGTGTAGTGGGGAATACCGAACGGTGTCATTGGGCGGAACCGGTGAGTCTGAGGAACAAAGATTTGAAACCCGGAATAATTATCGGAGATACGAACTCACTTCCAGGATCACAGCACGAATACAAGGCATGTGTTCCAGATCGTCCAACGTCGGCATCCTATGCTCTCCAACAACACGGTCAATTTCCTCCTGTGCCTTCTTTTGCGCCCCCAAGCATCTCTCGATCCAACTTCAATTCGTCTTGCAGCTCAATCAGCTCTTCCACATAGCTCCCGTTCCCCTCCCCCCGCCGCAATCTCTCTTGACTTTCATCCAGAAGACTAAAGTACATATCGCGCTGTAGTTTCCGCACAAATTTGGCGACTTGCTTCCACTTGGCCCAGCGCTCGGGAACATATTTCAAAAAAGGGAAATAGTCCATGGGTGGAGTTGCACCTGGCTCCAGGAGAGTGGTCCATTCATGCTCGACCTTATAAAAGGTGACTGTTTCTGGGGTCTCGAAGCGAGGTGAGCGCTTGCCATAAAGGACAGAAAGAATGACTGAGTTCGAGTAGCGTTGGATGTGGGTGTAGAAAGACTGGAGATTGAAATTTGGTCCCTGAAAACATTGCAATTTGTGGGGACGCACCTCAGGCGATTGAAGAATATCGTGAACCAGTTGTACGGCTTCGGCTTGCTGAATAGGCAGGTGACGGGCAGATGCCTGGGGCGTGAGAATAGCCTGAACTGCACTACGAAGAATCTTCCACTTCTCCGCTGAGAATTTTATTCCGTGAGTGGGTTTTATGTCATTGTCAAGGGAGTATACAAATTATAACGGGAAAGCACCTACAAATGACCATGAATTAG
This sequence comes from Mycena venus, assembly GCA_014462655.1. Lineage (NCBI taxonomy): Eukaryota > Fungi > Basidiomycota > Agaricomycetes > Agaricales > Mycenaceae > Glaucomycena > Glaucomycena venus. The sequence goes on along the minus strand of JACAZI010000007.1, from coordinate 1,403,187 downwards.
GCTTGAATATTATTCATACAATCGAGAGCACCAAGTTCAGTCCCTGAGTGACCACTTCTGCAAGATGAAGTGGAGGCCTATTGTACGTGAACGCTGGCAGTCCGGAAGGAACTGATTAACTCAATGGAGCTTGGGTAGTTCGGACCCTAAGCCCTCCGATTCGCGAGGTCGATCTTTTTATTAAGCTGCCGTATTTATGGGTAGTATGCCGTGTCGTACAAGAAAGGCAAAAGGTCCCAAAGACCTGGTTCCGCGGTAGCGAGCAAGGGCGCGCACCACTGCCCTAAGAGTACTAGCACGGCGGCAACTGTTTTTCATATCGACTGACCGAGTTTACAGAGGACATTTTCATGTTCCGGCCCCTGCGACGCTGTCTGACTCGGAGTATTTAATCACACATATTTTAAACCGTGAGAGAACTCCATCAACCACAGCGTAAGCAGCTTCTTGCACAAAATCCGATTTCGACTGGTGAAAAAGTTAATCTGCAGGCCTCCAATTTGATTTGAAGTATGTAAATTGAATCCAATGTGTTGTCCCTATAGGACAGCGCACGGGTGACAAACCACACCGAAATGGTGCGCGATGATTTGCTGGAGCTTGATCGTCAAAAGGCGAAGAACAAGCAATTAAATGACGTATGTTCTCCTGGCGATACTATGCGATTTTAGGACTTATTCAATCCCCCCCCCCCTTTTTTTTTTTTTTTGTTTAGGGACTACGACGACGTTTCGAACAAGAATAAGAAGCAGAACGCAGATTACTGAGGTATTTCATTCAAATCGACAGGGGGTGTGACGCGTGACCCGAAATTCCAATTCGACATTTCGACAGCGGCCGAATTTTCGCGTGACACCCCCCAAAATTTCGAAATTCACACGAAAAATTTTGTCTTTTTGCAGTTTTTAGGCAGTTTTGAGGTCTTCGTGACAGCTTGGAGGTTCGACAGAGGCCCTCGTGACGCGTGACAGCGACCAAAATTCGTGCTCGACAGAGGGGTGCGTGACGCGTGACTGTCGATTTGAATGAAATACCTCAGTATTGTGCCCTTGAAGTTGTGAGTACCTTTACTTATCTTCTGTGTCTCTGCACAGATGACTGATGCACGGTGAACATCATCCAGGCCAACGAGACAGCCATGTCGAAGCACCGCGATGAAAACAAGAATCTAAGAACGAGTTTTCTGATGGCAGTCTCGCAGGCCCGAGAAGTGATGGACTTCATTAATGCAGATTCCATTGGCCGGTGACGAGCCTCGCCTCTCGCTAATCACGGAATCATCCAATCTGTCGACTTCCGAACCAAGCACGACCATGCAAACTTACTTCTTTGGTGATACACGAACATTCCACATGCTCTCCTGCAATATTCACACGTACCCACATTCCCCACATTCCCCACATTCCCCGCGACGTCCCCGACATCGGCCTTCGGGCTTCATTTGTACCTTCATTTCATGCACTGCCTCAGTAGTCTCTCATAGCCAGACCCTTCAACAAGATCAACCTCGTACCTCGGTTTGTTGAAGTCTGTTGTTAAGCGCGGGGGTCCGATCAGGGTAAAAGCTTGTTACATAATCTTCGCTTAGCTGCCCGCGCGTCAAAACATCAATGTGCCAAAAACCTATCAATTTGAGTCGTCAATAGCTTCTTCCCATGATACTGAAAAATTATGGAAATATTTGGGCAGACAGAAAACATCTGGGACTCCCTGATGAAGATATATCCCAGGTTCGAGAGCTGAGGCAAGGACTTTAAAACATGATTATGTAATAAGGTTTTACCCCGATCGGACCCCGGCGCTTAACAACGGACTACTGCCTCAGAGTCCTTACTGTTTTTGTTGGTTTCATTTCCTTTTAGTTTTATTGCACTAGGTATATAATCTGTATCTTAGTTCCTCTTCCATACGAATCGATTACCCTTTTATCCCCGTCTCGCATGAGTCCCTCGTCGTCATCCCTTACTATGTCTGCCCTCGCTGTCGCGGTCTTTTGGTCCCTCGTCGTTCAATCCTTATTTCTTGTCCCCGTTCTCACCTGTATTATTACCAACATCTCGAATCCTCGCATCCCTTCCTTCTCACTCACTGCGCATACGAGCACCGAACAACTATTGACCCACTCGCACATTTACACGCCCTCGATCCTCCTCGCCTCTGCGCTTGGGTGGTTCATTGGTTCATCACCGGCGCTGACACATTGACATGTAGCTACAGCGGACCGCCGACCATGATCGTGGGGTGCTACAGGATATAATAAATACGCACGAGGAGAACGCCGGGCTACAGACTGCGCGTAATGTGGTTTGTTCCATTTTGGGACCGACAATATGCGTTGACTACAGGAGCTCGATTCGACCCGGGACCTGTGCAAGCCAGATGTCACCTCGAAGGTGAGATTATTCTCTCAAGTTCCGGTATCTGCATCTGGGGGGCAACGAGATTTATAGGCCCACCTAACTAGGTAAAACCCGCTCCCGTGGAAGTCAAAAAAGATCGTTGACTCGAAGGTGAGAATATTCATACACGCTCCGGAGGGCGCAGAGGCTAATGGTCCCACTTATGAAGGCACACCCTGTCTCAGGGCAAGTCAAGAAAGAGGATTTAAGCTGAACCTTTTGGCCCTCTCTCAATGCGTTGCGTTTTTGTGGACTGAGATTTCGTGCTGGATAGATACAAGACCATATCGAGCGGTGTATCGAGCGAGACAGTAGTGCGCATGCGCTGTATATCGATTTCATGGCTCAATTTCCGGTACCGAATAATCGGCCGTTATTCAAGACCCTGCGGCCCGTGTGTTTATTTGATTCAGATACACCGTTCACACATGTCAGTCTCTATCCTTCTTTTTATTGCCATTTTCATTTCTCTCGCGTCCAAATACTTACGGATCAAACGCACAGACTTTCCATACCTTAAGGTTCTTATTTCCTCTCCTTATGAAAAAACTCACCAGGAGGTTGTTGCAGGAAGTGCATACATTTCCCAGGGCGGACGCGTTGGTGTGGATCAGACGAGGTTCATGTACTGCTGTACCACTCCAAGGCGGTGCATTTGCCCATCGTTACCCGCTGGGTCAGCCCACAAGACATCCTTTCATCCGGAAACCCGTTCTATCTCCTTGTCACGGAGGGCAAATTTGTTCATTACGCTGGAATTTATACATTACACAGCATGCGAGGGTTGAACCCGCCGGCAGAGGATGTCGTGAGTGGCTATTTATTATCTTGTCATTTGTGAGCATAATTAATACTCTCGCAGTCCGTTTCAGACAAAAGTTAAACCGAATGCTTTGGCCTGCAGTGTATTGGGTTCGACATGGAATTGTACGAATTCTTCTGTCAACGATTTTACTGGCGACCCAAGAGGTGGGCAGGAGATGAAGATCTCAGCGGAAAGGATGTTCAGATCACGGTCGGGATAGGGAGTAGCGCGGAGAACAGGGATGGACATGTTTGTGAATCTAGTCGCTACCTGTGCGGTAATCCATATAAGTTGCCCATGTATTATCCTGCGACCTGTCGATCACTGCAATGGTAATCAACCAGAGAGTAAGTAAATAGAAAGAAAGGACCTAATTATTCCGGACCAATTGATAAATGAATTGACCCAAACCTCGGCGTCGGGGGAAATTGGATTCTTTGAATGCATGGGGAAGTGAAAGGCGCAAAAAGTCGACTAGTAAGTGAGGAGAGAGAAACACATATTCTTGACCTAAGGTGTCAAATGAAACTGTGATACCTGCTCAGTCTGTGCATAGAAGTTTACCCGCACATTTTGTTTCTGTCCTTCAACGTTCGCGTTATTTGACGCAGCTTGTCGGCGCTTAGTTTGGCGCTTGATTACGGCACGGGCGCTCTGTCTCTTGTATCCACCTTGCACACAGCACATATCGGCCTTCATGCAATCCCCATTTCAGGAGCATTTCAACACAAACTATGTTCCCACAGATGCAGAGATCGAGCGCATCCGTGCCCATCTGGCGCCTCATGAGGCAGAACTCGTACGCCTCGAGTTGCTCATCCACGAACTCACCGTCCAGCGGGATCGGGTCAAGGATTACATTGGACCATACAAGGCCCTTATCTCACATCCCCGCCGTCTTCCTCAGGACATTATCGAGGAAATATTTGCTGATTGCCTTCCAACGGACCACAACGCCATCATGAGCGCTGCACAAGCACCCCTACTTCTGGGGCGCATATGTAGCGCGTGGCGGTCCATCGCGTTTGGGATGCCGAGGCTCTGGACCACTCTTCACATTCCTTTGCCTTTCGTTGCAGACAGTGAAAGCAAGAAGGCCGCCCTAAGCCATTGGCTTGAGCGATCTGCTTCCCTTTCCCTCGCACTCACGGTGTTAGGCGCGCAGTACCCTGGCTACATCGATACACTACACTCGCTCCTTCGATTCTCTGCGCGCTTATCCGCGCTTCATATCTCCAAAATACAAACGGAGGACTTTTCGACGCTGGGACGGGAGCATGCACCGCTGTTGACAGAGATACATATTGCATTCGTCAACGCGTTCAACGCAGATAGCGGTCCGAGCATCCTGGCTTCAAACATTTTCCGGACGATGAAACCCGCCCGGATTACTATCTCGGGAGAGGAGTTGGATTCCCTTGTCCCTACCGTACCATTCGCATGGGATCATCTCTTCCACCTCACACTTAAGGGCTCCGATCTATCCAGCCGGCCATCACAGGAATTATCCTCTCAAAACGTCTACCGGCTACTGAGCGGGTGCAGGAACCTGATCTCGCTGCATTTCTCTCTTGGTCTGCGTTGGGATCACCAAGGCCTCTGGAATCTCTCATCATTGACTACCCATTTTCATTTGGGTCTGCCCCGTCCGAGGACCTCGTTAATCTCCTCGACCATCTGTTGATGCCACGCCTGCGTCAATTCCACCTGCCTAGTGTATGTATGTCCCTCTCCGGCTCCACCCACGAAATCTTTGAACATCTCGCTATATACTCGCCCAATATATCTGACTTTTGCTTCGGTCTATGGATATTTACGCGAGATTCCCTCCTGGAGACATTGCAGCGCTTCCCTGCTCTCGCCAAATTGACGCTGTTTCAGTGGGGTCACCCGGCACCCAATGCTTCGATGCCGCGAAATGCAGCTGAAATCCTGGCAGCGCTCATTCCCCCTTGGGAAACATCCAATCCTTTACCGTCGTTGATGGAGCTGAATGTCTGGGGCAGCGCATGGCTCGATGACAAGGTGTGGAGAAACTTTGTCGAAAAGCAGGTCGAGTGCGAAACCAGCCTGCGACAATTCCGCCTTACTATCTGGACCGACCGTCCTCTTGCCGACGTCAAGCTATCTCATCCTTGCGGTCCTGAGGTCTCCATCACATACATTACCTCCAATTTGAGGCCCACTCCGTGGGATGGCATCTAGGTGCTTTGCAGGTGACGAAGTCCGTCGATTTCTGTGGTGAAAGGAGCAGAGGCTGAATACTCATTCAGATTGAATCGTGCTGAATTGCACAATACCATCAGCGTGTATTATTACTCGTTATATCGTCCTGTTCCTTTGGGTCTTCCACGAACAATGTTAGGCCTGTTTCCATGCTTAACAAGAATACGTTCAGACGCAACGATCGGAACGCTGATACTCGAGGTGAAGTTCCAAGCTCGAATTCCTTGAAACTGAGTAATCTTAGCTGTAGGATGATTAAGTTGAACTTCTGTGCGCATTATTTAGAGCGTCTGTGAGGGCGGTTTCCGTTTTCTTTTCGTATCGGGATGAGTAAGTTGAACTCGAGGATTCCGCGTCCTGAGGACGGCTTCCGTCCTGTTTTCGCCGCTTACAAGGCCGTCGGGATCCAGATGCCAGAAAATCGTAGATCGTCAGGATATATAATCCGGGGTCACGCAGCTTAATTTCCTTTTCCAGTTTTCATATCCCATCGATACAATGACCCTTCCCACCAGAACGCGCCAATACTCGTTCCTCTAGGTCCATGTTGAGTTTTCGATTCGTTCTGGATTTACATAACCTGAACGCTATTCAGTTTGGTTCTTTCGACAACCTCGTTATCCAGGAGGTACCCGTGAGCGCCCCAAAGGCAACCGGAGTCTTGGTCAAGACCCATGCTGTGTCCTTACAGGTGCTTGCATTTTTCCCGGTGTCGGGATCATATCGAACCAGTTCCGCGATCTCACTGTTGCCAGTGGTGGTACCCAGCAAGCACGTGTGTGAAATTTAGTTCATTGAGGATCAATGACCAACTCGGACCATGTCCTTGAGATATTGGGGCTGTTCCATTTCGCTATTTTTTTCGAGACTTGCCCATTCATTTCACTCACCCGACGTAGTAATTGGCCAAGGTTGCAGTCCAAATCTCAAAGTAATCTTAACAAAGGTGCCTCACTAATACTCTCGCACATGTATCCTTGGCTTATATTCTATCTCAGTTCACTCGCAGTCAAGGTCTATACTCGATGTCCTCACAGAAGGCGTGTTACTTGCCTTCGATTTCGACGAAAACTGACTTCGCTTGCCCTGCAGATCTCACCCGTGAATGTTCTATTCAATTCCGCGAGCATTGCTTCTTCAGCGAGTTGCTCAGAATCATGCCGTAGTGCAAGGAGAATTGAATTTATTCAAACGAATCTACATACGTAGATGGGTTACCACCCCCAAACTCGGCTCGCGCAAATGAAGGGTGCGGATCCGTCCACCCCATCGCGTTCGCGCGTCCGCTGACTCTCGGGGCAGCCGGCGCGTATATCGTATGAGCATAAAGTGCATCCTCTCGATGTGGGCATCTCCACGCCGCGATCGCTCGTGGCGCACGACTCGGCATCCTACGGACGCGGTCTCCACGCGGGACTCGCGTCGCCCGTTCCGGGGCCCAACGACCGCGTATGAGACGTCTCCGCGCGACTCGGCCGAGGACGCGCGTGTGCTTCTGAGAACGCGGGACTCAGCGCTATTAAAGACAAGAGAAACGAGGGAGATAGAGTGGAACGAGGGAGGGGAAGGAGGTATGCTAGAAGCAAGGATAAACCGCACCTCGCACCTCGCACCTCGCACTCCGTACCTCGCGCCTTACATACCCGCATCCCTATCAACATAACCATCCCTCTCCCTTGACACCTTCGTATTCCCGTGCGCGTGAGGAGCGGTGCCCGTTGATTCGTGTGATGTGCTTGCTAGTGGGGCAGGCCGTAGTGGGCAACAGACGAGACAAAGGTGCGCACATCCATACCTTCGTCGGCAGTGGTGCTTCCACCATCGGCCTTGGTTCTTCGTGTGCAAGTGCCGGCGCAATAGCGATATGGACGGGGAGCCTCCAGAATCGTGAAGTGTAGAGTGGAGAGAAAGAGCGCGGGTGCGCACCATATTTGGCTGCGTCTCGCGAGGAGACGTTCGGCGTGGGCGCAGCGCAGGGGCCCGTGACTGCATCGACGAGCGAAGGCACAGCGGCGTGCCGGTACGTGGCGGTTAGTAAAGACGCCGAGGTGGTGAAGTAGGGAGCGAGCAAAAAGAGTGGAGTGCGGCGCGGAGTGTGGCATAGCATAGTGACATCGATTCGAGAGCGATAGTTTGTGATGACTGAAGCCTCGTCCAGGTCTTTTACTGCCTCTGCAATAACGATTTTTTCGTCAATAAGCGGTTTTTTTGTGATGTGCTTTTCCGAGAGCGCGGTGAGGCAATGGTCGCATTCCGAATCATTCAGAATGATGCCCTTGAACTCGGTGAAACCACTGTATCTGGAGGCGCCGTCGTCGGTCTGAGAAACGTCGCGTGGGGCTCGGCCAGGTCTATCCCCCCATGATGCATGATGGTGGAAGTCAGGAGAAAGATAGGAGATGCCATTCGGCAACTACCGGTCAAATGTTCGCCGAGCAAGTCCCACGCTCCATTGCTGCAAACGGGCCTCGTACCTCGCATCGCCAATTCGCCAGAGAGGGAAGAAGATACTGAAATCGACCTTTCGACATAGATCAGCGGGAGAAAGAGGGGAAACATCACAAGATAACTTGAACCTAGCAATGGCCCGGCCCGGGTGGAACGGGCGACGTCCACTCAGCTACCAGGTCTTTACAAGTGTTCATTCGGGGCGGCTCCTAGCATTACATTGGATCACTGTCAGCTTCATTGAAACAACGGAGTTCGTGTCGGAATGTTGATCTGGACCGGAGGTCGTATTACAGAAAATAGTTAGCTCCTCGGGCAACTCGGGCTTGTTCAATTGCAACTTCTTACGGATATATTCGTGCGTCCTATACCCTCACATCTTCAAGTTTTGTTCCAAAGCCTTTTCTCCAAAACCCTGCTTATATATGTATGTCCTGTGCCTCGTCCTTGCGTTCGACGTTGTCTCCGTTTTGGGTTTCAGAATAGAATCGTAACTTCCAAGTCGCCGCAACTCACGTATATTAAAAATAAATGAGAATTGGGACGTGATACTGGAGCCTGAATTAGCTTTACATGGGAACCTTTGTTAGCGCCGCAAGTCTGGGGTTCGACTCACCGCGTCCAAATGGAATTGTTCAAATGCATTTATTTTGTTATTCCCTTTGCACGATGAGGTTCTCCGCACCCATAATCATGTAAGTGTGGAAGAGCGACAACTCGTCAATGTGTCAGCCTATGTTCTCAGGCGATAACCGTGCCCCCTTCGGGTATCTCGGGCTTGTTGAATTGCAAGTCTTTGGGGCGTAAGGGTATATTCCCACGTCATACAGTTACGCCCCTCCAAATTTCTCTCCAGAGCTTTGACCTAGGATTGATTTCCCTGAGTATTTGAACGGACCGGCGGCGAGTGACATCTATCCTTTGTTCTATCCTCCCTGACGGCTCATATTTCGATTCATATTACTGTAGGGTTCAGACAGACAGAACCACCACCACCTCAATTCCACACTCATTGTCTATCTTTCTTCATGTAAACTTCAATACTAAAAACTAATCTCCCATAAATGGGTGGAATTATCCGCTCAATCTCTGCGGCTGCGTCTGTACCTTTAGTTTCTTTCCTTTACTATTTTTTCCAAATTGCGGGAGCTAATATAAATGTGATATCTCAGTGAAGGAATCGGATGTGGTGTATGGGAGACGGCCAGATCACGTACGCCGCCAATTTAATGTACCCACTAGTAGCTCGGGGTTCGAATCCCCGCGTCCGTATGTCCGCATTTCCGGCCATTCTTTTTATAATTCATGCACCATCTGCACAAGGTTACGGAATATAGGGGGGGCGTAGAAGTACCCTCTCAGACAGACAGACTCTCTTCTCGTCGATCTATCCTAACTTCTGAATTTTGAAAATGATCTGGCTTGCATAGTATCACAACTGATAAAAAAATGCCTCTGATTCATAACGGCCTGTATCCTCGAGCAAGTATAATCATTAAAACATTTTCTCATTCAGCCACCTTGGGCATGTGAAATTGCAAGCATGCGCCGCCCGCCCATCTCGTTTCAATTCCCTCTCAAGTAACTTCATCTCAGGGAATCGGATGCGGTGCATACGCACGGTCCGGTTCTATGAGAGTAATCAATGGGGCTGGAGTGACGCTGACGGGGCGCCCAAGGTAACAAGCGGGGATCCGGCCGAGCCTCAAATGCTTGCATAGAAGTCACCAGTTTCTCTTCCAGCCCTCCCTATCAACCATGCCGCCCCTCTCCAAATCATCGACAGAGCTAAAAACACGGACCGTCCCGATGCGAGTACTCGTACTCGCGATCGGTTTTTGCCGCACGGGGACGCTGTGTGAGTCCATCTCATTTATGCTCTCGGTTCTGTGGACACTGTCTGACGGGAACCATGCAGCAATGCGAGACACGTTGCGAATGCTCGGATACAACGACACTTACCACATAAACTCGGTCTTCCGAGACCCGTCCCAAATCGGTCTTGGGACGGCAGCCATATGTGCGAAGTTTTTTGGAAAAGGGAAGCCCATACGGGCGGGCTGAGTGGGATTCCTTGCTCGGGGACTCCCAGGTGCGTTTTACTCACTTACCCATGGGCAAGAATTTCTGAGATTCATGTTTGGGCCGTGACAGACCTGTCGAGCATCCTCTTCGCAGAGGATCTCATCGAAGCATATCCCAAGGCAAAAGTCATCCTCACCCTCCGCAATCCCGATGCCTGGTATATTTCCTACGACAGCACCATCGGCAGCATCCTCCGCAGCCGCACCTCCTATATCGAAGGTGCACCCAACCCGGGCTTCCTTGACAAATTCTTTCCCTTCGCACGCGCCTGCTCTGCCGCCCTGCTCGGCAAGGACGATTCGTTGAAGGACGTGGCAAAAGCACAGTGACTTGACTAAAAGTAGGGGCACGCCTGGGATCCCAGACGGAAACGAGGCCACTGGCAGTACAAGCAGTTTGAAATGTGCGGGTCTGTCCAGTCATCTTGACGAACTGGGGGCATTCGATTAGTAGGTGGTAGGAAGCAAAATACGGTTGCTTATAATCGGTGTAGGTCCGTGCTTGACCCGACTAAGCGGATGGGGTAGGGCGGAAACGCGAAAGGATTTCAATCACATGAGCGTCGAACAATACATACGGAGAGGACACATAGTGCTTCAAATATGCGCATGCCGCCACGGTTTGGTCTAAATACTCAGTTATTAGAGATTCCGCCAGACCATAGAATCGCTGCCATTCCAGGTGTACGGTTATTATTATTATTAATTCCATTATGGTCTTGCAGGCCTCTTGGGGCCTAGTATGTAGCACTTCTACAGTATACAATGTAACTATCGGCGGGAGTGGATGTACGGTATTCTTACTCATTGAACGATCCCTCGTCGCCACCCCGATGCCAGCTGACCCTCCAATATCAAACTTCTGCGGTTGCTTTGCCAGCTTTGGGTTCTTTACCGATCGACCATATTTATACTGCTTTTGAATTGTCCTCGTGGCGTGACGCCACAAGAACAATTCATTTCGCTCACCCGAGTCGGCGCTTCCCGAAACGCGGCACCCCACAGCACCATCCACTCGCGCACACAATGATACTCAATGCTTACTCGATGGGCGCCATTTCTCCTTGCCTTCGCCCTCGTACGTCCCGCTGCACGCAGCACAGTGGACGGGCATCTACGTCTTTAGATTGCGTGCGAACCGGTAATAGTACCCGCCGTGGCATCGCTCGCTTACAGCTCCCAGCATGACGGTGGCGTCTCCAAGCCACGGAGAATCCCGACCTGGTTGAAGACGCAGCGTTGCCATCGCCGATGGCCACGTGCCTTATGCGTGTATCCGATGGTCCTCAGGCTAAAATCTCTGGTAGAGGATGACTCTTTCATACTACGCATTATGCAGGAATGTGATCCTCTTGCACAGGAGAGACACTGGCCCGGGGTACATGATGCCTTCCATCACGCAGTGACATTCCGAAAATGAGAACATCAATCTTCCTGACGTTTGATTGTCATGACGCCGTAAGGAAAACACTCGAAGAATATATTGCAGGACCTGGACAGACATTTGGTCGTGTACAAAGTCGTTCCTGGCCCCCCTACTTGCCACCTGGTAATCTCATCGCCCAATTTCCTGTCGATTGACCGCCTCCACCATGGTTCTCCCCGCAACCCCGCAGGTACTTCGAGACACATCACTTCCGACTTGGAGTCGCCCCACCCACGTCTTACCATTTTTCTAGCTCGCGATGCGTGTCTCAGCAGCATCCATCTATTTTTTTGACTATGTAATGACGCTTCCTAGGTTTCAGTTTCCTTGAGTGTGCACAACATCGTACTGACCAATTGTGTACAGCGAATATCGCCTATATAAGCGTCAAAAGAAATGGTGGAATCCCTCTGTGGCATGTATTCTGTTCGTACTGTGCAGATACGTCACCCTGGTCTCCATTGTTATGGCCACTGCGTTCTTCTTTGGTACAAATTGGACAGAAAAGACATGTGTGCCTGCCGTGTTTGTCTCTCATTCGTTCACTTGATCGCCATTCACATGTTTTGTAGCGGCGGAGCACTTCGTGCGCTGAGCGCATCTATTGTCTCAATCATATTCATGTGGCGGACATGGGCAATTTGGTGTAAGAATCGGGTGTGTCATATTCCTTCTCTCGTGGGGCTCCGGCTAATGAGACTCAAGCCGGTTCTTTATTTCCTGATGATCGCCTTTATCCCTACCACGGTGTTCACCTGGGCGTTCGTCTTCAATCAAGTTCCAGAGGTTTCCAGTGGTAGCGGTGGGAGTTGCGGAGGACTTGCGGGGAAGGGAGTGTTCGGCGCGAAGTGGCCCTTTGCATTGGTATAACTCATGATGCTTTGTTCTGTTTGCTTTCGATTCTGATTTTCTTCTCGATAGGCTAACATGGCAGGTCCCCGTGTTATTTGAGGAATCTTTTTTCACCTCAAACTCATCAGGTCTTCGACGCACTATGCGTTGGCTTGAGTACATATGAGCTGGCCATCAATATCAGGAACAGCTCGAGGTGTGAGCGTCTCTTACCCAGTGATTTTTTCAGTCAAATATCTTCAATTCTTCTCGTGGAGTAGGTGACTTCCGCTTCTCCGGTACTTCCATCTTAACACTTGCACAGCGGCCTGGGATACTTCTTCATATCTATTGCGCTTCAGGTATTGAACCTTATCTTCCTGTTGTCATCCGTAAGCCCCTGTTCGGTTGATATGCACATTTATCCCAAATTCCCGTGACAGGACCCAGCTAAGCAGAGCACTATGATCACATTTACGAACGCAATGACAGGCCTTCTGTCTCAACGCATCAGTAAGGATCCGCCATCCTTCGATCGAAAGATATTGACTGTTGCAGTTACCTCCCTCTCTCAGCGTGTCGTCACGGACCCATCAACCAATGAGAAGTCGCTGTCGCAATCGCGCTGGGCCAGGGGGCTACAACGAGTGGGTATGACCGGGACAACAGAGAACGGGATCGAGCTGGGCGGCCTGGGTCATGCTGTGTCCCTGTCGGTGTCAGTGACACAGGCCCAAGTCACGAACGCGGAGAACAAGTTTGCATTCGGAGAGGACGTGGACTCGGGCAACTACGCAAACCGTGTGAAAGGAGGCCCACCGGTTTAATATCTCCTTGCATAAAGCAAATTCTTTACTTGGAGGCGGAGTATTCGGACACTCAGATGCATATTGAGATGTAGTATACAGAGTCGAAACCCGGATGCGAAAAAGACCTGGAAGCGAAAAATATGGAATTATAGGCTCAATTTTAAGGTGGGCAACCCGGGTTTTTTTTGTGAGAGCCTTATAGGGATCAAGAACAATCCTACATAATCAAAAATTCCTACACAATTGTGGGTTAGCACGGAAAATGGAAAATATGTCAAAAACAGAAGTTTGTGGCAGTGCCAGAAGTCCTGAGGAAAGAATTATTTATTGTGAGTGCTTCCTACATTGTCCAGACCTGAAATTGTATGTGGCGGGACTTCAGCAGCACCCTTCCCTCCTCCCAGCCACAGATTGTCCTGAGGGTGCAATCAACACCTGTATGTGACCTCATTTTTCGGATCGGGGCCCTCCACTAAAATGGGTCACAAAAATAATGGGTTCATGTTCTGCAACCACTCACTGTAAAAATCTGCAAATATTTGTGCATACACTATAAGGTGATTGTATGGTGTCCACAAGTTTCGATTTACATACACTCACACTGCCATTGAGAAATACGACAGAACTTTCTTTTTTTCGCATCCGGGTTTCAACTCTGTATTTAACTCCATTTTGACTGTCCAACTTTCAATTAGGTGCATACCATTCCCATATCATTTCTTCTACGTTTAACCAAGGTAAAATGCGAAGTGTCTCTACTAAAAACCGCCCTCTGAGAATGGGATTCAAGCCAAGTAGGAAGCAAGAGGATGAAAAGGTAGGCGGCTTCAAATGAAGGCCCATACATATTGTCCCGCTTTATAGCAGGAAGAAATGCCGCGGGCCTACGTGACATTCTGTGCTGAACTGCGGACGAGGTGCCCTTGAGGTGCCCGAATGGGATATTTCCAACAGCAGTTGAGCCGTGATGAGCCTGCTAACCAGAATGATCCGAATGCAGACTTGATTTCCTTGGTCGCAGTTTAGGATTTTCGTGATAACAATCTGCTGCATGCCACCGTCATCTCGAGCTGGTGGGAAATGAACTACATAGTTCATTTTATAGCCAAAAATTCCGTCGGCCAGGCCGCGTGTGAACGGTAACACAGCGGTAAAAATTTGAGCAGCAGGACAGAGAGCAAAAAAGGAGTAGGCTCCAAGGGCATACTCTAGAACCAAACACTCCCTAACGAATTGAGCAGTAAATCTTACTAGAACGGTTAATAATAAATGAGGCGTACGTTCCGAAAAAAAAAAATCCTGGAAAATATTAAATGTTGCCATCAAAAATCGCTTTATCTCGAGAGCCGCTACCCCGAGTGACCTGAAACCTTGAAATATCGATTTGCCACCTACTTTTATACCCTAAATCAACCCCATGTACAAAATTTCGGATCTTTAACCCCCTTGTTTCTTCCTCTTCTGGCCCAATCTTTGCCTTTCCTGTCCGTGCTGGAAGACTACTGCTAGAGGGCCGGAACCCCGTACGCGGCGGAACACGGACTTCACTTGTCCAGACCTGGTCGACAGACTTCGGCCGGTGTCGGAATGAATTTCAGTGCACCTTCAAAGCACCCTGCTGTCATCCGACCCCCATCATATCATTCTGAAGACTCCGGCCGAAGAAATGGGCGCTCATTTCCAACATCTCAACACCTGCTTCTGTCTTTCGCGGCCTTCGCCGTGATCAGCGGGATTTTGAGGACTCAACAAATTTTGAGGGCTCGCTCCGTCATCCTCTGCTTTTTCTGCCATGATTTATGTATGGACCTCGCTCGTATGCCGCTCATTCAATGGCATCCATTTGGTCCCTTCTATCACCTGCCTCGGCGCTCACAATGACTCCATGGGCGCCCCCGATCATTTCCTAATAATGGACCGAGCAAAATTGAATGGCCGGTTCGAGTTTCGACTAGGCTCAAGCTCGGGCATGCGCACCACCCCCGGTTTTCTTCTCTGCAGGAGACAAATGACCGAATCGTACAAAAGCACCATTTCTACGGTTTCAAGCACGTTGTATAACCCGGCGTTTATTCAACTTGACTAATTGTAGCGCCCGTAGCATCTTGATCTTGGGTCTTCATCTAGGGAAAGAAAGGTGCGGCGGCTCGCCGAGACCACTGTTCGGCATTCAAATGCAACTTAGCCAGAGCCCGACTCCGCCACCACACCTCGCTGGTGAGCAATCGGACCACCGCAAGACGACGCGCAACATCTCCCAGTATGGAAAAGCTCTCACCCGGGCAATGTATCGGCCTTCGCGCTGGTCACCGGAGGGTCCTATGTTCGTTCCATGATCTAACTCGGCACGTCGCCTGATCACCGGACTATGGTTCGAGCTTTAAAAAAGCGGACGAAAAAGCTCAGACGACACTGTCCCACTCTTTCTTCGCAACATGAAGCTACACTTGCTGGGTCTTGCTTTAATGGCCGCACTTGTCCAGGCGGTTCCCTCATTGACCAACTCCACGATCCAGAAACGTGCGACACCCAAGCTCGTTGTCGCGCATTTCCTGGTTAGATATATTCTCCATACTTTTAATCGGTCCATTGACTATCGCGCTCGAGGTCGGGATTGTCGATGGTTACACCCAAGCCGATTGGACCAACGATATTGCGCTCGCATCTGCCACTGGTATCGACGCTTTCGCATGTGAGTCTCCGTTGCATGGCATAAATTTCTTTCTACCACGCTGACTTGTCACATGAAAGTGAACATTGGCACCGACAGCTGGACCGATCCACAACTCGCTCTCGCCTACGCCGCCGCTCGCAGCACCAACTTCAAGCTCTTCATCTCCTTCGACTTTTTAGCCTCTCCTGGGTTCAGTGACTTTAATAATCAGATAGTGCCTAGGCTACGCCTTTATGCCTCTAATCCCGCACAACTCCAATGGGGAAACGGTGCTCTCGTCTCCACATTTGGCGGAGATGGTTTCGATTGGTCCGCGGTTAGAAGCGCCGTTGGGACCCCGCTCGAGATCATACCTTTCTATCAAGCGGCGTCAGCGCATCAGGATAGCACGGATGGGCTGTTCCAGTGGAATGCGTGGCCATCCGTGGATAACCAGCCGATCGACCAGACTATGTCTATTGCTGGGGATCAATTGTTCGTACTCGTTGTTTAATACTTAATGGCCTTGAGCTGATCTATCTAACACACTCATGCAGCTATCAATCGCAGCTGGCCGGCTCGCCTTACATGGCAGGTAATTATGCTTCTCCTTCAATAAAAAAATTGTTCTTATATTGTCGAATGTATAGGCGTCTCCCCTTGGTTCTTCACCCACTACAGTCCAGCCACGAAACTGGACAAAAACTGGCTCTACCTCTCTGATACACTCCTTATCGACCGATGGAACGAAATCTTGACTTTGCAGCCTCAGCTTGTTGAGCTGATCACCTGGAATGACTTTGGCGAGAGTCACTATATTGGTACGAAGAATGGACTTGAACTCGTAATTCGCATGGCTAATAAAGTATCTGCTATAGGTCCTCTCCACCCGGAGCGTCCCTCGGTCTATGCTCCATCTGGTGACGCCGATGGTGCAATTCAATGGGTATGTCGTCCCATCCCTGTTCTCAGAGTATGTGATTTACATGCTGCTCTACAAAGGCCGCTGGATTCCCCCACGAGTGAGACAATCTCTGTTCACATCCCAATCTCAACTAATTTAAATATGTAGTGCGTGGCGTAAAATTATCACGCCCTACATCGCTGCCTACAAGAACGGCGGACCTGTTACGATTACACCTAGCGTAAATAATACCTAGCTCATCAACCACTCCAAATACTAACTGTAGATACAGCAAGAGAACATCATCTACTGGTATAGACCCCACCCCAAGGGTCTCACCTGCTCCGACCCCTTCCTCGGCCCTCCGACCGGTCAAAGCTTCCCCGTGTGTCCAGCTCCCCTCCAAATACTGACATATTTGAAAATAATCTAATCAATTAACCCACGCAGGCCGACGGCATCTGGGCCGCCACCCTCCTCGCCTCGCCCGCCACCCTCACTATGACCTCCGGCAGCTTTACGCTCACCACTACCGCACCAGCCGGGATCAACTACTTCTCCACCGGCATGGGCGCCGGGCAGCCAACGTTCAAGCTCGAAAGGAATGGAGCCGTTATCACGCAGGGCACGGGAGGACTTTCGATTGATTTGAATTCGTGCAACATTTACAACTTTAATGCGTTTGTTGGGTCGACGAGGTAGATAAGTCTAGTCCGACCCAGGGCAATGGTATTCCTAGTTTACACGATGTGCGCTGCACCTGAATTTTGTCTGGTAATACATTCCAGCGAAAATAAATTGTTTCCAAACATTTTTTCTTGAGTTCCCGCCAGCCATACGGAATACGCCTGTTGTTGGCGGATCAACCCGGTCACTAAGGAGGCCGAAGGCTGGGGAAGCGAATGTTCATTATGAAACGCCGATCAACGGGATTGACACTCTTCTTTATTTTTCCGACATCCCACCATGTCCGACAAAGCTCCCCTAGCCGCTCAACTTCCTCGACCATCACCGACCGAAAGGATCAAGGGTCAAAGACGCGGGCGTATTCCACTCTCAATGCCGAATCCAAACGTTAGTTGCTGCTCACGTGAGGAATGCTCTGACGCACGCAACTTGAACGCGCCAGATGTCTGCAGAATCTCACTGCATAACGCTGAGGAGGCCCAAAATTCCCGTAAACTCGGACCAGAAGGGGCAATTGTACGTTTTCCTTCCGTCCATTCCCGATGAAACCCGAGCTCATCGGGGCACGCCCAACACCGCCAACGACTGGACGTACCTCGGGCCCAACGGCACCACGCGCATGACACGCGCGCACAGAGTACTCCCGGGAAGCAAGGCAGGCCCATTGCGGTGTCTTTCTTTCTCTTCTCAATTTTCAGGCATCCACGTCCCTATCCAACGACAGACCGCGGAGTAACAAGCTTTGATCATCATCATACCCGCTCAACCTCTCCCCCGAATGAAGTTAACCAAGTTCGGCTGAATACGTACGATACGGGTCCGAGGGCCCACTCAGGCCCACATGTAACAAAGACTGCTCATCAATCCATCTGCATCAACAATGTCTATGAGGTCCACCAATATTTGAAAGTAAGGACGTCGCAAGAATTGTTAAGAAGCCAAGTAGTCACGCAAATATTAATGAGTGGGTGAGGGTGACTATTGGGTTCCAGAAAAACTAAAGCGCTACCTACTCACTGTGTAGTTAGATACTATTCTAATGTCCTTGTATTGTATCTACTTGTATCTAGAAATGTCAGTCCCTTTGTATGATAAGAATCAATTAGCAACTGAACAAGGGCGCGCTCGCAACCTTGTTCGTAATAAACCGTCCTTTCGGGTAACTCGCGACGGGTGCAGTCTGACCGGCTCATCTGTTACAATGTCTATCTCCTACCTTCATATCGCGTACTGCCCTGGTGAGATTCTCTTCTCTTCTATACGACAATGCGCGGAGTTCATTCAATCTGTTGTGCACCCGTGGCTTGAACCAGAACCCTTGATATTGGCACCCTAGACCCTGACTTGGCGCGAAGTTCCACTCCTGCATGATCGATGATTGCGGCCGTTTCCGCAAAGGAAATGACAAACACGGAGAAATGTAACGTCCCGGGCGTAGCTGCGCCACCAAATGGGCGACGCCCTTCATTCAACATGCCTCCTATTTGTCCGTCCCTATTAGCATTCTTTCAGGTCGATCTGGCCCATTATCTTCCCCTCCTCCGCTTCGGTGTCTCATTTCCCTCTCCCAAACTTCTCTTCCATCACAATAACTGACGTGGTGATTGACTGTTGCCGATCTCGATTCTCTGCCTGTCTGTTGCTCTTCTCTGATATTCTCGGGTGGACTCAAATCAAGGTTTGATACCCCTATTTCGGGCCAAGGAACAAACGCTAATCATGCAAATTGTTGAACCCATGTGCCCGGTAAATAATTTCACCAACACAGCTTCTATCTCAAATATTTCTCTGTCGATGCTCTATTTGTTCCACCCACGCGCTCCTCCTCCCTTTTTCCCTCCAGTGTACTGTGCCCATCGGAATGCCAGAGGTTACGCTGGACACCCCCACTGCTACTGTGAACTTCAACTACGTTATCTCGACACCTACGAACACCTCCGCGACGGCCATTGACCCCACCCTGCCAACCGTGCTCTTCCTGCATCCCGTATACTTGGGGAAGATAATTTACCATCGTGAGTTACTTCCCCTTTCCACCCTGGCGCCATACATTCATTTCGATGGATAACCTTCAGCGCAGTTTGCCGACCGCGAGTTACGCCGATTCAACCTCGTCGCGCTCGATCTGCGATGCCACGCGCGCACGATTGGGAAGGCAGGCAAGGGGTATGGGCGTGAGATTGCCGCCCGGGATGTCGCACTCTTTATGGTGCGTGAGCCTCCTCGCACAGTTGTTGCGTTCGTGCTGATATGTTGGTTAGTCGACGCTTCAGATCCCGCGATATCATCTGTTCGGGATGTCAGTGGGGGGCTGTATCGCTCTGCAGACTGGGATACTGTTCCCTGTGTCCGTTCTCTCGATATTCGTCGTATCGTCTCTCCCCCTCACGGAGGTGCGCACGCTATTTCCAGAAGTTGCGGTGCTTATCGAATGTTTCCCTGGTGTTTCAGCCGCCAGACGTCGGTGAGGGCCGCCAGGAAATATATGACTGTTGGGAGGAGGGGATACGCCATGGCGAGACCATCGAAGAGGGGTCGATGATACGCGATGCGATCACAGGGTGTCTCCAGCTGTCGGTGAATGGGCATCCAACGGAAACATTTAATGCGTGCGTCCTTATGCTGTTGCGACCGATATGAATTTCCTCACCACACTCACAGCATTCTGCGCGTCTCCATGGCATTCATGACGGCACAGTGGGGCGTGAATTCGCTAGACGACTTTCACGCCGTAAGTGTCGACTTTTTCACGCTCCGTGAGGCGTATACAGTGGACGCGATGCGGAATATCGCCTGCCCAGTGTGCTTGGTGCACTGCGGCGCTGACATTGTGTATGATGTATCTACGACGAATCAGGTAGCGGATCACCTGCGCACGGCTGGCGTTACGGTTGAAGTGGTAGAGATCCCAGACGCGCCGCATTTCGGAGCGACCACACACCCGAAAGAGTGAGTGATATTACATCTCGGTGGTGGGCTCATCTGAATTCCCAATTGAAGGATAAACGCGGTATTCCATAATTTCCTATTATCTCTTTGCCCCGATCCGCCACCACCGATTCCCAACCAAGTCGTATCGCCTTTCGAGGCCCAGCTGATTGCGGTGGGGTGGGAGTCAGACAGCGAGGATTCGGATCCTGAGTATTTTATTTAGTCCTTCTGGGCTGTAGACATATGGTGGTAGAGTATGTGAATAGGCGTGCGACGGGCGTTGTATTGTGATGTGTTTACTCGTAAATGAGGGGCGCGATTTAGCACGTGAACTGTTGAACATGAATTTTTACTGAACATAGAGCCCGTTGCGGTTCTGACTTGCTCGAGGGCTCTGCGTTCCCTTGAGTCGCGAACACCTCAGTTGGATTTGCACAGTTGGCGCTGTTGAACCAGGTGCAATACTGTAGTAGTTGAACGTCAACTCGAGTTTTGCCATGGAAATTTCAACTCCCTCACTTAAGGTATTACAAACCAGCAAGTCGTTTTTGATGTGGCTGTTTCTCAATCACCATAGCGGCACGTATGAAGGAAGGGCTCGGAGTTCGACTCCCACAACAACCTGTATGAGTTCCACTTGTTCTTTGTTTCGCCGTGAGTTCATTCATCCTCAAGAGGTGGGCGACCCCGTCTTCCAGAGGGATTTTTACTCGCTGTGGACTGACTGGGAATTTCCAAACATAACCCACGAAATTGCAGACTCAACCACCCGATCGTAACATGTTAATACTTGGCTCTCTGAGTGAGCGTGACCTCCTTTGAGATCGGGTTGAAAGTCGACACGACGTTATGTAGGAAAACATCCCCCCTGTGCAATCCAAACTAAATGAGATGCGCGGTAAGGAATTGGAGCAACTGACAAAATGAACTGCATGTTAAAGGCATCCCCCAGGGAAGTAATGGGTTGTGTCCCGCTCGTGCACACAGTGGTTCCATTGTCGAATTGCGCAGACGGTACCACCTGGTCGCGTGGGTCGATGCTGAAAGTTGTGTTACCAAGGGTTACCAGGAACTCGGGCGCTGTAGCATTGCAATCGACAACATAGATCGGCCTTCCATTAAGTGGGCTAGTTATGAGAGTGGCCGGGGGATCGAATCCGGCCGCAAACACTGCCGCAACGTCCTCAGGCAGAATATTGAAAGTGGTCCCTGTGTCGAGGACAGCTATGTAAGATAAACATGAGTAGACTGTCAAATGTGAAAAGAATTGGGTGGGACGTACTGTTATTGCTTGCCGTTAACACTGTGGTACTTCCCGGGAACGTGTAGGACTGAATGTCGACAGTATAAAACAGAAATTGAGCATCAGGGCCATTGGAAGGTATTGCGGTGGAATTGACTATGGAATACCCCTGAATAGGAAGCGTGACGGATGTGTTGAGTATGGGGACTGGAGGAAGGCCGCCGAAAGACAAATATCCAATGTTTTGGGTGACATTATCGTTTGCTAATTGGTCTACAGTGACACGGTCGATGGAGACAGAGAAGACTGAAAAGGTATTGTCAGTACAGATACAACAAATCTAAAAGCCTTCTGCTCACTGGGATCTTTCAACTTCTCTTGCTTCACCGCGGAGAAAAAGAACGGATCGTACGGAAGTTTCTGTCCGTCGCTCACGTTGAACACAGCGATTATCAAGCTAGGAAAAGCCAAGCCCTGAAACATAAAGTGAAAACTGAATTGGCACAAGCCAACTGCAAAAATGACACGAACAAGTAAACCTGAGACGATGCCATGTCCATTGAAAGTCGCAACATTTGGGACGGCAATTTCCTGATTAGCCACCTCTAGCCCTCCAACTGCCACGGTATCAAAGCCAACCGGGCCGTTCAGGACAGCACCGTTCCCGAAAATCATATTAGCGTTGACGTCGGGAAAAGGCTGGAAGGTCTTTGATGCGTTTGTATCGTAGCCAGCCGTGCCGAAGGCACAGGTCGACTGCGGCACTAGGGTCCCATTGGGGTCCTTGCAGTTGAAACCTTGTTGAATAACCCAAGTATCCACACTGCGAAATTGCCATAAGAATCACAATTATGCATGACACGGGCGCGTACCTCCCAGTGTCAACGATAACGGTGAAGTCCTGGCCGCCAACGGTTATATTTGCGAGGTAGTCGACCTCGAACCGGTCCACGTCTAGGGCGACGACATTGGTACCATTATCGTCACCAGTAGGGGACAGGAGTCTGCGTACCGCGGCGAACGCGGCCGTCTTGGACTTGCGACGTGGGGCTTTCGAGTTGAAGGGGATGGAGAATTCTGCTCGTGGGAAGGGTGTTACCTGCTGGTGCGCACGAGGAGCAGGAGCAGGAGTCTGTACAAAGGTGAACCGTGCGTTCGCTGCCCCCAGTAAGAACAAAACAGATATAGTGGAGAGCCAGCTCATAGCGTCAAGGTAGATGAACATAATTGGAGATTGGGGACGGTTATATACCTATGGCCAGTGCGAGGGAAAGGAGGATTATCATTATACGAAACGTCATTAGACGGATGCAACTCGCGCAATTCCAAGTGAACTCCGAATGAAACAACTGCGGAATGAGTTCAGGACCAGCGTGAATTTCCTGCCCCGAGTAGGAACAAAATGGAAAGCCGGCTCATGGCGTAAAGGTAAGTGAATATAAATAGATGGGGGATTTGGAGATTGGAGGCAGTTGTATACCGATGCCCAGTCCGGGAGTCAAGGAAGATTATACCCGCCATCATCGGAAAAGTGACGCTCCCGCGGCGCCAAATGGATGCGGAGTAGTCCAACTGCGGACCAAGTTCAAGGGCAGCATGGAGCGGCAGTGGCATTGCAAACGAGTGTCGTACCCAGGTCTTAACATACTTGCAGCACCGATTGTCATACCTATTGTCGAAGAAATAGCCCACCGTGATATCCCGCGAAAGTGATGGTCCAACTAAGATATTGAGATGACGTGAAGTTCGTTTTGCAAGAAACGGATAGGAGCGACGGGGCAGAACGCACGCGAGAATTGAACTTTAATTGGGACCAAAAAACAGAACAAAAAGTGCTCACGACTTGGTGTGCATTGCCCCAGGTATCACGTCACCGGTGTTGCTGTTGGATGCGGGTGGTGCGGTGGTCGCAACACACGCTGCGGACAGCCCCGGGTGCGAGCGCTAGTCTTTGCCCAGATTGACGCTGTGGAGCGTTTAACCGAGTACGTTTCGACGAAGTTCTGACAGTGACACAAGGAGAGGACGAATTGCGGTGGGAAATCATTTGTAATGCGTGACCGAAGTGCGCAGACAGGAATGCGGGTGGAACGACAAGTTGCGAGATTTCAGGCACGATTGTTGAAAGGAGGGACCGAGGCCCAGTTTTTCAAAGAATTCGGTCGGGTGGAAAGTACGAAGCACTCGCACCCTGATCTTGAGGCGTACAAGGTTAGCTGGGACCCGCAAACATAAAGCGTCCTAAAGCTCGCATAAGGTTCGGAAATGCGAAGCACACGAAAGTGGGTTGTCGACAGGCTGGAGGCGCTGAGTGGCTGTGTGGGCGTCTAGGGCAAAAGTCGATATTTCATTGATCTGAGAGGCATTTTGAAGAAGGGAGATACAAGCGAGGATAAGGGCTATATGATCTTTCGATTGACGAAAAAATGCAGCCTCTCCGTCGCTGGAAGCGCGGAGAAATCGGGGGCACTTATGTCGATCCAGAAGGCGAGGGACGTGTCGACGTAGGATGGGGGTGTCACACTGCTCGCCCACAGGTCCTCAGAATGCTAGAGACACAGACATTGAACATCAAGCAAGCACGTAGAAACCATTGGTCGACGAATTGTCACGTTGGGGTGTTGACAGTGTAACTGATCTCACGATAATTCGCGGGAGGTGTCTCGTTTCATTGGCCCTGAAGCTCGGTGGGATTGTGGTATAAATGGTCGAATTGCAGGAGTGGCGTCGTGGTGGTGGTTCGGTTGAAGGAGAGAGTCACGTTTGATGGGTGACAGTGACAGTGGCTTAATGGCGGCACCGCTCTTGACCAGACCGTCCACGACACCTCACTCCGAGTCCCGGCGACACGGCCACTTGTGGATCCATCTTCCAAACCTCAGTGCAGTCCTATTTTGGATTTTGCTACCACCTTCGATGCTCTCCTTCGTGCTTCACTTCTCCGCCGGGTCTCCCTTGCACTGAATTTCGGCAAGTCCCTCCGACCTCAAGCGGGATCCCTCCTCTGAGACTCGGTTTCCGTACCATATTGTCTTGAGTTGTCTCTCAATATATCAACCCTTGCAGGACAGTCTCAGTTAATCCTGTCATCGCTCTCCGCGAAATCCCACCGCTGAACCGTCAAAAATCAGAACCTCCTTCCACAGTCATCCAGAAAAGAGTAGGATCAACCAGGGACTCGAACCCGAACTCAACGGGTGATCTCACGAAATGTCTTCCAACCAGCGGGTGTGGACCATTCGCCACTGCTTCCTGGGCCCGCGCTCCGGATGGCTCCGACTCAAGCTCACTTTCAATAGCTGATCAACTGCCGAGCAGTCCATTTTTGTTCTCATGTACACAATCGGTGATGCTCTCTACAACCCTACATATCTTGCGAAACATTCACCCACTTTATCGGAGCCTTTCCTTTGGCCTGTGGTTTTTCAGGCGGAACCTCCTCCTCGAAACGCTTGGCTTTTTTCTTATTCTCGTCAAGGTGACGCTATTCCATTGAGACAACCCAGTACCCAATTCTCCAATGCCGCAGAAATCCTCGCGGCGCTCATCTCCCCTTGGGATACACCCAACCCTTGACCGTCGTTGATGGAACTGGATATCCTTGGTAGTGCGTGGCTCAAGGACGAGGCATAGAGGAACCTCGTCGAGAAGGAGGTCGAGTATGAACCAGCCTGCGACGATCCCACCTAGCTATCCTGACAGAACTTCCTCCTGCCATCCTCAGGCTATCCTTTGCTCGTAGCCTGGAGGTCTCCATCATATATCCTACTTTTGATATGAAGTCCACGCCCTGGGATGATGTTAAGAGATGAACTCAAGCGATAAGGTATGTCGACTTGCGCGATGCAAAGAATAGACGCTGAGTACGCGCTCAGATTGGATCAACTGCTGGAAGCGCAGAATGCTCTTCAGTGTGTATTATTTATGACTCGTTACGATGATACCTCTGTTTCCATTCTTACAACAATCAGAAAGCTGTTATGCAAAGTGCACGCAAGGTGAAGTCCTAGGCTTTGAAATTTGTTTGAAACCGAGTAACCTAAGCTGCAGGATGAGCAAGTCAAACTTCCGCGCCCACATTGTTATGCGCGCCTGTGAGGGTGGTTTCCGTTTTCTTTCCGTATCTGGATGAGTAAGTTGAATTTGAGGATTATTCAGGCCCTGATGGCGGCTTCCGTCCGGTTTCCGTCACTTACAAAGCATCAGGATCGCCAGAAAATCATCGATCATCAGGATATTTAACCTAGCCCATAATCTTTTAATTTTTATCTTCAGTTTTCGTCTCGCATCGACACAATGACTCTTCCCACCAAAACGCGCCAATACTCGTTCCCCCAGGTTCGTGTTGAATTTTGGATTTGTTCTGTAGTCATATACCCTGAACGCCATCCAGCTTGGTTCTTTCGACAACCTCGTCATCCAGGACGTACCCGTCAGCGCCCCAAGAGCGACCGAAGTCTTGGTCAAGACCCATGCGGTGTCCTTACAGGTACACTTACCCTTTCCCTGTGTAGAATTAATGTTACTGAATCTCACCAAACCAGTTCCGCGACCTCATGGTTGCCGGTGGTGGGTACCCGGGCAAGTATGTCTTGTGTCAAGTACTCCTCAGTCATCGTCGCTGAACCTCATTTTGCAGTCTGCCCGAGAATCTCGTGCCGTGCTCGGACATGGCTGGCGAGATCATCGCCGTTGGAGATGATGTAAAGGAGTGGAAAGTCGGGGACCGTGTCTGCGCCAACTTCGCGCAAGACAAGATACACAATGATTCGCTCAACGACGAAGCACTGGGCGGCGCGATCCATGGTGTCTTGACGGAGTACCGGACATTCCCAGCTCAAGTTCGTTTTCGCCCCCTGACTTGGAGTACTTGTTCTGACAGTTGGATAGTCCATTGTTGCCATTCCGGACCACCTCTCTTATGAGGAGGCGTCCACTTTACCGTTAGTGCCGTCTCGGTTGGAATATCCTGTACTGATTAGTTCTAGATGTGCGGCATTGACCGCTTACAACGCTCTTTCTTCGGGCTACGAACCGATCAAAGCAGGCGACACAGTCCTCGTTCAAGGAACAGGCGGGGTATCGATGTGCGTGCATATTCAATTGATTCCTAAAAACCTCTCACAATCACAACATTATTTCAGATTTGCCCTCCAGTTTGCTATCGCATCCGGAGCGACGGTGATCGCCACATCGTCCTCTGATGAGAAACTCAAGGTTGCGACGAAACTGGGTGCCAAGCACGTCATCAATTACAAGACTACGCCGAACTGGGCTGAGGAAGTCGTCAAGTTGACCAATGGTGTTGGTGCTGATCGCGTTATTGAGGTTCGTTCATCCTTCCCATGAAAACGACCTCTGAAATTGAACTTGTCATATAATGTAGGTCGCTGGAAATGCAACGCTCAGCCAATCGCTTGCGTCCGTGAGGAAGGGCGGAAATATCAATATAATCGGGCTCCTGGGCGGCATAGTGGGCAGCACCTTTCTGCATCAGGTTAATCCCTCATTCCACTTTGCTTTTTCAGGGCGATGTCCCGCCGGTCGATATCATTAGGCCCTGCATCTTCAAGCAGATTAATATTCGGGGGATCTACGTCGGCTCGGTCGTACAGTGCGTCTCGCACTTGTATCACGAAATTCCTGCTCATATGCTTTAGGTTCAAAAATATGAACAAGCTCATTGCGGCTAACGTCGAGACCACGCGCCCGATCATTGACAAGGTATTTGCGTTCGAGGATGCCAAGGCTGCGTATGCGCATTTGTCCTCTCAGGCGCATGTTGGGAAGGTCGTTATTAAAATCTGAGTGTCCAGCGTGGTAATAATTTGATATACATGTATTTTCGAAAGAAATTCACAATGCTGAAGACGTTCATCGAGTCTACCTTGAACTGCCTTGAGAAGCTTCCAGAGACTACAGCCAAAGTCTTTGTTCCATGATCATCGCCCGTTGAACAGCAATGCACAGCCTTAACACAGCCTCAGCTCAGCTTTTTAAACTCCTATCTCCATCTCCTTCCGCTACTCGCCGTCCTCGACTCCGAGTCAAGGATCCGCACCCATCGCTCGCGGTGCTATCCAATACTTCTCTCAATGGTCGGCCTTTGGGAATCACCGCTATCTGCGCGCGCTGGTGACATGATCGTAGTCTGTAGTCATTGCCTCGCACCTTTCTCCACATTCAGCACAGGCCGCTCAATAGCTGGAACCGAACGAAATCCCGCCCATGAATAACGCTCATGGACTGAATTTGGACGGAAACCCAGGGAACTGCGCGCTGTTTGTTGGTCTCTAGGGAAAGGTGTGTCGGCGGATGCTATTATACAACGTGGCGCCTATTTTACAGCTGCAGCTTCTGCGCGCTGCGTTTACCCCGTCCGGCGCGTCACACTTTTGAACATGAGTCGGGGTGAATGATTCGCGTAGACACAGCCCTGATTCGGATCAGGGTTGGTCATCGCGTATATAACGGGGCGCCTAGCTGCTGTGGCAGGCTTCTTTCAACTTTTATCTTCCATGGGCGCTCCCTCAGAAAAATCCCCCAAGCTTCTTGCCAGTGAAAAGGACGCGTCGTCGTCGCCAGAGGAAGAAGCGGACGCGTACACAACGCTGCACCTTGGCGTATGGAGTGTCCTACTGCCCAATGAAGTCGTTGCCGGTGGAGTCTTTTCTGCCACCAAGCAGAAGTGGAACTCCATCGTCCTCGCGTCTCCTGTCGTTTGGAGGTTTTTTCAAGAGGTCTACCAACTCAACCCGTACCTATTCATGGTATTGTTCGTGTTGAAGCTTTGGGGTGAGGTGGAGTCGGTGGTGATGTTGTATGTCTCAGGCCGGCTTTTGCGGATTGTGAGTGCTAGCCGTCTCGTGGTGCCCCCCTGCGTGCTCATGCTGCAATTCAGATCGAAGTTGGGCTCACCGAAGGACGACCAGACGTGTACGCCATAGCCCAGGCCCTCGTGGCACGTTTAATTTGTGTGACCTTCACCGCTGTCGCAAAATGGGCTCGGTCAGCCATCTTTTGCAAAGGCATCGGTATGCCACTCATCAAATTTCAGAGACTACATCTCTCCCATTCTCGAGGACCGTGTCGAGCTGCAATTCGAAGACCATCTCCTTCAAGGTACTCGTAGCTGAGAATATTCCAACGGCATACTGACGACGACGATTTCCAGCAAAACTGCGACTCGATATGCCCACGGCGGCAGGTACGTTTAGCAATCTCCATCCTGATATCCCCCTTCTAGGGGTCCCCTAACCAAGCCTCCATCCTACAGACAGCAGCAGTAGGTCGCAGGCGTATGCGCACCACGCCTGGGGCTCCTTCAATGGCCTGTGCGAGGCGTTCATGCGGCTGTTCGGGCTTATCAGCCAGCTGTTATTCATCTCACAGCAAAAGAGCGGCGGTGTCCTCTTCACGCTAGTCGCTATCGTGCGCCCCATAATGACCTTGGTGGGCGAGCGGACGTTGTGGCTGAAACGTGAGTTGTCATACCGCATTGGCTTCAATGCGTTGAGCGCTCTTTGTTGACTTCTCCTTTGAAATTCACAGCCCACGTCGCGTACTCGGACAACGCAGCGTATCTCCGACTGCAGTCCCTTCAGTCCATGTCAGCCACGCGTTTCCGGGGGAGACGTTATCGCCGGGGACATTGCGGGGTGGATCACCGCTGGTATGTTTTTCTCCGTGTTGGCCGATCGAGATCGCTGATAAATGGGTTGAATGCAGAATACCATCGGGCTCGGGAGGCTCTTGGCTCCGTTGCGTCGCAGAGCGTATGGTCACTGTATGGAATCGAACCGACACCCATGAACCAGATCCTGGCGGAATGGGCCGGCGCGCTGCCGACGGTACGCATCCCTCCCTCACTCCCTCACTTCCACTTCCCCTTCCTTCTCCCAATTCCTAATTACTAATGAATGCTCACTAAAACTTGGGTTTGATTCCTTCAGCTGTACTGGGCCCTCAACGCCATGCTCGCGCCCGCCAAATTCTCCATGACCTCCATCGCGATCCTGCAGCAGTACTCCTCATCCCTCAACTATTCCCTCCAGATGCTCTTCTGGGACTTCTCGCAGGTCGGGAAGTGTTTCACGGATATCAAGATGCTATATGAGACTGCGAATATCAAGAATCAGATCGTCGATGGGGACGTCGAGTATCCGAGGCCCGAAGCTGAGTTTGAGGCGAGCAAGGGGATGGAGATCGAGCTCCGGTGGGTTTAAATTTCTATACCTGAGGAGGCAGGCGGATGCTGATTGACTGTGACTGAAGAAACGTCTCCTTCGCGTACCCCGGTGACAAATCGAAAGAGGCTGCCCTGCGGGACATCTCCTTCCGCATCCCCGCCGGCTCCCTCGTCGTTATCGTCGGGGCCAATGGCAGCGGAAAATCGTACGCAGCGCCCTGTCCTCTCTCTCTCTCTGTGTTGCTGAACTTGATTTAGGACTATCATCAAACTATTAACGCGCATGTACGACGCGGAGAGCGGGACGGTCCTCGTTGATGGACTGCCGATCCAGCGCTACTCCCTTGCGCATCTGCGCCAAGCGCAGGCGACGCTGACGCAGGACCACAAGCTCTACCCCCCTCACACTCGCGGAGAACATCGGGCTCGGGTACGCGGACCGCGTGGGGGATCTGGAGATGATTATGGAGGCGGCGAGGGACGGCGGGGCGGCGGAGCTGTTGGATAAGTTCAAGGATGGGGCACAGACGATGCTGGACCCTGTTACGACGGCGTTTGGATATCAGCTGGATGACGAAAAACACAAGACGCTCAAGGGTGTGCTTACGAAGCTAGAGAAGACGACTGAGGTGTCTGGTACGTGAAATACGGTGTGACCGTGCTCTTCATTCAGTGTTCTGACCTACGATTAGGAGGAGAGAAGCAGAGACTTGTCGCGTGAGTATCACTCTCTCCTGCCGTTTCCCGAGCCCCGCTGATTTTGTTTGGATTAGTTCACGGACGTTCATGAGATTCCGCACAAAACGAATCAAACTGCTTAGCGTCGATGAGCCTTCGAGTGCTCTCGACCCCCGGGGCGAATTCGAGCTCTTTGAGCGTCTGCGCCAAACTGGGGAAGGGAAGACCATGATATTCGTCACCCATCGGTTCGGGCATCTGACGAAATATGCGGATGTGATTATGTGGGTCCACCTTTCCTGCTATTCCTCGTTTCTGCGATCTGACATGCAAATGAATATTAGATGCATGAAGGAGGGCAAGGTGTCTGAACTGGGGACGCACAAGGATCTGATGGCGCGCGATGGCGAATATGCTAGTCTTTATAATGTGCAGGCGCAGGCTTTCACGGAGTCGGAAGTAAGCTGAAGCTTCTGTTGAATTCAAATCCGCGATATCGTTTACTAACGAACAACTTTCTAGGCTGCCCCAGCAACTGAATGAACAATACCCTACATAGCTTATGGAATAAACGGATACGACTGTAATAATTAAGATAGATCTTGTAAAGATTGGCTGAAATGGACCTGAATTTTCGATACGTTCAAGATGCTACTGTGCATGACTGTGCACGAAGCTGTGCACACTGCCTCAAGCCATCTCTTGCTCCCTTCCTCCATGTCGTTCGAGTTGCCCCTCCGAGCAGTGGCTCCGTATTTTCGAACACCTTCCGTTGTTAGCGATCCCTGCTGTGCGTCTGGTGTCTTTGCTGTTCTCTGAGCCCTCTTACGGCTTCCTCTTTGCGGAATTTCATTTCTCTCCCGACGATAACACCGCCGGCAGGGACGTGGAAAAATTAGCTTTCTGATTCTCCGAGAACATCGTACCCATGTTCACCGCTGTTTTATAAAGCTGTTATACGCCTCCATCGAGCAGGAGTCACCTTCGCCAACCGTCTCTGCCTGTTTCGAGGCTGTCTCGCGGTTCCCAAATCTCAGCACCTGACATGCAGCGTGCTGGCCATACAAGAATTCCCAGAGTCGATCGGAAAGTTGAACACGAAGGAAGCGAATGTTCGGCTGGGGTTGGCAGAGACTTGGTCCCAAGGTTGTATTTAGCCGGTAATACTTCAATGAATCCTGGCGAATGTATTGGGTCTACGAAGGCTGAATTTTTTCCTATGTAGAATTCTTCCGGTGCATCTGGCAATCAGTGAGCGCATGCATATGACTTCTAGCATTATTGGTTGACAAAATTCCAGGTGGGCGTCCCGCCCTGATTCCCACTTGCAGTGTCCAAAGGACGAGTGCGAAAGACATTTCACTGCAAAGATATTTATCGATGTGTCTGCCAATATATCGCAACCCCCAGCAAAAGCGCCGGTAGGACAAACTTCAGCGCCACACCGCGATACACCGTCCAAACAACATCCGCTACCCTCGCCCGAATCATTTTTGTGTCGTTTGTATTTGGGAAATCTTCTGCCGGCACATCGTCCCCAAGAAACTCGCACAGCCGTGGCCACCCCTTCGCTGACGCGGTACTCCAGTAGCCGCTCCGGAGGAACTAGGCTCCGCACTCGGTCGTAGTGCGCGACAAAACGCGCTTTGGCGACGTCCTTCGATGTCTCCTCTTTCCCGAGCAGCGCGGCACGGCTATCTTTCCCGAGCAGTGCGGCAGAGCAGGCGCGCGCGAAGGGAAAGAATTTTCCGAGGAAGCCCGGGTTAAGTGCACCTGCGATATAGGAGGTGCGGCTACGGAGGATACTGCCGATGGTTCTGTCGTAGGAAATATACCAGGCATCGGGATCGCGGAGGGTGAGGACCACTTTAGCCTCGGGATATGCCTCTATGAGGTCCTCTGCGAAGAGGATGCTCGGCAGGTCTGTCACGGCCTAAACACGAATCTCAGAAATTCCTGCACATGGGTAGTAAGTGAGTACAACCCACCTGACAGTCCCCGAGTAAGGAATCCCACTCGGCCCTCCCGTAGGGCTTTCCCTTTCCAAAAAACTTGTCATGTATCGCTGCCGTCCAAGGACCGATTTGGGACGGGTCACGGAAGACCGAGTCCATGTGGTGAGTGTCGTTGTATCCGAGCATTCGTAACGCGTCTCGCATTGCTGCATGCTTCCCGTCAGACAGTGTCCACAGAACCACGGAGCATAAAGATGGACTCACACGACGTCCCCGTGCGGCAGAAACCGAGTACGAGCACTCGCATTGGGACGGTCCGTGTTTTTAGCTCTGTTGATGATTTGGAGTGGGGCGACATGGTTGATGGCGAGGTTTGGAAGAGAAACTGGTGACTTCTATTCAAGCATTTGAGGCTCGGATCCCCGCTTGTCAGCTTGGGCGCCCCGTCAGCGTCACTCCAGCTCCATTGGTTACTCTTATAGAACCGGGAAGTGCGAGGACCCTGGTTTATCCCTTTATAGGTTAGATACTGACCGATCTTTTGGGCGCTTACAGCCGTTTGCAGAGTTAATGGCACTTTCTAAAAATAGTTTAAAGAAAGCAAATTAAATATGGCAGATTGTCTCGCTCGTTTCTGAACCATTTCTGCATTGATCTCCTTGAGAGTAGTTGCGTTTGAAAGCGGACAGGCGGGGCTTTCGAACCATATCCTACCTGCCCAAGTAATTACCCAATTTGGAAGTGCAAAAATCCGGGGGGTCTGGTTTCAACCAGACACATTAGTGCATCTTTCTCGGTCATTTCTAAGTCGATCCACTTGAATCCAAGTAATTCTGAAAGCAGAAATGACGGCAATCATGGTGGTAGCATAAAATGAAACACACCCAATCCACACCCGGAAGAATGAACTTCATGGCAACAACTGAAAGGTTATTCTTGGCAGGTGGCTCTCATGTAAAAGCATTCTGCCATACATCTCAGAGCTTTGCCTTACTTCTACCTTCAAAATGAGTTTTGAATGATCTATATTGCTCCAGAATTGACTGAGTGGCAGTTGATTGAAGCTCCAGCGGATTGTCACCATGCCGAATTTACCGACTTCTAAATTTGGTAATTTCCTTGGCATGTAAGATACAACTCAAAAGCGCCGCTTCGCCGCTTTCGAACGCACCTACTTTCAAGGATTTCAATGCAGAAACGGTTCAGAAATGAGCGAGACAATCTGCCGTATTTAATTTGCTTTCTTTAAACTATTTTTAGAAAGTGCTATTAACTCTGCAAACGGCTGTAATATTTTCCCGCGGTTTTTGAATATGCGGAAACAACTCAATTCACTTTGCGGTCCAAAAACTTTTTTGAAAATCTGAAAAGTTTCAAGATTTTGTCCGAACTTTGCCTCTAACCTATAAAGGGATAGTCCAGGGTCCTGCAGTGCGTATGCACCGCATCCGATTCCCTGAGATGAAGCTGCTTGAGAAAGAATTGAAACGAGATGGGCAGGCGGTGCATGCTTGCAATTTAACATGCCCGAGGTGGCTGAATGAGGAAACGTTTTAATGATTATACGTGCTCGAGGATACAGGCCATTACGATACGCTTAAATCAGAGGCATTTTTATCAGTTGTGATACTATGCAAGCCAGATCATTTCTAAGTTCAGAAGTTAGGATAGATCGACGGTAGGAGAGTCTGTCTGAAAATACTTCCGTAGCGTTGTGCAGATGGTGCATAAATTATAAAAAGAATGGCCAGAAACGTGGGCATACGGACGGGGATTCGAACCCCGAACGGCCAGTGCATACACTCAAGTCTGCATACGTGATCTGGCCGTGTCCCTTACGCCACATCCGATTCCTTCACTGAGATATCCCATGTTATACATATCAGCTCCCGCAATGTGGATGAAGTTGCGAGGGAAAGAAATGAAAGGCGCAGATGCAGCCGCAGA
This sequence comes from Mycena venus, assembly GCA_014462655.1. Taxonomy (NCBI): domain Eukaryota; kingdom Fungi; phylum Basidiomycota; class Agaricomycetes; order Agaricales; family Mycenaceae; genus Glaucomycena; species Glaucomycena venus. The sequence goes on along the minus strand of JACAZI010000007.1, from coordinate 1,368,973 downwards.
GATTGAGCGGATAATTCCACCAGATTATAGGAGACTAGTGTTTAGTGTTGAAATTTACATGAAGAAAGATAGACAGAGAGTGCGGAATCGAGGTGGTCCGGTTTGTTTGAACCCTGCAGTAAAATGAATCGAAATATGGGTCGTCAGGGGGAATAGAACAAAGGAAGACAGAAGGATAGATGTCACTGGCCGCCGGTCTGTTCAAATACTCAATCCTGGATCAAAGAACTGGAGAGAAATTTGGGGAAGCGTATGACGCGTCGGGAATATATCCTTATGCCCAAAAGACTTGCAATTCAACAAGCTCGAAATGCCAGAAGCGGGAAAGGTTATCGCCCGGTGAGAACATAGGCTGAGACATTGAGGACTTATCGCTCTGCACCACTTCCATGATGATCGGTGTGGAGAGCCTCATCGTACACATTCGGACGCGGGGAATCAAAACCCAGACTTGCGGCGCTGACAAAAGCACCCATGGAAGTTAAGCTAGGTTCCAGTACCATGTCCTAATTTTTATTTATTCTTACTGTAATATACGTGAGCTGCAGCGAGTTGGGCTCGCGAGTCAAAACCGAGACAGTATCGAACCCGAGGACGAGGTAAATGTCGAAGGTCTATAAGCAGGGCTTTGAAACAAAACTTGAAGATGGGACAGCATAGGACCCACAAATATCTGTAAGAACTGCAATTGAACAAGCCCGAGCTGCCCGAGGAGCCTGGCTACTTTCTGTGATATGTTCTCCGTTCAACATTCGGACACGAAGCCCCGTTTTTCCAATGAAGCTGACAGTGATTCAATGCAATACTAGGAGCCGCCCCGAATTAACATTTGTATAGACCTGGCAGCTCCGTGGACGTCGCCCGTTCGACTCGCGGCGGGGTCATTGCTAGGTTCAAGTTATCTAATGATATTTCCCTTATCCCGCTGGTCCATTTCGAAAGGCGTGAAGGGTCGAATTCAGTATTTTCTCCTTATTTGTCTGGCGAATGGACGATGCGAGGTGTGTTTGCAGCAATGAAGCGTGGGACTTGCTCGGCGCTCATTTGACCGGCAATCGCCGAGTGGCATCACCTATCTTTCTCCCAACTCCCACCACCACTAGGGACGGTACACTCTGGGCTTGTGGACCTGGCCAAACCACCACACGACGTTTCTCAGACCGCCGACAGCGTCTCCATGTACTATAGATCTAGCAGCTTCACCGAGTTCAAGGGTATTATTCTGAACAAGACCATCGCCTTCCTCACTGCCCTCTCGGGAAATCAGATCTCCAGGAAACTATCGAGGAAGGAATTGTCCCCCAAAGAGACATAACAGGATATAGACGAGGCTGTAGTCATCACAAACCATCGCTCTCGAATTGATGCCGCCATTCCACTATTGAAGAGGTGGGTCGGAGGACCCGATCCTCACGATGTTTGGTGGCGGCGGCTCACGCTTGAACCTAAACCCTATGAGCAACCTCGGCCGCCTCCTTGGCCAGCGCGCCTTCTTCGCTGAGATCATGGCCGAAGTTCCCATTGACTTCTAAGTCGTCAATCCCAAGAACGTCGATCCCGAGAAACTCATCCCCCGCACTCTCACTGAGCTCCGTCTGGCCGGGACCCATGCGTTTGTCCTCTTCCCCAACAATGATGGCGCGTTTTCGTACGAGCAGGTCAAGGAGGTGGAGAGGCTGCTGAGGATGGTGAGGCTGTATTACGAGTAGGACGAAAAATAGGGTTTGCCGCCTCCGCCTGAGTACGAGCTGCCTCGCGCGCGCGCACCCATCCCCGCTGACGAGAGCGACGCTCTGTCCTTAGATGAGAAAGGTGGAGGCAGCAGCGAGCATGCGCAGGTTAAAGAAGACGGTCGTGACGATGTGATGGAGGACGAAGACAAAGACAAAGATGACGAGATGGACCACGAAGACAAGCAGCACTTCATCGACGAGATGATCGCCGTGTTCGCAGCTGCACCGCCTGGGTACGGCACGCACTTGACGCGGTTAATAATTCTATTCTATCCCATGCTGAAATCGGTATTGCAACGCTGTGAAGTTGACCTTACTCCAGTTCGAACTAACTGGAACCTCGCCCAAGTGTTCGAACAAATATAACGGCCCACTAAAGTTCTCGAGATTCAGTAGCGGACGGTCTGCGTTTGTTTTCAATGCGTCAACTCCATATTTCTGGCTGACAGCGAAAATCGCCCGTTCGATTTGTGCCTGGATCGTACCATGTCTCTAGAAGTGGCCTCGTACATTTTGGTATTGTGCAGAGTACAGTTTCTTTGAATTTTTTGCCAATGATTCGCTTCGGGGGATCGACAATGTCCGCGCAGGCAGCAACTCTGGCACAAGGCATCAAAAAGGAATGCATGAAATCTAATACGTATAATACTACGCTGAATGAATGGACAACAGACCCGGTAGCGGGTGGACCGCATCCACGACTGATGCAGGGAACCAGATGCAGTTGTTGTGTCACAGACAATCTTTTTCTTGTTTTGGTCCGGCTTCCCTGTCGATTGACTTCAGCTCTGTTTCTATTCGTTGTGGACTGATTTGCATACTCCCGGTGTTTTCCAGTTGTCGCGTCCATGGTCGACGTCCCAGTGGGAAAAATTGAAAGCAACTGTGTTGTTGAGGTGCCGTGGGTGCTCGAGACAGGATGGTGGGTCGGCCGACCAAGCCGACCATAGGCCCTTAGGCTTTGTTGGTACTTTCCCGCCCTGATTTTTTTTTTCGCCTGCATATGAACACCCAAAAAAAGGAAGGCTAAATTCATTGGATACTGTATATCTCAGACGAAGGGGTAGGGGAAACATGGAGATGGCTCAGGACAAGCGGAGTATATAGAGAATCGGCCCAGTATGGATGGATGGACGATCAAAAAGTCGTCCAAAGGGGTGCGTGGACAGCAATGAGCCAGCAGGAGTCGTTGCTTGCTAGCATTCCTGTGTGAACAGAGATGGGGACTGGGGGATGGGGGTGGGGTGCATGCATGATTCGGATCGCTGCGGAATCGTGCACTTCTCAAAGAGGGGTGGTGGGGACATGCGTGGTGGTAGATCCGTACGTCGGACACCCGCGGAAGTGTCCTCGCGACTCATCCGCCATGATCGCACCAGCCTTCATGCGTGCCGCGTGGCTCCCATTCACGACGCCCACATCAGTAGTGACGTACCGTACAATTACGTTCAATTCGTTTGTCACGCGTCACGCACCCCCCTATCGATATCGAAATATTGTCGATGTCACGCGTCACGGAGGTCCTTATCGAATTTCTAAACCGTGACAAGTCCCCCCCCAGTGGCGAAAAAAAGCCAAAATTTCCGTCAGAATATCGAAAATTTGGGGGTGTCACGCGAAAATCCGGCTAGTATCGAATTATCGAATTGTTCATATGATGTCACGCGTCACGCCCCGTATCGAATTGAACGTAATTATACGGTAGAAGTCATTCCTCGGTGACGTTGGGGTCGCCCGCAGCACTGACGCTCACGTCTATCTTCGTAGGACTGGCCTTGCTGTGTATTCTCCCTTCAGCGAGGGCTGTACACCCTGGGGTTTGCTGCGTCGAGGAACGAGGGAGATGCATGTGGTGTGGTACCGCCCCTTAGTACTCCGAGTGAGGGTGGTCGAGCTAGAGGTGGTTGAGCGTGGGGAGCAGCGAGGCGGACAGTGGTTTTTTCCTTGTCACCGTCGCCTCTTCGTCTTCAGGCTTGACCCTGCGCTATCTCCGTGCATGCCTATTTATCTTGGGCTCAGTCCTGTGGGCAGACTGGTGGCTGTACACTTTTAATTTTTTGAATTTTTTTTTTCTACACACCCAAAAGTGTACAGCCACCAGTCTGCCCACAGGACTGAGCCCAAGATAAATAGGGTACCATGAGCCCTATGGCTCTGGCTACTATGACTACAGCTCTGGACAATCAAAGCCAACAAAGTGGATAGTGACACAAATGCTATTTTTTAGGCTCAGCTGAGTTCAAAATCAGATTCAGCACCCCAAAATATGGCTAAAACCGATTTTTTCAGAATTTTCCCACGAGAAAAAGGGTTTGGCCAAATTTTTGGGCCATATCATCGGAATTGTGTGTACCTCTGTGGGCGTCCTGGGTATTCAGGAGATGTTAATGACATGGGATTAGGCCTCTGCGAGGCAGGTGGCTGAACCTTCGGGAGGCTGCACAAAGACCCTCCAATAACTGAGCAACAGCTTTCCAGACGTTGATCTCGGCTCAGCTGTGGGAAATCAGTGGCAGTCAAGTGGCATCAATGGCTCAGGCATGTGGATGCATTGCAGGACTGCAGATGAGGAATCCCGACAATTATTTGACACGTTATCAACGCATCGGCAGGATTGATAACGCGTCTTGAAGGCAGAATAGTATTGAGCATCACTTTGGACTCCATTATCCCTCAATGCCCACTCACAGTGTCTGCCGACAAGCTTCAGATGCCCTTGAACAGGCATTTCTACTGTCCCCCATGTATCATGCCGACTTTCTCATTTTCCTTCTCGCCCCTGTCGTGCTTTGTCACTTTAGCCTTTTTTCTTTGGCCCTGGCGATGATGAGGTAGGCCTTCAGAATATCGGTTTTTGAAGCCATTTGGATATAGGTTAATACAGCAGTGTAGTCGACGTGACTTGGACAAGAAGGAAAGGCAAAAAGACAGTGTTAAAATTCCGTATGATTGCCAAAATCACATTAATTGGTTGCCGTCTTGTCCGCGGCAGATCTTGTGGCAAGGAGACGACAGTCCAATGGAGATGAAGTGATCTCGTGGACATGGCAACTGATACGCTGCTTGGACACCAAACGAAAATGACACATCAACCGAACAAGATTTTGAGGGATAATAAATCGTACGCCCCACCAAAAAATCCAAGAAAATAAGAGGGATGGGGATCAGAAGGGCTTTTACCATTTGGACTCAAGAAATGTCCTTGGCGCTTCTCTACTGCTCTGATTTTCAACAATGACCAATTTCAGATGACAAATTTTTTGTTTGTACTTGTAGCAAAAGTGGCCGAAATCCAAGTTCTCCAGGGTAGCTAAACCTCCGGTTCAGCCAAAAATTGGGAGAAGTCCCTAGGCCTTAACATAGGCTAAATCAGCGGAAATAGCCCAAGTTGTCAATTTTCCCTGGAGATATATATCCGAAAGATGTCATATTGTAGCCCTTTTGGATCCTAGATCTACAGCGCACCTCCTAACGCTTATTTTAAGCCAATGATCTCAGAAAACGGTTGAGATTTGGATGAGAAATGTTTGACTGTCCGATTACTAGGTTTGTCCGGGACGGTGGGGGGGGGGGATAGTATCTTGTGAACTGCAGTATCTGCGGTTTCATTAAGAATGGAAAGATATTGGATGTACAATTTGATTCACCTGTTGCATTTTTGGGGCCATTTGTTGATATGGGTTGCATTGAACCCTCAGCGCCTGCAGAGGGGAAGGTTTGAGGTGCAGAAAAGATGGCAAGTTGTGCCAGATTCTTGGATTCTTCATTGGCAGTGGTCTGTGATTTATGGCCTACCTCAGCAGATTCAACTATGTGCTCTTGAGTACTTGGGGGGTGTGGCCATTGCAGGGCATGGCAGATACTCGTAATTATGTATGTAATTGTGCTGAATTTCTCTCTTCCTTTCGAATCCAATTAATCATATACCTCAATGCCTGTGATTTAACTCAGGATATGATGCAATCTAATAAAGTTTGACAAGAATCAGTTTTCTTGTGATTAGGTGTCTTTACTACAGATAAATGTGATTTGAATAAGGTCTGAATGCAGGGAAAGTGTTTCTTTTCAGTCAGTTCATATACAGGATAGCCTTTGAAACATGTGTACCTATGTTTTGGATCCAGTTCAATACTAGTTGAAGAAACGTTGTATGCATGTGCTTGGACCTACAACCCCCAAATGCGGTCTGAGCAGAAGAAAAATCATTTTTTCAGACATTTCAAATACTAGACACACTTTAAAACAGGGCTAACCATAGCTTTTGATAATAGTTTGACCCGCATCCATTACCTGAAGTTCGGGGCAGCAAAATGTCATAAGTCTAAGGTTGGGATATGCAATCATGATTTGTGTTCTGAGCACAGAAAATATGATTTTTTGGACTGTGCAGATATGTAGTCCTTTTTAAATCATACTCAGACAATGTTCTGAACAAGAATCTCACCCATGCATCCACTGGTTGCAATACTGGAAAAGTAAAGTCTTGTATGCATTTATTTGAGATATTTACCAAATGTGGGGTACCCAAATTCCTTCCAGGATGTTACTACATAATTTTCTCACCTGCTTGATGTTCATAGGCTCTAAAACTTTGTAAATAGAGGCTACTATTAAAATTCAATGGCTGGAACACCCTTAACAGAAATTGCCTTTTTGGGTACATGTACTGGCTGGATGTGGGACAGCATATTTGATTTGCAGGATGTTACCACACACTTTTTTCACCTGTTTTGAGTTTATGGGCTCTGGAAATTCATAATTACAAGCTACCACTAAAATCCAACAGCCGCAACACTTTGAAAAAAAATTAGCTTTTTCGGTGTGTGAACCTGCTGAATATAGGATGGCATATTTGATTTGCAGGATGTTACCACACACTTTTTTTCATCTGTTTTGAGTTTATGGGCTCTGGAAATTCATAATTACAAGCTACCACTAAAATCCAACAGCCGCAACACTTTGAAAAAAAAATAGCTTTTTCGGTGTGTGAACCTGCTGAATATAGGATGGCATATTTGATTTGCAGGATGTTACCACACACTTTTTTTACCTGTTTTGAGTTCATGAGCTCTGGAAACTCATAATTACAAGCTACCATTAAAATCCAACAGCCGCAACACTTTGAAAGAAAATTACCTTTTTTGGTGTGTGGACCTGCTGGATATAGGATGGCATATTTGATTTGCAGGATGTTACCACACACTTTTTTTACCTGTTTTGAGTTCATGAGCTCTGGAAACTCATAATTACAAGTTACCATTAAAGTCCAACAGCCGCAACACTTTGAAAAAAAATTAGCTTTTTCGGTGTGTGAACCTGCTGGATATAAGACAGCATATTTGATTTGCAGGATGTTACCACACACTTTTTTCACCTGTTTTGAGTTTATAGGCTCTGGAACCTCATAATTACAAGCTACTATTAAAATCCAACAGCCGCAACACTTTGAAAAAAAATTACCTTTTTCGTTGTGTGGACCTGCTGGATATAGGACGGCATATCTGATTTGCAGGATGTTACCACACGCTTTTTTCACCTGTTTCGAGTTTATGGCCTCTGGAAGCTCATAATTACCAGTTACCATTAAAATCCAACAGCCACAACACTTTGAAAAAAAATTAGCTTTTTCAGTGTGTGGACCTGCTGGATACAGGACGGCATATTTGATTTGCAGCATGTTACCACACGCTTTTTTCACCTGTTTTGAGTTTATAGGCTCTGGAACCTCATAATTACAAGCTACCACCAAAATCCAACAGCCACAACACTTTGAAAAAAAATTACCTTTTTCGGTGTGTGGGCCTGCTGGATATAAGACAGCATATTTGATTTGCAGCATGTTACCACATGCTTTTTTCACCTGTTTTGAGTTTATGGGGTCTGGAACTTCATAATTACAAGCTACCATTAAAATCCAACAGCCGCAGCACTCTCAAAAAAAAATCACTTTTTTGGATGTATATACTGGCTGGATGTGGAACAGCATTTGATTCATAGCATGTTACCACATGCTTTTTTCATCCTTTTTGAGTCCATAGGGTCTAGAACCTCACAAATACAGGCTATCCCCAAAATTCAACAGCCAGAATACTTTGAAAAAATTATTTTTCAGGCCCCTTGTACATGTCGAACACGTCAACACGTGATCGTGTATGGCTTTCGGCAGCTCGGAGATCATTGGACTGATCGGTCAAATGTGAGAAAGCAACGTTGACCATTCCACCTACCATAATGCGTGTCTGCAAAAAATGTGAAAGGACCCCATCTATTCAGTCTGATAAGTTGCCAACAACAGGTGGTGCAATTTCGATATAGGGATCAGGAGAAAAAAAAATGGTGCACCCGGGATCGAACCGGCCCCAGGGGGAATCTGTTACCATATCAGACTCTGCCCCTTCTGGACAATTCATGAAAGTATCACAAAAAATCTAATGGTTCTAAAGTTTCTAATGATATTACGGCATAAAACAATTACACGAATGAGCGGAGACAAGTAAAAATCGAGCACTTTTTTCTGCCCTTCGTTTGATTAAGAACGAGAATTATGTAAACATAATTACTCGTAATCTCCACCTGAAAATAATTTTTCAAGCCGGGCTTCAATGGCAATGGTGGCTTTTGTCTGCGAGGATCGGAAAAACAGTGGGTGAGCAGCCTCCCACATTTCCTTTGCTTTGACCATGTCCCCATGGCGACTCATGATGTCTCCAATGCCAGCCATGCATTCAGCCCGGAGGCGGTGGATATCCATCCTTGTTGCTCCTCCAAGTGCAGTGTGAAAGAGATGGAGAGCAGTTTCTTCATCATTCAATGCTGAAAAGGCATCCCCGAGACACCGTAGAGCAAGAAATGTTCTCACCGGATTATGTCTCTTCTGAACAGCAGCAAAGTATATCATAGTCCAGCAGAGTGCATCCCATGCTGTGTCCATTTTGTGCCGTGGATCCCCAAGAGCTTCTAAACACCTAATTGCGATATCTTCATAGACACCTAGACTTCTTGATAGACATTCCTCGAATGCAAAATGAGCAATGCCAAGATTCCCTCGACTGAGCTCTAGTTCTGCCCTGATACAAGAACATAGCAGGGTTCTTTGGCTGCCGTAACCTGTATATATAGCTTCTGCAGCATCCACGTTGTCAAGAATTTCAGTCTCATTGCTGCTGGTGAGGATGCCAATAGATGCCTTCTCTGCCAGGAAATGTGCGTAGTAAGGTGGTGAACTGGTCGGAGAGGCTTTTGTTGTGGCTATGTCACAGATTTTCTTTGCTTCAAGATATTCAGCTTTTGCAAGAAGGATACTCATTTGAAGATCAAGAGCACCAAGAAGGCGATCTGAGTGCTCTATCCCAATACTAACCACCTCCTCATAGCGCTGTTGGTTCAACTCCCAGGCCCGATGAAGATTGCCCAACAAAAAGTGGGCAAGTGCCTCAGTATTGAGGAAGTCGATTTCAAGCATGCTATTCCAAGTAAATGGGGCCAATGCTCGTGCTTCTTGAACAAGCCTAATCATGCTAAAGGGATCATTCATTGAGTATGCAATTCTGCTCCTAATGTCCAGCAAATTTAAGACCCTGCTGATATCTGTAGTTTGTTTCGCCAAGGCCAATGCAACATCACTGAATTTGATGGCCCTTTGTAAATCTCTTCGTAAATGACAATATCGTGATGCTGCATCATAGAAGCTAATGACTGGATGAAATATTTTCAGGGGCAATACATATGTTGAAATAAAAGCTTGATACCTTCTCTGATTGGGTACTGAACCATGTTGAAATAGTCAATACCCTCAATGATCCAAATATTCCACTGGTCCACTAATGTGGCCAGAGAACGGAGTTGTGCACATCTATATGACCATTTCAGCCATGTAAGTCCTCTAGCTTCAGCGAGGGTGGCAAGTTTATCCACTAGGGGGGTTTTTCCCATCAGCATAATGGTTCTGAAGATTTCCAGTGTGAAGATACTGTTGGCAATGTCCTGCAAAGAAATCTCATCGGATAGGCCCTGTAGAAACAGTTCATTGATATTTCCGAGACTGGTCATTATAATAGAAAATAGATTCCCGGAATCAAGCTCCTTGTATGTCTGCCAGAGTGAGAGAAAACGCTCCAGATGACTTCGAAGTGGCCTAGAAAGAGCTAATGATGGTGGATGAACCCTCCGAATATATTCACGGATGGGGACCAAACTTTTGAGTTTTCCCTCTACATCTAAATAGGCCAAAGAAGTTCGAATGAGGGAAGTCGCACAGCTAGAGACCTGGGGAATGGGGACGTTGCTGGCAACAAGTTCTTTCACTGTAATACCATCCGGCAAAAGGGCAAGCAAGGAAAGTAAATCCTGTGCATGTGGGGAAGAGGACATGCGGGGTCCAGTGAGTGATAAAGCAATGGACCTCTCAAGATTGGAGGACTTGTCATGCCCATGCGAGAGCAGAGTTGTGTTCTCGTCTTGCCACCGAGACAGAGCACCAGAGTAGCCTTCAAAGGATACAACATTGGCCATGAGACTGACAGCCAAGGGGAGACTGCCAGAGAGGTTCAGGAGCTGATTGAGGGCTTCCTCTTCTCCTGTGGACGGTTTTCCTGTAACATCGAAGAATATCTGACACGAGGCAATTGCTGATAGGGGCTCCAGGGGAGGAAGGAAAGGTCGAGTCCATTTGACTTTCCCCTGGTCTTTCTGCACCACGCATTGTGATCTACCAATAAGATGAGCATCCCAGCAACTAAAATTCGCACAACTGGACTTGCCAATAGTGCCAGGGTTGGGACATCTGTTAAAGCCGAAAGAAAATTTTCGACTTTCGCACGAGATTGTGACAATTCCCACGGAGTTTCAAAATTATCCAGAATAAGCAGGCATGGGCCACAATTGTGAAAGTGCTGGACAATAATCTGGGAAAGCTTCGTGGAATTCTCAAACCCCAGATGTGAGCCAAGCATGGATACCAGCTCAAAACTTGTATTTGTGGATTCACAAGACACAAAATGCTGAATGGGATATTTTTGCACAATTATTGGATGATGCAGAGCCGCTGTTGCCAGAGTTGTCTTTCCCATACCTCCTGGGCCGAGAATAGCGACACGGGCTGAATCTGTGGTAAGACTGACAACAAGGTCACTGAGCTCGGAGTCTCTGCCATGGAATATTTTTGGGGTGGCAGGGAGAAGGGAAAAAGAACCGGAACTGTATCAATTAACATAAATTGGAGTTTTATTACTTTGGAATCAAGGCACTTGCCTGGAATTCAACATGCTTACCCTGATCTGTTTCAACATCCTCTGAGATCCACAACTATGCATTGGAAACCTGGTCCACATACAGAAGATGTAGTTTCCACTGATTCGCTCTGGGCCGATATCAATTCAAGAAGCTCTTGGTGCCTCTGTTCTATATCAAGTTCTATTTCTCCAAGTGTGCTTGCAACCCTAGTTCCTAGTTTGACCTTAATCACAGGACCTTAGCTTTGCTGGGAAATATCTAACATGACGCACCCTGAAGATGTCGCAAACATTGCTGAGCTCCTGTTGACAGGTATTCAACTGCTGAGTAATTTCACCCTGCTTGAACAGGCGCTTCAAGTTTCCTAGTTCTTTTTGTGCCTTCAAACAGGCATGGAGCTTCTGAAGGGTCCTAAATAGAATTAGGATAACAACTTTCCTTTCGGCAGGGTACACACTGTGCATGTTCTGCAATATGTTCAAGTATCTGGGGAGAGGCAAAGTGGTCTGAATCGACACAAAGACCCATCAATGCGCAGAGCACAAAATGAATATCCTCCACCATCCGGAGGCACTGTCCCTTCTGTGATTTGTTATTCTAAATGACTGTAGTGAGTCAATGTAATCAATTATCCCTGGTGCTGGCCAACCTGGATGAGTGGAACAACTTTGAGAGTCAGACTGCAAACAGTGCCAACAAAGGGGATTTGGGCTGTTTTCCCCAGGTCCTGAAGAGCATTGGCCGCCACAACAGTATACTGTAGAACTGGGTTGGAAATGTATGAGGAGTGAGTGGGCATTGTGAGAACAGCAGCCGTGAGGGACAATCCATTGCTCTATATCTATGTGCCACAGCAGTTGATGATCACACTGGAGAATCAAGGAGCACCTAGTGAATAAGAGACCTGAAACAAGATTTTTGTTCCTAAGAAAGATCGTTGGCATCGGATTGGGTTGGTTGGAGGGATGAAATGCAGTAGTTGTAACAATCAACTGTCCAGTTGTTGATTGCAGGCAGAAAGATGGATGTTGCACACTGCAGCGCCACTACCGCATGATCGTCCATGCACCACTGGGAGCTCATCACAGGAGCAAGGAAATCACGGGAAGATTCGTTTCTCACCCCGCAGTCGTGGTGAGAATGATGGGTCCACTCGACTCTCAGTACTAGTGAAGCCTAAAACAAGACATCCACACATCTTCTATATGTTGTCCTTTTGGCATCGCGCGGTGCCGAAGCATAAGTTACGGGTTCAACCTGGATTAGTCGGTATGCCCTCAAACAGATCTCTCCAACGAATGAAACATCAGAAGGCTGTGATCGGATCCCTGCTGAATCAAACAAATGGAAGTTCTGGTGACGGAAGATGAGTAGACCCACAGAAGCCCACCAATTTGAGGTACGAGAGGTCCAGGAAAATTCAAAGCCCTCGGAAAGGGAGAAAAAGCGACCATTATCATCGGTCATCGTCATTCGAGGTTAGACAGTGATGATGGGGAGTGAAACTGGATTCCACTTCAGAGAGACAGCACAGGTCAATCGGCAGAGCAGCAGATTTTCCCGCTGTCATGTTTTCAAGGCTTGCAGCCGCAAATTCTAGTTCCACCATGTCGATTACAATGTGGCACTCGTCAAACGTCAACAGCATGAGGTACGGAAAATAATTTCATGATATTTCCGCTATCTACGTATTGTCATTGTGAAGTGGAATTTACAGAGGAAAGCCTGGACCGGGCCCAACTTACGGTCAAGGCCATACCCAAGCAAGAACGAGAAGGCCGGCAGTTGCCAGCGCTGCCAGGTACAGAGGCGCAGCCACTTACAACTCGCGTGGGCATCGTGAGCGACAATTCAAATCGGAGCGTGACAGCGGGTGAGTGCTTCCACTACGAAGTGTGCTTCAACGGTTGACCTGGTTTCGCATCCTTTCACAGCAGAAGCCTTCGCTGCCCAGCATATGCCGGAACTCGGTCATAAGATAAAAGACTTCCAGGTCTTCAAATGGCGACTAACAAACTGGAAAAACCTTGATAGAAAGCTCATGAGTGAGAAATTTGAGTGGAGAGCATAAGCGGTGAATGAACTTTGATTTTCAACACTCTGCTGTAATTGAAAATTTTGACTCTCGAGGCGTGTATTGCTTTATCCGTTGGGAAACACTAATGCGCCACCAAATGATGTGATATCTGTCTACCTAGAACATGCAGAGCCCGGGAGAGCTCTGTAGGACTGGCATGCTTGTGTGCAGTTCGCTCTCGTCATCTCCAACATTCACGATCCCAAAGTTTTCATCCTCTCCAGTACATTTTGTTGATGTCCAAGCACACATTTGATGGCCACCCTGCCTCCAGACGCCCAACACCGGTTTATTGCTGAAGAACGTGATTGGGGTTTCACTCACTTTGGGGACCTGTACAAACTCTCCCAACTGCAAGATGCCTTCAGCAGACCCATCATTGAAGGATATGCAGCCGATATCGCTCTGGCACAACTTTGTAAAGTAAGGGAATTGGATGTCGTGGCCTGTGTTGTTCTTCTAATATTTCCAAGCTATGATTCTCAAAAGCAGACCGGCTACGTTGGCTTAAAGTGGCAGAGTCATCATTCCTTTATGAATCCTCTGTTGCAGTTGCTCTATTGCACATGGGCCTTTTTCACGAAAGGGCTATCTTCTCCAGATTTCCATCAAGAGCATTAAGGGGGACTCCCCCTTCTCAATGTTCTTTTCCAGGCTGTCTATGAGATTCTGACAGGGGATGATTTACCAATAGCGAGTGTTGCACTGGCTTTCCAATGAGTATTTTATCACCTTCAAGCGTCGGACCAGCCCGTTGGCAAGTTGCGTATCTTGTGCATCCAAATTCAGCGATTCATGATGGAGATGGCAAGGTCCCTCGGCCCAAAGACTTTGGATTTATCTCAAAGGAATATTGTGGAATTCAAACACATCCTTCAAGACAACAGTGATATCAGTAGATAGGATTAAATTTTGCAACGAAATTGTACATCATCAAAATTAAATTTCCCCACATTTTTGTATGGCTTAAGAATTTTTAAATTTTGTACATTGTGCTACAATAGTGACTTTCTTAGAGATTAAGTTGCACATTTGGTAGTGCATGAAATTTAATTTCCACTTAGGAATTAAATCTTATTAGACTGGAAAAAAAAAGTGCATTCAAGCAGGGTTGAACTGAGGATAAGGTAGCGGACATACACTTACGGTTGCCCCATGTGATCTGTATGTCATCGCCTTTTTTGGACAGAATAGGTTACAATGCTCATCTGCATGACTGTACAGACATTTATTAAAAATTGGCTCCAACAGTTTTGTATAGATACATTATAAAAGTAATCAGGATTTTTCTCGGGAAATTTGGGACAGAACTGAGGGACTAGATCTCATTATACTATGAATATGGTATTTTGGGAACTAGTCCCTCAATTTTGAAGAATCTGCTGAAGTTTAACTTGGAAGGGCAATCTAGGACCGATCTCCAGACAATTGTTGGGCCAAAATTTTGATTTTAACCCTTGTGGATTTATAAATGCGTTTTCTCTTTGCTTCTTCCCAATATGGTCATGACACACAGATCACGTGGGGCAACCGTAAGTGTATGTCTGCTACCTTACCTGAATATGAGAAAAGGGTTATACCACTAGAGCAGTAAGACCATATATGTCACAGACTATGGCACTGTATTAATCTGGGTAATGCCAAGGAAAAGAATGATATAAATACTCACATAAGGCAAAGGTGATTCAATAGGGGAATTCAGGGTAGGCAATATTTTTCCGTTTGTGAATATAAATATTCGGGTGATGGGACAAATAAAAGTCTTTGTTTGTAGAATAAATGTGTGATCACCCTGTTTGTGTCGTTCTGAATATATTTTTATTATTTTCGGCAAGCAGGCATGTTTCATATGAATAAATTCATAAACAATTGTTTTATTCCATAAATGAGATTAAATCTCGTTTGTGGAATATCTTTATTTTGTGAAAATAATAGTCCCATCACTTGAATATTTATATTCACAAACGGAAAAATATTGCCTACCATGAATTTCCCTAATATTCCAAGAAATTTAATCTAGAGTTGGTGAATCTGAGCAGGGATTAGATCCAGGATGTTTAAATAAATAACCTTCAGGAAAGGCAAGGATGATTTTATCTTTGAAAATTTCAATCTAGAGTCCCTGAATTTTGCTTTGTTAGCCTATTTCAGCCCCCACAATATGAAACAGACTTGAACGTAGATATTTCCCTTTGTCTTATCCAGGATGCTTGATATGTGGGAAATGTGACTATAGTTTAATATCTCTTTCTGATCAGCTAAATTGACAAGTTGCTGGTAGTATTCTATTTTTTCAGTCTCATCCTGAGGCTCCTTCGAAAGTGTCTTGAGATATCCCTTCTCTTCCTCAAGTCGGCCTTTCAACATCTCCTCCGTTACTCCCACCTGAGACATAGCATATGTGAGGGAGTCCTCAGTGTTGATAGTTTCCACAGCCTGTTTGTAGTTGTTCACCAGGAAGGTACCTTGACGAATGTGATCAGTAGAGAATATTTTGCAGCCATCAAAGTCACAAACTAAGGTTGGTGTAAGTTTCAAAGGTGTCCAGATGGGAAAAGTACGTCTAAATACTCTGCTTCTAATGGAAGGCACTTGCATATCTCACAGACCTTGCCAGGCCACTGGATCCGCAGATTCAGCTCATCCACCCTTGGTCCCAACAGGACTTCTTGGTTGTTGTTGCAAACCCACAGCTGATGTCATATCTGAGGCCACTGTCTGCCCCAAAGGCATCAAGAAGGGTGTTAGTAATGGTGAGGCCATACTTTGCTCTGTGAAGTTGCACAGCACATTGGCCACAAGTGCCACCACATACAGCTCCCCACTCCTCACCATATCCGCGGCAAGTAAAATGAAGCCATGACAGCATAAGGCGAGGAATACCCCTGTTTCATTGAATATTCTTCACATTTTAGAGGTAATCTCTCAGGTTCTTCCATTGCTCCTGGCACTCTGAGTCTTCCTGGGGGTCATCACTTGCCTATAAAGCAATATGAGTGCAGCCACCCATGCCATGAAGTGACCAGTGCAACCAAGGCCAACAAGTATCAAGGCCACCAGTGCCAGGGCCACCCATGCCATGAAGAAGCCACTGCAGCCAGGGCTGTTAAGTGCCAAGGCCACTGGTGCCAGGTCACCCATGCCATGAAGTGACCACTGGGGCAAAGGCCACGGGAGCAAAAGCCACCCATGTCATGGCTACACATGCCAGAATACTTACCTGCATATTCACTTGAGAAAGCTGTTCCTTTGCCCATCAATCCACTCTCTCTCTGGTAATGAAATAGTCCTTGCCTGCATTGGCTGTCCTTGGGTCCGGTTGCTCGGAATTCCCATGAAGAGGGACCCCATCTTCATTGAAACAGCCTTTATCCTTCTGTACAACTCATTTAAGTGAGTCATTGCCATTGCAGGTATAGAGGTAATCAAATATTAGCTTATCTTTCCCCTCCAGCTTGTAGGTGCACGCAGGACAGCAGTTCTTGAGACACTAGTCCTCACAGTCGTGTTCCAAGGCCTTCTTCACCCTCACATCAACATTGGCCAATATCTCCAAATACAAGTTGAAACATGTAGTGAATTGCTGAGTGCTGTAGGGTTTGAATGCTGTTCCATTAAGATCTGTGAGGGTTTTGATCCAAGCTTGAATACCCAATGCTGGGCACCATAGGTAAGCCAGGTGATACATTTCCAGAACACAGATAGAGATCACCAGCTTTGGCTGCCCTGGACAGCATGAAATTAGACCCTAACCCACCAGACATAGTGTGACATATTCATCTATATGGTCATTGGGACTTGAACTTCACAGGTGCCTAGTATGAGACACTGCTCAGCAACCACGGATAGTCATCAAGGCACTGGAGTCCACGCACCAAAAATGTCTACTACATTCAAAGACCACCTCTTCTGTACCAACTCTTCTGGTACTAGTGGTAGGCCAGCCTCCATACCCTTGTAGGCATCCACCATGGCTTTCATCTGGGTGTAGAACCCAATAACACAATGCTGGAGCACTTCCCACTGACCCCAAGTGTCTTTTCTCTTCCTGAAATCTGTTCAAGTGACCGTCTGAACCAGAAGAAAGGGAAAAACAATTTAAAAAAGAACACGCCTTTTCTTCTTGCCATGTAAATCTTCTCCCAGACCACATTGCATGTCAGCCATCTCCCCTCCTGCATGGCTGATTGTTATGGAACAGCACCCTCGAGGACTTCTTGGTACATCAAAACCTCTTTGCCTTCCCATTTTGCTCTGCCCTCCTGAGAGACATCCCTTCTCAAGCCATTCAACAGCTGCTTTGCAGCTTCTGGGACATTAGTTTCTATACAGTGTCCAAGAAATCTCCCTCACCCTGCTGTGGATTTATTTCTTCCTGTACAGCCTTCTGCGCAGCATTGCAAGCAGTATTACTGAGCTTGCTGAAGATGGGATTGATGTTGCCATTTACATCGTCCACTGGGACTGTCATGCAAACACTGGTTTGTGGCCTTAGTCCCACTCCAGTTTTCTTGGCTTTCTTCAGCCTGTCTTGTGGCATGGGTGGCGGGACCAAAAGAAAAGATTGACAGAATACATAAACCATTTGCCGAGCAGATGAGTGGAACTGGTGGCATCTGTGGCACTATATATTTTTGGCCACCAGGGCCACCCAAAAAGTACTCAGAAAACACCAAGTCCCTCATGCCACCAGTGCCATCCAAACTTGATTTGTATTTCGTTATGACAATAAAACAAGAGAGGGGAGGGTCTGTAAGGAGGGGAAGATAATTTATCTAGCTATCACGCCAAAACCTGGGTAAAAAGACAGGTCTGGTGGCACCAAGGGCATTCACTGGCATTTGGTGGCACCAGTGGCGCAAAGAGAGTCACAAAAATTACTGACCCTCTTAAAATACCCTTTTGACCCACTAAAAGTCTCATTTTAGCTGCCCTGGTGGCAGGCAAATGGCCCTTGTGGCCTACCAAAACAGCGCCCTGAGTCCCTCTAGTTAGAGGGTACCTAAGGGGGGGTACGAAGCCCTCTAACTAGAGGGGCTTGGTGGTATTATCAGGTGATATTCCATGGTAGCAGACGTAGTACCGACTCAAAAGTGGGAGACGGTGCAAAGTGCCGTCGACCGCTTGTTCATACTCACATCAATCTCTTGTAAGCTACTTTGCGTGATATATCATCGCCTGCAGACCATATCTTCAACACCGGTGAACACATTGGGAACCTCTTGCATTTAGTCAACTTGCTTGGTACTCACGGACTTGAACCAACACAAAACTATGTTGACTATTGTCCTGAAAATCCTGTAGACAACAACTCTAACACTTCTAATCCCTCTCACTCGACGTCACCTCGTTCGAGTCATTCGCCAGCGATTACTATTACCCAAGTACTACCATCGGATTTGCCGCTTTCGCCTTCCTCTCCATATCACACCTTTGTAGGTAGCGCTGATGAATCCAGCTTTGATTCCGGATCAATTGGGATTAATATGGCAGTGCAAATGAGTAACTTACCGCCGTCAGTGGAATATGACGGTCCTATTGACGAGGACGAGTTGGACTGGTCAGTGCCTCCCGAGAGACTTATCTTCAATCTTCCAACCTTGGGCCCTCACAGAAAAATCGCGAGTTACCCTGAGATAGTGGGACGAAGAGATGAATCGCTGGATAAGGGAGCTCGTACAATCGGTGAGAGATTTCTTTTGAAGGGACCAACACATTCCGAGGAAATTTTACTATTCTGTATTTTCGAAAGAGTTACAGCTCCTAAAAGATACACTGTCAGTCTTTGAACGTATACGGGCACCAGGAAGATTTACTTACGGCTATCGTCTTCATAGCACTAGCTACTGGACTCTTCAAGCTGTTCTCAGGGAAATTGGAGACGCTGCTCAACAATCCTTTGTAGCTGCTGATGTGGTGGCTCCATCCTTACCGTTCTGGGGAAAGCATGGGGATCTCGGATCTTTCTACATTGAGAATGACTTTGTGATTTTGGCAGTTTGTTTTCGAGCGGAGGTTGAGCAATTCCTCCCCTTTCCTGACAATCGAGCGTCTCGGCCATCCGCTGTTCCAACTGTCAATATCAGGGAGGAGCATTTCGATTTGAAACTAAAATAGGTATACTACCCAAGTGGGACGGAAATGTGGATACCATCGCAAGGTGGATGTTGAAAATCGGAAATATCGCGAAACAGTGAGACTCCTTGTTTTACCAGCTTGGCACAGTTTTTCCACACAGGCTCGAAGGAAGTGCAGAGACCTGGTATTGGTTGTTACCGGCTGACTATCGAACCCAGATTGAACAGAATTGGGATACGTTGTGTTATGCCTTCGCCACTTATTTCATGAACCGTAAATGGCTTGATGGTCAGTGTAACAGCTCAAGACGCTTATGATGACTTGTACTATGGGTTGGACGTGGATACTGACAATGAGACTGCCGAGGCCAAGCAGGGTTTTGAATCGCCCCTCCAGCAGACTTGTCCGACTGGCTTGGCCAAACGGCTTGCCCCCTTGGCGGAGTTTGAATTTGGGGGGGGGGGGCTTGGGCTTGGGCGGGCTTGGGCATGTCCTCGGCTACACTATACATCCCCACTAATAAATATCTCGATTTCTGTCCTCCTTCGCCCTGGCTTGACACCTAAGATGCAGTGTCGTAGTCAGAACCTCCCGGCCGTGATTGATGGCGGCTCCGAGGTCAACTAGGGCTGTTCGCCGTGCCCGTCACGGGCACGGCCGTCATTTCGACGGGACCTGAACGGAAACGGTCTGTCACACGACGGCTGTCGTTTCGCCTGTTTAAACTCACAAGTAAGTTCATAAGATGTGCCCTAAATTGTGTATTGGGCTTACCTTTGCACAGAACATGCCTCACAAAAGGCATATATGGCATATTTAACCGTTTATGGTGTGTTTTCAGGACCCGTCGACAGCCGTTTTCGACGGGAACGGCCGTCAAAAATGTAGCGAAAGAGCCCACGGAACGGGACGGCATGCCCGTCGCCGGACCCCGTAGAACCGGCGCGACGGGCACGGCGTGCAGCCCTAAGGTCAACAAAGTCGAACACTGACACCTCCCCAAGCCCAAGCGAGCCTCAGTACAGTGTACCGAGCTTGATCGAGTTTGTAAGTCTCTGAAATCAATTAGTACCTCCCTCAAATGTGTTGAGCTCCCCAGTGTTGTTCAAAACGACCAAGCCCAGTTCAATTATCCTCGGCTTGTTGATTTTTGGACCGATATATTTACCCATGATGTATATCGAGCGAATGATGAACTTAATCTGGTGCGTTCAGGGAGTTTTCCTTGATACCTCCATTACAAACCCGACGCAGGCCCAAGGCAGTGTGCTGCCCGTCAATGACACAAGCAGTTCTGTTGAGCTCAAGCCCGACCCAAGCCCAATGCTGAACAGCATCTGAGGTACTTAGACTGTCCTTCAGTTTTTCTCATACATATTCCTGCCAGTTATATTACCTTGAGTACAATGGCGGGGTCGGCTTGACATTGTGTCTGTGGTGAAAATCTCACTATTCGTGGGTTTGAATTTAGTTTTGTTCTGCTCTTTAAAAACTATTTTGGTGGGGTTCCAAAGTAATTACAGCCGTTTTGTAAATAATATACGGGTTTCGTAAAAAGTTGATGCTCGATTTGTGCTTACCTCTGTTTGCTGGCTCCACACCTCCGAGCCACTGCCGAGTGGTGTTGGTCTTCTGTGAAACCCTGCTGAACTTTGCAGGGCCACAACTATGCACATTCTAACAACATTGAAGACAACTAGTCAGCCATCCATGCTGAATGGCCCGAGTTGCAGCATAATGCGAGCAGGAACAGTGTACAGCAGTATGGAGCCACTCTAGCCGATGACATTTTTGCAAACAGAGATAAGCACAAATCGAGCATCAACTTTTTACGAAACCCGTATATTATTTACAAAACGGCTGTAAAATTATTACCGAGGTTGAAATTGTTCAGGTATCAAGCACAGGAGAGTGCATGTGTGCGCCGAAGTCGGATGACCTCCTGGAAGTTGCCATTCGAATAATGCGGCGCCTGCTTCATATAAATCTCCTCCTCTGGTGTGAACTCTCCGTTGAGGAATGCCGCTGAGTAGTCGAAAACTTTAATATCCCAATTAAATCGGGTAGCGATGGATAGGATGGTGCGAAGTGAGGAGAGTTTAGCAGTGGGCGAGAATGTCTCGAAGTAATCGACGCCCTGGATCTGCGTGAAGCCCTGAGCAACGAGGCGAGCCTTGTACTTGTCAACCTCGCCGTTGGCTTTACGTTTAATTCGCAACGCCCACTTTGATCCGACGACATTCCGTTTGTTCGGTCTCGGAACGAGGCTATCACCAAACGTGCCCGTTCTTTTCATTGCTTCCATCTCCATGTCCATTGCCGCCTTGAAGAGCGGCCAATCCTCTCGTGTCATGACTTGCTCGACCGTGGGCGAGTCCGATAGATCTCCCATCCCAACATAGGCGTATTCCAACCCAAAATTATTCTGTTGCAAATCATCGTCCTTGGCATCGGCAATATGAGCCACGCGACGCGTTCGCGTACCCTCGATGATGTTCTTTGGGCCTATGGCACTACTAATGTCTCGAGGTGCCAGGGGAGTTGTCTGGGGACCCGGCGCTGGTGTGGTTGGAGGTGTGGTGAGAGGAGATGACGGGTTTTGTGTGCACAGAGGGATCAATGCAGGCTGTGGAGTCGAAACTGGTGCGTGCTGGATGCTCTCTGAGTTTTCTTCGACCCTAATTTCCTCATTCTCCCCCTCATTCAGCACTCTGTGGATTCCACCGCTCCGTTTTGTCTCCGGGAATCTAACATTGCGCTGAACGCGTATGGAACGGTTGTCGGGGTAATAGATTCGATGTCCATCGATGCTTTCAAGGTCAAATCCCATCCATCTACCATCACGCGCCCGGCCGTCGAGTTTCTTCCCGTCTTCAACGTGTACGGCGACTTTACATCCCCATTCGTGAATGTGGCGCAAGTCTGGTTTCGCTTTGTGGAAAACCTCGTATGGTGTACGTCCTCCTAGTGCCCCTGTCGACGTCCGATTCTTCAACCAAAGAGCATGTTTCAATGCTTCTCCCCACAAGTTGAACGGTAATTCTGCTGCGTGCAACATCGCCCGCACCTTTTCGAGAAGTGTGCGATTAAGCCGCTCCGCAACTCCGTTATGCTCGGGAGTATTGTGAACTGTGAGGCGGCGTCGAATGCCTTTCCGGGCAAGGTGATTATCGAACGCATGATTTTTGTATTCACCGCCGTTATCTGAATGCAGAATTTTGATCTTTATTCCGTGTCCTGTCTCCCAACGTACGTCGACGTCCTCAAAGGACTCCAAGGTCTCATCCTTAGTGCGCATCAACACCACGACTGTATAGCGCGATGCTTCGTCTGTGAACGAGCTATAATACCGCTTATGTTGCGGTGTTTCGACTGCCGCGGGTCCCCAAACATCAGTGTGTACTTCATCATCGACATTCCCAGTTGCCTCGTGTTCTGTGGCTTTTGAGGTCGGCTTGCGTGTCATTCTGCCATGCAGACATGACTTGCAGTCGTCTTCTGAGGTACGTGCCGTCTCGTCGAGTTTGATTCCGTTCACCAACTGATTTTTGACCAGCTTCTTCGCCGCGTCAATGGGAAGATGTCCCATCAGACGATGCATTTCCTCCGGCGTTACAACCAGCGGTGCGTCGTCTGCGATGTTCGCACGAGGTTCGGGAATTGATACTTAGACACAGTAGAGTCCACGGATGATAGGGACAGTGCCAATGCGCCGGCGTTTCGCATTAAATATCTGACACTCTGTTTGGCGGAATTGAACCGCGAAACCGGCTTTGGCAATGCGAGCAAGGGAGATAAGGGTGACTCCGAGGCTAGGTGCGTGTAGAACGTCTTTTATGGGGACTCTCATTGACCGTTTGCCGTTGGGAACGTTCACGAACATGTCCCCCATTCCAACAGCTTCAAATTTCTCGCTGTCGGCAGCAATGATTCCGCGCGGCTGAATAGCCCGATAGTTCGTCAAGCGATGCCGTGAGGGTGTCATATGCGCCGTAGCGCCTGAGTCATATATTTCGAGCTCGTTGTCGGAACCGGTGGTGGCGGCGGCGAATACGGTTTCCGCGATGAGTGACGTCTTCTCTGAGTGCTCGTCATTTTTCTCTACCTTGTCGTCGCTGTCCAGCACATCTAAAAGTGGCGGTAAATCGTTGTATTTGTCATCAAAGTTCCGTCCAGGCTCTTCTTCGTCAAGCTCGTCAAACTCAATATAGTCCTCCGGCCTATATGATGCTGCCATCCATGCGGCATCAAAATCATTGTCCGCCTTCGCGGCGTTTGCTCGGCTACCTCCCTTCCGGTGAGGATTCTGACCTTCCTTCCCTCCTCCTTTAGCCCAACAATCCTTTGCCATATGCCCCTTCCTGTGGCAATTATAGCATTCCATCGTCTTCTTCGGCTTCTTGCGCGGCCGTTCCCGTAGAACGCGGCCTCTTTCTCGCCCTTCGATGTAAGTCTTGCCGCTTTTCGGTCGGTTTCATCACTGATGCCCTGTAGCACCGTGTCGGGAGCGAGAGGTTTGCCGAGAAGTGCGGCTGCACCCGTAAGTGCTGATAGATATGTTTCGTATGATGTGGGGAGGGAACCAAGGACAATCGCGACGAAATTGTCGTCACCTGGGTCTGCACCCATCGCGATCAAGTCCGCCCGTATTGTCCGCAGTTTATCCAGGTGAGCCTTTACGTCTCCACCTTCTGCACAACGCTCGTCTTGGAGCTTGTGCCTCAAATCCACTGTGACCATCTTAGACTTCTTCTCATATTCATCCTTCACTTTCTCCCACATCCCCTTTGCCGTGCTCGCGCCTTTGACCTTCAAGAACAACAAATCTGGTATCACTGAAGCAAGTCCTTGCTTGATGACGGCCTGCTCGGATTTCCAGATCCGCCGGCACGCCAAATACTCATTGTTTGCCTTTACTTCCGCCGGTGTGGGTGCCGCGGTGTCGGCGATTATGGGTTCAACTGGCGCTTCAGCTGTCCCAGCTGCGGTCGCATCGAAGTGGCCGTCGAGTCCCGCAGCGTTGAAACGCTCGACGCGTATAGGTACGTGAACTCCAAATCAAAACCTCAAAAACCAACTCTTTCAACCCAACAATACTGTCCAGCAGTACCAATCCAAGACCTGTGAGTTCGTTGCCCTATACGTTCGGTGCGTGCGTGTTCGGGGGGTTCACGTCAAGGTATATGACGCTTGCAAATCCAGTTAACAAATTTGTAGATGCGATAGCCGACCGTACAATCCCAATTTCAATCCAACCACAATTCCGTAAGTTCGTTTTGTTCCCGTTCCCGTAATATTCCGTTCAACCGTTCTGTCCGTCTGTTCCGTAAGAGAGCCAAAAAGACACGAGTTAGAAACCCGGGCGTAGTATATTCCGTCCATAGTACAAATTCTCTATCCCTTTTATACCTCTATTGTTTGTACTCTGTAAATAATACGCAACTATTGTAAATTTTAGGTCCACAGCCCTCCATTCCTAAGTTACAGATGTGAGGACACCCGTATCCGGCGTCGATCCTTGGTTTCTTGGCGACTTTCTTAGAGACTGCATATTCCTGTGCCGGTTTCCTTGGCTTCAAGACAACCAGCGACCGTATCCAGCCTCGCCGTCCTTAGGCTGTCCATCCCCTAGCCAATACTCGTTGCTACCTACCCGTCTCCTGTATCCTTGACGCGTCTTCTCTACTTCCGCGGAGAATCACGGTATCACGTGATCATTCGTAGCTCTCGCTTTGACATTTTCTGATCCCCGCGTTTTGCTATTACCTGTACTGGTAAGTGGCGTTCACCACTCTTATTGTCCTACGTAACATGGTTCCTCCATGTTACTTCCGTCTGACTCGAGGCACGGCTTTTCCCGAGTCCTCGGTAAGTCCCACCTATCCTAGTGATTTCTCTCGTAATTCCCATTCCCTACTGGTTTCAGGTATGTTTTTCACAACGCAAAATTCTCCCCGCTCTTCAGCGTCAAGAGCGAATAGTAACCGGTCGCGAAAGAAAACCCAATTTGTGCCGTCGGCTTTGCACGCGGGAAGTTTGGCAAAGTATTCGCCGAGTTTGGCGGTCGAGGAGAATGTTCGTAGACATGGATGTAAGATTGGATTGAGTAGGAGTTTGAAGTGTAGTATTTCGTTTAAGGTTTAAGCGTGGGGGCCAATAACCTGCAGAAAGTTGTAGGTGGGTTCGAACAGGGGATGCAAATAAATAGATAATTTATTCAAGAAATCATGAGGGCTTTTATACCTCGAGAACAATGGTACAAAGTTAATATAAACAAAGTGCGTAGTACAATGAATATCCAAGTAAATGGTTTCAGACCAGCTGAAACTACACAACGCGATGGTACGCGTTTCACCGTGTTGTGCGTCTCCATGCACAACGTGGTAGCGTACATGTGGGCGTACGTGTCGGCTTGCAAGTTTTCCAACATAGTTTATGGCCAACTGTAAACTTAAACTAAATAGTTGGAGCCTTACTAAGTCTCATTATTCCGCCACATTTATTTCTGACAGTCATCCATATGGTTGGATAGGACCAACAATTCAATGTAGAAATCTGGGATTACGGGAGCAAGCCTACGCGCTCACGGCACTTAAGGGCTAGTCTCGGGTATCACGGAGTTTGATGTGGATCACTCATTTATAGTGTACGCGTCACCTTTCCACGTTCTTTTATCTGTTTGCCTACGTACCCCCACTGTCCGTACCTACTAGGCCAAATGTTCTTTCTGGTTGTTGCTACCCGGTAGCCCCGCACTAGGGTAAAAGTCCAACATTCAAGAGATGTTCAACCAGCCGCCACCACAAGCCCGGGCACAAATCTGGCCGCCATTGCTGACTGAGAGCCTTTCCATGGGTTGCCTGAACTCAATTCAGCATAGTTTATTGAGTTTAGACTTTTTCCATCTTCAACAACCTCGCACATTAGTACATCATGAATAATTTAAGCTCAACTCAGCAAATTGAATTACAAAAATTCTTCCAGTGAGGAACAATGCATATGTACCAAGGCACAGTGAATTGTCACATCAGCAACCAAAAAGTGGGGAAAAAATGCCAAGCCCATGGAGTAGAATACTTGTAAGTGTATTGGGGTTGGTAGAATTGAACATCAAGTCTATGGAACCCGAGGAATATGTGCAAGCCCGTTGGATTTTTGGGCTGGAGTTAAGCGAGCAAACGGGCTTGCAAGCCGATCTGCCGGGCTTGGGCTTGGCGGTACACCCAAATCCAAGCCCAAGCCCGAAAAAGCCCACTTCTGCAAGCCGTCTTGCTCGAGCCCAAGCCCGCGCCCCCCTCCTGTGGTTCATGCATGCTGCATTGTATGACCGCAACACGGTAAAATATATTTATGAACCCCCTGCGTACAATGCATACGACTCATTTTTATTTATTTTGATCACGGTCCGTGTCCCAGGATGGCCTCACTAGAAGACTACGGTTATAAGCCAATTTAAACTGGCAGTTGTCCTCAGCTGGTCAATATTTTGTTTGAGCCATAATAGAGCTCTCGATGCCGTCAAATTATGAATGGTTCAACTCCCGGCACCAAATGATGTTGAACCCGACGACTAACTATAGGGGCAGGTCTCAATGCCTTTATTCCTGGTACCGTTTTAGGTTCCAGGTCTCCCTTCCGTAAATACGGAAGTTCGATCCCCTGCCAGATCATGGATTACAAAGAGTGTCCCACGATGCGGCAATTCCCGTTCCCTGTGGCTGAAAAAAGCAGTAAATGCAGAGTTTCGATCGCCTGCCAGATCATGGATTACCAATTGTGTCCCATGTTCTGGCATCTCCCGGGCTCTGTGGCTGAAAAAGCGGTAAATCGAGAGGTTCGATCCCCTGCCAGATCATGGATTACCAAGCATATCCCGCACTGTATTGGATTTATTGGTCATTGATCGTCCGAATAGTCCGAGATTGGTGGCGGAGGAAAAATAAATCGAAAATCAAATGATAGAAATGGAGTGCGGTCGGAGGCCTACAACCCTCAAACTTTCCTTTTCTCAAGGTAAACAAAAATCAAATAGTCAAAGAGAGAGAGCAGCCGGAGGCCGTGCGGCATTTCCTTGCAAAGATTAACAAACTGACGACGGGGATGCGGCCGGAGGCTAAAGGAAACTGAACAAGCAATCACCATCTTTTCAAGGAGGACAAAAATTGAGGGAACAAAAAAGAGAGAACAGCTAGAGGCCTTGCAACACTTCCTGATAAAAATTAAGAAACCAGAAAACACGAGTATGAGTGAAGGCCGTGGGACACTAAACACGCAACTACCGTCTCCTCAAAAAAAAGACAAAATTGAAATAAAACAAGATCCAGGGTGGGGGCGGCACGACCCTTGCTGATGAAATGAGGAAAAAAAAATCGGAGTGCGGCCAGAGGCGGCGGGACACTGAACAAGGAACTACCATTCAAAGAGAAGGCCGCCGGGAGATTTCTCGAGCTCCCACTCAGTAAGAATCAGGGCTCCTGAGATACAGGTCCAGCTATGTGTCAGCGGTACCAGGGGTGTCCAGAAGGCATTGTGAATTAGAGCTCATTGAAGTGTTTATATTCCATTAGCATTCATTACTAGCAAAGCTGGGTGATTTACAGGGCTTCAACTAGCCATACCTGACACAGTATGCAATGGAAAGAATTGTGGCCAAGGGATGAAGGAAACTAAACTTCATGAGAATGTTGAGTGCCAGGCAATGAATATGTACCCGTGGAACGTGATAAGTCCAGCAAGCCGGTAATTTTGGGGTGAATTGACAACGTTGCCTATGTCGTCTCCAGCGGCGACAACATATCGTCACATCCGTAAGCAAAACATCGGGAAAATTTGCAAGCTCTGGAAGTATGTACTTACTGTACACAGTGTATCCACTCAGATCTTGCCAAGCCATCAAACAGGCTTGCAAGCCGATCTGCCAGGCTTGGGCTTTGATCTACACCCAAATCCAAGCCCAAGTCCCAGACAAGCCCATTGGCGCAGGCGCAAGCCTGTTTTGCAAGCTGAAAAGTGCAGAATCTATATGGAATTTCATTAATCAATTGCTGTCTCAACACAAATTTGTGTTTAATCATTGCTTGATTAATCACTCCTGGGGCACAGACAGATGGCTTTGGTGGAGCCCCGTGCATGGTTCTATTTAATCAGATCCAGATTATGTTCTGTTGAGCAGCTATTTGAACGAACCAAAAATCAATGTTAAACAAGTCAAAGCTTTAAAAGTGGCAAGTGCGGGACTCAACCCAAAGACCTTCACTAATCCAAATAATTGGGAGACACAGGATCACAACCACTACATCAGACAACCAATACATGAAGCAGTGAAGGAACACAACAACTACTGATTATTGAACTAAATTTCTGCACATTACTTGTAGGTAAGGCCCCATTCATTCGTACTATTGTTTGTTCCAGAACATATAACACACTCACCATTTTGTCGCTGATTTCTATGACAGACTGGGTCTGCCCCACAACTCCCAATACCTGTTCAATTCACTCTCTATCTTCTGCGAATCTGCCAAACTTGCATTCGCTGCAGGCAGTATATTTAATTTCAGGCTCATTTTCTGCTGTGAGCAGCTCATTTTCCTTGGCTTCTGCTGCCTCTTTCACTCCCTTGAGTGCTGCTATTGTATCGCTAATTGCAGATGTACTGTTGCCGGTTCCTAATTCGGTAACCGGTCTTGGTATACCTGCATCCTTCCCATGAGCTTTCACACCAGGAAATGGCAGCCCACCAACCAAAATAATTCTTCATGCTCAGTCTTTGTTTGTGCACTCATTTGAACTGCATCTGGAAAAAAAATCATTGTGATCAGGGCATGTCTATCTAAGCTAAACTGAGTTTACCCAGTGGTTAATATACCCAAGAACTACCTTCTGAGCACCAGAGAACCTGCCCACCAACAGAAATAATTCTCTGTGCTCAGTCTTTGTTTGTGCACTCATCCAAATCACGCCTGGAAAAAAATCATTGCAATCAGGGCATGTCCATCTAAGCTAAACTGAGTGTACACAATGGTCAATATACTCAAGAACTATCCTCTGACCACCAGAGAACATGCTCGCCAACAGAAAGAATTCCCCATGCTCAGTCTTTGTTTGTGCAAGCATTTGAACCACACCTGGAAGAAAATCATTGTGATCAGGGCATGTCTATCTGAGCTAAACTGAGTGTACTGTTGAAAACAGAGACTAAACGAAGTCAGACTCAGCGTTGAAACAACGTCTAAATATATTCACCTAAACGAAGTCAGACTAAAAGTACAACGTAAGTGAAAAGGAAATGAAAAGAATACATCAGGAAGCTCACCTCAGTGTTGAAACAACGTCTGAGGTGAATACAGGATTCGAGTGGTTTAAATACCAAGTCCAGGAAAACATAGCTGTGTGTATATCTACAGCAGTAAGTAACCATAAAAGTCGAACAATGAGAGATAAGGACGAATGCGGGAGATGATCGCAAGAACAATGGGGACTTAGCTCAGGTCCGATTGAAGCTGAAAACCAGCCAATTCAACATGTACACAGTGGTCAATATACTCAAGAACTACCCTCTGAGCACCAGAGAACCTGCCCGCCAACAGAAATAATTCTCCATGCCTAGTTTTTGTCTCTGCATGCATTCAAAGGTCTGTGCCTGGAAAAAATTCATTGTGTAAGCTAAACTGAGTGTAAATTGCTACGACGGCAACGGCCGTCGAGGTGGCGGGCATCCGACGGGTACAGGCCATTTTAAAGACTGAAATAAATGAAAGACGTCAGGTGTTGGAACAACCGTCAAACGGCCGTGACAGCCGTTTTTTGACTGCAGAAAAAAACAGCTCATACCCGTGCCGTGACACTCAGCCAGTGCAAATACACCTGACCATGTCGGAAATTGAGGTCTAGAGGACACCATATTCTGCAGCAGGAAAGATGTCTCGGTGCTACAAGATAATTAGAGACACGATTGCGGATTAGTTCTGTCAGTTCAGCAGCTGCAGTCAAGGCCAATACACAGTCTCAAACAGCATTCACACTGGGCGCAAACATGACGGTATGTCAACTCGACATGCCTTAACGACATGTCGATTGCATGTCGCCAGGCAGGCCCGTACGTTCCGGTCCTTTTGTGTGACCGTGGAACGCTTCTTTCTTTGTTTCCATCATTTATTACGTCTTCATTTTCTCTTTAAATCTCCGGCTGTGACCCCCTTGCGACCTGAAAAGGAGTTTACACGATATGTGTGAGTCGTGACTCCACGCCTTTAGCGTTCTCAGGTTGCTGACGACTGCCTCTGCCAACTTCGCGTTGGCGCTCACTCGACTTCAAGTTGGGTATCCCTGATGTGGAGCGCATCGCTCCACCAACTTCGTGTTGGTCGTCTGCACTGTGTCCCAGAGTACCCTCGGTGATAACCATCAATATTTTATCGATATTCCAGATTCAAACGTGTCCTTAGCAACTCCAAAGGCAACGCTATTGATTCGAACAGCAACAGGTGCTAGGGTGCACCAATGATGAGACCTAAGCCGCAGGTTTGATCTTTTTTTTTTTTTCATTCTTGTGATCTGGACTAATGAATCACTATCCAGGGTACTTCGCGCGAGCACCGGCATTTTATGGGATGTAGCGGCTTCACCCCAACTTTCAACAAGGGCCATCAATCCCACTCAATTCCAGATAACGTGGATGAAATTTGCTCGCAAAGTCCCTCGCGGACCAACCAGTATCTGACGACCCCGCCAAAGACACTGGTTCTTGCACCAAACTTGTTCATCCATGCACTGAGCTCAAGCAACAGTTCTGCCGTGCATAAAATATTCTCATTTCTAACGGGCAGAATCGTTCTAATTCATTTTTCCGTCAGCGCATGCCCACATTATCAACGGGGTGGTCGTACGCGGTCGTATCCAATAATTCAAATGTCATGCGAAGCGCTCGATCTACGTGCCCAAGGATCTATCTATCCGCAAAGTGCTCATTGTCGCCAATACGACAGGTCACAACCATCTACCAGCGAATAAATATGCTCTTCCCGTTCGATTAATGTTGAATGGATAATCCATTCAACATCCCAACCCGAAATCGAATCAAGGTGTAAATGACAATCTACTTAATCTCAGTAGTAGATATTGCGTTAAGACCCGGTAGCGGGTGCTTCGCATCCACGACTGATGCGAAAGCACATTTGCTTCATTGACCGTGGACGTCGCCAGGTCGATTTGGGCTTGGGCCATTGTTCGAGTGGAGGTAATTGCGATCCGACTACCTCTACTGAAAATGTTTGTATGGTATCTAACCTCAAACCTCTTCTTGACAAAATTCCCAAATTGCACTTGAGGACAATCCATTCCTTTCACACGGATCCTGGGTAGGTGATCTTCGCCCATCCTCAGACTTGTGGTCTGTTTTGACTGGATCCTGATCAGCTTCCGCGCAAGAATCCTCTTCGTATACTTGGTGGAATTTACTAGTCAAACAGAGTGATTCACCTTGGTATGGTTGACTTACCAGGGACAAATTGGGGATCCGTCTCACCAGACAATTGATAAAGTCGGTTTCTTAGATGCCGGGCGACGTCCTGACTGTCAGGATCGAAGCCGTTGGCTTGGTGGAACTGACGGAGTCCAGCGTAGACGCTGGCATCCCAGTACCATATGTCAATCGTTGTAATCAACCGAATACGTGGGAATCCATGCTGTGTTGCCTCCTCCGCGTCAAGTCGTTCTGCACCCGATGGATCGAAAGACCAGTAGGCGTAGCAGAGTGGCCATCTGAATGATGACGGCCTGTTTTGAAAGTCATTCCCTGGACATAGAAATAGGAAACCTGCGGGAGGGTCTTCTGTAGTCCCCGAAATTTCGACCGCGACAGACATGCCGTTCACTAGAACTATTTTAATAAAAGTCAACGCCAATATGGCATGAGGTATTAGATGGAGAGGCACCATAATCCTCAAAATTGGATGTGATCCGGAGGCGACTGAAAATATGGTTCGCTTGACTGAGCCAAGCAAGACTTAGGGAGTCCTGGACCATCTGCCATTCGTATATCCCGATAATGCTGTTTAATATGTCGTTGGACCGAAAACTTGGAGAAGAAACATTATTAACACAGACAACCATCCAAAGAACAAAATAAAATACCGGGTCCAACCGTTCCCCATTAATTCTCCTACCGCTTCTCCTGAAGTCTCCCAGTGATCAAGGTAAGCTTCGACATTCGGCAAGGATGCAATCTCAACGGGATCGTCGAGTGGATTGTTGGAAGAATAGTAAAGTATTGCTCCCAACTTTATCGGCGTAAGGAGCGAAATGGTGGTGACGCGTTGATATTGAGACAGACTCCAAGCACATATCCCATGGTATTGTTCGAGCGTCAGGAAGCTGCTGGCCATGACCTCCGTGTTCAGTGAACTCAAGGGAAACATAGCCAACATGGCGGATCTCTGCCCCCAAATGGGATGAAAGCAGGGGTCAGGCGATTCAATGAGATCCACGCAGAGCCGACCAGTGGAGCGACGTATCCAAACGGTGCATTCCCACGGGCACTAGACCAATTCATAGGTAAATCAGGTACCAGATGATTGAACTCACGAGTGCCCTTTGTAATGCTGAATAAACATAACCGCTTGCAGCCTGCCACGCCAATGTAAGGAGGATGGACCACGGCGTCGAATGTTCTTACACTGAACTCCATTTCCTTCAAACAGATCAGTATCCGGTGAAATTGAGGTACGGATGCACGTACGCAGCGGGCATAGATGTACACTATCCAGGCATGGGAATTCCGAGAGAGGTTCACGAATTCTTTCAAGGGAATCATATCTAATTCAGGCGTCAAACTTTGGTGGTGTGACACATTATGATCTGACACCTCACCACCATGGAATAGTGTGGCGGATATACCTCCCGAACTCGCTGCTCCATAAATTTGGAAAATACTCGGGTGTCTGGGTGTATGATTTGGCGGGCAGAATTGCGGTGACGTTGCGAGGTACTCACCGAACCACCATGTATTTTGCAATATCTTGCCGCCATTGCTGCAAAGGGTGGTCATAGACCATGTTAGGAAAGCGGGATAGAACGCACCTCCTCGGCACCGTCTCCCTGGTACATGGCCACCGTCACACTCGACTTTCGATCTTTGATTTTGGCAGTATATACACGCCTAACACGCGGGCGTCCACGTCTGCGATCGACAGCGCCGAAATCTGATCCTATTTCATGTTGGAGGTCTATATCTCCCAGCGGGATCATTCGGAAATCTTTCCCGGATTTAGGCTCTTCGCAACATGCACGGAGAATTTTTACCGGAAGGTAAACTCGTAGCAGTGGTGTAGTTGTTTGTAATGTTGGTCAAAGTTCCCCCAGTCACGGTGAAATTCTGCGAGCCCGAGAACATTCCGCTGCCATGCCTAGTGGTAGATCAGGCACCGATGAGACACAATTCGATCCAGACATTGGGGGAGCGGGAAGATGGACCTACAAGACAGACTGAGGATTGTATGTGGTTGAATTGGAGGCGAACTCGGTAGTACTTGCATGATAATCACTGTCCATGGATGATGGAGGGAAAAGGAAGAGAACTTAAGCGCTGGAATGACAGCGGCTTATCTCGTATACTAAGCATGACATTTGCCAGTGGCCGCATAATGGCACGCCTCATGCCATAATCAGTTATGTCAGCTGCGCCGGAAGCCTCACAGTCACTTCTGGCCACAGGTCATCGCGACAATCGGGATTAAGTATGATGATTCATATATAAACCATGCTATAGTAACAATCGAAAGTAAATACGATACGAAAACCTTTGAAGACCTGTTTTTCCGTGCCCGTGCAGGCCACATTGTACCCGCGCGTGCTTACCTGTCCTTGACAGCGACGTGGTGCGACACCACGTCGATCAACAACTTCAATGATCAGAAATCGAGTTGTAGAAAGAAAACCAACGCACCGGCACGTGTACCGCCCCCGGAGTATCCCTGGTTTAACAACAATGTGATATTCGCCTACGCAAGGAATGCTTAGATACAGATATCGTAGCAGTGGTTTTCTGCAGGAGAAATGAAAGAACGAATGATAGGAGGCAGTGCGTGCGAATTGATCTGCGATCACTCAGCCGGAAATTGCCGACCTCCTTTTCTCCTACATAACCTCCACCACCACAATAGGCGCTGGACTTGTGGACCTGGTCAGACAGCTTGCGATGTTTATCGGACTAACGACAGCGTCTCCATGTACTGCCGATACAGTGGCTTCACCGAGTTCAAGGCCATTATTCCAAAAGCGACCATCGGCCTTGCTCACCGCCCTCTCGGGAATGCAGATCTCGCAAACTAGCGCTCATGAATCGATGCGACCATACTGTACCACACTCCGCACATGCCTTCCTCTCACCCCACTTTTTTGCTTGCTGTCTTCACCAGCCTAATCTCGCCACCTTGGTGCATTTACGGACCGCCACGGCTTCGCGCGTCGCCACGCCCTTACCATCGCCAGTACCGGCGCGGGCGGCTCGAGCCCCACCCTGCACTGTGCCGACGCTGAACGTCTCCTTGCGAGACGCAGCTAAATGTGATGCGCACCCGCGTGCCTTGCTCCTCTCTACCCTACATTACACTATACTGCAGGCACCCCACCCATATCGCTATTGAGCCGGCGCCTGTGGAGCGCTGCATGCCAGCCCAGACGTAAGCGCCACTGCCGACGAGGATGTGCATGTACGCACCTTTGTCCGTCTGTTTCCCACAAACTCACTTCTACTCACACCGGCCTGCCCTACATCACACGAATCGGCGGGCACCGCTACTCGTACGCACGGGAATACAGAGGTGTTATGAGAGAAGGATGGCGATGTATATATGGATGGGGTGGAGTGGATTATTGGGTGCAAGGCGCGAGATGCGGGGTGCGAGGTGTGTCCTGTTTATCCTTTGCTTCTAGCATACCTCCTTCCCCTTCCTTGTTTCTCTTGTGGGCTCAGAACGGGCGGCGAGTCTCGCGCACAAACCGCATCCGTACAATGCCGAGTCGTGCGCAACCAGAGCGCTCGACGCCCATATCGAGACGACGCACTTTGTACTCATACTGTACGCGCGCCGGTTGCCCCGAGAGTCAGCGGCCGAGAGTCAACGGCCGCGCGAACGCGTTGGAGTGGACGGATCCGCACCCTGTCATTTGCGCCAGCCGAGTTCGCGGGTGGTAACACATCTACGTATGTAGATCCATTTGAATAATTCTGTTTCTCCTTGCACTACGGCGTGATTCGGAGCAACTCACCGAAACAACGCTCGCGGAATTCAATAGAACATTCGCGGTGAGGTCTGCAGGGCAAGCAAAGTCAGTATTCGTCAAAATCGAAGGCAAGTAATATGCCTTCAACTCGCCCGAGAGATCCCAGTCACGTTCCAAGTCAGATCTGCGAAAGAGAAAAATCGACAAGTCAAGCCCCAACTAGAGTAATGGAAGGAGAAAAAGTGAAAGTCGAGTGCAGACCTTGACTGCGGGTAAAGTGAGATAGAATATAAGCCAAAGATATGTATACAGTCAGGAACTGAAACGTTCCAACGCAATCGGCAATCCAACTTGGTTGAACCAGTTCGAGTCAGTTCAAGGCGAAAGCGAATGACTCACCCTGAGGGCAAAGTCCAATCGACCGAGCCAGGCCACTTACGCAACATGCCCAACATGTGCTCCAAGTGAGAAGGGCACGAAACGCACTTGAGCTGGGAATGTCCGATACTCCGTCAAGACATCCTGGATCGCGCCGCTCAGTGCTTCGTCATTTGAGGAATCATTGTGGATCTTGTCCTGCAGGAAGCTGGCGCAGACACGGTCTCCAACTTTCCACTCCTTCGTGTCTTTTCCAACGGCGATGATCTCGCCGGCCATGTCCGGGCACGGCACGAGATTCGCGGGCAGACCGCGAAACGAGGTTCAATGAGGATGACTGACGCCTAAAATATACGTACTTGCCGGGGTGCCTACCACTGGCAACCATGAGATCGCGGAACTGGTTTGATATGATTCATCGCCGTTAGTCCGGACAGCGGGAAAAATGTAGGTACCTGTACGGACACGGCATGGGTCTTGACCAAGACTTCGATCGCCCTTGGGGCGCTCACGGACACCTCTTTGATGACGAGATTGTCGAAAGAACCAAGCTGGATAGCGTTCAGGTTATTGTGACTCCAGAACGAATCGAAAATTTAATATTAACTTGGGGGAAGGATCATTCCGTCGATATGAAAACCGAGGATAAAAATTAAATAGTATAAGCCCGGTTTAAATATCCTGACGATCTACGATTTTCTGGCATCTGCAGGACGATCTCTACGGCTTTATAAGCGACGGGAACAGGACGGAGGCCGCCCTCAGGGCGCGCTGAATAACCCTCAAGTTCAATTACTCATCTCGACACGGAAAGAAAACGGAAACCACTCTCGCAGGCTTGCTCAGTTCAACTTACTCATCCTGCAGCTAAGATTACTCAGTTTCGAGGAATTTCGAACTTGGAACTTCACCTCGAGTAGCAGCATTCTGATCGTTGCGTCTGAACGTATTATTGTTAGACATGGAAACAGGACTATCATTGTTCGTGGAAGACCCAGCGAGGAACAGGACAATATAACGAGTAATAATACACGCTGATGGTATTGTGCAATTCTGCACTGGATTCAACCTGAATGAATATTAAACGTCTGCTCCTTTCACCACAGAAATCGACTGACTTCATCACCTGCAAAGCTCCTAAATGCCATCCCACGGAGTGGGCCACGAATTAGAAGTAGGATATGTGATGGAGACCTCAAGGCCGCGAGGATGGGATAGCTTGACGTCGGCAAGAGGACGATCGGCCCAGATAATGGCGCGGAATTGTCGCAGGTTGGTTTCGTACTCGACCTGCTTCTCGACGAAGTCTCTCCACACCTCGTCCTCGAGCCGCGCGCTGCTCCAGATATACAGCTCCGTTAAAGACGGTAAAGGATTGGGTGCATTCCAAGGGGGATGAGCGCCGCGAGCATTCCAGCTGCATTTTGTGGCATCGAGGCATCGGGCACCGTGTGACCTCAATGGAACAGCGGCAGCTTGGCAAGGGCTGGGAAAAGGTGCAGCGTCTCGAGGAGGGATTCCCGCGTGAAAATCCATAGACCGAAGCAAAAGTCAGACACATTGGGCGAATGTTCAGCAAGATGTTCGAAGATTTCATGGGTTGAGCCAGCGAGCGATATACATACACTAGGCAGGTGGAATCGACGCAGGTGCGGCATTAACAGATGGCTGAGCAGAGTGACCAAGTCTTCGGAAGGCGTTGACCCAGGTAAAACTATCTCCTCAATGGTCAGCGATTCCAGGGAAGGGAGCACCAGGCTCTCGTTGAACCCGGGGCCTAGGTCCCCACTCGACGCGAGAGGGAAATGCAGCGAGATTAAGTTTTTACACCCTCTCAGGAGCTGATACGCGCTTCGAGAAGATAATTGCTGAGAATGCGGGCTAGCTGGACGGGGGGCCCTGGAGCGTGAGGTGGGAGAGATGATCCCACGGGAATGGTACGGGCGGAAAAAAATGGTACGGCGGGAACAAGGTAATCCAGCCCCTCTCCCGAGATAGTAATCCGGGCGGGTTTCACTGTCCGGAAAATGTTCGAAGCCAGGATGTCCGGCCCGCTATTTGCGTCGAGTGCGTGATCGAATATAATATGAATCTCTGTCAACAGCGGTGCATGCTCCCTGGCTAGCATTGAAAAATCTTGCGGCCGTATTTTGGAGATATGAAGGGCAGACAAGCGGGGGAAGAATCGAAGGAGTGAATGGAGTGTGTCGATGTTGCCGGGGTATTGCGCGCCTATCACCCTAAGTGCCAGGGGAAGTGAAGCAGACCGCTCAAGCCAATGGCTTAGGGCGGCCTTCTTGCTTTCACTGTCGGCAATAAAAGGTAAAGGAATGTGAAGAGTGTTCCAGAGCCTCGGCACTCCAAACGCGATGGATCGCCACGCGCTGCATATGCGCCCCAGTAGTAGGGGTGCTTGTGCAGCGCTCATGATGGCGTTGTGGTCCGTTGGAAGGCAATTAACAAATATCTCCTCGATAATGTCCTGAGGAAGACGTCGGGGATGCGAGATGAGGGCCTTGTGGGGTCCAATGTACTCCTTGACCCGATCCCGCTGGACGGTGAGTTCGTGGATGAGCGACTCTAGATTCGTCACCAGTCTGCCTGTGAATGGCAAAAAAAATGTGGCAAGCACTTTGCCGCAGGCAGACTGGTACTTCTCGGGCTCTGCCAAAGGGCGAGGATCCGTCAAAGCCGACACCACAGCACACCTGTCAAGCTTCACAAAACCCAGCACATACCGGAAAATGCAGCACACTGGCGCCAAACCCACCATTTACGACACATTGTCAAGTACCCGATACCTACGCTCACAACCTCCGACACAGTTAGCCGACTTTGTTGCCGCCGTCACAGCCACCCCGACACCGCTAGGCTCTCCGTCTATTGATGTCTAGTTCTGTATAGTACCGTAGTTCTGAGCTTCATTGTCGGAGTGTTTCACTTAGAGAAACTCTCAATGTTCATAATATTATTTTCTCACGGTTCAACTGTGTTGTCGGCGAGCTCGCACCGAGATAGCCGGAGCACTGGATCCTGTGTCTTGAGTTTTGGGATCGACTCCCGCTCAGTCTCGGTACTGGTAGGAAGACAATTCAGGAACATTTATTTCTCTGCTGCAGTTGCACATCACCTGGCGGTAGCCTTTGAAATATTTCTGATTTGGAAACGAGTTTGGCTGACCATGTGTAGCTGATTGTCCATCAAAGTGTTGTGAATTGTTTGCCTAGCTGGATGAGTATAAATGAATCTGGTAACACACCACTCCCCCGCATTTGCCTGCAGCACCGGTTCTCAAGTCCTGAGCAATCTCCTCGTCAATAGCATCAATAGCGGCAATAGCGTTTCGAATTGCAGCTTGTAGCCCATGACTGTCGCTTTCTCGTCTTGGCATGTCGCATTCTCTGCCTTGGCTCAGTATGTGCTAGCTTCAATCTGCACAGTAATGGTTGGCTCATCTTTGCTTTGAGTCGCTGCTCTGGATTCTTTACTTGGGGCAACTTCACTCAGCATTCAATGCTGTCAATAATATTCATGTCAGAAATGTTCAAACTTGTCATCAAGATTCATGGCTGTCATATCAGCAGTGTCTTGCAGTCATTCACAATCCAGATGTTCCTCACTGTGGATATTTGCTTTACCTACTCCACAGATGACCTATCAAATGTACTGAAGGCACTGCACGTGAAAATCTACACCGCTACCCCATAGTTTAGGATCCTTCTCAATGCTTCAACTGCTCTCCCTAGTTTCATCAAATCAGTTTGGATTCTCAACCAGGATCCAACAAGCCCACTGCTGGTTGTCTTGTGTCGGAACTCTGTGAGTCGATGGAACAGTTGTTGCCGTGTTTGAGTTGTCGAATCAACCAGTTGACATCGACTACATATCTGGTCCCTGGTAATAATGCTGGTTGAAATTCCAGCAAGAATGGTTGAAGACCTGTTTTCTCCAGATGTATGTTGAATTTATTTGGGAAATCGAAGTCAAGACTACGGCCTCCAAAGCGAAGTAGAGGAAAGTCTTGTCATTCAACTTGTTCCTCGAATTCAACGAGATGAAGGTTCAAAAGAGTTGCGGAAGGTGCTTCTAGTCAAATCTACATTATAATGTGGTATGTACTAGATATATGTATGATAGAATTCTGAACTTGGTATCCTACTATGCAGGCTCAGCGTCACCATAAAGTTCCGAATATTCGGCGGGAAAAAGTGAACGGAACTCGAAGCTGGTATAAGTTAGACCGTCAGCGTGCTGTATGCTCCATGGCTTCAGTTTGCGAGAGAAGAGGTCTAAATAGTCATCGGCAGTGCGATACAGTGATTCCAGGTCGAGTATATCGGTCTGGAGGACTGGGGCGCTAGTACCAATGTCAATGGCCGCCAAATTGAATACATTACACGTATGCAACCGGGCCCACCAAATGATGCCTGAACTGATCCTGGCCACCGAGCCATGTTTGGAGATTGCCGAGATCAACCCAGTTGGTCCCAACAAAGAATGCTGGGTTTTTCGTGCGGAAGCCCACTGGGAATGACTGTAGTAGCAAATTCACGATCAGTACAGAGACCAGCGGCCGAGGTTGACTATTAGCACACCTTCTCCTTGTATAATGACAGAACTGCCTCTGGGATACGCGCCAGCAGCGCCGCCAGCTCGTCCATGGGCACGAGCGGGGGCATGCAGTGACGGTGAAGGAAAAGAAAGCCCTGATGCAGATCAGCTGGGTGCCGGAATCTGCAACTGAGCACTGGTCAGCGTGGTGGGAATGTGCTGGGTTTTCTGAAAAGCTGTGAGGTGTGCTGGGTTTTCTGAAATTATTGATGGTGTGTCGGGTTTTCTGTTCTTTTCTGACATGTGCTGGGTTTTGTGAAGCTTGACAGGTGTGCTGTAGTGTCGGGTTTCCTATATCCTCCAAAGGGCTGAGCACGGAGTTTGATAGTGCTATGCCATCAATCTTCACTCAAATTTGACCCTCTAGTATGCGCCACCAACATACTTGGTAAAAATTCTGAAGAGACAGATTTCGAGACAAGTAAAATTAGATTAGATGTTCTCTTTTAAATTTCCACAATCGACTTGAATTGAACCCAGAACGAGAGAAAAGGAATTTTTTCAAACTCCGCGCTCAGGCCATTTGCTTAGCCCGAGAAGTACCAGCCTGCCTGCGCAACGTGCTCGCCACATTGTTGCTGCTCACAGGCAGGCTGGTCGCGAGCCTAGAGCAACTCGAGGCGTCCGAGTTCTGCCTCATGAGGCACCAGATGGGCACAGATGCGCTCGATCTCAGCCTCTGTGGGCATATAGTTTGTGTTGAAATGCTCCTGAAATGGGGATTGCATGAAGGCCGATATGTGCTGTGCAAGGCGGGTACATACAAGAGACAAAGCCCCCGTGCTGTAATCAAGCGCCAAACTAAGTGCCGAGCCAAGCTGCATCAAATAACGCAAACACTGAAATTACACCAAAAGTCAGAAAGAAATGTGCGGGTAAACTTCAATGCACAGGCTGAGCAGGTAGCAGTTTCATTTGATCCCCTAGGCCAAGAATATGCGTTTCTCTCTCCCCTACTCAGTTGATAGGCTCATGACCAGCCTGCCTGTGAGCAGCAACAATGTGGTGAGCATGTTGCCGCAGGCAGGCTTGTACTTCTCGGCCTAAGCAAGTGGCCTGAGCACGGAGTTTGAAAAACTTTCTTTTCCTTCGTTCTGAGCTCAATTCAGGTCGATTATGGAAAGTTCAAAGGAAACATCTAATTTAATTTGACTTGTCTCAAAATCTGTCTCTTCAGAAATTCCACTAAGTGCGTCGGGAGCGGATACTAGAGGGTTGAATTTGAGTGGGGATAGCACAGCCACCTGATGCCAGCGATTGGCACCTGCCAAAATTTCAAACTCCGTGCTCAGCCCTTTGGCAGAGCCCGAGAGGTACCAGTCTGCCTGCAGCAAAGGGCTTGCCACATTTTTTTGCCATTTGCAGGAAGACTGGTGATGAGTCTACTTAGTCGACTTTTTGCGACTTTCACTTCCCCATGCATTCAAAGAATCCAATAGAGAGCTTGCGCAGTAGCCACCAGTAGCCACTAGGTGGCTCGGCAGGCATGCGCAAGCCGGTGGCTCCAAAAACATGGTGACTAATGGATCCTGTGAGATGTAGCTAATGCATGTCACTAATAGAAGTATATTTTTCACATTTCTATCCACTGCAATAGAAGAAACCATCTTAGAGTCCAGGTTTGGTCGGAGCCCTCAGACATGGTTTGAATCGATTTTTTAGCTTTTCTTCACCTTCTAATACTGTTTGGCAGTCTGTGAGGGTGTGTAAATAGTCATTAGATTGATATGGTGTTTCTCTAAAAAAGCTATCATTGCTCACACGCTGTCAATGGAGCCACCAACAGTGGAGCCACTGATTTGCGCATGCCAAATTAGCCAC
The DNA here is from genome assembly GCA_014462655.1 of Mycena venus. Classification (NCBI taxonomy): domain Eukaryota; kingdom Fungi; phylum Basidiomycota; class Agaricomycetes; order Agaricales; family Mycenaceae; genus Glaucomycena; species Glaucomycena venus. The sequence goes on along the minus strand of JACAZI010000007.1, from coordinate 1,326,820 downwards.
CAGTAGCCACCAAGTGGCTACTGGTGGCTCTGCGCAAGCTCTCTAATTTCCCCTGTTGTCGAGGTTTGGGTCAATTCATTTATCATTTGGTCTGGAATAATTGGATTGTTTCTTTCTATTTACACTCTAGTTGATTACCAGTGATCGACAGGTCGCAGAATAATACATGAGGAACTTTTATGTTTTACCATACAGGCGGCAGCTAGATTCACACATATATCATCTCTGTTCTCTGCGCTACTCCCTATCCTAATCCAACCTGAAGGTAAAGTCCAGCCGACTCACACCAAAATAGCCAGAACTATCCGACAACAGTGTAGGGTCGATTTAATCCAGTTAGTAGTAGAGATGTATTACTGACCAAGAACAATTCAACGAGGTTTGAGAGACAACACATGAACACAAGGCTTGCTAACATGCAGTCGGCCAGTGAAAAAGCGAAACAGACATTCAAGTAGAATAGAACATCACTGACCCGCGTTGAAATAGACACTTGGAGAGGGAGCTTGGTTTCAAACCCAAAGCATTCAAGTCGAATGACACCCTCTGTCCACTGGAGCCAAAAAAAGAAAAGCCGCCTGCACTCAGCTTGTGTACTGAAAAAGCCGCATGCGGCTTTGTGCATCCTGTCTATTGTGTCTTCCCACAAGATTTTCAGGTTTTTCCGTCCATTGTGAGTGAAAAAATACTGATCTTGTTCATGTGTGCAGACACGACTGAGGGAACAGAGGTGCTCAAAGACATTCTGAAGGGTCATTGTCTTGGTAACAATTCCAGCACAGAGAATTTCAGCTGCAGGAGACATACATTATTGATCTTACCAACTGGAAGAGAACCAAATAATAAACCCATGATAAAAACTGTGAAAGCCTGGTTACCACAGACAGGAGCTTTACGGTGTTGCAACATAAAGATAAAATGAGAACGGTGTTGATGATGATTAATTGCAGGACATGGTGGTGATGAAAGAATTGCAGAAAGAAAGTGCTGGCTGAAATTCGAAAGGTAAAGTAGCTGCTACCCAAGAATCCACACAACTTATCAATGAGCATATTGTACGAGCTGGAAGATATGGCAAAATACACCAGGACATAGAGCAGCTCTACCGGTGACCTCAAGACCTCAAGACGAGAGCCAACAGCAACAAGCACCGCAATATAGGTTACCAATGGAAGAAAAAACAGGGCAAAGTTAGCCAGAATTTGACGGATTGAATAAATGGCTATCACATCCGGGCGAGATGCAAATAGAGTTCCACGACCTAAACAATGCTTGACTTGACTGACAGGGAGAAGTGCAATAAAGAAACATACTAGGTAACTGTTTATCGCCTGATAGGCCATCGCTATAGCTAATGAGCACTTCTCCGTCCATGTCTTGTCCTTGTTGTCGCACAAGCAAAGGTCTCAGTGTGTCGGGATCATCACCGACGCTTCAAACACATGCCGTTGCAAAGAAAATCATTATTTCTTGCACAAGGAATGGAAGGTAGGAAGTAAAGGATATCACTGGTTGAACATTTCAAGTTTTTCACTGAAAATTTTGGTGAAAAATGTTTTGAATTTTACAGCAATTTTTCAGTGAAAAACCAGGTGAAAAACTTGAAACCTTTTTGTGAATTTTTTGAACCTTCTGAAAAATTTCTGAAAAAGTGGTGAAAATGTTTTGAAGTTCAAAAATGTCATTAAAAAGTTTCAAGTTTTTCACCTGGTTTTTCACTGAAAAATTGCGGTAAAATTCAAAACATTTTTCACTAGAATTTTCACTGAAAAGCTTGAAATGTTCAACCAGTGTATCGGAATATGTTTTGCATGTGCTCGAGTGTTGGTCCTTGACTCCCGAAAGACATGATAACAAGTGCTCAAAAGTCGGGCTCAGTCAGTGGTTGGAATATATAAAAGTGAGGGTCAGTCAGTGGTTGAAATGGTCAAAAGTTGGGCTTGGTCAGTGGTTAGAATAGGCAAAAAGCGGGCTCGGTCAGTGGTTAAAAAGTCGGGCTCTGTTAGCGGTCAGTCGTTGGGTCTGGGGTCAGTTCGCAGTTGAAACCTGGGCTCAGTCAGTGGTTTTGGTGGTGGGATTGGTCAGTGGTTTGGACGCCGGCTCAGTCAGTGGTTGGCTTGGGGCAAAATCATATTTTGGAGTCCATTTCTAGGCGTGCTACTTGCAATTTGATTGACAAATATATTGAGAAATGAAGCCAAACTCGAGAGGATACAGCCTATATTCCTGGTGCGAGCCAATTCCAGAACTCGGGTAACCGGAGTGGGCGTGAACTGGACTAGCAGGCATCGCGCTTGCCGGCCCGAGTGACACGTGATCGTGTTTGATGTTTGATGCTCACTGTATTTCCACTCCTGGGGTGAAACTAGCATGGTTAGGCCTGTGGGGGATCAAGATCTAGTATTTGAAAAGCTTTAGGTGTCGATGTGAGCAATAAAAAATTTTGTGTCCAAAAGTTGTGGGGAAATTTTTCGAACCAAAAAAAGTTGGTGAAGTTCAAAACAAAAGTTGTTGAAATGTAAAGTTGGGTAATAAAAGTAGGGGAAAACAAAGAGGATAACTTCAAAAGTGTGAAAAGTTGTGGGGAAAGTCACTGAATTCATGATAAAAGGAGGGGAAAACAATGCAAAGCAGAGGAGCGCCACGAGAGTGCCAGCAAGAAGAGCTTTGGAGTCGAACATTGGAGTACAGTCCCAGGGAAGTGGTTGCTCAATGTATTCCCATTACGATTCAGACATGAGTGCGCTTTGAGAGCGGCGCAAGGGCCGGGAGTAGTAAACCCGTGGTGCTCGCGATCCTACATTAGGATTTGAATGCAAGCGCGCTCGCGAGGCATGGGGTGAGTTTCTATTCGGACTCGAGTGCAATTGAGTGTGCTAGACTGCTGGCTAGAATTCATGCGCTCCACACGCCGTGCTTGGGAGCGGCGTGTTAGAATTCCAGGATTACGAGCCGTACGAAGCTCGTTAACGTCACCGGCATTCACGGACCGCATTACGTACCGCCTTGATATTCCGTTCGTTTACGTGTCGTTTAGCCGACCGTTTGCCTCTGTACCACCACCATGTACATTAGAGGACAAACGTCCCTTATTTGTTGCTCTGACTTTGTTCCGCCCTTGCTTGTCTTCTCGGCCCGGCACGGCTTATTCTAACACGGCGAAAACGGCACAAAGGTATGGGGGGCAAGGCCGAAAACTTCATAACCCGAACCGGATATTCCGAGGGACTTTTGAGGTATGTAGATGATCAAAATCCTGTTTTATGGGCTCAGTGAAAGTGCCCCCAGTGCCGCCACCGATGCCTTTTGCCGTCACTGACGCCTTTTGCCGCCCTTGGCGGCACAGATGTGACACCCTCAAAATGGTCAATTGCCGCCCCTCTGACGCCCTCGGGGGCGGCAGTTTTGTCACACCGCCGCCTACTTTGAAACCAGGTCTCAATTGATGCATTTTTACCTGCTGAACACAAATATCGTGGTCCCAAATCACGAGATGCACCCAAACTTGAACCCGGGACCAAAACATTATTTCCATATTGAGCCTTTTAACAGCTGATAATGGCCCTTACGACATGGATAACCACTCCGAATCAAGTAATTTCTCACGTGGCCTCTTTGTCGGCGTGACTTTGGGTGAAAATCCTCTCCTTCCACATTATCCTTTTTATTTGTTTAACACTGGGAATACGTACCGGCAGATGCCCTGAAGCCGCCCATATCAAAAAAAAAAACTTTTGTAGGTGATTAAGTAGGCTCGTGACCACCCGCGTTCGCCAAGCACGTGGCTGGGCTTCCCACTGCACCGATCTTCTTGCCCTCGCGATCGGTGCCTGGGAACAGACTTGTCGCGAGTCTAGTAGGTGATATCATTTTTTCTATATCTTTGATCCCCCTTGAGATCGTGAGGGCGGGAGCCAAGTAATCGGACTGACAGATCATCAATTGGTGGCAGACCTTAGTGCTGGGAAGGTCTGGTTCAGGAATCGGTTCAGCGTTTGCGCCAAAGGGGCATGGAAAATATAAAACAGCACCTTATGCCATTTTTATTATTATTGACTCTTTCTGGGAACCACCCTACCACGTGACGTCCAAATAAGGAAATAATCGACCCAGACCTGTCGATCCCGCTATAATGTCATCTATTTGCCATTCAAACACCTCTTAACCCTTCCAAAGAAATATTTCCATGCTCAGAAGGTCATATACAACAGGCTCACACTGGTTGAACATTTCAAGTTTTGCACTGAAAGTTTTGGTGAACAATGTTTTGAGTTTCACAGCAATTTTTCACCAAAAAAGTAGGTGAAAAACTTGAAACATTTTTGTGACCTTTTTGAATTTTGTGAAAATTTTGTGAAAAAGTGCTGAAATTGTTCTGAAGTTCAAAAAAGTCATGAAAAAGTTTTGAGTTTTTCACTAATTTTTTCACTGAAAAACTAGAAATGTTCAACCAGTGTCATCCTCACCTGTGTTACTGCCGTAACAGCGTTCTGGTTCGAACCGTAACATTCAAGTTTTTTTTGGTTCAAACAGTTTTTTGGTTTGAACCATTTCCATTGATCAGACTGAGATATATGGCCATGGTTCGAACCATTTTGCACGGTTTGAACCAAAACTGTTCGAACTGTTCACATTCCAATGTTAACATTGGGAATGTTATGGTTCAAACTAGAATGCTGCGGTTGCTGTCTCCAGGTGCAAAGAAGGTGGAACACATGCCAGCGCTGATGCACAGTGAGTGTGACTGACAAAGTGCGGCACGGTGGTGAGTGGGAGGGATAGGTGTGGAGGTTTAGGGTACGGTGAAGAAGAGGACTGCACCAGCGTGTGAGCTCTTCCAGAGTACCAGCTTCGAGTTGAATCATGTTTTTTGTTGTGATGGAGAGCTGGCGGCTTGAAGCTGTCAGCTAGTTCCGGCACAAGGTTCCTTTGGTTCAAATAAGTAGACTCATAACCAGAAAAATAATGAGGCGTAAGGCACACCATTACACTTGTCTTCTTTTTTCCTTCCTTTCTTTTTGTTTTTGATGTGCTCAATTTGCCAAATTTGACTTTACCTTTGGCTCATCATATTGCACCATCTCAGTTACACCATGTGCCACCCATGTTCATTGTCCTTCTCAAGTACTTCTGACTTCCGATCCAGCTTGGCTTCATGTTGTCAAATCCCTTGACAAGGGGGGTAGCAAAAAAAAACATTAAGCATATCATGCTGAATTTTGCAGTAAGGCCTTGGCAGAGGGACCGACCAACCATGGCAATCACCGGATGACAAATAATTCCCAAATAAGAAAATTTATCACGTGCCTCAGCCCTCATTGCTCACATCCCAATCGTGTCTTGTGCACCAAAGCCTACCAGTTGATGCAATGAATTTTGTAGTATTTAATATTGTAATATCCATTTACTTTGGATTTTTTTTTTTTTTTGGCGCAAAATTAGGTTGAAGAACTGTCAAGTAAATGCCACAGTACTGAAAACTGAACCCCTTGGTATGTACAGGATCTCTCAGCGTATCTGACACCTTTTTGTCTGACTGCATGCAGGGCATTTCCAATCTGGAAGTGGATATTCGAGGTTCACACATTCAAGATGGAACTATCGTGGCCTGTCAGTTGTGCCAACAAATTATTTAAAGATACATATCCAGCATGTTTCACATCCAGCAGTTTCTTGTTCATCATTCTGTCCGTCTTCCAACTCAGTCACAAAGTCCAGCCTTTTAACTAACCTACCGCCATGGGTTTTTATCGGAGATGTAGCATAGGGGGATGTCGACACGACCGCACTATGTACTGTCGCAGGGTTTTGCTAGAGCCAGACATGCCTGGATTCCGCGGCTAGTTTCTGTTTTGATCAACAGATTGTGTCCCAGGCACAGAAGAATTGTTTTTGTTCTCAGAGGTATATGGGAGCACAGATGGATATCTGGAGGTGCAACAACGCTCATTTGACTGTATGTGGGCAGAGCCAATATATTGATGTACCTATATATAAATCATCAATGCAATATACAATGTAAGTAAGAGTGTAAGCAGATATGAGGATATAGAAAGTACACTCTTTGTTCTACTGTATGTGGACAGAACAAAGAGTGTCTTTGTGGCAAGGTACGTATCTATCATAATGATCAAATATCATATGCCATTTTGCTGTCAGGCACGCATACGTGTACCCGAACTATGCGCCGGCTTGCTCTGTTAACATTTGTTGGTGCATCGGCAGCTGATGCAAGTATTAACTTAAGAAATGAGGAACACCGCCATCTGTCATTCCGTAATTATTTCCTGAATAGGATAACAACTTTGATTTCGGGATTTCATGGGTGAAATTGGACGGGGAGCGCCTCAGAAGCTGGAAATGTCTAGTAAAGCACTAAATGGTAATTTGGAACACCCTAGAACCAACTTTGAGATCTGGTCAAAAAATTTTTTTAAGGGTCCCATAGGGGGACCAACCAACCAGCATGATATGCCGAATTGCTTATGTGATACCCCCTTGACACAAGTCACACACACCATCACACCGTCTTGGATTTCGACTGCTTTTGGGGCTGGTTTTGGACAGTGTTAGCAGTATATCTTATCTTCATACTTATGTTCATTACATACCTCTGTTTCATCCTGTTATTCCGAACTACTCCGATCCTTTATAGTTTACGACACTCGCTTAGACGCCTCAGTTACTTCTCCGTGACTGAGGCGTATGTATTCATATTTCCTGCAGCTTTAATCCAGTACTAATTATTTTGTAGACTACGCTAACAGGTGTTCACACAATCGGTACAGGCACAATAGAAAGAATACAAGCCAATCCCTCAATATGGGAGCTTGTGGCCTCAACATGTAAAATGCTGCAGATACAAGTCACACAAGTCTGTTCCTCCAAGCTAGCAATTTTCATCAAGAACGCTTGGCATGATTGGTCTACCGGCAAGGTTTTGTGGCTCGGCTGGTGGTCATTTGATGCTCAAGAACCAATCACAACTCTTTTCAATCCGTCTGGAGTCTGCTGTTTGGCTATTCCACTGTAAGGCTTGGTTCTCTTCCTTCCTGCATTCACAACACGTCAACTTCAAGAACAGTGCTCTTCTGCAACCTCTCCCCATGAATTCATGCAGATCTGCTGATGTGTTGATCTCCCATGTCTCTCATCTGCACCCATTGATACAAATGGTCAGTACAATTTTCATATATTCACTGCAATAAACAAATTTCCCCGTCATTTTACCTTGTGACTATAGTTGACTATAAGCTACTATAAGCATTATGAGTGCTATGGCTGTGGCTGCTATAATAGACATCAACTGAGCTATAGGGCACTATGAGGCACTATGGGGCCGACCCACCCACACCCTACCTTTACTATGGAGTTGGTTGATTTACTATGGTGACTATGGCTTCTATGTGGTGCTATGTGGTGCTATGTGGTGCTATCAGGCAACTTTGTGTTTTCCTGATGACATAATTCTCGCTATGGACAGTCACAGTCAGTAATCTCATCAACAGGCACCACCGTGGGCATGGACATGCTGTCTTCAGGGGGGAAGTACAGCGCATTGGTGCTGTGTGTACTTGACATCGACGAGCTTGCTAATGATGCAGGGTCCCTCAGTCTGCCCAACTTTCCAGAAGGCCAGTTGGGTGCTTATGTGTCCCTTAGCATCATTCACTTGTCATATTATGAGGCTCACATACCGGATGGTCCACCTGAGTGGTGCCTTTCCAGGTCAGAATGAGCCACAAAGGCAGTGGAGCAACCAGCTCACATCCATGGCTGATAAGTGTTGCTGAGATTGATTCTGTGAGCATTTCATTAGTGTAAAGGGAGTGAAGAATATTCTGCTGAGGATGGTGAATGTCTGACAAGTGGAAACTTAGTGAAAAAGAAAGACAGGAAGGCTTCAGAAGCGCTTACTCCAAGTGAGAATAGTGTTGGGGAATGTTATGAGCTATAGTGTGGACACATTGTAATCTTGTAGATGCACAAGGAGTTTGAGACAGTGAGAGTCGGATAATTAAATGTAGTTACTTTATTTGGAGGATGCATCAGGCACAGTGACCAATTCGGAAACTGAATACAGTCAACTATCTCGCAATACATATGGTTTGTTCCCCTGCCAAAGTCACCAAAATGTTATGCATTTCCAGGTATATGCATTATGAGGCAGGGTCTACAGTGAGAATCGGGGGGTTTGTTCCCACCAGACTCTTATGCATTGTGAGACTTTTTTGGGCCATATGCATTGTCATATCATGCATTTCGAGATAGTTGACTGTATCTGGATCTATATTTGCTACCATATGGTTTTTGAAAAGGCTTTAGTTTTTTGGGGCTTGAAATACTCTGGATACAGTATATCCAGTTATATGAACAACTGCAAAGCATCAAATCAAGTTACTTTATTTGGAATGTGCAACAAGCATAGTGACCAACTTGGAAACTGAATATCGGGATCTATATTTGTTACCGCACGCTCTTTAGAATGGATTTATTCTCTTGGAGCTCGAAATACTCTTGATACAGCATATCTAGTGATACAAACAACTGCAAAGCATTAAATGAAGTTACTTTATTTGGAAGGAGCATCAGGCACAGTGACTGACTTGGAAATTCTATATCAGGATCTACATTTGTTACCACATGCTTTTGAAAGGGATTTAGTTTTTTGGGGTTCAAAACACTCTGAATAGAGCATATCCAGTCTTATGAACAACCGCAAAGCATTAAATGAAGTTACTTTATTTGGAAGGTCCATCAGGCACAGTGACCAACTCAGAAACTGTATATTGGGATCTACATTTGTTACCACATGCTTTTTAAAAGGGAATTGATTTCCTGGGGCTTGAAACACTCCTAATATGGCATATCCAGTTATATGAACAACCGCAAAACATTAAATCCAGTTATTTTATTTTGAAGGTGCAATGAGCATAGTGACCAACTCGGAAACTGAATATCAGGATCCACATTTGTTACCACATGCTTTTTAAAAGGCATTTAATTTTGTGGGATTTGAAACACTCTTAATACAACATATCAAGTCATGAACAACCACAAAGCATTAAATGTAGTTACTGTATTTTGAAGGTGCATTGAGTGATTACCAGATGTCCATGCAAAGGAAACATCTGACTCTGTTATAGCAAGTTCCTTGAGTTTTAACCAAAGGGCTATGGAACATGGGCCTAAAAGTGGCAATCAGTGATATACTACAAATGTGAGCTACTCATCTGGTGTTGAATCAAGATTGCAACTCAAGTTATTACAAGTCAAATTTGGATTCAGCTGCCCCCAAACAAGTTCCACATCACTTATTGACACCTAAAAAAGCCTACAAAATTGTATTCACAATCATATATAGCTCTTATACGCTCCTTGTCCATGTAGAACACGTCAACACATGATTGTGTATGGCTTTTGGCTCAGCAATCATCGGACTGATCTGTCAAATGTGGGAAAGCAACCTCAACCATCCTGCCCACCATAATGTATCTGCAAAAAATATGAAAAGACTCCATCTATTCAGTCTGATAAATTGCCAACAGCAAGTGGTGCAATTTCAATATAGGGATCAGGAAAAGGAAAAAAAAAGGTGCACCCAGGATTGAACCAGCCCCAGGGGGAATCTGATACCATATCAGACTCTGCCCCTTCTGGAGGGTTCATAAATATCACAAAAAAAGCTAATGGTGTCAAAGTTTCTAATGATATTATGGCATAAAATGATTACATGAATGAGTGGAGACAAGTAAAAATTGAGCACTTTTTGCCACCCTTCATTTGATTAAGAATGAGAATTATGTAAACATAATTACTTGTAACCATATCAAGCAGCAAGTGGCACGTCTGGAATACAGCTCCTGGGAGCAGAGGTAGAGGGAGCTGAGAGCATCAGCTGAACAGTCTTGAGATTGGGAACGTGGTTGACCATCAAGGGGCTGCAAGAGAAGGAGAGGAGAGTAACTTAAAGGCCAAAAGGCGAGGAAAGGATGTGTTTAGCTGTTGTTTGGCCCAACTGTACAGTGACGGACTCGGAGATATTTGCGTAAGAAGACTGACAGCCGCAGAAGACAGCCTTGAGAGACGATGTGGGGCAGAGCTCAACGTGGAAACAATGTCCAGAGAAATTTGCTGATCCGACGTCCCATAGAGTCACAAAAGACGTTGAATCAACGCCGAAAGTCGATAATCACTCCCACTTGACTCCCACCTCAAGTCAACACCTGATCCGACAAAATTCTGACCTCTTGGGCTCAACATCAATTTCTGGTCAATAGAGAGCTTGCGCAGAGCCACCAGTAGCCACTTGGTGGCTACTGGTGGCTAATTTGGCATGTGCAAATCAGTGGCTCCACCATTGGTGGCTCCATTGACAGCATGTGAGCAATGATAGCTTTTTTAGAGAAACACCATATCAATCTCATGACTATTTACACACCCTCACAGACTGCCAAACAGTATTAGAAGGTGAAGAAAAGCTAAAAAATCGATTCAAACCATGTCTGAGGGCTCCGACCAAACCTGGACTCTAAGATGGTTTCTTCTATTGCAGTGGATAGAAATGTGAAAAATATACTTCTATTAGCAACATGCATTAGCTACATCTCACAGGATCCATTAGTCACCATGTTTTTGGAGCCACCGGCTTGCGCATGCCTGCTGAGCCACCTAGTGGCTACTGGTGGCTACTGCGCAAGCTCTCTAATTTGTCTCAAATTCAGCTTGAATCAAGGCTAATATTACATTGGCTCATTTTCGTGAAATTGACCTGCGTGGTGTATCATGGGTGTCAAGGTATGCACATGCGTATCAAACATGAGTAAACCACCCATGTGAGCCAAGTCCGAGGTCCGAGATCTGAATTTATCTACACCGATGAACTGATATCCGCATCAAACTTCGGTGGCTGTGGATAAGGGTAGGGATGGGGATGGCTCAGATAGGATTGGCGATCAACTGTCTGTGACTCGGACTGTGGGAAAAATGGAGAAATCACGTCAGACTGGGTGCGGATTACAAGTGGATAAATGAGGAATGACTGCAACGTATGTTGCAGGCTGACAAAACAACGAATTATGGCAAGGGGCGTAAAGAGACTTACAGTTCGGCGCTGAATGAGACTGATGTTGGTTATCCGCAAGGCCCCTCCTCCTCTCACGCTCGGGTCTGACCGCTCGAAAAGCGCATTGGGTGCCTCGTGACGCGAAACCTGTTCCTCCCATGGTCGGGCGTTTAAACTGTCCCGAATTCGATCAGTTTCAGGGAAAGTAAGAGAAATCTGACGGACGTGCTAATCAAGGAATTCGTGTAGAGTTTCGATAGTGGGAAGCCGAACATGAAATTCCACCTAGAAAATTGAATGAATAGGTTAGGTTGTATTCCGCAAATGTCAATGACGGCGCAAATGGCGGGACTCACGTCGAGTTCTAAGTGCGTTGAATCAGGCGAATGAGTTCTGATAGGTGGAGCAACTTAAGCTTACATGGATAGCGTGAAAGAGGATCACATCTAGCAGCGCTGCGGCCGCGGTGATGAGGCCCGTTTGTACTGTCACTAGCCATCCATCCAATCTTCAGTCACCAAACTCTTTCTCGCTCGTTGAACTGGGCATGAGGGTGAGGACTCACGACAGATAATCTTGTTGATATAGCTGTCCAGCGACTCGGAGATTATGTCCGTCTTGCGTGTCCACTTCATAGTTCATGTTTATATCGATTTCAATCGTGATGGTACTTTGAAAACGCACTAGTGAATGCACCAGCGAAGCAGTGAGAAGAATGTCGCATGCGGCACTGGAGACGAGCCATGTAACAACCTCCGCGCGCACGCCAAGGCTCTTCGTGGCAGAGGTGCTGATGGGATGCAGCGTGGTGATCATCGTGGTGGTGATTCCGCCGCCTACGATCAATCATCTATTAACGAGAATATATACGATTGCAGAGGGATAAGCCATCCAGATTTGAACGGCGTGCTCACCGAGAGAAACAACCGCGAGGAAGAGAATCATGCCTGGGAGGATGTAGGAACGGGTGATGACTTTGATACGCCAGGCGATGAAGGCCTGAATTGGGGTCGATATTAGAACCTGGTGGTTCAAAACTTGGATGAGTGTAATTGTGGAGAAATCAAAAACGGAAGGCCGCACCGTGAGGGCAGTATCTGTGGCGGGGCAACCGTTGAGCTGTCATGCATGAGGTATGGATATTACGATAGTGGCTTACCGGCTCCTAAGACTATGGACGGGAAGTAAGAACGACAAGTATTATAGTACAGAGATTACGCACGGACTGGGGAAATGGCCCGAACCTCCGGCTTTCCTGATGGTTAGATCCATGAAACATCAATGTTTCGCAGGTTTCTGTCAAGTGAGCATCTCACTCACCCCAGCGCAAGATCAACGGCTCGTAAATTAATCCAACGTCACATACCCAGTCGGCTGTCTCTACTATGGCGAGATAGAGGACCTACATAGTAGGGAGAAGAATCATATTCTCGTCAGGTCAAGCAGAATTTGGGCAGTGAGCCTCACTAGATAGCGTAACCATAGCCGATCCCTGGACCGTGCTCAAGGACATCATGCAAGAGTGGATGATAGCAAATAACAACGCACGCTTTATACCTGCTATAGTACAGAAACGCCTGGGGGTCTTGATTAACGAATGACTCGAAGGGTCGGCGACATGCGGACAGTGTACCTGTACGATCATGACCTGCAGCGTTAAAGAAATCAGTGTTTAAAGAAGTGTTCAGACCCAGACCACGCACACCATACAGCATCGTATTGAGAAGCACGCCAATAAGGAGCGGGCCAAACCTATTTATTGTGCTTCGTTTTCATCTAGTGTGGAAGAAAAGAAGACCGCTACGGACAGGTGAGTGACATCGGGGACAGCGGCAGCGGGGAGGGACATTGGAGCTGCAACAACGAGAAGTAGGATTCAGTGGGTTCACCCAAGCCAACGGCGCGATTTATACCGTCCATGGGTGCTATCTGTATGTGAATGTGTAGAGAAAAGGACGAAAGATGGGAATCGGTGGCGTAAGTAAGAATGATAATCACACCCAGAATAACTGTAATTCGGACGAATTTGGTTAATGTAGCGCCTTACGCCATCGAACGCGTCGCTGAGACGGTTTCAGAGATTGAAGAGCACTGGGGGACCAGAAAGCTATGTGTGCTTGGACGTGCACTGTTTCCGCCAGATTTGTGGTCGGGGAAAATGTATGAATCGCTGAGGATCTCCAGGCTTAAAAATGTCCAGCGGCCTAAGATGTGCATGTGCCAATATCCAAGCGGCCTGTACCTCTACCGGCAAAGTACGCAATCGCGTCAGTGCAGTAACCTGTTCAACGACACTAAGATCGCCAGGTTGCAGGATCAAGGCTCGGGGGTAATCTTCCTCTGCCTTGGTCCAGTCTCCCAAGAAGTACTTAAAAATGTCCGGCGGCGTAAGATGTGTATATGCCAGTATCTAAGCGGCCTGTTCCTCTCCCGGCAGAGTACGCAATCGCGTCAATTCAGCAACGATGCTAAGATTGCCAGGTTGCAGCATCAAATCTCGGGGGTAATCTTCCTCTGCCTTGGTCCAGTCTCCCAAGAAGTACTTAAAAATGTCCAGCGGCGTAAGATGTGTATATGCCAGTATCTAAGCGGCCTGTTCCTCTCCCGGCAGAGTACGCAATCGCGTCAATTCAGCCACGATGCTAAGATTGCCGGGTTGCAGCATCAAGGCTCGGGTGTAATCTTCCTCTGCCTTGGTCCAGTCTCCCAAGAAGTACTTAAAAATGTCCAGCGGCGGCGTGAGATGTGCATGTTGTTAGAATAAGCCGTGCCGGGCCGAGAAGACAAGCAAGGGCAGAGCAAATTCAGAGCAACAAAGAAGGGACGTTTGTCCTCTAATGTACATGGTGGTGGTACAGAGGCAAACGGTCGGCTAAACGACACGTAAACGAACGGAATATCAAGGCGGTACGTAATGCGGTCCGTGAATGCCGGTGACGTTAACGAGCTTCGTACGGCTCGTAATCCCGGAATTCTAACACATGTGCCAATATCCAAGCGGCCTGTTCCTCTACCGGCAGAATACGCAATCGCGTCAATTCAGCAACCTGTTCAACGATACTAAGATCGCCAGGTTGGAGCATCAAAGGCTCGGGTGTAATCTTCCTCTGCCCTGGTTAGTGGTTTTCCGGCTTTGGCCTCAGGCCAAACTACCATGGCTTTTTGGCTCGGCTTTGGCTTTTTCTGGCTTTGGCTTGGGTGAGCCTTGGCCTGGCCTGGGATTTATCCAGGCCAAAGCTAAAATATCACTGAAATCCCTGCCAAAAGCCATGGCTTAGGCCAGGTCAAGCCAAAGCCAGGCCAAAATCAACTGTGTGGCCCTGGCCTGGCCTGAGATTTTCCGAGGCCAAAGCCAATCGAAAAAACCAAAGCCAAAGCCAGAAAATCACTAGCCTTGGTCCAGTCTCCCAAGAAGTACTTAGCTTGCCCCCGCTGGAAGTGAGCTTTGGCCTGGTTAAAATCTCCCTTTTCAAGTGCTATCGCGTGCTCTGACACTAAGGCTCCAACCATTTCCGTGTATAAACGTTTATACACGGTTTTAACCATTTTCGTTTGTCCGTGGCTTCGAACGGTTTACAAACCGTTTGTACACGGTTTAAACGGTTGAAAATTTTCGAATGACTTTTCAGTGATTTATGAGTACTAATCTGAGAGTATCTTCCCGCCAGGAGTGTATTTGAGCCCTTTAAGCTCCTCACAATACACATATATAGTGGTAAATGACCAGTAGCACGCACTGGCGTGCATTCTGAATATGGCAAGTGTTGTTGGCTCGGGCCCATGCCAACGTCGGGTTACGTGGTTGCTGCTTCAATGGAACAACAATTTAGCCATACATCGTTCCAGCATTGTCAACTTTTGTTAGTGATGTCTCTAAGTGGTTACCTGGCACCTCTGATCAATACCCCCATTGAAGTTGAACCATGTTGAACCACGAGATTCTGTGAGTCATGGGTGTGTTGTTCATTTGCTGTGGCTGGTATCCAGATTTCTCAACACAGATGTGTTGGTGCAGTGAATGAGAATCACAGGAAGCAATGCTAGAGGAAATAAATATGTTGCAGTCCACTGCATGCACTAGTTTTGGAAGCCCTAGAAAAAATTACCGTATAAAACTGTTATAAATGGTTTTAAACTGTTTAGATACCGTTTCCGTTTAATTTGCACGACCTCATAAATGAAAACTAAATGGTTGGAGCCTTATCTGAAACTCATACCATAGTAACTGGCTCCAGAAGTCGGCGCATACAATTGGCATAGTTGATGCAGCCGTAATAATCCCATGCCGCTTGCCGCTGAGTTGTTGCACTACCGTCCACATTCGAAGTCACGATCTCCACGTCCAATGGCCCTTCAAAAGATGACCGCTTGAGCAATACATCCGTTTCCGGTCGCTGTATCAGCGCGTTTCAAGGTTTGATTGCCCTTGGATCGGCGGCGTCGGGGGGAAAGTCACCAGGCTTGAATAGAGCTCCATTTGTGGTGAGAGCGAAGGCGAAGAGGACGACCGAAACGATGCCAAGAGCGCTTGGACCCAGGGCAAGGCATGGAAATTCCACTATCATCATATCTTCCCCTTCGTGATGAGTAGCTACCAATAATTGAAACACGATATCATTAGGGAGCAATGGAGCGGACGAATCTACCGGCGAATTGGACGGAGCAGAGTGAAGGACCGGAGGATAATGAGGGAGGGCCAAGGGGTAAAGACTCCGGGGGAGTGAGAAAGAATCAGCAATGCCTGTGCGCAATCATATAACCTGAGGAAGGAAGCAGAAAGAATGGGAAAACCCATGATGATGTCACTGTCGTGGTTTCTAAGAACAGGATCACGGATCAGGGAATCCAGAAATTGCAATACGTAGCTACACATGCGCTGTTCAGGTAGTCTTCAGCATTCTAGGCGGTGTGCCAGCATTCGGGTCACCGTTACTGACGCTAACGACCCGCCGGTTCTGCCGGAGATAGACAGCTGATGGGGACCCAGGACCAGGACCAGGACCGGGGTGGTCGGCAAGCCACAGCAAACAACGACGCAGCTTCTCCCGAACCTCTTCCATCGCCTCCACTTTTCTGTCCGAAGAGTCCTGGGCGTACTTGGCGGGCATGCGACGGCGTGGTCCATCGTATGCCACGTCTCGCCGCCGAGTGCCGCGTCGGCGCGCACCTCTCGTCCTGTTGCGCTACCAAGTGTATGCGACGTGCGTGCGAGACTGCGAGTGACGGTGGCGCAGCCCGAAATCTGCGGAAGAAGAAGCTGAGCGGAAGGGTATCTTTGATAGAATCTGGACAATTGAACTGTGTGGGTGCGCGAGGACGATGGCAATGACTTGCATATGGTGGCGAGCTTCCCCGATTTTCCATCATTTTTATGCGCAGCCAACTGTATATCTTGCATCTGCAGAGGGGAGACGACGCGGTTGTCGGTGAGTCTCTGCACAGTATGCTCATGACTGGAAGAATAAGAAACGCGCTTCGTCGGCGAAAGAAGCCGTTGGCAACCGCAGGATGCATGATCAATCACCCTTCCTCCCAGCGTAATATCTCACCACCAATATATGCCTTCTGATTCTCCCCGGCACCTGTTTATTACAGCCGTTTGCATAATTGATGACAGTCGCTAAAAAAAGAGAAAAAAGAGCACATTAATATTCACTGCGTTCCGAGCCCCCGTAGACCGACTAAGTCTACTTGGGTCTACGGTCGGTCTACGTTGGCCTACCCTAGTAGGCCGAGTTGGATAGGCCAAGGTAGGCCAGATTTGGCCTACATGGGTCTACCATCGGTCCACTACGGGGCCCTATCTTGGTGACCAGCCGTTGTGTTGCTGTTGCCATGTTCCCACATGGCTAAAATTACTTTCACTAGTTATCATATTCCCACGCAACCAATATTTTATTAATTAATTAACACCCGGGACATACCGTAGCAATTATCGTAAGTTAGCCGAGGTTAGCCGTAACTGAGCCGAAGATTGACAGCTGTGGGCTGTATCATCAAAAATGATCACGTTCCCGTATTCAGTGGTGGCATCGCAAAGCAAGATCATGTTTTGACACGGATCAGACCAGAAACAGAGCTCGGGATGGAGTGAAATCATTAATTTATCTGTGGGGTGGGTCTACCTCTGCAGGACCGATGATAACCGGTTCCGAGGTCAGATCCCAAAATTCGGGGTCTGAAAAAATTTGTCGGGACTTTTGGCCTGCGGCCGGCCCAAAATCTTGTCGGGATTCCGGCTTTGACCTCAGCCAAATTTTGCCCTTGTCGGGACTCGGGATCAGACCTCAAATTGCTTCCAAAATTGCCCAAAAATTCGTGAAAATTTCCTACTCTATACAATCGTCCTCTGACAGCTCTAATATATGAATATTCGCCTTGCCCTTGCGGCGAACCGTGTTTAGGCTTGCAACTGCTTTTGATAACCGTGCCTTCTCTGCTACAAGCTCACCAAATATCTTGTGAGCCCGAATGCCAATTTCCACATGAGTATGGAAAGATTTGACTGCTTCATCCTTGGGAAGAAGAACCAGGAATGAGCCGACCGGTAAGTGTGCAAAGCAGATTGTGCCCAGAAGAGCATCGGCCTGGTGTATTGTCCTAAACCGGCGGCGGAACTCATGCTCATATACCTGGGCAACAATGAAGAATAGACTGCCAATTGAGTCGGTTGTTGCTACCCAGGAATGTGCTCCTGCTTTACCGCCATTCTTCAAGTACATTGTTATCACTGAAGTTCAGTTTCAGCAACGGGTGGATATCAATAGGGAAGGAAAATATACGCACCATGAACGAGCACAATTTCCGAGCCAATCATTGCAAACCCGTAACATCTGTTCTCCAACTTCTGGGCATCCTCGGACCCAATCCCTGCTTCGGCAACGATTGACACACATTTGAGTTTGCCGAGGATTGTTCGTCGCCGCTCGATTGCCTTGTATATAAGGTCAGTTTGTACTCCATTTTAGTTCATGTCGCAAAAGACCGACCTCTTTAGAACGGCCACTCGCAGCTAATTCTGCATTTGCTGCATTACCCGTCTTCGGTTTTGTACCAGTATCAGCTTTGTCACCACTGGTACTGTCTGGCTGTTCTGTCCAGCGCACTTTCCTGTTCAGACCGGTACTAGATCCCCGCTCTTGGTCCTGCCGAATGATTGCCTGCATTTGGCACGCAAGCAATTGACGGTCCGTCAACGGCTTTTCCACACCGGTCTTGTGGTTGGTGTAAGTCCCCGAAGTTTTATAGGTGCGCACACCCGTTCTTGCCTCCTCTGTCTGGTGCCGACGGCGTATGGCAATAAATGGCGAAAGATCGTCGGGAGAAACATCTGCCAGGAGTACTGGTGGCGGTGTTTCGATGACCCCGAGGCTAGCGGGAGTATTCTTGACAGCGGAGTCAGCCATATTTTGGAGAAGTGTAATAAAGGCAGCAGGCTGAGTGGCCAAGGCACGAGCAATGTCCCTTTGGATCTCAGTAAATCGTTCCGGGTTACTTTCAGGCATATCTTCACTGAAAAGATTGTTAATGGCGAAGAGATATAATAAATATTTGACTTACACCCGCGCAAGCTCATCCATGGACAATGCCACTGACGCCATAACACAGGCATCCAGCTGTTCATCTGCAGCTCTTGATAAACTCGCCGTTGTCTTCAAGCTGTTAATCATCTCCTGTAATTCCTCAGCTGGCGTCTTGTCTGCCACCGGTGCCGGATCGTTTTCTTCCTGGAGGTATAAATGCTCAAAGGCCGGGTCAGGCAACGGGACTGCCGCCAATCCGCGAACAGGAGCGCTCTGAATTCGGGCGGGATGGATTCCTAGGGGGGACCAGAGACATTCATTTTCTTGTGCCGCCATTGCATAAGCATCGGATAATTCGACGTCGGTGGGATATCGGCTCAAGAGGTCGTAGTCGATGTTTTCAGAGGAGTAGTATGTATGGCAATATCCAGACGCCTGCTTCTTGAAATCTGACTGGTTCTTGGGTATGCGAGCCGATGCCTGCATTTTTGCCCGGAGTTTAGGGACAATCAGAATTGCCTGTTGCATGGTAAAGTCGGCCGTTATGTCGCACATCCCTGAGAAGCAATGCTCGTCTGGTTCACTGGCATTGAACCACGGAAGGAGTGGGCACGGATGAGCCCCGAGATGATCACAGTGAATGATAATCAAGCCCAGCAGCCCATTAATGAGGATCTGCGCGATGTCAAAGGCTTCTTTCGAAATGAAGTGGGTCGTATTGACAATCACTATGGTGTTGCTACGATGCCCACCAACCGCCTTCAGCCGGATGGACAGAAGGTCAAGCATTGCATCGACAAGGTTTCCACGGAGGTAAGCCTTCAAGAAGAAGTCTGCCAAATCCGAAACAGTGACGCCTGCAAAGCCGCGCACACTGCCATGCCATCCGATAAGCCTCCACAGATCTTGAACGACACGCTTTTGCACCGATTCTTCCTCCATCTTCCCCTTAGCTTCCAACCAAGCTGCTGCTGCTGTCTTGAGCGATCCTTGGCATCACTGGCATCATGAATCTCGAGCCAGTAAGTTAGAGTCCAGAATGGGAACACGATATCCGGGTTGGCCCAGGTGCGCAATGATCTCTTCCCGTCAAACCAGGCCTGACCAAAATCTACGAGTAACTGTCCAATCTCACGGCGAGTCGGTACAACTAGCAGAGGGAGCGATTGCTCTATATCCAGCGTTGCTTCCATGTCAGAGAAGCGCTCGGAATCATCATCCATTGGACTCGTTGTGGGGTCCATTATTGGTGGTAAATTGAATTGCAGGAGGTCGGCAATGGGTAATGTTTTCGGCGGGAGATTGGGGGTGAATGAGGAAGGAATTGCCAGGACTCAGGCTCTCGCCACCTCCACAATGGCAGGTACATCGTGGTAGGTCTGCTGGTTTGAAATCCATTCAGCTGGATCCCATTGCGAGGCCAATTGATTGGCCTGTTCATCGTCATCAAATATTTCGATGTCGTGCATGTGTAGAGATGTTCAGAAAGATTTGAGAATGAGTATGATCACAAGAAATTAGACACGAGTTTCGAGCGAGAAAAGATGAATTTGGTGGCATATCGTATCTACATTGTCCACTATTCACAGATTTGGGGCAGCCATCGCAATGCTTTGTGCTTCAAAGCCCGCTTGAATTACTATTTTGGGCATGTCGGGACTCGGGCTCAGACATTGATCGTGGGACTATCCATTGTCGGGACTTTGGATCATACATTTCTCGCCCGGTGGCCCATTTGTCGGGACTCTGGCACACACATTCGAGGTCCAATTTGGAAATTTTGTCGGGACTTGGGATCCGACCTCGGAACCGATTATCATCGGTCCTACCTCTGCCTACCCTTGTAGGCAGACCCTGTGCCTACAACCCCGCGGAATGCAGTGATTTGATCCGGCCGATTGTCGTGCTTGTTTCTGTCATTTCTGGGCCGATTTACATGATTCCGGGCGCGTTCGAAAGCGGTTAACCAGGGCTTTTAACTGATATCATATTCGCGAGGTAAATACCAAATTTCAGTGTCCCAAATTCACGGCGTATTGTTTTAACTACAACTTGATCAATTGAATTGCATACTGTTCCGTCAATACTGGTTGGATTTTGATGAAAGTAGGCTTGTTTGAAAGGTAATTTCAAGGCACAGGTTGGGTATATAAGATTTTGCTTTCACCGCCAGTCACCCATTTATCAATGAATTGCACCAAGAAGGTAGTAATTCCATTCTGGCACATGCATATCAAGTGTGCTATATACATTTCTATTACATAAATGCGATTGCCTTGTCTGCTGCCTTCGTGATCACTTGGATCGAAGTAAATCGAAGCCAAACCAACCGAGCACGGGCCGTTCAGAGTTCAGATATAAATCACACAGCGCAAATTCGGAAACACTGAAAATTTGTTATGTACCTCACGAGTATAAGCGTCGTTCAAAGTTACCATTTTTGCCTCATTTTTGTCTCATTTTTGGTCTCATTTTTGGTCTCATTTTTGTTTTCATTTTCCAAAGAGGAAGACAAAAATGAAGCTCAAAAATGAGCATTTTCATGAAAAATGAAGCTGAGACCCCATTTTGCATGAAAAATGGTCATTTTCGTTCTCATTTTTGCGTTTTGGCTGAGGTTTGGAATAGGAAAATGGTCATTTTTGCTTTTTGCTGGGCTAGAGCATTCAAAGTTGCTCATTTTCGGTTCATTTTTGACTTCATTTTTGTTCTCTTTTTTCGACCGTTTTTGGTAATTTTGGCTGTGAAGTGGCAAAAATGAGAGCAAAAATGAGCTCAAAAATGAAACTGAAAATGGTCAACTTTGAACAACACTATAGTATCATGTGAAAGCCTTGCTTAGCCACTTTTGAACGCGCCGGGAATCATGTAAATCGGCCCAGGAATGATAGAGAAACGAGCACCTGACATGTTTTGCTCTTGACCTGAACTCAGAAACTCCTCGGAACAGCATGTTTCCAAATTGTTCCAGGTTTCACCCTGCACCAGGCCCCCGATCACTTCCTATGAACTAGCTCCGCCAAAAATCGGGCTTTGGGTTGATGTTTTACTCTATGACAGAGCGACCAAGGGGGTATGGAAAGTAAAACAGTACCTTATGCCGTTTTTATTATTATCGACTCTTTCTGGGAACCACCCTACCATGTGACGTCCAAATAAGGAAATAATCGACCCAGACCTGTTGATCCCGCTATAATGTCATCTATTTGCCATTCAAACACCTCTTAACCCTTCCAAAGAAATATTTCCATGCTCAGAAGGTC
The DNA here is from genome assembly GCA_014462655.1 of Mycena venus. Lineage (NCBI taxonomy): Eukaryota > Fungi > Basidiomycota > Agaricomycetes > Agaricales > Mycenaceae > Glaucomycena > Glaucomycena venus. The sequence continues at coordinate 1,304,969 of JACAZI010000007.1, read as the reverse complement.
ATATACAACAGACTCATCCTCACCTGTGATACCAACTTTCATGGGCAATGATACTGCCAAACACAACCAACCTGATGATCGATCCTTCCTAAATGGGACAGGTGCATAATCCAAGCCCAGAACTGCGTCAATTTAGGTTGAATACTCTTTATGGGTGCAGAGTGTGTTTTCCAGCATATTTAGAGTTGTTAGCATCTAATTGGGCTGGTGTCGGGTCGGTAAAATTCTGGGCCCAACCCAAGCCCTCAGGTAGGGCCTGGGTTGGATCAGGCTTGGGCTTGGGCCCAGGCTTGCAGGAATTCTTTTGAACTTGAAGTTTGGTAAAAGGCTACGAAATGTGCAGTAGGATATTAAATAGTAAAGATTTGATTCATGGAGTCCAACATCTGACTTGGGGTAGAGGGCCATGGCGTTGCCCATCAGAAACTCATGCTTATGTGGTTGCTTAGATTTTATGCACTCTCATTTGTGCTCCTTCACCCCATGGCCTCACTTTACAGCATTCATTTCTTTGGTAGCTTAAGCCATGAGTACGGGTACCCGTTGATTGGTCTGCAGGCTTACGGGTACCCACAACCTGCTAAACCTGCACATTGATATCACACATTCTATTCAATGAGCAGACTAGAACCAGGTACTAGTACTACTGCAAAACACCGCTCTATTGAATCAAACTTGACAACAATCTTCTTTTTCCCTTCACCAGCCCCTTGTCGTCACTGAACTCTGGTAATTTTGCAACATTAGATAATTCTTTATCCTCAATAAAGTATGTGCATTTCAGCAGTCTACAGTTTAAGTTATATTATCTGAGACTAGTTACTAGGCCACCTCAGCATTGTTTGACCTTGATTCCACACATAAAGTGAGGTGGATACCTGTATCTGGGCTTTAAATCCAGGTTATGCATCCTATGAGTGAGCCAAGATATTTCACACGAATTTACATCACGTGGCGGTTTCATGACCTACTGAATTTTTCTTTCACGGGGTTTGGTGTGGGTCATGGGTGATCCCACCCATGCCAATCACTACACATCATTAACACAAATAAATTAAAATCCAGAGCGCTGAAAGATACCCAAGCTGTTTTACCCCCAGAAAAGCATCTCAAGATGGAAGTGCATTGAAATAAAATAGTGTAGTGGGAGCAAGGGAAATCAATTTTGCATTTACTAAGTGCAATACTGTGGGAACTACTATGGGGATTTGTGAAGGTTACCTGGACAGCCACCTTTCACTACATAACCAAACAGAACAAGAACAAGTTGAACCTGAGATCCATACAAAAATACAGTACAATTTGTAATAATGTACAGCGGGTTTTCTTTATTTGTTTTAAATTTTTGCTCATGGGATTTGAATGGGGAAATGGCTAGAAGTGATATCCAGGTTTAAAATGGTGATGATAGTGAGGATCAAACCTACACCAGGGGAAAACAATGACCAAAGCAGAGGCTTAGTCACAATTTTCATTAGATTTCAAACCTAATGAGAAATTAAAAAGCCTTCAAAACTTCTGACAATTCTGATCAAAAGGTTAGAGCAATAGATGGTGACTGACTTTTCAAGAGGTCACAAAATCCTTATCCTGATTTCTTAAGTGGACAACTACTTATTACATAAGCATTCATAATCCAATCAGTACCATGAACAAAGCGGCTCATGTCCACAATGACTCTAGCAGACATGATGACTATGAAACAGGGTCGCACCTGTAAGTTATAGTGGTATTCACTGTAAACAGTAAAGGTACTTTATTTTTGGTACCCAGGTACTGGTTTGTGGATTTTGCCACTAATCTGTAGTGCTTTTCCATGCCAGCGACTCAAGTAAAACTCTTTTACTAACACTCATTCAACTTGTCTGAGAGGCCCAAAGGCTCCCTGTATCAATTATTCTCAAGTCTCACTCAAACTTTCTGAGGCTCTGCTTGAACAGCAGTCAACCTAGAGATGCAGTTGTTCCTCTTGGTCACCTCAGACACTCTAGGACCTATTTTACCACTAGTGCCTGGAACTCAATAGTATGATTTGTAGTGTAACAGGACTCTGTGCCATATGGGCCACATTGTTGAGCTAACCCAAGTTCAATGGTAGTCTTATTGACTTTTGGTCTTCAATGGTGTGGCATACCACTCTGAGGAGAGTGCACACCCTCAATCTAATACCTCACTTCTCCCTGATGGATAGCTCAAAAATGAATGAAAACTTGGGGTTTTGATGCATGCTTTGGTGCATGCCCTATCACTGTGTTTGATTGCAGGCTGACAAAAACATGCCTTCCAGCCACATACCTGCCCACATCTTCAAACAAAAAGGGGGTTGTTGAACTACATGGGTATTTGACAGAGGAGGTAGGATCAAAAGAGAATCATCTCACCGCTGGTTGCATCCCTCCTATTTTGTATTCCCATACGTACTTTACAGTACATCGGTCCTCAGATCACCTATTTGATTGTACATATACATGTCAAGAAATATCCCTTTTGATCCCAAACCACCACCATTCCCGTGACCAGTGAACCGAGTGCTCTACCATGAGCATGTCACTGATAAGGTGTGAAATTGAACACACCTGAATTATTTGATTTTACAACCTTTCAGTTGGAAGTAACTGATAAAACTAGTCAATAAGGTTATAAGAGGGTACTAGTCTACTCCCAGGACTGAGTACTAGGCTGTTGGATGCATTTAAACACCAGTTTTATTACCATTTTCATTACACTGGTCATAATACTGCTCTGCGACCTGTACAATTTGTACAGTGAGTTTGAGTAATTTATGGATGCTAGGCCATTACCAACTATTTGGGACATTAGAAGGATATTATAGGCAGCTACAGAACTAAGGGATAAACCATCTATGGTTCTCTGGAGTCACTTTGATGGTATCTACCAAATAAGGAATCTAGTGGTTGGATATCGTGATCTCGAGGATGTTCCAGAGCATGTTCACATTAGATTGGATCCTGGAGACGCCTAGAAATGCCTGGAACATGGTGTAATAGGGCTGGACAGGCCTGGCACTGTCAAAATGACTATGGATACAAGTTGTGCCTGGAAACAATTCCGAAGGCTGTACATTTCCCTCGGGGAAAATGGCCTTTTCCTCAGAAATTACATCGGAGGGTTCCTAGGACCGATATATATGACTCATGGGCGCTGTTTTCACGGCCTAACATGGAGTTTTAACCCCAGAAAAGCAGTTTTCTTCTCACATACTTTATACCCTTTTAGCACAAGTAGATGTATTTAAACTGGCATGTAAATTATGTACGGACAGTGAATCCCACTCCCACTTGTTGGCACCAGCTATTGAGTGCAGTGACCTGGAATCGCCTTGAGCTTGAGCCAGTTCAGTTCAACTTGGAATCCACTTGTGTTTGAGCCAGTCCTGGTAGGACTTGGAATCACCTTGTGTTGAGCCAGTCTTCCTGCAACTTGGAATCGCCTTATGCTTGAGCCGGTCCTCCTCTTCCCACCTTCTATAAAAAGTCCAACAGTGGTTCTAGTGGTTAGTAACTTGGATAAACCTATTGGATGTACTTTGGATATATCAATAAAATTGGTTTTTGCTGTTCTTATGCACTATAAATGTTGTGAATTGGATAAGGTTATCTGAGGGATCCTGTTCAAATTGAGACTGAGGGTCGATACGCCTGACCCATTGCCCCGAACACACATAACAAAGCATTTGAGTTGTTGGTGGTTGAGGTTGGATATATTGGAGTGTAGACTTTGTCTAACTCTTTTGTATTTGATTTCACTGCTACACTTGCGTGCAGCGTTTCATCGCCAGTGAACATCTACCACACAAGGTCTACATTATTGCCTCTACCCAGCCTTTCCGAGCCACACTTGTACTCCATGCCCACACAGCACTTACCTCTTTTGAGTTTGTAATTCTATTTCATGCTTCTACAACTTTCTTGGGACCATTCTGATATTTTCTGCTTCACTCATACACCTCATATCCTGGACTGCTGACCCATTATTCTGTCTACCACCAGAAGACTTGCTACTGCAACATTGGGTGGCCAGGCATAACAGTTAAATTTGAAGCATTGGTTGCAATGGCCTGGGCCCAGATTGGTAGTCCAGTCATGTCACTTGATTCCACCTGGGATGTGTTTTCTTAGATGTCGGCCATTATCAAACATTATTAGTCTTGCAATCAGTGATTTATGCATGCGACTGAATGTGTTCAAGTTGGAAGGAATAAACACAATGTTACCAAAGAAATAGTTACACCCTCACCCGTCAAAACATGGGCAAAATGGAAAGGATGCTGTCCTGCTTCAGAGGCATCTTCTTACAGCTCAAAGCTGTCTCGGGGGTGGCAGAGGTTGCCCATTTAAATTTATTTGTGCCTATGCTGGGGGTGGTGGACTCGCTCTGAGAGAGGCCAAGCTCGGAATGGACGAATGTGAAGTCCATTACGTGTATAAACAGTAGGAAAGGAGTGGTACGTGGTAAATGCGGTTAGAGATGCGATTTGATGCATCAAAAACGCATTCATTGTGGCCCACAATGGTCCCAAAGTGCAAGCACCCAACGAATACCTTTCTGGGATAAGAAATGCTGCGCGATGGCCGAGCTTCACATGATGTCCTGATTTGGGCATGCTATGGGTCAGCTTAAATTCTGTCACGCAGTACCAGAATGAATTTAGTCTAGGACGATATGCAATCTGTGATGAAAACCTCCAGACCCCTGAATCCTATGACAGTCCAAATGTAACATTATACATTTTGGGAAATAAACTCCAGGTCCTCAAAACTTAAACTTCTTCAAAATTTAGAATATCCTGATATTGGAACCTTACATACCTTGTGGCTCTGGTATACCCCTCCACAAGGGAATAAGGCCTAGGTCCATTCCTGTACTCTAGTAGCCTTACATCCAATTTGTTTCTCTCCTTTACTTCTCCTTTTCAAACCTTTTGACAGAAAATCCAGTAGTGCTGATAGGTGGGGGTTCAAGTTGCTTGTCACAATAGTGTGCTCAATATGCATTAGCATTCAGACATGATTGCCTCAGTCACTAGGGTTAAGAAAACCTAACCTAAAACCTCGTAGCTATCATACACTAGACATGGAGCGATCATAACACCGCTGTAGCACAACTACCATAGCCCTTGGGCCACATGTAGTAACAACACTGAATTAATGAAATGAAATGAAAATGAAAATGCCTCAGTCACTGTCTTATATCAGGATACAGAGGCAAGCACACTCTGCCCACCATGTGCATGCAAGACAGTCCCAGGGAAGTGGTTGCTCAAAATATTCCCATTATGATTCAGATGCTAGCACACTCTGAGCACAGCACAAGTGCTGGGAGTAATAAATCCGTGGTGCTCGTGGTCTTACATTAGGATTTAAATTTGAGCACGCTCGCAGGGCAGCGGTAAATATAGATAGACTGTTGATTAAAGTTCACATGCTCCATGCACCGCACTTGGGAGCGGTGAAAGTGGCACAAAGGTATGGGGAGCAAGGCTAAAAACCTGAACTGAATATTCTGAGGGACTTTTGATGCACAATCTGGTATGTAGATGATTGAAATCCTGTTTTATAGGCTTTTCAGCCACAGGTTTCGGGAAAACTGAGACATCAGTGATGGAGGACCTAGTAGATGATTGATATTGGGATTTTTGAGAGGGAGACCTGGAACATAAATGATACCAGGAATTTGCGGCAAAACACAGCCTGCGAGCTCTCAGGGTGTATTGACGCGTTTTCAACCTGTAAAATTCAAAACATTTTTCACTAGAATTTTCACTGAAAAACTTGAAATGTTCAACCAGTGGCAATCAAAATTGTTTTGATATTGAAGTTGAGGCTTGCCAGGGACCTGAGTTCCACATTTTGACTCATAATTGTACTTCTGAAGATTCTTTTGTACCAAAATCCATAGAGGACCCCTTTGGGAGCAAGCTACCCCAATTTTTGACCCATTGTTTCTGAGCAAAATTGGACCAGAATATATTTGAATATATTCATATCATATTCATATTCACTCACAGAAATATGAATACAATATGCTACAGATATGATACAGACTGTCAGGGTAGATACAATATGGATATGAATATGAAATGAAATTTTCTTTCATATCATATTTTGGCCAGCACTAGGTACATCTAACACTGGTTGAACATTTCAAGTTTTGCACTGAAAATTTTGGTGAAAAATGTTTTGAATTTTTCACCAAAAAAGTAAGTGAAAAACTTGAAACATTTTTGTGACCTTTTTGAACCTTGTGAAAATTTTCTGAAAAAGTGCTGAAAAAGTTTTGAAGTTCAAAAGAGTCATGAAGAAATTTCAAGTTTTACACTTGGTTTTTCACTGAAAAATTGCTGTAAAATTCAAAACATTTTTTACTGATTTTTTCACTGAAAAACTTGAAATGTTCAACCAGTGTAAGTCAAGTGATTGTTTATTCCAAATATTCAGGTTTTTAGGCTTATTCTCAGTTTAAAAATCAATCTAAGTAATGAGTTGATAAGAATGCACACACTTCTGAGTGCTGCTGTCCCTTTTCAGGCATTAGCAATGCTTGCTCTCTTCTTTCTTGACTGTCTGCCCATAGGTCTTGGATGTGGTAGTGGAAAGAGAAGTTTGTGCAGCAACAATGAGGCTGCAATGCGACCACAACGTGTTTCAAAAGCCGTGGGAAAGTCATGTGTTTGATTATATTTGTGCTTAAAATAAAGTGAACATCGTGCCAGATTGAATCAAAATCCATTTGGTGCAGTTTTTCCAAAAAAGGAAAGAACCTCTTATTTCACCTTCACAGTGAAGATTTTGATGAAAATCTTTCCTAGGAACTCCTTGTATTACTTATTAGAGCATTTCCTAGGAAGTAGAATTTTTTTACATCCCCTCATTTCACTGGAATAAAGTTGTCACACTCTGCTTACCTAAGAGTGCTGGGTTCCCACGACCTCCACCTTAGTGTGAGGGAGACCTCTGCGGACCCCCCTTGATGCTTCCCACTGGGCCCACTGCATAATGGAACCGTTCGCTGCAAAGGCCTGCTGTGTGGAGCTTGGAGAAAATATTTTAGAGTGTTGAGATTGAATTCAAAGATTATTCTGGGTCATAGGCGGAGGTTTAAATCGTTGATGTGCCGTTCTGCCGAGTCCCATTGATGGGGCGCGAGACAGGCTTAAGCCGAGAGTCCGAGTCGCACTGTTGACCTTTAGCGAGGGTTAGCCGAGCCCCATCCTTTTGGTCATTCTTCGGTGATAGCGGCACACTCAGATGCAACTTCACAGTCTTTCGCAGTTCAATATATTTTTAGAAGCGGACTTTGAGGAATAAGCAACCCCACGCAAGGTAAGTACCTACAATCAATGTATACCTCCGCATTCTTCGCCGACATCTTCCTGTACCCAACAGATGGCCTATCATAGTAAAGGCGTCACCCAAGATGAGTGGTGACAGGATTCCGCTTTACGTCCGCATGCTCTATTAACATAAGCTATTGCAATTTCTCCGCAGGATCTAGGTATTTATCTTGTTTGACATATTCCTATGATGACGGGATCCCGCTTTCCTGACTTGATAACCTTATAAGAAGTGAATGGGTTTGCCAGTGTACTGTTCTTCATCATCTCTATCATGCTCATCACCCTCTTGTCCATCCTCGCTCTTCTTTTCGCAACGGTTTCATCTATCTCCATCAACAACACGCTCTACATCATCACCAATGCCGAAAGGCCTTCTTTGAGACGGCCTGGGTTAAGTCCTATCGGCATGGAGAGAGCAGAGAGTTGCATTCCCGCGGTTCGTATACGCCTCATTCACTCGGGATTAAATATTTTTGTCTCACTTTATATGAGGAATAGGTCTTCCACGCCCTCAACATCGGCCTCATCGTCGTCTGCACGCCAGACATCAAAACTAATGCCTGCATTCCTGCAAACACTACAGCCGCTCCCTTGGCTGCCTCGTTAGGATTGGTTCCCGATACGTCTTGTGGAACGGGCGACGACGCAGAAGACGATTGTGTTGGCGACTTGTTGAAGAAGTACGCTAAGCATAACATTCAATCCATCTTGATTGTTTGGGTGCGTAGTTTCACGTTCCGATTGTTGGATTGATTCAATAATGAGATGACAACTCATTGATGGTATAGGATTCGAACGAGACGGACGATCTATTGGAGAACCTGGATCTTGAACTGCCTGAGAGTGACGATGACGATGATTCCGGCGAAGATGACGAAGATGATCTGGCCATTTAGTACGTCCCCTCAGGCCCACTCTTTCAATCATTTTCTGAGACTGAGCGTCCTTGCTAGTGCCGACATTATCTTGATCAAAAATAAAAAGAAATCTCTCGTGGAGAGTTCGATGAATTGTACGGGAATCGACGGACAAGCACCGGGAAGCTTCCCTCGGCCACCGGGTATTCCGCCACCTTAGCGATTGTCATTTCTCGGACGCTGTAGAGGGGCTGAGGATGGGCGGCGCCACTTGTCCTTCGCGCACAGTTAGTCAGTGCCAAGCCTGAAACATTCTTAAAATAAAAAGTGTCGCATCTGAGCCGAAACCAGACACATTCGGCAAAATGTGTCTGCTCTGATCTGAATGTGTCTTTAATGTGTCTTACTCTCAAATAAATCATCCTCCCGGCTTTTGTATATCCTCTCGCGACGCTGCGCCTTGGCTCTTGCTCGCAAGCCCTCACCCGGGCGGCGTTCGAGCCTCGCACCGCCGCCTGCATCACAAGCTACGATGGCCATGCCCAATCCGCGTTGCCTATTTATTTACTCTGCGCATGGTCCACGACCTTCCCTAATGCCGCATCCTTCATGCCCGACTCGGAGACGTACAAATCACCTTGCTGCAATGACCTTCGCACGCCTACAATCCCCGGCTCCGGTCCAGTCCTTCCGCCGCCCCTGCGCGTCCGCCCATCTTTCTTCCAACGGCCACCACCATTGAGTGTTGTACCAAGATGATTGGCTTTCCCCAGCCCTCCGATAGGCCATGTCGGGTTCATTCAGCTGGGTGGCTCGCGGGTTCCGCCTCGCCCACGGTCCGCACGTAAGTCCGGTTTGGCAGGATCGCACCGTAATACTACTCCTGTTGCACTGTGCCTCCTTTCCGCTCTCCCCACACGCAGCAAACACTTATTTTTTTTTCGGCATCCACGGTCACGTCGCCGAGACACAGGGATTCAGACCACATTTGGCTTGTGCGAGATTCGTCTGCGACACTCACCCTTCCCCTGCTTTCGCTCTTCCCTCTACTTATTATGGGCTTATTTCACAGATTTGTATTAGCTTCGTCGCATAACGTCTTCGACTACTTGTTTCATTTCCGTTTATTAAAAATGAATCCATCCGATTGCCCGTGGCTCTCTGCGTCGCCTTCCTACTCTCATCTTCCGATGCGACCCTTCTTTCCACTTGGCTTCCTTACCTCTTCCATCTGGGCGATCCCTCACTTGGCAATCCGATTGCTAAATCGGGCAATTGGCGTCAAAGCGGAGCGAATCAGGTGAGTCGTAGGTTTAGCTAGAGATGAAGACAAGCTAGGCGGCCGTGCATGCGCCTCAACAAATTCCAAGATGAGCAGTTTTATGGCGGTCCAGATGTACATTTATTCCTGCGCCCTATATATCGGTGATTTCAGAGTTCCCGTTTAGGTCCTTTGGCGTATCAATTTAGCGCGGAAGGCGCCTGTTCGGGGCGGGAATTCTGAAATCACCGATATATAGGATGCGGGAAAGAATGTACATCTGGGCTGCCATAGTCATGTGTCCTAGCTGTACGAGCTGTTTAATACAGCAATTGTCTTCTCCCGCCGTTCATCATAGCCGTTGACAGCCAGATTGTTATGCCTTGATTCTTACCTCACATGGTTCGCTGTCTTTGGTTACTTTTACCCACCTGACGGTCAAAATTGCGACCCGCTGCGATTAATGGCAGAACTGTAGGATACTAGGGCGCCAGTGGACATCACGTTCCTCTGTGTTTCGTTCTTTGGCGGGCCGGAGTTATGCAATATGTCTTCCTCCTACCTTCCTCGCCTTGCAGAACTTTATTATCATTGTCTTGTTCTGGCCACTTCAACTTTCAGCGTTTCTACACCCCTCTTTTTAACCTCAAGGATCCTCGGCGTCTCTCCTGCGCAGCTTCCATGAGAAAACTTTAGTTGGCATCTCATGATTTCTCATGGCCGAAGAGTGGAGTTACATATAAAGGCAGTATATCCTCCCACGACTAGTCCAACTTAACACCCACCTCGATGACACCCCCTCTGCAATGCATCCTCAGCCTCCTGCCCTTCCTCCTCCTCTCGACCATGGCTATACCAGCAGTCGGTCGTCAGGAGATTCTCGGTGGGTTGAAACTGGCGGACGACATTCAGCGGCCTACTACATCCAAATCTTGGGTTTCCGAGCTCACCAGAATTGAGACCAATGGCAATAAAGCTGGAGCAGTGGCGGTCAGCGAAAACAGTATTATCAGAGACTGGGTACTCGGCCACACTAGGTAGTCGGCCACCTGCGTAATTAAAGGCTTTGAGATAGTGGAACCTGGGATTTGGCCCTCGTGGGATGGAGCCCGACCTATGAGGACACTGCATGCCAAAATTTGAGCTGAAGGGATGTGGCGATCAGAAACTGTGGGAGGTTTTCTGTCAAGATGGTGGCGTGTGAACATCATTTGTTATATCCGAACGGCCCTCGCACTCGTCTTTTGCCCTTTTCTTCGCCAATTCTTCACCGATCCACAGGTTTTTGGGCTCGTTTTTATCCCTACATTCGAGTTAACGGCTTCTTTACATGCCATGCATGAAGAAAATTTCCCTTCGCCTCATGGACCCGTCAAGAACATCTCGACCTGATGCTAGATGGCAAAATCCGGCAACTCCTCTAGCGATCTACCAGTGTTTGTGACAGACTAAGGATTCGGGATATGTATTCAAAACCACTATCTCAGGATTCTCCCACAACAATTTGTCTTCTAACTGCCCAACTTCCCCTTCAAAGCCGACCGCCACCTCAAACCACGGAATTTCATTCAGATGGAAAGATGGATTTTCTTGGAGGGGCTATGGGTATGTGAGAGACTTCCCGTAGTTGTGGGTGTGTCGAAATACATCCTATTTAGTATTTTGTATCCTCTCTTGGGTCCTCAATAGATTATATCTCTCGCAGGGCACAACATTCCCTCCGTACCGCCTTCTCACCCATTCTGGTCGGCTTGAAAGGGAAATTATGTTTGTCCTCATATAGCCCATGTGTACACTTTGAGCATATAGAATTATGCAGCTGTATCCTTTGAGTCATTGGGCCCAAGTGGGATGAGAGGAACCAGTGCAAACGAGCGAAAAAAGCCAGGTGGCCGACTAGCCCGTTTATTGCCCCTTTGGGACTTTGCCGAAAAGAAAATTCAGCAAGGCATAGAATCGTTATGTAAATTCGCGGAAAATATCTGAGCTCACTTTCTGGATGCATAAATTTGATTCAGAGCCCATACATCCATACCTGCCGGCCTCCATGGGCAATAATAAGCTCAATTATGCTAAGGTGGCCGAGTACCCGGTCTCTGATAATACGTTGGTGGCGACTGTGGTTGAGCGCGAGATCCGCGTCCACGACGTTGGCTCAGCGCGCCTTTTACGCACGCTTCGGGGGCACACAGGCTTCATAAGTGCGCTAGAATTTCAGCCAGGTGGAAGCAAGCTCGTATCGGGCTCCACGGTATTCGGATGTTCCAGCGAACAGGCCGTTAGAGTGTGGGACCTCGACGCCAGCGAGCCTAATATTTCCATTGACGCTGCCAAAGCAGCAGTCACCGGAGCATCCCCCATTCTCCTGCAGCATTGGTCGGCAGAGGACATAGAATCTGCCAACCTACAGGAAAATATCGCCGAAGTCATCTTGAAGACCCAAATGAAAGTAGATGTGCGCAACGGCCGCGCCTTCTTCGGGGAGTTGCCCCATTTCGAGGCACGCGCCTTTGGCCGCGACGGCTCCTCTCTCCTCTACCTCCCGCACCGCCAAACCGTTGCGCTTGTGGATATGGATACCGTCACGGAGCGGTTCCGCCTTACGGACAACGGCCACACTGACGCCGTCATGTGGGCGGAGACGAGCCCGAACGGCACGGTCGTTGCAACGTCATCCTGGGACAAAACTGTGCGAATCTGGAGCATGGAATCTGGCAAACTTGTCCATATTCTCAGAGGCGCCAGAGGGCAAAGCTGGGCTGGGGCATTTTCACCCAATGGCGAACTCGTCGCTGCCGGTGCAGGGGACGGGATGGTTCGCATTTGGCGCATCGATACGGGGGAGCTTCTCCACACCCTGGGCGACTTTCGCGGTTGGGTGCGGAGTTTGTCGTTTTCCCCGGACAGCCGTCATCTGGCTGCGGGTGCATCTGGAGGGACCCTGAAGATTTTCAACGTCGAGTCCGGGGAGCAAGAGCTTCACTGGCCAACCTTTTCTCGCGAACTCCTCAACGTACAATACACATTCGGCGGCGACCTCTTCTTCAGTTCCACCGATGGGGGTGTCTTTGGATATAGAGCATCACAGGACTCTAAGTGGAAATTTTTCGAGCCGGGATCTCACATCGGAGGAGTAACGACTTCGGCAGATGGTTCGAAGTTGACTGCTGCTGTCGGCCGCAGCGTACATATTTGGAAGATCGAGTAAACCACTTCAGTCCGTCAGTTCCTATCATGAAAAGAACCTTGTGATTATATACGTAGTGCAGAATTGTTTGTACTGTTGTTCAGAAGTATATAAGACTCCGACTCACTGCGTTCAGTTCTCATGTAGACTAAGGGTCTGTCTACATGGGTAGACCTCCTTGAACCGAACGCGGCGTTCACACGTTCGAACGCCGAACCTGAAAAATTGAACGATTGGCTCTTTTTGACACTTTTCGGATATTTCTACGCGGCCGTTAGCCCAAACGTGTTGGCAGGAAGTACTACTTGCCTCCACGAGCATCTCTGACATCTCATGGAAAATATTTAGGACAAATCTTGATCTCTTCAAGTTAAATAGAGCACGTGGTCAACCTGTCGACGAACTATGGTAAGAGTATTGTGGTCCCCATACACCCGTGGAGGACATTCATCTGTGTTAAAATCCTGGTATTGCATCTCATTCGAGAGAAAATGACACCCCTGATCATCTGGGACCCGATTTCGCGTCGCTGAGAAGGCCGAAATTCGCCAGGTTCGAACGCGTTCGAACGCGAAACCGAACCGAACCTTCCCAGCACTACTGTGACATACAGTCGGGCTATATCTACCATCTGACTACCCATGTACACAAACATACACGGACCTCGGCCAACGTAGACACAGGTAGACCAACATGACCAAGGGTAGACCAATGCAGATGTGGTTAGGTCGACATGAACAACCGGGCTATGGCCAATGAAGGGGCACGACAACAGAGCTGCCAGTGATGTGCAGCACCGATGATCCTCACACCAGAGATTGCCAGATTTCAGGCCCTGTGATGCATAAATTACAATGTCCAGTTTCAAATTGAACTTCAGCTAAGCTTAAACTGAAACTGATTCCGATAGTTTCAGTGCAGCTGATGTTGAAAGTGAAATTAGTTGAAAACTGTTCTACTTTCGGCTCCACTGAAACTAATCTGAAATGCAAAATATCAGTTTCCAAATCAGCCCAGCTGAAAGCAGAGTTGAAATTATTTGTTTGTTTACTAGAAAAAGCTCAGCTGATACTCAGCATATCAGGTGCACCAAAATCAGAACTGGAACTTCAAGTATCCATTCTCATTTCAATCGATATGAAATATTTAGTTTCTACTGCAATTTCAGTTCAGCTGAAATTTAAACTGCAACTTCTACTTTCAGTTGCGCTGAAATTTGGTTGGCAGATGATCTGCAGACCATCCACTACTCATCTGCAGACCATCTGCCACTCATCTGCCAACCATCCACTCCTCATCCACCTGTCATCCACTCCTCATCCGCTCCTTGTCCACAGGTCATCTGCAACTTATTGACAGACAAGAAATTTATCATACAATGATTCTAAACACCAAACAGCCATGAAAACAAAACAATTAAAAGGATGAAACTGTCTATGGGAAGGCTCCATTTTATGAAGCAAAAATAGGTAAAGCTTCATGGGAGGTGTGCGCAGTGCACAATACAAAAAAGAGGTAGCAGCACTATGCAGACTCCATCAGGTGGGTGGGTATACAATGAAGACTGTTTGATGGACACGCATTTCTTTTCCATAGCTGTTTAGTGTTTGGAATCATTGTACATTGTCTGCAGATGAAGAGCAGATGTCTGGTGAATGAAGAGCAGATAGCTGGTGGATGAGGAGCAGATGGTCAGCAGATCAGTAGTAGATGGTCTGTGGATCATCTGCCGACCAAATTTCAGTGCAACTGAAAGTAGAAGTTGTGGTTTAAATTTCAGCTGAGCTGAAATTGAAGTAGATATTAAATATTTCATATCAATTTAAATAAGAATGGATACTTACAGTTCCAGTTCTGATTTCAGTGCACCTGATAGCTAAGTATCAGCTGAGCCTTTTCTAGTAAAGAAATGAATAATTTCAGCTCTGCTTTCAGCTGGGCTGGTTTGCAAACTGATATTTAGCATTTCAGATTAGTTTTAGTGTAGCTGAAAGTAAAAGTGATTTCAACTGATTTCACTTTCAATATCAGCCTCACTGAAACTATCAGAATCAGTTCGAGTTTTTGCTCAGCTGAAGCACAATTTGAAACTTAGGATTTTAATTTATGCATCACTAGGCCTGAAATCTGGCAATCTCCAGTGTGCCTAGAATGGCAAATGGCGAGCCAAGCGATGTCTAGGGCCATAGCCACGCCTAGGCTGCCGTCACGGGAGATCAGCGGGCCTTGCCCTTCGCTGTTCTGGGGCTGGGTTCAACGCAATGAAGGCGAGCCCAAATCAGCTGTGCGAGCCTAGACAAGGTGTGTGTACCAGCATAGACATAGGTAGACGTAAGTAGCCGGAGGTAGCCGAAGGCTGTCCACAATAGGTAGCCGCAAGTCAGCAAAGGTAGACCGAAGGCGGCCAACCTGTGTCGACATGACCTTGTACACGTACGTGTACAAGGGTAGACACTGGTAGACGAAGGGTACACGAAGGTACACCAAATTAGCTGAAGGTTGGTCTACCTCAGGGCTGAACGCAGTGACTCGAGGCCTACTCGGATATTGCCAAATTAGTATCCCCATTTGGTTTCTTGGGTGGCGCGACGAATTTGAGCCGCTGGACGGTGAGTTTGTGGATGAGTGACTCGAGGCGTGCGAGCTCTGCCTCATGAGGCGCCAGATGGGCACGGATGCGCTGAACGAATGATAGGATAAGGGTGAGACGGTGAATGAAAGGAATGGGAGTCAAATGCAGCGTAAGTGCTGAAATAATCGTGGGGCAATCGGCAAGAGCAACGGCAGCGGGGAGTAAATGAGCTCACCAGGAGAGGACCGGGCCCGGAAAAAAAAAAAAAAAAAAAAACTTAAAAATTCGATTGCTGCTGAGAAGTATTATAGGATTCGGCAGTGTAAGCAAAGTGAAACATAAACCGCGGCAAGCAAAGATCGAGAGAACTCGGGATTACAAAAGAGTCAGTCGTACAAAAATAACAAAGAGCTAATCGAGAGTACCCTGTTGCAGCTTCCAGAAAGCAGGCTTTGTTGCAAATCCAAGTTGGCCAGAGTACCCAAAATGTTGGGTAAATCGCAAGTTTGGTGGTGCCCGCCTGAGGTTCAAGTATCGGGGAGCGAAGATTCGTTCGAGTTTGGTGTGAATACCATCAGGATATTGAAAGCACGGGAGGCGAGCTGGCCTGGCTTGCGAGCAGCTGGGCACCGACCATGACGGTGGGAAGCAGGAGTGAATGCTGTGCGTGATCGAGGATGGCAGGATCCCACGCTCTCTTTCTCCTCGTAGTTTCGTCGTGACATCTTCACCCCGACCTGGCCAAGACCTGGCGCTTGCTGGTTACGCGTCGCAGTCCATACTGTCTTTTTCTGCTGCTGGTGCTTTTCACTATTTGTCTTTTGATCCATCCGCTAAGCGCTTGTGAAGTCTGCCAATCCCTACATGCTTTCTGGTTACTGCACGGCCTGGATGGCGGAAAAATCTCCGCGTGGCTTCATTTTGCCGCACTGTTCTTTTGTCCGGTGTTTGAACCTCTCTCTCCTTCACTTCGCACAACCCTTTTCTGGTTCTGGCTGCCGGTCTTGTCGAATCTTTGCAGATCGATTGTCCTTTTCATTCTCTTCACTTTTCCATTCCCTTTATCTCTGCAAGTCGGAGTGTTTTCTTTATCTTTGCTAGTCAGAGTATCCTCGATTTACCAACATGTTCGTCGCCCCTCTTTTTTCGGTCTCTCCGGGATGGCTCCTCTGGGCGGGCGCCATTCGGAGAGCGAGGCGAATTTTCCTTTCATTCGAGTCTTTCTAATTATTTAACCATCATTTTCAGGCTCGGTTCACTCTCCTTGCTTCCCCACTCGCCCAAGTTACCGTCACTCAAATAATCACCATGACTGCGGCGGCCGCGACTACTTAGCGCCCAGGCTCAAAGCAACGATTCAACTGTCACCCATGTCGTAAAACGATCGAGGTATGTATGCTGTCTTGTTTTGCCTCGTCCTACGACTCAGTGCCTGAAGAACCCTGCCTGACTGCCGACGTGGCCGCGGCTGCGGACGACTCCAACGAGAACCCGAACCCCGTGGCACTCGCGCCGCGCGATGGGAGTTTGCGCAGCAGTTCGACTTTGTCTCCAGTGGCACGCACATCCAGTTTTTTTCTCTCAGGGCAAGTTCCCGTCGTGTGACGCGGCCGAGGTTCCCGAGCGCTGCGGCGGCAACGGGAACTCAAAGCGGAACACTTGAGCTGTTGAACAGAGTCTTGCTGATCCAAATGCGTAGTAAGGTCTCAATTCAAGACAAGCTAACTAACTATCCAAATCATACTGCTTAAATACCTAACTAATCCTACTTAACTGCATATAGAACATAAAGGGAAAGTTATACATAGCATAAAGTAATAAAGGGAAGTCCATGTGTGTCGTGACGACCTTGTGTCGGCGCGACAAGGTTTCCAATCAAATTGATGAGGTATCAGTCGGAGTTTCATAGCGAACAACTTCATCCGTTACACGTCGTCAGCAGCCTGGTGCGTTCCCCTCCCTTTCAATCGGAATATTATATCGATGACTCCAAGTCTAGTGGATCCGCACGCAGACCCTGAGGGATCCCTATCCTTCAACGATACTCTTCCAGCGTAGCGGACGATTGTTCATTGCGTTCCTCTCCCTTTTCCTCGCTTTTTCCTCCCCAACACTTGACATATAGGCCTGTCTACTTTTATGTTGAAGATGCGGCTATCACGGTAGCCGACACGGCCGTCTTTGGCGATCACCGTCTCCCGCTCTTGTCAGTTGCCTCCACCGTTTATCCGCCGTCTACAGACTGATAAGCGGCCCGTCTCGTGCTCAAGGCCATTTCGCACTCTCCAAGCCTCATTTCCGCAACAGCGCCTAGTTCTATTTTCGCCCGGCGCTCCATCACGGGTCTCCATCATTTGGTGCTGTGTTCTGCTCCCGATGCCAGCAATGTCCTTGATGTTCCTGTACCGTACTGAACAAGGGGCTTGAGGTCTGCATCCTCAAGTGTCCTCTCAATGTACGATCCTGGACACGGTCAGACACTCGAGTTGCTAGACGCACACTGAGACTTGAGGACGCGAAGCAGGATTCCAGAGGCGCTGGATACCTCGAGAACAATGTCGGCATGTCGACCAACAAACGACATAGCGGGACAGCAATCTGACATTCGCATTGCCGCGCGCCCTACCTCCATCCTTCTTCCCTTACCAACCATGTCCCTCCCGATTGTCCCTGCTCTAAGCGCTGCGTTCACCGTCTTTAGCTTCATCGTCTCCAGCATCCAGGCACAGGAGGCTAGTAGGGATCAACTCAATGTTCTCTCGACTTCCACGGAACAGCTTTTGACAACACTGAACAAGGAGTTCAGCGAACTCCGCTTGGTCCCTGCCAAATGTGTTAAGCCTCTGGCGGACTTGGAGTCGTGCGTGTGCCAAAACATTATGCACCGGGAGTTTGTTTAATCTGCCCATACAGATTACTTCGAGATATCCATCGCTTCGCAGAAAAAGAGACGGACTCAGGATTCTTGAAGATGCTCTTCCAAAGGGATGCACGGGTTTTCAAAATCGAGGCGTTTCAGAGGCGAATCGGGATGTGCATCAACGCTTTCGAGGTGCTGTTATCGATGAGAGCCGCTTGTGACGACTTATAGGCTGATGTCACTGGTAGATCTCCTCACTCTTAAATATCCAGACCATGCTGGCAGAGAGCAAGAAGGCACGGGCCCGGGACGCAGAAGTGTTGCATAACTACTTGAACACATTGGAGCAAAACAATACAAAACTTCTCCAGAAACTTGGTGAGCAAAACTAATCCCATTGTACATACCGAAAACACCTGAACCGAGATTCCGTCAGAAATTAACCATAACAATACTGTCGCAATGATGGTTTCAATCCAGAAGCAGTTAAATCACCATAATGTTGATCGTGCAGAGCAGACGTTTTACACACACACGCTGGAATATCTCACATCGAGGAGCGGACAAAATGTCAAGATAGAGGATTGGATGATCTCCTCTTTTGAAGTGGATTATGGGCACGAAATCGGTAAAGGAGGATTGTGAGAAGAACAATATACACCTTTGATTTGCCCTCATCCTCCACAGTGGAACAGTCTATCAAGGTACCTGGAACCGGACGGAGGTGGCCATAAAGGTCTTGCAAAATCATGCAGGGATTGCACCCAGTCTGCCAGTAAGACGCCACACACGAAGTTATTCCAGTGCTGATCTCTCTCCTCATAGTCACTGCGGAATGAAATAGATGTGAGTCAACTGTGAGCGATGAACGATGCATTTGAATGAGCTGTGGTGGCTAGATCTGGTCGACACTGCGACATCCCAATATTCTCCAGTTCCTGGGTGCAAACACCTTGGATGATAAACCATTCATTGTCATGCCTTACATACCACACAATGCGCGCGAGTTCCTCAGACTGCGACCCAGCTTTGATCCATTGCATATCGTGCGTAATGGATACACTCACCACCGGCCAAGTCTCACTGGTTTGAGTTGATAGCTGCGAGATATCTCCCTTGGGTTAGAATACCTACATTCCCGCAAGATTTGCCACGGAGATCTCAAAGCCGTATGTCCACTCTTTCGTTATGCATGGCCATAAACTGACTCTCGTACTCAAATCGTACTAGATAAATGTGCTCGTCGAGAACTCAGGAAAGGCCTTACTATGCGATTTCGGCCTGGCTCGTCTGAAGGCCGATGCTGCCACACGGACTTTTGTCCACATGGGTGTCCCTCAAATTGTAGGAAGCCGCAATTGGATGGCTCCGGAAATCTTGACGGGCTCACGATATCGAGTAACGTCTGACGTTTATGCCTTTGGAATGACCCTGTATGAGGTCAGTAGTCGTCTAGATCAAGCCAACCGCTTACATCCTCATTCACCCATTTCATTCTTAGCTATACACGGACGAGACTCCGCTGTTCACTATCCCATATGCGGAGCTCGTCGATCTTGTCGTCCATCGCGGCGTAAGACCAGAGCGCCCGGACCCTGGAGAAGGTCGCGCAATGCAGGACGAGCTCTGGGAATTGGCCCAACAGTGCTGGGTTGAAGATCCCCATAAACGGCCTACGGCCACCCAACTCTATGACACAGTCACACACATGATTCCCCCTTTATTGCAACCCGGTATTTTGCCAATGGACGCAGAGCAAGTTGAATCACGTTCGATATGGGCTCCAAACGCCGAATTGGATGCAGCGCTGGTCACTGGGGATTATTTGGACTCTCTGACCCCTGAACTTGACTGCAATTTGGACTCCGAAGGTTTTCGCCGCTTAGCGAAACAACAACGGAATATCATGATTTCGAACCACACATTGTTGGGAGCAGGTCATTGGGATACGCTCAGCGCCATGCTGGATCTGGCTTCCACATACTTTCGTCTGGGGATCTATAAAGATGCGGAAGAACTTCAAATAAAGGCGGTTGAGGAATGCAACAAGACTTTGGGAGCAAAGCACGAGCACACTCTAACGGCCAAGTACAACCTTGCCGCCACCCACCGGAAATTCGGGCGCCCAATGGAAGCATTGGCGCTGATTTCAGAGGTTGTGCAATGCCGGCGGCGTGTTCTAGGGGACGCAGACCTACACACCCTACGCGCCGAGTACAGTTTGGCTCTGACATACTATCGTTTAGGGCAATACCAAGAAGCAGAAGCACTTTGCCAATTTTAAGGCACCGGGCCTGAACGGCATAACGTATGAGCTCTGGAAAACACTGGATGCAAGGTGCCAAACAGCTCGCTCGTTGGAAAAACCGGCATTTGACGTCCTCAATGCCATGAAGAAAGTATTCAATGAGATCGAAACCCATGGCATGGTAGCTGGGACGGGGTTCTCCGAGAGCTGGATGTGCCCCCTATACAAAAAAAATGACAAGGCCGACATTGCTAACTACAGACCAATATCACTCCTGAACACGGACTACAAAATATTCACAAAGGCGCTAACAATCAAACTAGCCGAAACAGCACCGAGCCTGATCCATGAAAACCAAGCTGGCTTTGTGCCCGGAAGACATATCTACGACCAGATATGGCTGACAAAGAGGATAATTGAACTTGCGGAAGCAACGGACATGTGCGGGGTTATAGTTGCACTCGACCAGGAAAAAGCATATGACAAGATTGAACACGACTACTTATGGAGGGCACTCAAAAGCTACAACATCCCAGATGAATTCGTCGACACGATCAAGGCACTCTACAGCGATGCCTACACCTACGTGATGGTCAACAGAGAAAAAAAGCACAAAACCCTTCAAAGTCTCACGAGGCGTCCGTCAGGGCGATCCGCTATCATGCCTCCTGTTCGACCTGGCCATAGAACCACTTGCGGAATCACTGAGACAATCAGATCTCAAAGGCCTGAAAATAAACGGTGTCAAGGAACGGATAATAGCGACCCTCTTTTGCCGATGACACCCTGGTGTACCTTGAAATGGAGGATGATTTCGGGGACTTAGTAAAAATCCTGGACGAATGGTGCGCCGCATCCGGTGCAAAATTTAATATCAACAAGACGGAGATGATCCCAATCGGAGATATTGAATACCGCGACAGAGTACGCGAAACACGTTGTGTCAATGGCCAGGACGGAACGAAGATTGAACCCCATGTCAAGATTGCTGCAGAGAGTGAACCCATCCGGACTCTAGGAGCGTGGGTTGGGAACGATGTTGTGCAAGTCGATACATGGTCCCGAACCCCTCGAGAAAATAGATGCGGCATTGGACCAATGGGAGCTTGGCCATCCGACTATGGAAGGCCGCCGCCTAATCGTCCTGATGGTAGTCGGTGGGATGACACAATATCTAACCAAAATACAAGGAATGCCGAAAGTAGTGGAAGAGAGACTAGAAAAACGAATTAGAAACTTCATATGGGCTGAGAAAACACAAGTCACTGTGAACAAAGAAACGATCTACGCACCAAAGGACCAAGGCGGCCGAAACATTCTCGACATCGTAGCACGAAATGAGGCCATCTCAATCACATGGCTTAAGTCGTACCTGACCTTTGGGAAAGACCGGCCGATGTGGGCGTATGTCACGGATGAGATAATGTCTGTTAAAGCTCTAGGCGCTGAACACAACGTAGACGAAGTCCTGAGAATGTGCCCATATCTCCAATCGTGGAGACCAAAACTCTCGGACCTAAGTGAAGACCTCCAGCGGATGATCAAAGTTGGGGGCAAATACAACGTGAGTCTGGAAGGTATTGCAATCTCGCGTAAGATACAAATGGACATGCCAATTTGGTACCACAAGAAATCGGAGGCAACACGGCGCCTTTTCAACGATGGAATAGAGGTCCAATGCCTAAAAACCAAGCACAAGATGAGGCTCGTGGGGGATGCGGTGACCCTTGCCAGGCGAGACAGCTCGAATGGACACCAAGCACGGAAAAACTGTAGATGCGCAGCTTGCGTGGAGACAAGACGAGAATGCTGGCCTAAGAGGTGTGCGAACCCACATAAATGTTATACCCGAGCCAGGGCCATGCTCAACTCCCTACAGGACAAATGGAACCCACTTTCCCCGCAACCAG
Organism: Mycena venus; assembly: GCA_014462655.1. Classification (NCBI taxonomy): domain Eukaryota; kingdom Fungi; phylum Basidiomycota; class Agaricomycetes; order Agaricales; family Mycenaceae; genus Glaucomycena; species Glaucomycena venus. Next base: position 1,282,717 of record JACAZI010000007.1, on the reverse strand, counting down.
AGGACTACGAGAATGAGTACACACCAGAAGACCCGAACGATACTGACTGGGTGGAGTTCAACCCAATGGTCACAACACAGGGAGAAATCTCAGACACCTTCCGCATCTTCACTCAACCAGAAGCCAACCCCAACCCTGCCACCCGAGCCCCAAACACAAGACAGATGCCGGACCCAAACGCCGTAAAAGTAACGATCTACACAGACGGCTCAGCAACAAACAATGGGAAGGAAAATGCAAGAGCAGGAGCTGGGGTTTTCTACGGAGAGAATGACGGACGGAACCGTGCAATAAAGGTTCCTGATGAACTGGAGCCCTCGAACCAGGTCGCCGAGCTACTGGCAGTGAAAGAAGCTATTGAGGACATCCCTCTGAACGTCCCAATCGATATAATCAGCGACTCTAAATATGTGATAGAGGGGCTCACAAAAAAATCTAAGCAGATGGGAAGACGAGGGCTACCGTACAATAAAAAATGGAGACCTCGTCAAAGTCACCACTGCGAAGCTGAGAACACGTAGAGCAAAAACCCGAATCAAATGGGTAAAAGGCCACTCGGGTGTCGAAGGTAATGAAGCGGCTGACAAGCTGGCAGCACAGGGGGGCTGAGAAAGCCCAACCAGATATCGTTGACAATAGGATCCGCAGAAATCTCGTTGTACATGGTGCGAAACTAGCGGCGATGACACAATCACTCGCATACAAAATCATTCGCCAACTTAAAATGGAAAAAGACAGTTACCAGGATGCGCTGGACAGGAATGCGACTCGCAGAAACATGGAATACGCCAAAGCGGCAGCCACGGAGGCCAACAAAATCACCCCATCCGAAACAGAGATCTGGAGGGCAACCCAGCATAAAGACTTCTCCCGGAACATAAGATTCTTTATGTGGATGATGATACATGACGGCTACAAGATAGGAAACCACTGGACGCACATCCCAGGATATGAGGAATTTGGGGAATGCTCCAAATGCAAAAATGGAATAGTGGAATCCATGCAACACATTATGACCCAATGCGAAGCACGGGGCCAAGAGCTGATATGGGATATGGCGAGCGAACTCTGGAAGAAGAAAACTGGCGAGGAGCTGAGACCCACCCTTGGTGAAATAATGGCCTGCGGCCTAATCTCCAAAGGCAACCGAGGAACAACTCGCCTCTTCCGTATATTAGTCTCAGAATCCGCGCACCTGGTCTGGAGAGTACGAAATGAACGTGTCATACAAGGGAAGGAGGAAGCCTCCGAGGCTGAGATAAGAAACCGGTGGCGGAAAGCCATCGAAAATAGACTACATCTAGACCGCGCGCTAACGAATGAGACGCGGTATGCAAAAAAAAGCGCTGAACAGAGCGCTGGTCCGGAGTACCTGGAGGAAAGTGCTGAAGGACGAAGACAGACTCCCTAAGGATTGGACTAGGGAGACCGGGGTTTTAGTGGGTATTGGTTAATGATGGGGGGAGATGGAGCTGGCCTGCCGGCTCTGTCGACCCCTTGAAGCCGAAGTCCCACACGCGGCGTCGATATGGCGCCAGTGTCTAAGAGACATTTCCTCGGGTGGTTGTATCGTCTGGCCGGGTTTTCTTAGTCCAAGGCCTCAAACTAGCGGGTAGGGGGGGACGACAATGTCGGTTCGGTCTGTATGGAAGCGCGAAAGCGCTAGACAGCAGATCGTTTAGCATATGCTATCCACCGCACTACAATAAGCTCCACAAAAAAAAAAAAAAAAAAAAAAAAAAAAGAAGCAGAAGCACTTCAACTGAATGTTGTGAAACAACGGAAAAGGATTCTTGGAAAGAAGCATCACGAAACCCTTACCGCCATGGAGTGTTTAGCGGCCAGCTGGTGCCACAAGCTCGAAAACTTTCGCAGGGCTGCAGACCTTACATCAAAGGTCGTTGGACGGAGGAAGGTCGCTCTGGGAAAGAGGCATCCCTATACATTGGCCGCAATAGAGCGACTCATGCTGCTCCTTTTGCCCAAGTAGATGTCAGTGCTCTTCATGTGAATGGTGGCTCCTGTTCTTGACATTCATATTTAACTGCTCCCTCCCCCCCGAACGAAATGAACCCTTATAACACGAGGATGGAACAGATCGTTCTACGTCCAGGTAATTGATTTCATACGGTGGTATCTTTGCTCCTGTTGGCAGAATTATGGTTTCCAATCGAATGGTCATCACAATAATTTAACACTTATGGAGTGACGACACAACACATACCATGAGGCTCGACGCTTGGAGTTAGTCGGCCAAATTTATTGAGACTAGATTCAAACAGGCGACTGATTCGGTAGCGGGTAGTCCGCATCCGCTCCATATCCCCATCCCTTCAAAAAGCTTTTCTCCCGGAGTGCCTGTTCGGGATCGAGCCAGTGTTCGTCAAATGCGTCCTTTTTTACGGGCCTGTTGGAGTCACATTTGGTTCTGTTTTCGTTGGTCGCGAGATGCTGATTGAACCTTTGAACTGGTAATTGCAATGGGAACTGTTCGAACAAATATACCGGTCCAGTGAAGTACTTGAGATCCGGTAGCGGACGGTTCGCGTCAGCCTTCGATGCGCCAACGCCATCTATCAGCCTGACCGCGGAAATCGCCCGTTCGATTCGGGCTTGGGTCATGACCGTGTATAAATTGATTTCTTTTTTAACTGCCCAATGCCCTTCCAGATTCTAGAAAAGGCCTCATGCGGTCTCAGTGTAAGTTTTTATCTTGCCAGCTGCCTGTTGGTCTCGGAGCGTAAAAATTGCGCGAATTGGAAGAGAAAACAGCCCACACCTTCAAGACCTGGAGTACAAGTAGATTCTTGGACGCATGCTTAGAATTGAACATGCCCGAGATGGCTGAGGGGAGGAAATACCCAAGTACTGATTGGTCTTCACAATGCTGTGTCTGCGCTTCCATGAATTCTACGCAGCTTTCTTCAGTTGGTACCATACTGTACATTCTTCAGGACCTATATCCATGGATAAAAAATTTTGACCCCAATAAAAGTGTCGGAGTCTTGCCTGTTCAATAAAAGTGTTGGAAGTCAGATTCAGTCAATAAAAGTGTCGCGGAAACTGACCTTTTTCCCCCACTTTATTGATGATACCAAACCTGATAAAAGTGTCTGAAACAGGTAAATTTGGCAAAAAAAGTCTCGGAAAGTTGAAATTGTCAAAATAGTGTTAGAACTGTGAGTCGATAGATTAATACCAAGCAAGTAATACCGCCCACAGACCAGTCGGACACCCGGTGATGGTCCGTGTCTATGCCCTTTGTTGAAGTGCTGGAGCTAGGTCATCACTGGGGTCGAAACAGCCGTTTTTTTCCGTCTCTGTCTCGTTTTAGTGTTACCAATAGTGTAGTTTTCATCTGTCATCCGCTCATAGGTCGATAATTGATAATTGGGTGGGCTGCAAATTGAATCAAGATATGCCAGTAAAATTGATGTGCAGAAACCCATGCGTACTGAGCCGTGCTCAATGATTCTTGGAAGGCCGCTTATCAAGAGCCCACCGCAGACTCGGTAGCGGAAGGTCCGCACCCACAACTGGTATCCAGTACAGTAGGTTTTGTCGTTGACCGTGGGCGTCGCCCTTTCGATTCGGGCTCGGGTCACTAGGAGGTGTTTGAGTGTTTGTATGTTGTGTTCTTGTTCCCTTTCGCTGGAATGCTCCTTCATATATTCAATTTCCGCAACTCCATGGTCCCAAGGCAAGCCAACTGATATGTTTGGAGCTTTGAACCAAAAAAAAAAAATCAACATTCCAAGCTATTAATAAGACAATGTACTGCACAAGGCCCTGTACTAGCGGGTAGTCTGCGTCTGCAACTAATAGCTGTGAGTGATGATCAGCGTTCCCTGCGGAGTTTGCCCGTTTGATTCAGGCTTTGGGTTTGCCTTAGCTCGTTTCGGATTTCGCCTGTTTTCTTGTCAGGTTTCTGGGTCCCTTTGCTGCATTGGATTTGGCGACACCGCGTGTACTTAGTAGGAACTGGTTTCTCTTGCCGAAATGCCGCTTCCGAAGAAACACGCTCTTACGTCACACCTTCACACGGTTTGAATACAGTTGTGGCATGAGCTACTTGTGGAGTTTCTGAATTAACCCCTTGAGGTTAAGACTCCCCAGTTTACACTCAGTTCTTTCGTCAGTGAGGACCGTGCACATACAGCCGTTTTCAGAAAAGAAAGCACTTTTTGATGGGGTGATGCACGCTAGATTTTGCTTACTCCTCCGCGTTGGTCTTTCGCTCCACTTGGTGATCGCCTGTTCACTGCTCCACACAACCATTAATTGAATCTGCGTGTCTACGTAAATACACGGGAGTTGGATTGGAGTCACACCACCGCGTATCGCTCCATAAGTGGAGCGGAAGACAGACGCAGGGTCAAATAAGGGTAAGCAAAAATCTAGTGTGCATCGTCCCATCAAAAAGTGCATTCTTTTCTGAAAATGGCTGTAATCCGTGCAACTCGGTACTTCCACCTCTTTCCATCTCTATATCAACAGACCATCATTCCCGTCCCTGGCACGGGAGCCCTATCACGGGTCTTCTTTGGACTAGGATGTTGTCATGGTTATAATCCGCCGAGCCTGTGGTCCTGTCCTAAATTGGTCATATCTTCCCTGCGATAACCGTTGCATCCATCTCTCCTATCATCAACTGAAAATGCTTCCTCTTTTTTGCCGTTGGATTGCTGGGATTTCGCCGTCACATTCATCCCCTAGCTCCGTCCAAGTATCCCTTGTTGTCCGAGGAAGGGAATCCCTCATCCAGGCTTCCGCTGGTGAAAGCACATATCCCAGCATTCGTGACTGTTTGTCTTGGGCTCTTCCCTCTGCGGCGAATCCTCCACCAATTGCACTGCACTCCCAGACGGCGACCTCCGTGTTTGCACTAATCTGTGCCGTATCTATATTCATGTGGTGATGAAACATGACCAAATTGTTGTTCTCCTGGCACAGCTGCGGTATGCCATCGTTTTTCGAACTTGCGTTCAACCGGACTAGTTACACTGGTACGTGTATCTCACGCCGCAGACCAAAATATAGCCAACATCATGGACCCTGTCTTTCTTTTTTCTTTTCACTGTGGCGAAGGAAAGAATCGATCAGCTACCTCTAGTTCGTGCGGTAAGATTGAAAGACCAAGACCGAAATGGACGGTATTCATGGCGACATGCTGAACGCATTCCGGGTCTCTGCCACCGTCGTGAGAATAAAAAGCACCCTGGTATTCTTTCATGATTAAGTACGCTGATCGATCCACTTATACTCATAGAAGGACAGGCGTTGTGTTGGGGACAGAATAAATAGTGGCCTCTTGACCCACAGCAACAGTCTGCTTTTTCTCTCTCCCATATCCTGGATGTCCAACGCAACAAACGAGGTCGTTTTCACTTTCGGTAGCATCCTCTATCGTAACGAAATACCTCACAGCGTCGGATTCTCGTTTTATGGTATGCAGATGAGAGGCTGCCCCACCGCACCCCACTCAACGTTTCTCTTTAGGAATTTATCTCGTCTTTTTCTGTGGCTACGCATGGATCGCCATGTACGCCGTCGCTATTCCACGACCTTTTCGCTGATCACTCTCTTCGCTCACAGGCAACATCCAATCAAATCTACCGCCTCCAAAGTTCTGCTCGCCGGGATGCTCCTTCTTTTCCTCTCCTCCACGATGCAATTTGTCCTGGACATGACATTCACTCTGGAGCAGCTTAAAGGCTACCTCATGTGGACCGATGTTGCGCTCGAAAATCGTCGCAGTTTGTGGCTCCAGAAGCATGAATTCATATACGTTCTTGAAAGATGGCCAACCGCCATTAACGTATGTTCCTTCACTGCGTATTCAAAGTGGTCCAAGAATAGCTTTCGCCTGTTCTATTTATAACAAAGTTCATGATCTCCGACTTAATAGTGGTTTGGCGCGTCTCAGTAATGCAGTCCGAGCGACGGTGGATGCAGGTGGTTCTGTGGGCCTTTGCCGCCGCGGATGTCGGTGTGTGATGTACTATCAAAGATGGAGACAATTAATGAATTGTCAACAGTGCTTTGGATCTGCGCGGCATCGGTCACGAGCCGGGACGCTGCTCAACGAAGCCAGAATCCAACTACCGACGAACTGTTGAACACGGTCACCAATTTTATTTCTCTCGGGACCAATCTCCTTGGAACAGGTGCTATCGCTCTGACAGCTTGGTTCGTACATCTGTGGGTTGAATTCGGAGAGCTGATCCATACTTCCCCGCGTGCAGGAAACAAAAAAAGTTAATGAGAGAAACATTCCTGACTAAATGGCGCGGAGACGTGCCCCGCATTCTCATGGTGCTGGTGGAAACGGGCGGCGTCTGGGCTGTCATACAGGTCGGGTTCGGACTTGCAATGGTGCCCCGGCCCTTACTTATTATTTCTAGCTAGTATTTTCAATGCTTCAGGAGATCAACCAAGGCAACTTTTCTGGCGTGGACATGGCGACAGCCATAATCGCGAAGGCCGCACTGTATCTCGCGGTATCCCCACATAATTTTCCATAGTGAAACAACCACTCATTCTTTCGTCCCCAGGCTATCCTTCCGACCGCTACCGTGATTATAGTGCGCTCGCAGAGATCTGTCGAGCGAACTGTGAACTTTGGCGGAGCGATCGAGTTTGATTCTTCAGGGCGTGCACACAGTACTTCTAGGCTATCTGCTCTTCAGTTTAGCGACACCCCATCTGCAAGTAAAGTGCAACCTCCTACTTCCATTGATTCGGTACCAGCATGGATGGAAGAGGGACGTGGGGCACCAGGGGCCGTAGACCGAGCGGAGGAGAAGCGAGTGTCTGGGCAAGGTGGAGGAGTGGTTTGAATAGAAGCAGACTGGTTCCCTAACAAAGCCAGTCTTATCTTCTGAACGGACCAGGTTTCGGTTCTCATGCGTCCTTCACTTTACAAAATGTACAAAGGTTAATAAGCCAATGCACTGCCAATTGAACCAGTTCAAAGTGCTATTCCTCGCTCGATTGTTGGGGAATAACTGAGGGAAACACATACTTATCGCATCGGAGAAATCAACCACAGACCTGGTCTGCACCCCCAATTCACGCGTTAGTTTCCTCCATGTATTCACCGCGGAGGCTGCCCGTTCGGTTCGGGTCCGGGTAATTATTTGCGGCGAAGGGCTTTTGAAAGGGCTCTTGTTTTTTTTCTCTCTTCGCTTCATGTTTGTTCGCGCTCGTTGGATTTCGAATCATGTCTGTGCAACATCGCGCCCTTCATCGGCCCCCATGGTTGACCAAACAGAAATGCCGGGGCGAGACAATCGTAAAAATTAAATCAAATTCGATCTCAATTGGGTCAAATGAAAACCCAACGGACCCAGTGGCGGGTGGTCCGCATCTGCAATCGATGAGATACCTGCCGTATTCGGGTTCCTGTGGAGGTCGCCTGTTCAATTCGGGCTTGGGTCACTGTCTCGCTGTCCAAGAATACTTTTTTTCCCGTCTTGTATTATCTTTCGCTGCACTTGGAACGTTAATGATCATGCGATATTTTCAAAGCTTTTTCATCGAAGACTCGTTCGTCTCCGTATTCGTGTCAAATGAGGTAGCGCAAACTATGTAATATGGACCCTACCGAGGCCCGATACCAACAGGAAGAGTAACTACAGCACTACAAGGGATATCAGACAAGCACAAGGCAAGGTATATGCAAAGAAGGAGAATAAAGCGTATGTCGGGGTTAGTGGGAAAATGCGGGAGGTATGTACGTATGATGAATCGTAAGGATGTTCGTGGAGGTGTCCGTCATAATGTCTGCATGCAAGATCCGTATCAAAAAAAGAAAACTCAAACAGAAGTAGAACCAAGGGAAAGCCGCGTTCGCCCCGTCTTCAACCACAGAACAACGACGCGTACGGCAGGCTGATTTTCGCACGTCCGATTATAGAGCGACGGCACCCACGGCCACACCGCCGAGCACCATCGCGAGCGCGAGGCCCGCTCCTGAAGTCCACATGGGCGTCAATGCGCGCGCCGCCACCAGTGGTCGAGTTCGACGGGCCGGAAGCGGACGCGGACCCGCTTCCGGAGGACTGAGATTGGGCGGATGCGACTGAGGAGAGCGCGGAGGAGGCGACAGAGCGCGCCGAGGACACCGCGGACGAGGCTGCGTTTGAGATCGAGCTCGCCACGGAGGAGAGGGAGGCCGAGATCGATGCGGGCGGGGCAGTCGCGGTTGAGGAACTAAGACAGAGTTGCGGTGAGTTTATTTGACTCTTGGCATGATGGATTGACGTACGAGGTTCCAGAGCGAGCCGAGGTAGTAGAGCCAGCCGAGGTCCCAGCGGGGGAGCTCGCAGCGGCGGCGCCGACGTTGAAGGAGGAGCTGCTTGCGACGACGTCACTCGTGTTGGTCGCGCTGAGGAAGCTCACGATGTATGACCTGAAATTTTTTTTAGGTTAGCTAATTTAATTTCATTGATCGTGCGGGGGTAGAGCGGAGAGCAAATAACAGTAGCATGGGAATCGCAACGCGTTGACGTTGTTGGAAAGGTGAATGGATAGATGGGCAGATTGAATGGAGGGAGGGGAGCAGATGGCGATGGTGTGAATATTGGGGAGCGGGGCGAGACGTACCCTGGGGAGACAACCTGGGGGAAGAGGACAGTTATCTGGTTGCTCTGCGGGTTCACATTGTTCGCGATTGCGAGGCCGCCAGGCTACAACAGGGCTTTGTTAGTACGCGAACCGTCCGGCTACTGAGATGCATGACACACGAAGGTCTGGTTGTCGCCTGAACTGAAGACCGCCAGAGTCCATGGGCCGCTGCAACGGTGTCAGTACTGGATATGGGTGCAGAAAAAAGAAAGGCAGCGTACGTGTCAGATGAATCCGACGACCAAGTGAAAGTGGCATTGGAGTCGGGTGTCACTGACGAGGACGCCTGCAGGTTCGACACCGCGGCGGCAGTGGCGGCGAATGCGAGAGCAGCGGTGGCGCTGCAACCCACAACTCAGTACATGCTAGACAGGAAAAACGGCGACGTACTAGAGGCGGGTATAGGGAGACATGGCGGTCGTGGTGGTGGTTGAAGGAAGAGAAGCAAGAGCGAGGGAAGAAAACGTGTGGTATGGATGCAATGACGTGGGGTGATGTATGGTGGCAGCGTGTGGGTAAACCGTGGGTACAGAACTGTCTGGACTTGCACAACGAGGTTTTAATAAGCGCTGAAACGCGCTAAGCTGGCGGCCGAGAAGACGAACGTCGCGGATAGAGCTTCAGACAGCCTTTGATCCTAGAACTTAGCAATCCGCGAGCTAGTTTAGGTGAAGTTTGCGCTGGCACGCAGACGGCACATGACGTCAGAGCCTGGTAATTTCGAAAATTGGTCTGATGAAATATTTTGGAAGGCTGAATGCATCCGGGATTGATGTAGACAGCGTACTCGCGCGATATCGCGCCATCTCTCGCGATGTCGGAGAGGGGTGATTGATGGATCTACATCCGGAGTACTAGTAGTGGCGAGCAGAAAGTTCGAGGAAGGTGACAAGGCGCCAGTGCGCTGTTCAGCGGTATGCGGTATTAGGGGAGCGTTTGTGCGATTAATTCCAGGAAGACAGATGCGCAATCAATGCCAAGGGAGAGGATATTCCGCACAGCAGCGGATCTGAATCGGAGAGTTTGCATACGTATCAAGTCATATGAACGCGACAGAACGCATCCAAGGTCGGATTGAGACGGAGATGAACCTTCAGCGCTGGCCCATTCAATTTGGCCGCCAGAATCACAAGGTACTGGCTAACCAATATGGTGAGGAGATGAGCTCTGGGCGAATATTTCGCAGAGATTTCCGTAGAATACTTGGGAACGAAGCAAGAAAAGCTATGACGGTTCGTTTGTACAAATATTTATTTACGCGCGCGCGTGTGATTTTCCGCGCGCGCGACCACAAATTCCGCGCGCGCGCTGGTCTATACATTAAATATGACTAAGTATATATTATGGCGTCAACTACACTACTGCCTGGCCTCAGCACCTAAGTGTCCGCAAAATAGATACAAGGGCTCGAAAGCCGGAGGTCCACTACGCACGAGGTGCAAGGAATGGCGCGAGGTGCAGGAATGGCCAGTGCAACAAGACCCAAAGGTCGAGCCCGAGAGCCAAGTCAACCGGTACAGCACCCAATGGGTTGCGGCGAAGCGAGGAATATCGCGGGAAAGGAAACTAGAAACAAGTAAAGGTGCCGAATGAGCAGCTGAAGAGAACCAGAAAAAAAAAAGGAGGGCTCGCACCCTTCTACCTGCTCAATGGGAACACCATGCAAGGTTACAAGCCCGCTTGTAATCCCCCGGACGAGACGTACAATGATGTGCACGCCGTGAGCACGGAAAAGGGAATGATAGGTTAATCGATGTACCTGCCATGGTCTTAGGGGCCAATGAGCAGGAATGTCTTGTGCGTTGAGCCCGTGCAGGAGCGACGATGGTGGAAGTGGATGACAGACGATTTGACGTGGCAACACAGTCAACACGCTCACGTGCTTCGCAAACAAGTAACACGGCTTTTGTTGATGTCACGCCGGTGGTTCTTGGTCTCAACCATATTGCCACCCTGCCGTTCAAGCTCCTTCGTCGATTGGCCTGGGAGTATGGTTCAGCTGGGTCATCTACTCGATAACCCGGAAATTCTGGACGGCGCAAAGCTTAGCTCTACTGGACCTCACCGCCCTGAACCGTAGACGCGTCCAATCCTCCGTGGTTTATTGCTGACTCTGGCTCCCATACAGTCATTGGCCTCCAGAGTTACGATCTCGTTTCACTTCTGTCAGGCCTTTTGGTCCCGACGTCGCGATACAGCAGTGCCCATTTGGGTTGTCAATCCTGCGATACCATCCGTGGTCCCTCATGCAGCTTCAAGGTCAATTTTGGTCGGAGCTCCTCAAACCCAAAGACTAATCAGACCGTTCAGACGTCCCCCAGCCATTCAAGGTGCCGCTACAGCTACCGATTGAGTCGGGCGGCCTTAAAATGCGGCCGATGCCGATGCCATGCCCAAATCGACCCCACCATAAATCACTGTTGATCCAGGTAAGTTCCGGTCCGAATCCGCTCGAAGAAAACACTCAGTAGACCCTCAGGATGTTTTAGCGGTTTTGAAGGTGATTTGGGTTAATCATGGAGCTGTATGCACCACGCCGATCCCGCGATGCCGGCACCCTTCAAGGTCTGCTTCTACAGAATTTCATCTATAGAACGGTCAGTTTGTGGCCAAATCTCTTCAAAAAAAACTACTCAGACTACCTGTAGGACGTGCCCATCAGGTTTTCTAGATGACCTGGGCCGCCGTTCGTCGAACGCGCTTACGCCAACGACGTCTCCCCGCCGGATCATTCCCCGACATAACAGCCACTTATGTTTTGGTCAGTCCTTGCCCCGTTCATCTTCAACAAATTACCCGGAATACCTCTAAGATGTTCTTGAAGGGATCACAGGCATCGGACCGCGCTACCTTGCAGGAGATTAACCAGATGGAGCGCGAAATGTGCAACTATCTGGATTGGGAACTGTCGACAACCCAATATTGGGCAACTTCGAGGCCATGGTCCAGCGGGATTTCCTTCCAGGTTCCAAGGGGCCGTATCCGACATACTCGTTCATATGGTGTTGAAGCGCTGGATACGCCGACGCACGGTTATTCCAACACTACGTCCCTTGCTTCGTCACCACCACCATTCTTATTACCGAAAACCTTCTGGATCAAAATCAGTTTGGGCTTGATTCTCCCAAATAAAGTGCTCAGTGTGCACCTAGGATGTCCTTGTGAAGGGTGGCCTTGTACTTTGGGCCACCCGCCGGCGAACGCGTGTACACTGACCATCTCGGCCCCGACGTCCTGCCGGATAAGCCCCCAACCTAAAATCACTTGGATCTCGGTCAGTCCTTGACATATTCACCTCAAATAAAGTACTCACAGCACACATAGGCTGCTATACAGACGGTGTTCAGGCGTTTTTGGCCGCCCGCTGTCGAACGCGTGCACACTGATCATGTCAGCCCCGACGTTCCACCGGATCAGCCCCCGACCAAAACCACTTGGATCTCGGTCAGTCCTTGACATATTCACCTCAAATAAAATACTCACAGCACACATAGGCTGCTATACAGAGGTTTTTCAGGCGTTTTGGCCGGCCGCTGTCGAGCGCGTGCACGTTGACCATGTCGGCCCCGACGTCCCGCCGGATCGGCCCCTGACCAAAACCACTTGGATCCCCGCCGCCCCCCCCCCCACCACCCCCCCCCCAAAAAAATACCCCCAGCACACATGCGGCCCTGACGTCCGCCAGCCGCCCCTGACCAAAACCACTTGGATCTCGGTCAGTCCTTGACATATTCACCTCAAATAAAATACTCACAGCACATATAGGCTGCTATACAGAGGGTTTTCAGGCCTTTTTAGCCGCCCGCTGCTGAACGCATGGATGCCGACCACATTGACGTTGACCCCTTGCCGGATCCGTATCCGACCCAAAACCACTTGGATCTCGGTCAGTCCTTGTTCTATTCACCTCAAATAAAATACTCACAGCATGTATAGACTGATATACAGATGGTGTTCGGGCCTTTTTGGCCGCCCGCTGTCCAACACATGCACGCCGACCACGTTGACGTTGGCCCCTTGCCGGATCCGTACCCGACATAAAACCCTTTCTATACCGGTCAGTTACCTTCGAATCCCTTTGACAAAGATACTCAGCTTACCTCTGGGACATCCACGAGAGAGTGTACAGGCGTTTTCGGCGGTTCGTTGCTGCATGCGTGCATGCTGTCCCACATCGGCGCCGCCTCCCCCATGGATCAGTACCCGACACAAAACTTCAATTATCTAGGTCAGACACTGTCAAAATTCCTTTGAAAAAGATACTCAGTACAATTCTACGATATCCTCAAGGTGATACACAGGTGCTATAGACTGCCCGCTGCCAAATGCGTGCACATCGACCACATCTGTACCGACTTCCCGCTGGCTCAACACCCGATCCAAATCTATCTGTATTAAGGTCAGTTTTTTTTTGCTATTCAATTCAAGTAAAATACTCACACCATCCGTACGATGTTCTCAAGATGCTGGGAAGCTGATTTTGTCGTCGCCAAAAGCGCCCATCTGCAACGCCGAGGCGCTTAGGCAAGTGTATTGGGTATCGCAGTCCTGAGCTGCACCTGTTCTGCGGGCACGATTCTGTGTGCCGTGCAACGTCGGCAGCTATTCTGATGACTGCGCCTGCATCTTGTACTTAATTCAAACGGTTTGTACATCCCAAGACGATTTTATTTGCTGTATCAAATAAGACAAGATGGACGAAGACGCCAACTACAGTGTATCCATCCAAGCACAAAGTTTGCTGTAGGCATCGTCTGCTAACTCCTGCTCCTCGTCAAATGGGTTGTTCTCCCAAATGGCCTCCATCGTGTTTTGAAGACAAACTTTGTTCATCTGGGCGAGAAGTCCCTTGGTAGGGTCGAGCTCGAGCAGGATTGAAGCCGGCGATTTTTTGTTGTCTGGGTGAAGCAACTGCTTCGAATATCCTCCCCACCAAAAAAGACTCCCAGATCCGGGAGCATAGGTTCTCGTCGAGGCAGCTGAAGGAATGGTTGACATCTGGCGGGTGAAAAGCAAGTGCGACTTTATGGTCAGCCACCTCGCACTTCAGCTGTACGAGCTTATAGTAGGTCACAACGCCTATATGCTCCGCATCCGCGAGCGTGATCTCGGCAAGAGGACGTTGTATGAGGGTGCGGAAAGCAGGGCCCGCCCAGTCGTCAAGGCTATACTGGCGGGAGAGTTTTAGTTGGATAGCTGGTGTGAAGTCGGCGTGATTGGGAAGGTGAGTGGTGACATATTTGACTCCCGATTGAATGCGCCACAACATTGAGAGATGAAGCACACTGAAAAAAAATTGTAGAGGTGTCGGATTGGGAAGCTCGTCCCTGTTGAATAACGGTCAAAGCCAATTGAATGAGGGATGCAGGGCAGAACTCACTGGTCATATAAAAAAATCAGCAAGTGCCGAAAATCAAGGTCTGTAATGCCGCTTTCATTCAGATTAACTGGATGATTGTCGTCGTGGCCATGGACCACGGAATTTGGGTCTTGGGGGACCTCAAACAGCTCAGTAAAAAATTCTGACTTCAAGGCAAGACGGGTCTTGTGCAGTTTGTATAATTTGTTTTCGCACTAAAATTGCGGAATGTCAGAGTGATTCAGAGCAATAATGATCAGTCGTACCAGAAAAACCACACCGCCATCCTCAAAATAATATCTCACATCGCGGACACGCGAGACTATGTCGGGAGAGGAGCCAGATTCTTCGGCCATGAAGGAGCAAGACAAAAAAAGGTCACGTACTTATTTGTTTGTCCATAACCCAGTCCGAGTCAAAACATTCATTTTTTACGACCGGCCATGAGCACTCTCCCTGAAGAATTTCCTTCTCTTCCTGGACATTTTGACAATGGGGTCTGGTCTCCGAATGTGTTGCAAGCCTACGCTATTCTTCACGACGCATACCAATACGCATTTGAGGCACTCAATGCCGGGGACAACGAGTGCCACAGACTCCGACTACATTCTGAGAAGCTATTGAATAGAATGCTTCCCATCCTGGCGGCCATGGAGGTAGAGGTCCTGAATCCTCAATGGTTCGACGAGTCCACCACAGCGCTGGCAGGCTTGGTTCTGGAATTGGAGGTATCCGCAGCCGCGATTGAAAATGTGTACGCACCGAGAGTCTTGGAAAGATGGAAGCTAACTCGAGGGTTTTCCAGAAACGTACCTAAACTGAAGAAGCCCTCCCTTGTCAAAGTTCGACACACCGGACGACGCGGACGGCCGCGGAAAGAGCTATCAGCTGAATGGCTTGAGGCTGCGGTAGCACCTGGCCGGCGTATCACTCTCAGCAAACTTGCAGACCTGGCGGGAGTTCACCGGCACACGCTACGTGCATACCTCATCAAATACGGTGTTTATCAGCGCTTTAGCGCATTGTCCGACGTCGACCTCGATCTCCTGATCAAAACATTCAAAGCAACAAAGCCTACCTCGGGAGTCAGCTATATCATAGGATTTCTTCGAAGGCATGGGCTTAAAATCCAGCGACGGCGTGTACGAGGCTCTGTGCGGCGCATCGACCACTTGGGAAGTGTCCTGCGCAATCATCAAGCCGTCGATCGCCAGAAGTATTCCGTACCCCACTCGAATTACCTGTGGCATCTGGATGGTCACCACAAGTTGATACGATGGGGTATCGTAATCCACGGCATCGTCGATGGGTATTGTCGAACGGTAAGCCGTGGTATTATGGCCTCGGACTTGATTGACATTTTATGTCATAGGTGATTGCCCTTCGCGCCAGCACGAATAACACTGCAACCACAGTGCTGAACCTATTTTTGGCCGCGATCCAGAAGTACGGGGTCCCCTCCCGAATGCGTGGTGATCGAGGAGGTGAGAATATCGAGGTATCTGTGTGGATGATTAAGCATCGCGGCACCAAACGTGCCTCTTTTATGTGGGGATCGTAAGTGAAAACGTCCAATAAAATTCAATCTCACAGTAGTTCTTGTAGATCTACCCGGAATACTCGCATTGAGCGCTTGTGGGTCGAGGTTGGAACACAATTTGCTCGACGGTGGCGGGGCTTCTTCACGAGGTTAGAACGAATGCACGGTCTGCAGCATATGTCGGCGCATCACTTGTGGCTCCTTCACTGCCTTTTCTTGGACGATATAAATTCTGACTGTCAAGATTTCCAAGCCACTTGGAATCTCCATCCGCTTGGCGGGACACGGAACAAAGGACAGTCGCCAGCGGTACCATTTCCTCGAGTTGTTGCGATCCAAGATTAACAGAATATTTTAGGACATCCGTTTCATCAGCGAGACTGAACACGGGGTGGACGAGGATCAGCCCGGCGTCCATCCGACCGTCCTTGAAGAATATTATGGAGTGGAGGAAAATATTGACGATGAATGGGAAGATATCGACGACATGATCGCCGCTGACCAGACCCCCGACATACGACACGACCCCATAGATGTACCTGCCAATAACTCGCCCTTTAGTCCAGAGCTGGCAGCCATATTTTTCGAGGCCCTTGAAGCCGTCAAGACCGAGAACATTATTCCGGACGGATTTGACCTTGATTTAGATACTTATCCGGCTCGCGAATCCATTCACCTTGGTCGGGGAGGGAAGAGGATTTCCGTGATTTTACCGTTGGATGTCTGGTGGCCACGCGCCTTATTATGGGCTCAAGGACTTGATTTAATGACTCGGATGCTGGTAGAAGTTGAATTATAATTTTTTGTGACTTGTAAAAATGTACAGTAGACGCCGAAAAGACATCTTCGCATCCAGATTTTGCACCTGGGTCAAAATGTCAGCAAACAAATCAGGTATAAAAGCGGAGGTGTCGCACTATTTTTCCTTCACTTCTTCCTCCATGTGCCTGAAAAAAACTTCCCTCGCCGATGGCAGCACTTCAGAGTGCCCTTGCCCACGCTATATACCCCAAGACGACCCTCAACCTGGCCCTCGAGTTTGTCGGGACTGCGAGCATTGGGAGAGCCTGCACCCTCCGTCGGACGCGCCGAAAGCCAATGGCATAGCCAACCTCATGGCACGCCTCAAGCCGCAGGTGGACAAGGTTCGCCACTCGGGATCCTCGCTGGATGACGAGGCTCGAAAAGAATCTAACGCCGGCTTCAAAAAAGTTAGTGAAGAGAGCAAAGGCCGTGGTGGGGCCACCAAATACACGGTTCGTCTGTCTTCCACCTGTGGTGCTTCTTGTTCCCATTATGTACGCAGAAAAGAACAAGTCGGGCTCGTCCACCAAGAAGCCCACAGACAAAAATCATCTGGTGGGAGACATCGTCGTCATCCCGGATGCAGTCTGGGTAAGTCCATCCATTGTTAGTCTTTATGGAAAGTTCTAATTTCTTTCCAGGGAGATTCAGATGCCTCGGACGCGGCCGACGATACCAAGGAAATGGGTGTCGGACCCGTTCCGAGCATCATAAAACAACAGCAGTTGAGGGACGGTGGCCTCGTCATAAGCGACAATGGAAAAGGTGGATATCTCGAGTTCTCAGAGGCCTGGTCCGAGGAGTACATCGACCAGGACTGGATGAAGCCTAAGATCCCCAAGGTTTACGAGTACATGGAGAACACCCATGAACTCGAGGAAGGCGAAAGCATCTTGATACCTCTTGTTGCTGACCACGGCCGATTGAAGGTGTTCAAGAAGAAGGGTCCTATTACTGGGAGAGATCTTGCGACTATCAAGTCGGGCAAAGGCAAGCGAGCTGAGCTGTCAACAATCTATTTTGGTCAGTCTAAATCGGGCTCTGCTTTGTTTCCTCACGTTCATCACCACTCCAGCTCTCCGCTTCAATGTTCCTCACACTATCTGGAGCAACAACCGCTGGGACGACCCCTTGAGTGATGCCGACTTTGAAGAGAAACCCGCCAAAGGCAAGGGCAAAGCCAAAGCCAAAGCTCAGCCAAAGCCGAAGCCGCTCTCCACTCGTCAGTCAACTCGCAAGGCTGCCGCAAAAGAAGAGGGTCTTGAAGTACAGTCAGACACGGGCGAGGGTAACGAACACCTCTGGCTTATTTATCTTCAATGTGCTGACTACTGTTAGGTCCGAGTTCGAGCAAGACCAAATCCCCAAAACGCCTCACCCCGGTCAAGATCAAAGCCGAGGCCGGAACTCAAGGTCAAAGTACGCCCCCTTATCTTTCTTTCTCTTTGCTGTGTTAATGGCAAGTAGGTCCTTCTGCCAGTGCGGGAAAAGGCAAATCGTCCAAACGCTTCGAGGAGTTGAAGCTCGAGCCAGAATTGGCTGCAATAGCAAGTGCGTTCTTTGTTTCTCTCTCTTTATTCTTACTGATCCGAGGGACGAGTAGAGACCGACACACTCTTCTTGGAAATTGACTCTGACTCCGACGTTGAATTCCCGCCGTCGATTTTTGGGTCCACTGTTTCTGCGCCGCCCACGGCTTCCGCCATTTCAAGCAGCTCTGGGACCTCATCCAACGGCTGCACCTCCATCGCGACCTCAGTGTCGTCCTTGGCAGCCACTGCCGTGCCCGTGAGCTCAGTCACAGCCAACCCCACCCCGTCGACATCTTCCTCTGGCCCCGTTGCCTCGTCCATCCCATTGAATGCAGCTGCAGCGAGCAATGTCGTCTCTTTCGGTCCTCCCTCCATTCTTGCACCCACTGCCACCCGTTCGTCGCGTTATTTTGGAGGTTCCCTCTCTGCTAGCATGTCGGCATCGTCCAGTGCCAGCTCGTCCTCATCCTCCTTCGCCTCCTCTTCATCCACACGCCCATTGTCGTTGCAGCGGGCCGGTGCAGACTATGCGGCCAAACGGCGGCCATGGAAGCTTTTAACGAGTTTGGAAATTATCACGAGGTCACCCCAAGCGCACTTTCGACACAGCTATCTTGGAGAGCAGCGGTTTCAAGTCCCCCGAGCGTCCATCATACAACCCATGGAAACGTCAGCGGAAGAGTATTTGATTCTATCCATTAATCTCGTCCATGCTCCCTACACTTATTTGTCCAACTTATCCACCCTCCTTCATCCCATCTTATACCCTCGCCGTACTCGTACTTTGATTCGGTTTCGTCACTGTCGTTACGGTTTTTCAATCTTTACCCCCCTTGACTTACCAAGGTGCCCACCCTTACTCCTCCTCCTTCCCTTCAATTCTGCTGGTCGACGTCTTTCAATACCGAGTCGTTTCCTCCTTTGTCGTCCCCTCTCGAGCCCTCACTGTCTTTATTTCATTTATTATACCTACCTACCAATAGTGTTAGGCACGGGTGTTACCGCGGGTGTCACGCCGTCACACCGTACCCGTGACCCGTCACACCGCACCCGTTTCCCTACGGGTACGGGTTTCACGGTAATTTACCACGGTATTTATGTAAAACCCGTGGTATCAATTACCATGGTATTTAGCTGCGGTATTTACCTTAGTACACTGATTTTACCAGATAACCAGATACTAATAGGTAGGATCAACACAAATGAGCTGGAATAAATGAGTTTCTATGTTGAATTCAATGCTGGAGTGAGTTTAAACCAATCTGTTGTTTTGATCAAGGGATCAGAACCAGACCTCTGGTTTGATCTGAGGTCATGTGGACCTGATATTATGGTAGTGAAAACTTTCCAACCTGTTACAATGCCTCTGTAGTGTACTTGGAACATTCTCTTCTATGTTATTTCTCTCATCTTGTGAAGATCCTGGGTTCAATTCACCCATTAGCCACTTTTTTGACTTTCACGGTATTACGGGTACGGGTTTTCACGGGTTGCGGTATCCACGGTATTCAAAAAATCAACCACCGTACCCGCACCCGTGACACCTGTGACTGTCACACCGCGGGTTTACCCGTACCCGTGCCAAACACTACCTACCAACCACTTTATTTATTCTTAGTAGGCCTGCGATATTCTGGTCAATATTATTATCTGCCTACTATCTGCTGTGAAGTATCTAGAATATCTACGACTTTGCGGCTTCATCGAGTCCTCGATGTGACGTGGTGTGACACCTCTTTCCTGCTCTCCTCCACCACCACGATTTACAGTAGGACCTACCACAATGGCGTATCACGAAGGTACCTGTTCTGGCTCGACGTCACCTCATTCTAAGAGACTTCAAACAGCGGTTTCTTGCTTTACTGAAGGATTTGAGAAGGGGCAGGTTTTTATAGGTACGTGTCTTACCCTCATGTCGAAAAATGCCCGAGTTGAAGTCTTTGCATACTGAAGCAGCCCAGGTACCACGGTCAGTCGCCCCGTGTTGCTGACCCTGGCCCGGCACCATGGAGCCCAAGTTTTGGGCGCGTTCCACGAGATGAGTTGGCACTGCCGTTGAGCGCATAACCAAGCTATTGAGCAGGAATGATCGTTAGGATGTACTTGGTAGTAGTTATTGTGTACTTAGTCATATTTAATGCCGCAAACCAGCGCACGCGCGGAAATCACACGCGCGCGTGTAAATAAATATTTGTACAAACGAACCGTCATAAAGGGCAGATATCAAGGAAAGCATTATACAACCTACATGATTCGATGCGGCTTGCTGCAACAAATGCCTTGAAAGTTGAGGCGACATGGTTCCAGTGGTCGTGGGCGTCAAGAGCAAAAGAGACTGAAGCCCGTGGTAAACTCGGCCATCATCGAGGCTGTGCAACCCGCCTTTCTTTCGACCGTCATGCCAGCGGGTTCGGTCTTGACGCTGTCTCAAGAGCTCGAGCTTGGAGTATGTGCCCATATGCACCCTGGATCCATCCCCGAGCCCATGCTGGTGGCACATCGCACCAAGGACTGGTAAGAATCGTACGAGAACATTTTTAAGTCAGCCTTGGTTTCATTACTGTATAGGGTGGAACCCCGGAATAAGTTTTAGGCTCTCCACGCTTTATCAAGTATCCTCTCCCCATACCCAACCTTCTCCAAGCCATCCGTCTCAACTTAGCCTCATATTTTGCCAAACATCGACATGTCTTTTTCTGCCGTAACCGTTCGAAGTTATCTGTAGACGATTGCGCACCATTTGCTCCGTCTGCAGCGGCCCTGTGAACGCACTCCTCGACTGTGTGGTTGGAGAAGACGAATTCCTTGACCAAATTGCCACTCTTCAGATCAAACGGCTTACAGCATCCTTCGGTTGCATAGAACACACGCTGTTCGATGACCCACTATTTTTTGAACCTAACCCACTTCATGGTCTTTGACCTGGATGGGCGGACACATAATATTGGCTGGACATCCCAACCTCACGCATCTTTGCTTCACGGAACAACGACTCCTTAAAATCTGCCCCCAGATTTTGCATTCTGTCGGGGAGAGATCATGAACATTGGACGCTCACGGACGAATTCATCGCAAAGCGGAATGCTGGTCAAATTGATGGTGCGTCTAGGCCTCGTCGCGATTCACGCACTTGTTCTAGGTCCAACGTACATCATACAGGAGTGAGGGCGTGAGTCAACCAGTGAGGCTCAAACTCGATTAAAAGCTCGCTGCCATTGGGCCGGCTGCAGGTTGCAGTGTGGGACACTACGTATATGATCGTTCACCACTCTCGGCACACCGGTATGTATGATCCCAAATGTTTTGAATGCGCTTCCAGCGTTCTAGGTTGAAAACTGTTCGTTCGGATAAATTAGCCCCCCGTCTTCAAATGTCCTCTCCGGATTGCTTCGGAACGCCGCAGTAGGTCGACCTGACTTCTTATGGTCGTATCTCCCTCATCCAATCAACGGCGAGCCAGGGACTGGGCCTGGCTGGAACCGGAATTATTTTCAACGTCTAATTCCTGGTACCGATTTAGGTTCCAGGTCTACTGACCGTAAATCAGAATCCTAGACATCACTGCCAGATCACGGCTTAGTAACAAATACTGGATATGGACAAACGGTTACTCTTTGTGGACGGTCATCCGGGACTGCACCCATGTGGTGTCGTTGAGTTACCGGGAGTTCCGGTGCATTGCCATCGGAATTCCCCGAGTATGTGGCTGAAGAAAACCTTTAAATCTGTTTTTTGTGTTTCACTGCAGATTCGCGGCTTAGTCAGGATGTGGCTGAAGAAACCGTTAAATCCCAATTCCGTCAACATCGAAGCTCGACATCAATACGGGCAGCAAGGACCAGGCCTTGAGACTTTAGTAATGGGTGAAAGTGGGATAGCATCAGTTTATCGCCGTCCTAAATTGGTCCCAAATGCAGTGCAGTTGGAGTGGATGGGGTAGGAGGCAATGAAAGTAAGAGCAAAGAAGAGAGTGACTCATGACAGATTTTGGTTCCGTTCGCTGTATAAACGCCTAAGTCTGCGGAAAGGTAAACCATTTCTTGGACATGTAGGTCAGAGAAAAGTTGAGACCAGCAGCTGCCCATGGATTGCATCAGGATAGCCGCATAGAGATATGAATATCCTTCGAAATGATATAGCAAAGACATTAAATACAGTGCAAAACAAATATGGGAGCAGAAAGCTAAGAGCGTCGAAACTTGGACGAATATCGGGCCTCCAGAGCAGCGGTCCAAGATTGAAGAGGAGTTCTAGATTTAGAGGCTAGTGACCGCGGGCCGAGTAAACCCAGTTCGCGGAGATGAAGCTGAAGGGAAATGTCCTGAATCGAGCTGAGGAGGACTGGAAGATGGGTCAGCCCTATTCTGTTCCCGAGGATACATATGGAAACTGGCGAAAGTCATTGCGTGCGAAGCGCGAGACTGGCGGCCACACGGATAGAAGCACTCACATTTAAGCTGCTGACCATCAGACGTGCTTATATAGTGAGCGTAGATTTGCTTCGTCGCAGCACTTTGGTTTAGGCACACGAATCGGTGCAGGAAGTAGTCACACGCGGCGTCGTAGTTGTCACCCCCCCTGTAGTCGGGAAAATAGTCGGCCTAGTGGAAGAAAGAAGAAAGATTAGCGTGTGCGAAAAAGGGAAACTTGGGCGGTATTCGCAAATTCCAGCGGGATAGGAGATCCGTGCACAGAAAACGCGACAGGAGGAAATACGGTGAAGGTGGGAAGAACCAAAATCAAAGAAAGAAAACTCACCAACGGACTCCGCAGGAGCTTATCCACCAACCCATCGATATTCAGAAATAAAATGATGCTCGTCTTCACGAACCACCGCGAGTTACAAATCGAGTCGAACAGTGTTAAAGCAGCTTGTAAGCGGTTCTAGAATTATGTCCTTGGTCAGCTTACCCCAGGTCTGTGCGCAGCTCTGTAACATCGGGAAAATTAATAGCACACAAGTACTTACCACGCTTCCGTCCTCATACAGCATCTGGTCGTACTCGGTCAAATCAGCGCAGAACAGCGTCGCCTTAACGTTTTCGAAACAGTGAATCCATTTTTTGCGCTCCGAGCGTTGACCACTGGGATCGAAGATCTTATATGTGAGTTCGCCAACCTGTAAGTGATCTTGGAATGAGACTGGTTGCAGCGAGCGAGGTTACAGGAAAGAGCCGCAAAGTAGTTGCAGGCGAACGACGCAGAAGGCTTCAAATGTAAACACACCTGAAAACTCATCTTCGCAACACCTGTTACTTTGACCCTACAGCGCAAAATATCTTGATCACTGGGGACATAGTCGACTGCAGCAATACGGTCGACGGCGTTGAAGTAGTACACAGCGCTCTCGGAGAGCTGGAGCTCGTTTCTGCGACGGACGGCTTCTTTAATGCCGGGGTCTACATAGGATGAGTTCCATTCACGATCATGGAAAATATGGCAGGAAAAAGGAGACTTACCGCGCCAAAGGCCGCGAATGGCGTCGGCGACGTCACGCGGTAGTACATCTGCCCCATCCAGCTCGGAATGGGAAAGGATGGTGGCCCTACGTGCATCATTCATGGGAGAAAGCGAGATTTCGAGCGCCGGCATCGCCTCGAGAACTGCGCTGCAACAGTATGGGCTTAAGAATGGTCCGGTGAACAGCAAGCCACATGACAACGAACCGCATATCTTGAGTGATATTGGAGAAAATGGATTCTTTGTGGGCATTTCTCTCCCTGTTGGTCAATGCCAGGGGATGAAGGAGCCTCAGCTGCCTTAAAACCGATTGTTCTGCCCCTCCTGCACCAAGAAGCAATATGTTGATTTCATTCTTGGCTTTCAGAAAGTCCAAGTAAATTTGCTTATCGATCTTGTCGTTCCCTAGAATAAATGTCAATTCTCGGCTTGAGACTGAGGCGAGAAACTCACAGGCTGTTGCCTTGAGGAGATTCTCCTTGGCTCGAGAGCTTGGGATACACCTCATGATGGAATGAGTTTCCGGTGGGTATGTGGCGTCCAGGAGGGATGAAGCCACCCTTCAAAGGTCGTGGACAATAATGAGGAGCGGAGGCTGAGCGCTGAGCGCTTGCCGAAGCAAGGCAATGCAAGAGACACAAGAGATCATCGACGCAGCTTCTGAGTTGACAGTCACTGCGTTCTGCGGCTCCGTCGGCAATTGAGGCACGTTGATGTCGCAAGGTAGGTTGTTGACAACCCTGATCGGCCGTTGTCAACCGATGTCGACCCACGCTTTCAAACACGGTTGACACACGCCAGCGATGTCCACTGTCATACGATGCCGCCGTTTGCGACTCTCGGCACGTGTGTCATTATCGCGTCTTGTGAAACCAAGCAGGGACAAGCAGTACGGAGTTTGTAACTTTTGTTTCTCATCTAATGAGATTGAAATAACATTTGTAGTGCGCTTTGTGGCAAAGCCCACTAACTACCTCAGAGCACACTTGCGGGATGAGGCCGTCGCAAATTTGCACGGCAGTACTCGTAATTATGGTTTCAGGTATTTCATTAATGACTGAATTCCAAAACATCACACTGGCAGACAGATCTTCAATATGTTTAATGGGATCCCTGAGATGTTTTCTGCTCAAATCTGCGCTATTTCCGTGTGTTTGAAACCACGCCGGTTCAACAGCCGTGACAGCCCTGTTTCAACGGGCCGTCAAGATGGCCGCCCGTGCCGTGATCGTGCCGTGCCGTCTTGAGCAAGCCCAGAAAAATTCTCGATGGAAAGGGGAAAACACCCGTCACACGGGTGCCATCGAACCGTGGCTACAGGCACAGGCGGCGGCCCTAGCCGTCACAAGGTGAACACACTCCCCATTCAAAACCTAACCTGGTGCCTGTCAATTGGTCTACACCCAGTCAGTTCATGAATCATGAGGCATTTCACAACAATTTTAGGCAGTGGGCTGGCTGCTCGTGCGTAGACTCGTGAACCCGTCGGTTTTCGCAGGCTCCAGACCGAGCGGAGGACGGACGGATTTGGCAGAGAATAAACAGAGCCAACATACTGATTGATTGATGCGAAGCGGTCGCCTGCTTAACCACAACGAGTTCCGCGAGATCATGATGGGAATTACCGGATGGGGACGAGCCTAGCTCGTGCGAAACATTTCGCCTGGTTGAGATGGCGCGGCTGATAGCCGACGTTTACAGTGTCGATCGTGGTGTCGATCCGATCAATTTCGCTTCTGGGAGTTTTCAGTCCAAGATACCTTTTCTCTCTGCAAATCAACAGACTCCAAGGAAGACAGAGCTTCATTTCTTGTTACTTTTGACTAATTCAAGCTCCCGGAATATTCCTTGGCAGAACCGCGCGGCACCCGATCATTGAATCCGAACCCCTGTTTCAACTTCACTGGTGACATCTGAATGTGAAACAGCCGGTGAAGCTGATCTCATATCAGCATTGTGATGAAAATCCAATTCGGCAAGCCCAACTGGATTCCAATACAGAGGAGGAACTTCTTAGATAGACCATGCACCTTGCACAATGGCCACAAACCAAGGGAGGTCAGCTGCCAATGGGGATCATGCTGTGAGAGGTCTCTCAGCATAAAACTGAGGTGTAGTTTAAACAGCCGAAAAAAAGATACAAGCTGCTGGGATCGAAACTACGCGAGGGGAAATCAATTGCCAAAGAAACACAGCCATCAATTGTAATGTTTCCCAAAATCTAATGGTTCTCACAAATTTTCTAATGGCCCTTCCGCATAAACTCATTACATTTTTTAGAAAGACAAGTAAAATGCGAGCCTTCGAATTCCTCGCTGCGAATGATCAAGAACGAGAATTATGTAAACATAATTACTCGTAATTATCCCAAAATGTACTCTCCAGCAGCTTAATAGGGCCCAATTCTCACTTGGTTGATACATCGACCAGCTTGCATTGGGCTTGGGAACCCCAAATGTGTTGGGGTTCATTGCATGAGCAGACACATGATGCAAAGGTGGAATAAACACTCAAGAAACTTAGCCAGAGAAGCAAGACAAATATGCAAGGATACCAAAGATTCAAGACAGGTTGAACATTAACTTTAAGAAATTCAAATCAGTCGCTTTCATTGAAACTGCATGAAATTGACTTCTCTGCAGCCAGAAATTTCTTTTCACATCATAGTGGAGGTTTATGGCATTACGAATGTTGCATAATTCATTTCCAAAAAAAAACTTTCAGTTCCAAAAACTTTTTTCTTTCAAATCTCTGAATACCTCTACTTATACTTCATCCCTGCATAGTAGGTAAGTGTAGGACACAGTACTAGAAGGAATCAGGCCATACTTAAGTGGAATCATGAAAACAAAATCCGAATGGTTTTCTCCTTGCAGTCGCCTACCAGTGCTAGGGTTCAACACGGGTCCACCTGCAGGTACTGGAAGGGCAACCCGGACCCAGACCCGCAAATACCGTACCCGAGAGACCCGCGGTCCTCAGACCCGTACTTACGGGTCACCCGCAGGTACTGATGGAACTGTAGTACCTTGCAAGTTGTTGCAGGTCTGTCAGCCAATCATCAGAAAATATGATCCGTACCTTGTCCTGTGGAGGCCGCATCAAATCTCAACACGAGGAAGTACGCCAGACATATATTGTATCTCGGAGCATGCGGCACAGACATTTGCCGATGTCAAATCGTCGGAAAGGTGTCACCCGAGCCTCGGCTGATGCTTGCCGAGTGCCCGCAGCCGCAGGTTTATCCGCACGGGTCTGCAGTATTGCTTTTTTACTGTCTCCCACCAATTTCTGGGTGTACTCATTTACAGGCACGAAAATGGATAGACCCTCTTTTTTTGGTGATGCCAGGCATTCTTGTTTGACTGGTTAAGGGGGGGCGATTTTTTGTGTGTTTGATGGAATCTGATCGACTTTGACCTGTAAATAAATAAGAAGATAATCAATCAGGAAGCCACCTTTGGTATAGTGTAATTGGGAGCCATTTGAGCCAGAAAAAACGGTACCGTGGTCAGCAACTGCGAGGCAACTACAATTGGATGCGCGTGAGTCTTATTTTGTTTGTATCACAGTGCCGGACAAACACGGTTTTTAGGCCGTGGCTGTTCTGGAAGTCTGGAAGAAAATTAGATCGAGGAATGAGTTCGCCAAGTAACCGACGCGAGAGAGGGCTGTCTAACAAAGTACTGACGGGCAATGGCTACGAAACCAATATTTACTGCTAGAAAGTGGTTGGTCTCTCGTATTGCGCCATACCCTGTCGCCCGATGTACTACTCAAACTAATCAAACCCATTCAGCAGATCCACGAGTCATTTTGCTGGGCTTTCTTTGCAGACTTCTCGCATTGGATTGGCTAAGTGGCTTGTGACTTAACGTGTGTTCGCTTACACCAAGCCCTCACACAGTAAGTACTTCAGTTATTTCTATTTGCAGGGCCCTCTGGGCCGTGTTTCATCTTCTAACCTTAGCTCAGATCAAGTATTGGGCACAAATTAAAGAACTTTGCGTCTCTTGTGTTAGCTCATCACTGTCGATAAAAACTTATTCAGGGGGGAACTCAGTGATATCAGCTCGGCTAATTAATCTTGTCTTGGATAATCCAAGAGAACGGGATTAATCTTGTATTGGATTATCCAAGTCACTATTGGGATTAATCCTACATTGGGTATGGTAGGAAGAAGCTGCAAAAACAGGTAGCTAGGATTAATCTATCTCTTCCACTGTCAGACTCCAAGTGCACGATTTAATCCTGCAAGGGATTTAATCCGTCCAAGACATAATCTATCCAAAGTGCAGAGTGCGATTAATCTAGGTAGTGATCAGTTAGTCAGACTTTGTACCATGATTGATTCTCTTACCATGTCTGGGATTTAATCTGTCAAGGCATGGCACGATTAATCTAGGCAATGATTTGTTAGTCGGACTTTGTACCACGACTAATTCTCACCATGTCCGAGATTTAATCTCTGAGGTACAGCGCGATTAATCTGATGTAAGGCTCCAACCATATAGGATAGATACTGGATATATCCGGTTATAACCATTTAGGATACTGTATATGTGTACAGTACATGGAGCGTACATATTTACACAGTATGTATACAGTATAATCGGATATAACTTATCGGCGTCTCTAAAGCTGTTCAAGGAACAAAATTTAATCAGTTAATTACTATTTCACGTGTGCTTTGGTGAACAGTGGTGTTGCTATACTCACTGGGAAGCAAAAACTCGAGAAATATCACTCTATCGCCCGTCGGAACCAGTTCTATTGTCTGGGAACTAGTACATGACAATTTCTGCTTCCGATCTGAGCTCATCGTCACGAATTCAGTACTCCATCCCACTCTTTGATCCAGCTGGTTTGCAAACACGACAAAAAACGAGAGCAAAGCTAGCCAGGCAAATGCAGTTGAACAAGCTGAAGCCCTGCTTCTTTATGTTGCAGAGACGGCGTACAACTCGCTTACAATCCCCCCGGAAGAGCCAAGATCGTCCACCGGCCCGACTCCCATTCCTCACCAATCATCTTCATCTTTCCTCGCCGCTGCTTGCTCCTTTACCCCAACATTCCCAACAAATCGGCCGTTGAAAAACCATGAAAGCACAGCCGAAGAAGTTCGACGATACCTTCGCTTTGAGGGTGGTGTTTGCTCACTGCTTGACCCACTTGGCTGGTGGAAGGTTTGGATCATCTTCTCTTGGCGCATTCATTTACTCAGTGTATATTCAGAAACACTGTCAGTCATTCCCGCGGCTTTCCCGAATGGCTCGCGACTATCTTGCGATCCCTGCTGCAAGTGTTGCTGTCAAGCACACATTCTCTTGCTCCCGTCACATCTGCACAGACCTTCGCAGCTCTCTGAAGGCAGAGACTATCCGGCAAGCTCTACTCACGAAGACCTGGATATGGGATGGTCTGGATGTGGTTCACCCTGATGATTGCCCACGAAAAGAAGCAAAAACTTGACAATGGGACCGCGGGGACAGCTTAGAGGTCATCATTTATACCACTCTTATAATCTGTATACTGTTTACTGGATAATCATATATATCCAGTATCTACCGTGTACATAACTGGAACTGTATAAATATGCTGGCACAAGTATCCGTATAGTATATGGTTGGAGCCTTACTCCGCAGAAATGTTCCCGCAGCCACAGTGTCATCCCGACACTCGGACGAAGTTGCTCGATGTGCTCTGGAATTGGGCAAGTGGGATTGATCCACCAGAAAAATGGATCTATGATGATGATGGGTACCCTGTGGCTACGCTTTCATCTGAAGAAGATGATCAACTGAGTAGCGGCATCCTTTGGCTTTATGGCCCCGCTGGCGCGGGGAATCAGCTATAGCGCAGTCATTTTGCCTAAAATTGGAGGAAGAGGGTCGGCTCGGCCGTAGCTTCTTCTTCAAACGTGGTCACTTGTCCAGAGGGAATGCAAAGAGGCTGTTCAGCCATGCCCTTTGTTTTCCAGCCTTCAAGCAGGGCATTTTGCAAATACTCGAGGATGACCCTGCCATCGTGGACAGGTCGCTTTCCAACCAGCTTAAAAAGTTGATTGTCGAGCCCTGTCGTAGGGGTGATATCACCGAGACGGTTGCCGTTATTATCGATGGCCTGGATGAATGCGAAGGGGAGGATATCCAACGGGAGGTGTTGCACCCAATTGGAGGTGTGCTCAACGTGAACCAAGGACGCCTCCCCATCCTTTTCTTCATTGCAAGCCGACCAGAATCTTACATCCGCGAGACCTTCGCGGATCCGTGCTTGCACAGATTCCATCGGGCCTTGAACGTCCGCCAGTCATTCCAGGGCGTTCCCAAATATCTGCTGGGCGAATTTGACCGGATTCGCCGAACTCATTGGACAACCATGACTAAAGTTCCATCCTGGCTTTCGGACAAATTGTTGAAGAGCTTGTTGAAAAATCATCTGGATACTTCATCTATGCGTCCACTGTTGTTAAATTCATCGATGATAAACGATTCACACGGAAATTAGCGAAATTTCGGCCTACCCGAAGTTAGTTACGGAACGTGACTTGGAACCCGCAATCTCAGCGGTACCGGAATTGCCGCCGATATGTCTAACTTCGGCCGAAATATCGACTTCCGTATTGTTCAAGCCGAAATTTGGAGTTTCAGCTGCACCGAAATGCTTCGGGGTTGCCTTATATAGCAATCCTGAAGCATTTCAGGCCAACTGGAACACGAAGTTTCGAGTTGCATTTCAGCAAACACCGATATTTCCCCCGAAATCGGACATATCGGCGGCAGTTCCGGTGCCGCTGACTTCCCCCGTTCCGAGCCACATTCCGTAACTAACTTCGAGTAGGTCGAAATCTTGCTAATCTCTGTGTGATTTTGGCCAGCGGCTCGTTTCCAGATCATCCTGGGCATCAAGCAAAGCACCGCATCACCATTTGCCCCTCTCGACGCACTTTATACCCATATCCTCTCCGGGGTTCCGCCTGATTTCTGGCCTCAACTCCTCGAAATCCTGTTGATTATGAAAAAGGATATAGGTGAGTGTCCTCCAAATTGAACGGCTTCTCCAACTCAAACCCGGCGATCTTGATTTGATCCTCAGAGGTGTACATTCTGTCATCGATATACCAGACAAGGACAATGAATGCATCGGCGTGTATCACGCGTCGTTCATGGATTTCCTCGATGATTTCTCGCGATTTGGTCCATTTCATCTTGGTAGTCTGTGCGCCAGAGATTTAACGTATCATCTCCTCAAGGCATGTTCATATGGCTATTTCGACGTTTTCCAGAACGAGGGCCGAGATTTGACGTGGATCAATCCAAGAATTCCTTGACCAGTTGATTGCCTGAATACTGTGATGAATATTCTTTAGATTCTCCTGTGGATATTTACTTTTGTTTCACTGCATCAGTCTTTTGACATTTTGATTGTGGCATTTCACGTGTTTTTTTGCATTTTCGCGTGGTGGGACCAAATTGACTTCGCTTTTGTGGAACATGTAGGTAAAGATTGAGGTTGAAAAAATTCCCAGGGGTTGACATGGTCCTGGACAGTCCCATGAATGTCTTCGGCCGCGGAAGTGATCACCCATTCCAAAGTTATTCACCCAAACTTTCCGGCATTGTCGGCCAATTGTCGGCATTGTGCGTTGTTCCGTTTACGGCATTTTCACGCGTTTTTTTGCCGTTTTTTGGCGTTGCACAACGCCGCAACAAATCTGTCAAAAGTCTGATGTGACTTTCCTTCCGACGACTCGGAGACAATCAGCATCCAGAAACAATCCAAGACCTGTAATCTTTAGCCGTCAGAACAACCTCGCCGTTGTGTGCTATAAAATGAGAGCACAATCAAAGGAACTGGTCCGTATACATGGATTCGCGCGGTAATTGACCCAAATAGAGCATTTTTGGCTGAGTTATGACCAGCGAAGATCTGACGGGTTCCTAACGCACATTGTGGCACTAGTGTGATCAAATTTCTTTTAAATCGTATTTAAGGAATTCGAGACTCCGAGTGTCAATTGAACATGCTTTATCCTGCAGGCGCACGCAAGGCGGCGTCAATCAGCGGCCGGCACCAATCCTGTGCCGATCTTCGCACGATCTCTAGCTTCAAATTCGAGCCTTGACCGTTCGGGAAAATAGCTGGGATGACGCACCTTACCAAGGCTCACAACAGGATTCGGCCTTTCTTTGTGAAGGGATCCAAAGCATACACCGTGTCCGCGCAATGTCCGCGCGAATATTCTTCCGGTCGGACGTCGGCCGGACCGGCAAGATGCTGTTAATGCTTAAATGCACGAGGTCACAGCTCAGAGCTATACCACAGCTTTCTTTTCTTCCTCGACAGTCACTTCCTTGACCCTCAGCTGTCCATTGGATCCCCTCAGGCAGATGGCAGAGCTAGCTGTAGGACTGGTCGGCGCGGCTGCGACGGTTGGAGTAGGAGGCCTTACGACAGGTTCTGGCTTCACGGGACGGCATGAAAGTAGCTATCGTGAGGAGATAATGGAGACGAGACGGAATACAGATGATTTCATGAAATATCTGGAGAGCGGTAACGCTACGCAGGACGAGGAAACCGAATTCTTGGCGACCAGAACCGAGTGCGTATACAGCGACCTTCGGTTGATGCCAAGAGCTAACCTATGACGGTGCTGAAGAGCAATTCAGAGGCAGAACAAATATTATGAAGTTATTGAGAGCTACAAGGAAACTTCATGGTTCAATCCCCTGAAGAAATTGAAGCAAAAGAAGGCTGTCAGGAGGGCGAAAAGCTTGACACGGCGATCCAATCATTCTCTGAGAAGTCTCAACGAGGTGTGAAATACTGTTCTCCGCCGAACGAATACGTTTGCTAACGGTTCCGAAGTCGATATATGTGGGCCGCGATACATCTTCCATCTGCGCGTCCTCAGGCTCTCCACCTGGATCGAATCTCGCTGCTGATGATCTACAGGATTGGAGGGATGACGTAGACGCGGCCGGTGATATAGACGCATCATCTGATGTTGTAAGTGCCTCCGACAACAATCCACTGCAACAGGGTGCTGATGTAGCTGCCCAGGGCGAAGAAGATAACAATGCATTGCAAGCTGCGTCCTATCAAGGTGACATCGAGACGGTGCACGTCCTCCTGGAGCGCGGTGCGGAGATAAATGCACAAGGCGAACCCTACGGGAACGCATTGTATGCAGCGTGCCATGGAGGCCACACCGAGATTGTGCGCCTATTGCTGAACAAGGGTGCCAAACCAAATGTACCGGGGAGACGGGGTGACAGGGCGCTGCAGGAGGCGTCCCACAATGGTCACATGGAGATCGTGCGCCTCCTCCTGGAGCACGGTGCCAAGGTAAACGTGATAGATGAACGTTGCGGCACCGCACTGGATGCAGCGTGCAGCAGGGGCCACACCGAGATTGTGCGTCTGTTGCTGAAAGAGGGTGCCGAGCCAAATTCACATGAAGCGTTTTGGCGCAATGCACTGGAAGCGGCATCCCATGATGGGTACATCGAAATTGTCCGCCTGCTGCTCCGGTACGGTGCTGATGCGAACATGGGTCACACATTGTATGCGGCATGCGAGCAAAACCACACCGAGATTGCATGTCTGCTCATTGAAAAAGGAGCCGCAGTGAACGCACAAGGTGGATCATGTGGCAACGCACTGCAGGCAGCATCCTCCCGAGGGCACATCGAAATTGTGTGCCTGCTTCTCGAGAAAGGTGCTCAAGTGAATGCACAGGGTGGATCCTACGGCAATGCACTGCAGGCAGCATCATACACAGGGCATATTGAGATTGTGCGCCTGCTCCTCGAGAAAGGTGCTGCAGTGAATGCACAGGGGGGATCCTATGACAATGCACTGCAGGCAGCATCATATGCTGGGCACCTTGAGATTGTGCGCCTGCTCCTTGAGAAAGGTGCCGCAGTGAATGCACAAGGTGGATCCTATGGCAATGCACTACAGGTGGCATCATATGCAGGGCATATGGAGAGCGTGCGGCTGCTGCTTGAGCACGGTGCTGAGGTGAATATGCAAGGTGGATACTATGGCAATGCACTGCAAGCAGCATCCGATGCTGGGTATATTGAGATTGTCCGCCTACTCCTTGAGAAAGGAGCTGCGGTCAATGCACAAGGTGGATCCTATGGCAATGCACCACAGGTGGCATCATATGCAAAGCAGATGGAGAGCATGCAGCCACTGCTGGAGCACGGTGCCGAGGTGAAGGTACAGGGTGAATCCTACGGCACTGCACTGTGGGCAGCATCCTATCGAGGGCACATCAAGATTGTGCACCTGCTTCTCGAGAAAGGTGCCGCAGTGAATGCACAGGGTGGATACTATGGCAATGTACTGCAGGAGGCATCCTACCGAGGGCACATTGAGCTTGTGTGCTTGCTCCTTGAGAAAGGTGCCGCAGTGAACATGCAAGGTGGATACTACGGCAATGCGCTGCAAGCAGCATCCCATGCTGGGCACATTGAGTCTGTTCGCCTGCTCCTCGAGAAAGGTGCCACAGTGAATGCACAGGGGGGATCCTACGACAATGCACTGCAGGCAGCATTATATGCTGGGTACATTGAGATTGTACACCTGCTCCTCAAGAAAGGTGCCGCGGTGAATGCACAAGGTGGATCCTATGGCAATCCACTGCAGGTGGCATCATACGCAGGGCAGATGAAGAGCGTGCAGCTGCTGCTTGAGCATGGTGCTGAGGTGAACATGCAAGGTGGATATTATGGTAATGCGCTGCAAGCAGCATCCCATGCTGGGCACATTGAGAATGTGTGCCTGCTCCTTGAGAATGTGTGCCTGCTCCTTGAGAAAGGAGCCGCAGTGAATGCACAAGGGGGATACTATGGCAATGCACTGCAGGCAACATCCTATGCCGGGCACATTGAGATGGTGCACCTGCTCATCAAGAAAGGAGCCACAGTGAATGCGCAAGGTGGATACTATGGTAATGCGCTGCAAGCGGCATCTGACGCTGGGCATATCGAGATTGTTCACCTGCTCATTGAGAAAGGTGCCGATGTCAATGCACGGGGTGGATTCCATGGCAATGCGCTGCAAGCTGCCTCTGACAGTGGGCACATCGACATTGTGCGCCTGCTCCTCGAGAATGGAGCCGCGGTGAATGCACAAGGTGGATACTATGGCAATGCGCTACAAGCAGCATCCGACACTGGACACATCAAGATTGTCCGCCTGCTCCTTGAGAAAGGTGCCGATGTAAATGCACGGGGTGGATTTCATGGCAATGCGCTGCAGGCAGCATCCCGGGCTGGGAACAACGTGATTGTGAACCTGTTGAGGGAGCATGGTGCCGGCTCCAAACGTTTGTTGCGACTCTAATGTAGCGTTTTTATGTTGGTCAATTCAGAATTAAGTTTACCGTCTCATGGGTGAGCATTTGAACAGTGTTCAAACCGTTTGAGTAGACAAAGCCTCTTTCGAGTGGGTTCGGTTCGATCCCGAGTCCCAGTTCAGCAGGGTGGTTCATTTGTCAAGGAAGCCCGGCTGTTGCAGAAAAGGATTGGCAAAAGGACGGGAAGTATGGCACACATAGTGTCTCAAAAATAAAATTCAACTGCTTCTTTTTCAAAAGGGGCAATTTACAACGTGTTTTTTTTTCGTCAATTTGAAGGTATTCATGAGACACTATGCGGCCCATACCCCTGAAAAGGAAAGCGGGCAATCTCGACCACACACCTGTAACCCTCATTCAGAATCGCCATGGCAATAAGTCTCCTCCGGTCTCCTGGGACCATCTTTTTATTCTAGACTTCATGGCAGATATACTTTCTCTTCCTCAATCATTCTACATGCAAAAAAGATCCAGTCAGCCAATCATCAACAATCGTCTTAGGCTCACCGATTTCTACAAGTGGTCGGCTCGGTCTGCTGTATCAAAGAAGGGTCGTCTCGAAGATTTGTTTCTGCTTTCCTTCTCCACTCCACTGAGCTCCAAGGTCCGAAATTTAAAAAACGTTCAAGAACAAATATCTCGGGTATTAAATCTGCATACATAATGTCAGTTCAAATCGCTCAGGAGACCGATTATACCCGAACATGCCGAGCGGCAAACCCTGGCCAAACGGAGGCCGCTTTCGGCAAATTTCAGCCTTTGGAATGACCGACTCAACACCTTTCACCTCTTTAGGTTAGATTCGAACCAGTCCGCGGTGTAAGTCTCAAAGATAGTCGTTTGATCTTGACACGTCCTATTCATCGATTATTCCTGGTACCGACTTAGGTTCCAGGTCTCCCGACGGTAAATATGATTTCTGAAGATCACTACCAGATCATGGATTACAAATATTACTTCATATGGGTAAACAGTCGCGCTTTGCGCCTTGGGTGGGGAAATCCGGCGTGGCCCGATGTCGGCTTGGGGTCACATAGCTGGGGATCATCCTCCAACCATAGTGGCTGGGTCAGTTGGTCTGGATGGGGCGCTCGTTCGTCGAGCCCAGACGCGGGCGGGAGCGCAGGCTCCGGGGTGATACATTCGTCCTGGGCGGCGGCGCCTCTGCGCCGCCATGTTCCACCTGAAAATGAATCGAGTGTTTCTCATACGCGTGATACCGTGGAATAGCACGATCGAGCCCACCCTTTTCCGTCTGAAGCCATCATATGTGCCTCGTGCTTTGCGAGGGTGTCGATCGATCGTCGGCTGGTTGCTGCGGCTGATGATCCTCTTAGATCCTCTTGTCCAATGTGAAACGCGTGGGACTGCCTCTACCGGCAATAAATTACACGTCGTGGTGTGGTCGTGCGCCATCTTCACATCAGCCATCGTAGGACTCGCTTGCATCTGCCCAGGTACTGATCGATCGTCACTGCACTGCCATTTGAGGTTCTATTGTTTTATGTCAAACGTGCGAAACGCGGGATGTGTCGTCGACGAGCACTGGTTCCTGGATAAATCTATTTGGCAACCCCCCTTGATTCAACGGGTTGCCAAATAGCAATCGTCTATTTGACAACCCCACACCTCAGAGATAAGATAAGATGCAGAGCAGGTCTTCACTGTCTCCCGCCGTCTGTTGGGCGTATGGACCTATTTAATTTGGTGAACGAGTGGATAGAATTTTTTCTCCAGATGGGGCCAGACATCCTTGATTTTTGACCGGTTTTATGGGCTTGCTTTTGGTGCACTTTCATGCAATTGATGATTAACGAACTGAATTCTGACCAATTTTGAAGGTAGTGATCCGCGAAAAAAAATTGAGAGGTCTCGGGGGAATGAATAATCGAGGCGACAATTTTTTCTTGGACTATTTCCAGCACAATTGGAATTGCTAGTTTGCTCGACGGCTTTGCGCCTTATCCCGCCACTCCTGCCATCAGCCGCCATCAAAATTCAACTTACAAATCGTGGGGTTGCCAATTAAAAGCAACCCCATGTTCGCGAACTTCGTGGCAAGGGGGGTTGCCAAATAGATTTATCCCTGCTTCCTCTTATCCTCATAATCCCCGGTCCTCAGTCCTTCTGGCTTGATTTCTTCTTTTCTCTCTGTGAACATGGCCCGCCGTCCTACCTTCGAAGACGAGCAGGAGTTGTCCGAACCCAGAGGTGCCCCCCCGCTCTTCACTTCGCCCCATGTAATTGTTCCTGCGGACCATATGGACACCGGTTTCACAGCCTACTCTGTGCGGCCCACTTCATATCGTTCTGAAAACTCGGTCTCTCGAAGCACAAACTATTCCTTCCAATCAGGGTTAAGAACCTCTTCGTCTTCCAGTCCCGTAGAAGGTGGTTCTGAGATGGCATTGGGTGATCGACGAGCTCGAGAAGATGCAGTTGCC
This sequence comes from Mycena venus, assembly GCA_014462655.1. Taxonomy (NCBI): domain Eukaryota; kingdom Fungi; phylum Basidiomycota; class Agaricomycetes; order Agaricales; family Mycenaceae; genus Glaucomycena; species Glaucomycena venus. The sequence goes on along the minus strand of JACAZI010000007.1, from coordinate 1,245,579 downwards.
AGTTTGTCTCTGGCCAGCGTGCCACACGAGGTAGCAACAGATGGAGGGCATGAAATATTCAGTTCGAAATTAGAATCGATGGCGAGCACGTCATCTACACGGTCATGCACAGGGCACATACCTTTCCCGCTCAGCCATGCTCTGAATCCAGCCGCTAAAAATGTCGTTGTCGTCGCAGCGCGATGCTGGGTAGTCCCACGGCCAGGAATACGCTGCAGAATGAGCCCAACGATGAGGAGGCGCGCGAGGGATGTGAGTGGCCAGAAGAAAGAAAATTGTGTTCGGCGGTGATGCGCCAGTCCTCGGCACCCGTGCGAGAGTTGTGATGCGCCATTCCTCGGCTGCCATGCTGACATCGTCCCACAAAGAGGAGAGGGTGCCACTATGTACTCTCCCACGAACTCAGTGAATCCAACGAACTTAATGCAGAATTTCAGGAACCCAACGATCGTTCCGCAAGTTACATCAATCTGACGAACATTGTGTGGGAATCCAACGAATTTGTCGATTCTGACATAATCCAATAATCCAACGAGAAAGGCATATACTCTGTATATTACGGGTTACCCCGCCGCAGACGAGTTAGTTCTTAAAGTGCCGGAAGGTTGGTCGACGGAGGATGTCGCCGTCATATGCGAACCTGTCACGTTGACATTCAGTGCGGCTTCCGATTCGACTCGGATGTACTCGAGTAAAGCTATAACATACTGAACGGACCTTAATCCACAGCTTGGGCGACATTCTGACTTCCATTTAATTATTGACCTTTCAAATGGCAGTCATGGATCCCCATTAGCCTTAATCTGGCTGTTCATGTCCTAATGTGTCAGTAACTTTGTCGCTCCACTTTCGCGCCCTAAATCCCAATGTTCCGTCTGACAGATTACTATTATTACGCGACTGCAGCAGGCGCCCGCGTCTGGGTACGTCACGTCGGATAAACTGATTTCGCGCTGCCGGCTCATTTTTGTCCTTTTTCGTAGTGGAAAAAGTACTTGACGATGCTACAGATCATCCAGTTCGTAATCGGTCTCTTTGCCGGATATTTTGGCGGTATGTTTTTTTTTCTCTTTTTCCCACTTGGAAACCCGAAAGTATTAGGCTCAACACTCATTTTAGTATACATGCACTTTGCGGATACGTACTTCAACGGTATCCTCCCTCGCATGGGAAACTGTGCTGGCTCCGGGTCGGCGGCAGTCTTTGGCTGCGGCCTGCTCACCGCAGGCATAGCTGGGGATATGATGTATTACATTGTTCTGAGGAGAACAACGGCGTGATGTATCAGGGCTTCTCGCCAGAAGATGGCCATGATGCATCACTTGAGAACACGTACCATTTACGGCATTTTCCTGTGCGCGCGTGTCCGCATTACGGTATTTTCCCATGATGCATCAATTGAGAATGATGTCCAGTATTTTTCTGGTGCGGGTGTGCCCGCTCGCTCTTGCCTGCTCCCACCCTAGGGTGTTATGAAGCAGTAGCAGTCATCGAAGATGATAGTAGGGACTCTTGAGGAGGTTCACAGCTGCTAATTTTGTGACAGATGCTGTCAAATGTCAGATGCAATCAAAACATCAACCGCCTGATGATCCAAAATGTCAACTGTTTGATGATCCTGCGTACTGAATTATTTCATTCAAATCAACAGTCACGGGTCACGGACCCCTCTGTCGATGTCGAATATTGCTCGAGGTCATGCGTCACGGAGGCGTTTGTCGAATTGGTTTACCGGTTCGAAAAAATGCTCGGAGTCTCCCGTTTCACACCTATGTACCCTCAAAAAAATCTTTCTTGATGTTTCTGAGTATCTAGGGCGCAAAAAACGCGATATCTATCTAAAATCCTCATCTGACTCCCAACTGACATTGTTCCTGTGGCGCCAGAAACCCTCAGACCTCTTACTGTAGAGTTTCATTCAATTCTCCACGGCTGTGACCTGTGACCCGTTCATCCGAACTTGAATTTTCATAAATCCGCCGCCCCGACCGTGACACAAGAAAAATATTCGCAAATCCCGTGGAAAATGGCGGGGCACCTCTCAGCTCCTCTTGGAAAAGCAAGTATAAATGAAAAAGTACATATCTATGCGGATTTGCAATTTAATACCAAGGAAAACACCACTCAAAGCAGTGTTTTACGACTCGCAAAGGAAGCGGTGGGAGGCAGCAAAAGCCACCGATTCAGTTCTGATCACGTCAAATTCGGCATTTTTTTAGAGGGCCTCCACGTCCAAAGCACAACGCGCCGTGCACCCAAAAAATGGTTTTTGTGCCATTCTGCGCCGATTTTGTGACTTTTTTGGGACATTCGGAAATCCCCTCAGTGACTCGTGACAGGTTCGAAAAATTTCTGAAATTTTGGCCCCTGTGACGCGTGACATCCGAATTGAATGAAACTCTACAGTAATCGGTTTTCTCACCTGTTTCCCCGCCATTTTCTCGGTTGTCTGCTCATCACTATCCTCAGTGGCCTCTACATCATCAAGTGTTTCGGCAGAGTTGTTCTCGGAGGTAAGTGGTTCCAAGTTCATCGCTGATTGCATTGTGGCCTATGGCTGGGGAAGCTCGAAGGACACGACTTCCCAGACCAAAAGGTCTTCTGGAGGCAGGATATCTCGCTCTATATTGAGTGGTATTGGGACTTTTGACATTGTGAAAGTTCTGGTCTTGCGTTTGTACGAAGGGGTGAAGGGGTGAAAAAAAAGAGTCATTGCAATTGCAAAGAAAGCCAAACTCGAGCAATAATTAATCTCCCGAGTGCTAAGAGTGCCTGATAATATTCTCGAACTGTGTCCCAACTAATTTTCAGCCTCTGCTCGTTGTTTCTGGGGGTTGTTGAAATTTTTGTCCCTGTCACGGTCCCCCAGGGTTTCTGTCGAAATGTCGAATAGGTAAATCGGGTCACGCGTCACACCCCCCTGTCGATTTGAACGAAATAATTCAGTATATCCCTCTCTCACAATGATACTTACCCCCACCCTAACTCAAACCTAACCCAAACCACCTAACCCAAACCCCTAACCAACACGACATCGCTAATACCCGGAGGTAGGGCAAGCGCAGCGTGCCCTAACTCCTCGGTTACGGGGATCAGCCGTCTTCTCAACGAGAGTCCGCAATGCATCATGGCGTTGCTCTCGGGAGAACAAGTGATGCATCACTTCCCCAGCTAGTACTGACTCAACTCCTAAATAATCTGCAGATTAATCCCACTACAGCTCGCCTGATAGCATGCTTATTGGGCCCAGGACGAGCGAGAGCAGCAGCTGCTCAAAATATACCGTGACATCCGCGGACAGAGAATATTTGCTTGATGGGAAGGGAGCGGAACTGGAGAAGGGACAAGCAAAAGAGAAGAGGAAGCAAAGGAAGAGGGCGCACCAATTTCCATTCCACCAGATCACAAGCGTTTCCCCTCGACTGGACGCTTGTTCAGACATCGAATCCTGCGCTGGGGTCAAGGAATGAATCCAGGTTGAATTTAATGGAACCGTGTTGAGAGTTTTGAGGGAACAGAGTGCAGGAAGCTATCTTGAGATCGAGACACTGTGAAAGCCTTGAAGGCAAGGTCTTGAGGAAGCCAGACTGGAGGGCCGAATGAAGGAGCTTTGAAAACACCAGCCTTGAGGGCCCGAATGAAGGCTGGCAGTTGCCAGTCCAGGATCTGTCTTAAGGCCAAGAGTTCCATTGCCACTTTGCCACCGAGGCAAAAACATGCAGAACAACTGCCACTCGAAGCCCATCATGCAGCCATGCAGACATCCCTTGAGTACCAGCAGCAGAGGTTGACCATTTGAGGAAAGAGGCCCATTGAAGGTAGTGAGCAGGATTGAGCAGGGAATGGCAGAAGGGAAGAGGTAGCGGTAATGTTTGACAAGATTTGCACCACCATTGTCAACCGATTGTGCTGCATGCATTGTTCATCGGAGTTTCAATGACTTCACATCTCACCCTTCTCCCACCACCTTCACAACTCAAACTCATCAAACCCGAGCTCAACCGTCCTCAACAATCAAACCTCTTTCACTGGGATGATCTGCCTTTGATCTCTTGTCAACAGTCTGCCTGAAGACTACTGGGTTTCGTCACTCGTGGCCTTGTCTTTCTTGGTGGCATCTTGGGTGGCACTACTTGTGAAGCTTGTCCTCAGACTTTCTGGGCAGCTGATCCAGGGTGGCAAAGAAAACAACATGGAGGAGTAAAGTTAAACCAGACAGTTATTCCACACAGTGAGTCCGGCCTGCCTTCCTCATCGTTTTTCCCCCCTATGATATAATAACACACCCTGAATTAATCGCACATCGTCAGATTAATCGCGCTTTACCTCAGAGATTAAATCTCAGACATGGTGAGAATTAGTCGTGGTACAAAGTCTGACTAACAAATCATTGCCTAGATTAATCGTGCCATGCCTTGACAGATTAAATCCCAGACATGGTAAGAGAATCAATCATGGTGCAAAGTCTGACTAACTGATCACTACCTAGATTAATCGCACTCTGCACTTTGGATAGATTATGTCTTGGATGGATTAAATCCCTTGCAGGATTAAATCGTGCACTTGGAGTCTGACAGTGGAAGAGATAGATTAATCCTAGCTACCTGTTTTTGCAGCTTCTTCCTACCATACCCAATGTAGGATTAATCCCAATAGTGACTTGGATAATCCAATACAAGATTAATCCCGTTCTCTTGGATTATCCAAGACAAGATTAATTAGCCGAGCTGATATCACTGGGGAACTGCGTGTAGGTCAGCTGTTGAGCCTCGTGATGGGTTTTAAATGAAGATTTGGGTACAGTCCCAGACATGTTCCACTGAAGGTGGTGGAGTGCGGGCCTCTGCCATGATTTTTATCAGCATTTCACCATCAATTGAATGTTTGATGTCAACCGATGGAGAAACAGGGTCACAAATGGGGCAGGAGAGCAGGAGAGAAAAAAACAATGGAGATACTGTATCATTTCGACCAAATGTTCACAGGGTGTCACCTGTCACCACACTGGCCTCGATGTTCATTTCTCGGCAATCTTGAGAAAATTACCATAAATGGAAGTCTGGCATTTCCCGCACTCAAATATTTTGCATTTTTTACCCATTTTGAGTCCTAAAATTGCAAAGTCACTGTCACCTTTTGTTCAGTTTACGACCCCCTGTCACCCGTCACCTGAACATTTGGTCAAAACAATACAGTAAGCCTATATGGGGTAATTGCACCGCGGAGAGGTCATTTCTTCAAAGAACAGTGAATAATCTGTGGATTGCATAGGCAGATGGCAGGAGAGAGAGCAAAGACCTTCTGGAGAATGAACCAACATGTGCAAATTGATGAGCACTGCCAAATGAGCAAAATCTTAAAGAACAGTTGATAATCAATAGCAATTTTCCAGAAAATCATTGACTACTCGAATAAATAGAGGTCAATAGCCTCAACAATGATAGGCAGGCAGCCTGCAAACTCATGTATAACATAAACCATGACCACACAATGCCTATGGACCTAGCCATAGGTCCCTCAGCCTAAACCACAGTATTAGCGACCATGGCTAGAGCCGTGGTTTTAGACAAGAGTTTTTATGACTAACTCCATAACTTTAGACTAATGGCTAGCACTATTGGTGAACACGTAACACCTAGCACCAGATTGATTGAAATACTAGTAGTATGGCATGTGCCTTTTGTATGCCTAGCATGTGAACCCGTTGGCATTAGTGACTATGAAACTGAAATTCGGAAGCTTTCCTTGACATCGCTGGTGAGCACTAATTACTCAGATACATAATTCCTTCATATTGAATAAACTCAAGGTTCCGTTCTCAAAGCTTTATTCTCTGTACTTGTCATTCACAAAAGTAACCGGAAATCTCGGTTGTACAAGCAAAATATGTAGTTTTTTGGAACTTCATTGGATAGTACATGTTAATAGTGAGTATGTCCCCCTTGGACTCAATTACAGCGTCAACCACCACCGGCATCTGGTCCACAAGTTGATTAATCTCGGCAACCGTGATTTTGTCCCACGCCTCGTAAATTGCGTCACACAGCTGCTCATACGACGATGGCTGGGGTTGGATTGCCTGAATATGGTTCTTGAGAATATGCCACACAGGTTCAATGGGTGAAAGATTGGGAGAAGTTGGTGGATGGGGGGAAATTAACAACGTTGTGATCAGTGAGCCATTTCTGCATGGCCTTGGCATGATGTGTGGCTGCGCCATCCTGTTGGAACTTGAAATTGGGCTGCTGCCTCTTCATTTGGCAGTGGAAAGGAAGGAAGGGGCCTTTGAGGACCTGTTGGATGTATCACTGAGCTGTCATACTTCTGCCCTTTCCATCAGGGTACTGGAGAACAACAAGGGGCCCCTTGAAGCCTTTCGCAATGATTCCCCACACCATGGCACAAATCGGGTTCTGGGGAAGCGCAGGGACACAGCATTCATCCAACAACTCCTCCCCCAGCTTCTGGGTAACCCAAACTCAGCCCTTCTTGTCATCAAGGCAGACATAAGCTTCATTGGACCAACCAATGTTTTCCCATTCTCGGGGATGCATTGATTTCTTGTCTCTCTCAAGAGCCCATGCCATCCTTTTCTCCTTTGTGGCTGCGGAGTGGTAGGGGACCTTCTTTGCAACATGCTGGTGGTATCCCTCCTCAGCTGCAATGCATCGCACAGTCTCAGCACTGACAGATGGTGTAATTTTGTTGGCAATCTTGTGGAAGGGTTTCCGTCAGTTTTCAACAGAGATTTGGGTGATGAGAGCCTTCTCTAGCTTGCAGAAGGTCGGCTGGCAACCAGAACAGGGGAGATTCGTGGTTGAACCAGTCTCCTGGAACTTTTTCCAGAGATCATGGCCAGTGGATGATCGGATGCCATGATCACAACAGGCATGGCTGATGTTTCCGTGCGTCTGGACAGCGCCAATGAAGCAATTTTTGCGAGGTGAGTCGAGGCATCGTTGGGTAGTATCCTTAGGCATATGGTGGTAGGTGGAGGTTGAATTTGGAGCACATGGTTATGATGTCACAGCAGATTTCCAGTTACTTTTGTGAATGAAGAGTAGACAGGCCGAACTTGAAGGTCTGCTGATTGATAAACATCGGGTCCTGTGCTATGGAACTGGTTGCCTCGACTCCTTCCAAAGGGGGCATCTTCAATTTCGCAATGTATTTCAAGTTCCCTCCTGATTGGCACCGAATCTTGGATGGCAGCCACTTGGATTTGCTGACAGTGGGCTTAGATAGTCACACACACCAATGTGGTCTATTAATCTAGGCAGCGCAGCGATGACAGCCGTAAAACCGCATGCCTTGTTCAAGTTGCATTTTCCTCCCAACATGGAAGCATGGAAACGTTTGACTGCAGACCCCGAGCAGATAAGTATTGTAACTATCACTGACAAAGGTGAGACTTTGACATGAAAATCCCGCCAAAGCTGCACTTTCCATCCATGATTCTTTGTGTCTAAGCCAGATCCTTGGGCAAATATCAACAGGTAAATTGGATACACGAAAATGTTCAGAAAACGGGATTTTCATGGATTGCTGCAGGGATCTTTTGCCTGATCCTTGGAACTTCGAGATGTTCACCAAGAAATCCAAGGCTTTAGGACCACGATTGTTGGAGGAATCTGGATCATCACAGTGGCAACAAGAGTCATGGTGAAGTCGTTCTGCCTTGCGTACTTTGGGCCACTGGTTAATCTGGGCGCAGTGGAAGATCTTCCCTAGGCATTCAGGACAGTTTTGGGTGGCCAAGACAAATAGAAGCATTTCAAATTTCCAGGTGACACCTCAGACACTATGAGATAAAGTCATCGAGCTTAGCGTGCCCCAGGCAGGCATGTTCTGGCTGAAGCAGTTGAGCCTTAATATGTGTCTGGCTGCCCATTCACACCAAGTTTGGTTCGAAGTGGGGGCAGAAGCCTGTTTTTCTCTGCTGCCCTGAATCAGGTTGAAAGATGAAACCACCACTGCCTTCTCCATTTTACTCTTGTGTACAGGCCCCTCTACAGTTCTAAAGCACCAAGGTCGGCATATCCTGAGGCAAAGCCAATTCAATTCTATGAAGCAATACAATATTCAGAATACTCAAATGGTCGTTTGAACCAGTTCAACAGGACCCTGCTTCTCTCTTCTTCACCTTGATAATCATCTTGGGGGTGGATTTCATTCGAACATTCCTGGTACGTTGCAAATGATATGAACGCCAGCCAAATCCAACTATTCTTGTGTGTCAACATGGTCACTTGTAAATGCTTGGGTGCACATTTGATCACCATAATGAGCCGAACCCCAGGATATAAAAAGGGGCAGCAAAACTCCACAGGAATCAAGCACATCCAGTGTACATTATCCACTCCAACACCCTATCCATTCTGGTTTTCACTGTGGGCCTTCTGGGTTCTATCCAGACTTCAGTAGCCCAGACAGGCTGCCAGCAGGCATCTCAGCCTTGCAATGGGGCTTTGGTGGCTGCTGCCATGGCCTATTCTGTATTGGTGGAACACCAAAGATCAGGAATGGTGTAAGTGTACATTTGCTTAGGATGACCAAAGTTCTAGCTTTAATGTTGGACATGCGCACAGTGGTGTCGAGGCTGCATTGGAGCAGGTATTACGTGTAACGATGGTTTCAATGGCCCCTGCTGCACTGGGCTTCGCTGCATCCCCCACTCTCCATTTGATGTTATTGGTGTAAGTGTAATTTCTCTAGCAACTCAGAAGCATTCTCAGCAATGATTTCAGACTTGCGAAAAATAAGTATCTGTCTCGTTGGTTTTGAAGCCTTGACATACACAGTGCTAAGGAATTCTGCTTGTCCCAGTTATTTTGTCCTATGCGCTTCATTCGAGTAGTGGAATCTTAGTCTGTTACAGACAAGGGGCTTCATTTTCACGAAAATCTGCACATACCTTTCATTTGAAGCAGTTTTTTCTGAGCACAAATATACCAGCCATATACCAGCCCCAGGGTGAATAGTTGAGTGGTTGTTGAAGTAGAGATGAAAACATTATTACCGAATTTAGAAGGAAGTGGCGGTACCTCCCCCCCCCCCAATACAGTAATTCATCATGTGCAATGTGGAAGGGCTGGCTGCCCGGGATGCGGATTCTGAATGGGGTTGGTGGCCGGAGGATTTTAGAGTAAGACAGAGGGAAGAGGTGTGAGATAAATCAGGCCGCTGGTAGAGTACGGAATTGAGAGCACGAGAGAGTAGCGCTAGTCGTAAAAATGACCACAAGACAGATTCCGAGTGAATCCGTAATGCCGAAGGGTTTCGCACGCCAAGTGCGCACGGTCGAGGTAACGTAGGTCGATGGTAAATGAGATGGGACATGGGGGTTCGGCCACTGAACCGCACTGGCTCACACGATGAGCGTTCGAAGCAAGGAAGATGGATTTGCTGGCGCTCACGGCACCTGTTTACCGTACAAACAAAAAGGTACGTAAAAATAAAATGTAAGTTGTTTTAGAATTGAAACCAGCGTGCGGTTGAGTTTCCACAAGCCGGCTGTCCAACCCTGCCACAGCAATCAGAAACACATGAAAGAGAGTCGAAATGAAAATCCCTATTTTCATCAGAATAAAAGTAGAAACATGCAAGAAAGGTCTCTAGGACATACCACAGGGCAAATGCATGCATCTGAGGCTTAGATATCACCAGTTCAACACCATTTGTCTGGCCAGACGTCATGTGCAGTTACCATACATAGACATATATTCCCATGAGGGGGGGGTGTTAGACAAAGACACGCATACGAACGTAGAAGACAAAGGAAAGAATTCTGTAATGTTATGTAAGACAACAACAATGGTACACAATGAATATATTCTAACACACCCCCTTGTGCGAAGTCCGAATAAAGAATGTTAACATACTATTTCCTACCACGACCTTGATGTCCATGTTGAGTTTTCCATTTCTTGTCCATATGCACCCCCTCAAGCTGAGAATGGATCGACAATGAAGAGGCGGAGCGCGAAATGATAGGAATGTCGGTGTCGTCAGCGTGGAAGGCGACATTGTTCAGAGGCTCGCCCCTGAAGCCAAATCCAGCCCACCGGTGCTGAATCTCCAAGTCCACTTCACATTCAACCTTCAACAAACACTCCATCAAACTTCGAGACGTCCTTCTCGAATACAAGCTCATGCTCGCATAGGTTCGGGTGTGGGAAGCCGAGTGATGGTCATGGAGTTGGTGCTGTGAACGTGTCAGCAGCTCGGTGGATAATGTCCAGAAAGGATGGTTTGGGAAGGGGGTAGAGGGTTCGCGAGTGACCTTGAACTGACGATGTGACAGTGTGACAGGTGGCGACGTGGCGAGTGGCGCAGCGTATATGAGAAAACAAGTGGTGGCAGTGAACAGAAAAGATTGGAGGAAAGGATTGGTATATTGGGGAGCCAAACTGCGCTTGACTTTGGTGAAGCAGCTAGTGGCATGAGCCAAACTGCACTCAAAAACTTCAGGGAAGGAGCAGCTAGCGTCTCTACCTGGTTGGAATCCCAGGGAGCCAAACTGCGCTCAAGCTTCCAGAAGGAGCTGCTTAGCGGCTACGTGCTGTGCACTGGACAATGGGCGAGTGGCTGCATGCTGGGTATCGCATGTTCGAGTGGCGGAGAGGGAGCAGCATGTGTGAGTCACAGATATCTGCAAGCACGAGGATAAATCAGTCACAGTACGAGAAAAGCAAGGAGCTGATCTCACAAAAAGGGGAGGAATGTACACTCAAAATACATACCAATGCCCTAGCATTGAGAAGACGGAAAGACGTATGCTACAGCGTCTGGAATATCAGACCGGCAGCCGCTAAACGAGGTGGCTCCTTTCCACTACATCACACAGCTCATTCCGAGAATCCGTCCCACGGGTGTGTTCCGTGCAGTAGATGAATGTCGTAAAATCAGGCAATGCGGTCTGGCGTTGAGGTCTAGAACATTGAGAATGCCTGGGTGTAATTCGGAGTAGTCTGTGTGAGCGAGATAGGTTTCCAAATGTACAAAAGAAAGGGGGGACTGGATTGGAAAGAGAAAAAAAAACTCAAGAAATCACATGGTTCGCACTACATGGCAACTACATGGTGTGGGATTGGACAACATGGAGTCAGCATACATGCATACAAGTCAGCTTGCAATTGAACGAGACACATATTGTACCATACTTGCATAGTAACAGCGTCCGTGCTTTTTGAGGTCAAGAAATATCTTAGCAGGTGAACTCCATGAGGAAAATGGATCCACCTACTTGGAAAGGTTTCAATAAATCGATGTACCTCAAAATCAGAATTTGAAGCTAAATCTAGCAAATACAAAGCACATTGCGCCAATCCAAATCAATGAAGACTCACCTCATCGACGACACTCAAAAATTTGACCTCACGGGTGAATTACAGTGGCCTAGGTTTAAGGGAGAGTAGACGCTTACCAATTTGGATCATGCAGCAACAACAAAGAAAGTTGGTCACTTGCCAGCATGACCAGTGCCCCCAGCGCGGACGATGTTGAAAGGCCGTGGTGGAGGCAGACGAGTCGTGTCGGTCCGTGAGCTGATCACATGGTGTGAATCACCGGCCATTCGGTGTCTTGCAAATGATGCGTATTTAGACCCAGCAGAAGGCATCGGCAAGAGAGCTGCCGGAGGCAGAAGGGAAGTAAAACACAGCAGTATATAATTCTTGAGGAAGTTCGTGCAAAAAGGGACAAGCTATAATATAATGGCCTTCAACACTAGAGCACCGATCCAGGCCAAGTGTAGTGTGTCGCTTACGCTTCATTCAACGTTGATTTTCCCGCTGTGAGATATAAAGGCTATCGAGAAGAACCAGGGGACACATCATAGTAGGATGAATTCAAAGGGAACAATCTATGCGCAAAGAGGGCGTGTAAAATGAGAAAGAAATGCCCGACAGAACTAGAGAGCCTGCAGAGATGAGATGCGAGGTAAGTTGTTGGATCAGCTGGAAGAAAATCCCTCCACCATGGAGTTGGGCAGTTTTGAAGATAAGGAGCACAAGCAATGACTTTCCTGGTTCCGACATGCTGCTAAGTCAAGAGCACATCCCAGTCGGTCAGATGAGATGCAAATCTGATTCCAGTACCGGGCAAGTAGGGACATTATGAACAGAGCGCCAGGGGACATTTTATTCCATTTATATATGCCGATGCGGACCGAGCAAGCCACAAGGCAACTCACATAGAAGGTTCAACCAGGCACGCAAGGAGGAAGCAGGTGCCATGGGAAGTTAGATAGCGCAATTCTAGTTTGAAAAAAGACACTAGTAGAAGGGATCCCACTGTGGGCAAGTGCCATGACCATGGGTTCATGGCACTTGATCCGCATAGGACTGACACTTGCCATGGCATTTGCCATGGCGTTGCACAATTGATCAAAAATCGCGGATGTCACCGAGCGCTTTGTTCTCTTCTGTATGCCATCCTGCAAATTTCATCTATCACACTATTTCTAGGATTCACACCAATACGCTCCATCACGTACGCTCTCCACGCTGGTTGCCCATTACCTTCACAATTGCGACTTCGACTATTTCGATGGCAACTGCCGCAATGACACACTCAGGGACAGTGGCAGTTATGATCCAGACAAGAAATGGTGGGGAGGAAGAAGGACGGAATCTGGACGAGAGCTCTCAGGAGATCGGGTTTGGACCATATGCATTCAAAATGCATCTTATACAGTGAGTACTCACACCAGAAAAAGCAAAATATCGTTATAGTATGATACTTTACCTGAAATTAGTAGAATCAGCTGGAATATCACTTATGCCTGAAAGCATGAGTATCAGCCTGATCAAAAAGTGGAGCTGAAAGCCATGCTTTCAGACTCCCTTTCAGATGAGTCTGAAAGAACAAATATCAGTCCTTTCTGAAAAACAAACTGAAAGAAGCACATTAAGTTTCTCCGAAATTTTTTGTAGTGGTTACCCTTGTTTCGGTAACAAATAGGAAATTTTTCGGGGTAACTGAAAGTGTGTCTTTCAGTTCACCTTTCAGAAATGACTGAAAGCACGGCTTTCAGTTTCACTTTTTGATTAGCTGATACTTGCACTTTCAGGCCCAATAGAAATTTAATATGATTCTACTAATTTCAAGTACACAATCAGACCTTAATGATATTTTTCTTTTTCTGGTGTGACTTTCATCCACTTTCTTCTCTCGCGCCTGCGCTCTTGTGGGTGGAGGGGCATGCTACACAGGAGCCAAGTGCGTTTAGATGCCGGCACGGAAGTCGCCAGCATCGTTGTTCGACCTCCAAGGATGTAGGGAGGAGTGGAAGAGGAGCAGTGTGAAGACCCCACGCACCGCGCCTGCACTCGCGCACGTCTGTGGTACGGATGATGATGCTCGTACCTCGCGCGGTACTTGGGGGTCGAGAGTGCACACTCGCCCTTGTATGTATGCAGCTGCCACCAGGGTCATAGCTGGGGAGTGAGGAGAATTGACCGGGGGAGGCGCTTGCGTGGAGGGGAGCGGGCAGCCCTGCTGCGCCTTTCCAGTCTAGCAATGCGCTGGGCAACGTGGGCTCGGATATACGCTTTAGAGGGTCCTTAATGTGCGTAAGAGTGCACACGCTCGTAGGCTCTCTTTGTATCTGCGAGTTCATCAGTCTGCTACGCAGCATCGCTTCTAGTTATTCACTTCCATTTTTCTTTTCTTTCTGTTTCGTAGCCTTCCGCGCACTGCCTCCTCGACCGCTGGGGCGGTATCCGCGTTTGTCTTTAATCGCCCTCCTGAAATTTGTGTCGCTGGGTGACGTCAAGGCCCCATCCACGATTTTATACTACAGAACGGCGATAATATATATCAGATTCAAAATGGGATGAACTGAAACTCAATGCAAAAGAAATCGAAAAGGAGAATCTTTCGATGCATCCGATTCTAAATACGAAAGCTTACCGAAGATTTTCCCTTGGCGCGGAAAATGCCGGGCGGTGGGAAAAATCTCGGTCAAGTTTTGTATTCAGAATTGGACGTACAGAAATCTTGTTCTGTTGATTTTCTTTCGGATCATGAAATAAAACAAGCCGAACTTAAGTTCAGTCGGTCCAGACCACTTTGCTACTTAAGTTCGCGCAGAACTTAAGTTCGGCCTCACGCACCTGTGCTAGCACCCTATACCCCTCCATCCAACGTTGTGGAACTTAAGTTCCCACACACATTTACTGCACCTAGAAGCAGTATATTGAGGGTCATCAGAACTTAAGTTCTACCACAACTTAAGTTCTCGAACACTCAAGTTATGACTGTAAGTTCTCAATGAAAAATGCATGTATTGATAAAACTGCGGAATGTACATGGCACGCATGTATAGGGTGCTCCCTGACCACTTAAGTTCTGCCCCAGAACTTAAGTCGTTGTCGTCTACGACTTAAGTTCCGCCCACCCGCAACTGAATTTTCGATTCAGGTGCACAGGCAGGCGCGTGTGTGGCCCGCCAGCGAATGTAGACACGAGGAGTGGGCGCACAGGCACGCACGAGGCGAGTGCGGACACGGACGACGCGAGCGCGGGCGTGGGCGTGGACAAGGCGGCTGCACACGAGGCAGGAGCAGACGTGGACGTGATGGCGGATGAGGCAAGCACGGGCGCGAGCGAGGACGTGTGGCGCGCGAGAGGTACTAGCATGAGGCGGGCGTTGGCAAGGCGGACGTGGAAGCGACAAGGGGGGCGAGCGTAGATGCGGATGAGGCAAGCATGGACGAGGGGGTCGTTGATGAGATGAGCACAGACATGGACAAGGCAAGCATGGACGAGGCGGGCTTGGGGTGGCAAAGCATCCAAAGTCGTCGTGGCACGCGTCCCACAGCTCCTGTGGGCATGGCTTGTGAAGGCACGGTGAAGCGTCACGATGTACACGCACCAGAGTGAAGATGGTGAGGCTGCGGTGTTGCTTCCTGTCTCGTCGGACTCGGGGTGGCAAGTACATGTAACATGAGCCGCCGCACGCGGCATGGCAACGAGCTGGTGGAATGAAGTGGAGCATGAGCTGCAAAGTAAAAAGAAGAGGATTATGGAGGACATAGCTCGTCTTGTATCTGGTCGTCGTGCTGGTGAAGGTGTTGGAGAGAGGAAGTCGAAATTTCACCAAGTCAAGCCGCACGTGCCAATGACATTGGGACAAATATTTGGCGGTCACGGTGGCAAGGCGGTGGCTTGTCTTTGTTCTTTCTCCTCCACCACCTCTGACGACCCTCCCGAATCTTGCTCCACTTCCTTACTGCGAAACGAGCTCCCTGTACCCCCCCGTCCGCCTAAGGCTCCAACCGTTTAGTTTTCGTTTACGGTTGGAGGTAAACTAAACGAAAACCCTAAGTAAATGGTTTAAAAATGTTTTAAACTGTTTATAAACAGTTCTTTTTTTTAAGTAGAATGTAAAATACCATCTAATATTGCAAATACCCTGCCTTAATCCAAATTTTTGTCAGCCTTGCTGGGTTATTGTTTCAACTTAATCAATGAGCGCGCGCGTTATGACAAAGATGCCGTGAACATGAGAAGAGCCTCTCGACAGAAACACTGGTTGCCGGAATCGCAAGGAAGTCGTGCATGATCCTTGAGACCACAGGAAAGTGCATGCCGAACTTCTGGACATCTGAGTGTTGGACAGAGGAGCTATCATTGAGCAACTCACCTTCCACCATGCCAACAGCATTTCACGAGTTCCTGGGTCGTACGTAAGAGGAGCAGCGTAGAACAGTTCTGGCTCACTGACCTTCACAGCAGGAGGAAGGCCGGCAGCAACGTTGCATCGTGAGTGTCAAGCTTTTCGGGAACAGCTGTAAACGAGAAAACTGTCAAGACCATGATTGACGGCCGGCAGAATTAGTAGTCGGACCGCATCAGGATTTTACCCCAAAAGGAGAAAGTGTTTACGGTTTAGTTTTCATCTGTTTACTGTTTACGACCCTCGGTAAACTAAACGGAAATATAAACGGTTTCAATGGTTTAAAATGGAAACTAAATGAAAACAATTGGAGCCTTACGTCCGCCTCCGCTAACTCGTGCGGGTTTCATGACCGTGACCGTCACCATCTCGGATCTCCCCCGGCGCATCGACACCGCGATACCCATCTTGAGGGCCGCGACATTGAATAGATGTGCGGCCACCACGACTCGGCATACAGCGTTGTCCATCCGCGTGTATACAACAGTATGGTAAGTCTGTTTGTTATCTGTAGTAATTTTCCCAACACTAACATTTTACACCGCCATCGGCGCCCTCGCCTGCACTGCATCGCGCTTGTGCAGTCCTCCACCTCCTCCACCGTGTCCTCCAAGAACATCTACCTCGTCCAACATGTACACAGCCGTGTTTCATCAATAAATGCATTTTTAGTCCAGAACTCAGGCTTCCAGTTGAGAACTTGAGTCTTCGAGAACTTAAGTTTTAGTCGAGAACTTAAGTGTTAGAGAACTTAAGTTGTAGTTGAGAACTTAAATTCTGCCGAAACTCATTATATTGCTTGTAGGTGCAGTAAATTAGCCAGTAGGTACTCCGACAAGACTTAAGTTCTGCCAGAACTTTTAAGTTCTTTACGGTCTGGACCAGCTAGAACTTAAGATGAGCTAATAAAGTATTTGTCGGATCAATTCGGCTTGCCGGATTCCTAGTCCGATATTTTATCTTTCAAAGAAGTTTCGGTTAACCCGAAACCAGAACCGATATATTGAATTTCGGCGCACATTTCGGACAAGCCAAAATTGACCTGAAATTATTCAAGTCGGTCCACATTTCGAGCCATCCACCTTTGCATCCGAAATCTCAGATTTGGAATTAAAAGCCAGATGTCGCGAAAGATGACTATTCCCGGTGTGTATATATCCGCAGGACCGATGAAGGATTTGTTCTCTCCTTCTCTCATACTTACCATCCCCTGTCATGACAAACGACTCACCCTCACCATCCACTCAGCGCATCTCCTTAGTAGATTGGTCTCCACAGCACATCAGCAATGTCTTCCAGATACCGAGCAATGAGCTCACACTGTAAGCACTCGACAGCGTCTTCTCGTGTTCCCTGCAGGCGACGGTGAACGGCGAACCGTGTGATTTCGACGGGTTCGCGAAGATGATTGTGGGTACGGCGGAGCACCCTGCCCAGGGCGGTCCTAGAGTTGACTGGGTGTTTGCGGAAGAAACTTCGGATGACTCGGATGCGGGGCATCGGGTGAGTTCTACCGGCTTAACGCCGGTGAAGCAAGTGTTTCTGATGCATCCGCGCGCAGAGCGGCATTGTCAAGGGCAATTATTTCATACGTATTGTGTTTGAGAAGATTCCAACTTTAGAGGCGCCAGTAGAGATTGAGACGCGCAAGCGGGTGGTTCGACGGTCGGTGCTGGTTACTCTGCTCTGCTCCCCGTCGCTAACTTCATTCCGTAGCAGGATTGAATAACAGTCCTTAGAGGCAGTAGCGTCGATAGCAGGCGTATCGTGAAGATGGACGCAATAGTCATGTCCAATTCAGGAGCAAACGGTATGTGTATTCGAACGAATCCCAAGATTGTTTCTACAGCTGATGTTTGTGCGGCGACTCCAATTACTAAGGTACAGGGACGGTGAAGCAGTTGGTGGGCCCAGCTAAATAGGGTAAGTATAAGTTAGCATACCCGGCACTTGGATTGGCTCTTTGATTTGCTTACTCGGTACGAAGCTGCGAATGAGAGAAATATGTAAGCAACGGGCCGACTCTTGGACAAAACTAGTAAAGACTGACGTTCCACATGCCCCAATCAGACCCACAGTAGCATCGAAAGTTCCAATCCTGAAGGTGGTCAGATCAATTGTAGGCTTGATGATACAGTTGGGTCCCGGAATAGCGGTAGGGCCCGAGCCGTAAGGAGCGTACGCATAGGCGACACAGCTTGGATCTGTACATGAGATAGGTCAGCCAGAACATATAAAAGGCCAGGGACTGGAACCCACCAGCACTGCACGCCTGTATACATTGCAGTTCAGTTCCACCAAAGACTGGGCTGGAGCCTCCATTGAGCATGTTCCAGCCGGGATAAACAGCGAAAACGGTGCCCAGATCGGGAGTTGGTTGAACTGGTGGAGTGGCATTGACCACGAGGAAGAGGGAAGTGACAAGAATGGCTAGGTTGCAGAAAGTGAACATGTCGACTGATCGCCCTCTGCTCAGCCCCAAACTAAAGTCAGGGTTTTTGTACTGTTTCGTTTTTTTGTCGGGAGTACGACCCGGAGCAGGTACCATCTACAGCGACATGTTCGTCCTCCAATGAATGGTCAAGTTCTGAGTGATTAAACAGCAGAGTTCAGACTTATCACCCCTTGATCAATTGTTTACTCGCACAAATTAGCAAGAAGCTGATACGAGCATCGCGAAGTGCATAGTTCCTGTGGACTGGGAAGTACCAGCCGTATGGCGGGCTTCAGATGTATAAACAGACATCGGGGCTAGCTAAATCCCGAGTAACGTTTGATCAACTGACAACCGCAATTCAAATTGTAAACATCTTGTCAGTGTGCGGTATCATTCAGGTTCAGACTTTCCCCTGTTCTTTTCAGAAACCAGTACCATCTATTCTGGAGTATGGAAGTTCGAAAGCGTACCGGGGATAATTACTGTATACCATCATGTTATTATTGTACCTTCTCATCAACTTCGCGTGCAGTTGATCGAACGCTATTCGGGATTTAGCTAGCCCCGATGTCTGTTTATACATCTGAAGCCCGCCATATGGCTGGTACTTCCCAGTCCACAGGAACTATGCACTTCGCGATGCTCGTATCAGTTCCTTCTTGCTAATTTGTGCGAGTAAACAATTGATCAAGGGGTGATAAGTCCGAATTCTGCTGTTTAATCACTCAGAACTTGACCATTCATTGGAGGATGAACACGTCGCTGTAGATGGTACCTGCTCCGGGTCGTACTCCCGACAAAAAAACGAAACAGTACAAAAACCCTGACTTTAGTTTGGGGCTGAGCAGAGGGCGATCCATCGATATGCTCACTTTCTGCAACCTAGCCATTCTTGTCACTTCCCTCTCCCTCGCGGTCAATGCCACTCCACTAGTTCAACCAACTCCCGATCTGGGCACCGTTTTTGCTGTTTATCCTGGCTGGAGCATGGACAATGGAGCCTCCAACATACTTGTCGGTGACCATGAACTGGACTGTATGATAGCGTGTAGCGCTGGTGGGTCCAGGTCCTGGTCCCTCATGTACGTTCTAACGAACTTATCTCATTTACAGATACACGATGTCTTGCCTATACGTACATTCCTTACATTAAGAACGAACCTGGTTCTGGACCCACCTGCGCCACCTATACTGGTATTAATCTGACCAACTTCAACACTAAAACCTTCCCTGTTAATGTGGGTCTGATTGGGGCATGTGGAACGTTAGTCTTGTACTTGTTTTGACAAAGAGTTGGGCCCTTGCTGACATATTTCTCTCATTCGCAGCTTCACGCCGAGTAAGCAAATCAAAGTGCCAATCCAGGTGCTGGGTATACTGACTTATGGACTTACTCTATTTAGCTGGGCCCACCAACTGCTTCACAGTCCCTGTACTTTAATGATTGGAGTCACCGCACAAACATTACCTGTAGAAACAATTTTGGGATTCGTTCGAATACATATACCGTTTGCTCCTGAATTGAACAAGAGCCCCACACACTCCACTGAAGTTTAACCTTTATCGAGCCGACATAGTTGTAGATCAGACTGCGGGTTCAGTTAAATTTATCAAGAATGACAATTCTTGTCAAAGTTCGATCTTTCTGGTTTAGCCTGCTTTTTTTTTTCCGAGATTAATCAAGCACGGTCTTCTGATACATTCACAGCATCAATTGCGACCCATCATTCACGGCACATTCATGTACAGTTATTTGAGCCGTCGAACACGAGTGCAAATCGCCCCAAGGCAAACTAACTAATTAACTGATCGCATAAGGTCCTACTGAGGAAATCCTGGAAATTCATGGAAACAAAAACAAAAAGAAAGTCTATGACTTGGGTTCGAAAATCATATTGAACAGATACTGCAATTCACCCAAGATCAGATGCAAACAATTACTCCTATACATGAAAACGGTGGAGAGACAGCATTTGGATCTGGGAAAACCTTCGATTGTTATTGGAAGATCTGGTCAACTGGATGTCGTCTCCCGCATTCAAAGCATTTACCTCTATGCGAGAGCGAAGAAAGATCATGCGGCTAGACTGAGAAAGAAATTCCAATATTTACAGCGCCTCCCCGGATTCAGCGACATTATTATCTGCAAAAAAAAAAAAAAAAAATCTAATATACAAAGGAGAGTGGTCACGTGTGTGGTCTTTGTCTCGGGACAGATGCTCGGACAAACAGTGAGCACAGCCATGTCATCCTCTTCCAGACCATGACATGGCTGTGCCTTCGGGTTGACGCACGCTCATATACCTCGGTGATTCCACGCGCGTCGAGACGCGTCAACTGACTTCCATCCTCTGTATCCATTTGACCTCCATGACTTCCTGACTTCACGCCGCCCAGACTACCTGCTCTCGGACTTTGATCTCTTGACATCTTCGACCTCTTGACGTCTTCGACTGCTCTCTTGACTACTCTTGCAAAGGAATATTCTACCTCAATTGTAATATGTCTCAGTCCATGATTGTTTCACAAGTAAGCACTATGTACTACTTTACATTGCTAATAGATATACCGTTTTTGTTTTTCATTCCTTTGCCTTGCTCTGAGACGAAGTGCGCTGTGTCACCTCAAGTCACGCACGCAAACTTACACCTCCTGTTTTTTCCTCCTTGCTGTATCTAATGCGGGGCTCGCTCCTGTGGTTTTTTGCAGCCGTATTTCTCTTGGTCTTCACCATGCAGTGAGTAGATATATTCTCCAACAGCAATACAGGATTCTAACGCGTCTATAGGCTTACTCCGCCTCCTTCCTCACCTTCCTCATCATCTCTGGTTCAACGGCAGCCGACGCGCCATCGGGATGCGCGCAATGCTGCAATGAGCCCACCATACCGAGTACCCCCGTTCTCCCGGTCGCATGTCCCCTCATCGAAGGGCTTTACAAGATATCAGCAATGTGCATCAACGGGAAAATAACGCATCTAGCATGCAGTGTCCGGAGTCCCCGACTCTGGATCGGGAACGTGCATCCATTCGAGGTGCAGACCGAGAACGGCAACTCGCCCTTCAAGAGACCCCGAGTCGACGCCGGCGGCGAGAGCCTCGACATCAGCAAGGAGAAAATGAACGACCTTCATCGCCGACCCCTGGAGCTTCGACGTCTCGAGGGACAGGGATTCAGGTACGCTACTCACTTGAATTTTGCAAAGATACATTGCTCATACTCTTTGTTGTCAGCCACGGGCCACAACATCAGGACTTCAAACCCCACCCGGTACTGAACCTGTACGGCGCCAATCCCAGTATGCCGCTGCGCAACAGCATCGTCGGGCGGTGGAAGCCCTTCAGCGTCAAGAGCGCGAGGCATGTGAGCGTCAAGAGCGAGAAGCGCGTGGTGAACCGGCTCCAGTGCAAAACAATGTCTCGGCCAACCGTTCAGCAGGTCAGCGGGCACGTCGGGAACGCGAACGACTGCAGCGTGAAAATGGACAGCTTCCAACGCCACCGGCAACACAGCGGAATCGGAGGCGGAGGAATGCTGCAGGTACGCATCAAGTCTCTTTTCTTTTTTTTTAAAAAAAAAAAGCGCTGTGGACTTACTTCTTTTTTTTTAGCACCTCCTGTTGCTGCTGTACCTGTGCTTCCACCTGCTCGCCTTCCATATACTGAGCCCACAAGTCGCCACGACCTCGGGCGTATGGATGTGGTCTGTCGACACTGCAAAGCTCTTCACTGGCTTGATGAGAAGACTCAAGCTTCAAGCGCATTGAACCCAGAGTTTGGCTCCTGCTGCAATCACGGCAAGGTCGCTCTGGAAGTCCTTACGGAACCACCTGCCCCCCTGCAACAGCTCCTCACCGGGATGGATACACAGTCAAAAGAGTTTCGCAAGAACATGGCGCAGTATAATACGGCACTTTCCTTCACCTCTCTTGGTGTCAATGAGGATCACGCTATCAACAATGGCCGTGGGCCTCCCATCTTCCGCATCCACGGCGAGCTCTGCCATCGCACCGGCTCCCTCTTACCTGCTGACGGACACAACCCCACCTATGCACAGCTCTACATACATGAGCCCCGGGCTGCTCTTGATTACCGTATGGGAAACAACCCCTCCCTTAATCGCACAACAATGGAGACACTCCAAACTATGATCAGGGACAATAATCCATATGCGCAACTCTTTCAACACTCCTTCGAGGTTCTCCGGGACCTCGGGGATGATGCTGAGGATCATTCTGTGCGCCTGCGTGTTGCTCCCGGTGTCCATGCTCGACGCGGCAATCTTCCTACCGCAGATGAAGTCGCGGTGATTTTACCAGGTGATCAGTCTCGGGCGGAGCCTCGGGATATTATTCTTCGTCGCCGCAATGGGCCGCTCATGCGCATCAGCGACCTGCATACTGCATACACCCCCCTCTACTATGTCCTCCTGTTCCCCCGGGGTGAGAGTGGTTGGCATCCAGACTTGAGGCTGAATGATCCAGAGAAGGATCATCCTGGTCGACTCACTCAAACTCGATATGTTGCATACCGACTTCACCAACGGAATGGCGAGCCACCTACTATTTTACGGGGCTGCCGACTGCTCCAGCGATACATGGTAGATATGTGGGCGTCTGCAGATCAGAACCGTTTGCGGTTTCTTCGCCAGAATCAGCCGTTGCTTCGTGCATCCGTGTATAATGGGCTTGAAGATGCTTTTCACGCCGCTGATGATAACCCCGACCTAAATGAGATTGGGCAGCGAGTCATTTTACCGTCCAGCTACATTGGGGGACCACGACACATGGGCCAGCGATACCAGGACTCAATGGCCATTGCTCGGTACTATCGCTCGGTCGACCTGTTCATAACATGCACAACAAATCCCGACTGGCCAGAAATCACCCGCGAGCTCCTTCCTGGCCAGCAGTCTACCGATCGCCCAGATCTGGTGGCTCGGGTTTTCCAGCTCAAAAAGAAGGCGATCATCCATGACATCTGCAAAAACGGCATTTTTGGGCGTGTGGTCGCGTATGTTTATACCATCGAGTTTCAAAAGCGCGGCCTCCCTCACATTCACATCCTCATTTTTCTGGAGCCTGGACAGAAGCTGCTTACTCCGGAAGATATTGATTCTGCGATATGGGCTCGCTGGCCAGATCCCAACACCCAGCCGCTGCTTTTTGCGACCATCAAGAAGTGCATGGTCCATGGTCCATGCGGAGCTGCCAACACAAGGTCTCCGTGTATGGAGAATGGCCGCTGCACCAAGCGCTTTCCCAAGCCGTTCCGTGACCAAACCACAATGGACAAGAATGGGTATCCGGAATATTATCGTCCAGATGATGGGCGGGCTCACGATGTCGGCGGGTTCATGGCAGATAATTCCTGGATCATTCCTTACAACCCCTACCTCTCCGCTAAATACAACTGCCATATCAACGTCGAATGTGCCGCCTCCATTTCTTCGTTTAAATATCTGTTCAAGTACATTCAGAAGGGTGGTGATGTGACGGGGATGCAGGTGCAGAACAAGAGAGATGAGATAACTCGGTGGATCGAGGGGCGCTATATCTCAGCTGCTGAATCTGCCTGGCGCATCTTTCACTTTGATATGCATGACCAGTTTCCGTCTGTTCAGCGTCTTCAGGTATTCACTTCCACTGTCACTCGGCGATTATCTACTAATTATCCTTCTTACTTTAGGTTCATCTTCCAGGTCAGCATTTGGTCACCTATGATCCGGGTGAGGATCCCCAAGAGTTGCTTGACCGAGCCGCTACGGAACGCACCTGCCTCACGGCATTTTTTGAGGCAAATGCTGACAATGGCCCTCTTGGAGACCTCGCCCGTAAATACACATACCAGGAGTTTCCACAGTACTTCACGTGGAAAAACGGCAAGAACGAGAAGAGATGGGCAAAGCGACGTAATGGCCCAGGTTCAGCCATCGGTCGGATGTTCTTTGTCCCTCCAACTGGCGGGGAGCGGTTCTACCTTCGGACTCTTCTGACTGTCGTGAAGGGCCCGAAGTCATTCATGGATCTGCGAACGTATGAGGGGTGTGATCCACCCGACCTTCCAGGATGCCTGCCTTGCCCGCGGCCTTCTCGAAGATGATGGGGAATGGCGACAGTGCCTCTCGGAGGCCTGTTTAATGCAAACTGGGTCGCGTCTTCGCCAACTCTTTGCCACACTCCTCCTCTTTTGTGAACCATCTCGGCCGCATTGTCTATGGATCGAGTTCCGAACAAAAATCTGTGACGATCTTGCTCATCGCCTGCAAATCATGGGACGCGAACCGACCAATGACGATGTGTACGACTTTGGGCTCTTCCTCCTTGACAAAATCCTGAAAGAGTCTGGCCGGAACCTCAAGGACTGGCCAGTAATGCCGCTCCCAACGAAGGACTGGGATGCAGAGGTTGAAAATCCCCTCATTGCAGAGCAGCTGAATTACGACCGTGATGCAGAGCGCACTCAAGCAGAGGATCAAATTCCAAAGCTGAATGCTGAGCAACGATCTGCCTTTGACAAAATTGGAGCCTCAGCTCGGGGTGCCCTCGGAAAGACGTACTTCCTTCATGGGCCAGGCGGGACAGGCAAGACATTTGTCTATAAGACCTGCTGTCATTCACTGCGCTCCGAAGGGCACATCGTTCTCTGTGTTGCTTCATCAGGCATTTCTGCCTTGCTTCTTCCTGGTGGTCGCACCTCTCACTCTATGCTCAAGATACCTGTTGAAGGTATCAACGCTCAGTCCTTCTGTTCCATTCCAAAAAATAGCCAACGTGCTGACCTCCTTCGGCGCGTTACCCTGATTATTTGGGATGAGGTTGGGATGCAGGATCGGTTTGCCATTGAAGCCGTAGAACGTACGCTTCGCGATATCCGCAATGATCCCCGACCATTCGGTGGAGTCACGGTGGTTTTTGGGGGGGACTTCCAGCAGATTCTTCCTGTTGTCGTTCGCGGCTCCCGGGAGGAAATTGTCGGGGCCTCCATCCAGCGCTCTCAGGTGTGGGCCCATATTGAGGTCCTGCACCTGCAACAGAATATGCGCCTCGAATCTGCTGGCCAGGACCAGCGTGACTTTGCCGCTTGGCTTCTTGATATCGGCCATGGGAGGACTATCTCTCCTGAGGGCAAAATTGGTCTGCGCGATGGAATGCGTTGCAATAGCGCACTCGACATGTCCAATTTCATCTACCCAGACATTGGCACCACTCCACCCCCTCCACCCGACTACTTTCTCAATCGCATGATTCTGGCACCTAGAAATGCAGACGTTAACGATGTGAACACAGAAATTCTGGGCAAAATGGCCGGCGATCCTCGAACCTATTTCAGCGCCGACAAAATTATCGAGGAGGCCGGTGCAGATGGTGACGACAATTACGGCGACCGGCAGATCCCTGTTGAGTTCCTACGCTCACTCAATTCCTCGAGCTTGCCTCCTGGGGAACTGAGCATCAAGATTGGCTGCCCGCTCATTTGTCTTCGCAATCTGGCTCCAGCCCGCGGACTGTGTAATGGTACACGGATGGTGCTTATCCGTATGTCTGAGAGGGTTCTGGAGGTTCGTTTGGTCGGAGGTGACCACGACGGCGAGATCACCTTTATTCCCCGCATCTCCCTCACGCCAACAAACTCGACAGACTTCACATTCAAATTTTCTCGGCGCCAATTCCCAGTCCGCCTTGCTTTTGCATTGACCATCAACAAGTCTCAAGGTCAATCAGTAAAATTTGTTGGTCTTGACCTACGTGTTCCCGTGTTTTCTCATGGACAGCTTTATGTTGCTCTTTCGCGCGCAACATCGGAGCAGCGTATCAAGATACTTTTACCAGATAATGCTACAACTAATGAAACTACAAATGTAGTGTATCCTGAGGTTCTATTGGACTAGCTAATGTTATTGTAGACACCATTTTACACCGTGGTCATGCTTTTTCTCGAGATCCGCATTCATCATTCCGTCTTCTACTACAATTATTTAATTCAGGTCTGCCAATGTAATGACTATCCTGGTAAATCATCTTTAATCTGACACTCTCTACCCTATTTTTGCACTAATTTGGCAAAATCCCCCCCGGTCTGGGTTGCGTTAAGGTCCTCGGGCCTCACTGCCAATTCGGGGATGAGCATCTAGATCAAATATTGTCAAACAATCTTCCTTTGCTCATGACAACGTCGCTGCTTTGACTTCATGAACATCTGCCATTAGAATTGACGCAACTTTACCTGTAGACTGAACAAAGCTTTCTTCTGCTCCTGCTACAAAACTCTTTAGCTTGCTAGGCGACTTCATCAGAAGCGGCGGGATTCATCACGAGCTTCGGGTTTCCCGGAAAAGACGGAATCATGAGATTCTACATATCTAGGACTTTGCGGACTTTTGCGTATCTGTCACAATCACCCTTGAAATTTTTCTTCCTACCAACACCACCATGGTCGCAATTTCTGCCTATGCAAATGTGTCTGGCATTATGGTCTTTGAGAATGCTCGCCCTATTTCTCCCAAGGTTACACTCATTGATGTGACTGCCTCGACCATCGACGGCAACGAGGTCCAGGGCTCTGTCCGCCACTTCAACAATACCGACAACCCTGTTGTCTTTGAGAACGGTATTTTTTATTGTCAAATCAAGGTACTTTCCTTCTCCTCGGCACCTCTGCATCCGTACTCATATCTGGCAGGCTGTGATCAGGGAGGACGCCTTCCAGGTTCATGACACTGACCCCAACCGCTTTTCTTTTGTCGGAGACCTCAAGTCGGTATGTACTTCGTCCCTGAAACCATCCAAAGGTCCTTGACGCGTGTGGTTATTAGTGGTTCCCTGTCGAGGCTGCTGGGCCGTGTCGTGCTTATTTCCACGTCCTTGGTGTTGTCACCAAAGCTTCCCAGGAGACGGCGAAGTTTGAGATGGAGGCCGAGCAGTACACCCTCGCCCATGCCGAAGCCAAGGCTACTGCAGAGGAGGAAGCTGCCAAGAACGGTACTCCTCTGGTCGCTCCGCCCAAGTCCATCTTCCGTGCCTCGGCCTTCTTTGGGAACTCAGCCCGCTACAAAAACAAGAGACCTGTTCCCTATGTTCACAAGTTAATCTTGCTCACCGGGTTCCTTGCCGGCGTTACGGAGGAGCTGGAAGGGAATGTGATCAAGAGGAGGCTTCTTATCGAGGTCGACGAGGTCACCTTTGTGAACGGGACTCCTCCTCTTCCTTCGGTCACTCCCACTCCTTCTACTCCTGGACCCAGTAAGTGACCATGCTCATCTTCGGCGTGAATTTGAATTCACAAACATTTCAGGTGCTGGCAATAGCCGCTTCAGCAGCTATGCCAAAAAACGTGCGCGAACTGATAACAGTGCTCCTCCCACCAGCAGTCCTTCCCCATCTACTGTGGCTTGAAAAATGAATTTGTTACACTGTTTTGTTCACGCCGTCGTCCTCATTTTCTGTTATCCTTACTAAAATTTCTATAATCCCTGACTTTTTGACTTAGTTTATTTGACTTCCTTTTATCGATTACCTTTGCTTCACTTCGTTCGTATCGACAACTGGAATAAATCTGATTTTTGATTGAAATGTTTCAATAATTTCGTGGCGGAGCACGAGTTCCTGCTAGTCTTATTACAAGGCGTGATAAAAAGAAATAAAAATGATGACTTACCAATCGAAGTCTCGCCACTACCAGGGGTTATGCGGGAAGATTGAACAGCCCCGCGAAGGAGTTCGGCCTCGACTTGACTGTCTGAACAGTCCAAGTCGAGAATTTCAAGAATTTCCTGCCCACCTCCATTAAGTATGTGAGATGCAACGATCGGGGAAGTCGAAGGGACTTGTGGTTGAGCTGGTTCAACTTTGATAGCGGCAGGCAGAGGAGCCGTGGGTGGCCGGTCTTCTGTTTTGATGTATGCGGACAGCAATAGCAATTTTCCGTGAGGAACTTGCCGGAGATGCATAAATTGGCGTAGAGAGGTCACAGAGGTGTGCGCACGGTGGCGCATGGTGGATGGCGTAGCAGCCTCTCGAGACGACCCTTCCCAAAGCAGAGGGGAGCCAGCACCTGGGAGGGCGAGGAGCCGTTGGACGACGAAGGTAGGGTGATTGCTGAACTGCCATAAACAAGGCTTGCAAGTCGGTACACGACTCTCCTTTAAAAGACATCTGTGTTGCCATAGACGAGCCTTGGACAGAATCAGATGCTGGGAGGATGCTTGATAAGAACTCGTGCTTACTCTCGTTGTTTCACGCCAGTGCGAACCTCCACAATGTAAGTGGATTTGCCGTGTGACGTGGTGGTACAGGAGTAAGAAGTAAGTTGTTCTTATTGGTACGCCTGTCGCTTCACGAGCGGGCACAAAGACTCCCACGCTGTGCCTTGCTTCATTATTACTCATAGGTCCTACCAAAGCTTCCCGAACGTAAATTTTGACCAATATACGACCGGCCTGCCTAGACCGCCCCTGCTTCTGTCTTAACTGGGATTGTCTTTCTTTTTTTTTTCTCTCAGAGACTTCTAATTGCATAAACACGCATTCCGTGGATATCTCGGCCTTATTCCTCATGTTCCCGAGCTTCTTCTCAAAGTCCCGCCTGCCGTGGGGCAGTATACCCTCTACCCTGGCCTTCTGCAGCCCAATCTGGACAAGCAATTCAGTTGACGGTCTACGCTAGGGTCCGCGTGTCGGGGCAGACTGTTTTTCAATTAATTTCCGTCTTTTCTTCACGAATTCTTGCGAACGTTTTCAAATGCAGTGTTTTCTGACTTGGGAATATATAAGCTACCAAGGGGCGATTTTCTTAGTCAAGTTTCGACCCCACCACTCCCGTAGTCAGTCTTCTTTCCTGTGTCGCAAATGCCGGCTGTTCGTCGCTCTGTTTCTGAAGGCTCACCCCGGAACGTCACCCAACTTTCGCGCCTTGAAACATAATGCCGTCCTCAAAAAAAATAACAAGCGGCTGGCAATCTTTCTACAGCTGTCCTCCGCGACGGGATTTCTCATCTTTCTACCTTCCCGTAGTATGCTTGCGAACTATCTGAACCCAGAACCTGGGCCCAGGTTCTCGGATAAGATTGATAAGATGTCAATAGAGTTCTTGACGAACTCGGTACAGTTGATCATGAAAGACCTTAAACACACACAAGAGAGAGCAATAAAAAATTAATATATTCAGGAAATGATAGTACAATGTGTAATAAATAGTACAGATATACGCCGAGGGGCGGATGACCAGTGCCAACTCATGTGCACGCGAAAGCAGCGAGTTGCGTGGCAAGCAAAAGACACTAAAACGTAAATAAATTACGCAATGGAAAGAGAAATCAACGACATACTATAACATAGTGATACCGTTATTAAATATTGCAATGCACGGATTTGACGTCTTGGATATATTGAGAGTCGGTGCTTGAGGTTACAAACGACTTGAAATAGCATTGAAGAATGAAAGATCTTGAAGGGACTTTGAAAACAAAGATCTGCATTGAACAGGTTGAGGAACTCGGAGCGAGAACTTGAGGTGGTCCATCTTGCAGACTTGCCCTAAAAATCAGCCATTGATGATTTGTACATCATCAGACTTTCTTATACGTGTCCTATTGAAAGACCGATTACGGTACGAGAACGACATGCTTAACCCCCACTTCCTACTGAAAACCCGTGTTTGCAGCTCTAAATGAACATGGAGCACGAGTACAATTTAAAAAGGTCATCCTCAACCCGGCAAAGTGGGTTGACCCGCAAGAATTAATTGAAACTGAGATTGATACGGAAATTGATGCTATGCTCGAATGTCCGGGCATCCTGTTATGCAACGGCTCACAGCAATCTTTCACTAAAATTATCAGAAGCTTGAAGTCGATACCAGAACGAAAAAGCACATTTGTGAACCTAGACCGCATACGGTGTGCAGTCCAAGAACATTCAGACTTCACTCCTACTGTCGAGGCTATCTGGAAGTCGATTCGAGCCAGTACCTTGCGGCGCTTAACACGCGAATTCTATTAGAAATGCATACGTGATGTCTTTTGTGTTGGGGATTTCTGGGAACATATCCCAAACTCTGAACATCGTGGACAATGTCACATCTGTGATGTTCCAGAAACATTGGAACATATTGCTCTAGAGTGCGGGGCACCTGAGCGGAAATTAATTTGGGAACTGACCGAACGCCTCTGGCTTCGGAAGTATTCAACCTGGCCCAATTTGAACTGGGGATTAATCATGGGATGTAACCTTGTCAAGTTCAAATCTGTGAAACAGAAACAGATGCCAGCAAAGAATTGGTTGTTTGCTATCCTGGTTTCTATTGCTTGGCATGAGATTTGGCGAATGAGAGTGGACAGAGTACTCACCAATACAGGCAAAATTCACTCGGACAAAGAGATTAGCAGCAAATGGCTCTACGCTGTCAATTCATCACCAAGTAGGGTTAAGATCCTGACCAAGAAGAGTAGATTCGGAGGGCTGTCCTTTGACAAGCAGCTTGTGCTGAGTACATGGAGTAACCTACTCGCAGACGAAGACCGCTTGCCGGATGACTGGATAAGGTAAAAGGGGGTTTTAGTGGGTATGCAGCCGTTGGAATTAAGACTTGGAATTGGTTAGTATACGTCATGGCTGGAGTCCCACACTAGTACAGATTGTGCGTAACGGCATTTCCTCCTGGACAACTTCCCCGGCAACTTCTGGTCCACAGCCAGAGACACAAAGCGGACGACTCGGAATGCTTCTGCTGACTGAGTATCGTTAGGTCAGACTCAACACTCCAAAAATAAAAAAAAAAAAAAAAGAGTTTAACATCAGTTGAACATCCGACGGAACCTAGGCCAATGTTCCGAATTCGGTCGAGTTGAGTCTTGTCCCCCTTTCCTTCCTTGATTACACTTGCCCCAAGCTTGAACCTACCAGATCTGGGTATGAGATTATATGGTTCAAGTCCGGTCATGAGAGAGTAATTTAAACCTGAGAAGGATCTCGGTATCCAACTAGGTGCATTCGCATTCTTGTAGCGGTGATTTCGCTAGGAATGAGCAATAATAGGTATTGAGGCTCCGAGTCGGGAGCTATTCAGAGGTAGGTCCTATACTTCTGGACCGCTTAGCTCGGCGCCTCCTTGACGCAAATGTTCTCCCCCTTCTCCCCGCCATCCACAAATTCATTTCGCCGAGCCGTGAGATTGGTCCCTTGGTACAGTGCTATCACTTTGTGAACGGTGTAGCGGAAACGGTTCATCAGTTGGAAATATGCGAATGCAGAGGCGGGAACTTGACGCTGCGGGAGTAGGTGGACTCCCTCGTGCGCGTCCGAGTGGTATGCAGTTGTGTGCAAGTATGGAAGAAGAATAGTCTCGCGATATCGATGCTGAGTGAATGGCACCGAACTCGTGCAACGAGTCGGGGGTCGGCGACCGCCTGTTCAAGTCACTGAAGCTGTTTTCACGCGGTATGAGGTAGAGGGGAGGAGGATGTTACAGTCGCCTCGAGGCAGCGGAACAGCGCGCATGCCGCGAGTACTGAGCGTACTTCAAGCTGTCTTCAACATAACGTTCTATTCTTGAGCGAACTATTCCTGACAGTAGGCCACGTTGAGGAGAGTGTATCGGTAATGCCCGACTTGTGTACCAGGATCGATCGATGCTTCAAGTTGAAATAAAGTTCCAGGGGTGGGAACTGCGGGCAGGTAGGCAAACGGCTCCAGAGGTGATTGAATTACTTGAATCATATACTGTATGCTGTCTCAGGAGCTCAATCTAGGTATTTTGTTTTGCTTGAAATGACTTTGAGGTCAGACATAGTGCAGGCCGTTTCCCGCAGAACGGGAATCCTCATTCTCCTGAGATCATTTTTGGCTTGCGAACATCTAGCAGCTGCTCGATTTCTGCTGTTTCCTAATCTTCCCGCTGCTCACGCGCGACCCCGGGTCCCGCCCATCCTGCTCGCCGTGCTCAACTTGAGAGCATGGTCCGTAAAGAGTAAGTATAATACAGTAGATTGACAACGGAAAACTAGACAGCTATCACGCTCTGTCGCCACTGTTCCATGCGAGAAGCACGCTCTTCCTCCTCGCGTCTTCGATCTTCTGCTTCGCGTTTTCGACGCTCGAGTGCGATGGGGTTCTGGGAGCAAAAGAACATGACGATCTCATCAGGATCCATAACCTCTTCATCTCGCGCAGCTTCGCTTTCTCGAGGGCCAGACCCAGATACGCCCGTATTCCCTGTTGATCGTTTCAGGATGGACGCGTTCAGTTGCGCCGCAGTTCGCTTAGTTCGAATGGGGCCCGTTGCGGCTGGCACGGGAACGCTCGGCCGAGGCATGGTTGGCCGATTTGAAATCTCCAGGTGCGACTTGCCGTGGCCCCACCACTTCACGGCAGCGGCCCCATAGTTGTAGTGCAGGAGCATGGGTGAAGGCTTCGGTGTGCGAGAGTGTTTCTTGAACGCCGCGTCGGAGTTGTTCGGAACAACTGCTTGCTCTTCCACGGAGCCGTGCAGCCATTGGAGAGTGTAACGTTGTCTATCCGGGTATTTGACATTTTGTGTAAAAGCCCGAGGATGGCGGGGCGGGACGTCGTCGACACCAAGAACGAGATTGGGCGTCTGATGCTGACGTCAGATGAAGGTGCCAAAATTCTCCCGCATTGGGCAGCACACCTTTAGGACAACGCCGTACCTCAATTCAGTCATGGCGTGTGTTTCAAGTCCGAGTAGCATCCCATTCCGGAGGTCGTCCACTGTGTTGAGCGTGGAAACATCTTCATCTGGGCTGGCTGGCCGATTTTTCACACTGGCAATTAGATCGAACCATTGGCAAAAGGGTTAGTCGTCTAGAGTAAAGGCGATGGACGGCGCCATACTTCGTCACCCTTGTGAAAAGGGATAATATGTGCCCCTTCGCAGAACAGTGGTGGCTTATTGGTGAATATGCACGAGGCGTCTCGTTGTAGCAGCGAGTCCTTGAAGGCGGCAGCCCGGGCCCGGATGGAGCTGTCGGAGGCGGAAATATGACTACGCGCCTTGATAACATCTAGATCCACCGCATACTGGAGGGCAGCTGCATGAGGCGGGTCATAGGTGAATGCGAGATAGTTTGAATGAGACCAACCGTCATTGCCAGAAGTATCATACACGTAGAAATAGATGGCTTGGTCTTGGAGAAGAGCGTCATCCGCTAGGTCTGCGCCCGCGCGGTCACTCTTGACGGTTCCGAGTATGCCCATGATGCACCATCCGAGGAAACGGATAAGTTACGGAGAATTCTGGTATATACACTGCCTGCCGTTGTGGAGAACGAGCGAATCACTCGAAATGCCACTGTAAGCAGCAATAATTTCGTGTTCTTGCGCCGAGGTTGCTGCATGTCTTCAGATAACAAGTTGCGCGGACGCGGCGGTGATGTCGAAAGAAAGGAATAGACCTGAGGCGGCTTGTAGATATGTTATTTGCTTTCCGTAAGTGATTCATTCAATATCAAACACTCAGGTCGGCAACCGTAAGACTTGAGTCGCTCATTCAAAATACGAGTTTTCTGACCGAGATGAGAGTGTTATTTCTTCACCCGCCTACTCAAGATGGCAGAAGGGGTTCTGTCCGCAATTTAAGTGACGCGGCGAGGTAAGGTCAGTACCTAGATGCAATAGGATGGACACCTGCCTACGAAATGCACCTCTGGCACCCAGAGTGCAGCGTCGTTTGAATCCCTTCAGCGTATCTGTTCGGGTGGTAGTTCCGCAATCTCGTCGTGTTGAATACAGCGCAGCGCGACCCGCTCGAGACGCAGGAGGAAGCGCTCACATATCGTCCTTAGTGTCACCGAGTAAACGCTCTGGAGAGTTGGAACTTGAACATTCTTTCCCACTTTGGATTTTACGACGACAAGTATTCGCACTCGGAACAAGCCAAACTTGCCCAGCCTGTCCCGGGGCTTAGTGGAGTTCGTAATCGCATACTAGAATGGTCACTATCAGGGTTTTTAACGAAGCATCAGTACCAGCGCCTCAGGCGAGTCTATACTCTCGAAATGAGCATCACGCGTGCGAATCTACGTATAAATCGCAAACAAAACGGCATTTCATTCATTGATTACACCGTCATAAAATAGTAAGACAAGAATAAGTAACTAGTAACTTGAACACAGATAGATGGCAGTGGGTCACTTCGTCGAATGGCGTATACCGGAATCGTGTCATCACAATCAGTTCCTTCGCCCATAATATTTGAAAAGTCAAGTTCGAGTCGGAATTTGGCTTACCCGTCGCAAGATCATACTCTTCCATCGCATTAATCGGCATGCTTCCCGCCCTCGACCTTATCGTGGCGCCTGTTTTCGTCGGACGGTCTACTACTGGCTCGATTGCCATCCCGATGCTAGTGGCGCCGAGAGAGGAGAAGGCGAGGTTAGTGGATGGCGCAACCCTGTGAAGCGTCGAAAGTACATTACCACGAAAAAAAGACCAAGACCAAACAAAGAAGGGGAAAGAGAGTCTAGATGGAGATGGCGAAAGGACTCGGAGGTAACCAAAGACTATGAGAAAGGAACCGTAACGCACCTTGATGGACTTCGGCCCCTCGAGCATCGGGAACGAGGAACAAAACGCCGCCAACACGGAGAGACACTGGTCCGCGGCGTTGAGCATGCCCAGAGACACAGCGCGCTGGGATTGCATTTGCGAGCCGGTGTTCCCGGATTGCCACGACTCGGATATGATGAGGGAGATGTTGGGGTCTGTGAACGCACGCGGTCAGTTCATCGCTGAGAATTGAGGAGACCCAGGGAGAACCGGAGTGAAAGGAAGGAGACGGTCGATGATAGAAAGGAATAACTTGAAGCACGCTCACCCCGCTTTAACAATACAAATACACCGAAATATCCCGCATGCAGGGCCGAGTGCGTCGTCGCATTCACGGGGCCGACACCGAGGAGGGTTGCCCACACGACGATGGCGATACAGAATACGGAAGCGATGGGGATGCCCGGCCGCGCGTCTAGTAGTAGTCGCTATAGCTCGAGAATCGAGATGAGAAGCATAGCAACGAGGGAGAACTGGGAAGGATTTTCAGTGAGTTGAATTCGGGGAGGAAGATTGAGAGAAGAGGGCACACGTGCACAGCTGTGCATCCGCATTCGAATCCCCCAAACCTTTCACCATCGTCGGCAAAAACCCCGTTACGCTCCCCACTGGCAGTCCCAAATTCACAGCACCGCGACCACATACGTCGTCTTCCAGTCCTTTAGCGCCCGCCTCACTGCCTTCCAGTCGACGCCCGTGTGTCGCTCGCCGAGGGTCTTCCTGTTGAGCCGCGTCAAAGCGAGGGTGCGCTGGTCCTCGATGAGGTAGCGCGACGTCTGCGAGCGCGAGGGGAGGAAGAAGGACACGACGACTGCGAGGACGAAGGAAGGGATGCCTTCGATAAGGGGATGAGCCTTTGGGTGATGGGAGGCTGCTTGAGGGAGGAGACGCCGTACGAGATTAAGCCGCCGAATCTGCATGCACCAGTCAAGTGAGTCGGGTGTCGGCGCAGTGTAAGGGCGGAACCAGAAACGGAAGGAAGGGACGTACGCGCCAGCCACCGAGCCAGAGCTGACAAAGAGCCCGATCCGCTTGGAGGGCTCATCAGCGAGGCTTTAGTAGGTTGAAAGTAGAGCGCCATCGCCTGCCCCAAGAGCGCTTCGCCGACGCCAACGAAGAGACGACAGACGGAGAGAGCAGCGGGGTTGAAGTTTCGAAGGCCGCGGCCTGGCATGTGGCAGCGATGGACCAGATGAGGGCGCCAATGGATATGGAGGTCGAGGGAGGATGACCTTTCGCGAGGGTGCCCAGGACGGAGAGCAGGATGTAGATAACTAGCAAGGATTCGGGCGTTGCATACGAGAGGAACGACGACGCACTGAAGAAACAAGACAGCGCAATACTGTAGCTCGTGGCGGATCTCCTGAGCACTGGAAAACGACCTCATCACTCACGATGGAGTGGTCGAGTCCAGTCGTGCTCATGGCATACGCGCTCGAGCCCTTCTCCGGCGACCGTCTTCTGAATGGGATCGCCACCATTGGTGTCCTCAGCGAAGCGCGTTTCGCGGTGCTGCGTCGTGAGCTTCTCCGCTTGGAGAAGTGGAAGGGAAGGAGCAAGCGCGAAGAGAAATAGTCAGTCCTTTGTTTGGCGGTGTGTTGAACATCACATGCATTGCATCTGATTGTCCCGAACTCCCACACATGCGTTCTTTTCGCCCTTGGGTTTCCTTTTAGGGAAATAACAGATGTAGCGCGCTTTGCGGCAGAGCCCACTAACTGCCTCAAATCATATTACTCATCCCAAAAATTACTTTCCAATAGCTTGTAATGGAACTTGAATGGAACAATTTAATAGCGCCCAATTCTCGCTCGGTCGACACGTCGACCAGCTCGCATTGGGCTTGGGAACCCCGACTGTGTCGGGGTTCATTGCATGAGTAGAGAAACATGATGCCATGGTGGGATAGACTCAAGAAAATTTACCGGAGACACAAGACAGATATGCAAGGGCATTGCAGATTCAAGATAGGTCAAACATTGACTTCAAAAAAAATTGAATCAGTGTCGAGAAAAGATTATGGTTTCTTACATTGAAGTTGCATGAAACTGACTTCTCTCTGGTGAAAGACCTCTTTCACATCATTGAGGAAGTAGACTGCAATGAAATTGGCATCCCAGAGCTCATTTTTGAAATGGGTGACCTGCGAGAATCGAACTTGTGACCTCCGATATGCCCTAATAAGACCAAACAATGTAATTTACAGCCAAAAAAATAGCCGATCGCACCATAGGACCCACTACCTAAAGTTAGTGGGCATGCCTCTTTCGGAACGGCACAGAGCGGCAATGCGGCAGAGAGCGGCAGCACTTTCGTGCTGAAGTTAAGAATGTAGAACAAATTATACAGATCTAGCGGAGTTCATATACGGCGTGAAATCCTTCCAGGTCATAGTGATTAAGAAGATCCATTTAAATTTTCACGTAGATACAGGGAAGTACTACTCGTGCTATACGGGTGGCAGGTGGCAAAATGGGTTACAAAATGGGTTATACATTAAGTAGTGAAGACGAGCCCAAGAAAGGACAAAACAGAGGGTACTGGGACGTGCCGAGACGCGTTGACCGGCGAGTGCAAAACAAAAAAAAAGCATTTAACACATACCGAATATGCATTAGGCCGTTCCCATCAAGCGATGACGCGCCAAACGGTGGGGGCGGTCGGACTCTCACATACATACCAGGGGTTACAGGTGAGTAGGAGCGGTAGACGAGGGCTGGGAAGCGGCGGTGGAGCACTGGGAGCGGGAAGGCGGAGAATAGGTGAAGTGGCGTGGTGGCATGGTGGTGGTTGAGAAGAAAGATGTGTGTGGAATAGGGAGGAGGCGGAGAATGAAAATCTATCAGAGGCCGAAAATCCTGCCGAAGCTCACATGGCTACTACTTCTAAATAAGGTAATGCTTAGTCATGAACCCAAGGGCAAAAAGGCAAAGACTCCCTCAAACTCCCCCCAAATATAGTCTCTCTAGACAGACGCTTTATCGTTTCTAGCTCGTACCTCGCTCGATAAAGTCTGTTGGTTACCGCGTAAATTAGCCGGGTGCCTGCGTTATTATGTAAGATTGCGTTAGCCGAGACTCACGTGAGTGTACCCTCGACGCGACTGGGACGCGTTGTGAAACCTCTGGCAAAATTTCAACATCATTTCCAACTCCAAAACTCAACTTAAAGCCTTGAAGAAATCTGTGGTATGTTCGCGAGTCGTTTCCAGTCTGAAAAGAGCTCAAACCGATATCTTTCTCCAATTTCCACCTGTTTCTGTCGGAAGGGACCCAATCCATTTGCAAGCACAAGATAAAGCCCCCAGAGGCCAACTTAAACACACTGGAGGCCATCCCGGTCAGTCCGACCACCATAGAAGATGGGAGACGCGTCGAGACGCGTCTCGTGAAGTGCTTGTTTGCGCATGCATCTGTGATGGTTACATAATAACGCAGGCACCCGGCTAATTGACGCGGTAACTAACAGACTACCCCAAATAGGCACATACAGGATAAGTAAATTATGTTTGTGAATAACTCGAGGTAGGGCACTTTGCCACAAAGCCCACTAACTCACTCTTCAAGGAAATCCCCCACTTCTCTCAACTTGAAGCTACCGAAAAGTCAGGGATGCACACCGTCGCCATATTTACGGGTGTGACGGCCGCTCTAGACCATAAACGGCAACGACCCCGTCCCATCAAAAGGTATTGAATGGCATTTTTACGGGACGGTTGCGGCTGACCCGCCAACCGCTCGCAACCGTCCATGTCCACCAATACCATTTGACGGCCGTAGACGGTCCTCCAAAGTTTTTTGTGTAGGAGCGGGTCTGTCGGGTGTCTTGAGCCTTGCAAAATTCACCTGTTCGAGTTGAAATTCTTCATACAGTGAATCCCAGGCTCACTCTGATGTTCACAGGTTATAAGTTTGAGATTTGAGCCTGGATGCCACTAGATGCGATGTTGAGGAAATTTTATACTCTTGTCTCTTGTCTTTTCATCGAATTCACTAGGGCATGAAACTGTCTGTGTTACGGTGACGGCGTACGTGCCCCCATCATAAGACTAATCTACCCTGTACTCAAACCCGTCCGATCTCACTGAACACAGTTGTATCCTAATTCCCCGCATATTCTGACCTGTTTGGTGGGGCAGAGGTTCACAATAGCCAACAAATTATACGAATATATGTATCTTGTCGAAATCGTATTGTCCGCATCACCATCGAACACTTCAGGTGACGAAAAATAAATTGAGGGCTTTAAGAAGCAGTAGTGGAACGTCTGTACGGGCATGTACGCAAAATTACATGTGTCCCTAGACTGGTAACGTCCTTAATTTCTTCCTTTCTCCGACATAGTATCCCTGTCGATTAGCGAAATCTCGTCTGATCGATACCCATCGTCAGAAATGTGCTGACTTCTGATCCAGATGTCATTACCATTAATAATGCCATGAACAGACATATTGTCTGCCATCTGGTTCTCAACGAGTTCATCTTTGCTCCGCCCGGTGTTTCCTAGTTCATCGCAGCCCGTGTGAGTGAATTGATTTTGCGCTTCCAAATCTCTTTCATCAGCTTCCTCATCGGACTCGAGGTCCACCAGGCGTTCACGCAGAAAGGCCACAATCCCGGCGCGTTCCGATCCAGGCCTGCCGCCCTCTGTACGGAGTGCGGGAAAATCTTCATGCCACTGCTGTACAAGGCGCCTGCGTTGAAATATGTGCACAATACCTAGAGCAGACAGTGGCCTTGTTCCTGTGCACACTTGAGTTGGCTCTCCGTAGCTTAAGTGAAAATTGATACCGAATAAGAAATACAGTACGTTCGCGCCGAAAAAGAGCACAAATGCCCCATTCACAAAGGTCCACAGGCCACCGACAGTCGCGAAGCCGTCTAGTGCTGACGACTCGGTGTACTCTTGAATAAATTTCACGGGATCAGGGCGTGTTTGAACGACGGTCAACGTCGAATCCGTATATGAGACGTTGGAGACGTTATTGTACAGTGAATCGGGTTGAATTGAATGCAATTCAGCAATGAGGAAGGTTCTCAATGGCTGAAAGAACACATTCAGTGCGAAGTATATTTATGTAGGAAAGAATTAACCGCGAAAGAACCCATAAGCGAGGGTAGACCCGGAGAAATGACTTGGTATTGTGTCCATGTCAGAGTCGCGGCCAGGCGACCACCAGGGAAGAGAGCAATGGGGTCCGTATATTGTACCAAATCGTCAATATTGTCAGTCTGATTCTCGTGGCCCTGCCCGATCTGAACATAGATGGTAGAGTCGACGGCTGAAAAGTTAAAATTGAAGTTAGCGTCCAGTATAAAACCTGATGCGAATTGAATACTTGGGCTGAAAGTCAGGTTGAATTACTCACCGCAGCGCCAAAATTCGGGCCCGCCCTCGGACGGAACGGCGACACCGTTTGGATGGAGTGCATTACCGGATATCATTAGCTGCTGCTTGTCCACAGATTCGCAAATCCTGGCATCGACGAGTACCATCCCGCTATGACCCCACTAACAAACGAACCGAATTATTTAGAATTTCTTTTAGTGTTTGGACTATCACCTACCACCACGAGGAGAAGCTCCCGATCAAGAAAGGGCTCAACTTGTAGCTCGGGGCCCCCAATAACAGGTTGTATCTGTCGGATGAACACTTTTGCCTCAAGTGGGGAAACAATGACGTTGTAAAGAGCGATGACCGGGAATAAAAAACACAGCGCCGTGAGAGCGAGCCCCCTTACAATTGCAATGGCAGGATATTCTCCCCCTGTGCAGCAAATCAGGTCCCATGAAAGCAGTTATTTTCATAACCAGTTACCTTACGAGCGGTCTACTCACAGACCGATTGACGAGAATCCTCGCGATGGTGTAGGATTCAGACTTCTTACAACCCCCTAGAAAATCGAAGCGCTGAAGCATGATCTTTTGAGGGGTCGTCATAAGTGTAGCCGTGGACCAGATGAGTGATAGGATAAGGGTTATTAGCTGTATGGGGTGGGCAATCAACGTGACGTTGAAGCCAGGTGACACGTAGCGCCAGATGTAATACGAGAACCCGGCAAGGTACGCGGCCGCTGAGGAAGGCATCAGCATTGAAGCTCATCTAGGCTGTGGCGTTTTGTGCTTACCGCAGATTTCAAGCAGATTAAGGCAACAGTCGCAGGCGGCATTGAGCCTTTTGCGGAATAATCTATTTGTGCTCTTAGCGAAACAAACGCAACATAACGAAGATCAACGAACCGAAGAATGTGATGGAGTAAGATAAAAATGCAGCTGACAAGTCTGATTACCAGCGCAGACTCTTCATTATAGACTGAGGCAGTCCCACTTTGTAGCGCGCTTCCCGGACGGGGAGTTGATATCACCGTAGCACCAATCAGAGTGATTGTGACGAGAAATAATACTCGGAGGTTGTAAATTCTGAGCCTGGGGCTGAAGA
The DNA here is from genome assembly GCA_014462655.1 of Mycena venus. Classification (NCBI taxonomy): domain Eukaryota; kingdom Fungi; phylum Basidiomycota; class Agaricomycetes; order Agaricales; family Mycenaceae; genus Glaucomycena; species Glaucomycena venus. The sequence goes on along the minus strand of JACAZI010000007.1, from coordinate 1,204,462 downwards.
GGAATCTCTCGAGCACAGAAGGTGGGGATTTGAGCATCTTGAGGGTGTGCGGAGGAAAGGCAAGCTTCTATCAGTGAGCCAGCCCTATAAATTGTACAGGGTACCACTGGGCTGTGTAGTCTCAGTCACGGTACCAGCCTGCCATGACATCCCAATCTCAGAATCTGAGAGCCCTGTGATGACAGTCTGGACTTTAACCGGTCGCTTAGCCTGACCCTGCGTCATGGCAGCCAAAACATGATTTTCACACGCAGTCAGCAGTGCCATCACTTGGCCATCGCCCAATGTTTGAGTACCACAAGACGACCCTCCGCTTCGCCCCGGCATTCAAAAGCGCAGGTTGAAGGAGCCACAACTGTGCAGGTAACAGAATATGTAAGTCTTAGTGGAAGACACCAATCAAGAAGAATGCCGAGGGAGATTTTCACAATAGTGTTTCGACATCAGGATTTATTAGCCAGTTGGCATGGTACACTAGGGATGTGAGAATATAGAAGCTAAAGCGTCTTATTTGTATATTTTGAATAGGAGTTGACTGGTTAGTACCGCTTGCAAAAAACATCGATAATTTTAGTCTAGAACAGCATTCACCAACGGTTTGAAGAGCAAAGGAAATCCCGCCGATCCCAGCCACAGAACAGGGGAATTTGAGACGAGCAATATTGACAGAAGCACAGAATCGCTTTGAGAGATGGCGCACCCATATAGCCCCGAAATCGCGCAGCAGATTTGATTCGAAGCCCAGTACCCAAAAGACAGAATGTTAGAAAATCAGATTGACACCCCAGAATTAATGTTGAGGAGGAGAGAAGCGGGCAAAAGACTGGGATTCAATGGCGGCGACACCGCCTTCATCTACGTCAAGAGTTGCTGGAAGGATTATGTGGCTTCACGGCTAGATTGTTGCACCGTAGACAGTAGCAACTGCGGTCTGCTGCATCATGTCAAAGAAGGACTGCGTTCTTTGTTATCCGCGGAGTTCGACGAGGAGATCCCCTGTCGTGCAGGTCAGCTGTTCCAGTGCAAATGAAAAGCAAGGTGAGAAGCATAGGCAGTGGAGGACAGAAGGGGTTAATGGAAGGACAAGAGCAGAGAACAGACGAAAGGAGAAAGGTCACATGGGGAAAGAGTACAGCCGAACGAGCAAAATCCCAAAGAACGGTTAATTAATTTAAGTACAGGCTAAAACACCGAATGAGGATCATGCTCGTACATGACAAAGAACAGTCTCCAACTACACCAGCTAGGAGCGTACGTGGAAGATATTTATGGCCAGCGCTTGATTCCGGTGGCCTTTGAAACAATCAGAAGATCGTGAAGAACAGTAACCGTCAGGTCCATGACAGTGGCGTCTGTGATCATCTTCCTCTCCCCCAACTTAGCCCTGTCTCCCGTAGCGCGTCCAATTCGTCACGCATATTTTCTATACGATCTATTTTAACAGTTTCAACGAGAGCGCCGATAGTTGACTTGGTGCACGGGCTCACCAGTAGTACGCGCAGTGTATTCGTCCACCGCTCCATCCCGCATCCTGCGCGACCGAAACAAGAACGAAAAACTTTCGAGCCAGATGGATTTGAGGGCTGGACACCTCGCCACGAGCGCGCGCAACTCTTGGAAATGGCGCGATTTATCCGCTGGTGAGATGTACTCGTCAAAGTCGAAGCGTTGCCAGTGAATGTATAAGTGTTCGAGCCGAGGCAGAAAAGAGTGTGTGCTTGCGAAGGTTTTCATAAATGACGCTGCCTGATACCCAAGTTAGAATGCGCGAAGGGGATTTAGAGTAAGGTTGAACGTACCGTAGAATTGGCATTGTTATCGCCACCGTAGACGATATCCATACTGAGCTCCATGAGACGAGGAAAGACGTTCAAAAGTGAATAAAACCCCGGGACATCAAGAAAGTCGTCGAACGATGCCGTGAGCGAGGTGATAATGTTACACGCGAACTCCCCGCAGCTCCTTCATCAAGGAGAGAGGATCGCAGTGGTCCGGGGTGAGGCGGGTGAGGCTGGATCGAGGGAAGAGGATACAAAGCATTTCGTGCGGTCCTGTGTACTCTCTGAGCTCGGATAGGATGGCAGATCTGGGGGGTATCAGGTGCGAGTCGTCATCCCACCGCGGGTTTCCCTGTATCTCGAGAACCTCGACTGCTGGGAATTTGGACAGAATCATGTAATTATGCGACACTTTCAGGGTTTTACTGTCTCTGCTCGCTTTCAAAGACCATAGTCGGAGATTCTTTACGTGTGGAAAGCAGGGAATGGTCTGTGCAATTTCGGCGTGGAGTTGAGCATCGAATCCAAGATCCAGATCAGCCAAGCAGTCCGGAGAAAGCAAGCGGATCCACATGTCAAAGTTGGGCCCAATCCCTGTCTGTTTGATCATGAAACTGGACACTGCCAGCTTCAACGAGGTGCAGTCGATCTGTCCTACGGCAGCGCACATCGAAATATGCAGACGGGTCAGTGCGGGCAAGCGGCACAGATTAACTACCCCTGATTGAGTGAAATGGACGCTAGTAGCATAAAGCTCCCGGAGGCCAGTGAAGGATGGAATGCGATTGAAGAATGCCTTCAGCAACGAATACGGGGAGCGCGTATTTTCCCACCCGCCCCATTCGTGATGCCAGGGAAGTATGCTGCATGAGCGAACCAGAAGAGCAATTTCCGAGGAAAGCCCAAAAGTTAAGGCGCTCTAGGTGGCGAACGCATTCCGCCGCTGGGGGAAGGCGCAAGGTGCTAGCAGCACCTGGACTCGTGGACCGGCGACTTCCGTCACGCGGGATCGGGCGCATAGCATACGGGCGAAAGACGAATTCAGAAAAAAGGAGTGATCGGGATATGCGCCAGAAGGTGCGATGGGTCAAGGCTATATCCTTGAGAGATTCACGAGGAATTTGTTGGAATACCTCGAGCCATAGCTCATCGGGCATTTGTTCTTGGGATCTTATCCTCACATCCTGTAAGATGTCTGAGAGTTCCCAATGCGAAAGTCAGTTAAAAAAAGTTGCTCACCGTCATGGTGGGAGTTAGTCTTTGCCTTTTCGCCCTTGGGTTCATGACTAAGCATTACCTTATTTAGAAGTAGTAGCCATGTGAGCTTCGGCAGGATTTTCGGCCTCTGATAGATTTTCATTCTCCGCCTCCTCCCTATTCCACACACGTCTTTCTTCTCAACCACCACCATGCCACCACGCCACTTCACCTATTCTCCGCCTTCCTGCTCCCAGTGCTCCACCGCCGCTTCCCAGCCCTCGTCTACCGCTCCTACTCACCTGTAACCCCTGGTATGTATGTGAGAGTCCGACCGCCCCCACCGTTTGGCGCGTCATCGCTTGATGGGAACGGCCTAATGCATATTCGGTATGTGTTAAATGCTTTTTTTTTGTTTTGCACTCGCCGGTCAACGCGTCTCGGCGCGTCCCAGTACCCTCTGTTTTGTCCTTTCTTGGGCTCGTCTTCACTACTTAATGTATAACCCATTTTGTAACCCATTTTGCCACCTGCCACCCATATAGCACGAGTAGTACTTCCCTGTATCTACGTGAAAATTTAAATGGATCTTCTTAATCACTATGACCTGGAAGGATTTCACGCCGTATATGAACTCCGCTAGATCTGTATAATTTGTTCTACATTTCTTAACTTCAGCACGAAAGCGCTGCCGCTCTCTGCCGCATTGCCGCTCTGTGCCGTTCCGAAAGAGGCATTTCCCTAAAAGGAAACCCAAGGGCGAAAAGAACGCATGTGTTTGAGGGGGAGGACCAAAAAAATGTCGCGTTTGGGTCTTGTGACTTGCACTTATTACCATTTTGGGAACACATCTGATGGCTATTTAGTCTTCCAGCGCTAAGTTACACAAACCTAGAACTCGGACAAACAAACATTTCTCCAATGCTGGACCATTTCCTGAGTTTCTTGGCTTAAAATGAACGTTAGGAGGTGCCATAGAGATATAGAGCAAAAGACCCTTGCGATGTCATATCCTTGAGATATATAATAATATATCATTGCGAAGAGTTGACGCACTACTCAGGTACCCCAAAAAATTCGATTTTTTTCCGACCCTTCTAAACGCGTTTTTAACGCAGTCTGAGCAAAGTCCGAAAAGTAAAATAAGATCGGCTAGACCCCCGGATGTGTCTCTGCATTTTCCGGCGGGTGCTCCTTGTATCATTATGATATAACCGTGTTTAGTGAGGTTGGACGCGTTTCCGCCAATGATCACATGAGCGCATAGTCATCAATCTGACAACATAGCCAAAGAGACTCTCTTCAAGTTGTTGACCGTCATCATCCTCGTCGCTCACGGAGCCGCAAGTGGGCTTGGGGCAACCCCATGGTGCTTGGAGGCTTTTATGCGTGTTCCTGACCGAAGATCCCCGCGATTGTGGGGTCGTCCACACTTGCAACTTTGCGCACAACTCGAAATGGATATAACGACCAAAAGTGAACGGAAGTTACGCAAAACTCCTTGATTGTCGGGTTGTGAGTCGATAGCTCTGAATTTAGCCATAGTCCAATGGTTCTCATCCCAGGCATTGCTCGAAATTCCAAATTTTAGTGGGATTGCAAGTGATATCTGGTCTGCACATGTACGTGGCGCGGATTTCTTTAGGGTATTCTCCACGATTTCCCGTCTTTCTGTAAGACTGACCAGTCTCCATTCTCTGAAGGAGCGCGCGCATCCGGATGCAGTCGCGCTTTACAAGCTATTTACCGTGTCTGTGGACCCAGGTACGCGCCTCTTCCCCTTCTGTATAAACCGGGCGGCGTTGATGCTGCAAGACCAGAAAATCGAGCCTGCCCATATCAAATGTGCAGCGGCCTTTCCCGGAGCCTCTCTCGTCAGCATCCACCTGGGGCAAGCACTACCATATCCCGATACCCCACCCCCACGACGGACCCGCGATCTAACAATGAGCGCCCGATGAATGGCGGCGTCCTAGTATACCGACACGCTGAAACGCTTCATGCGAATCATGCCCACTGCTCACGGCCGGCTGCTCTCGTCGCGCAATCGCCGCGGTGAATATATATGAGGTAAACCTATAAATCGTCGCCCTTCGTGCTTATTCGCTCCTGTACTCTCCCAGAATTAAGCATGTATATCTCTCGGGCGCTGTACACTCTCGTGCCCCTCTGGGCTGGACTGAGTATGTTACGCGCCTTATTCTTCCCTTCGTTCGGCTAATGGTCCTTCGTAGCCAATGCAGCATGTATGTCCACGTTTTAGATATGCAGCTCGTCTCCAGGGTGAACATTCATCTAACCCTAATCCAGGGGACGTTATCGTAGTCGGTGGCGGGCCAGGGGGCATTATCGCTGCGGACCGTCTCTCTGAGGCGGGGAAGAAAGTCCTGCTCCTTGAGCGTGGAGGCCCGAGCACTGCGCAAACTGGAGGTACTTCTAGCTCTGCACGCAAAAAATTTCGAAATACTCAAGTATGCTTATTGCAGGTACTTATACGCCAAATTGGGGGAATTCCGACCAACGTGAGCACAGTTTCCTGCCCATCGGCCTTTGCTCACTCTCGAATTTTGACTTAGTTGACCAAATTCGATATCCCCGGCGCCTTTGAGGTGCGGGATATATTCAGTCGCATATCGAAGGCATTACTGACCCTGTCCGTTTACAGACTTTCTGGGGGGATGCCAATCAAGTGAGCTGCATTGTCGCCTGCCTCAAGGCGCAAATTCTAACCTCTCGTGCCCTCAGTATTGGTGGTGTAATGGTAAAGACACACGACCCTAGGCTGTCATATAGGTATCTGACCCTCTCATCATTCCAGACGTCTCAGTATGGGCGGGCTGCCTGATCGGCGGTGGAGGAAGCATCAATGCTGGGTAAACGTCGCACACATCGCAAAGTCCTGACTGACACCGCCATCGTTCGCTAGCCTGTACTGGTACGCCTCCGACTCCGACTTTTCCCTTGCCTCAGGTTGGCCCGCGGGATGGCAAAATCACGCACCGTACACGGCGAAGGTCTCCGCGCGCCTACCGACTACCGACCACCCCTCGACCGACGGCCTGCGGTACCTCGAGCAATCCTCTACCGTCATGGGCCAGCTCCTCAACAGCCAGGGGTACACCCAGTCGACGATCAACGCCAACCCCAACGTCAAGGAGCACGTCTACGGCTTCAGCTCTTACGACGTACACCTCCGCACCTTCCTTCTCCTCCACTGCTGACTTCGTCACTGACAGTATCTCGGCGGCAAGCGCGCAGGGCCCGTGGCGACGTACCTCCAAACCGCCCTCGCGCGCAAGTCGCTCGTCACCCTCAAGCTCTACACGCCCGCCACCGCCGTCGTCCGCACCGTGTCGGGCGACACCACCACCATCACCGGTGTACAGACAAACGACACCTCACTCGGGCCTAACGGCGTCGCCCAGCTCAACCCCGGCGGCCGTGTCATCCTCTCCGCAGGCGCCTTCGGCACCTCGCGCATCTTGTACCAGAGTGGCATTGGACCGGCGGATATGCTGAAGGTCGTGCAGAATAGCGGGAATGCGGCGGCGAAGGCGCACCTCCCGCCGCCGGCGCAGTGGATTAACCTGCCTGTGGGATACAATGTACGTGCTCCTCGCGTTTGTCGTCGATATGCAGGCTGGTGGCTAACGACAATACGCGATAGGTATCGGATAACCCTGGCGTTACTGTACGATCCTCCGTTTTCGATGCAGAGAACGCCAGCTGATTGGGCCCGTTATGTAGCTGGTCTTCACCCACCCGTCCATCGACGCGTACGACAGCTGGGCCAACGCATGGACGAACCCGCGCCCGGCGGACGCTGCACAGTATCTGAAGAATCAGAGCGGTGTGTACGCCGACGCCAGTGTCAAGTACGTGGGACCGCTTTCCAGTATTTGCGTCATGTCTGATTCCGTGTTTCTCCGTACTCCAGACTGAACTTCTGGCGGTCGTACGTCGGGACAGACAAGAAGACGCGCTGGGTGTGTAGTCCAATCACTGCCCTTACTTGTCCATCCGTCTTATCGTCTCTTAGATCCAAGGCACGGTGCGCCCGGGCGGAGTCTCATATGCCATGACCAACTTCCCGTATAACGCCAGGTACGTGCGCTTCCCCCTGTCGTCGAGACCTTATACTGACTCCCTGGATCCAGCCAAGTGTTTGCAGTGACGCTTTACCTGTACGGCCGCCCTTGCACGTTTTCCTTTTCCGGCTAATAGCATCCCAGCTCGACGGGCCTCACGTCTCGCGGCCGCATCGGTATCGACTCAAATCTGAACGCTGTCCCACTCGTTCAGCCGTACTTCACCGACCCTGTCGATGAGGCCACGCTCGTCACCGCTATAAACGATGTCATTGCGAGCGTGAAGAATGGTAGGCTACTTTATCAGATGATCCTATCTTTGCCCATTGCTCACTCGCTCGGCAGTCCCCGGGCTGGAGCTCATCACGCCCGACAACACCACCACCGTCGCCAACTTTGGTGGGCCCTTCTTTCCCCTGCTTATCGTTGCTTCACTGACAAACGATTGTATGTAATTCTAGTCCACACCTATGCTGACGTAAGCACCCTTCTTTGGCGTGTTATTTTCGTATAATAAGTATATTACAGGGAAACCTCCTTTCGAATCACTGGGTCGGAGCCAACAAGGTCGGGACGTCGCCCGTCTCCGCCGTCGTCGACGTCAACACCAAGGTTTTCAATACCACCAATTTGGTTTGTTTCTCTCTCAGTGGCGATTAGGCAGACGCTGATCTTATTTTGTCCGTTTTAGTTCGTCGTGGATGCCTCCATCATTCCCTCGCTGCCGTACGGGAATCCCACAGGAGTGATCTTATCCACGGCTGAGCAGGCAGTGGCTAAGATATTGGCGCTGTAGATTTAGCACGGGGAATATATTTTTGTTTTCTAGACAGCGGCATAGTTTTACTCTGATGCGGAAGAACTGTCCACGATGTCGAGTTCACTATACCGTCCAGCTTCAGCGGCGGCATACCTTGCTCCTTCCGGAGAAGATGGGCGAGTAGAAATCCCTGGATAGACTAACCTGTGGATGAGTGCATGCGTGGAGTCTCCGAGACATTGACATACTGGGACCTAGCAGTTCGTCGAATCCTTCCAACACCTCGAACCTGCCGTCCTTCCACATCAAATCTTCCTCCACTGAGTGTCGTATCTCTATCAATGCTTCTAATATGTCGGATGATTCCGCAGAGCGCAGGTCGATATGGCCTTTGACCGCTGCAAGCAGGGCTCTCAAGACTGGCCGCGCAAAGAAAACAAAACCCGCAGGTGGACGCGAGCGGATGTTGGGCGTGTGGAGGAGGCACAGGATGCAGATGCGCGCTATTTGCTCGCGGTCGTTCTCCGTGAACCCCTCGAGGGCGAGGCAGTGCTCGGCGAGGGTGGACACCAGGCATGGCACCATGCTGAATTGGGTGTGGCCGAGTAGATGCAGCCACTCGGTGCGCTGGATCATCTGGATGTGCTCCTGCGCTGCGACGATGACCTTTCGAGGGCGATGGATCCGAACGAGCCAGGGTATCAGGCGGCCCATGAGGGGGAGCTTGTCCTGGGACAGGCAGAGGAGAGATGCGAGGACGTTTCTGGGATTTATTGCCACTCCTCTTTGGGGAAGGGTGGGGCTCGACAAGATCTTATCCACGACGACAGCCTGCTCTCCCTCATCCACGTCCGCACCCGCCAGCTCGTCGCTGATCTTGTCATCGATGACTTCGAATACAAACGCCAATATTCCACACAACTCGCTCGGCGTGAGATACTTCCATGACCAGTGCCTTGCGCCGAGAAATACGACAGCGGGAGGGTATGCGGTTATATTGGGGCCGGAATTGGCGACAATTGCCATGGCTTGAACGAACTGAGAATTCCACAGCACCGACAAGGACGTCCCAGGATCGGCTCTTCTTGCAGCATGTGAAAGACTTGGGAGAAGTCGCCCGATATCATTCTGTGAATATCGCAGCGGGCCTGGTGCCGAAGTCAGGGACTTGTTCTGACTGTACAGTACTAGAACCTACGTGTGCGTCCATTCGAAGCGATATCTACAATTACCTGTGCCGCAGTGCGATGACTACGTACACTGGCTTCAGGCGAGAGCAGATGTAGAAGCGTCGCACATTCTTGAGGTAGGAGATCGACGGGGATTCGTCGTAAAAAACGATTGGGATTGGCATAGATTGTCCTTTGGCCAATGACATTAAAGAGTGCGGCCGAGGCGTCATCGAGGATGTCGTCGTCTCGAGTCGCTTGCAGGATTTCGTGGTAAATTTTCATAGATTCTGCCGACAGTGGTGGGGCTGGCCTCACAGGGAGCGACTTGAGGGAGGGGGCTTCAAGAAGGGTGGTCAAGGCGGCCGTGCGAAGGCGATGCGCTAGGGGTTTGACACGCTGCACAATGGAGACGTTGAGGACATGGGCCAGTCGGGATTGGAAAGGCGATGATTTGGGCCGGAGACTCCCGTCAATGAGTGTTAGACCCATCCCAACAGCTACGCTGGCAATAAAAACCACCGACAGGCTGGATGCAGCCAAAACGGAAGTCGGGGGGGAGGATATTTGGAGCGCCGTGGAGAAAACGGAATCCACAAGCCCAAGGATGAAAAGGAGGACGGGGACGACTAGCAGCTGGGGCAGAGATTCAATCGCTGGACCGAGCGTTTTTTCGGCATTTCTCCAGCGCGTTCGAATGTCAGTCAGTCGCTCGACTGCTTTGTTATGCTGAGACCAGGATACTAGGTTCAAAAATCCTCGGCAGGCGATGGCGAGAGCCCCGATAGACAGCTATAGGCAATTCAATTAGATCTATGCCGATAGAAAGAAAAATTTGAGCACACTAATGATGAGCGAGAGAGTCAAGTACACGTTAAACCGCACATCGCTCGGTTCAGGGATGAAAATTGCTGGAGATGTCAAATTCAAATTGGAAGCATCTGTGCCGCTAGTGCGAATCATGATGTTTGTGATGTTCATTAATAGTTCATTGGTTCGTGCGATTTCATCCTGCTTGAGGGTCGCTAGAGATGGAACAATGAAGGCCGTGACTATGGCAGAGAATAGACCAAGCTTAAACCCAGTATGAATGTATTGGAACGTTCAAACGGAAGGAACAGAAGACCTACAAACACAAGGAGCGCGTCAAGGCCGCTGCGCCATCCTTCAGCTTTCGGTTGGATTACGTCCGTCATGGTTGAACGGAGCAGGGCATTCCAAGCACTGCTGCTCGTGGCAGGTACCTCTGGAATTGGTTGACGTGATATATCTAGGGGAGAGGTCTTCAACGATCTGCTGACGTGGGAGCCGAGTCGCACACACCCGCCCATTCCTTCCTTTGGTCCTTTCGTCGAAGAAGGGTATTGTGTTCATCGATCAGGGCCGCAAGTTTCAGAATACTGCCGCTGTAACATGGTGTGCAACAATGTTATTCATCGAAAGGGAGAAAGACCAAAAATGAGCGTACGTCAAAATTTTCGTAGCATCCTCGGCCTGCAATGAATCGGTGTCATGAGCGAACACGGCATTCTCCATGCGTCTATTCAAACAGACGGCAGAGTCGTCTCTTCAACAGGCAGGAAGAACTGGAGATGGACGTTCCGAATCAAGGGGGAAGTGATGCGCCGCGGACATCTGAAGAAGGGCGGAGTTTGAACCGGGTATTCAACGGCATTACGTTTTCAGACGCAGTTTACATGGAGTTTGTGGGCTCCAAACTTGTTTTGCGGCTGCAAACTTCAATACGTCGCTATTTATTACACGTAGACGGTGGAGTTGTTTCTCAGTTGATCTTGAATCCTCAGTATTTAATATTCTTACACAGGTTGCTTCCTCGCCGCTTTTCTCATTTATTCCCTTAGACAAAAACCGCGTCCATCGAAGTATTCCAACGACTGGGCACGAAGCCGCACAATATACAGACATACAACAAAATAATTAGCTAATATACAGAACATTCCAACTGTTCTATAACGCACATGAATAAACAAACTGGGGAATTTCCGCGTCCCAGATGACCCGTTTTACTATACAAATCCAGTCCATGCAGATTTTGCACAGGTTAATTTTGAATGCCCAAATATTAGCAGCCCCACCGGGATGGGGTTTCGAATTGTTCCTCGAAAAATTCGAGAATTTCCGGGAGCAAAGGGCGACATCTTGGTTCGGCATCCCAGCATCGTTGTATGAACCCCCAGTTAATCTTAGAGATCATCCGCGGTTGTTCGGGGCGTTGGCCATCCTTAACGGCAAACAATACTCCGAGTTCGTTCGTGATACTGGCGAAAGGGATCTCGCCACACAAAACCTCAAGTGAACCGTCAAAGAAAATGACGATAGTCCGGGATCGCCACGCACCTGATACATGATCCCTCCAAATGAATACACATCGCTCATTTCGCTCACATTGAGTGAAGTGTCGCCATTTGGCCGGATACGGAATACCTCGGGTGCTGCCCACCTGACGGCGCCACCCATTGAAGAAGTGGTCAAATAGGATGTCCCTTCGAAGTCGGGGGTGATCATTGAAAGCCCGAAATCGGTCAATTGGGCATTCCCTTGCTCGCTGATCAGAATATTTGCCTAGGAACATCAGCGAAGTTTGCTTGAGTGTCAAACAGAACCTACTGGATGTAAATCACCGTGAACGACTTTCATGGAGTGCACTGAGAATTGTCAATGTGAATGTAAAATTCAAAAAGCATTGCGACCCACGATATGTTAAGCCTCTGGCGATGTCTACCAACTACGGAAGCGGTTGTCAACCAGGGGATACCGGCGAAAAAGGGGTTACTTACCAGCGGACGTAGATGACTCAAACGAGCGTCCCGCGATTTCAAATATGTGTGCAATGTTCCTCTTCGGAGCCACGGGCTAACCATGGAAAGGGAGGTTCCAAAATCGTAAGTGATGCCTAATAGTGGCACGACATTGGGATGATCCAATCGGCACCAGACATTGACCTCACGTCGAAGTTTCTGGCAGAGATAAGTGATGTCTCGCGGAGGAGGTGTGGGTCAAGGACCAACCTTTTCAAAGCCAATACCCTCTGACTTCCTATCGAGGAAAACCTTTACAGCCACCTTCCGGTTGTGTCAGCCATGTTCGTGAAGGAAATTCACAATATACCGTGCGCCTCTGCCATTCCTCTGGACGTGCACCCTTGGCAGCGACTTCCCAAGTTCCCTTGTATATGTTCGCAAAAGCACCGTTCGCATACGGGTCTTTAGGAATCGATATCTGTGTCGTAAGGTGATTCACTCGCTCCAAAGCACTGATCCTCCTGCGCATAGGATTGGAACGCAGCGTTTCCACTGCCTCCCGTATGGATCGCATCCAATCCTGAGCTTGTATTACCGAGTCGCAATGCAACGGAAATGATTTATTTCCGGTGAGGATCAGAATGGACGTGGGCGACTCTTGGAACGAGGTCACCGCTTTGACGGCCCGCAGATTGATGCATTGGTCTTGATCAGAGTGGGGCTGTGGCTTCACCATTAATTCGGAAAGAGCAAAGCGGTCCTATAACGTACCATCGCCACGCGGCCTTTATACAGTAGCAAGGCAGACTCGCGGAGAACCATAAACCGGGTCTCCCATTGTGATCTGGTTCGCCACAGCGTCTGCCGTGCTATGTACTGCTGGATGTCGCCTTCGTGGAGAATGGGTCCGTAAATGGCCGCAAGTCTTGAATCTGCCTCGTCGTTGGTGCGGTCGGCCGCCGGAACATCGCCGACGAAGAATTCCGCTTCTTGATAGTCTTCTTCGCCCCACGTAGAAGACATCCGGAGCCGGATCTCAAATGCAAGGCGGCGTGCAGTCACGAACCTCAGCGGCGGCCTCCAATTACTGTAAAAAGCATTGCCTGGTTCGAGGTCGATTTTGCAATAGCCTTTTTCAGTTGAGATCCGTAGGTAATGTTTTTCCGACCAGCGTACGGCTGTTACGTGGTGGAGGAGGACTTTCAGCAAGATATGCGGGTAGTACTTGCATCGGGTTAGTCACTTTATTCAGATCAAGGTCTGTGGAGTGGACGTACATGTTCGACGCTGCCCAATCCGTCTGACTCGTTGACAGAAAGCCGAATGAAAAGAAGCGCGTTCTGCATGAGGCAAATGAAGTCTCCTGGGACCTCCACTTCCTCTGAGATCACAATCAACTCCCCGTACGAGCGAACGAGTTTGGGGAGTGTAAGGCGTAGGAAGCGAGAGAGCTTGAGCCCTCCGGGCACAGGGGGGTGGATGAGCACGTCCATCGCTAATTCTCATGGTCCGGACATGACGATGGTAAGAGGTAGGAGAACAGTAACCGATGCAGACTGCGGTAGATTTGCTACGTCACATGCCGCACTCCGGCATAGCGGTTGTCGAGGTTAATCAAGATGGGAGGAACGACCGTGCGTGAACCGTTCAAAAGACTTGAATGTTCCTCCGGCCTATGAAACGCCACTTTCCTATTTCTTTCTGTAGGCCTTCATGAACCACCAAGGATAAAAAATTGTGCGCTATTTATAAGGAATCAATTGAGAGGCGGATAACAATCTGACATGCCACGTATGTGCTCCCCATCGTGTTGGCAGTGTCATCCGGGGCGGACCCAAGGAGGCTTTCCAAGTCAGCGGACGAGTGGCGGGAGCACCTGAGGGCAGTGTTAAAATCGTGTAGATTACGGCAGCCTGAGCATGCGTAAGGATGCACTCGAAGCCCAACACTACAGATGGAGAGATGAGACCTTCGAGGTGAAGCTTGAGCAAGACGACAACATTAACAGCGCCGAAGTAATTCTTGTTGCGAGGCGAAAGAACTTGGAAAGAGCAATTTTTATTGTGCTCCCACGTAAGTAGAGTCCGTGTGACATGTCCATTGAGCAGCAGAGTTATGGCAGTAAGCTTGCATTTTCGGAAGATCAGACCTGCAGACCCGTAGTTTTCCCGGAGAAAGCCTCGAGCAACCGTCAAGCTAGTCTCTTATAGACAGGCGCTACTAGTAGTACAACAATGATGCTCGTACCTCGTCAAACTGCCCAAGACAAGCTCAAGCAGATAAATGTCCACACGAGAATGTGAAAAGACACAGAACAACCAGTGCTTAGCGGCGAAGCCCACTGTGAATGTCGGAAGTGTGCAATTTCAATGCGAAGCCGGCGCAGTTGCGTGCAGTGCGTCGTTGGGGGAGAAAGGACGGCAAGCAGAACCAAACATGATCATATGGATTGGCAACTCCCGGCCCTCTTCTTCGCGAACCATCACCAAGAGAACCAAATTTCCCCAAATTAGGACAGGAGGTTTTTCCTGATGGGAATTGCACCCATGCTCAGCCTGAATTCCAGAGCCTCTTTGTCTCTTGCTGTTCCCCAATATCCACCTCTGTTTCACTACATTCGCACAATATTTGCATGGAGTATCCTTCTTTGAGCGCCTGATATCATTCAAGTGCTGATTATTGTTGTGCGTAGGGCATGAAACCGCGCGTAATACGCCCACGGGCGTATGAATTACGGCGTATTTTTCTTACGCCACGGCCAAACCCGTACGTTAAGGCTCTCGAGGACAGGTCAAACGGGACGGATCCCGTACATACCGTACGTATACGCCATATTTACAGTCTTGGCATCAAGGACTGGAATTAAACACAAAAGTTGAACCAAATGCACCAATTTTGATCTTGATTCAACATTCGACAACCAACAAAATATTTGAAATGCTCTTTCCGATGAGAAAAAAGTAGAAGAGAGCACGGATCTACTTACTTGCAACTTTCTCGGATAACTGTGGGAACTTGTTTCGCGGACCGGCCCGGTGTCGAGTTCCTCGATGAAACACGACGGGATTTCGTTCAACTAGCCAGAGATATGCAGCAAGGCGGTTTATGGTGGCGATAGCCATTTCGGCGAACTGTCGGCGTCTTCGGCACATCAAATGTCCGTTCCATCTAGGATACCCGTATTTTACGCGTAAACGGCCGGTTACGGCGACCCGTATACGGCTTAACCCGTACCGCCCCCGTACCGTTAAGAATTGATCCAAAGTCGCTGACGGTACGGGGACGTAACCGTTTTTACGGGACGTATTTCCGTAGAAATACGGGACGGTTTCATGCCTTAGTTGTGCGCCAGAAATGAGTTGATATGTAAGAAATAGCTGCCTCTTAAAAGTATTGCTGACCCGATTCCCGAGACAAGATATGCCTGCGCTGCGCTCCGGCGCATAAAATAAATGAGGCAGAGTAAAAGACTGCGGGATGTATTGGAAGTAGCTCTAACTAAACTTGAACATGGCACGGTATTTAAATCCTTGAACGTTGAAGAACATAAAAATTGGTGTTTCAACGGCGGAAGAAGGTTGATACGAAATGTCTTGATGAGAAGCGAAAATCAACCGGAATGTTGCAGCACAAAGATGCAAGTGATAATGATGGCTTGATTTAGATCGAATCGCAAATGATATTGCCAATGCTTGAGGCAATATTGCCCCGCTTGTGGACGATTCGTCGTGCAGGATGTGAGTGCAAGAATTCTGACACATTTTGAGCAATGATTCGACCAGAGACATGATCTCAATGTGCCAACTTCCGCCGTGATAGCGCGACAATGATTAACAAACTTCCAGGGCCTGGACATTGCCTCGAGAAAGCTCGGGAGTGCCCACAGAACGATTGCATGTGTGCAAAGCTCTAGTTTGCCTATGAGATAGCAGATCTTGACAAAAACCGATGGTTGACAGCAACTGACCTAGAGGCCTAGGCTCGATGACAGGTAGAGTTGGGTTTGTTTGTTCGATAAGTTCCCCAAATCGACGGCCGAGAAAGCAGTGCCAGGAAAACTATGAGTTGAGAAGGCGGTTGTAACAAACCAGGACATCCAGTGGGAACATCAATTGAAGCATTGATAAATCCTGCTTGATCGAACATTCTTGAACAGGAACTTTGATTTTGATGTCGGTGGAAAAAGGAGGGCGGGACTGAAGATGGGGGAGAAGAGTTACTACGTAACAGCGCT
Source organism: Mycena venus (assembly GCA_014462655.1). Classification (NCBI taxonomy): domain Eukaryota; kingdom Fungi; phylum Basidiomycota; class Agaricomycetes; order Agaricales; family Mycenaceae; genus Glaucomycena; species Glaucomycena venus. The sequence continues at coordinate 1,188,474 of JACAZI010000007.1, read as the reverse complement.
TTACACCAGAAAGCAATGCCGAAGGTTTTTGTGGCCGTAGTGTGAAAGATGTACCAGATTTAGACGTGTTCAACAGCAGCTGAACCTCGTGTTGCGGCTACTGTGCACGATCAGCCCAATTTAGACTAATTCCGCAGCTCCTAGTTGAACATAAGAACCACGGCACGCATTCGTCAACTTGACCTAATTAAATTCAACACCTCCAGAGCTTTTATGAAATTTGGAATAGAAGAAGGCATGAGAATTTAATGGCAAAGTCAACAGCAAGAGGCTGTAGAAATCGAGTGTAAGAGCAGAAGCAACAAAAAGGAGGTATCAGAAGGGGATAGGGCCAAACAACCCCCAACGAATTGGGCAGTAAATCTTGATAGTACGATTAATGACATGACTCGAAATACGGCATCGGCCCGCAGGATGACAGCGAGACCCTTGGCGAGGCACCGTTGCAGGACTGCATCCTCGTTTCTTCCGACTGACGCCTCTCCCAGGAGGTCACCAGGGCATCAGGACGAAAGATTTGGCTATATAGCGAGACGCCGAGAAGCAAAACTCGAGGCGTTTATTTTTGGTTTATTTCTTCCGAGACCTTATAAAGGCAGAAATTCTGACATCCCAACTCCCGAGCAAGCATGGACCCAGCTTTGTACAAAAACTTTGTTACCCCCCGTCATATCAACTACCACTACTTCTTCAGTCCAGCGGCTTCCGATAAGCCTACCGTTGTGTTCTTCCACGGATTTCCTTCCAATGCATACGAATGCTGGCGGCACCAGGTTGTCTTCTTCGTGAAGCACGGCTACGGTGTCCTCGCCCCCGATCTTCTCGGCTATGGAGGTACAGACAAACCCACGGAAGTCGCGTCTTATGCCAAGAGTCTCATGGCCGCGGATATTATTTCTATCATGGACAAAGAGGGCATTAATACCAATTTGAAGGTTTACGGCATTAGTCACGACTGGGGTGTTCTTTTTTCATTTCCACACCGCCATACTAATACTCAACCTCTCAGGGGATGTGCATTGGCCTCTGGGTTAGCAACATTCTACCCCTCACGCTTCGCGGGATTCGCTTTTCTCGCCTTCACCTACCTTACGCCCAACCCGGAATTCGAGATCGAGTCGTTCTATCAAGGCTACGAGACCCTTGCCGGACATGAATGCTTCGGATACTGGCAGTGTGTATGCTATGTATGCTTAAGTATTATATCTCTCAACAATTGGCTAGTTTTTTCAAGGAGGATGGTGCCGACAAAATCATCGCTGACCACGTAAGTGCCCACGAAATTCAACTCCCATCGCTCCATTTATTGATATGCACAGATGGATGCTTTTATGAGCATCTTGTACCCACAGAAATCGGAAACTTGGCTGACCGATATGGCGCCCCGCGACAAGCTCAAGACCTGGGTTCTAAGCGACAGAGTAACTCCACCCCCTTCGTACCTCACGCAAGAAGTCAGTTCTTGTTTTTATCTGATTAACGTGTTTCATTGTCCAACAATCCGCAGGATTTCAACCGACAAAAAGCTGAGCTCTTGAAAGGCGGCATGGCAGGCCCGCTGTGCTGGTACAAACAGTACGCCACCGGTGTGGTCGTTCAGGACGATAAGCGTGAATAGAACACTGCTCATTGATTTCCGGTATTGCTGACAGCCGTTTCCCCAGTTGCGCCCAAGGAGAACTACATTGTCAAACAGCCTGTTTTCTTCGGCGCCGCTCATGAAGATTATATCTGCGTCCCCAAGGCCATTCTCACCATCATGAAAGATGCTTGCCCCAACCTCACTGTGCGGGACTATCAAACCGATCATGTATGCTCCCTTTCAATTATTAAACCGCGGCTGATCCGCGTATCTATTAAATAGTGGTTGCAGCTTGCAGCTCCGGACAAGGTCAACACGGACCTCTTGGGGTGGATTGAGAGCTTGTAGAACGTAGGATGAGTCAAGTTGGGCAGAAGTACGATGATGTTACCTGACTATAGTGATGAGTCAACCGCTTTATTCAAGCAACTCTAAGATAATCGTAAAGCCCGATTTCACATCCTCCACATACATCGATCAGTAGTTATTCCTAGTGATGTCTCAGGCTGAATGATGAATATAATGTCGCAGGTCGGCGCGGCGCGTTATGGGTATAACTGTTTCTAGGGATTCCCAAGGAGAAACCTCACTCAAGCAACGCCAGCATTGTTAACCTCGTTCTCTGCTTGGTCATTAATGTGAAGCATGATGGAGAGCAAGACAAATATTAAGGAAAAAGTGAATGAAGAAAATACTAAGGGCTTGAGGTCCAAGTGGAAATAGGTGTCTCGGGCGATGCGACGAAGGAGAACATGGTTCACGTTGGGTGCGTGCTGTTGAGGAGGTTGCAGACAACACCGCTGGTTCTACGGGAATACAGTTAAATTTGTCGAGCGACATATCCGGTGGTCCCGATGAGCGGTCATACGCTGAATGACTGAATAAATGTTTTGCATTTAGATGTAGTGCAGCTGGCCGTACCTCGACGTTTCACAGATGCTCACTGCCTCGCGTTTCAATAGCTTCTCATGGAGGCGGCCCATCAATGCAAACTGGCACAAGAGATCAACGAGAGCAGGAAGATCATGGAAAGCTGCTTCAATTTCTTTAAATACCCTTGCCATCATTGATACTGTGCGCAGGGTATGCTCGACTCTACAGTCCAACTGCAATGCAGGACTGCCCAGTTTAAACGGGCCAGTGATTCCGTCATCGCATTTACCAAGGCCTCTTGAGTCCAGATTGTCTACTAATGGATCTCTCCTTCTAGAAGTTGTAACCCTTTCGCACTTTCCATGTTGCTACTTGATACTTATTTCCCTCGTCTGCAATAAAAGAGGATGCTAAGGACAGTGGGTTCTGTGAGATAAGTTGCCTCCGTTTATCTGACGCACCCCATTTGAAAGATGTGCAATGCCTGAATGCTAGCCGACCTGAAGACCTGCCAGTGTGGGGCTGCCTGCAAAAACTCGGCTCTAAATCATTATATTCTGTCCGAGACTATCCTTTCCATCATCTCAGACCAATGCGCTGCGGCTCGTTTGATTGCTCATAGCACATATTTCCCGCATGCTTACTGGGGTCTCGGAGAACTGTTATTCGGCGAAGCAGCGACTCTTCTACTAATAAGCGAGGTCGCGCGAGAAACCTATGATGACTTCTTCATCCATTCAGCGTCTGCCAAATGTTGGAACTTGTCGTCTCGTAAATATTGAACTCTTTACCTCAAGAACCGATTTACCCAACTATCAATCTACTCGACGTGTCCTAGAGGATGGTTCTCGGGTAACTACCTACGCCAGTCCCTGACCGGTCCTGTCTGACTGTACAGCCTCACTCTTGTCTCGACGTTTCTGAGGCCCCAACCATATTCAAACTTCGGGGCTCCCACTGTTCCTCCCATGGACCGGTCATGAACGCCGCTCGCCGAAGCTCACTTCGGTGGAGATATCGACTGCAGTGGAGGGAAGTGCACTCCCCGCAGCTCTTTGTCGGGGTTACCTGATTGCAACAATGCAACAGCCGCACCCGCGTGGGCCGAGGGACGCGTCTTGTTTTTTTTTCGGCGTTTTTTCACCGCAAAGCAGTGCGCATGGGGGTTCTTCAGCCTTACCAACCCTGTTGCCACAGAGCTGAGTTTATTGATGGCAGGGGTTGGTTCCCAGTTATGGTGTGTCAAACGACGAACTTCTTTTGACGACACGAGGCTGCCGATTTCGGGAAGGACATCATAGTGCCACTGGAAGCTTTTCTTCGGCGTCGATCATTGCGCCGATCCAGACTGTCAGACATTTGGCCATGGTTATTTTAGGCCGTCGTGAACACTGGTAAGGCTCTGCTTGTACATTTCTGATTGTTCCTAAACTTTATCTCCAATGTCCCGGGCCGTCACTAAAATGGGGCTGCCACGGCGGCGACCACGCAATTTCCGCCGACGAAGGTCTGTTGTGGATGAAGTCTACAATTTATCATGCCCTAAGCGCAGACGGGAATGAATTCGAAGCTGATGGCGGTTGAAGTCGTTTTTCTCAAACTGTAACAGCCCCGACGAGGATCATCCTTTCTGAAGGGGGCAGGTGGGTATTACGATTAACCACTCTGATTCAATTTCTGGAACAAAATGGGCGAGATTTCAATAACAGAGAAATGCTCTCGCAATCAGCAAGAAACGGCCATATGGGCCGCTTTGACAGGTACGAACTCCTTGAAGTTCTTATTTTAGCCTTCAACGTACACCTGGTCAACCTTGGACGTGTTTAAGCGACCCACATTTAGGCGGATGTGGATCCGTATGCAATTCGCATTGTCTTTTAAAAATGCGTGGGAGGAAGTTCAGAGCTCCTCCGACGACAGATCGGAGCGGTTCCAGTCTGCAACTGTCATATGGAGTAATTCGACTCGCGAATATATCTCCTTCCCTCGTGTTCTTTAATTTGGTGATATCGATCCGAAAAACAACCTTTTTTTAGCTCTGCCGCCAGGTGCCGAGGCACTCTCGAAACATCGCACGCCTCTGCAACAGTTCCATGTTGGTTAGTCAAATGATCGCTGCGCTCTGCGCTTACTTATCTTCTAGTCGACTGAGTAAGCCGTGGGTACCGTCAGAGTGGAGCGTTCCGTTCTTTTTTTGGCCATCACTTGTAGGATTGGCGCGACTCCTCATGTTACTTTGTCCAAATTTTACTGAATTTGCTTTCCAGATGTCTGGATCCTTCCACAGTATATGAAGAGCGTGGAACCTGGAGACTCGCCTATCATGGCCCCGGACTCGTCTTCATCCTCAACAGTTCCGCGAAGCAAAGCGTGCAGGTAATAAGCCTGTCCAACTGATATTCTGAGGCCAACTGACATCCTACTCTTTCGTACAGTAACTGCAGGTGAGACCAGTCGTGCCTATTTTGGCGCCAATTGATATCCTCCTCATGAAGACGTCGTAAAACTGTACGGTTTTCACCTGTCTTAGACGATTTAGCCGATGCATTTTTCTAGAAATGCGATGGTATTCGTCCGACTTGCAGCCAGTGTCACCATCGCCCACCGAAATCTAATGCGCTATGCGAGTACGACACGGATCCCATTAATAGTCATCAAACGCCCAGTCAACTGCTTGAAACGATTCAATTACTTCAAGCGCGAGTCAACAAACTCCAGCGTATGACCGGCCAAACATCGGCTGAAGTCCTCCTGCACCAACCGTACTTGTCAGGCAGCGGTGATGGTGCCTTCAATGCTAGTTGATTCGTACACTCATCCCATTGACAAAGATTCATCGGGATCGCAGAGCCCTGACCTGGGTTCTCCCTTCATACCTCAAACACCGGTACGTCCGAGTCATGGTTTCCGATTGCGGTAGTGAAGATCTCACCACGCTCAGGAACCGCCCTCGGATCTAATGACAAAATTGTGAGTGTCCTGTAGCCTAGACGACCAGTATTAATTTGTGCTAGCATGGACATTTTCCTGGAGGGATTTGCAAACACTGGGTACTTCTTCCTCGACGTACAGAAATTTTACTACGCGGCCATACTTGCCCCGCCATTCGCCCGCCCATCCTCATTCCTCCTGAATATCATCTACCTATGGGCCTGTGTTCTCTCCCCGACCTTATCCAACGGCACATACACAGAGGACATCTTCCTACATAACGCGTTACAAAATATTTTTCCGGATATCGCAGACCGTTCTCATCAACCACAGAATATCCTGCAAACTATTCAAGCCGAAGTTCTTCTATCCTATTATTATCTCCACTCTGCTCGGCCTAATGAAGGGCGGTACCATTCTGCATCCGCTCTGTCTCTCGCCCTAAGCGCCGGCCTACACCTGCAGGGCTCATCCCTTCCGCCGCCCCAGGAATTTTACCCACCATTCCCACTCAGTGAGACTCCCCTTGCCCTGCCGATGGATAACATCGAAACAACAGAACGGGTGAACGGGTTCTGGGCGGCATGGATTTTGAATAACTACTGGGTTGCAGTGGATGGATTGCCCTCATCCATTCCAAGCGGCGTCACAGTCCATACACCATGGCCAGACAGTGTGGGGGTGAGACCACTCCAGTCAATCCCGACAGAATGCTCATTGGTTTTCTTAGGATGGGGCAACAATTGCGATGTTCTTGAATGGAAACGAACCAGATAGTTTTTCGCCAACTGCTCTTTTGGCGAAAGCGTCAACTCTCCTGGAACGTTGTATTGCCTTCACTGTTCATAAGACGGGTATGCATTCCATAAATGGTTGAGATTGCCCCTGACAACACGCGTTTCCAAGGTCTCCTCGATCCAGCACTTTTTGCCCGCTTCGCCAACCGATTGCAAACATTCCAGTCCAATCTTCCCCCGCTTCCTGGTGAGAAGACGCTCATAGCCACATACTTTTTAACGGACATGGCAATTTTGCGCTTGCATGCTCCGTACGCCGCCATGTCCGACACCAGCCGAGCGACCTCGCTTGCCGCTGCGGCACGCATTGTTTCCAATCTACTCCAAGTGCGCGTCGCCGATGCGATTCAGCCGATACTAGGGGTGCGTTTCGCATCCAATTCTAAACGCTTGTTGACCCAATGGTGTATAGGCTCTCTGTGGGACAGTGTGCAGCGTGTACGTCAAAGAGTTGAATCGTTCTATGAATCCGGCGCAGGGTCAGGAAATAGAAACGCAGTTGAGAAACTTGATGGACACGATGTCCTCGGTTGGCGTTGATAGTCCAATCACCCGTAAGCGTTCGGTTGAAATGATCATGCCGGAGGGTCTGACTCGCCGCGTCTAGACTACTGCCTGAGGACGGTGGGACGTGCATGGGCCAGTGGTCGCCTTTCAGAGTCTTGAATAACATGGCATAACGGACACCGCATGGACAACGTATTTCATACGTGTATAAGGGAGCTTGCGCAAAAAGCCATTGAAGTCATTTGATGGCTTTTGAGTAGTGCGCAACCGTATGGGCTCCACCGCCAAAATTAGGCAAAAATATGCGAATACTTAGCTGGCTATTAGCCGGCTATTTTTTAGGCTCGGCCCGAAGCTACCCGTGTGGCTTCAATGGCTCTTGCGCAAATAGGTTATTATCCTCACACTAAAAGATTCTTCAAGAAAAACTTGGTCAAAATTCAATCGGCGTACGCTAGTCAGCCAAAATAATAGTCCTCACCGATGATCTGCCGCATTGGTCCATGGATCTCGCGCATAGACTCGTCACCAGTCTGCCTGCGATGAGCGACACATGTGGCGAGTACGTTGCCGCAGGCAGAGTGGTACTTCTCGGGCCGTGCAAACGGCTGAGCACGGAGTTGGAATTTTTGGCGCGAGCCGATCATCGGCATCATTGTGGCTATGCATCCCATCAATTTTCAGTCAAATTTGACCGTTCAGTATACGCTCGCCTCGCACTTGTGAGAAGCTTTGAAGAGACAGAACTGGATAGAATGTCAATCTGAATGGCACCTATCTTGGAATTCTTCAAAATAATTTGGTTTGAGCTCAGAATGAGGAAAAGGAAAATATTCAAACTCCGCGCTCAGCTCTTGCACAGCACACGAGAAGCACTAGCCTGCCTACGGCAACGCGCTCGCCGCACTTGTGGTTCTCCGTAGGCAGGCTGATCACGGGCCTATCTCGCGCAGCGCGTTTTCTTCTTGACCGCTGCCGAGGAAGACGAATGATCGGCGAGGGAAAAAATGCGGCGATAGAACGGAGGTAAGTCTCGAGCAAGGGCACAGCAGCGACACGACTGCTTTCCGGGTGCTGGCTTAGGAGAAACAAGCCGTGGGGCCTTCCGTAGGGGGATAAATAGCCGCCATGCGGACATAGAACACAAGCTCTGAGGAATATATAACGGAGCGTCTGTTCAATCTCATCGAATTCCCGCGATGAATCCTAGCTTCCTCCTCTTGCTTTCAGTCACTTTAGCTCGAGGTCTTCAAATTCCTGGACCAGCACCCACGGCGCTGATCAAGGAGCCACACGTAAGGCAAGTCCCGGTTCGAGCTCAATCCGATCGGAGGAGTAATAGAGGTCCGATGCACAGAAACGCTCCACAATGCGATGATGATGACTGCGAGGATAATTTTACGAGGAGCAGTGAGCAAGCCGGATATCCATCGTACTTTGATCCAATAATCAATCTGTCTTCGCAACAGAATCGCAATCAAGCAGTGTTTTTTCCAGCTCGACTAACTTCCCTGAACCCACAAGTAGTCCAGCAGTTCAGACATCAAATCCTCAGACCCATGCGACAGTCGTCGCACTAGCATCCATTCTCGGCGTCCTTCTGTTCACCGTCGTCATTTTCTTCTTCTGGCGCAGAGCCGAGCGCCGCAAACAGCAGGGTATCCGACCATACATCGAAATTTCCGAAGAGGATGCCCGGCCAGTCTCGATGTCGGTGCAGGGTGGTGGTGATATGGGCAATGGAATGGAGCCAGACCCCATTCATCTTCTACCGCCAGTTCGGCCTTTTTTTAACGGCGGGCCGCTCGCTGAGGAACTACAGCGCTTTCGAAGATCTGCGAGGACATGAGGTGCAGCTCAAGCAGCCACGCGTTGCCATAGGTGGTGCGATTGGAGACGACGAGTCTGAGGCAGGATTTGATGTACCACCTCCGGGATATCGGTCGACGGAGACAATAGTGCTGAGATAGAACATGGACACAAGTGCAGACAGACTAGAAAGCCGTTGTATGTAGGATTGGTTGGTAGACAAACGAATAACTGAGGAAGCGTAACTTCAAGCTGCCTTCGGTGCTTGAAGGAATGAAAGAGAGTACATCTAGTAATTGGCCCCGATAACTAGACCACAGAAACCCCTTGCACAGCGCGCAGTGAACCCCGGTCCAAGCTTTAGGTTACTCCTATGTAGTTCACCTCAAATAATCGACCGCCGCCTGTGTCATCGATCTATTTCAAGAATGAACCGCCACTGTACAGTCAGAACGTCCATCGGAACGCACGCTGATGGTAGGACATTCACTTTATGACGCAGGTTGCAACATAGATGCATTACTCGGAGGTAACCGTCTGACCGAATGGCGATACACGGTCCAGGGTAATTATAATGCTATTAAATTAAGTTTACACTCAATAGACACGATCTGAATGGGCATTAGATTATTGCGAATGATCACTGGCGCGACAGCGAATCAATATCAGCGCTCATGGGAGCAGAGATGGCGCTACGCACAAGCATGAAGAAGCCCCGGTTGAATCCGCCATACAAACACTGCCTTTCTCCGTCTTCGTGACCTAAACAAATCCCATGGATCAGCAGTGGGTGGGCTGTCCCAGCGAACCTTTTGTAAGGCAAGGACATACCCCATTGATAAGGCCATTGGCTGGTTCCAGGCATCCCATCAGCGTGTTGGCCGCGCTCACCAAATCCTCGGTCGGCACGGCGCTCGTGTCCGTAAACACGCAGCCTGACTTAGATTTAGCGATGAGATTTGGCAATGAAAGTGAATGTCATACAGCTGCCGCTGCAAAACGGATTGAATACTGGCGGTACGTCCGCGGCCGCGAGGTTGGTCCAGTCCGGGATAGGCGGGTTGGCGAGGAGAGCTTGACAGTCAGTAGCACTGGTAATCAATTGAGCATTTTTTCTGAGGACAAGAGATGATATGTATCTCGTACATGGCCGCGCGCGCCGTGAAGCACTGTGTTGTCCCGACGTCGAGGCGCCAAAAGCGTTGGCTCTCGCCTGCAATGTTGATTGGGCGGCCCAAGGCGTATCCAGCGAGGGTTAAAAGAGTCAAGGAAACCTCGAGGAAAGAATGCATGTCGAATGCAGAAATGAAAGGAAGAAAAAGCTGAAAAAAAATGAAGAAACAAAAGAGAGAGACGGGACCTCAGAAGTGAAAGGGCGGACATCTTTCGATTCCTATCGTGATATATACCCCACCCATTGACGCTGGACACGGGCATGAGCACAGGGCTACTGATAACTGTCTAACTGTCAAGATGTTGATTCGTGAAAGGCAATGCCTGTCGCAACCACGTCCTGTCACGCTCACGCTCACGTGATTGACGCGCGTTTGACGCGTTGAAAGCTCATCTATGTTTTCACCAGGAATTATAGACCTGTCCCATTGTTTCGCCTCAGCTGTCATTTTGGTCAATCAATCACTGATAGGGAAACTAGAACCAAGTTAAATCTTACCGAGATCCCCGCGCCGCTGTTGGCGACTAAGTTCTGGATGACGAATTCCCGTTCGGGTTCCGCCGTTGCTTGAGAGCAAACGTCTGGGTATTGGGTAGTTTTGGGCGCGTTGAAAATAATACGAGAGTTTTATGCCACGTTATTTTCCTTCTCTCTCTGAATTAGCGCTCCCTAGAAAATGGAAATGGGAATCAGGTTCTTTCTTGCTGGTAAAATATATCCTTTGCCTGTGAGCCGTCAATCTTCGTATACATTCTGGAACGTACGTCTGTCAGTTTGTGAAAGCAGAGAAGTAAATCCACCATTGGATTCTACCGACAACAAATCACAGGCCTAGTTCGCGCACGGCTCTTTCTGTCGTCTCATACAGCTCCGTCTGCAGTTTCTGGTCCTGCGCAGACCCGGACGGTGTCGTGATCATGCCTATCGGTATCAAATACGCACCCTTGTATTTCTCGTGCTGCGTCCCCACAACCTCCGGCCCAGCCGCCGCGAACGCGACCCCCATACCGCCCTGCCGCCAGGAACCCAGGAAAAGCGGCGTGATTACGCTGCGAAGGAACCACCCGATGTACGGAATCGCGTGCTACGGCGCTGATCGAATCAATACATGTCTTTGTCCGTCTTGCGTTACGAGTCACTAGTACTGGACGTACTTTTGCGCCCCGGCGCGCAAGCATCTGAATCGTGCCATAGCCAATTCCTGTGCTGCGGTAAAAAGTTCAATCCGTCAGTCACCGTGACTACCCAGCTCCAGCAGATCTAGAGGGGCCCACGACCGACGTACTTGCCGCCAGTGTAAGTCGGCGAGATCGTCTTTAGAGATGGACCTGGGCATTTTGAAAGTCAGTGCTGCCGTGAGTCGTCGTTATAGACCACTGCGTTCAATATGTCAGCACAACCTTGGCACTGCGGCGTGGCTAGACCACCCGGATACTGCTTCTGCGTCTTCCATTTCTTTTTTACCCCTACCTCCGTTTATCCTACCTACCGGTGCCTTCCCTGGTCACCGTCTCTCTCTTTCCGAAACTGTGTCAAAGCGAAAATCTTCGGACCCTCAGTCTTCTTCAATTGTCCAGAAACAGAGGTCAGTGCCAATGTACGTAGCAGCCTTATGGGAAAACGGCTCGTGAGAACGGTTAAACTTATGCTTGTAACGTTGACCAAAATCAGGGCAGAAAACGCGCGCCCGTTCCAAAACAAGTTTTTACGGGTTTTGTACAGCGCACTTGGACGCCCGCCGACGAACAAAGACTAGTAAAAGGATCAGTTTCAGCTTATACAGAATGTGGTAACAATGCCTAAACCCTTCAGGAAGGAAGTTACGCAGGGGTACGGGTCGTCCCATATCGCCCAATTTCCTTTGGTTGCGGGTGTACTTCCTACCCCTGTTGGTGTAATATGGACAGTTCATGTCCCACTCGAATTATCTCTGAATCAGATTTGTTTCTCACTGGTAATGCGAGGGGTATTCACGAATCCCTGGGGCGGAATTTAAACGAGGACGTAAGGTAGTACGGCCGAGGAACTCGTCCAAGCTAGACCGACAAATCTGGCTATTTCTCACACCGCATCACACCAAAGTGAATACCAACACTGCACCCCATCAGCATCAAGGCAAGTTCAAACTCGCGCGAGATATAACGCACCTTGGAACGAATGCTCCTTACACTGATACACGCCCTGCCACTCAATCTCCTGCGTCGTCGTCTTCACCTTCTCCCCCTCGAACCCATTCCGATCCCTCAAATCCTCACTCCACACCTCGTGGACCGTCACTTTCTCCGCGACCTTCGCTTCGGGACCAAAAGCGATCGGAACGCTGAACGCCTTGGAATGGTGGCGATTCACCAGGGCGACACGGATTTGGGTGCCGTCGGGGGAGAGGACGCCGGAGGCGTCAATCCACTTTGTGAGGCGCGCGGCGGGGGGCGTGTGTGTTGTGAGGCGGGCGACGAAGGCGGGGACGGTGGGGCCGGTGTAGGTGTCGTCGTCCTGGTCGGAGGCGGTGACGTGTAGAGCAAGGGCGGTGCCCTGCATGAGAGTGGCGAAGAGCTGGAGGGGGTAGTACGTTGTCTGGACAGAATTGTAAGTTTTCACATTTCGGGAGGGGGCAGTGACACACCTGCTTGAACAGTCCAGTGGGGGATGTAATTATCTGCGGGAAAAGATTACTCTCTGCCGAGGTATTGCACACGAAAGCAAAATGTTTCGAATCGCACCGGAGAGATAACATTCACCGACTGCGCGATGCACGCGATCTTGACCACATCTGCCTTGCGAACGAAGACGTTCAACCAGGACGCCACGGCTTTGAACTTGTATCAGCATCACAGAAATCGCGAGAAGGTAAGTGAAACTGGACCCACCAAGGGCATCAGACAAATCGTAGTGCTCCTCTGCACCCTTCTCTCCCGGCGCTGGAACTAACGTCGATTTCATGGTTTACGGGAGTGTAAAGTAGTTAGCATACCGCGGACAGGGTCCCTGAAACCTCAATCATAAGAAAAGTGTGTAGGGGCGACAGATTAGGAACATACCAGACGTTCCACTCGTCGAAACATCTGCGCGACTTCAGAACTTGCAGAATTGTGAGATGGAGAAGACAGACATACACAGTGATATCCCTAGTAAGGTTACTCTCAATTTTCGCGAGCTCGATCAGCGACTTGGTAATCTCGATACCCTTCTCCGCGGCAGCAGCTATGCGCACGGACGAATACTCAGAATCCTGTGTACAGAATAATGGGAAAGGGACATACGGCCCATAACATTGACGTCGTGGTTCCCCTCGCTGACTGTGTAGACTGTGATAATAAGCGATTTTCGTTAGCACGGGAATGTTCATGAATCTATGTACGTACGGTGGATGGAATGGAAGTCTACGACAGGGGCGAGTGTCTTGAGCGTGACGCGGTCCCAGTCGGCGAATCCGGTTTCTGGAGAAGTAAAGCAAGTATCAGAAAGGTGGACGCGACGCGGGCGAGGGGGAAATGTAAGTATCATAACTCACCTCCGCACGAGATAAGCTTAATGCTAGGGTCGAGCAGGCGCAGCGCCTTAGCCCATTGAAATGCCTTCTTGCTGTAGTCTTCGGCATTCATCTGACCGACTATTCAATTGTGAGCGATGAAGCTCAAAATTATAGCTATCCACGTACCCTGCCACGGTCCCCAGATCTCGTTGCCCAAAGCCCAATATTTCACCCCGTACGGTTCCGCATGCCCGTTCTTCCGACGCATGTTGGCGAAGTGTGTGTTGGAGGAGCTGCAAAACGCATCAGTTTTCTTTATTCTTCTTGAATTCTGACCGCGCAACAAAGACAAACCTGTTGCAGTACTCCAACCACGCGAGCGCGTCCTCGAGGGTGCCGGTGCCCATGTTGAGGCAGAAGTAGGGCTCCGCGCCGAGGAGGCGGCACCATTGGATGAATTCATCTTGGGAATGGATGAATCAATGAGAGTGCTCCGGAGGGGAACGGCGGAATATAACACACCTGTCCCAAACTGATTGCTCTCCTCGGTCAACCAGGCGAGCTCGGGCCGGCGCGGGCGCAGTTCCTTCGGACCGACACCATCTGGAATAATGGGCACCTCTGTAAGTTTGGATCGGGACGTGAAATGAATGTGTGCACGGACCTTGCCACCGATATGAGCTCACGAAGTTCCTGAAACCAGATCCAGATTAGTACCAATCCAAAGCGACATCCAAAGAAACGCACCCTCCGGGATACCGTACGATCGGAATGTTCAGGTCCTTCAGCGCCTGAAGCACATCCGTACGGTAGCCATTGGCGTCCGCGAGCCCATGCTCGTTGCCGGGATCGTACAAACCAGAATAGATACAGCGGCCCATGTGTTCCGTAAAGCCAGAATAGATTCGCGGGTCCACGGGCGCGACATGGCGTGCGGGGTCGACGCGGATGGATGGAGCCATGGCCGTTTGCGTCGATAGCAGAGAAGCGTTCCAACGAGGCAATGGAGGAATGAGTGTGGAACGGGAGAAGTGCGTTCCGCCGGACCGTGGCGGTGTCTGGTGACTTTCGTGCCTAGGCGAGACCGTGCCGCAAACCTCGGTGGCATTAAGTCGAGAAGAAGAATCGAAAGTAAGGTTAGAAAAGGGCCAATGAAACTGTGAAGGCCGCGTTTATCCAGCGTACGTGTACGACCGTCCCACGTTTCAAATTTGGAGAATGCGGAGGACCAAACTCTGGGCCTAAAGCCTAGGTTAACTTGTCTACATCCATCTTTTACACTGCACAGTGGATCATCCATCAGAGACAGTGCTCTTGAATGTTGGCTTTTTTGCGAGCCCCAAACCGAGGATGGTGGTTCGAGTCAAATTTGTTTTGACGCTGTTTGGTTCCCATCAATTTCTCTCCCGTCCAAACTACCATGATCTCCTCCCATCGGCAACCTCTCGGACTCTGACATCTGAGACCATTTTCAGTGCATTCAGTGAGTTCTATCACTCCGGGCGGCCGCAAGGCGGCCGAGGCACTAGTGTCGCCCGGTTATGTCCGCTCCGTCTTGCCGTGTAAGGCTGATTCACCAAGTTTCCCAGACGCTGGAATTATTAATTATGGTGTACATATTATCAACCAAATTCAACTGAAGAGACGCTCACACTCATCTGCGCTTACGGACCACATGCTGGTATTCCTCGAAATGAAGCAATCTATGGACTGAGCCAACTCATGGGATCGGGTTCCTTCATCTCACGCCTCAATATTATCTGCTACGACCGTCTATCCACGGATATCTCACAAAAAATGGCTTCGAAATCCCGCATTCATTATTCTGAAAGCACAGAACAGACATTCGGGCCTCCATGGCGCAAGCGCTCGACTTCGGGATTGATTACTGTTACCGCACGCTAGACGCTAGTTGATGTCTGGGCATCCTCGGGGAGGATTTACCTGTCCGAAATGCTTAGTAAGTTGCCTAGTCACCTCCGTGTAATCTTCTTTGCGATCATTTTTTAGCTTAGGACACCGGAGCAGGGATTCGTGATACCGTTTTGCAGATTTAAACAGAGCGGCTTTCGGTAGGTATATCTCAATCTAGCTCCCCTTTACCCACTCAGTTATGCAGCACCAGGTATCGTTTGCGGCTAACGCAGGAACGCCGTTGCAAAAGGGGAAAGCCTGCCAGAACTGTCGGTGAGTCAATTCATAATTGGTTTAAAATAACGCACTTCTCACGTTGCCAATGCTATCTTGAGGCGACGCAAAATTGTAAGTGATGTTCTTTCCCTTGATGATCCAAGGAAATCATTCTGCGCTCAGAGATGTGATGGTGCGAAGCCCCTCTGTGGGCCATGCTCAAGATACTCGACGGCCTTCAGCGACTGTGAATACACTGAAAACGGACCCTCGCACAGCCAAATCCTCGAAGGTACATACATCCCGTTCAATTCAGTACGTTTCTAACATCACACAGAACAAATTTCGATCCTACAAACTCGTATAGAGGAATTGGAGGGCCCGCGCCGGCTCCGGTCCAGCGTCTCCCTTTCCAGACCTCTTGCCAGGCGTCGTCGTTCAGGTCCACCATCTCCCACATCTCCCACATCCCCTACATCCCCCACGAATTCCATGAGCTTAGGACCACTGCTGTCGCATTTCTGTGCGTGTCTACATAATTGAAATGTATATTTCTAAATAACCTTTGTAGATTTGCAGCAAACATCCGATACTTCCTCCACTCAGGCGGCAGCGAACTCAATGCCAACCGTGCGTAATCCGCCCATCTAAACGCATAATCAATACACTCATAATCGCTCCAAGGAACTTCCGTTCATCGTTCTCCAAGCCCTGTAAGCCATTCATCCCTGATAATATCGTACTCGTGCCGAAGCTAATTAACTGAACGCAGGGTACACAACTTCCTACACAACGCCTCCTGCTTCGGGTTCTTCCTCGACACACAAGCGTTTCACGACGCAGTCACCAGCTCACACGCCCGCGAGCTCCCGCCGGTCCTGATGAACGTCATGTATCTCTTCGGCGTGCATCTGTCGAAGGTGAGTCTTTGGTATTTCATCGATACATCAACGATTAACAGTTAAATGAAGGACGAGCGCATCACGAAGTACGAGCCTGCGTTCCTCGCGCATGCGCTGCGGAGCACGGCGGGCAGCCTCTCGGGAACGCACCCGCGTACGATTCTGCATAGCTTGCAGGCGTCCGTGCTGCTTGCCTATTACTTTATCCGCAACGCGCGGTTTTTGGAGGGCAGGTATCATACCAGCGCGGCGGTGTCTATCGCCCTGTCCGCCGGCCTACATCGTATCCGTGCGCCGCAGGAGGGCGGTTCGAATGGGACCCTCCCGCTGGGGCAGGTGCATACGTTGCCGCCGCCCAAGAGCCCGGCCGAGGAGGGCGAGCGCATCAGTGCGTTTTGGAACGTTTTGAACTTGAATAATTGCTGGGCGGGCACGGATGGCTCGCCATCCAACGTTGGCTATGGAGAATCAGGATTGAAGATAGACACGCCGTGGCCGCTGGAGAGGAGTGACTACGTCGAGGTGGGTTTGAGACATTTTATTCTGGTGAATCATACTCACATACTTGATTGGTCTTCAACCCAGCGTCCCCACCTGTTACCCCTTCAGAGCAGTGCAACCGTTGCCAAGTTCCTTGCGGATGTTCCCGATGGCGCAGCGTCCGACGCCGCCCTGTACGCAAAGGCCAGCGTCTTGTTCGAAGAGGCCACGCGGATCGGGACTCGGTACCGCGCAAGTATGTTACTCTGCCCTTCCTCAAGACAATTCGCTCACATCTCTACCTTTCAGATGGAATCCCTCCAAGCGATGAAGAATTCAGTGCTCTCGACCAGAAGATCGACGCGTTGACGGCCACGCTGCCCCCGATCCAATCGAAGTACATGCTCGTCGTGCATACCCTCTGCCATGGCGCGGTGATACAGCTACACCGTCCCCTGACATCGGAGCGCACGACTTCACGCGCAAAGCAACTCGTCGCCGCGCGCGCGATGGTCGATATACTCAAGAAAATAGACGTACCGAGGCTTGGGCTAATTGATCCTGTTCTAGCGGTACGTCTGTCTGTCATGAGGGTAACAAATTGGTTGGACTGATCAACGTTGCTTACAGCCCCCTGTGGACGTCCGCCTGCCTTGTCTTCATCTCGGATATCATCGCTCTACGTGGACGCAACCCAGGGATGGTGAAGGCTCTTACCGACTCGCTTGGCGTTGTCATTGCGGCCATGCAGATTTTCGCGCCGTACTGTCGTCTTATGAGTGAGTGCCTCTTCAATGAACCACGCCCAGCATAACATTTAGTTCTCAGCTGCGCAACTCGAGGCTGTCCGCGAAGCGTACGCCAACGCCGCGAAGGATTGAGAAGCGGTATCGATTTGCAACATCTGCGGCTATACATTTCTGGTAATAAAAATTTAATGTACATCCAATAGTAGACTTACTTTGCCGTTTGAGAGTCGATGGTGTCGTTTCAACTTCGAATGCACTGGGTTTCCAGTGCAACCTATTCGAGACCTATCTGGACTCGGCAATTCATCGGAGAAACACCATACAGTCACAAGACGCGACGTTCGCACGAGAGGTCGGACGGTTCATCGCGCCGTTCGTCCAGCACAAAAATTTACAGTTGGTCAGGTTTCAGAACAAGGAAGTGTTACTTTTGCAAGCTGAAATCTTCATCTGCCTACGACGCGTCCACAAAAATTCTGGTTAATTTTCTCAAACCTTCCTGAATTGTTTGCCACTCCAATCAATTACATCCGTGCCTTGAATTGAATTTTCTGATGGAGCTGGGAACCGGATTGCCGCCTCGGACCGCCCACTCACGCGACCCTTCACGTACAGCCGCTCCGCCCTACAAAAGATGGGCGCCGTGCGACACTGGCGGACCAGTCTTCTGACTCTACTTCCTATTGAGCGAAGCCTTCAGGACGGACAGAGACGATGCCGCTGACTCCCAAAGTGTACACCTGGCTTTGTGGGCTGTTCGCGAGTCTGGGAAGCATTATTTTCGGGTGAGTGAGAGCTGACCATCTCATGGCTGTCTCCTAGATTTGATTATGGGCAGATATGATTTGGGCGTGATTGCTGGAGTGACCCCCGCGGCGGATTTCCAGGTGTGTGCATCTGCGGAGGATCCCGTCCTTGTTCTGATTTGTGGCAGCGCGTAATGGGTCCGAGATGGGGCAACGCCAATCTGCAAGGGCTGGTTGTCAGTATCTTCGGTGCGTTTTGCAGGCGTTTCATTGGCCCCAGACACATCTAAAATTATCTACAGTGCTTGGATGGTCAGAACCATTCTGCTTGCCTGTCCAACAATTTTCATCCTTTTGTGAAGCTTTTTCGGGATGATTCCTGTGGCGTATGCTGCGGATTTCTTTGGCCGTCGTATTACGATTCAGATCGGCGCGGCCGTCTATATGTGTGTTCCACTTTCCCCTCCTTGCTTCAACTGGAACTAACAACGCGTTCAGTTTTGGTGGTGCCCTCCAGACAGGTGCACAGAACATGGACATGATGCTCGCAGGCCGTTTCTTTGCTGGTGAATTTATCTCTCGTCCTACCCCAAAAAAACCGCGCACTGAGCTCCATGGCCAGGATTTGGGGTGGGGATCATGTCTGATCTCGCGCCACTGTATCAGGTGTGTGGCATGGACGATCCATTTGCAGAAAAACTAAAAATATACATACAGGCGGAAATTGCGCACCCCAGCATCCGCGGAAGGCTGACTACGCTGCAGCAAGTGAGGTTTGATGTATTACTGCGAATGAAAAACGTTAACATAAATGAAGTTCATGCTGGGAATTGGAGGTGCCTCTTTTGGTTTATTCGTGGTTATTTGGCGAAGCTTATGTTCGTTAAGCCTTTGTTGCGTCTTGGGTGGTACGGCACATTTGGCTCCTTACGCTACCCGCTAAATTATCTCCCTAGACATACGGCTGCTCGGCAGGCCTCACTGGCCACCCATCCGAATGGAGAGTTCCATTGGGAATTCAGGCAAGTGATATCCGTTCGCCGCTAAACCGATACTTTACGCAAGGCGGCAGATTATCCCGGCGCTGCCATTGATTTCCTTCATACTCCTGCTCCCAGAGTCGTAGGTCCATTTCCGTACCATTCGTGATGATTGGTAACATCTCTTTGAACAGACCTCGCTGGTTGGCGGAGAAGGGACGTATGGATGAAGGCGAGTGAATCTTCAGAGATTTTTGGAATAGTATCTCACCACCAACTCGACACAGCCCAGGCAACTCTAGCGCGGCTTCATGCAAACGGCAACATCGAGGATCCTTTCGTGATTTCGCAGATAAAAGACATACAGGCGGACATTTCCAAAGCCAAGGATATCGGCGAAGCAAGGTATGTTCGCTGCATCAATTTTTCGAATTGAACTGACACATGTCTTCTAGCTGGGGTGAATTGTTCACTGTTCCTAGCAACTTCCGACGTCTCGCTCTCGGGTACATGCAGTCGTGCGTTTGAACCACAAAGGAGACTTACTGTACGACAGATACATTCTTCAATTCTCTGTTCAAATGACCGGTAGGTCTAATTCGGGTCCGTACACATACACCATAAACTTAATTTGGGGCAGGTGTTAGTGCAATCCAGTACTACTCTACCACGGTATGTTTCGTTTTTTGTTTTTTTCCTGTATTTCGATTCTGAACTCTTCTCTTAGATCTTCAAGACTGTGAGGCTTTCGAACTATCTTGTGCTCCTCGGGTTAACTCGGACTCTTGCAGATGGGCTTCAGCTCCACGCGAATTCTACTCTTCCAGTCTATCAACAGCATTATCGCTCTAATTGGCGAAGCAGCTTGTGTGATTTGGATTGACGCCACTGGCCGTCGAGGCCCTATGATTGTGGGGAACATTGCCTCTGGTCAGATTTTCTGGATGCCTGGAGAAGTTCCCGCGTTTAACTTTTGACAGGATTGTCCTTCGTTGTGGGTTCAATCTTGATGGCAAGATATCCTGGCACTGTAAATAAGTGAGTTCGAAGGTCATTCATTTGACATAGTCCGAACCTCTGATGTGTGTCGCAGCAATGCTGTCAGTTATTGGTTTCTCCGTCTCTCCACGTCTCATTGACCTTTGTCCGGGTTGTCACAGGCCCACTACGTGAGTTGTTTCTTTTTCGCTAGTATTTATCCCTCGACGCTCATGAATGCCGCAGATTTTCATCTGTGAGGTTTCCGCTCTTTGATCCCAAATGCGAATTCATGCTTAATTTTGCCCCGGCTCTTCGTCGCAGTGACGTGCGTTCATCGAGCATCCGAACTTTTGCCCATACTAATTTCATCATATTTGACTAGCACTTGGGTCTTCAACTTCTTCTTCAGCGCTTGCATTGGGCCTCTCTCCTGGGCGTACCCAGCAGAAATCTAGTGCGAATTGTCATCACGGCCCCACCCCAGATTCTGACGTGACTTTCTCGCAGCTCCACCAGAACAAGAGCTAAAGCGACAGCGATTACTAGTTCTGGATCTTGGATCTCTAATTTGTAAGCGACAATTAGTCTCTTCACGGTCTCTGACGACATTTGCACCAGCTTCATCGCTCAAGTTACGTCGCCAGCATTCCTAAACATTGGATGGAAGTAAGGGGTTTCCCCACTCCCACGGCCGAGATGTTAATTGATCTTTGTGTAGATATTGTGAGTTCTGTGGGCGGCTGTCCCCGCACCAATCACAGAGCTGATATTTTCTTATTAGACCTCGTATTTGCGATTTGCGGCCACACCAAGTTCGGCGAAACCCTATCCTCCATTGGCTCAATCTGACCTTTTGCATAGCGCTCTGTTCATCTGGGCTTTCTATCCCGTGCGAATTCTTACCTTTGTTATGGGTCCTTCTTAGCTCACCAAAAAGCGCAGGAAACAACGGGACGTCGTCTCGAGGGTGCGTGCCATTTTTCTTTTCACTTATTAGGTCGATACGACATTGGCCCGCAGAGATGGACGCATTGTTTGAAAATTCACCTATATTTGTGGCGGGGACGCCCTACGCGAAGGTTGGGGACCACCGCGCAGCGGAGAGAGAGCTTCGGCAAGGTGCGTACAACGAAGAGATGCTCCATGAATTTGTGTGTTAATGACGGCATGCAGGAACGTTCCGGCCTGGAGACCTCACTGAACGTAATCCACACACACACGACGACGAGGGCAAAGATTCGACAGAGAAGATCGAGTAGAGGAGTACTTGACCGGATGGATACTTATATGGATTCGATTTTCAATGCCATTTGTCTGATTTGCCAATGCCAGTTTTGTTTATAGGGAAAATGCCCAACGAACTGTTTGGCTCTCCAATGGGAAGCGTTTTCTTTCCGTCCTGTCTCACGTTGCCGCCAAGGCAAGCGCAATGAAATCTTCGTGTGCACCCACGATACTTCCTCGGACGCATGTGACTTTCCCACAGCATTCTGGCGTCGACTGGCCTCAATTAACGAAGGCTCTGGGACGCACAATCACCGCTGGCTGACGCCGTGGAACCGTCTTTCTCTCGCAAGCGCTCTTGAATTTCCCCGACGCTGGTCGAGTATGGGACCGCAGTCCCACCAATTTCTCCGCCGGCATCATACATATTCAGTTAAGGGAACCTGCCCACCATGTTCCGTCATTAAAAGCTTCTTCGGCCTGGAATGGCCCAGCGACCTACGCCGCTCGCGGGTCGGGCCCCTTGTCTTGTGCTTCATCATCATCTCCATGCATCCCCCCCCCTCTTTGATTTTCAACCCTAACTATCTCCAGGGTAGTGCCAGTGAGTTCACGTCCCCTCGATGGTTTCTGTATACCCTAATCAGAGTTTGTGTTAACGGCCGCTGCGCTAACATGGGTGGTCTATGATGTGTGTCTAACCCTAGATAGGGAGGTACTTTCCGTGTGGAGGTATGCTAGTGTTCTTGGTGTGGATTATCATATCGCTTACTGATCGCAGAGCGTCGTGGTCCATCTCTAAGATCCTGTTTCTGTTCAGTCGTTATCACACCATTTTGGTCCTCGGGTAAGTGTCTGCCTGCCACCCACATGCACAACCCACCCATCTTTCACAGATTCTTTCTCATGGAAGCTAGTAAGCTTTCACCCCACCCACCAACTGTATAATGGATTGCGGTAGTTGGAACGAAGCACTTTGTCTTACCCTTGAACATAAACACCGAAGGCATCCCCCCTGGGTCCAGTTTCTTTGCTGTATGTAATGTTCCAAATGTTCCGAACCTCGAGCTGATTGGAGGTACATAGGCATGTATCGCAAACCTCAAAGTGAGCAATCCTTTTTTGATGCCGTCTCTCTTGCTTAATGTCATCCTGCAGTAGTACGCCCCTTCGCAAGCCAAAGGACTGGGCTTACTGTTGGCTTCTTAGTTCCAAGGGGGCCCGTTGGTACATTGGATTAACAGAGGTGCTGTCGATCATGGCTGGGGAGCTACTCATTCTCACCCGGATCAATGCGGTTTATGGCTGGAGTCGAAGAAGTAGGTTTCGCGATTTTTTTTTCTACGTTGCAAAGAGATGATATTCCCCGAGTCGTTGTGACCACTCTGTTTTTATTTTGCGGTGAGGATCAGCACCGTTTTCAGTGGCTTTGGCACTCAATCTTTCATAGCCGAGAGTGTGGTTAGTTGTGCGTCAATACACCCTACTTTCCGCTCATTATTGGGAAGCAGATTGGGCTAGTCACGACGATCGTGTCGGTCCATGGGGGGACGAGTGGCCTCATGGGTAGTCAAGGGATTCTCACCTGTGCCTCGACTCAAGCCAATGTACCGGATGTCAACATAGCAAGTGAGTGCACCTATAAATTGAATTTTCTACTTTAATCTATTTTTTACAGTGTGGTAAAATATTTCTTGCGTCCCATGCTTCGAGTGTTAGAAAATAATCTAGAATTATAGGCTAACCTCGATGGCCGTTGCCTGTCTGCCACACGTTCAACACGGCTATTGGATATCGCTGATCACTTTACAGGCATCTACCTTGGTCTTATAATTCACAAAGCAATTGACAGTATACAAGACATCGAGGCCGCGGACGGGCGAACGAGGACGTCCAATTTTGGTCTTATCACGGCTTTACGATCCCCGATGACACCCACCCTGCATGTGTGTCTACGTGACGCAGGTAAGTAGTCGTGCCTCCAACTTCGGGCACCATCTGCAACTCAAGGTGCTATACAGGATTGTATTTTTTAGTGGTCTTCGGTGCGATATCGGCGCTGCATTTTATTTCCAAGGAATTGATGACTCAATGGCCTCAGGAGTGCTGCTAGTAAACTTGATCCTTATTGTTTCGCACAATCGTTATGCGCAACTAGGAACAGCGTGAGCGATCAGGAGTCAGCCATTCCCGCCGCAAATCTAAAGCCTGTTCACTATGTAGCTGGCTTCTAGCCACTTACTCCGTCGCAGTATGTACCCCAATACGCCGAGACAATATATTAACCACTGATATGTGCACAGTCCACTCGCATATTCCTTAACCTGAAGGACGTGACGCTGGCAGCCCATCACAACGGCGAAACATGGAGCGAGTTCCAGCAAAATTCTACCTTAGAATTCCAGGTGCGATCAGAATTGCGCACATCCGAAGATCATTATATGGGACGCACGATACCTGAGATACCTCCAGTGAGAGCTCCAGAAGATCGCGTAGGCACAAGGACATATTCACGATAAATATTAATATTAAAGCCTACAGCATTTTTGAAGTTCTGATTTCCGAACTCACATGTGATCTAACGCGATCCAGATGAGGAGCCAAATAGGCACACACAAATCGCCCGAAGATTGCCTCGCCAGTAAGATGGGTTTTTGTCCGCACTGGCTGAGGCATATAACTCTCATTTTGCGGAAATCTTCCGCGTATGCGCAGTAATGTGATACAGAGTTCGGGGACAGGAGATGACGACCTACAACATGCGAGGTATGAGCTTATAGTTGTAGCGTCTGTCTAGGAGAGACTAATGACCTGTAGACTAAGACGATGCGGCCATGTTTTAAACAATGTCATGGATTCTAAACGGCGGAACAGTTTTCTCAAGCTTTCAAAGCAATAGCTGTTAGAAACAGCGAGGATATTTTGATAGCCACAGAGTTCAGCGAAATATATGCACACCGGATATTATTCAAAACACAGATGATCCGATTTGTGCAGGGGATGTTTTGGTGGGCTTTTCTCGTGAATGTTCAGCGACCTGAGCTTTTTCTTTCGCCGTCTCACACCAGGCTGATGCCCGCTGTCTTCAATTAATCTAGTCTCAAATGGGATACTTACCTCCATATGCAAGGCTCAGAACTTACGACTTACGCCACCGTTGGATTCGGGATCTCCGTTCAACTCTTTCACCATCGCGGTCTGTGCTCATCGACCTTTTATCCACCGTTAAACGAAAAGCAGGCAGTGTGAAGGCCACCCTGCTGCTGCCCACCCTTGTTTACCGAAAAGGGGTCCGTTCCTGGATTTACTTAATATTTCCATCTGGAGTCCAGGGCAGCATATATATGTATTACTAATATACTGAATGCCCACCACCCTGAGAAACAAAATGAAAGTAAGTAATTCGGCTTCTCATCTAGATTGAGGTGATTGAAGACGGGGACCTTGTCAAACGGCGAGCAGAAGTCGAATGGGCGTATCTAGGTAAACAGATTGCGTTGACCTATGGCAAACTTAGGCGGCAAGGTCAGATTCCCAAGGAATGAGGATTCGAGATGACTTTGAGTTCGTGAGTCCATGGATCTCGAATTCAGTGATTTCTCCTTAATTGAATCCTAGATTTCTGAACCAGGTTGGAGACGAAAGAAATCTCAGCAGCTGGTCGTCGACAATAAACGACATTGTTCGCGATCGCGGAAATGCCCGAGTTTCAGATTTCAGATGGTCACGGCAGAAGAACACTAGGTTAGCCAATGGCAGGCATTCCCGCTGCCCACGTCGCCGCCAAGACCCGCGCAAGAATAGCCTGTAATACATCGCCATGAAGGCGGGTTGACGTCGGTGGTTTCCAAATCAAGTTAGTCACGGCACTGACGCAAATGGAGCAAATCCTTGCTGGCGACCGTGGCACCCACACAGAGCTGAGCATACGCATACTATATCGTCCGGGCCCATCCCAACTTTACTCGCGAACATCCTGGGTTTCGTTGGGACCATAAAGCGCAGACCTGAAACTACCGCCCCTCCCTTCGCCGGCATTTAGACCTTCAAAGTAACCATCGTCGTTGAAGACTTACAAGGAACAGACGAGGGCAGCGATCCCTCCCCGTTCACGAGTCAGACGGTCCCTTATGCAGTATAACCCAAACTATCTTCAGGGCAGCGCGGGTGAGTACCCCCGTCTTAGCTGGTTCTATCATGGTTTTTGAAATATAACAGTGGCCGCGTTAACCTGGGTAGTTTATGATGTCTGTTTAAGCTTGGACCGAGAAGTACGTCGCAGTCGTTCTGCAGTGTCGATTTTCTCAGTTCCCAATTAGATCGTGTCCGTGTGGAGGTGCGTTTCATCATTATGAAAAGAATTTCCATAAACTCAGCATTACAGATCGTCGTGGTCCCTCTCAAAAATTCTCTTCCTGTTCAGTCGCTATCACACGATTCTTTCTTTGGGGTAGGACTCTGCTATTTGCACTTATGCTTGCTGAGTTTTCACAGATTCTTTCTCATGGAATGCAGTATGTATGTTCCAACTCCCAGTATACTTCAGGAATATTGAAGATGTGCAGTTGGAACGAAGCATTTCTTGATGCCTCTTGCCGTGAACTTCCATGGAAAACCCCAGCCTCCGGGTTACTTGGCTGTAAAACATTCATTCAAAAGTCTTGAACCCTAGACTGACTGGAGATAGCCCTGTATAGCGAACCTCCCAGTGCGTATAATACATTTTTCTCAGATCCCCGACTCCTTACATTTACTTCTTACCTGCAGTAGTACGTCGTCTCCTAGGCGGGCTTCAGTATTGACTGATCGCCACCCAGTACCAATGCGTCTCGCTGGTACATAGGATTGACTGAAGTGTTCTCCATTCTGGCGGGTGAGCTGCTGATTCTCATACGAATCAATACGGTTTATGGTTGGAGTCGTAAAAGTTCGTCGCCCTACATCTGGCCATTACTGCATGGAAACTCGACGTTAATATTGCTTCCAGTTGTTGCGCTCACGCTGTTCTTATTCTGTGGTACGGATCATCGTTCATTGTCAGCTCATGATATGGCATGGCGTTCAACTGAACACACTATCTTATAGCTGAGACTGTGGTCAGTTGCGTCAGTAGGATCAAACACTGGGAGCTTAGCAAAATCAGATTGGACTGGTTACCACGGTCATATCACTCCTTGGAGGTTCCAAAGGTCTTTTTGGCAGCAGGAACATTCTTATTTGCGGCCCCAACCGAGTAAATGTACCGGACGTCAACATAGCAAGTGAGTGCTACCCTTGCCACATGTCACAGATTTTGAACATAATTCTACAGTGTGGTACGCATTCTCGGATATCTCAATGGCTTTCAAATGAAACCGATTTAACTGCATGTAGGCTCACGTCCATGGCAGTTGCGTGTATGTTGATAACTGTTGTTTGAGGTCTGTTACTGAGGCCAGCCACAGGCGTGTACATTGGACTCGTCATTCTCAAGGCTCTGGACATTTTCCAAGAAATCGAGGCCACAGATGGACGGTCAAGGGCTTATAAAGTCGGCCTGGTCGCGTATTTCAAATCTTCCCGCGTCACCCTGCCCATCCTACACCGGTGCTTGCGCGACGCAGGCACGTATCTCTTCCTTTCGCTGCAAAGAAGTAGTAAAATTGACCATGTTCCTAGCATTGTATTTTTGTGGTTGTATTCGGTTCGGCGGTCTCTTCGGTGTTTCCGGAAACAACTGATATTTCATGGTAGTGGTGCTACTGGTAAACCTGATTCTAGTTGTATCGCACAACCGCTTCGCACAACTGGGGTCGGCGTGAGTGGAGTCGCAACTTTTTTTCTGCATAGGGGCTCAAGAGCTTCATCTTCAGCTGGCTACTGGCTACTTACTCTGTAGCGGTATGATTTCTATTGTTCATGACGACTACACGGCACCCAGCGTTGACGTCTTTCCAGTCCACTCGCATATTCCTCAACCTCAAAGAACTCGCTCTCCCTGCAAACAACTACAACGGCGTGACCTGGAGCGAGTTCCAACAAAATTCCCGCATTGGAGCTCCAGTTACGCTCTGGGCTGCGTACGCGTACATCGCAAGATAGGAGGACCATGCTGGAGACACCACCAGCCAGAGTTCCGGAGGCTGTGGATACATGTACATGTCTGTCCTGAGATTGCTCAGGGATCGGATCATAGGGTATCACTGGTACAAAGTTAATTCCTAATGTAAAAGAACGACTTACTGTAATCTCCACGCTCGGCGTGTACACCGTAACTTAATTCAATAATTCATGTATGACTCATTACTTAGTACCCAATACACGACGCGATCTTGATCCACAACCATGTGACCGTGTTCGATCTCTGTTGTAAAATCCTATCCTCAGGTGCAACCCGAGACTGAGGAGATAGACAGTGGCTGCGCTTTGATTCAGGTCAAAGCTGTGCAATATGCTCCAATTTAAAAAGCTGCACAAATTTTAAAACTCAGAAACTGGCATGAACGAGCCCGCAAGGGGCATAAATTTCTCGCCATCAAATTCTGTAACCTTGCCCAGACAACCCCGAATGAATTGTTCCATCCGTGCTGCCGAACTATTTCTTCCAAGTTGCATTATGATAGACAATAAAAACACCACAAATCAAACGTCAAGACTGAGTGCACTAGTTATTTTCTCCATATTTTTCTAGTCAAGACTAGTCTTCGCCACCCTTCATCTCCGAAGTTAAATTCTTCTCAAGATGAACATTTCGTGAACACCTGATTGCAACGCTGCTGCGCACGGATACGAGCCGAAATTATGTTATGCCGACGTGATTACCGAGCGGCGAGCAGCGCCGATCGACTGTTCTCGCGCGTCTAACTTGTCTCCAACCACCATGTCTTTCAGCGGCGAGCTGGAATTTGTTTATGAAGATGTTTTTTCGCTGAAGAAACAACGGCACCGCGCGTGCGACATGTGTAGACGCATGAAACGCAAGTAAATGCCACCCAATGCTCAGTGGTCTTTCTGATTGGTATTATGAACAGGACGTTGTAAAGCGCTTATACTGTCCAGATTTTCTTTCTGTTTCTGAAGGCGCATGCAGGCGACGGCAAGATGTTATGCAGTCATTGCGTCAAGTATGGTACTGCTTGCACATATGTGCAACCAACCGAGCCCCGGGTATATGACCTCCTTACGCCATTAGCCGGAGATATTTCTCACTTTTTTTTTTACCTTAGTCTCGACCTCCGAAACGC
The DNA here is from genome assembly GCA_014462655.1 of Mycena venus. Taxonomy (NCBI): domain Eukaryota; kingdom Fungi; phylum Basidiomycota; class Agaricomycetes; order Agaricales; family Mycenaceae; genus Glaucomycena; species Glaucomycena venus. The sequence continues at coordinate 1,159,914 of JACAZI010000007.1, read as the reverse complement.
AGTCGTGATGAAGAGCTGACTCTTTCCCCCAAAGACGCTGATTATGTTGAGACTTTGAAGCAACGCCTCAAAGCCGCTGAAGCAGCATTACAAAATTGCCAGACCGGGAAATCATCCTTGGTTCATCGGGCACTCCAGCGACTGGCAAAGCCTTTCCCAGCCCCTCACCCCGAAGATGATGCATTCGATGATATTGCTGACAGTTTTCGAACACTTTCGCTCGACAACGCGCCTGCGGACCAGGGTTTCCAAGGCAAGTCAAGCGCCGCCATGCTCGTCAAGGTGGCAGTATCAGTGAGACCCAACCCCGCCAGCATGGAGCCCATATGTCGTGGCCCAAAGCATACCACAGCGAGACCATGGACTGCGAAGCCGGTACGTCCGAAGTTCGTTGTGGAGGAAACAGAACCTTACGTACCTCCCAGTGGCAAAATCCCTCCGTGACTCCACACCACGACCTGATCTTTCCGGACGACTATCTCATGGAATCCCTCATTTCTCACTATTTTGCACATGTGAACCTCTTTCTGCCGGTATTGCACCGTCCACTATTTCTCGAAAGCACACAACAGAAGCTCCACCTCAACCACTATGGTTTTGCGTCGATACTGCTTCTTGTCTGCGCCTTAGGCTCGCTGTACCTGACAGATGCATCTGCTGAAGATCGACAACACCTGGCGTGGCAATGGTACGATCAAGTTGAGCTGTGTGGCCATTCCCTCCGCCAGCAACCCACCCTTTACGACCTTCAAGCGTACTGTGTGAGTTTCTGCTTCATCAGTGACACTCGGGCGCTGATTTGTGACTGCTTCACACAGCTTGCTGCCCAGTTTCTGCATTGTACATCCAATCCCCGTGCCTGCTGGTCCATCGTGGGCTTCGGCTTGCGTCTTTCCGAGGACATTGGAGCTCATCGCCATAAAAGTAGGACGACAACAATTACAGCGGCACAGGAGCTGGAGAAACGTGCTATGTGGTACGTAATATTACATTCTCCATGGTTATCTACTGTATGTGGAAGTGAACCGTGTAACTCCTTCCAGGATTCTTCTAATGCTTGATACGCACCTCAGCGGCGCTCTTGGGCGCGCGCGGAGCGTCAATCAACGCGAGTACGTGCCATTTCCTCCATAAGTGATGGGACTCATGAATGAACGGCCTTCCTCTTCAGCATGGACATCGTCTTGCCGTGTGACTGCAATGACGAATATTGGGAGCCGTGGGGTCCGGGGCGCCAACCTGAAGACCGGCCGTCGACCATCTCTTTTTTCATCTCGGCACTCAAATTGACCCGCCTCATGCAATTCACGCTGAGTACACTTGTGCGTCCCACCACTCCCTTTACCACTCCATTCTCTTATGAATCCCATTCATGCAGTACTGCAACAGGACGGACGGCCGAGTGATGGGGCTCACTGACCTTAAGGCGGTTACGACAGAGCTGGACTCAGCGCTGAGTAGGTGGTTCACGCAGGTTCCCGATCATCGTGCGTACCACTATTCAAGGCTCTCGTTTTCTCCCTTGTTCATTGGATTTTTTTTTAGTCGTTTGGGATCCGGAGACTCCAGAGGTGCCACTGTCCGACCACGCTGCAAGTCTTGCCTGCTTTTATCATTATACGCGTATCCTTATCCACCGCTCGCCACTTTCCGCGTTACCCGTCGTACCGCTGGTAAGTCCCACGGGGGCGATGATCCCTGTTAGTCTAAGCTATTTATTCATCTCTTTGCCAGGATGCCCCTGCACGCGATATATGTGCCAAGGCCGCGCGCGCCTGCATCCGCGTCGCCGATACGCACCGCCACCGGAGCCCCACGACCCCGCTCATGTTCAGCCAGGTCAGTACACGCTCCATTGCACGCTGAACTTTGTTAAAATAACTTTGGTATGCAGAGCCCTGTGTTCACTGCGGGGATGATTCTTGTTCTCAACATGATTGGAAATGGGAATACTAGCGAGAGGTACTCCGATACAGCGCAAGATCTCGCGTTTGTACGGATGGCCATCGAGGTACTGGAATCCCAGCGGCAAAGGTGAGCGTGTGCACTCCCGCCGTTCCTTCCTTACCACTCATTTCACCCATTCAAAGGTGGCCGTCTTCCGGATTTTTCGTGTGCGTATGGATATCATCAATCCTCTCCTGACATTTTATCGCGGATGATAATGTTGGATCTACGCAGGACCGTGCTGGAGCGCCTCATTTCTAGTGACTACGCGACGGGCAACCCCCTCAACACGAGATACTGTCTGTTACCTCCTCAAGCTGGCGAAGATATCTCGTCTCTAGAGTACGGAGGGGCCATACAACAACAGTTCTCCGCGAATCCGAATCTCCCACCACCATTGATGCAGCAGCCACCGAGCGGATCCGGAAATGCTGGGCAGACGCCAATAGGACTTTTTTCGAGAACACCTGGCCTTGAGCTGTTTCCGCCAACGTTCGTGGGCGACGAACAGATTATTCCGGGGCGGTTCCATGAGCATCGATTTGTGTATAGTAGTATATAATACGGAATCGCGCTTTCGAAGTAGTTTTCCAAATGAGTGGCGAGGCCTTTACAATTTATTGAACAGAGATGACTCCAAATCCAACGATCTCGAATAACAGGACATGAACAGAAGTGAAAAGGGAGGGAAAGGGAACCACAGATGACCGAGGCCCGAATCGGACGAGCTAGCTGAGGGTTAAATCAATCATTGAACCGAAGAATGGTTTGCAAGGGCGAACCATCCGCTACCTGGTCTATGGTGGGCTCATTCAAGGCACGCAGTATCTCCAATTCGTCCTGAATTTGCATGTAAAAATCACAACACCCTTGAAAGGACGGAGGCGGTGGAACTACAAATGACCTGTTGGAAAGGTTCGACCCACCAATGGTTTACTGGCAAACTCGAAAGATGGGATGTCATGCAAATCTCGGCGCATAGAAACCGGAAAGTATACATGAAAAAAATGTGATAGGAACCTCGAACGACCTGGCCCGAATCGAACGAGCGAAATCCACGATCTTACCGCCGGCAACGCGAACAATAAGATATAGTTCCCGCATGCATATAATTCGAGGAAGGCGAGGTGGTTCATTGGCAGAAAACTCGGGAAGCAGTATCATAAACCCAGGCTCAGATGGTTGAGGGACAAAAAAGAATGGAGCCGCTACTCAGTGACGCGAACCCAAGTTGGACGGGCGATGCCTGTTGTTGTCCTTGTGCGGGACTTTGTTGGTGACACACGAACCATTCGCTACCAGGTCATCTGCACTTGGGTTGGCTTCCATTAATAATCGTCCGAATACTTGGTGAGATTTTATTTGCAATTGCAAGTTCAAGATACGCTCGGAGTGTGTACAATTGTACGGTGTTACGATTTCAGGTTCAGGTTCAAGAGTTTCTGTACCCCAAGAGCTCAAACGACATTGGTACGGGAAGTTCTTGACATAGCGGAGTGTAAGCGATACTGCGAATGACACGAAGAACGAGATATCATACCAATTTCAGGATGGAATTCGACCGCGTCAAGTGTGTGCGGTCCTCCCAGGCGGGACCGCTGCGAACACGGTGATCATCTGGTCGATGAAGTGTTGCTCGTCCTCGTCGTTTCCATCCGCCATCTCAGCGTCACCACAATCTTCTTCGTCCTGCGTAGTCTCATTGCCACCACCGTCTTTGTCGTCGGAGGCCGAAATATTTGTCTTGGCGTCGGTGGCCGGGACGGACGCACGGACGCGAGGTGGCTGGTACTCAGGCGGCTGGGGCGGTCCTCCCCACTTGTCTGGATCAAACTCGCAGTACGATCTCACGATGGTTAACTAAGTTACTTAGACAAACTAACTTAGCCTGCCACAAGTAACTTAAAGTTAGCTTAAAGTAACTTGTGGCAGAGTAAGTTAATTTCGCACGTAAAAGTACAAGTTAATGATGCCATCAGATGGCATAAGTAACTTTGTCGCAACTAACTTATACTAACTTACTACTAACTTGGAGGGATTAGAAGGCCACAGAACACTTCATAGGCAGGTAAAAATCCTCAAAACACATGAAATTGACCACAGGGACAATTATACCATGTCGGTGCACTTTATTCCCACCTTACAGCTGCAGAAGCCACTTGAACCCCCCTATTTCCCGAAGTTGAACCAAATTTTGGCACTCTGAATTCTCGAGACACATCATATCATGTTACCTGGGTGGTTTATCTCGTGTTCAGCCATTTTGGTGCGCTGTGCCTTGCTCACAAATGACTTGGCGAGTCCAAAGTAGCGCTGAGCTCGTGAATGGGTGAAAACAAACCAAACAGCGCAATGTTCCGGAGAGTTATTACGCCCCGGAGACATGGTCAGATGCATAAATGCCAAAACTTGGCTTTTTGAACCTCTATGGGCTCACACGATGCTTACTTGCGCCAATTGATGGTAAACGCGAATTTTGGCGGTAACCGATGCCATCTGATGGCAAGTTACTTTGTCTGATCTAACTTGGGTGGCCAAGTTAGCGGTAAGTAACTTTAAGTAACTGTAAGTAACTTCAAGTAACTTCAAGTGGTGGTAAGTAAAAGTGGAATTAGATGTAAATAAGTAAACTTAATTCAATCTAGGCCTTGTATTCTCAAGTAGGGCCCGGGGCGGCTCGGGCTTGTGGGTCAGGCCCGGATTTGGAGGCAATTTTCCAAACCCTAACTCAAGTGAGTTGATCAGGTGTAATAGTATTTTGTGGAGTCATAAAAGACTTCCACCACTCAAAAGGGTTTTCTTTAAACCACTTGAAACAGTCTTTCCAAGACCAGGGTTATCCCTAATAATTGATCTCAGCTGGTACAAGGAAGAGCGTCCTGAAGGTGATTCGTATCACCATGCATATGGTCTGCTGCTGACAATACCTGCATGGGCAGTTCGACAGTGATTGAAGGAATCATCATGGCTTCTACAGATCTATGCACGAAAAGTAAGAAAATGACTTACTTTCCTATATTTCTGTAGCTCATTTCATTTCTTAGACTCAACGCTCATATTGTCAGTCAGAGACTGAGCATCAACATATAAACCGTGCACAACTGCCTTTGGCAGAAAATCTGAACCCTCCTAGGGCTGTGCGCCATGCCCGTCACGGGCACAGCTGTCGTCTCGACGGGAGTACAACGGCCAAATCCGTCCCGTTACCGTCCCGTCGCGAAGCAAACCTAAGGCTCCACGGAACGGGACGGATGACGAGACGGCCGTCACGGCCAACGGGATGGGGTCGGCTACAAGAGAGTTGCACAGCACAAGGAAATACATGAAGCCATGCTCTCATTCACCTACACATTGAAGTTGAGTTCGAACTTTTCAGTAAGTCGAAAATTGACCATCAAATGGAGCTGAAAACTATGTTTCCTTGCCTCAAAAAAGCAAGAAAACGAGCGAAATGGGAACCTTTGCGTCTTTCTGCTTGTTTGTAACGCATCAAATCGTTTGAGGAAGGATTGAACCAAGTTGAAGACTGGATGTTGCAGACGACCCAAAAAGGCAAGCACTGATGTTACGATCCGCGCTAAACTGGAGAACGCTGAGGCTATTATTAAGAGAGCCCAGGTCATACAATGCCTACCAGTCAACGTCCAAATACCCAGAGGGAGGTAGAGCGACCATTTCCACACCAAAACGATTGGAATATGCGAAGATTTCGATGTTCAACATCTTCAGAACCATCTCCCGTTAAGTGACGGTCAACGGCCGTCGGCACAGAAATCCGTCCCGTTACCGTCCCGTCGAAAGTTTCCTGGAGGCCTCGACATAACGGGTCGACTACCCATCACACGGAACCCGTTGAGCCGGCCTCTGGGAGAGTGAGCACGATGATTACCTATGTTCAGAACACTTCGAGACGTTTGGAAGTATCTACTGAGGCTCTTGTCAGAACCGTGTAAGTCAAGCTGTCAACAAGTTAGTTTTTCCAAGCGTGAGAAAAGTACCGTAAAGTACCGTAAAGTTAGCCCCGCCAAGTCAAAGGGGCGATCAAAGTTAAAGTTAGGTCTCATAAGTTACTTTATTCACACTCGAGGAAGGAGTGAATCCCAGCGAGGCGGAGCTCAGTCAGGGTATGCGGGACCGTCACTTGCTCGGGCTCGAGGTCCCTTGGATTGATGGCGGCATAGTCGATAGGAATTTTAGCCATAAAGTCGGCCAGGAAGGATCGTTGAGCGAGGAGCTGCCCGAGGGGGCCGTGTGAATGGAAGTTTGAGCTGGAGCCGTGTAAGGTCGGAGGCCGTGACGCACGCGGCTATCCACCCACGAGAAGACCGAGTCACGCAGAAAGAACAGGAATATGCTCCGTTGCAAACAGGGTCCTAAGTATTTACACGGTAAATACTCTGCTTGTATACTAAATCCCCTAACGACTCTCCTATGTGTCTGAGAAATGACTGATATCCCTACAAGCCGATGCCACCAAACATATTGAAGATTGGATCGTCGGGGCGTGGCCCGCTCTTGCCGTTGAGCTATCTTACGTCTCAGCCCGCAAACAAGCGAAGACGAAGAGGAATATATCTCACCCAGCTCTTCAAGAGTGAAATGGCGGCATCAATGCGAGAGCGATAGTTCACAATGACCACAGCCTCGTCAACGCCCTCCATTGCCTCTAGAGTAGCGATTCCTTCGTCGGTGAGCAATTTCTTAGAGATCTGCTTTCCCGAGAGGGCGGTAAGGAAGGCGATGGTCGCGTTCAGGATGATGCCGTTAAACTCGGTGAAGCCGCTGTATCTGTAGTAAATTGAGACATGATCTTCGAGCTCAATAATGTCGCGGGGCGTCTGGCTAGGTCCACAAGCCCAGAGAGTGCTGTCCATGGTGGTAGTGGCAGTTAGGAGAAAGACAGGAGGTGCCACTCGGCAATTGCCGGTGAAAATGTTCGCCGATCAAACTCAATCAAGTCTCACGCTCCCGCTTGGACCGACGCTCCGCATCCTCGATTCTCCACAGGGGGTACGAAAAAATACTCAGTTTTACTTTGGATGCCTCTAGAGTGAATGGATCACTAGGATGACGCAAAAAAACAGGGGAAAAATCCCTGTAGAACTGGGCCACCCCCTGGGCTCGAATCGAACGAGCGGCGTCCACCGCGTTTTTAGCTTACCTATCGAGGATGTGAACCGCGAGCTACTACGCTTAGGGTGGGTGAGACCTTGGAACTTGAAAAGTACTGTCCCACCAATGGTTACAGGCGCCGGACAGAAGAAGATGTCACCCAAATCACAGCGAAAGGGAGCCAGAGAATGGAAAGAGAAAGAATCTGAAGGAACTTTCTAAAGACCCAAGTCTGAATCCAACGAGAAAAAGTCACGATAGAAACAACTGCTTATGTCTACCTGTCTCAGTTGTGGATGCACCCGCTACCAATCTGTACTGGGTTCATGCGCAGTGGTTGCTAGTGGTGCAGTGAATTCGCTGACTGCTTCATTGTAAAATGGTGCTTCGTGTCGGAATGCTGAATGAGAATATATTACACGAAGCTAGTTAGGCTCGTCGGGCAGCTCGGGCGTGTACAGTTGCAAGTTCTTACGGATATATTTGATATTCGTGCATCCGATATACTGGAAACTTCAAGCATGCTTCAGAACTTTGCTCATGAGAACTACTTATACAGTGGATCAAGGCCGGCGCTGCTGCCGGCGGCATGTTTCTTCGCTATTACATTTGCACTCCACATCTCGCAGAATTGGATGTGGTGCACGCAGCTCGGCCGGGTTTCCTATGTAACCCTCCTACCAAGTGAGACAAATCGCGTGGACTAGCAGCTCGGGGTCCGACTCCCCCGCGTCCTAATGAATATTTTCTCAAGTGGCTTTTGTCTCTGTTTTTATTTGGCACGATACAGTTCCGCATAGCTGTCCATCCTACAAATGCTGCAAATTAACTCCCCGGGGACAGGTTTTATGACTCTGGGCTGTTCTCATCCTCAAGCTTGGTCTCCAATCACTCCATTCACGTAGGAGATGATACATAATACCCCAAGGAATCGGATATGGTGCATGCGGCATGGTCAGGTTCCACACGGGTTATACCCGATCTCGACTCCCCGTGTCCAAGTACGAGGTTTCGAAGATTATTCTTCCTGATTTCTTTCGATTTCTGCTCCTCGGATAACTAGAATGGCAGACGATAGCAAAACGCATAAAGTTGGCAGGGACTTGAAAGTATGTAGGGATCTCCTCGACAGACAGACGAAGGCCGTCCATCTTACATACCATTATTGGAAGCTGTACAACTGGCAAAGCAGGCTTCAACTCGAGGCAATTTACCAGTTTATTTCCCACAAGTGTAATCGTTAGGGCGTTTCGGCCTCCTCGGGCATCTTGGGCATGTTGAATTGCAAGCATACGACCGATAATTTGCTAATACTTGAAACCAAAATGCTCCCGTGTTCGGAAGCTCAAGATGATTATTAGACATTCCCATGCAGCTTTGGGTGCCTTTTCCAAGCCCTCTTGGTCGGGTTGGGCTCCTTTGTAACAATTAGTTTTCAGACACAGCCAGAACCCTCTCTAGTACGAGACTTTTCGACATCCCCTTGCCCTTTGGCACGGCCAAGAGCACGGCGGGATTGTGAATGTTATTATTATGGTTCATTTTTTCTGACCTTTTTTTGAGTATCTAATACGTGACTGGGCGGATAATTTCCCAATATGGTAATTGTTGAAGTGACAGATGGCTCGGGAATATTGATGCGTTGTGCCGCGCCACATGCGCTTTTCAGCAGTCTCAAAACAACATCCTGACGATCTGAACATCCATTGTTCTCAGAATGTATAACTCTTAATACCGTCACATGTTGTGTTAACATCTGGTGTTGAACTAGCATTGCGCCTTACCTCGATGAATGTCAATTGTATAGTTCAATATGTGTTACGTCCATGCATTTTGTTTGACTTAGAACTTGTACATTTAGTCAACAACATGAGAACGTAATATTGAAGAGAGTAAATACCTATCAGCTCTATAGATGCACTATCCTTGAAACCCCATGGCAATACCGTTTAAAACAGTTTTAAACTGTTTAGATACCGTTTCCGTTTAATTGCCCATTCCCGTAAACGAAAACTAAACAGTTGGAGCCTTAACTAATTTAGGGAAGAGGTCCCTGGGTCTCGGCACCTTCCGGTGAGTGTGGGTATTGGTGCGGCCCTGCACCGATCAGGGCGGGTGATCGAAGTATCATATTTACGGAAGACAGGAAACGTAACCGGCAAGAGATCGACCAAAAGTTTTGCTCAAAACTAGGTACAAGGTGTTTCTTGATGTCACTATCTGAATTTAGGGAGTTGCTCGTCCCTCGTTATATATATCAAGGTCCGGCAAGCGGTAAGTACCAGCGAAAAAATGAAAAAATGGGATTCCGTGAATATGCCGGCACATTTCTCACACCGGCCCTGCCCTTACAAGGTATAACATTTCAAATTGACATTGCTCAGCTGTTGCTCAGGCTTTTGATTACCCGTGTGTACAGTCGGGCGGCGTCTCGCCTCAGAACCTCCTGGGTCCTTCCCATCACCATGTCGCTCACACTGGGCCCTAGATCATCGTCCCCCAGCACACAAATCTAGTATGCGGCAATACTGCAAGCTGGACAGCACATTGACACACTACTCCTACCAGCGCTCGGGTCGTCTTGGGACTACTAATTCCTGGGGTCACACTAACGATAGCCCTGCTAATTTTGTGCGGATACGCCGCATGGAATCCTGTCTCGCGACGATACCTAGACCGGGTAAGTTTCCGCTTGCTCATATATGCTCTGGTAGCACAGTAAGTCCCGCTTCTACGCCGCATGGATGCAACTCACCATCCCAGCCTTGTCTTCGGCATCACATACACGGCCAGCTCCCTTATGGTATTCCCGGGTTGGCAATGTGCTCTGCTGGTCTTCCTCCCTGATGTTGTTTTGCCTCTTTGTTTTCGGAACTCCACTCATCCGCCAACAGCTAAGCCTCATGTTCTCTGCTGGGATGTTCTTCTGCATGGCGTTCAATCTTCCGTAGGCCCATTCACACATGACACCGTTATTTCCTGCTCTGAAACCTCGCCAGATTAGTCCTCGCGCACAATGTCAATGGCCAGAAGATGGAAAAATACTACGTTCTTGGGACCATGCTCGTCAGTCTCATCTGTAATGTCGTCCCATACGCATCGGACAAGCTTGGGTATATTTCCTCTAATGCTTCCAAATTCCTGGAGCCCTGCAAGTTTAACTTCGCTTTCTGGCAGATGGGACGAAATTAACGGCACATGTTGGTACCGCAGCACAAACCCAGCGGACATGATGCGCTGGCTCATCGGCACACAGACTTTCTGGATCATGCTCTGTGCGGTTGGGGAAGTCGGTGCATTTTTAACTATCATTGGGTACCTCGTTGCGTATGAGGTGCGCCTTTGGCCCTCCTCCCACCCATTCATACGCCGCCGTAAAATGCTGACTGCACATCGGCAGCTCGACATGCGGCGCTTTCACCCGGACACTCAGTTCAAGACCAATTCTACCGAGGCGTCGCACCGCGCTGGTTCGACAATTCTGAAGTTCCGAAATATCATCTTCCGTGTCGGTGAGTTGATTAAAAAAGATCAAGTACTGATACCAGTCATACATACGTACACAGGCCTCTACCCCCTGGTCTCATGTCTCCTTAACATTTCCACCTCTGTAATCGACGTGTACCAGATGAAGTACCCCGAATCGTCGGCTTTCGTGCGTCTACTCCATAGTATCTTGTCACGCCCTCATTAATAATGTGCGTAGAACTGGAGACTGAACCTCATAGGTACGCTAAGTTAATAACTGGTATGTATATCAGCTTCGACCGCTTATTCCCAGACCTCGCCATCTACGCCGGGCGCCCACTCATATACGGACTGCTGGCTGCGACGGATCCAGTATGTTATATCTCTCTTCTCACTCTTCCCTCTCCGGTGCTCCTTCTTCATCTCCAAAATTTGGTGGAAATCGTACGCTGCTCATCCGCATCGATATCCAGTCGCTCATCCGTGCATTACGTGCACTGCGTCACCCTGAGTACGAGTCCAAAACACAGTCGCACGTCCCGGGGTGGCCTACGCCTTCCGCCTGTCTGTCCACCGTCATTGACATGCTGCCGTCCGAGGTCGAAGAGACGTCCACCGCGCCCACGCTGGGAACAATTCTGGAGGAGGGGAAGGAGGGGTGTTTGGACGATCAGGGCGGGATAAAGCCAAATACACTGGTGCCGACTCAGCGGGCGTCGATTGACGTCGTGTGCCACATCTAATTGCCGCGTACTCTAAATGGGAAACAAATAGCGAACGACTATGTACAAGACTACACATATCGTATCAGTACAGTAAATATGACACTTCGTAGACTACATGCAAAAAATAAAAACATCAAGGAAATCAACAGGAGTGCGGGCGGTTGGGTGCGGGCAAAAAGCAACGAGGAGGCAGAGTGTCCAAGCAGGAGCTACCCAGGAAAGGACAGAGCTTTAATTTGCTTCAACTTTGTGTCGGTAGGACCGTTCAAGATAGTCGTGTACCTGAACGATACCAATCCTCCTCCTTGGTGTCTCCCAGCTTAAAGCTTAGTGACCATTCTTTTTATGTTCCTTCATTTTAAAGCTTGCAATACTCTCCAGAGACACCAATCTTGGCCTCAGACCAGCGGGATTGTGAAAAGATCATACGTTCAATTCATCGTGCTTGAGCGAAACTTGAATTGCGGAGGATCTTTGGTTGTACACCTCCGAGGTGTGTTTGCTTGATTATTCTCGATTATTCGGAACTCTTCAGTAGCTCACAGATTGCGTGAGTTGTAAGGACAATTCGAGGCCGTTTAAGGTTTTCAGATCTGAATTTCACCTCACAGTGGACCATGCTTGTCTGTCTTTCTAGTTCACATTGTCAAAGAAAAGGTTGGTCCAGGGGTAGATCAAGTGATGTCCAGGTCATGCTGGCAATGGAGCCAAGTCGTGGGGCTGATATCCCCCTCATGCCATCCAAAGAAGTGCTCTCGAAAATAATAGTCAGTGCGATAGATGTCAGGAACAAGTGATTGAAAACCCGAACTTACGAGAGGATCTGGTCCTTGGGTACTGATTACGAGTTATATCAGAGGAAATAGACACACTGGCAGTTTCAGGAACAGTAGATTTGTGTTGACAGTAAGGTGAAGAGGGTGTGTTGACGAAAGGTGAAGACAGAGATTGGCCCGGCGGCATGTTGAGAAAGCCAGACCTGGTTTGCATGTTGAATCAGGTACTGGGCGAGTGTTCGGCAAAGTAGGAAAAACACAGTGTATCAGATAGAGCATGCACGCCCCCGTACTGTGGGGGCTACGGAGGTAAACAATGAAGTATTGGCGTGTTGACGAGTGCCAGTGCTACAAATTTCTCGGGCGTAAACAGAACCAGTCGGATGTCATTGCGTTGCCCTGTGATGCAAAGATACCACTATGGCAGACAAAATGCACATTTATTGTGCCGGAACTTTTTTTTTTTCAAATTTTGATCTTTCCACATGTTTTTTTGTGCTTTTGAGGTCAGTGCCGCAACTTTTGATGTTTTCTTGAGTGACAAAAAAAGTTGCGGCAAGTTGAGTTCTACCTAAGACTACTGCAACTTTTTCCATTGATAAGCAGTGAATGAACCACCACCTGAAATTGCACTATTTTTCGCTTTTCATGTGTAGTTTATTCATAGTATACCATCTATTCAGAGGCAGTACTAAGTACCTGAAGTAGCTGGCCTGTGACCAGCACCACAAGAGTAATGGGATGATGTTCCTGGTGGTTCCAGAAGTGTCTCTGGCAGGTATTTGCTCTGAAACATGTAAGAGATTGTGTAGCCCACCCAAACATAGGGGATATCACACTTGTTCCAAATGTTCTGGAGCACTGGAACAGTTCTGACTGTTCCATAGCATCAGAACCATGGATACCAAAGTGCTGGGTGATTCAGTTGTTGGTTATTTGGCTTGTCAACACATTAGTGTCATCTCAGGTGACTTTAGAGCACTGGCAACAGTGTTCTGAATGTATCTGAGCTCCAGCTACTTGGCATTGGAGTTTGATGTGGGTTCATCACAGGTGATTGTCGATCCTGGAGACATGGGCTTCATCTTTTGGGACTGAGTGTCACAGTCAAGACACTTTTTATCTAATCTCGTCCACACCAGCAAGGCTAGGGGACTGGGTAGTGAGACTTTGATTAGTGTTCGAAAGATGAATTGAATAAACGACTAAGGAACTACATTGTACTACTACTCATATTTATACTGTGCTAGAGTGGCTGTACGAACAATAATTACAATAAACTAAATAAAAGCAAACATGAGGATCGTGATCAAAATGTCAAAGTCATGTCAAAGGAAATTAAAAGGAAATGTATCAAAACCTGTAACCATGTGTTGTTTCAAAATTAACTATGCATGTCCATTGTGTGTTGATCATGTTGATCATGGGAAATGCTCAGAAGTCCTTCATTGCGTGAAACCCATGAGGTATTCTTGACATGTCAATGATCCTAAGATGTGGCTATTCCTGTAATCACACAATCTAATCTGTCTGGTGCTTATCTGCACTATCTTGTCATGTGTTCAGCACCTAGATAAGATGGAATGATTACAGCTGAATTGTGATATTACCCCCCCTCTAAGGGTTGACGTCCTCAGCGACCACAGATCATGTGGTTTCATTGATGACTTCTTCAAAATCATTGAATATTGGATTATATAGTTTCTTTGTCAAGTATTGTAAGGTCTCCACCTTGGGCTTGTACTGATGGATTAGATAATCTCAATGTCCTGCAGGGAATATCAGTAATGTGCAAATGATAATATTATTCTTTTTCTGGTATTCCTTCAAAATTTTCTTGACATGGGTTAAGTGGTGTGTCAGTTCCCATGTGGATTTTGATGTTGGATAGTTTTTCCATTTTATTAAATATTGATATCCTGGACCCGCTTTTCAATGTTTCAGGATTTCCTCAACTTCATATTCTGGAAATCCATTGATGATCTACAGTGGGGGTCATTTTTCTCTTCAGTGTTCTAGCGGTTCCACATATGGCATGAGAAGACTTTTGTTGTACACTGGGTGTGACTTGTCTGTCTCTGATAATCTAAGCTTCCATGATGCTTCTCTGACTTTTTCCAGCACCTCATATGAACCGTAGTGTACATCATTGAACTTCATCGCCAGTCAATCTGTTTTTATGTCTTTTCCCTTGACATAAACTTTATCGCCAACTTTGATCTCCAGCACATCCCAATGATGTGCGTCATAATGTTTTTTCATGGTTTTTTGGGCTTTTTCCAGTGTAGCTGTTGCTTTGTCGTGAATCTTTTTCATTTTTTCTGCAAAGTCTTGCATGGCTTTGTTGCACGACTCAACTCGATTTTCTATCCCCTTCCAGGGGTGGTATCCTGTGTTCATATAAAAAGGTGGCATGCTCATTGATGAGCTTGCTTTGTTATTGTGTGTGAACTCAGCCAAAGTGAGCCACTCTGCCCAATCCGATTGGTGATAATTTACATAAATCTGGAGATATTTCTCAATCTCCTGATTCATTCGTTCAGTCTGGCTGTCTGTGATTGGATGGAACACCGTACTTGGGTTCATTTCAATTCTCATGAGCTGGTTTAGTTCCTTCATAAATCTTGAGACATATCTTGTGACTCAGTCCAATATAATTTTATGGGGTACTCCATGGTACCTGATAACATGATCCCAAGTCAATCAGGCTACTCCTTTTGCTGTAATTCCCATGCTTGTGGGCTCACAGTGGAGCATCTTCATGAATGTGTCCACCCATGCTTGGATGGCATTGAACCCATTGCTGTCCAGCATCAGACCAATAAGGTCCATATATATGATCTGCCAAGGTCCTTTTGCGATCTTGTGCAGGTGTGGCTTTCCTTGCTTATACCACTGTATGGTCATCCTCTGGCATGCCTCACAGGCTTTTATATATTCTGAAACTTGGTTACCTATCCTGGGCCACCAATAATTACATTCTATAATCTCTTGGGTTTGTTTCTCACCCAGGTGCCCCAAAAGAGGGTTATTGTGATGGAGTCCAATAATCTTGTCTCATAACTCCTTGTTCCTTGGAACATAAATAAGACTGTTATGATAAATAAGATAAATAAGGTCTTCAATCTTTTCCCAGCCAGGAAGTCCCTTCTGTAGCGCTAGCTTTATGCTTTTGTCTACTTTTTTCTCAGCCTTGATCTGTGACATGATCTCAGCTTCTGGTCCTTCCATGATATTGAAAGTATTCCGGCTTGAGAAGGACAACATTTTCATTGTTGTTCTTCCCTTGATTGTGATCCACCCTGCAGAATAATAAATTGGCTTTCTTGTTAAGGGCTCCAGCCCCAAGTGAAAGTGTGAGGTCATATTTGGATAGTTCTGCTATCCATTGTGCTTGCCTCCAATTAACCTTTTGAGGACTTTTAAAATATTGCAGGTTCTGGTGATCTGTCAAGATCTTGAACGTCTGCTTTGCTCTCATCAAGAGAGGCCTCCACTCTTCCAATGTGAGCATGATTGTGAACATCTCTTTGTTGTAGATCTCATAGTTCTGCTCCGTTTTGTTCATCCTGTGGGACATGAACACCACTGGGTGTCACTCCCCCTCTTCTTGCTGTGAGAGCACCACTCCCATCACTCCCTCTGGCACATCCACTTCTAGCCAGAACTTCCTGTCTGTGGGAAGTGCCAGTACTGCATCTTCTGTGATCCGATCCTTGAGCTTCTGGAATGCAGTTTTTTGCTCTTCTCTCCAGGAGAATCCCTCCTTCCCTGTCAGCCATGTGAGGGGCTTAGCCCTTCACTGTATCCTTGCATGAACCTCTGATAGAAGTTTGTGAAACCCAAAAATGCCTGCATTTGTTTCAGGTTTTTCAGCTCTGACCACTCCATGATACCCTTGATTTTCACTAGGTCCATCCTTGTCAAGTTGTGGCCAATAATTACTCTGAGATACTTGATCTTGTCTCATTCAAACTCGCATTTCTGCGGTTTTAAATATAATTGATTTTTCTCAAGTATTTCTAATACTCTTTTAACAATGGTGCAGTGTTCCTCCAGGGTTTCTGTGAAAATAAGGATATCATCAAGGTATATGATGACTAATTAACTCTTGAAGGATATCATTTGTCATCGTCTGGAATGTGGCCAGGGAATTTGTCAACCCGAAAAACATCACTCAGGGCTTGAACAGCCCTCGGTTTGTTCTAAAGGCGGCCTTCCATTCATCTCCTTCCTTGATCTGAATATTATTATAGCCCCAGTGAATGTCCAGCTTTGTAAATATTTTTGTGCTGTGGAGCTTATGCCCACTAACTTTAGGTAGTGGGTCCTCAGGTGCGATAGTGAAACAGGGCACCCACCAAATTCTGTTTTAAATCCAAAATCTCTGATAATTCTGATAATTCTTTGATCCTCACAAATGGCATTTTTTTTTTTTTGGTCTCCTTTACTATCGGCCACCAGGTAGTCGGCCACCCCTAGGTAGTCGGCCACCTGTGAATATCTGATGAAGGGGTTGGAATTTATGAACAATTGAACTCAAGGGACCAAGTACGACCCTTGAGGACCTTCCATGTCAGATTTCAAGGCCGACTGATGTTTCGGCCGAAAGTTACGCGAACTTTGATCGGGATCCGCGCCATGTGAGCCATCATTTCTTAATTCAGCCTCGCCACCTACACTCGACCCCACTCGTTTTCCACCAATTCTCCATCGTTTTCCGACTTCATAGGCTCATTCTGCTGCCCCGATGTGTAGCATTTACCCCTGATACAGCACTGCTCGAAGAACAAGGATGACACTACACACAATAGCAAGGAAGACTTGCCTCACATTCACATCAGCTGCAGTGAAATCACTCCATATCCAACGCACCAATGAAGCTATGGGTCTGGCGCTTGACATGGGCTTTTTTGGCGACTTAACCCATGCTTAAAAGTCTGGATCCCTATTTTATCTATGTTATACCTAGCATAACATTGACTATTATCTTGAAACATGCCATTTTGGTGTCGTGGAAGTCCAAATGTTTTTGACCAGGTTTCTGGTCTCTAGAGATGTAGCTGCTTGGTTATTCATACACCAATATGTCCTAATATTCGCCCTGAATTGTATACTGAACATCCATGGTCACTTTCTCTAGCCATGCACTGGAATAGCTTACATGTGCCATGGCCGGCATTCTCCCGCCTTCCAAGATGTGTTCGTATACCTTCCTATTAGATAATTTGCACACCATAACTATCCACAATCCCACATATGGACCTGATGTTTGCATCCGGATACATTTTGGGCCCAGTATTGGCATCAGCGGCCTGTGCGGTGAGGTGGCCGACTACCCTGTTTGTTGCCTATTTGGGCATGCGGCCGAAAGAAAATTCACGGTAGCACTATAGCAGGTCCCAAAATCCGCCAAAATATTTCCAACAATTCAGAGGATATATACCTTTGATTCAACGTCCAAACCGACCGTGATGATCGCTTACAGTAGCCTAGAAATGACGATAATTGCTAAGGTGGCCGAGTACCTGGTGGCTGATAGTACCTTTTTTGAGTGCTGACTGATTCATCACATTATCCTGCTTTTGCTGGCTGATTCATCAGTTGCTCGGCTTTTAATGTCAGGATGCAATGAGATCTAGCAACATTTCAAGGTGTCAAATGAACCTGGATTCTTTGCATAGCTCAACATTTATGGGGCTTGCTTGCTCGATTCTAGATTCTATCTACATAGTCATCAATGCACAGTGCTTGCTCTGTCCAAGCTTTTCCACAAGACTTCAATTCAACTGGCACTCAACACCAGCTAGTGCTACAACACCCAGACATGAGTATCTACTGCCATTATCAAGAGTGCATTTCCAGCGGTTATTGGCCCTACAACAAACCAGGTGTGTGGTACACATTTTTCCAGTTCACTGACCTCGTCAAGCTGTATTTTTGGTGCATGGAGACTCTATCATTTTCACCTCGCTTCATCGCCGCTCCAACTTGTGTCACTGCATTCAGCGGCCACCTAGCCTGGGGATGGCATAGCCACAGATAGCCACCCCCTTTGGCTAGCTGGGCTGCCACCAAGGCTTGCCGTGGAAAATGGCATCTAGCTGCAGGCTAGCCGAAGCTAGCCAAAGGTCAACTAGCCAACAGCTGGCATGAGCTGACACCATGTGTGGCGAGCTGATGCTAGCGAGCCGGCTAGCCTAAGCTAGCCGCTGCTTAGCCACAGCTAGCCCAAGCTGGCATGAGCTCCACATGGGGTCAGCTAGGAAGGCCCTGAATGCAGTGTGTCCTGTGTCACACCCAAAAGATATGTAGATGTTTATTGAAAGCCCGCATCCCAATACTAATACAGGACTTGCCAATGCCTGTGTCCCCTCTCCCACTTGCCCTGACGCCCTCCCACGGATCATTATTTCATATCAGCATTCAGCAAGGAAGCTGTGCAGGAATGCAGTGATGGGCCTGGGCCATTGCACAAACAATTGCTCGTAGCAGTGTGTACAGCATCTAGGAGCTCGATCAGAGTGGTTGGCTGCAGATTGGGTGAGAGCCGGTATGTACACACCTGGTAGCGAGAGCTGGGGCTTTTCTGGACGTCTGCAATTACATTTGCCATGGAGAATTTGCACATGTACATACACTTCCATGATGTGAAACCGCTCACACATCATGTCTGCACCAGATGCATGTCATGATGGCAAGGTATTGTCACACATCCCCATGTCCGTGGTGCAAGCTCTAAGTTTATCTGTGCCAACTCACGGGTCAAGAAAAGGTATATCCATTGTGCTCTTCTATTCCCGCCAAGCCTCACGTGCTGCAGATGTATATGTGCACTGCCTTCCACATGGGTGGGATCCTGTTGGTTGATTTCACAGCATCATGAGGTGTGTTGAGTGATCCCGGGCCCTGTGCAAGTCAATTCACTGACAGGGATTATTTCTCGTGGTTGTCGATGTTGTATGGTTTTTTTCGGTCCATGGCAGTGCATGATGGGCCCCATAATACGGAATTTTACAGTAACTTTTTAACAATTCTGTTTTAGCTATCAACCAATACTGGAGTTCAAAACAACTTCAAAGTGAATGGAAATGAATGTACAGAAGGTGTACATGCAGCTTCTTGGAGGTTGATTGTAAAGACCACAAGCAATGTACCAATGGATGTCATGACGGGCTGGCACTTGTCCAGGAGTAAATCATTATTTGACATTCTGAACCTGCTGCTGAGTGCAAAAATTTCCTGTTGTAGTCTAACCAACAGATTCACTCTATGGTTGCTATTCAACTGCTGTTAGTTTGAAAGTCAACCCTTCCAGCCTTCTTAGAGTAGGTGTGGCTGTCATAGCCAATATCGAGATTTGCCAGAGCCTCTCGCTCCTAGGCACTACTGCCCATCATACTAACCAGCCAGAGCATAGCTCTGGCATAACTTGTATACCCTCAATAAATGTGATGAGAATCAGATGTGCATACAAGTTTGGGCTAGTTGTAGAAAAATCTCATCACCCCAACAAAGTCGGGGTTGGTGCGCTCAATGTGAGCTGGTTGACATGTCAACCGAGCGAGAACAGATGCAATGAATCATTTTTGTCAGCACTGTGTAAGAATCAAATTTCGCCTTGTGAGAAATGTGAGATTCAAACCCCCCCTCTTGTTAAATAACATAGCCATGTAAATAACAGGGTTTTTAACATAATGTAATTGCGCTCAGAGCTTTTTTTTTTTCACGGTTTCTCGTCAATTTTCCTCAATTTTTGGTGGAGGACTGGCCTAGAAATCACCAAGGCATCCCGCTGTCCCCAGATCATGAACCGAGACTATTTTCCAAGCTCTTGAATGATCTTCACAAGCCGAAAAATAGTGACCTGGGCCTAGCTGAGGCCCCCCTTCCTCACATAAATTACATGCCTTCCAGGAGCCCAAATGTGAGAAATGTTATTTACATGTTAATAACACTGTGAGAAACATCTTGTTATTTAACACAAACTTCCTTACACAGCACTAATTTAATTTTTGTGCTAATTTAATCAATGGAAATTTGGACCAGAACCGCCTGCAAATAAGTTGCAACAATTATCTGGTATGCCATTGTATCTGGCCTCTTAGTTGCATTTTGGTTCATTTACCCCATCTTTCAACAGATCTTTGGGAGGTTCAATTCAACTTAAAAACCCATGGAGAATGTGTCAACACAATCTATTACCGGCGGCTTTGAGCATTTGAGCTCTTCGTTGAATAGAGTGTAAGAAGCCATTGAGGACATGAATCAAACTATGGTCAAGTTGAATTGACTCAGTTTGATTGTTACTTCAGAAGTTGTTGTGAATTGGGATAAAGAGGTAGGCTGGACCCATTGCTGTGCAGTCATCGTGCACTTTGAGTTCAAGTGATTCAACCTGGTTCAGCTGATGTTGAAGGGCGAGAGTACCCATTTCATAATTTGTGGAGAGTTGTGGTCAGTTGACCATGCTCAGTGAATGAGCTCCAGACATTTTAACTCGAGAATCATGGTGAGCGATGTCAACCTAATGCTCAATTCTATCAAAAGGGGCCAGCACAATGAAAAGTAAATTATAAGGGACCAGTTAGTGGGCTCTGCTGCGGAGTGCACTCCAATTGTTATTAACTAACTCTGATATCAATGGCAAGGGAAAACAGTTTTTAATCGTCATCTTGTTGAGTTTCTGATAGTCTTGTATCAGCCAAAGGCTTTCATCCTTCTTTTTAATAAAATAGAACACCGATGCCATAGGTGACTTTGACAGTCTGATCCTTCCACTCTTCAAGTTCTCTTCTAGGAACTTGGTCAACTCTCCCTGCTCCATCTGTGACAACAGGTACCTTGCAATCTACAGCCTTTGAATCTGGCTTTAGTTCAATTGCATGATCCCATGGCCTCTTTTCTGGCAGCTTGTCAAATGACTCCTTTGTGAACACCTTGATGTATTCATGGTACTGTTCTGGAACTGCTCCCTCTGTCATCTTCTCTTTACCCTTGTTGGCTTCCTCTGCCATCTTCTGTGCCTGGGTCTCCTTTAGGTGTATGTCAATGTGCTCTGCAAAATCAACCATCAAGATCGACTCACCCTCCTCGAGCACCTCCTCAGGCTTCCAACCCTCTACTGCCTCAGTGCCTTTCATATTGCACTCTGGCAGACATCGACTGAAGGTGATCTTCTGGGTCTTCCAGTTGATCTCCAGGTTGTGTTTAAATATCCAGTCATATCCTATAAATATGCATGCCTTCCTGAGGTTTGTAATGAGGAAGCACTGGCTTGCTCAGTGTTCTCCTACACCCATGATCAACTCAACATAATGAGTGATCCATCCTTCCTCATTCTCCAATCCATCTGCATTGTGGGCTATTATTTTTTGATTGAGCTCCTTTTACTTGAATTTTTCTGCCTTGGCATACACCCAATTCATGCACGTGGTAGTGCATTTGGTGTCCAGCAACCCTTTGACACATTGTGTCTTCCCCGTGTCTTGGGATGTTATACCCTTTTCATCTGCATTATTATTTATACTGGTTTGGGTTCCAGTGGCCTTTGATAAAATATGAACAGGGGTCAGATTCTGCATAGGGGTACATTTTTTTGGTTGTATCTTTTTCTACATTATCCACTGCTATGATGTCCTGGGTCCATAGACTAATGTGTTCTTTTATATGATTTATCAAAACTTTGCATGGGGTCTCAGTCAACTCTATATCTAGTAGAGTATATTTATTTATTGGGGGCAGGGGTGCTGATTCGGCCTTGATTGGGGCCAGGGGGTTTCCGAATAATGAGGGTGTTCTGCTTGCAACCAAAATAGAATTATCTGCGATTTAGGGCAGAAGGTATAGAAATAGGAGAAAATGGAGATGCTATGCATGATCATGATCCATAATTTAATGCCTTTCTGTGTGATCGATCCTTGATTAAGTGCAATAAAAGTTACA
Source organism: Mycena venus (assembly GCA_014462655.1). Classification (NCBI taxonomy): domain Eukaryota; kingdom Fungi; phylum Basidiomycota; class Agaricomycetes; order Agaricales; family Mycenaceae; genus Glaucomycena; species Glaucomycena venus. The sequence continues at coordinate 1,137,941 of JACAZI010000007.1, read as the reverse complement.
AGCCAAGCCAATCACTAGTACTTTTTTGATCAACTAGCAACCCAATCTGAAATGGTGCACTGGCCGCTTTCAATAACTGAAGGGTATCACAAAAAAATCTAATGATCATCAAGTTTTCTAATGAAATTATCGCATAAAGCCATTACACAAATGATCTGGGACCCAATGAAAAACTGAGCACTTTTTCTGTGCTTCAAATGATTAAGAATGAGAATTATGTAAACATAATAACTCGTAACCTAACCTCCAAAGTGGATCCCAGCATCGACCTTCCTCTCTATTATTCAACTCTATTTCCCCCTAGAGGATAAACACAGTTGCCTTCAAAACACATTACCTTTTGATAGCTACCGTGGTCCTTGTCACACTGCTCATCTGAAGAAACTAGATTTCTTAGTGGGCAGTATTTGATATATATGAAACAAACTCATAGATTCAACAGTTCTTAGTTAAGATTGTCACCACCTATTAAGGAGACAAGCAAATCTCAATTTACTCAAATTTCTGACAGTTCACAAACACCAAAGCAATTCAGAACATATTGCAGCAATCATGACTTTGGTCAGCCATTATGCAATGTGCACAAAGAGTTTTTCTAGCACCTGTTACAAATTTCATTGAAGATTGAATACCTTGCACCATTGTCACATTTGGAACTGTTCACACCATAATTCCCCTACATTGCTGTAAGTACAAATACATATTGTGTTGTAGTTCAGTGATGAAATGTTTATCAGGAGACAAGGGCCAGTCTCTCATCTTAGCAGATGTGCATCACTGGTTGGGGGCTCATCTACTGTCCTCTCAAGGGATACACCAGCATTGTGCTCAATGAGCAGCTGGGTGATGTGGAAGTAATCCCACACTGATGCAAGATTCAGTGCAGTCCTACCATCTGCAGTGGCTAGGTTGGCAGATGCATTGTGCTCAATGAGCAGCCGCACAATATTGAGGTGACCTCGTGCTGATGCGAGATGCAGTGCAGTCCTTCCATCTTTGGTGGCTAGGTTGACAGATGTGTTGTGTTCAATGAGCAGCTGCGCAATGTCAATATGATCCTCCTCCACTGCTAGATGCAGTGCAGTCCAGCAATCTTTGGTGGCTTGGTCAACAGATGCGTTGTGCATGATGAGTAGTTGTACAATGTCTACGTAACCCCCCTTCGATGCAAAATGGAGTGCAGTCCAGCCACGTTCAGTGACTTGATCAACCAACACATTGTGCTCAATGAGCAGCTGTGCAATATCAAAGTAGTCCCATGCTGATGCAAGATGCAGTGCAGTCCTTCCATCTTGGGTGGCTAGGTTGACAGATGCATTGTGCTCAATGAGCAGCTGCACAATGTCAAAAAAATTCCATGCTGATGCAATATGCAGTGCAGTCCAGCCATCTTGTGTGGTTTTGTCAACAGGGCTGTTGTGCGCAATGAGCAGCTGTACAATGTCCAGATAACCTCCCTTTGATGCAAAATGGAGTGCAGTCCAGCCACCATCAGTGGCTTGGTTGACAGATGTATTGTGCTCAATGAGCAGCTGGGTGATATTGAGGTGGCCCTTCTCTGATGCAAGATGCAGTGCAGTCCAGCCATCTTCAGTGGCTAAGTTGACAAATGCATTGTGCTTAATGAGCAGCTGTGCAATGTCAAAGTGACCCTTTGCCAATGCAAGATGTAATGCAGTCCTTCTATCTTTAGTGGTTAGGTTAACAGATGCATTGTGCTCAATGAGAAGCTGTGCAATGTTGAGGTGACCCTTGGCTGATGCAAGATGCAGTGCAGTCCTTCCAGCCTTGGTGGCTAGGTCCACCAATGTGTTGTGCTCAATGAGCAGCTGTGCAATGTTGAGGTGACCCTGCTTCAATGCAAGATATAGTGCAGTCCTGCCATCTTTGGTGGCTAGATCAACAGATGTATTGTGCTCAATGAGCAGTTGCACAATGCCAATGTGACCCTTCTCTGATGCGAAATGCAGTGCAGTCCTGCCATCTTTGGTGGCTTGGTTGACAAATGCATTATGCTCGATAAGCAGCTGCACAATGTTGAAGTAACCCTTCTCTGATGCAAGATGCAGTGCAGTCCAGCCATCTTCAGCAACTAAGTTGACAGATGCATTGTGCTTAATAAGCAGCTGTGCAATGTCAAGGTGACCCTGCTTCAATGCAAGATATAGTGCAGTTGTGCCATATCTGGTGGCTAGATCAACACATGCATTGTGGTCAATGAGCAGCTGTGCAATGTCGAGGTGACCCTTCTCTGATGTAAGATGCAGTGCAGTCCAGCCAGCTTCAGTGGCTTGATTCACAGATGTGTTGTGCTCAATGAGCAGCTGCACAATTTTGAGGTGACCCTGCTTCAATGCAAGATGCAGAGCAGTCATGCCATATCTGGTGGCTAAATCCACAGATGCCTTGTGCTCAATGAGCAGCTGTGCAATGTTGAAGTGACCTTTTGCTGATGCAAGATGCAGTGCAGTCCTTCCATCTTTGGTGGCTAGATTGACAGATGTGTTGTGCTGGATGAGCAGCTGTGCAATGTCAAGGTGACCATGCTTCAGTGCAAGATACAGTGCAGTCATGCCATCTTCAGTGGCTTGGTTCACAGATGTGTTGTGTTCAATGAGCAGCTGCACAATTTTGATGTGACCCTTCTCTGATGCAAAATGTAGTGCAGTCATTCCATCCTCAGTGGCTAGGCCAACAGATGCATTGTGCTCAATGAGCAGCTGTGCAATGTCAAGGTGACCCTTTGCTGATGCAAGATGCAGTGTAGTCCTTCCATCTTTGGTGGACAAGTTGGCAGATATGTTGTACTCAATAAGCAGAAAGCATACCCCCTGGGTGTAGCCTATTTCAGAACACATACACATAGCAGGTGAGATGGGTTCATCCCAAACACGAGTCATGTACCAGTCCAAGGGTCGTAATTGATACAAAGCAGCATGTTGGCTGCTTCCATCCTCCAGGAGATGCATTGTTGAGGGAAGCAGCATTTCCTGGTCATGGTCATTGCAAAGCTGCAGGTGATGAAACCAATATTCTGCAGCATATAAAGAGATTGGATAGTCTGGGAGTGTATCCTTGGTCATCAAATGGTTGGTGTCTGCAAAAAGGAGGAGATAACGGACGCAAGTTTGGGTGATAAATCTGTGGGAGACACCTTCTCTAAGGTCAATTATTGAGCCAAATTCCTGATGGAATTGCAGAGAAAGAATATAATCCTTGACAGACGAATGTGCAAGAGCAACTGATGGTTTATTTGAGCCATCACTTTTTATTACGATCAGGCCCTCTAACAACCTGAAGATGCCAGAGTTGCCCTGACGTCTATTAGGGTAGTAAATGGATTTGGCTGGGTCCAAAAAGCTGAATGTGTGATCATCCAAGCGGAAAGCAATAGCATCTGCCAGTTCATCTAATGTGACTTGTCTAGCAGAAAACACAAGCCACCGGAGAATTGCTTGGATAAAAGCTGTTCTTTTAAGAGTATCTGCTGCTCGGGTCAAGAAACGGTTATAAATCCCAAACAGATCAGCTGGGAGAGCTGTGAGGATCTCATTCCAATCATCTTCCCAATCACAACCACGTAGTTCAATGAGGAGACATGCGGCCATATGAAACCTGGATATGCAGATTAGCTTAAAGATGAATCACAGTGCAATGAGAGGACCAACATTCCATTGCTCTTCTGCACAATTTGTTCTGTCACATTTCTCACATAATTGTTATCACTAGCCCAATTTCCAACACCAGGAACTTCACTACCAATGTAAGATCTGATGTCAGTGGTTGAAACCATGGAACCAAGTTCAATGAATGTAACATCCTTGAATGCTTTTTTAAATTCCTCAAGAGGCTGACTGGTGAACAGGAGATGTAGTGCATTTTTGGCAGGATGGCATAGACTGTGAATGAACTGGACAAGAGGCCTCCAGTCAGTCCTGTCACATTCATCGAGCCCATCAATGACAATATATGTCTGGTCTAACTCTGAGAGTAACTTGTTGAAGACTCCTTGGAGATGTACACGTTGTGGCTTTATAGTTCCATTTCCCAGTGTTTTATACAGCTGATGAAGGGCACTGTAGGTCAAAGGTGACTGCCCAGAGAGCTGCCAGACAATTGACCGCAGCATGATGTCCATGCACTGCCACTCATTCCTAAAGTCAAAATAGAAGTATGCAACAGCAGACTGCTCAGAACAGGATAGGACAATGTCTTCAATCACTGTTGAGCTGCTCATGTAAGTATTGTCAGCAGAAGATTCTTTGCATATTAGCAATTCAAATCACCTTAGAACACTCTTTCCAGTACCAGCTTTGACTAATTATTAGACTGGGACTGGAAAAGAATGAATTGACTCACAGATTCCTTTGATCCATAAGGAGCCAGGGGTGGCCTTCCATCTGATGAATCGGCCATCACCTAAGAGCCAGCTCCCAGTGGCCGGGTGATGAAGGCTCCGCAGGTAGTGCTGTCTATCCTTTGTATTGGGAGGAAACTCCATCCACTTACCCAGATCTTCTACAAGTCTAAACATAATTCAGCTTCAAAAAACATGCAACACAGAAAATTTCGATAACCTGGAGTCATACATCTGGGGGCCACCACTGCTGTTGGTGAGAAAGGACTTTGGAAAAATGAACAGGGGGCACTTCACCAACATACATGTTACTTGTGAAGTTTCTAACTGCATTGATATGATAATGCACAGTAGGAGCCTCCCCTACACCCCCCGGCACCACCCTTTATGCCGCCACCTCCACCCTTGCCGCCTTGGCCTCCTGGGAACAAGAAATCATAATGGCGATGTCCCAGAAAATTTCCCCACGCACCATAAATATTGTCAATGACGGTTGTGGATTCATTCCTCTGGCGAGACATAGTCGGGATGGATTATTATGACACCGATCTTATGCAGGTAGGACTCGTGAGCCAGCAGCAAAATTACACAGCAGAAAGAGCCGCCCACGAAAACGGTGAGGAGGATGTATTCCTGCGCAGAGGACTTTGAGGTGAAAGACAAGACCAGTGAGGACAAGAGATAAGCTAGCGAGGAGGATGTAAAGAGCGCGGAGAGCAGAGATGATGAGCGCTGAGAAAGAAAAAAGATTGACAGGAAGTGGGAAGGAGTACGGCAGTAATTGATGCTCGCATGCATTCCCCCATGGGTAACCCATACCAAGACTGGTCACCTCGTGTAGATTTCGCACGGTGAATGTCCGAGAACAAGGAGTCGGAGCTTTTCGGGCCGACGACTACGAGTGAGCCAAAAACAGTTGGATTTAATCGGTCGTGCGACCGATTCGGTCAACGCTTGGAATGGCGGGGTTTCCCGCGAAGGTGCGTGCTTGTACACTGTGGAGTCCCACGTCACGCAAGGTTGGCAGCGACACGGAAGCCTCAGAACTGGAAAAAGGGTTTCCGTCAGGTGTAAATCAATGACCAACTTGAGCGCAGACCCAGCTTCCTACAAAAGCATGAATAACTCGAGATGGCGCGCTTCAGGGTCGCGGCGAAGCCCACTATCCCTCCCCCTCCTACCCATACGCAACTCGCAAGAAAAGTCTGGTGCCTGGCGAGTTGCCGTTGCCACGGACTGGTGCTGGTCAACCCAAACTTGAATCGAGCGATGCACCGAGAATGGAAACAGATAGGCAAGATAGAAGTCTTAGAGTCGCAACTGATACTCTGACCACTTGTCATCAGGTTCCTGAATGCCGCACAAGGGACCTTTGGCCCGCTGTTGAATTCAGGTTCGAAACCTGATTTTTGCCGCCACATATATAACGAGTTCACTCAATGTTCTGTACAGAATATCGTTGGTACTCCTTTTTTCTTCTTCCAGAATTCCGGGTTCAATTTCGTCCATGATGGTTTGCAGTATAAACATTCACCACCACTATTATCATCCCTCAGCGTGTTGGAGTCTGGGCCTGATGCGTACCTCAACAATAAGAGCATCCATCAGGATCTATCATCGCACCGTCGCGCACATTCACGGCCTGATAAGAATACCACACCCCTGAATATCTGAACGTTGACATCCTGGCTATGCGGCAACTACCTCGAAACTACACAGTAAAATTGTGCGTCTGCGGTCCGGGATCCCCATCCGTCACTGCCGACCTCAACCTTCACACAACTTTTGTCAATTTTCCAAAAGCCTCACATAACATAAATTTGGTAGGAACGTCGACACGAGGTTCCCTTCCTGTTTACGCGGTTCGTTTTGTGCCAAGTATGTGGTCCTTTGAGGGCTGGTATATATTGTTACATCGATTGTGCTTTGTAAGAGGACTGAGCATGCACTCCCGAGGCTTCTGTATGTAGGATCAGTAGCCGTAGTATTCCTCATTGGGACCACTGCGATTATACATCCCCGTCCTCCTCCTCCAATAGGGAATGTCAAAATCTCCGTCAACAAGAGACTGGTTGATGTTTCAGGAAAGATCGAGAATTAATTCTGACTGCTGTTGGTAGGGTTGGGTTGGGCATGAACACTATTTTCTGGGTTCAACCAATACCCTCCGGCAGGACCTCGGCTTGGTTTTGAGCCTGACTTGAATCAACCTTGTTAAACTAGAATTCTGGTGAAATATCCAGTCATAAAAGTATTGTGATTCTTCGAGTCCGTGACAGACAGCAGCGAACTACATTCAGACTCTAAGCGGAAAGCTGTCCAGTTACCATTCCGATGAGAAGAGTTTTGCTGGATTGCTTATGTGCACGCTCGGTGCATCAAGTAAGGAAATGAAAATCGCAGGCAACTCAGGCCACGTACAAGAAAACAAAAACATGAACGCGGAAGCCGCTGGCCTCCGGTGAGAATCGAACCCACAATCCCTTTGAACATCCGAACTCCAAAGAAAAAGTATCCTTGAAAGGTGATCCCCAAGATCGACAGAGACTTACTGGGCGTAAGACGGAATCAGTATCGTGCATTTGTGGGAAATCTCAGACCGGCATACCGACAGATCGACAGACCGAGAGTGTCGCATCGAACTCGAATCGAATAACTACAAGTCCAAGTGAATTAGAATTAGAGTGTTCTTAGCTGAGAAAGAGAAGAATAAATAGATGAGTTGTAAATAACGAGTCACGCGCGTTGAGGCCCTTGGCTAAAGATATGTTGATTTTCCATGGCGTGAGTAGGGTCGAAATTATTTCGTTTCATCTCCTTCTTTTAAGTAAGTTTACCTTGTAGCAAGACCGAACTGGATGGAAGCGAATTATGAGTCAAGGGCGGAAGCGTGGACTTGAAGCGAATAAGCGTGGTGAATGGCCCTAGACGCAATCTCGAAACGAAGGATGGGTTGAGGATGGGTGCCCAAGATGCATACGAGGATAAGAAAAGCCAGTGCCAGTGTGAGGAAGGTATCAATGAGTCCAAGACCCTTAGACTACCCTTGTAGGCACGCCTGTAAAATCTGCCCATAAAATCAAGTATCTGGGTCTCCATATCTAAGCCCGTCCCGTCCTGTACCTGCACTACTACTTAGCCGCGATCATCTTCAAGCCCCGTGCCCCACGCGAGGACGGAAGATGGTTGTGAAACCGTAGAGCAAAGAGCCTGAAAACCATCCGCCAAACTTTGTGCAATGTGGGGCAAGGCGTCAGATTACCAGGTCAGACGAGGATATGACGGTTTGCGGTTGGTTCAGGTACGGAGCACAGGAATCTCGTGCCGAATTAGAGTCTGGGCAGGCAAATTGACTGGTGACGGATACGTGGGGAGAAGTAAATAAAAGCTATTTAGAAGTGGGGCGGGAATTTACCCCTGAATCTGCAGAAATTCGAGAAAAGTCTTGCGACAGAAAACGCCGAGCTTGAGCAGAGGGAGGACCAACACGCCCTTTGAAGGGAAAGAGGGCAGAATTCGATCCCATCCCAACGACGTTTGAGCATCGCTTCGAGCAATAAAAAACCGGTAAGGTTATGCCGAAATTCCGAAAAGTGTTTTCGAAACATTGTCAAACTCACAGTGGCCGTATGATCAGAAGCTGTGGTAGGTAGGTAGGTAGGTAGAAATACACGGCATGTGGAACATGATCTGGCACACACGTTAGCCGTCGATCAGGTTGCCGCCTGACGTTGGCCTGACGCCATATACTGTATTGGGGAGTTTGCGCAAAGTTTGCGAGCACCGGCAACGAAAGCAGCAAGCGTGCACGTGATTCCTCCCGCACTCCTACTCTGACCTTGTTAAGGTTTTTGCTTGGAGAGACGACAAGCGCATGCACATACGCCCTCCGCGTCCCGGCGCAGGCTCTCTGACCGCATCTCTGCCGTCAACGCAAAAGCCAATTGCGCGATGAGAAGCGGGGCCACCGCAGAACAGATACGACCCAGAGATAGAGAGTATTAAGAGCACGATTGTCGAGGGCCCAGGTGAGTCTCAAGACCTTTGAAGGCTGGTTGGCAAGAAGACTCGAAAGACGCCAGATCTTTCCGATGCTTGTTACAGTTGATGCGTCACTCGTTGATGCGTCCCTCGATCATAACCGAACACAACCCGTCTTCCCTTGACTTTCGCTTGAATCGAATCCATGATCCTTGTATGGGAATGTCCTCGGCCCACTGGGAACTATGCTCATGGCGCCGGACAGGGGCCATCGTCACTGAGCGAGTCTCTAACACTAGAAGAGTATTACGATATATGTTCCATTAATCTGGCACAATATCGACCTATCACTGTTTCTCTCCCCACAATCGTAAATCTGGGAGCAATAATTTGCTGTTCTCCAGGCAATCCATTAGAAACCTTCGTTGAAGCAGCGTTTGTGCCGAATGTAAGGGTTCGTTTGCATCATTGGGTGATTTCAGGAGATGGGTTAGTTAAGGTCATGGAGGATGGCTAGACCCGATATATTATTTTATTCGTTGGATGGTCATCTACGCTATCTACTCAAGTTTCAAGTGCAGTGATGCATTGAACAGGACAATCACAATGCGCGGATGGTCACAGTACATGAAGTCAAGGACCACAAACCACCTCAAATCACATCCAATTTGAAGATCATGGTATTACTCATTGCAGCAGTTGGATCCATATTCGCGTTGACTTCTATAAACAGTTCGCTTGTATAATTTTTCAACCTTAAATTTCCGCGACTACAGAAGACCCTCCCGCCGGCTTCGTCTTTCTCTGCCCGTCAAAGGAGCTTCAAACCGGTCCATCCATTTTCTGCTGGCCGGAACGCCCAGCATATTGGTCCCTTGACTCGTCGGGTGCCCGACATCTCGGAACGGAGGAGGCAACGTGGCTGAGATCTCCTCTTATCCAACTAGCTACGAAAGTTTGGGGATATTCCTGGAACGCTAGCGTCTACTACGGACTCCGTCGGTTCCACCGGGCCAAAGGCTTCGATTCAGAGAGCCCGCCGGCATCTAGGGTACTCGTATCATTATTTAGCATCTGAACACATATCAGCCATCCACCGCGAAGAACTGCCTGCGGGATTTCAAACCTTCCAATTCTTGATGAACATCCAGTTTACGCTTATTCTGTTTTTCGGATTATCTTGGCTATACGACCAAATGTGACTGTAGTAGGGGAAGTTCATCCTCGAGCGACCTGGAGGTTTTGTAGCTTGTAAAATACAGGATCTCATCTCATTTCTTGCCGTAGGATGCCCGATCATGAGCCGCTCAAATTTTCCTTGTCCAACCACTCACGCAAGCTCGAGTCTCAAAGCATTGAGCTATGTAGGCCTGTACATGGCGAACACCACGTGATCCGACGCGTCGCAGCAAGGAGACCAAATAACGCCATACAATACCGCGTAAAAGGCAGGGCGAAGAGATTCCCTGGTGGTGGATTGGTGGATGAATTCGGTGCTGAAGAGGAAGCAAAGACCTGAATTGACCAAAAAAAAAAGAAGAAAAGAATAGCTGACGTGCGCATTCTCGGCGGTATTCGGCATCGATAAGTGACAGATAGTGTAATTCAAAAAGTACATTGCATTCCAGAAAATTAAATTGATACTAATACATGGTGAACGATAAGATGTGTCCCCTTTTCATGGCTAGGCCTAGGTTTTTGGTTCTCGTTCAGTCCAAGTCTCGAATGAATAGATAAATATCCTGGAGTCCTGCCTGGCGGCGGCGACACGTCAGTTCCCCAAGACTATTTTCACCGAAAAAAACGTGCCTTCAAACCCGCTCTTCGCGACTACTACCCATGTCCGTTCACGCCACACCATTCACACCGTAACCATAGCCGTTCGCGTTGTGTTGCTCGCGGCTGCGAGGCGGGCTCGGGGAGTACCTAGTACGAATGTGTTACTACGGCACTCAATAGTACTCTAGGTATGTGCTCACCCTGGGACGCCTCCGCCGAGACGCATCGAGTTGGGAGACGCAGTGGGGTCGATGGAGCGGGAGCGCGAGCGTGCCACGGGGTCGGCGGAGGAGGCGGGGCTGACGATGTTGCCGATGCCTCCGCGGCCAGAGGATCTCTGAGGGGTGTAGGAGAGGTTCGAAGAAGGGTAAGGTTTCGCGAAAGGCACGAGCAACATAGCAGCAAAAACGGGACATAACGAAAGCAGGGACATCAGACGCGGCTGGGAAGCGCAGGGAAGAAATAAAGGGCACGCACGAACGCATTCCGATCCGTCTCGGCATGCGCGCGCAGGATTTCGCGGTCGCGCAGGGAGTAAGACGGGTCCTCCGCGGGGGGCTCTGGCTGAAGTTGCCGGAGCCGCCGCGCCCAGTAGATCGTACCACAGCGGGCGCAGCACGCACAACGGGCGCGCGCTCTCTGCCTCGCGGCCAGGGGAACTCTGGCGCTGCATCACCGTTGGTATTTGAGGTGTTGGGATTCGAGGTGTTGGCGGTGGAGTGGATGTTACCTGCACCGCCGCGGCCGGAGGAGTGCTGCGTATGTGGGCGCTTGGTCAGGGAGATTTATTTTATTTTATTTTTTGGGAGCGCACAAAGTTACGGCCACGGGAGGACGAACGGTCTGCAGAAGTATAGATCAGCGCTGACCCGTACACGGAAGGCGAGGTTGAATCGTTATCGCCGCGCAGAGATAAGGGGCTCAATGCCCAGCGACAGGCCTTATCTCCCTTATCTCTCTTTCTTTCCAACCACCACCACCGCCTTCAAAACGATTGAGACACTCACCCTGGCCCTCGACAATCGTGCTCGTGATGCTCTCCGTCTCTGGGTCATATCCATTCTGCGTGGGCCGTCCAGTGTCACTGCTCAGCGCACGATTGATTTTTGCGCTGACGGCGGAGATGCGGTCGGAGAACGTGCGCCGAGGGGACGTGGAGGGGTTCTGCTGCTGCGTACGAACGCTGGTCATCGTGCTCTGTGTCTGGGTGCTGGGCGGGTGCAAGAAAGAAGGAATGCGGGAGGAGTCACTGCTTACACTTCAGCGCTTTGCCGCCGGCGCTCGCAAACACCGCAATATATGGCGTCAGGCGGCGACATGATCGATGGGCAACGTGTGTTTCGGTCACGTTCCATCCTCCTTATGGCTTGCTGCACTCGTCCTGGTCATACGGTCGTTCTACTCTGGGCTTTGCAGTAAACCGGAAAGACTTCAGAATTTCGGGCTAACTTGACTGGGTTTTTCTCGCTCTGTGGGAACACACTTTCGGTCTCCAACTCCAATACGTGTCTAAGCTGTCTGCACACACACTGTGGTATTTTCCACAATATTCCTTTGCGCCGACCGCACCTCCGTGCCTGAACGAACTGACCTGGGAAATTCTCAATTTTCGACCTTATTCTGACGCCTTCTTACTTCCCAAAGCTCGCTTACGGGACGGATCTCTCGTACCTCTATGCTCTGGTAAGTCCCGGCATATGCATGTGCAACGGATCTCACCAATACATACTCCGGTCTTTTACAGGGGCCATAAAAGTATTTTTGGGAATTGGGGAACTTCATTGCTCCGCCGCGGCGATCATGCGGGCGTCTACAACAAACCGGGCTTGACGCTGCTAGCACCAATGCAATTAGAACACGTCGTCAATATCAGATCAAATTTTGTCCTCGTCATTCCGGTCAGTCTGTCGGGAGGCTTTTCCCAATGTCTGATTGGATGTCAAGCCAAACTTGCTCTTTCTCTGAAGACGTGATTTTTCGGTCTCCTTTCGTCTTTTCCTCCTTCCCCTCAAATACCCGTAATCCGTCAAGTTGCTCTACCAACCTCTAATTCGGCACAATATTGCCATATTCCTTTATGTCGTACCTGAACTAACCGCAAACCGCCATATCCTCATCCGACCTGGGAATTTCAAGCAATTTGTCTTTGCCTCTTTGGACCCCATTCTGACGCCTTGCCGCACAACAGCACGCTTACGGACCGGATCCCAGGCTCTCCGCTCTAAATTCTTCCTAACCTATTTCGGTTTGCTTTTGCTCTATGCATCATTTGACAACATGGCATTCTGCCTCGACGCAAGACATGCATGTCGCTCAAAAGAAATCCTCCCTATTCCGGTTCGCCTCCGCTCTATGTGCCAGGACATATTTCGCTCTTCGGCCTCATTTTGACGCAAGACATGTACATTTACATGTGGGACAGACGGACTCGGATCTCATATGAATACTCGGCTGGGTACATACTACTGATGATGATCGCCGCGGCTACTAGGTACAGGGACCAAAAATACTCTATGAATTCAGTTTCACGGGTAGATCTTTACCAGGCGTGCCTGCGAGGGAATCTCTCAGACTCATCCACGCCTCCTCACACTAGCTTCCGGCTTTTCTTGTCATCTCCTCTCCAACTTCGAGATAGCGTCCGATTCCTCGTCTTTCACTCTCCCGCCCTTGATACTTGAATCGCTGCCGGTAACTCGAACTTAGGCCAGACGCTCGCTCATGTTGCTTCGATTCAAACACCGTATAGGCCGCGTTGGATGAATGTGCGGTCGAGCCGACTAAGAACTTCTATGCTAGCGCGGCGAGCTGATCACACCGTCTTGCTTATTGCGCTGGTCATTCTTCCGTCATCACCATAAAATGAGTCCCAGTTATTATTCAGTTCGAATGTCCTGGAGTACCGAAGCCGAGGATTCCATCCAACGTGCGTGATTCCTTGGCGTTCTTTCCAACTCATTCTCATTCTCAAGTCGTCCATTCTTTCTCGCGCGCCTAATCTTCCCTTGGTCAATTAACACTCAGCATCTCGCTCTGTCGTGCACGAACTCACATACACGTCCGGACTCCGGAGCTCCCTGGACCTTGATCTTCACTGGCATTTGTACGTCTGATCAAGTCCATACAGAGGCACGAAACCGACTCTTATTTTGCATCCAGCAAGCCTCTGTCGACAGGGAGATCGCCTTTCAACGGTACTTCTTGCTCGAGGCCCGAATATTCAAAGGGATTGCGGGTTCGATTCCCATCGGAGGCCTGAAGTTGCGCTTGGTGTGATTTCTCCCTCTTTTGTTCTGCACGAGTGCTGATGTGAACGAAAAATCATTGAATTATCCAGCGCACGGGAAATCCTCAACGCTCTGAACACAAGTACGGTGAGTGCTACAGCTCATTGGAAAATTGCGAGAGATTCCATGAGATGCTGAGAATACTGCTTCTCATTCAGTCCTTGCACAGCCTCCGTGGATCTGGAGATCCCTCTCAACAAACATTGCTTCCAACTCGATGCAGAGGCGATAGGTGTGGGTTCGATTCCTACCGGACGCGTGTCGAGTTCTCCTCTCGCATTCTTGCCTCCTACCCGCTCTTGAGCCTCATGTGTCGGAACGACTCGGTTTGAATGCGGGGTTTTCTTTTATCCTTCTTCCACTTTGATTCCTGACCTGTTTATTTGACTCGCAGTTCCTGGCTGGCTCCTTTGTCCTTAGAGCTACTCGAAGCGCAGCCTTGAACCGAATAGGACTCAGAGGTGCGACTGATTGAAATTTCTATGCGCAACAATTACGGGTCGTCAAAACCTTATTTTACACGCAGCGGATATGGATATCTACGAGCCCATCAATCCGCACACAAGACTCGCACAGGATCACAACTTGCGCTTTGAGGAAGAACACGTGATCGTGTTCAACCTTGGCACCTGCGGCTGTATATTTCTACCTTACATTCATGAGTCGCCTTTTGGTACAGTGGATAAAAAGTGAAACTAGATTGTGCACGGTTATTTTATACAAGGGCATGAGGGTTACAGTTTGGAATGGTAGTTCTCCAGTTGTTAATGCCTCACCCACTCGCTTCTGTGACTACTTGGCTTCCTGAAGAGTGTATGAGGATGTGTGCCTCAAAGCTACCTGTACCATGACGGAGTTCAAGTAAGAGATTCAACTTTCAAATTTACTACTTTCAAGACAGATATGACACTATTATATGAGATACCCATCTACGCGATCAACTCCTTACTGTTGTAAACGATTCCCGTGACACCTGGGAATCGGGGCTTGAAAGAGCATCGAAACGGGGGTGGGCGGCTGGATATGCGTTGAGGTGAAATCGCAAGAATACCTGGCTGAAGTTCAACTCACACCACGATGCCGTTGTTGATGCTCTCATCTAGACTGGGAATGATGGGGGCACCATTGTGGTCGCGGAAGGGCTCGACGGTGAGCGCCCAGAGAATATTGGCGCAGTCAATGAAGAGTGAGTCATTTGCGAGATGACGCCCAACACAGCTCCTGAGGAATTCATCCGTCATTCGATCTGACATTGTAGAGGAATCTTACCTTCGCCCGAAGCCAAAAGTGTTGTGGCCCTCCTCCTTGGTCTCGGGAATAACGACGGTCAGTCGGCCGTCCTCGTCCAGATGGCGAGTAGGTTCAAATGAATCCGCATTATGACCATACACTTCCGGGTCTCGGTTCATGGCCCTGCATTGGGTTGTAGGTCTGGAGTAATCAAAAACATACCAAATCGTACCACACGTTTGCGATCACAATTGAGCCCTTGGGAATGAGGTGGCCATCGTAGTAGTCATCTTCCATCAATCGGTGTGGGAGACCTGCATACGGAGAAGTCAACCTCGTTGTATCGTACATAGAACTTGGACAGTCATACCGATCGGACCCACAGGCGCCCAGCGCAAGGTTTCTTTGATTAATGCACGTATATAGGGTAAATTGTTATAATCCGCAAATGTTGGCATTCGGGAGCGTCCAATCACTTCATCCAGTTCCGTTTGGGCACGTCTTTGTACTTCCGGGAAGGACAGCATGGCAAAGAGGAACCATCCAAGGACCACTGATGTCTGGATGGTTTCACCGTAAGTGACAGTGCGCAAGAATCTGTAGAGGGCAGGTTTGTTACCGTATCAGCTCCAGCCGCACTTGGATCATTCAGACTGACAGGTGTGCAACGAGGGTTTAATTTAACTCACTACAGCGCTGCAGCAACCCATGCCGATTCCTTCTCATCCAATCCATGACGATCCTCTTTTTCAAGCAAATGTGCACAGAAACCTGAAAGTTGGTCGCCTTGTGCCTGCCCTCACCCATTATTCAGCCGTTCAACGCTGACGACAGGAATCAAACTCACTAACCGATCGCCTACTTCATTGAATAGCTCCCGAAACATTGCGTCGTCGATTTTGTACTGTTCAAGCACATCTCGCTTCCATTTTGCTATCCACGAGGGAAGATACCTCATCCATGTGAAATATTCCACAAGATAAGCACCCGGATACGCTGCGCTGACAAGTCTCTCCGCGAAATTATTTACACGTGTAATCTTTGGGTCTTCCTCGGAGAGAAGGGCTGGCGTGTCGTAGACCATGGATAAAACGACAGAGGCTGCGGTTCTGATAGTTGTCAACATTGAATTTATTGAATTGCACAACTGCATGAATACCTTCGCAAATGACTGTCCCAAGCAGTTGGATTAACTAACAAACTGTGGGTGAGCAAAATAGCCTCCTTCGCCTGAATTGCATGGAATTTGTGGGCGAATTTTTTGCTAAGGGCTTCTTGCGCAACGCGCCTCATTCTCCGCCAGCTAATCATGTAGTTAAAAATCATGCAGAGTGGGGAATAAAAATGCAAACAGACGTGTCTCCATAATGACTCATCGCAAAGAAGAGTCCACCCGTCATCATCTCAGATGCGACTATGTTCCCGGGACGATCTGAGTATATCAACCCTCTGCGGTCGAGCAGATCAGAGGCGGCCTTCGCATTGTTTAAAACAATGATTGGTTGACCCGCAATGTTCAGATACACAACGGACCCTAGGAGATAGTTTGATTTCTCAAATTTCAGTTTGAATAAGTGCAAACTAACCGTACGTCTTCCAGCTAGTGAACTTGAGCCAGAGGCGTGACGACAACTGGAACAAATTCCCAAAGAAGACAATCCCTGGCGGGCCAGGTGGTAATTTTGCCCCTCGTTTCGCTTTGAAAAACCTCAGTAGAGTTGCACCGAGGAGCACGAAGGACCCAAGGGCAACTGGTTGGAGTAGAGTTCGCAACGAAGAGTTCATCAAGCGGTCAGAAACTTGATTTCTGTTTATAATGGAAGATGTTCCCCTTTCACGTAATGGTCCGATAGCTTGTCGGATGCTCAGTTCCGACAGTTTCCACACCTACCCGACGGAGCCTTAATTCCCCGTCCGTTCCAGATGTTATGTCGGAATTTGCCGCTTCCGGCCGTGGTGTCTCCTCGAAATGAATAGCTTCTATCACCGCCTATTGAGCGGATTGGAAACTGACTTCTTACCACATTTCTAGCATTGCGACTTTCAACAGCTCCAACTCGTCTGCGGAGGTCCGGACCTTGACAAGTCGTAAATCACCAGCGTTCATTGTTGCGGGCTATTTCTGGAGAGCGCTCCGTACTTTGCAATGACATCATCTACTCGTCGTTGTGGTTCAACAGATAAAAAGCTGCGGCACGTTTTGCATCCCCAAAATGCCATACTTCGGATACTTTGCAATCCCGGCGCGTAAGCGCTTCTGTACAGTGCAGTTTCCACGAATGTAATCCAGATCGATGACCATGTCAGTCAGTTTGGGGAATTTATACGTCAGAGTCGTAAGATGGGAAGGTCGACGCAGGTCGGACCGTCCACGAGTGTGAAGGATGTGACCACTACGTCGTAACTGCACCGTCACTTTCTTTTCTTTTCTTTCTTCTGCATCCACTCACTGATCACATTTATTCTCTAGTTCACCATTCGACCCACCTCTCGTGGACGTCGGCACACTGCGTTTCCGATAGTGGCGGCTCAATCCGTGATGCCAATCATTATTAGCACAGCCACCTCCTGGTTCCCAGGTGCCTGAACCGTGAACTCACGTATCCGTCACATTCGGGCCCGAGGAAAATGGATGTCGGAGAATCGGCTGGCGAAATCCGGCTTCCAGTATCTGCGGCTTGAGCGGTTCGATCACCTATAGAACCCCCGACATACAATTAATCAGGTTTCGTATCATCCTTGCGCATGAGCTGCCAGCCCCGGCATCCCCTCAATTGCGACACAATTATGTGTAAAATTTCAGAGATCTTCAGGCCCTAGCGGATTTCCGGTGGTGGTGCTTCCCGGTTCACAGTCGGAGCGTCATCTTGCGGAGGCTGGGCCTCTTCCATGCATCTAACCATTTTTGTCATACTCCTCTGAAGGACTTGGTATCCGGGAACGAAAAGGTCTCTCATTGCTTGGGAAGACTGAGTAGGTGTATCGGACGAAGACAGGGCACCAATCTGGTTTGTGTTCGCACGGCGTGAGGTTCGGGTAACATTGCGCATGAGAATATGGTATGCTGCATTGAAAATTTCCTAGAAAAGGCGTCGGCCTTGGAACGAAGACGAATTGTCCCACGGCTCCAATCAATCCACAAAACGGAAAGAAGGAACGATGCACGAAGGGCGGCTCGATAACAAAATTGGTGACGAAACTCATAAAGTATAATACCCCATGAAAACCGTGAGTTGCAACCGGGATGCCGCGACTGGGAAGGGACTTGGGGCAGTACTGGTGGCCAATACAGCCGTCAATTGCCAGTTAATAATGGTTTAACGGTTTGTTAACTTTTGCCTGGATTGGTGGGGCTATGCCAATGTATCTGTCCTGGAAAAGAAGCGTGAGGCTGAGACGGAGCTTGTAATTGAGCCCAAAGAGCTTGAAGCAGTTGATGCCGCAAGGATACTTCACGTAGCCGTCGACGAGATGGACCACATGAGATACTACATAGGTAGTTCAAAAATTTTTAAGCACCGGTGATCCAACTGTCTCGGAACTCGGGAGCACGCATGAATTTAGTTTTTATGCGTCGTGCCACACGACATTCAACGATCATTACCTTCCGCATCCCCATCGGCCATGCCACCAAGAGTTTGGCAGCGTAGACGCCTACTTCTCCCTCCCCAAATATTAATAGAGCTGTGTTTCATTTCTGCCATTTGGGAAAATGACTTGAGAACAAGAGATATGTCATTGTCCGGTCGGCTGGGCGTCTGATAACATAGCCATTTTCTCGCTCCCCGTGTCTGGGAAAGTGATATAAAAGTCTGCTTCATAGTCCTTGAGCTTATCCCGAACTTTATACAACCTGAACATGATGCAAGCATCGAATCCTTCCCGTACGCCTGGATTACATTTTTTTAACATCCCATGTTCACTAATGATTTGAAGAGTCGGCGCACACATTGGGAAGCATGGACGGTCGACCGCCTTTGAGTCTCTCCATTGTGCTGGCCCCAATAATTTACGAATTTGAGGTGTTTTGGGCCTTCACCTGGAGAGACTGGACTACGACTATCATTCCCGGAACAATGTACGCAATCGCGGCTGTTCGCTCCCTCCCCGTCACTCTTCCCCCTCAATTCATCGCCCTCGGCCTCGGACGAACACTCGTATACCTCATCCTTCTCATCTACACCTTCACTTCATCCAACCAGATCAGCGGTGTCGCGGAGGACAGGATCAACAAGCCCGATCGGCCCATTCCCTCGGGTCGCATATCGCTTCAAGGAGCGTACATTCGCTGGTACGCTAGCACTGGCGCGTTCCTAATCCTCGGCGCAGTCGAGGGCGTCATGCCGTGGACTGTTCTTTGGGTTCTACTCACCATCGCACAAAACTTCACCGGCTTCGGAAAGCACTGGTTCACCAGGAACGCAGTCTTCATATCCCTCGGAACACTCTGCATCATGCAGCCCATGTGGGTGCAATTTGCGCGAAATACCCCTCGCGAGTGGCGATGGGTACTCACGTTGAGCGTGTTGAGCGGGATACTGTTCCAGGTGCAGGACTTTCGCGACATTGTTGGCGACAGGGCTACAGGCAGGAACACGCTACCGCTTGCGTTGGGTGAACGCAGCTCCCGTCGCGTCATGGCCGTGCTTTTTGCCTTGACCCCACTGTTCTCCTCGGTGGTCGACTTCGCGAGTGGCTATTGGGGTTATGGATATGGATTGGGTATGCTCTACTTAGCATGCCGTATTCTTCAAGGCGCCTCGAAGGAGTACGACCACCAAACATATATGGTCAGCACCTGCTTCACTACCAGGTAGTTGGGCTAATAATTCAACAGATGTTCACTTATCTGTTCTTTTGTGGCAGTATCGCCGTTCGTATGATGTTCCCGTGAGACACATGATGTCGAGTCTTTTCTCAGTTTATTTTGCAAGCTTGTCTGCGTGCTCTTAGTTTTCGAATCGTATATTCAAATTGTGTCTCATGGAAATGTAGATCCAAGGCTGTTGAACGAGTTAAAAATTTCCCATTCATCCAAATACTCCGTACGCGACGGATGGCCCACGGTCAACCTTGTTGCCCCTAGCTGCTCTCAACTTGGATTGAAGGTCGCTGGCAATTGAACTGTTGAGAAATTCCGATTTCCGAGGCTCAATTGAATTGCCGGGCGATATATTGAACAGATGAGCCCATGTGTGGGACCGGGCATTACCAGTCCCGCTTGGCCCAAACAAGCGCTATCAAAGTTTATTCAGGAAATCTGGAATGTCGCAGACAAGATGCCCCTGAAAAGATATTAAATGTCACTTGAAAAGCGCCTGAGGAGATATCCGAGGGAATATTAAATGCTACCGCGGGAGATATGAGATTTTATTGCCAGTGGCTTTTGTACAGGGAATGGGAGACATGAAATCAAGTGATTGAAACTCATAAACGAGTGGGTAATACCCTGGATAATATTATAGCCTAGCATGCTCCCGTTTCAGATCATGTCAGGTTGTAGTCGGCGTCTACGGTACGTCGGCCTACAGAATGTAGCCACTGGCTATATCCTCTACGAACTCACATTCGAGAGACGGTAGATCTTCCACCCTTGAGTAACAGCTGCTTGACAGAGTGTACGGATCCACTAACAATCTCGGTCATCCGGGGGCCAGAAAAAATTCTACTAAATATATTGGCCCCAGGCCGGTTCTACTCTGACTGGTGTTGTGGAGCCGTCTCGAAATGGTTCAATTTCTCACAATTGGGCGTCTAGGACGGGCCGATCAATGCTGTCCCCACGTCGGGCGCGGAGACTATACGTTGAATACAAAGACGCGTGTTACCAGGCCAAATCACAATGCTGAAGAGTCCTGATAGAACCGACCATCCATTGTCATCCAGTCGTTAGAGCGGCACAGATCTCAAACATCATGGCCAAGTTCCAAATTGGCGCCTTACCGTTGCCACAAATTCATGAGGCCTCAGGCTCCCGAGCGCCAAGGAAGACGCCTAGGTCATCCACGTTCGTTGAACGCTTCCACACTTGAAGGCGCATGGAACAGAACCGCAGAGACATGTCCAATGGTATTAGTGAGGTGCAAATATAGGGAAGTAGCGCCAACACCACCATGAGGTGGGAGACATTGTCCGAGAAAACACCGATCTCGAAATGTTGGCAGCATTGCCCGACGGCTCCGGTGCCAACGGGTCATTGTGGAGACACCGTTGTCTGCCGGATAGTTTCGCAGGCGGCGCCTAGATAGTGGTAATGAAGCCCAGAGTTGTGATAGACCATCGCAGGCATGCCGTTCAATGCTGGCGCCGTCGGCGACTCCGAGAGGGAGCTTCAAGCGAGGCGTTGATCAATGACCGACGTCCCCAACAAGCTGACTTGCAAGTCCTGGCAGCCATAATCAAGTAGGGTGTGAGTGATGCGTAGAGAGCAGGAGATACGACTGAATAGCCAGGATGAAAACAATGAATATGACAAAGCGCAGGGAAGAGTCATGCACGATGACCATAAATAACACGGAAGAAACAGACGACTCGGGCAGCGAGGTGGGTAGTGAATGTGAAGCTGAACCGAACCAGAAACACTTGAGCGCACATCTCGCTCAGCCTAGTCGCAGCACGCAGCCAGCAAGTACATCCCCGCGCGCTAGGCATGCCGTTGCTCCCAGCTTGCAAGCTCTGTGTGTATCGGGCGTTGCAGAAGGTATGTGTATGAATGGAGATTGGACACATGACGCTGAGGAGGGCAGAACGACGTGTCTGTGGGGCAGGGAGAGTGAGTATCCGTGAGACAAGAGTCAGGAATAGCGATGGAAGAGAATGCCGGCAGAAACATCCAGGGCAGCGACTGGTCGCGATCAGCGGCGGGGCACCGTCCCGACCAAGGAGGACACCGCCAAGAGAGAGGGAAGAATAAAGATGAAGGGCGAGTATATACTCGTCAAGCACACCCGCCAGGCTCTCGACCCGCAATACACTTTCCGAGTCCCCGGGAAGTATCCATGCCTCTGCGCCGTACGCGTCTCAGGCTTTCCCTCTGGTAGAGTCGACGTCGGTTGGCGATGGAGAGCGAAATGCGGGAATGCACGTGGCGTTGACCTCCAGCACGTCCGAAGTACTAGGTAAAAATTGAAGTGCGTACTGAAAGAATATAGAAAGAGAAGAAACGCAAACAGTATCATCGATCGATTTCCGCGCGGTGCCATTCTGAGCCTTGATTAAGTACTGACTACTTGTCTTGCGCGCGTACCCGTCGGGATGCTGAGATGATTGTCCCGGCGCTAGCCCACATCCACAGCCGGGACATGTCAAACCGGGATTCGGAGAATCGGAAGCCGGGCGATCTTCACGCAAGCGCGATATTGCTCGCCATGGGCTTTCTAGACGTATCGGTTCGGATTAGGGTTGTGAAAACCTGAAAAGTACCCAACATTTTGGTACGAATGGAGCTTGGGGTATACGTAGACAAGAAGGCCACGCACATAAGATATATAGTAGGAGAATGAATGTCATTTTCGTCGGGATCATCCGACGTCTCAAGTGCATAGATAGATACGAGGAATCGTTGGTTGAGTCAAGTTAAACAAAAGCCTTATGAGCCAGAGCGAGAGGATTGAAAGCCTGAGAAGATGGCAGTGGGCGGACGCAAGGCTCGATTAGGAAACGCCACAATGACAGCCTCGCACGTGCTACTTCCCACTCCGAGTCTTGTCCTCCGCTACTTTTGTCTTCAGCGTATTTCTGCTGCTCGTGCTTTCAAACTTTTCTGTTCGTCTAACTCGCGCGCCTTTTCTCTGGGATTAGTGCTTTCCGTGTTGATGCTTGAAAAGTTTCCTGGCCCGAAAGCCAGTGCAAAATAACGATTCCATTGGTTACCCTTCGGTCAGACAAGACCGTCTCCGAAACCTTCCTCCGGAAAATTTATCGTCCTTCTCTGTGAACAGAAAGACTCCCATGTATATCATACACGAACCTCACGTTACTTTTCTGGTCTGGCGTTCCGGCAGCCGAAGCTGGGTCTGATGCGTCTTGTCATCCAAGCCTTGAAGTTATCCCCGTACAATACGAGTCCAAAAGCTTACTGAAACAGACAGTGTCCTAGAGACCTGATGCACTGGGCACGCGCCTCTCGGTTCCTCACTTGCGCTCCGAATATTATTCCATTCCTCTATTTCTGGTTTGCGCTCACGGATGCAACTGCATCCTCTTGATCTCCAAGACACGCGTCCAGCTTCGCCCGTGCAATTTACCCAGGGTTCAGTATGTTTCATCAAGGCTTCGAGAAAGAATGGAAGAAGTGTCGCCATGTATGATGGACTTGAGACCTTGCAGCTGGAAAACGCCTTAACAATGGAAAAGAAGTATGGGCTCTTAAACTAGACTCCGTGCTCAAAGGTCAAGGACTTGGGAGAAGAATGGATAACACCCAAGTGTATGATTGTGGAGATCTAACACAAAGAATGAGGTAGAGTAGAATTACAGATATTGATGGAAAAGGCTGAGCCACCAATGCACCATCCTCGAAGCTTGCATTCATCCCGCCCGACGTGGAACACCCTCCACTTTCACCACGCGCCAGCGCGAGCGCTACACTTGACGAGTCAACCATGCCAAATCAAAGTTAAAGGAAAAACAGTGCATTGATAAATACCGCGTACAGGGCCAGCATAGCGCGCAACAAGCATGGACATCACCTGGCAACTCTGCACCCCGACGTGGCGTAAGACCCAACATCAGGACAAGGAAGAAAAATCGGTTAAGGAAATCTGCAGCACAATCACTGATAACGCAACGCCCCGAAAGACGGAGGAGCGCACGGCCCGCGGGCAGAGAACCCGCATGCCATGCATCTCGCCATAACAGACACGGAGAGAGAATGAGAAATAGTGTTTCTTAAATAAATAAAAATCCCAAAGCCTAATGAAAGAGGACGTCGCAGGGACCGGGCGGCTATAGAGAATGAACTCCGACGCGACCGACGTCTAGCAATTGGCAGCCGAGAATGAGATAAGGGTCAAAGAATATATGCGCTGCGCACAAAATGGGCACAAATCTCTGGCCGCTTGGTGGAAGAGCACACCCACTGCCCCGTATGACAGACTCGCAGATAATATTCGACGAGCATCTGGGAGGGCGTGCATATCGTGTCACCCTTGTACACACACGAAGGAGGCGTGTCCGAGCCCCGCACCTCCCCCCGTGAACCGCAAGAAACTGGGAAAACGTGGCACGGCTCAATGCTCGCCTCTGCACGAGGGCCTCCGCCGGTGAATTCTCCCCGACTCCCTTGCTCCAGCGCCACCGGCATCTACCTCCGTCCGCCATGCCCCACCAGCCCGCCAAATCGCCATATCACAGACACGCACGACTGCAGGCGCGGCGCCCTCATTACTGCTCGTCTTCCACTCCTCCTCCTCCCTATGCCCTCGGAGGTCGAAGAGCGACGCGGGTCACACCCCCGCGCGCACACACGCAATTCGCCTCGCTGCCGCCCGGGCACGCGCTAGGGCCCGCTACAGGGCAGTGGTGCGCAATGCGCGCAAACTCGCAGGCCGCAAGTAGGGCGGATGCACTGTCAAACACATCGTCCCCTGTGCATGCCGCCATTCACCCCGCCAGCTTCCAACGCGAGTACGTCGTCCTATACTCACACCCACATTCGCACGCGCCGGCTTCCCGCTTCCTACCCCATCCGCGAGGCTCCAGCAGTGCCTTCGACGCCCTGGGTAAGGAAGGCGAGAGACGCCAGCACAGCGCCAGCGATAGGCGGTCGACGGCGAGACGCCCGTTCTGTTGTAGACCTGCGCTACGGCGAGCCGATGATGGGCGAGGACAGCGTCGGGGTGTCGTTGGCGTATGCGGGGTCTCTGATACAGTTCATCTGGAAGGGTGAAGATGACTGCTGAGTGATGAGGCGAGCGACGCGAGGCGGGCGACCTGAGGGAAGGACGTGCCAGTGAACGTAAGGACGCTGCCGAGTAACGTCAGTACGCATGTACCTATAGCTTTTAGACCCATCCGTGCCCTCCACCCACTGGACTCGAGAGAAGAGAGAGGATGAAAAGTACTCGCCACATATGGCCCAATCCAAACCCTCCTGGTACCCGTTTTCCTCTCCTCCTTCCTTCCCACCGTGTCCTGTCTCAAGAGCATGGCTGTCGCCATCCCCGAGCGTGCTACTGTGGCACCCGACATTGTCACAGTCGCAAAGGAAGATAAGGGGAAACTAGTGCGGAGAGCATACACAAGGAGAGCATCAGAGTTTAGAGGGGTCCTTGATACTCGACAGATGATGAGCGCATGGAAGGTTGCCGGGGCGAAGGATGGAAGACGATAAAAGGGAAACGTATAGTATCGTCAGCGACCACAAACACCCTATCTCTCCCCGAATCTCCTCCATCCCATCCTGCTGTCCCTCACGGACGGGAAAAAGATGGAGGGAACCCGAGGATGTGATGAATCGTCCTGCTATAGCCCTCCTTGCGAGCCCTCCAGAGTCGGTGAGAGATCAACGCGATGAGTAGATTCCAAGCCACTTTATGTCGAGTAGACTGTCCAAGCGCATTCTGAGAGCACTCGAAGTGGCCATTGTCGCCTAGATGACGAAACGAAGCCCAGCAACCCGAGAATCGAAAGCAACAAGTTGAGGACTGTCAGTGGCGGGCGCCAAGGCCCAATTAGAAAGTGTTCGCATCAAAGCGCGCACGTGTCCTTTTTACTCCTTTCCTCCACTTCTTTCGCGCAATTCTGGTTTGACCGCGGCCGTAGTCTTCGTCGATGGCATCTCGCTTCTGCGCCGCCGTCTTTCTCTTGGACAGTGATCTTCGTCTGCTCTTCGTCCAAGACTGCGGCATTTTCGTCATTCCATAACAATTCTACCCAGCGTCTCGTATTTCGAAGCCTTACTCTCGCAGATATCATGCAAATGAGTCCAACTTTATACACGCTCTTTTTTAGCATGCTGGCCGAGATGGATCTCGAGGCTATCCAACACGGTGTACTTCAAGTTTGTTGTCCATCCAGTGCAGCCTCTTGCTGATTTCAATATTACTCCTGCGCGTTTGGGTATGGAATAGAAAATTCTTTCCTCTGTGGCAGTACACGCTGGTCCAGCTGGTACGCCTTGTTCGTCATCTTTAATGTCCTTATCTGTGCCTTGATGTATGATCTCCAATTTTACCTGCCTGTCTATGGAGTTGTCACTCCCATGGTCCCAAGAGCCGACTGCCAAATCTCCGAACCAATCATCATGTGATGATATTATGATCAACCCAACATCAACCCTGCATACACGGCATTGGTCTATTCTTGCGTTATATGTATATAGCACGTCTCCTCCCTTCCTCATCTTTGATTTCTCGCCGACCGCAGTCCTCCAATGTCGCACTCCTCCATAGACTTCGTGGATGAGGCTCCCTTGCTGGATCCCACTACATTTACTTGGGATCTGTGTGTATCCTCGTACCCTCGCTGATGAAAATCTCATGCGCTGATGTGCTTCCAGGCGTTTATACCGCTCCGTCGTCCTCGCCGGCTTCGGTGCTTTACTTTCCTTTTCATCTTCACCGTAGTCCACTAATGCATGGCTCGCTGCAGTTCTCCTAATCTACGACCACACCCTGACGCTCGCCACAGAGGTGAAGTTCATCTGGGCAGCCAAGCTTCGGCCAAGTATCTACTGGTTCCTTGCGCTGCGGTACATCGGGTTAGTAGCGAACATCGCGAATTGCGTGCTCTACTTCGCCGAGCTCAGCCACGAGGTGCGCGTGCCTCTATTTTCTTTGGTTCAAGCTCTCAACGATCTTTTCTCAGAAGTGTGTGTCTGAAACGACATCTCTTCCTTCGTCCTCAAATTGCCCCATTCTAGCTGTGTCAAAATGCAAATCATGTGGAAAGTGCTCGTTGTGAGCCAGGAGATACTAGTTGAATGTACGCCAGGCCCCATCATCAATTAGCTCAAAACCGAATGCTCATCCGCGTCGAATTCGAAGGCACCCTCATCATGCGAGTCTTTGCGATGTACGGCCGCAATTGGAGGATCCTCATTTGCCTCCTGGCGGTGTTCGCTCCTTGCCCTGGGCTTGCTCTCGTGCGTTGTCCTCAAGTATTTAATTTACCAGTTAATTGACACAGGTAGTGGGATGCTATCAAGCAGGGAGAACCGCAGATATTCTCTGGGCCAGGGCTCAGCGGGTGTGCTACGGTAACTCCGCGAACATCGTGAGCATGATCGTCTGACTTTACTTGAAGTCTTATGCTGCACAGGACCTTTCGTGAGTCTCCTCGTATTCATTGTTGATCACAGGCATGAACCGATTCTACACAGGACTTGCGGGGGCCTGGGAGTCACAGTCAGTATTCTGGCACTTATGATGAGCAAGATCTGTCCGGGCCCGCTCAATTTCAACTCATCTATCTAGGATTGTCTGCGACATACTTGTCTTGCTGTTGACCATCCGGCGCGCCTACGTTCAGCGAGATATGTATCCTAGATACGCAGGAACGTTGATGTGGCAGATGACCACCGACGGGGCTGGGTATTTTTGGTGAGTTTAGAACCATCCAGTTGGCCGGAGTGTGCACTCATCTATGAAGCATAATCATCATCGCCAACATAGCAAATCTCACGACGTTTTATGTGCGTGCCGTTCCTTTTTCCACATCAACATCAATGAAAGATGGACTAAATTCGTTCATGATCACCAGTTGGGCGATGTATGTCCCTGCCCCAATACCTCTGTCTTTGCTTACATTCTCAGATCTTCCTCAGAGGATTTTTGACATGGTTCATCACAAGGTATTTCTCGTCATACTCAATTACCAATGCATTCACTGATTGTGGTCTGCAGCCTCTCTATCACGCTCCTCGCACGGCTGATGCTCAATCTGCACGAGGCGGCAGCGGTGGGGATGACAAGCGGGGAACCGAGCATCATAGAGCTGGAGACGCTCAGATTCGCAACGGTGCAGATGACGGTCGACAATGGGGCTTGAGCACTGAAAAATGAAGCTGAAGTTGAATTCCAAAAGGGAATGATAAAGTGATTGGTAACTGCAACCGCAGCGTATGATAAAGAGTTCAAGACCAGCGGAGGATGTTACGGGCCCAGGGGTTCTCAGTACGAGACAACTTGTGGGCGGTTCGTGATGCAAAGATGAGGCCAGCATTGTTGGATGTTCTCTGGCTGTCGGCAGTTGGACATAGTTCCATATACTCAGTCACGACTGTTCAGAAACCACACCTACCAACCTCGTGCCAGCTGTAATAGATTTACCATTACCATTTACCATGTGATTGGATTTTAGTGAATACGGGTCTCCGCAAGTAAGTCATACATAAAAAGGAGGATCAGTTTCAATATAAGGGCGAAAACAGACTTTGAATCCGCGGAATCAGATTTTCCTCCCTGACAAAACCGGATTGCGAGCACACGCACTGTTCACCAAGACCGCTGACTGTCAAATACTTGGACCCAGGTCGCACACAAATAAATAACACGCATACAAGCTTTCACAGAACTGCTGGCACGATTATGATGGTCAGAAAGACAGGGACAGGAGCAGGATGCTCAACAATATTTGAATATTGCCTTCGATTAGAATGTCAGAGCGAGCTTGTACACGCACCATCTCACCCACCTACCCACACACGTCCTCGAATCCACTTCCAGAACCCCGTCCAAGTCTAGCTCGGTGTCGAATTCCCCCTTCACCGGAAACAGCAGTGACGAGCATCGAAATCCTATTCTCGGTGATGAAGGAGGTGTTGAGGATCGAGGTCTCTGCTCTGAGTTCACTTCCTGTTCAGATAGAACTTACCATTCGCTTAGCAGGCGCCTCCCAGGAAAAGAACGCGGGGGTATACATCCCGTTCCATCATCCTCACCGAATCTCAGGGCGTTCAGCTGCATTCAAGATGTGGACAGAGGTTAAATTTACCAAAGCTCCCCGTCTCAGTGTCCCTGACGCATGGAGATTTGCTGCGAGGCATTCCTCCGTGCTGTGAGAACCCTGAGTGGGCAATCGTGAACTGGGCGTCTGCCTCAATCCCATTCTTCCTGCCTGATCTATAACAGGGAATCGCACATTCGCCCGCCATATTGCATCTGTCGGGTGAATTCCATCAATCAAATCATCCGACAACACAGAGCTCCTCATGCTTGCACAAAGCCCCGCAGCCTTATGCTCGGGATCAACGAAACTCTTACCATAGGTACATTCCAAGCCCGGTACAATGTGCCAAATGCTTTGTTTTCTCCTACTTTTATTACCCTACTTTACATTTCAACAACTTTTTTTGGTTTCAAAAAAATTTCCCCTCAACTTTTTTGGTTTGAAAATTTCCCTACAACTTTTGGGCACAAATTTTTTTATTGCTCAAATTGACACCTAAAGCCATTCAAATACTAGATCTTGATCCCCACTGGCCTAACCATGCTAGTTTCACCCCAGGAGTGGAAATACAGTGAGCATCAAACATCAAACACGATCACGTGTCGCCCGGACTGGCAAGTGCGATGCCTACTAGTCCAATTCACATCCACTCCAGTTACACTAGCCTTGGACTTGCTTCACACCATGAATATGTGCTGTATCCTCTCGAGTTTGGCTCCATTTCTCAATATATTTGTCACTCAAGTTGCAAGCAGCACACCTAGAACTAGATGAGCAGGCATCACGCTCGCCGGCCCGGGTGAAACAGCCGAGATGTTGATTTTAGTGGAATGAGGATGAAGATCATTATCTCAAGAGGTCGGGTCCACCTAGAATAGCTTTCCAAGACAGCTTCTCGCTGAAACTTTGCGCATAGAGGTTTGAGAATGGTTGAATGGCCATTGGGAAAATTCAAACTCCGATGATTTGTAATAACGCAGCTACCGTACATGATCGCACAGTTAACTACAGACTAAGACATACCGGAAAAAGGCAATATATCATTACAGATAAAAAGTATACCTGAAAGTGATTATATCAGATGCAATTTAAATCAACAGAAAGTACTAATTTCAAATAGCTTAAAGAGGAACAGAAAGATCCTGATCAGAGTCCCTTTCAAAAGTCAGAAAGAGAGACTTTTAGGTACCCCGAGGTTTTCCCCATTGGTCCGGCATTTCTCAGCAAATGGGAAAAACCTCGGGGTAAATGAAAGCCC
Organism: Mycena venus; assembly: GCA_014462655.1. Lineage (NCBI taxonomy): Eukaryota > Fungi > Basidiomycota > Agaricomycetes > Agaricales > Mycenaceae > Glaucomycena > Glaucomycena venus. The sequence continues at coordinate 1,108,159 of JACAZI010000007.1, read as the reverse complement.
TTCTTTCTGAACTGCTGAAAGGCCCTCTGATAATGCACCTTTCTATTCCTCTTTCAGGTACACTGAAAGTGGTACTTTCTGTTGATTAAGATTGCATCTGATGTTACCACTTTCAGGTAAGCTTTTGCCTGTTATGACATCTTCCCTTTTCCGGTGTGAGAGGGCGACTCCTTGGTTCTTGCACCCAGTGTGATCATGAGTTGCTCTTCTCTCCCAAAGTGGAAGCGAGATTTGATCGGACATATTTCGTGAAGGTAAAAACGCTCCGCTGCAAGGCAAGCACACGGAAATTAGTGAAATCTCGGCCTACTCGAAGTTAGTTACGCAACGTGGCTCAGAACGCGGGATATCAACGGCACCGGAATTGCCGCCGATATATCCAATTTCGGGCGAAATTTTGACTTCCGTATTGTTTAAGCCGAAATTTGGAGTTTCAGTTGTGCCGAAATGTTTCGGGGTTGCCGTATATAGCAATTCCGAAGCATTTCGGGCCAACTGGAACACGAGGTTTCGAGTTGCATTCCAGTAAACACCGATATTTCCCTCCGAAACTGGACATGTCGGCGGCAGTTCCAGTATCGCTAACCTCGCCTGTTCCGAGCCACATTTCGCAACTAACTTCGGGTGGGTCGGAATTTTGCTGATCTCCGTGTGAAACTCTGATCTTCTTCCTCTTCATAAAGTTAGGGGTGTCCGAAGTCTTTCAAACTCCGCTTTTGGGCAGCTTGGCCCTTGCGGTTCGGACTTGACATCAATGTCATGCCCCGGAATTCGCGGTGAATTATGCCACGTCTATATGCCTTCTATTGCCACAGACTGACTAAGTGGCTGAAACCGCGTCAGATGGTGTCTTGATGGTCATGTGCCTTGGCCCCACATATCAGTATAAAATCTCCACCGTCTTAGTCCCTATTGTGGTGCCCCTTTCGCTCTCATCTATCATGGCTGTGCAACTTGATGCCAGAGTCTGTCGAAGCTTGTTTGATATCCATCTCGGAAAGACTGATAATACTCACCGTAGACATATCCTGGAAACATAATCAACGGTCGGTTCGTGCCCACACCAATGACACGGCACTCCATCGACCCTGCGACTGGCGAACCTTTATACGAAGTCCCAGTTGCCAGAAGAGAGGATCTCGATCTCGCTGTCAAGTTTGCTCGTGAAGCGTTCAGAACTTGGTCCAAAACCTCCTTCAACGAACGAGCGAAACATGTCCTCAAATGGGCTGATGCTATCGAAGCAAATCGTGAAGAGCTCGAGAAGCTCCAAACGATGGAACAGGGTAAACCATTAGGCCTGGCCAAGATGGAATTTAGCATGACAATCCAATGGCTGCGAACTTTCGCCACGATGGAACTCAAGGATGAAATACTGGAAGATAATGAAGAGCGGACCATCTATCAAACTTACGTGCCAATCGGAGTATGCGGCGGAATTGTACCATGGAACTGGCCTGTACTGCTTGGTGTGGGCAAGGTTGGCCCCGCTCTCCTCACGGGCAACACATTTATCATGAAACCCTCGCCATACACCCCCTACTGTGACCTTAAAATCGGAGAGCTGGGGATGAGTATCTTCCCTCCTGGGGTTTTCCAAGTTTTGAGCGGGGATGACAGCCTGGGTCCTTGGATGACCGAGCATCCCAATATCGACATGATCACCTTCACCGGTTCTATCGCCACAGGAAAGCTCGTAGCAGCGAGTTGTGCAAAGACTTTGAAACGTTATGTGCTCGAGCTGGGGGGCAACGATGCGACAATCGTGTGCGAAGATGTTGATATTCCGAAATGTCTCCCCAAGATTACTATGATGGCTTTCTTGAACTCGGGCCAGATATGCATGCTTGCCAAGCGCATCTATGTGCACGAGAAGATCTATGACCAGTTCAGAGATGCCATGGTACAGTTTGTGAAGAACAATATCAAGACCGGTGGAGGATTCGAGCCAGATGTGATTGTGGGACCTATCCAGAACAGCATGCAGTAAGTGATCTTATGATCGCATATCTTTGAGGAGGGGCTGAAGAGTTTGACAGATTTGAACTCGTGAAAGATTTGTACGCTGAAATCGACAAATGCGGGTGGAAAGTCGCACTTGATGGCAAGGTCCGCGATGGCAGCAAGGGCTACTACATCGAGCCGGCCATCATCGACAACCCTCCAGACGATTCGCGCATCGTGGTTGAGGAGCCGTTTGGACCTATCGTACCCATCCTCAAATGGTCCGACGAGAATAATGTTATTGAACGTGCCAATGGGTTGACGACGGCGCTTGGAGCTTCGGTGTGGTGCAAAGACCTGGATCGAGCACAGAAGATTGCACGTCAGTTGAGCGCTGGTAGCGTGTGGGTGAACAGCCACTTCGATGTGGCTCCGAACGTGCCGTTTGGAGGGCACAAGGAGAGCGGGATCGGGGTTGAATGGGGGATTGAAGGATTCAAGAAGTTTACGAACACGACGAGTCTCTGGGTATGGAAGAATGTGTTTTCGTAAGGGAGGCCGTTAAAAGGAAGCTTCGATACCACATGTATGTTCGCACAATAAAGTTCATATTAACCTCCAGCGTGAAAACTTCTCCATGAGGGGTAAAGCTTGCACGTTGGAGCCAGGGGCCTTTCGAGCAGTTGCTGGCAGAACGGTCCATGTGAATGAAACATTATCACACTGCGAGCCATCAAATTTAATTTGAACTACAAGTAGAAACCCGATTCAGAAAAATTGATGGTCAACATCCCTGCAACATTTCTTCGTCCTCGGTTAAAGTTGGCTAAGACCCAACCTGGGTTCAAACGAGGTGCTTTAGATGCATTGACGAGTGACACCGACATACTATTTGCTATCGGGTCTCGCCAAGCTGGAATGATCCAGCCGGGATTCTTACGCACCTCTAATGGTAGATGTAGTCGCCTGGGCAGACTATTCCCGTTCCTGCAGCCTGAACGGCGATGGAAAAACATCCAGTTATATGGGCGATATAGTGTCCAAAAAGCTTCTTTTGGCATGTTGGGTGTATGGCCAGGTCAGACACGAGCTGAATTGGCGGTCTAGCTAGCGAATAACTAGCGCACTATCACGAACAGAGATACGCAAGTGGGGCCGTACGTGAGCAGCGCGACCGAAGACGAAGGCTGCAGAGATGATGCAAAGTGACCATAGGGTCACACTCAGGAAGCATCCTGTGCGTGCGCGGTGGCATGGCCTGCGCCGGCGAGAAGAAACAGATACGCCTCCGATTCGAAGACAAAAAAAATGAAAGATACAAAATACAAAGACGATGCGCACCTTGCTTTTCTCCTCTTGGACCTAGCTAACCCGGCTCCCTCCTTCCTTTCTAGCGTTCTTGCGCTTGAAGACGGTACCCAGAGATTCGGGCGGAGAAGATTCGGGTGGCGCGTTCTCAACAAGACGAAGATCGGTCTTGGGACGAAAGCGGAGAGAACCAAATGTCGATGGTGGACATGGTGGAAGGGAGAAGAGCGGCGGCCGGGGATCAAAATTCTCGCCGTGCGAACGGCCCGGCCTGCCGCTCCTTGCCTCTTTCCCTCATCATCCTCTAGGTCTCCTCGTCCTAGCCAAATCCGGCTCTTGGCCACACCTTCTGCACTACTCTCATATAGAACGGTACCGTTTACGGTTCGTATTCTTACGGGTTTCTACGGTATACGCACAGTTACGGTTGGGATCCCTACCCTTGAGCCGAGCTGGAAGCGAAGTAATGCGAAGTACACCTTCGGATGACAAGTCCTTCTGGATTGTTTTCCTCACCCTGTCTGGTTTCGCCGTATTCGAGACGAGGCCAAGTTAGGTGTCCAACTCCGCGGCAGGCGCCTTCCGTGATGCTTCTGGTTGTCTAAACATTCATTGATGGGAAAGACATCAGGAAAAAAAACTCCTTTGGAAATTTGGGGGAAATTTGGAACCCCCTTGAAAATTTGGCCATCTTGGTCAGATTGGAAGAAACTGGGGAAAATTGGGGGAAAAGGGACGAAATGATGGGAAATCTCGAGAAGTCTAGGGCCACCTGAGCAAAAACTACAATTATTCTGCATCTAATGTGTCTGGCCCAACGCGCGGCGGAGGGCAGCCATACGTGCCATACACCCGACACTTCACCAGAGGAATTGGAGGCCACTTTTGAGGAAATATCATATGCCGGCCGAGAATGAATGAAGCTCGCGTACTTGCCTTCGTCGTGAAGCTGCGTGATAACTTCAGACCGCGACGCATTTCACTCTTTCAAAATGTCTAAGTCCTTAGCCGAGCGGGCCGCTCATGCGACCGTCGGATCAGACGATGAAACCATCACTTGGACATCAAGGAGGTTGGTTGGCGATTCAGCTGTCACTGATCGAGAACGCCTCTTTCTTTCTTCTACCACCATCTCCTCGCCTGCTCAGCGCTCATCCCCTCCGCAGCTTCGCTTTCCTCAACCCACAAGAAGATGTCAACCACTGTCGTGCGCACAGTCGAGTCGCGTACAGGGATTATCCCGCCGTGGTTAGCTAACAGCCGCCAACCTCAGCCCTGCCGTCTTCCACTCGAAGCCCTCCCACAACCTGTCTTTCCCTAGCTAACTCAGTCTCCCATCCCCAGCGCATCAGAACCGCCAGACCAATCGGGGCACGAAGACCGCTCAATGTTGGGCACAAGGTGCCCGTTCCCCTCGCTTGTGTTGTCTTCGGGCTCACCATACCCGCAGTCTCCTCAAGTCGTCATCACGAGACATATGGGTATACCGTCTATCTATCTAATTTACTACGAAGCTGACCTCCTCCCTGTTTTACATCCCACGGCCGCGGCCGTATCGTGCGCGTGCGCATTGGTAGATTCAATGGCAACTGCTGTGTCTGCAGTGCGTAGGCCCCTCAATCGAGCGCCTGCCTTCTCCCCGCGCCCCACTCGCCGCCGCGAACGTCTCCACCCAGCTGAGGTGCGCATTCTGTCTATCTCTCTTCTAGCTTTGTTTCTGACCTCATCCCGTTGAGCCCCGGGTTCCTCGAGGTCCATCTTGCTACCCGACGGGACAATTAGCCAGAGTGTGCAGGAGCCTCCTCGTCGTGCAAGCCCCAGCCCGCCTCTGCCCCGCACTCACCTTCATTTGTCGCTACCCACGTCCTACACAGCACAGGTGCGTTGTTTACATACATTGATCTCTACTTGTCCAATTGCTCATCTTTTCCCATTCAACCTCGCCCCAGCTCCCAAGTCCTGTGCGCTACATTAGGAAACAATGAGCAGGAGCAGAGGTGCTGGTAGTTTGGACAAGGTACGCACCTCGCTGCTTTCTTTTTTATTTCCTCTCCACCGCCTGCGCCGAGTCCGCGCTTCCCACACCCGCACCGTGATGTGGACTCAAATGTTGCCGTATGGCGCATGCGTGCACATTGGCCGCTGCAGCGCTGTGCATTTGACGCCGCAGCGCTGCGCATTTGACGCTGCACGTCATTTGACTCGGACGCAGCGGTCGTAGATGCGCGGCGCCGAGTGGCGTGCATGGCGACCGCTTTCTGTTTACTCGCACGCAGCGGAATGCGGGACGCTGTGCGGACTCGACTCGAATCGTGCCGCGTCGTTGGGTGCAGACCGGCTGCGCGTTAATTTGGTTCAGATGGTAGGGAGCTCGAGCGGCGTGGACGCAGCGCAGGGCGTTCGCGTTCACGCTCATTCGTCTCCGATGCGCACTGCGCAGCCACGTTGTGTAAAATTTTTAGAATATACTACCGTACATTTCTTTTCAATACACGCTGTTTCTGCCCAATTCCTGCACCAAAAATTGAATAGTGCGATAAATGCTGGGAAATACCGACAGAAAACAGCGAAAAACGTTGGTAATGGGACGCCAAAGTGGGCAGAATTTGTTTGTTTTGGGGGAAATTTAGTTTGAAGGTTGCAAAATAGGGAATCGTCCCAAACTAACTAATCTGGGCGGTTTGGACCTTTTTTCTGGGAAATCGGGGAGAATCTGGGGATATTCCCAAAGGAGGTCTTTCCTGATGGAGCCGCATGAAAGAACAAAGGAGAGGGGATGGCGGAAGGGAAAAGCAACGCAAAGATTTAGTGCACATTGTGGAAAGTTGAACTTTGCAGTCGGAAGATCGAGTGCATAAATGCATCGACTTGTTTCGAGGCGAGTTGAATCCAGAAGAAGTCAAATCAATCGGAGTCAAATAAACTATTACAGTACTGTAACACTGGACATACAGGAACACGATCTAGGAGAAAGAGGCAGTACGTCATGCTACACATTAGACGATTGATAGTGAAGGTCGACAGTGTTCTCACTCGGTATACCTGGGACATAACGTAGAGGCGGCTGGGCTTTCTGTGGGCGGGGTTGCGGCATTGGAGGATTGACTCCTTCGTTGTTTGGATAGTGCGCTTTCCTGACATTTAATGGCTGGATCCAAATATTCTGAGGCTCGAAACCGATTCCACCTCTAGTTTCAAGGTAACGGTAATCATCGAGTTCAGGTGACCCCATCCAAGGGAAAGGGATTCCATCGGAGGGTTCGGAGAATGGAGCTGCCGCATTCCCATATGGATTGTACGAATAAGTGGAGAGACGGTCGACCAGGGAATTCACTTCATCATCGCTGACTGTACGCACACTGGAACTGAAGGGAGGAGTCAATGGTTCCTCGCTCATTTGTCTTTCCTGAAGGTATGGTGGGATAGAAAGTGGGGACAACTTGACTTCATCCGAGTGTTTGAAAACGGGAGTTTTTCGAAGGAAAGACTCGTCATGCCTGTCGTCCGAATGCTGGGGAGCGAGCTGAGGCGGAGGGAGATGGCATAATCCACGATGAGGGTCAGTGGACGATGGCCTCGACTGCGGTCTGCTCGATGCACCGAAATGCAAGGTCTTCAGAATGCCACGGAGACCTTTGGCTTCATGTTCCTCATGGAGAATTTCCAATAGGCGGTCTGCGGCGTTGTGTCCTGAGTCAACCTCCTTGACCCAGGCGCAGGTTGAGACAGCCCAGGCAAAGTCCCCGCCAGCGGCCGCAATCAGTTTCCCGCAGCGCTTCTCATTCCACTCCACCCCAGGAATCCTGGAAAGCTGCTTTGAAAAATATGTGCCGATATCATGTGCTCGCGAGTCGTCGTCGAGCATATCGGCCATCCTCCACCACACGACGTTCTGCCGATGCTCCAAGGCGTCGAGAATGTCTTCATCGCCACGCGTCGTGATGAGAATACGGAAGTTCCGCGGGAGCTCGGTGGTACGCGAGAATAGCAGAGAGAGAAGCTCATCGCGTTCCTCGGTCTTTAAGTGCGTGCTCGCATCTAAGGCGTCGATAACGATCAGAACCGGGCCAAAGTAGACCTGGGGGTTCTTTGCCGGCTTAAGGATAAATTCCTCGTACTGTTCGAGGAGGGAGCCCGTCTTGCGGGAGCGCGCGGCTCTGAGAAATCTTGGTGAGGGCAACCGCTTTCCAGTGCGATTCGAGGTCAGCGAGATCGCGCGTGATAGTACTAAATAGTTTCTGATAAGGCTGACTTCCATCTCGAGGAAAGAAGAAGGAAGAGCCGAGCCGGTTGAGCTCGTCGAACATTCTCGAGATGGTATGCGCGATGGTGGATTTCCCGGTACCAGCGTCGCCGCTAAGGACCCACTCGATTATTTTTTCTAGAATTTTCTCGCGAGTGCCCGGTAAGCACTGCTTTCCGCGATTGAATCGTACGCCTTCAGCGTATGGCAAATCGTTAAGGGTCAAGTTTTTATCTAGTCAAAATGGTATTATTTTCTGTTGATTGTATGTATGAACAACATACCAATATCGTCTATCCGTTCGGCGATGCGAACAACGGCGATCTCGATATTTAACGTAGCATTGGTCCTGAAAGCCGTCTTGAACTGCTCGAACTTGCGTTCGTACTCAGCAATTTTGCCATCCAGCTCAGTGCCAGAGAGCAAGCTCGCTCCAACGCGAACAACTGCGAAATATTATCAGGAAAAACGTTCAAGTTGACGTGCTCATGTCCTACTGAAACTCTTATGCTTGGTGTAATCACGGATGAAGTACGCGCATTCGGTAGTTTGGAGCGCCAGCATTTTCATGGTCTGTTTGTGTCCATCGAGATCGGCGACTTTCATCCGATTAAGGAAGCCGAAAACCTCCGTGGTCGCGTGTATCAGCCTGCAGAACTTGTCGTCTCGCTCTTTCTGAGCAATTACGACCTAGTGCGAAATTGAATAAGAGGTTGGTAGAATTGGATGGTTATCGTACTAACCCTGAACGCCGCCGTCAACACACTGAACCCAAATTTCGCGTAGGGGTGAACCTGCAGAATATGTTGGCAAACACGATACGTTGAATCAATGAGATATGTACTTCTGCAAATTTTTGGACGAGATTGGTAAACTGCTTGACTTGTGAGAGCAAGGGATCCCAGGTTTCCGCAAAAGGAATACCGCCTAACTGAAGAGCCTCGGCGGCGCTTGCAATGCGAGCGACTGAGCGGTCACTGTCGTTGGTTGGAGATGAGGATCGGGGATATACATCGTTGGTAGCCAGATGAACGGCACCGAAGATAATGTTACTGATAGGCCTGACGCTGCCCTCAATATGACGATCGTCGAGATTCGATATTCGCTCCTTGAACGCCGCTTGACGTCTGGCGGCGTTTGGCGAGGCCGGCGGAAGAAGTTCGATTTTAAAGTGAATATGTGTATGCACGGCGATGCGGTCGTGGCATAATCTTCGCTCAACGGCTGGGCACTCTATTAGGATAAATCGGATTTATGGACGATGACGCACAATTGGTGTTCCAGAGACAAGAGTTCAGCTTCTCCGTGACCCCACCAATCGTCGTTTCCTTGCGCATGCGGTGCCTCATAAGAATTGTAAAGGTCATATCGGACCCTTTTCGAGTATCGCTAGAGTAGGAATCAACGAAAGGTTGTTGTATTATGCAATTACATAACAGCGAACTCACAAATGAAGTTCATCGTCCCAGATAGCCCGGTCTGATTCGACCGTCTCAACCACAGTCTCTCTGACATCGTCTTGGATCTGCACTTTGAGGAGGACCTTCCCACTACTCAGCCAACTCAGCGTCCGAAAGCCGTCCGCTTGGATCTCTAGCAGAAGGATAAGAGAACGTGTCAGACATCGGACACTGCGCACGTACTGGATATTTTGATCTTGATAATACCGCGGGCTGACGAAGACGAATCTCCATCTCGATATTGCACGGCGTAATCGTACTCGGGTGACATTTAGCAATTGAGTTGTCGACCTAAGTTGGTCGTTTATTGGACTGCCGCGATATGGGTGTGAGTGAGCGGTCGGGCGATTGGCCTTTCCATAGCTGAGCAGGGTATTTAGAGGTTGCTTTAGCGCCCATGGGGTCTTACACGTTATCACCACGAGGTTGAAGTACACAGTCTGTGCGATATGAAGTGGTGCACACGCAGTCGCTGAGACAGGCCTTGGCCGGTTCGACGATAATTCCGTTGCCTTTGTGTATACCATGGGATCACGCTGGAGCTCCGTTGTAAATTCGTCCAATCCCGTCACGAAGGTGGACATCAGCTGGGGCATTTTTCATTTCCCGATGACCTTGTGAGGATGTCTCGTGGAACGAGAGAGCTTCCAGCAATAGGTCAAGCCTGAGAAAAAGCATAAGATAAGAATACACACTGAACGGTCTTCAAGGTGGTGAAAGAAATCCAGTTTTTTGGCAGTTATGGTTGAGATGAATGAGACGAAGGCCGTGAGGCAAAGTGTACGGAAAATCCGGCTCATCAACGGACGTAGAGTCTTCTTCAAGTTGTAGAGTCCCGTCCACGGACACGTTTTGTATTATCTGCGACTGCCTATCCGGCCAGACTAGCTAGCCGGCCACTTGCCAAATATAAGAGATCCCGATGATGATTTTGGTGTCTGGCCACTTGTATTATGGAATACAACTCGAGAGGATATTGTATGTCAAGTTTCGAGCCAAATTGACCCGGCGATCAAGAGTTGTGGGAGGTTTTCCATCAAGATGCCGGCGTGTGAACGTCAATTCTTATCTCCGAACGGTCCCCGCGTTCGTTTCTTCCTCGTTTCTCCACCAATCCCTGGCCGATTTTCGAGGTTCCGGCCTAGTTCTGATCCCTTGATTTGGGGGAAAACACTACCGTATGCTATTTGCAAGATTAGCTCTCTATTGCCTTCACGACCCCTCATGAAGGCCTCGAGCTGATTCTGAGCATCACAAACCGGCCACCTCTATATCGAAGCTGTCACGTTTGCTGCGGACCTGAATTTAAGTTGATGGTTTTAAAAAACCTCCCATTATGTTGTCCCAGATTTATGGGACCTTCACTTGACGCGTTCCCGGTAGCAGTGGATTGCCACCCAGAATCATCAAATTTCGGTTGCGCGTCAAGATGAACTTTTTGAGAGAAATTACGGTATGTGGGGGACATAGCATGCAATTATTTATGTTCAAATGCTTCCTGTAGAGAAATATGGACTTCAATCCGAGGCGAAAATGCACTCTGTATACTACATGGGCCGCCATTTGGTTCACAAAGGACATTCGGCCACCTTGCTCGGGTTGGAAAGCACCTAGTACTCGTAGTTGTATGCCGCAGATGTACTGTCTGAATGTATGAAACCATGTATTTGTATCTCTTAAACTGTTATGAATACATTGGGGTGAACAGTAAGAGTGCAAACTCACAATTTAGCCGGTGGCCGACTAGGCCGTTTATTGCCCCTTTGGGGGTACTGCCGAAAATAAATTCAACGAGCGATGACATCGCCATGTAAATTCAGCTAAAATATGTCAGCTCCTTTCTAGGATGTATACCTCCAACTAAGAAACCAATTGTTCATATCTGCTCCACTATTCCCCTTGCCCTGGGGCCAAAATAGCTAAGGTGGCCGGATAGCCAGTCTCTGATAATAGGCATGGTGTTACGAAACAAGCAATCGATGAGAATACCAGACCCAGATCATTGGTGCGTCCGCATAAACAGCTCCTATTAAAATTTCGGGTGTCTGCGAGGACTCGCTGACCAAAGAAGCATGAACAAATTGGTTTGGTCCTGCTTGCGCCGACGTGTCATGTAGGTGGCAAGCGCCAAGGCCTAATTAGGAAGCGCCCGGATCAATGCGGTACGTGCTCATTTGCTTTTTTTCTTCGACTTCTTTCGGCTCTCGCATTTTCGGTTTGCCCGTGGCCGTAGTCCTCGGGACTGGATCGCCCTCTCTTCTGCGCCGCAGCTTTGGCTTTCAAAGTTCAACTGTTATGTTATCTCCTGCTCTCCTTCCAAGACTGTGTCACCCCTTTGTTTCTCCAGGACTTGAACCTCGAACCCTTCCAACTGCTTCACATGGCCTAGCTAATAGGTCAGGTGCCCATACCCTTTCACTACCTCTACTCCTCGTCATCTTTACTGCTGACATTTGTTATGATTCTTTATGATCACTTCGTTGTATAGTTTAGTTACACGTGGTGCCAGCAGGGGGCAACAAATCTTACCCTCAACACTGACACTGCACTTATTCTAAATATAGAACTTGGCTCGGTTCAGTGGAGGCTCGATATAAGTTAATATCTCACCCCTCTTATAAAATAAGTTAACGCAAAATTCCCCATGATGCGTAGCATTTCTGGATCATTCTCGCCCAGAAGACTTTGTTGTTTCTCCAGCAGTACAACCCACAGGTCTTTTGCCATGCTGTACTCGCCAAGTTCATAGTGTGTCAATGCAAGACTTTCCATGGCCGCCAAGGTTTCTGGATGATCGTCACCAAGGTCTCTCCGCTTTTCAAGAAGCGTCATTTTGCGGTCCTCCGCCTGTTTACGCCGAGCTTCGAGAGATGGGTACAGAGTTGGATTTGGGACACTTGCCCCAGTAAGCATGACTGCCCCAGAGTCTGCAAGGTCCAAAGCAGCGAAATTAGTCGCAGCACTATGAAATGGTTCTTGGAATACAGAATCTTCTCTTGGGCTGGAACCTTGACCGACATCCTGCCCTGAGTCGAGGTCATCCTAGTCATGATTAGCTGAATACATATTTAGACCATGAAAACACCTCACCGATTGTTTATCAGACCCATCGCTCTCCTTCTCTGAAGCCGATGAAATATCCGTTCCATTTTCATCTTGTGCCTTTAACGTGTCCATACTCCATGCCTCACCATGGTCCTCACGATCAGAATCTGGGCCTTGAGCGACATCGGGTTGCAAAGTCTGGATGTGGACACTGGTTGTTGAACCATTGTTACAGTGCAAATCCGCTAGAGAGGTATTCCGATTTGTATCCGGAGCTTTAGAAGTTCCACTACAACCTCAGAACCTTGAGACATTGGTTGTTTAACCTATTCCTTAAATGACTTACCCAGCCACAGGAAGACTCAATTCTGCATCCTGATAAGCAGTTGGGAAAATATCCTCGAAAGAGCCAATAGCACAGGCAGACGACCGTGGCAGCATTTCTACGGCCCTTGGTCTATGAGTGATTCAGACCCAATGTAAGAGCAAAGCAACAATATGTACCTTCGTAACAGCTGAAGTAGATCGTAGAAAGCTTCATGCCATGGTTGTGTTCTCCAGTGCTCCAGATCTAGCTTACCGAACCAGTCTAAGATCCCGGTAAGGAGCGCGGTAGCTAGAAGATCGACACCTTCATAATCGTATGGTGATTCTTCTTCGTCCAAGTATCCCAATGCGAGAATATCAATCCCGATATCTTTGAGTATCCGGGCCAATTCACAACATAGCTTATTTGCAACATCAGCGTGAATACGTCCTGTATCCAGCCAAAAGCCAGGGAGGTCAAGAATGCCGCCTAAATATCGTACACAAAGTGCACTCGAGTATACTGAAGCTCCGCTGGAATCCAAATCAGCATTACTTCGTCTCACAGATCCACCCACACTCACGAAGAAGTACGCTCAATTAAGAGCCGTTCAATGATGCTGAGGTCGTCCTCCCGGCAAGTTGACAAAGCTGCAATTGCATTCTGCTCCACCATGGCCGAAATGGTGGTCTCCGTCAGGCAAGTCGCAGCCAAACTCTGCCAAAAAATCCATTCCTCGTTGGGAGGTCCAGTAGGGCGACTCCACAATATTGATAAATCTTCTGACGACGCGGCGGCGTTTAAAGATTTGGTACTAAGAAACAGAGGACGAAGGCCAGGAAACAAGGTGACGAGATCTACGGCATCTCTGAAAGCTTGACGCTGCACGTTGGCGGATTCACTCCTAGCGAACGGATCATGAAACCCTTTCCAACATAGAAGAATCAGCACGCACGGCAAGGTATACTTCATGAGTTTCAAGCATCGCTTCCCGAGTTTGGGCGGAACGGAGGTGCGTAGAAGTTCCAGCCGCAGTACCTTGTCGTCTCCGCTCCCAAAGTAGGCTTTGATCTTCTGCGCCACGATGTGAGGACCCAGGCCGAACCTATAAGCGGCGTGATTTGCCTGCTTCTCAAGAAGCGTGCCCAGAGAAGTGTACGCTTCGCCCAGAGTTCGACCTGGGGATGGGGACAGTATCGCTTTGAGGACAAGCGCCCATCTTCCTCCCTCGGGCCGCGAATTCTCATTTATCTTTGCGACGGCTTCGTTAGCTTCGGGATTCCATGGGACAAGGGCAAGGTTCGAGGCCATTTCTTGGAGCTATGGGTGAGTGGGTTGGTGTAGGGATGAGAGTAGGGAAAACCTCTCGTGCAGTGCTTTAACATGCACGAAATACACAGCCTGTATACAGCATGTTGTTCAGAACCCACGCTGTATCATGTCGGTGCGGACGATCCGAACGTTCTCCATACGAGCCACCAAAGTCAAGCTGTTACGCTAAATTGAGACACTGGCGCTTGTAAGCTGTGGACGGATAAAGGAAGTCAATAACGGGCCACAGAAGAGAATATACCCAGAAAACCACGCGGCGGCGCATCTCTATGCAAAAAAAGAAGGAATGTGAGTCGGATGCATTCAGAATCAGGCAAGACGGTCCCGTCGAGACGACAGCAAGGAGCAAAAAAAACACGGCACAACATGAAATGGATGAGACAAGATAAATTACAAGAAAGCCCGAATCGCCGACAAGGTGCTGAAAGTAGACATCAATCTTGTCATTGGGGCCAGCGAGAACACGCGCTGCCCCCGGGATGGATCGAAAAAGGAAAGCGTGTCCACGAAATATAGTACGTTTTGCAAAAAATATCCGTTGGCCCACGGTGTTGCCGCCATAGAACGTTCCCCACATGAGGAAAGGGCCCAGCAATTGAAGAAAGAGAAGGGAATGGGGAATGAGACTTCACACAGGGGATCGCGTGCAAGAAAAGGCGGACACCGCGCTCGATGAAACGTAAGGGATGGATGCAGCCGGCGCTACGGCGGAGAAACCGGAACGATGAGATGCAAGGCTGAGAGAGTTCCTGCTCGTCGCGGATGAGCACAATACTTGACGTGATAGAGCTCGGTAAACTCTATACGGCGATGAGCAATTCACAATCGCTCAAGCAGCTTCCGATCATCCGAACTGCCCAGAAGCACCCGCTAACGCCGAGATAAAGGAGGGAAAACAAATAGAATAATAATAAAAAATCCCAAACTCGAGCCTTCTTGTCTGGGGAACGGAATTGGGAATGGCGGCGATGTGCATACTCAGACGCTGTGTGCGCAGAAGCCTTAGATTTATGGTGACGCTACGAGCGCGCGGGGGTGAGAGGGCTTAGGTGTGCGGCAAGGGCTCCACGTTTCCAGCGACATCCATATAAACGCATGCACAGTCGTCATCCCGCTGGCGTGACAATCGCACCCGAACCCGTGCAAGTGAACGAGCTGTCAATCGCATGAGTGCTCAGGAGATCCAGCATCCAAAAGCGCATCCATCTAGGGGTCCGAGGTGAAACAACGGAGGATGCGTCTCGGCAGTGCATGCGAGTGAGGTCCGACGCAGGCGCGCGGGGGAGCCAAAATCCCGTGGGGAAGAAGGAATAGACACGCAGCATGACGAGAAGACTCGGAGCAAGGGAGAGCACAGGCTGAAATCGATAGAATTCTCAGAGAGGAGAAGGAGAGAGCATAGAGCATTCACCAGACCCAGACCACCTGCGGGACCGCCTCAAAGCGTACGCCGCCCGTATCTCTATTCCCTTCACGCCGCTCATCCTCGCACTTGTTCCTTGAGGACGTGAGGAGACACTTGCGCTGACGAAAACAGGCCAGGAAGTCGGCGGTACTCTCCGTTATAGGTGGAAATCCATGAGTCCGAACGCATCTCTCTCGCGTCTGCCCCGCGGACACAAGATTTCAGTACCGGTCAGTCACCGACACGTCCACACTGCACGTACGTATGCCGGGTGTCCCTAACCCATCTATACATATGACAGTCGCGTCTGTGGTACGCAAAGGGCGGATGAGGGGAGTCCCCAGGTAGGAAAAAATGGGACTCTGCGGAAATTGGGAAAGAGATCATCGAGGAAGTTCTACAGTCGATGAGGGAAAGAGACGATAGTGTCGCCAGGTGGCAGGAAGGCTAGGAAGGATTGATCGGAGCTACCAGACGAATGTCGCGTTTCATTGATCTATAAGCGTGAGCAGAAGATAGCGTGTCCCAAACATGAACCAGGAGCACTGGAGAAGAGGACGAGGCGACGGATGCGCGAACGCAGAAAACAGACGTGAGCGTCGTGAAGAGAAAGCCGAGTGGCTGTGTATTGATCTGATCTCTGCTTAAGCCTTCTCACCACCATCTCGGTCTGCGTATTCGACAAATTCCACCGCCGTTTTCTCTCCACGGCTTCGACATCCGTTTATCCAAGTGGTACACTCTTCTCATGGGCCTCATCTTGGCTCTGGCACCACTGTCATGTGGCGCTACTGCTCTTCCGGGTTTTCGGTTCTTGGTCCTCGGAACTTCCTGAAGAAATCGCTTTGGACCGTCGGAAGTCCTCGAATACCTTCAGAATTGCCAGAACCGAGCAAAATTCTGCGATCTCTAGCTCGACGCTTTCTTCAAATAATCTACTTTCGACTTCGGGAATATGTTTCGACAGGCGAGAGTTCTTCCCCGGTGCCTAGAGCGCAATATTGCTCTCGGTCAAGGTGCCGATTCTGGGCTGTAGTATCAGGTGCGTTGTGTACATTGGAAATATGCACGACTGTGGAGGCTGTCGGGAAGCTCGCGGTTTGCACATCGCGTTTCTCATGGTGCGGAGGAGGGGAGAGAGTAGTTAACCCACCGATGTCCCATTTTTTGGAGCTAGGACGCCGTGCACTGGGGGTGAGAGTGCGATCGGCGAATCCAGTCGTCGTGAGCACTCGGGGGAGCGAGTTTGGTCGTGCGGTATATCGCTGGTACCAACGGCAACGGGCACGCCGACTCGGCCATAGGGACCACAGTCGCGACTCGCTTGATTGGGCTACGGACGCCGCGTGTCTACTCCTGCATGAGACCATTTGACTGTCTGGACGGGTTACAGTCGACGTATCGCTTCGTCTTTGATTTGATTCCCCTACCATCCCTTCATCTTTCCCTGCCAGCCCTTCATCTCATTTGAATACTCTTATTTCTCCATCTGCTGAACCGCCTCCTCCACTACCTACATCCGCTGTCGACACAGGCTCCACTGGCGGGCACCTCACAGTGGGCTCGGGAAGTGTGAGGTTAGTCTATCATTCTTCCTCAGCGTGCGGGGGCGTGCAGAAAGAATCCAAATGTGCGCGCCTTGCCTCAACGGTTATCAGACTAACCAGACTTATAGTCGCCCTCGGGAGTGAATTCTGGGCGAAGGGCACTCGTCACAATAAGATTACTCACCAGACGAACGAGCGGCTTGCTCGCATCATCCCATTTTCCTTGTAACACGCCATCGTTAGTCGCCATAATCAATCTCTGTATCATTCACTTGTTTCCAGGTGCCGCCTTCATGCTTTCTATGAGAATTCGCGTACCAGCGTTTCGTAGGCGGGAGTCCGCGTCTCATGGGGTGCACTGCACTCACTGCGTACTACAGACAACTGACTGATACACGTCGTATGTGTGTCAGTCCATATAGCCTACACTACTTTTCGCTACACTCGACTCGCGGTACTCCCTGGCTTCATCTCATTGTCAAACTCTGGGTTCGGGCGCGCATGCTATGGCAAAGAAAGGAGACGTGGCTTCGTGAAAGCTTTTCAGCATACGATAGTCGGATTTGAAGGCAGAGGAGGATGGCGAGCATAGTGATGGAGGAACCCGGCGCGCTGTGCCATGTTTCGACGAGGATGTTGAATGCAAAAGAGTGATCCTTCTACTCTGGTGGGGCATGTGACATCGACCGTGGGCGATAGCACGCGGTGGTTCAAAGTGGCCGGCGTTGTGATCTGTTTGGGGAGTCTGCTTACACAGCCACTGATGGCTAAGTGGTTGTACAGTCAAAAAGTCGAAAACAACTTAACAAAGAGGAAATAAAAAATTCTGCCCAGTCAGATCCTTTGAAATAGACCCAGAAATAGCATACCGAAAGTCCAGGCCCATCAGAGATGAACTTTATCCAGCCTTACTTTGACCAAGCTTTGGCGCTCGACCCAGCGCTCGGAGTTTCTTCGGATGTTTTACGCGGCGTCAAAAATTGAGCAACCTTTTTCTTCAAGGCTATGTCAGAACTATAACTGGTACAAGAATGCGCTGCAGGGAGCAAGTCTAAAGTCAGTCATCGCAAAGATCTGCATCAATTGTACGGGAAATCTTGATGCCGTAATGCTATAACATACGGGCTACCGTGAAGCGGTGGACCAGGGATGATCCGTCGCCCCCTGATAGCTATATCACCGAGCAGTGAAAATTTCCGTTGGAGCTTGGTTGGAGCGAGGATAAATTGAGAGTGTCGAGCCGGCTTAGCGAGAATTGATTGTTGGAGTTGATAAAGTTCGAGTTCTCCGTTTGTTTCGCCCTGGGCAATTATAACCGTTACGGCAAAGTGCTGAGCCAAATCACGGAGAGAAGAGACACAAGACGATGGAGGACGACATTACAGAAGATTCGACAATTGCGGGCTACAAAACCTCGCACCCGTTACACCCCTGCTTCCTCCTCAAGGTTCAAACCGACGGATCGATCCCTCTTGCCGCCGCCCTCGAGGCTGCTACCCCCTCAGTGCGCTCGAGGGTAAGTTTCGGTGTGAGTTCTCGTTCAAAAACAGGAACTGTTGCGATGGGGAGCATGGCTGGATGGAAGCAGACCCGTACGACGGAGGCGGAGTCACGGGGGGTGCGAGGGGGGATTATTTGGGATTTTTAGATTTGTGTATGATTTTTTTATATTATCTCAAATGTATATTGTAATTGGTAAAGTTACTTGCCCTTACACGCTTTAAAAGATAAGTTTATAGAATGCAGAAGCTATCTGAACCGAAAGAAAAGAGTTAGGTAGTTATTTAGTTGAGCCTGCGTACCTGCACTCATTTCCCGCTAGGGCGCGTGGGACTAGAGCTTTCTGGAACGTAGTTGGATGCCTAGAACTCGAATGGTGTGACGAGTTGTGGAACGATCTGCGAGGAGGCCAACCCACGACCCGATGAGAGTTGATGGATCGGTATCGTGGCCGCGGCTTGGGATTGAACGTGCTAAAGAGAGTAGAGAACCCTTTATCTTGAGGGTCGATAGACCTGCATTTAAGTTTTGGTTGCGAACTTTTTAACTGTGTGTAGTATCGAGCAGCTTGCATCTCCTGCATTCCCTGTCGGTAGAAATTTCTGATTGGATTTGGAACAGACTGCTGGTCGTAGAGTGCGGCAGCTTGTCGTTCCCAAATAGGGTTCTTCCCATTTTGGCAAGCTAACTATGTATAACATACGGACTAGGTTTACGTTTCGATCATCGCGCCGGAATTAGATAAAGGTTGTGAAAGACTGGAAATGTGCAGGCAAGTGAATGAATAAACCACCCAAATATCTGCAACACTCCTTCGCTTTGTGTGTGTTCGGGGCTCGGACCACTGTATGTAGTCTTGTGCAATCCAGCACTCCGTCCTTCAAAACCTTTCTTCTGGTGCTCCAAAACAAAACAAACAAAAACCAAGACTCTCCTCCACCACAATTTGTCTCCCTATCCCAAAACCAAAAATCCAATCCAAACAATCGTGCGGCCTCTGGCCCAATCCGTTCCGATCCAATTCAACCGTGCGACCTTGGGTCCAAAACAAATCCAATCAAACGTGCGGCCTCGGGCCCAAAAGAAATATAAGAGGTGTAATGCAGTGGTCAATTCTTTTTCTCTATCGAGTTTACATGGAGCTTTTATATCTACACTGTTTGGGCTGCACAGCCAATCACAAACAGCTACTGTTCACATAGAAACCAGGTTACCATTGTTCAGAAGAAACGTGTTCCTGTTTCCTTCCAGCCCGTCTCCTTCTCAACACGCCACAGACCAGTGCACGCTGTTCCCATCAAGCACGTGTTCGTGAACTCCTCGGCGTTTCAACCTACTCCCGCAAATATTCAGAAAATCGCAAAATCAGCCCGTTTTTGCTGATTTCACCACTGGACACATTGCCGGCTCATCAGTTGAATTGTCCGCGTAAGTAAAAACGTGCGCATACTTAGGTGAGAGACTTTCAATTTTGCCCGCACACGGCGGATGCCGAGTCCCCGCACGGATTCTGGGTTGATGTCAAAAGCCGACAAATCCGACATCTGCTTAAGGAAGAGGTCGTATTAGCTGCAGCCGTCTGCGATCTTGTTGACTTTTGCGATCGACAACTTACGGACAACTGCTAAACGTTCACGGCGGCTCCAATCCTCCGTTCTCCCTTCTCAAAGGAAAACCCTACACCTTGCGCTTCAATCGCATTCCCTCCACTCCGCACCATTATCCAGGCGTTCAGTGGCTGGAGAACCGTCAACAATGCATTTGAGTTGTTGCATAAAAAATAGATATTCACTGCCTGGTGCATGCAGCGCTGTCCGGGTGACTCATTATTTCGCAAGTATCTCCGAAAAATGCGAAATGAGAGAGGCTATTCACCAAAATATGGACCGTGACATATCTAATGATCTCCTTCGGCTTCTTAACGAAACAGGCTTTCAACCTTTTCCGGCAAAACTTCGGACAAAGATATTTTTGACCTCACCGCCACTGCGCGTCTATTGTGACGTGCGCCACCGGTCCAGGTATTGAGTTTACCGAAAGTCTGATGCGCCAAATTAATCCAACATTGCTCTCTGTGACGCTGGAGGATCGACTTGCAGATACTTGACGCAGCGTCATCGGCCTTTCTTGGTTTTTTTTTGAACGCATTCTCTTCGTAAAACATTACAGGCCAGGGCCTATGTCGCTTTGTACGTGTTTTTACTCGAAGTGACCGACACGGCACTGCCATAGAAAATGCCGGTCTGCATACCAGGGGCAATCCTGAAAGGGAATCCATCTTTGCTTTGTTCTCTATGGTCCTCTACCTTGACCTGACACTGCCATAGCTCGTTCGTGTCGTCTCTGAGTGAGAGTGGAATGTAGCTACTTCCGGGACATCCACTACACGAACGCGAAGGTCGGAATGCTCTGCGTCCCGCCTCAAAATTAAACGGTATAAGAGGATGGGCTCGTTCGATAGTTCTTATCAGAATTCCAAGATCTTTCCGAAGCAAAAATGGTCTGGAAAAATGTGGACGCCATCATTGAAAACAAGCTCTACTTGGGAAAGTGAGTAACCTTATAGGTTGCTGATGCTATGGCCTTTCTCATTACGATCTACAGTATCGTTGCTGCGCGCTCAACCCGATCCCTGTCAGAGCGTCGCATTACGCATATCTTGTCTGTCTGTGCCGACCTAATTCCGGCTGAACTACCGCAATCTGGAATACGACACATGCGCATCCCAATCGAAGATGTGGACTATGCTGATCTGTTGATACACTTTCCGTCTGCATGCCAATTCATTGACCATGCGATTCGGTCCGGCGGCCGCATCTTGGTTCACGACGTCCAGGCAAGTCGCACTCCCTTCTAACGCCTCGTCTTGCGTATTAACTTCGCCATGACAGGGTCTCTCCCGTAGTGCGGCTGTTGTTGCTGCGTATCGTGAGTGGCTCTTCTTCTCGACTCCAATCCCAAAGCTTGACGTTCCCAAGTTATGTGGTCTCAACGCATCAGCGCGACCAAGGCTCTGGAAAATATAAGAAGAGGTATGATTTCTGTCTCTATTTTCTGCCACCTAATTGACCACATCGATCCACAGCACGCGACCAGATCTGGCCGAACCCCGGCTTCCAGGAGCAACTTGTGCTGTTCGAATTGTGCCAATATCAGCCTTCCCCGTCAGACGGCATCTACCAGAGTTGGAGAATCAAGCTCGACCGCCAGCTTAGAGCTGCTGGTCTAAAAACGCTGACGCTCAAAATTAAGACCCTGAGAGGCGTTACCGATTCTCCATTCTTGTTGTACCCAACCAATTACCTTAATCCTCTTGCTGTTTAGAGCTTTCTTGCATTTTTTTATAGTACCCGGCGTACCAGTTTGCTGTAGAAATAAATTATAATCTTTCTCTAAATCTGAGGCACGAGATCACCAACTCAAAGACAGGAATTCGCATGGGAGAGAATGCATGTGTTCATGCAACAACTGTGAATGGCTGGCACAATCAGTCGAGGCATTTTGGGAGGTCCTGGATTTCATGTTGGCGGAACAGTCGAAGCATCCATCGGACTCAAAACTACTCTTTATCAATGTCTCATACCTGTGGGGGGTTGCAGAAGTCAACGACCCTCAGAATTTCTTCAAGGAGCTCAAAAATCTCAACTAGTACGCCAAAGATCTCAAGCTTAATTGTGAGAAAGCTCAAGCAGGTACGTCAATCACTTCGTGAATATACCGTGAGTCGCTGATCTTGCCTAGGTTCACCAACCAGGGGAAAGACCGATTGGCCTCAGATTTCTATGTGTGAGCACATTTCGTTTCAAATGGTTTATTTTGCTAAGGCAGTCCCTAGGCACTGTCCCAAACACGTGGTGTCGTGTGGGAAAGACTTTCGGAGGGATGAAAACTCGCGGAAAACGCACAATCAAGCGGATGTTTATCTCTCCCACTCGTAAAGTAATCTAGTGCTCGTTTCAACTTTATCACCTGTAGTAAAGCGGCATCCTAACGACCTCTGAGCTGAGATCACATACTTTGATCGTATAGACATGAAACTCTAGCTCTAGTTTCGTACTCTTGCTTATCTACTCGCAGCAGATTTTTGATTGCGAAACCTCCATAGTATAGAAGTAAATATGAATGTTCTACTTCTGCGATCATAGTTAAATGGATACAAAATTAAGTTTTCGGGTACCAATTCATACTTACATCTCATTACCTACCGGTTCTCCGACCTCAGTGAGGATGTCCTCGAGGAGCGGCAAGAAGGATTAAAAATGCCACCAGTCTGAATCGATAAAGAAACACGATCCGTAAAAGTTTGAACAAAGAAAATAAAGATGAGTACAAAGGCACCATCACACCGGAGATTGCCAGATTTCTGGTCCGATGATGCATAAATTGAAATGCCAAGTTTCGAATTACACTTCATCTGAGCAGAAACTCAAGCTGATTCCGGTAGTTTCAGTGCGGGTGATGTTGAAACTGAAATTAGTTGAAAACAGTTCTACATTCAGCTGCACTGAAACTAATTTGAAATGCTAAATATCAAGTTACAAATCAGCCCAGCTGAAACCAGAACTGAAACTATTTGGTTTCATTGCTAGAAAAAGCTCAGTTGATACTCAGCATATCAGCTGCACCGAAATCAGAACTGGAATTTTAAGTATCCATTCTAATTTCAGTCCATCTGAAATACTTAGTTTCTGCTTTAATTTCAGCTTAGCTGAAATTCGAACTGAAATTTCTACTTTCAGGCGCACTGAAATTTGGTCGGCGGATGATCCGCAGAACATCCGCTCCTCGTCCGCCGGCCATCCGCTCCTCGTCCGCAGGCCATCCGCTCCTCATCTACCGGCCCTCCACTCCTCGTCCGCCGGCCATCTGCAACTTATCCGCAGACGAAAAGTCCTTATCGTACAATGATTCCGAACACGAAATTACCATGGAAAAGATATGTTTCAAAGTACGAGCAGAACAAAACTGTTGATAGGATATATTAGAAGTCCAAAAACCGAGGAACAGATTGTTGCCGACTGCGGTTGCGTACATTGTGAATGCTCTGACAAGATCATTGTAAAGACTCGCCTTGAACATATTGCGAAAGTGTAAGCAGGAGCAGTGTAATCGGAGTCCAGACCAGTCTGCCCGCAAACTTGAGGTACTTTGAAGAAGTCTCAAAGGTGATTGGGCCTGTATTCCGTTCCTCGGCTTGCATCAGTACCGCTTGTCCCTCTTTGGCACCAAGCTCCCTTGTCGTCCGTCACGACGATGGCTTTCTCGTCCTTGGCTGCGAAGGCGTGATCCTCCCGGTCGGTGTTGCTGTACTCTGCTGTACTCACCTCGTACGTCCCCTCCTTGATCGTTCCATTGTCTGTAACCAATATCTTCGATCAGCCGGAGTCTCATTCAGAGAAAGCAAAGAATGCCCACATGAATGTAATAAGCTTTGTCCAGGACTTTCAAGATGTCAGTTGAGATGGTCTACGGCTCCGATACCCAGCCAGTACTTATCGTGCAGTGCGTGAGTAGCGAGAATCCGGGTGCGGTCGACCAACGGTCCGTCAAGGACAGTCTTCGAGGATCGCTTTGCTGAGATAGAGTCCACCGCGCATTGAGTGGATCGTTCAAGAGGACGATATCAGAGGCAGAGTAGGCGGCTCTAGTGAGCGACACGCGGGCCTTCTGACCACCAGAAAGCTTGATTTCCCTCTCGCCGATCTTGGTCTAGTAAGAGCATTACTGAGTTCGTGTAGCAGGATCCTCATACCTCAGTTTCCTCCGCGTGTGGCAGGACCTCGAGGTCGTGCTCCAGATTGCATTTGGCGGAATCTATCAGTTCCATTATTCGCAGGACCGGGGTAGAATCTATGCATGACTCACTTCTCCTCGTCCTCTTCCCGGCCGAAAATGACGTTCAGTCACAAAGTCGCGTTCCGAATCCACGCAACTTGAAGCACGTATGCCATCGTGCCACCGAAGATCACCCTATACAGAGACGCACTCGTCATCAGAAGTGAGGAGAAAAGTGGCCAAAAGGAGCAGAACGCACCGTGTCCGCCGTCCGGCGCATCTCGTAGATGAGAGCCTGAAGAATCAAACTCTACATATGTTCTGAATCAACGACGAACGAAGGGGTAACTTCGATGAAAAACACTCCTACACACCTTGCCAGACCCGACATTCCCGACAATGGCGACAAACGCGCCCCTGGGGACTCTGAACTTGAGGTCATGCAGCTCGAAGGGCTTCTCTTCCTCCCTCGGTGTCGCCGCTCCCGACGCCGACGGCGTGTTCTTCTCGTTGGCGGTGGGCAGTAGCTCCGCACCCTTCTTTCCCCTCTTAACCTTCTCTTTCTTGCGCCCACCGCCTCTACCACGACCCCGGGCACCGCCGCCCCTCCCCCCTGCGCCGCCCGCATCAAACTTGGGCTCCTCGAGCTTCCCCCTGTCTCCCACGTGAAGCTCGCGTCCACATCGACCTCGTTCTTCGGCTCGAACTCAATCGCATACGGTTCGGGAGCTCCTCGGCCGTCAAGAACGCGCCAATACGGCGGAGGGCGACCAGCACGGCGGAGAGCGCCGATAGGACGAAGGAGAGGAAGATGAGTAGCATGCGGATGGTCTATGTATAATATGAGCGCGCGTGGTGAGTGCATGACAAAGAAGGAAAAGGGGAGACTCACGTTGAAGAACTGCAAGGAACTGAAGATGATTGCGATGTTCAGGTCGTGCCCGTTCAGCACGTATGTGATCTGAACGGCGGATTCTTAGCGTCAGCCTGTGGCCATATCGAACAAGAAAAATCATATATGAAGGACAGCACCGAGGCGAGGACCGGGATTAACGTCACCAGCTACGGACGCGGCAGTACGCAGACTGATAGACGCAAGAGAAATGACGACGCAGCCTTTCGCACGGTGAAAATCTCGCGCTCTCAGAAATCTGGTGCGAGTAAAAGCTCTCCCAGGCTTGGTATCTGATCAGTCGAATGCCTTACAGCACCTGTAAATCAGGGTTAAAGGAGAATGGTGGTGCATGGCCATGGGCGACGCACTTTGGTCGAGAGCCGAACGCTCTTCACACCCTTCAATCGGTCTAATCTCACCGAATCGGTGATGATAATCGTGACCGTCTGGCCCACGGTGTGTTTGATGCGCGCGCACACGAACAGACGCGACGATTTGCGGAAAACACTACCGATGATTGCGGTTCGTGTGAGTGGCCCTGAATTTTGCATTCATATTGAAATAGCTCATTGGAAGTGCTATTCGGCAGTTTTCGGGCTGAAACTCGAGGAGCGGAAGATGGAACCATCCTGGAATAAGTGTGTGGAGTTTGAAAGGATTGGAGCGACAGGAGCGACAGGAAAAGTAGCCACGTCGCGGAGGATGAAGGCAAGAGGAAAGTCCAAAAAAGGAAAGCGTGACTTCTTCCTCACCATAACCTCAAAAACCAGCAAGGAATTCAACGAGGTCGGCAACCGCCCGGGTAGCCGATCTCGCGCAGAATACGGGATAACACGCTACCTCGTCCGCCACTCTACCTGGTCGCCCACCCCCAAATCGCCGGCTCGTGCTGGACTCGAGCTGAGCTGGCCGCTCTTGTTCGACAAAACACGTAACTCGACATCGTCTGGGGTCACATTCATCTCCACCAGCCCATTTCACTGATGGAACTCTGCGGCCGGCGGCACACCGTGCTCTGGCCGACCTTGGGGCGATCGTCGCCTCCCTGTCTTTTCTATCACCCAAGCCCTCGTCCTCGACCTATTTCACGTCCACAGGGATCGCACACACGGTGCCCGGTCAAATCTCTGTTGCCCACCTATACACTCCTGCGACTAGCGCGTTTGACACCTATTTCTGAGCTGGAGTTACCGCCTATTGTTCCAATTGCTCGACAAGTCGCGCACGCCCTCGCTCTTCATGCCCCCGGCTCGGACACCGAAGCGCACCCGAGCGCAAAGGAGGATGCTAGCAGAAACGTCAGTACTTTCCTTAATTTTTATTAGAGAAACAATTCTTTACGCTTTGCAGTCGTCGACTGCCACCCGAGGACCAGATCCTCCGACTTCTCGCGCTAGCCCAGGACCCGAAATTCCCCCTATACCTCGACGAAGGGGAGGGGGGTATTTATTTCACCGCACAGCTCGCAGACAAAGTCGTCCAGGAGCAGCGTCCCAATCGACTCCTCGGCAAGCTGATCGTGAAATGGGGGGTCAGTAAATGCATGCCGCACAGGCAGCTCGATTATCACCGGTGTGAAGTCGGGAGATTGCAGATGTGGATGATGGCATTCAACGTCAAACGCTGTCTGCTTGCTGGTCAGTTATTCTCAAATTAATCTTCTGCGACTGCTCACTTTTTTTAGAGCAGATCATTCACTTGATGTTGGCCCACAAGGGCTACAGGCGCGTCAAGTTCTGGGTACCCTGCCCGTGTGGCCACCGACACCGCGAATATCATTACATGCACCCTGGGGGCTCGCTAGCGGAGATCGAGGGTATAATTCGTGAATGCCTCGCTCTTGTCAGTGAAGCTGAGGCAAGTAGGTGAGTTTCGGCTCGTTCCTTTATACTGTATTCCATACCTCGTTTTTGCAGCTGAAATCTTTGTCTGCCCAGGCTATCTGCAGAATATTCTGTTGAATACCGCAACTTGAAATATCGACGTCGGCATTGATTGATTTTCTTGAATCGTTCTACTCTGCGTTCTATAACTAACTACGTAACCTGTTTTCTTGGGTCGCAACTTGGTTTCAAGTTTGACGTAATATACTGTAGCATATTAGATGTAACATAAACTAGATTTGCCACGTAGGCTTACCTTCTTCACGTGTGAATTAATTTCTCAATACCCTAGTCCGGGGTCATTAGCGTCAATTCTATCGTAGATTTTTGCATGTACTTACTTGGTTATTTCAGAAGTCGTAGTCCTGTAACATAACATTGATGTAGCTGCAGATAACGAATTAGTCGGGCGGTTTGTCTGGTGTTAATAGCAAGCCAAGACGGGTGTCAGCGCCTACAATGTTAAGCATTAACATCTTGGAAGTTTTAGGAAGCACTTGTAGCCGGTTTTGACAGTCAGACATGGCGAGACTCTTGGAATAAAATGCAGCCGAGGGACGACGGCGCACATAGGACGACTGGAGGTAGAGGATCGGATTGGAAGGGGGTCGCTATGTCCAAGTTGCAGCTCAAGAAAAAAATTTCACCGAGGGATTCTTGATGCGCTCTGAATTTGGAGAAAGACCGGCAATGCTGCATCCATGGAATCCTTCCTGGTCTATAATGGGTGTAATTGACTTCAAATTATTAATTACCGATGCTCTCCGGTCTGTACACAGTGAATATATAAAAAATTTAATTCGCAGGGCTTCAATGCTCGCCAATAGCCTGAGGGGAGTCTCCGTCAATATTTCAGTCCAGATGGAATATCGAACGTACCACGATCAACTTGAGGATTATGATATGAATCCAGTCCACCCCAGAGCCTTTGGCCTGAAAGATAATAGAATTTTAATAAAACTTGCAAGCGCCACAGGAGATTACTGACCTCTGCATTAGTGCAAGAATTCCCTCTAGGGGAACAGAATCAATTCAAATGGGTCCATATATCCAATATGTGACCTAGAATAAGTTGGCCAGGGCTTGGCCAATCCGCCACCAAATTTAAAGGTTGAGACCACGAGGCAAGGACACGACACGGGTAAGTCATTGCATATATGCTAGCAAACTCTGTGGCTGGGTGAGCTGAAGGAAGCCTGTCACTGGCGTAGACACCAGCAAGAGGGTAGCAGCCTATTACCGGCATAAACGCCAGCAAGAGGGTAGCGGACGTGAGTGAGGACAGTGGAGGTTTGAAGCGGATCACATGCCACTGCATCGCCACACTGATCCTCTCTGCATCCTCTTCTTGACTTGTGTATTCTGAGGGATGCTGGGATGTCTTACAGGCAGTAAAATAAAAGAGAATAATTGTATTATTCAAATTTTATCATACTAGAAAAATTGGTATTGAATTTATAGATTGCAATGGGATTCTCAAGTACATGATATTCTACTTCGTGGTAGGCTTCCATGATTTATGTCAAAAGGTATCAGAACAGAGATGCCAGCAGCCTCCGTGGACAGGTCTCACAAATGCAGGTGAGGAGCTTTGAGCATCAGAGACGGCCCGTGCGGTTATTGCGTGCTGGAAGTGCGAGGGTAGACAGGCCTGCTGATTCGACGTTGTGTACAACAAGCACGAAGATACCGAGCATGGCTGTGTGTAAGGAGTTTGAGTGGACCTTAGGGAAGAGGTAAAAGAAAGAATTAGGTGGATCGGTCAAGATTCCAGTGAAATACACTCACAGGAGCACGGAAAAGTGCATTTCGCAGACCACGATGCCGATGACAAACAGGCTCGTGAACACAAAGAGAGTTGGGGTGGAGTCTAGATAAGGGATAGATTCAGGAATTAGATAAATTGGCCGGGCTCTGGAGGAGGGGCACTCACGCGAGCACGAAAAGTGCACTTGGCACCAAGTCGGCCGAGATTCGACGCTGAAGACCATGATGTCGACGAAGGACGGGCTTGAGGAGGAACTGAAAGTCGAGGTGGGGTCTGAGGAAGAGGTAGATAAAGGAATTAGCCCAATTCGTGACCTGTTGGTGAAGGGGCACTCACGCGAGTACAAAAAAGTGCTCTTCTCACCAAGTCTGCCAACCTTGGACGCTGAAGACCATGATGCCGACAATGAACGGGCACACAGACGTGCAGGATGCTTATTGGGGGTCTATGGAGGAGGGGGACAAAGGAATTGAGTGAATTGGAGGGGTATTCGGCAAGAGGCACTCACGGAAAGATAGGATATGCAGGTCATCCAAAATCCGATGGTGTAAACCACAAAGCCAGAAGAGGAGAGGTATGTCAATGTGCAGGGAGCTCAGGTGAAGTCTAGGGAAAAATTGAAGCAAGAATTTAGGTGAATTGGTCGGATATTGCAAGAAGGGTACTCACAGGAGCACAGAAAAGGGCATTTCGCACCGAATCATCCGAAAATCGATGGCGGAGGCCACAAAGCCGCAGGATGACGGTTATATTGCCATGCGGGGGCTCGGGTGGGGTCTACGGAAAGACATTTGAGAGAAGTGACAAAATTGGCGAATATATCGAAAAAGCGACTCACCCGCATCTAAGTCAGCCATCTGTTTGGACTCCTGCTGGCGCTTTGTCTTTTATGTGCAAGAAAAGCACGGAGACATAGCGTCCAGACTCGTAGAATGAGCCCCAAGCCTGCAGACTATAGGGCTGCTGAGTTTGAGGATGCGGAAGGCGACAAAAGTATTGATGAGGGGGATCCAGATTGCGGAAATTAAGGGCCACGCCGCAATTTGCCAGTGCATACGCTGGCGGCAAGTTACGAAGCTTCAAATACTTGGCCTACATTGTAGGGAGCCTGTCACCGGTGTAAACGCCAGTGAGAGGAAAAGATGATGGTGGTAGGATTCAAGAGTGGACTACACCGCCACTTGGCCATTTCCGTTCTTTTTCTCAATTCTCACTACTGTTGGACGTCTTACGTTCAGCACTAGCCTCAAGAAAATCATTCACTTTTCTCGTATTCCAAGCATACTATGAACATGATATATTGCGCATTGTACATTATATTCTATCAATATTCTACATTACTATGAGCAAGCTGGCCGAGGAATTCGGCGGCAATTTTCTCGTTGGCTCTTGCGACGTCATTGGTTTCCTTGTAATATCTGAGGACGTGCTTCCAATCCGCCTGGGTGTGCAGTTTAGCTGTGTTACTTTTTATCGCTGCTTCCCGCTGTGTAAACCACCTCTTGCAGTCTGGGGTCCACCACCCTACACTCAGACCTGAAGTGCTGAAAGCATAGGGCTTCGGCCACCAAGAAACCCTGGTTGTTTGCCTGTCATTCTCAGTAACCCGGCCTAAAAATCGTTAGCAGTTGAATGTCTTTGCAGCATAACTGGCCTACGCACCAGTTGCGATCTCGTAGACTCCGCAGATAAGGTCGAAATCCTCATCCGTCAGCATATCATCCCAGTACGCTGTCGAGCTTACACCATCCCACATCTGGATTCCTTTCACGAAAACCTCTGAAGTTTGACCTAGAGATGCAAGGGCTTCAGAAATGCATGCCCTCGCTAAACGTCCAACGATTCCCCCGGCGAAAAGGGCTGCACGACTGCGAGGAGACAACAAAAACCGCTCTCGATACGTTAGATACATGCAATAGTCCGAGTAAGAGGGCTTGAAGCCAATGATACGGTAACCTAGACCGGTGTATTTTGGTCGGAGTGGGGGTGGAGGTCAGGGTCTGACACGATCTCGGATGCAAAGTCGAAATTCTGCGCCCAATGCGAGCAGATGAAATACTATCTCCTGAAGGTCAGGGCCCCATCCCATCCGAACGACCTGCAGTACAGTTGCAGGATTCGGTAATAAGAGATGGACAGGCCAAACCTCACCCTTGGGCCGGAAAACGTAGTAGAGGAGATCGCGATTTAGGCGCTTGAGGCCCACCGTGATAGCCCAATTTGACTCTGAAGAGATATCTGCCTCTGCTTGTCGCAGATCGAGTAGCTCCCGCGGTATGTCGTTCATGGCCTGGGTGCCATGCAAGTACGTCAAAAGGGACGGCAAATATGGATATTTTATTAGAGCCGGCCAATTCTCATCTCCCAAATACTTGAGACACAGCTTGTCATTGAAAGGAGTCGGGTAGCTTCCAGAAACGATGGGCTCTGTGAAGCCGAAACGCGGAAATGGAATATTCTCCATTTTATAATACGGGTCGTAC
Source organism: Mycena venus (assembly GCA_014462655.1). NCBI lineage: Eukaryota > Fungi > Basidiomycota > Agaricomycetes > Agaricales > Mycenaceae > Glaucomycena > Glaucomycena venus. Next base: position 1,077,264 of record JACAZI010000007.1, on the reverse strand, counting down.
TCGTGCACAGATTGGCTGTCATCGCGAATTTCCCCCAGGCTCTAAATCATCATTGAGCTCCAGGTCATGAGAGCGCAGTATGTCGCTGGCTGTGGGAAGCTTTCCGATACTTTCTTCAGAGTACAGCTCATCTAAAATGCCTGGAAGCTGAGGAAACTCGTCGTCGGCGCCACAGTCATCGTCTGAGGGCTCCTCATCCGGAGCAAATGCCGTGCACAGGTTCCATTCGTGATGAAAACCGTCACAGACGCGCTGATCGGTAGTGAACTCGTCCCATCTGTCGGCCGCGGAAATGCGGTTGAAGGCTCTGCGGATGAAAAATCCGTCCTCCTCTTCCCAGATGAAAACCCGTGCACCCTTTCTCCCGGGCGGTGTTCCTTTAGCTGCTTCTCGTTCTCTCTCCAAGCGCTTTGATTTCAGGCCGGGAGTCTCCCTGGCGGCCAGCTTCTCATTTTCTACTCGGCGGCGAGCCATGAAGGATTGTACATCTTCACCATACATCTGACCGCTATCCTTTTCTGGCTGGGGATAACGGGCAGCGAGAGCATCACCGCTGGAGAATGCGACAGGCGATTGTGCGTCAACAGAATTGACAGCGCCGTCGAGGATTTGGGGTGGTTGGGCGTCAGCGGAAGTAATAGCACGGTCGGGGATTTGAGGTGGTTGGGTGTCAGCGGAAATGACAGCACGGTCGGAGATGTGCGGTGGTCTGTATGGATGATCATCTCTCTCGGAATGCATTTTCCTTTCGCGCTTTTGAATCCATGCGCTAAAGGCGACCTTACCCGGTAGGCGAGATAGGCACGCAATCTCCCGATGTTCGGGATAGAACCCTAGATCCTTCAAGCGCCGAGGAATGGGGAAATCCGGCTCGGCATCAAGATTCCCCCAGAAAAAATACAGAGGAATTGGATACACTCCATAAATAATGTTGACTAGCCCTTCCAATTTGTGTCGTCGGCTTGACGAATTGAGATTCATATTGTATCGGTTGTGTGGACATGTGAAGTCAAGAATCCCACCAACCCTTGGAATGGAGAGATCCCCGATCGCGGAGGCCTCCAACATGGAAAACCAAACTTGCGAGCAATTTGGGTACTCTTTCTCCGCCGCTTCCCAGCGCGGATGTTCCTTTAATTTCTCGAGGAATTTCAGACGCCACCAATCGCTGGCCTGCCCACCCAATGAAGATCGCCCTTCGAAGAGGACAATCATCATAGTAATCGTGGCCATGAGAGGTATGAAGGCGTTTTGTGCTCGCGCCGCGACTGACTTGGCTTCGTGCCAACTATGAAAAAACATATTGTATCCATATCGTTTAGGCCATACATTATAGGTCTCCGGCATATGGTCTATCATCCCCTCGGACAAGCCGGGCCCAAATAGGCTTCTGTAGACGTCATACAAGACTTGGAGGACGACTCGGAGTGAGGACTCGAGGACCGCCCACTCATCAAGAAGACGTGATTCAAGGACCCATCCCATTCCCGAGGGGTTTTCAATGGGGGAATCCATTCCGACGGGAGCAAAGGCAGGAAAGGAGATCTCCCTCGAAGGGATTGCTGCTCGGGACGAAGAGAGCATAGGGTGTGGAGGGAGAAGTCCATGATGTCTGTTGCCAATTCACATCAACAGCTCTGAATGAGGGGGGCGGGGCTTCCTTGGGGGTAGGAAAATTCAATAAGAACTGGGGATCGCCATAGTGGACTCCCAGAATATTATTATTGCTGCGGACATGACCGTCGAAGATGGATCGACTCTAATGAGCAGAATGTCAGACGTGATTGTGGATATTGTAGCAGACGGACGAACCGGGAAGGTGGGTGGAATGTCACGGGAGGCCATGGAAAGAACGACGACAAGAAAGGATCTGGAAAGCCGCCTTAATTAGTCGGCAGAATGGGATTCATTGGAAGTGCGAGATTTACCAAATGGGTGGAACGCAGATGAGGGCACTGCAGATAATACAACGAGAAGAGATATGAGACTCGATCGCAGGCGTAAAACGCCAAGCAAAGGAGGGAATGTAGGATAGGGGACGGTACAACGAGGTCCAGGATGAGAGTGAAGCGGATCACGTGCCAGTACATCGCCACTGATCCTCTGCACATCCTCTCCCCGACTTAGATATTCTCAGTCGTGCTGGGACGTCTTATGGGCATTGAAATAAAAGTGAAATCATTGTATTATTCAAGTTTTATCATACTACAAAATTTGGTCTTGAATTTGTAGATTGTAATGGGATTCTCAAGTACATGATATTCTACTTCGCAGTCGGCTTCCATGATTTATGTGAAAAGGTATCAGGACGGGGACACCAGCAGCCTCTGTGGACAGGTCTCAAAAATGCAGATGAGGAGCTTCGAGTAACATAGTCGGCCCGTGTGGTTGTTACGTGCTGAAAGGGGCAAGGGCGGACAGATCTGCTGGTTGGACGTCGTGCACAACGAGCACGAAGATACCGAGGATGGCTATGTGCAAGGAGTTCGAATGGACCTTAGGAAAGAGGTAAAAGAAGGAATTAGGTGGATCGGTGAAGATTGCAGTCAAATACACTCACGGGAGCACGGAAAAGTGCATTTCGCACCGAGTTGTCCGACAATCGATGGTGAAGACCACGATGCCGACGACGAATAGGCTCGTGAACGCAAAGAGAGTTGGAGTGGAGTCTAGGGAAGGGATAGATTCAGGAATTAGATGAATTGGCCAGGTACAGGAGGAGAGGCACTCACGCGAGCACAAAAAGTGGACTTGGCACCAAGTTGGCCGAGATTCGACGCTGAAGACCATGATGTCGACGAAGGATGGGCTTGAGGAGGCACTGCAAGTCGAGATGGGGTCTGAGGAAGAGTTCAATGAAGGAATTAGGCATATTGGAGGGGTATTATGGGAGGTGCACTCACGCGAGCACAAAAAGTGCACTTGGCACCAAGTCGGCCAAAGCCGATGGTGTAACTCACGAAGCCGGAAGAGGACGGGTATTCCAATGTGCAGGGAGCTCAGGTGGAGTCTAGGGAAGAAGTAAAGCAAGGATTTAGGCTAATTAGTCAGATACTGCAGGAGGGGCACTCACAGGAGCACAGAAAAGGGCATTTCGCACCGAGTCATTCGAAAATCGATGGTGAAGGCCACAAAGTCGCAGGATGACGGGTATATTTGCCAAGCAGGGGGCTCAGGTGGGGTCTACAGGAAGACATTTGAGAGAGATGACAAAATTGGCGAATATATCAAAAAAGCGACTCACCCGCATCTAAGTCGGCCATCTTTTTGGACTCCTGCTGGCGCTTCATCTTTTACGTGCAAGAAAAGCACGGAGACATAGCGTCCAGACTCGTAGAATGAGCCCCAAGCCCGCAGACTATAGGGCTGCCGAGTTTGAGGATGTGGAAGGCGACAAAAGTATTGATGAGGGGGATCCAGATTGCGGAAATTAAGGGCCACGCCGCAACTTGCCAGTGCGTACGCTGGCGGTGAGTTACGAGGCATCAACTACTTGGCCTACATTGTAGGGAGCCTGTCACCGGTGTAAAACGCCAGTGACAGGACGAGTGGACTTGGCGGAAGATGAGAAGATTTTCAGAGCACCGCCACTGATTGTCTTCTCATTCTCTTTTACGATCTACTCTCACTACTGTTGGATGTCTTACGTTCAGCACTAGCTTCATCCTTCTTACTTGGTCAAGAACGGCTTGGCCACCAACATACTGTTGAACGTTTGACGTACAACACTATCTCAATAGTAAAATAACCAAGACCTCTAATTTCGAGCATACTACAAGACAACATTGCATAATTGTTTGGAGACGAGGTGACTTTGACCTTCGAATTCTAATCGCACTTCCCTACATCACCATATCGGCGGACGCGGCGAGCAGGTAGAATGTTGTCGGTGGAACCTCCAAGTTCTCGTAAAACACGGGACTCTTTGCCGATTCCCTCGCGAGCCAACTCGCGTCATAGAGGGTCTTGGGCAATCCTTTAGGAGCCCCGGAATGACCTGGGTTTCCATCTCTGTCATGATCGAGTGGTGAGGGCCCCTTGTGCTGCATGCGACCCGCCTTTATGAGGTTTTCCCCGCAAGTATCGACCATGCACAGATATTTGCCGACATCCTCGGCCCGCCAAACACAAACCTTGACTTCGTAGACTCGGCGCAACTTGCCGTTCACCTCCTTCTCGACTTCTTCCTCGGAAGACATCCCATCCTTGCCGAGATAATGCAGCATCTCCAGGAGCCTCTTCCAGGCCTCGAGATCGGGAGCCTTTTTCCCGGTTTTTTCGATGGTGTGTTCGCGTGCATTGTATTTCTTTATCTAGCGTTTGAGTCCATTCAATATTATCATGAAAATCTCACTTACCCGTGTGAGCGCTGAAGTATTGCGAGTATATTCCGCTCGGTACTTGCGGTATTCATTGGCTCGTTCCACAGCTTCATCCGGAGTCTCTGTTCTGCGTGGGAGGGGTCTGGACCAGGCGCCGCGACCTCTCCACATTTGTTCCTGGAGCATTTCGAAGATCCGCTCGCATGGGACAGAAGATAAACATTTACGTTTACCCTCCTCGAACACACAGTCAACAATCTTGTTGAGAATGATCTTGTTCCATCTCAACTTGCGATACCCAGTGTTGAAGTCGAATCTAAAATCGTCTGGCTGAGGGGATCGCCCTTGCTCGCACGCGGCAACCTCATCTACTGACGCAGACTCCATCAATACAAAGTCTTCCTCGATCTTGACGCCGCATTTGGCGTTCCTGACTTCCTTCAAGACACGCTGTGATGATAATGTTGGCAATCGTAATTTTTCACGAGATCGGACTTACCTTCCAGTCCTTTTCAAGATTGCTGACCCCGGTTTCTTTCTTTTTGTGTGGAGTTTTGGCTGTAGCGCCTGGGGCCCTTACATCGGCTGTAGCACCTGGGAAGCATCGGGTGAATTCGGCGAAGAACTCGGCCATATCGGTATTTGTGAACATGCTCGCGAATGGCCCAGGGTTCTCAGAGGCACCCTGTTCTGCACTTTGATTGCCAATCGACGAGGCGGCGGCGGGGATTGGGATTGGGGTGAAGGGAATGACGGGAATCGCCGCGCTGATGTTACGCATCTCGACCTCGCCCATGATCTTTCCCTTGCGAGTAAGCGGAGTCTGGCCTGAGGCCTGGTTAGCGAGTTTCGCTTGCAGTGCCGCCGCTTCATTTGTCTTTTCGATCTAGGGTGCAAAAAGGAATTTAAACGGTCATATTTTGTCAGCTGAACGCGGTTCTTACTGCTGCACGTTCGAATGCCGCCGCCTCCTTCACCTTCTCCATCTAGAGCGCATAGAAATTCAGCAGACGTATTTCATCGACAAAGCACATATCTTACCGCTGCATGTTCGAATGCCGCTGCCTCCTTCGCCTTCTCCATCTAGAGGACATGCGTACTTGAGTGGACGTAATTTATCGCCGAACACAGTTCTTACCGCTTCACGCTCGGATGCCACGGCCTTGTTTGCTTTCTCAACCTATTGTGGACAAAATTTCAACAAAAATCTTCTATTGGCAGAACAAAAATGGCTTACTGCCTCACGCTCAAACGCTCGTGCTCTCTCTGCATTTGCAGTCTTCTCTGCATACGACTCTTGCAATGCTTGATAGAGACCGTGGTTATGCGCGAGCTGGGGAAGATGTAAGTGACGTTTTCTTCTTCCCCTGGAAGAACCCAAGTTCTTACGAGGTTACTCTGCTCAGTTTGGAATCTTCCCACCAGCTCACGATGCTGGATTTCGCTCTGTTCAATATTTCCGTTCATCCTTCTCATCTCCTCATGCATTGTTTGGAGGTACGATCGCAGACCGTTGAGCTCGGTATTCTTTTCCTTCACCTTCTCCTTTGTATTCATGACCTTCGCCCTTAGAAACTGTGTTTCACCCCGCAGCTATTTAGAGTAAGCATTGCGCAGTGAATTATCACAGTAAAGCCGCTATACTTACGTCCTCGACATCTCGATTCGGAGCTACCACATGAAGTTTGACTCACGAGAAGTCCTCGCCGTCGTGTCCACGTCGCTGGGCGAATATAAGTGGACCTCTGCAGGATCTGGCTAAAAGCTGCATACCTCTGCAGCAGGCGCTTCTTCAGCAGAGCGCACCGGTAAGGCGGGATAACTGATAGGTAACATTGGCACGTCTGAGTGAGACATATCCTGATTGTAAAACGTTCAAGGAATCAACTGGGAAACGGCGAAGATGTATCCAAGGAGGAAGGAAGGAAGGAAATTATAGTTTCAGGGAGTTTAGATGTATTGAGGTGAAGTCGACGTGTCTTTCCTCCCTTTTTATACTACGTCGGGGCTTGCTCTCATTCTAGGCATCGTTGTTCCCTTCTCATCGGCGCCTCTTGGAGACCTGCAAAGCTTGTTATCTCTTCCTTTGTTTCTTTTTCACCATAGACTTGTACTCGCCTTGTCTTTGCAGAATCTGATTCCAAATACAGTGTTCCCTTTGCAGTCAGATCTGCGTTCAAGGAGTCATGTTATTCCGCTCTTTTTTTTTTTAACCGCCTCGGGGATTTGCACCCGTCGTTGTCTGCGGACAACGTTGATCTGTTGTCTTCTCCCACCTTCGGCATGCTGAGATCTGCATTCGTTATGGCATACAATTCCGGATTCAGTGTTCCCTTTGCCTACTCAACATGCATAGATGCAATCAGTGTTCCGTTTGTCTGCTCGGCATGTATGGAAACTGTTGTACCAGCCTTTGTTTTTTGTCACCTCCTCGGGGTTCTGCACCCGCTTTAGACGTCGTTGTATCAAAATTCCACGGCCGTCATTCCTCTGCACTTCGTTCGGAATTGTTTTCTTCAAGAATTCAAAAACATTTATTGAGATCGCAAAGAAATATTAACGAGTAGTATTATGCGCCAACGATGACTACAGGAGGAGCAATGATATGTATGTTTACGGAAATACTCCAGGCATGATTGTGAAAAAAGAGCGGAGTTGTCTCCGCTGAGGGCTTTGGAAGTTCCGCAAACTGTCTGCCAGCCTGATATCGTCAATACATGCGCAGAGAGAACAAAACTGAGGACGGAATGGACTTACTCGACAGCCAAAAAATCGGCCACTACCCGGTCAGAAGGGCGCATGTTCACGACATTCATGATATTGCTCTGGGCAGAGCGCATGATGACGAGGTCGCCTTGGATGTCGAGGACCTGGTTGATGGGGAGGCGCTTGTGGCGCTTGAAGTAGCAGCGGAAGGTCGAAATCACGACCTTACCCGACCGTAGGCAATGCATTACGCGAGCGTGAATGTCGTGGATGAACGGCTGAATATCAGCCGATTGCATCACGCTCTCAACGCAAGGATATTGGAGACGACTCCGGGTGCGAGGGCAGAGGACGTGGACAGACATGAAGGTACGGTGACCAATAGCTGGATACACGCGCCCACGCATGAAACGGTTTGCCTGCAAACCGTTGAGCAGATCTGCGCGCAGAAAGAAAGAGTGGAAATACTTACCCGCGGAGTTTGAGGGAGACGCACATGCGGTGGGCATTGCAATTCGATTCGGTGGGTATTATGTGGCAAAAGTGGATTGCAAAATATTGCAAGTGCACGTCGCTTAAGAGCAGAATAGGAAAATTCATGTCCTTGTCAGGAAGCTGTTATCCTGTTACGAGAATACAATGCTTCTTGTTTAAAAGGAGAATACCCCGCAGATCTGTGGAGATTCCCGGCTGAGCAACGACTCTGCCGACGAGTTCCTGGTAACGAAAAAGAGCCGACACAGTGGCCACAGGCACGAGGCTAGAGAGCGACAGAGCTCAGGTCGGTAGATAGATGCTGGTCGTAAAACGTCCAGCAGCTCAGAAACAGAATACAGTGCCTCAGCTCACCAGACGTCGAAGGAAATGCAAGTTAGAGGTATCGAAGAGGGTTCGAGTGGCTCATGACGTTGAGTGGCTCGTGATCCGCAGATCGAGGTCGGATGTCGGACCACTCGAGAACGATTTCAACTTCGGTCGAGTTTTAAGCAGGATTCAAGCAGGATTCATTCTATCAGGGGCAGGAGGGCAGGAAAGGCTAATATTTCGGCATACAGGACTGCACTATACTATATAGTATCACATGATTGCATGCTACAAAAGGGTCAGAATTTTACCAGAAGGGCGCAAGAGGTCGCACCTGGCTGTGCGTACGGATAGGACGGGCCCTAGTAGTAGGGGGGGGATTGAGTACGGAGTCGACTGCCTTAATGGTAGCTTGAGCCAAAGCGTACTTGTGGGAAGTACGTCTAGTCTTCAAATGCGCTTGAAGGAGACGGATGGTGGCCCAATTCTTTGCATATTGCTTCAAGAATGGGAACTCGCCGTTCATCTATTAAGTTGTCAGAAAAAGACAGGCGCAGATAGGAGAAAAAAGACTCACTTCCTCGTAGAACTTCACCAACTTTTGCTTCAGTTGGTCTTTGAATTTTCCAATGGGATTGAGGTGAGTGATCGTAAGTTTCTTGATATGCTTCTGTGGTGCGGTAAACCTTATAAGTTAGACATTGAAAGCAGGTTCACGTACCTGCACTTTGGTCATCTTCTTGGAGCCCCAGTCTGGGAAGAGTTTGGGAAGAGGGATGCATGATGCATCGGATGGACGTGCAATCTTCATAGGGTCCGACACGGAACGTGAGCTGGAATCGGAATCCGAGTCGTCGCTGTCCAACTCAGTGAGCGGACTGTCGGGAATCGGCGTCATCTCCACGTGATCATTTTGAGACGGTCCAGCGGTACCGGTGGTCGCCGGTGCGGCATCGGCATCGATGGTCGGCGGTGCCATATCGGTCACAGAAGGCACGGCCAACAGGCTCGAAGGCAAAATGTCGACCTTCAGCGAAGTCTGGGCAGGCTTTGCAGTCCTCGGGGCAGACGCATTGTTCACAAACTTCGGCACATGTCGATGTGCTGAAGGGAGGGGGATTTCTGGACGGTGAATGTCGGTTGCCCAGACGGAAAGGACCATGGGCTGCGGAGGCGGGGTGGACTCCGCAAAGAAACGAATGGGTATGATGTCAGAGGGAGCCATATTGAAGGAGGACGACCGCCCCTCTCCGCATTTATCGAACGAATTGAAAGAAGGCGCTGCACAGAAAATGCACGTAGGTCATTTACAATGAGGCCCAAAAGCGGGGCGCGAGATCTTCGCGATCCATCTTCAATTGGGGAATGCGGCTTCACGATGAATGAAGACTTGTTGTAAATCCAAAACTTGAAGCTGAGGACGCCAGTCCGAGCGATTAATTTTTGAGACTAAAGCGCGAAGACCGTGTCGCACGTAAAACACGCAACAGGGCACAGAACTAGAAGGAAGAGGCGTAGACCGTGTCGTGCGTAAGACACGCGACAGAGCAAGCCCGCTCGACTTTGCACTGCACAGAGCAAAAGCGGATGCAAAGCGGATGCAAACGGACTTGTGGGATTTGCGTCCGCATCGATCTGTTGCGTGATCGCCGGACTTGATATTATTATATGGCATGTCGGCAATCTTACTTCAAGCTTCAAGTCTCGACTTGCATCCTCTTTCTCGCCACCACGATGTCTTACGTCGGGGTCGCGTCCAGTGCGCTCGGAGCACGTCCTGGTTTGCTTTGGTTTTCTGGCTTCAACCTCCCGCTGGTGTTGCTCGACAATGTTTCACGTTGGCGACCAATCTTGGCGGGATCTGCCTCTGGCCCCGCATGTCGCGACCTTGTTCTCGTCGGGCACCCGCCTTTGTCCCCAACATTCATGGTAAAACTATCCACCCTTCCCCGTAGAAACCCGAGGACATGAACCGGCATTCCTGACGAAAATCATCCAAAACCTTAGCTACAGGAACAAGAGCGAGCAGTACTGCAAGAAATACAATGACTTCTGCAACTTGATTTCGATTAAATCACCACTTTGGTGGCTCGTTCTACCACCTACCCTATACGCTCGTACACTATCTTGATTCTCGCCGTTATGTCCAACCACTACCGCCGGCTTGGAAATTTTGAAGGTCACTTTGGTGCGGTGTACTGTATTGCTGCGACTGACGACGGAAAACTTCTTGCCATCGGCGGTAAGCATCATCTTGCAGAAAAAAATGCCGCTCATGCTTGACCCAGGAATGGACGGCACAAGAATATGGGATGTAGCATCCATGGATCAGATTCGTGACAGGCCTGCGTCTGCCGGCCTGTGAGGAGCCACCACAGCAATTTCCTGGACCAACCGTGACGACGAGCCCGGGGAGATAGTATTTTTTGGTACTGTCCTCGGCTATTTGATTAGCTGGCGACAGACTCCAGTGAGTACCAGCTGAGTACTAGCGGTTAGATCGAGACCGTTGCTGACAGTCTGCCAGGGTCAACGTGGTTTTAAAGAGGTTTTCTGCCGGCGGATCGCTCAGCCCTCAGAAATCATGGGTTTAGCTTTCGATACCCTCTCAAATCGTCTGGCAGTCTGCAATTACAATGTGGTCATCCAGTTTTACAGTTTGGACTCGTCGGCGGCGCCTCACAGAATCTACTCTATCAATATCCCCAACTTTATTCCGAAGTCCATCCACTTCGGGGTGATGCAGGGGAATGAGAGGGAGGTTCTGGTGTTTGGGTTCAGCGACGGAAAAATGTGGGTCTACGATTTCATCCCCTTCATGCTGACCCAAAATCTTGTAATATCTAGTCGTACTTTAACTGGCAATCTCGCTATCGACAATCTCTCTGAACCTTGGGAGGTCGGAGCCAACATGTAAATCGCTTGCATTACTATTTTCACAATACTTATCTAAAATGTAGTGGAGACGCGACGGTGGACAATTGCAGAGTCACCGTCTGTATCAACGATGTCCATGCCGGAGCAATTCTTTACTGCCTGGACGATCATCAGCGTGTCAAGACGTTTCCTGTTCCTAGTGCCGCAACAGACAGGCTTCCACGGCAGGTGCGCTTCGTCGACGGTTCCAGGGCCATCGCGATCGGCAGTGACCACGGCATCGTTTACATCTTCGACCGTCGTAGCGGACAAACGATTGACAAGTTGACCATGAAGAAGAAAGAATGGGTTCAATCCATCGCAGTACGATGCAGACTTGAGTGTTACTCGCCTGGCTCACCATCGAACTAGACCGCGGAATGTAATGGTATCCCGACGATTTTCGTGGCGCAATCTGGGCTGCATGTGGGTATGAAACCGACCGATATTACCATGTGGCGGAAAACTGCAGACCGGCAACGTTCTGGTACGAATTTATGTGGGATCATTATAGCGATAGTCCAAGGGTCCATTATACTCGAGTCGCTGGTGTTTGCGTACCAGAGGAGGGAAGTTTTGGGGGCAATGATCAGAGAGAGCCTAGCCGATTTTTTTCAGCAGACTGCTAATGTTTAATCTTGAACCGATTTAATTTTTAATACTTTTTCACATCTCTTGGCGAGTTGAACGTTGCAACGTTGAACACTTGGACATCCTGAGCACGTCCACAAGCTCAAATGAAACTCAAAATATTTATCATCGAGTGCGTTCAGAGCGTCAGCATGACGTGGCGAATGTACCGCAACACTATATATGTACTCAAAGCGAGCAATTTCAGCAAACGGCCACCCAATATCTTCAATCTTTCAACGCGCAGTCGGAGCGAGCATTTTCGCAAGGGCAGCCAGAATCTCTTGGACCTTGATACAGGGACGGAGAATTAAGTTTTTCACTTACGCGCCAATAGCCACTCGAACATTGCATTACTCAACCCCGTCGAGGTGGTGATTGACCATCCTTATTGGACCATGCGTGGAGACGGTGTCCAAATTTGTAAAAATTGTAAACATAACGAACACATGGTATTTAATGCCTTCAAGCTGAACTACTGCCTCCATTCGTCCTGCAATTTTGCCTGCGAACACCATGAGGGCAGCGACAGACCGGATGTTTGGGCGATTGATGGCTTTTATGCTGTTCAATGAGTTAATGAGCGGCGTTACTGAGTCGAAAGCAGAAAATAACTGACAGTTTTCCGAAGCACACCATGAGGGCAGAACCGATGAGGACAGTGACCAACTGAAAATCTGGCTGGAGGAGCGGCTGTACCCTGCTGAGCGCACCGTGCAGATATGTGCATTGACTTCCGTGCGGTTGATCCCTTGGTCTAGTCCAGATGTTACATAAAGTCCATCTTGAGCAAAATGCGGAACACACATATTCGATTTTACGATGAGGACAGTGACCAATTATTGAATGCCTGGTTGAAGGAGTGGCAGTACCCTGCTGAGCTCGTCGGTCTATGCACGGAGAGAGAAACCGAGGGACCTACATGCTGGGGACAGTGATTAACTGCAGGTCAGGCTGAAGCAGATGTCGTAATCTGTTGAGTGCGTCAGCGTTTGCACGTATAGGTGAAGATGAAGGCTTTACATGCTGAAGAGGCACACAGCTCGGAGCCTGAGTCGACTGCCTCGTGCGCCATGTCATGAGTTCGGGGATTTCAAGTAAAGAACCCATACACACCGGATAGCTGGCCAGAGCAATACCCCGCAAAGCGGTAGTCATTTCAGAGAGGGAGTCCTGTCTCCCGGTAGAAGGGTTAGCAGTTAGATTCTGGAAGAAAGAAAGATATTCAAAAAATGCTGCTCGTGACGAAAAGCGATGTCTGAACATACCTTAGCGTGTTTGGCGGCTTTCATTCCCCTCCTGTGGTTCATGTGCCGCAAGATTTCCGTATCCCGTTGCATGTTCTTGAGGGGAGTGTAATGGGAAGAGGAGGATGAGTCGGAGTTGCGTCGACCCCGAGCTCGGTATTCATGCTGATAGGGCTCAAAACGATAGTGTGGAAGGGTGTGTCAAAAGGGACTCCCGAGTCGTCCAGTGTTCTCGCAGAGAGACCTAGATGCGGAGGAAGAGAAGGAATCATGCATTCTGGGAGCAGTCTACAGAATGGCAAAGTTAGAAGAGCCGTTCTGTGCTTGTTGGATCTTAAGGTTTTGGATGATCTTCGTCAGGAATGCCGGTTCATGTCCTCGGGTTTCTACGGGGAAGGGTGGATAGTTTTACCATGAATGTTGGGGACAAAGGCGGGTGCCCGACGAGAACAAGGTCGCGACATGCGGGGCCAGAGGCAGATCCCGCCAAGATTGGTCGCCAACGTGAAACATTGTCGAGCAACACCAGCGGGAGGTTGAAGCCAGAAAACCAAAGCAAACCAGGACGTGCTCCGAGCGCACTGGACGCGACCCCGACGTAAGACATCGTGGTGGCAAGAAAGAGGATGCAAGTCGAGACTTGAAGCTTGAAGTAAGATTGCTGACATGCTGTATAATAATATCAAGTCCGGCGATCACGCAACAGATCGACGCGGATGCAAATCCCACAAGTCCATTTGCATCCGCTTTGCATCCACTTTTGCTCTGTGCAGTGCAAAGTCGAGCGGGCTTGCTCTGTCGCGTGTCTTACGCACGACACGGTCTACGCCTCTTCCTTCTAGTTCTGTGCCCTGTTGCATGTTTTACGTGCGACACAGTCTTCGCGCTGTGGTCTCAAAAATTAATCGCTCGGACTGGCGTCCTCGGCTTCAAGTTTTGGATTTACAACAAGTCTTCATTCATCGTGAAGCCGCATTCCCCGATTGAAGATGGATCGCGAAGATCTCGCGCCCCGCTTTTGGGCCTCGTTGTAAATGAGCCCCACATAAACTGCTGAACTCGCTGTAGCAAAACCCACTCCTTCAATTTCCTTCCATGCAGATTCGTGGCTCTCCTTCTGTATCTTCTGGTGTGTTGTGTAGTCTTCTCCTTCTCCAAAATCCCGACTTACTTTCTTGCAGACAATGAGGACACTGAATACTTTTGTCCTCAGTGCGACGTCTGTCCAATGTGCGGCTCAGATCCCGATGAGAGCACGCATATGCTGATTCCCCATCGAGATGCTGTCGAGCTTCCTGCTCCGTGAGGTGGGTCTCATTGTCTGGCCGTATTCAGACACTGAAATTCGCTTCAGCTCATATGCTTCCAAACATCCCCATCGCCCTGCTGTTCACACTCTTCGTTCTGGAAGCCTACCTTCAAGGGGGATGGCTCCACCTAATCATTCCCTACGCCCTTTGCATGCTAGTTTACCTCCTCTAAGCGCAGTAGTTGTATGCACTTTACACTTTATGAATACTCATGCCATATTGGATATTTTCTGTGCCAACATTTGACACGGTGCGCCACTCACGACGTACAGGATGAGACGCCGCCAGAAATTTAAATCAATGTCGGGCAATGATGAGGAGTCGGATACATTTCGGAATGATTGCCAAAGGATAGCCGACGGAAGTATAGTAGCACGGAACGCGTCCGCGTACGTGTCGCAGTCCCTTGACGTTATGAAACATATACTCCTTCCGGAACGTTGAAGACGACACCAAGACGACGCGCCTTTTTGGAACAAGAAAGCTCCGGATTCGGATGGCCAGGCGTACCGCAGTGCCTTGGCGTTACAATGCATACTCCTTCCGGAACGACGACGATGACCACAAGACACGCGCCTTTTTTGGAACAATAAAGCTCAAGGATTTAAATATCGCGTGGCCAGGGGTCCGTTCCAGTGTATCCCTAGCTCGTTCTCCTCTCCCTCCTTGCTGGTGTTCCGGAACCAAACTGCCCCAACGCTGCCACAACGTACATTCAGTGACAGACGTGAGTCACCTCGTAAAGGCTCTTGCATCAACGAGGCTCAATAATCTAATAACAGTGACCAGTCGTCTGCTTCCCTAATTTCAACTCGTTCCCAATCTCAGCAACAACCTAGGTCTCATTTAAATCTCTGGGAGCCGAGACAATAATCTATACCAGTGACCAGTCGTCTGCTTCCCCAATTTCAACTCGTCCCCAATCTCGGCAATAACGTAGGTCTCGTTTAAATCTCTGGGAGCAATGAGACTCAAGAATCCAATATCAGCCTGTTCATTGTGACTCTTGCATCCCTCCTTACTGGTGTTTCACGCCGGCAACGAGCTGTTCTCTCTCTGTTGCGAGCGACTTGTGATCATGGCCAAAGAAAGGCGGATCTTCTGCAAATTTGCCGGATCGGTCACTATGTCGACCCTTCCGAATACCCTGCACATCTCTTGAAGATTGAAAAAGCTCCAGACCTCGCAGCCCAAAACAACAACAGCGGTCTGACACGCATGATGTCTGCTATGACCCTGACTGACAACGAGTTGAATGATCCGCCTCCCCACGTTTCCGTAGTTCAATCCCGCGATCCCTTTGCTCTGTCGACTATCCCGAATGTCCAACCAGATCCCCCATCACAACCTTTGCAACCCTTGCGCTCTGAAGGCGAACCCGACCTCGGGGATATATTGACTGCCTTGGTCATAGCAGACGATGGCCCAAGTCTCCACCAACAGCCCTCGAAGCTCTTCTCCACCCGCGAGGTTCAGGAGATGGTTGCACCAGAAATCTCTAGCGCATTTCATCCAATTAGTACTTCTGAGGCGACTCGTAGTATCGCGACCCTCGTCACTCATCAGAAGCCCGCCTCTCGCTATAAAGAGCGAGGGAAGAACATCCTGCAGAAGTTACAAGCCAATGTTCGTGCGGCACTGCAGAGTTTGGAGGTTAGCTTCGACGAGGAGAAACCCGAGGAAGTCGCAGCCGTGCGCACTGCTTTGTACGCTGCTGCAGATGTGGCGCTCTCCGCCGAGGAGTCTCTGAAGGAACTTCCTGGTATGAAAACCGCTTCTCTCGTCGTCTTGTAGAAAGTTTTGTTAACGCAACTATGTGCAGGCAACTCTCACTTGAAGGAGCTGAGAGATAGTGTTGAATCGGACGTTCGGGTCCTGGATCAGCACATCAATACCATCTCGGAACGTCTTCCACTTCAACAAACGCCAGTCACTGGACCAGTACGATATAATGCTGGTTAGTCGTTATCTCTTTGATTGCGTTCTTGTGTAATTTACACATCTATATTAGCGCACATCTTTTCAAATCCAATGCAAGACCTGGATCTCATTGCACAAGTCACGATTTTGCTCGTCGTTATATGTACGACTTAGATGCGGGTGAGTCGCTTTTCCGATATATTCGCCAATTTTGTCACTTCTCTCAAATGTCTTTCCGTAGACCCCACCCGAGCCCCCGCATGGCAATATAACCGTCATCCTGCGGCTTTGTGGCCTCTGCCATCGATTTTCGGATGATTCGGTGCGAAATGCCCTTTTCTGTGCTCCTGTGAGTACCCTTCTTGCAATATCCGACCAATTCACCTAAATTCTTGCTTCAATTTTTCCCTAGACTTCACCTGAGCTCCCTGCACATTGACATACCTCTCCTCTTCTGGCTTTGTGGTTTACACCATCGGATTTTGGATGACCTGCATATCCTATCTTTCCGTGAGTGCCTCTTGCCGAATACCCCTCCAATTCACTCAATTCCTTTGTCCCCCTCCTCCATAGACCCCCAATAAGCTTCCTGCACGTCTGTGTGCCCGTTCATTGTCGGCATCATGGTCTTCAGCGTCCAATGTTGGCAGACTTGGTGAGAAGAGCACTTTTTGTACTCGCGTGAGTGCCCCTTCACCAACAGGTCACGAATTGGGCTAATTCCTTTATCTACCTCTTCCTCAGACCCCACCTCGACTTTCAGTTCCTCCTCAAGCCCGTCCTTCGTCGACATCATGGTCTTCAGCGTCGAATCTCGGCCGACTTGGTGCCAAGTGCACTTTTCGTGCTCGCGTGAGTGCCCCTCCTCCAGAGCCCGGCCAATTTATCTAATTCCTGAATCTATCCCTTATCTAGACTCCACCCCAACTCTCTTTGTGTTCACGAGCCTGTTTGTCATCGGCATCGTGGTCTGCGAAATGCACTTTTCCGTGCTCCTGTGAGTGTATTTCACTGGAATCTTGACCGATCCACCTAATTCTTTCTTTTACCTCTTCCCTAAGGTCCACTCAAACTCCTTACACACAGCCATGCTCGGTATCTTCGTGCTTGTTGTACACAACGTCGAATCAGCAGGCCTGTCTACCCTCGCACTTCCAGCACGCAATAACCGCACGGGCCGTCTCTGATGCTCAAAGCTCCTCACCTGCATTTGTGAGACCTGTCCACGGAGGCTGCTGGCATCTCTGTTCTGATACCTTTTGACATAAATCATGGAAGCCTACCACGAAGTAGAATATCATGTACTTGAGAATCCCATTGCAATCTATAAATTCAATACCAATTTTTCTAGTATGATAAAATTTGAATAATACAATTATTCTCTTTTATTTTACTGCCTGTAAGACATCCCAGCATCCCTCAGAATACACAAGTCAAGAAGAGGATGCAGAGAGGATCAGTGTGGCGATGCAGTGGCATGTGATCCGCTTCAAACCTCCACTGTCCTCACTCACGTCCGCTACCCTCTTGCTGGCGTTTACGCCGGTAATAGGCTGCTACCCTCTTGCTGGTGTCTACGCCAGTGACAGGCTTCCTTCAGCTCACCCAGCCACAGAGTTTGCTAGCATATATGCAATGACTTACCCGTGTCGTGTCCTTGCCTCGTGGTCTCAACCTTTAAATTTGGTGGCGGATCGGCCAAGCCCTGGCCAACTTATTCTAGGTCACATATTGGATATATGGACCCATTTGAATTGATTCTGTTCCCCTAGAGGGAATTCTTGCACTAATGCAGAGGTCAGTAATCTCCTGTGGCGCTTGCAAGTTTTATTAAAATTCTATTATCTTTCAGGCCAAAGGCTCTGGGGTGGACTGGATTCATATCATAATCCTCAAGTTGATCGTGGTACGTTCGATATTCCATCTGGACTGAAATATTGACGGAGACTCCCCTCAGGCTATTGGCGAGCATTGAAGCCCTGCGAATTAAATTTTTTATATATTCACTGTGTACAGACCGGAGAGCATCGGTAATTAATAATTTGAAGTCAATTACACCCATTATAGATCAGGAAGGATTCCACGGATGCAGCATTGCCGGACTTTCTCCAAATTCAGAGCGCATCAAGAATCCCTCGGTGAAATTTTTTTCTTGGAGCTGCAACTTGGACATAGTGACCCCCTTCCAATCCGATCCTCTACCTCCAGTCGTCCTATGTGCGCCGTCGTCCCTCGGCTGCTTTTTATTCCAAGAGTCTCGCCATGTCTGACTGTCAAAACCGGCTACAAGTGCTGCTTGAAACTTTCAAGACGTTGATACTCAACGCTGTAGGCCCTGACACCCATCTTGGCTTGCTATTAACACCCGGAATACCGCCCGACTAATTCGTTATCTGCAGCTACATCAAAATTATGTTACAGGACTACGACTTCTGAAATAACCAAGTAAGTACATGCAAAAATCTACGACAGAATTGACGCTAATGACCCCGGATTAGGGTATTGAGAAATTAATCTACACGTGAAGGTAAGCTTACATGGTAAATCTACATTATGCTACATCTAATATGCTACAGTATATTACGTCGAACTTGAAACCAAGTTGCGACCCAAGAAAACAGGTTACGTAGTTAGTTATAGAACACAGGTTACAGAACGATTCAAGAAAAATCAATCAACGGCGACGATGATATCTCAACTTGCGGTATTCAGCAGAATATTCTGCAGATAGTCTGCGCGGACGAAGATTTCGGCTGCAAAGACGAGGTATGGAATGCAGTCAAAAGGAGCGAGCTGAAACTCACCTACTTGCCTCAGCTTCACCGACAAGAGCGAGGCATTTGCGAATTATATCCTCGATCTCCGCCAGCAAGCCCCCAGGGCGCATGTAATGATATTCGTGGTGTCGGTGGCCACACGGGCAGGGTGCCCAGAATTTGACGCGTACGTAGCCCCTTGTGGGCTAGCATCAGATGAATAATTCGTTGTCAAAAAAAGTGAGCGGTCGCAGGGGATTGATTCGAGGATGGACTGACCCGCAAGCAGGCAGCGTTTAACGGTGGACGCCATCATCCACATCTGCACCCTCCCAACCTCACACCGATGATAATCGAGCTGCCTGTGCGGTACGCATTTGCTAACACCCCATTTCACGATCAGCTTGCCGAGGAGTCAATTGGAACGTTGCTGCTGGACGACTTCGTTTGCGAGCTGTGCGGTGAAGTACACACCTCCCCTCCCCTTTGTCGAGGTACAGGGGGAATTTGGGGTCTCAGGCGAGCGTGAGAAGCACAACAATCTGGTTTTCAGGTGGCAGCCAACGACTGCAAAGCGTAAAGAAATAGTTTTTGTAAAACAAAAATGATGGAAACCACTGACATTTTTGCTAGAATCTGTCCTTGCGCTCGAGTGCGCTTCATCGTTCGATGCCGGGGCATGACCGGCGGTGGTGTGCAGCAGCGCGGCGCTCACACGAGGAAAATGCGGAAGCGCTGATGCGAAGGAGAATGGATGCTAGTAGCCGGAGCGTGTGGTCTCCGGAAGCAGCGTGTAAACAAAAGAGAGGTGGTCAGGGCGATATGGACTGCAATCTGCGTCGCGCTCGGCGCAAATCGAGGACACGGTAGAAACTTGGGAGGCGAGTTTTGTCCCAAGAACGACGAGCACAAGACGTGGCGACGTCCACAGAAACTCGACAGGAGAGGACGGTGCAGAAGATGGGCACGGAAGCGGGCCTAAAAGAGGTTCTGGACGAGTCGGCGGATTAGCGGAAGATATGCCGCTGGCCGCAGGAGTTCCGTCAGTGCCCCAGACGTTGTGTTGAACACGAGTCGCCAGCTGAGCTGGTGTTCAGAACAAGTCGGCTGCTCGGGCGGTTGTCGGCATTGTCGAATCCCTTGCTTTAAGTCACGCCTTCCATTTTTGGAAAATCACCTCTTGACTCTTCCCATCATCCTGGCTCTGGCTCTACTCTACGCACACCGTCCACTCCTTCTTCGCTTCCGGTCGACCATGCATCAGGATGAGATTTTGGACCTGCAGCGTCTGAATTGGGGCGTTTTGGAGGCAGGAGCGCGGCTGGCTTGTCACGCCCACCAGCGCGTGTCTTGAATGCGTCTCTGTCCTTTCTTTCTCACCTCCGCTAACGGTCACTGTGACATCCAGGGCCTCGACCGGCAGGCGTTTGGGGATCCGTTGACACCGACCTCACTCATTATGGAGAATCGTCGCGCGTTGATCGCGACCACGACCTTCCCGAATCTCTTCCGCTCTTTCTGTGGAGTCTCTCGGTCTTCCGGTACTTTCCTTGACATTTACGACCGAGACGCTGCATACTAAGTTATCTGCGCTTGCGATGCACCCAGGGACGGGTTCCCGAAGAGGACGACGCTGGGCTCTCCCTCTCTCCGCCCCTGCAGATGCTCTCGTCCCTCTGTCCTCAAAAAATGGCCCCGACCACCTGTGACGCGCACGCAGGCACGATGCGCCGCTCTGTCTCGTCCAACCCAAACTCCGACCCCGTCACCTCCGACCCGAACGCGGGCGACGAGACGATGAAGATCTTCACGCCGGACGTCTCCGTCTCTGCCGGTGCGTCGGCGATCTACAGCAGCGCCGACACCCGGATCCAGATACACGACACGATGAACCACCTGCCCCAGGCCGAGAAGGAGCGGCGTGGCACGTTTTTGGTGCGTTTCTTAATCTTTGCCTCCATACCCGCGTTTCAATGCTTTCATTCCTCGCTCCCCTACGTCTCCCACCTACCTTCTATGATCTAGCCCTCTCTCTTCCACACATGCTAACTCGACCCCGTCTCGCAGCGCGATGAACGTGTCTTCATCGTCTGGTCGGACGACATCGACCCCATCGTCCGCCTCTGTGCCGACTTCAAGACAAAGCTCATGACATGCCCGCATGAACGCCACCTCCTCGATTCTCACCTCCGGCTCCATCAGCACCATCCCCTCCGCCACCGTGAGCGTCGCTCCGAGCACGAGCGACGTCAACCTCCAGATGGCGAAGGAGAAGGCGGCGGCACAGTTGCCTTCTGTTCTGAGACCGCTGCGCAGGCACAAGCCGGTGAGAAGGAAAAGTCGAAATGGTACTGGAAGCTCGGCAAGCGCGCGGCAGCGTTTAGTGCGCTCACCCCCCACAGAGGCGGAGAAACAAGAGAGCTTGGGACGGGAAGAGCGCCCGATCCGCCCGTTTGCACCGTTTTGTGGCAGGTTGGGCGCGGGGTTGAGTTTGTGTGAGTACTTTCTTGTCCTGTACTCTTCGAGCCCCGAGTTTCCTTTTTTGGCAACATCTTTTTATTGAGAATCGCTCGCTGACGCTCCCACACAGCCTTCCTCCGGGCCTGACGACCCTCTTCTCCGAATGGTGCCTCGACCACGACTACAGCCGCTTCCCACTCATGGCGACCAGGCCGTTCTTGGTCTGCGTGAGCTTGTTCTTTGCGCTGCAGGTGATCAGCAGCGTTACGATCTTGTGGGTGTCTTTCCTCCTCCTCTCTTGCCTCTCCCTACCCCCTCCACCCCCTCTTCCCCTCCCTTATTCCCTTCGCCACCTCGACATGCTCACTCCCATCACAGCCTCGGCCCCGTCGCACAATACCACGAAAACTCCTGGTACTACGCCATCAAGCCCGTGCCCAACCCCGCCGTCGACAGTGCGGTCCCGCATGTCACCGCCGAGCTCCCGGTGCATCAGGAGAGTGGAGGAGACTGTGTGCGCTCCTACTTGTTTTTCCTTTTTTTTTCTTTTCTTTTCGTGGCCGCTGCCGCTACGCGCTTGCCCGCTACAGAACGCCCGACCTCGAAGTCTACGTGACTCGATGGGAGGGAACGCGTCGCACCCTTCCTCTTTCCGATCTTGATTCTCTTTTCATTCGAATTTTCTCATCTATTATCCACTTCGTATTATTCATACTGACATCATCCTCTTCCTCACAGCGCACCCTCAGTCTACTTGCTCAATAAGGCGATGCAGACGTGCGCCCGGGAGAGCATCTTTGTGCCCGACGATGGGCTCCAGCTGCTTGGTGAGAGGGAGAAGCACATTTCGTTCTACGCGGATTGATCACAACATTGGGTGGGTCCTCTCGCTTCATAATACAACGCGACACATTACTAACGCGTGTCCCCGCCTCTAATTGTATATTCCAAGTACTCCTACGTAGTCTTTGATTTCCCTTTTCCTTTCGATCTTTCCGTGCTCAGGACTCACTACTTCACCACTTTGCAAACAGGTATTTAATTGTATATTCCAAGTACTCCTACGTAGCCTTTAATTCCCATTTTCCTTTCGATCTTTCCGTGCTCAGAATCCCACTACTCCAGTGCAAACCAATAAATGCTTGTTTCGTGTTCGGAATCATTTACAATAAAGGACTTCTCGTATGCAGATAAGTCGCAGGTGGCCGGCGGATGAGGAGCGGATGGCCGGCAGATCAGGAGCGGATGGCCGGCGGATGAGGAGCGGATGTTCTGCAGATCATCTGCCAACCAAATTTCAGTGCGCCTGAAAGTGGTAATTTCAGTTCAGATTTCAGCTAAGCTGAAATTAAAGCAGAAACTAAGTATTTCAGACGGACTGAAATTAGAATGGATACTTAACATTCCAGTTCTGATTTCAGTGCACCTGATATGCTGAATATCAACTGAGCTTTTTCTAGTAATGAAACCAGATAGTTTCAGTTCTAGTTTCAGCTGGGCTGATTCGTAACCTGATATTTAGCATTTCAGATTAGTTTCAGTGCAGCTGAATGTAGAACTGTTTTCAACCAATTTCAGTTTCAACATCAGCTGCACTGAAACTACCAGAATCAGCTTGAGTTTCTGCTCAGCTGAAGTGTAATTCGAAACTTGACATTTCAATTTATGCATCATCGGGCCAGGAATCTGGCAATCTCCGGTGTGCATCCCGCTTCGCGAACAAGAAAGATGTCAAGGACTTTGAGATAAGAAAAGACCGCGGATGCAGACTGCAGCAAGCGTCATGAAACGGCGCTCCGGAACATCTCGACATCGAGAAAGGCCTCGAGACGAGGTGTAAAACATGAGATTAAAAAGAAAAAAGGACATCGTCCACACTACGGCAAACGTCGGTTCAAGAAACTGTGGCAGCAAACATATACCCACGCGGCAATCGAAGCGGCGCTCGAGGAGACGCGAGCCACGGGCAGTAGGCGGGGGAAAGGCCGAGCAAGAAAATGAAAAATAGGGAGCAGAGAGCACCATTATGCGACGCACACGACATGGTGAAAGTGGCTGGTCGTCTAAGCTGGTGGCTGGATGATCGCACCGCGCGATGACGTGGCGCGATACCGACTCCTCCACCAGCGTGACGGACGAGTGCTCCGCCGCACACGATGGAAACACGTCACGTTGGGTCTTCTGAGCATCCTACAACCCCTTCGACAGAAAGGAAGTGGATGGAAGGGCGAGGCACAGTGGGGCTCATGCTCCCACGTCTCGGCCTCTCCTCATTCCCCCAAATTCGGGGCCAACTCCACCTGCACGAGCGCGCTGCCGACTCTCGAACACACACCGACGCACAGTGGGCTCCTACATAGCAGATCGAGCACGCCCGCATGCATGCTATGCCCGCGGCAGAGGAGCGGCAAGAGGTGTACACACATCCCTTCACACGCCGCTGACCACCTCGCTTTGGACGGGAACATGTCGTGCACTGCGGCCCTCCTCCCCACGTTCGTCACCCTCCCTGCTCACTCCTGCCTTCGGGCCTTACCCACTCGCAACCAGCTCTCCAGCGCGTGTCTGCGGAGGGAGGCGAAGGGCATGAGAGGATGAGGAACACGTTGCCCTTTCTCATCGGCGGGCATGCGGTAGCGCGGTGGTGCCGTAGAGCGCACTGGCGCGGGATGCAGAGAGAGCGCGCTGGCACGTAGATGCAGATACTGTGCGGGGAGTGCGATATACCGGTCTTGTGGCGAGGAGGGCAAGAACGGCGAGGAGGGTGAGGGGGATGTTCCATGGCGGATGAAAGATGCGCTGTCCGAATGCGCATGGGTGGATGCCCAAGGACAAGGAGGACAAGCTCTGCTGGGAGTGGAACGACCATCGGCCACTGTACAGGAGAGAAGGGCGGGGATAAGTATTTGGGGAAGACCGGGACTCAAGCGTTCGAGGCAGCGTAAAGAGTACAATGCAAAACGAAAGGAAAGAAAGAAAGAAAAAAAGCGACGAGAAGCACTCACCGCATAGGGACTCCTTGAATGCATACCATAACTCTGTGCTCATCATCCTCCACACACCGACAAAGCTGTGAGCGCAACACGGACGTGAACGCGTCTGCTGGCGTGGCCTGGGTCGGTGCAAGCAGCAAGATTCAAGCCGATTTGTCGAGTAAGATTTTTATGTGGATGCCAAAGGGAGTTGCGCTCATGACAGTTGGACTCGGCCGTAGAAGAAAGCTCAGCACCAGAAAGTCGGAAGACAAGGTGGCGAGACTAAAGTGGTGAGCGCTGAGCGATTGTGGTGGGCGGAAGCGAAGGCCCAATGGGGAATCCTTCGGATCAATACGGTGGACTACTATTTTGGCCCCCCATGTGTCCACGACGATGATCTCGCGCCATGACTTTGTGCCTTCGACCCCGATTGCTCTCGGCACCCGTACTTAAACATATGTATGACTTTTCTATAGCCACAAGTATTTTCAGAATTTTTGGGCCTGAATTGCAAAAAGACACGAGCCTTCCGTTGATGGAACCAGAAGTGGAATCGGTTTTGGCAGGCTTTTTTGGTGTGTGGGAAAATGTGGCAAAAATCTTCTTTTTCATTTCTTTTATGCGCTGTACAACTTCAATTGGGCTGAAATTTGGCCCAGACATAGCTATGATCTGCAAACCCATTCTTGGATTTTTGTGGAGTGAACGGATTCGAAATGCCAACGGGATCAGGGAAAATTCCACTTCAGGGTGCATGGACACTTCAGGGGCTAAAATAGTAGCGGCATGTGCTTTTTGCTCTTCTCTTCGATCCACTTCCTCGCTATTTCCTCTGATTTTTATTGTAGAATTACCTACCATGCTTTAGTTCTCCTCTGACTCCAATAGTTCTAGATTCTGGCTGTCTGTGGCTGCACTGCCTCAAAATGGTCTTGTCTCGGTTTTCCGCTAGGAATCTCGCTGTAACGCCTACATAGTTGCTGCTCTGTTCTGTACCACAGAACGGTGGCTATGGCACAGTGACATTATAGCCACGGCCACCATTCTGTGGTACAGAACGGGGCGGCAACTATGTAGGAACTGGGTGCGTCAATATGGTCCAGCCATTTAGCACTAGTGACTGAGTGTTCTGTTTTCCAGCCCGGGGGAAATCACTTCACTGAATATTATATTGTCAGTATACATTCTCATATCGGCATTGCTCTATGCTCAGGTGCATATAGGACACCGGCGCAGTTTTCTCGCCCGTAGGCGTGGCTGCTAATCCCAGCATGGCCGCGGTTGCATGCACGACTGCCGCCGTCACTTCCTTCCTGCCGACCAGCTCGTCATCATCCTCGACCACCACCGCCTCAACTAGCTCTACTTCCAGCTCAGCGCCTGTTTCATCCACCCCGACCGCTTCAATCGCCATGCGCGACTGACACTCCTTCCCGTATCCTCGCCGATGCATACATCACAAGTTCCAATGCCAACACTCCCTTGTCTTGCACTCAGCAGTGCTTCTCTCTAGACTTCACCTACGCGACCGTTGAGTATGGCGATGAATGCTACTGCGGTGCAGGTCTTGTCTCCGATGTCTCCACGGCCAACATCTCTGACTGCGACATGCCGTGCGCCGGTGACACGGCCATAACCTGCAGAGCCGGTTGGCATATGCAGGTTCGTCCACCTACTGTCGCTATCCATCAAGTTCTTGCCTAACTCCCCTTCGTCTAGGTGTACAACACCATGCACACGAGAGTGAAAAAAGTAACTTGGGAGAGCTAACTTTAACGTTGATCGCCCCTTTGGCTTGGCAGGGCTAACTTTACGGTACTTTTCCCACACTTGGTGAAACTAACTTAGTTGACAGCTAACTTATACGGTTCTGATAAGGCGATGCAAGGATCCTAGTAGATGCTTCCCTAACACCTCAAGGGTAGTCTAAACATTAGTAATTATCATTTCCACTCTGCCAGTGTGAATGCAAGTACTTTCATCATTGTTTACTCTACACTGGTTGAACATATCAAATTTTGCACTGAAAATTTTGGTGAAAAATGTTTTGAATTTTATAACAATTTTTCACCAAAAAAGTAGGTGAAAAACTTGGTCTGCACAGAAGTAAAAACTTCATCAGCCATGGCTATATCTGCAAAACCAAAGGTGCGAAATTGGTGAGGGGCCCCTACAGTGACCGGAGTATCATAGGTAAACTTGAAACTTGATATATAGGGAGTAGCATTTGTTCTCAGGTAATGGATGGGAATCATGAGCCGGCGAATTTGAGGTAACCATCTGCTGCCTGAAACCACCGTCAGCAGTCATATGAAGAGATAATTAGTCTTCGTACACAGTGCTTCGCGTATTGTATATGCTAGAGCATTGATATCGGCTTCAATGCATTGCCTGGTGATAAAGGTTCTGGCTCCGATAGCAGCAATTATCGGTAAAATATATAGTGTACCTGCCAACATTAGAATACCTGAAATAACTAGGGAAAGGTCACTCACCGGCAGCACAGAGATTAAGGAAGCGATAGCCCCAAGAGACCCAATCACAGAAAGCCGTTCTACCTTTCTCCGAATTTCGATATTTTATAGCGAGCTGCCGCTTGGATACTGTTGGGAGATGCTGCTTCGCCGCCATTCCCTGCTCGCTGTAATTTGTGTTAAATAATGAATTCAACGCAAACGTGAAGGAAATCATGAACCTATCAATGTTTAAAGCTAGCTGCATGAGGCTGATCATGTACTCCAGTTCAGAGATATTGAGCTTGTCTGACTGCCTGTCTATCTTGAGCCAAGGGAAGCAGTATCCATGGTGCCGATAGAAATTGGTTCAGCATGAATGGCATCTGGTCCCCTCAATATGTTGTCGAGAGATTGATGATGGCCGCTACCAAAAACTGCAAGGAGCTTTGATAATAAAAACGCAGCTTTCTCTGTCATAGGTGGTGCGCCTTTGGGATTGATAGTCCACACAGGGTTTGTGTCCGCCCCCAGGTGCAGTGCAGCGTGTTTGCACCCTTTCTGGCAAGGATTGCCTTCCAGACAAGGCATGTACAAAGACTTCCTCTTCAGTGGGCGGTTATCCCTTCTCGGGCATTTTAGCTTGATTATGGCGCGAGTCTGCTCCTCCCTCTTCATCATCATCTTCTTCCTGCTCATCTTCTTCCTGCCCATCTTCTTCCTGCTCATCATAGTCTGCATCATCCAACGCACTGGCTTTGCATTTAGCAGCACGCAGTGTCCCCGGCGGTCCCAAAAGGGGTGGTGGTTAAAGAGGCAGTGGACTGAGAGGCGTGGGTGACGAGAAAGGGGATACCTCTGGTCTAAGATCCACAGGCATTTGGAGCGGAGATAGCTGAGGACGAGGAGGAGCTATAAATGTGCTTAGATCATTTGAATTTTGGGCGTTAAGATAATTCTTACTTTGATTATGAGCAAGGGGCGGGAGGTTGAGAGGCGTGGGCGACGAGGGCCTGAGATCCGCAGGCATTTGCAGCGGAGATAACTGAGGACGACGAGGAGCTATAAATGTGCTTAGATCATTTGAATTTTAGGCGTTAAAATAAGTCTTACTTTGATTGCCAGCAAGGGGCGGGGGGTTGAGAGGCGTGGGTGACGAGGGCCTGAGATCCGCAGGCATTTGCAGCGGAGATTGAGGATGAGGAGGTACTATAAAGGTGCTAAGGTGTTGCAAATTTTAAAGGTTTAAAATAATTCTTACAGCGTTTGTTCATAAACATTCCCGCATAGTAAAAGGTACACGGCAGCTTGCAGAAAGCAGGATCCAAGGGGGAAGAACCAGTGTCCGAGCGGGAAGCAGGGTCCGAGCGAGAACCACCATTTGCACGAGAACCCTCGTTCGAGGAACCCCCGACCGCCAGGAAGCCACCGCTTGGCGTAGATGCAGTTTTTTGAAGTAAGCGAGCTGAGGATGCGACAGGGGGAGGAGGAGCAAGACGTCCTTGAAGAGGTGGATCTCCAAAAGAACTGAAGGCGGCGCTGCGGCCGTTGAGCTGTTGGCATTCCGAGCAGTCTCTCTGCGCTCGAAGGTTGAGAAATTGAGGAGGAATAACAGTGCCATGGGCCTCCAGAGCACGTAGAACATTTTCTAGGTCGGCGTCTGTGAGCGAGACGTTGTAGAGCGAGGCATCGGCCATTTTGCTACAGCCCCAAAGACCTGCCGCAATGCATCAGTTTTTGTCGCGTACAGTCACGGTGTGCGTGCTCTGTGACTGACCCGGGAGATAACGACGCGTTACGCGTTCGTGGTTGACGCGTTTGTGGTGGTGAGCAGCCGAGTTGATGTCCGAAAGGGGCATCAGCGCTTTGTTCTCGACCACCACCACGGCATCATCGAGTCAACCAGCATCAACCAGTGCCGCTCCTACCCCGGCTTTTTCAATCTTTCTCCTTTACGTGGCCTTTGTTCTCTCAAGAAATCCAGCAACCAGGAAAAGAATCGATGGATCCCCCTTTTTTTCTCCAACATTCAAATGTTGATAATGGCAATGCAATTCGGCGCACTCTCTGAGATCAAGATTTGTCCGGCCCTCTGTCTGGTCCGCCATGCCCATCAACGAGGATGAAGGAGAAGAGAAGAGCGCTGGTGTATAATATCTTTGCCATCGGGTACGTCAACATTTTTTTTCTCCGCATCCAACTCAGTCGCCTTTGCAGATTGTACATCGTGGGAACGAAGGGCTATTCGAACGACATTGTCCCCATGCTCCGCGTATACGACGCGACTGCGCGGTACGTCGACTAGGGTGGGAACAAGAGGCTCAGCGCGTTCGTCATCTACCTCGAGCCCTGGCGCGCCGACATCTTCAAGTTCACGCGCGATTTTTTCCTTGCGTTGTGGATCCCCGATCTTTTGTAAGTGCCGTTTCCTTTCGTCACGTCCGATACTTACATTCTTTTCAGTATGAAACGTATGGAGGCGAACGAGGAGTGGTCCCTCTGCCTGAACGAGGCGCCTGACCTGCACGAGGTCCACAGGGCCGAGTTTGAGGCACTGTACGGGGGAGGTACAAGAAGGAGGGCCGCGCGCGCAAGTCCATTCCCGCCCAGAAGCTCTGATACGCGATCCTCGAGGCCCAAGTCGAGACCGGAGGGCCGTTCAAGCTGTGCAAGGATGCCGCAAACTGTAAGCAAGCCCTCCCTCCCACATCAATTTTCATGCCACTCACTATCCTTCAGCGAAATCCAACTAAAGAACCTCGGCGCGATCAAGGCGTCGAACCTCTGCACCGAGATCATCGAATACTCCTCCCTCAACAAGACCGCCGTCTGCAACCTCGCGTCCATCTCGCTCCCGATCTGCTTCCTCGGAGTCCACATGATCGAACCTGGCAAGATAATCGAGGGTCTGTTTCACGTTAACCGTGCGGTTGACGGGACCCGGGGTCCGAGAATAGGACGATGGAGTCCCCATTCAAGAGAAACATAAATGTGAGTTATTATACTATTTCTTACGTGCGTTTGGCGTCACGCATCCATTCGTCTCGTCTCATAACTGATCCTCTCATAACTGATTTCTTGTTTCAGGTACTCGACCGCGAATACAGCGACTGGGGGCGCGGACAGCTGAGAGGGAGGACGGGTATCTTTTTATGCGGTACGTCCTCGTCGAATTGTTCGAGACAAGCGCGCTAACGCCCTTCTTCCCTTCTCTAGAAACCCCGAACCGAACCGATCCCCACCGAGCTCGCGGCTGAAGCGACGCAGGAAGCCGCGGTGTTTGCGCAGGCAGTGAACCCCGAGTGGCTGTTTAATATGCTGAGGGTGCTCGATCCGAGCAAGGGGGATAATTTGGTGGATGATGAAGAGATCAGGTGCGTTGGGGGTGTTGATTCCGTTTCCCCTTTCACCTCGAATCTCCCTCTCAATTTGTTGTGCTAACGTTGGGTGCTGTCCACAGGAATCCATCGCGTACAGTCACGGTGTGTGTGCTCTGTGACTGACCCGGGAGGAAAGACACGTTCGTGGTTGACGCTTTTGTGGTGGCGAGCAGCCGAGTTGATGTCCGAAAAGGGTATCAACTCTTTGTTCTTCACCATCATCAATTCGCCGCACTCACCACTACTGGCTTTCGATATCTTCCCCAGCTTGGGAAACCCCCAGACCACGAAGATCGTTAGTGGCACCGCGAGACGCCAACGCCGTTGCCAGTGAACATGGCGTGTTGGGTCGAGGGGATGGAGTAGAATGAAAGCCAGGGGTAGGATGGGGCGTTTGTAGGCGTGGATGCATGGTGAATTTTCTTTTATTCCCGTATTTCTTTTCCCCGCCGTCTTGTGGTGCTGGCAATGATCATCTGCCGCCATCGTGCGCGGTCGTCTCCCGCAGTCTTCAGCGCTGGGTGAAGCGATGGTTAAGGGTTTTTTGCCCTTTCTTTTTTTTTTTTTTCATTTCACTCGGCTGCCCACTCGAATTGAGAAGGATGGACTCGGGGCTCGTACCTGTGGGGATGCGCCAAGGACACAGATTTCGCTTGCGGCGGGCGGCCAGGTGGCGATCGGAATGTTATGCGCGTACTCCTCCCAGCTCTTTGTTCTGCTATCGTGGCATAGGGATAGGGGGTGTCTCACTCTTCGGGGGCAGTCTGCCACGGATCGACCGGGACGATCGTTTTTTTTTTTCCTCTTTTTTTGTGCCCAATTTTTCTCGCCTTCAGCTCGCCTTTCGATGAATTACTGTCTTTCTCTCTTTTTTCTTGCCTTTCGGCTCTGGGCCTTTTGTACTTGGGCCGCTACGATGCAGAGTCTACGTTGGCTACCCGATACGAGTCTTCTCTGCTTCGCATTTTGTATCCTGTCTTTATTTCTTTTAAGTCCTTTCTTCTTTGCCCTTGACGTTTTTTTTTCTTCTTCTTGTTCTCTTTTGTTCTTTCGTCGTCTACAGCCGACGCTATTTGGCATTGTTGCAGGCGTGCTTTGTCCCCGCTGTGTCGAGCCTCCAATTGTGTGTGTGTATAGCGTCCGCATGGGAATTTTTTTCGCGCTATTTCTATTTTACTTTATGTTTCCCTCTCCCTTCCCTCCCTTCCCTCCCCCTACACCCTGACTAACTTGCTATCCAATTCCAGTGCTGAGTGCGGCCGCCTCTGCGGCGGCAAAACGCTGGCGCACCTGCATCTCCTCGACGGGCCCAACAAGGCGCTACCTCTGAGGTCACCACCACTCGTCCTCCTCTGCGCGCCCCAGCGACAATGCTATCTGTTTCTCACAGTTCAAACTTACACTCGAAACCATTGGCCCGAGCAAGCGGCACCTTTTGCTGCGATCTTTCACCTCGGGCAGCCCGAGTTCCACATCAACTGCATGCACGGTCGTCTGCGTGCGGTCATGCGGAACGTCGACTGCCTTTCACTTGCCCTCTGTGAACAAGACTTGTTGGGCCCTCTGGTTGGCCACACGGCTCGGAGCGTGAGCCAGGGATGACCTGGATATCGAGGCTATGCGGCAAATGCGAGTGTGCCCAAGGTGGATGCTTTCCTCTATTTCCTTATCTTCACTTTCTTTGTCTCCGTTGCCTTCCTTTCCTCTTTTTTTTAAAAAAAATAGTGAGATGGTGATAACATTGTAGCATTTTTTGAAAGATCCGTGCCGTACTCGCTCGCTCTCAGCCACTACGGTTCAGCTGCGGCGCGGTGCCTCTGCCGCACGCTGCACATCGCTGGCAACGGAAATGGAAGTGGCTGGGCTTGGACCCGGTGCCGACGACTCCACGCTCGAACGACTACGATATGAGACTCGATATGGTCAGCGAGGAGTTGGAAAGAGGAGGAGGGAGGGGACAGGGGAGTGGGACGGGCACTGCGAGCGCGACAGGGACCAGGACAGGCATCGTCTGAGCTGGGATCAGGACCGGGACTACCGGCATGAGCACCACAGCGACCGCGAGCGCTGGGACAAGGACAAGGTGCGTTCACTTATTCTTTCATTTATTTCATCATTCTAACGCGTTAGGCAGTTGAGATTCACGTCCGGGTCACTTACCCAGTTCCTCAACATGAATGATCCTGGCGCTGCGGTACTGCCTCGAGCACGGTGCACTGTGTGTCGGCTCCACCCTGTCCCATGAGACACACCTTCAAAATCGTTATTGGTCTTTCCTTCTAACCTGACCTCTTTGAATACTATACTTATTACGTATATGATAAGTTTCGAATACTCGGTGTATCAGTATGAATGAAACAGAAGATAGTTTGCGAGAAGGAATAAATTGTATAGACTCAGATACTTCGTTGTTTCGTTGCGCTGCCCTCAAAATTAGCTGCAGTTCTACTCGAGATTATGCGACGTCCTTAGTGCTACACGGGCAAAAGTACAGAGCACTACATAATAGGCCAAATACTACAGAGCACTACATAAAGGGCCAAAAACTACAGGGCACTACGTAAAAAACCAAAAACTACAGGCACTACAGCTGCTACGTAAAAGAGCTAAATACTACAGAGCGCTACGTAGCGCTACGTAAAGGCCCAGAACTACAGCCGATTACAACCACTACGGCAAAAATCAGGGTTTGCTGATGTCCCCAGATGGGGCTCAGAGGTAAAAATCCGGAGCAATCTGGTATCGATGGTCCCATGAATGCCTTCACAGCAGCGTGCAGCCACGTTGGTGCGGCGTGGACGTCTGAGATATATTAGATCGACTTCCTGGTCTTCGAGCCTCTCGACCTTTCTTCTCATAACCATGTCTGAGGTAAAATCAGTGTGAGCATACCGGAGCTCCTGTTGAGACTGTGACTTGACTCATGTTCTTTCATTAGCATTCAGCTCCACAGTAAACACTTCCCTGTGTCGTTACTGCCAAACCATACTCAGTCCTTTCTCACAGGCATCCATGTCACGTCCTTGACTAACCGGCATGATGATCTTCCAGGTGACATGAAAATGTTTGCCCAGCTCATCGTCGAGGAGAATATTTTCGTGCAAACCTTGCCGGTGGCATCAGAGCACAATAAAATGAGTTGGAAACTTAGTTTTGGGCGCAACATGTGCGTTTGTGATGGCTTTGCACTATACACTTGGGATTCACTGTAGCCCATGCACCCTCTCACAGCCCACCCCATGCTCCGACTTTCTCAGTGGCAGTATTGCGCCAGAGTTAAACTGAGGGAACACGGCTTATCGGCTACGTTGAAATCGGGCGAGATGAAGTTCTTGGATCTGTGGAATTGAATAGGTGTAGGTGCAGCGACCCTTACTCTAAGTGACATCACTGAAGATTACAATGTAGCCCTCAAGCTCGAGCTCAATCAAGTGAATCTCGATGGCCCAGCTCTCAAATTCAGTGCTGGTTTCACAGTTTCTGAGTTGCTGCCCCAGGACATCATGGCAGAAAATACAAGTAAGATTCCCTACATATCATTAAACCACTCCTTGAGTCATCTGCAGCTGCCTCTGTCAAAGGTCGGGGCATAGCAAGTGATCTGCAGAAGATGTATAGGGACTTAAAGAACACCAAAATTTCTATGGATGCTCTCCAGCTTCGGGTGATGCATGAAAGGATTCTACTGTGCAACCAAAGCAATGAAAACAGGGGTCGGCTGCTGAATATACTCAGGGATATTCTTTTACAGTCTTACAAGGGATCTGGGACTAGAGCTGATTTGAACCAGGCACTCTTTGCATACAATGATGCAGTGTGGGATGACCCAGGGTCTGTCATCTATGTTACAGATCTTGGAATGTCCTTCCTACGTCGCTTTGAGCTGTTTGGGAGCTTGCAGGATATCCACCAATCTGTTGAGATGCTTGATAATGCTGTCCAACTCACTCCAGATAGCCACCCAGACAAGCCTTCCAGGTTGAACAACCTTGGGAGATCACTTTTCCGTCGCTTTGAGCGGCTTGGTGATCTCAATGACATCAACAAGTCTGTCTTGATGTTTGAGGATGCTGTCAAGCTCACTCCAGATGGCCACCCTAACAAGCCTTCTGGGTTGAACAACCTTGGGAATTCGCTTTTCCATCGCTTTGAAAGGCTTGGTGATCTCAGTGACATCAACAAGTCTGTCTTGATGTTTGAGGATGCTACCAAGCTCACTCCAAATGGCCACCCTGACAAGCCTTCTTCAGTGAACAACCTTGGGAATTCGCTTTTGAGTCGCTTTGAGCGGCTTGGTGATCTCAATGATATCAATAAGTCTGTCTTGATGTTTGAGGATGCTGTCAAGCTCACTCCAGATGGCCACCCTGATAAGCCTTCTTTGTTGAACAGCCTTGGCAGTTCGCTGTCTTGCCACTTTGAACAGCTTGGGGATCTCAGTGACATCAACAAGTCTGTCTTGATGGTTGAAGATGCTGTCAAGCTCACTCCAGATGGCCACCCTGACAAGCCTTCTTTGTTGAACAACCTTGGGAGTTCGCTTTCCCGTCACTTTCAGCAGCTTCGTGATCTCAGCAACATTAACAAATCTGTCTTGATGAAAGAGGATGCTGTCAAGCTCACTCCAGATGGCCACCCTGACAAGCCTTCCAGGTTGAACAACCTTGGGAATTCACTTTTGAGTTGCTTTGAGCGACTTGGTGATCTCAGTGACATCAACAAGTCTGTCTTGATGTTTGAGGATGCTGTCAAGCTCACTCCAGATGGCCACCCTAATAAGCCTTCTTTGTTGAACAACCTTGGGAATTCGCTTTCTCATCGCTTTGAACAGCTTGGTGATCTCAATGACATCAACAAGTCTGTCTTGATGAAAGAGGCCACTGTCAAGCTCACTCCAGATGGCCACCCTGAAAAGCCTTCCAGGTTGAACAGCCTTGGGAATTCACTTTCCTGTTGCTTTGAGTGGCTTGGTGATCTCAGCGATATCAACAAGTCTGTCTTGATGAAAGAGGATGCTGTCAAGCTCACTCCAGATGGCCACCCTGACAAGCCTTCCAGGTTGAACAACCTTGGGAATTCAATTTCCGACCGCTTTGAGCAGCTGCATGATCTTCAAGACTCCCAAGAGCTGCTACATGTTTATACTTTAGCTGCATGCTCAACAACAGGCCCTGCCACAATACGATTTGATGCGGCCAAAAGGTGGGCAAAACATGCTCACATTCACCAACACTCATCCATGCTCCATGCATATACTACGGCGCTTGAACTTCTGCCTGAATTGGCATGGCTGGGGCTGTCTATAACTGATTGGCATCATCTCCTCTCACAGGCAGGCCAAGTTGTGAGAGATGCTGCTTCAGCTGCGAGTGCAGTGCAAGACTACCAGAAGGCAGTGGAGTGGCTTGACCAGGGTCGTTCAGTTATCTGGGGTCAGATTCTCAATCTGCGCACACCAGTAGATAACCTGAGAAAGAGCCATCCTGCCCCTGCTGATGAGCTTGTCTCTCTCTCCACATTATTAGAAACTGCCGGCACCTGGAGCAATCCTGTTTACAATGCTATCAAACCACAGCCACTTGAGTCCATTGCAAATCAAGCTCATGGCTTTGCTCTTAAACGGAATCATGTCCTACAGGATATCAGAGAGCTGCCAGGGTTTGAGAGTTTTCTCTTTCCAAGGCCAATTTCTGAGCTTTCCCTGGCTGCAAAGAAGGGCCCTGTTGCTATTATAAATATCAGTGAATATGGATGTGATGCTCTGATGCTTCTACCGGGCCTCGCAGATGAAGTCATCCATGTTCCACTCCAGGACCTCACACTACTTCAGGCACAGCTTTTGGCCCATTGTTTGGCATCAATTGTGGGATGCCCTGGTCGGGAAGAGAGGTTTGCTGGATCTCGTGAGGCAGAGATGGCTCCAGATGACATCTTTTGCTATGTTCTCTCTGAGCTCTGGTCTAAAATTGTTTGCCCGGTCCTGAAGGCACTTGCAATCACAGTAAGCCTTTTTAATCAACAAATCTGCTTCCCATCCTAATGTTATCTATAGACTCCAGCACGTCAAGATTTAGGACGTATATGGTGGTGTCCAACAGGGCCATTAGCATTTCTCCCTATCCATGCAGCAGGACTCTATGGTGAAGAACAACCCTTTGGCTCAAAATTATCCGATGTCCTGATTTCATCCTATACACCATCATTGACTGCCTTGATTGAAGGGTTTCGCCCACATTCTGAACTCCAGGCAGAACTTCAACTTCTTGCAGTCACTCAACCATCAGCTGAGGGACAGTCCTACATTCCAGGGACCCAGCATGAAGTTGAATCTATCAAGCAGCAGGCTGAGGGAAAGTTTCCGGTTCTGTGGTTAGATCAAGATATGGCCACAAAAGGAGATGTTCAGAAGGGTATGAAGGAGTCCAGATGGGTCCATTTCGCCTGCCATGGTGTGCAGAAAACCTCTCCAACCGAAAGTGCCCTCCTCCTTGCTGGGAGTTCACGGTTGACACTCTCCAACATCATTCAGCTAAATCTCCCAAATGCCGATCTGGCATTCCTTTCTGCATGTCAAACGGCCACTGGTTCCACAAAGCTCCAAGACGAGTCGGTTCATCTCACGGCTGGCATGTTACTAGCGGGATACCGAGGTGTCATTGGGACAATGTGGTCTATTGGGGACAATGTTGCCCCACAAGTTGCTGGTGATGTTTATGCTCATCTATTGAAGGCATTGCCTCCAGATCCAACGAGGGCAGCTGAAGCCTTGCATCTTGCCGTTCAGAGGCTTAGAGAAAAGAAATTGTTTTTGCACTGGGTGCCTTTCATACATTTTGGGGCATAACTTGGGGATATAACCTTGTAGGATATGTGTAGATCTAGAAGTAGTTTGTTAGTAGTCCCTGTTTCTGTAGGACCATTTGTGAATTATGATTCGATGGCATGTTAGAGGTTACAAGTTAAACTTCTACGAGAATCTCAATAAGCCTTTGATGTATACCACATCTGACTCGATGTTTGTGAAGCTTGGTGACCAGAAGAACAAAATGTCAGAGACAGGAACTCAGTGCCTATATAATGCTTCAGCGATCTGTACCACAGATCACCGCCATTCAACCGCGCATCACAGGCCATTGTGTACCGCATGCCGCCAATGCGGTTCAAGCCTTCTCATTGCCTTTGGACGTCGCATCACCGATGGCAGATGATGGTTCACAATGGCTTTCCCCATGTGGCCCTCAATATTTCTGTGGTATGTTCACCTGTCACAGCCTTATGTATACCGCACTGAATGATTGCTTCAGCTTGAATTTTGCGTCAATGAATGGGCCACCGGCTCATTCATTCAATCCAAATTCTTGGAGAAGGATGTTGGTAAACAGTATTGCGTTCATCTTGTCGACACGGAAAAATGGAGCAACACCAATGAAGAGGTCGTTAAGAACATCCGCCACAAATGGTACCGCAAAGCTTCATGGGTTGCGCGCCTGTGATGATTAGCGTCAATTCTGACTGTTCCCCATAGCCAAACACTCACGACAGCGCCAGTGCTACTTACCAACTACATGGATGAGGCCGATGAAGAGGCACTGCGTGATGAGCTTGCGGGCAGAACGGGAAACACGGATACCGAGTCAGAGGATGAGGACGTGGCAATGGTGGCAGCTTAATTAGTCTACAATATTTATTATATTCATAATCTAATGTTCATTCAAAATGATACTGTTTCATTCCAATCCAAGCATGATTTAAAGAACTAATATCTACCTATCAACTACTTGATGCACGGTAGCACGAGTAGCCTGGTAGCGTGCCTTCTATGGACAGTTACCCGACATTATTGAGTGTTTACGTGATACAGTGACAAACCGCGAAGCGAAACGGTTGGCTTTGACACATGATTACAAATGCAATATTGCCCCAATTGGCCCATGCTTTGTTATGTGCGTGTGAAGGGGCATCCTAGCTTCCTACTGACACCAAACTTTGTGTGGCTTAGTGCAGTGATTGTAGAGAACGAGGTTGTTCTTTCTGCAAAGCCAAATGTGAGTAGATAACGAGGAAGCGAAACAGTTGTAAACAAGCCCGTGCATACTAGCCACAGAACTTGGCCGTCTAAGACATTGTTATTTTACATCTACGACCCTGAAAACCCATTCAAAGGACTTAGAACATCGCAGACCTCTTGTGTCTACGTGAGATATTGACCTGCGTGCCAAACAGCAACAAATGAATGACGTTCAAAACTCGGATAGCGCAGGCTCGACAAGAGGTTTTGAGCCAATTCCTTTTGGCTAATCCGACTACATATGGTGCAGATTTATGTGCTAAAATCTTGAGCTCGTTATATGAGCTGAAGTGGGAGAATAACGTAGCGTTTCGCTTCCGTGTTACGTTTCGCTTCGCGGTTTGTCACTGTATCCACTAATGCTACCACACCTTGGTAGGGTGCTATCAGCCGCTACCGCGCTTAGGTGGCATGCTACCAGCAGCTACCACGTTTAGGTGGTGTGCTACCTGCTGCTATCTGCAGGGGGACTTGTCTACCAGACTACCCTGGCTACCGACGCTACCGAAAGCAACCAAGCATCGTGATTTTTTCCTGATGTTTGACCACCTTTTGCCCTGCATTTTTCAGCATATGATGTTTCCTGGGCTTAAGTTCAGACAGATAAAAATAATGTCTAGGCGCCCATGTGATTGTGTATGACAACTCTTGTACTACTTGTATGTATCTTCTATCATTTCCATTACTCATTCTGGAACTCTGGTAATTAGTAGAACTTGAGTTCAATCCGGACTTCAGTTCTGCAGAACTTGAGTTGCTTACAGGACTTAAGTTCCACCAGAGTAGTGGGGGGGCATTGGCCACCTGTACAGGCACTGGGGGGCAGAACTTAAGTTTTGGATTCGGTTCCACCGCCCAGAACTTAGAAGGCGGGGTAACCATGGTTTGGTCAGCTTCGGGATGGTCGCCTACCTGACTTCGGCTAGGTGAGCGGCGATCAGCTAGCCCAGCGCTAGCCTCCATCAGCCGTGAGCTGGCCAGAGCAAGACGCCGCTGGGCTAGGTGTCAGCAGCTAGTCAGCGGCTACACGCAAAGCCCCAAGCTAGCCGCAGCCTAGCCGAGACATAGCCTCAGCTGCCAACAGCTAGCCAACGGCTAGTCAGAGCTCCCAGATCCATCGGCTAGTTTAGCGTTGAATACAGTGACATCGCACAGCCCGCTCAGCGTGGACGGGGATGAGATGTGGCTGCTTGTGTGTAGGACGGAGCGGGGGACAGGGTGGCGAGGGTTGTGCTGATGAAAAGGAGGGCGTATGTGGAGGCGCGTGGTGGGGTGCTGAGTCCGAGGGCAGGCGGGGGGCAAGGCTTCGTTTCCATGCTGCAGATGCGCGCTGATTGGACGAGTCATGTACTTCGCACCTAAAATGGGGAATAGACGCTCGTACTACACCGACGGCATTGTGCTCGGCTAATGTTCCAGAAATTCAGGTGCTGTCTTACACGTTGGCCGCATGTGCTCCTTGTCCGCGACTGGAGCGCGAGTCCACGTGTTATTTTCTCTCCGGCGTGGAAGCAAGTCCTCTCGATTCGCATGGACTCGGACGGGAAGTAGGTCCATGACAGTACACGGAGTGAGTCAGTACGGAGGAGCCAATTCTCTTACCGAAGTGCTGGACCTTCAAGAATTCCGGTGCTGTATATAGCATGCCTGTGTGCGATACACGTTCATCGCGATGTTTCATTAGTAGGAACGCCAGGGTTCGAATAGGCGCTTTCGTGTGCCGTGCTGGTCGAAGCTGCCGCAATGGGAAAGCAAGATAATATTTCACATGATGGGCGGGCGTCTGCGTCAACTTCTCGGAGCGGATTCCTCATGTCATCTGTCAGTGCCTCGGCCTCGCTGCCAGTCGCTGGAACTCGTTGTGTTTCCGCCTCCATGGTCCGCGCTGCGCGCACTGTGGATGAGACCGAGCTCGGGAATAGCGCTTCGCAAAAATACGTGTTTGGTGGCCGTACAAGCTCCGCGCTTCACCGCTCTTGCAGAACGGCTTTCATCAACCTCTTTGTAAAATTAAGCATCTCTGTCCGTCCGAGGCCATATCTCCGTACGTACTTTGCAATCACCATTCTCATCACTCTCTCATCACGGAACTGTGCGCTGGCCGAATATCAGCCACGGCGAAGCTTATTTGAGAGATTGGCGCGATCAGATGTCCAGAAGAGTGGCCACCAGTTTGACGCCGAGGAATTCACCGAGCATAGCACTCCACATTGTTTCAGGGACTCTGCGCCTGGAAAATGTCGGCCGCAGCGGCGCCGCAAAACTTACTTGAAAGATTGGCGTGACCAGGCTGGACAGCAAATGCCTCAAAATGTGGGCGCCAATTTAATGCGAAGGAGTATACCGAGCATACCGTGCGGTCGGCTGCGGCAAAGCTTAGTTACAAGATCGGCGCGACCAGGCTAGACAGCAAATGTTCAGAAATGCAATCACCCATTACTCCCTGTTCAATACCGTACAATTATTTTCAATTCGTTTGTCACGCATCACGCACCCCTCCGGCGAGAACAAAAAATCGTCGATATTACGCATCACAGGGGACCTTATCAAATTTCTAAACCGTGACAGAACCGCCCAGTGGTGAAAAAAAGTCAAAATTTCCTTGAAATTGTCGAAATTTTGGGGTGTGTCATGCAGAAATCCGGCGACTATCTCTCTTTTATAAAATTACGCATGTCCGTCTGAACCTTTTTAAAGTCCGCTTTTGGAAGATCAAGCCCAGGGCTTTGGAAGCGCTGGCTCCAGACCTTTGGAAGCGCTCAATAAACGGCGCTTCTTCGGGGCCCATGATCACCTTTAAGTGCGTGCGCGCCTATAAAAGTGTACACACAGCCAAACTCCGCTTTTCGCCCACCGTTGAAGTTTCCAAAGTGCTAATTCAAGTGCCATACTAGCACCAGTAACTAGGACTGTTCACCGTGCCCATCACGGGCACGGTCGTTTCGACGGGTGGGTAACGGGCAAGGGCCGTCGCGTGACGGTCCGCCGAGTGGTTGGGAAAATGCTTGACGGGTGACGGGACGGCCGTCACGGCCCTCGAGACGGGGTCGGCTCCAACAGCCTCCTAGATTGCAGCTATGAAGAGGTAAATCCATCGAAAATACATTTTAATTCACCTGGGAGTTGGATTGGGTTCGTTAGTCAAGATTTATACTCAAAATGGAACAAATATCTACCTTCGTCTGTTGTAGAAAATAGTCCCAGGGCGAATTTGAACCCCGGGATAGCATTCCCAAAGCATTCCTGGAGCCTCTAACCAGTCCCTCTAGATGTGAGATATTTAACATCAAAATTCAATACCAAATGCTGAAGACTACCAGAAACAGCAATATGCGATGAGTGTTTTCTTTGGTAGCAGGGAGCATTATATATGGACAGCCCACAGCACCTGAAAGAAGGGTCTAGACAATCAGGAAGATTTTCTAAACTCTAAAATTGCTCAATGTGTGGGCTCACCATGAGCATTTAGAGCCTTAGAATCATCAGAACCGTCGCCCGTGGATGGCCGTTATTTTGACGGCCATTATCAGCCAAAACCATCCCATCTCTGTCCCGTTGACTTCATACTCCAAGTCTTGACCGAACAGGTTGGCTACCCGTTGCACGGAACCCGTTAGACCGGTGCAACGGGCACGGTGAACAGTCCTACCAGTGACTTGAATTTACTTGCAACTTTATCAATTCTGCCCTTGCTTTGAAGGATGGGCTGGGGATAAAATTCTGAACTTGACTGCAACCTAACAAAGACGAAGATTTTTATTGTCTTGCTCAAATTTGGTGCACACTCAGAGCTGCAGAATACGAATTGCAATAAATGCACCGGCCGTGGTTTTGTGATAACCAACTCAGCCTCCGAAATCATATCCGACAAAAGGCCTCAGACAGGTGTAATACCTCGTATATTAAGCAGATGCCTCGAATCAGTATGCACATGTTTGCAATCACCTTGATTTGCTCTTTCTTTCTCATCTCCTCGGGCATTCCCTCTGAGCCCACCTAATGTCCTCTCTTCTCATGTTCATTGTGAGAAAGCGACGGCGATCACCGTTAGGTCTGGGAACTCTCCGTGCCATCCATTCGGAGCAGAAAGCGGCCAACTTTCACGCGCTCAAGGGCTGCAAAACAGACCGGAGCATCTAAATCTATCTTCGCCGCACTTTTCCTCTCCCCATCATCGATCCGCCGTGCTGGGGCTATCCTCTACCTTCCACAGTGTTGAACAGCCGTACTTGACCTTCCGTATGCCCTCCTTTTATCCGCACACGACGTCAATTGAGCGCTCCGCTCGCCGGCAATTTCCACACCTCCATTTACCTTTATCTATGTCCATATCGAGTTAGCCGATTTCTTGACTCTGTTGAATGTCAACCACTCCTTTGGCTCCTTTAGATTTAATTTATCTATTACCTCACCTCTGTCGCTGTCCACTGTATTTTTATCTTGCCCATAATACCGGTTTTCTATCGTCATTTTCTGCCGCTTCAGCTCCGCTATATCTATCGAGAGCCGGTATCAGTCTCCATCCTTTCACCACCACATCGTCCTTCAGTGCTTTTGGTTTCTCGCCCTCACTGCCGGTAAGTGTGTCGTCACACAATTCACTGGAGCTATCTATCCTATTCGCCAGAACCACTACACGACAACTCTCAAATCCTCCTCCGACGTCTATGTTGCTGCCGCTCTGCGGGTCCTGGAGACGTTCCGGTCCCAGAGAATACCATCTCATTCGTTGATGGGAAGGTTTTTTTGCGGCCACTGGCGAGCCAGTGGAGCTCGGAGCTCTGTACGTGTCCGCTATGCCCAGTGATGTGAACAGCCATGAATACAAGGCCTGCTCAAACTTTTCTTTCGCAATTCTATTGCTGAATTTTCATATAGGAAGCGGCTCCAGAGTGTCCACCTTCTCTTTATGGTGTCAGACACATGTTCTTTCGCAGTCCGACACCGACGCTGCGTTGACCACCGACTCCCCGACGACCCCCACCACCCTCGCGAGGCGCATTACGTCGATATCGGCTTAACCTCCACCCCTACGACTTCGGCTGTTACTGGTGTGGGGCCAAACGCTGCCAGCGATTTTTCTTTCGGTGATGTCCTCTTTGTGTCTTAGCTGCCACCGCTTCGAGCTAATTTGCCTCTGACAACCCTCCTGCTGTCGCGGGACCTGAGCCATCGACCACTTCCGCTCATGAGACATCGTGTGTCATGACTTCTGCGCGATCAATATTATCTTTGACATTATTCAAGTTCGAAACTCATTTTCCTCCGCCGGAAGATCATGATACCTACGTTGGCGAAGAAACCCTGTTAAAAGTTAAGCGGTAATTCTTTTCATAATTCCAGTCCTGCTTCGATAGTCCAGTGCGCCTCTCTCTGATGCTGTATAACCTCTACGCTGAAATTTGATGAATTTGACACTGAATTCAAAGTGCGAATGTCCGACAAGACTGAAGAGGTGTGACGAACATGAGATCATCGTCCCCGCTGGATAGGAAAATCCAACAATTTAGCAGGGAGCTGTAGCTCGAACGGCGCTTGCACAATGAATTCTTTGTATCAGATTCTAGCTTCGATTCTGTACACTATACTCCCCGGCCCTTGCGGCTTTTTGTTCCTGAGAAATCTCGTAGGTTCTTATTCGCCGATTCACCCCGTTCACCCTGAAATGAAACTTTAATCCAATGAGAAATCCACCTTACCTTCTCGGAAATGCCCACGGGATCCGTGCTCTCACGCCATCGATTCTGCTGGCATTTTCCCAAAAAAGCCACTCTGGACCGGCCACTGCCATGTCCCCCTTGCTTCCGCAACTCCTGGGGTACACTCTGACACAATTCTATTGGACTCCGTGGACATCTGAAATCCGGCTGGCGGCTCTTCCTAACAGCCATCCGTATTTTGACATTCTTCCGCTGTTTTCTCTGAGCCAATAACGTGAGGACTCCAAGTCCCTGAAAGTTTAACGGGTAATTCCGAGGGGATTCAAGTTCCGGTCAGCGCTAGGTTCTTTAATCTTTCCTTTCCGGTTTTCGCGGTCTGCTCCGCGCCCCTGAATTTTCTGGGGTCTTTTCGCTTTTGATTCTCATTAAATTCACGTCCCCTCGTATTTCCACTGCTCAGTGCTCTAAGGAACTCACATTGTTCCTCCGAGTATCATTTTCTCGGGAGGTACCCTAACAGCCGATACCGAATATAATTAAACCCAATGAAACACCTATCTTCCTCTATACGAATGACTCAGTTCAATTTGGCCCCGATTCAATCTCCAATGCTGATCGAGTTGAAGGTGATGATGTTGATGTAGGTATTGTTGGCCGTATTTCCCGCCTTTGGTTGACTTCCACCTTGAAGGTTCCACCGCATCGCGAAGATGCCTCAGACACATACTTTGTATAGTTTTGATATTATTGGCGACCAGTCCGCTTCGTTGTACTTTCAGTAATTGTTTGATGTACAGACCTTCTCCAATATTTCTGTTTACCTGAGTGAATTCAAGTTGCGCGACTGTAAGAATCAGTAAATTTTCAAATGCGCCGTACCGATTGGATACCGCAAACTGTCGACTGTCTGGATGTGTTTACTGCATCGACTACCTCCATCCTCGAACACCTGAACCCCAGCCGCTCGCGAGTACGCATTGCAACCGTCCTGCAGAGTGCTACTGATACAGTGTACATTATCCAAGACTGCAGTTCCAACTTGGCACATTGGAGCCATTTCCGATCCCCGTCCCCTGGGTGCGGTTCATCGTGAACAAAGGCATCAGTGCACTACATGCGATCTTAAACTTCTCGCAGGAGAACAGATACTGGTGTAAAATAATTGGAATTCACATCCGCCTGTGCCC
Organism: Mycena venus; assembly: GCA_014462655.1. Taxonomy (NCBI): domain Eukaryota; kingdom Fungi; phylum Basidiomycota; class Agaricomycetes; order Agaricales; family Mycenaceae; genus Glaucomycena; species Glaucomycena venus. Next base: position 1,032,470 of record JACAZI010000007.1, on the reverse strand, counting down.
CCGTTGCCCGAGCGAAGCGACGGCATATCTTGTTTTATAAAGAAAGAGATAGTGGCAAAAATGAATTGCCGGCATTGTGTGAGCTGTTAGATCACTTGAATTGGAATTTTGCTATGAACTTTTCACGAATATCATGAGGTTTTCGATGGTTTTGGCCCCTTTGCTTGCATCAGTCAGTGCCTTGCGAAAAAAGAAAGATAAGAAAACAGAGTTATCTGAAAACTGGACCACATGATATAGCAAAATTTGAAACCTATTTTCATTATGATCATGCTGCAGTATGTTCAAAACACAACATTGCACTGTACATTGTGCCTAAACCTCATCGATACCACTGTACATCTCCTTTGCATAGCAAATCATGTCTCTCTGTTCGTCCGATTGATCTTATTGTTTGTTTCATCATGCAAACAGAGGGTTTTTACAAATTTCTGTGATCAATAAAGGGGAGGGGGACCGCGGAGCGGTCCCCCGAGTGCTTGTTGAATTATCAAACTGCTCATACCATGTCACGCGTCACACCCCGTATCGATTTTTACGTAATTGTAAACTCGGTTCTATGCCACTTCTGTCCAGTGTACTGTCGTAAGAGCTAGATGCTTTGCGGCATTTATTCTTGGCGCCTAGACGCCGTGCTTTAGCTGCGGATTGTATTTTTGTTTCTATCTCTTTATTAAAATTTAATTTTTATATACGCTGTCCGTCTGTCTGAGGCCTATATCCCCATAAGGATATATCAACGGCTGGCGACGCATTCGGCAACCTGCGGCTAATATTAGAAGCGGGAGCCGGCCCAAAAGGCCGTCGAGCGCTTGTGTGCATTCAATTTTGTTTGTAACGGCGGACAATCAACGCTATTCCGTCACCAGCTTCTTTGGCGCACGAACGGGCCACAACGCGACAGTTTCGAAAATAATATCATGGCATTATAAACCCCGATCCCAATCGTGGCCTACTTATAGCCGCTCAACAGTATCCAAGGATTTAAGGACAGCCCTCCAACGCTACACGATTATCATCCTCCCGTTCTTCTGCTACCTGTTCCACCATGTCCTGTCCTGGCCACAAAGTCTTCGCGTTAATCATTGGGATCGACAAGGTATATCTTTGTGTTGGTCTCGGCCAAACTGATAGTGTTTCAGTATAAGAACACCACCGAGTTCAATACCTTAAAAGGCGCAGTGAATGATGCAGAAGCGTTCCGCAATCTTTTGGTCGACAGCGGCAAGAAGCGCGGGCTTGGGGTTCCCAAATCCAACATCCGATTGCTCCTTGATAAGCAGGCCACCCGCGATGGCATTCTTAAAGCATTCGTGGACCACCTCCTCAACAATCCCCGCATCCCAGACCGTGGTGATGCAGCGATGATCTTCTTTTTCGCTGGCCACGGAACGCGGGTTTCTGCTCCCAATAATCTGATGTCGCAGGACCAAAAGGTCGAGGGAATTTGCCCTGTCGACGAGAGGACGTGTCCTGGCGGGAAATATGTGCATACGATTCCCGATTACGTGTTGGTCTACCTACTTCAAGAGCTTTCTGAGAAGAAGGGACAGAATATCGTGCGCTTCATGTTGTATAATCTTGCCGATGCTGACATTTGCACTTAGACTGTAATAGTCGACTCTTGCCACTCCGGCGGTATGGGTCGCGACGGCCGGGTCCGCGCCGCGAATTTCGACGCACGTGCTATCCCTGGCAATCTCGACAGCAAGCTCTTCACCAACAACAATCCCGATAAGAGCACGAGTTTGCGGGCTAGGTCCGCGACGCATGTTTGGCTGGCAGCCTGCGACGTGAACGAGACTGCGCGCGAGAGCAAAAACGGCACGGGCTTCCGCGGGCGTTTCACGTGCAGCCTGATCAAAAAACTCCGCGAGGTTGACCGGGAGAACACGACGTATGTGGAGCTGATGCAGCGCTTGGAGCTGGTCGCACGCTTGGAGTCATGGAATACGCAGACACCATGCTGTGGCGGCGAGAGGCGCAACCTGTTGTTGTTTGCTTCAAAGTACCCACCGACGGGACCCAGTGCGATGTCAGTGGCCGAGATTCCCGTTAGCGATGGCTTTCGGCGGCAATTCCGTGTCGAGATGGGTGAGCCCGCAGGCGTCGTTTTCGGCACCGAATTCCGCGTCGTCGATAGGGACAACCACCCTGTGTGCACGCTCGTTGCGCAGGACGTGGGACTCCAATCAACGATTCTGAGTTTTAGTACAAGCGCAGAGGTGGTTCTCCCGTCAAATGCGCGCGCAGTGGTCTTGGATTGGAGGAACATGGACATGATACTTGACGTCTTCGTTCCAGAGGCCTTCCCGTATCTTAAGGTGCCGTTCCGCGCCGAGCCTCGATCAACTTCGAGTGATCAAACGTTCGTCCAGAAGTTACACGAGGACGACGCACATATAGCCCTCGGTATTCCTGAAGATGCCAACGGCATCGTCGTCGTCAAACGGCTCACTCCAATTTTCGAATGTGAACCCGAGGCCCGGTTCCCTCTCCCTCCCGATCCCGAGCTGCGACTGCCCAATGCGCTCAACGGAATCGCCCACTTCAACTACTTTCTGGAGCGCCGACATGGAGGGGTGTTTTCGCGCCCCAACCCCGGTGCTGTCTCACCTCTGGACGGTGTATCGCTGGAGGTGTATCGCCTCAAGGGGGAGTTCCCCACACGGGTGCCAGATGGTGAAAATCTGGTGAAAAATGGCAAAGTGTCATTGAACTGGAACACTAAAGCATACTATGGGATTCGGATTCGCAATACCACCGCGTACGACCTTTTCCCGTATCTTTTCGCCTTCGATGCTACGGAGTATACCATCCAGGTGAACATAGATTCGATGTTTGCCGTGTTTCGGTTATTGATTCATTGACGCAGCTTCTGTACGAGCCCCATGGTGCAAAGGCGCCGCTCAGAAGCAACGTCGGGGAGGTAACTGCTGGAATGGGTGGCCAGCCGGCATACCAGTTCGGCCCTCTTTGGAAGGACGTGAAGCAAAGCTCCACGTTCTTCAAGGTATTTGTGGCAGCAAAGCCCATCGACATCGCGTGGATCGAGCAGGGGAAACCCTTCGACTCCGGATTTGAAGGCCGCCCCAGATTCCCAATAAATAGGGAGCCGCTCCAGGATACATGGGATGCGTTTAGAATCACCGTTACTATGGCTGTATCGTAGGACTGTTTTTTGATAGGGCCTAAATACTTGCCTGTGACTATGAAGTGGATTAAGGTTATCGCGGTCTCGGGATCCGTGGGATAACACTTGGTAATGCTGCATTGAGGCACGGTTGACTGTAAGTACTGTTTCGGAAACCAAGGACCCCCCGAAGTGAATGTATTCTCGCTCGTCCATTCCTGGAAGGAATAAAAAAGTCGAGAATTGAAAAATACAAAGAACTCTAGGAAAACCATTAAGGTTGAGTTAGGCCAGGAGAAAATGCCGCGACTGCTGCGACACTCCCGATTGATGACTAAACGTTGAAATCTGTATTGCCATGCGTTGAATCACACTTATATAGTGCGAAAATACTCACCAGGGAATTCATTTCCCTCAAAGGAGGGCTTGAGCACTTAATGAAGGATATTTCAGGTGTAATTTACACGCTGCGATTAGTCCCAGGGGTCACGGTTGCATTCCTCACATATCTAGTGCGTGTTAAACTTAATTCTGGATTGAATGAGCGTTTTTAAGTATTGAAAACCAAACTCATTATTAAAGGTCTGCCACAGCAATGTCCTGTAACTGCGCAGCAGTGGCGTGTCAATAGAGAGGTTGTGCCCAAGTGACATGCCGCTCTTGGCACTTGTGCAAAACAGCACAGTGGAATTTTTTTCTCAGTTAAATATCATTGCCTGATTTGCAGATTTTGTCATTACTGATGTTTTATACCTGAGTTTGTGTATTTGTGAATTGTTGGTAGAGTAAGCGTGAGAAACCCGAGTTTGACAGCATCATTCCTGCTTCTCTTGTCCCTTGTGCCACTTTTCACTGTCTCCCATGGTGTTACGACTGTGCACATCTCCATCCGAAAACCTCTGTCTGGAATCTCTGGATCTCTGGATTTCCGATACCTCCGTCCTCCGGATGCGTACGTCCTAACCTATGGGCCCGCATCTGATTACTCTCTGTGCATTATGCTCCGGTTTGATGCACAATCCTCCGGGGTTTTTACGCAATGAAGTCTTCTGAGCGTTTCCCCAGAATTACTTATGATCATATGCCCTATGCTCCACATGCTACTCCTTATTGTTGTTATTGTTATTCGACGACCTTATTGTCTTTTACCTACTTCTCCATCCACATCCAGAAACCTCCGGATTTTGTATAATTACGTAGTCGTTCATGGATGTACTTCAGTTTGTTAATTAACGTGCTTGCCTCCACATAGCTCCAGTCTGACCTCCACTCCTACTCCGTCTGGCAGCCAAGAAGAGGGCACTCACCCTTAGACCCCTGTGGTGATCTGCGTTAGCTCTGTCTTACCTCTGGCTAGAATTCTCCGATCCTCTGGACTCCGGCCTTCCGTCCCTCCGGTCTGACACGGATATAACACATGGCTTGCAAGAAAGGATGCGGCAAATCTATTCCCTCTCATCAGGAACACATTGCTTGACCCACCTTCAACACCAACCAAGCCAGACTTGAGAGACTGATGATGACGTTGAGTGACAACCGTTTGCTCCCTAGCACAGCCACATCAATGTCATTCCTCCTGGAATACATGAATTATGTGTTAATTTCTAGTCTGGGGTGCCCTGGAATGTCTTTTCCCCATGCCCCTTTGCACAATGTCTAAAAAGCAGCACAAGCGGCATGCTGCTCATGGGATGCCTTTGAATTATCAATGGACTGGCACAAGACTGACAACATTTTTGGAATATCTCAAAATCATATCGCCTGAGACCAGAAATTTGAGCTGGGTTATTTTTTGATGTTTTCTACATTCTAGGCATCAATGGAGGTCTGTTCCTGAGCGCCTACAACCCCCTTTTGAGCCGAAACTCCAAGTTGACTTCTTAGACCAGAGTCACACCGGGGGCAAGTGCCGAGGCACTTGGATCTCAAGTGCCTTAAACGCACCTGTTCTGCACCTGTTCCACAGCTGGCCATGCACCTGGATCTGTGATTGACAAAGGTGTCAATCAGCTTTGTGGCACCTTTGTTTTTGGCTTTGACTTGCCCCAAAATCAAAGGCGCCAAAGAAATAATTGACACCTTTGTCAATCACAAATCCAGATTTACAACCAGGTGCAGAACAAGTGCATTTAAGGCACTTGAAATCCAAGTGCCTCGGCTCCTGCCCCCGGTGTCAGACCAAGTCACACCAATGACTCCACTCCACTCAACTCAAGTTGATGACCTCAAGTCAGCTTGAGGGGTTGGAGTCATGAGTCGTAGCAACACTAGTGAAGGACTTTGGCACATGAAGGTGCTGATGTCTGGCTTGAGATGACTGGCAGCAACTGATTGCCTGTACCACCATGTTGTGAGCGAAGGTCACACAAACCAAATGACCACAGTGACTTTCTATAGGTTCCATTACACTACTGGGAGTGTTAGCAAGCAGCACAGCACCTTTGGGATTGCCATTGAGACATATGACTTTCTGTCAGAATTCTCATGAATTTTCATGTGACTTTCTATCAAACTCATGACATTGTCCCTTTGTATCACTCTCTTTATAAGATTAAGTCTGTCTGAAGCTGTATCTCCATTTGCAAATCTCTCACATGCCTGTGGTCAGTTGCCAGGCAGTGCTTTTTTAGAACATTGGAGCAAGCATGAAGTGCTGGCAACTGCTTGTATAGATAATTTCAGATACTTGAATGCTGCACTACTTCAACCAAGTGATCATTAATTTTAATGTTGGAGAAGACTGAAATTTTTTTTCAAATGAAAACAGCACCTCAGAGTATTCAATATTTTGTGTGGTCATAGTAATAGTGCTTTGATTGGTTGACTTGAGGTGTGTCAAGAGTGTGTTACATAGAATTGTCCATAAGGAGTGATTGAGATGCATAGAATCAAGACCTTTTTTGTGACTACATTCTCATGTAGACTCAAATATTGCTCCTGAAATCATCTGAACAGTTACTTTTGCCATTAAAAGCTCAATTAGATCCTGAGATGGCTCCAGTACCACTGAGAAAATAACCTTCCTCATCAGGCAGCAGGTTCCAAAGAGAGTTGCATTTGCTCTGGATTTTGAAAGTTATATTCTCTAATTGGTGCTGCATGGTGAAAAAGAATAAGCAAAGCATAAAAATTATTGGAACCTCTATAGTGGGTGACAAGAAGCAAAAGAAAAAAGAAAGCCAGTGGCTCAAGCTCCAGAAGAAGTCATGTACAGAGCCATATACAGGATCAGAGATCAGAAACATGAAGTAAGGACCAAACAGCAAGTAGATAACTGCTGCTAACCAGAGCCCAATTAGAGGTGAAAAAGGAAGAAAAATCACCTTGAAGCTGGAAATTCAAAAGAAAGGCCAGTTATCCAGGTTTAAGCCTCAAGGACAAGTTTAGTATGCTTAGATTGGTTAATTTAATTAAAACAATACATGGTGGATTCCAAGCCCTCAGCACTGCACTGTTGCTCACTAATGCTTGTGGCATGCAGCGCCTTGGAGTTTCCCATGAGTTTCTGTCAAAATTCTTGTGACTTTATCAGGTGAATTTCTGTCAAAGGCTGTGCTGATATATAGGATGGGATAGGTGAGATATAGATTTATCTTTCTAAGTATTATCTGATTGAGATGGTCCATACACAAACTTATCAGGGCTATCTGACAGGTCACATATTTAGCAGAAAATGCAGTGATGCATCATGGTTCTAGTGCATGTCATTTCTATCTGGTTTTTTGTTTTCTTTCTGTTTCTGGGATGCAGGCTTTTTTTAATTTTAATTTTGTTTGTCTTTGAGTGTAGAACTGTGTGGGCAGCATTGGAGTACATGTCACATGTACATGAAGGCAATGGACTGTAATATTAATATTTCCTGGCTGATTTTGATCCTCTCGGGATGGATTTCAATTTGAGCTCAATAACGTGGCACAGGAAACTTGACTGATTTGCGGCATGTACTACACCGTGAATATTCATAGTTAGGCCTCATAATTGCCCAGTCATAGTCAGGATCACTGTCAGTGCACTCCATGTTGGTATATGCTCCAATGTCTCCCGTCCAAGAGCTGGTGCCCTGGCACTCATAACCCCTGTGTCAAATGGTGATGTCTGCTGCTTGATCCAGTCGAGGTCAATATAGACACTTGTCACAAATAGCTTGAAAAATCCAGAACTCAATTTCTCATGGGGTGGAGAAAGGAATTCAAATGCAGGCTCACTGCCCATGCCAATTGTCACTGTCTCTCCTTTTGGAAGCGGTGGCACCATGTGTGCATGTGCAGGGCAATACAAACTCTATGGGACAGAAATTATCAATCAATGTGTCATTCCTTCTAGATGTTTCCCACTCACCACAATGGTAAATTTATCTGGATCAAAATAGAACAAATAGGGGAAGAGATTTATTGGTGATGTGTTGCGGATTGTAAAACCATACTTGGCATGTGCATCTGATATGAACTCCACCTTGCCATCCCTGACCATGTTTTTGCCTGGCTTGCGCTGAGGGTAGTCACCTTGAAGGCAATGCATCTCAAATGCAAACTTGCCCTTGAGTGTATTTACCTCCACATCATTGGAGCGTTCAAGGAAATAGTTAAAGTGTGCAATGCTATCCATGCCATCAGCAAGGTAGGCAGAGTTGCCGTTGAGTGGAACACGTATCTCACACTGGCACTTTTGCATTGTGCTGGTCTGTGGTTCAATGATGATATTGTCCTCATCATTTCGCACAATAATATGTGCTTTTTCCATGGACAGTGCCTGCGTGAACTTGTGTGTGCGCTCCGTGCGTGTTGGTGGGAACAGGTCGGTGGTGTACTGGAAGTCGACAGGAATGTACACATACATGATCATTGGTTCATTCAACCAGTCTGAAACCTCTGCGTAGGATCCACAGGGAATGGCAATTATGGCATCCTGCACTGCCTTTCTAACAAGGATTGTCTGGGCAATCTGCACTGATTGTGCAATGAATGTGCACAAGAAGATATTGTTTGGAGCATATGCAGAGAACTCCGTTCCAGGTACAACACCTTCCACAGTCCCCATCTGCACCTGGAACACCTGTGAGCTATCAGAGTCCTTCCCCTTTGGTGGTGGTTGTGTCATGGAGGCTGTGTATGGTGTCAGTGGAACAGAGTGTCGATGGGTTGATAGAGTCTCATTTGGAACTGTTGCATATATGTTACTCCCAGAGGGTGTAGTCCAAACAGGATTGTTGGAACTATTGAAGGAATCCACCTGTCCACTGGTTACTTCATGGCAATTGGGCAGTTGCATAGTTGAATTTTTAATGTTAAATTTGTGATCCTCATGGCCTAAAGTAGATGAAAGGGTTTGTAGGTCACCAGAGTCACTATCAGAGTCATGCCTCTGTGTGTGGCCAAAAATAGATGTAATATCCGGTTTATTCTGACTTGAGACATCCAGCAAGTCTATTTCAGAAGTTTTGCTCTCTGTATCACTATCATACCCTTGAGCAGAAAAACTCGGGCCCTGTTTATGATTCATAGAATTGGTCCTAGTGTTCATTGCATGGAATTCTTCATTTTCCATGCTTTGGTCTTCATCATATCCAATGGAATTATTAGATTCATCTGCACTTGATGTATGCTGTTTGTGATGACCCTCTTGCTCCATAGTGCCAATACCGGCATTGGAATTGATTTCTTGAATGTCTTCACTGCATTCAACACCATAAGTAGTTGTCAAACCAGATTTTCTGGTCATCTCACCTGTCCACAATGATATCCAACTCCACCTCCTGATATGTTTTGAGAACAATATCCTCAAAGGTATGAGCAGCAAAAGCAGAGGAATGTGGTAAGAGCTCTTCAGATCTTGGTCTATGGAAAATTAAGTTATGAGTGAGTGCTTCTGTAGAGAATCAAAGGATACTTGCTGCCTCAATAGTTGGATAAATTTGTGGAAGGCTTTGTACCAAGGCTGGTTGGCCCAATCATCTTGATCACGGTTTGCTAACCAATTTGGTATTCCACTGAGCACAGTGATGGCAAGGAAATCAACACCCTCATAGTCAAATGGTACGTCCGGTTGTTCTGTGATAGGTCCTAGTGCATATGTGTCAACCCCAATGTCCTTGAGCACTTGGATCATCTCGCAGCACAATTTCTTGATGAAATGAGAGCTCATGCTTCCCAGCTCTAGCCAGTTTTGGGGCAAATTGAGGATCCCTCCAAGGTATCGTATGCACAGTGCCCTAGAATTTGATGTTCTGCTTTCATATCCCAATCAGCATTGATTCTATTCACCAATTTACCACTTACGAGCAATTGTATTCAATAAATAGCAGCTCAGTCACACTCAGTCCTCCTTCTTCATAGCTGGTTAGCTGTTCAATGCTGCTTCCCTCCACGATTGCCGAAATTGTAGTATCAGACAAGCAGGTGGCAGCTAAGGATTGCCAAAATGCCCATGTATCATCAGGTGGACCAGGAGGCCGGTCCCATATCGCTGAGATGGTGTCTGTTGATAGTGCACTGTTCATACATTTGTCGCAGAGAAAGTGCACTCGAAGCCCAGGGAAAAGAGTAACAAGTTCCACAATGCTCTTGAATGCTTGGCACTGTGTTTTGGCCGATTCCTTGCTGTGGTGCAGTACATAAGCAGTCATGACTGTGAGGCAAGTGGAAGACACGCACGGCAATGTGTATCGGATTAACTTCGAACAATGTTTTTCCAGAATTGGGGGCATTGACTCCTGGAGGCATCTCAATTGCAGGAGTCGATTTTCTCCTGTTCCGAAATGGGATCCGATTTTTTGTGTTATATTATCTGGACCCAGTCCGAGGCTATATGCAGCACGATTAGCTTTCGTCTCCAGAACCTTTCCCAAAGAGCTGTAAACCCGATTCAAGGTACGACCTGGTGAAGGATTTGATAAAGCGTGGAGTATGAGAGTCCATTTACCCTGGGGTCGAGAATTCTCCTGGCTCTTTATCAGGGTTTTGTCAGTATGTGGATTCCAGGGAATGAGTGCATCAGAGGCTTGAGGGGAACTCATTTCCGGGGAGCAGCAGGAAGAAGCGAGATGATGGTCCCGACTACATATATAGCCTCGGATAAATGATATCGCACCCGGTGCTATGACCGTGTGTACGTTTACCACAGCTTGTTATTTAAATCTGGCGTCTAATATCTATTTGTGTGAACTCTCATGGCACCGTAGCGTTAGCCGAACAGTGCTTCCAAACGCCTCCATACTTCCACGGAGTCCGCGTTACTGAGGACGATTATTGAGCGTACGCCGCCAATACTGAACGAGCACTAAGCTATGGAAGGCACTGCGAACACATCAGGGCAACTACGTACATGCGGCGGTACTGACGGTGCTGACGCAACTCCGAGCTCATACCGGTGTTACATTGAAGACGCTCGGATAAAGAAAAATTTCCGAGAAGTGCGCTTATCAGCACTCGCTCATCAGAAGGCCGGAGCTTCAAACAGTCTCGTGTCCCTTGTATCTGCTACCTTCCAGATGCAAGGCAAAAAAGAAGATGGAAAACCGCTTCCGTACGTGGGGCCACGCCGTATCCCGGCCGAAAACCATTGTCATTGACGTTATCTTTCAATTTTAGTTTCCACGAATCACAGGTGTTCGACTCCAAATTCTATTAATGCATTTGCATACATCCCTTTAATCCATCCCCATTTTGCTACCTCTGTTCTGAGGCACTACTTTATACAGCTTTCGTGTATCTTCCCCGCCGAATTCGTCTTTTGGTCATACTGCTGTGCTTTTTCCATTCAGGCGACATTTGGCGATGCTCCTGCGAGCTTTCAAGATCGCACCGGCGTGCGGTGATCAAGGGGGAACGTGTGAAACAGGAACTCGCTGCGGATACGGATATAGGGGGAGAAGCTGAGACTCATCGCGAGTGTATACCGCTTATGGATTCATAAGCGGGCCAAGGTGCTTGGTGGGTCGGCCCAAGGAGGATCAAATATAAGAAAAAATGATATCACCTACAAAAAGTTTTTTTTCACCTACAAAACTCCTCCACCCTCATCGCACCACCGCTCATGCGCCCCGCGTGGTTCCGATCCACGACGCCCACATCGCACGTGACGTAAATCCGCTCTCGGTGTCGCAGGGGCCGTCTTGCGATGCACTGACGCTCTTGGTAGGACCGTCCTCCTCATCGCTGCCCATGCACCCTGGGGTTTGCTGTGTCGAGCAATGGGAAGAGATGCACGCGTCGTGGCGCCGCCGCTTACAAAAAGTGAGGCTGATCGAGTTGGGGATGGAGGAGCGCGGAGAGCGGCGGGGAGGGCAGTGGGTGGGGTGTGGGCCAGTCCTCGCGCTCACTCGAGTCGTCTTGATCGAGTTAGGGGTGTACGAGCGCGGGGAGCGGCGGGGAGGGCAGTGGGAGGGGCGCGACCCATTGTGCACGCACGCTCGAGTCGTCTACAGTGGCGGTATACGATTGCGTGCAAGGGCCTTAAGGGTGCGAAAGGGCTCCGGATCGCGTCGTGCGGCCGAGTGCACTGTACCGCGGGCGCCGGCGGGATCGCGGACATGCCCCGAGACGGCGAGCGTGAGGGTTTGTTTGAGAGCGGTGCCGCCGCTGATGGGATGTGCGTTGAGACCTGCGGGGATGGAAGTGCAGAGGAGTCGGCGATGGTGCGGATCCAGCTGCAGAGTGCATGGGACGGTTGTAGGATCAGGATGTGCGGCGTGCAATGCGATGTGCGTACATGCTGCGGAGCCCGGTGGACGACGACGCGAACACACTACCGGAGTAATGGCGATAATACCGTCAGCGCTGCCACGGTGCGCGCCGCCGACGGGCGTGGAGGGAGGCTGGCTTCGAGCTGGAGTGGGGATAAAGGAATGGGGCGACATTTGGGTGACGTGCAAGCCTGGGCGATGCGCCGAGCGAAGCATCGATGGGTGAGACGGCAGGGTCGCGCGCGGCTGGGTACGGCCTTTCAGGGTCATGGTGGAAGCGGTGGAGGTGCGTTTGGGGCAGGCTGCGAGAATGCGTGGAGGGAGACGTGGGGGTGGATTCGGGGAATTGCTGGGATAGGACGGTAACCACGAGATCTGGGAGAAGCTTGAGCAAAGAAAGAAGAATGAGATGCAATAATCGGCACCGTTTCGACGCGCTACGTCTAGGAAGCCGTCGGCGAGGCAATGGTGAGGTTCCATGAGCGCGGAGACAAGGGCGACCGGGCGGACGAAAGTCGTCGCGGCCTTGTGCGATGGTGTGCGGCGAATGGACGTCGGTGGACATCGGTGTGTTGCGCATACTGTGCCGAGGCAGCCTTACGGCGAATCGACCGGCACACGCGACGCGCACGTTCCGGGAGTACATTGTAGGGTATTGGGAAGGATCTGTGGAGGTAGAAAAGAAAAGATGACTAGGACGAGAAATAAATGGAAGGGAGAAGGACGGAGTGAAGCAGGCTGGCGATGGCGTGCGCGCGGTCATCGGGGTGCCGAGCAAGGACAGTACACACACGCTTCCGCATCATATGAGGTCATGACGTGGCGGAGTTTGAATGACTGGGTGAGTTTCAGAACGTCCACAGGACCAGAGCGTCGTATGTGGCCACATATTCTCCTGTACGGCTGCTCAGCAAGGTCATACGCAACGTCAATTAATGGAAAGGTTTGCGATTTGCTCATTTTGCGTTCGTGCACCATATCCGCCCGATAACGCATAAAATGTAGCAATTCCATCCAAGTGGCCGACGTGTAGAAATGAATTTTGAGAGCTGGCTCACATGCCGCACTCACTAACAGCCATATGAGAGATGGTCTGCGACTTGCTAAATGTCGAGAATGGATTTAGATCTAGTATGATACCTAACACGCTAATAGCACGCTATTTAAAAGGAAATTGCTTATCATCGAAGCTCCTTGCCGACTAATATTAAGCCTTAGTTATGCCGGTCGGTCAGCTTAGGGGTCATATAAGTCTACTGATGCGAGATCACCCGGAACTTTCCGAGCGGCGAACTCAAACCTCACCGCCAGGCCTGAATACCACTTCCTCTGCTGGGGAAGGCTTGCCCTTGGAATTGCGGCCTCTAATACTCACTCCAGGGTCAGGTCTAGTAATCAATTTCTCACGAAGTAAAAGCTATGCTCTTGTCCACTTGCAATGATGGCTGCGTCATGCATCAAGAAAAAAACACCTCGCTACGGCATTCTGCAAGCCTTATGGATTGCTATCATAGCGCTGCATAGCTTTGTAGCTAGGTGATTTTTTTCCTGATGTGCCCATCTGTGGGGGCTGCGGTGTTGTCTTCCACTTTCTAGATGGATCTGTGTGTAACAAATGTGTCCAAATTCATAGATGCCGATGGAAATAGGAGTAATGGATGCCCGAGAACCTCCCGGGGCTTGCAATAATCGTGTGCATTGCCGATCTTGCGCTGCACTCGTCGCGTGTGAAATGCCGCCCCGCGGACTAGCGTTGCCGAGGTCCGGTTAGGTTCGGTTTTTTGCCAAAAAAATCCAGAAGTTTCAATCCGCTGGGGCGTAGATTCTCTGTAGGATCTCGGGTAGAATTGCCGCCAATCAATGTTTTCGCCGGCGAAGCGAGGTTCCACAAGGTTCCACCCGTTTCGTCTCCATACAGGCACTCGGCAGTGCCTGAATTACAGAGCTCAGCCATTGGTATTTGAACAGTCCCGGCTGCATCATATATGAACGCTTGTTTCAAGAAGGGAACCTGAAGTGCCAAATAGTCCCATCATTTTACTTTGTTCCAGTGCAAGGACAATTTTGCGTGAGGACAGCATATTCAACTGCCAGACACTTTTGCGTGTGCCATAACTATATTTTTTATTTCACAGAACGAGTAAGATAAGAAGTTGCCCGGGTCTATTCAAGCCGGAGGCCTTCAAAACGGTTCGTGCTTTGGAACCCAAAATAAGTTTCAAAGCCTTACCTATCACTGAACGGGACATTTCGTAGGACGGTACTTACCCCCCTAACCAGCCGAACTCTGCCGCAAGTCTACCCGGCATCTCCCATCATTCTACCATCATTCTGTCGTTTTTCTCCCGTATCAATTCTACCCGAGTTCTACGCGGTCTCTCTGGTGGAATTTGATCCCAACGGATGGAATGCTCTCAAAAATCCGAACCCCGAACCTGACCTGGGGTCCGGTTCAATCAAATATTCCGAACCCCGACCAGAACATTGGTCCAGTTCAGAAAGGGTTCGGTTCGGGTTCTGAACACGTTCGGACCTAAACGAACCGTAGAAAATTTTTAACCTCATTTCCTGCTGGATTTTGGGCTCCACAGCATACCACACCACTGCAAAGCAGATTTATGTACTCGGTAGGCTCATCGTGTGAACCAACAGCTGCGAAATCACTTACCTGGACCTCCAGCTGCGTCCAAAAAGACCCCATTGCAGCCCAGTCCTGCGTTTAAAAGTTTCTCAGCCATCACAAGTCATAAGTATCATTTGGTTTCAATCACCGTTAATCCTGGTCAGTATTGAATGAACCTTGTAGACCTTGGAAATATCTTTTGTCATCACCAGCGTCGGTCGAGACCTCGACGAGCCTCGAGAAGTGGAAGGCTCGGCCAAAGGGTACACTACAGAAATTTATTGTTAGCTATGGACTTTAAAAATGTACTTCGGATTACCCTTTTTCTCTAATATCTGTACAGAAATCATCCTGGGTTCGAATATGTCCGGACAGGCTCGCACAGATTCGATAAAATTCAAAAAATCTCGAACCTCGAACCTGACCCGCGGTTCGGTCCGGTCCTCCCAAAATTTTCGAACCTCAGTTCAGGTCCGGTTTGGCTTCGGTTCAGGTTCGGAATCGGTTCTGAACCCAACCCCGGCAAATTCCAATACATCTCAATGATAAAACGAAATGTGATAATATTGCACCATAGAATACTCCGAATCGTTTGTTCGCAGAGGGTTCTCAAGCTCAGTATTGCAAACATCCCAAAGTCTTCAATAGAGCATCAAGCCGTGCGTAATACGCTCACGGGCGTATGAATTACACCGTAATTTTTGTACGCCACGGTCAAACCCGTCCGTCAAGCGAGAAGGAAAAATGTTAAACAGGACGGCCCGTACGTACCTACCGTACGTATACGGCGTATTTACAGCTGAACTTTGAGTGTAGCTGAGAGAAAGAAATAATTATTTATAAGGTATAAACTGGGCTATTAAAGGGGTATTTGATTTTTTGTAAGTGAAGGGCGGGAGAAATAAGCAGAAAGCTGGAATTGATAGGTCAAATACAGGCTTGGAGCTGTCACCGAGAAGCCCGTCGGGTGAGAGTGTGAAGTCTCGAGGTCAGCCGACGTCCAGCGGTGGTCAAGCGATGGTAAGCGAAATTATTGTTTATAAGAGAGAAAGATTGGCACGCACAATGCTTGTTGGCGAACTAACCCTTTTCAGGAAACCCGTTTACGCGTAAATAGCTGGTGACGGGACCTGCGTATAGGGTTGTTCCGTACCGTGACCGTACCGTACCAAAGCGCGTCAAACTCGGTGACGGTACGGGTCCGTAATCCTACTTTACGGCCTGTCGACCCGTCAAAATACGGGACGGTTTGATGCCCTAGTCTTCGACTGGGGAGAATGAGCAGAGACCCCATCTCGTCAAGGAGAGCCCACGTTGAACAGTGCCCATCAATCACGGCGAACTCGTCGGATCTCGGTGACTGACGTAACCAAAATGAAAGAAGGCGGTGTGCCCCCTGGGGCCTTAATTGTCGACTTTCAGAAGCAGGCAGGCTTAATTTTAGAAGGTGGCAAAATGTAGTACTCAAAAGAGCCCTTGTTTTTATCCTCAGTCCAGACAGAAACAAGAGCACAAGAAAGACTCTAGACTAATTCATTCATCCCTTCCCGGTAGTTATCGGCTATCTCAAGCGCGTCGAGTAATCCGAAAGTCTTCTTCACCTCCATGTTCGCATACTCCTTCGGAAACCCCATCGTCATCGGAAATATCCTCTACCATGCCATAATAGGATGTTTCAAAGTTAGAATTTTGGCCTCAACTCCTGAAGTTGAGGCAGAAGTTGAGGCAAGAAATGGGAGTTTTCTTGCAAGTTGTGCACAAGGACTGCCCCAACTTGTGCCTCAACTCTGCCCCAACTTGATCCCCAACTTCGGCTAATTCAGGGCCTCAGATGGATTTACGTGATATGCGAGGCCTCGACTCTGCCTCAACTCTCAGAAAATGTACCCAGGCATTTCAAAGTTAAAGCCGCAACTCTTGTCTCAATTTGGCTCAAGTTGAGGCCGAGTTGGGGTCAAAGTTGAGGCACAAGTTGGGACACAAATTGTAACTTTGAAACACCCCGGGAACATCTTCAACAAATTAACCCAATTTCGGAGTTCGATCTAAAGCCCCGGCACGTCCTTACACATACGGCGCGCCTCACTGCGGAAGAATTTAACTTGAGATCAGCTTGAATCAGCCGGCTAGCATACATATAATCTCAATGCACCAGTTTAGTTGAATCCAGGGTTGTTAAATGTAATTATCCCAAAATTGAAGGAGGAGTTGAGGCAGAAGTTGAGGCGATTGGATGTCAAGTCGTGCATAAGAGCACGACTTGGCATCCAACTTCTGCCCCAACTTTTGCCCCAACTCCTGCTACTTTCAGATCACATCAAATCTTTCGTGATAAGCGGAGTCCGACTTGATGTCAACTTCGAAAGTTGAGGTAGAAAAGCACCTTAGGTGTTTCACAGTTTGAGCTCCAACTTCTGCCTCAACTTGGCTCAAGTTGAGGTCAAGTTGGGGTCAAAGTTGAGGCACAAGTTGGAGCTCAAGTCTTAACTTTGAAACACCCTAATGCCTGTCCCCCCCGCGAGCCGGCCGGTGCACATCGACAACACATTGGGAAAGTTGCTCAGGGGTCCGACCCCATGGTGGCAACGACATAGTGTCCATGCCCAGGTCTGGGAGCGTTGTAGAGTCGAACGAGATTGTCACGTAGCAGCTTAAACACTTCATTAGCTAGAATTTTGGGTATGATATGAGGGCTAATACGCACCAGCTTGTTCCATGGCAATGTTAACCACTCTCCATTCCTCAGCAAACCAAACCTGCATCGCACATCTCTCTTTTTTTCAACCTCCTCCTTGCATCGCTCTGATGCCGGAGCAAACCTTCTCGTCACATAACCAAAGTGGCGGCTCCGCATCCTCCTCATCATCATGAAGCCCGACATCCTTTGTCAATGTCCAGTTGCCACAGCTGCTCTCCTGGGATGGGACGGCGTGCAATCGAGCCAGCTGGCGCTTTTTTTTTGCTTGATGAGCATTGCAATATCTTTACAGAGCTTATTAGAGTTTGCAGTGAAGACGAATCGAGTTCTAGCAAAGCGGATTCTATCTCGGATAGGTCGGATGCAAGCTCGAATAGCAGTCCGAAGCGAAAGGATCTGTATAAGAAGCTCAGGGACAAACACAAATTGGAAGAAATGAAGCGCATGCGAAAGGCCATGCATGGCATTAAGATCAAGCAGCCGTTTAATTGGGATGGAAAGCCGATCTTGGATACGTTTGATCACTGGACGTATGAGATCGACACCTGGATGGAACTTACTGGTCTCAGTGACAAGCTGGCGTTGAAGATGATTGTGAACTTCATGAGCGGGAAGGCCAGTAAGTTCTTCATGGATTTCGTCGCGACAGAGCGTGACAAATGGACAGTCAAAGATGTCTACAATGGGCTTTTCAATTACTGTTTCCCGGCGGATTTTAAGCTGAAGCTGCGGGAACGGTTGATGAATGCTTACCAGGGCAAACAGACGGTCCGCGACTTCGCCGTTTACATCAAATCCATGGCTAAACGATTCCCGGACATTACTGAGCGGCACTTGGCTCAGATTCTCTGGGAAGGGGTCGAACATTACATACAGATCAAATGGCTAGAGAGAGGCATGAGCCCCGAAGAATCGAGCTTGGAAAAGCTGATTAAGTGGGCAGTGCGCTTCGATAAATCTAAAGAAGTTCTCGATAGAGCAAAGCGCGAATGGAAGCCTAAGCCTCAAGGACGTACCTGGGGTCGTTTTAAGAACCGGACCAGTGGGAATGAGCCTTGGACGCCGCCAGAGGATAACACCGAGCAAGACAGACCCGGTGCAAAGTCCGATTCAGCTGGGAATAAGCAGAACGTAAAACCTGCAAAGAACGATCAGTCGACTGGAAAGCAAGGATCGGATAAGGCGAAGGGTAAACCAAAGAATAGGCCAAAGCTTTCTCCAGAGGAAATGGATCGCATGAGGGCGGAAGACCGCTGCTTTACCTGCAAGGAAGTAGGTCATCAGAGCCGTAATTGCCCGCAGAAGCATCAAGCCAAGGCTCCTAACCAGAAAGCATCAGTCGGTGCCGCACGCTACGATTATCTGAATCCACTTAGCATGAATGAACTTTCCAAGGAGAAACAGGAAGCGTCCGTTCGGTTTGATTCCGTTCGCGTCAACGACGAATTCGACCCATTCTATGTGATGACTCCAGAAGAGGAGTTGTCGGACCCGGCGACACTGGAGAAAGCCACAGATGACGTTTGGCTGAAAGCGCCAGCAGCCGAAGTCTGTTCTTACATTAAGAAGCTTTGGATGACGGCGTACCCTCCAGATGAAGCAATAGCAGAGGGATTAACACCTGAAGGAAGGTTTACCGTTGTTGAATACGGGATAGGCTTTGAAGTGACAGATTGGTTAAAGTGCGAAGTAACGTATATGGTAACCCGAAAGGATTTGACGCGGGTTAACTTCTGCGTGCACGACGTGGTCGATGATGCATGGGACCAATATCTATCAGCACCAAAGAATAAAGGATGTTTTGTTGGGGACGAACCTGACCACGAATATCCGGCTCTCAATTGGTTGCTATTTCGATTTGCTGGTGCTTTGACTGAATTGGACGGTCTTGACATGGAGTCTGCAGCAAATAGATTGATAGTGGATCCTGCAACTGGCGGTTATTTAATTTTTGACCAGCTTACAGCGGATCACTACTTTGTAACTCACGGTGAAATCCGCCAACCAGGTTTCTCGGCGCGTGCAGTCTTGAGCAGACCGCCTCCTGACGAAACTCCGACCATGGAATCAACGGAACGAATTCGTCGTCGTCGACGGATCATGTCCCGCCCAAGGTCTGCGGCAGTCTCGGCGCGGAAGTCTCAAGCACGGTCACGCCCACAAACTCGCCGCCGGCGCCGCACGGAACGGAATGAATGTACGGAGGATCATATGCGCCGATCAGCGATGCGAGAGAAAGATCAGGACAGGATCTTACCTCGCCAAATTTTTGGTAGAGGCCACAATAAATGACATGGCGGTCCGTGCGTTGATAGACTCCGGCTCAATGATGGATTTCATTGGAACGCGAGTAGTAGATCAGTTAAAAATCAATACGGACATGCTGGTCAAGCCCATACCTCTATATTTGGCTGTGAAAGGCTCGCGTTCGATGATCAACCACTCGGCAACCGTGAACTTCAAGTATCAGGCAATAGATTGTCAGCGAACATTTGATGTCTGCAACTTGGATGCTTACGATGTGGTTCTAGGGCTGCCATTTATGTTCCAACACAAAGTCGCGGTGGGATTGAACCCGACGCGAGTGGTGGTGGGTTCAGGCTCGCCGCAACCGCTGGAGGGCGACACAATGGTCAAGATTATATCGGCGGCGGCACAGGTTCTTGAAGAGCGATTTGAAGATCTTCGTAAACAAGTCAGGAAGGAAGCCGCAGATTTGTGCCTGGACAGCGCTACCGCCATTTCGAGCAGTGAATCATATCATACCGCTTATCGACGAAGCCAAGGTATACAGTTGGAGACCTTCAAAATGTCCTGAAGCGCTGAAAACAACTTGGCAGCAGAAGAAGGATGTTTACCTCAAATCAGGAAGGTGGCGTATTGCCACAGGAACAAATGCTATGCTTATCCTCAAGAAGCCGAGCACAAGTGGCGAGATTAATATACGCACCGTGTTTGATAAACGAGAGGTTAATGCGAACACTCGAAAGCTCACGGCACCACTGCCTGATATGGACGGCATTCTGAGGAATGTGGTTTGCCATCCGATTCGCTCTCTGTTGGACGGAAAAGATTTCTATGAACAGACTTGGGGAGTGTGGCCACTGCAGGGCGTGGCAAGTACTCGTAATTATGAATTACTGGAAGTTGCAGTTTTAGGATAATTTGTTTCAGAACTGGGTTGCTGGTAGAAACCCCCCATCCAAAAATACAGTCTATGTATATGGACAACATACATATACACCGAGTTGCTCGCTCAGTTTTGCTATGAATGGATTTGACGGCAAAACTAAAGTGAATTTCGAAAACTATTCTTATCCTGAACCGTCTCAGATACCTAGATTTCTAGAATAACATTTAATGGCCCTTGCACGGCATCAAACTTATGATAGTATGTAAAACATACATATACACCGAGTTGCCCGCTCAGTTTTGCTAGGAATGGATTTGATGGCAAAACTAAAGTGAATTTCGAAAGCTATTCTTATCTTGAACCATCTCAGATACCTAGATTTCTAGAATAAAATTCACTGCCCAATACATAACATCAAACTTGTGATAGCAGATACAAAATACATACATACACCTTGCTAGCAGTGAATCTGCAGCCCGCTTCAGAAAAGAATGCACACTTTGTTTTATGACGATGGTACCGGTAGGGCTCGGGCCCGTAACTGTAAAGTACGGTGTACAGTACAGGTTATACGGTCACCCATAACCGTCCCGTAAGGCCTTCTCATGCCGACTTTATGGTTACGGGCCATCACCGTAGCACAACTGTATGAAACCGTAAACTTACCGCCATATACGGCAGTGTACGGCCCGTAATTCCATCTCAGATGGCCTGATTTCAAACACTCGGCCGACCTTGTGCCGACCTGAATGACGCGTTAGATGCCGAGATATGTCAACAAAAACTATCCAGCTGCGGCCTCCACCACCACTCCGATGACTGCCGGTGGCTTATCGGCTCCTCGCGGAGCTAGAAGTTTTGCTTTCAGGACCGGACTGCGATCGAGACAATCACCAATTGTCTGCATACTTTCCGTCTTGCTACCAGCGAGATGTCTCAAACCTCCCGCACAATGCTCTCATTCACACATTCAACCTTCCGTGGGCTTCAGAAAATATTGAAGGACAAGCTTGCTTTTGTCGCATTTATTCTACAGCTTACATTTCATTCCATGTTCTGCTGTTGCTGTTGAGCAGATCTTCTCGGGCGGCAGGGTACCATTGGAGTCCCTGAGGCGTGCCTCTCTAAACCCCGAGACCATTCGGACTTTGATGTTAATGAACATCATCTTCGCTTGAAGCGCAAGAGTTTCGAGAATGCCCTCTGCATTGCAGAAGCCACATAGTTAATTAAACGTTATATCATTGCTTTATGAATAATATCTATATAAGAAAAGACGTGGTTTGGCTAGCTAAAAGTGGCGCCTGTGGGAATCATCTGCTAACAATGTGGAGCCAGGTGGAGCACCCGAGTTCATCCGGTCGAAGGTTTGTCCCGATGTTGAATTGTTGAATATGGCTCCACGGCAGTGTCCAGATGTTCGGTTGGCGGTGAATCTATCGAGCGAAGTTTGTCTCTGGCCACACACAGATCGGACCAGCCATCCGAGCTCCACGCTGCCGTCAACTGCTCCAGTGGGGGAACAGAAGATGTCAAGATGTTGAATTTCCCCACTGAACGCTGAGTTCCAAAATGTTGAAATGTTGACTTCACTTCTTGGGTGGAATTACTTTCAACTGGTTGCATGAAGGCTGCAGTCAGAATATTTTGGCATGATTAAGTTGCAATTACAGCAAGGTAAATCATTCCATTGGTGAGATGAACGCAAGTTGACTGAAACATGAGTCAAATAAAAGAGGCACTGTAATGCAAAACTCAACCGCTCAAGTTGCGCCCAGGGAGGAGTCTAAGAAGTCGCTGAGTTGAAATGCAGGCACAACCAAAGTGATATGCCATGAATCCAAGCCCTTTGAATGAATCCGACAACATGTCCAGGATGCCAAATGGGAAAGGAAGAGGAGAAATCTATTCACAATTTCATCATGAGAGAAACAGGGAAGGATGAAGCTGTTCCAAGCCATGAGGCCGTGAGGAGTGAACCGAAGGTTCACGACGAGCGGCGTGTTTAACCATCAGAGATTGCGAGATCGGATTCGTACCTAACGTGATTATTCTGTAATTTTGCTGCGGCCGTAGCGTAGCACGCGATAACTGCTAGTCATTCTAAAATACGGTACCGTAACCGTAAAGCTACCCGTACCGCACCGTAAGAGGCTTTGAACCTGACTTTACGGTTACAGTTACGTCCAGGTGGCCCCTGTAAACGACTGTAATCTTTACGGGCCATACTATATACAGTATGGTCCCGACCCCTAGGTACTGGTGGACTACGAGCTTCTTCGTATCGTCAAGTGGAGCAGTGAACTGGGCGATCACCAGGTGGAGTGGAAAACAGACATGGGCCACATCAGGATATTGACGCAGGTCGCATCAGGGTATTGACATTTTGATTGTATCTTGTTCCAGCCTGTGGCCTTGGCAACGCCAAGCAGTTTAGACAAGGTTGGAAGGGAGGAATATGACCTCTTTTCGAGATTAAGGTTTGAGTATCAACAAATCCGACATCCACAACACTCAGCACATACTCCCATACCAACAACTGTGTGTATGAATGAAGATAGTGTTCGGAAAAGAAGCCATTGTTGGCTGAAAAACCCAGGCTTGTGAAATTCGGATCGACACTCCATTAATCAACCGATCACTCGCACGGATAAATTGTATTCCGTAGTACTCCTAACGCGTGCCAGCGCACGACCAGGCTCCTACCCACCCTCATGTTATGGGGTAGGGGCAAGACAGAGTAGTAGTATTCTAAGTGGATTCTCAGTAGCGTAACACAAAACATCAAATTACTTGTTAGCCAACACAATTGCTTCCAAACTTCCACTGCCCCAACGCCGTGGAGGGGTTGGGGCCTTGGAAGTTCGGAAGCTATTGTGTCGGCTAACAGTGATTTGACATTTTGTATGACTACGAGTACTACAGTACGGATTTAACTTGTAACTACGCCTACTCTGTCTCCCCAACCCCGTAATGTGCAGTGGGTAGGAGCCTGGTGCACGACTAAATTTCGTCCCCTCCTCAACCAACCACTTGGGACAACCAAGGTCAAAGCCTGAGAATCCAGCCAATCATTACACAGTTTGTCCAATGCCTATGGACATTAATTCAACAAATTATTGCTGCTCTAGCAACTGAAACTGATCGATCGACAACAGGAGAACAAATCAAAACTTGAAACAGTGCACATTTGAATAACAATATCGGGACCAGCCACTCCCAATAGCCGAAGAGTATCACAAAAAAATCTAGTTGTCAGTTTTCTAATGAAATTACGGCAAATTACGGCATAAAACCGTTACACGAATGAGCTCGGACCTAATGAAAAACCGAGCACTTTTCTGGGCTTTGAATGATTCAGAATGAGAATTATGTAAACATAATTACTCGTAATTAGAGTAATTGATGAACATGTTCCGCGCACCTTGTTCGTGACACCTGATGGAACAATGGAGAGTCTAGTTCTTCAGCAAGGAGATTTAAATGGGCCGACGACTTGCCAGTTGTTAATGAATCAAATTTTTGCGGAGTATATCGGGGTTTTCATGGACATTTACCTAGATGACATAGTGATTTATTCGAACACGGCCGACGAGCATCTTGAGCACCTTCGCAAAGTATTCGCGATATTGCGCCGTGAGAAGCTATATCTCAGCGCGGATAAGATGCAGTTGTTTGCGTCTGAATTAAAAAATTCTCGGCCATGTAATTGATGAGAGAGGCATCGCAATGGATCCGAATAAAGTTGACAACGTGGCAAATTGGAAGACACCTACGAATAAGTCACTACTGACGAGTTTTCTCGGTGCGGTTGGATACCTTGCCCCGGATTGCCCAGGAATTCGTATTCCTATGTCCGTTCTGTCTTCGATCAGCGGATCAGCAGCGGTATGGCGCTGGCATCCGACTCACCAGCGAACTTTCGATGAAGTAAAGGCCATTGTACAGCAGTGGCGAGACCATCATAGGGTCGCCTTGGATTATTCCGAGGGCGCGGAAATGATTAATCTCGTTACTGATGCATGCCTTACCGGTGCGAGCGGATATTTGAGTCAAGGAAACAACCTAGAAACTGCCAAAGTTAGCTCATTTTGGTCGAGCAAGTTCAATTCTGCACAGCGGAATTACCCGGTCCATGAACAAGAGCTACTCGCAATAATCGAGTCCTTGAAACGTTTCAGGCCATAATTAATCGGTGCAAAGTTTAGAATTTGTACGGATCATCGAGGGCTTGAGCATATCATGAAACAACGGCATCTGTCTCCCCGTCAGCATCTTTGGATGAGTATTCTCAATGAATTTGATTTTACCATTCACTATATCCCTGGGGAACAGAATAAGTTGGCGGATGCACTGTCCAGGATATACGCCAATGAGCCGACAGGTGAAGTCCGTGCGCTGAGTGAGTACGTACAGGATAAGGATCCTGACGAAATTCCCATGCATGCCAGATTGGCAGCAATGGACATGTCTGCGCCAGTATTGACGGATACCAGTGCACTTTGGCTTTGTGCTGTGGATGGGCACAGAAGGTCAAGTCGGCTCAGAGCTAAACCTCACATTGAGTTTGACCGTAAAACTCATGGGGTAAAAGCAAGCAACGCACTGGAGGTTAAGGAACCTGTTGCAGAGGAATCGATAATGGCAACAGTAGAGCCTGAACAAGAAAGGCGCCTCAAAGATGATTCTCAGGTCAAAACTGAGCCGGATGTTCCACAGATGGAACCAGAGCCGGGTCTGGAGGGCGCGGGACTTGTGGAGTTGGTAACGACAATTTCGCAAGTCCATTTTCCCGAGGTTTTAAAGGGCCGTTACACAGATGACAGGTTCTTTCGCGAGATATTGATCAAGCCCTCGCACTACAAAGACTTTTTAGTGCGCAATGGGTTAATTTATATGAAACGGGCAGACGAGGAGCTATTATGCATTCCGGACATCATTCATGCGTGCTCTTATAATTGGTCAGGCCCCACAATATACAGTCCACAATTGCCTAAATCCTGAACACTAGGCCAAATAATATTATAAAAATATTATTTCTGCCCTAGAGTCTAGGCTTTGGCCGAGATTCCGGCGGATTTCGGAGGCCCCTAGACTTTAGGTATTAATCATATGTAGGGGGCCTGGTACTTAGGCAATTGTGCACACACTACTCACTTCTCGCTCATCTAGGAGCTCGCAAAACGCTCGCATACCTTCGGGAACATGTATGGTGGAATGAAATGATACGGGACGTAGCGGCGTACTGTGAAAGTTGCGCCGTGTGCGCGATGAGTAAACCTTCGACACAGAAGCCGAAAGGTTTGTTACGCACCTTGGAAGTCCCACGCCGTCCTTGGCAGTCCATTGGCATTGATTTCGTTGGCCCGTTGCCTGCGTCAGTCAATCGAAACGGTACCTTCGACATGATTTGCGTTGTAATAGATCGTTTAATCTCAATGGTACATTTGACGCCAACCAGGCAGACTTATGAGGCCAAGGACGTGGCTAAATTAATATTTGAGGTCGTCTATAAGTTACATGGGCTACCTGAAATCATAATAAGCGACCGAAACTCGCTTTTCACCAGTACATTTTGGCAAAGGCTACATGCCTTAATTCAGACTGATTTGCGGCTGTCGTCTGCTTATCATCCTCAAACGAACGGCGCTACCGAACGCGCCAATAGGACGATGACGCAGATGATAAGACAGTGTGCTGAGCTCAATCAGAAGGATTGGGTTCTGCGCCTACCTGCAATTGAGTTCGCCATGAACTCGACCCGGTCCGACACCACGGGATTCTCTCCATTCTTCTTGAATTATGGGCGCGTTCCTAGGTCTATGATCTGGAAAAATAAAGAAGATGAGTATCCCGGGGTCAGAAGATTTGCAGAGCGGGTAAAAGAATCGATTATGATGGCGCACGATGCAATTATAGCAAAGAGGGTGAAGCAGACGCTTCAAGCAAACAGGAAGCGGAGGCCGGCTAATTTTGAGGCTGGGGATTTGGTGTACCTTTCAACGCAAAACCTAAAGCTTCCAAAAGGTCGTGCGAGAAAACTCGCTCCAAAGTATATTGGTCCCTTTCCAATTAAACGGGTGTTGGAGCCCGTAGCCTCATACGAGCTTGAGTTGTCTCAGGAGCTGAAAACACGGGGGATTAATTCTTCCTTTCATGCCTCTTTGCTACGCATACACGTACCGAACGATGATCGACGCTTCCCAGGTCGTCAATTGCATCAGCTGCCCGGATTTGGAGCTGTACCTAGTGAATGGGCCGTCGAGAGAATTCTCTCACATAGCGGACAAGGGCGGGATGCAATGTTTGAAGTTCAATGGAAATCTGGAGATATTACCTGGCTTCAATACACAGAAGTCAAGCATTTGGAACCATTGAAGGTGTACCTCGAAGCGATGGGAGCCGAGAAAATTACCCAATTGAGGAAAGGTTCAGGAACCAGCCCAGACTTTGATGAGGAGGTGCGAGCAGCCGCAGTTCGAGTTTTGGCGAGTAATGGAAGAGCGCCACAAATGAGACGCGTCAGCTTTGTCTCAGAGTTGAACAAGACACGCACCGTGTTGAAAAGGGCTCGAATAGCGTCGCAGAAAGCAGCAGTTTTCTGTTCTTCATCCTCTACAATGTCCACAGACACTCGCTACACCGCTAAGGATGGCCTCAAGTGGGAGACGTACCATGACGATGTTATCGCGTGAGTCAACGGCATCAAAGGCCACCCTGGAGGTCCTCCTGCAGGATATCTCGAGTCTTGCAGGTTGCGCCACCCGAGGGCGCCTCTCCCGTCGGACTTCCCGCACGTCGAGGCGGCGTGGGCTAACAGACACGCCACCGCTGAGTGTTGGTGGTGTACGGCAACTGCCCATAACTCTGATGCTGAAGATGATGCAGCAGGGCGTGGCGCCGAGGTAGCGCCGGTTCAACCAGCAGGCACTGTTCAATCACCAGTTCGGTCAGATGGCGGCCAGCGCCGCGTCCCAGTCGCGTGCACGCCCGGTCACTATAGCTGTCGCGCCTTTCAAGGGTAAACGCCTGTACAAGCCCACGAAGTTCTTCGGTAAGCCTCATGTTTGCGAATGTGATGGCAATAGCTCACCTCAGAACCCAGTCCCTGAAAAACCCGTCCCTGCCAAAGGATGGCGCCGCGCACACGTTGTCCGGCATGCCAGCAACAAGCGCTTCCCCAAGAAGACAGCTCGTGTTGCGGCGGTGGCGGTTGGTAACAAGATGGGAGCTGGTAGCGACATGGTGGCTGGTAACGAGACTGTTGCCGGACCGTCGGGTGATGCTCGCGAGGTGACGCCCTTCCTAGTCGAGGAGGAGCAGCAGGCCGAGGAGCAGCAGCAGGTGGTCGCCACGGAGGATGTATTCATGGCAGATTATACTAACTTCAAAGATGACGACGACGACGCTGCTACTGGGGGCTTGTTTGTTGCCGAGGAGAAGGCGTCAGTGAGCGCGTGAGCAAAGAGTGGTGACCGCGATACGATCACCGGAGGGCGGGTGTAAGGATCACACGGCTCACGATGCCATCACGGCGATCATCTCGGTTTCCTTCGGCCTCCTGCGCAACCACGCCGGAGTCCGCAAGCCTGCGCCCGCGGTGCGCAAACGACCACGCGCACAGTTTCTTTTCTATTGTCTTGTACTTGTACCGTAGTTTCCGTAGTATCCGTAGTTACCGTAGGTAGTCCGCAGGACTTGTAGTTTACTATAAATATGCTGTTCATGTACGTTAGTCGCCAGTTCCGTTAAACACACGAATTTGCTCGACTCAACTTCTTGTCTACATCAACAACTTCGCCAACGGGATTCTTGTGTCTACGACTCTCCTCAACAGAGACTCCGTAGCTTCACAATGGATGTTGGATGGCAATGTGAGAGTCAGAGTCGATGGCTGGAGCTTTTTGCTTTTTTGAAGTACACAAAGGAGAAGAAATACTGAATCTATACTTCAGCATTTGGTGGCATTTCAGAAATTGATTTATAGCTGTGAGCTGAGGACAAACCATCAGCTGAATGATTGTTTTGCAACTGTGATGTTATGAGTCAGGTGAATTTGTCACACTGCAAATGGATGCCATCCCATTTGTGTAGACTCACAAAGTCACACTGTTTGTGGTATGGCTTGTTGCTTTTGCCCCTGTGGTGGGGATTTTTTTCCTACTGTCTTCCACTGCCGCCTTTCAGATGAAGAAATGTGGGGTTATGCCAGGTTTGACCTTTTCAAATAAATTGATGCCTGAGATGAAGGCCATCATAAAGACTTCACTAGGAATCCCCATTGTAACTGTACAATACGGTTTACAGTTACGGTTATACAACTGTGCTGTACTGTACTGTAAGGCCTTTTGGAGCCCATTATACGGTTACAGGTGGGGGCTGTAAGCAGGACCACATGAGGCTGCATGTTTATGGCCCTATACAGCAGCATACAGCCTTTCCTCAGTTGGGACTCTTTCTCTGCAATTGGATCTTACACTTCTGAATGTGAGAGAAAGAATCCACTCATGGGCAACTTTTCAAGTGGTGGGAAGGTGGCTAGGATATGTAGAAAACCACCTGCGTACACAGTTTTGCTTAGGTTGACATGCCTGTTCTGCAATAAATTTTTTGCAGGTGTTTCCATACATGTCGAACATGGGTAAACAGCATGTGTTCAGCCAAAACATGAGAGAAAAAATCTACTCATGGGCAACTTTTCAAGCATTGGGAAGGTGGCTAGGATAAATAGAAACCCCCCTGCATAATTGGTTTTGCTTAGGTTGACATGCCCATTCTGCAATAAATTTTTTGCAGGCGTTTCTGTACACATCTAACATGCATAAACAACATTTGTTCAGCCAGAATGTGAGAGAACCAATCTACTCATGGGCAAACTTTCAAGCATTGGGAAGGTGGCTAGGATAGATAGAAAGCCCCCTGCATAATTGGTTTTGCTTAGGTTGACATGCCTGTTCTGCAATAAATCTTTTTGCAGGCATTTTCATACACATCAAACATGCATAAATAGCATGTGTTCAGCTGGAACATGAGAGAACAAATCTACTCATGGGCAACTTCTCAAGCAGTGGGAAGGTGGCTAGGATATGTAGAAAACTCTCTGCATACTCAGTTTTGCTTAGGTTGATATGCCCAATCTGTGGTAAATATTTTTCAGGTGTTCCCACACATGTCAAAAATGCATAAATAGCATGCATTCAGTTGGAACATGAGAGAATAAATTCACTCTTGGGCAACTTTTCAAGCGGTTGGGAGGTGGCTAGGGTAGATGGACAACCTCCTGCATAGTCAGTTTTGCTTAGGTTGCAGTGCCTCTTCCAGAATGAAATTTTTTACTTGTGGATGCTGACAGGCTGTTGGAATACTAAGGTATACCAGACTCACAATTTTGTGAAGTTTTTGCCAGAGTTTGGTGGGGACAGTGTTGACTAGCAAATTATTGTGGAAGGTGTGCGAGGAGAATAAGGACAAAGATAAATATTGATTGGGCTATGGGAAGGCAAACCTGTGGAGTGGTGGTCTAGTCAAGAAAGCAAGTAAAGGTAAGAGGGGAAAGCTCACGCTGAGTATTAAGATGCTGAGTTGATATGAAGAAATTATTGGTTGGGATATGAGAAGGAAGGCAAACTCATGGAGTGGTGGTCTAGTCAAGAAAGCAAATTTAAAGGTAAGAAGGGAAAGCTTGGGCTGAGTATTAAGATGCTGAGTCGATATGAAGAAATGTAAGGTAATGGATCAGAATAAAGTGTTAAAGAAGTCATCAATGTCAGCAGAAATAGCCTTGTACTAGAGATCTGCCAAGAGCGCGAGGTGCTCGTGAAGAAGACAGAAACTGAGAAAGGCGGTGGCGTAATCATGCTTATGGATTTCCTTTTTTAGTCGCCAAACTTTTATTCCTCACTTGCAATGATTTTGGTATGGATTGATTCGTGCCATGAAGGCACATTGTTGGGACCACTTTTCATCGAAATTGACCCAGAAATGAATGTTTTTGAGGGCATTTTCTCTCCAAAGGGATGTCAGCCACTGCGCAGAGAATTTGTTCATGTTTGTTGTCCCAGCTATCCCTCTACCCCGTCACGTGAAGGGGAAGATATGCTCACTTCGCTCGCAATGAGCAAATGAAGATAATACAGTTGGGGCAAGTAACAGGAATACCAATTTCCCACATTTGAGATGTCCAAGTATTGGTGTACTCAAGGTAGACCTGCACAAGACAAACTGGATTCAGGATATTACAGACCACCTGCCTGTTGAGAGGATAATGAAGACCACCAACTGAACCAGAGGAGTCAGAAAAGATCAAAATGAGGGTCACAGCATCATCAGGATACATACCAATGTGTTAGAAAGTGTAGATAACAAAGAAATCATGATCACCATTAGCCATGGAAGCCCAGGAAATAGAAATGACTGACCCATCAGGAAAATGGTGTGATGCAACAGCAGGGTGTTCACCATTGGCTGTGGAAGTCAAGGAAATAGAAATGACCAACCCATCAGGTGGAACTGCAGTGCAACAGCAAGGGCTGATGGAATAGTGGAGCTAGAGATGATTATGAACATCAGTTTCCACACAACAATTGAGGTGTGCATACTTTTATAACTGACAACAAGAAAGTCAAAGACTTTTGTACAAAGATAAGTAAATGAATTGAACAGTGATTAACACTGGCTGATCATCATGTTGCCATCAAATGAAGTTGGGCTTGGAAAAATAATTGAGCTTGATATAAGGAATTTTTTATAGCCCTGGTGTATACAATGTGCACCATACACATATCAGCCACTTTGGACAAGTAGTTATGGTGTAGCACCTCACCACTTCCTCCATCTGTGGAGGTCAGAGGTTCGATCCTCACAGCTGCCACATTTCCAAATTGGAATGTGGCCAAAGCTGGGTGAACAGCAATTGAACAGGTTGAACAGGTTCAATCAAACAGTGTTTTTGGTTCAGAATTGAACACTGCTCAGATAAAACCAGGATCTGTTTAAACAGATTATTTGAAAACACCACCATTCATCCCTAGGCCCACCCACTGAGGTGATTAATCCAGCCATGATTAAGTCTGATTCGGTGTCAAGACAGAGATTGTTTACAGCTAATAATAGTACCAAAGGCGCGAATGGAAATTTTTTGTTTTGTGGTGTTTTCAAAGAATTCCTGATATCTGACTGAGTTCTGCACCAATTTACATGAAACTTATATAGATTTACTCAGCTAATTCATGCGGAATTAGTGATAGAAAAATATTCACAAAAAATATTATGTGTTAGATAATCTGTGTTTTGGGGCTGTTTTTGCACTGAATGCTGTCTAGCATACCCAGGACATGTCCCAGTGACCTGATATTTTGGAAGAGACAACATATATACCTTGGTAAACATCTGACAGAGCCAGAACTATATGAAAATGCCTAGATAAATGTAATCTGTACATCATTTCTGAATGGCAAAACTGCAAATTGTATCCAATGGAACTAGAGGAGCTGTAACTAAATTATCCCTAATTCCAGCTCTATCAGATGTTTTCCAGGGTATATATATATTGCCTCTTCTGAGATATTAGGTCAATGGAACATGTCCTGGGTCTGCTAGACAGCATTCAGTGCAAAAACAGCCCCAAAACACAGATTACCTAGCACATATCATTTTCGTGAATATTTTTCTATCACTCATTCCGCATGGATTAGCTGAGTAAATCTGTATAAGTTTCGTGTAAATCGGTGCAGAACTCACTCAGATATCGGGAATTCTTTGAAAACACCACAAAACAGAAATTTTCCGTTCATGCCTTCGGTACTGTTATTGGCTGTAATCAAACTTCATATAGTTACTGCATTATTGCCTGCTGTGTCAAACAACCCTTTTACGCAACTCTGACAATTTGGATTTTTTTGGGAACGGGCCAACCCCGCCAGTGGAACTGGCAACTCAGGTGTGTTCATATACTTCCTTCGAAAAACAATTTCCACTCATCTTGGATGCGCACCACATTTTGGTGCTGTATGGCTGCTTGCTATCGGAGGCAATTAGGCAATTTTCGATCCATCGCCATCCACAATTCATATGTATTCACTCATCTCGCCATGTCAATTTCCTATAGAAAATGATATTTCCCATTCCCCAGTGATGTTCTTTGGCGCCTTGGGCATTCGCTGTTAGCATATATAAGTGGTGTGTCCATTCAACCTTTAACTGCATTTCTGCCCCAAATTCGTATTCCTTCACATCTGTTTCCCCATATCCACTATGCCCTCTCGTGCGGGACTACGTTCCGATGTACTCAACCATCCGAATGAACCTACTGCCAACGCTACCGCACCGGACGAACGGTCTGAATCACCAATCAACGCCCACGACTGTGATGATGATGACCTTGAGCATCTCCCTCAGGAGAAACGAATTCAACTCGCTGTTGCGGCCTATTGGGCTAACGTCATGTCTCAGCAGGGAGCTGCCACCTACTATTGCGTCCTGCGCACCACTGTTCAAGACCGCGCCAACGGCATCTTGACTGCACCGAGGCCGATGCCCACAAGCACCACCTCACCAAAGCACAGGCGGATGTTCTAGCAGAGTGGAATAAGGTGTGTACCTGTGTGCATAGCTTACCATGATTATCTGATGTCGAGCAGAGCCTCGGAAAGCGTGGCATCCCTCTTAGCTTGCCAGCCATTGGGTCCTACGCCACCGACATCTACGGAGCGCTGCTCAGCGCGACCTGGGCGGTGCGCTTCAAGAAGCGCTGGCCAGAACTCAAGGTCAAGTGGACAAGTGGGCTAGAGGAATGTCGTGCTCGAGCCCTGAACTGCCCTGTCGTTCATGACTACTTTACCCTGCTTGCCAAGACTATCGAGCAGTACGATATCCAGCCCAAGAATATCTGGAACATGGACGAGAAGGTATTTCAATTTCTCTTTCCATTCCGCGTGTTTTAGTCTCACCTTGTACTTAGGGGATCCAATTGGGCGTTGGCGATGGAATTTTTGCCCTAGTTGACCTTGATCAGAAAGTCGTCCAGAAAATTGAGAGCGGCAATCCTGATCTAGTGACGATCATTGAATGCATCAACGGTGTCGGCAGTGCCCTCCATCCGTCAGTTGTTTTCCAGGGGCAGCATTGTGACCTGCGGTGAAGAGAGAATAATCCCTGCCACGCGAGGTCAGATCTGCTTATATTCTCTCTGCTCGTCTTTGATTGACACCCGGTCCAATATCTCAATCTCCCCCAACGGCTGGACCGATCAAGAGTTGGGTTCTTTGTGGATGGAAAAGGACTTTGCACCGGCATCTGCCGAATTCTTGAACGATCCGGGCGACTTTTTCCTTTTGATCCTGGATGGACACAACACGTTTCGCTTCAATGATTTCGCTCAGCTAGATCCGTAGCTTCTCGACTTTGATTATTCGTATAACTAGTGTACTAGCAACATTATTCTCTGCCTCTCCTCGCATACAACACACGCCCTCCAGCCTTGCGACGTCGGAGTCTTCAGCCCTCTCGCCACCAAGCGGAAGGCCAGGGTTTCACAAGTAAGTTTGGCTCTATGTGTTTGACCAATATTGAACTTAATAGAATTTTTTACTTTGTAAATTGTAGCAACATGCACAGGGCATTCTGATTGATAAATACAATTTGCTTTCAAACTATGCAGTTGCGAGGGATCAGGCATTCAAGAAATCCACAATTATCTCTGCCTTTCGATGATGCGGTATATGTCCGCTCAATGAGAATGCTATCCCTGCCGAGTTGTTTGAACCAGCACAGAACTACACAACGCAGGCGGCTATGCCACTTGCACCCTGTCTACCTTTGCTAATGGATATGCGACCAGGGTCTTCAAATTCTCCTCCTGCAATCTCTGATTCCTCGACCATTCCATGTGCCGTGGCACCAAATCCGGGTAACACGACAGGTGCTTCAGATCAATCCGGTTCGTTCACCACATCTCATTTTATTTCCCATGCTAATTCGATACACACAGATTTGTCACGTACTTCGACTCAGTCTTCTAACTCACACACTTCTGCAAACAAGTCCCCTCCATCCACTCCCACCAACTCCGCCGCAGCCTGGGGTTCTTCCACCACAAATACCTCGTCGGGCAGCCAACCTTGCACATCTAATTCCACCAACCCCATCACCACTTCGCACGAAGCATTGCAGGCCCAGCAAACATTCCAGGCAGCCTATGCTGTTGCTATGCCGTCCCCTCTTCATAAGACAGCATCCCGCAAAGCATTGGCACCCGAGAACGAGGAGCTCCACAGCCTCAAGGCCGCGGGGGGTTTGCCTTGAAAGTAACTGTGCACAGATGGTTCTGATGGAATGGGAGAACAAAACTATGCGCCAGCAGCTCTATGCAAAGAAGAACAAGCCAAAACTGGCCTATACCATTGCCAAGGCTTGCCTTCTGACGAGCACCGAGATGCAAGACGAATTGTTGAAGGTGTTTCAGAGGAAACAGATGGCTGAGATGCATGTTGGGTTAAGAAGCTATTCCCCATGATCAGGAGAAAGATCAGCGAGGCACAGAAAGCTGAGAAGGTGGCGACAAAGATGCGGGCGCAAGAGGCTAAGGCAGCAGTGGCAGCAGCAAAGAAAGCGGCAAAGGCAGTGGAGAAGGAGGCCGCCAAGGCTGCAAAAGCCCATGGGCGGGGATGGGGCGGCCCGCATGGTGGCCGACAACGGGGTGTACGTAGTTCAGGGGATGTCCAGGGCATAGGAAGAGGTCAGGGTGGGGCGCAGGACGGCAGTGATGATGAAGAATTGTGTCCAGAGTCTGATTCTGCAGGAGATGACTCTGATGTTGACAAGTGCGGTGTCAGCACAACCCTGGTCCCATCGCAATGGATGTCAAATCATCTGATGAAGAAACCAATTTGGACGAACCTGTTGAACCCACAAGCCATAACCCAACCACCCCCCTCAAGATGCATGATGTCTCTGATGACAATGACAAGTCTGACCAAGAGGAAACTGAGATTGCCTCCTTCAATGGGCACCAGTGGGAGGCTCGCCACAATCTGCATTTCCAGGTGATGTGACCTGGGAGCCATTGTTCATTGTCAATAAATGCGCAGCAATGGACAAATATCTGGTGCACTGTGATGTCGATGACCCCTTGCTCTTATTGAAGCATAAATTCCTCATTAGAGAGTTTGTGATAGCCACCTGTGGCAACCTAGGTAGCTTCCAAGGCATGTGCAGTGGGGTGGCTTCAATGCAGCCAGGTGGCTTTTCAAATGACATCACTGTTGATGCTGTTGGTGTGAATAGATCCCTCAAGTTCATATCCTTTGGCAAAAGACATGCAAAAATGCTTGACAGGTAAGAACAGACAGGAATGCACACATATAAGCCTGGCAAAGGAGAATTCAGCATCTCCTGGCCCTCTAGAGGAGAAGGAGACAGCAATGATGATAAGGGGACTAAGGACAACAGCATTGAGGAAGAAAACAATTGAAACGAACACATGGTTACAATGGGACAAGCCACCTAGAAAAGCTACCTGGAGCTGGAGCCACCCCGCTCCACATGCCACTGTAGCCACCCAGGTGGATCTGCACAAACTCTCTATTGATAACACACTGAAGGCGAGCAACAAGTACTTTTGATATTGGAGAAGCCTGTTGTATCCCTGGAACTCATTGGTTGCATTTGCGGTTGCGTGAGGAAAGCAGAGCGTGCGCAAAATAGCAGACAACACATCGAAACCTTTTTCTCAGTAAAATCGGTGACCCCTCCCCCCCCTCCTAAAGGGGAAATTTCCTTTTTGGGAAGCCATCAAACATTCTCACGCTCTCGGCAGCACGTCTCCTTGTTGCACTGTCCATGTTTGCTGCCTTCAAAACTGTCTACCTATACTGTTTTATGACCAGACAATGCAAGCTTCAAGAAATTACAACCAGCCCAATGGAAATCCTTGGGAAGTTGTGACATACTTTCATTTGGCTTCCAATAGTCGTTTTCAATACACATCTGTCGTGTGAGAGCTCGGTAAGCATTTCAGTTGCCTGACATGTATGTACTGCCTTCTACTTTTATAGAACTAACAAGCCATAAGCAAAAGCCCCGAGTCAAGTGAAATACGATGCATACCCAGATCGACTCACACCTAGCCCTGTTACACTGGGGTGCAGACTCGTGCTCAGCCTCAGGGACCTCTTCATCACATATGCCGCATTTGAACTCAACTTTCCTCTTGGTACGTTTGCGCAGCCTTGGTAACTCCGCCGTTGAGGAATCTGCTGAGTTTTCATCAGCTGTGGGTGCGACAGACGACTCTGTGGGGTCTGGAGTAAGTTCACCGGCTTCCAGAGTCTGTGCCGTCAACACTGGATGAGCTTCCACAGGAAGGAAA
This sequence comes from Mycena venus, assembly GCA_014462655.1. Lineage (NCBI taxonomy): Eukaryota > Fungi > Basidiomycota > Agaricomycetes > Agaricales > Mycenaceae > Glaucomycena > Glaucomycena venus. The sequence goes on along the minus strand of JACAZI010000007.1, from coordinate 995,837 downwards.
GGTACCACCACGGTAGTAGATCTGTTTCGGCCCAAATAATTGATTCCGGGGGCCACGAGGCGCGCTATTTGGCGGTCAATGCTGTCCTCTTGAAGTGGATGAAGGCCTGGAGCCAGGGAAGACTCATTAAAATACTCGAGCTCATAATCTGAGTCTGTCTCGCTCAAAGGTGCACCGGCCTCCTCCTGTTTGATTTTGTAAGCCTCAACGGAGTCTTTAGAATGACAGGAATGCTCTGCTTCAGAGTCGTGGACAACTCGAAAATGCCTATGGTGAGCCGGGACACGCGGAATTTCCTCGATCAGTTCGGAGATGGAGTTTTCCCTCTCTGCATCTGGCGGCAGCGGCATTGAGTACGTTCTGTTTTCTTCCTCTAGATGCCTTTTGTATCCCATACTGAGCAAGAAATATCGAAACCGTGTCGTACACTCACCGAAGTGCCATAATCGATCGATGTGCATCGGAAATGCGGAGCGGGACCTTGGGCTTTTTCTGTTTCATTGGGTGGGCTACGGGCTGGTTTTGGCGGTTCTTCCAGACAGTCTTCATCCATTCCATCTCATGTTCTGCCATCTGATAAGGAAAAGGTATCACCGTGAGGTTGGAAGTCCACACAACGACACCACACTGCAATGGGGACTGTATGAGGTAATTAGTGCATGGGCTCTTCTCGGATGACTTCATTGCCGCCGCCATTTGGAATTTTAGGGCATTTAGACAGCTAGAACGCGCCCAATTGACTTGACGAGCAGCTGCTGTGCCAGAAGTTTTGAGGAAGACAAAGTTGCACATGGGAAAGGGGCGCAAACATAATCCACATGGCTGGTCGACTGTCTTCAGAGATGTGTCGAATAAGATGTGAGCGCTATTGTGTTCTAATACACGTGGAGAATTCTTCTTCTGGATTGAGATGGCTGGGTAGCACTTGGTGCATTTGAACGGGGACTCAGCAGATTAATGACCAAATTCTTTACGGCCGTTTCCTTCCCTCAAGTCGGGTTTGACATGGAAACAAGCCTTGCCTGCCAAACAAAAACTTCATTACTGAAATTGCCAGAGAAATAAGAATATTGCAGGGACATGCCTTCGTATCGATATGGGAATGTTTCAGAGCAGTGGACCTCTGGAATAGCGCTATAGTGAATGGGGAGCAATTGGCTATCAATACCGTTCGCCACCGTGATTAAAACATCACTCGAGAAGAGGTAGGTCGGTTGGCCAGGGACTTGATTGGAAACAGTAGGATTGAGCGGATGAATCAAACCGCCTGGCACATCGTGGATGGATTGTGACGCAAATCCCAGCGACCACTTCCAATCGCACTCATAAGGAGGATAACCAAATAACCCATGCCCAAGCATTGGAAAAATATGCAGAAAATATTTACAATAACTTTTGCCTTTCTGAAGCTTGAACATTCAAGACATATTCAAAATATTTTATCAATAACAGTGGCTTGAATACACTGAAACTCTTTAAAGTTTCTTCTATAAAATTCATGAATGCCTCCCAAATATCTTTAGCCACATGTTACAGATTTTTGGGCAAAGAACATGAAGGAGACATTCAAATATTTGTTTGATGGACTTGGCCAGAAAATTAAGATTAGAGACCTTGCGTGGAGCCACCAGGAGCCACCCGGTGGCTGATCGGGCATGCGATTCCGTGTGGCTACGTCATCGGGTGGCTGGTCCGGTGGCTGCCGCATGTTTACCGCATCGTACCATGGATCTAGAATCCATTGTTTTTGCACCCACTGACAAGCAGAAAGTCGATGTAGAGTCCAGAATTTGCTTCAATACCCATTCTAAACATGGTATCTGATGAACAGGATGAATATTTCCATTATTTGTGCTCTGCATGTGGTTCTGTACATCTGGAAGGGCACTACATCGAATAATGGTAGTATAGGCAACAAAAGAATGCAGTGAAAATGTCAATTACATGCCACCAGATTGCCACCAGTTGATGTAGCCACTTGTGATCGCATGCCTGTTGAGCCACCGGGTGGCTCCCGGTGGCTCCACGCAAGGTCTCTATTATCCCAAACACTCTAGATATAGGTGGGAGGAATATTTTGCATGCTCAGGATAGGCTGTGAGGAATGAAGGCCAATGATTAAAGCAGTACCTGGTACCTGTGTGCCTTGCATGCAAACCAAAACTAAACTGAATTACGAAGTGAGAAGTCTTGGGGCAGCAAATTCAGGTAGTCACAACTTGTCAGAGGCAATGGTGAGAGGATAGCTTCAAGCGCTTTTCTGTGAAACTGGTGCATTGCATGTGTAGGGGCTGGAGCAAAATGCTTCATGCAGACCAAATACAGCTCAGCCTCAAGCAAGTGCAAAATACTGTCAGGGTTGAAGCCAGTGAGAAATAACTATGGTCAAGCACATATCCTGCAGAAATGTGCCTGGCCTTAGGCAAAATGCTTCAGGCATATGGGTGATATATTGTGCAAAAACTACTCGAGTTTTTACATCTTTTTTTGCCTCCTTTCAGCTTCATTTTCGTTACAACTTTCAGTAGGACATCTCAACTTTTCAAACCTGCAGCTTTTATCCTTAGTTACCCGCAACTTGTAAGCATAGCCCACATCTTGCAACAAAGGTGCTTACAACCCAGAATCTTGCAACTTAAACAAAATTCAATCTGGTTGCAACTTCAGGACATGTCTGCAACTTTAGAACCTGCATTTCCTGCAACTAAAAAAGTGCTTGGAACTAAACCAAGTGCTTGCAAGTAACAATGTGCCTACAAGTAACAAAGGGCTTGCAACTGAACAAAGTGCATGCAACTAGACAAAGAGGCCACACTGGGATACTTGGGCTTCATGTTTCTGCTTGACTTTATTTGTGGGAAGAATTCAAAGCCAGTCAGTAATGCAATGTTGGAAAGGAAAAGAGAGAAGAGATAGAGAGCAAAGAGGGAAGGAATTGGTTAAAATGAGGACACTTAGCCGTGTCAGACATTACCAGTATTTGTGGACAGTACGGAACACTATATCTCGGATGCGAATGTGGACCGCAGTTACAGGTGAGCATAATAGAAGTGAAAAGTAACCAGGAAGGTGTCACCGTGATACTGCGAGTTTTAGCTGTCCCCGTGCCCAAAATTAGTCAATGCTCAACAGTGTTATCTTACTGATTTTCACACCTGGCAAGTTGCGGAACACCTTAACGATGCCTATATCCTCATTATAAAGAATAAATGGCCCACGGCAATGGCAATGCCTGGGTTTCACATCTTCCCCTTCCCTGCACATGGCTTGCCCAATTTCAAGACCATGACAAGGTCAGTGTACATGTTGTGCAACTTGAGGAGTGCGAAGACCTCCTTGGTCTTGGTCAAGCTCTTGGCAGCACTGGAAATGATGTGAGGGACCTCCCCAATGATGCAGTGGTCATGTGTTCTCACATTGAACACAGCAGAATTGAGAAAAAAACAGAGATCATAACTCACACTTGCACAAAATCAAGGTGCAGACTTAATGCCAACCGTAGTCACACTCCTCGTGACCTTTCCCACGGTTGCAACTTCGCAGAGAATGAGTAAGATGCAGGCAGGCAAGTTGCTGGTACAACCCAAAAGTTGCGAGCACCTTTAAAGTTGTTGTACTGACAGCTATTGAAAGTTTCAGGTAATTTGCTTCACATGCAGGCCATTTATCTACCTGCAACAAAAGATGCATGGCCCCATGTCTGCATGCACCAAAAGTTGCATGATCTTTGCCATGCATGCAGCAAAGGATGCATGGCCCCTCGCCTGCATGCAACAAAAGTTGCATGGTCTTTGCCATGCATGCAACAAAAGAGGTGCTGTGTTTCCCTGTCATGCAGCTTTGTTGCAGGTAAAGCTCCAGAGTTGCACATGAAATTTGAAAAAATGTACCTAGTTGCAGGAATATACTTTTTGCACAATATATGTGCCATACAGGCATACCAAGTATGGCTTGGTTTCAGGCAAATGCAAAATACTGTCAGGCTTAATGCAAGTAGTGTGAAACTGGCTTCAAGCACATTTTTGGCCCAATGTGCATGGCCTGAGGCGAAATGCTTCAGGCATATGAAATATGGCTTGGTTTCAGGCAAATACAAAATACTGTCAAGCTTGGAGCAAGTGGTGAAAAACTGGCCTCAAGCACAGTTTTGGCCAGAATGTGCATGGCCTGGGGCAAAATGCTTCAAGCATACCAAATACAGCTCAGCCTCAGGCAAATGCAAAATACTGGCAGGCTTGAAGTAAGTGGTGAAAAACTGGCCTTAGGCACAGTTTTGGCCAGAACGTGCATGGCCTAGGGCAAAATGCTTCAAGCATACCAAATACAGCTCAGCCGCAGGCAAATGCAAAATACTGGTGGGCTTGGGGTAAGTGGTGAAAAACTGGCCTCAGGCACATTTTTGGCCAGAATGTGCATGGCCTGGGGCAAAATGCTTCAGGCATACCAAATGTAGCTTGATTTCAGGCAAAAGCAAAATATATTCAGGCTAGGGGCAAGTGGTGAGAAACTGGCCTCAGGCACATTTTTGGCCAGAATGTGCATGGCCTGGGGCAAAATGCTTCAGGCATACCGAATACGGCTTGGCCTCAGGCAAGTGCAAATACTGTTGGGCTAAAAGTCAGTGGTGAAAACCTGGCCTCAAGTGCATTTCTGGCAAGAATGTGCATGGCCTGTTGGGCTTGAAGCCAGTGGTGAAAAACTGGTGTCTAGCACATTTTCAGCCAGAATGTGCATGGCCTGGGGCAAAATGCGTCAGGCACACCAATGACAGCTTAGCCTAAGGCAAGTGCAAAAGACTGTTGGGCTTGCAGCCGTGGTGAGAAACTGGCCTCAAGCGCATTTGCAGCTAGAATGTGCATGATGTGGAGCAAAATGCTTCATGAATACCAAATATGGCTTGGCCTCAGGCAAGTGCAAATACTGTAAAATACTGTTGGGCTTAAAGTCAGTGGTGAAAAACTGGCCATACCATGTATGGCTTGGTTTCAGGTATGTAAAATACTGTCAGGCTTGATGCAAGTGGTGAAAAATTGGCTTCAAGCACATTTTTGGCCTGAATGTGCATGGCCTGAGGCAAAATGCTTCAGGCATATGAAATATGGCTTGGTTTCAGGCAAATACAAAATACTGTTAAGCTCGGGCCAAGTGGTGAAAAACTTGCCTCAACCACAGTTTTGGCCAGAATGTGCATGGCCTGGAGCAAAACTCTTCAAGCATACCAAATACTGCTCAGCCTCAGGCAAAAAGCAAGATACTTTCAGGCTTATGGCTTGGCTTCAGGCAAGTCCAAATAGTGTTGGCTAAAAGTCAGTGGTGAAAACCTGGCCTGAAGTGCATTACTGGCAAGAATGTGCATGGCCTGGGCCAAAATGCTTCAGATATACCAAATATGGCTTGGCCTCAGGCAAGTGCAAAGTACTGTTGGGCTTGAAGCCAGTGGTGAAAAAGTGGCCTCAGGCACATTTTCAGCCAGAATGTGCATGGCCTGGGGCAAAATGCTTCAGGCATACCAAATATGGCTTGGTTTCAGGCAAATGCAAAATACTTTTAGGTTTGGGGCAAGGGGTGAAAGACTGGCCTCAAGCACAGTTTTGACCAGAATGTGCATGGCCTGGGGCAAAATGCTTCAGGAATACCAAATACAGCTCAGCCTTAGGCAAGTGCAAGATAAATTGAGGCTTGAAGCCAGTGAAAAATAACTGGCCTCAAGCACATGTTGTGCAGAAATGCGCCTAGCCTCCTCAAGGGCATATTCAGCCAGAAATGTAGCTAGCCCAGGGGGAAATGCTTCAGGCATACCGAATATGGCTCAGCCTCAGGGAGGTGCAAAATACTGTTGGGCTTCAAGCCAGTGGTGAAAAACTGGCCTCAAGCATATTTGCTGCCAGAATGTGCATTCCCTGGGGCAAAATGGCTCAGACATACCAAATACAGCTCAGCCTCAGGCATATGCAAAATACATTGAGGCTTGAAGCTAGTAACAAATAACTGGCTTCAAACACATTTCCTGCCAAAATGTGCCTCAGGCAAGTGCAAAAGACTGTTGGCCTTGAAGCCAGAGGTGAAAAACTGGACTCAAGTGCTTTTTAGGCCAGACTATGCATGGCCTGGGGCAAAATGCTTCAGGCATACCAAATACAGCTCAGCCTCGGGCAAGTGCAAAATCCTGTTGGGCTTGAAGCAAGTGACAAATAACTGGCCTCAAGCACATATCCTGCAGAAATGTGCCTGGCCCTAGGCAAAGGGCTTCAGACATAACAAGTACAGCTCAGCTTCAGGTAGTGTTGCCGTGACTCAAAAAGTTGAGTCGCGACTTCGAAAGTCGACTCGAACACAGATTTGACTCAACTTGACTCGACTTGATAGGTCCAAGTCGACTCAAGTCGACTCGAGTCGACTTCAGAGCCCATGTTGGAAAGCAAGGTGTTTTTGCGGTTCTAGCTTCATTTGCAGCGGTTTCGCAAAAAATTGCAGAAACGTGACGAGTGTCACCCAGGTGTCACGCGCTCAGGTCACGGTCCATCAAAATTGTAGAAATTGCTTTGTTGTCTTGTAAATGACTCAGCACACCTTTCTAGGTTTTGGAGCATTAAGTCGACTCCAAGTCACTCGAGTCGACTTGGAAGTCAACCCGAGTCGCAGTGCTGACTCGGCTTGACTCGACTCAAGTCGGCTGCGACTTCGACTTCGAAATGACTTGAAGTCGAAGTCGTGGCAACACTAGCTTCAGGCAAGTGTAAAATACTCTTGGGCTCAAAGCCAGTGGTGAAAACTGGCCTAAAGTGCAGTTTCAGCCAGAATGTGCATGGCCTGGGGCAAAATACTTCAGGTATAAGGTATTGGACAGACAAGTGCAGTTGCCCCACGTGATCAATTAGCCTTATTGGGAAGATTGTTATATTTTCACTGAAATGAACCTGTTCTCAGACTATATTAAAAAATCTGGCTCCACAGTTCTGTGTGAATGTATCATAAGATAGCTCCCAAATATTTTGAGGAATTTTGGTTGAGAAATGGAGGACTAGTTCCAAAATGATCATACATTGATGGCCTTCTCTGGCCACATCAATTGCTTTGCCTGCCCACTCCAATTTGGGAACTCGTCCCCCATTTATGAACTGAAATTCCTCAAAATATTTGGGAGCTATCATATGATACATTCACACAGAACTGTGGAGCCAGATTTTTTAATATAGTCTGAGAACAGGTTCATTTCAGTGAAAATATAACAATATTCCCAATAAGGCTAATTGATCACATGGGGAAACCACACTTGTCTGTCTCCTACCTTACCAAATACGCCTCAGCCTTAGGTAAGCAGGGCTTGAAGCCCATGGTGGAAAACTGGCCCCAAGTGCATTTTAGGCCAGACTGTGCATGGCCTGGGGTAAAATGCTTCAGGGGTACAACATACAGCTTGGCCTCAATCAAATGAGAAATATGCTGAGGCTGGAAGCCAGTGACAAATAACTGACTTAAGGCACATATCCTGCAGAAATATGTCTGACCTAGGGGAAAATACCTCAGGCATACCAAATACAGCTTGGCCTCAGGCAAGTGCAAAATACTGTTGGGCTTGAAGCCAGTGGTGAAAAACTGGTGTCTAGCACATTTTCGGCCAGAATGTGCATGGCCTGGGGCAAAATGCGTCAGGCATACCAATGACAGCTTAGCCTAAGGCAAGTGCAAAAGACTGTTGGGCTTGCAGCCATGGTGAGAAACTGGCCTTAGGCACATTTGCAGCTAGAATGTGCATGATGTGGAGCAAAATGCTTCATGCATACCAAATATGGCTTGGCCTCAGGCAAGTGCAAATACTGTAAAATACTATTGGGCTTAAAGTCAGTGGTGAAGAACTGGCCATACCATGTATGGCTTGGTTTCAGGCATGCAAAATACTATCAGGCTTGATGCAAGTGGTGAAAAACTGGCTTCAAGCACATTTTTGGCCTGAATGTGCATGGCCTGGGGCAAAATGCTTCAGGCATACCAAATATGGCTTGATTTCAGGCAAATGCAATATACTTTCAGGCTTGGGGCAAGTGGTGAGAAACTGGCCTCAGGCATATTTTTGGCTAGAATGTGCATGGCCTGGGGCAAAATGTTTCAGGCATACCAAACACAGCTCAGCCACAGGCAAATGCAAAATACTGGCAGGCTTGAGGCAAGTGGTGAAAAACTGGCTTCAAGCACATTTTTGGCCTGAATGTGCATAGCCTGAGGCAAAATGCTTCAGACATATGAAATATGGCTAGGTTTCAGGCAAACACAAAATACTGTTAAGCTTGGGGCAAGTGGTGAAAAACTTGCCTCAAGCACAGTTCTGGCTAGAATGTGCATGGCCTGGGGCAAAACTCTTCAAGCATACCAAATACTGCTCAGCCTCAGGCAAAAGCAAAATACTTTCAGGCTTACAGCAAGTGGTGAGAAACTGGCCTCAGGCATATTTTTTTGGCCAGAATGTGCATGGCCTGGGGCAAAATGCTTCAGGCATACCAAATACAGCTCAGCCTCAGGCAAATGCAAAATACTGGCAGGCTTGAGGCAAGTGGTGAAAAACTGGCTTCAAGCACATTTTTGGCCCAAATGTGCATGGCCTGGGGCAAAATGCTTCAGGAATACCAAATACAGGTTGGCCTCAGGCAAGTGCAAATACTGTTGGGCTTGAAGTCAGTGGTGAAAAACTGGTGAAAAACTGGCCTCAAGTAGCTTGGCCTCAGGCAAGTGCAAAGTACTGTTGGGCTTGAAGCCAGTGGTGAAAAACTGGCCTTAGGCACATTTTTTGCCAGAATGTGGATGGCCTAGGGCAAAATGCTTCAGGCATACCAAATATGTCTTGGTTTCAGGCAAATACAGAATATTGTCAGGCTTTGTAGCCAGTCACAAATAACTGGGCTGAAGCACATATCCTGTGGATGCAAAATACTGGTGGGCTTGAGGCAAGTGGTGAAAAACTGGCTTCAAGCACATTTTTGGCCTGAATGTGCATAGTCTGAGGCAAAATGCTTCAGGCATATGAAATATGGCTTGGTTTCAGGCAAATATAACATACTATTAAGCTTGGGGCAAGTGGTGAAAAACTGGCCTCAAGCACAGTTTTGGCCAGAATTTGCATGGCCTGGGGCAAAACTCTTCAAGCATACCAAATACTGCTCAGCCTCAGGCAAATGCAAAATACTTTCAGGCTTGGGGCAAGTGGTGAGAAACTGGCCTCAGGCATATTTTTGGCCAGAATGTGCATGGCCTGGGGCAAAATGCTTCAGACATACTAAATACAGCTCAGCCTCAGGCAAATGCCAAATACATTGAGGCTTGAAGCCAGTGACAAATAACTGACCTAAAGCACATATCCTGCAGAAATGTGTCTGACGTAGAGGAAAATGCCTCAGTCATACCAAATACAGCTTGGCCTCAGGCAAGTGCAAAATACTTTCAGGCTTGAAGCCAGTAATAAATAACTAGCCTTAAGTGCATTTGTGGCCAGGGTGTGCATGGCCTGGGGCAAAATGCTTTAGGCATAACAAATACAGCTCAGCCTCAGGCAAATGCAAAATAGATTGAGGCTTGAAACTAGTAACAAATAACTGGCCCAAAGCTTATATTGTGCAGAAATGTGCCTGGCCTAGGGGAATGAAGCCACTAACAAATAACTGGCCTTAAGCCCTTTTCCTGCCAAAATGTGCCTGGCCTAGGGGAAAATGCTTCAGGCATAGGAAATATGGCTCGGCTTCAGGCAAGTTGAAAATACATTTACTCTTAAAGCCACTAACGAATAACTAGCCTCAAGTGCATTTGCGGCTAGAATGTGCATGGCCTGGGGCACAATGCTTGAGGCAGACCAAATACGGCTCAGGCTCAGGCAAGTGCAAAATCCTGTTGGGCTTGAAGCCAGTGAGAATTGACTGGCCTGTGGCATATTTCATGCAGAAGTGTGCATGGCCTGAGGCAAAATGTTTAAGGCATACCCAATACAGCTCAGCCTCAGGCAAGTGCAAAATCCCATTGGGCTTGAAGCCAGTGGTGACAAACTGCCTTCAAGCACATTTTCAGCCAGAATGTGCATGGCGTGAGGCAAAATGCTTCAGGGATACCACATACACCACCAAAGTGCCGTCATGTTAGTGTCAGCTGAAAAGTTTACATGGCAGCCACATTTTCTGACAGCTGGGGCCAGGTTGCTGCCAGGTGGAGGCCAGCTGTGCTTCACAGCTTAAATTTCAGCTTTTGACCAGCTGTAACTCACATGGTCACAACCTGGTCATGCCAGCTGCCCTTTAGACCATATCTTAAATATGCGATATCATGTTTACTTCACAATTTTCAATTATGACCTTCAAATGCCCAGCTGTTGGAAGCCAACAACTCGCCATAATAATACGGCATCTGCCACCCATTTGCATTGTGAATTTGCAAATGCAAGGACGGGCTTGAAGTACAGTTTAAAAATGTTGGCGGACTAGTCATACTATCTATCCTGGTCCAAATTACTTGATGAGAGTTTTCCCCGTGCCGTTGCGCGATTCAACAGTGTACAATTCAACAGCAGTGTGTCAGAGGTTGGTCATAAGTCTGTGCATGCGTTGTGTTGATGTTTGACAGGTATCAGCACCACGTGCATGTTGGTCACTTTGCTTTTCCTTCTCCCTCTTTCTCCCCTCCTCCTCCCTAGTACAGTGGTGCATCAAGCTCTCAAGCCTCCATGCCTGACACTTGCAGCCTGTTGCAGCCTGTTCCCAACAACGTACATAGAGCTGACCACCCAACCCCACAAAGCCGCCCTTTTTGCAAGAGGCGTCAAAGCCCTCTTTCACCTCTGTCTTGCAGCAGCAAATGCGTCTGCCTCTCCTCGTGCTTGACTCCTGCATGTTGTGTATCTTTAATCTTCCAGAGATCCTGCCTGCTACAGTCTATTGAGACGATGAGCATGCCTTCCTGTCCATCTCTCTTGTCCATCAACATCAACATACTACCCTTGCACACCTCAGGAGCACCCTTAGAAACCTATCACCATCATTCTAGCTCTCTGACCTCAATGTCATAGTTTCAATGTCAAGCGCACTACTCACATCAAGCCCAGACATGTTTGAGACATGCTCAAGCTAGCCCTGGAAGAGAAAAAAGGCCCTCTTTCTCACTCAAAGTATCTGTTCTTCTTTCAACTATATGTCTTCAAGCCCTCAAATTGAATTCTGTGCATTGCAAATCCATCAAAGACATTCTTTCTCGACATCTGACCAAGATGCCAATGGCCGTCATCTTCCCCTGGACTTGTTTTACTGCAGAGACGAAGAGTATATTTATTGGAATGCAGGTACACGTGTTGTTTATTTTATTCTTACAGCATCGTTTTGATATACTTCAGCTTCTCCCATCCGCCGTCAACCTACCAACTGGTCGAGTGCACAATGCCATCATCCATAGAACACCTATGTTAATGGCTCATGGGCAGTACATTCCTGTGGCACGTCCACTTCAGCTTGAGACTAATCCGGTGGCACATAGATGGCAGGAAATGGTTAGATGAGCTGAAAAGAATGCATTTCGTAGTCTTGCTTGGAATTCATTCACATTTATTGATTCATTTTGATTCCTTTCCACGAAATGATTATATTAAGACAGGTGTACTGACACATAAACGCCAGGTGCACTAGGCAGCTGGCCACTAGCCAGGAGTGACTACACGGTGTCGCTATTAGAACCTGAACCTGAGGGTCAGCCCATCAACACATGGCTGCCACTCTTTGGCGACATGTGACACACATGTTGGCTGCACCTGGCAGCTATGTGTCTCGCAAATGGCAGTGTACAGCTTGGCATCAGGCAAGTGCAAAATACTATTGGCCTTGAAGCCAGTGGTAAAAAAACTCGTCTAACGCACATTTTTGGCTAGAATGTGCAGTATTTTTGCACTTGCCTAAGGCCAAGCCATATTGGGTATGCCTGAAACAAATTCCAGACAAAAATGTGCTTGAAGCCAGTTTTTCACCACTTGCCTCAAGCTTGACAGTATTTTGCATTTGCCTGAGGCTGAGTAATATTTGGTATCCTTGAAGCATTTTCACCCAGGCCATCCACACTCTGGGTGCAACTGCACTTGAGGCCAGTTTCTCACCACTGGCTTCAAGTCCAAAAGTATTTTGCACTTGCCTGAGGCCAAGTCATATTTGGTATGCTGGAAGCATTTTGCTCCAGGCCATGCACATTCTGGCCGAAAATGTGCTTCAGGCTAGTTATTCACCACTCGCCCCAAGCCCAACATTATTTTACATTTGCCTGAAACCAAGCCATATTTGGTATGCCTGAGGCCAGGCACATTTCTGCAGGATATGTGCTTCACCCCAGTTATTTGTCACTGCCTTCAAGCCTGATAGTATTTGCTTGAGGCTGAGACATATTTGGTATGCCAGAAGCATTTTCCCCTAGGCCAGACACATTTCTGCAGGATATGTGCTTGAGGCCAGTTATTTGCCACTGGCTTTGAGCCCAAAAGTATTTTGTATATGCCTGAGGCCAAGCTGTATTTGGTGTGCCTGAAACACTTTCCCCTAGGCCGGCCACATTTGTGCAGGAAATGTGCCAGATGCCAGTTTGTCACCACTGGCTTCAAACCCAACAAGATTTCACACTTGCCAGAGGCTGAGCCATATTTGGTATGCCTGAAAGCATTTTTCCCCAGGCCATGCACGTTCTGGCTGAAAATACACTTCAGGCCAGGTTGTCACGAAGGGCTTCAAGCCCAACAGTATTTTGCACCTGCCTAAGGTGGAGCCGTATTTGGTATGCTTGAAGCATTTTTGCCCAGGCCATGCACACTCTGGCTGCAACTGTGCTTGAGGCCAGTTTTTCACCTTTGGCCTGAAGCCCAATAGTATTTTGCACTTGCCTAAGGTTGAGCCATATTTGGTATCCCTGAAGCATTTCACCCCTAGCCATGCACATTCTGGCTAAAAATGCACTTCAGGCCAGTTATTCACAGCTGGCTTTAAGCCCAACAGTGTTTTGCACTTAGCTGAGGCTAAGCTGTATTTGGTATGCCTGAAGCATTTTGCTGCAGGCCATGCACATTTTGGCTGAAGATGTGCTAGATGCCAGTTTTTCACCCCAAAAGCATTTTGTGCTTCCCTGAGGCCAAGCTGTATTTGCTATGCCCAAAGCACTTTGCCCTAGGCCAGGCACATTTCCACAGGAAATGTGCCTGAGGTCAGTTATTTGTCATGGGCTTCAAGCCCAACTATATTTTGCACTTACCTGAGGCCAAGCTGTAATTGGTATGCCTGAAGCATTTTGCCCCAGGCCATGCACATTCTAGCTGCAAATGCGCTTGACGTAAGTCTCTTACCACAGCTGCAAGCCCAACAGTACTTTGCATCTGCCTGAGGCCAAGCCATATTTGGTATGCCTTAAGGGTTTTACCCCAGGCCATGCACCTTTGGGCCTAAAATGCCCTTGAGGCTAGTTTCTTGCCACTCGCTTTAAGCCTAACAGTACTTTGCACTTGCCTGATGCCAAGCCATATTTTGTGTGTGCTTGAAGGATTTTCACACAGGCCAGGCACACTCTGGCTGCAACTGTACTTGAGGCCAGTTTCTTACCACATTTGCTATGCCCAAAGCACTTTGCCCTAGGCCAGGCACATTTCTGCAAGCACATTTCCACAGGAAATGCGCCTAAGGCCAGTTATTTGTCACAGGCTTCAAGCCCAACAGTATTTTGCACTTACCTGAGGCCAAGCCATACTTGGTCTGCCTGAAACATTCCACCCTAGGCCAAGCACATTCTGGTGAAAAATGCGCTTGAGGCCAGTTTTTCACCATTAGCTTCAAGCCCATCAGTATTTTGCACTTGCCCGAGGCTGAGCTGTATTTGGTTTGCCTAGAGCGTTTTGCCTAATGCGAGGCATATTTCAGTAGGATATGTGCTTGAGCCCACTTATTTGTCACTGGCTTCAAGCCTAACAATATTTTGCACTTGCTTCAGGCTGAGCCATATTTGGTATGCATGAAGCATTTCACTCCAGGCCATGCACATTCCTGTCAGACATTCACTTGAGGCCAGTTTTTCACCACTGGCTTTGAGCCCTACAGTATTTTGCACTTGCCTGAGGCCAAGCCGTATTTGGTATACCTGAAGCATTTTGCCCCAGGCCATGCATGTTCTGGCCAAAAATGTGCTGGAAGCCAGTTTTTCATCACTTGCCTCAAGCCCGACAGTATTTTGAATCTGCCTGAGGCCAAGCCATATCTGGTATGCTGGAAGCATTTTGCTACAGACCATGCACATTCTGGCTGATAATGTGCAAGACACCACCTTTTCATCACTGGCTTCAAGCCCAACAGTATTTCGCACTTGTCTGAGGCCAAGCTGTTATTGGTATGCCTGAATCATTTTGCCCCAGGTCATGCACATTCTAGCTGCAAATGAGCTTCAGGCCAGTTTCTCACCACTGGCTTCAAGCCTAAAAGCATTTTGTGCTTGCCTAAGGCCAAGCCATATTTGGTATGCCTGGAGCATTTTGCCTAGCCAGGCACATTTCTGCAGGAAAAATGCCTGAGGCCAGTTATTTGTCATGAGGTTCAAGCCCAACAGTATTTTTCAGTTGCCTTAGTCCAAGCTGTATTTGGTATGCCTGACACAGTTTGCCCCAGGCCATGCACATTCTGGCCAAAATGGGCTATACACCAGTTTTTCACCACTGGCTTCAAGGTCAACAGTATTTTGCACTTGCCTGAGGCTATGCTGTCATTGGTATACCTGAATCATTTTGCCCCATGCCATGCAGATTCTAGCTGCAAATGTGCTTGAGGCCAGGTTCCCACCATGGCTGTAAGCCTAACAGCATTTTGCACTTGCCTGAGGCTAAGCTGTATTTTTTATTACCGAAGCATTTTCACCACTGGCTTTAAGCCCTACAGTATTTGCACTTGCCTGAGGCTGAGCTGTATTTGGTATGCCTGAAGCATTTCACCACAGGCTATACACATTCTGGCCGAAAATGCACTTGAGGCCAGTTTTTCACCTCTGGCTTCAAGCCCAACAGTATTTTACACTTGTGTAACGTCGAGCTGTATGTGGTATGCCTGAAGTATTTTGCCCCATGCCATGCACATTCTAGCTGCAAATGTGCTTGAGGCCAGTTTCTCACTATGGCTGCAAGCCCAACCATCTTTTACCCCAGGCCATGCACAGTCTGGTCTAAAATGCACTTGAGGCCAGTTTCTCACCACTGGCTTCAAGCCCTACACCATTTTGTGCCTGCCTGAGGCCGAGGCGTATTTGGTATACCTGAAGTATTTTACCCCAGGCCATGCACATTCTGGCTGAAACTGCACTTCAGGCCAGTTTTTCACCACTGGCTTTGAGCCCAAGAGTATTTTACACTTGCCTGAAGCTAAGCTGTATTTGTTATGCTTGAGGCCTTTTGCCTAAGGCCAGGCACATTTCTGCAGGATATGTGCTTGAGGCCAGTTATTTGTCATCGGCTTCAAGCCCAACAGTGTTTTACACTTGCCTGAGGCCAAGGTGTAATTGGTATGCCTGAATCAATTTGCCCCATGCCATGCACATTCTAGCTGCAAATGCGCTTGAGGCCAGGTTCTCACTATGGCTGCAAGCCCAACAGTGTTTTGCACTTGCCTGAGGCTGTGTTGTATTTGTTATTACCAAAGCATATTACCCCAGGCCATGCACATTTTGGCCAAAAATGCGATTCAGGCCAGTTTTTCACCACTGGCTTTAATCCCAACAGTATTTCACACCTCCCTGAGACTGAGCCATATTTGGTTTGCCTGAAGCATTTTCCCCTAGGCTAGGTACATTTCTGGCTGAAAATGCCCTTGAGGAGGCCAGGCGCATTTCTGCACAACATGTGCTTGAGTCCAGTTATTTTTCAGTGGCTTCAAGCCTCAATTTATTTTGCACTTGCCTGAGGCTGAGCTGTATTTGGTATGCCTGAAGTATTTTGCCGCACGCCATGCACATTCTAGCTGCAAATGTGCTTGAGGGCAGTTTCTCACCATGGCTGCAAGCCCAAGCATCTTTTGCATTTGCCTGAAACCAAGCCATATTTGGTATGCCTGAAGCATTTTGCCCCAGGCCATGCACATTCTGGCCGAAAATGTGCCTGAGGCCACTTTTTCACCACTGGCTTCAAGCCCAACAGTACTTTGCACTTGCCTGAGGCCAAGCCATATTTGGTATGCCTGAAGCATTTAGCTCCAGGCCATGCACATTCTGGCCAAAAATGTGCCTGAGGCCAGTTTCTCACCACTTGCCCCTAGCCTGAATGTATTTTGCTTTTGCCTGAAATCAAGCTACATTTGGTATGCCTGAAGCATTTTGCCCCAGGCCATGCACATTCTGGCCAAAAATGTGCCTGAGGCCAGTTTTTCACCACTTACCCCAAGCCCACCAGTATTTTGCATTTGCCTGAGGCTGAGCTGTATTTGGTATGCTTGAAGCATTTTGCCCTAGGCCATGCACGTTCTGGCCAAAACTGTGCCTAAGGCCAGTTTTTCACCACTTACTTCAAGCCTGCCAGTATTTTGCATTTGCCTGAGGCTGAGCTGTATTTGGTATGCTTGAAGCATTTTGCCCCAGGCCATGCACATTCTGGCCAAAACTGTGCTTGAGGCCAGTTTTTCACCACTTGCTCCAAGCTTGACAGTATTTTGTATTTGCCTGAAACCAAGCCATATTTCATATGCCTGAAGCATTTCGCCTCAGGCCATGCACATTTGGGCCAAAAATGTGCTTTAAGCCAGTTTCACACTACTTGCATTAAGCCTGACAGTATTTTGCATTTGCCTGAAACCAAGCCATACTTGGTATGCCTGAAGCATTTTGCCTAAGGCCAGGCACATTTCTGCAGGATATGTGCTTGACCATAGTTATTTCTCACTGGCTTCAACCCTGACAGTATTTTGCACTTGCTTGAGGCTGAGCTGTATTTGGTCTGCATGAAGTATTTTGCTCCAGCCCCTGCACATGCAATGCACCAGTTTCACGGAAAAGCGCTTGAAGCCATCCTCTCACCATTGCCTCTGACAAGTTGTGACTACCTGAATTTGCTGCCCCAAGACTTCTCACTTCGTAATTCGGTTTAGTTTTGGTTTGCATGCAAGGCACACAGGTACCAGGTACTGCTTTAATCATTGGCCTTCATTCTTCACAGCCTATCCTGAGCATGCAAAATATTCCTCCCACCTATATCTAGAGTGTTTGGTAAAATATCACTTGCAAGTTACTTTGAACTTATGCTCGGAAAAAGTCATACTGTCTCTTGTGTATCTGGTGTGTGTTCATTCAGGGAGCATTTTAAATATTCCTAGAATGTCAATCCCCCATACACCCTTGAATATTTTGAGACAATTTTGGCACATATGATGAATACAGTCTTAAACTAGGAAACGCAATGATTAGTGCATTTGGGCCGATTATGGATCAGAAACACACCTTTTTTCTGGGTCTTTTGTCAGAGGATGACAGATCTGTACCCATCCTGCTGGATGAGCAAAAAAACCACGAAGAAATAGCTTATTTTGAGCGAGTTTGAGGGGCAAAGATTGGTCCGGCCCGTTTTGCCATAATCACAGTGAAACACAACACTTCGACGTGATTGATTTTGGTTCTGAGGATAGGTATTTTTGTGCTTTAACTATATATCTGTAATCAGGGACTCTGAAAACCCCCCAACACAACAAAAGTCGTGTACCTTATGACCATAAACACAAAAAACAGGAAGGTTCGATTGCCGGGATCAATGGCTGTGGCAAGCAGCCACAAATATCCTCAGTTTCAGGGCTTCACAGGATCTTTTGGGCCCAATCCTTTTGTGGGCAGTATAATATGATCTCTTACTACATTCCTACAAAATTTTGACCCCATCACTAATCCCAAATGTACAGTATTCCTAGTCCTAGTTTGTGACTGTACATGTAGAATATTCAAAAAATATGTTTTACATATGTTTCAAATGTTCTGCTTCAAATGATTCAAAACAAACTTAAAACAACTTATTAATATCATTCAAATTTTCTCCCACTTTACACAATGAACACATTGGAGATGGATTGTAAAGTGTATTTGAAACACACCTACCACATATTTTGAATCCCTTGTGTGTTTCTGTTGCCATATACACTGAAGATATTTTGAATATCTTCCGGATGTCCTTTTACATTTGTGTCTCATATTCCCTTGTCATTAACTCTGAAGATACAATATTTGCATTATGAAGCATAGTTGAAACATATCTTGTGTAGATTTTGAATAACTTTCAAAATTTCCAGCACAACATATTGTAAAGATATTCAGAATATCTTCTCTGGATCCTCTCCCAGAAAACACTCATGTTTGATGGGAGATATTTTGAAGGCACCTATGAGTTATGTAAGACAAGCTTTAAATATAATCTTAATTTTCTGGCCAAGTCCATCAAACAAATATTTGAATGTCTCCTTCGTGTTCTTTGCCCAAAAATCTGTAACATGTGGCTAAAGATATTTGGGAGGCATTCATGAATTTTATAGAAGAAACTTTAGAGTTTCAGTGTATTCAAGCCACTGTTATTGATAAAATATTTTGAATATGTCAAGCTTCAGAAAGGCAAAAGTTATTGTAAATATTTTCTGCATATTTTTCCAATGTTTGGGCATGGGTTATTTGGTTATCCTCCTTGTGGTACTTGCCATCAGGATCGTCCTGGGAATGTGTTGGCATGAGCTCGAAGATTTGGTACGAGATTTTCGTGCTGCGGTCAGTTAGACGATCAAGTACAATGGAGTCCATTGAATGCGACCCCAGACTTATTGGGTAGCGATTGGGTTTCCTATTCTGAGAGATGGTGCACCAGTGGGATTGTCGAAGGTGATATGAGCGCCGGAAAATTGGTTGGAAAAGGCGGGGATACCGGCAACACGCTTCGTTCGATCCGTAGAAAGGCGGGGAGAGCGATGCTGCATAAGGTTTTTGAGAATACTGGCCTTCGACACCTGTTTGCCATTGACGGAAACGTGGGGGCTATGTTTTTGGGCATGCGGTTCAACAGGTTCATAAATTGCAAGGACATCATCGAAGTCCTCAACAACGTCGTCCGGGACCACGACAGTGTCGGACTGTGGCACCCGTTCCGTGGATTTCGGGGGTGCTTCGGCGGATGTGCCAGACGTCCGAGCCTAACAACTCAGGTTCGATTTCAAACGCCGCATCTGCATCGGGCTTCCCCACCAGTAGTTCCCCAAATGGCAAAAGCATATCGAACCCAGGGACAAGGGCACACCTCCGGAGCTGCTCCCGTGCAGTCGAGATAATACACTCTGTCTTCAGCCGACCCCCAATCCAACAAGTAGAGGGAACAACATTCGCAACGTGAAGATCGCCAATCCTCGACGCCGGAGAAATGTGATCCGCCTTACTGCAGATGTCACCTCGCTCATTCATAATGGCAGGGAGCTTCAGTCTGCGTGGTCCTCGATCTCAGTGGGGTTGAGACCTAGAATGATATAAACCTCCGTTATGTTCGACGCGCGCCCTGCAAATTGCAAGATGTCGAAGTTGGAGTCCGTTCCAACTGCTGTAATCCAAAACGTTTTTCCAATCGGTCAGTGCCCAAGAGAATGAGGAAGAATTCGGAATCGGGGATGTCAACCTTGGCCTTCGCCACACAAAAGAAAGCATTCTTAATCATCAACATGATGTTAACGAATGTCTGATTCGCCATAAAATTGGCACCGGCATTATCTGTTGTGAACAGAACAAGCAGCAGATCGGCGGCCGTGCTCATATGAGTGAGCTGCTCACGAAGGGAAAGCCTGAGATATCAATAGGGCATCACCAGATGATAGGCGAGTTGTCCGAAAATTTGCAGGGCAGTGCGCGCGCGAACATACGTGGGGGAGGCCATCGGCGGTGCATTAGGGAGGCTCCAGGCCTCCTTCGGCAGTCCATAAGTACGATCGACGTTCTGTCGGCGGTTCGTGTAGAACAAAGACCGAATTCGCTCCTCAGTGAGGCCGACGTCGCGTAGATGCTGTTTAACGACAGCAGGCACGATCTCAAACCCGAGAACATTTATACTCATTCGGCGCATGAGGAGGGACCGTAACGCTTTAATAACGTGGCGATAATCCTTGTCAGGTGTTATATCATCGGGTCCGACCAGTAAGTTCATGAAGTCGAGAGGTTGGAGGAGGGAATAAATGGGGGATGTGGGGGAAAGCGGATATTTCATGAATTCGAGAGCAAGTGCCAGTCCACGTTTTGCCTCACCGTCAGAGGCGAAACTAACCTTTCGATAGGTGATGTTGCCGTGCACCTTCCGGTTATCAGCAGCCTCCAATAATTTGCGCAAAAGCGCGGCATGCTGGTAGCCCTTCTCGGTTTTGCAAGTGCCGGAGATGCACACCGGCCGAGGGTTGTACAGTTGAGGCTCCCGAGCAAGAGATCCGAGAGCTGCAACGGTTGCCTACCATAAGATTAAATCAGGAATATTGAATATCACTTTATTGGCAGCCTACCTCGCTGGCCAAGTGGAACTCATTGCGATCAAGACGCTCGAAGAATGTGGTTGCATCCTGAAGGTCACAGAACTCGCGAGATCCAGGCGGGGTATGCTCCCGGCACGCGCCAAGAATCATGTTCGTTTTGTCATCCCAGCGCGCTCGTCCTTTCACAGCAATCTCATCTGCTATCAAGAGCCGATGAATTATTCTGGGAGCGCCGGTGGCTACGGCTTCGCCAGCGCTGTACGCGTCAATGTTGGCTTCGATTTTTGCGAATGCGGGCATCGCGTGTAAGAATATGGGGTCAAACGAGTGGGGGGAAAACAGAAAGTATAGTATTCATGCTCTTTCGAGCCCTTATATACCCTGGAGAACAATGTACCTAAATAAATACAAATATATGATGTAGAACAATGGTATCCAAGAAGTAGAGTCTCAGACCAGCTGAAACTATGCAACGCCATATCAACGGGCTGTGCGTCTCCATGTACAATGTGTCCATGTACGTGTCTGCATACGTGTCGGCTTGTTTATCCAACATCGTGGGAGATGCTCAAAGTGGGCGAATGACAGAATGCTTCCGCAGAGTCGTCAGACCTGGAAGACCGAGTGCGCGGTGCAGTAGATCAGCGAGGTGAGCCCCCCCAAGTCGCAGAACACAGAGCCTGACCATGTAATCATCTGGGGTGAAGCCTTTTGGGTTGTATTTTGGACCCTCCCGATGGACGTCAATGCAAGCCCGGTAAAACTGTTCCAACATCGCGCCGATGCTCTCGCCATTATTAAGGCCGGCGCGAATAATCTGCGAGATACGACGCTCATCACTGGAGGCAATAGCCATCATGAATTGTTTGTGAAGGCCAAGCTCAGCGATCTTCCCCGCAAGCATCCGCGTGTCATTGAGTTTCGTGAGCCGCATTGCCTGAAGCTGATCATCCTTCTTACGAATATGCTGGATGAGGCCCCCGACTGGAAAGAATATCAACGGCGTCTTTTCGTTGACACCAGTGGCGATCCGCTGTTGAATTTCGTGCAGGAGATCATTCCACCGATCAAGCTCATCGCACGGCCTGCACAGACGAGGTTCTGGGCCGGAGACGTGATGGCGGCAGCTTGTAGAGCAGAGATAGAACTGATCCCCCTCCGAGAAATAGTTCCAGGGAAGGGGGGAACTTGGCGTGCAGTCCAAAGGGGTAGCTCGTGTGTTGATTTTCGCCAGCTGGGAATGTGAGCCGAATGCCCCTGCAAAAGGACTGAACAGGTGCTTCTGGCACAATGGAATCAGCTGAAGTCTCTTCCAATGCGGGGCTCGAGGATCTTCTGTTACTGCTATGTTCAAACCGTGAGTGATCTCGGTCAAAACTCGGGTTACTTGGCGCACCTCGGTGAAGGTTCCCGTGAATTAACTGATGTCTCGCCCACAAAGCTCGAAGTTGTGTCATCCCTACATTAAATACGTGAGTTTTTGTACAATATTCAGATTTCATGTCGCACCGAGGGGAAAAAGCGGGTGGGGAATCCGGTGGGCTTACCGGATCCGGAACAAATGGACGGATGAGAGGCAGGGTGGGCACAACCGAGGGGACTTTCGGAGGGCTTTCCTGAAGAAACTACGCATAAAGTTGACCGATTTTTCCAGCTTTTTCTGGTTATTCAGCGCCGCCGTTGCAGTTTTGCAGTCATGCGACCTCTGATGCTCGTCATAATTATACTGTCCAGCGAGGCCGACTTCGACGGGCTCTTTGCATTTACTGCATTGCCAGATTGTATCAGCAGTCAAAGCAGCGGTTTGGCGCGTATCCGGCTCGCTGGTTCCTGCACTTGGGGTCGGTGATTTGGAATGGCGTGACAAGAGCGAGGAGATTGAGAACTGTTAAGCCTTAAGTCGAAATTCTTACAAGGTCAATTCAGTTGAACATACTGTTGACAAGCGTCTTTTAAATCTGACGGGAGCTTCTTTCTCGACATTCCTGCTACCTTTAGGTAAGGGTTATAGGGCGCCCTACTGTAGCATTTCGTTCAATTCGTATGTCACGGGTCACAGGCCCAAAAATTTACGAAAAATTTTCGTACTTGTCACAGGTCACCGAGGGCATGTATGAATCCTCCAAACAGGTCACGAAATCGCTTGAAAATGGCTCAAGAAATCGACTTTTCGCCTCGCGCGCCGTGGTGTTCACATGGCTGGCATTTTTGATGTGTGCGGAAGCAAAAAGGTGATGGTTCACGTCAACCCTCCTCTCACCGTTTCTCTATGTCTCTGGCCACATTCACTCGGGATCTACATACAAATTGCAACGCACAGGCATTGTAGTACTACTTTACAGGCACATAGATACCCGGCACGTCAAAGTCCCCCTTCTTATCGTTGGCATGTCTCCAGAAAGCCTCGTAGCGCGTGTTCGGGCGGCGTTTGCGTTTGCCCAAACCCTCCCCATCGGCGGCCCCATCCAGAGCCATGTCCTCCGGTGCGGCAATATGAGCATCCGCATTCTCCGCCTCACCAGTCGAGATAAGGCCAGCAGCGGCGGCCTTGCGGTTCTTGCCGGTTTTTTTGGTGACAACGTGTTGGACGATTTCGCGTGTAGGAATCTCGGAGTTATCAGCATCCATCTCCTCGTCCTCGTGTGCCTCGATGTCTTCCACGACCTCTTCGTCATCTCCGGGGCAGTAGTCGCTTAGTCGTTCCAAAGTTGCGGGTTTTCGGTGCGTAGGGATATGAGTCGGTCATTGGTCTCGTCAGATGTCATGCAAGCAAATGACAGGTCTAAA
This sequence comes from Mycena venus, assembly GCA_014462655.1. Taxonomy (NCBI): domain Eukaryota; kingdom Fungi; phylum Basidiomycota; class Agaricomycetes; order Agaricales; family Mycenaceae; genus Glaucomycena; species Glaucomycena venus. The sequence goes on along the minus strand of JACAZI010000007.1, from coordinate 972,567 downwards.
TCGCCGCGAATGGCGCACATGGACCACGCCTAGATGGTTTTTATAAGCAACCGATTCAGCATCGGGTGAGTTCTTACCTTCATAATCAGTTCCTTGTTTTCAATCGCTTTAAATCCCTTCCAGATCCACCCAACACTTGCGTCCCGAAGCACTGGCAGGCCCGTATCAAGATCCATTTTCTTCTCCGCCTTTTGCTGCGTCAGGAGAGTGTGAACCAGCCAGGAGTGGTACGCGACCTTGACCGCGTGCTTGAATGGCCGGTTGATTCCAACATCCAACGGTTGTGCAATTCCAGTGCACCCGCCGGGAACGAAGTCAATGAGGATCTCAGGGTGATTTTCCCGCATCCAATCCGAAAATTCGGCTGAGCGATGAACCGACCAGACGTCGATGATCAAGAGTGCCTTCCGTGATGGAGATAAGCCCAGTCGAGCTCTCTCGCGAGCCAGGTACGGGACGACCACTTCTATCCATTCGCGCATCGTTTTTTGATTAGACCAATGATTCCTAGGTTTGCCGGAGAACTCGAAGCGGAAGGAAGCCTCGTCGCATTCCTTGCGTTTCGGTGCGGACGCCGTTGGCACACTCTTCTTGGTCATGCCCTCGTAAACGCACTGGATGGGAAGGAGACCGCCTGAAGCAGTTACCCCCAACAACGCTGTAAATGCGCGCTTTTCCTCGTTACCGATGAGGGGAACCTGATTTGAACCAGTAGGTGCCCAAGTCATTCGCGGCCCGGGCAAGTATATGACACCTGGAACGTCCCAGTTAATAGATTCGGAAAAGCGGTGAGTGCACTATACTAGTTTGGTCCGCGTTGATGACCAGTTCAGCTGGGATGTGATGCTCTTTGATGGTCCAAGCCCGTCGAAGGAACGCGTTCTCACATTGTTCCTCAGCATTGGCGGGAAGTTTCTGTGCGGCCTTGGTACCCTTCCGCATCGACCATGCCATGGTCTTGTTTTTCTGCAAAACCGATGATCACACAGCGCACTGTTGCAAGGGATAGCGGAGTACCTGCAGTGCGTATCTCTGCAAGCTGGGTCAATATATCCTTCACGAGCTCGGGGTAAGGCGCCTGGAAATTCCTCTCAGCAATGGCTTGGAATTGAACGAATTTTTATTACCAGAATCCCGCCACATCCGCCTTTATTGTGGCCGGGAATGCTCCCTCGCATGGCGTGCGCAAGAACGCTGGGTCTCCATTGCTTGAAGCCACCAACCGTCTCCACCCACTCCCTGACAGTCGTGACCGCCAGGTGCTGGTAGAACTCGAAGTTGGAACGCTGTAGCTCCCGAATTATGTCGGTATAACTCCAGCCGACTTTCACCTGAGCCCTCATAATTGCCGACCATGAAAACGGGCTTAACCAGTTGATGTATTTGGCAGGCCGAACCGCTTTCTTCTTCTTGCGTCCTGAAGACTTGCGGTTTTCGTCTTTGATTTCCGTTTTGATTTGGCGCGCAGGACGTGATGCCTCGGCGACTTCGTCTCGTGAGGCTGTCTTGCCATCCTTGAGAAAAACCTGACTAAGGCTCCAATTGTTTTCATTTAGTTTCCATTTTAAACCATTGAAACCGTTTATATTTCCGTTTAGTTTACCGAGGGTCGTAAACAGTAAACAGATGAAAACTAAACTGTAAACACTTTCTCCTTTTGGGGTAAAATCCTGATGCGGTCCGACTACTAATTCTGCCAGCCGTCAATCATGGTCTTGACAGTTTGCTCGTTTACAGCTGTTCCCGAAAAGCTTGACACTCATGATGCAACGTTGCTGCCGGCCTTCCTCCTGCTGTGAAGGTCAGCGAGCTAGAACTGTTCTACGCTGCTCCTCTTACGTACGACCCAGGAACTCGCGAAATGCTGTTGGCATGGTGGAAGGGGAGTTGCTCAATGATAGTTCCTCTGTCCAAGATGGTTAACAAAGTTACTTGGACAAATTAACTTAGCCTTACAAAATTTACTTTACTTTACTTGTGGCAGACAAGTAAAGTAAAGTACGACAAAGTAACGTGTAAGTAACTTGAAGTTACTTCAAGTTACTTCAAGTTACTACAAGTTAGAGCAAGTATCAACCTGCTAGAGTAGTTTAACAACTCTAGGGGTCATAACAAGTGTCTATTCATGCTCTCGGGACGATAATTTGACGAACTTGGGGGGATCTGATGCCATCTGATGGCAAGTTACTTTGTCTGATTTCATTGATCTAACTTGGCAGGCCAAGTTACTTGAAGTAACTTCACGTAACTTCAAGTTACTGAATTTATTTGAAGGAATTTGATGTTTGGAAGACATCCAGGCTACAGAATAGGCCTTCACGCGATGGAACAGGTTTGGAATAGGTGTTCATGAATGCCTACAGTGCTACTAACGGTGTATGTCTGAACAAATTGTTGAAGTTTGAGGAAACAATATAGTTGCAGCGGTAAACTTTGCGGGCGTTTACGGTCGGATACCTGGCCATAACCGTACCATAAAGCATGGATGGGAGGGTCTTATAGTACAGTCATTACGGCCATATGGTATATAGTTAAATGACTTTAAAGTAATCAAGAAGTAATTACGCTTTCTGTGTTGTAAGGAGGGCATCCTTGAAGTTGTTCCTCTTCAGACGGAGATTGTGTTTGACCAAGATAAAAGTCTGGATTGTCTCGGGCTTTAATTGAGAACAGTGCAGTGAGATTACAATGTGATGAATGCCTATAGCTTCCCAGGATTGGGATTATTTGGTGTTTCACAAGCATGCCAGATGATTGTGGTGCAGGACACTTTGGCATATGGACTCATCCCTCATTTGAATGCATTTTGCTCGACCCCACCAGGATATGTTTCATCGGGTTTGGTTCAAGCTCCAAATTGATTTTGAACCTGATTGTGATAACACTAACATAGCACCATAATTTTGCCAGGGGAAAATAGTATGCCGGAACTGAATTAGGAAATATGCAATGGACTGCCAGACTTGACCACGGCATTGGCATGCAATGGCAACGTGACATTCACTAGCAATGGTTTCTGCAGAGATAAGATTGTGGGCAGCCAGTAAGAGGAGAATCAATGCCAAGCCATGCATTCTATGAGGGAAAGTGGTTGCAAAGCGACACAGTTCACGTCATCTCTTTGTACGCTGAGTTGCCGAAATGTCAAATTAGGCAGCAGGACTTTACTGCTGTATATGCGTACGGCTGTATATGGCCATAAACTTACGGCCTCGTATGGGTCTGCTTATGGTGACGGCCATAACCGTATAATGAGTCCCGTATGATAAGGTACGGTACACCCGTATAACCGTAACCGCAAATCATACGGTTACGGCGGGGATCCCTAGTCCGAAACAGCAATCATAGCAGTCACAAACACTCTGGTAGAGTGGGAATGATGTATATAGTATGCCTGATGTGTTTGGAAGCATCTACTGGGGCCCTTGCATTGACTTATCAGAACCGTATAAGTTAAGCTGTCAACAAGTTAGTTTTGTCAAGCGTGGGAGAAGTTAAGTAAAGTAAAGTAAAGTTAGCCCCGCCAAGTTAAAGGGGCGATCAAAGTTAAAGTTAGTAGTCACAAGTTACTTTATTCACTCTCCGATTCCGGCAACCAGTGTTTCTGTCGAGAGGCTCTTCTCATGTTCACGGCATCTTTGTCATAACGCGCCCTCATTGATTAAGTTGAAACAATAACCCAGCAAGGCTGACAAAAATTTGGATTAAGGCAGGGTATCCGCAATATTAGATGGTATTTTACATTCTACTTAAAAAAAATAACTGTTTATAAACAGTTTAAAACATTTTTAAACCATTTACTTAGGGTTTTCATTTAGTTTACCTCCAACTGTAAACGAAAACTAAACGATTGGAGCCTTAAACCTGACTTCCGTAAGCAACAGCAAGCAGTAATTTCTATGGCTGACCTTGCGCCTCTATTTCCCACCAGGATTTTCCGCCTTGGCAGCCCGCTTCTTGTTGGCACGACTGCACCGTTGCCGATCGTTCTGCCCTCCTTTGCGCTTCTTGTGCTTTGCAGCATTTTCAGGACGCTCCGCCTTCGCCCTCATCTCTGCCTTTCCACGCCTCTCCTCTGAATTCGCGGCAAAAACATTTGGCTTCTCGTCATCCGTCAAAACTTTCAGCTTCGTAGTGTTGCCGGGGGTGCGGTTCAGAACCGCTCCGAACCTGAACCGAACCCGAACCGCACCTGAATTCAGGTTCGAAAGGCTCGAAAAGTCCGAACCGAACCCCAGGTGTGGTTTGGGGTTCGAGGATTTTGGATTTTGGCGAACCTGTTCGAACAGGTTCAAACCGGTTCGAACCTCATGTTTTTACTGCTTGATTCTGACTCAAGGAATAAATAAGAGTCGTTAATTTCTGCCTTCCCTGCAGCACACAAGTATGGCTGTAATACTGGGGTATAATTATTTTTTGCACACCTTTGTATTTTTATGCACCAGCTGCAATATTTTCCAAAACATATGTACAGCCTTAACAAAGTTGCCTGAAAAGCTCTCACCCACCACTGTGTAAAAATGTCACAGGGTCCCTCTGCCAGAAAAAATATGCACAACCTTGCTACCCTGGATTATAATAAATATACACTGCTGCTTCTGCTTCTCTTTTTCACAACTTAAAATCAGGTACCAAATATGTAACTGGTTGAAAGGCAGTGGATAAAAAGGCATTACCTACCAATCCTTGGTAGAGGCAACCCAAAGCAGTGCTGTGGGCAGAGTTATACCCATTGGAACATCATGTACTGTATTTAGACTAATGCCCTTCTCTCTATTCCATTTCCAGGTTCATCTGGATTTCAAGTAGGATATGCCACTGTGGATGCGGTCGAACTTACAACTGCATGTCAAACCTGAGGGCTTCAGGTAAGACATTGAAATATCATTGGAGCATTCTTGAGACTGCAGAGCACTCAAGGCTTGAGCGTTTGGTTCATGGGCTGAACATGGAGTTGGTTCAATTCTATTTCACTACACATCAAAAAGTGGGATGTTCCTCTGCCTGGTTTTTCAGATGCTGATTTTATCTTGATTTATATCATGATGTTTGTCTCTCAGCTCCACAGACATTGCATCCAGATTGAACAGTGCCCCTCACTTGTGGCTGTACAACAGGTGCAGGTTGCAATGAATCATCAGACATAATTGGAGTAACTCTTTGAATTCAGAGGTGCCCAGCTTGATGCAGTCAAGGCCGAAGTCATTGAAGTGGGGCATGACACCATAGTTTTCCCAGACATCTCAACCAATGTCTAGGTTAATGGCATGGTCGATGGTACTGTGAAATTCCTTGGCTGGCTCAATGAGGCTGATTGCTCGGCATATGCCAAACAGGCAACAGCACCAGCCAATGACTGGTCATCTCTTGTGGACTGAATAACTGGAAGTGTAAATCTTGTGTTGCACAACCTATGGATTTATTGTTACATATAACAAGGTGTGGAAAAAAAGGTATAATCCACCCTGTGGTTTTTTTTTGGTACCTTGGCAGAACCTGTGCACAAATTAAATTGAGAGTGCAGCAGTAAGTTTTTTATGGTACTTTCACCCTGTGTATATTTTTCTTTTGGTGACCCAATGTGAGTGGTGAATTCATTCTGAGGGTAGCGCATTTTTTATGAGAAATTGGTAGATAATTATGCCCCAGTATTACCCCCAAACACAAGGTCCCCGCTGTCGACAAATAGGCGCAGCCTGCCGCCGTCAACAAATGTATGATTGCTCTGCCTACGCGCAGTGGACAAGGTCTCCGCCGTCAAATAAATATATGCAGCACGCTGCCGGCCAAAAAAAATTGTGATTACTCTGCCTGAGGAGGGTACTTAAGGTGGCAGTAAATTCACTCTTCCCTATCCTTTCCAATGTCCGTTGGCAACGATTGTGCAGTGGGCTTGGATGCAAAATTACTCCCTGTGTCTGAGATTATTTTCTACAGCGATCTTGACGCTGACCACCCTTTTCCGCCTGTCAAAACCTCTTCCACCCGGACTACCAATATCACGGAATTCTTTCAGTGGCGCTCTTCTGGGTAGATCTCTCACTCTCTTGATCTCTACCTGACTCGCTTCTCTGCACCATTTGCTCCTCCTCTACGAATCTGTGGTATTATTTCTAAATCTCATCTGCAATCCTACCTTTTTATTCGAACTCCAAGACAGCCTATGCTGTATCTGCATGGGATTTGGAAGCATACAAAAATAGTCTCGCAGTGCTGGAAGTCAAGGTGAGCACAAAATTTGTTCCGACTCGTTAGAATCTCATTCCATGATATTTTGATACATATTATGCCCCGCCGGCCCCTGCCGTTCAGCCCGAAGTCGTTGTTACTCAAGATATCCAATTTTTTCACTCAGGTATGTGTTCCTGTTCTAAGTTTAAGAGCTTTTCGAGCCGTCAAAATTCATGATAATTCTACAGGTTCGTTCAGGTTCGAACCGCTTCTGAACCTGAACCGAACCTCTGGGTTCGGTTCTGGGTTCGTCAAAAGTGCTGAACTGAACCCATCCTGAGGTTCGGGGTTCGGAAACTTTTGCTCTGAACCGAACCTAACCGAACCCCGGCAACACTACAGCTTCGCCTATCCCGCCATTCGGAAGAGCGCAGGAATCTTGGATGGTGAGCCGCCTTTGACGAGATTGAGCGCCTGCGCAGTCGCACTTTTGACCTTCTCTTTAATCTTCTTCTTTACAGGGCTTGCATGGGGAGTGTCCGAGACACGCTCACTATGTGTACGTTTTGGCGCCGGAGGTATCGAGGGATGAATGGCAGAAGGGGCGACGGCGATTAGGCCTTCGATCGGTGATGATGGAGTAGCGGGACGTGAACCGGTCAGTATAGAATCGAATACGGGCGTGACATCTGCCGCACGGCCACGGCGAGGTGTGGGGGATGGAGTCGCCACCCGTGATCCAGTGCTGTCCCCAGACACCGAGTACTGGGAGCCCTCCGACGCGCTGGGTTCGCCATCGCTGTTTCTCTCTGTTTTGCTGACGTCGTCGTGAGCAGGCTGAGGTGTGATCGAGCACGCAAAGGTGAACTTTTAGTCGTGGACATCGCTTCTGAAATTTCCTGTCTAGTTCAATCAGCATGAAATTTTTCATGTGTGAGCCGCTAAACACACTTTTCTCTCGTGGTGCTCAACTACATGGCTGACTGATCACTTGGACCACCAGTCCCGACGCTAATGTCCTCGGTGCATTCCTGGTACCGTTTTAGGCTCCAGGTCTCCCTTCCATAAATACGGAAGTTCGATCGTCTACCAGATCATGGATTACTACTGGCGTCTCACGTTCTTCGGGTTTTCCCGAGCTCTGTGGCTGAAAAACCGTTAAAACTCAAGGTTCGATCGTCTACCCGATCATGGATTACCAATAACGTCCCATATTCCCGGCTTCTCCTGGGCTATGTGGCTGAAAAACCGTTAAAATGCAAAGTTCGATCGTCTACCTGATCATGGATTACCAATAACGTCCCACGTTCCCGGCTTCTCCCGGGCTATGTGGCTGAAAACCCGTTAAAACGCAAGGTTCCATGTGGAAGCATGACTTGCTACGCTCGTCGCTTCCCAGTCACGGGCCGGTTAGGAAACACCGCTATGTATCTTCATCTTTCTCCTTTCCACTATGCTTTTCTACTCACTTACATGCCTGCTTTGTCTATGCTCCTTCTAACACATGCCTAGGTTCTTCTCCCTTCAAAACTTGTTCATCCCCTGGGTTCTGCTCTGAATTGTGTTGACAGCGATCAAGCGCCACGTAACTGCTGCACGCCTCGAGGTTTGCTTATTACATACATCTTCTTGTTTATCCCCGCTTCTGTACATTCTTCATACCAATCCAGACACGATGGCAATCTCGACAGCACTTGAATACTCGGACTGCGCCTGGGATCGAATTTGGCATGGATAGGGCACCCATAGTCAATGCTGAGGGGGGGCAGCACATATCCCTATACGTATTTGCGCTCATCCCGGTGTTCAATGTGCTGAAGAGCTGGCTTAGCCAAAGGATTTACCACAGGCAATTTACGTACCTTTTGTTGTTTCATGTACCTTCCCTCATTTCACTTGCAGGCTCCGGTGTCCCACGAGAACGGGAGCAGCCGTCCCATCATGTGCCTCTCTTCTCACTCTCACCACCACCTCAATCTATGCTTCACTCGGATTTCTTGCGCCCTACTCTGAGTTTTTATCCCACAACGAGCTAAGTTTTTCCTCACATCTGTCGTACTGATTACTCTTATTCTAGTGCTCATTTCTTGATCACACGAGCCGGGGATTTGCTGTAAGACTCGGCACCGTCACCGGCACGACCGAGACGCCTCTTGGTCCCTGTGAGGACCACCCTTCTCTTCGTAATTGATCGTCTACCTGATCATGGATTACAAACCTTGGTCAGTTCAGTCAGCTTCGGGTTTATCGGTGACCTTTCTCCACCTGTATTACTGAGGTATTTCATTCAAATCAACAGTCACGCGTCACGCACCCCTCTGTCGAGCACGAATTTTGGTCGCTGTCACGCATCACGAAGGCCTCTGTTGAACCTCCAAGCCGTCACAAAGACCTCAAAACTGCCTAAAAACTGCAAAAAGACGAAATTTTTCGCGAGAATTTCGAAATTTGGGGGGTGTCACGCGAAAATTTGGCTGCTGTCGAAATGTCGAATTGGAATTTCGGGTCACGCGTCACACCCCCTGTCGATTTGAATGAAATACCTCAGTATCCCCGACCCTGTGCCCCTGATCCTTTTTCGGCTTCCAGTAGTAATGCGTGTACATTGGGACAATTCCTGGAATCGGTGTTCCTAAGTGGGACCGGCCGTGTAATACTACCTACCTTGTTGGGATATCAATCCAGTGCAAATATAGTTACTGATTTGATGCACACTCTCGCCAGGCGTTGTACTTGCTACACATAGGTTTGACTTGCTTTTACATACCTTACCATGGTGCAGTTACTGATACTACTGTAGCTATAGCACTGTATAGCCTACATGTACTTGTATAAATACTGCAACTAATGTAGTCAATAAATTGTCCAAGCATTTCACTTTGCTCAGCCCTACCTAAGTTCAATATACCTACCTACCTGTCCCCCCTTTCTATTCGAGTAATTTCCCGACCACCAAGTGCCTCCGCAACAAACCTACCGCCTGAAGGGCAGCGGTCCCAACTTTACATCATGCGCAATCTTTTCCGCCAGTGATGGTCAGCAACACTGTCTGGTTGCAACCCCTCGCTGTTGTCACGTATCAATTGTCTCCTGGCACCTCGCCCCCCCCCTTTAAGAATGGGGATGTGTAGGAACAAAGGCCCCTTAATGTCAGCCCCCTCTTGCCCTCTTGAGCAAGGCACGGTTTCTGGCTTCCTAAGTGCTCCAAAACTGCTGCGCCATGGCGCCCTCAGTAACACTTGAGGTTGAAGATGAACCGGACATTCGTGGAGCACCTCCCTTGTTTTTTTTTCGCCTCACATCTGCCTCGAGGCTCACCTACCCGATACCCTCGACCTGACATTTCTGCCTGGGTCCGTGGGCAGTGAACCACGCGTGTCGGACTCGTCTTTGCAAAGTATGAGTATCTCCCCTTCCGTGCACCCAGTATGTTCAAAGTATATGATTAGTCCCCCTTGCCCACGACTCACCCAAGTGTGGCCACAGCACCTGACCGCTCCTTCTCATGGACGTCGATACCCCTCCACTTCCTCTGTCATACCGAGACCTACCCCTGATCTCTCGCTGCTCGTCATACTGTCAGCCACGGATCCTTCCCAACCGTCTTTCGGTACACTCATAGTTGGTCTTACCATATCAAGCTCATTGACTTTTCAAAACTTCCGTCTTCCAAGGCGTTGGGAAAATGCAGTGCCGTTGGAGTGGACGAGCTGAATTTCCGTATAGATATAAATCTGCGGCCCTGTTCGACGGGCCACTGGCTTAGAGAAGGTCAAGGGTTCACGTACCCAGATACGGTGACATTACTCACTGTCATTCCCAGACGTGCCTCCAAGTAACTCCCTCGGGGAACAAGCAAGGGCAGATGACCGTGAATGTACATGCCCGTACTCTGTACCTTCGCGCGCGTACCAACCACTTCTAGACACTCCGAACAAGCGTCCGGCCCTTGGGTTCTCCGGTAGAGCTGAATTGTCAGCCGTTCATAATGTTCATCGTGCAATGTCCAATGCAGCTGTTCAACGGATAGTACATGAGTCCATCATTCATCCTGGTCAAATACAAGGGAACTCCGTGGCGGACCGGATGTGTGACGTTGGACCTTCGCCCAATGACCACCCTCACGCGAGCGGCAGTTCATCCCAACCCGTTGTTCAACGTTCTCAATGCGCTGTTACATCTGGATCTCTAACGTTTCCGTCTACGAGACCTACTGCCTATCGTGAATCTCAACGTCATGTAACAACATTAGAATTGGTGCCCGTCGTTCTTAGGAAACTCCTTCCTCGCGTCCGCGCGACGGTGTGGGATACTTTACGACCTACACCCTGAACATGCAGTACGAATTTGTTAGCTCGCATACAGTCAGCAGAGTCCTTCCACCAAATACCGTGGGTATCACCTGCAAAGACATGGCCGTCCTGGTCGGGCAGTTTAAACATTGGACGGTTCCACGTCTCATGGAAATTGCCACTCAGCACCGACTCCACACGTCGGGCCGGTGCACTGCACTCATGTCCCTTCTCACTGCTCACTCCTGTGATACTTCGGGTCCCGCACATACGAATGTTCTGATGTTTCGGAAATTGGTCAAACGCCGAGACGCCCGGCAGTAGTACATGCGACGTATGAACAGTTTCCCCGGTACCAGGGATGCCCGGAGGGCCTTTGGAATTTCTAGTGGAAATATTATTCACCTCAGACAAAGAACTGATTTGCTAGCGGTTCCTCCCCCTCTTGTTCTTGGCATCACAATGAACAATCTGATTATTGATGACGAGTTCACCTTCAAAACTGACACTCTGGACGAAACTTGCAGGCCTCATATATCACTCGCAATGTGCGAGTCATTTGATTCAGTTCACAAGTATCACTGTGGACAACACCCAAAATCTGTGGTATCACGACGGAATTACTACACGACGCAGCTGTACTCTAATGGGCCAGCTTTCTACAATCAAGAAGCTGTCGCTGCATGTGTTGGGTGAATACAAACTTGCAGCCGCCATCTATGCGCGCTCGACTTCTTGGGATTTTCCATCCTACTTTAGGGTATATGGGTAGCCGTATTCATGCACTGCCTCTGTGTTTTTCTTTGGTCTTGAGCTCTTTGGAATTCACTTGCAAGTTGCAATTGTAAAGATTCAGGAATTTTTTATGCCTCCTCTTTGTGGAGGTTTCTGATTTTAGCTTTCTAGGTTCGGCGTGCCGAATATCCCTCCGTGATCATAGGTATACAGTATTCTGACTGATTTAATTGTAAATAGTTGAAGAATGTACCTCCTCCCCTGTCTGTAAATCTCAATTTTTTTTTTGGCATCACCTCGAAATTATGAGAGTCCTGATGATTATTGGATCATGAAGGATAAAAAAGGGACGGAATCGTACCTGCCATACGAAGCAATGGCCTCAAGGCCAAGTTACAAGGTTGGTCCATCACTCTAACTCTTCTTCAGCCAATGTGAACAGCCGGGGATTGTGCAGGCCGTGCGCTTCTCTTCCGCGTGTACGACACGTACTTATTGACATGTACGTGTTGGAACATTCCTCGATCTGGCGTCAAGGTTCTAGTCCGCCGACGGTAGGAATTTACAAAACTTCTTGAGCTTCCGGCTTGCGTCTTCCACATGTATGGGTGGGAGTTTTTCGCTTTTCGGTTCTGTCGGCGGCCTTTGCGGGTTCAATAGCCGGGGCACAATGTGACATCGGCTATGGACATAACACAGCACACATCTCCCGCCTCCCGCCTCTTCCACTCAGGACAAATGGGTTGCCCGCCAATTGTTTCTGCAAGCCACCGCGCACTCTGGTTGCATTGCGCTCCAACTTGTACTGTACTTTTACGTTCTAATCGATATGGGGTGTGACGCGTGACATGGTTTGTGTGATTCGATAATTCCATAGCAGCTGGATTTCTTTGTGAAACCCCTCAAAATTTCGAAAATCTCACGGAAATTTTGATTTTCCTCCCGCCACTGAGGGGGGGGGTCTGTCATGGTTTAGATGTTCGATAAAGTCCCCCGTGACGCGCGACATCGACCATATTTCGATACCGATACAGGGATGCGTAACGCGTGACTATCGATTTGAACGTAAAAGTACGGTACACATGCAGTCTGGACACCCTTATCCTGCCTTCACGAGGCTTTCAGAGCAACTGAAGATTTCATTCCAGTTCATTTTGACTCTGGCATGGAAGCTCACGAGACTGCGCGATACCTGTGTCTATGGAGTGGAATGGAAGGCAGAGTTACGTCTCGGTTCATCGGCTCCAATTCTGGATTGCTTATAGCTCAACATCCCCCCTTCATGCTGTCCGAGCGCCTCCGTTCTCGTCCTTCATGCCGCTCTGGTTTTTCCCTTCAGGGTTCTGGAAGGATTTAGTGACAACCATATGGCGCCACATGACGAGACTCGTGTCATTCATCTTCCTTCTGAGGAAACCCACACTTGCAGAGAGCACCCAACAGCTCGACGGCGACGGCGATACGAAGACAGAACCTCAGCCCAACATTATCCCGAATGAAAACAAGTCGTTTGTCTTTGCGCTCATAATTGGGATCGACAAGGCGCGTACCGATTCATCCCATCGTCTATTAATACTGACACTGAGGCTACTTCAAAGTACAAGAATACAGATCAATTTGCCACCTTACGAGGCGCCGTAAACGACGCGACAGCGTTCCACAAATTCCTCCTCGAGGGCCGCGAGCAGTGCGGACTCGGAGTTCCAAAATCCAATATCTTATTTCTCAAAGACGAGGATGCCACGCGGGACAAGATTCTAGCTGCATTCGAATCGCATCTTCTCAAGAATCCTCGCATCCCGGACCGCGGGGACGCTTCTATGATCCTGTTTTTCGCTGGCCACGGAACACGCGTTCATGCTCCGAAAAACTTGATGTCTCAGGATGAGATAGTCGAAGGAATCTGCCCCGTCGACGAGAGGACCAGTACCGGTGGGAAATACGTGCATACCATTCCGGATTACGTGTTGGTGCACATCCTACGCGACCTTTGCGAGAAAAAAGGCCAGAACATCGTGCGCATGCCCCTCGTCTTGCTTCGAAACAGCTAATTTTCTACACAGACCGTCATCTTTGATTCATGCCACTCCGGCGGCATGGGACGTGACGTCGGCCAAACTCGAGCTGCGAATTCAGACTCGTCTGCGGTGCCTCCGGAACTCGACAGCCATCTCTGGATGGACAAAGGACCTCCCACTGATGCCCGCTTGTGGTCTATCACTGCAACGACGCATGTCTGGCTCGCAGCATGTTCAGCGAATGAGTCCGCACGTGAGATCGTCTTTGGCGAACCCGGCCAGCACCAACTCGTCCGAGGGCGCTTCACGAAGAGTTTGATTGAGAATCTTCGCAAGGTTGATTTGGAGAACACCACATATATGGAGCTAATGGATCGCTTACCGGCGTGGTCTGGACAGACGCCGAGCTGCGGTGGAGACAGACGGAATCGGTTGCTGTTCGATAAGAAATACCCACCGACGGGGCGGAGTGCGGTTTCACTGACGGCGGAGGACTATGACATCGCCCACGAGCGAACTTGGCGCGTCTCTATGGGGGTGCCGGCAGGTGTGGTTCCAGGCACCGAATTCAATGTACTCAACGGGGACAACCACACTGTTTGCACTCTGGTGGCGCAGACAGTCAAAACCGGAGAAACGATCGTCGTCCTAAAGGATGGGGCAAGTCACGACGTGGTCATTCCGGAGAACGCGCGCGCGGTGGTTTCAGATTGGAAGAACAACGAGATGATTATGCGCGTCTACGTACCCGAGGCCTTTCCGTACATGGCGGCTTTGTTCCCCACCAAGCGCTTGCACCTTCAGCATGCATTCGTTCAAGCGACTTCACGCGAGGACGCCCAAATCGCACTGCGCGTTCCCGAAGACGACAATAATAGCATCGTCGTTGAGCGGTTCACCAGCACCATCTTTGAATGTGAACCCGAAGTGTGCTTTCCTCTCTCTCCACTCAAAGCAGCGTCGCAGCTGCCTGCAGTGCTCAGCAGTATCGCGCACTTCAATTTCTTTCTGGAGCGCCGACATGGGAGTGTACCTCTGAACGGGGTCTCGCTGGAAGTATATCGCCTCATGGGCAACTTCCCTACTCGACAACCGGATCGCCGTGTCGGGAAAAATGGGAACCTGGTGATCGATAACCAGGCGCTGTTTAAGTCCGAATATGGTGCCAAGTACGGGATTATCATTCGCAACGCATCCTCGTACCACCTTTTCCCGTATCTATTCGCCTTCGACGCTACAAATTATACCATCGTAGTGAGCATTCATTCACCACTTGCTACTGTTAGCTGCTCATAATACCCTGATACAGTGCTTGTACAGTCCCCACAGCACCAGAGATCCACCACTCAAGAGTGTAAAAGGGGAAGTGACCATTGGCATGGGAGGCCAAAGGGCACTCGATTTTACCCTTCCGAAAGGCTTGACAAAAAGTTCTGCATTCCTCAAGCTGTTTGTCGCGACAAAAGCCATCGACATTGACTGGATCCAACAAGAGATTTCACCCTTCCATGACGAATTTCAAGGTCGGCCCAGGCTCACAATGGGTCGTGAGGTGCTCCAGGATACCTGGGACGCATTCACAGTGACTTTGACAATGACCGCATAGGGTAGGGCCAGTACAAGTGCCGGTGGAGCGTTGTGATGTCTGTTTTTCTTTATCCTTTTCCTCTTTCGACTCTTTTATTGCCCTTCAAGAACGAAATTGTGGGCAGGCTGACGCCACGCGCTGCGTCTCGGAAACATCATATAATCTAAACGCATTGCCGCTTGTGGTTACTCACAAGTCCGCGTTATTCAATTGAGTTGGACTAGACTCACTTCGGGATGTTCTTGGTTTCCGAAAAAGTATATACGCTCGATTACGTCTGATTACATTTCCATGGATCATGAGTGCGCGATAACTTCAATCCACTCAATAGCCATAGGTACGTATTTGGCCCTCATCAACAACAGTCCTGCTATTTAGTCATGATCATGGCGATTCTGAATGCATCTCATGTATCTGGAAGCCACTCTAGTTCTGGGGTGCATCTGGGGCGGCCTTTAATTCCGGACTCGAAGGGCTTCGCCGGCGTGATCCACGCGATGTCGATGAGTTTTGTTGCCACAAACAGCTTAAGGAACGGGAAGCTTTGTCCCACGTTCTTCGAAGGGTGCCAAACTTGAGTGCCTTCCCGCAGCGGCGCTGCCCATCCCAATAGTTCCTTCCCCAGGCCGTCTTCCGTGCTGTTGCTTCTGACCGTCGGCTTTGTGCCACAAGATTCATACAGAAGCTTCGCCATCAACTCAACAAGCGAAGCTCAGAAAACACGGAATGTATGCATCAGTTCTGTGTAAGTCGTGTTTCCCCGGTCACCCTGGCGCAGCCTTTCGATCAGGCTGCGCGTGATTCATGAAGCGTCCGCGGCATTCAAGCGTGTCCGCGCCGTTGATGGGAACCTCGGTAGCCAATAATCAGGACCGGGATCGATAAGCGCTGTGATATCATTCCCCGAGGTTGTCACATTGCGGCCAGTCGGCGCACCGAAGAAGTTGGTGACGAGAGAGAAACTGTGCGGCCACCAAACAAATATCCTCGCAACGTGCTATTCCCAAGCTCGGCTCCAACCGCTCGAGGTACAATGACCGTTGTATTGCGGTATAAGCAAGGCTTTGCTAGTATACTGATGAGGATATCGAGAGGTCCACAGTGGGCGCGGTGTGGACGATTGAGGCGGAAAGATAACGAGCTCCAGTGACTAACAACGAAGCTCAGGCGCTGGCAGATGATATGGGGGAGGAATGTATGCTTCGAGGAACCGACGTAGACGCTAGCCCATCGTGTGAGACACTAAGTCGATCTCCAATCGTGGCAGCTTCCACCCGTGGCGTCCCAACCAATGAAACAGGGAGATCACTGCGCATCGCACAGGCATGCCTTATACGGCATCGGAATTCTCGAAGGTCCAGCACTTCGGTAAGAGAATCGGCGCTTCCGTCCTGACTCCGTGCGCTGCCATGCAGTGTTCGCCTTAAGGCCTTAAAAATCAGCTTGCTGGCAAGCTAAGGCTTAGCTTAAGGTTCAGGCCTCAAGATAAGGCCTCGCCGAAGGCCATAGTTCCAAAAATGGAAATACATTCTCGGAAACTTAGAACGCTATCAGGAATAACCAGAATTACCATTCGAGGGTAAATTTATCCCAATTGGTAAGAATGAAGTAGTCGGTTTCATTCTTCGGTAATTTTCCCTAATTTACGGCAATCCTTGTAATCGCACCCAAATTACGAGTGATTATACAAAATTATCATCAAATGTACATCGTGATACCTAATACAGACAAACGGTCGACAGCGATTCACGCCATCTCCCACTTAATCCTAACTGTAATACGTCCCCAGCTTTCTTAGTATTCCACAATGGGGCTTGGACATTGTCTGACCAAACCTTGCCCTCATTCAGTTTTGCACTAGAATTAATTGAGCATGTCTTGACAGCACCCGGCCCTAAGGTTCTCGGCATTGACTTTGACAACTGTGAAGTCACATGTCCATGAAAAAGTCTGAGTCTGTGTTGACGTGACACAGTATCACAAGCGTCACAACCTTCCTTCGTCTTTCCTCCATCCTCTGTCTTCCTTGATCTTGTTCCTCCCCGTTCCTGGCGCCATTGTCAAGCTTTCAAGTTTCTGCATATTGGTGAGGTCTTTCACCTCCCCCCATCCTTTCCTGACTGATGTTTCAGAGGTCCTCGGCATCGCCCTTTGAGCGCCTGCAATGTGCCTACATGGCGTCTTCTCACGGTTCCCTCGAAAATAGCACAAGGTACATCGAACCGTCTTGTTCATGCACAGTCCACTAATCTTCCCACGTGTCCTCTATCTGCAGGTGCGATTCCAATGGGACTAATGGGGTCAGATGGATGGTGAGTTGTGCATAGTACCTTGTGTCATCCCCCGTCCTGACCACCCCCTTCATCGCATAACATTTCCTCTACTGCATGCACTGGCCGGCAACCTTGACCACAGAATTCTCACTTTCCGAATCACGCTGTCCATTTGTCTGTCGAGGCATACACATAGCCGTGTTGGTATACATTGTAGGTCCTGCCCTCCTCTGCTATTCTCATCTTCTAGGCCCTTATTGATTCCTCCACTTGGTCCTACAAGTTGTACATCCTCGATAATGTCCTCATTGATGTGATCTCGGCCGTCTGCAGTTCTTGTGATGAGGTACTTTTTTTTCCCGCTCGGAATGAGTGCAGAAGCTTAGATCGAGTCTAGGTATCTTCCTCCCATCGTGTCCTCTTGCTGTCTACCAATATGTATGTTGATATTGGGAAGGGATGGCAGAGTGGTGAGCTGCACGAGTGACTGCCTGTCTCCGAGTGGGAGGTCTTGTCTGTTAGTTTACTGTAGTTCTGTGCACAGTTCTGCCTTGTACTTAGCTCCTGCAATAAATATCTTTGACTTCAACTTGCATCTGAGGGAGAACAATGATGCCACCTACCGCAAAAACTGAAACAATGTCAGATAATTGCCGTAAATTGGTGATAATTTTCAGGTAATTTATGTCAATTCAAAGAGACATAATTAGTCTTGTAATTTGTGATAATCCTTCAATTATCACAAATTATCATCAATTGGAACAAATTACCGCCAATTGGGGATTCTGGTTTTTCCTGATGGCCTTGAAAAACTGTCACAATTACTCTCCGTACACCTCCGAATCATCGATCGCAACCTCACCATCATCGGGTGCGTTGTCCATCACGTCCCACTCGACCATAACCTGCATATAGATCTGCTCCTCTTCCTGTGCGCACGCGCCATTCGCTTGCCACGCCTAGCACGGAGATACTCCCTCATCGCCTTTTCAACCTTCTTCTCTCCATCGACATCGATGCTGGGTCCACGGGCAGCGCTGGTGGGGCCTCCTACACCTCGGCTGGAGGATATTTAAGAATGTGCATAATGCAGGCCTTGGAGAGGTGTTGGTGCCTGCCTGGGGCCAAAAAGTATGCCCAGATGAGGGACTTGTCATTGGCCATCCGGCACGACTTGTATCACAGTATGTACGTGACATGACCAGGAAGAAGAAAAATTTGCAAGTCGCGTAATTGTACACATAAGAGTGCGTTCGGTTGGTCCTGACAACGGGATCAGGATCAGGATCAGGATCGGGGGAATACGGTCCGGTAGCTAGTCACAGTTGTCACAAACTACCAATCACTGCATTCCGAGGCCCTGTAGGCACGGTCGGTTTACGTGAGTCTACGTCTGTCTACATCGGCCGACCCCCTGTAGGCCGAGTCTGCCGACGTGAGGTAGGCCAAATTGGGCCTACTTGGGTCTACCCTCTGCCTACTGTCGGTCTACACAGGCCCCCCTATCCTGGTAACCGGGCGTTGTGTTGCTGTTGCCACATTCCCAGTTGGCTAATATTACTCTTACTGGTTGCCATGTTCCCACGAAGTCAATATTTTACTAATTGGTCAACTACCGGGACATACCGTGTCAATTTCTGTACGTTAGCCAAGGTTGGCCGTGAGTGAGCCGAGGATTGACAGCCATGGGCTGTGTCATTAAAAATAATTGCGTTCCCACACTCAGTGGTTATACAGTGAAGAAAGAGCGTGTTTTAACATGGCTTGGACTAGAAACAGAGCTTCAGATGCCCTGATATCATTGATTTATCTGTGGGCTGGGTCTACCTCTGCCTACCCTTGTAGGCAGACCCTGTGCCTACAACCCCACAGAACGCAGTGAATTACTTGGTAATTCAGCCTTGACGCATCCTCCTCGCATCCATGACAAAGTCCCAGGCTGGGCACAATGGAATAGGCTACAGGCATGCTGAAACCATCACTGTTGACACCCATCCACCATACCTGGTATGCAAAGAGATCTGCTCCAGTGCCAAAGCACAGTGGGTCCTCACTGACCTCGTCAACATGGCACAGTTCCTTGAGTCCCATGTCCCTGGTGATGGGAATAAGTACAAGGCCCCAGTCCTCAAAGCCCTTACCAAACACCTTAATGACTGCATTGTTGCTGGTGGCCTCAAAAAACTAAGTAGAGTAAAGCAAAAATTACATTGGGCAATTATTGCCAAATTAGCCGATCCTGATCCTGATCCTGATCCCGTTGCCAGGACCAACCTAATGCACTCTAAGCATATCTAAGGCCTTTGGTGAAAATTGGTCCGCAACTTAAGGCTTAACATAAGCCCTTAAGTAAGCCCTTTGGCCTTAATATCAGCTTAAGGCCTTAGCCCTTAGGGCAAACACTGCTGTCATGGGCATCTGCCCTAATTCCCATCTGAGTCCATGCGAATTGGAGAGGAATTGCTTTGATGCAAGAGAGAAATAGCACGTACTATACAGTTTCATTCGATTTGTGTATCACGTGTCACAGTGGCCAAAATTTCAGAAATTTTTTGAACCTGTCATGGTTCCCCAAAGGGTATTTTCGAATGTGCAAAAAAACACGAAATCGGGGGGAAATGACCCCAAAAATCCAATTTTCTCGCACACAGGACCTTTTGGTTGTGGGGATCTAATGAGCACTTTTCTGGCCCAAACAGGATCTTGAGGACATCAGGAAACCCCTCTCCTCTCCAAGTTCGAATACACGGGTCACAGGTCACAGCCGGGGAGAATTGAATGAAACTGTACAGTAGGCACGTGTTCCGAGCACGCACAAAGAGCACACGTGACCAATGTGTAAGGCGGCATTGTCGACCACAATGCTGCATACTGTACTATTTCAACCAAATTTTCATGGGGTGTCACCTGTTACCACAAAGGTTTTTCAAAAAGGGTGTTCATGTCTTGGCATTCATCGGAAAGTTACCATGTTCATAATGCCCTCTGGGCTTCCCTAGTACCTTGAAACCCAACCCGTGTGTGTGTCAGAGTCCAGAACACCATACCTAGGATGGGAAGATATGGGGAAGACATTCCAGGCTTAAAGTTGAGATGATTCCGCGCCAAATTCGTCACTTCATTAATTTACTTACATAAATTTGTGTAAGGGATTATTCTATTTAGCAACCTGGATTTCAGGAGAAACTTTCACTTTTTAAGAATGGTTATATGGAAACCCGAATTTCAAGGGTTTCTTGCATAGGCTCTTATCCAAGGATGAGAACTCATATGTGCAACACATGATCACATGATTCAACTTGTGATAGCAATGTTCATGATCGGCCACTGACAAGATACATATCTGACACCATGTAATCTGATTACTAAGGCAAATTTTGGCATGAAGGAATTTTGGATTGTCACTGGTTGAAGATTTCATGTTTTTCAGTGAGAAAAGTGGTGAAAACTGTTTTGAATTTCCCAAAAAGAATTTAGCGAAAAAAGTTGTGAAAAATTCAAAATGATTTCAATACGCTTTTCAGGATAATTCTATTTGGAAACCCTGATTCCAGCGAAAACCCTTCCTTTTGAGAAACCCATGGAAATGTCTAATTGGAAGCCTGTGGTTGACCTCGGCCATCACTGATATCATCAACGGAGTTTCAACCTCGGATCAACCAAACTGCGCAACATAACACGTCGGGCACGACCACCATACTCATATGCGTGACGCGTTCTTGAGTGGATTTCGGTCTCACACAAATTTATCAATATTGAACTTGGGTTCTAGCTGTACTGAGATTCTTCAAGCTGTTGAAATAAAGGTGTACCCTGTCCTTTACTCGAGAATAACCATAAGAGATCTATTCAGCGTCATTACGAACTTATGCAATATGCGAGAGGAACAATATATCTAAGCGGCGGATGGGCGTACAGAATGTTCCTGTTGCCTGAATGATTTCGTAAAAGACGGCGGCGCTACAGAATGATAATCCCATGCAATATTTCCACCCGCCAATGTATAAAAGCCCGCCTGGTTTATGGTTGAAATATTGCGCAATGGCTTCATATCCTTCCGCATTCGTCACTTACATAACTCCTGATCCCTCCACCCTCTATTCCGGCACCTATTTTGCCGCACTCGCGTTCAATCAGGCCGCTGCGCTCGACTTTCCTACCATCTACGAGCCTTAATCCATCTCAGCATGGACCTTTACTCAGGACATTCCTACTGACCTTGATTCTCAAGTTCAACCTGGTGAAGGTATTCCGAATATTGTTGATCTGGGTCCAATCCTGCGAGGGATGGAGCAAGCCTTCTTGGCAGGTACTCAGTGGCTGTTTCGCTTGTGGTGTCAGGACAACACATAGATCACCTGTACCACCTCTCTAAGGTCACTACTATCTTCCTCATTTGCTCTGATATATCTAACCAGTGCATCTAACTTCGGCTTTTTATGCACTTGAACAACAACAAAATTGCCGTTGAGCCGGCTCGTGCGATTGCCTTGCATTTGCGCTCTATCCCTCTTGTTTCATCCAACCAAGTGGTCCGCTTTTTGGTCCTTCCCATCCGGTTGCCCATTTTTGGCTTTTGCGTTGCAGATTTCTTACTGTGGAAGCTTTCATGCCTGTTTGGAGAAGAGTGGTTGCACGAGGATATGCTTAATGCCCTTGCTGAACTCTTGTACTTCACCCAGGCTGTGGACTCACCATCTGAGACACCATGGCCATCCACCCTTATCCTTCCAACACACTTTGTGAACGACGCCAAATATCTATTTGATCAATCTCAGCATTCCTTCTCCCCACACCTTGCTGCGCTGCGACGTCGACTCGAAATAACAGCGGTTGGCAAAGTGTTTGCATTCAATTGTCATTCCAACCACTATTCCACCTGCAAAGTATCGAGGTCTCCTCAGCTTGGATACGGTGATTCAATGCATCTTAAACCCGATGCGAATGTATTATCTATTTTTCAGTGGTTCCTTGGCAGCACCGGGTTCACAATTCCGACTTCTGTGAATTCGTCTGAAACTCTAAGCTAGCCTCCCAGGGCCCTAATTCGGGGAAGCTGCGCGACCGCAGCCTTGAATTTTATTGAAAGGGACTTGGATTCAGAAGTCGGCCAGTGGAATCCATCAACAAGCCCCTTCTTTCGCAACCGCGCTCTCCGCGATCTCGTTGTATACCACCTTACGGCCTCAAGCAATAGCGGGACTGAGGTCACTTTTCCGCTTAATGTTTTCTGTCTACTGTCACAAGCTAAAACTCCTCTGTCTTTAGACATACAATGATTGGATTATACCTTGCATCTCTCGCATACCAGAAGGGGTGTCTGTAGACCATGGGCCAGTGGGGTACAGTGACTTCAATCTTGATGCTCCAAAGGTGCGATCCTAGGAGTCCTTTAAGCCTCCAATTTCTGAATACTCTGCCAGATGTCCCATCCCACTCATCACTTTTTGCGTGCAAATCACTCGCAACCAAATTTTGAACAACTCAATTTGGTTAGAGAGCCCGAGGGGAAAATTCTGTACGGCTTCTATTGAATTCATGGCTGTGGTTGAACTTGAATTACATCCTCTTGACCATTTTCGAACCACAAAATACTTGAATACCATGTAAGGAGTTGTGTGATGGAAGTCAGTTCTTAGCAATTTGTCATCAACTACTCTCCTTTTATGGGTTCTTACTTACTGTGGCGGTCACGAGTCACACGGTTCAACTACTCAAGAGATATTCGTAAGGAGCGGCTGATCGTGTCATGAAGGGTTTGAACATTTATTTCATCTATTTCCCGATAGCATCACCGTATCACTCAAATACGTGGTGGCAAGTCGACTGGAATGTATGGTCATCAATTGATTTCATCATGCCGATGCCGCCAATGTTGTGCCGGCCGCCGGCAAGAAACCCTCAGAAGCCGGGTTTCCAAATAGAACATTTTTTGAAAAGGGGGTTTCCGCTGGAATCAGGGTTTCCAAATAGAATTATCCAAAATACGGAAGCGCCCAGAAAGCATTCTATGATACTGATATTGCCGCGTACGACCTACCGTCAACATACAACGTTAGGTGCGTTATACTGTTATCATAGATCTCTACGCTTTGTCAGTGCCTATCTCCTCCCTCCCTCAACCCTGAGATAATCTATGGCATTATTTATCGTTTTTTATTCACACGCTTTGTGTTAGCTTTCTGGTCCTAAGTCTCAAGTCCCGATCACGTTTTGAACTCGGACCGAGACATGCCGATGACTTAAACAGGAAGCTGGCCCCTATCTCCAACAGTATCTCAACAATGAAATCTTCAAGATAGTTTATAAAATGACAGACCCAGAGAGGCTGATCAATAGCCTTCCCCAATTAATCCCATACATCAATTTCAACAATTTGGCCTCACAGTCAGTTTCAACTAGGCTGCTTTCTCAATAGTGTATTTTGAGATTTGTATGGATTTCTCAACTGTAGGGGTGTTTAAAAAATGGTAGATGATTAATTTCATATCCTTCCGATGTATATTTATATGTGGCCATTCAATTATTCGGACACTGTTCCATCCAGGAGCCTAAATCATGTCCTGAATCCCCTGCAGGCCAAAACCAGAAGTTTTAGATCCGAGTATTCAGGGATAGAAATAGATTATCTGCCAACCTACCAGTTTTGAGGCATCTCTGGAGTTTCCTCAGCTAATACAAGAGGTAAACAAATTTTCTCTCAGAGAATTCACTGTCATTGATTATTGTGGGGACAGAAAAATGAACTCTCACATGCTGGGTGCTTCCTCAGCATCAAATTCCTTTTTCAGAGGAGTCTATGAGACCAACAGCGGCATGTGTAGGATGCAAGGAATATTTCAAGTGTTGAGGAAGGTGTGGGAGTTTCGGCATGTGTGACATGCCGGCACACGGCAATCAATTTCAACTGAGACTTGGGACCATGGACTTCAGCGTGCACTGCGTGACTTACAACAAAACTTCAGTTTGAAAACTAGTAACTAGGCCAAAACTGTGGCCTACTGACTTGTGACTACCCCGATTCTTAGGAGTAGAGACAAAAAGTGAGAATATTCAACGAAAACAGACCTCATAATAATCATGTACGTGTCAATGCATTGTTGGAGACTAAATCCCAAGAGACATGCAGCAGCGCAGAGCGAGCAACATAGTGGTCAAAGACAAAGAAGTGAGTAAGTCACATGATAATATCTACGGTCCGATCTACCGGTCCTTCTGAGTCTCGACTCGACCTCCAGCATGCATCGCTCCATCGAAGCAGTCATCGAGTGCCACCGTCCTTCATCTCACGGCTGTTCGTCCCGTTTGCTTCTTCTGTGGTGCGGCCTGCGCACTTGCATCTTAAGATTATCGCAATTCTGGTTTGTCTACAGCATTGTTTGACTTGAGAATACCTATACCCCGGAAGCAGTCCCACTGTCTCTCACAGGCACCAACGCTAAAACGCACGATGCGTCTTCCAGAACAGCCATCCTGGGAGCTCTCTATATTATCTTCGAGCGCAAGCTGATAGAAATCCAGGTGCGCCGTCGTCCCCTTTCGTCCTCACGCCTCACGTATACCACGGAGGATGTTCATTGCGGGGTTCCTTCGTGAATCGGTGGGGTTCATCGTCTTAGGTCCGTGGATGATGCTCACCTTTGAGCATCATCTGGCGTTTCCCCAGCATCGACGCTACCTCAGGTCCATTCTGCAATTTCTTCGGTCTCCTTTCCCGTGTCGCACCTCCTAAGCGGCAGATTCACGCTCTTCCAAATGCACTCAAACCTTGAAGAGAGTCTGGGCGGACGGCCAAAAACGGGGAGAGGACGAGCATGTGGAAATCAAGGTGCGTCGAGACTACATTTCCCTGCCAAGCGAGCTTTCGAGCCCCGGGACGACTCGCTTTGTGCAACACGAACGCCCCCCACTCCCACGAGCCCAAAACGTTTGTCTGCGCACTTCCTCGATTCAGGCGTCTGCACGACGCCGCGCTTTCGGGAGATGGTGGATCAAGTTTGGTACGTTTCACTTCATGCTGCTATCCACCCTTCTTTTGTGCGTTCTTTTGTTCGGGATTTGCCATCCCATTATTTCTTCTCGATCCCTATATACCCTATCGTTCCTATTTTCCTACTACTGCTCTTGCTTCCATACCTGGATTTCTTTCGTCGACCTGACACTCAGCTCTCAACATTTCCTTCTGTATCCCATACCTGACATCGCTGCAGACTCTTCCCCGTATTTGACGCCGGCCACACTCGCGCGCTGTGACCTTCCTATTGGGAGCACCATTCTCACCTCTAGACGCTTGTCGCACGCCTGCAGCGTCGACCCTGGCCTGCGCTTCACTCTTCTCAGGCAGGACCATGGGCTCGAGTCCAACCAGATCTGTGCGCCTTCTCTCAAGACCATAGCGTCCCCCACGCCGCAACCCAGCGTGCGGCGCCCTCGTCGTGTTTCTGGATTTATATAGGATCGTGCCTATCGTCGTCGCAGCCGAGCTGCAGGACATCCGCGGTCTTCTGGTATGCGTGTTTCCTTCTGTCCCTTTGTTTTTTTCTTGTCTTTTCCCTTTCTGTTGCTGACGTCGCGCACAGGCCGCCTGTCCCGCTCTTCTTTTTTTCCACATGGCACCCTCCCGTTGTAGCAATGCTGCGTCCTTATAGCGCCCGCGTGCAATGGCTCTTTCCACGTCGTCCCCGCTGCCACATATCGCAGCGACGCGCGCAAGCGGAAAACATCGATTTTTTTCGTGATTTTTCGCCGTTTTTGGGACCATCCGATGGGGCCTCGTCGCCGCCGTTGTGCGCCAACTTCGGCGATGGCGCGACGAGCGCTTCTGTCTCTGACACGAGAACAGGATCGCACTGGCTCGCACAGGTTGCCGGTGCAGCCACAAGGGAGGGGGCTCCCTGGGGTGGGCAACGGTAATAGCGCTGGAAAGGGAGGTAGATGGACGGACAGGTTCTTGACTTCTGTTCGGTGAAGGTTTCCTTGGTTCGCTCTCGCATCGGCTGCTTTTGAATTAAAGGTGCGATGCTGACTCAGGTTCCGGGAAGGTAACAACTGTTTGAAGCTCAACCGATAGTCTAATCCACTTATGCAGGAATCTCCATGCTGTTTATTCTATCCGGCAAGTTTGTATCTCTACCTTGCATTAGTCTTGGCTTCTCTATTTTCTCCGGTGCGCCAGCGCATATGTAGGACATAATCGTGCAATGCAAAATGACCGCTACTTTCGCATTATTGCCGAAATCAATTATGCGCATCCTATATTGATGTATTCCCATACCAACATCCTGCAATTCTTTTCGGGTGGTACAACCTGGGATATCAAACAAAAATTTACGACAACACCTGCCGTCGCTTCGCTCCGGCACATCCCGTTTATATCAACGACATCGGCGGACACATCCGATCCTCTGAATCGCCGATGTTCCTGCCATACAGAATGCTCAGCCCGACGTCGGCGTACCTGTCAGGCCTCGGCCCCTTACGATTTGATCGAGCCGGAGCATTTGAGTAGTGTGCCGTATACTTGACTGGAGTTGGATTGAATCGCGGCGTGTCCGTTTCTCGGCGTTTCTAGCTTGAACTACTTTGGTATCGAATTGGCCAGTGAGGCGAGATGCCTGCCGCTGGATCTTTCCGATATCAGCCCATCGCCGAACCTCATCGGGAAAATCAGTGGTCGATATGCAAGAGGTCCGGTAGCCTTTTGCCCATGCTTTTACAGCACCTTGCAGCCACGTCGGTGCGGCGTGGATGTCTGACATATTTAGGATCGACTTCCCGGCCTTCAAGCTTCTCAACCTTTCCCCTCGAAATCATGTCCGAGTTGAAACAGTGTGAGTGTCCCGTACCTCCTGTTGAAATGGTTGATTTAATCCATGTCCTTCTATTAGCATTCAGCTTCACAGTAAGCACCTGCCTATGTTGATGCCTTCAAACCATACTTAAGTAGTGTCTTCTCACAGGTATCCGTATCACGTCCGTGACAAACCCACATGATGATCTTCCGAGTGACATGAAAATGTCTGCCCAGATCATCATCGAAGAGAATATTTTCCTGCAAGCCTTACCGGTGGCGTCAGAGCATGATCAACTGAGTTGGAAACTTAATTTTATGTGTAACATGTGAGTGTGTGATAGCTTTGCATTATAGACTTGAGCTACTTATACTATAGCCTTCACTCCCTCTTACAGCCCACACTATGCTCCAACTTTCTCCGTGACCATCTTGCGTCACAGTGAAACTGAGGGAACACGACTTCTCGGCTACAAGGAAATTGGGCGAGGCGACATTCTTGGATGTGTGGAATCAAATAGGTGTAGTAGGGGCAATCCACATGCTCTGAGCACCATGACTGAAGATTGCAATGTAGCCCTCCAGCTTGATTTCAATACAGTGAATCTAGATGGCCCTTCTCTCAAATTCAGTGCTAGGTTCTCAGTTTCCAACTTCCCAGACCAGAAGATATCTGCTTCAGATCTCCTTGTCATGCCAGAAAATACATGTGAGATTCCCTACATGATGTCAGACTAATCCTTGAGCCATCAACAGTTGCCTCTGTCACGGATTGCGGCATAGCAAGTGAGCTGCAAAAGATGTATGAAGACTCAAGGAAGGCCCAATTTTCTATGGATACTTCCCAACTTTGGGTGATGCATGAAAGGATTTTATTGTGTTACCAAAGCAATGACAACATGGCTCAATGGCTGGATACCCTTGGCAACATTTGTCTTGCATCTTACAAGACATCTGGGGCTGTGGATGACCTGAACCAGGCAGTCTGTGCATACAATGATGCAGTGCGGGATGACCTAGGGCATGTCATCTATCTTGCAGACCTTGGTAGATCCTTGCTACATCGCTTTGACTGGCTTGGAAGGTTGCTGGATATCAACCAATCTGTTCTGATGCTTAAAGCTGCTGTTGCCCTCACTCCAGAAAACCCTTCACTGCTGAATAACCTCGGGATCTCACTCTTCAGGCGCTTTGAACAACTTGGTGGTCTTGATGATCTCAACCAGTCTGTATTGAGATTTGAAGCTGCTGTTATTCTCACTCCAGATGGCCACCCAGAAAAGCCTGCACGGCTTAATAACTTTAGGAACTCACTCCTCAGCCGCTTTGAACAACTTGGTGATCTTGATGATCTCAACCACTCTGTATTGAGATTTAAAGCTGCTGTTTTTCTCACTCCAGATGACCATCCAGACAAGCCCTCACATCTGAATAACCTTGGGAATTCACTCCTTAGCCGCTTTGAACGATGTGGTGATGTTGATGATCTCAACCAGTCTGTATTGAGAAAAGAAGCTGCCATTGCTCTCACTCCAGATGGCCACCTGAACAAGCCTTTACAGCTGAGTAACCTTGGGAATTCACTCCTGAGCCGCTTTGAACAACTTGGTGATCTTGATGATCGCAACCAGTCTGTATTGAGATTTGAAGCTGCTGTTGCTCTCACTCCAGATGGCCACCCAGACAAGCCTTCACACCTGAATAACTTTGGGAATTCACTCCTCAGGCACTTTGAACAACTTGGTGATCTTGATGATCTCAACCAGTATGTATTGAGATTTGAAGCTGCTGTTGCTCTCACTCCAGATGGACACCCAAACAAGCCTTTACAGCTGAGTAACCTTGGGTATTCACTCCTCAGCCGCTTTGAGCAGCTTCATGATCCTGAAGACTCCCAGCAGCTGCTAATTCACTACACTTCAGCTGCATGCTCACAAACAGGCCCTGCCAGTGTACGCTTTAATGCAGCTAAAATTTGGGCAAAACATGCTCAAGTTCACCAACCTTCATCTATACTCTATGCATATACTACTGTCATTGAACTCCTGCCTGAATTGGCATGGCTGGGCTTGTCCATCACAGATTGGCATCATCATCTCTCACAGGCAGGCCAAGTTGTGAGAGATGCTGCTTCAGCAGCAATCACAGTGTATGACTACTAAAAGGCAGTGGAGTGGCTTGACCAGGGCCGTTCAATTATTTGGGGTCAGCTTCTCAATTTGCGCACACCAGCAGAAGATCTGAGGAATAACCATCCTAACCTTGCTGATCAGCTTGCTTCTCTCTCTGCCTCATTAGAAACAGCTGGAACCCGAAGCAATGCTCTTACTGATGTTCTCAAATCACCATCACTTCAGGCCATTGCACAGCAATCTCATGCCCTTGCTCTTAGGAGGAATCATATCCTCCAACAGATCAGAGGGTTAGCAGGGTTTGAGAAGTTTCTATTATCAAAGCCAATCTCTGAGCTTTCAGTTGCTGCGAACAGAGGCCCTGTTGCCATCCTGAATATCAGTGCATATGGATGTGATGCTCTGATTCTTGTGCCAGGCCTTGCAGATAAGGTCATCCATGTCCCATTGAGTGACTTCGCAATCCATATGGCACAGGTGATGGCGACAGATCTGGCATCAATTGTGGGAACTCCTGGCCGCAATGATAGGTTTCATGGCTCTCGGAAGGGAGATATGGCTCTAGATGATATCATTTCCTTTATACTCTCTGAGCTCTGGGTCAAAATGGTTCACCCAGTCCTGAATGCACTTGCGATTAGCGTAGGTTATTTTCATGGATACATTTAATTCCCATCCGAATGATATCTTCAGACTCCAGTACACCATGGCTCAGAATGTATCTGGTGGTGTCCAACTGGTCCACTGGCATTTCTTCCCATCCATGCAGCAGGACTCTATGGCAAGGACCAAGCATTTGGCTCCAAATTATCTGACTTCCTGATTTCGTCCTATACACCATCATTGACTGCCTTAATCCAAGGATATCGCCCACAATCTGAATCCCAGGCTGAACTTCAATTCCTGGCCATCACCCAGCCATCAGTTGAGGGACAGTCCTACATTCCAGGAACTCAGCAAGAAATCAAATGTATTGAGCGGCATGCCAAGGGAAAAGTTCCAGTTCTTTGGTTGGATAAAGATATGGCTACAATATCAAATGTTCAGAAGGGTATGAAGGAGTGCAGATGGGTGCATTTTGCCTGCCATGGTGTACAGAGCCCCTCTCCAACTGAAAGTGCCCTTCTCCTTGCCCAAAGTTCACAGTTGACACTCTCAAACATCATCAAGCTACCTCTCCCCAATGCTGACCTGGCCTTCCTCTCTGCATGTCAAACTGCCACTGGTTCTGAAGGGCTCCAAGATGAGTCAGTTCATCTCACTGCTGGCATGTTACTAGTGGGATACAGAGGGGTCATTGGGACAATGTGGTCTATCAGGGACAATGATGCCCCACAAGTTGCTGGGGATTTTTATCCTCATCTACTGAAGGCATCACCTCCAGATCCGACGAGGGCAGCCGAAGCACTGCACCTTGCCATTCAGAACCTTCAAAAGCAGCCTGGATCCAAGAAAACATTTTTATACTGGGTGCCTTTTGTACATTTTGGGGTTTAGTTTTGGGGATATAACAACTGTGTAGGAATAGGTAGTTGTAGTACTGGTTTAGTCCCTGTTTCTGTAGCACACCTTGTGAGTGACAGTCTAACTTTCATTTGACAGAGTGTTAGAGGTTATAAGTTATAATTTCTATGAGAATATCAACAACTCTTATATATATCACATCTGACTCGATGTTTGTGTATTGTATTGATGAGCAGCGTCCCGCGTTGAACACGGAATTGGTCCGATCGCCCCATTCCAAACACGACCATTGCCAGTTACTTCTTCTACAGCTATCTTCATTCCTCTCGACCCTTTCCCTGCAGCAAGTTCGCTGTTGTGCTTCCTGTTTTGTCTCGTGTGTAGAGCCCTTCAGCTTCCGAGTTCTGTACCTGGTGACAAATTCCGTAGAATACACAGCTGTCAGAATGTCCCGAGAATGGAATAATTTGAGTATTCTCCTTTTATTTTATATTACTCTCTTTACCATATACAGAGTCGAAACCTGGATCCGAAAAAAAAAATGTTTGCTCATGGGGATTCGACAGAGTTCGCCGTGACCTGTGACACCGACCAAATTTCGATACCGATAAGGGGGTGCGTGATGCGTGACTTCCAAATTGAATGTAATGATACGGTATGTGGGTTTGAACATTGGCAACTGCGACACTTTTACGGTTGCCGCACTGCAGTCAGTGTTTCTGCATTGTGGACAATTTTACCGATAACTTGACTACAAGGTAGAAGCTCGGTTTTTTGGACTTACCCGGAAGTGTAGTTCATAGGCCAGAGTCGTTGCTTGCAATAATCCCAAAATGGATTCTTGGATGGTGAAGCAATGGCAATGCAAAAGTGCCGCTGCATTGTAGCTGTGTTGCCGCAGAAGTGCCGCAAACATGTGCACGATGCAGATGGTACCGAGTAGGCTATCAGCTCAGAATAATCAGGATTGCTATTGAACACAAAAGTGACATTGCTTTTTGCCCTTTGGAGGTCGAGAAGACAGCAGGTTGTTGAACTTGAACATATGGCAGACTGATGCCGGAATACAAACGGTTGGCTCGACTTGGTTGTGTCGGAGTGAAAGTTGCAAGATGGAGAGCTGTTGGAACCCCGAGTAATGGTACGATACTAATTGGGCTTAGCTTCATCGAGAATGAAGACTTGCCTTCATGACGATAAGAAGCTAGGCCGGGACAGAAATTGAAACAGAGGCAATATCGAGACAATGTCAAGGCAGCACTGCAGCGGTATATTGGGAGAATAGCAGCGATGGTGTCTCGAGAAAAGAGATGTATTGAACATGTGGTTCTGATGGTAGTGCTTGAAGCAAATTGTGGACTGCCGCAGATGAAAGCAAGAGTGCCGCTGTTTGGGTTGAAAAGTGCCGCGGACAGACGACATTGCCGCTATCTCTTGATGTACGAGTGCCGCAGACAGGCGCTAGATTGCTGCTGTATTGCCGCAGACATAAGAAGAAGTGCCGCTGCAACAAGTACTACTGCCGCTGCAAAATGCCAATTTTGCCGCTGCGCTGCAGAATGTTTACTTGTGTTTGGCTGCCGCCAAACTGCCGCTGACTGCCGCTGCAAGAAGTCACAACTCATGTCTTAACGTCGCGCACGATGACCAATTTGCACCAGACTCAATACTGCAGGATGTATTAAGTGCCCGAGGATGCATCTGGGTGATTAGGATGCCAAGAATACTGTGTTTGACACGAGTTGAACATGCACCACAAACCTGACTGCCGCTGACTGCCGCATAAACTGCCGCTGCATGCGGCAGCGGCATTGCAGGAGTCCGCGCCATCGTCTAGAGCTGTGAAAGCTCGTGAGTTTGATTGCATTCCGCGAAAGTTTGTGAGTTCAGCTGGATTTGGGCAAGCTTCGTCACTTCCTCTGCATACCGTGAAAGCTCGTCACTTGTACCAGTGAGAATAACCACATGACCATGCGTGGATGATGCACGGTCAGTCGTGCGCATAAGTCATAGAACGAAGAGCCTGCTCAATGAACGAGAATGATGTTATGCTGCCAAAAGAAAATAGTGCACACTAGAAAGTCGAGGACGCGGATGGGTTTAGACTTGAGTAAGGGCCAATAGTGGAGTGAAATGCCTTGTAAAAATAGTCAAGAGGAAAAATGTGCATTGTGAACTCGAAATCAACGGCCGAGAGTGCCCTGGACCAATGACTCTTTTCTCAACCACTGTGGAAGAAACTCAAGGTTGGCGCTATTTGAACAATCTATCTCCGCTTGTCGTGGAAGTTTTCAAACTGCTCAAACAGGAACTCTGTTCAAACCTTTGACCTGATATGTTGAAAACCTTCTGTCCCAACTGTGGAGAGAAAAAAACACACATGCGAATCTTGCGGGTGAAAAAGCTCAGCGGCGCTTCAAGAATTGAACTGTGAGAACAAGCGCGATAACTTGGACTTTGACTGGCAGCGGCAACGAGGAATGAAAGTAAGTAATGGAGAAAAATCGGTGCTGCAGTCTGGGGCTTAAAAACGATATGAATAGTGGTTAACCTTCAACTTCCAGCCCTCCGAAAGCCTTGTGGACCGTGTCTCGGGCATCTCGGTGATTGGAGCACAGAATGTATCAGGTCGTCAAACCCGTTATATGAACGTGTTACATCCAAGAATCCGGCACAATTGAGTAAAGCCAGCTGAACAGATGATTCACCGATTAACTCCGATTATTTCAATTTATGTACTTTACTGTACTGTACGAAGCAAGTAATAAGTATTCGAAAATATATAAACTCCAATATCGCGCTGAGAACTTGGGATTAATCTCGTCAGGCCTCATGCAGTAGTTTTGGGACTTATGGATCTGTTCAGAGGCGGCAGCATACCAACAAACGAATAATTGAACCCTCCCTCACCTCCTCGCGAGATCGTGAACGTTTCCATAATTGAAGGACGCGCCAGGCATCAAGATCACTCATGTCGACAGGATATAAGCGCCACAAAAAAGGGGGTTAAGTATTTGTTCTGGACACCGTCTGTCCGAACCCTCCGGTCCCTGTTGTTATCTGTCGAGTGTTGGAGACAGAAATATGAGCGCATTTCGATGAACCCGAAGGAGGGACATACTGTTCTCGCGTCGTCCCAGTCAATTTCAATGACTACTGCATTCTGCTTGAGTCACCCGAGCGCCGCTCATGGCGCAGAAACATACTCTTGCTCCATAGCAGGCGGGAACGCGACTGACGATGGTGCGTGGATGGTGGTTAAGGAACAAGCGAATCCTACGCCTCTGTTCTACCGACTCAGCACATGACCAACCCACCGAAGTGACGAGAATTCACCGGAATTCAGTGGAAGTGACGAGTTTTCTTGAAAATCTCTCCATCTGACGAAGTTTCACAGTTTCCGATCAAACTCACGATCTTTCACATTGCTAAGCGAGGTAATGAAGTGACGAAGGTGGCTACTACCCGCATTGCAGCGGCAAAATCCCTTTGCCCCCTTGAATACATAGTAGCTAATTCCGTACTGAACAAGGTTGTAAAGTGATTCTAAAAAAAAAGCTTGACTCACAAAAGAATATACTACTATTGAAGGGTGCAATGGATAAGGATCTCGCCGATAGCACTCACGGAGCTTTCGGCGATGAACAGCAAGAAAGCAAATGGGGAAGATGGTTGATTGCCGGACGCGAACACAGATCCGTTTCACTATCACAAACAATCCTACGATACAGTCATAGTCAGGGTGATTCTGAATGCATCCCATGTATCCCGGAGCGGCTCCCTATTTATTGGGAATCTGGGGCGGCCTTCAAATCCGGAGTCGAAGGGGTTCCCCTGCTGGATCCACGTGATGTCGATGGGCTTTGGTGCCACAAATAACTTCAAGAACGTGGAGCTTTGCTTAACGTCCTTCCGAAGAGGGCCAAACTGGAATGCCTGCTGGCCACCCATCCCAACAGTTACTTCTCCGCCGTTGCTTCTGAGCGGCGCCTTTGTGCCATGGGGCTCGTACAGAAGCTGCGTCAATGAGTCAATAACCGAAGCACGGCAAACACTGAATCTATGTTTACCTGGATGGTATACTCCGTAGCATCGAAGGCGAAAAGATACGGGAAAAGGTCGTACGCGGTGGTATTACTAATGAGAATCCCATAGTACGCTTTAGTGTCCCAGTTCAATGACACCTTGCCATTTTTCACCAGAGTTTCACCATCTGGCTCTCGCGTGGGGAACTCCCCTTTGAGGCGATATACCTCCAGCGAGACACCGTCCAGATGAGAGACAGCACCGGGGTTCAAATCGGGGCGCGAAAGCACCCCTCTATGCCGGCGCTCCAGAAAGTAGTTGAAGTGGGCGACTCCGTTGAGCACCCTGGGCAGTCGCAGCTCGGGATCGGGAGGGAGAGGGAACCGGGCCTCGGGTTCACATTCGAAAATTGGAGTGAGCCTTTTGACGACGACGATACCGTTGGCATCATCAGGAATACCGAGGGCTATATGTGCGTCGTCCTCGTGTAACTTCTGGACGAACGTTTGGTAACTCAAAGTTGGTCGAGGCTCGGCGTGAAATGACGCCTTAAGATACGGGAAGATCTCTGGAATGAAGACGTCAAGCATCATGCCCTTGTTCCTCCAATTCAAGACCACTGCGCGCGCATTCTCCGGGAGAACCACGTCTTCGCTTGCACTACAAGGCAGCACCAGAATCGTTGATTGGAGTCTCACGTCCTGCGCAACGAGCGTGCACACACGGCGGTTTTTTCCATCGACGACGCGGAATTCGGTACCGAAAACGACGCCTGCGGTCTCACCCATCTCGACACGGAATTGCCGCCGAAAGCCACCGCTAACGAGAATCTCGGCCACTGACATCGCACTGGGTCCCGTCGGTGGGTACTCTGAAGCGAACAACAACAGGTTGCGCCCCTCGCCGCCACAGCACGGCGTCTGCGTATTCCATGACTCTAAGCGTGCGATCAGCTCCAAGCGCTGCATCAGCTCCACATACGTCGTGTTCTCCCGGTCAACCTCGCGGAGGTTTTTGATCAGGCTGCGCGTGAAGCGCCCGCGGAAGCCCGTGCCGTTGTTGCCCTCGCGCGCAGTCTCGTTCACGTCGCAGGCTGCCAGCCAAACATGCGTCGCGGACCTAGCCCGCAAACTCGTGCTCTTATCGGGATTGTTGTTGGTGAAGAGCTTGCTGTCGAGATTGCTAGGGATAGCACGTGCGTCGAAATTCGCGGCGCGGACCCGGCCGTCGCGACCCATACCGCCGGAGTGGCAAGAGTCGACTATCACAGTCTAAGTGCAAATGTCAGGATCGGCAAGATTATACAACATGAAGCGCACGATATTCTGTCCCTTCTTCTCAGAAAGCTCTTGAAGTAGGTAGACCAACACGTAATCGGGAATCGTATGCACATATTTCCCGCCAGGACACGTCCTCTCGTCGACAGGGCAAATTCCCTCGACCTTTTGGTCCTGCGACATCAGATTATTGGGAGCAGAAACCCGCGTTCCGTGGCCAGCAAAAAAGAAGATCATCGCTGCATCCCCACGGTCTGGGATGCGGGGATTGTTGAGGAGGTGGTCCACGAATGCTTTAAGAATGCCATCGCGGGTGGCCTGCTTATCAAGGAGCAATCGGATGTTGGATTTGGGAACCCCCAGCCCGCGCTTCTTGCCGCTGTCGACCAAAAGGTTACGGAACGCTTCTGCATCATTCACTGCGCCTTTTAAGGTATTGAACTCGGTGGTGTTTTTATACTGAAACACTATCAGTTTGGCCGAGACCAACACAAAGACATACCTTGTCGATCCCAATGATTAAGGCGAAGACTTTGTCGCCAGCAATTGCGTGGTTATTTGGAACGTCTTGGGACATGATGGAACAGGTAGCAGAAGAACGGGAGGATGATAATCGTGTAGTGTTGGAGGGCTGTCTTTAAGTCCTTGAGGATGCTGTTGAGCGGCTATAAGTAGCCCACGATTGGGATCAGGGTCTATAATGCCATGATATTATTCCAGAGACTGTAGCGTTGTGGCCTGTCCGTGCGTCAAAGAAGCCGTAGACGGAATAGCGTTGGATGTCCGCCGTTACAAACAAAATTGAATGCACACATCCTTAAGTCCTTGGATGCTGTTGAGCGGCTATACGGAGCCCACGTTTGGGATCGGGGTCTATAATTCCATGATATTATTCCAGAGACTGTGGCGTCGTGGCCTGTCCGTGCGTCAAAGAAGCTGTAGACGGAATAGCGTTGGATGTCCGCCGTTACAAACAAAATTGAATGCACACAACCTTAAGTTCTTGGATGCTGTTGATAGTTGAGCGGCTATACGTAGCCCACGTTTGGGATCGGGGTCTATAATGCCATGATATTATTCCCGACACTGTCGCGTTGTGGCCCGCCCGTGCGTCAAAGAAGCTGTAGACGGAATAGCGTTGGATATCCGCCATTACAAACAAAATTAAATGCACACAAGCGCTCGCCGGCCTTTTGGGCCGGCTCCCGCTTCTGATATTAGCCGCAGGTTGCCGAACGCGTCGCCAGCCGTTGATAGAGTTTGCGGCAGCCGCCGGGAGCCCCCTGATGGCTTGATCGGGCATGCGGTCACAGGTGGCTGTGGCTGATCTGGTGGCTGATTATATGATGTTATTCTGCTCCATTTTTGTTTATTACTATAACAATGCTTAACATACTGAAAAGATCTCAGCCAATCCTTATTGCCCAAAGAGCCGAGATTGGAACATTTTCCTCCCAGTCCTGAATAAACAGTGCCATGGACTTCGAGATGGCTCTCTCCATGATGTATCGGGTGCAAGAAAGTACACACGACAACAGCATGGCAGCCACCAGATCAGCCATAGCCACCTCTGACTGCATGCCTGATCAAGCCACCAGGTGGCTCCTGATGGCTGCTGCAAACTCTCTATCACGAGTCTGGGCCCAAAAAATTCGCTTCCCGCTGTGGGTGTTCACCACTGTATCGATTGTGTAATGACGGAGTTCATACGTCAGTTTCTTCAGTATTATTGTATTATGAAGGGACTAATGTATACAAGCCGGACAAAACACTCACACCAATCTCTACTCCAACTGTGACAATCACTGCATTCAGTGGCCATATAGCCACAAGGCAGCATAGCCGCCCAGTTGGACTAGCCGGCGGCCGACAGGGCTAGCCGTGGGAAATGGACACCTAGCGTGGGCTACCGAGCACCAAGCACTAGCTAGCCATCGCTAACGTAACGTTCGGCTAGGAAAGGCCTGAATGCAGTGCATGCTTTTCCCACCGCCTTATCTTGTTACGCAGCACCAGTGGCCGCGGTTTTCCATTCGTCCTTCATACATGCCACAGGTATTTTTGAGGGACCATATTGGACAAAACCAGGTACTTTCAGGGATTTTCCCCAAAAAACATCGAGATAGTTATAGATCGATATTAAAGACCCACAAAAACGTCGAGATCTCGACGTTTTTTGACATTTCTCTATAGATCTCCAGAGATCTCGAAAAAATAGAGTGATTGTATTTTGTCTGAGACAAAATTTTGTGCCTGAGATCTCTAGTGAACGATCCAGATCTCGACTCACTGGTTCAAAAACCTGAATTTGTTGATGATGTATGACACCTGAGATTTCGACTGTGTTGAAATTGACGATGTCGAGATCTCGACAGTGCGACCCAGGAAGTCATCGAGATCTCGAGCTCGAGCATCACACCATTATCCCCGTGCTGGAACTTGTCACCGTGGAGCAAAGCATCACAGACATGATCGAATCCCTCAATGCCGCACGCCACGAGTCATCGGATGCCCCCACTGGCCCCAACCTCATTGTGACGGCGACCACGAGTGGATATTGATCGCAATGTTCTCGCCCAGGCGCTCAGTCTTCGTGGGCCAACGCATCTGCAGGGGGTTTTCAATGTTTCTTCACGGACAATCCGAAGACGCGCCCTCAATTACGAGCTTGTCCAGCCTGGACAGCCGGTGTACACTACCCCACAGGCAGACGGCACTGAAATCAGGCACTTGCGTTTGAGTCATAGTGCTTAACCGAGACTCGGCGTCTCAAATATCGGCATAATTGAATTGAAATTTCTGGGGAAACCGGTCAACATGGTCTTTATGTGAGGCCAGTTGTACCGGCCTGCCTATATTCACTGTTCTCGCTACGATCCCGAGCTCCTAATGACTCGCTGCCGTCACGTGCGAGGAATGACGATTCTACACTGCACCAGGGCTTGGAGGTCAATCAGAGCTCAGAGATATCTAGTCAATATATCCGGCTTGTGCTGTACAAACGGGATCATCGCAAGGTCCGATCGACCGCAAAAATTAAATCTAAGAGACATCAACTTGACTGTTGATGTCTGAATGACCCCATTCATATTGTCGTCACTTTGAGATCTATCTGAAAAATGTCTACATGTGGTCATGGGAAGAACCTTGCCTTCACGTATTCGGGACCTCATTGTGATAGTGAGTGCAAGGATTTGAGAAGACTAAAATTTCGTCCATGGTTGGTTTGGCGGATGGGCCCTGGACATCGGGTTCCGAATCCTGTGAACTCAGCCATCGAATCCGAGAATGGTCACACGATCACCAAAATTAGCGAAGACAATCGAAGCCAGAGCGGCGCTTTGACGTGCCTATATTCTTGTTATTCTTCCACCATGAGTCGAAAGGGTCGACAAGCTAAAGAAATCCCGCCTGGTGCGCCCCTTGAGACAAAAAAACCCGAACATTCTAATGCTCATAACTGTA
The DNA here is from genome assembly GCA_014462655.1 of Mycena venus. Taxonomy (NCBI): domain Eukaryota; kingdom Fungi; phylum Basidiomycota; class Agaricomycetes; order Agaricales; family Mycenaceae; genus Glaucomycena; species Glaucomycena venus. Next base: position 933,336 of record JACAZI010000007.1, on the reverse strand, counting down.
GGCTTCGAACAGGATCCGGTCTCGAAGAAGGTTCGCTGTTTGGCTTGCAAGGAGGGCGATCCAACCGGCTTCGGGTCATGGATTTTCAAAGGCTCTATCGCTGGTCATCTCAGGGCCAATATCCATGAAGCTCATGTCTTGAACATGCAACGGCGCAGGGAGGAACTCGAAGCAAACGCCCAAAAATTGAGAGATGTATATTCTGGCCCAGGGGCTGCTCTTCCTGACTCTGAGCCCCAACAGCCGACTTTACCATTTCCTTCCATGTTTAACGACGATAACGGGCGGGCCTTGAGCCCAACTTATGCAGATTTTGCTGCCGCAGGCTTGACCGCCCCAGTGATCCCCACCAACATGGAGGTCTGTGATCCTGATGAAGAGAGAAGTCGTTTGCGTGCAGAAGTCGAGCGAATAGTTTCGCATTCGGAAGAGGATGATGAAGACGATGATATAGTATTACCAGATAATCCCGGTCCCAGTGCACTCGAGAACTCCGGTTGGTGTTCTGCTTTATAAGATGAGAGATCTGCTCTGATTCTCGTTGCGACTGCAGGTGATGACGAAGACGAGCTTGACGATGACATGACTTATACTCAGTGCTCAGTCAACAGTGCATATTATCCATACCCGAATAAAGTGGTAAGAAGTAGTAGATTTTTGCATTCGGAAGTGGCTGACAGTTTTTGTAGAATATGCTCCTTGACGTTCTCAACAATCTACCACGCCTCAGAATGTCAAGTAATCAGTTCAAGATAATCCTCTGGATACTGAAAGAGTGCAATGTTTCGAGCGTCCTGTCGTATAATAGCTTTTGCAAGATGCAGGATCAACTACGCAAGTTCTGTGGCAGCGAACCAAAAGCCTACACATCCAGTGTTGGTAATCGCTTTTTTGTGAATGATATCAGAGAGACGATTGCACGGGTGAGGGACATACTCAATACATTCTTACGGTTCTCACCGACATTTTCAGGACTTCTCAAACCCTGAAGTAGCAAAACATCTGCAATTTTATCCAGAAGAAACAACCGGACCGATTTCGGAAGTCTGGCAAGCCGAACGATGGAAAGAATACAAGCCATCTGAATTAACACCGATGTATGTACGTGGGCTGCGCCAATTCTACATCGACGAGGTTGCAGCACTGGAAGATGCTTCCTATGTGATCCCTCATGCTTGGATCAAGAGAGAAGGGATCCTGTGCGCAAATTGCGTAGATGTTACGCCAGCCGTGGTATGTATATCAAAATATAAACAGACTAGTTTTAACAATCTTATAGAATGGTTGGAAAATTGGCACCGACATATGTTCTGTTCCCGCCTCGCAATTTCGTTTCAACTATCATGATGTTCTTGAGCGCATTGGGAATAAAATTAAATGGGCAGGTTTGTCAGATTGATTTCATTCACAGTCCGGGTTCTTAACCAAGTCCAGACAGTGTCGAGACACCAGAAATGCCAAACACGCTCCGCGAGCTTGCGGAAGGCGAAGATCTATATGTAGTCATGGTCCCAATCTGGGCAGACGATGTTTCGGGGAATAAATCAAAACAATATAACAAGCATATCAACATGTACCTAGCAAACTCGAATCTTCCGGGTTGTCTCCTTCAGCAAGAATACTTTGTTCAATTTGTTTCTCCATCTCCACGTGCCACATCGCCAGAGCAATTCTCTGCTCTCAAGGAACAAATCGTGTAATATTTGGCAAAAATCTGCTGTCCTCTACGCTGATTTCATTCATCAGGGCCACACATACCAAACCGATTCCCTGCTTTAATGCAGAAACTAAACGAAATTGCCGCTGTGGAAGGGTCAAAGTCCCGGTGCGTAGGTTCTGTAAAGGGGTCGGTAGTCCGTCGAGAGGTCGAACGAACAATAGGGAATGAATAAAGGATACGACCCCGAGCCGTAGAGTGCAGAAATGGGTGAAAAATAGAGTAGAGGTGTGACGAACATGGCGTGAGACGAGAATGAGTGTCGTGAGATGTGTTTCGTGGCTGTTGGTGGCTAGAATGCCCACTGGCGGCTTTACAAGAGTAAGGGGCGAGGTCCCTCGGTGGTACCTCTGGGCGAGAGCCCTGCACTGGCCACAGATGTCGTAGTGTAACGGTAAGATTGCACGATGATTACTATTTACGGTACAAACAATGATCGGAGTAGAAATAAAAATAGAAATGTGGTAAAGCCGAAACCAACGTGTGGATGAATTTCCACACGCCGGCCATCCGACCCTACCACACCGCGTAATTTTGCGCGTACCAAGTCTTCCAGCAGATAATCCCCAGCAGTCCGAAGAAGCGTCGCATATGGGTCGAAATGCGAACTGTGGCTGTCGCCGCTGCAAGGCAGGTGGTTCACCCGAACAAACCGAGTCAAATGAAGGATACCATGCTATGCATTATGTGAGTGAACAACTAATGGTTCGTTATTTTTCTCAGTGGAGATACAGGCGGGCATACCTCGTCTTGCTGCCGAAACCAAAGCCACGCTTGAAGAACAGATTAGTTTAGTCATGGATGGTGTCGAGGCACCAATTACTCGACTGCAGACTGCAACTGGCGTCAAGGACAAGGTTGCACAATATTGGATTGATATTTTCTCAAGAAATCTCGAGAAATCAAGGCCAATAATCCAGGTCATACAGCAGAGTCAATTCGAGAAGAGCTCAAGACTTGGCTATCTCAGCAGCCTGGGGACAAAGTAAATCCGCTTCTTGATATTGCAGGTATGTCTTTCCAACTTTTGTTAATATTTTTTGTTCAATGCGGTGATTTGGCAGGTCTTGATCCCAATCGCGATACACCAGTGGAAATCCTTCATACAATTTTTCTTGGGATTATCAAGTATGTTTGGTATATGCTTCACTCCGGGTGGTCAGAAGTGCAGCGCAATCTATTTGTCATCTGGCTGCAATCCACCGACATCGGTGGCCTGACCATACCCCTGATCCGTGCAGCATATATGATGCAGTACCACAATGGCCTCATTGGCAAACATTTCAAGACTTTAATGCAGAAGTCGGGACATCGCTCGCAAGTTTGCCTCCATGGATCGCATGAAGCATATTCTGAGTGGTGGCTACTGGAAGAAGGGCGATTAATGGGTCTGCGCTGGCCCAAATGTCCTCTCGGTTTTGAAGAACATGCCCAGAATTCAACGCCATTTAGGCTGGGTACCACCGTGCACACCTGTTTCGGGTATTCAGTTTCACTTACATCGCCGTTATCTCTAACTTCATTTCTCTATGCAGGAAAAATGCGTGTGACTACCCAGTTGAAGGCTCCATTTATGTGCTGGAAAGAAACTCATGCATGTTCTTTGAGCCTTAATTCTCCGACCCTCAATTCTGTTCGCTGGTGTTCCGCAATTGGAGTAACAGCTGACTCCGGGGATTTCTGTCATAAAGGTTCATGGGTTTTCGCGAAGGATAGTGAGGTGAGGTTCTTATCTTCTGTCGTGAATGCACATGGGTTGACCTGCACACAAAGAACACCCTCGTTGTTGGGCGCATCCGGGAAATTATCATTCCCGAGGCTTGTCCAAACGGTGTCCCAAGCGGACTTGTTACCTTGGAGAGGTTTGTTGTCTTAGAGGTCCTGCATCCTGACTTTGGGATGCCTGTTCTGCAAAAATCAACTGATCCAATGCTCCATTTGTCCACTGTTCTTGCAATGGTGAGTCATAGATTAAATTCAGATGTATTACTGTCAATCCTGACTGCCGACAATAACCAGGACATTATGTTCAATTTTTCGGTTGCGCATGACTGTCGCCTGGTCAAATGTGCACCAACTGTACTGCGGCATGTAATTCAGGAGCATCAGGAAACTTCACAAACCATGCAACGCCTGGAACACGGAGATGATGACCACTTTGTCATCAATATGGCAACCCTGCACAACACTACCTTACTCCATCGCAGCCTTCCAGTCGCCCTCACCGTGCCTCGAGCTCTTTATCTGGATAGTGAAGGGCACCATCACCAAGTGGCCGTATGTTTGCGTGAAGAACAGACTTTAAAACGTACAAAGACCCAAAAAAAACACCATGCTACGTTGGGGGCAAAGAAACTTGTTCAAATAAGGGCTGTAAATTCTTATAAGAACGAGATGGATGAGGATGAGGATGAAGCTGTGGAGAATGAAGATGAGGTCCATATACCACCGAAGAAGTGCCCCCGCAGCAAAAAGTAGTAATATCAATAAAAGTTTGATTTTGTGGCACATGGGGCTTGCCATAGAATCGCCTCAAAAAGAAAATTCAACTCATCTGAAGTGTAACGAACCCTCTGATTTATTTCTTTCAATAGGAATGTCCAAACAATATTTTATATAAAGAATCGCTACATTGATGGATCACACTGCCACATCTTTCATTCTAGAAAGGAAACTCCGTGTTACGACAACACTTTCAACTTTACCTTCATGCCCATCGCCCAATGTCTTTGCTCGTTTCGGAGTTTTGGAGTTGGGAGATAGCTGATTTGCAAAATCTTCTGCATCTTGCATCCGATCGAGTCTACGCTTCCGACTCGGTGTAACCAGCTGATAAAACATTCGGCATACGGCCGGGAACACGAGAAGAGATGATTGGAATTACGCACCTGGCACTGTGGACTGAATTTTGCAGGTAACTCATCTTGATCGTGTTGGTATGTGTCTGAGTCTTCTGTATCCGAGCAGTCTGCCAGGGGACTTTGCGGGGTGTTCGGAGCGACCACACTCTCGCTCTCTAAATTCCTCGCGGGCGTCGATTTTTTAGGAAGCAGGAGTTCCATGCATGAGCCTTGCGGCTTTCCGGAACTTCACTCGGCTCATGTCGCAGAACCAAAAATTAGCGTGGCTTCATTGCCCGGGGTGGAGTAACGTGAATACCGGACACCTCAGTATTGACGGCGAAAGTGATTGATTCTGTCGCTGAAGCACCAGACAAATTGATATTAAATGTCTTCACAGGCAATGAAATCAGTGCACTCGTGTTATATTTAATGTATAGATAACACACGAAAGGGCTGGGACCCTGGGTATTTATCACTAATGTTACCCCAGAGGAGATGGTACACAGTACATTCAAGTTGGTGGCACGTTTGGGTGCAGTATTGGCAGGCATGGTGGTGGTCAGTAACAAGCTAAAGTGGTGGCATGGGCACATCGCATGGAACATATAGAACATCGGCTAGACATTGGAGGAAGAATGACTCCTTGGTGTGTATTGGGATCTCTATTCGAGGCTGATTAGAAGACAACAAAGTAGTATGAATTGATCTACGTTTGTTTGATGTCTGGCATGATGTCAATCTGAGCTTGCCCCAATTGACCTCTGACGAAGCTCGTAATTATCCTAGATAGACATTATCAGACGACATCCTCATGCTATCCGTCCTTGACCTTCTGTGGACAATTTCTCTGGTTTGCAGTGTAAGGAGCAGAGGCCTCCAACTGGGGCATTCTGCGCTTGCATCATTCTATGTTTCTCCTAAATTTGTCTATTGAAGCCCTATTCCAGATCCCTTTCAACCATATATCCTAGTTGCCCATACCAATGGATTGAAAGCACAAATGCATATTGTTGGATCTAAGTATACACTTTGGAGGCCTTCAGTTTCAGGATCATAGCATTAGGTGCCGTACAACAGTGTATTTAAGTATGTAAACTACCAATATCTCAGAACTCTTGACTACAGATTGGAAATATGTAGCTCATTCTGGGCCCAGGGCTACAGTCGAACTGTCCAAGGCCAATGCCTGTGTTGATGAAATAATTCAGGTCCGTAAATCCTTGTTTCATTGTCGGCTGGTAGGTCTGATTGACCAGAACAGTTGAACTGAGCAATTCTGAACTGTGTTCTTTGGGATTGAGAAAAAACAGAATACTCAAGGGGTGGCGGACACATCCGACGTGCCATCAGATACGTCTGCCACAAGTTTCAATGGAGTTTTCAGTCCATAATGACATGACTCTGGGTTAGTGAGTACTTGACGCAAAGGAAAGGGATCGTCTCCCTTGAAGTAGCATGGTGGACATGTCAAATAGTGACAGACCAAGACCCAAGATCAAATTTTGAGGTTTTTTCAACTTTCCCCTCAAGAATTTTTGTTCTAATTTGAGAAGAAACTGTTATCTTGTGACCCAATACATGTTACCGACTTCACACAACATACTCATCATCATCAAAAGTGAGTGTCTTTTGGTTAATTTCGGAGCATTGACAACGCGAACCTGTCACTTTAGTGGCCTCAATGAATACCTCTGGATATTTTGCAAAGGTATTGGTCCTTGAAAGTGGCCTTGAACCATATTAACATTGGATTCTGGACAACTTGTTTGTTTTGGTCTGATTTCTGGTATTTCTTGTGGAATGTTTATCTCAAGAATACCAGGGGTTTTAGCGCTCAGATGTGGGCTTATAGATGCCCCAATGCTTACTCACATATGAACATGGTGTATAGTCCATCTTGAGTGTGTCTACGACGTGATAGAAATTTCCCTGTTTTCACACTGAATTTCTGGTTTTGCCCTTTTTGCTTTCTCCAAGTTGCATAAAGCCATCCTTACATATAATACTCTGGTCAGGCAGTCTTACAGTCCAAACTCATATATCCACATCATCAAAACCCCATTTTACTACTCATACTACAGCAAAAAATGTGAAATATTGGTGAAATATTGGATTATTCAACAAACCAAAAAGATGCAGCTCAAAAAAGTATTTTAAAGACGTATATCCCAACTTCTTAAGTCTTAATCCTCTGTAAAACATCCAGAGGTATTCATTGGGGCCACTAAAGTGGCAGGTTCGCATTGTCAATGCTCCAAAATTAACCAAAAGACGCTCACTTTTGATGATGACGAGTATATGGAAACGTCTCAGGCTGAAAAAAAAGCTCAACCGGTTGAACATAAATGTTTTAGTGATTTGGCCCAGATTCAACAGTAGAACTCAGTTAAACTAATTGCATATTCTTGCGCCGTGAATTCAGTATTATAAACATCAACGGAGAGTAGGGATTTTGCACCAATTCTAGAGGGGGAAGAGTAAGGCTGTAATTTAAGCCCTGGATCATAATATTCTGTCTAGTATTGAACATATAGGAAATCTTTTGCAGTAGGACGATGTTTATTTGGCTTGTGATTGGCTGATCAACCTCCAGCCCGGGTTCCCACCCAGAATTTCCCGTGGTTCAAACCAAACAGTTCAACCTCGTGCGAGGGTGTAACAAGGTAATATAGAATATCTCCAAATTGCTTGAATGTTTTTCTTTCCAGTTGAGAGGTCAAAAAGTTGTCCACCTGACGGAGGAGGCGTCCGATGCTGCTGACGGATGCATCCGCCGCACGCCAATATTGACAATTTTACCTACCTTTCAACATTTGGTTATTGAAAATGCACTTTAGCCGGCACTACACTTGTTGCGGATTATTTTGGAGATCGTTCAAATCATGTTATCGCGGAGAACATGCTGCGGAATAAGAAAAGTCAGCCATGACAATGCATTGACTGCCCTTTACTCAGAGCACAGATAAACCCAAGCATTAAATCATAAATATTTCTTTGGAAGGGTTAAGCGGTGTTTGCATGGTAAACAGACGACATTATAGCGGGATCGACAGGTCTGGGTCAATTATTTCCTTATTTTGATGTCACGTGGTAGGGTGGCTCCCAGAAAGAGGTCGATAATAAAAAAAACGGCATGAGGTGTTTTTTTTATATTTTCCGTACCCCCTTGAAAATTTGGCATGGTGAAAATCCACTGAAACTTCAATCAACTGCCACCCAGTCAATTGTTGAGCGAGATAGATCATTCAAAACTCATTTGGAAGGTAGAAGGAAGGCAAAGCTTTATGAAACATGACTGAATGCTTTTACATGAAAACTATCTGCTGGGAATGTCCTTTCAGTGGTTGCCAGTTGTTTCATTTTCGCGGGTGCGAATCAGGTGTGCTTCATTTTGGGTTAGGATGCCTTTGGTTGCCATCCATCCTGCTTCAAGAATCACCTGGAATCAAGTGGATTGACTCAGAAATGATCGAGAAACATGCACTAATGTGTCTGGTTGAAACCAGACCCCCTGGATTTCTGGACTTCAAAATTGGGTAATTACCTGGGTAGGTAGGATATAGTTTGAAAGCCCCGCTTCGTCGCTTTCGAACGCGTCTACTCTCAAGAAATCCGGTGCAGAAATGGTTCAGAAACAAGCAAGACAATCTGGTGTATTTAATTTATTTTCTTTAAACTATTTTTAGAAAGTGCCATTAACTCTGCAAACAGCTGTAAGATTTGATCTTACATAATGATATTAAAAATTTAATATTACTTTAGAAAGCTTTTGGCTACTATTAGCCTCCTTCTTTATAGCCGGGTTTTGGATTTCTCATTATAAGCTATCTCCCGAGATTCACAAAGAGTTAAGTTCCATTCGGCTGGAATCAAAGCACCGGTTGTAACACGACCGAAGTTTTTTTATCTCCCAAGACCGCCGTTCTATACTATTACTGGACGGAGTGTTCAGGATCAACGAGAATCTCCTCCCTTGCTGTGATAAACTTTAGGATGGAGGTTCAACTATAGACAATCTCGGCGCCCCGGACCGAATTATCTACAGCATTTGTGTGAGGTCCCGGTCCTAATGGAGGATTAAGACTCCGCTAGAGCCGTCAAGAAGCCAAGTAGTCACGCAAAAGTTGAGTGGGTGAGGTGTTGGATTCAAGAAAACTAAAGAACCACGCGCTCTGTGTGTCTGTCTAAATATCTACCCTACTGTCCTTGTATTAACTACCTTGTTCTGAATATATACACTACCTTGTACCTTAATCTGTCCATTCCTTTGTATTTAAATAATTAGAACAACTTCCGCAGTTGAGCGGCGTTGTCAAGTTCAATCGTGTGGCCGAGCCGCAGCTGATCAGGTAGGTAGGTAGGTAGGTAGTCTACACGGCAAGAATCACCGAACCAATCATACTGACAGCAGACGGCCATATCCGTTACAATTCGCCTCGCGGCTTTCCCACGTCGCTCCTTTCACCTGTACCACCATCTTATCCCCAGTCTTCCGTTCCTCTCTGCAAATCATGTCCCGGCGCCCGACTGTCGAAATTCACAAAAACAATTTCCATGGTACGAGCGATGTCGGCGTTAATCCTCACTCCTTCGCTTATCTTTCCCCAATCTTCCCAGGAGGTACTGGAGGCAATGGTGGGCCGGGTGGCGGACGATGTGGAGGAGGGGGTGCCGGGGGGTACTGGAGAGGGCCCCACCCTCAGTTATCGTGTCCGTGCCAAGTCCTTCACCGTCAAAAACACGTATGTCCCCCAAATCAGCTCGATCTCTTCCTTCACCTTGTCTGATGATGCGCCGACTCAGAATCAGCAGCAGGCAAAGAAACATCAGAGTGGTAAGGCGCCCACAATCCTCCCTCGCCTGTTCTCCAAGTTGCGATCCAAAAACTGATGAACCGTCTGATAGACTTCAGCGACGTGAAGTTGGGTGATTTAAAGCTGAGCCATGAAATCGGCAAAGACACTGTGGTTGCGCGCTGGCAGGTTGGTCGCAGACGGATGAGATCCAGCAATGCCGTTGTCGTCACGCGAAGGATCTACTCTGCACAAGTCGTTGGACATCAAGATCCAGTGACTGCGGTGGTCTCTACCAGTGAATCAGCATTCTCGTGTACGACAGTCGACTTATCTCTCTGCAGAGGAAGGCTGATCTCGAAAATGGCCCACGCTATCGGTATTGCATTTTATTTTCGAGCTTCCAGCATGTAATGTTGGGCAGGCATCCCCTCTTGGCACAATTATTTGGGTTCACCTGCTCGGCGGGCTTAAACGCGCTGATCTACCATGATGGCGCGAGTCTGCCGTTCTCTATGCAGTTTATTTCTGATTCAGGCAGAGATGATCCCATTTTCACAAGTCAGAAGGATGCATGATCAATCCCTCTTGGCCAAGGAGTATTTTGATTATGAAGTGGTATGTTCTCTAGCCCTAGACTTTATACTCATTTTCAATGTACGTGCAGACGCGGAACTTCAAGGTGAGTGTTCGAAATCAGATGATTAAGAGCGAGCCAACACCAGCTTGAAGATGCAAGATCGTACTGGACTAAAAGCACAGGGGATAGACTTCAATACCCTTCCGGGTACAGTGTGGATCCGAATGTCCACAGGAAAAATTTGCTTGGAGGTGGGCGATGGGTGAATATATGCTAGGACCTTATACCGTGGCGTCCCCTCACGACTGCCCTACCATCGTTAAAATTAACGGGGAACGACTTGCACAGCAAACTATTACGTGCTCTTGAACTTGATCAGTTTTATTCCATGTTCACCTTCTGGACAGCCTTGAATGAAGATCTTCCATCGACAGAACTCATCCCTCTCCCCTCAATTTGGCTTCCTACCCATGGTGTAGACATGGAGTCACTCCAGTTCTTCATGAGTCCCTTTTCCAACTATCTCACACCCAATAGCATTCATGTGCAGCCATGGCATGACATCTCGCTGTGGGTTAGCCACAGCCCATTGTGTTGTGAAATCATGGCCACTGGATGGACACGGTGGGTCTCAGAGTTGATATAAATATTATGCTAACAGAAATAATCGGTAGGGTTGAATACAAGGACACATCTCGCAGCGACATCCATTTGTGGGCGGGAGTTGAATGGCAACGTCATGAAAATGAGAATGCCAGAAGATGGTGGATTTCTCAGCAGAAATTTGTCCAAAAACATGTTCAATGTGCCCTTGGTGGGTTTGCCAGGCAGTGATGACGAGTAGCTAAGAAGCCGACATTTGATCCAGGTGCCGAAAACGATCATCTGGAGCTCTGTCTCATCATCGAGATTAATTTCAATTGCACCTTGAAAACCCGACTCGATGGCTTCACACTGCGGGGAACACTCATGGCGGATGCACCCACGGACCAGGTGTATCTCTTCTTATGTTCCTCCAAGGTCGAGTTTGTCGATGGTCGATTCATCGTTATGAATCCGGATGATAGTCAGAAATACTACTGGACTTTCGGTCAAGCTGGCCGCGACCGATTGACTCACGCCGAAGCTGAAGATATTGGCCTACCGACCCCCATATTTTCAACCCGTTTTAGGGAGAATAAGCTGCTGGGAAAAGCACGAGAATGAACTTTTCCGCAAATTTCACGCTGTCAAAGGTTTCGATCCAGACAGTCAAGACATGGCTTTTGCATTGCAGTACCCGCTGATAGATCAGCAACTGCAGCGTTCTATTTCGAACCATAACATTCCCAATGTTAACATTGAAATGTGAACAGTTCAAACGGTTTTAGTTCAAACCAAAAAACCGTTTGACCCAAAAAAACCCGTTTGAACCAAAAAAAACTGTTTGAACCAAAAAAAACTGTTCAAACCAAAAAAACTGTTCAAACCAAAAAAACCGTTCAAACCAAAAAAAAAAACCATTCAAACCAAAAAAACCGTTCAAACCAAAAAAACTGTTCAAACCAGAAAAAAACTGTTTGAACCAAAAAACCATTTGAACCAAAAAAAAAGTTGAAGGTCAGAAAACCTGTTTTATGGCGGTCTAAGTGCACATTTAATCCCGTGCAACAAAGATAGGTGATTTTGGACATTGTGCCCCAAAGATAGGTCTTTTGGCGCCTTCCACACTAAAGAGATAACGCTAATCACCAGATTGACTTGCAGGGAAAATCTCTGATTTCTGCACAAGATGAAATGACATCAGGAAGTTCCACACAAGATAGACAGATGACAACCATGCAACTCTTGAAGTCCCGTGCAACTTTTGTTGTTGTCTGCAAAACTTTTGCTCATATCCCTGGACAATAAATGTAGGTACTCAATCTCATCAAATCTCATCAAATCACATTGTGTGGGATGGTAGCTTAGAAGCAACACTGGCCATTGGCAGTTTGTGATTTGCCACAGGCAACAGGGTGACTGGAGAGTTGGAAGTGCAACGAGGACAGCGTCAACCCGTTCCAGCACGGCCACAAAATCGACCAGTGTCCCAAGGGCAGAGGGTTGACAAAATCCCCAACGGTATGGCACAGGCAACGGCATGGCCATCATGGTTATACAGGTAGAAACTCACCTTCAATTTCAATTTATTCTCAAAAATTGAGGTCCTGATGGCTCATTATATAACCCAGCAAGTTAAAACTGAGGGCACCAAATTTTTTGAAGGCAAAGATGAGGCAAGCCAAATGTCTGAGACACGAGGCAAGTGAAATCAAATGATATGTTTAAACCCTTACTTCAAGCAAAGAATGAATGTTAAGCTTTTGTTTCTGCAGAAGGTTGTGAAGAACTCATAAAAGAATGAATTGGAACCCAAACAACTGAAGATGAGATATATTATTCCCTTGGGCTCTGCTAATTTGCAGAGCCATTTTCCGGCTCAGCTATGTTCACTCGGGATCTGGGAAGAAAGTGGAACATGTACTTATTTCTGTTGTTCATGAATTCCTACTTGAAATGTAATTTTAACTACTCTCAACACGGCACTTTCAGTTCCTCTTTTATTGACCTTGACCTTTTTCATCGTACTCTAGACTCTGTCTTGTCCTTTTCTCAACTGTCTGATACTGATCTCGTTTGCAAGCAAATCTGCCACAATGGATGAATGTCGGCGCGATATTTTTACTCAAAAACATCCCGAGTCCCGAGTCTTGTTCAGAACACACATGATTTGGTATATAGTAGCCTGTTTGCGATGCAGCCATTGGAGCCACCCAATGGCTGATTTGTGTTGCGTCATCTGGTGGCTCTGCCCTCTAAAAATATCCACTGAATGGCTGTCACACCTGTTGGGATTAAATTTAGCACGGTGGAGCCATCGGGTTACGCAATGCAAATCAGCCATTGGGTGGTTCCAATGGCTGCATTGCAAACATTCTATTTGTCTGGCCATTCTGGCCTCAGAATTGTGGCTATGGCATGAGTACAGCCATTGGTGGCTGAGCACATGACACAGCCACTGTTTAAAGGGTCAGACCAGCTAGAAAAATATATAGGTAATTTTTTGAAGGGTGTTGCAGCTGTTGGATTTTAATGGTAGCTTGTAATTATGAGGTTTCAGACCCCATAAACTCAAAACAGGTGCAAAAAAGCGTGTGGTACCATGCTGTGAATCAAATATACCATCCCTTATCCAGTAGGTCCACATACTGAAAAAAGTAATTTTTTGAAGGGTGTTGCAGCTATTGGATTTTAATGGTAGCTTTTAATTATGAGATTCCGGAGCCGATAAACTCAAAACAGGTGAAAAAAGCGTGTGGTAACATGCTGTGAGTGAAATATGCCGTCCCATATACAGCATGTCCACACTGAAAAAGGTAATTTTTTGAAGGGTGTTGCAGCTGTTGCATTTCAATAGTAAGTTCAATTTGTAAAGTTCTAGAGCCCATGAACTCAAAACAAGTGAAAAAAGGGTGTGGTGACACACTGCAAATCAAATATGCTGTCCCAGCCGGTACATGTACCCAAAAAGGCAATTTCTATTAAGGGTGTTCCACTGTCCAGCCATTGAATTTTAATAGTAGGCTCTATTTACAAAGTTTTGGAGCCTATGAACATCAAGCAGGTGAGAACATTATGTAGTAACATCCTGGGAAGGAACTTGGTACCCCACATTTGGTACAAATCCCAAATAAATGCATACAAGACTTTCCTTGCCCAGTATTGCAACCAGTGGATGCATGGGCGAGACTCTTGTTCAGAACAATGTGCACTATGAAGCCGACTTAGGTAAGATTTCAACAAGCCGTAGGTTGATTAAAGCCTTTCAACCTATTTTGGGCTCACTTTAGGTTGATTTCGCGTCAACCTATCGTTTAGGTTACCTATCAACCTTCAAATTTCAACCTATATTAGATTGAATTTGCTGCAGCAAGGACTGGGGCTCGAATCAACCTATCTGCACATCAACCTATCACAGGTTGAATTACGCCAATGGAATTGGATTTACCATGTTCTGCAATTTAAATGCGGAAATTTAATTCAATTGCACTATTTTGACATCCTGCCTACTAGTTCTACTCATTTGACGGTCTTGTTAAATCATTTGTGACTCAACACCTGAATGCCAATTAGGAAAGTTTGTTCTGAAGATACGCCTCCGCAAACGGCAAATCAATACCGAAATAAGGAATCTCATAGATTCATGCTTCTGCGGCTTCCGAGCCACGCAGTATTGGCACCGTAGCTCCAAACAATGACGGATATCGAATCCGGGCAGCGGTTGCCTGGAATGCGCTTCCGTCATAATTCTTACTGGGTTCTCGGGGAATTCCGAACCAGATGGGTAATGAATAAATTCAGCAACACGGGAAATACTATATCTAGTCATCTTCACTCTCCCCAAGCCACTCTGCTCGAGCAAGCGCCCCACTGCGATCGATGATCGCCCACTCGTTGTTTTGAACCCGAACCCGCCCGACAAGCGCCTACAGGGCGGTTACATCAATAACATCAAGGTGCCCGTACCCCGAATAAAAGTGAATATCAAGCCCGCGAAGTTGAGCCTCATCTGGCTTAAGGTCACAGGCTCGAATTGCTGCGAAGATGTATGTTGTTGGCTCGAGTATCTTCAGGGAAGCAACTAGTGTAGGGAAATGAACCCGGTATAGGTGAGTGAGTTGGCCATAGAAGGTCTGTTTCACGAGTTTAACGGGTCGTCGAGGGTAGTGGGCATTTTCGTCCACAAGCATCTCATACTGAAAGGTCATTGGTAATTTTCCAGCAACATAGTAATTGCACGTACTCGAATATATGTTGCGTCTCGACCATCTTCTGCAACAATCCCGAGCGAACAAGAGCGCATGGTGTCTCCGGCCTCGGAATCAATCCGCCGGACCTTACCCCATTCTTCAACGAGAGCTTGTCTGAGGGCAGCATTGACGGCAGCCATTGAAGCCTCAGTCCGTGTTGAAATTGCGGCAGCGATTGTGGTCAGTTGATTAGCAGTTGGACGGGTAGGCGATTTCGGAGGCAGCAGTATGCAGGACGGATCTGTTGATTTGTTAGAATGGATATCGAATGTGGTACCGGAATATAACGTACACAATGGGTCTGCAAAGGAGACCGGAATCTCGGCCTGCGGCTCTACAAGCGAAAGCTCAGAAAATACATTGTACACTGTCATAATCTGAGTCAGCTGGGCTTTCTCGACCACATAACGATCCAGCGAAGCCCAAGGAAAACCTGCGGCTGCGAATTCGGGGCAGGAGGCTACCGCAGTAGCGCTCCATGGGGAATGCCCAATAACACCACACAAGCCCAGTGAACTTGATGCTCTCCGCGATGTGAAGAAGAGCATGAATCGTCAGAGGGCAGATCGGTAGTCTTTCTGGTTTGTATTGGAAGTATAACCTGTTCGAGGCGTCAGTAATTCTCGTCCATATGTGAAAATATAATCCACTTCTCATATGCCCGCACCCATTCAATAAATCCAGTTCGTACGTCCTCGACTTCTGCATCACTTATTGGATGCAAATATTCAAGAGTCGCACGAGTTCGATGAAATGAACATAGTACTTGCGATTTCTGAAACGATGACGTAGCAAAACTGGGCCCAGGTACAGGGTCCAAAATGACCACATCTCAGCGGAGACGTTGGAGCGATCTTTGGCAATATTCGGGATGGGACTGCCGTAAGCTGAAGGAATGGTGTCGGAGGCCGAAGAGGTTTGAGACGCAATGGCTTCCCAGACCGCTTTAGCCAGTTCGTACTCGCCGGTTCCTTCGTCCAGACCCTTGAAGTCGCCGGTCCACAGAAGAATGAGGTTCTTGATGAGATTCTCCCAAATGAGGTGCATGAAGTCGAATGGAAATGAGTGAGGGAATGAAAGGGACTCGAGATAGGAGAGAAGCGGAACACCTTTGACGCCGTACTTTGTTGCCAGCCGCTCAGCTTCTGCCTTTGTCTTCGCACTTTCCACCTCCGACCCTTGCGCAATAATCTCAGCAGCAGACCGTGCTGGGAGATTTGCCGCATCGTAGACCTGAATTGCAGCTGGATCGCGGCGGACGTCCGGATGGCGCGACCGATCCAGCGGCACATAATGTGTGGTCGCGCGGGAGTTCGGGACGCGCAGACCGATTATTTTGCACATACGGCAGGGAGAAATACCATTGTGACCCTTCATCCGCATAAACATCGACACCGCCGGGATGTCCCCAAAGACCAAAATCAAGTAGGCACGCAAAGCGAATAACTCCCCCGACAGGATATCAAACGCACGGACGCCAACCGCGAGCTTCAATAATTCCTGCACAAATGGCCACAGGAACGAATCGGAATCCCTTGGTTTGTTGGGGCCTGGGATAACACCAAGAGCGAGGATGAATTGAAGGAGGAATCGAAGGTCGGAGGGGAGATTATAGTCGAAGATGATAAGTGGCCACGCAGTCTTTTTGCGATGCTTAAACGGAGAAAAACCGTCCCAGGATCCTCCAAGAGCTACATCGCGCCGATCCGAGAAGTATTTGTGACCATACTTCTTGCCGTTGATTTGCACCTCCTTCGTTTGAAGCGAGCGGTAGTGGGTACCGTCAAAAACATCGGTGGTTTTGCCCGGTTTGTGCTCGTGATTGGCGCGGTATTGCTGTTTCTCCGCCATATCCGGGTTGGCGGCGAAGGCAATGAGACGAGGGATAATTGGAATATAAGTGAATTTCTTGCGTGGCTTTCCGTTCGGGCGGAGGCGCGACTCCTTGCAATACGAACAGCTGGTAAGATCTTTATTCGGTCCAGCGTAGCACAGGCATGAATTGACGCAGCAATCATAGATCTCAGGCTTAAAGCCAGCGAGGTGATTGATGCGAGAGCGAAGTGCGTCGAGTTTGGAGAGAGGTGGATCCTGAGGAAATGCGAGTGGGAGCTTTTTAAATGCTCGATCGGTGGTATTTGTCTGCAATTTATACGAAAATGCTTTACAAATGGCGAGATCGTAGGCGCTGAGCTTCTGGGCTATCGCAATATACGTCAATTCCACAATTTGAAGGAGAAGACGGTATGAAAAACGCACCAATAGCGGCTTCAGCCTCGAATTCCACGCCCAACTTATCCCATTCCGAAAGACCATCTGTTGGGGCTTTGAAGCTGTCCCAGTCAAATATATCGGGCTCCTCATCTGAATTCTCCGCATCGCTGTCCTCACCCCGGACACTCTCTTCGTCTCCATCACCGTCCATTTCACCATCCAAATCATCCTCTGAATCCGATTCGTCGAACAAGACTGTGCGGTGAGGGTATGACCCGGCAGGAAGGAGCTCGGGTTCCTCCAGGCCTCCAAGCCACGCCATTTCCATCGTCAAGTCTTCGACATCGACATCATCCACATTCATCTCCCCATCCGAGCCAGGATCCATTGCACTATCAATGTTCTCAGGAGATGAGGCCCGGGTTCCAGATGGCCCAGCCTCGAGGTGGGCAGGGAGAATATCTCCCTCAGAGCTTGGAGCAAAAACACGGCGCTGTCGAGAGGGATAGAATGTCGGCTCCACATAGGGCTTGCTGTTGACTGCGCGGCGATGCTCCCGTTCCCGTTGTCGGGTCACCATCTCACCACAGCCGCAAGCACAGAGCACCCTGGGCGCCATTAATATTGAGGCCAGTCGATGTGCGTTCGTGCGGAAAAGGAGATTTATTGATCAAAGGCGGTGCGCGCTCGTGACAATATTGAGACATTGTCAACAAACCAAATTTGAAATTGCTCTCTGACTCGAACCACCACCATCAGCTCGCACCTCCCCACTCTGAAAGCACCGTTAGCACGCTCCCATGTCTGGAAACAAACACAGTACCGGTTCTGGTGCCCCCAGGCGCGCGCCTGCTCGCAGCAAGGCCGCACAGGACGAGAACCGCCCGAAAGACGCGTCAGACGCGTCAGCCACGCTGAAGGCCCTCGATAAGCGTATCGCCGCGCACATCGACCCCTACAGCGAGGAGATGGAAGTCAAATACAATATCGAAGGGGACAAGACACAGGAGCTAGTCTTTTTGCGACAGAGCCATGACCTCGCTGACCGTGCGTGCCTTTCTTTCTATTCACGACTCACGAATGGTGACTTACCTCTCCCAGGGAAAATTCTCGAGCAGGAGGCGGCCAACAAGGCTCTGCAGAAGGAGCTTGATGAGCTCAAGGCCCGCGCGAAGTTTGGCACTGACCGTACTAATTAAGATGTCGACGCGGACATCGGGACAGTCCCAGGGGATCATCAGCTCGCGGGTGTGTCATACGTTCCAGGTTCCAGGGAAGATACATCACTCACCGTTAAATGAACCAGAGGAGCTCGCGAAAGTCAAAGCCGCCAATGCCGCGCTCAAGAGGAAAGTCGCGTCACTCACCAACAACAGCAGTGACGATCGCGAGTTCGATGAGTCGGTGCCGCGTCCGGCCGGCTCTGCAGGAAACGACTTCAATATTCAAAACGAGATGGGGTTGGGCGGGAACACCAACGATCGTCAGCAGTACCTGGCCATCATGGTACGCAGTATTCCTAGATGATGTCTTACGCTGACACATGTCTTCAGCGCAACATGCGTGACCTGACTCACCAAGCAGGTATTAACTGGGAGCAGGCGTGGGCGAAGACTTCTGCAGCGAAGAAGGAGCAGCTATTTGCGGTGGTGAGTGCCTACAATATATCGCACGAGGATAAAGATTCACGACTTTTGAGGCACGCGAGCGTCATCCTATCCTCAAGCGTTACCAGAACGACTGGGCTACCGAGGAACTCGTCAAACAATACATCAAGAACAAGCGCCGCCACGGCTACCGAAAGGGGTTCCTCGAGCCCCCTGCCCAGTATGCCTACCTCAAGGCCAATTCCGCCAAGCGCGACCCATTCGCTCACCGAGGCAAACGCGCCGTTGCCGTCCGCAACGCGAAGAAAGTCGTCACGAAGAAAGCTGCAACAAAGAGGGCCACGAAGAAAGGGAAGGGGAAGGGGGAGGGGAAGCAGGTGGTGGATGCGGACGACGAGGACGAGGACGCCAGCATGTCCGATGTCGCGGGACCGAGTGGTGGTCGGGGGGAGGAGGAAGACGATGACTATTAAGCGCGGTACGTACTAGTAGACTAGCCAAACCGATCAGAACGGTGATCTGACAGCTTGACAGGTCCTCTTCTCAACGTGTTGTATTCCCTCCATCTCGTTCGCATCCCTATCCATTACACGCCATTGGTCCCAAATTTATATCATATGCATCTTTATCCTAGATATTATACTCTTTTAACCTATATGTACTACCCGAAACACGACTTAAAATACACCGATTTTATGCTACTAATCAACCTGGGCACATGAGGGAAATTCAACACTCCTTAGGATGATGGTAGGTTGGTGGAATTGTCCTACACCAGGTTGAAAACTCTCCGTAATAGCAGACCTGCCCATAGGATAAAAGTGACCGCAAATAGGTTACCAGTCAACCTACGGATATCAACCTATACCTATGTAGGAATCAACCTAGCGTCGGTGAAAAACAAACTAATCCGGGTTGAAAAATGACCTGACTCAGGTTGATTCATAGGATGAATATACACCTGTCCCGTCGCCCCAGAGGTGCAAGTATGATTTTAAAAGTACCACATATCTGCACAGTCTGGAAATCATATTTCTGTGCTCAGAACACAAATCATGATTGCATATCCCAACCTTAGGCTTATGACATTTTGCCGCCCTGCATTTTAGGTAATGGATGTGGGTCAAACTATTATCAAAAGCTATGGTTAGCCCTGTTTTAAAGCCTGTCTAGTATTTGAACTGTCTGGAAAAATGATTTTTCTTCTGCTCAGACCGCATTTTGGGGTTGTAGGTCCAAGCACATGCATACAACATTTCTTCACCCAGTATTGAACTGGATCCAAAAAATAGGTACACATGTTTCAAAGGTTATCACTGGTTGAACATTTCAAGTTTTTCAGTGAAAATTTTGGTGAAAAATGGTTTGAATTTTACAGCAATTTTTCAATGAAAAACCAGGTGAAAAACTTGAAACATTTTTGTGAATTTTTTGAACTTTGTGAAAAATTTGTGAAAAAGTGGTGAAAATGTTTTGAAGTTCAAAAATGTCATTATAAAGTTTCAAGTTTTTGACATGATTTTTCACTGAAAAATTGCTGTAAAATTCAAACCATTTTTCACTAGAATTTTCACTGAAAAACTTGAAATGTTCAACCAGTGTATCCTGTATGTGAACTGACAGAAAAGAAACACTTTCCCTGCACTCAGAACTTATTCAAATCATGTTTATCTATAGTAAAGACACCTAATCACAAGAAAACTGACACATGCTATTCTTGTCAAACTTTATTAGATTGCATCATATCCTGAGTTAAATCACAGGCATTGGGGTATATAATTAATTGGATTCGAAAGGAAGAGAGAAATTCAGTACAATTACATACATAATTATGAGTATCTGCTATGCCCTGCAATGGCCACACCCCCCAAGTTAATCCGATCAGGTTCTGCTCACCAGCATCGTCCAGAACTGGTGTGCAAAATATGTGTTTTGCTGTTGTTGTTGTGAAGCATAATTTACTGCAGATGCACGGCCCTCCTGACTGATTTGGACAGGCATATGTGTGATTGCTGTGCTCATTGGTTGACAGACAAACTCCTCACGTTGTTTAGTGCGGATGTTCTCTGGGATCTGCATGGCATTGACAGTGCCGAGTTTGCCCAAATTCATTATATTGATCCTAGTGTGGTTCTTTCTTACTGATTTCACATATTGGGACATACATGTTTTTTTTTTTCTTCTTCTTTTGTTGCACAATGTCCAGTGGCCAGAATGGGGGGTTTTCTTGTACATTCACCCAAGTATGGGCATCATTCCTGCAAGCACAGAAAAGACTGAGGCCAATACCAGGTGAAACGGTCAGGAACAGTGCAGTTCTTTCTTGCTGATTTCACATATTGTGACACACATGCGTTTTTCCTCTTTGCAGTAGGATGTCCAGTGGCCAGAATGGGGGATTTCTCTCTACATCCACACAAACATGGGGATCTCACTTTCCAGCACCAAAAAGATCAAATCCAATACCATGGGAAATGGTTGAGAACAGTGTGGTTCTTTCTTACTGATTTCACATATTGTGGCACATGTGTTTTTTCTGTTTATTTTTGTAGTGTCCAGTGACCAGAATGGGGAGTTTCTCTATACACCCACACAAATATGGGAATACCACCTTCCAGCACCACAAAGATCGAGGCTAATACCAGGGGAAACAGTGTGGTTCTTTCTTGATGAATGCACATATTAAAATGTGCATGTTTTCTTTTTGCAAGATGTCCAGTGCCCCGAATGGGGGGGTTTCTTTTACATTTATGCATGGATGGGCATCCTGCCTGCCAGCACAAACAAAATCGAGACCAATACCACGTGAAACGACCGAGAACTGTGTGATTCTTTCCTGATGAATTGATATATTGGAATATGTATTGTGTTTTCTTTTGTAGGACATCTCACAGCCAGAATGGGGGGCTTCCCCATACATCCGCACAAACAGGGCCATCCTCACTGCTCTCCCAAAGAAGATCGGGACCAATACCAGGGGCCAGGGTAAACGGTCGAGAACCTGTGGTTCTTTGCATATAGTTTTTATTTTATAGGACATCTTGTGGGCATAATGGTGAGTTTCCCTGTCTATGATCAGTAGGAGCAACATGCCCCCTGCTGTTTTATCTTTTTTGTGTGCATTCATTGAAACAAGGAAGAAAATACAGCGGAATCAAAAACATAGATTTTAGTGCAGTCAAGAACAAATGGAGCAACTACCACATTCTATTCTGTGTCCTTCACTTGTACAATGGCAACTACTTGGTCTTCTGCCCTCAGTGCTGGGCACTGCAGATTCTTTCTGGACAGTCGGATTGTTGCAAGTGTGCATGGATGGAGAGACTGCTTGCTCTTCTTCTGGTTGTGTTGGAACTGTTCTGAGTCCTTTCAGCTGAAGACGAGACATTTGGGATGCCAGTTCTGGTTTTCCGCGACTCCGAAATAACTTATTCAATCCTTCCTGCCAAGGTATTGTCCCGGTATTGTAAAATAATTTTACCAACTGATCAAGCGTCAGAACTTGCAGTTTAAGTTCAATATCCAGCATGACTGCAATTCTGCGAGGTGTGAAGCTTCAGGACAGCTTTTACGCGTGCAGAACCGTGCTGAATCCGACCAGATCGACAAATTCCTCAGCCGCTCGACCGCTTCTTCATCAATATGCACGCATTTCACTATTCTCACGTCCTACGCGCTACTCTGCTGCGAAGGTTAGTCGCTCCAATGCCCCTCTTCTCAGAGCGGCAGGCAAAACATTCCGAGTTGGTCGCCAGTCTTCGCGAGAAGGTGATCAGTCAAAAAGCTGCCACAGTGAAAAAACGGAAGCGGCCCGACTCGGAGGATGATGGTGATGAGGATGAAGTCGAGGCAGGGCCCCACAAGACTCAAAAAGGACCACCCAGAAAGCATTCAAAAAAATGCAACAGTTCTTCCCCTCGCAGACTCCATGGTTGCGATAGGTGAATGATACGACCAACAGAAAAAGCGAAGGCGGTGCAGAAGGTTGGGAAACTTGATGTTAAGGAAAATAATGTGGATAGCTGTTCAGATTCGGACGATAGGTTTATCAATTCGGATGGCAATTATTCAGATTAGAATACTATTATTATTTGAAAGCAGTAGAGGACAGATAGCATGAATATGTGGCCAACATAGTGAGCTAGGTGGTCAGCTGGAAAACCAGCTGCACAGAACAGCTGGTGGCCATGTACCTACGAGGTGTGGACAGGGTTTGCTGTCAAGAGAGACTACGACAGCACAGGAGCAGCACCAACTTCACTTCATTTTCTTTACCATATGCGAGTGAGGTATCCAATATGCTGCCTCTTTCCAGAGTTGCAATGCTTGCGACACAACAGGACCAGCACTGACTTGACTTTATTTTCTTTATGATATGTGTGCAAAGCATCCAATATGTTGCCTCTTTCATGTGTCACAATGGTTGCGACAGCACTGGTTTGACTTCATTTTCTCTACAATATGACTGCAAGGCATCCAATATATTGCCTATTTCCAGTGTCGCAACGGTTGCGACAGTACAGGAGCACCAACTAGAATTTGGATTCCTTATATGGTCTAGTACTACCTCTGTTTCCGTCGTCGCAATGGTTGCAACAGCACAGGAGTAGCACTGACTTGACTTTATTTTCTTTACAATAAGTGTACAAGGCATTGAATTTATTGTCTCTTTCCTGTGTCGCAATATCTTGAGACAGCTCAGGGAAACATCTGCTTACCTTTATTTTCTCTACAACATGACTGTGAGGCATCCACTATATTACCTCTTTCCTGTGTCGCAATGATTGTGACAGCACTGGTGGGACTTTATTTTCTTCACAATATGACTGCAAGGCATCCAATATATTGGCTCTTTCATGTGTCACAATGGTCGCAACAGCACTGGTGGGACTTCATTTTCTCTACAACTAGCAGTCATCCTGTGCTACGCTACAGCCACGACAAAAATTACAGAATAATTATGTTAGGTATGAATCCGATCTCGCAATCTGATGGTTAAACACATCGCTTGTTTTGAACCTTTAGTTCACTCCTCACGGCCTCATGGCCAGTGTCGGAGAAATGCTCAGAAGCTGATAAGGCCTAATAATGCCTAATAATGCGATCCGGCATGGGCTGAGTTATAATGTCAAGACCTTCTCAAAGAACCATTATAAGGCACGGCAAGATAAGGCCTGATAAGGACTTGGCTTTAAGATAAGGCAATTTTCAGAGGTGGTGGCAGCAAAAGATTATTCTAAATCTTATCTTATCTTATGACAAGATCCTCGACTTAGGATTTATTCTAATTCCACATTAGAGGTTCGAACCAGCGACCTCGTGAAACCCTAAACTGACCAGCAGTCCGTCATAACCAACTGCACCAGGCAGCTCTTTCTAAGGTATGAAAAGAATTCAGTTATATGGTGCCCTAACGCCTAACCGGTCTACAAAAAAAAAATAATAATAATCAAGCAGCCACCGAATGAGGGCGTGGTAGTCCTCACCAAGCGTGGAGAACACAGACTGGTGTGAGATAGAACGTGCCAAGGAACAACAAAAAAATCGGCTTACTCCTCCTTGACACGGGACCTCCCCATCCTCAGCCCTCTGAATCTCCACCCATCCTCTCTTCCTCCCCAAACTCCACGTCACAACCACTTCCTGCCAAGCTCCTCTGGCATCTCCCCGCCTCCCACTTCCGTTCCCTCCCCCCAAATGGCTCCTCACATCCGCCCTTCTGCCCTACAGATTCTTAAATACAAACACATGCACCGTCCGCCTCCTCATCGTAAGTACAATGAATCGCCTGTGACAGATTCGACAACCATGCCTGTGCGCCCCCGCTGGAGTGCGTAGATGTGCATTTCGAGCACAGGAATGCCATATGGAGGGCATGTGCTGGTGGTGCCGCTGAAAGACATCCAGCATCCTGCGCCTGACGAGGGTGACGAGGGCAGATGCGGGACTGCGAGTGTGGCGGCAGGGAAGAGACTACGAGGGCTGGAGTTTTGTCTGAAAGTTGAGTGGACATTAGTATATTCATAAGGGAAGAATAAGTGGGACAGAAGGGTGGGTGGGTGTGGATCATATTGAGCACCTTACAGTCCAAGAAAACGACCCAATGTCGCTCCCCTTACACACTCCCAATCTGATACAGAAAAAAACAAAGTACTCACCAGAGTAACAACCTTCTCAGCCGCCTCAAACATGCACGGTGTCCCAGTCACCACTTCCTCCTGCGCTTGCTCCGTACCATGACCGTTCATGAAATTGTCGCCGTCGCCGATGAGGATGAAGAACATATAGATGACGTCCCAGCTGGGGTCCAGTACACGACGTGGGGATTGATGAGGAGCATGTCGATGTGGCAGAGAAAAGAGCGGATGATCATGGCCTGATCATGGCATAATAATGTGAGAATAATGTTAACCGCTGCCGGATAAGTGTCTGAAAAGGCAGGCCGGTCCTGGCCGGTCCCTGAAAAGACATGCTGGTCCTGGCCGGTCCCTTAAAAGGCCCTTATCATGACATTATAAGGCTGCAGCCTTATAATGCTATTTATATTTTTCCGACAAGGAACAGCCTTATCCCTCCCTGTTTCTCCCATGCTGAAATTTTGAATAGGTTTCTCCTCTTCCAACATCGGGACAAACTGTCGACCAGATGAACTCGGGTGCTCCACCTGGTTCCACATTGTTAGCAGATGATTCTCACAAGCGCCACTTCTAGCTAGCCAAACCATGTCTTTTCTTATGTAGATATGATTTTAAGGCATCTACACTGGTTGAACATTAGAGAGCTTGCGCAGAGCCACCGGTAGCCACCAGTAGCCACCTGGTGGCTCATTTGGCATGCACAATCCGGTGGCTGCTAAATATACATGCCCTTTGCATACCTCTTGTTCTTATGGTATGGGATCAACAGGTAGTCCTCCATAAGCTTCCTGCTGCATGTCCAGAGGGATAGAGAGGCATCAAATAAGCAAATATTGTGATACTTGATGTCATACCTGAGCCACCAGATAGCCACCAAATTGGGTGAATCACTATGGAGGCAGAAGGGTGCCATACAAGCAAATATTGCAGCCTATGATGTCATACTCAAGCCACCGAGTAGCCACCAAATCTGGTGAGTCACTGTGGAGCCACCCGATTGTGCATGCCCGATGAGCCACCGGGTGGCTACTGGTGGCTCTTGCGCAAGCTCTCTATTTCAAGTTTTTCAGTGAAAAAACAAGTGAAAAACTTGAAACTTCTTCCTGACTTTTTTGAATTTCAAAACTTTTTCAGGATTTTTTCAGAAAATTTTCACAAGGAAGTTTTTCACCTAGTTTCGCAATGGTTGCAACAGCACCAACTTAAACTTTATTTTCTTCACAACATGACTGCAAGGCATCCAACATATTGATTGTTTCTTGTGTCGCAACAGTTGTGACAGCACCAGCTTAACTTTATTTTCTTCACAACATGACTGCATGGCAAACAATCAATTGCCTATTTCCTGTGTTGCAACGGTTGCAACAGCACCAACTTGACTTTATTTTGTTTACAATATGACTGCAAGGCATCCAATATATTGCCTCTTTCCAGTGTCACAATAGTTGCAACAGCACCGAACTTTATTTTCTCTACAATATGACTGCAAGGCATCCAATATATTGCTTCTTTCCTCTATTGCAACAGTTGCGACAGCACAGGAGCAGCACCAACTTAACTTCATTTTCTTTACAACCTGACTGCAAGGTATCCAATATATTGCCTGTTTCCTGTGTTGCAATTGTTGCGACAGCTTGGGAGCAGCATGCACCTTCACTTTCTTTTCCTTACAACGCGTCCGAGTCACCCTACTGTCCCTGTAGGACGCGTCGAGTGAGTCACTAGCAAATATTCATAGAGTTGGGTAAACCGCCTAGGTAGGCCGCTGGTGAATCAGGCTTAGGAGCACTAGTCGTCCAAATGGTGTATACCGTCGTTATACCACACAGGATTCTTGAGTATCTCTGGACTTCCTGAGACTCAAGGCTCCTTACTCCGAGTGGACTTCCTCTCGGAGCGCGGAATAAAGAGGAATGCCGAAAGAGAAGTTAGTTAACAACAAGAAACTACTCACCTTCACAATAAGGCCTCCAAGCTAGCCTGCCTTTAAGAGGGCCAGGTAGCGCGGCGGCTTTCAGCGTGAGTGGATGATGGTAGTAGAAGCTGATATATTCGGGGATCACCCGTGATCTTTATACTACGTGACAGGTGACACAGCATAACTAAATAACTACAGGCGTGCGAACAGCGCGCTGAGAGGTTGTGTAAGTACTTCATAAAACAGAAATAAGATATACAACCCCTGGTTGAACGGGGGTTTGAGCATGCAACCCGTTACAGAGCCCCCCAGTCCTTATGCGACCTTTCAAAAATTCTCCTTGAAAGCCTCACGAATTGGAATGGCCCAAATGCGTTGTTTGTTCCATGATCCCTCAAAAGCACGCAAAAACCGAGATTTTCCTTCCTCTACTATCTTTGACTAGTTACTCAGCCACCTAAGCATTCAACGTCAATCCATCAAAGTAGAAAAGATTCTACCGCTCTGAGAAGGTACTTCGTATATCTCAGCCATCTTGCGATCAGTTTAAGCCAAGTTCCCCGAATTTACACAATGATTTGAGGGTACAATGAATTTTCTTTCCGCATCATGCCAAAAACGGCAGTTGATGGCTTAGTCGGTCACCCGCTCAAATGCTCGATTGCCGCCCAGTATTGAATCTCCAGTGCATCCAAAATTTGATAGAGGACATAGAAGAAGAATTTGATATATTTTGATGGTACTTGAGACATATAGGAGGGGCATAAACCTTTGCTTCCTGCAGGCAGTCCGAAGCCGAAAACAAGCACTCCTAACTAACCTGGTGTTGCACGACAGAAAAAGCCCAAGCTGGTTCAAAATTTAGTGGGGATAGTTTTATAGCGAGGAAATGAATATAAATGGAGCGCCATATCAATCCCTAGTGCCCACTATTGCCACAAAAAATCCGGAACTTCTGGACATCAAATTTAGCTGATTTTCTCTCGTGTGCGGCAGTACGAGAGAACTCCAGCAGCGAAAATCCTAATATACCATGGCAGCTGTAGCCCCCCCAGTGTAGAAAGCCCCTCATAAGATCCAGACACCTTCTGCGAATGGGTCTCATGATATGAGGGTGGCCGAACTTCACCCCTCGGAATCAAAGTCCGTTCTTCTTGGCTGCATAGCGCATGTAGATCTTTATCATTCTTGCCCAATTACATTCAGAAGCCATTTCCGGATGGATAGCTACAGAATGAGTACAAAAAGTCCCGAATTGACGGAGATTTCGCCAAGAACGGGCGGAGCGAAGTGGGGGTGGCTGAATCATGTCAAGGAAATGATGTTCACACGCCTTGGAACGGTGATCAAAATGCCATAACTTTTGATCAACACATCAAATTCTCTCAAAATTTGACCTGAACCAGCCTTATAGGTCGTACTCCGTCCCCCAACATCAAACTCGTAGCTACTTGAGTCCTTTGGCCTATATCCTCCAAGTAGCCGACTAACTAGGGGTGGCCGACTAACCAGTTGACGATAGTATCCAAGTAGCGTCAACTTCCACTGTTGGTGCAAAACGCCCATGGTTGGATGGATGAAAGAAATCCGCCCATGCTTTGCGGTTGCGGAGCTTCCCTCGGCATGGACGCTCCTCCCATTCTTTCTTGATGCGGGAGAATAAGTCGTCAACTTGAGGGTTCCATTCACCATAGTAATGTTTGCTGAGGGCTGTCAGGAGCTCCTCAGGAGGCCACATCCACGCATCTTTTTCGCGGGTAGTCCCAGGGACGAATCCAAAAATGCATTGGTAGTCATTTTCGCTCAGCTCGTCCTAGACCAGTCCAAGGGAGTTGTCATCTCCTGAGTCGTTACCGCCCCCATTGAAGACTGTGATCTGTACTGAAGGGCCCTCCATCAATTTCCTGAAAAGGCCAACGTAGCCATGAGCGCGCAGAATCCAGCTAGCCGGACCGCCATGCGAGATGATTGATCTGGCATTGTCCAAGGCCGCAATATCACCCAGAAGCTTCAACCAATTTGCATGTGTTCTTTCCATGATGGCGCCTACTTCCAGGCGACGTCCCACGTCCTCTAGCTGTGCTTTGGTTGTAGCTCGGTGTTCAATGGGCGCGCGAGGCCGATGACTCTCGCAGTTAGACTTCTTGAGCGCAATGTTGAAGCGAATTCCCCGCTCAATGGCTATTTCCAAGATGTGCCGCATGAATCAAGTTCCCGGGGTGAGGAGAGAGATCATTCGAAGGCGCATTTCAGCCGTTTCCGAGATGATGAGGTACGCATCTTTCAAGAACGCTAAATTCCACCCGTACTCAAAAGGGATTCTCCAGAGGACTACCTTGTGCGTTATCTGGCTGGACCAGACTCGCAAATCATCGAGGAATTCGGCTCGGTGAGCCAATCTATCTTGTACCCTTTCTGCAGCGCTTGCCTCGTTGAACAGGACTGGTGAGCGCGAACTATTAGCATAAGCTATCCGGGCTTCTGGAGAAGCAGACCGGCGCTGAGAACCTTGACGGCTAGGTGAGGAGATTGAAATGTAAGAGCGGGCATCCCTAAAAGAAGGAGATCGGTCCCGAGTCGGGCGACGTTGCCTCTGAGAAGGGCGATACGATGGGTGTGAACCAACGTTCTCGGGCCGAGTCATCGCCGCCACCCATCCACTCTTGAATGCCATAGGACGGGCACTGTCTCCTTCACGGCGCTCAGAGCTGTGCTCCGATCCCAGACCGCTTGTCCGTGGCCCCAGAGACCTGCCCATTCGAGTTGTATCTGGACTAGTGCTCCCGTCTGGTCCTGCGTGTCACAGGTACACTGGAGGGCCCAATCCACTTGGCGGCACCATGATGGCTCGGTCTTCGAATTTCTTTCTAGCTTCTGGTTCCTTCTCATCTACCGGCTTCTGTCGCTCCACTCCTGTTGCAGGATCGAATATTTGACCGGGTCGAGGTGCGCACAGGCCTTTGAATCTCTCTCCGATTTCCGAGTGCTCTGGTTCAACTATATCCTCGTCCATGAATTCATTGTTGTCATTAAGCTCGGTGGACCTAGGTTTCCTGTGGTAGCGATGGAATATAACATAGGTCGTCTTGTTCTCGCGGGATCCGACAGCTACGTGGTGGTATAATCTGTCCAGTAGATCGTAGTCCTCATCCACTGCGAGGCCTCTACGCTTCCAAGTATCGAAATCTTGGACTTGATAAGCGATATTTCCGGAGACAGTGGTGAAACGAGGTGCAGGAAGGCTTTTCCTCTCAGTCGGGCTGCGATGAAGCTGAAGGTAAGGATCGTACTTTGCACAAGTTGCAATATCATCTGAATTCCAGCTCATCTCGTCACCCCACAGTGATCGAACATTGCAACGCCTGCATTCATCGCGGTAAGCGCCCATGATGCGAGGATCGAGCCGGGAAAAACGCGGGTCGGTGGATTCAAACAGTCCCCAAACATAATAAATCGGGACCCCGTGGGCTATGAGGAGACTTAAATTGAGCGACTGCCAGTCGCGGCCTAGAGCTATGAGGAATCCTCGCTTTGGGCGCTCGAGGAACTTCCAGTTTCGGATCCTGGTCGCGACCTCTTCAGGTAGTCCTCTATCCCAATCTGAAATCGATGCTACCCACTCGGCAATATGGCCCCAATGTTCTCCGACACAGCGTTTGGCCTGGGTTGCTAGGATCTGGAGCTCGCGATAGGAATCGAAGGAGTTGTGGAGAAGGTCAATGTCAAACAGTGGGGGGCAGGCATGGTCGTCATGATACTTGTAGTGCTCCGCAATGTGCTCAACGATGTCCCTGAAGCTGGTGATGTTGGCGACCATTTTCTGGAGAGCTTCCTCCGCTATCTGGCATTTCCCGCTTGATGATATCTCAACATCGACGGCGTCATGGTACTCGAGGAACCATTCTCTGTCCATGCCTTTCTGCTGGCCGACGGGTATCCACCCTTTGTAAGGTTCGTCAAAGCGGTACCAGTCTGGTTGCATCCCGTGTTCGATAGCTTGATTACATCCTAGTTCATCGAATTTGGCATTACCAGATAGATACGATACATCATCCTTGTAATCCAAAGTGTCGGCCGGTATGCTAGTACGACAGTGACCTCCAATGCCGTGCCAATCCAGGGAGTGGGCTTCGCCTTCGTTGACAGGCATGGAGGTGAGCAGAGGGATCTCTCCGTCCTTCAAGGTATACATGAACTCCATAACGATCTCTTCAACCAGGACTTCCTGAATGGGAGACCGCCCTAGAAGTTAGCTGTGCGTGGACTTCCTCGCACAACGTCGCTTCGTCTTTGGGAGGAGAGAGTAGATGTCTATAAGGAGGGATAGGAACAACAATTAGCGGCCCGACTGTTGCACGAGGGAAAGGAAGTCACGAAGAGTTTTGGAGATATCAGTTTTAGATGGTATGAAAGGGAAAAGGAGAATGAAACCAAGAAAAATGATATGAGGCAGAGAGAGAGAGAGATAGAGAGGGAAAGAAGAAGAAAAGAGAGAGAGACGTGAGTCGTGAGAGGTCATACATAAGAGGGCGAAGAATTACAGGCCCGGGGGCAAGAATTCTCCGCGCCCAAGTCCCAAAGGAATAGGAATATCCTCATCCTGGGAATCGCGTGGATGTCCGATGCGAATAATCCAGTAGCCGGGTGATTCTCCCACCAGGTAGACAGGGAAGGAAGGAAGAGCTGTCACAAGTTGTGCTGTCGGCGGTACTCGCCTAAGATACGTGGCGCGTTCTTAAGGTGCGCCCGTGTCTCCCAGGTGTCGAACTGAGGGCTGTATCCTTCCCAACGCACGAGGTACTTCAGATTAGCGCCCTTCTTGTCAAACTTGTGCGCAATAATCTTTTCCACTACGTATTCGGGAGTTTCAGGTTTGTGTGAACGAGTTTCGGGCAGGACCGTGCGGTCAGGGAATTCAGCTGGGGTTTCCTCATATTTCTTGAAGTGATCAATGTTGAAGATAGGAAGGCCAGGGTACTTATTGCTGAGTCGAAGTCGGTATACTTTTGGATTGATGCGTTGCATAATCTCAAACGGTCCTATCCATCGTTGAGAGAGTTTGGCTCCGGTGCCCTTGGCTTCCATCCACTCTAGGGAATGCGGATTGATGAGAACTCGAGATCCTTGCTTGAGTTCCGGAACGTTGCGCCGGCCACGATTGAATTGCTTAGCTTGCTCGTGCTGAGCTTTGGCAATGGCAAGACGAGCACTCTCCCGATGCATTTGGAGGGTAGCTAAGAACTCGGATGCTTCTCCAGCATCTGTAGACAAAGAATGTCCTCCCAGAGCTGTATTGCGTACAAGGAAATCAGATGGGGTGATTGGTTGGAATCCATAGAGCAAGAAATAGGGGCTTTCACCCGTGGATGCGTGAATGTTGCAGTTGTACGCGAATTTCAACAGATGGATCCATTCCACCCAATTATCCTTTTTGCCCGCTGTGTAAGCTCGAAGCATTGTCTCCAGATTCCGATTGAGGATCTCGGTTTGCCCATCGTGTTGAGGATGGTGAGAGGAAGAGAGAGACATTCGTGTTTTCAGGAATTTGGAAACTGCCTTCCAGAAGTCTGAAGTCCATCAGGGATCCCGGTTGCAAATGATACTGTAAGGAAGACCAAATCAACTGGCAACGTGCTTGACAAATAGTTTAGCAAAACCGTCAGCATCCAGCCCCGTTGTAGTTGGAATGAATGAGGCATGTTTGGTTAATCGGCATACTACTACCCAGATAGCATTTTACTCCTCTGACCAAGGAAGATCAACTATGAAGTCCATAGATATGGACTCGTATGGTCGGGTAGGTATAGGATTAGGTACGAGGTATCCAAACTTGGTGAAATTCCGTGCCTTGATCTTTTGACAGATATCGCAAGAGATGCAGAATATTAACACGTCAACCTTCATTCGGGGCCAGTAGTACCGAGGAGTCAATTGTCTCCAAAGCTTCTCCGCGCCCGCATGCGCTGTTTCAAACGGGCTCTCGTGTAGTTCCTCGAGTAGAGCTTGCCTTTCCACTTTAGGAACACATAGTCGAGCCTGGAAATCTGCAGCACGGAAGAAAAGCAGTCCCTACCCATCCTTGAAGTAGCGATAGCCAGGTTTCCAATTGTCGAGCATTGAGTTGGGGTCTGCCCAGATTCTGCCAAAAGTGGAATCACCCAAGTAGTTAGCCACGAACCGCCGTCGGATGATTTCATCCATGTGCACATGTACGTTAGGTGGGGGATTGTGAGCTCCCCAATACTCCTGAGACGCTTGAATACCCTCAAGCTGGCCCGAATCGTCCTCATTTTCATGCTCCATGAGAGGTTGAAGGCTATCGTCGGATGCGGGATGCAATGAAGGCATAACTTCAGGGCTCACCGGTCCAATAACTGGCGTGTCGATTTTTCCTGAAGGAGATAGTCTATTATTTCCTTTTGCCTGCGCTCGAGTTGTTGCCCATACAGATCGACGATTTTCCAAGCCATTGTCCATGTCCCAAGCCACAAAAGTCGCTCGCCTAGCAGGAGCCTCCTCTAGCAACCTCTCCTGTGGTTCCGCTAGGGTTGAGTCGGTGACAATGGTCTGCTGCGAGTCTCGGATAGGAGATATGTGTCGTGGAGGAGCTCTGGGACGGTTAACAAAGTTACTTGGACAAATTAACTTAGCCTTACAAAACTAACTTTACTTTACTTGTGGCAGACAAGTAAAGTAAAGTACGCCAAAGTAACTTATAAGTAACTTTAAGTAACTTGAAGTAATGTTAAGTAACTTTAAGTAACTTCAAGTTAGAAGTACCAGCATGCTAGAGTAATTTAACAACTCTAGGGGTCATAACAAGTGTCAATTCATGCTCTTGGGACTATAATTTGACGAACTTGGCAGCATTTGATGCCATCTGATGGCATAAGTTACTTTGTCTGATCGCATTGATCTAACTTGGTGGGGCAAGTGACTTCCAAGTAACTTGAAGTAACTTGAAGTAATTTGAAGTTACTCAAAGTAATTTTGATTATCTTTATCTGCATTGAGCTAAAAAGGTACCAATAGGTCAATGGCAACATAGTTGCTTTGCGTGGTTACAGTTATGGCCGTTAGCAACCCGTACGAGCCGTAAACATGCGGTCTGTATACGGTAGTTTATGGCCATAAGATGTTCCTACTATTTTTCTCCGCTGTTCCGGGCTTCATAACGCTCGACTGTGTCATGGCATAGCCGCAGGCAGCTATGTCCGATGTCCGACGTTTTTAAGAATCCTAAAAACAAGAGCGATTCGACTCTCACAAGAATGCAAGGGAAAATTCACGCAAACACATATTGGAAGAGGGAGTAGGTTTCTAGGATGGTGAATGGTGTGCAAGTAAGTAGTAGAATTAAAGTAAGCACAGTGAGGAGGAATTAGGAGTGTGTACTGTAAAATGCGGTCACACGGTGTCATCTTACAAGCCACCGAGAACTTTGACCCTTTGTTGCATAAATTCAAAATGCTGAACTAGATAACATGATATTTAACCTAGATCCAATTGAGATATCGGGTGCTCACCGGATGAACGAGATCTTCGGACAATTAAACAACAAACGGTGACTGCGTGGTTAGTGCAGACATGTAAGGGTGTGGCCAAGAAAAATTAATATCCGATTGGGTATAGGTGGAATGTGCGAAGAACGAACGATTAATCAAGTAGGAAATGCACCGAGTCCCAGAGGACAAGCATAGAATTCGACATTGACCAGTCCCAATACGCGCAAGATATCCGAAGTGTGCAGTTCGCGAGCTGGTAGGTTCCTCATGTGGGAGGTAATTGGTTCTGAAGCCCCAGCCGTATTTGGGAGAAAATGAATGAGAGGACGCCACAGCAGGAAATAAAATAACACTTAGATAGACAGAAAGAATCGATTAATGGCATCGCGCCCGCTCTCACAAGAGCTAACGAGACGAACGCGCTTCGAGTGAAGGTCGCTGGAGCTCATTTTCTGTTTCAGTGAGTGCGACACAGACGGCGAGAAAAATCCGCGCAATATGATGTGGAAGAATATTCCAGCTTGCGGTGGAATCGGGATCAGAGTGGTGAATGAAAATGTTCGTGCGTGGGGAGGGAAAGTGAAAGATAGAGTATTAAGGCCTCACGTATTGTGTTGAACGTGCACTGGATGTGGATGGCGTAGGCAAGGGTCAGGTTGTCAGTAGACAAGGGATGAGGCTGAGCAAATAGTACAAAAATGCAGGCATACTCAAGGACTTCGTGAGTAACGGCACTGATTGGTGAGGAGGATATTGGAGGCCACTAGGGCAGTTGTAGTGTGGGGAGCATGGAGGATAAATCGGCATTCTGCTTGAACGTGGTGTCTCAGAAGGACAAAATTTTGTTGCACAATAAGACGCACAAGTCACCAGTTAAGTACCTTCAAAAGCCGGCGTTGATAGTTTAGTAAGATCACAAAAGAAGAGGACATGGCATGTGAGGGATTGACGAGAAGCAGGATCATCTGATTAGAACCGTATAAGTTAGCTGTCAACAAGTTAGTTTTACCAAGCGTGTGAAAAGTAAAGTAAAGTAAAGTAAAGTTAGCCCCACCAAGCCAAAGGGGCGATCAAAGTTACCTCGCACAAGTTACTTTTTTCACTCTCCCCACAGGGGCTAGCGCGGGGATGCGGTACAAGCCGAATATATCATAAGATCAACTATAGTATTGAGGAGAAACTGAGTTTAATGCAGACACAAGCTCCATGCAGTGCGATTACTGAGAAAATCGGATCAGAAATGCGAGGGCATGGAGGTAACAGACCATTCGCGTACCATTTGACTGGCGAGAGAACATTCGGGCTCTCTTGTGCCACAGTTAATGCCCGGGTCTAGTGGTGTCAGTTCGGAATTTTAGGACAGTGTCCGAGTCGAGACGCATTCACCAGTCGCAGTCGAGCTGCAGCAGATGAGTGGACGACCAAGATCTCGCCAAACTGACACGAAGATGACGATTAAGCCCTGTCGGGCGCGCAAGGCCTTGGAGACGAGGTTCGTAAATTATTCTCCAAAACCCATCGTTTTTTCAGGCGCTGACTCAAATCGCTAAATAGATCTCGAAAAATCGGTATATTGAAGATCTGAGGTACGTGAACCTACAACCAGATGCACGATGGAACATGCAGACGCTCGGACACCTGTATGAGTAGTCAGACCCACCGCGATCTGTGCTCAATCACGTGGCGGCTCGACGAAGCCATGCCAGAGCCGGCGCGGGGCCGCAAGGACGGGCGGACGAAGCAGCTATCATTCAGGGGGGCGGCGTTCTCGTGGACGGCGCCTTGAGGAGCACAGGAACCCGCAGAAATTGTTACCTGTTCAGAGCGGAGTTATAAGAAAGAAGAAAGAGGATGAAAGGGAAGGAAGAGAAAGCCATATGCCGCGTCGCAGTCATATCCGCAACAGAGTCACCGTAAGGTCTGCCGTCAGACCGCGCGTGTCGCGTTGGGGCCGATGCGCATGGCGGGTAAGAGCAGGGAAGGGAGAAGGCGCGTGAGGAAGGAAGTAGATACTTACGACAAGAATCCCGTCTTTTGTTTCTGGTCGACGCACGAGCATGCAAAGTCAGCGGCCGTATGGGCGTCATATCCGCGCGGGTCGCTCAGGGTGACCGGCTGGATGCCTGGCGCGTCCGTGGGTGGAAGGTACAGGGGAGGTGGATCCGGAAATGATGGTGGTTCGCCAGTAGTCAAGATTAGAAAAGGGAGAAGTATGGAGGAAGGAGATAGAATGAAGTATGTATGTAGTAGATAATCCCGGAAGCCAGCATCATAGGGGAAAAGCGAGGAAAATAACGCCCGTATCGACCAGGCCAGAAACGAGAGCGTTGCCAGGAGGAGAAAGTTGAGGAGGAGGAGTGGAGTGGATGGGGGGAGGGTCCGAGGGCGGTAGGATGTGTGAAGGAGACGAAGAACGAAAAAACAAAAAAAAAAAAAAAAAAAAAAAAGGGTGGGATGTAACAAAAAAGAAAGACACACAGAGAGAGATAGACCAGCCGAGAAGGGAATAGGAAAGCAGGAATGCATGTAGAAAGAAAGAATAGGGGCTAAAAAAAAAAAGAGAAGCAGTGCATACCAATCGTTTCCGTCGGGATTTGCGTGAGAGCTACCGTTTAAAACCGGAGTTTCCACTGATGTGATTACAAAATGATCAGCTCGATCTGGAAGAGAGCGACACGATGCAGATGCTCGCACCCGGCCAAGCAAGCCTCGACGACTACAATGTCGCAGATCTCCCGCGGTGAAGTCGAGATTTGATGGTGAAGGTACGGGAGATGCGACTGCTGCAACGCACGTCGCCGTACCTCTTCCCCGAAGAATGACCGCTTCCATGTGTGTCATGCCAATTCACAGAGTCGCAGTTGGTGATCCCATGCGAATGCGACCAAGAACCGAAGCGTGAAGGGGTTGGATGGAAGATTGAGAGCAGTAGTGCTTGTGGATAATAACTAGTGGAGTTTCCGGTGCACGCATTGTGGTTCCGCGCCAGAATCAGAAGAGTACACACTTTATAAACCATCAAAGCAATCTTACACCCCGCTGCACTGTCCTCGGCGGAGCTGCTCGTGTGGAATGTTGATCGCAGGATACCTCATAAGCTCGCACACTGTAGCTGAATAGGTTTGCGAAAGGAACCAAGCATTAGCCAAAGATAAGACGAAGGGAAGGAAGAGAAGGAAAACATGAGGGAAAGAAGGCAGCGCAAGAAGGGAACGCACGGGTTACGTGGGGAATAAGGAAAGGGTTGGAGGAGACACGCACGCACGTGTCTCAAGGTGTACAGATGAGCAGAAAGCGGCGGAAGGAGCAGCGGAGAGCGTTGGCTGCGGCGAAGGGTGCCGGCGACGATGGTAGGTGAAAAGCTCGGCGACGCTGGATGGCGGGGCGACGGCGTGGATATGCGGAGTAGACTGGAGACGCGCAGTGGACGGCGGCAGAAGGAGGTCGTGGGTCATCGTCGTGTGAGTCAGAAAGTGACGTCGGCAGGTGCGGTACACGTGCAAACAAACGCGTCGCGTAGCGGTTCGTAGGCGATGTCCGCGGGACACTCTAGACCGGTAACCGATCTGTCTATGGAGCAAGCTGTCGATAGACAGACCGGTCGATCTGGTCTTGAATTTAGATCATAAGCCGCGGCACTGCCACACATCACGTTTGATCCCCCGGACTTCGCCGAAAGTCACCAAAACCAAGCGCACAACAAGCCTCTTGTACTCTGTTGAATAATCTATGAAGCAGAAATGTCCTAACTGGTATAAACTATGATCTGTGAATTTTTTGGGGCTTTTATATCCATGTCTTGATGCCTCGGCCATGATTTTACGGATTTGCAACACTAATTGATCGTCTCACGTCAATTAAATTCCCAAAAAAAAATACAGGATCCACATAGCATTTAAATCGTCACTTGAATGTTTTATAGCACTGGAAACACCCCGAATGTACCAGAACATACATTTTTTGAGTGTTTTCGGCGAAATCCGGGGGATCAAACGTGATGTGTGGCAGTGCCGCGGCTTATGATCTAAATTCAAGACCAGATCGACCGGTCTGTCTATCGACAGCTTGCTCCATAGACAGATCGGTTACCGGTCTAGGGACACTCAGGTAACAAAGACTCCGGCCTGAGAAAATTGTTGTCATTCACCTGGGTTGGACGAAATTCTAAACAAGTCACAAGCAGTTGGTGGCCGTCCGCCCCTAGTCAAGTAGAATCCACGGTCCGATCACTATGCAATCAGTGGCTGTGTGCGCGACGCGTCTCCCGCCCTCCCTCGTTTCTTGCTTCCTAACGCCGGCTGAACGCGTTTTTTGTCTCTCGATGGAGGCACTGCTTCAAGACACGTCTTCAACTCTCCCTCGTTTCTCGTTTCCCACCACCGACGCGACGCGTTCTATCGTTGCTCAATGATGGGATATGCTATACCAGGCTTTTCTGGACAGAAGTCGAGTTAACATGCTTTGGTACGAGTTGATGTGCATTTTCGCGCGTGGCCACGCGTTGACAGTTGTTTTCACGCACTTGAACTCCGTTTCGCGCGAGGGATTCAACGCGTTGAGATTCCCGCAAGATAGATTTGAGTAGGTGCCGATGTTACAACGCGTCAACGACGCGTGTATCACGAGTGTTCATACGTCAAAGTTCCACGCGTTGTCACGTGTTTTCCACTCTCCCAACTCGTTTATCAACTGGGACGTTTACAGGGTCAAAAAGATTCCACGCTCTTTTTGGTCCGCTTCCTAGGATCAAGCTCAAGCATGCAACAATGTTTTCTTGGGAATGACAGCCCTGTTTACTCTGTCAAAACCACCACTCGTCATCAGTTAACTGCAACGCAGTTCCGAGAGCAAATGCTAAGAATGGTCAACAAAAGGATTATACATTCCTGAGCATCGTCAAACTTGGTACATGATTCATCCGTCAGATTCCGGGGGGTCGCTGGACGGAGATAGAACTAAAGAATAGTCAGATTCCGCCTGGACTGATTCCAATATGATGCCGTGACTAGGGCGATCAGGGTTGTGATCTGAGAACTCATCATCTGAGTTTGCCTCATGGTTAGGCCGATTCAATGAAAGTTCGCCGCAAAATTATCATAAATCCGATCTTCATCATTGGAAGGGAGTACGGGGCCATGAACCGATAAAAGTTCTGAATGAAACAGCCCAGGGGACTCTGAGCGGGCTCGAGTGGAATTGAGCTGCTGCCATCGTAAAGTGGAGCCGCCGAGTTTTGGCCAGAGAAAGTGGACGTTTGGGCGGCAAGCGGTAGTAGAGAAACAGCTGGAGCAGCTTCAGAGCAACCATGATCGAAAAACAGGGTGAAGGACCCAGAACTCAAGCACACTGCGACGCCATTGCAGCTGGAGAACGCGTCTGAGTGCGCATCAATTATCAACGATACCGCCGCCTTCAACCTTGGCATCAGTCAAACGTGCTTGGTTGTCAGGGGTCCGCAGTAAACCGGCTGAAATCCACTGAATCAACATCCAGCACCGAGAAAGTAACTTGGCGCAGGGAAATCACTGCTTCATCAGGTGGGTAAACATTATCAACTAAAAATCATCTAGACCGCGCCACGAAAGAAAGATAACGAGCAAACACGCGGAACGGTTCGGTCGTCCGCGGGGGCATAGCAAGAATTGTCCTATATGAGCACAAGTGCGTCAGTATCGCGCAAAGTAGAAGGGAGGGACTAAGGCAGAAAAAAGAAAAACGGATGGGCGGAAGGGTAGACGGTCGGATGCGATGATGAAAGGGGCAGGGAGAAGGAAAGATGGAGCGAGAAGGGAGCAAAGGAGAGACGGAGCGAAGGATAAAGGAGGACGATAGGTGAAGCAAATAGAAGAAAGGGAGGGCATCGACAAGCGCACCTGCGGTATCGCCGCTGGCGCTCCAACGCGAAGGGGAATCCATTCCTACTACACGTCCAACACGGAATCGGGTCGTACACGAGTGTGCTCTGCGCAAAGACGAAGATGATGAGGGGCCAGATGCGCCCTCACCCGGCTACGGCGCTGATGGCGAGGATCGGGCTGGGAAATGATATAAAAGTCAGTCTGAGTCGAGTCATATTTAGAATGAGAAGAGTGATAGGAGGAACCGAAACGGTGGCAAGGAAAAGGATGTCTGGAGATCGGAGCACGTCCGTCCACCTACCCGAGCAAAGAGTGGCCGAATCGCAAGTCCAAGCATCTCCATCGCTCACCAGGCAAGCTCGGGAACGTGCACCTCTCACAGGCGTAGAAGGAGGTACGCCTAGGTCGTCCAGGTGCTCATGCCCGCCCTCCAGCGAACGAACACAAGAGCGCCGACCATCCCGCAGTCGTCCTCCCCATCGCATCTATTCAGGTTGAACGAGAGGCACAGCCACGTCGATGTCCGCCGAGACTCGCGCTAAGGCGTCTCCACCGCCATCTGACGAGCGGCATACTGGGCGCGCATCCAGCTGCACACACGAGCATATATGTGTTTTACGCCTCCAGTCTCCGCCGGGTCGACGAAACGGCACATCGCCAGAGCACGTCTCGGAGGACGCATTTCGCTCGTCCCCGTTCGCCTTGGAGGGGTTGGATGGCTGAGGTGTGGAAACACCACGTCCGAACGGCCAGACAAATATTTCACGGACGGCGATATTTTTGACTTTTTATTTTATTTAGGCCTCGTGTCCGCCGTACGATTCATTTCCATTTTTACGATACTTTCATCTGTGTCTTTGAACTACTGACTACCTCTTTATTTTTCAGAGGCACCGCAAGATTCGCCTTATTCGTACAGG
Source organism: Mycena venus (assembly GCA_014462655.1). NCBI lineage: Eukaryota > Fungi > Basidiomycota > Agaricomycetes > Agaricales > Mycenaceae > Glaucomycena > Glaucomycena venus. The sequence continues at coordinate 892,412 of JACAZI010000007.1, read as the reverse complement.
GTGCTTAACCGGCGCCTATCGGACCTTGATCCGTATCCAGGGCGTTTCGTGTTTGACGACTGCAGCGCAAGCACGGCTGGTCACTCGAAGATAGAAGGCAAGCCCCGGATGATTTACGGGCATCCATTTCCATATATTCTTTCGACATCTCCGAGCTGCGAGCTCGGACATCTTGATTCTTAGATGGATTTTTGGGTCGCTTTTGCATTTTCATTTTATTTTACACAATTGTAGCTACTGTTTCTTCGACAGGGGATTAGGAGGCTGGTTACTTCTGACGCCTAGGGTTCGTAGGTCGCGCATTCGAGGGTGTCGTTGCGGGCCGACACCGGGACTGTTGGCGGGCAGTCCCCTCGCTCCTATTGCTTACATTCGACCGAGCCATTGCATCTTTTTGCATGCCCTGGGTGGAGGGATTATTCAGTCGTCGGTTTCTCTGGCTATTGCCTTGACATGGGCCTAGTATACACATTTTAAATAGGTAGTGCAGCCCTAGCGGACTTAGAGAACGGTCGCGCTAGGTGATTATGTACATTGTTTGTACCCCAAACAAATCACCTTCTTGCTTGCCTCATACCGCCACCGTGGCACTCGCATCGGCTTCAAGTCGCGTCAAATCTCGTGTCTCTTCGTCTTCTCTCGTTATTTCTGGTCTCCTGTGTCTCTGTGACACCATCCACGGTTCCCTCGGCTGGATTCGTTCTAGCTGTCTGGTGTCATCCACGTCGTGCTTCGTGCAGACGTAATGCTTGTGCTTCGCGCAAGGTGTCTTGCTTCTTTCAGGTCTCCTCTACGAACCTCCAACCAACTCTAACTCGGGCTCCGGTGATCACGTTCGGGTCCTTTTGACATCTACTGTCAGAGAATTACATTCCTGGATACTACGCGCCGGGAAAATGATTGCGGATTGAATTACTCGGTTTGATTCATCACTAGATCCTCCCCCGTTCATGTCCCTTCTATCTTTCCCTCTCCATCACCTTCTTTTTCATTCTACCAGTCGGCGTTTCTTGCGGAATTACCCTCCCCAGTTCTGAGCCGCTTTCCGGGAACACTACCCTTCCACACTAGTTTGAAGGATTATGTGCCATATGAAAGAGTGAGACTTTATCACTCAGTCTTTGCGCACACAGAGGTAAGTGGAAGTCTAGAGTGAATTCTATTCAGCACCCCTGCTGCACCCGCAGGTGCCAAACAATGCTGAAGCGAAATTGCAGTCGTCGTAATGGATAATTCTATTTGGCACCTCGGCAACACTGATAAGATCAAATTTTGGGTCACGTTCACTCCACTTTTCTGCGGTCCTTTTGAAGTTGAAAATTCCCTGAGGGCCTGTGCAGGGTATGTCCACCTCAGCTGTAAACTTGGGAGCTCTCCACCTTTTTTCTTTTTCTTTCTCGAACTGGTCTTCCACATTTTTGGTTGATTTTTTGAGTTTTGATCTGGTTGAACCCCATCTCCCTCAAGGACAGAGGGGAGTCTGGCTCTAAACATTCCGTAGTATATCTGTTCACAGCAGAAATTTCTTGGTATTCTGAGGCAGTATTTTCATCTTCCCACGATTGCTGGTCGCAATTTCTTGAGGTTTGACGGCAATAAAATGCAAGATTAACAAAATTTCGACAATGGGCTGTACTGCTGATCTTTATCCGGACTAAGTTGAACATTTTTGACTCCTCAACAGCAGTGTAACAATAGTGCAAACACAACCCGCGTCATCCGGCCAAATCGCCATCAACCGAGCTCCAACAGGCGTGTCCAAAATACAAATTGTGGGGTGCTATATAGAAGCACCCAGGTGCCGATGGTACCTGAGGGTGCCAAATGAAATTATCCCATCGTAATAGCCTTCTTGTACTCTGTAAGGTCTTGGGTGGCCTTGAGCTGGGAGTAACAGTCCATGGGGCAATCTGAACACTGGGGAAAATGAACACCTTAGATAACGTGTAACATGGGCTGAACACTTGGTCGAATTGATACAGTAGTTTAAACTGACGGTGATGACTTGAATGTACTGTGATGTTAGATGTATGGGAGAGCTAGCGGACAGCTAAATTACTTGATTATTTTGGTCTGGTAATATTGCCAACCATATCATTTCCTTTTACGTAGACCCCCATAGACCACCATAGACCGGCATAAATTCTTAGCCAGATCATTCAACTTGAGAGTAGCCAGTGTATAATATCAAGACCGCCAGAGTACCTGATAGTACTCCCCTTCACAAATATAGACCCCGAAAGACGAGCATAGACCCGGATAGCCGGAGATATTTTTGATAGACCATCTAAGTCCGAAAAAGACTGGAGTAGCCTCCGCTTGCCCTTGATAGAATTTCGATTTTTCCTGATGCGGTGTCTGAGGTACACCGTTTTGGTGTTGCGGAGATTCGGAGACACTATTCATATCGTCGCTCATTTCTGGACAAGATGTTGCAGGCTTCAATGTGGGCTGGGAGGTGGAATTTGGGGATGAGGAATACGCAGAACTTCTTCCCGGCTATGAATCGTATCTCTTGCAGGATTGTTTCCATCCGTTTCCAAATATTCTTGTACCACTGGCAGGTGATGTCGTAGGAGACGTAGAGCTCCGAGACCTCGCTGCCCGCCAGGCCCATGAAGAAGATGTAATCCATGTTGATGTATCTACAAAACACTGTCAATCCCGCGTTCAGATGTATCTGGATTAGACACGTACCGCTCTCCCAGTTGGAGATCTCCAACTGCATTTGGCTGCCTCATGTTGTGGCGGGCACACTCGACCGTTGCAATTCCCGATGAGGCGGTTCCGCGGGATTCGTGGTTGGGCTTATCAATGGCATCGTGAGCGACACAGGTGCTTCGCTACAAGGATTGTCAGCTCTAGACACTTTAGGCAAGAGTTATTAGCCATACCTCTTGCTTGCTGCTCCAGTTCCGCACGAGATACTCGTAATAAGGCATGATCTTCCCGAAGAACGACCATCCGTCTCCGAGGGATGGGTCCTCGGCCTCGCTCGATACCTTCTTCCTCTGCATTCTGAAATTGGCATCCAGTGCGAGGAATAAGGCGTACAAGAATCTGAGTATCCTAATGAGCATCCTGAAACCAATGGCATGCATGCCAACTTACTGCTTCTGCTTGGGGACATCCTTCCAGTCTGGCGGTAGGTTCTTGCCTGGCTGCGGACATGCTGGACACAACAGCGCACACTCGCCTGGTCACGTGGCTTCCACACCGAATGGATCGTGCCCGCGACCTGCATGTTTCAGCATCTGGAGGTGCCGCCATTGGCACATCATACGAAGAAACTCCTCGTAACGATTCTGTCGACATGTCAGCAGGCCTTCAGCAGAAATATGAGCAGGACAACATACTCTTGCAGGCCGAGTACCCGTATTATCCGTCTCGTATGCAATGCTGCTGTAGAATTCCGAGACAGAACACTTTGACTCGAGCGTCTCCAAATGGAAACGGCATAGGACTCTGAAAGTCGCCGCCAATCTCGGACTCTTGCTGGTCGCCAGATACCAATGTGCCATGAGCAGCTGGATGTCATGCGGCTGAGCGGTGGAGCATCCACAGAAGTCGAGGTGGACCTCATGTTTTCTGTAGGTGTCCACTACCACAAAGTCGTTGTTGTACACCGGCTTCGGATTGACATGACAACCTGGTTGCCCCTTGCGCGATTTACCATGCCTGAGCTGAATCCGCAAACCAAGCTTCTTCAAAGTTGTTCGCTCAAACAATCCACTGCTCCACTCCTATCGATTGCCATCAGCCTGCGTCTTTCATAGCCCTGGATGGACTGAATCTCGTACCTGAATCCTATGCAGTGGGTTGTCATGGTGTGCGCGCACGATACAAGCTTTATGAAACAAATCGTTGGTGAAGCAGTTGTGGCAATGGTATATCCCTGCGTCAACGCTGTAGAGAACACAGCTTTCGTCGTCCTGATATTCTCCACGACCCTCGAGCAGGACAAGCACGTCCAAGTACTTCTGCAGCTTCTTCTTTTCCACCCACAGTATCAACACATTAACCTGAACTTGGCCATGAGTCGCTGGCAACCTCCACTGTATAGAAAATAACGTACTGTAGCATTTCGTTCAATTCGTTTGGCCTGTGACCTGTGACACCTAAAACCGAACTTAGGTTTTCGTGGATCGGCCCTGGGGACCGTGACACGAAAAAAAAATCGTGTTTTTGTCGGGAACACCATCCGTAGCATACATTTGACGCATGTGTGTAGTACAGGCCCCGGCTGTTTCTTAACGGAACCGCGCCGGTATACAACTTCCTTCCTTCCTTCCTTCCCAAATTCACAACACGAGATATGCTGATTTTTGGCGGCACGTGAATGACATGGATGAGAATTTGATTTTACCCGGGATTTAGTACTACTAGGTAAGGCTCCAACTGTTTAGTTTAGGTTTACGGTTAGCCGTAAACTAAACCAAAACCCTGAGAAAAAGGTTTTTGTACACCACCTTGTTGTCTTGTGCTTCTGTGATACTTTTGAAGCTGTTCACGACCTCAAACACATCCCCTGCGTACATGGCGGTCGCTGTATCCGGTCTGAGCTCGGCCATACGCCGTGGTGGCTTGGTCAGTGACGCCACAAGGTGGTGAACTGCGTATTCGTGATCCATACGCCCGTTAGTTCCGCGGTGGATGTGGTGCCCGGGAAATGCCTCCATGTTCAATGCCCCTGATGCAAGACTACCAGCGCCCTCATCGTCGCTGTCTGGTATGAGCTCGAGCTCCCCATTTTGCTGAATGAAAAACATGTGTTAGGTATGCCGGGGAGAAAAGAACCGTGAAATATTGCGCACCCCAAGAAAGATCCCAACCTGTGTGCCGCTGTCATGTCCCAGCCCTCGGTGAGAACACCGCAGCAGATCCCGCCCTCAGCGAGCCCACCACAGGCCACATATTCGGTCATGTCCCTGCCCTCAGTGAGAACACCGCAGCGGGTCCCGCCCTCGGCAAACTCACTGCAGGCCGCGTTATCAACGCTCAAGAGCTCTCCAAAGCATCCGCAGGCCAACGAAATGGCAGACCTCCACCATGGAGAAAGATACCCTGAACTAGAGCTTGACTTCTCGCAGTGTGTTTGAGTTCCTTTTCTTTCCAGCTCTCGGTGTTGCTCTTCTCGCTCATATCTGCATAATTCAGTACCTGGCAAATATTCAATCAATCCGCTCACCTCCAGCACAAATTGTGGTCGACCATTGCTCGAGTGTTGTCTGGATCTGGAGCGGAAATGCCGGATCAGCGATTTTGTGGGAGAGTCCCAGGCCAACTCAATCCAAATCGGGTTCTGAAAATCTAGACGTTGGGGCAACGTCGGGGATATCGACATCTCCATCTTTCTTTTGAAGCAGACATCAGGGATATCAACTGAATCTTCCGACCAAGATAAAACGCTCGGCATGGCTCTGGGAAGGCGCAAAGGCATTCGTGGGTCGTTTTATCACGTGTTTCGCGCATGAAGGGCTTGCCTTGAACGCATCGACACCCTTCCCGCCTGCTTGATTGCTAATCGTCCTCCCCAGCAACTACACATCTGGTTTCACAACTATAACAATAAGTCGCGTCAGCCTGGTTCGCATCCGAGCAAGAAAGCAAAGGACACCCTAGCAGACGCACTATGGAGGGACAAGGCATGCAGCCGAGGTCTTCAGCCAGTCAAGCAGTATCACAAAATGTACCCAGACCGCATCAAGGCGGGTTTGGAGGCCAGTGAGTTCGCCAAGCACAACACATCACACTTAGACTTTCTTGCGATTGATGGCGAGTGACCGCCGGCTGAGCTGAAACAAGAGTCAGTGGCGTGCCTGTCGACAAGGCGGAAGGTGACGATTCGGTTGTGGGAAAACGAAGCTACGGAAGTCAGAACGGCAGTGGAGGAAGTGCTGGAGAAGGCCAAAGCGCTCAAGCTGGAGGGAAAGATCTCGGAGGCATGAACATTGCAGTTGACCCAGGAGTGAGTATTGCAAGGTGTGAGATTCAATGTGTTCATTGCTGACTGCAGCCAATAGTTCGCTCGACAAGTTGGAAGACATCATGGGGCAGTTTCATGGGGCAGTTTCATGAGGTAGTCAGGGAGAAGATGGGGCGGATTGGTTATACGATGCTCGGTGGACTGACACTGAATGTGGGCGGGATGTTGGGCATGCAAGTGTAAATCTGTTTTTGGACTTGAACAGTGTTGGCGCATGTTGACGCGTGCCGGCATAGCTTCTCTTGTGGTGAAACCCCTGGTGGCCATAGCTTCAAGGACTCCCATCCTGACTGGAAAGGAGCAGTGAGCACCTTATTCACTGAGTTTTTGAGGAGATGTTTCAGTAAGTTTGCGTTGGCTGAGACAAGAGTAAGTATACCAATTTGACTTCGTCGACAGCCCGAGCCAAACGCGACGCGATGGCTTTGCCTGACACACAACCGGATGGCATGGAGGACCTACTTCACATGTCTGAGGACGACTCGGAAGACAAGGAGGACGCGTCTTCGTTGCCGCCAAAGTACAAGGCGCCCAAATGAGCCAAGAAGGTGGTGCCTCCACCAACCCCTGTATCACAACAACCCCCAACGTCTGGGTCAGCAACCAGCAGCGCCGCAAATCCAACGTGTACAAATGAGGTGTCCCCCGCCCCTCTGCCTCCCCCCGCACCCGCACTCTTCGAATCCTTGTTGACACTCGAGATGCCCATACCCCCTGAGCCGGATTCGGCTTTCTCCATGGCAGATAACTGGGACAACAAGTTCCCCTGGGAGGGTCTTGGCAGCAGGACTGACGACGTATTCAGCATGCCGACCGGTATGGCGAAGGATTTCACCGCAGAGGAGCTGGAGGAAATTCTCGGAGATCCATACACCGTGTCAGGAGCGATTGGCACGGGCACGAGCGAACTCACCAAAGGTATACGCTTGACAGTGACGAGGAGTGCATTTAGCCGACATGTGTTGCAGAAGATCTTACACTACCAGCGGCGCGGTCATTCTTTCCCCCAAGGGCGAGCATAACAGCGCTCTCGCTGCCGCAGTTCCCTGTGGAACCAACTCCCTCCCCCTCGGCGCACCCTTTGCCACCTGCGGCCCGTACCTTGCCACCAAAGACACACGCATTTCCTTAGTACCCCGTGCCACCCACAGCGCCAACTCTGACCTCCCCAGCGCTTGCCCCACCGCCACTGTGCGGATCGCCCTCGCACCCTGGGCCGCCTGGGGCTCCGATCCACCCACCTACTAAATGGCCACGCCTGTCTCCTCCCCCAGTCAGCTCTGACCCTGCCAACACGTATCCCGCCAGCGCCAGGGCCGCACGCATCACCCTCATGTCCCATGCCGCCTGTGCCTCCGACCCGTCCACCTACTCAATTGAACCGCCTGTCTCCTCCCCAGCCCCCCTACAGCACCGAGGATCATGCAGGCGCCCAACACATCGCCTTTGCCACCATCCATAGCCAGAGCTGCTATTGTGTCATCTACAGAGGCGCTGCGGTGGGCAATGTCAGGGCGAGGAGGGTGAAGAGGGGCATCAGATGAAGGGGAAGATGAGAGGTGGCATGAAGAGGAGGACGAAGAGGAAGATGAAGAGGAAAGTACCTTTAGCAACTCGCACTGCAAGCCCTGTGCCAGGGATAGGGATACCCTGGTCGGGGCCACGAGCCAACCAGCCGAAGCCTCAAGCCTTGTCAAAGGCACGTGAGCCTATGGCCTCGGTTCCTGAAGTACCTGCTGCAAGTCGTGGTGGTGGCTGCAGGTATGGCGGTTGCGGTGGTGGCCGTGGGCGTGGTGGCCATGGTGTGGCTGCAGGGGAAGCACAAGTGGACAACAAGGCGACCGGCAGGTGAAGATGAGGATCCCCACTCACCGGAGGTGGAGACCCAGTTGGTGGGTGGCAGTGGCAGCAGAGCAAACAAGAAGGCAAGGGTTCCATTTCCATTCAAGCAGATGTACGGGGACAATGGGGGAGGTCATACCCCTTCCACTGGACGGACCAGATCCAGGTCTGTCCAAGGAGGAGGTGTGAAGGATTCGGGCGCTCGAGAAGGAGAGGGATAAGGAGAGCAACGAGAAGCCATCCTCAACGAGAAAATAGCCAAGGCTCTTGACACCAACAATCTGAAATGCAAGAACATCGACCAGGACAATGATCAGCCAAAGAAAAAAAAGTATGTTGTTTGAAACATTCTTGCCGCTCAATCTAACCCATGGATTTATAGGCAAAAGACTCGCAAGTAACCGGATCGTTTCCTTTATCCTTCATGTCTTCTAACTCACTACAAATGACATTTCAATTACAGTTTATTCGATATTTGTTGCTACGTAGCGCTACGTATTGAGAATTTTAATATACATGAGTAGCACGAGATTTTTATTACACATATGTAGCATTTGTTTGTGAGAGCGAGTGTAGCTGAGTGAGATCGATGTTGTAATGTAGGACAGTGTGATTGAGGGCAAATGGGAAACAATGGGGCTGTATGTTAGGCGTAAAGTACAAGGAGCACCTCGGCCTGCTGCTTGGTGGCGGCGGCGTGAATGGTGCGGTAGGGATCCCCAGATTGGAGGTAGAGGCTTGCAACTGCGTCCCTCGGAGTAATTTGATAAAAGTGCAGAGAATAATGGAAAGTGAACGTACAGGTCTGAAAAAACCTCGTTGTGATTCTCGAGGATGAAATAGACGGGCATGATCTTTTGCCACTTTCCGTCTGCATCGCATTGGTAGTTTGCGCTGAGCGTCAGGAGACGGGGCAGGTACTTGAGGATCACTTCCCATATGGCCGCAGAATATATGGGGTAATCCGCTTGGTCTGCGCCAGAGAGTTCCCCCAAGCACTCAACCTCATCATGTGCACGGCTGCTGTCAAAATAAGTAAATGACAGGCACGAAAGAGGTAGGGGATAGTACTGACAAGTCTTTGCAAATCATACCGTGGTGAGTCAAACTCCAAGGGCCCTTGAGGGTCATTTCCTCTGTTTCCTTTGTTTCCTCCATTTTTTCTATTTCCTCCTCGATTGCCTTCATTTTGTCCAGAAAATCATCGGACAGGTGAGAATTGGACAAATAGTGGGTGGGGTGTGAGGGGCAATAGGGAAAAGACATGGTGGTTGAGGTAAGAAATTGAACTGCGACTACGGAAGTTAAATTTTTTTATTGAGGTTCTCTCGTGCCAAATATTGATCAACAAATCAGATACAACAAAGAGGAGAAAATGCCCACATATCTCTTGAGATTCATTGGCGGTGTTGCAAAAAAGGAACACAAACGCACCTACTTGACATGCCTGACAGTTTCTGTCAGGGCTTATTCAGAAGTCAGGTAAAATAGCCAATCCTGAATCATTCCGGTCTGAACTTGTACAACTTTTATTCGTATTGCGGGTCAAATTTTCCTTTTGTATTCTGGAGTAATAAAAACAAAGAGCTATGCAAGTGAGATATAAGGACAATATCTGAAGTGGGAGCCGTGAAAATAGGAGGTGTGGAAGGCCGGTGGAGGGCAGCGCAGTGCAGAGCCAAATCAAGTGTGACAGGTGCGCAAGGAGACCCAGAGGCCCAAAACTATGGGTGGATGTGAGGATGGGGTAGCCAAAGAGAATGGCAAGGGCGGGGGGCAGATACAAGCTCCAGAAGGGTGGGTGGAGGGTGGGGAGTGGGCGGGGGTATCAAATCGGGCGCATCAGGTGCGCAAGTGAACCCAGAGGCCCCAAACTGCGGGTGGACATGAGGATTGGGTATCCAAAGAGAATGGCAAGGGCAGGGGGCGGATATGAGCTGCGGAAGGGCAGGTGGAGGGCAGGGAGCGGGTGGGGGTACCAAATCAGGTGCATCAGGCACGCAAGGGAACCCAGAGGCCCCAAACTGCAGGTGGACATGGGGATGGGGTAGCCAAAGAGAGTGGCGAGGGTGGGGAGTGGATACAAGCTGCAGAAGGGTGGTTGGAGGGCAGGGAGCAGGTGGGGGTACCAAATTGGGTGCATCAGGCGCACGGGGGAATCCAGAGGCCCCAAACTGCAGGTCGACGTGGGGGATGGGGTAGCCATAGAGAATGGCGAGGATGGGGGGCAGATATGAGCTGCAGAAGGGCGGGTGGAGGGTGGGGAGCGGGTGGAGGTACCAAATTGGGCGCATTGGGTGCGCAAGGGAACCCAGAGGCCCCAAACTGCGGGTGGATGTGCGGATGGGGTAGCCGAAAAGAATGGCAAAGGCAGGGGGTGGATACAAGCCGCAGAAGGGGCGGGTGGAGGGCAGGGAGCAGGTGGGGGGTATCAAATCGGGCGCATTGGGCACGCAAGGGGACCCTAGAGGCCTGGTGACACAGGTGGATGTGTGTTGAGGATAGCTGAAGTGTATGGAGAGGTTTTGGGCAGATACAAGGCGCAGAGGCGTGGGTGGAGGGCGAGAAGCCATGCGGAATGAAAGCAGAAACAACAGACTCGCAAGGTAACTGAGAGGCCCAGAAACGTGGGTGGACGTGCGTTAATGGTTGCCAAAGCACATTGTGTAGGCATTGAACAAATGGGAGGTGTGGAAGGGCAGTGGGGGCCAGGGAGCGTGCAGGGGTACCAAATCAAGTGTAATGGGCACGCAAGGAGACCCAGAGGTCCAGAACAGCCTGCAGGTGTGCGTCAAGGGTAGTAGAAGAGTGGGGAGCTACATGAATAACAGCCGCAGAAGGGCGGCGGAGGGCATGGAGCAGGCAGGAAACCAAATCGCATGTACCGGGTGTGAAGGGCGAGACAGCTCAATCAACCATGGATAGACTATCGTTGGAGCTTCCAAAACTGCTCAGTGTGACTGCTAGGTGTGTACAAGCCGTAGAAGAGCCGGTGGAGGACAGGTACCAGGCAGGAAGCCAAATCTGGACCGACTGTTTCAGGGGACCTAGGGGTTCGAAACAGCGAGTGTGGTGAAAGGCCGGTCTCGACAGACATGCTAAGGTGTTTGGAGTAATCCAAAGCTGGAGGGGAGCACGTAGGAGGCATGAGGGGGAGAAGGAAGAAGGCGATCATAACATCACCAAACAACCTGATTTGTCCTAATGAGCCTACTTTTACAAGCTCATTGGGCCCATCCGAGTTTACCTCGAACTGTGAACATCAATGGATGCAAATGATCACTGCATTCCGTGGGGTTGTAGGCACAGGGTCTGCCTATCCCTGTAGGCAGAGGTTGACCAAGTTTCCAGGTAAACCAACCATGTTGCCGTGATTAGAGCGCTATTTCTGGTTCAATACCCATCAAAACACACGTTTTCTTCACAGTGCAATGCCTGGAGGTGGGAATATAATCATATTTAGCGACACAGCCCATGGCTGGCAACTTTCGGCAAAGCCGAGCCAACTTACAGCAATCGCCATGCCACATCCCGGCATTAATGGCAGAGTGACTAAATGATGAAATATGACCGACGTAGGAACATTGCAACCCGTGAAGAGCAATTCTTGCCACGTGGGAACAGGGCAACAGCAACAACAAACACCATAACCAAGATAGGGGGCCTGCGTAGACCGAGTGGATCCCAATGTAGGCCAAATTTGGCCCACGTTGGCCTAGCAGACTCGGTCTACGGGGGTCGGCCAACGTAGACATGACGGATGCTCATGTAGACCAAATCGGTCTACGCGGGCTCGGAATGCAGTGGATCCTGGCACGATACAGCAAGCGGGAACAGTGGAACCATTTGGGAACAGTGAAACCATTTGGCAATGGGATGCTCTTAAGGTCAGATCTCTCGTGCAGTCATCTGAATTCATTTTTGTTGATAACACTCCGAGACAGGTGCACTCAATCACAGTAGGTTCTGCTTGCAGAATTTTATTTGCCTGGAATATCCGGAAACGCATTGTTTTGTACTGAGCCTCTCTCATTTTTATCCGCATTGTACTGACATGACGCAACCTAGGAAGACCATCATGCCAACGAGTGGCTCCACCCTCAGATTTTTGCACTAGAGGATTTGAAGCTCCTGTGAGTGGTGTTGTGGAAGGGTTATGTAGCCACCATGTAGACTGATGAAATGGACTGGAAATAGGAGAATGATAGAGTAGAGGTGGGGGAGGGAATGCGATGAGAGGACGATGGGAATCAGGTTACGGATAGGTGCATAAAACGAGGGTGTATGCGAGTATGGCTAGAGCGAAAAAATGACGGAAAGACAGTGTACGTGTGAATGAGTGGCAGACGCTGCTGAGGGGCGATGGATTACGAGATGGCACGAGTAATAGAGCACGAGAGAAAGCATGAGAAGCACCGGATTGGCCGCTGAGCCACTCAGGACCGGACGAGAGGCACACGAGATGAGAGTAGACGTCACGAGGTATTGATTGATCCATTTCTACAAACAAAACAAATATCGTAAACTAATCCGAAGGCCTCGGAAAGTAATAATGAAAAGCAAGATATACTAAAATCCACGTCTCGGCTCTTCGACCCTGCCACAGTGTATGTCCTATTGAGAGACCATATCTTATTACTCACTCAATTCAAGTCCACGTCATCAACCATGTCAGCTAAATATTTTTATTCACAGTCCCAGGGGCACACCGGTTTGTTCACTCATTCACACTCTTCTAAATAGCTATGCTGGCTTGGCACATCGCAAAACATCGCCACACACCCCACCCCTGGAGCATCTGAGTTCGAAATGTGATATTTGGGCCGTCTGTGAGCGGTCGACTGCCCAGGACGTCGTTTCCCATCCCCATGCTGTGCACCTCTTTTTTAACAGTAAGACATGTTTCAAAAAATCTTGGCTAAAATTACTCCATGCTTGCCGCAACAAACAAGAGAAAACTTCGCCCCGGGAGGCTCTGATCTGCCCTTGGTTGAAAGACGCATTCCCATTGGGTAGAGAAGGATATGTAAGCTCCATTGTGGGCATTGTATGGAAAGATTTCAATGGGTCGGTTGTCATCAGATAAGTCGGGTGTGAAGTACATTACAGAGGGCCATGTCATGTCCTAGCCATGATCCCAGCAGGAATAGAGTACCATCAATGGCAGCCTTGAGATCATTAAGAAGCTGGCCAACTTGTGTCATCACCAGTGGGTCCATGGATGATTCAGAAATTCTGAGGGGAGCCGACTCTACTGCAGTAGTACTAGGGAAGCTGCCCATGCAGTTACGGCCATGTCGATTTGCCGGGTGGTCAATGGGTGTAGCAGTACTATTTATCCTAAATTCAAGTCCAAAGAAAGAGAAAATTTACTCTGCAAATTTGTCATGAGTTTTCCGCCCTTCCTGCAGGGGCACGGTCACCGCAATGTGGTGGCTCAAGGGCCCCATCTGTCTGCCAACTCTCACCAATAATTTCCGGGATGGCTGCGATATTAAGGCCTCAGTCAGTGAGTGATTCGCAATGTCTTTGCTCACATCTGTGAAAGGATCAGCACTCCTGGAAATTGTAAGGGCAACCCCGCGGCCCGAGAATAGCTCAAGTCCTGGCGAGGGAGAATCCGAAGGTTAATTGACAGGACTAGCTAAATATACACTCTGGCGCACCTGGCGAGGAAGAATCCGAAGAGAAGAAAGCTTAAGGATTCCCACGCCAGGTGCCGGTATCTACTAACTAGTCAAGCACGTGTCTGTAGTGATCAGCAGAGATCCCGGGCTTGGTCGCAGACCACGTGCCAGCGGGAGTTGCCGGGCCGGTCATCCGGTCGTCCGGTCGACCGGTTACCGGGCGGGTGCCGGGGGAAGCTGGAGAGGCGCCAGGAGGGACCGGAAACAGGGGTTCCCCTGACATCACCCCCCCTTGCAATGCGGCGCCCCGACGCATAGACCGGACATGGAGGGCAGGGTCACGAAAGGGCAAGGGAGTCAAAGGCGGCAGCGGCAATGGAGTGGGGTTTTGCAGGGTACTTCCGGCAGAATTCCGCAATGGCGTCTGGGGAGAAGACGTCGGAGTGTTTAACCCACTGGTCATGTGAGGCATCATACCCCTTCCACCAGACGAAGTACCAGAGCGACCGGTAGCAGATTTTGGCATCCAGGATCTCCTCAACCTCCCAGCGCTCGTCGCCGGGGGGGCCGCTGAGGACCGGTGGCGGTTCGTTGTAGCCGGGCCGGTTCTCGAAAGGGTCGTCCTCGGAGAGCTGCAGCTTCACTACCGGAAAGACCAGGAGAGGCGGGGTGGCAGTTCCAGTTTGTAGGCACCTCGCCCGACGACCTTGATAACCTTGAAGGGGCCAAGGCGCCGATGTGAGAGGCCAACAGATGGCTGAGTGGTCTGGATGTCTGAGGCATCAAGCCAGACCCGGTCACCAACCTTGATCTCCGGCGCCGGGGTGCGCCGGCGGTCATAGTACTGCTTGTACTCTTCCTTGGCTTTCACGAGAGCGGCCTTGGCCTCTGAGACACCAGAGGCAATCCGGTCACGGAACTCGTTTGCGGACTCCACCCTTGAACGTGTTCCGTTCGGTTCAAACCCCATCTGGGGGAGCCGGCCGGTATCGGTCATGAACGGGACCTGCTGCGTGGAGGAGTGAACATGGTTGTTGTATGCGAACTCCGCAGCGGGTAGGAGCTCATCCCAGTCATCCTGCTTGTAGTTAGTGAAAAGCCGGATGAACTGCTCGAGTTCCTGGTTAACGCGTTCGGTCTGGCCATCGGTCTGTGGATGGTACGCTGTGGAGGTTGCCGGTTCCACACCGATGAGACGCCAGAGCTCAGTAGTGAACTCCACGACAAACTGCGGACCCCGGTCAGAAATGTACTTCTGGGGGGTCCCATGGTGCTTCCAGACGTTCCGGTAGTAGAGCCGGGCGGCACCCACCGCGTCAAGCCGGGTGCTGCACTCATTGAAGTGCGCCCGCTTACCAAGAACATCTACGACCACCATAATTGCGTCATAGCCGTGTGCCTCTGGAAGCTCAACGATGAAGTCCACAGAGACCGTGTCCCAGCGTTCCTCCGGAACTTCCGTGGGATGTAACTGACCAACCGGACGCTTCCGGAGCGCCTTGGTCCGACAGCATAGGTCACAGGTGGCGACGTACCGGCCGACGTGACGGGACATTTGGGGCCACCAGTAGTTCCGGGAGACGAGCTCCAACGTCTTGAAGCGACCGGCATATCCTGCGACCCGGGTGTCGTGGTGCTGCTCAAGGATCCGGCGGCGGAGGTCCTTGTCCTGGGGGACAACTACCTTTCTGCGGAAGTGGAGCAGGCCTCCTTCAACGTGCCACTCGGCAGACCGGGACGACCGGGCACCCCGGACCTTAAGGAGGTCCCGAGCCGCTATGGCAACGGGCTCCTCGAGGTCCGGTTCGCCAGCCAGAGCCTCCCGGATGTCCCGGAGGAGAGGGGCCTCCGGGTCGGCAATGACAAGGCCCTCCAGTGCACGGTGTGGAAGAGCTCAGGGCGCAGGAGGGTGACATCCTCATGGTCCGATGCAGCTCCGTGGTCCAGACGCTGGGAAAGGGCGTCCAGACGACCCATAAGGCTTCCAGGCTTGTGGTGCAGCGAGAAGTCGAACCGGGACAGGTACAAAGACCATCGCGCCTGTCTCCGGTTGAGGTTCTGCGACTTCCGGAAGTACTCCAAGTTCTTGTGGTCGGTCCAGATCTCGACCGGGTGCTGCGTGCCTTCGAGGAAGTGACGCCACTCCTCTAGGGCCCGGACGATCGCGAGCATCTCCTTGTCGTGGATCTCGTAGTTGCACTGGACTTCACTCAAGCTCTTGGAGTAGAATGCGACCGGGTGCCACTTTCCGTCCGCGTCCGGCTGTGACAGGACGGCTCCGGTTGCGAAGTCAGAGCTATCCGCCTCTAGCCGGTACGGCTGGGACTCATCCGGAAGGACCAGGACTGGCTCTGAGGTTACGGCGTCCTTGAGCGCCCGGAACGCGGCTGCCTCCGTGTCACCCCAAACCCATGGCACACCCTTCTTTGTGAGGTCAAAGAGGGCGCGGGCCGAGTGCGAGAACGCCCGGATGAACCGCCGGTAGAAGTTTGTGAAGCTGAGGAACTGCTGCACATCCTTCTTATTGCGCGGTTCCGGCCAGGCAGCAACTCCGGCAACCTTGACCGGGTCCATCTCCACATGATCGTGGGAGATGATCACCCCGAGGTATTCGATCGACGATTTCTCGAACTCGCACTTCTCCAGGTGCAAGTAGAGCTTATGCTCCCGGAGGCGACCGAAGGACTTCCCGGACGATCTCTCGGTGCTGGGCAAGGTCCGAGTGGGCGATGAGGATGTTGTCGAGGTATACCATGACGTCTCCTGACAAGATGAGGTCTTGGAAGATGTCATTCATCATGGTCTGGAAGGTCGCCGGGGAGTTGGTCAGGCCGAAATACATTACAAGGGGCTCAAAGAGCCCCCGGTTAGTCCCGGAAGGCCGCCTTCCACTCATCGCCCTCGCAGATCCGGATGTTGTTAAAACCCCACCAGACGTCGAGCTTCGTGAAGAACTGGGCTCCCTTCAACCGGTTGACAAGGTCATTGATCAGAGGGAGTGGGTACTGGTTCTTTACGGTCATCGCATTGAGCGCCCGATAGTCCTGGACGAACCGGAGCGCTCTGTCCTTCTTCTTAACAAAGAAGACCGGGGAGGCCATCAGCGATTTGGACGGCCGGATCCGGCTGGTGGTCAGCCCTTCCTCGATGAAGGCATCAAGCTCCTTCTGTTCGAGGGGTGAGATTGGGTAGACCTTACAGTTGGCCGGTTTGGCATCCGGGACAAGCTCGATAGCATGGTCCCACGACCGGCGTTCCGGAAGAGAGTCAAACGACTCCCGGTTGAAGACATCCTCGAACTCATGGACCCAGCTGGGAAGACCCTCCCGGTTGGGTGCAGAGTTCTTGGCGAAGGCTTCCGCCAGCCGTTGGGAGATGGTGCTGGCGGCTCGGATATCTTCAGAGGGGATGAACCGGGTGTAGAAGATCCGGTCACCCTGCTCAAGCGGGGCGTCGTCATCGTCATCATTGTCTTCGGAGTCCGGGGTGAGTTCCGGAACATCATCATCGCCGTCTTCATCCATCCGGTCATCTGTGTCAATGACACAAACGGCTGGGAAGGGACTGGACCGGAGTTGCCGGACGATCCGGGCAACAGCCTTGGCTTGCCGGCGCTCAGATCGTCCCTTGTCATGGCAGGTGGCGCAGCCGGAGGGGCAGCGGCTCATCTTGACCTCCCGGGTCTCCCAGTCTATCTCCGGGTTGTGTTTGCGGAGCCAGGAGTACCCGAGGATGAGCTGCTCTTTTCCCAGCCTGGTGACGGCGAGCACGACCCGCTCACTGTGGCCCTTATAGCGCAGGACCACTTCCGCAACATCCCGGATGTAGCCGGCCTCATTGGGAGAGCCGTCCACGTTGAAGACCGGGATGGGCTGCGAAAGCCGGCGGACCGGTAACCGGTTCGCCGCAGCGTACTCCAAATCGACAAAGTCGGAGGTTGCGCCACAGTCAACCAGCCCGTTCAGCGAGAGCTTCACAGCGTCGTCAGTGGACTCGATCTCAAGAGGTAGGTGGAGCGAGTTTCCGCCCGGCAAGGCCGCGACCGTGTACCGTTTGGGGAGCTTGCGCTCCCAACCTGGCTTCCGGACACGGGGGGCTGCCGGGAAGGCCGGGGCCGCCAGTTCCGAGGGGACTGGGGCGGCCGGGGTCTCTACCGGGCGACCATGCAAGCCATCAAGGCGGTCTTGATGGGTTATGTAATCACCCGGGTCGAGAGGTGCGTCTTCCGTTTCGACTGTTGCATAAGATGTATTGCCAGACTCATTATACAAACAGGTGAAACGATTAGGGGACGCGAACGAGGGCGCACCGCTCACTCATCGCGTGCCGGAAAATCCTCTGGAACCGGAGTTTCCGGACATCCCATCACGACCCCGGTTGTCGCCAAGCATGCGACCAGTTCCTCCAACAGGTCACCACCAAGCTGCCAGATCACCTCGTCCAACACGTCAACCGACCGGACATCGGCTGGTGCCGGGCAGTCTTGGGCGAGGTGCCCGGGTTCTCCACAGCGGTAGCAGCCATGGCGGGGCAAGTCGCGGGTGCGGGCCCGGTCAACGTCCATCGGGACCGGAGGGGGCAGCGATGGGGCAGCAGGCCTCGGTTGGGCCACCACGATGGGAGCCGGGACCACAGAGACCGGCCGGGTCCGGGCAACCGGAACCGGTGCGCGTAGGGCGTTTCCGGTGGCATGTGCACGGAGCTGTGATTCATACTGCCGGTAAGCCCGGGAACACCATGTCGGGTAGTCGCGGAGGTCCGGGGGATCGCTCGACGTGGTAATGGCGTGATTGATCGCCGGGGCGAGGCCGGTCCGGTACTTTGCGACCTTCATGAGAGGGTCCTCAAAGCCGGCAAGCTCCACGAGGTCTTCAAAGTCGTCTGTATACTTGAAGACATCCCGAGAGCCCATGTGGTAGGACCGGGATTCGAGCTTGTGCAGGGCATGGTCCTGCTCGTTCTCCTCAACGAACCGGAGCCGGAACTCCTGGATGAAGGCGTCCCAGGTCGCAAGGGGAAAAGGGACCTTTGCGGCCTGACGTTCGGCCCAGCGTTGGGCCGCATCCTTCACCATAAAGGACATAGCAAACCGGACGGCTTTCTCCTCGGACGGGTTACCGTCCTCAAGGAACGCTTCCGGAAGAAGCCGGATGTACGTCCGAACAGCGTGCAGGAACACCCGGCCTTGTGACCGGTCACCATCGAAGACGAACGGGGGGGTCAGTCGGAGGACTGATTTTGAGCCGGGGTGGATGTCGGCAAAAAGCCCTGGACCCGTGGGGGAAGCAGCGTGGGAGCGATGTGTTAATAATTCCGTGAGAGTGGCTAATCTCTCTTCGATCCGGTCCATACGTGCAGCAGCGGCGGCGTCCATGGCACGGTCTAGGAGAGGGGAGGAGGGGGCAAGATTGGAGGTTGGGGAGGCCGGGGCACTGGATGAGTGGTCCGAGCTGTCTACTCCGAACTTCCCAATCTTGACCAGTTAATCCCTTAGAAGCTTTCTTCTACTGTAAGGGCAACCCTGCGGCCCGAAAATAGCTCAAGTCCTGGCGAGGGAGAATCCGAAGGTTAATTGACAGGACTAACTAAATATACACTCTGGCGCACCTGGCGAGGGAGAATCCGAAGAGAAGAAAGCTTAAGGATTCCCATGCCAGGTGCCAGTATCTACTAACTAGTCAAGCACGTGTCCGTAGTGATCGGCAGAGATCCCGGGCTTGGTCACAGACCACGTGCCAGCGGGAGTTGCCGGGCCGGTCATCCGGTCGTCCGGTCAACCGGTTACCGGGCGGGTGCCGGGCGAAGCCGGAGAGGCGCCAGGAGGGACCGGAAACAGGGGTTCCCCTGACAGAAATTCCATATTAATATCCTGTATCAATATTATGCAGTCGAGGCCAACGCCATGTTGTATTTGTATTATTAGCAATATATTAATAATATATTTTTTCGTATTATATTAATGGACAGCACTAAACCGAAATGCCGATTAGTCCGAATATTTATGACTAAATGGGATTGGGAGGCCGTGTTTGGCAAAGTGTCGCCCAAAGTCAAATTGCTGACACAGTAACGTATGCGTGGCTTTCATGGCGTGCATTTGCTTGGGAAGGTGAAAACTTTGCTAGGTGCTTATTATAGCGTATATCGTGTTCTATGTGCTTCAAGGAGAAAATTTGATAATGACAGTGTCATTGGTCGTGCTTTGTTTGAAGTTGAGGCGCTTACACATGTTCTGGAGGATGCCACTAAGACTGTGTCATTGGATTAATCTGATACTGCCATCATGGTCTGTCTGTGCACCATACCGACTCATGTCCGTAGTTTGATTTAAGTCGCCTAGACTTGTTTGTTTTTTGGTTGTTCTGTCCTATTTCTGAAATAAAATCGCTTTAGTGTCTCGCGGCCTCTGGCCACTCTCCTTCTTTTTTTCCTCGCACTTCTCGATGGTGAAATGGAAATCAAGGAACTTAAGTTCTGCAGCTTCTAGTCACACTCCTTCATCGAGGACTTGAATCCTGAGGCCTCCTGTACTCTTTGTTTCAGCGAAGAACAGTTCATGGGCTCTCATATTCTTTCCACTTCACTGTGCGTAGTTTACGAACTTGCAGGCAGCAACACAAGAACAATGTCGCAAGTTGATGTTCCCTGAAAAAATGCATTATCGTGACATTGAACATCGAGAACATATACGAGCAGGCAGTGCCTTCTATTCATGTAAGTACCTAGAACTGTTGGCAAGACTGAGAGAATCTACTGTCTTTTGAGGCGTTGAAGGAAGGTGTTCAATTGTTGTGGTTAAATTTTGATTGCACTTGCAGCGCCGCCTGATGCACAATTTAGGTTTATATTTAGCATATGGCTGCGAGTCAACACCTAGCCGGACACATTCAATCAACCAATATTCGACCCAGAAATCACCTTCAGATTGCACTTACATGTAAGTACCATTATTGAATTAAACTTCGTCATTTTGCCGAGATGCCCGGGCAAATTACTGAATGGGAAATGCGTGTCGGGATGGAATGGGTCGGGAGTCGCTGACTTGGGACGACGGGAAGCATGGTTATCAGTTTTTCCAGCCACCTTGAGAAGGCCTAGGCCTACGGGATGAGTTGGGTGGAACGGATCAGGTATCTATGGATGACTGATAATCCATGATTTTGGCAGTGATATGCATGAGGAGTGCATTTACCGGTTTTTCAGACACCGAGACCGGTAGTTATCGCGAGGCAGTGCCGATGTTAAGTAATCCACGATCAAGGCTGCGATCGAAGGAAGGTATTTATGGAAGTGATACCTGGACCCTAAAACGGTACCAGGAACAATGTCCTATCGTGTTCCATGATATTCTACCATACACAGGTTGACTCTAGCAGCTTGCCTGAGTCATGCCTGAAGGCTGTGTCTCCAACAATAATGATAACAAAACAGTTTGAGAGTAGAAAGTGTGACTGATGTGTGTGGAGGTGTCTTGGTGCGTCGAAGAAATGCATAGATGAAGAAGCGAGACGTGTTGTTTGGTTTGACCAAACACCACATGTCCGGTCCGAGTGAAATGATGAATAAGATCCTGAATATAAAACCAAATAACACTTGTAGTGTGCTTTGCGGCAGAGCCCACTAACTGCCTCAGAGCACATTATCCCAATATTTCAGTTTGCAAAGCTTTTCCCCTTGGACTGAAGAAATAAACAGTATGCCCTGGTACTCCCAGTGTAATATCAAACCTTGCAAGCTATATACAGATGGTTGGCTTTTGTAATGAAAAAAAAAAAAAAAAATTGAAGAAATTGCGCCCAATTCTCGCTTGGTCAACACATCGACCAGCTCACATTGGCTTGGGAACCCCGACTTTGTCGGGGTTCATTGCATGAGCAGTAGAGAGTAACACAAATAGCAAATATTGCAAATATTCATGCCAAGCCATTTGTAAATAGCAACTTTCCTGAAAAACTGATATTTGCATTCACACAATTAGCACAGCCACAGCCATTTGTCAATATAAATATTTGATATTCATGAATATTTGCAGCTGTAATACACAGCCAAAGTTTCAATCAAGCATGCTAAATTTGGGTCTATTTAACACATCTCCTCTCTGGAACCAGAACATACTTCATTTACACCAACTAGATCTGTAATTCATATGCAAACAAACCACTTTGGAGACATCTTTACTTTGACAACTGCTTGACAGGTTGAACACAGCAAGTGTGATGGTCAATCAAATGGTTGAACATGCAAGACAAGGGCTTGTATGAGTCTTTGACAATGTTTAAACTCTAGTCTCACTTGTAGTCAGACTCCACGAGATTTATGACAGTCGATAAATCTTCAATATGGAGTCTGATTTCACTGGCATGGCGTATTAAGGACCTCGGTTTTTGATGACAAAATATAAGCTTTCCCACACCCAAATTCGGACACAAACCTTATAGCGCCATCGCACAACTTCTTGGACCTTTTTAGTACATTTTGATACATTTTTATGATATTTTAAATGGAAGCTTCTCTTTTCCCGGGAGAAAATCAGCTCCAAAATGAAGGTGTTATGTCCTGTTTTCTGCTACTCACTGAAAGAGGGAGTTTTAGGTCGGTGCTCCCTCCAAAAAATACAGAGACTGTTCCAGAAACATGAATAATGTCTTCGAACTCTTTCTCAGTGCTACAATGGACTTGGACCACCGGGAAGTATGTGAACCATGGATCTCGACCCGATTTGGACGTGGGAAAAAGGTCACGTTCCGGATCGAAAGGCGAGGTCCTTGATCATACCCGCCAACAGATTCAGACTATTTAAACTCACAAGATAGCATAAAAGTGCTCTTAGCAACTCATTGGTGGCTGCTAAACCCCCGAATTCTCAATGTATCTGCTGAGTATTCATATTCATGAATATTTGTGAATATTGCTGACTAAGCAACAAATATTTGCCATCAATATTCATACAAATGCGAATTTCAGTTTTGAGGTTTTGGTGAATATTCATATTCACAAACATGTATTCATGGTGTTCTCTAATGAGCAGAGATACAGAACATTGCCCAATTGCAGCTGAGCATGTACAAGGTACCTTGAGAACTGTAACTCATTGATAAAATGAAATTGCAGTCAGCAGGCTAAACAACAAAAATAATGACAAATTGGCACACCAGAGCTTTTTAAGAAGGGTGACATGCGAAGGTCGAGCCTATGACCTCTGCATATGCCCAAACAATACCAGATTCTGCATTTACAGCCAAAAAAATAAGTGATTGCACCATAGGACCCACTACCTAAAGTTAGTGCGCATGTTAAACCAATTACATGGATCGCTTCAGAATATATGAGAATGGGGTGGTTTTTCTACTTGGTTTTACATGGAAACAATGTCTCAAAAGGAGAAAAAAAAGTCGAGTGGGACCCTGATCAAACCGAAAACACGCTCGGATCGAGCACCGAGCTAAGTCCGAAAAGAAGTTGATATGTCGTATTAAGTTATCGGCCACCCACCTCTTGTGTATAGGGAATAAGTTTCGGAATAGTGACCAGGTGCCCAAATATGGCAAATGAGTGGTCTCTTTTTGATGACAAGTATAATACACGATGTAGAATGTGCAAACTTTCTATGCAGTCAGTGTCATGATGACTTTGAGAGCACACCATGTATGGCTGAACTTCAAGGGCTCTTGATGTATTGGAAACCTGAACTTGGGATCAAAGGGCGACGTCTCCTGCTCGATCCATTTGGCGTCGAGAGGCACCGTGGACACGAACAGCTTGAGGAACGAGAAGCTCGTGGGCACATCCGGCGGGAGCGTTGCAGGGAACACGAACGCGCGCTTGCTGCCCATACCAACGGTCACCACACCGCTACTCTTCAGCGGGGCCGCGTCGCGTACGCTGACGGGGGAGTACCAGCACTGCAAACTGCAATAAATACGCCACTTCCAGAGCCACAAAATCCTCACCTTGATCGTATACATCTCCGGATCGAAAAAGTATAGATAAGGAAACAGATTCACGGGGGACGAGTTTCGGAGCGTGAACCCGTACTTGGCGTCAGCCTGCGCAGTGAGGGTGCACTGCGCCATTAGTGATCATGTTGCCTTCGATTCCGACGCTGCGATCCGGCTTGCGGCCAGGATACTTTCCCACCAGGCGGTGCATCTCGAACGAGACACCTTCAAGCCATTCGCTCGCATTGTGACGTTCGAGAAAATAATTGAAGTGTGCAATACCGTCGACAACAGCGGGGAGGTGCCCCGTGTTTCCGTCCACCGAGAAGCGTGCTTCGTGCTGACACTCGAGCATTGTGCCCGTCAGGTGGTCGATAACGATCTCCTGGCCCTCTGTGCGCACCGCGATATCAGCTGTCACGAGATCCTGGGCCTGTACATACTTTCGACTTTGGGGCTGGTATGTTATGTTGGTCGTCGGGAACAGATCAGACATGTAAGGAAAAGCTAGGGGAACATGTATGTGTAGAACCATCGCGTCGTTCTTCCAATCCCACACCACTGCGCGTGCACCTTCAGGGATAGTGACAGGCTGCTTGTTCTTCGCGACTAGAATTGAATGCCCGACTTGCACGGAATCTGCGACAAGTGTGCACAAGCTGTTATCGCCCGCGTGTATTGCGAACACTGTTCCAGGTGAAACACCCTCGACAGTCCCGATGTCCACTCGGAACGACTGCGGGATACTCGCTTCTGGGTCGTCAGACGTCTGTACTGTCAGATTTAAAGCCCACTGCTTCGTCGCAGGCGCAGGGTAGTTTCCATTGAACACCAGCCGATCATTTCTGGAGCCACCACATTGCGGGGTCTGCTCCGGCCACACCGGTAGGTGATTTAGCAACTCTGTGTAGGTCGTGTCCTCGAGCGGCACGCGGCGTAGCCAGGTGATGAGTTCCTTCGTGAAGCGACCATGAATTGAGTCCTGGTCGCCGTACCCGAACTCATACGCCTTCTCATTATGACGGCACGCGGCGATGAGGACATGAGACGTCGCGGAAGGGGACCATGCGTGGTAGGCCATCATCGTGGCGTCCTGACTCTTGCCTTTCCAAAGGTAGTCGTCGAGTTCCAGAGGGACGGGAGGTGACTCTGAATTACCATTGCGAGCCGTGCCGACGTTCCGTCCCATGCCGCCGGAAAAGCAAGAGTCGAGGATCACGGTCTACAGCGCAATAAAATTGAGCGACAGCACAACGAGGAAGGGTAAGAGTACACACAATATTCGGTCCCTTCTTCTCCGAAAGCTCCCAGAGGAGCCAACCTAAAATATAGTCCGGTATGGCGTGCACGTACTTCCCATCAGAATCTGTCGTCCGTTCATCGACCGGCGCGATAGCCTCAACCTTACTATCGGTGGAAATTCTGTTTCCCGTGGCCGTGATGCGGGTTCCGTGCCCCGCGTAGAATAAAATCATTGTAGCCTTGCCGTGGTCAGGGATGTTCGGGTTGTCGAGAAAGTGTGATTTGAAGGTCGAGATGATGTTTTCGCGGGTGGCATTCTCCAAGACAACAATGTTCGACGGGGGAACTTGAAGGCCCCTCTGTGCACGAGAGTCCGTAACGTACTTTTCGAATGCTCTTGCGTCGTTGACGGCCCCTTGAAGGATGTGGTATACGTCCGTGGTGCGATACTAGCTAGCCAGATTAGCTATCAACCCCGGATATACATGAAGAACTCCGCACATTGTTGTTCCCTATGATGAGCGCAAAGACTGTTCCGGTACCGTCGACCGATGAGGTTACTTTGGGCATGGCCTTTGCTGCTCCGCTTTCTGTTTGTACAGATGAGCGTCAGCCGACAGTGCACTTGAAGAGACACATACTATATTGAGAATGGGAGAGTGGAGTGTCGGAAAGAGAGATTCAAGACCTTCCAAATGCGTTTTCCCGGCTTAAAAGCTAAAAGCTGTTGCTCGGATTGCTGTTCATGACAGGAGGCAATGACATGGTAGCTCACATTGCGTGTGGTAGCTAAAATTAACCGTTCTATTACTCATGTCTTCAGCAGATGGGGCAATATTATACGTACACGTTTTGCTTTTTCCTAATTTGTACTGTTCTTCCTGTCCTCACACATAGTTCCGCTACATCGGGTAGCCTCGAGGCCTTTGTCACTGCAGCTATTTTTCCAACATCACAGTTCGACTTCCAGAGGCGCTTCGATGGGCTGTGCATATGACGTGCAGTACATTTTTAACTGACCTCATGCCCGCAAAATACGCTCAATGCCTAGTCTGTAGCTAACCGCGCGATCGCGTTAGGTGGCCTGCTTATTACAAATCGCCGGAGTTTATATTTGATCCCACGGCCGTTTGACACTCCCAGTGGCCCTTTTGATCAACTTCAAGAGAGGGAAGGTATTTAATTTCATTTCTCAAACCAACCATCTCTTCAGAATGACATCTCTGAGCGTCATTTCGTGAAAATCAAAAATACTGCCTTTCCTGAATGCGGAGCTGTCAAAATACGGCGCTGCGTTTCTCAATCCTACGGCCATAAGTTCGCTGGATAATTTGCTCGTTTGGAGCTCCTGAAAGTCAATTTAAGGATAACTTGGGGACAGACACATTCTTCAATGCTTATTGGCGTGCAGAAAAATTCATGATACCTCGTATGTTAAGCAGATGCCTCGTATCACATTGTACCTGTCTGTCGGCTTCCTAATTTGCTCCTTTCTTCCCGTCTCTCATTATCAACACCCCCGTTCCGCCATCTCGGTTGCCTCGAGGCTTTGTTCTCCACTGATTTATTTTTCAACATTGCAGTTTAACTTTAGGGGACATTCGAAGGGCTGTGCAATATGACGTGCCGACGGTGCCGTAGACCACACGTCCGAGTCGCGCGCTCAAGGCCCGCTCACAAAGAAGAACAACTGTCTAACGCTGCCTCGCCCCTCCTCCATTATCCCCCCACCTTGCAATGATCTTTCAATACGGTGTTTAACAGGGAGCAAGCCCTCCTCGATGGACCTTGCCTAGCATCAACACGTTCAACAGCAAGCACCAACATCAAGACCACACAACGCGAGGCCACTCAAGGTTTCGTAAGATCAAGGGTCTGCAAGACTGAATGAGCATCAGGATCAATAGTCATTCAACGCAGCGCTAGATCAAAAATCGCCCCCCAGGCTGCTGAGCCAACATCCTAGTTATCGTCCACCGTTCAGCCGCGTTCCCCGCTTCATGATCAAGACGCTACATCAGACCCGTCCGCTCAAGCCCTCCGCAAGACTCAGCGACGATCAAGATCAACGACTACGCACAGCTCCTCCGCAACCCGAAGTCAAAGTTCGATTACACCCCGGGCCTGCCACGCTGACGGTAATAATTTGTCTACGCAGAGACTCCGCGACTGGCTTGCTTTCCTGGGGTATACCTATCTTCGGAGTCACAGGCAGACGGGTTGTGAACCGGTTTGAGGCCATCGACTAAATAGACTCAACTGTAGGTGCAGGTCGAATTTGTATAGATACACATTAATTTGCTTGATGATGGTTGTCGTTCAGTGAAGCTGCGCGATTGAAAAAGATTTTGATAAAGGACCGTCTGTAACGACTCAATGTTGAGTTCCCTGAATTTCATCTCTACAGAGTCATCAGCAGTATCCGCCTTTACCGGAGCGAAGCGGAGGCACGTCTTGTAGTTAGTATATAACTAATGTGAATAAATGCAAGTGATGTACGAGACCGGGTGGGTTTCGACGCAGTGACAAATACTGCACTTATGATGAGTGAAGTTCCTTGGCAGTAAGGTAGGTGGTTTGGGGCCAGAAAGCAAAAGTTGGGACTGTGCTACCCCACGGGCAGTCGACCTCCCCAGTCCACTATGGCTTCCGATAGTACCGGGACGCGGACGCAAGTTGAGTCTGGATTGAAAGGGGTAATCAGTGACGAGAATTGAAGCGCGACCAGCCCTGGAGTGCAGAGTAACGAAAAGGCGCCGCTGAAGATGTGTATCAAAACTCCCAAACAGATTCAGACGGAGTTTAAGTTGAAGAAGAGCAAGAGAAAAGCTCAGAAGATGGCCGAGGCTCGGGCCGAGATGCTGTTGAGGGTTAATGACGGTCAACTTTCCCATATGCGGTTGAAGGACCCGATGGAGATTTGGACGAATTTACCGTGCACGCGGCTTTGCGACAAGCCTCGTGTTGCGCAGGAAATTTTTAACCGCGAAGAAGAACGACAAACAAACCATGCAGGCTTGGATTAGCGATGTTCAATGCTTGGCTTACACCATCGAAGAAGCCGGGATCCCTGTTACGGACCAGGACAAGATTTTTGCCCTCACCATGGGTCTTCCCACTTCCTACGACGCCATTATCATTAATTTCGACTCTACGGCTCCCGCCGAGCTCACATTCCAGAGTGTTATCACTCGCTTGCTCAATGAAGAAACCCGCCAACTCTCTGGTTCTTATCCCCACGTTGCTGTTCCCGAGAATACGCAGATCAAAACTTTGCGGCCAATTCTCGTGGCTCTCGTGGCTCTTGTGCGGACATCATCTGCCATTTTTGCGACAAGAAAGGACACTACAAAACCGAATGCCAGGAGAAGCAGAAATGGGAGGAATCAAAGAATGCAACCTCAGCACACTCTGCGATCGATTTTGAAGAGGGGTAAATTTCTTTCCACATTCCAGGGGTGTGTTCCCAATTTGTTTGGCTCAAGCTTGCGGGGGTGTATTGGAAATACAAGCTTGAACCATGGCAGCTATAACATTTGTAGCGCGCTTTGCGGCAGAGCCCACTAACTGCCTCAGAGCGCATTATCCTAGAATGTACACACCAGCAGCTTGGGAACCCTGACTGTGTCGGGGTTCATTGCATGAGCACACTTGATGTGAAGGTGGAATAGACACTCAAATATGCAAGGATATAACAGATTCAAGAATAACTTTAAGAAATTTAAATCAGTTTTGGAAGATTATGTATAGTGGCTTTCATTGAAATTGCATAACATTGACTTACCTGCAGTCAGAAATTTCTTTTCACATCATAGGGGAGGTGGACTGCAGTGAAAACAGACCACTGGTGCAATATGCATACTGGATTGCAGCAAAGAGAACATTACCCAATAAATAAGGATGGACACGGGTCATGGGTACACCCGCGGGTGTGGACGGGTACAGGTACGGGTCGCAATTTCAGACCCGTGCTCAACCCGCGTACCCAACCCGTGTACCCGCGGATTTTTCAGCAGTGTATTTCGGCTTTCTTTCTTCACATTCCTCTGTTTCCTTGCTCACCATTGGGTCTCTGGTCATCAGTAGACTCATTACACATCTCATACTCATCCAATTTTCTGCTTGCTTGCTGACCCACCATCTCAAACATGGCTCAAATTTTATTAATATCGGTCTCGTGGTTGTTCGGGTGCCTTCCACCCTGGGTAAATTATCCAATTTCTATTGCTCTCACTGTGAATTTGCAGCCTGCACGAAGGAACTGTACTATCCCCCCCCTAGATCTCGGACACCTAAGGAAAATTGGCGAATATCATTTTATGCAATAGTTATGGGCGCAAGCTGAGTAGCTAGATCGTCGGCAATTTGTCTTTTACTCCGGGTTCAAATATTACTTCATAAGAAACAAGGAAGAATTGGGCAAACGGCGTCGTTTTTTCGGAGGTGGTCAAGTGTCCGAGTTCTAGGTAACACGTCAAACTCTGATTGTCGGCCTCGTATACGACTATGGTGTGGTCGTGGCGCCTCCAAACTTCATCTGGTGGAGCACCTCAACAGGGAATATAGAATGCATGAAGAGGAGGTTAAAGTAACGCCGGAGTGGTTGACAGGCAGCATGAAATTTCTTGCCATCATTTTTCACAGTTGGGGAATCAATTTGGCAGGCATGGCGTGATCTTTTGGTTCATTCTGAAGGTTACAAGATAGCTATGCCTCTGAATTTTTATGTGGGTACTCTCGCTGTGTTAAGGTATTATTTGGATGTATCCATGAAGTAATATGACTCCAGAGAGATGGTGCCAAGGCTTAAAATACATAAAATGAGCGAAAATCACGAAAGTTGTCGACTTTCCATAGTGATATATATCCCAAGGAGATGATACTGCAAGGCTTTTTAATGTTATATCTTTCGGGCCCCTCCTAACGTCTGTTTTAAGCCAAAAAACTCAGGAAATGGACCAGTATTGGACGAGAAATGTTTGTTTGTCCGAGTTCCCGGTTTGTCCGGGACGGTGGGGGGGGATAGTAACAGTAGGTTGAATCAAATACCATTAGGCTGGAATTTTGCGGGTATACCAAACGGATTTAGGCACTCGCGGGTAACCTGTACGGGTTTTAGACCCGACCCATGCACGGGTACGGTTTTTGCGGGTCCGGGTACGGGTAGGCCCAAAGGTACCCGCGGGTGTACCTGTGTCCATCCTTACCAATAAATTACAGCTGAACACATGCAAGGTACCTCAAGAATTGTATGTAACTCATGGATACAACGAAATTGCATAGTCAGTAGGCCGAACATCAGAAATAATGATAAATTGGCACACCAGAGATTTTTGAGAACATTTTTGAAAATGGCGACATGCGAGGATCGAACCTGTGACCTCCGCATATGCCCTAATAAGACCAAACAAAGAGATTCAGCCATGTCCTTTGCCTCGTGGATTGTGAAGTTACTCAGTGGGACATGGGTGACTTCATCTGCAAGGCCCGGCATAAGGATCAAAGCATCGCATCTATATTCACTAATATCCAAGATGGCAACAGGGCCTATTTTTGCGGCTTGTGAGAGCTCAGAAATTAGCTTTGGTAGGAGAAACCTCTCAAACCCTACTAACCCTCTGATCTGTTGTAGGATATGATTCCTTTCCAGAGCAAGGGCATGAGATTTCTGTGCAAGGGCCTGAGGTGACAGTGGTTTGATCGCATTGGTAACAGCATTGCTCCGGGTGCCAGCAGTTTCTAAGGAGGTGGAAACAGAGACAAGTTGATTAGCAAGGTCAGGATGACACTTTCTCAGTTCATCTACTGATGTGCGCAGATTGAGAAGTTGACCCCAGATAACTGAACGTCCCTGATCAAGCCACTCCACTATGAAATAAAATTAGCCGAACTTAAGTTCCGGCGGTCCAGACCGCTTTGGGTACTTAAGTTCGTAGAACTTGAGTTCTGCCGCACAAACTTAAGTCCTGTGCCTATGGGGCACCCATGGGCACACACACTCCCCACCCCACCACCCTCGAACTTAAGTCTTCGCTGCACTTAAGTTCCCATGTGCAACTTAAGTCCTGTAGAACTTAGGTTCGTTTTCGGTAGACCAAGAAAGAATCATTGATATACAGAGTTACAGTAGCTTATATACCACCGGTAAAATGTACAGTATTTGAGATCAATACATATGGACAAGCGCTCAGGACGTGCAAACCAATTCGTAAAGGTCTTGGGTCGCAGGCAAGGCAGGGAACGGGTTCCCACCCCCAAATGAGGATAAAAAGAAGAGAAAAAAGGTAAAGAACACACCTCTGAATAACCTCCCCTGTTGACTTCGAAACCCGCGCCATCTTGGCCTCAAAATTCGCAAGACCACCAACCGAAGTAAAAGTGACGAATTTGCGGTGGAGTACACCGCACGGGCACATACGAACGACGCAAACGCCTCCATCCCGGAAAGTCGTGAGATGGAGAAAATGTTCTGCCCAAAAAAAAAGGGAAAAGAAGTAAAGAAGGAAAACGAGCAGCAAACAAAAGAAATAAAAAAAGATGCACCACAATAATAGTGTCTCTCAACAAGATGTCCGCAAATCACATGTGAGTATGGGTGTCCCCCACATCACAATTGCGATATTCGCCTTGACGCTGCTGCATCTGCCATGAATGACCGCCCTTGAGAACGGTGCGAGCGAGCAGCTGCGGCCCGTCGATTGATCCTTGAAATGCCCGGATGTCGTCGTCCTTGAAAAAACGTCACAAAGTACACTGAGCCCCGACTCCCGAGTGGGTGGCACGAAACCCGAGAATCCGAGAAAGTGTCAGAAGGTGTCGAGTTGGGGCCAGGATTAACCCGGAGCACCAGCACAGAGCCTGGTACATAATCTGAGATTGAAATGGTTGGCAAGTAGCCAGGCCATACGTCGAGGGATCCAGAATGTGGGGAGAGAGAAAGCCTTGGCGTCACGCGTACATGGGAGATTCGAGAATGATTGCCGCGTACAGCCACACTTCAAGCCAATTGTTAAAGAACCATGCGTGACGCTGGCATCACACCGTTACCCGCCCTCTTGCTCTTGCCTTCCACCTTCATCTATGCCACCCACTGATCCCCACCTCTCTGCCATTCCCCACCATACCAACTCATTCCCTAGAGCCTTTAGTCAGAGCAAGTCTCGCTCTGACTTTGTGCCGGCACATCCACCTTGGAAGTTCGACTTTGTATCAGTCCACGGCTCCGTGCAAGTGGCTCAGTGGCAATATATGTGAGTGTCACCTGTCCTGACATTCATTTCGGCCCACTATTCGCATGCACCAATGCTCATTTTCACTTTCCGGTAAGTTTCATTTTTATTCCACCTTTCACTCTGGCTGACTGTATGGTGCAGGACTTCAGTTCCGAGGGACTTAAGATCCCCACAGAACTTCAGTTCCGAGTGACTTAAGATCCCCACAGGACTTTAGTTCCAAGTGACTTAAGTTCTTACCAAGACTGTATCTTATAAATATATATTTTTTTTTCAATTTTTCTTTTTCTTTGTGGCAATATGTGAGATGCGTGAAAAACTTAAGATGCTGAACTTAAGTTCCAGGATTACCCTACCTACCACAGTAGCGGGACAGGCGTATGCTATGTTTACAGAACTCAAGTCTTTTAAGTATGGTGCTTAAGATCTGTTCGACTTAAGTCCTGGATTCGGTCCTGACCAGACAGAACTTAAGTTAAGCTAATAAATTACTTGCTCCACTGCCTTCTTGTAGTCATGCACTATAATTGCAGCTGAAGCAGCATTTCTCACAACTTGGCCTACCTGTAAGAGGTAATAATGCCTGTCAGATACTGACAGCCCCAGCCATGCCAATTGTGGCAGAAGGTCAATTGCAGTAGTATATGCTTGGAGTATAGAGGAGGGTTGGTGAATGTGGGCATGTTCTGCCCAGTTTTTGGCTGCATTGAATCGTATGCTGGTAGGACCTGTTTCTGAACATGCAGCTGAAGTGTAGTGAATTAACAGCTGCCTAGAGTCTTCAGGGTCATGGAGCTGCTTAAAGCGGGTGAGGAGTGAATTCCCAAGGTTATTCAGCAGTGAAGGCTTGTCTGGGTGGGCATCTGGGGTGAGAGCAACAGCAGCTTCAAATCTCAATATGGACTGGTTGAGATCATTGAGATCACCAAGTTGTTCAAAGCAGTTGAGAAATGAACTCCTAAGGCTATTCAGCACTACAGGCTTGCGTGGATGGCCATCTGGGGTGAGAGCAACAGCAGCTTCAAATCTCAATACAGACTGGTTGAGATCATTAAGATCACCAAGTTGTTCAAAGCGGCTGAGGAGTGAACTCCCAAGGTTATTCAGCATTCCAGGCCTGTCTGGGTGATCATTTAGAGTAAGAGTAACAGCAACTTCAGATCTCAATACAGACTGTTGGAGATCATCAAGAGCACCAAGCCGTTCAAAGCGCCTGAGGAGTGAACCCCCCTAGGTTACTCAGTCTCGAAGGTTTGTCTGAGTAGCCATTTGGAGTGAGAGCAACTGCAGCCTCAAATCTCAATACAGACTGGTTGAGATCATTGAGATCACCAAGCTGTTCAAAGCGGCTGAGGAGTGAATTGCCAAGGTTATTCAGCCTTGAAGGCTTGTCTAGGTTGCTATCTGGAGTGAGTTGGATAGCATCCTCAAACATCATGACAGACTTAATGAGGTCACTGAGATCACCCAGATTCTCAAAGCGACATAAAGACGAATTGCCAAGGTTGTCCAACCCTGCAGGCCTGTCAGGGTGACCATCTGAAGTGATTTGGATGGAGTTTTCAAATGTCTCAATCGATTGGTGGATATCTCGCACGCTGCCAAACTGCTCAAAGCGGTATAGCAAGGACATTCCAAGATCTGCAAGATAGATCCAAGACCTTGGGTTATCCCGCACTGCATCATTGTATGCAGAGACTGCTTGGTTCAGGTCAGCCACAGCCCCAGATATCTGGTAAAACTGTAAAATAATATCCCCGAGATAATCCAGAGACCGAGCCCTGTTGACATTGCTTTGGTAACACAATAGAATCCTTTCATGCATCACCCAAAGCTGTAGCGCATCCATGGAAGAATTGGTCTTTTTGGAGTCTCCATACATCCTCAGCAGCTTACTTCCAATCCCACGAGAGGTCACTGTGGATGGCTCAGATGATGGTCCGACATGATATATCAACAACCTCACTTGTATTCTCTTGCATTGTAATGAGATCTAAACCTGGTATTTCCTGGTGCAACACCTCGGAAACTGAGGAAAAAATACTCAATTTGAGGGAGGGACCATCGGGGTTCACTTTTTTGAGCTCAAGCTCGAAGGCTATAATGTAATTCATGAGGTAATGCGATCAAAGTAAGATGTCATTGCACCCACACAGATTCAATTCTGCAGATCTGAGAATCTCCTCTTGTTTGACTTTGGCGTAACCAACAAGTCGAATGCCCTCGGTTTCACTATAGCGTAAGGCCGTCACTGAGAAAGTACAAGCATGAGGTGGGCTGCGAGCAAAAGTGAAGGTCGCTGAACTTGAAGTGTCTTATCCAAAAGTTGCTACAGACTCACATGTTACAGTCAAAACTAAGTTTCCAACTCATTTGATCGTGCTCCGACGCCACCAGCACGGTTTGCAGAAAAATATTCTCCTCAATGATGAGCTGGGCAAACATTTTCATGTCACCCGGAAGACCATTATGCGGGTTGATCAAGGATGTGACACAGATGCCTGTGAGAAAGGACTGGGTACGGTTCGGCGGCATACACATAGGCAGGTGCTTACTGTGAAGCTTAATGCTAGTTAAAGGACATGGATTAAATCACCAGTCTCAACCGGGGGTGTGGAACACTCACACTGTTTTCAACTCGGACATGGTTATAGGAGGAAAGTTCGAGAGGCTTGAAGGCCGTCAAGTCGATCTTATATATTTCAGACGTCTACCCCGCATCAACGTGGCTGCAAGGTGCTGTAAAGGCATGGAGCTATCGATACCGGATCGCTCTCTTGGGATAGATCCTACCATAACGGTATCTGCCACGTTGAAAGTATGCCTCGCACTGAAAATGCAACGTATATACCCGGTGTCGTCGTAGGCGCTGGGAGCATGACTCGGGGATACGGCGGAAAGGTGATGTCTCATTCGAAACTTCACTGCAAAAAATAGGTTCTTCCCGGCGAGTCTCATTCTGGTAGTGTGTTGCAGAACATTATGCAGGCATGCATTAGCCTCATTGTCTTGTCAGAACCCTAGAAATACAATTAGTCACGCGGCGGTCCTCGGCAATTCGCCGTCGGAATTAACATGCTGTAGTGTGATGCAAATGAGGCATGGGGTTCGAAGCAGCATACAAAGCTGTAACTTGGTGCGTAGAAGGCTGTCCATCACACCTTGAGATGCTAGGACGACTAAGATCAAATCTAACAGCTTAACTGTTCCAGCCTACTAGCAGGACCAGGACATCGAATTTCGAGCATGGAATTTGAAGCACGTCAATTTGGGACGGGAACCCGTGTTAACAGAAGCTAATTGAGCTTAGAGCGCCGAACATAGGGAGGATTAGGGGCAAGTCAGGCTCAGCTTTCATTGTCTTTCAAGCGCCGACAATGAGCGCCGAGCCAAAGAAGGCGAGTCCGCTGTCAATCAAGTCGTTGTGATCATTCCCAGCTAAGTGCCTCGTTTCGCTTCCGACGTCGCCTATTTCTCTGCACATGTGGCACAGTATCGTGCCATGCGCTGCGTGCAGGTGCAGATGCTGAAGGACGCGCCTCCGCCACCTGCGGTGTACTGTACTATTGCGACCGTAAGTTCAGTCACGGGTCACAGACCTCCGTGAACTGAACCTATTTTTCAAAGGTCACAGATCACTGGAGGCCATGAACATCTGTGACCATCGAAAAAAAAGCTCGAAAAAGCGAGTTTTTTGGGAGCAAAAATTGCATTTTCCGCTCCCCGCGAAACTTTCCAGGCTCGTGACCAGCCTGCCTAGGATGGCAACAAATGCGGCGAGCGCGTTGCCGTAGGCAGGATGGTACTTCTCGTATACTGTGCAAGGGCTGAGCGCGGAATTTAAAAATGTTCCTTTTCCCTCATTCTGAGCTCAAATCAAATTATTTTGAAAAACTCCAAAGATGGGTGCAATTTAGATTGAACTTCTCTCCAATTTTGTCTCTTCAAAATTTTTCACAAGTGCGAGGCGAGCGTATACTGAACGGTCGAATTTGACTGAGAATTGATGGGATGCATAGCCATAGTGATGCCGACGATCGGCTCCCGCCAAAATTTCAAACTCCGTGCTCAGCCCTTTGGTACAGCCCGAGAAGTACCAGTCTGCCTGCAGCAACCTGCTTGCCACATGTGTTGCTAATCCAGGCAGACTGGTGACGAGTCTAGAAACTTTCCGGTTATTGTGAGTGTTTCCGCTGTGTATCGAATCTTGCTAGCGAGGTAACGTTGAAAGTACCCAAACTGAACACAAACCGAACCTCTATTGAAGTTTGGAGAATTTATTTCATATAGCACTCAGGTAATTAAAATTGTTAAATATACTGTGTTTTACACGAAACTAGGCCAAAGGAGACTCGAAAATCACTTGAAAATTTGCTTGCGGTTGATGCGAATCTGAGGGCAAATTTTTGATCAATGAACATGTCGGAATAGTAGGCACAGGTCATGGGGGGCCGATGAACCTATCACTGGTGGGCTTTAGAGGTCACAGGTCACAGGCTATGAACTTACAATCGGAATAGTACAGTATTCCATGCACCCGTGCTTCGTCCTCTGTGCCGACCTTCCTCATGCAAGGAATGTACCCGTTCGATATCCGGCAGTGCTACTCTGCTGTAGTCGAACACAGTGCGTGGCGTCCTTTGATTTGATTTGCGTCCAATCCTCATACTTTTGTCATTCTCCTAGCGTGCTGTACTCAATCTGAGCTAATTGTGCGATCGCGCTTGGCTCGCGCCCCCAACCATGCGTCGATATGTTTCCGCCTCTCGCCGATACTCACCCAGTGCAGGCCTCTCATGTGCGCCACTCCCTACTGCCGCCGCGAGCGGTCCATACAGGCTCATGGCGTCTCGGACTGACGCCAACAGCGAATACGCGCTGTCGCCGACGCCCGGTCACCTACGAACTGACCATCCTCACATGCGCGTCGTCCAGTGCCCCCACGTCTCGATCTCACCCCGCGACGCGATCCCAGGACGAATGCGCCTTCCTTAGTGGCCCAGGGAATAGCTCACGCACCCTGCGCGTGGTGATCGCGCCACCGTCCCTACACTCTCGCATGCGCCTGCCGGCGCTTTTGCTGCTACCCAACCGCATTTCATTCTTGAGTGCGTACCTCCCTTCCATCTCGCTCATCGCTTCGACGTCAGCTCCCCGAGCGTGTTCCGTCGCATCCATATGCAGGTACCAACTCCTTTGCCTAGCTATCTATTAAGCCGTACTCACCCCGTCAATATAGGTTCTTTAAATTTATTCTTCGAGCGCCTCTCGTCGTCTCCATTCACCTGTTTTCCACTTTCACCACTGGAATCATCCCGCGACGCTGTTAGTCCCGGTGATTCACCTCCTTTCGTGCGGAGAATCCAATTCAAATCGCGGGGGGT
This sequence comes from Mycena venus, assembly GCA_014462655.1. Classification (NCBI taxonomy): domain Eukaryota; kingdom Fungi; phylum Basidiomycota; class Agaricomycetes; order Agaricales; family Mycenaceae; genus Glaucomycena; species Glaucomycena venus. The sequence continues at coordinate 855,161 of JACAZI010000007.1, read as the reverse complement.
CTCCCCTGTGCCAGATTAATTTTTTAAATTGAGAATAAGATCTAAAAATTCTAGAATAGGATTCGCCGTCAGGCCAAAGGAGGGGGGGTCTGGGGGGAACGGTGCTCCGTTACCAAGAATGACTATTGATGGGATGTCTCGCTTAAAATTAGCCGAGTTACTTTCATCAGTTCCTCCTGCCTAAATATACTCGAGCCAAGCTGACTATGTACGCTGTGAATGAGTAAGGATTACCATCAGAGAGTGGCGAGAGGTAGTGATGTACAGGTATGGAAATCATTTACCCCAAATGTCTGCATTTATGAAGTGATATATCACCTGCATTTATGGCCATAAATCTGGATATATCTCCTTTTGTTTTTCGTGTATGGATCTGGGCACAACAAAAGGAAAAGGTTACAAAACATTTAAAACAGTTTAAAACGTTTTATACACGGTTATCTATGAGTACCTTAAGAACCAGCAGGTAGGTGGAGTCTTGACTTACAAAAAGGCTCGCAATGTTGTGTCCTGGGGCTTTTACTATCGACTCGACCAGTTTTGGTTGAGAACGGCTCATCAAGGAGCGACGCGGGCTGGGCGGTGTGGAAGTGCGACTTGTCCCGGTCGTTGCCTTCCCATTTTGGGGTGACTGGAACTGCCAACTGAATAAGGAAATGCCGCCGCGCTTCTTTTGGTTTTACCTCCTCATCGCTCCATTTATTCTGTTTGCAAGCTTACTCTCTTCATTTCGTCTCTCTCTCAATATAGATTGCTCCTGGCTTCAAGGTTCAACACCTGAGCCTCTCCGCGCATGGAACGTTTCGACGGCGATCAATTATCTCGTAACTGCTCTAGGCCTCGAGGACGGAAGTGAGGAAGGTTGGGCGTCTCGGTACGGTTCCTTACGTGTTCTTGCTCGGTTCTTCTTCCATTTCTGTACGATACAGCGTAGCAATCCTGAAGTGAAGTCCGTCCACGGAACCTCAGAGTACTCGGATCACGCTGGGGATCGACTCCGACGTGGCTTGGGCACCCACTAGGCGCTGAGCTGGCAGCGAATGTCTCCCTATCCGTAGTTGCGTGCCTCCCGGTACTCTGTAGGTCGAGCGTGCGGGTTAGCCGACGGGTTTACAACGGCCACTCATAGACACATAGAACGGTTTCATGTACTGATTTGATATCCGGGCTCTGGCGCGCGAGAGCACGCAGGCAGCTATTCCCATTGCAGTTTGTATTTATTGCCTGGCCTGTTACCAGGAATAGAGAGTTTGCGGGAGCCACCAGGAACCACTCGGTGGCTGATCGGGCATGCGGTAGCCGGTGGCTGTGGCTCCTCCAGTGGCTGAATCTTGCACATTGTGGGATGGCACACAAGTCCATTTATGGTTCTTTACCACTATATTTGATACCAATTTGTATTATACCTGCATGAAGAAGGCAGCACAGCTAAGTTTTCCTTCAATTCATCGAAAAAATGGCTTGATTTTGGCAGTAAAGCGCAGTCTGGACACCAGGATGACTTTACCTGCTATAAACAGGAACCAGAGAGCAGAGGTCTTTTCCAACATCACACATAAAATCGATGTGCCAGTCACCAGCCAGCCACAGCCACCGGCTACCGCATGCCCAATCAGCCACCGGGTGGCTCCCGGTGGCTCCCGCAAACTCTCTAATATATTACGTTCTTCTCTCGGAATTCCCCCTCAGAAAGTGCAAGAGTGAATTTGGCCTCACTGACTTCGAATTTTGAGCTAAGTTTTCCATTTAAACATCGAGTTTCGTTCTCTACCGCTGCAAGAACATTTCGACTAGGAATCAGTCGGACTTGTCGCTACGCCTTCAGCCAATTACAGCACGACCTTGGCTATCCTTTCGTCGACCAACGAACCCTAAAACCCTTCTTCAGCGGTGCAACAGTTCTGCCATCAACCACAATGACAATCACCATATTGGGGACACATCCCACTAGTTCAGCGCCGCATGGTCAGTATCAATGTTTTATGTGATAGAAAGATGCTGAAGGCATTTAGACATCTATTTCATACCAGTATTCTGTCCCATTTCCAATGAGAAATAGCCTGCAAGTCATTTGCTTTCCCCAAACCGTTTGAGGCCTCCGGCACAATAAAAGGAAACAAATTCCTTTCCTTCCATTTTCAACATCAGCCCTTCACCCCTCATTCAACTTCCTTGTGATCTTGGGGCTCCAGGGGTTTTACGCAATGAAGGTTTACTGAGCGTTTAAAAATGGTTTAAACTGTGTACAAACGTTTTTACACGGAAAAGGTTGGAGCCTTAATCACGACCCATTTCTCCCCAGAACACGATGATATATCAAATCCCCACTGGGACCTGCAGAAATCGTCTACCGTGCAAGATTGCCGCCATCGACGGTGAGAGAATTACCGGACCGACATAGCGGTTCTGGTCCCTGGATGTGAGTCAGCAAAATGAAAGAGACGAGGATGTGGGTACGAGGAAGAAGGTCGGGAGGGAGCGTAACCGAAGAGTGGAGCACGAAAGAGGATAGGTAGAGTCAATACAGCACCAAGAGAGGGGACCCATGTCATCGACGGCGACGTATAAACGTCCAAGTGGAAATCGCATGTCGGAGCAGAGGCGGAGAAAAGCACCAGGGATGAGCGAAGTGAAAGGAAGACGCGCGATGAGGTAGTGGAAAGCGGCACAAAAAGCATTTCGGATGAATCCTATTCGGCACCATACGTGTGTTCATGTTCCCGTTGAAGTGGGACAATTTCTAAAAAAGAGAGAGAGAGAGAGAGAGATATTTGCGTGCTTTCGCTAGCTCTTGAACAGATTCTCTGGGAGTTGCGATATATTTTTTGCACCAGCGCAATGCAAAGTGTTGTGTAGTGAACGAGCGAGCCTCGGGATCAGACGGCGAGATTGGTCAAAACTCGAGAAGTTGACCTAGCTTGCTTGTTGGGGACAGACACGAGGACAGTCAGAAGCACAGAGGTCGAGTTCTACCGCAGATGAATTGTCATGTGGACCACAGAAATTGAACACAGAAGGACAACCGAAGTTTAAAAGATTTGAAAGAATAGACGAGTCAGGCGTGAAGAGTTGAAGGTCAGAGCAAATGAGGGTCGAAGGAAAACGGTGACAATGGGAAGTGGATCAGCCAGCTTCGCAATTTATTGTGGCATTGAAGGAGCATGATGCATGAACGATGAGCCCACCGGGGCCGTTGGATGGGAATTGGTGATGATCGATCTGTGTAAGGTTCCGGGTCTCGGGCCGCTACATTCGTCCCTTCGCCTCCGTCCACTTACGCACCCGAGACTCTCAACTCACCCTGACTCTGTAGTCTAGTCATTATGAGTCCTCCTGACTCAATCCGTGGTTATTTCAAATTCCTCGTAGTCTATATAAACTCTCGTGTAAATAGCCTACTTTAGAATACTTCCCATTCAACAAGGAGATCTTTCCCCCGTTCTCTCTTGTTCCCTCATCACTAAGTTCTGATTTGTGCGTTTCACTCCGAGAGGACTCGAAGCATCACAATCTGGGCGCTGCAGCTGAATGTTACGCTGAGGATGAAGGGGAACAAGGACTTGGTGGACGTTGAAGAGACGTTGATCCGTCAATTCTGAGCCCCGATAGAAAGGACCAGCAAATGTGTATGGGCGCTTAACCCTGTTATCCTTTACGTTACAATCGAAGCGACACAGCCACGGCCGTCCTCCGCCCACTCCAATCCGCGCCGTCGGTCATTCAAGTACCAGAACTATAACCCAGGCTCCTCTTTTTCGACCTGTCTGGTTTTTCCGCGGAACATCTTGGGAACACGACGGAAATCTCCACGCCGTATAGGTCTTCTCCAGGCAGGCGCCCATTCGATCGAGCTCGAATCGAAGCGCTCGAAACGCTGACTACATCAGGAAAAACCCCTTTTGCAACTTCTTGACATTTTGTTGCCATTTGTTGAGAATTTCGGAATGCCTGAAATTGTTGAGAAATCTTGGCATTTGTTTGATGTTTGTGTCCACTTCTGAACGATTTTCCGTGGACATCTGGATAACCTCATAAATGAAGTGCCGTTGTGTCCAGAATGCCTCCCGGAACATGAGGGATGTCATCCCAGGTTGAGTCAAGAAGTTTGAATAGCAAAGCGACTTGCAATAAATGATAACAACTCCGTCCAAGGCCTGCCGACACCTGCCCTAATGTGTACGTCAATCCGCGAATTTCGGTCTCCGCACAGCCGAGACAGCTGTCACCGATGGATCAAAACCGACCATCTTTTTTTGCAAACAGTAACGACACTTTTCTTCCTTTCCCCCCCATGTCGGCTCATCCACTTCACTCCCACTTTCTCCTCTGCATACCAACTTTTGTTCCAGCAGCAACTCCAGCACCCGACTCCGCCCCATGCTCGTTCTTGTCAGTCTCATGACCTGTTTCGTGGCAGCAACAGCAGGGTTCCAGTTTAAACCACATCGTGTTCAATGATACCCCTGGGTTTAAACCGGTTTAAACCATGACTGTGTCACCTATAGAACTTGCCTATAGCTATGCAGTTTAAACCATGGTTCCAACCAAACTGGTTTAAACTGCGGTTCCAACCAATGTGGTCCCAATTGATGCGGTTTAAACCGCAGTTCAACTCCAAAGCAAGAGGAGCACAGAAACTGTTTGGAGTTGAGCAGGGGCAAAGGCAAAAAAAAAATGGCTGAAGAACAACTAGAGCATTTTCATAGATTGTGCATTGTCCATGGGTATGCATTGGTTGACAAGTGGCAGAAAGAGCCCACTCAGGCATATCAAAAGGGAGGTGAATGGCACAGTGTATATTGCCTCAAGGAGGGAAAAGGTTAGTCATAAAAAATTCTCCTTACTGTGTTGTAAAAATATTGAAGCCCCTAGCCAAGCAAACATCTTGAAAGAGATGGTGGCTAATGAATAGAGAGCTGAGGAGGCATCTCAAGCACAAGTCAGAACTCTTGTTGCTCATTTCCTTCATGTTGGATTGAAACTTCAAGCCAGACAGTGCGTGATCCTTAGCCATTCTTTTCATTGACCAAGACTAAGTTTCATATATATAAGACATATTTTAAAGAAAGCATTAAAATCTAGCAGTCAAGATGACAAGCAACAGGACACCATGCCTGATCAGCAGCGTCTAAGAGCAGATATCAAAAAGTGGCATCAGTGACAACAACAGATACAGTCACGGCAAAAATTGTTGCCCATACTAAAAAAGGAAATTTTGTGATGGCTCACAACTTGGGGGGGTGTGGCCATTGTGGGGCATGGCAGATACTCGTAATTATGTATGTAATTGTGCTGAATTTCTCTCTTCCTTTCAAATCCAATTAATTATATACCTCAATGCCTGTGATTTAACTCAGGATATGATGCAATCTAATAAAGTTTGACAAGAATAGCATATGTCAGTTTTCTTGTGATTAGGTGTTTTTACTACAGATAAACGTGATTTGAATAAGGTCTGAATGCAGGGAAAGTGTTTCTTTTCAGTCAGTTCATATACAGGATAGCCTTTGAAACATGTGTACCTATGTTTTGGATCCAGTTCAATACTGGGTGAAGAAATGTTGTATGCATGTGCTTGGACCTACAACCCCCAAATGCGGTCTGAGCAGAAGAAAAAACATTTTTTCAGACAGTTAAAATCCTAGACAGGCTTTAAAACAGGGCTAACCATAGCTTTTGATAATAGTTTGACCCACATCCATTACCTGAGGTTCAGGGCAGCAAAATGTCATAAGTCTAAGGTTGGGATATGCAATCATGATTTGTGTTCTGAGCACAGAAAATATGATTTTCCAGACTGTGCAGATATGTAGTCCTTTTCAAATCATAATCAGACAATGTTCTGAACAAGAATCTCACCCATGCATCCACTGGTTGCAATACTGGGCAAGGAAAGTCTTGTATGCATTTATTTGAGATATTTACCAATGTGGGGTACCCAAGTTCCTTCCAGGATGTTACTACATAATTTTCTCACCTGTTTGATGTTCATGGGCTCCAAAACTTTGTAAATAGAGGCTACTATTGAATTTCAATGGCTGGAACACCCTTAACAGAAATTGCCTTTTTGGGTACATTTACTGGCTGGATGTGGGACAGCATATTTGATTTGCAGCATGGTACCACACACTTTTTTCACCTGTTTTGCATTTATGGGCTCTGGAACTTCACAAATTGAACTTACTATTGAAATCCAACAGCCGTAACACCCTTCAAAAAATTACCTTTTTCAGTGTGTGGACCTGCTGGATATGGGATGGCATATTTGATTAGTAGCATGTTACCACACACTTTTTTCACCTGTTTTGAGTTCATGAGCTCTGGAAACTCATAATTACAAGTTACCATTAAAATCCAACAGCCGCAACACTTTGAAAAAAAATTACCTTTTTCAGTGTGTGGACCTGCTGGATATAGGATGGCATGTTTGATTTGCAGGATGTTACCACACGCTTTTCTCACCTGTTTTGAGTTCATGAGCTCTGGAAACTCATAATTACAAGTTATCATTAAAATCCAACAGCTGCAACACTTTAAAAAAAAATTACCTTTTTCAGTGTGTGGACCTGCTGGATATAAGACGGCATATTTGATTTGCAGCATGTTACCACACGCTTTTTTCGCCTGTTTTGAGTTCATGGGCTCTGGAACTTCATAATTACAAGCTACCACTAAAATCCAACAGCTGCAACACTTTCAAAAGAATTTACTTTTTTGGATGTATAGACTGGCTGGATGTGGATTTTTTGAGTCCATAGGGTCTAGAACCTCACAAATACAGGCTATCACCAAAATTCAACAGCCAGAATACTTTGAAAAAATTACTTTTTGGGCCCCTTGTACATGTTGAACACGTCAACACGTGATTGTGTATGGCTTTCAGCAGCTCGGAGATCATCGGACTGATCGGTCAAATGTAAGAAAGCAACATCGACCATTCCACCTACCATAATGCGTGTCTGCAAAAAATGTGAAAGGACCCCATCTATTCAGTCTGATAAGTTGCCAACAACAAGTGGTGCAATTTCGATATAGGGATCAGGAGAAAAAAAAAAATGGTGCACCCAGGATTGAACCGGCCCCAGGGGGAATCTGTTACCATATCATACTCTGCCCCTTCCGGACAGTTCATGAAAGTATCACAAAAAATCTAATGGTTCTAAAGTTCCTAATGATATTACAGCATAAAACAATTACACAAATGAGCGGAGACAAGTAAAAATCGAGCACTTTTTTCTGCCCTTCATTTGATTAAGAACGAGAATTATGTAAACATAATTACTCGTAATAAATTTGTGGTGGGACAGAATACTAGCTAATATTTGGGTAGAAGGGTATTCAGACATTGTATATGAATCAAAATACCACTTATTTTGTCATGCACTTGGCCTTGGATGGACTGTTATATGGATCATCGGGCTACTACCAAATTTCAGCAGGGGAGCAATTTCTGAGATTTGGTGCACCAAACTAGTGTATATTATCTGGCTTGGGATTGAAAGAAAGTAGAGAACCCGGTATCTTGAGGTCGATAAACCTGCATTTAGGTTTTGGTTGCGAACTTTTTAACTGTTTGTAGTATCAAGCAGCTTGCATCTCCTGCATTCCCTGTCGGTAGAAATTTTCTGATTAGAACAGACAGCTGGTCGTAGAGTGCGGCAGCTGGTCGTAGAGTGCGGCAGCTTGTCGTTTCCAGGTAGAGTTCTTCTCATTTGGCAAGCTAACTATGTATATAATGTACGGACTAGGTTTACGTTTCGATCCATTAGGGGAATTCACGCTAGGCAATTAATTTCTTGTTGGAGACACAAAATACTTGACTGATGGGATGAATAAAAGTGTTGTTGGAGGAATATATCTGTGATCACCCCGTATCCCTTCCACTGAATATATTTTATTTTCTCTTACAACCCAACTGATATTTGTCTCCAACAAACTGTTTATTCCACCAACGAGATTTAATCTCGTTGGTGGAATTTCTTTTGTTTGAGAAAATATTCATCCCATCACATGAATATTTTCCCCTCCAACAGGAAATTAATTGCCTAGCGTGAATTCCCCTATTGCACCGGAACTAGATAGAGGTTGAATTGTCTGCGGAGGAAAAAACGTGCGCATACCTACGTGAGACGTCCACTGTATCTTCAATGAGAACGAGCTGGAGAACCTATGTCTTCGTCACAGAGGTCCACGGGGAAAACTTTTGAACACACACCATGGATTCTCAGTCTTGCTCGCACACGGCGGATGCCGAGTCCCCGCACGGATTCGAAAGCCGAAAAATCTGACATCTGCTTAAGGAAGAGGTCGTGTTAGCTGCAGCCGTCTGCGGTCTTGTTGACTTTTGCGATCGACAACTTACAGACAACTGTTAAAATGTTCACGGCGGATCAAATCGTCCGTTCTTCCTTCTCAAAGGAAAATCCTACACCTTGCGCTTCAATCACGTTCTCTCCGCCCCACACCATCATCCAGGCGTTCAGAAGCTGGAGAACCGTCAACAATGCATTTGAGTTGTTGCATAAAAAATTGATATTCGCTGCCTGGTTCATGCAGCGCTGTCGCGGTGACTCGCTTACTTGGCAAGTATCTCCGAAAGATGCGAAATGTGAGCGGCTGTTCACTAAAACTTGGACCGTGACATATCTAATGATCTCCTTCGGCTTTTTAACGAAACAGGCTTTCAACCTCTCCCGGCAAAACGTCGGACAAAGGTATTTTTGACCTCACCGCCACAGCGCGTCTATTGTGACGTGCGCCACCGGTCCAGGTATTGAGATTACCGAGAGTCTGATCAGCCAAATTAATCCAACACTCTCCAGCCTTCAGTCCAAGCACCTTTTGGCGCTCTTTGGCGTACCAGAGGCCTATGGTAAACTCGGGGTCAATCAACCGGTCCGAAGGAATTAAGGTATCCTGACACCCTGCAGATGCAGAACCTTTGTTCGGACGAGCATTCTGTCTCCCCGGGGAAAGGGCTGGGACATCATCAACGCAAACTGTGCAAGCTCGGCAGGTAAGTCTCCGATTTGCTTTCGTCCCGGTTGTATTTTGGGCGTCGCATTTGAGGCAATGAAGCTGAAACTCACGTCTCCCTCTGATAGTTCATCGTCAGAAAATTCAATTTCGGACTCGGGTGTACCCTCGCCCTCCTCAGCTTCGAAGCCGAACGAGACAGAACCAACAGGTAAGGTCTCCAATACCTCAGTAGTCTCGAATAAGATTGCGTTAGTAGCTAATCCAGCACGGTGAGTGCTAAATCCAGGGGCCTTTCCCTTATTCTTCGAATTCATAGTCGTTAGCCTGGGGCAGTTCCGTGCTATGTGGCCAGACTGCTCGCAATTCAAGCAAAGTCCGCCGGCGAGCAGCTCGTTTCGCTTCTGCGGAGTCAGGCGGCGCTCCCACGGCCTCGGCGAATCATTCGCAGGAGGATTGGAGGGGCGGAGGCCCCTAGGTGCATTGGATTTATTATTATGCCCAGACTTCCCTTGGAAAATGGAAGGGGATGAGGTCCGCATTGTTTGTTCGCGTGGTATCGGGGCAAAACGCACTCTACGGCCTCTACTCGGCCGCTGCGAATCTCTGGCTGGCCGTGACTCGCTCGTTTTGGGCCTTATGCTCGTGGCGTTTGAACCACCACCTGCCTCTGCTGCAAGCAGGATCTCCGCGGCTTCTGCACCGGCAACAACGTCGTCCCAAGATGATTTTTCCAGGTTGAGTCTCATTCTGAGCATCTCAGCCTGAATGGTGTACTGAAGGCTACGCCACAGCAAAACGACCTTTTCTTGGTTGTCTGGCCGTCCCACCATCTGCCAAATTTCCTCGAACTCAGCAACATGCTCGGTTACCGTTTTCTCCCGCTGGTAACAGCGGCACAATCTATCGTGCTGCTTCATACGGAAGTCAGGGGGGAAGCAATACTTAAGCATTCCCATAAAGAAATTCTGTAGATTCCACTGATCTTCCTTAGCAGCAACCTTCCGGTTATAGAAGTCAGCCGCCATCCTGGTAAGATGATATGCGAGCATAAAATCTGACGATTCTCGGGTACGTTCCCCATTTCTAACCAAGTTGTTCCCTGACGAATAAATTGCATATATTTGAACGGGTCAGGCGAACCGTCATATTTTACAGGTGGAATTGGCTTAATGGTCATCTTCGAACGCATTGATTTCGAAGAAGTTGACGACTTGTGCCGTCCAGTGGAATTGACCGCTGACCCCCCGCCGTCCGAATTGCCAGAGCCCGGATTTGTCTCGGATTCTGAGTCGGAGTCGTCTCCCGACGAGCCGGGAGATGAGGGTGGCGTTTTTCCAGCCGTTCTGCGAATTACACGCTCCAGGAAACCCCCCGGTGGCATGCGGTCTTCCGCAATTCTGTCGGGTCCTTTGTTCCTTTCGCCTGCATCTGATGCGCAACGCTTTCTCGGACGGCCATCTCAGCCTTGCTGGACGGAGCCCCCGCTTGAGGCTCCGTCGATTTTTCGAGCTGCCTAAGTGAGTTTAATTTTTCTGTTAAACTCGCTATCTCTTCTGAGATCGTCTGGCCAGACTTTCCCCTGCCTTTCTTCCTCGGCACAGGGTTGTCGGCAGCTCTCGCGGTCGATTCCTCACCACCGACAGGTTTCTTTAACACTGGTTGATTTTGAATCACCGCAACCGACGGTTCTTCAACCTCGGTTTCCATAACTTGTAAGTACGTTCAGCTGGCTTCACCATCGACGATGGGCCCATATCCGAAGTCGAACTCGTCGCCAGAAGGTACGTCATCAAACCAGCTAAGGGGAGGAGTCGATTTTGGCTCCTCTTTGATTACACGATTAATTTCAGTGTAAATATCTAGCGCAGCACGCTGCTCTTCCAGTTCCTTCTCGGAAAATTGGTCGAGCCAGTCAATACCACCCCAATTACGGGGATCTGGTCCTTTACCCTTCGGGTGTGAAGGTCCTTCACCTCTAGAGGACACCGGGCTTGGCACGCGGTGCGAGACCACGGGATTCCTCTTGACAGGGGTGGAACTTTTCCCACTGGAAATTCCGGTGAGTCGGGAATTGACTCAATCGTTACCTTGCGACGGGTCGAGGCCGGGCCTCGGCCCACGGGTGCAGTCCCGGCTGCAATAACATGCCACTCTTCATGTGGGTTTCCAGGGGTATTTCCACCTGAAAGTTCACCATGGGAGGGATTTGCAGGGGTTGCGATCGGTTTCTGAGACCGATCGCTGACTGAGCGCGCCTCGGCCTCTTCAGCCAAGCGGCTGTAGCGGCGCGCGAGGTTGCGCAGCTCAGCAGGGGACAATTCCACCGTCGCACCTGCGCAGGAGACCTCGCTCCGCTTACGGAACTCTCGCACGAGCGAGGTTGCTCACAATGAGTCCTATCGCCCTTAACCTCAGTCCACTGTTCTTCACCAGAATCAGTGGCGGTCGCATCGTCTAACAGGCCGTAGTCGACCTCAGCCGTCAGAACTGGAAGGGAGGATAATTCCTCCACGGCACTCCCCGCATCAAGCGGTTCATGAAAAGCACCAGGCTCCCCGGAGGGAGTCGGTGAAGCAGACACCACCCGGCTGTACAACAGCACGGGCGATGCTGAGCGTGGCCTGGGTGATCCCAGGTCCACGAGAGGCGTCCCAGGTGGGGACGCCGAGTTTCCCTGTCGTCCTGTCGCTACCGGGGTATTCTGCGGCGTTTCGGGAACCGGAAGGCCACCACGAGTCACCGCACGAGTTCGGTGGTGAGGCTGGGCACGAGAGGGAGCAGACATAGATATTTTCTTCAGTGGGGTAGTCGGTAGCACGTCGGCGTAGCGGTTGATCAGACCACAGAGACCAGAGCAGAGCAATGACGAGAGAACTTTGAGTCAAAAAGATGTGACGAAAGCGAGGTAGCTCGAGTTTCAGCACACGAAAAGCTTAGGTTGGCGAACGATAGACTGTTGTAGTGTAAAATTCACCAAAGAGAAAATACAAACAAACTGTCTACTTATATACTGAGATCAGGTGGCGGTGTAATAGACAGACGGCGATCAACCAAAGAACCCGTTAACCCCGAATGAGTGACGATCCATTACACCCATCAAAGTGTTGCGGCTGTTGGATTTTAATGGTAGCTTGTACTTATGAGATTCCAGAGCCCATGAACTCAAAATAGGCGCAAAAAGCATGTGGTAACACGCTGCAAATCAAATATGCTGTCCCATATCCAGCAGGTCCACACACTGAAAAAGGTAATTTTTTGAAGGGTGTTGCGGCTGTTGGATTTTAATGGTAAGTTCAATTTGTAAAGTTCCAGAGCCCATGGACTCAAAAAAAGTGAAAAAAAGCGTGTAGTAACATGCTAAAAATCAAATATGCCATCCCATATCCAGCAGGTCCACACACTGAAAAAGGTAATTTTTTGAAGGGTGTTGCTGCTGTTGGATTTCAATGGTAAGTTCAATTTGTAAAGTTCTAGAGCCCATGAACTCAATACAAGTGAAAAAAGCGTGTGGCGGCACACTGCAAATCAAATATGCTGTCCCATATCCAGTTTCTCACATTTGACTGATCAGTCTGATGATCTCCGAGTTGCTGAAAGCCATACACGATCACATGTTGATGTGTTCAACATGTACAAGGGGCGCATAAGAGCTATATACCATCGTGTATACAGTTTTTGTAAGCTTTCTTAGGTGTCAATAAGTGACATGGAACTTGTTCATCACCAAAAGCGGGAAGTAGTTGTAATGGTATACATACCTTTGCAGACCCACACAATCATCAAAATCCATTGCAGACCCAAATAAGCTCGGTGATGTTCAACACCTGTATGTACCAGACCAATATGTACCAGACCAATATTCCTGTAATCCTCACCTACTTTGTGTCGTGTGCAAACCATTGTGAACATTGTAAAGGATTGCAGACCTTAGCATAGACTCTCTCTACTCTGCTGCTTTTCCCTTCCCCTTTCTATTCTGAGGTTCAGATGCAATGAAGGGAGAAATATATATATTGAGAAGATAAATTACAGGTTAACATTGAACTGCTTCATGCCGTACATATCATACTCGCGAGGAAGGAAGTTGAGAAATTGCTGAACGGTGTGCGAGACGACGACCCCCACGAGTCCCAGACAAGGGCGGGTGCCGGGTACATGGCCCAGGATGGAAACGGCCCGGACAGCGACGTGAGAGTCGGCAAAAACACAGGGTCGGGATCCTTGCCTATACGCAGAGACAGAACGCGTGAATTGCAAGGACCAAGAGACTTAGGACTTGAAAATTGACGTGCGGGAGGAGTCAGGCTTGGACCAGGCCATAACTTGAAGACCGCACGGTTCGTGACCAGGCCTTGAGGCTTAAAGGGAAGGTACGTGCGAGTACTTGAGAATAGCTCGAGCACGGTGACTTGAAAGAAACTTGGGAGAGATTGACTTGAAATCTCTTTGAGGACAGTGATTTGCAGCGACTTGAGAGTGAACGGCCTGAATGGACTTGAAGGAGAACAGCTTGAGGCCACTTTTGAAGCCACTTGAGGAAGAACGGCTTGAAACCCCGAGGACCGAGGCCACTTGACTTAACTTGACTCGTATAAGGGTGGGGAGATGAACACGGGAGCCAACAGCGGTGGGGAAGACAAGAGTTGGGCGGACGGGTTGGGCGGGGCATGGTGGTCGGGAGGAAAGAAGCGCGACCGTGAGATCAACTCTGATCAACTCTTGTCAAAACCATCAACATGCGCACGGACCACCCACGTGCCGGTCGCGTCCGAGCCTCGGACGCGTCTCGGTCATTAACACTCCGGCACTGGACCAATGAACTCACCGACAATTTGCTCAAGTATTTTTTTTTTTGAGCTATGACACTTTGAGTTCCCTGAGATTTAGGAAGTTAGATCTAAGGTAAATGCCTGCACGCTGCAATTTTGATCGAGAATAACGCTACCACTCGTATTGTCAGTGCACCAACCAAAATCTTCCTCCATCCTGCTTGTCAGGTTTGCGTGTATGAGAGACATTGTAGTTGCCCTACATAAAATTTTACGACAAACAAATAGGTGGTACGCACAAGGTAAGCAAATCCTATGCAACCTGTGTATTATGCTGTAAATCATTTGCCCACTCTGTGACACAATTGCAATCTGTGGCTTCTTGCGCGCCAGTACCATTGAACACCTCTTGGGAAGACTGGTAACAAATGGAGGTCCCAGTATTCAGTTTCCGAGTTGGTCACTATGCTTATTGGACCTTCCAAATAAAGTAACTTGATTTGATGCTTGGTGGTTGTTCATATGACTGGATATGCTGGATTAAGAGTGTTTCTAACCTCAAAAAATCAAATCCCTTTTAAAAAGCATGTGGTAACAGATGTAGATCCCAATATTCAGTTTCCGAGCCAGTCACTGTGTTTGATGCACCTTCCGAATAAAGTGACTTGATTTAATGCTTTGCAGTTGTTTGTATGACTGGATATGCTGTATTTAGAGTATTTGGAGCCCCAAGAAACTAATTCCCTTTTAAAAACTGTGTGGTAACAAATGCAGATCCCGATATACATTTTCCAAGTTGGTCACTGTGCCTGATGCAACTTCCAAATAAAGTAATTTCATCCGATGCCTTGCGGTTGTTCGTATGACTTGATATGCTGGATTGGAGTGTTTCAAGTCCCAAAAAACTAAATCTCATTTAAAAACTGTGTGGTAACAAATGTAGATCCCAAGATTCAATGTCCGAGTCAGTCGCTGTGTTTGATGCACCTTCCAAATAAAGTGACTTGATTTAATGCTTTGCGGTTGTTCGAATGACTGGATATGCTGGATTAAGAGTATTTTGAGCCCCAAGAAACTAAATCCCTTTTAAAAACCATGTGGTAACAAATGCAGATCCTGATATACATATACAGTTTCCAAGTTGGTCACTGTGCCTGATGCTCCTTTCAAATAAAGTCTTCATTAAATGCTTTGCAATGGTTTGTATGACTGGATATGCTGTATCAAGAGTGTTTCGAGCTCTGAGAGAATAAATCCCTTTTAAAGAGCGTGTGGTAATAAATATAGATCCTGATATTCAGTTTCCAAGTTGGTCACTATGCTCATTGCACCCTCCAATTAAAGTAACTTGATTTGATAATTTGTGGTTGTTCATATGGCCGGGTATACTGTATTCAGAGTACCTTGAGCTCCACAAAACTAAAGCTATTTTAAAAAGCATGTGGTAACAAATATAGATCTGAATATTCACTTTCCGAGTTGGTCCCAGGTCACTGTGCCTGATGGATCCTCCAAATAAAGTAACTACATGTAATGCTTTATGGTTGTTCTTATATCTTGATATGCTGTATTCAGAGTGTTTCGAGCCCCACAAAACTAAATCCCTCCAAAAAGGATGTGGTAACAAATGTTATTCTTGATATCCTGTTTCCAAGTCGGTCATTGTTCTTGATGCACCTTCCAAATAAACTACCTTCACTTGGTCCCTAAAACTCAGAAATCCTGGGGACCAGGAAAATCCAACCATCCCCTTTGGTTTTGTCCCTGAAACTTGAAATCTGAACCATTGTTTTCCCCTCAGGAAAATTCATTCACTTGGGCACACTGAAAAATTACCATTACATAATTATGAATCCCTGCTGCGCCCTGTGACGGCTTTACCCCCCAAGTTATGCCAGCGATGTTGAATATCATGCTCTTCATGCAGTCGTACTGCGCCTGGGTCACGGTGACCAGCATTGTGGTCATAGTAGAGGAGCGAGATTAGTACCTGAAGTAGAATGACAGACATTAATACGGAAGGACCTGTGATTATCGGTTTGGAGGTTAGATACTCCAAACATGGCCAATGTCCGAATTAATTTTACTTTCCCACGGTTTCTGAGTTGGCCAAAATTGTTTTTTCTCAAAGACGATCGCTTTCGGCTGTTTTCGGGTCGAAAATTTCTGAACATTTTGTCTGAATTCAATATCCGACCTCCAAACTGATAATCAAGGGTCCTAATACGAACTGGTCGAGCCTCAATCATTTGCGTTGCAGTAAGCTTTGACCACCTTTCCTTAGAGGCACCTGACGAGGATCGTTCTACTGGTTAATGGCTAACAAAAAGGACTATGAAGCGAAAAACAGCACTTACATGTCTGCGATGCTGGTGCCAGAGGCCTTATTCCCTGACGTGATCAGGAACGACGCCTTACACTGCCTACATTCTTGATGAGTCTCTGATATCGATGGACGGAGTTTTTGGTGATGGTTGGAACGTTGTCCAGTCCGCGGTGGTGCCTGTCCAGTTCTGAGACGCAGAACATAAGAAAACAGTTCAGCTGTCATCCACAGTCGAAGATGAGATGAGTAAGATAAGAGGGGTGCAAAGAAAAGGCGTACAAATTGCTTGTGCGTGTCGTAAAACCCAGTGAGTGGGATGAGGAATGGTGAAGACGGCAAGTAGATGCAGACATTGGAGGTGGAAGTTACCTTGTAAGGGGCATAGGTGTCAGTACTGACAGTAGTGATCTATCATGATGCTCCGAGACGGAAACGCATGCCGGTGCCGATGAGGAGCCTGAAGATCATGAAGGGGCTGCCAGAACCACCGCTGGTGAGGTGCGTCACACCTCGTCTAGTGAAAGAACGCGATGAAACAAAGTACAGTTGCGTCCATTGGATTGCTCACTTATGGAATAACTATCCATGGCTCTTGTTCTGCGAATGCCGTTCATTCGCGAACACAAGATCATCCAGAGACGAGTGGCAATCCGACCATTGATGACGAAACTGTATCATACGATCGGCTTGATTTAGCGTCGGGTTTGGAAGGGGTCGTTTGGTTCTATGGGTCCATAAAAAGCGGTGCAAAGTGGATGGCATTATTCTTAAAGGATTAAATACATTCAATCTATGTACCAAAAACGTTGCGCACGCAAGTGGAAATTCAGAGTAGCTGTAGCTTTGACGACACACCCAAGTTAGGCTGCCCAACACCAGGAAGAGGAACTAGAGGTGACTATAATTAGGATTGAGGGAGATTTGACCGCTACATTCAGCTTTGTCGACGTGTTCTTAATGCATCAAAGTTAGTGGTAAGAAAATCAGAGCAATACAAGCCGACCTGACTCAGCCCGTGCATAGCACTGACCTTAGGTCGGGTCCGGTCGGATGAAGTTGAGACGACGCGACCCTCCCATACGTCGCACGTTCTCTATCTCTTGCCCTATGTATGCTCCGAGGACGGGGAATTGACAACGATCCTTGATGGGTCATTCACCCCGATATGTAGAGAATCTGAACTTAGACCTCTGCTCACTGGAGCGGCCGGCCGAAGCAAATTTGATGGGAAAGTGCCTGCGAGGTAAAGCTCTGAGAAAAGATGACGATAGACATTGTCATCGCGAGGCGGAAGGGCGGTTTCGAGGGGAGAGAGATAGACTCTATATTCACACAAGGAAAGGGATGATCATATGAATGAGAATGTGGAAACCGTGGCGGGTGTCGGCATCTCGTCGTATGAACTCTGCGAAAGGATCGCAGTCCTACCAATCCTCCATCAGTCTTTTGACATTTTAATTCCGGTATTTCACGTTTTTTTTAGTCTGAATCTGTTGGCGGGTTCGATCAAGGACTCGCCTTTCAATCCGGAACGTGACCTTTTTCCCACGTCCAAATTGCGCCGAGACTCACGGTTCGCATGCTTCCCGGCGATTCAGGTCCATTTTAGCACTGGGAAAGAGCTTAAAGGCATCTTTTATAGTCCTGGAACACTTTCTGTATTTTTTGGAGAGATTGCCGGCCTAAAACTCCCTCTTTCAGTGGATAACAGAAAATCGCATATAACGCCTTCAGTTTTCAGCCGATTTTTCCCGGGAGAAGAGAAACTTCCATTGAAAATGAGCTAAACATGTCTCAAACTGTACCATAAAGGCCCCAGAAATTGTGCGAGGGCACTACAACGTTCATGTTCCAATTTGGGCGTGGGAAAGCTTACATTTTCTCATCAAAAATCGAAATCCTTGATCCGTCACGCCAGTGAAATCAGACTCCATATTGAAAATTTATCAACTGTCATAAATCTCGCGGAGTCTGACTATAAGTGAGACTAGTGTTTTTTTGTATTTTCACTTTGCTCACAATGCGCCCACCAGTTTTGGCTGGACCATTCTGTGTTTTGCAGGGGATTTAGACAGGCAGTGTGCTCCAGATGAAGGTTAGAGGCTGAGATAGACACAAACCACATCAGTAAAACTACACATTTCTCTCTGAGGTGTTTGCACTCTGGGGGAAGGTCTTTGCACTCTGAGCCAAGGTCTTTGGTCTTTGGAGCAGGCCTTTCGTGAAATCTGATGCCTCGAGAACTCTGAGAAATTGATGCCTATATTTGGAAATGCCAAAGTCCTCAAACACCTCCCACTCTGAAAGACCTTGCAGAATACAGTTCGGCATAAATTAAATTGCTATTTTGGGAGAATTCTGGTCTGCATCTTTGTCAGTGTAATAGGCTTTAATGCTATCTAGTTCAAGATGGTCAAGATAATTCCGGGGTTAGATGGAACAACCACAACCACCACCACCCCCGGTGGCTCGTTGTCGTTCCGCCTGCATCGAGCGTCGGGCCCTCGATCGCCGCCGATAGTTCACCAGCCCAGGACCGTCCATTGCCCTGAACGAGGTTTCGGCACGACACAATGACCCCAGCCCCAGATACACCACCTCTACCACGCATCCCGTTTCGTCTCAGACAACGACGAGTGGACGCGCCCCCGATACCACGCTGGAACCCCCGCGCCGCTAAATTCCGTGCCATACGCTCGCGGCAGCCCCCGCCCACCTCGCGCACCGCTTGCGCCCGTTACCACCTTGGCAGGAAAACAGCGATCAGGCATCGCGCACTCATGAGGCGACTCAATTGCGCTCAAAAACATCTAATAACACTCCATAAACACATTGTACATCTTCTTGACGCCCGCACCCTCTTGCCACCAGCCACCCTTGTGGCCGTCATCCACGACGTCAAGTGCGCATCCAGCCTGTGCCGTAGTCTCAATGCTGCTGCCCCTCCCCATAGCATTCCCGAAGCCTTATCCTCCCTTTCGACCCTGCTTCACGGTTCTTTGAAGCCCACGACGCCTCCCCTGCGTCCCCTCATCGACGCCGGCGGATTTTTTTGGTGGATGATTATGTCAGATGGTCATGTGGTTCTGTGTATGCGGTCACGCGGAAATGACGTATCGAGTCGATATTTATTAACACTACGGCCCACCAAGGTCGACTTCGGTCGTACCTCAGCTATGTATGTAGCATAGGTGGTGTTCAATATAGTAACATAGTAACAAGACGACGATGAGGGAAGCAATGAAATTTTGCTAAGTCCATGACCGCAGCGATCATACTGTTACGTCCAACTTTGCCGAGCGCACACGTGAGCCCAAAAAGTGGTTCGTTCTGATCACTTCACAACAAACACAAACATCTCCTTCTTGCTTTCCATCATCTCCCTTCACGCTTCCCTCCTCTCTGTCCTCCACTCTCTCCCAAAATTCTCGCGGCCGCCATGGGATACTCCCACGGGCATTACATGCCTTCAATCTGCCAGAGGTGCGTCTACCCTACTGTAGTATTTTATTCAGTTTGGTGGTCACGGGTCACAGGCCCTCAAATCCACGAATGTTTTCGTGGATGTCACGGGTCACTGAGGCCGACCACGAACTTGCAAAAAAAAGTCACAAAAACGCGCAAAATGAGGCAAAAAACGCATTTTTTTCTTCTCCGGGGGTGCCTCAGAGTGTTTATTGCCATGTCGTTCGTTGACATGATCGGGATCGGGAGTAAATCCCGCTCTCTCTCCCACTCAACGTTGGCACTACTGGACGGCTCACCCGGACGATTCGTCTCTGAGATTAGATTCATTTAAGACTGTAAATATGGTATACTAGTACTTAAGGCTCCAATGGTTTTGGTTTATAAACAGTTTTAAACCAATAAAAGGGTTTTTATTTTCATTTAGTTTACGGGGGGTCGTAAACCATAAACAGATGAAAACTAAATAGTTTAAACCTTTTCAGGGCTCAAGATGATTTGTGGCCTACAGCACCTGTAATCTGCGTACACAGTGTGAGGACTTGTCTGCCGAACTTCATCCGTGATGTTCAGCCATGATGACGGGCTCTGATTGGAGGTCGGCAACGTCGGCAACTACCGGAAATCGGCGATATTGCCGGATTGGGAAATGCTCTGACCTCTATCTGCTCTTTTTGTTCAATACACTGTCCTGATGCCTCAAAAAGCTTAAATGATGTTAAACCAATACCCGACCTCAAAACAGCTTTCCGGAGTCCTGGATCTTGTGCTTTACTTTTTTATACCAAATATTACGGTTTATAAACGGTTTAAACAGTTTATAAACCTTTTTCTCAGGGTTTTGGTTTAGTTTACGGCTAACCGTAAACCTAAACTGAACAGTTGGAGCCTTACTAGTACTAAATCCCAGGTAAAATCAAATCCTCATCCATGTCATTCGCATGCCGCCAAAAATCAGCATATCTCGTGTTGTGAATTTGGGACGGAAGGAAGGAAGGAAGTTGTATACCGGCGCGGTTCCGTTAAGAAACAGCCGGGGCCTGTACTACACACATGTGTCAAATGTATGCTACGGATGGTGTTCCCGACAAAAACATGATTTTTTTTTCGTGTCACGGTCCCCAGGGCTGATCCACGAAAACCTAAGTTCGGTTTTAGGTGTCACAGGTCACAGGCCAAATGAATTGAACGAAATGCTACAGTAGCTCCATAGTGATTGTGCTACATGAAGTTTTGAGCTTGCCTTTCTGGGAAGATTTGATTAGTGCAACGTGAACCCAGTTTCAGTGTTGGAGTTTGGAGACCTTGTTGGAGACCCCCATAATTAGGCGCCTTTCAATCTGGGTGTTCTGACAGCTTGTTAGTGGCGGTACTGTAGTATTACGACCAAATGTTCAGGTGACAGGTGATAGGTGACAGGCAGTCATGAACTGAACAATTCTGACCCCGGGGACGGTGACTTTGCAATTTTTGGGCCAAAATAAGTAAGAAAACATCAAAATTTTCGGTCTGGCATGTGCCAGACTACCATATTATCCGTGACTGCCTAGTTGGCCAAACTAGGCACTTGGCCACTTGCAAAATTACCTTGCTTGTCAAGGTCTCTCCACCCTCAAAATTAGCTAAGCTGCACATAGGATGTAACCCAATGATCCGCATTCACCCGAGCACAGCCACCTCATTCTCTCTTCTCAAGTTTAAAGTCTCTGTCGTCGCTCGAGTCCGTGCATGTTCAGATTTCAAGTTGCATCGACTATAGTAGGACATTGAGCTGAATCTTATAATCAAGCAAGGTCTCATCCGACTGCGTCGGAGCTTCCTAGTATGAGATGTCACTGCATATTTCTGCGTCTGGGCACTTGTATGGTAGAACACAACTTGTGAGGATGTTGTATGTCAAGTTTGGACCCAAATTGATGCAGCTATCAAACACTGTGGGACGTTTTCTGTCAAGGTGGTGGCGTGTGAATATTATTTCTTATCTCTGACCAGCCCTCACGCTCAGCCTTTGCTCCTTTTTCCACCAATTGTTCACCAATTTGCAGGTTTGGGGACTCGTTTTTATTCCTGGACTCAGGTCAATGGATTCTATGCATACCATTCGCGAGGAAACTTCTCCCTCGCCTCATGGACCTGTCAAGAATATCTCGACCTAATCCTAGGTGGCGAAATCCGGCAACCCATCTATCAATCTATCCGTGTTTGATACAGATTAAGGATTTGGGATATTTATTCTTCAGAACTATTTCAGTATTCTCTCACATTCATTTGGCTTTTAGCTGCCTGAATTCCTGTCCATAGCCGGCCACCACCTCAAACCCCAGGATTTCACTTGCATGGAAAGATGGATTTTTTTGGAGGGGTTATGGGTATGCGAGAGATGTCCTGTGATCATGCGTGTGTCAAAGTACAGCCTATTGAGTATTCTTTACCCTCGCTGGGGTCCTCGATGATAAGGTGTGAAATTGAACACACCTGAATTATTTGACTTTGCAATCTTTCAGTTGGAAGTAACTGATAAAACTAGTCAATAAGGTTATAAGAGGGTACTAGTCTACTCCCAGGACTGAGTACTAGGCTGTTGGATGCATTTAAACACCAGTTTTATTACCATTTTCATTACACTGGTCATAATACTGCTCTGGCAATCTGTACAGTTTGTGCAGTGAGTTTGAGTAATTTATGGATGCTAGGCCATTACCAACTATTTGGGACATTAGAAGGATATTATAGGCAGCTACAGAACTAAGGGATAAATCATCTACGGTTCTCTGGAGTCACTTTGATGGTATCTACCAAATAAGGAATCTAGTGGTTGGATATCGTGATCTCTAGGATGTTCCGGAGCATGTTCACACTAGATTGGATCCTGGAGACGCCTAGAAATGCCTGGAACATGATGTAATAGGTCTGGACAGGCCTGGCACTGTCAGAATGACTATGGATACAAGTTGTGCCTGGAAACAATTAAAAAGGCTGTGCATTTCCCTTGGGGAAAATGGCCTTTTCCTCAGAAATTACATCGGAGGGTTCCTAGGACCGATACATATGACTCATGGGCGCTGTTTTCACGGCCTAACACGGAGTTTTAACCCCAGAAAAGCAGTTTTCTTCTCACATACTTTATACCCTTCTAGCACAAGTAGATGTATTTGAACTGGCATGTAAATTATGTACAGACAGTGAATCCCACTCCCACTTGTTGGCACCAGCTATTGAGTGTAGTGACCTGGAACCACCTTGAGCTTGAGCCAGTTCAGTTTGATTTGGAATCCACTTGTGTTTGAGCCAGTCCTGGTAGGACTTGGAATCACCTTGTGTTGAGCCAGTCTTCCTGCAACTTGGAATCGCCTTGTGCTTGAGCCGGTCCTCCTCTTCCTACCTTCTATAAAAGGTCCAACAGTGGTTCTAGTGGTCAGTAACTTGGATAAACCTATTGGATGTACTTTGGATATATCAATAAAATTGGTTTTAAATTGTTCTCTTATACACTATAAATGTTGTGAATTGGACAAGGTTATCTGAGGGATCCTATTCAAATTGAGACTGAGGGTTGATATGTCTGACCCATTGCCCTGAACACACCTAACAAAGCATCTGAGTTGTTGGTGGTGGAGGTCAGATATATTGGAGTGTAGACTTTGTCTAACTCATTTGTATTTGATTTCACTGCTACACTTGGGTGCAGCGTTTCATTGGTAGGTTCTGTCGCTTGTAGTGCACAACATTTCCTTAAACCGTTTAAAACTGTTTAAAACTGTTTAAAATGGTATTTTTTTAAGGGCATTCAAATCAACATACATATTTGGCCATCAGCTACTTAATTTCTTCCATATCCCTCTCTTCCGTTTGCGGGTCACTGCATTAAATAATTGTGGTTGAGAAAGGGTGCACACCTGCAACATGTACTTTGAATGAACTTGGGAACGGACAGACAGTGACAGGAACCTCGGATGAGTTGAACAGTTTAATTTGATAGCAATTGAAACCAGAGGCAATAAGCATGAGTGATGGCACACTGACATGATGAAACTTGGGGTTGCTGCTAAAGACTTGGCGCAAACCGCGCAGCGCATCAATCTCGACTCTCCAGCCATCAATCACAAGAATAATTCCCATACTTGGATTGACTCCTCCTAATAGCTGAGTGATCCATTGCCGGCGCACACATATTTGCTAATTGGGAGACTGGGGGGGCTTCAGGGACCCAGCAGTTATCAAGTTTTTGTCAGATTCCCGCCGGTAAAACCCCTGGAAGTGATTCAGATCTTCCAATCATTTGAACCATTTATAAACAGTTTGTAAACCGTTTGACCTCCACATCAGCCTTTTGACATTTTCCTTGCGTTTTAGCTTGTAACGCTAAGCCCAAGCTCGGCCCAAAAGCACCCCAAAACTACCCCGCCCCCCCCCCCCCCCTGTCCGACCGCCAAAATTCATAATCTTGCAAACATTGCTGAAACGGTCATTTCTAAACAGTTTGTGGACCTTGTGATTTTGGACATAGCCTTGTGGCCTTGTACACAGGGCAAATTAAATGGAAACAAAAAACAGTTAAAACCATGTATAAACGTTAATACACGGAAACGGTTGGAGCCTTATATGGAAGGAGAAAGTTGAGAGCTTCCTGGCAGCACTTGAAATGAGCGAGATAAGTGGAGACTACAATGCTGCTTCCACACACGTCTGGGGCTTTCGGCCCGATGCGATTTGTCATCATGATCACGGGCTGCTAGTCACAGTCACAAAAGTGCCAGCCCGTTCTTTTTCCCCTCACCACCACATCTGATAGATCTGATCCATGACATCACTGGCCCAAGAGCTTATCGAGGCCATCGTCCGAGTCGCCGACTGGTCGATGGTTTCGTCTGCACCGCCTTTGTACCCGTATCTTCGCGCATCCTCCTCCGGTCACTCACTATCCAACAAGTTAGCTCGGGCAGATGGCGAAGCGGCCAAGGACCCCGCGGTGTCCTCTCTCTATTCAAGGGGCTCATGCTATCTTCCAGACGTCGCCCAACATCTCGTCCTATATCCGACATCTCAAAATCTTGTTCACAGGGCCATCATTAAAGATCGCAGAGAACGGTGCACTGGAATCCATTCTGTCTACGCTCCTCAGCATCAAGGACCTTGTGATCTGTGGGTCCTTTTCCGCGGCCCACAGTCCAATCACCTCCTTGCTGCCGGACTTTCTCGCCGTCCTGCAGCTACCTACTATTGAATGCGCGCGTGTGCCTACTAAACATACGCGGCATCTCGTCCTCTTTTCTGTCCGTCGCTATGGTCTCTGCCCGCACCGTCTTGATCCAGAACATCAGCATCACTCCAGTACTCGCAAATGGACAGGATTTTGTTAGCCCTAAAGGCCACCTACCTACAGCGCGGCTTGAACACCTCATTTTCCAAGGCAGCTTGACTAATGAAACGTCTTCCGTGCTGGACTCATCATGGACTCAGACGCTACACCATGTCTGCACTGGGTACACACACTGGAAGTTGCAATGCCTCCGGGCGTTCAAGCACCGGCGCGCAGAATTATGGCAGCCACTGCTACTACGGTTGAACATTTGTTGGTTGATTACGGAAGTTCGTCCACCTCACCGTGGTGGCACTCAATTTTCATTTTGATTATAGACTGTTATTGCTGACGCCCGAACATTGGCATGCAGCTTCCAGTCCTCCCGGCTCTACGTTACAATGAGCTGACTTTATTCCTCGGCTGGGTCCGCCGACTCCCCCAGGATCTTTGTTCAACTGTGGCGGCTTTTCCGGACGTCATCCCTAACGCTCAGCGCATGTGTTTGGTCTTCGTTCTCGACAGCCTGGAGCAGCAGTTGCCGTGGCAGGACAGCGGCGTGTTTGCGCTGTTTGATCACAGGTGTGATTGGCGCTCACACTTGCCACAGCTGCGCCGACTCTAATGCTGCCTTGCACTCGGCCCATTGGAGTCGAATTCAGAGATTATACAGGATGCGGCCTTTGCCGAATTCGCCACCAGTACGGAGGCGCGATTTCCTGGTTTAAGTGGGACAGGAATTTTGTCGTTCTCTCGTCGAAAAGGAGGGAAGAGAAATAGTCCCATCCTTCATTGATCTCTAGCGGATCTTATTCGGGCGATTTATAGAATTTACTTCTTTTTCTTCGCGAAGTTTGGTGCTCTCAAACTTGAGAGTGCCTCAAGTCTTTCAGCGAGCACGGCTCGTTGCTGGCCCACCTTCCCACACTCCTTCCTCATAGGAACCGGGCGAAGACCACGAAGGAGGTAGACGCGTAGCTCGTCTTTCGCTTAACGCACGCTTATACCCACCTCCACCGTCCCTCGCATCCCGGCGATATCCGCGTCTAACCTCGCACCTACACCCTAGCCACACGTGAGGGCAGGCCCCCGCTTCTACCCTCCGTTTCCCCGCGGATTGACAGTACATCCCCGATGAACGACGCGCGCCTGCACCTGCACCTGTACTCAGTAACTAAAATCCACCGTCGCACGCTTCCGTCCGCATGCACCACCCTCTGCCTGCTGACGCGCCGCGGTGGAGTCCTACAGATCCCTCGCGACTGTCCAAGCACCGTATGCGTCTTTTTTTGCTGCCTATACGATAGCGAGTAAAATCGTATGCCCTGCGTGCCGCAGGTGCCCTTCTCGCTCGGATACTCGTGCGCACGCCACTCTTTTCTCACGCATCTGCGTCTGGACCTCTGCAGGAGCGAAGGGGCGGAAAGCGGCGGAGTTATAGGCATCCCATATACGCTCTCACCGACCGAGCTTAGTCTGCTCTATCTCTATACGTCTCTTCTCTCGTTTCACTGATGCACATCTATCTCCGTAGTCAGTATATTTCCACGTCGACGTCAAGATATTCAGTCCGCTTATAATTGCTCGTTCAAACCCCCCAGCGCGTTGGGAAATGCCGACCATACGAGTAGCCCGGAGCGAGGTACGTGCGTTCCACTTGCTCCCATTTGTGCGATGGCTGATTCTGCATCTCCGTCTCTTCTCCCCAGGTCTCCCGCCGGCGCTGTCCCCCTATTCTTTGTCAGCTTTTGCGCCCACCCTCCGTCTTCCTCACCCTTCGTGCAGTCCCTCTTCTCGACGGCGTCGGCCATCCATATAGACATAGATCCCCGCGCTACACGCTCGTCCCGGGAATGTAATACTTCACGCTGGGGAAGACGTCCGCTCGCAGTGCGCAGATCCCCCCTTGGGAGCGCCAAAATCGTCTTTACTCTAAGATATAGCCCGTGTTCATGTTCATGTTCGTTCCTTTCCCGCACCCAGATAGCGGCGCCGTGCATTGTGTGCGTCCGCTTTTCCAGAGTTTTCGCAGCTCACCGGCACCCAATATCAATGTCAGCAATGTTCCAGGTTAACTCGGCCAATGTGAAAGAGACTCAGTCATTCTTCACTTGGAATCACCAGTGGCATCCACAGTTTGAGCTGTTACATCACTTCGAACATAATGAAGGTGTTGAAATTGATTCAACTCAGAACATCAAGGATCAACACGAACGTGGTGACATCAACCCGGCCTTTTGGCAGGATACTGCAGGTATCTTCACCGCTCTTGCAGTCGGGCCAGCACACACGTTGGCCTTTACATCAGTCGAAGTCCCAGAGAATCGGTAGGGAGAAAATCGGTGCGGACCCTGCACATTCTCCATCTGAGTTTGTAAAGGCAGCTCCCTAATCGAGTCTTGCGGACAGCCTACGCTGTTGTCAATACAAGTTGAATTCCGAATCTCAATTTAATTTAACATTTAGTATTCAATGTCCGCTTCCTTGCGGGAATCCAGAGGCTTTTTGTTGATCGTGAGTTTTGTCTCATCACTTCTCATGAAAATCAGTCCCATTTCCTGACCCACCGCGTTGCAAGATTCAGTTTTCGCTCTCCATTTACGTGGAACTCAGCGCCATGTGACAGCAGCCGAGTATTGTTCGAGTTCCAGATGGTCTTGATTTCGTGGAAATGCTGACTTGATTTGGACTTCTCGTCGCAATGGACGACATGTACAAGCGGTGCGGTGTCTCCGGTTTTCTCTCTGTTGGATGGATATTTTACTTATCATTCGCAGTCCGGACGCATTTCTTGCACTGAGCACGGCCCGCCCATATCCAGTGTGATTTCCCCATCGAAAGCCCGGCTACTTATCCAGGTGAGTATCGATGTAATTGGCGATGTACTCGCTTTCGATGCTATGTCCAAAAGAGCTGCTAGCGTTGCAGGATTTGAGCCCGAATTTACCTACTGTCTGATACGGATGCCTCTCGCGGTTTGACTTTCTGACACTTTGCGAGGCCCATCAAGTTTTCAGTTTGTCACTTTTTGGCCTTCACGTATCTGCATTTGTTAGCGTTCTACGTAGCCTGTGACCGCAACCAAGGAAAGAAGTAACCTTACGGATAGACTGTAACCTGGAACTGTATATATTGCGAAATCTGATACAGTTTCTGCGTCCAGAGGAACATAGCTACTATGTATCACACCTTTGCAATACAAATGGTGATTGCTTGCCTTTGCACTTGCGCCGGAGCAAAGCAAAGGCACGTCTTGTTCTCTACAAAGGTTTGTCCTAGGTAGTAAGGCTTTTAAACATGAAAAGAGCACAATCTGAGGACGAAGGGCGTACAATTCATTTTTGGGTTGATTTTTGCGCAAGAGTAATGAAATCGAGGATAAGTTGACTTTTTAAAATGGGTTGCAATTGTACTGAATGTCGCGGTGGTAGTTGTAGAGAGCTGTGGGCCGTTGAAGCACATAGTTCAGGAACCTCTACTCGCTTGACGACGCCATTAGCATCTTCAAGTTTGAGTCGGAATCGCCCTCCACAGCCAGCGCAAGGCACATCAGAATGTTTCCCTCGGTGCCGAAACGATCCACCGAGCAGAGCTCATTTCAGGTATTTGCTCATGAGTTTTAAACATTCAATTGCCACAGAAAAAACATGGGTGCCGCTGACAACGCCCAATTCAGGCTGGTTGCGGTCACATGTCTGTTATACGCACCTTGTCTACTGTCAAACACCCTCAAAAAATGGGGTTTTTTTTTTTTTTTTCTTCAAAAAAACCGCGGGTATACGGGTCGGGTACGCGGTTGTGCACGGGTCGGAAATCGCGACCCGTACCCGTACCCGCCTGACCCGCGGGTACGAGAACGCGGCATCAGTGTTTTGACAGTTTTCTTGGCGGCTTTTTGAGCTTGTCGGCTTGGCAACAAGCTCACAAGCTCAAACTATGCCAAAAAAATCGGGATTTTACCCACCTCAAAAATTGTGGAATAGCCCTAAAAGAAATCTAAGACACGATCCTCCCATCAGCCAACATCTCCTATAGCCCATTGAGGCACATTCAGTACCTTGAAACCCGATTATTTTGCAACAAAATCCCAAGCTTGTGAAATTTCGGATATAGGTTGCGAGCTTGTGACCTTGCCGGCTTTCCGGACCTTTTTTAGACCTTTTTCGGGCTTGTTTCAGCTTGTACAAAGCTCACAAGATATCTGTCAAAAGTCTGATGGGGTATATCCAAGACCCGTCTCCATCCGTGTTCACAATAGGTTCTGTTCGGGTTCTGCACAGGTTCGGCCCTGCAGTGAAGAACCGCCAAACAGCAATTTTGATCCCTTTTCAGGAGCTCAAAGAATAGATGAGCTTCACCTGAGCTTCGGTATCAGCTCGAGATTGGTGTCATCCAAAGCCAGACGCAATTTGTCAATGTTCTCCACAGGGATGTCCGGGTCCGCTTGCAGTTCATCACATGGATAATGTCTGTGCTGTTTTTTGAATCAGGCCTTGGATCGAGATCAGGATCTGAAAAACTGTGTCCTGAACGGAGACAGTCTTGAACTTGAACTTGAATCTGAACTTGAACCTGGATTCTATTTTTCGGTACCTAGCCCTTTGGGCTAAACAGCAGTCCTGCTACGTAAATTAGCGAGGAAGTGGCACAAGGAACTTTTTAAACGGTGATCTTCAACGACTTTTTATATGTATATAATAGTGAAATTAGGAAGGGAATTTTTCAGCAGATGGGGAAAGATGATTCTTAGGGGTTTGCGTAAGGTATCGAGGAGAGGGCTCTGGTAGGTTCTGGAGGTATCATGGGTTGAGTGGAAATGATGGTGAATCTGGTATTGATTTATGTAAGGTAATGTACGATAGAGAGAGAAGAGAAAAGAAGAAGAAGAGAGGTACGGGTATTAGTTATCTAAATTGCCGAGACGGAGATTGGAGATGATAGTGGTGAGAGCTTTCAAGAGCTTGGCATGGTCTAGAAGTGCGCAGATGTCAACAGCTCCGAGTACTGTGGTAATTCATTCAATTCTCAAGGCGGTTTGGGTGTGACACCATTCTACAAGCTGACCCTTTTCATAGCCGGTCCCCTTTAGGGAATTTGTGCCCCGGCAATGCTCCGCTAAGCTCGGGTACCTCGACCAAGCCCAAAATCGCCTCTGTGACTGGTGACTTACGAAAATTTTCGTAGATTTTTTGGCTGTGTGACACGTGACCTGGGAATTGAACGAAATACTACAGCATGCCGGCCTTGTATGATGCCGCTTGGAGTGGAGGATTTAGATGTTCGTAAGCGGAGCAGTGGAAGAGATAGTGGATGCGGGTCTCCATGGCTGCGCCACATGACTCATACGCAGGGGACGCACTGAGCCAACATTGGAACCGGTGCGCATTGAGGGGTGGAAAATCGGTGCAGAGCCGATGTCTGAGCGAGATATTACCACATGAATTGGAGGTGTCGTAGGGTGAGCGCAAGATCATCGAGGGCAGGGAGTTGCTGATATCGCACAGACCTCGGCCTGCTGCCAAGGAGGCCATCCACGCTAATGACCGTCCCGTGATGTAGTGAGTGAGACGGTTACAGAGGCAAGTTGCAGGGAGTGGCATGCAGGCAACAAAAGTTGTTGGAATTCTTCAATTTTGACTGAAGTTGTAGTGAAAAAATGGTGATTTGGGCATAAGTTGCATGAAACCACTTTTTGCTCAATATATATGCCATATGCTTGCCACATTGTTTTTACGACTTGTAGGCAGGCTGGTAAAGAGTCTATGACGGTGGTGACCTAGTCGGAACAGACTTGGCAAGGCTGGATAGTTGGCAACCATCGGTTTCTATGCAGTGCTGTACATAGTGCATTACAAGACGGTGATGCATTAAGTTCCAGATGTAAGCATACTTTTTGCCTGTTCTGGTGTGCCAAACACCGCAAATTGCATTATAGCCAGCAACCTGCCTACTAGATACAAAGAGCACGATGGACCGGTTCTCAAGATCGTGCTGTCAGCACTCACGTACAGGAGCTTATGGGCTCTTCCCACGCTGGTTCGAACCCGCCTGCTGCCCGTCCCAGCTTCTCCTTCTTTTAAGCTCATGTCAGCTTATCTCAGCTCAATTATCCACCATGCCAGGCCCGCACCCAGTGCACAGTGCCGAAAGGCGCCAAAAAATGGATTAGGAAGGGCGAGTGAGGTGCATGATGAAGTCGGGGACGTGTTTGACAGTTTTGCTCGCGGCTTGCATGAACTTCTGTACTTTCCGCCGCAACGTGACATCCGGATCGGATAATTTGATGGCAGCGGATTTCGGCAGAATTTGATGACCGTTACTTTCGGCATGCCATTTTCCAAGTTTCAAGCCATAACACAGTTTTTCTGGCCAATGGGGCTTCATCATCATCATCATCATCATCATCATCAAATTCTATTAACGCTGTACCTGGGCAATTCAGCTACGCAGCAGTACCGCTAGCTACACTAATGCGGGTGTGTACGAGTGTGTCTACTGGGTCTGGGAGGAACTTTTTATGGTAACAATACGGGAGGAAAAATAAGTAGAGGGCTTGTTTGTAAATTTTCAAATAGGTTTAAAACTATTTGTATGTGTGCCAGTGGAGCAGTTGAATAGACTGCCTCTATACCAGGATACCTTACAACCGCCAAACCTCCAACTCTCAGCAATAGGCATGTAACCAGCCAAGTGAGGCCGGAAAGACACCAAATGCTTATCACGGGGAGGTGTTGTTGCAGAGTAAATGAATATTTGCAAGGAAAAAAAGCCAGAAAATGTTCTCACACAGAATCGAACCTCTTCACAAATTCCGGAGGTAGAAGCACTGCACCAGCAAAGCAGTACCAGGATAGGATTAGGTATGCTTGTCAAGCAGAAAGGGGTTTCACCAGCAGTGGCCATCAAATATGCCAAATATCGCCGCCATCAAATTTCCACATTTAGGTTACCACGTTGCGGCGGAAAGTCAGGAGTGTTTGCATGATAATGCTGAGTAATCCGCTATCATTAAGGCTTCAACCTTTTCCGTTTGGACTCTGGAGTCATATGTGGAAAAGAGTCACGCCTAATTTTGTGACAGCAATGAACATAGCTCAAGTTCTGATATGTGAGAGACAGACTGGCGTAAGTCAAAAATTTGATCCTAACTATGTGGCTGGCCGAAGTATTGAACGCCCAAGTAGTCAATCTGTCTTCTTCTGTAGAAGCATCAGTAAAGGGGCCGACCATGAGTGGGTGTCTGATTTCCACTTCTGGCTCTCGCTCTTTAACTTCTGAATCAATATCAGGAATGCGTGACTTATCTGACGTCGCACCAGTGCTTCCGCTAGAATCTGCCCTCCAGCACATGTCTGGATTCAAATTCCCTGCTTGAATTCATTTCTTACTGAAAATACGGCATGGAGTCACGCAAGTACTCCATCGGGCTATCCAGAATTTTCATAGCTTTTCCGCAAACAAACATTAAATTTGACACGGAGTTTCAAATGAGCCAGGTTTGTGTGTAGCTACCCCCGCCCTCTTGGACCTCTGATGGCATAGCCATAGAGCTAAAAGATAACCGTTCAAGCGTCTCGAGAATCTCTGAGCCACGAGATGAGCTGTGGCCACGAGATGAGCTGTGATTGGAGGTGAACTGTGACTGTGATTGGAGGCGAGCTGTGATTGGAGGTCCGCAGGTCGGCAACTCTGCCCAAAATCGGTGATGTCCAATTGGTATTGCCGGATTTGGAAATGATTCAACCTCTATTTGGAAATGATTTAACTCTACCTGCTCTGTGCTCAATACAACGTCCTGACACCTGACAATGCTGTTCACTAAACCAATA
The DNA here is from genome assembly GCA_014462655.1 of Mycena venus. Taxonomy (NCBI): domain Eukaryota; kingdom Fungi; phylum Basidiomycota; class Agaricomycetes; order Agaricales; family Mycenaceae; genus Glaucomycena; species Glaucomycena venus. The sequence continues at coordinate 822,494 of JACAZI010000007.1, read as the reverse complement.
AATTGCCTCAAAAAAGGCTTCCGGGGACGCAGATCTTGTGCTTTACTGTTTTTGTAGCGAATATTATGGTTTATATACAGTTTGAACAGTCTATAAAGCTTTCCCTTAGGGTTTTGGTTTAGTATACGCCGCCCAACCGTGAACATAAACTAACCAGTTGGAGCCTTATTAGGTTGGGGTTCAGATAATCCTTCCGGTGTTGCTTCCCCGCTGTTTGGCTGAGACTCAGCCAGAGAGCGCGTCGGTGGAGGCTGTTGGTTGAGCTCTAGATTGCTGTATAAAATCTTCTGCTTCGGCCGGCTTAACCCCAGTCTCTCGCAGGAGTTGAAGTCGTCAGGAGGGAGTGCTTCGTTAACAAACTGCCCCAGTAATTTCTGGCAGGCAGCAGCACAGACGCGGATAGCTTCAGCATCATCCCTATTGTGCCTCAGACCATCCGTCATGAGAATGAGATGTAGATGGCGAGGTTATGAGCTGTGCGACGCAAAACAAAAGTTATAGAAGATTGGACCAAATTCTGCTTCGTAAGTTCACGATGGTGGAGCCGGAGATGAATTAGCAAAATCTTGTGCTGGTCGAGGCGAAACCCGGCTAGATCCTGGGCCACAAGTTCATATTCTGACAGCAATCTACGGCAGCAACATATCTCTCGACTCATTGCACCGCGTTCTGATTGACCTGAATATTGAACATAAAGATGGCGATGGTGTTGGCCAGTTGCACCGAAGGCTCAAGCAGTACATCACCGACTTGTGATGAGGAAAAAAGTTGAATGATGTAAAGAAGAGCCGAAGACCGCCGTGAGTACGGAGATTTACAAAATAGATTCAGGACGGACAAAATATGTACAGACATATATATGAAAATATAAAAAGGTGTTATCGAAGCTCAAGTATGGCGTTGTCTGGATTCGAACCAGGAACCTCATGATGATATAAAGATAGAGGTCGTAATCAATCATGATGCCGTCCATTGGCCACAAAGCCTTAGTGAGCAACATGAACATCTCCCATATGAATGTAAAATAGACCGTCACAGTAGAAAGAGTCCCGCCAGGTGCATAAGGCTAGCGCTTCCCAATCAAGGCTACCATATAGCAAGGTCTCCAGATCGAAAAGAAATTGTCTTGCAGGTAGTTTGCGTGCATGTCGGTGCGTAGTATACCACCATGTCCATTTCACAAAAATGAGCCAAGTTGATATTAGCCTCAAATCAATACTGAATTTGGAACAAAATTGACCTCAAGTTGATTCAGATTGGGTGTCGATCATCTGGAGTGGAGTTTAGATGTTTCTAAAAACATCGCTGAGATCCGGGGGCTTTCACAAGCCACACCATTAATGTTGGGGCGACGTTGCGTACAACATTTTTTGGAGATTTCCGAGGTGGCTGAAGGGTTCAGTGACGATAAAGGATGGAATATACCGCCCAAAGTCTCTGAGAGATATTTGCGGCTGAGCCCTTCTATTCGGGAGACTGAGACGCTCAGCTGAGCTAGTCTAGTGTTTACCGAAGGTCCAGGGCCTACCAAAACTTATGTAAGATCACGTAATAAGAGTGCACTTCATACACGACTCCGCGGTAACTAACAGACTCTATACAGCGAGGTACGAGCGTTCGTATAGAGTGTCTGTCTACAAGAGACTACAGCTGAGCCTGATTTGAATGAAGTCGACTCCTGAATTGTTGCATCCCAATTGTACTGAACTCACCTAGATAGACACTCAGCTCGTCACTTGGAGTCCACTGAGAAACAGATAATATAATGCAGCTGACGCTTAACATGCAAATTTTGAGCTGGCGTTCAGGGGTAATGTTCGAGATATTCTGAGCCCCAAAAGCGGAGTTTGAAAGGCTTTAGACAGACACGTAAAATTAGCAAACGTGTGCAGGGCTTCGTAAACCAGGATGGGTCTCGGCGTAAGACGTGCGCACATGAGACTGACCCGCCACCTGCTGTACACAGGCATTCAATCTGAAGCTAGAAGCGAGGACCGCGGCAAGTATAGGAGAATATATAAACCTCACACGATCTTCCGGGCTCTGTATAATATTGAATCCACAGGACTGAAACCAAATTGAACCCAGAAGGAAACTGAATTGGAAGATGAATTAAGATGCCCCATCCGCAGCTATAAGGGGGCGCGGTGTTTTCCGAGTCGCGTATTCTGCTCTTCCGTTCTTCCGTTCCGGCACCAAATCCACGATAACCTTTCACCTCCCGCCTACAAGTACCTAGCCGCATGCATAACAGCTGAAATTATTTGAATAAAAGACATCTACGTACGAACGAAGGTCATGCGAGGTTCGTGTCGGGAATTTATCGGGTTGAGATGAGTTCGAGTCGGTAGGTGCTCCCTTTTCTACGGCTTCGGAGATTGTAGTATAGTGTCATTGCCCCCTCTTTTGCAAAACGTTTTGGATGGGGCCTTGGTGGGCAGGGTGCGGTCGTTCTCTTGCTAGAATGGGCTTCGGTATTTTCACAGCACACCATTGGCATGTTAAAATGTTGAGTCGCAAGCAGCTCAATTTTTGAGATAGAATTGAAGGTGTAGCCAAGCTTCGATTCCTGTACCCACCTTTGAAGAAATATTTGCCTGCCAATTTGGCGGGCAATCAAACCCATCAAAAAACCCACTCCCGATTTTCTGCTGGGCTCATATGGAGCTCTTGCCCTCTACAAATTAACTGGTAGGCTCCATAGATCCAAATTAAATCTCAGAAATTCATCGCAGTGGAAATGGTGCAAAACTGAAATTGCCAGATGACATTTTTGCTAGGGGGGGAAGTGATAGTATATCCAGAGATGTAGGGAAAAATAAATCAAGGGTCATCTCAGATCCCAGGATGAGAACTGAATCGTCCTCGGCCAGAGGGACAGAGCGGAAGAGGTGGTGAGGGAATGAGAAACGATTTGTGAGGGCTCGCCTGCGGACATTCTGTTTGAAATTCGTTCCCGAACCGATTCACGCAACACGTATGTAGGCCATCCTTCGCTTTGCACCTACATATTTGAATATCACCTCAGATTAGACTCGGATTGGTACTCGGACGGAATGAGGGAAGCACGCACAAACGACCTGGGCGGGCTCTGTTTTGCGTTGTGGATCCGCTTGTGGATACGAGATTTGGAGTAACCGAATTGCCCTCTGAGTCCAGGTCCCAGTTAGGCTCTACTTCCTTGCGAATAATTTAAATAAGAATCAATGTATGTATTCAAATATGTATCCAAACGTGGGCTGAATCGTGTTCGGTCAGAGGGAAGGGGGGAAGACAGTGAGAGAGGAAGGAGGCGTGGAAGGCGGTGCAACTTCCTCCTCAAGTACACCGAGAAATGGTGAAAATGGTCCTCGTTCGCCAAATATGTGACATTCACAGTTGATTCACAGACATGTAGGAAAGAGAAACCATAGTAGCCGTTGGCTTCGCGGAATTGAAAAGCTGAGATCGAGCCATAAGAGCCTCCATTGCTTCCATATCACAGGATCTTAAGTCCAAGAATCGAATACCCGGGGCTGAGTTTGTTAAGTACCACGATACAAGAGGACGCATATATCTAATATACTACTTTCATGTGCTTCTGCTTACTCTTACGGTACATCAGTAAGCTAACGAACAAAGTTCCATCCACCGAACAGAGGTGTGAGTCATTTATTTGTATACCTATTATCTTTTGCTAACAGTATCTTAGTTCAATCTATTTAGGTACATATTAACATACTGAGTTCTATCCACCGAACTGAGGCCTCAATCTATTTAGCTATTGTGCCGAATCTTTACAGGTTATGGCCCCCTGAGAGGATAAAGACGAGTGCGACAAGAAACTTACCTTACCTATGCTGGAGCATGATTGATCAAACTGTGTACAATACTCAGAGAGGATCACCACTCCTGCAAGGGCAAAAGAACTGCATCGACATCTCGCAGGCACAGCACGGAGACCTGTCGAAATTGTCCAGGACTTCACTGGGGACTGATTCATAGCCGGCACCACGATTGCGCTGACGGACGACGAGGTCGAAGTAGTCTCTCCCAACCAGACACTTCAAACACTTAAACTCGTACCTGGGTTACAACCCAGTGAGAGTCCCACGAAGGAGGTTGAGCGAGAATGAAGCCGAATGAGAAATTGAAGCAGGTTGAGTGAAATCGAGATGAAGAGTCTATTTTCAAATCGCGGGCGCAACACTTCACCAAAGTCGCGCACACCGCGCACACCGCATACATGCTGACATCGATTGTGCGTCGTGCAGCAAATAAATGCGAAGTCGTAAGATCTCGGGCTTTATTTCTTCTTGCCTCCTCCCACCATCTTCCATCCCTCTCGCCCAGGTCCACACCCGGCATTCTCTTCCCCGCGCCCTACATGCGAAAACTGTCGAAGCATGTGCACGACTCCCTGCGCGACAATTTAATTATTTTAGTGGCTTCCGCATGGTACTACTAGCACAAGCAAATTTCCATGCAGACATCCTACAAGAACCCAATGGCTTTACTGGTGGGTGTTCTACGCCTCACTGATGGGCATAACTGACTGCCTTGTGTACGAGTAGGTCCGAATAACAACAACAACGACACCATCCTGCTCGCAAGTCCACCTGGTACAGTTACTCCAGATAAGTGACCGGTCATGTAATTCCAGTGGCTGTAACTGTTTATAGCAGATCAAAAAAAAACATGGAAACTGCACAGAGAGGTAGATGGAGGTGTATTACATTGTTAGTACTTTGTTTGTCCACCGTTGAATGTGATAACAGTGTCAACAATTCACGGCAGTCTACCAATCAAAATGTCAGTGTCCGCTGATGGAATTGCATTCTGCACCTCAAATATTTCCTGCTGCAGCTCTACATAATCTGTAGGCTGGATGGGGCAGGCACAGATGTTCATCTTGAGTACTAACCAGGCTGGCTTGATGGGGCTGACATCTGGAGAGGACAAGGGATGGGGGAAAGTTGGAATGTTGTGAACCATCAACCATTTGGATGTGGCCTTGGTGCAATGAGCAGATGCACTGTCTTGCTGAAAACCTCTCCTGCATTTCTCAGAGGAATAGTAGAAATAGGGGTTCCAGAACCCGCTCGCGATACATCAGGTGGGGCCAAATGGATGACCGGTCACTTATTTGGAGCAACTGTATGTCCATCTCGCTTCAGTTCATTATCTGCTGCATTTCATTTTCTCGTTTACCTCCCATAGTACTCCTCGGGCATTTATTTAATCCACCGAGTACGCAATTTCCCTTACCTCGGTTCTCTTGATACGCACTGACATGCACCATTTTTCACTCTTTCGAACTAGGTTCCGAGACGCGTAATGCAAGCATCGACGATGCCGGTGAAGGATTGGGTGCGGTTTTGCAAGATGCGAGGCAGATATGTACTCACTTGTCCTGTTGTAGATGGAATTGAATACAAATACACAGAATTTAAATCTATCATTCTGCCCCAATTCGATTCAATGGTTCTCGACATTTCGACATCGCTCAACTGCGCTCATTTCACCTCATTTTTCATTGAGCGACATTGACAAAAGAATATTGCGCCAGATCCAGGTTTTTGATGACATATCATTCTGTGTCAACCTTGCTCAGCCTGCTTCGCTGGGATTATCACTGGGTTACAGACTGACATGCTTTGCACAAATCACGGGCAAATTCCTGGCTCACCGCGTGTGGGAGAAGCTCGCTGACCTCAACCAGGATAGAGGTGGTATGGCGCAGTTGAATATCTTGAATCAACTGCAGCAAATGCGATGCGGTGAAGACTATGGAGGAAAGGAGCACGGGCGTCGAAGAAACACAAGGAGAAGAAGACGGGGCCGCAACAGAGGACGACGACGTCGCACTCGTAATCGGCGTCCCGGACGATGACGTCAGACTTTTGCGAAGACAAAGTCCATACGTCGTCCGCGTTCACTAGCGTCGACATGATTGTCGACAGCGGTGCGACGCGCCACTTCTCTCCCAGACATGCCAACTTCATCACCTTCAAAGAGATTCCTCCCGTCCCCATCCGGGCGGCGGACGGCTGCAGCTCCATCGCGACGGGAAAAGGCAGCTGCCAGACTAATTTCCCAATGGGATCTGGTCAGCGCCCGGCCCGTGTGACGTTGCTAACCACGGAATATTCACCCTAGATTGCCTACACTCCAATATCTGTCAGCACCCTTGACCGTGCTGGCTTCGCAGCCCACATTAGCGATGGGAAATGCTTGTTTCGCTCCCCGAATCCCGGGCGCAAACCCGTCGCCGTGTTTCGTCTCACTTGGGGCCTGTATCGAGCCGTTAACTCGGCCACCGTCGCTGTCGCACACCCTATTGTTGAGGCCACATAACTAGCCCCCTGCGCCGTCACTATCTCAGAGCTCCACCGTTGAATGGGCCATATTAACCATGACGACCTCCGAGCCGCCGTGAAAGCTGGCACCTTCACGACATGGACTCGAAGCCCACAGTGGTGCGAGGTTAGTCTCCTCTAAACAGACACTATAACATTATCAACTCGTACCGTACAATTACGTTCAAATCGATAGTTATGTGTCACGCACCCCTGTATCGATATCGAAATATGGTCGATGTCATGCATCACGGGAGACTTTATCGAATTAGTTCAACAATTTGTAGAAATGCTCGGGATCTGGGATCTGGTCCTTACACCTCAAAAACCCCGGATGTCAAATCCAAAAAACGCATTTTGAATCTCTGCGCTGCCCACACACCAAAAATTTAGGTAAATTCCTCATCAGACTCCCGCAAACTTTGTGGTCAGCCTTCTCACCCATTTATCTATCCCTCTGGACATCATCAAGAGTCTCGGCGCTGTTGTTTTTGGAAGTGAGAGGCTTTGCCTGTGATTTAATTGTCGCCTGTTTGACACGGCAGGACGAAATTTTACTCCCATCGAGAATCTCATTCTCCGGAGTGGTAGATGCCTGATCGGCGTTGTCCGAGTATCCCTTGTTATGCTTCTCAAGAGCCCAGATTTCTCCACCCTCCAATTCCACCCAAAATTCTGGATCTGTTGCCTTGGTACTGCAAAGCATCTTGCATGCCTCGAAGCTGGTCAAAGATAAAAGTAGGGTAATAATTAATCGCCGAGAGCTTGTAGCGTAAAAAAAAAAAATTCCATAACCATACACAAACTCATTTTTCACCTCCTTGTATTGTTTTGGGAGATTATCGAAAATTTTGTCTCTGTCACGCATTTCCCAGGGGTCTATCAAAATATCAAATCGCTCAGAACATGTCACGCATCACGACCAGGTTCAAATTGAACGTAATGGTACGGTACCTTGTTTCTTATAGTCTGTTGTAAAGATTGATCCGATGATCGGTGGCCATGCTATTACAAATCACTGAAATTTCCTGGCACAAATACAAGTTCAGTAACGCGTAATTTCGTTTTACACTTCAGCATACATGTTGTGGGACACAATACAAATATGTTTTCCCACGAAAGGTTAGGCGGAAGGTTGAAGAATGGCAATGCCGAATTGTGACAGCTCGGCACGAGGAAAAGACCGAGATGCTTGTTTTGGTGGAATGTGAATGTAGATTGTAACTCCATGAGGGCAGGTCATTTCAGATTGACATTCTAACATACTTTCTCACTGAAAGTTTGTGCATAGAGGTTGTGGAAGGATTGAACGGTCACTGCAGGATTTCAATCTCCGATGATTTGTAATAACGCGGCCACCGTTACATGATCGCGCAGTTAACTACAGACTACTATGAAGTGTATTCAAGCAAAGGCAAAGCGGCAGGCGATCCCAAAGAAGGTGACAGAGCCACGACCAACTGAATACGGCGGAAAAATAGTAACGGAGCTGAAAGGGAAAATTTCAGTACCTTCCCATCAGCGGCGCGCAGTAGGCGATGAGCTTCACTGACCTCGCAACCCTTGAGGACAAGCCATACCTCCTTAAAAAGAAGTTGGAAGCATACACCAACTATTAGAAGTACGAGGCATGGGTCATGGGTCAACGCAGCGCAAAGATAAAGGTTCTAGGGAGCGATAATGGGGGAGATTCCATATCAAAAGAGTTTCAGACACCTGGAGAAGGCCGGCACCTTGCATCAGCTGACCGTCTACGACACCCCCAGCGAGAACGGCGTAGCCGAACGCAGCCAGCGTACCCACACCGAGTAACTCGTGCGATGTTGATACAGTCGGGCTTACCGAAGTACCTATGGGCAGAGGCTTAGAGCCATTCCGTACGGCGGCGCAACCGTTAGCCGACCGCTGCACCACTGAATAGCATTACTCCCATGGAAAAGGCGACGAAAAGGAAGCAGAACCTCCTACTCGAGTGGGGGTACCACGGTATGGGTGAAGGTAAAAAATGCCGGCAACCTCCAGCCAAAGGCGAAGAAGGTCCACTTTGTCGGGTTCGATCTGCGGGCGAAAGGAATGAGACTTTGGCCGGGCACGCGAAGGATCATGGTGGAATGGGACGTATATTTCAATAAAAAGGAAGCTCTAACTCCTGGGACAGCCTCGATTGAGGGGGAGTAGGACGAGGATGATATTCTCGAACATCCCTCAAAGCTACCCAATTCGTCGAAAATACCCCCCGAAGAGCAGGGTAGTAGCCATCTTCGTCACTTCATTACTTTGCTTATTTCAAGAAACCTCGTCACTTTGATTGTATTTAGGGAAAGTTTGTTACTTCCGATGATTATCAGGTAATTAAATTTTATTAATGAAAATTCGGATCATACGATGTTGAACATCATGCGTCATGTCCGCCCTTTCCCTTCTGCCACCACCACGACCGTCGCGCCGGCGCAAGAAATCCGCGGGATCGCCGGTGACCCGTGCCAACATCCTTGAGACAGAGCTTTCGTTATTCTGGTGCGTCTATCCCACTCTATTCCGTGCTGACCTGACATGGGCACAAAACTCGCACGGTGACGAGAGCAACATCGAGGTCTCCTTCTCCCGAATCGTGTAGCGGTAGGGGGGCAATTTTATATTCAGCACGGCAAATCCACTCCTTCAGTGAGCGGTTGTTTTGGTGTTCCTTGTGTTGCACGATGCAGGGGACTGGAAAAATGCTGCAAGAGGCGCATAGGGCAAAAAAAAGACGTGTAAACGTCGAAGACGGCCCCAGGCTCTGCAGTGCGCAGTTACTCAGAGTGCTCCCCGCCCTCGCTCTCGGTTTCCATGTCTTCCTCTCATTCCTTCAGGGCAGCATCGAGCACGTCCTTGCTCATAACGGAGGTCGGAGCAGTTGTGATTGGCTGCGCGCCAGAGTGGAAGCTGAAAATAATGTGTGAGATGATATCATCTTGTCACTGCAATACTTACCGTCCAACGTTGTGCATGCGAGTCAAGATTTTATCGAGGAGGTTGTATTTGGCGGTATGTTCCCGAAACTCTTGCAACGACCGGAGGTGAGTCTCGTAGACTGGTCGGTATTCGTTTTCGGTCCGGATCCCAGTCAGGTACTCGTCAATTGTGTTTTCGGTCTGGAAGATATCAGCGGAGAATAGCCAAGAAGATGAAACACATACAACAGTGAGGAGAGCGGCCAGAGCCTCCTCAGGTAGGGGATTGAAGATCTCGGGGTGGCCTGGGTCCTCGTTGTGACGGTTAGCGAACCACATACTGTAGGTGGGTTCGAACAGAGGATGCAATAAATAGATAATTTATTCAAGAAATATCGAGGGCTTTTATACCTCGAGAACAATGGTACAAAGCTACCATAAACAAAGTGCGTAGTACAATGAGTATCCAAGAAGTAAATCGTTTCAGACCAGCTGAAACTACACAATGCGACGGTACGCGTTTCATCATGCTGTGCGTCTCCATGCACAACGTGGCGGCGTACGTGTCTTCGTACGTGTCGGCTTGCTGAGTTTTCCAACACTCCCCCTCAAGCCGGAATCAATCCGAGGGCTTGGACCAGCGGCTTGAACTTGAAAGCGGCCAGCGCCTTTGTGAGCAAGTCAGCGGTCATCTCGGTCGTTGGGCAATAGATGACCTCCAAGGTTCCATTGTCAATCTTCTCGCGAATGAAATGGAAGCGGATATCGATGTGCTTGGTGCGGGCATGGAATTGACCGAGTTCTGCGTGCGCCAACGCGATGGCAGACTGGTTATCATTGTAAATGATGAAGGGAAAATGGAATGGTGCAAAGAGTTCGGCCATGAAATGGCGAAACCAAATTGCCTCCTTCGCGGTATATGTGATGGCGATGTATTCGGCTTCTGTCATGGATAGAGAGACGATCTCCTGCTGCTTGGACGACCAAGAAACCGCGGCGCCATTCAAGATGAATGCGTAACCGGACACGGCTCTGCAATTCTCGAGGGACATGCCGTCGGCGTCGGCAAAGATGTCGAGACCGAGGGTAGCATCGGACGCGTTGTATGTGAGTGCGTGCGTGCACGTACTCTTCAGATATTGGAGTACACGCTTGGCGGCATTCCAATGCGGAAGTCCGGGGTTGTCGATGAATCGGGAAAGGACACAGACTGTGAAAGCCAGGTCTGGTCTAGTAGCGGTGGCAAGCCAAACGAGTCCGCCGATTAATTCGCGATAGGGCGTGCCCTTCATCTCCGCAATGGCGGCCGGAGTTTTAGGACATTGCTCACGACTCAGTTGAACCGTGGATCAAGCGGCACCGAGACTGCCTTGCAGTCGGCCATGTTGAATTTGCGTAGAAGGGAGTTGATATAGGTCGTCTGCGAGAGCGCCAGCGTCCCCTTCTCCCGGTCCCGACGGACTCCCATCCCAAGGAGCCAGCTGATGGGTCCAAGTAGGGTGATTTTGAACATCCGTCCAATATCCTCCTGAACCTCGTTAATCAGTGCGGGTGAATTCCCGGTGATAGTGCTGTCATCGATGTGGATGGCGAGGAGAGCGAGGTCATTGCCTCGGACTAGTTGATAGACGGCGTGGTCGGCATGGAGAGGATATATGCCAAGGGTAGCGAGAGCTGAAGTCAACTTCTCATACCACTTTCGGCTCGATTATTTCAATCCATAAATTGTGCGCCGTAGCCGAATCACCTCCTCCAAATTTCCATTCGAGTAGTGAGGTGCTTGCTCCATGTATATCTCCTCTTCAGGTGTGAATTCTCCGTTGAGAAATGCTGCGGAGTAATCAAACACCTTGATGTCCCAATTGAAGCGTGTAGCGATGGATAAAATGGTGCGGAGTGATGAGAGTTTAGCAGTGGGCGAGAATGTTTCCGAAGTAATCGACGCCCTGGATCTGCGTGAAGCCCTGAGCAACGAGGCGAGCCTTGTACTTGTCAACTTCGCCGTTGGCTTTACGTTCAATTCGCAACGCCCACTTTGATCCGACGACATTCCGTTTGTTCGGTCTCGGAACGAGGCTATCACCAAACGTGCCCGTTCTCTTCATCGCTTCCATCTCCATGTCCATTGCCGCCTTGAAGAGCGGCCAATCCTCTCGTGTCATGGCTTGCTCGACCGTGGGCGAGTCCGATAGATCTCCCATCCCAACATAGGCGTATTCCAACCCAAAATTATTCTGTTGCAAATCATCGTCCTCGGCATCGGCAATATGAGCCACGCGACGCATTCGCGTACCCTCGATGATATTCTTTGGGTCTATGGCACTGCTGATGTCTCGAGGTGCCAGGGGAGTTGTCTGAGGACTCGGAGCTGGTGTGGTTGGAGGTGTGGTGAGAGGAGATGGTGGGTTTTGTGTGCACGGAGGGATCAATGCAGGCTGTGGAGTCGAAACAGGTGCGTGCTGGATGCTCTCTGAGTCTTCTTCGACCCTAATTTCCTCATTCTCCCCCCCTCATTCAGCACTCTGTGGATTCCACCGCTCCGTTTCGCCTCCGGGAATTTAACACTGCGCTCAACACGAATGGAACGGTTGTCGGGGGTAATAGATTCGATGTCCATCGATACTTTCAAGGTCAAATCCTATCCATCTACCATCACGCGCCCGGCCGTCGAGTTTCTTCCCGTCGTCAACGTGTACGGCGACTTTACATCCCCATTCGTGAATGTGGCGCAAGTCTGGTTTCGCTTTGTGGAAAACCTCGTATGGTGTACGTCCTCCTAGTGCCCTTGTTGACGTCCTATTCTTCAACCAAACAGCATGTTTCAATGCTTCTCCCCACAAGTTGGACGGTAATTCTGCTGCGTGCAACATCGCCCGCACCTTTTCGAGAAGTGTGCGATTAAGCCGCTCCCGCAACTCCGTTATGCTCGGGAGTATGGTGAACTGGGAGGCGGCGTCGAATGCCTTTCCGGGCAAGGTATTTATCGAACGCATGATTTTTGTATTTACCGCCGTTATCTGAACGTAAAATTTTGATCTTTATTCCGTGTTCTGTCTCCCAACGTGCGTTGACGTCCTCAAAGGACTCCAAGGTCTCGTCCTTGGTGTGCATTAATACCACGACTGTATAGCGCGATGCTTCGTCCGTGAACGAGCTATAATATCGCTTATGTTGCGGGGTTTCGACTGCCGCGGGTCCCCAAACGTCTGTGTGTACTTCATCACCGACATTTCCAGTTGCCTCGCATTCTGTGGCCTTTGAGATCGGCTTGCGTGTCATTCTGCCATGCAGACATGACTTTCAGTCGTCTTCTGAGGTACGTGCCGTCTCGTCGAGTTTGATTCCGTTCACCAACTGATTTTTAACCAGCTTCTTCGCCGCGTCAATGGGAAGATGTCCCATCAGACGATGCATTTCCTCCGGCGTTACAACCAGCGGTGCGTCGTCTGCGATGTTCGCACGAGGTTCGGGAATTGATACTTGGACACAGTAGAGTCCACGGACAAGAGGGACAGTGCCGATGCGTCGGCGTTTCGCGTCAAATATCCGACACTCTGTTTGGCGGAATTGAACCGCGAAACCGGCTTTGGCAATGCGAGCAATGGAGATAAGGGTGACTCCGAGGCTAGGTGCGTGTAGAACGTCTTTTACGAGGACTCTCGTTGGCCGTTTGCCGTTGGGAACGTTCACGAACATGTCCCCCATTCCAACAGCTTCGAATTTCTTGCTGTCGGCAGCAACGATTCCGCACGGCTGAATAGCCCGATAGTTCGTCAAGCGATGCCGTGAGGGTGTCATATGCGCCGTAGCGCCTGAGTCATATATTTCGTGCTCATTGTTGGAGCCGGTGGTGGCGGCGAATACGGTTTCCGCGATGAGTGACGTCTTCTCTGAGTGCCCGTCATTTTTCTCTACCTCCTCAGCACTGTCAGCTTCATCGTCGCTGTCCAGCACATCCAAAAGTGGCGGTAAATCGTTGTATTCGTCATCAAAGTTCCGTCCAGGCTTTTCTTCGTCAAGCTCGTCAAACTCAATATAATCCTCCGGCCTACTTATATGATGCTGCCATCCATGCAGCATCGAAATCTTTGTCTGCCTTCGCGGCGTTCGCTCGGCCACCTCCCTTCCGGTGAGGATTCTGACCTTCCTTCCCTCCTCCTTTAGCCCAACAATCCTTTGCCATATGCCCCTTCTTGTGGCAATTATAGCATTCCATCGTCTTCTTCGGCTTCTTGCCGCCGTTCCCGTAGAACGCGGCCTCTTTCTCGCCCTTCGATGTAAGTCTTGCCGCTTTTCGGTCGGCTTCATCACTAATGCCCTGTAGCACTGTGTCGGGATCGAGAGGTTTGCCGAGAAGTGCGGCTGCACCCGTAAGTGCTGATAGATATGTTTCGTATGACGTGGGGAGGGAACCGAGGACAATCGCGACGAAATTGTCGTCACCTGGGTCTGCACCCATCGCAATCAAGTCCGCCCGTATTGTCCGCAATTTATCCAGGTGAGCTTTTACATCTCCACCTTCTGCGCAACGCTCGTCTTGGAGCTTGCGCCTCAAATCCACTGTGACCATCTTAGACTTCTTTTCATATTCATCCTTCACTTTCTCCCACATCCCCTTTGCCGTGGTCGCGCCTTTGACCTTCAAGAACAACGAATCTGGTATCACTGAAGCAAGTCCTTGCTTGATAACAGCCTGCTCGGATTTCCAGATCCGCCGGCGCGCCAAATACTCATTGTTTGCCTTTACTTCCGCCGGCGTAGGTGCCGCGGCGTCGGTGATTATGGGTTCAACCGGCGCTTCAGCCGTCCCAGCTGCGGTTGTATCGAAGTGGCCGTCGAGTCCCGCAGTGTCGAGAGCGAACAGGAACCGGTCGCGAAAGAAAACCCAATTTGTGCCGTTGGCCTTGCACGCAGGAAGTTTGGCAAAGTATTCGCTGAGTTTGACGGTCGAGGAGAATGTGTTCGTAGACATGGATGTAAGATTGGATTGAATAGGAGTTTGAAGTGTAGTGTTTCGTTTAAGGTTTAAGCACGGGGGCCAATAACCTGTAGAGAGTTGTAGGTGGGTTCGAACAGAGGATGCAATAAATAGATAATTTATTCAAGAAATATCGAGGGCTTGTATACCTCGAGAACAATGGTACAAAGCTACCATAAACAAAGTGCGTAGTACAATGAGTATCCAAGAAGTAAATCGTTTCAGACCAGCTGAAACTACACAACGCGACGGTACGCGTTTCATCATGCTGTGCGTCTCCATGCACAACGTGGCGGCATACGTGTCTTCGTACGTGTCGGCTTGCTGAGTTTTCCAACAAACTTGGCGGAAGTATAAACACTTATACACGGTTTAAACTGTTTTTGTTTCCGTTTAATTTGCCTGTGGCTTCAAACAGTTTACAAACAGTTTGTACACGGTTTACAGCAGTTTGAGAAAGTAATGACACCTCGATCATTTTGTAAATAAGAACAAGCTCGAATAGTACCTCACTTTCCGCGCTCACTACTGCCTCAATTCTTGACCAAATCCTTCGTGTATAAGCGCGTTCGACAGCGTTTTGAGAGCGCTTTCAGATGTAGGTTATTTCAACATCTAATTCGAAGTTTTTTTTGTTTTTTTGACCTTATTCGGCTCCAGCGCATCAGAGCCGCCACATTGATATCGACCTTTCTCGTGCAATTTTCGGTGGATTTCGCTCAAAGTAGGCGCGTTTGGACGGCATTACTTGCGCCTTGCTAACGACACGTGTTCCCACTGAACTATAGCCGGGAACTCAGGCGATCTCTGCCGGGAAGACCATTGAAACCTAATGAGACGATGGTAAAAGCTGGCGATACATTGTTTCATCGGATGCACACACACCAACAGCAGAAGTGGGGTACCAAGGAGTTCCCGCCATTCGTGCCTTTCCGCGACGAGGAGTGGGACCTGGCTCGGTGGCTGATGAAGAATGTGACCCAGACGGCGACAGATGAGTGTCTTGCGCTGCCAATTGTGAGTTAAACCTGTCGGATTAATGATACCTGCACTCACCGTCAGGAACCAGAATAAAAAGGCCAACCTATCTTTCCATAACAACCAAGCCTTCCTCAAGAAGGTTGATCAGCTTCCTAAAGGACCGGACTGGACGTGTGAGATGGTGACGGCTGCGGGGAACCGGCTCAACAAGAACGACGAGTTGATGTCTGAGGACTGGAGTTGTGGATGCGTAACCCTGTCGAGTGTATAATGGAGCTAATCGGTAACCCTGCTCTCCGCGAGCACATGGCGTACGTACCTGAACGCGTCTATGGGGCGAAGGATGGGCGTGAGGAGAGCCGTATTTTTGATGAAATGTGGACGGCAGAGTGGTGGTAGAAGCTCCAAGTAAGGATTGACTGTATTCAAGCGCGTGAATATAAATCTAATTACGATCTAGGAAATATTACCTCCAGGTGCTTGTATCAGCGGAATAATCCTGTCGTCAGACAAGACAAAGTTATCGCAGTTCTCGGGCGACAAAACAGCGTGGCCGGTGTATCTGACGATAAGAAATATATCTAAGGACATCCGCCGTCGGCCGTCTGCTCACGCCACGGTCTTGATTGAGTATTTACCGGTGTCAAGGCCCACCTGTTTCAGCGACAACACCCGATCCGTTGCCGGCTATCGTCTATTCCACCACTGCATGTCGCTCCTTCTCGAGCCCCTGATTGGGGCTGGTAAGGAGGGCGTGGACATGGTGTGCGCTGATGGATTTATCCGATGCGTCTTCCCCATTCTTGCTGCCTACGTTGCCGATTTCTCCGAGCAATGCTTGGTTGCGTACTGCAAAGAGAACCGTTGCCCACACTGTCTAGTCGGTCGCCTCAATCGAGGGGACAATACCGTACAATTACGTTCAAATCGATAGTCACGCATCACGCACCTCTGTATCGATATCGAAATATGGTCGATGTCACGCGTCACGGGGTACTTTATCGAATTAGTTCAACAGTTTGTAGAAATACTTGGGATCTAATCCTTACACCTCAAAAACCCCGAATGTCAAATCCAAAATACGCCTTTGGTATTTCTGCACTGCCAAAGCACCAAAATTTCAGGTAAATTCCTCATCCGACTCCCAATTGACATTGTCCCTCAGGTGGTGCCAAAAGCCCGCATACTTTGTGGTCGGCTTTCTTACCCATTTACCTGTCCCCCCTTCAGTTAGCTACTCGCCATCTTCCTCACCACCTTCGACATCATCAGGAGTCTTGGTGCTGTTGTTTTAGGAAGTAAGAGGCTCCTCCTGCATTGATTTAATTGTCGCCCGTTTGACGAAATTTCACACCCATCGAGAATCTCATCCTCCAGAGTGGCAGATGCTGGATCGGGGCTGTCAGAGTATCCCTCGTTATGCTTCTCCAGAGCCCAGATTTTTCCACCCTCCAATTCCGCTCAAAGTCCGGATCTGGTGCCTTGGTATTGCATAGCACTTCGCGTGCCTCGAAGCCGGTCAAAGATCAAAGTTGGGCAAAAATTAATTGCTGAGAGCTTGTAGCGCAAAAAAGAAATTCCATAAACCAGGCAGGACTCATTTTCCACGTCCTCATATTTTTTTGGGAGAATATCGAAAATTTTATCCCTGTCACACACCTCCCGGGGGTCTATCGAAATATCGAATTGCTCATACCATATCACGCGTCACGACCAGGTTCAAATTGAACATAATGGTATGGTATCCTCAATTGCCTATTGCGAGACGATGACGCGACATTAGCCGCTTTGAATGATCATCGGAACAGGCGGAATACACCTGCCTTCGAGGGAAGATGGGCTGCGCACAGTCTACAAGCCCTTCTGGGCCGCTCTCCCTCACACCGACATCTTCGCTTCCTTCACACCCGACCTGCTGCACCAATTACACAGGGCGTCTTCAAGGACCATCTCGTCAGTTGGTGCACCAAGATTCTGGGGACAGAGGAGCTTGACAGGCGCTTCAAAGCTATGAATGCGTTTGCGGGACTACAGCACTTTGAAAAGGGGATCTCCATGGTTTCGCAGTGGATGGAGAGAGAGCACCATGAGATGCAATTTGTCTTCCTCGGCGTGCTGGCAGGTGCCGTTAGCACCAAGGTTCTCACAGTCATAAAGGCGTTTATCCCGAGCAGCAGGCAGCCATGGTAGATGTGGAATGAGTGTCACAAATAAAAAGAGTGATGAAGCCGCAAAGGAAAGGGAGCCCAGATAGCCGAAGCAAAAGAGCGGGGGATGTACTGAGGAAAAACACTATAATTAACAAAGTTAGTTGTAAGTAACTTAAGTAACTTGGATTGATGCCATCTGATGGCCCAAGTTAATTTTTCTGATGGCTCAAGTTACTTTGTTGCATCACAATGACCTAACTTGGCGGGGCAAGTTACTTCCACATAAGTTGAAGTTACTTGAAGTCATTTGAAGTTACTGGAAGGTATTCAAAGTAATTTTGATCAACTTTATCTGCATTGAGCTAAAAAGGTATCGATAGGTCAATTGCAACACATTGAGGCTCCTGCAAACCCGACACTGTGAGACACTTTTTTAAGTGTGACACATAGCAGAATATCTGATGCACCCTCCTGAAAACTCATAAATGCCTACAATTTCTCTGAGAAATACTTCCAACCTGCTATCGTGATCCTCATCGTGATGGGATCACACTTTCTGATATGGTTTCTGTGTGGTCACTTCCCACACAAAGATTAAAATTGATACAGAGAGTTGATTTTCTTGTGCCTACTGTACTATTTTGACTGTAAGTTCAGTCACAGGTTACACCCGATTTTTTTTGATATGTGCAAAAATCCCCTTAATTCAAAAGAAAGTTTCCTGCTTCTCGGGCCAGCAATTACATAATCATAATGAACTTATGGTCGAAATAATTGCTGAACCTTTAGGTTTGGCTACCCAGGAGTGGATGGATTATACAATAGGACCAAACACACATTTTACTCATATATAAGTAGTCATGGAAGAAAGTCGTAAAATATTGACCAAAAAACAGATATTGGTGGGGTATGTACCAGAAATTGATACATAGAGTGTCCTATTGCTCCATGTAAGGTCAAAACCATTAGTGGCACCTTAAAATCTCAATTTATACCATTTGTCATTTCTGCTCACATTGTTGATTTGTCAATTTTGGTTATGTTCGGGCCGCAATCTGTCAGCATCATTGAGTACAAAACTTACCGCTGCTTCACTCCAGCAATACTTGCAATCGCCAAAAGTCTTGGCGTCATGTCAAATGTATGCAAATATTTGTGGAGGCTCTCATTGGGGAGTATGGCACCAATGATTTGGTTTTTGTCTTCAGATGAATGGAAATGTCTAAAAGTGTCCTTAGGCATGATGTTGTCTTATGACAAGGTTAAGGGAGTGAGTGAGGAACATGCAAAAATGCAGAATCATCTGATATGACGCCATTACTTTGGCCATCACAAGTAAAGAGGGCCAACACAATTGGGCTGGGTCATAGGTAACAACAGCTGCAACCTGTCCAGAAAAGGCTGTGAGTCAGGTATTCAGTGGTTGTAGATAAAGCTTGATGGAGCAATTGCACCGCCAAACGAGCAAATCATTAAAGAACGGTTAGTTACAAGGACCGAGATCAAGCCATCATTCAAGAGTGACTGCAATCACAGACAGTGATTGCCGACTTGTCGCCATTGCCCCAAATGGGAAGTTCCGCCTTTGATATCATGCACGGCACATTGATGCAAATGTGCCAGCCTTGATCTAAATGTGCTGGGTTCTCAAATGCACCTGCAGTCTGAGTTTTGCATATCCTCCTTGGTCACAGCTGCCACATTATATTACAGTTCCACCAATACCGTCAGAAGCAAGCCAGTGGGTTGAAGAGGGCCTGCGAGTATTGGCAAACAGACCTTTGAGCAGCTTATTCAGTCATGTGATTGCCAATGGCGCTGTTTTCAAATCTGACAGACAAGCACTGAGGCGCCTAAATTATTTCCAAGAATTCCGCTGAGAGTCCAAAATAATATTATAGAGCTATTTTGCATACCCTAAAGGTTCAGCTGTCGCCTCAAAGAGGCATAATCCATGTCATACAGTTTTCAATATCAGGATGAACTAGCAACATAGATAGAGTACTGAGGCCAGAATTTCATGTTGAATTTGTATTCACTAGTGGCATGTTACAGGAAGTACACTGGTGCACAGGTTAGTGCAAATCAGGAACCAGAATATGCTGCATGTTGATTTGTGAGCTCAGAATCTGGGGTGGAAACACTCGAAACAACCGAAATTCAACACTACAACCAATGTATAGCCTGAGAACAGATAAATCTATCCCAAACCAACAAAGTGAAGCAGTGAGTGTGGTGTCCTGTACATCCCAGAGGTACCCAATGAGTGTCAGTCCCTAGTTCAGAGCCTTGTAAAGGTTGAAAGGGAAAGTTCTATATCCAAGAAGTTGTGGGCGAGCAGTTGTGTTTGATATGTGCAAAACAAGTGATGCCTAAGGAATAACACGCTTCAAACACCCAAAAGCACCAGGTGGCTAAGCCAAGATGTGGGTGGAATGCAAGAAACATGAAGGTTCCCCAAGTTCCAGATGTTCTGAAGAACTTTTAATGTGTATCCCAAAGATCCGCAATGATTCCAACAGTTCCAAAGGTCCTAGACGATTCAAGACCCAAGGCTGGTGATTCAATACAAAGCAAGGTCAGAGGCCACGAAGCAATACAAAGCAAGACCCAAGGCCAGACGATTCAATACGAAGCAATACGATTCAATACGAGTCAAGACGATTCAAGAGCCATGCTCAGATGTTCTGTGTGTTCTGGTTAAGGAGACGACTCAAGATTCCTTCACAACCAATGATATTCATGATTTACTACAAACTAGGCTTGTAGATGACCTGAAGATTGACAGGAATTCCCTTGGGCACAAGCTTGTGGCTTACTAGTTGGGGGAAGGTTCCGTGTCGCTCACAGGAACACCTGAAACTACTTATACAAACAGAGATATGACTATGACAATAACAGAAATGAGTAAAATATCCTTTTAGCTGCTCCACAGTCCATGTATCTGTCTTGGCAACTAAAATATAATGAATCCAATTGGTCAGTGAGGTCGACTGAGCCGTTCCAGGTATATTCCGACCATCCTTTGTAATGATTTGCACATGATGGCGTGATGAGTGTCTCAGTCAGCATCAATCATGTACTTCTTGAGGTGTTCCTTGCATCTCAGAGGTATCCCTCGAACAACCACGTCAGAACTGTAAAGCCTGGAGCTGTAGCTTTCGAAAGATCCCCAACTTGATATTCATGAAATAAAATGACCTGAACTTAAGTTTCGGCGGTCCAGACCGCCCAGCAACTTAAGTCCCGCGGAACTTAAGTTCCGTGGCGCGGGGACTTAAGTTGCGTGGCGCTGCACTCGTATGGGCCGTTGATATCCCCCATCCCAGCCTCATCGAACTTAAGTTCACCGCACTTAAGTTTACGCACTTAAGTTCACGCACTTAAGTTCCGCAGAACGTGAGTTCTGCCGTCCTGCCTGCGCTTCTACGGGTAGCTGATCCCACCCCCAACTTTCGTCGAACTTAAATCCTGTAGCTCGTTTTTAGTTAGAAATTAAAATTGTTCTGCAGTACAACTCTGAAGTCCCATAAATTGTAGAATGATTAAATTTACAATACGACTCACCGTTCAATAGTCTGGCCAAGAACGCCAAGCCAGAACTCGATTATTTCGCAAAGGCCGTCGATGCCTCCCGCTGCCGATTCCAGGAAAAATTCTCGATGTTTGACTCCACACCCCGGACATTCGTAAGGTACGATGGCGGCGCCCAATCCACGCAGTGTCAAATGCACCAGACGCTCTGCAGAATGCGTCAGCATCGTTCCAAGATTTATTCCCCAACTCACCAAGGAGCCTGACATTATCGCAACTGTATTTGTAACACCATATAAACTCCACATCCACGCAGTTCTGGAGGTATTCGTACTGGCGCCGGGCAGTGTCGATGGAAAACCCGCTTTTGATTTCCAATTGATCGACTTCGAGGTTTAAATGTGGGCAAAAGATTCGTTTGACGCGCAAGACCATATACAGCTCGCCCCGAAGGACTCGATATCAGCGTTTATCGAGATGAGCGAGGCACTGTTCAATCGGATCCCGAATGCGGCCGCTAGGACTTGGTGAGACAGCAAAAATAAAATTTGCAGAGGAGAGTACCTACATCGCACGCAGTTCCCTTCGCCGTCTTCTTTCAGACGGACTAGGCTCTTCCCGTCGAGCCCCTTGTCTTTTTCGACCCCTAGAGCGCCGTGAGTTAGGTTTGGGAAGGTGCATGGCCGCCCACTTACATCCAGAGCGAGACAAAGAAAATTGCCCAATATGGTCGATCACGATGCGTGATATCCCGTTTTCGAGATCTTCACCACCACAGCCGTTCTCCTTGCTCCCCTGTGAAGCTGATCCCCACGCGCATGCTCACCACTCTCAAACTTCGCTTGAAACCACGTCCTCCCTCAGCCCGATCTCGACCGATCTTGACGCGCGTGGAGTGCCACTCAAGGAAGGACGCTATCGCTGCTCTTTCGAGGAGACGGTCGAGGCGACACGAACTCGCCCGTAACGCAGGACGGCGTCTTCGAGGGAGATCAAGCCTCCTTCTCGCCCTTGGCGGTCGATGGTGGAGACGACGGCGCAAGCTTCGCGTCTGGATGGCGTCTGGATGGCGGATGGATGGCGGATGGACGAGGTGAGTCTCCCGCAGTTCATCCCAGGATGCTGCTGACCGTCCGCATCGTACTCCACAGTACCCCTCCGTTCCGCACCATCGGCTTGATGCCTGCAAGATGACCAGACAACACGTCAGCAAGTGCCGCGCATGCAAATCGTTGCGAACGTACCTGTGTCCGCGTCCGCGCATCGATGCCCACTCCTGCGCGCTGGGATTAAGGCAGACGTCGAAGGGCCGACCACTCGTCCTGATTCGGTCGGACGGTGTGGTGTTCCTGTCGAATGTGTATCATCCGTGATCACGGACGCTTGCATGGTGCTGCTGGGTGCTCTCGCTTTCCTCTCGTTCTCTGGCCTGTGTGTGTCGACTTCGTCCTCGTCTCTTCCGTCTTATGAACTTGCCTACTCCTCTCCTCTGTGTTACCCGCCCCTTGCTGTGTCTAGTTGCGCTGTACGTCGTAGCGGAGCACCATGGCACGACGATCCGATCTTGAGCTGCAGGCGAGCAATGCGAGCACCGCCGAGCTGCAGGCGACAACGACGAACACCGAGCGCGCAAGCGCTACCGCGCCCACAGGCGAGCACTGACGTTCTACAACCATCTCGCCACGAAAACGCGGACGTCCCAACGGTCACCAACCACCGATCCCATCGAAACCCTCGAGATCACCACACGCCGGGTATCTTTCCTCAGCCACGCTCCAGCGCCTCCACCGCCCTTTCGGCAGCACAGCGAGTAGCCCGTGACCAGCGTTCCACCCAACACATTCGTTTAGGCCCACCAGTCGACAAGCGCGCCAAGCGCGCGACCCAGCCACCACCGCGGAGCACCGCAAGCGGTCAGCATCGTCAACACGACGACGGCGAGTTTCTTCTTTTTTATTTTTGTCACTGTTCTTTTGTTTCATCAGCCGGCTACCACGACAACCAAGCACGAGCGACCGTCCACGCTCCCCGAGTTTACCATGCGCCAGGTGACTTTTTTTTTCGCCCATTTCTTTTTTTCTGCAACTCGTTCGCAGATGAGTACCGTGACAACCGAGCATCCATTGGAGCCGCAGGCGACCACAACGCGAGGCAGCCGCAGTGCAAGCACTATACCATCCATACCTAGCAGCCGCAGGCGAGCAACGTGCTCGTGCTCGTAAAGCAAGCGCACTGGAGATTCGGGAATCGGCACCATTGCCTGCCGCATCCCCGAGTCCCATCGACGAGCCATATGGGGGCGCACGAGTGCTCAACACTCAGGAATGGAAGCCGGAGGGTCCGAGAGCCCAGATGTGCACTACTGGAGAGTTTGAGGTAGAAATGTGTATGGCGAGTGGGGTGTTGATATGTGTTATGTTTGGAGGGCGGAAGCTCGTTCTCCGTTTGCTCGTTCTCCGTTCCCTCTTTGCGCTCGTTGCTCAAACGTCCCACATATAATAATCTTCGTCCAGCTATATTCGTGCGTGCACATATACAGGACGTCCTAGATCGCGTCCACCTAAAAAAGTCCTTGTATGCCCTGTATATATCCTAAATCGTAGTCAGCAAACAATACATGAATTCATGACCATGTGCCCACCATCTCATCCATCCACTTGAACACCACGTTGAAACGATGCACCAAAGTGCAGCAGTGAAATCGAATACAAAAGAGTTAGACAAAGTCTATACTCCAATATATCTCAAATCAACCACTAACAACTCCAATGCCGTGTGTATGTGTTCGGGGAAATAGGACAGTCGTATCGTCCTTCAATCTCAATAAGACACCTTATACCCTTGCCAGGTTCACACTATATGTGCAATTGTAACCAATTTTATTGATTAATCCTAGTTACTACCACAAACTACCCACTGTTGGACTTAGGCAAATTGGCACAAGGCCAAGCTGAGTTTAACCAAGTTAATCACCCAAAAGGACTAAGTCCTATAAAACTGGTATAGCTCAAAGAAGACTTCAGACGAATAGCCAATGTCTGAGAGGTCTAATATATGCCAACAGGGGAGTGGGATTCACTGGCGCTATCTACTTTACATGCCAGTTTAAATACTTTACTTGTGCTAAAAGGGTATAAAGTTTGTGAGAATAAATACACTTTTCTGGGGTTAAAACTCCGTGTTAGGCCGTGAAAAGAGCGCCCATGAGTCATATGTATCGGTCTTAGTAACCCTCTGATGCAATTTCCGAGGAAAAGTCCATTTCCCCAAGGGAAATGTACAGCCTTTTGAATTGTTTCCAGGCACACCCTGTATCCATTGCCATCTAGACCTTGCCAAGTGCGCCCAAGTCTTTCTAGACCTCTTACATATGGTTCTAGGCATTGTCCGGCAGCTTCCATGTCCGCTCTAGGTGTGAACATGCTCCGGAACTACCCGGAAGTCACTAGGTTCAACCACTAGATTCCTAATTAGGTAGATACCATCAAAATGACCTCGTAAGGTCACCTATAGTATATCCCTGAGTTCTGTAGCCATTTCTAAAGTCCTTCCAACATCCCATGTGTTTGATAATGGCCTAGCGTCCACAGAAATCCTCAAACTCACTGCACACAGTGTACAGCTTGCAGGAGTATTCTATGACCAGTGTGGTAAAATTGATGATGAAACCGGTGTTTGAAACGCATTAAGCAGCCTAGTACTCAGTCCTGGGAGTAGACTAGTACTCTATGTAGCCCTATTGACTGGTTTTATCAGTTGTTTCCAACTGAAAGGTCGCAAAAATTGGTTATTTCAGGCATATTCAATTTCATGCCTCATCATCTCCCCCAACCTGAAATTCTGACTGTCCTCAGTCACTTCCTTTATCAGGCTAGATGTATTCTGGAGTGAAAATTTGCCAACCAAATCGACAATGCAATCATAAGGCCCATTGCTTGCCTGCCAGTGCTACTTGAACCAAGTTTACATATCCATGTCCTTTTCCTTGCTCATTTACAATTTCCATTGAATTATCCTCTCCTTTCACTTTAATGTTCCTTGCGATTGCTTTTATTATGCCATAGAGCCATAAAGCTCTCAATGTGACACAACCAAGTGGTTCTCCCCATTAGGTTAGACCGAAATTGTCTTGTCATTCATTCGCTTATTTGAAGCTGTTTCACCTCGATTTTCCATGGGTTTTTGTGTCAGGGCAGCACCTGAGTTCATTTCCATTCAATTCCCAAGTGCTGCGTCGCTTAAACAACCAATTCCAATGGGAAATCCATCTCTAAGCAGCGAAAAATTACTAAGACAATTTTACTTGTAATGTTTCATGCTTGTTTTTCCCATTTGTCTCTCTCAACCTGAGAGTTTTGGCGATCCCTGATCCATACCTCTGGTTGCGATCAAAGAGACCTCATTTCCCTATAAATACAGGCCTTGCCAGCGCTGTAAATTCACCAATCCAAGCACAACTCCTCTACTGCAATGGCTTCCACTTTCCCCTCTGATTTCATTGAAGCTCGTGCTCTCTTTGAAAAGCTTGCTGCTACAGCCAAGCTGCTCAAAGAGTATGATGCTTCTCCTCAAAAACGCATTGTCCAGCTCCAAGAAATTGGCCAGACTGCGGTTTGAATCCCACTTTATCCACTATGTTCAACACTGACTGTTTGAACAGTACAAATTCCTGGGTTTCCCTGCTCAGTTGCTCCTTCCTGAGTGCAAGGATCTTGTTGAACTCTTTTTCGAGATGAGGGGCATCTACCATGAGCTCCATCATCCTGATAAAGAGTCCAAGGCCTCCTATCCACCTGATTATGATGGTCTTCGTCAGTTGACCCATCTAATCCAGGATGAGCGCTCCAAAATTCAGGAGGAACAGCGCAAGAAAAAGGCTGTCCCCAAGAAGGTATGTGCTCGATTTCCATTAGATTTCCTTGTATTCTGACCAGAATCATACCCCAAGGTCATCAAATCAAGGGCCATTGTTGAAAGCGATGATGAAGTTGACATTATTACTGGTAATGAGGCCCAAAACCCGAGTGAAGGGGATGCTTCTGACAAGGTATGTCCAGAAAGATTGTCCCAAAGTTTGATGAAGATTCTGACCAAAGCCCTGGCCCAGATGCAAGTGGATGATGAAGAGAAACCTGTCCATGACATTGGGACCATTCCCAAAGGTCTCAGCTTCAAGAGAGTCAAGGTGAACCATGAGTGTGCTCATGAGGATCATCCTGAGGCCTCCTGCCCTTCTGCCCAGGTACTACTTCATTTTACTGTCCAGTACCCTTGTCTGATTGTCCTATTCCATAGGCGCCTTCTACTAAGACTCCCAAGAGCAAGAAAAACGATAAGAAGCGCAAATTCAAGGATGATGATGATTCAACCTTCATTGCTGCAGGTAACCAACTTCTACTCCGAATTTTCAACACATTTCTCACCATCTTTTTCCAGTGCTCAAGGAGTTGGGTTATGGCTCCAATATTACCCAGTTCCTTGATGAGGCTAAGCTTATTACTACCATGCCCTCGGATTTACCCAACACTATCCCTGCGATCAAGAAACGTCTTTACCAGTTCATGGTTGAAATTGCAGTAATCAATGATCGCATTCGTAGTGACCTTAACCTTCGCTCTTCCCATGTAGAGGATGCAGCTGTCCTTTCTGCTCGTCTTGCTGAGCTGGAGAGTGCTGCCTCTGAAGACTAGCATACTTGTTCCTTGTCCAATATTGCATTCCAAATAAATTGTCTGCCTTATTCCTTTATGTTTCCTAAGTTCAACTTCAAACTTCTGGTTTCAAAATGCGAAAATCTGAGTTGGAAAATCTGAGTTGAATTATTCCTGTATCCAAACTTTACTTTGTTTCCAACAAGCCCTCTCCCCCCAACCTGAAATTCTGACTGCCCTCAGTCGATTTCATTAGGTATTAGAGAAGACTGGACTTCAAGACTGAGCCATAGTCTCGTCTGTAGCCATTTTCTTCCTTCTTTGCCAAGTATTCCATGCCCTTTCTAGCTCCATCTCTTGTTGTACAGCCAATTCATGTCCAACCTTTTTGACTGCTCTAGTTTGATGAATCTTTGGAGCACTTGTATCCAAATCCTGTTCCTCAAAGTCGTCTTCTGCTGGGGAGACCTCAGTATAATTGTCATCCACTCCCAGCCTGACATTGTCAAATTGAAAGTCCCTTCCTCTATATTCCAATGCCAGTCCATCATTTACTAAGTCATCCAATGTCTCTTTTGACAAGTCAATCAATTCATGAATGTTGTCTGGCAGAGGAACACTGTGCCTTGCCTCATATGGCACTACCCTGAATTGAGCTATCTTGGATTGGAACACTGAACCATCGAGTTCTGCAACAACATAGCTTCCTCCATTGGTCCTCCTTATGATAATCATTGGTCCGAGATACCTAGGAGCCATTTTTGTGTTCAAGGACTTCTCAACCATTGAGTTTCGAACCAGTACCAAGTCTCCTGGTTTGAAATTGAAGTCCCTGATTGTATGCTCATGTATCTTCTCATACCGTTTGACTGCTTCCAATTTTTCCTTAGAAACTCTAGATCGCATTTGCTCTACATGTGTTTGATGTTTTGCTAATGCCTGAGCTCTGAAACCAATTAATTCCTCAGTTGTCAAAGTCCTAGCTGGTAGTTCAACCAACCAAGTTGCTTCAACTATGTCCAATGGTAGGATTGGATGTGCCCCTGTTACCATAAAGTAAGGTGAACATCCAAGTCCTTTCCTAACGGTGACTCGATCTGCCCATATAACCTGAGGCAGAAACCAGTACCATTTACCTGGATTTCCTCCTGTAGCCTTAAATAAAGACTGGCGCATAGGCCAATGTCCACTTTCTATTGTCCCATTTGCCTGGGAATTGTAAGGCGAAATCCTAATGCCTTTAATCCCATATTTGGCTGATAACCAATCAACTGCAGCTATAAACTGAGGTGCATTGTCTGTTACAATAATCTGTGGACAACCCCATCTGCAAATAATTTCCTCAAGTAAGAAGAGTCCCAAAGTCCGAGCATTCTCATTCTTTATTGCTCTTGCTTCCAGCCATCTACTCAACGAGTCTCTTGCATCCACAACCTTGTTATATCCATTTGATGGTGTACCCATGACCATTACATCCACATGAATCTGCTGAAACAACGACGGAGTATGGGTTTGAACTGGTGGAATATGTATCAACCTTTGTTGTCTTACTTGGCACAACAGACAAGTTTTCACATAATGACTGATATCCTTTTCGAAATCTGGCCACCAAAACCTTAATTCAATCAAGGATTTCGTAGCAAAGAATCCTCTATGTCCTAGACTGTCATGTGCAGATTTCATCATAAACATTCGTCTATCCTTATCCACTACGAGTTTATGGTTTCCATCTATGGACTTTTTATACAGTCTTCCTTTCTTATCCTTGAAGAACATTGAAGCATAGCGCATAAAATTGCGGTACTGAGAGTCTGACATCCCTTCTGGACGATCTCTAGTATTCTGCAACCACTTCTTCACTAGTTCAAGCCGTTCATCTGCTTTCTTTCCTGCCTCTGACCTCTGTTGCTCAGTATAAGGTTCTGGCAAACTTTCCCATTCAGCAGTAGGTAGCAGTGGTTCTCCTTTTTCCTTAACCAGTGGGTTTGTTAATTTACCCTTCCTTTGCTGAACCAGTTGTTCAACTGAATTTTGAAGAAACTGAACCACCTCAGTTAGAACTTTTTCATCATGTGGACATCTGCATGTCTCTGCCTTGTGAAGTTCTGTTCCAAATTCTGAAGGGTCTTTCGCTTCCTCCCCAGTTAATTCAAACAAGTAGCCACCTCTAGTGTCAATGTCATGTTTGAAATCCTCAAAATCCATTGGTGCAGGTGCCTGAATGCTGTCTGGATGTAACTCAGGTGGATCATTGTTATCAAATTCGACTTCAGCATCAGGGAATTCCTCATCCCCAGGTTGCTTCAGACGTCTTGACAATCCATCTGGCCCAAATGTTTTACCCATAACATGCTTCAATTTGAAGTGGAACATCAGAATTTGTTCAATCCATCGGTTTATGGTAGCATTTGGCCCCATGCCAGGATTATCCAACATTCCCTTCAAGTACTTAGCATCTGTCTCAACAACTAGCTTTCTGCAACCAGATAACCAATAGCTCATCGCTTCAAGAGCTCGTTTTAATCCAAATAATTCTCTCTTTGGCTGAGAGTACCTAGCCTCCCTTTCATTTAGAGGTATTGATGCAAACTTTGCATAATACTTCTTCTTTGGGTCATTGGGATCCGTTTGATAGATCTGAATCCCAACTGCCATCCAAGATGTATCCACAGCAAGTACCACTTCAGAATCCCAGTCATGATTTATTGGTTTCAGGGCTTCACAGTTGGCTACTGCCTTTTTAATAGCAGCCATGGATGCTTTCTGTTCAGGACCCCATACAAAGTCAACACCAGCCCGAGTCAATTTATTGATAGGCCAAGTCAAAATTGAGTAATCCTTTATGAACATCCGCATAACTCCAACTGTACCCAAGAAAGACTTAACATCGGTGAAGCAGGTTGGTTCACCCCATCTTTCAATTACACCAATCCTATCAGTTGAAGGTTTCATGCCCTCAAATGCACAGATATGTCCAACTACTGTTGTAGAGCTTCTGCAGAGAACTGCTTTCTTTCCAGAGAAAGTTCCTCCTGCATAGCCCATCCTTGTAACCACTCTATTCAAGTTCTGAAAGTGTTCCCATACAAAACGTCGAATGCCAGTGTTTCCAACTATAGTCTGGTAACCTCCTCTTGACAACTTGTACCTTGAACCAGGCCCTCTGATAGGCACATCGTCAATGTAAGGTTTTGTTACATGGGGTATTTCATCCCTCAGAATATATGTTACATCCTCATGGAATATTGGGACTGAATTGGTCCACCCTTGAGGCAGTTTAACTAACCTCAGTGCTCCAAATGGTGTCTGGAATGTTGTATAATCCCTTGAGGACTCATGTATAGTCCTAT
The DNA here is from genome assembly GCA_014462655.1 of Mycena venus. Lineage (NCBI taxonomy): Eukaryota > Fungi > Basidiomycota > Agaricomycetes > Agaricales > Mycenaceae > Glaucomycena > Glaucomycena venus. The sequence continues at coordinate 792,579 of JACAZI010000007.1, read as the reverse complement.
GGTTGTATCCTGAGTATAAATCCAAGCAACCACCACATGCTCTACCTGCAAAGTGGCTTGCCAATTCCTCTGCTCCTGGAGGAATTCCTGAGTGAGCAATGGTAACAGCATTCAAGGGTTCCAAAGAATGAACCAATCTGATAGACTTTCCATCGCTTTTGAGCACACTGAAGTACTTGGTGCGATATGATCCATTAGATGGCTCATAGATGTTCGCATCAATGCTAGCCCTCAGTACCTTGCATACTTCTTCCAATTGTCCTGGTGGAATGGGTATATTTTTCTCAACCCATACCTTGTGATTCTCAATCACAGGGAACTTAACTGGTGGAAAGAATTCCTCCTTGAATGTCCCTCTTTCAGAATCATCCCAAGCGAAGTTCTGATTATGAACCATCATAAAGTAGTGTAACAACTTCTTTTCTTCTGGCCACAAAAAGTCTTCATCATGAATCCCATCTATAATAACCTTTCTTTCCTTTGTGTACCTTCCAGTGGGAGTAAACTCTGGGGGTCTGGTAGGTAATTCTGGTAAATCCTTCAAAGGGTCCCCAGTGATATTCCTCACAATGCGATATTCTTCCGGTAATTCCTGATATACTGGTCGCACTTTTTGCGCTACTGGTTTATATTTCTTTTTACCTACAAACACTTTCACCGGTGTTTGGGAATGCAAACTAGGTGCATTTTGTTCCACAGGCATTACCCAGTCTGCAAAATCACAACAAGCACATCTTCCCTGAGTAGTATGCCTCTTAGGTTTCTTTTCCATGTGAAAACTCTGGGCTATCTTCTCATATTCAGTCATACCCATAAATCCAGTTTCTGGCACAGTCTGAGCCATAAAGGTCCCATACTGGTCTTTCTTTGAGTCTGGTATCCCTAAATATTCCTGGAACAATGCAACCGCTTCTGGTTCCTCTTTTCCAAGTTCAGGTAAGGCTTGTTCTGTGTATAATGTAGCCAACTGTTCTTTGGAAAAAGTACCATTTTGCGAAATCGCATGTTGTACCATCCTTATCCATCCCATACCATTTTCATCTATCTCAACTATGGCAGCAAACTCTCGTTGATCCTGGATCAATTCCTCGAGTTTACTTGAAAATTTCCAGTTGCCTTCTTGACAGTATCCTCAGGAACCTCAGTAGCACTTTGCCTGACTTTCTGGAGGTGTTTCAAAGCCCCTCTCTCGAAAGTAGGAAGCGTGCAACGCTTCTTAGTCACTGGATCCGTTAAAGTGACAATCTGACCGCCATCCTGCTGGTTCTGCACATTGCTTGTTGTCAAGATATCAAATGGTCGTCCTAGCAAGACTTTGTATGCAGGTTCCCTGATTACATGCACCTGTAGGTACACTGTAATTTCTCCAAACCTAAAGGCCACATTTTTAGCCAATCCAACCGTCTTTTCCACCTGGCCATTTGCACTCTGCATGAATATATTGATATCTGGGTCCCAAATTAAACCCAGTTCAATTGCAGTAGACAAAGCCATTGAGACGATCTGAGAGCCTCCATCCAAAATAGCTTCTACCTGTCCTTGTCCATCAATCAGAGGATAAACCACTCTGAGTGGTGCTGACTCTGTTCCTCTAGCTGGATCGGTCATAGATGCAAAAATCTGTTTTGGAGTTTCACCCTCTGCAAGTGTACTCAGATATTGCAACACTGGATCACAAGCTACAACTGCTCCCTTCGGAACAAGTCCATCCTGCTTTTCTGCCACATAGAAGTTCCTAGGCATTGGAATTTCTGTTGTATGGATGGCATCATGCTGAATGTACTGCTCTTCCAGAGCATTAGGGTCTCCTGGAAACAGATCCTCAACATCCTCTGCTATTCCAACCTCATCCATATTTTCCTGGAGATGTATACTTTCCTTTCCCTTGACTGGTACACGCCTTTTGCTGACCAGATTTTTAGTTTCCTTTTGAACACCAGGAGCTGCAGCGATTAAATCCTTCAATGGAATGCCAACTGTAACTGACTTAATTGTCTCCACAATGGCCTTGATACTTGCATCCTTGATTTCATCGATAGGTGCCCTTAGTTTATAGGCTACATCTGATGCAATCTCAGCTACCATCTCAGGTTTAAGTGGGCCTGTAACTCCTGTTGTTTTATCCAAATCCTCTACCGATGGGACATCTCTAAAAGGGAGCTCCCTGTTCGGTCCTTTACCCATTTCAGTTTCCTCAAATCTAACCCTTTTATCATCCCTAGGCTTTCGCCAATTAGCCACATTTGTCTTGTCAAACTCAGAAGTTTTCTGCTTATGCTGGTCCTCCGGGGATTTTGCAGGTGTGGACCTTGGTTTCCCTTGGCCCTTTACCCCCTTCATTGAACCGTTCAGAAACCCTCATTGTTAGGAGAATTGCCCGTTTGGGAGGCACTTGTCCTAGTTTGAACTACAAGCTGTTCCATCCTTTGATCCAGTTTTTGCAGTGTTGCAGACATCAAGGTAATTGCTTGCGCAATTTCACTTGACTGTGTTGAACCAGTAGAAGGGGTTGGTTGAACAACCCCCTACAGGCTGCTGCTGGACAAGTTGAGTTGCCCGATCTCCCTGGTTGACAAGTGCCAATTGACGCTTCAAATTAGCCTCAGACACTCTCAGTGTCAGAATCTCATCATCCCTGGGATCATAATCCGTTCCATTAGGGAATAATGCCTCATGCATATCTGCATTAACATTATAAACCCCAGCTACTGCACCAACATAGTTTTGTGAAGACTTTATCTTATAGTAGTCATCAACAAACTCCCTCTTGGAGCGACCATCCCTTGGAACAAACAGGGGAGTTCCATCAGTAAGGCAATCTCTTCCTGAGAGTACCTTGAGAAGTCCTTCCTGAATGTGCTTCTGGCGATGCTCACAATTGCCAACCATGTGTCCTTTAATCCTACAGTAATGGCAAATAATCTCTGCTAAAGTCATAGGTCTGTTGAATGTTGAAACATCCCCAGATCCATCTCTAGTCCTAGTGACATTGTTACCACTACCAGCCGATTTGAAGAACTGTTCAAACTGACGCTGGGTCAGTTCAAATTTATCCTTCATTTGTGCGGTCAGAGACCTCACTTCATCCATTGTCTCTGCAGTTCTACGGTCAACAGCAGCATCCACTTCTGTTTTTTATAGTGCGTCTGCTCGTTTTTTCAACACTAGCAGAACTAGATCCAAAACCATATTCATCTTGGTCTGCACTTCCCTTGGCAATGTCCCTTGCAACAGCAACCACCTCATCAAAAAGATAGCGCTCTGTCTCGCGTTCCTTGAGCCATTGTGCCCTTGCTTGAACAGCATCAGCATCATCTGGGTCAACATACTTCATGCGCCAAGCAACCTCATCCATATCCAAACGACTCCAGATTCGATGAACAAAATCTGAATCCAATTTTTCCATAAACCTTGCAATAGCAGTCTTATTGGTCAGTTTATTGGGAATCAATTTTGCGACTTGGACTTGCATGGGCCTTATAAGCTCCATGAGTTCATCCTGGTCCTCTATAGCAATTCCACGACTTGGAAACCTAGCCAACAATTTATTCAACTGACTGACTGAGCCCTTCTCCGAGTCACGGATGGATGGATAGTGGGCCAGAATATCCTTGATAAAATCCTCATAGCTTCCCTTCTTAAATGAAGGTAGGCTCATCCATTCCCTTTTTGAAGTATAGTCAGCATAGCTGACCAACTTTCCCTTCTTTGCATCCTCTGGCGTTTGTGCCTTTTCCATTAGAGACTCCATGTGTTCCAAGAACTGCTGGAGCTCGCCTGGTTTGTTTGAGTCGAAATGGGGTGCATTTCGATCCCATGCCTCCGGAATTTTTACAGTAGTAGTAGACATAGTGGAAACGAAACGAGAATGAAATGGAAGGGAGTCAGGAAGTGGGTTGAAAGTCTGAAGAGAAGAAGGGTTCGGTGTAACAGGGTTTTGTCCTGCCAAAATTGTATCCAATGGTTCAGAAAAGATATCCTCTTCACCAAGGTTGTGTTGTGGTCCAATAGAAGACCTTGAACCGCTCTGTTCCGTTTGGTTTTGGACTTGGGAAGTCCTACGCCTCTGGTCAAGATTGGCTCGAATCCGATGTTGTGTTTGTTCTGCAGCACTAAGTCTGGCAGCCTCTGCTGGATTTATAGAGACCTGACGGCTTCTCTGACCAGTAGAGTTTTTACTAGCTCTGTTGGTCGGTTCTGTAGTCCAATAAGAACCAGTTCCTTCCTCCCAAGCAGTAGGTATCCTGGAGCTAGGGCTCGACAGGTTTGCAACAATATAGCACGTTCAACACAAAGGTTGTAAAGGCAGGTGTATTCCAACTCTTTTTGAGACTGTTACCCCTCGCGGTGGGCTCCAGATGAAACGATGCACCAAAGTGCAGCAGTGAAATCGAATACAAAAGAGTTAGACAAAGTCTATACTCCAATATATCTCAAATCAACCACTAACAACTCCAATGCCGTGTGTATGTGTTCGGGGAAATAGGACAGTCGTATCGTCCTTCAATCTCAATAAGACACCTTATACCCTTGCCAGGTTCACACTATATGTGCAATTGTAACCAATTTTATTGATTAATCCTAGTTACTACCACAAACTACCCACTGTTGGACTTAGGCAAATTGGCACAAGGCCAAGCTGAGTTTAACCAAGTTAATCACCCAAAAGGACTAAGTCCTATAAAACTGGTATAGCTCAAAGAAGACTTCAGACGAATAGCCAATGTCTGAGAGGTCTAATATATGCCAACAGGGGAGTGGGATTCACTGGCGCTATCTACTTTACATGCCAGTTTAAATACTTTACTTGTGCTAAAAGGGTATAAAGTTTGTGAGAATAAATACACTTTTCTGGGGTTAAAACTCCGTGTTAGGCCGTGAAAAGAGCGCCCATGAGTCATATGTATCGGTCTTAGTAACCCTCTGATGCAATTTCCGAGGAAAAGTCCATTTCCCCAAGGGAAATGTACAGCCTTTTGAATTGTTTCCAGGCACACCCTGTATCCATTGCCATCTAGACCTTGCCAAGTGCGCCCAAGTCTTTCTAGACCTCTTACATATGGTTCTAGGCATTGTCCGGCAGCTTCCATGTCCGCTCTAGGTGTGAACATGCTCCGGAACTACCCGGAAGTCACTAGGTTCAACCACTAGATTCCTAATTAGGTAGATACCATCAAAATGACCTCGTAAGGTCACCTATAGTATATCCCTGAGTTCTGTAGCCATTTCTAAAGTCCTTCCAACATCCCATGTGTTTGATAATGGCCTAGCGTCCACAGAAATCCTCAAACTCACTGCACACAGTGTACAGCTTGCAGGAGTATTCTATGACCAGTGTGGTAAAATTGATGATGAAACCGGTGTTTGAAACGCATTAAGCAGCCTAGTACTCAGTCCTGGGAGTAGACTAGTACTCTATGTAGCCCTATTGACTGGTTTTATCAGTTGTTTCCAACTGAAAGGTCGCAAAAATTGGTTATTTCAGGCATATTCAATTTCATGCCTCATCAACGTCACGCCATGCATCGATCTTGATGACCAACTCGTCGAAGGTAGTTGCCGAAACCCAGTCATGATGTGCGCCAGACTCAGCGCTCTTGAAAATCACCCGGGCGTTGTGCTCCAGCCGACTGTACATGGCGGCTTGCATCCGAGCGAAGGCCGCCGCACCATTGGGGCCCCGATTCCGCTCCTCACGACCCGCCAGTCCTGCCCACACCGCGCTATCGCGTCGGAACTTCTCGATGACCCGCATGAGCTCCGCATGCTTGCGTTCGTACTGCTCTAACCAGCGGTACATCTCGGCTTCGGCGCGGAACCATTGCACGTGGTCACCTAGTACACTGTCAGTATACGCCCGACACCAATGAAATATGCAACGTCACTTACTTTCTTTCTTGTACTCCGCCAGTTTTTCATCGCCGCTGATAAGCAGTGAATGAACCACCACCTGAAATTGCACTATTTTTCGCATTTCATGTGTAGTTCATTCATAGTATACCATCTACTAAGAGGCAGTACTAAGTACCCGAAGTAGCTCGCCTGTGGCCAGCATCACAAGAGTAACGAGATGATGTTCCTGGTGACTCCAGGGGTGTCTCTGGCAGGTACTCACTCCGAAACATGTAGGAGGCTGTGTAGCCCACCTAAACATAGGGGATATCATACTGGTTCCAAATGTTCCGGAACCATGGAACGGTAGAAACTGTTCCATAGCATCGGAACCATGGATACCAAAGTGCTGAGTGATTTGGTTGTTGGTTATTTGGCTCGTCAACGCGTTCGCGTTGTCTCAGGTGACTTTAGAGCACTGGCGGTGGTGTTCTGAATGTACCCGAGGTCCGGCTACTCAGCATCGGAGTTTGATGTGGGTTCATCACAAATTGATTGTCGATCCTGGGGTTGCAGACTTCCTCCTTTTGGACTGGGAAGTCGTTCTCAAGAACCCATTCTTGGACATATCTCGAAGTTGGGTATCATTCGAAAGCTATATCACCAGGCTATGTGGTTCTGATGTAGTTGGTCGAGGGATACCAACGGAACGCAAGTTATCTTGCAAAAAGGCGTACATGGTGGATGATGACTGAGACTCCATCAAACCACCATGTGCATGAATCTTACAAAGGATGGTCGGAATATACCCGGAATGACGTACTCGACGTCTCCGACCAATAGGACTGTCTGCATTCTGGTTGCCAAGACGGGTACACGGACTTTAGCACGGCTAAACGGACATTTTACTCATTTACACTATTGTCATAGTTATATCTTCGTTTGTATAAGTAGTTAGAAGGGTTTCTGGGAGCGGCACGGAATCTTCCCCCAACTAGTAAGCCCAAAGCTTGCGCCCAGGGGAAGGTTCTTGTCGATCTTCAGAGCTCTTGCAAGCCTAGTTTGTAAGGGTTGTGAATATCATTTGGGTTGTTGGCATATAAAGTCGTATCCATACACTGGAACACACAAACCGTCTGAGCGTGGCTCTTGAATCGTATTGAATCGTATTGAATCGTCTGGCCTTGGGTCTTGAATCGTATTGAATTGTCTTGCTTCGTGGTCTTTGACCTTGCTTCGTATCGAATCGCTGGCCTTGGGTCTTGAATCGTCTGTATCGTTGTCTGGAATCTCTTGGAACCTTTGGAACTATCGCGGATCTTCAGGATACGCACAACTCGTTCTTCGGAACAACTGGAATCTGGGTAAACCTTTGGTTTCCTGTCTTCCAAAACCTTTTTCTGGCCTTGTTATATCGTGCCTTTGGGTGTTCGAACTAGATATCCTTTGGATTTCTTCGTTTCGCACATAACAAACACAATATATCGCCCTGCAACTTCTTGCATATAAACTTTCTCCCTTTCAACCTTTACAAGGCTCTGAACTAGGGACTGACACTCGTCGGGTACCATTGGAACGTACGGAACATCACACTCGCTGCTTCTAATTGTTGGTTTGGGATAGATTTATTCTATTCCTAAGCTATATATTGGTTGTAGTGTTTGGTTTTTGTTGTATCGCGCGTTTCCATCCTAGGTTCCGAGCTCACTTATCACCGCCCAGGTTTTGTCCCCTCGTCAAACTCTCGAGCCATATCCACCCGTCCGATTTCTTCGTCTTCTTCTTTTTCCCTCGCTCCTTCGCCCGCTGCTGCTTCCCTGGCTTCGACGGCGACATGTCCAAGTCACTGACCTCAGCCTCAGACGCCGATGACTCTACAACTACTTTCTCTGGAGCGATGTCCTTCAGACGTTTTGGGGCGCGCGGAGACCTCGTGTAACCTACGGATACGTCAATACAATCAAGAGTTTCGATAGATTCACTGTACCTGAACGTTTCAGTGTCTGCGTACCCGCCAATAATTGCGGTTCGTCGCCTTCACTATCATGCCCTCCGTTGATTGGGGACAGCGACGAAGCCACCGCCGCCCGCGATATCGTCACGCCACTCTGCAAATACCAAGCCGTCCCATCAAATAAACGGGAGTCCCCCCTCGCACGATGCAAGTGCGTTTCCTTCCTCCGCGTGTCCCGGTAGCTTAGCGGCGGATAGGGCTCCACGGCATCCTTGGCCATGTAGCCCAGATGAATCAGAGCAGCTCGCGCCCAGTTGTACATTGTAATTTCGAAGGACTTCATCATCTCCGCCTTTTGGAGATTTCGCTGCGAACGTGTGATCCCCCGCCTGGCCGCGGTAATCGAGATCCCTGGCCTTCTTGACGGCAGACAACGCCAAAGAGGCCGCTCGCACAGCTAGAATACCGCTGCTAGCCTCACTACACCGTAACTTTACTTCTGCCTCCCGCAGCTCCGAGTCCTCGTCGGTGGCATCAAGCCCAGTCGCGACCCGCTGTCCATGTTTCATGCGATACGATGGGAGTTGTATCGCCGTGAGTTCCGGCTCGTCTACGTTGAGCGCGCTGAGCTTCAGACGCGGGTATATCATCCGCTGGGTTTCTCTGAATTTCTTGAGATCGATATTCAGGGAGTCGTGCAGTTTGGTAATGGTCGCCCAGGTCTCTTGCAAGGGGTGCTCCCGGTGGCTTTTCAGAAGCGTGATCACAAGGGTTCTGTGTCACGGCTCATTAATATAGGCTTGTGGCAAAGTAGAATGAAGACTTACTGCTGACGCTCAAGGCTCATTCCGTCGTGAATCCACTGTGCTATTGGCGTTCTCGCCTCATGCCCGTCTTCGCGTGTCAATTTCTCTCATTCTTCGGCGACCATAGAAGCCAGCGTGTTCTCGATAGTCAGTACTAAACTTGATGAGCTTCCAGATACACGTGGAAATTTAATAAAAGGGTACCTTTCGTCGTTTCGTGCTGATAGACACTTCGAACTGTGCCACGAGCGGACTTGGTAGTTTTTCGCGACATTCGCGACCAACCAACTACTTCGGTGGCATGCTGTCTGCTCAGGTCCTCCACAACAGCCATGTGCAACTCGAAGAGCCGAAGGGCGTCAAGTCGCTCCGCAGCAAGAAGGTCCGCTATGAAAAAGCGAAAGGCTTGAAGTCAGCAACGTCTTCGAACACCCCGACAACGAAACCTTACCTTGACGCAGTACTTTCTGCGTGTTCCACGCGTCCATCACGAAATTGATGATGTCGTGCCGCCCAGCGCCAGTCATTTGGCGCGTTGAAGAACCAAGGGGGTTCAGGAATGCCCAAAGCATCTCCGTGGTTTCCCCGTGGAAATGTGCTCTGCACGCAAAATACACCGCCTGCCAAATGCTCTGGCAGTCGATTCCGTGCCCGGGGATGTGATACGCCGGAATTTGCCCCTCCACGGAAGCCAGCAGATCGTGGAACCAGGTCTCCTCCGGAAACAGCGCGATCGCCCGGGTAACTTGATTGACGACGAAAGAACACCAACTATCGTAGCTGAAAACAGTTGGCGTTTTTGTCGCTGGGCTGTGAGGCGGCGAGTTGGTGTGCCTCAACTGCTCACGTTGTGCATACGTGCTGAGCGCAAACCTGTTCAGAAAAATCAGTGCCCGACCTCATTGCTGAGAGCGAACGACTTACGCTTCACCCTTCAGCAAGTCGACGAATGATCCCGCGACGGCATGATCGCATGCACAGGCGACAACTCCACTCACGGCCGTATTCCCGTACTTGACTTGTCCCTGGTGGCGGATAGACCCAATGTGCGCCTTACACGGCACTTCCTTGGGTTATCATCAGCGATGAGTAGCAATAACGTCAAATTTAACATACTTTGTCTTCCTCCGGGACTACATACGTCTTGGCTATGCCTTCGAACTCGGTTTGGCTAGGAAAATACATTGTCCCATCCGTCAGGGCTTTGTCGCTGCCGTCGTCGCATTTAAAGAAAAGATTGGCCTTGAAGTTTCCGTCCAGCGTCAAATTCTGCGATATAAGGTGCCTGGGATTCCCTTAGCATTGGCTCACCCACAATTAATACTGCAACTCACCGAAGATATTTTGGAACATTGACCAGTAAGGGCATATTGACGCCTCTCTCCGGACAGGCCGCACACTGGAGACCAAGATATCCTGCCGGGCGATTGGGGTATGGCCGGTTACTTTCGCCAGGGAGAGGTTCCTCAATGCCGTGGGCATGCCCGCGGCGCATGATGATATCGAGGTGTTGATGAAATCGAGTAATTGCGAGGAAGTTGGCGTAAATGTCCTGAAACCGTTTCGTTTGAGCTTTCTCTTTCTCGGTTTGACTGAACTTAATGGTCAACTCACCGGAACAGAGCCCGCAAAGAATGGATCAGCCAACCGTTGCAGAACGAGTATGAAATTATATGCGGAACCCTTCCCCTGGTTCCGCAGCTGACGGTAGTACTCGAGCAGGCCAAGCGTGTACCCCGTCTTGGGTTCCTTCACGCTACCAGGAAAGATTCCCGCCCGCAAGAGCTGCTGGAATTCCGGGGCACCGCGCTGTCCATCGAGAGTCCGGCACCGGCAAAACGAGATGGCAGAGGCATGAATGCCGTTGGACTCCACTAAGGTGAACGTCCGTGCCAGGTCCGCCTCAGGACACCGCTCGCCATAGTGGCCGAGTGCGATGGCGGCGTTCTTCAAGACCCGGGAAAAGTCGTGTTTCTCGAAAAATCTCTCCGTCGTGTTCCAGATAAGGGCCCAATGCGTGGGCATCGTCCGGTGTTTGTTCAGCCAACACTGCTGACACAACAGCTCGGCCTGCAAGCACTCGGTACATGCGACCTTTCGGACGTGCAAAGCGATGCCACAGCTGCAGGGTGTGAGGAGGAGGGAGTTGTAATGGAGGGAAAGAAGAATTTGGAGGATAACAGGTTGCTGGGCTTTCAGTTCGTCCATATGGGCCACAGTCTACCGAGAAATTGAGCTTCCTGACCTCGCGAAACACTGAAAACACACCTGTCGTAACTTTGCACCCTTCTCATCGCATGGCACCGTCGTCTCATACGCAGGGACCGCACCCGGAGCCCCTTCCGCAGCGGCAGTCGCGTCCGCGAACGGTAGGGACGGGTCCTCTGCGGACATTTCTAGCGGAGTCTCGAAGATGTTGGGCGGAGGTCCTGGCCCGTCCGCGTTTTCGACATAGCGCTCTTCAGATTTGGTACCGACATCTGCCGGGAGTTAGTATGTACCTCGAGATCATGGTGGTGAAGCCTCACCTGTGTGGTAGGTGATTTTGTATGTCGGAATGCCGGTGGCAAGTAGCGATTTGCTACGGTCCGTTTTCTTTTTGCTGCCAGTGCGCTTCATGTCTGCGAGGGAGAAGCAAGGAGATAATCTGTGAAGCAGCCGGTGAACCTCAGTTCGCGAAAGGGTGCACAAAAACCCACTTTGTTTTGCCAAGCGAGGGAATCAAAGGCGCGCTTTGGACTGATCTAAGTAAAGTAGATACTAAGTAAACTGCGAGCAAAGAATAGACCATCCGACTACAAAAAAATAGACCGTTTGAGACCATAAAGAAGTTTATAGAGTAACCAAAAAAATACAAGTCGAAGTCTGGTATGTACAGTGCCCTTTTCACTACGGAAAAAAATTGCCCATTGAGTACGAAAAAGCGCCATGGAGAAGGTGTAGGGTAAAGGTGTAAGGTATTGGCTGCCGACATGAAGTCTGGCGAGGCTGACATGAAAGTCGAGCCTCAAAAAGTTGCAGGCTGACATGAAGTCGAGCCCGCGTTGGTCTTCGGTGTTTCGGTGGTCGGTCGTTCGCTGTTCCCTGCGCGCAGTCGCACCCCGGCGCCCCGCGGTCGCACCCCGGGACCATGCGCGGTCGCACCCCGGCCGCCACGCGGTGGTCGGTGGTAGGTCATTCGTGGTTACGCGGGTCGCACCCCGGCGCCCCGTGCTCGCACCTCGGCTCCACACGCGGTCGCACCCCGGCACCACGCGAGGTCGTAGGTTGTCGGTCGTTGGTTGGTGATGTCGTAGGGCCAGGGTGGTATGCATAGTGATGTGGGAGGAAGAGGGCGCGTTATGGTCTTGTGACTTGTGATCTATCACTCTTTCAGCGGATTCGGCGCGACCAAAAAATGAGAACAAAAAAATTATATACTTCGTGCGATAGGAGGAGAATATTCTTGAGACATTTGCGTACGGTACGAGATAGAAATACATAAAATACAGCGGGCAGTGGGATGTAACAAAAAACAAAAGCAATATATTCTACAATTCGCCGTCCTCTTTCTCCAGATCATGGTCCAAACGTAGTGGAACAACAGCAGCACGACCAAAATACTCCCAGAAAGCTTGGGTATAGTATCAACAAACAGCGTTTTCCAGATCCTGCATGGTGGACATGGACCAAGGCAATCGATCGGCGATGCGGCGGATGACATTGGGGCGAGGACACTTGGTCGTCCAATCAAGCATCAGGTGCGCTGCCCTCACGACATAGGGATGGCGCTCTTCGATCGCCGTCGCCGCCCAACCGCGCTTGCTCATCTCCAAAGGCACCCCAATTAACATATGGCCCGCAAAACAAGATTTGACCTCATCCAACCGATGCATCTTGGACGCCCGTCTGTCCAGCGAGGAAAACTCGAAACGAAAGCTGGCTTCAGCCACCTGCCAGACAATCTCCCGAATCTGCTCGACACTGAACTCGGGCAGGGACTCGAGGGGGACCGGGAACCCCTCGACGCTGGAGACATTAGACGCTTCCAACGCTGGGCGGAGGCGGTCCTCGAGCTGCGCGCTCTGTCTGTACGTTCTGGAGTTGGGGTGGCCGCGCTTGGTCATGTGCCCCTCCAATATGTCTCTCCACTCCTGCGCGCTAAGAAGCTGAACATGCGCTGGTTGAGTTAACATATAGATGAAGCCGTCGCGAAGAAGATTCCAGTGGTGGAGGAACTTGCGGCGCCGTTCGGGGGTCGTGTTTACAAGCAAGGCGGGCTCGGGGGAGGACGTATCGTTTGTCGGCGGGATTGGATGTGAAAGGGGATACCGACTGATCCACCTGCGCGAGGGCAACGGCCCAGGCGACGATGGATGGCGGCATCTCTGCAACTGCTAGAGCACTAAATTTATCCCGCTGAGGTTTCGCGGAGCCCTTCGCCGGTGCTTTCCCCAGAGCTTTGGGTGGATCTGCAGTCAGATTGACATCAGTGGTATTTCCTTCCTCGCAACGGAAGCACATACATGGTTTGAAACGCGCTTGCGGGCTGTTTGATTGCGCGACTGAACGGGAGCTGCTTGCGACGGGAATGACTTTGCTTGGCTGAGTTGCGGGAGGAGAGGTAGGAGGAGGGGATAGCGAGCGGGAGCGCGTATCGGTAGTTTCAAAAGGGTCGCAATACCAGGGAGTCTGAACGGCCGCACGATGGATTGCTGCTATTTTGTCCAAGGTACTATTCCCGCTATACACGATTGGCGGCGTTCCATCACCTGGCGCATCCGGGACAATGAAGCTTGGCTCCCGCAAGGAGACGACTGCCAAAATATTTTCCGCATCGAAAACATACGTTGGTCGCAGAAACCAAAACAGCAGACGTGCGGACCACAGTTGCTGTGCGACTGATGGAACCGTGGTGAATGCGCCAACACATTGCGCCACAGGAGTCGCCACGGAGGGGGTGGCCAGGTAATTGTCGATTCGTGGTTTGTAAATCGTCGTGTAATTATACAACGCATTGAGTTCGAGGAACGCGCGTTGCAATGAGGTCACAGCAAAGACCATCTTGGTGTATGTCGTCGGCAGGCTCTGTAGCTGCTCGGTCCACATAAGAATATTTTGGATGAGTTCGCCGAAGAGGGGAAAGACGAGAGCTGGAGATATCCGCCGAAGCTCTTTGCACCGCGAGACAAGGTCGTTGATGGGGGCCAAGAAATGGGACATACGCCTGAAGTGTAGTTTGCCCAGCCCTCGTGTCACCGCACTCCCGACTATGAAATCTGCGGGTGTAGGGTCCCACCACATCACCGCAAGCTCGGGGCGCGTCCCCTTCTGGGCAATGACGGGCAAATGGCAGTAGCGCGCGGTCCATTGCTGGGGCCACAGGGTCGGGTCGTCCGTCCCATACCGCATGTCCGACCGGAGAAAAAGCGCGTGAGGGAGCTGAAGAGAGGGAACAGCGGGCACGTAGTCAGCGTTCGTGGTAATGAAGTAGTGTTCCACTCCCATTTGAGCAAAAGCCGCGACTTCGCCGTCGAAGGGCCCCAACGAACTCTTCGGATCCCGATTCCTCAGCAAATCCACGGCCATAGTTGTCGGCACAGAAGGTCAAGAAAAAATCCGACGTGAAGTCTGGAATAGCGGATCCGACGTGAAGTCTGGATCCAAGAGCCAACGATCCGACGTGAAGTCTGGATCCCGCCGGAGGTGATATAGAAAGAGAAAACCAAGGAGGGAGGCCAGGTTATAAGGTGAGTGAGCAGAGTGATGGTGGACTTAGCAGAAATGAAAGTAATACGAGGCTGTGTTGATCCCATCACATCGTCTCTGCCTCTCTCACCACCACCACTCAGCTACCTCTAACCCACGACCTCAACGCCCTCGACTCCGCCCGCGAGGTCTTCCCAGCGATTTAACGCAGGCTCGACTTCATGTCAGCCTGTACATTTTCTGAGGCTCGACTTTCATGTCAGCCTCGCCAGACTTTCATGTCGGCAATCGTGTCTTGGCCCCGAACTAGCGTACATCGTCCATATGGCCTTTTAGTGGTCAAACGGTCTCTTTTGGTACTCCATGGGCATTCTTTCGTAGTAAACCGAGCACTGTAATACGAGACTTCGACTTTTATATCTTTTGATATTTTTTTCGTTACTCTATTTATTGGTCTTGGTCAAACGGGCCTTGTGGCTGGATTTTTTGCGCATCGCATTGCCCCCGACTCTGCGCTAGTTGCCGCCGAGCGCGCCCCCACCAACCTGTAAGATTGGGTCATTCACAAAACTGTGAGCGTCTCGACTCATGAGCACAGTTTCTTGAGTTAATAATGGAGTTACATACAGGATGCCTTGAGGGTGCTACAGGCACACAGGCCACGAGCTCGAGGACGTCGACGGGAATTGGTCAGAGGCAGCGGGGGAAGCACGAGGAGATATTTTTTTCGAGGTGATTAAATTGAATTGAGTCTTTACACGATTCACGGTTGCTAACTACTTGAAGTCTACGCTATGCTATTACTTTTCGTCAATTCGTTAAGTCGACAACACCCAAAAATCTCTGCTTCTTGCGTGGGCGGTCGTCGTCCTCGCCGTCATCGGAGATGTCGATAATCCCCAAGAATTTCCTCTTCTTGGGAGGGCGCACGGCCTCAGCGTCCAAGATCTCAATGGGACAGAAGCGCGAGCCGACTCGGATGGGAGCAGGAACGGGAGAGCTTGGCGGTGGAGTGGGAAGAGCCCCATAACGGCTTCGCGCAGGCGACGTAGAGGGCGTTGTAGCTGCTACCGCACGTGGTGCGGGGGCGGCGGCTGCGACTGTGCGCAGCGCGGGTGCTGGAGCTGCTGCTGCACGTGGTGCGGTGGCGGGGATTGCGACTGCGCGTGGGGCGGGTGCTGGAGCTGCTGCTGCACGTGGTGCGGTGGCGGGAACTACGACTGCGCGGGGGCGCAGGTGCGGGGGTGACGCGTACTCTCTGAAGCCCAGGGAGTGGCTCCAAAGCCCAGTCGGGACGACGTCTCCCGCGAGCCGCAAGATAGGGCACGACCCAATCGTGCCAAGTCTGCTCTGCTGCCTGTAGCACAGACTTAGCCTGCGGATCGCGGACGTCGTAATCGTTGCCCTGCTTCATGAAGTAGGTGTCATACGCGCCCAGATAGGCACGCAGAGCTTGGCGAGCTTCGAAATTAGGAGCGTCAGTTTCTTGGGTTACAAGGCGATAGTTGTGGACCTGGTGGAGTGTCAGTGCGCTGGGTCGGTGGCATTTTTTTTTTTTTTTGGCAGAGTACGCACATAGTTAGTTTTGATTTTTCCGAGCTGGTTGAAGGTGGAAGCTGATCCCATTGCGACCCGCAGTTTTTCAGGCCGCCCAAAAGTTGTGACAAGATCTTGAGGGGAGACCAGCTCGAGCCCCTTGCGCAAAAAGGCGCGGTGGCGAACATTCGTGTTAAATGCAGGTCGATTCGACGGGCCGAAGAGACGGCGAGTTTCTTGTAAAGATATGGTCGACATCGTGAAGTGAAGGTATGGTGAAATTTTCGGTTCCAGTCGAGCAGAACTTATATAGTTGTCGGCCTTAGGTCCTATTGTCTACCGTTTTTTAGCTATCGTCCGGCGCTTTGGTGGCCACCCGTTACCGCTTGTTTACCGCTTGTTTCCTTTTCGAGTTGGTATTTTCCGAGTGGAGTTCGACAATGCACGGCCTATGTTTTGTTTTCTATTGACCTGTGAGTGGCACTTCACTGCATCTTGATTTCAACCCCCAACTCAACGCACTTTCGACCACTTCAGCCGTGAACTACGCACCGATTTCCAACGATGGCGCGAACCAAACATCCGAAACCGAAAGAAATGTTTAAAGCGTACGACCCCGACACCGTCCCCGACATCATGCCATTCCCCGAGCTCGCCCTCGTTGCCAAGACGAAAGGCGAGGAAGTCGCTGTCCCCAAACTCAATGAGTATCAGCGGAGCTGGATCCTCGACGTCGGGATTCGGGGCGAAGATCTGGCAAGCCTCAGTAATACGGCTGCCATCAAAGTTTACGACAAGGTCAAGGACGCCGCTTTTACAGCCAAGGCATTTTTTGCACAAGGCACAGCCCGAGGACGACGAAGAGGAGGCTCGCGTCCCCTGGGATGATAGCCGTCTGGAAACAGAACCAGAAGAAGACTGCCAAGGCTGCGGAGGATGACAACGACGCGAGCGACGAGGAGGAAGATGAAGGTGCGCGGCAGTCTCTCCTGCACGGATATCCTAAGGCGGGGTGGGCAAAGGTGAGCATTTATCTTACTGACTTATCTCGGTGTGAACGCGCCTCTGACATCACAAAACAGGCTATACAGAAGGTTATGAGTAACAAGCGGACGGCGGAAAGGCGGAAACTCAAGAACCCAAAGGACAACGCCCACGCATCCAGCCCAGAGGCGGCCCCCGATCCCACCGCGTTGGCGAAACTGACCGGCATCACCGCCTACACGGGTCGCGACAGGTTTCGTGACCATCGCCACGACGAGATCTCCGAATATTCGAAGACTCTTGCGGGCAACATCAATGCTGGTAGTAAGTTTCGCAAGGCTGAGGCGCTGCTATGGGCAAAAGAGGATCAAACCTCTTGGGAGGCGGCGGCGGCAGCCGATGAGGACGTCAACTGGGAGGAGTAAGTTACTCTAGAATTTTCTTTCGCTACTGACGGTTCATTTAGACGTCAAAAGCTAGTGCCAGACGGCTTTGTGCGTATGGTCGAGACCCTCCATGCCAGTGGCAAGTTTCGCCCCTTCGTGGCGACCATGACTATGGCTTGGCTGCACGACGACGGACGGGTCCACTTTGAGTGGCAAGTTCTCCTTGATTCACGCCGCCCAGATCACTGACAGTTAAAGCAGGGCCGAGGCGGTGCCGGCGGACATCCATGTCGCCAAGCGTTTCGATGTACAATATAAGGACCGCGTCGACAACATCGTCAACGGGATCCATGCATGGGCTGAAAAGCCTCTTAAAGGTAAGACACTAAATTTATGTAACGATTTATTCTGACTTGCAGCGCTAGATTATCTGGCCAACCGTGAAGGCTCCGCGAAGGACGCGCCGCCTGTTTTTCCTCTCAGCGCTGGGGCCCTCGACGACATACCCCCCAAAACCGTGGTGCAGACGGTGATGAGTTTCCTGGCAGCATCGTATGGTACGTGGTTTCGGTTACGAGGAATGTACATATTATTGACTTAATGACACCTCAGAAGCGGCGTTTGGGAGTCAAGACATACTGTGGCCAGCAATCGCCAGCGAGCCAAGCGAATATTACGACGTTGCGAAGTTTCCGCGCGGCTTCACGTCGACCGGGCTGGCGAACTTCACGCACAGCCAGTGGTACGAGTTGGCAACGGCATTGGCGACGGCCGCCTGGCGCCGGAACGTCGGGCTTCTTCCACAAGGCGCCTCCGCCACCAGCTCGCACGCCGACCCCGCCTCCTTTGCGACCTTCACCTCCTCCGCCTCCCCCGCGTCCGCTTCGCACGTCGACCCCACCTCCGCCACCTTCGCCTCCCCCGCCTCCCCCGCCTCCGCTTCGCACGCCGACCCCACCTCCCCCCGCCACCTTCGCCGACCCCCCCAACTCCGCCTCCGCTTCGCATGCCGACCCCACCTCCCCCGCCACCTTCGCCGACCCCGCCTCCGCTTCGAACGCCGAACCCACCTCCCCCCGCCACCACCTCCTCCGCCATCTTCACCTCCCCCCCCCTCCCCCGCCTCCGCTTTGCATGCCTGCCCCGCCTCCCCCGCCACCGGCTCGCACGCCGACGCCGCCGCCTCTCCGCAAGTCTGGCAGGACAAAGACGGTTACTACAAAGGCTGCTGGTGGGCTGCCGAAAAAAGAAGGCCCCAGCGGCTTCTGTACCTGCACCGGCAAGGAAGGGGGGGAAAGCGCGCGTCGGAGGACAACGCGGGCCCCAAGCGGAAACGCCAGAGGAAGGCTTGATTAAGGTAAATCACTTTTGACTTCGTCCGTTACATGGAACTGAAGTCATCTCATAGAACTTAAGACCGCGCAGGACTTGAGTTCCAAGGGACTTAAGACCGCACAGGACTTCAGTTCCAAGGGACTTAAGATCCAGGCAGGACTTGAGTTCCGAGGGACTTAAGTTCTTACGGACTTGTAAGATTTTTCTTTTTAATTATAAGATTTTTCTTGTTCAATTTTTTTTTCTTTCTTTGTGGGAAACTTGAGATGCGTGAAAAACTTAAGGTGGCGAACTTCAGTTCTAAGATGGCGAACTTAAGTTCTGGGTGTACACTACCTACTACAGTAACGCGAGGGGCCGTGTGCTACGTTTGAAGGACTTAAGTATGTTACGCTTGGGACTTAAGATCTGTGGGACTTAAGACTGGATTCGGTCCCGACCGGCTGGAACTTAAGTTCAGCTAATAAATTACTTGGATATTCTGTGAATGTATCCCATATGAAAAGTGAAAAAATATCATGTTTTCAGGTGTGGGTTCATTCGCTTCTCATCAACGTTGCGCAGCTTTTTCAGGACCCAACCCATAAATACGGCAATGGTGTGCATCCCCAAAATTTGAACTCAAACTTCAAATAAATATTGGTGGAAGGGCTCATATACCCTTTTGGAGAGTGATGATTACCTATGTTAGGAGTACTTTTGAGGTGTTTGGAAACATCCACTGAGGTCCTTAGTTTGTCTTGTCAGAACTGTATAAGTTAGCTGCCAAACAAGTGAGTTTTGCAAAGCATGAGAAAAGTACCATAAAGGACCACAAAGTACTGTAGAGTTAGCCCCACCCAGTTAAAGGGGTGATCAAAGTTAAAGTTTGCTATCACAAGTTACTTTATTCACTCTCGAAAAACACAGAGGTTGGGAAGCCTTGGAGGTAAAGTTGCACTGTGACCATACAAGCCATTCATCGAGCTTTCATTTGCGTCAATATTGAATGGCAGAAGCGAGAAGCACAGGTTATATGTAATACTAAACAAAAAGGAGCTCCAACTCAGATTTCTGTGAACTCAGATACAGTTCCGTCATCTGCGGTGTGAGAGAGCAGACTGAGATGGAGGGTGTGAAAGAGGTTGTACACCTATGAGCTTAGGGAAGCGGGCACATAGAGGGCTAGATTTAGGATGATTCTAATGAGAAACCCGGTTTCCCTAGAATAGGCCGCATCCATGCAGAAGTTTCAATTCCGCCTCCACGTGTGTTCCGAATTGGGAAAGAATTTTGGCAGCTTCAGCAGTCGGATCTTGGAGAATGATGGCTGTGCATTGACTAATCACATTTTGTCATCTCAATCGCCCGCGCATTTGGAGCACAAAACATGGGGGTCTTAATTCTTGCCTAGTTATACCGCAAACCACAAAGTTGCCCATCTCAACCATTTGCATCAAATTTTTTCTGATACTCAATGCAGGTAGAAAGAAATTCCCGCATTTACATGTCACAATCTATAGATTTTTGGTAGGGTAATAGTAGGTAATTAGATATGTCCAGGTATCATAAACTTGTCCATTTGTATGTGAATAGCTGTAAGGGAGTAATGGGCGAATAGGTTGCGGAATCCAATGGGCAGCAGGTGGTAGGATATTTGCTGGAGGATGGCTAGGTGGGAGAGCGCTTGTTGCAGTGACTTTTGGTCTGAAAAACTCGTTTAGAGCCCATCCACGGCAACGACAATACAGAACATCAAGACTTACTTTTTTGCTTTGGACTCATTTGGCATCTTACTTCTGCTACTAGCTGCCATGCCATAGGAAGGATCACGGGCTGGCTTGCGCCTTGTCTTGATAGCAGGCATCATACCTCTCTGGGTTTTCCCCCACTGGGACGACAGATTGGATTGAAGGTGTTCAGCCGAGGGAAGGACCGAGCCGCTGTCTGTCTCCAGAAGCATGGCATCAACAGCAGCCTCAAGGTCGGGCAGGGATTGAAGGTTGTCATCCTTCTTGCGTGGTCGCCGAAGACGGGCTATTAAGCACTCGAGCTTCTCTACAAGCTGTGTGAGAGGAGGATTTTTTCGACCGCTGAGAGGGGCAGGTGCCTGGTTATCAGGAATGCTTGGGAACGGGAACGGCAATTGTAACGGCAACAGGAGGCTTGGAATATGCGGACGGATACTGTTGGGAGGGCTGCCCGGTTCATCAAAGAGATCCTGTACTGCGCAAAGATGCTTGCAGTAGGAGATCAAGGGATAATCAAGACATTGGCAAGTGTATGCATTGAGGTTGACCTCATAGAGCTTGGAGGGGTTTGATTGAGAAGGGACAAGGTACTTGGAGTCTGAAATCTGTCGAATGCTGTCCTTGACGTAGACCTTGCTACGCTTGATGATGTCTTCACCTCGAGGTCTGGACCTTCAAAACCAAGCTCCTGTCGACGCTGCTTGAGAGCATAGTACGGCAGGACGTTGTTGAGGAGCGTGTGCAGAAGATGATCTAGGCGGCAATTGCATTGGCCGTGGAGAAATTTGCCCTTCAGAACGTGATGCCATCTACAAACAGTCAAGATGCAAAAAATAGAAGGGCTGGTAAGACGCACGCCTTGATGAGCATATTAGTATCACACGCTTCGTAGATGTTGCGTGCCGTCCGATACACTCCTGACCACATCTGCACAACGTGTTCTGTCATCCAATACTTGCTGAGGTATCCGACAAAAGACCGTGGTGCAATCGTCCACAGCCAACCTCAGGGCACCGGAAGTTTTTGCTGTCAATTCGCGGCAACAAGATGGTAGACTCGGATGAGGAAGAGAAGAGGCGAATTTGTTTGTTTCTGTTGGACAGGAATCTCTGTTGTGGCTGCCGAGTGGTGCCGTTCATATTGTTGCCGAAGCTGCCTAAAATTCTTTCCTAATTCGAAACGCACGTGGAGGTGGAAATGCAAAAGTGCATCCATGCGCATCAAGCTCACACAGCCACTGATGGATAAGTGGTCGCCACACAAAAAATGTAATAACAACTCAATGAACCCAAAATTAAAAATCTGTTTCGTAAATCTCTTTGAATGTAGTCTGTGATAGCCCTCCAAAATTTTCACCTCAATCGGCGTAATATTGAAGGACTAGAGGGCTTTTTGGTGCTGAACTTCACCATAAATTTGGTTTGGTGAAGGACTTTTGCGTCAAATCAGGCCAGAAAGTGGCAGTTACCAATGAGGAACTGTAGCTCATTCCCAACACTTTCTGTATTTTATTGAGATGTTCTGAGGCAATTGGTAACCCTCATTTGTGTATTCCTTAGCTTTCAAGTTCTGTCATGTTACCCATAGTGCCTTGTATATCAGCTGTAGCATGTATATCATTGTAATATGTTTTAAAACTCATTATTGTGCTCTCAAGACTTCAAAATGTCCTCAAACACTAAGATTTGATGCAAAAGTCATTCACCAAACTGATTTGATAGTGCAGTTCAGCACCAAAAATCCCTCTCCTCTTTCAATATTATGCCAATTGGTCTGGGAGTTTGGGAGGGCCATCGCAGACTATATTAGAAGACATTTATGGGACAGATTTCTTTAATTTTGCATTCATTGAGTTGTTATTACATTTTTTTGTGCAGCAACCACTTATTCATCAGTGGCTGTGTGAACTTGATGTGTTAGAATAAGCCTTACCAGGCTAGTTGGCGAGCGAGGGCGTGGCGAAGTCACGGCAACAAAGAAGGGGCATTTGTCCTCATAATGTACATGGTGGTGGTACAGAGGCAAACGGTCGGCTAACTACAACGTAAATGATCGGAATATGGAGGCGGTACGTAATTCGGTCCGCAGACGCCGATGACGTGAACGAGCTTTGTACGGCTCGTAATCCCGGAATTCTAACATGATGCGCATGGATGTGGCCTATCTTATCCTTATTGGGAACTGGGGGTTTCTAAAAAACGCCAGGTTATGGCATCATTCACTACAGTGGGGGAAAGTCAAAGTCATCAAGTGAAACAAAGGTTATAGTAAGCCCCCAGAGTTGAGCAAGATGCAAAGAAGACTTAATGGAGGTTCTTCTGAATTTCCTGAATTTTTTGTTTAGCCCAATCCCACGAGCCGTTCCTGAGGTATAGGTGTATTTATATTGAGCCTCAAAAATAATGGCTGTACCCAAAACCTACTGTAATATTAGAACCAAAGGTTCACGGGATGTCACCCATCGCCTCAAAGTCTTGCTGAACTTGGCGTTCATTCCTCGGCAATCACAAGATAAATACCATATATGGTAGTCCGGTGGATGCCGGACCGATATCTTTGATGTTTCCCTACCTATTTTGGCCCAAAAATAGCAAAATCACGGTCATCTAGGTCAAAATTCTTCAGTTCATGACCACTTGTCACCTGTCCCCTGAACCTTTGGTTGTGATACTACAGTATAGTAAAATCATGAAAATATTCATATAGACTCCTGTTGATGAGCTGAGTATGATCCTGCTTTTATCAAAAACAAAAACAGCCTGATTCTGCATCACATGCATCAAGTCATAGTGTCACCTGGTCCAACTCCAGTCACATATAGCTGCTTATCAATCAGGAGTGCATACTGATCTCCCCAGTCTCACTGGTGGAGAGTTGATTAAAAGCAGGGGACATGAAATGATCTTTCTTCTCAAGTTCCACTGTGCACTGAAGCCCATTGAGATGGTAAGCAGACTTCCTTGCTCACTTACAGCAAGTATCTAACAATTGTTGAATTATTGGGGATGGGCTAAATACAGATATCGAGAGGAAGAAAAAAAGAATTTTTGAACAGGCCAAAGCCGCAGCCATCAAGGGTTGGATGCTTGTTCAGCTGAGGTCATTCACAAATTTATCAACCACACTGCAGAAGGCAATATATCATCACGGGTAAAAAGCATGCCTGAAAGTGGTATTATCAGACATAATTTTAAATCAACAGAAGATACCAATTTCAGAAATGCTGAGAGAGAAAGGGAAAGATCCTAAATCAAAGTCTCTTTCAAAGAGTCAGAAAGAGAGACTTTCATTTATCCAGAGATTTTCCCCATTCGTCTGGGAAATACCGGACCAATGGGAAAAATCTCGGGGCAAATAAAAGCTCATCTTTCAGGACTGCTGGAAGGTGCACCGATAATGCACCTTTCTGTTCCTCTTTTCAGGTATGCTGGAATTAGTACTTTCTGTCAATTTAAAACTGCATCCGAAATTAGCATGTTCCGGCACACTTTTTACCTGTAATGAAATATTGCTTTTTTTCAGTGGGAACTGTTCCTAACAATTCATTGATCTACAAGTGCTTTTTAGTTGGTATTGACTGGGAGGGCTACAGATTGGGCTGTAAAAAGGTATACATCACACATTTCGGAACGGGCATTGAGGGATTTGGAGGTATCAGGAAGGCTCAAAGGGCAGAAATAGATACACACAAATTTTGTTCAAAGTAATCAAAAATTTGGCCGTACGTAATCTCTTGTGGAAAATTCCTGAAGAAATTGTTTTAGGCTTATTTTGAGGTGCAGAATCTGATTCTGAATTCAGCTAAGCTCTCTATTAGATCTATAATTTGTTATGGGATTTGATGACTTTGACTGTCCCCCACTGTAGCCGATGGATTTGCACTCTCCGGCTGCTGGCAGCTGAGGCTACATCTCGGCTAGGCTGCAGCTAGCTCAGGGTTATGCGTGTAGCCGCCGGCTAGTCGCTGTCATCAAGCTCGATGGCGTGTCGCTCTCGCTAGCTCATAGCAGGTACTGTCGGCACGTCGGCTGGCCGAAAGTGGCGGCTAACTGCGGCTATGCCATCCCCAGACTAGCTGGACCTTGAATGCACTGAATAATCACCGTTGAATTTGAGTCATTATTTGACTGACCACCCAGAAAAACTGAATGTTTAACGCAGCTCTATTCACAAGGTTTTGTTTCGGATGCAAACGATGACGGACAAATTACAATTCTTCAAGCAACGCAAGAATCAACATGGGGTTAAACCAAGTTGTAGACTCCGAATTAACTTCGCTACATACTCGAGCGTTCTTCCATCCACCACCCTCTTCTCCCACTTTGAGACTGTAGAATGGCCCCCAGAACGCGGGCACTGGAATCATTGCAAGACTGGTGACAGTGGCATTCGAGGTTCACTAACCGGTATTACTAGTATAAGGATCAAAACAACACCGATCACTAGTCCGAGTTCTCTTCATACTCTCGCCGAGTCCAATACCTCTCCTCCACGCGCACCTTCCGCAGAACGGGCAGCGCTGCCTCAACGGCTTTCCACTTCCTCTGGGCCGCCAAAACCTCCGTGCGAACGGGCTCGTCCCGCGTGTTCTCTTTACCAGCCGACACCCACTCCAACCTCGGGAAAATGCTAGAGAGATAAGCTGCGACGTCCAAGGGCGTACCCACCGGCGACTCTCCGACATGGAGAGACCTAAGGCGCCGCTGTGTCGGCCGTGCTTCCGCAGCCGTCTGTGCCTTCCGCCATTTTGGTACGCTGTGCGCGTTGATGGGCAGGGACAGCCGCCAGAGGTGGGGGCAGAGCTGGGCAAAGCTGAGCAGCGCGCGGAGCGTCGTACGCGGCGGGACGTGCAGGAACGCGCTCCCGGCGAGGTCAAGTGACGTGATTCGCGGCCATGCGCGCGCAATCTCGGCCGCAGCTGCGTCGTCCAGATCGAGTCCGACGGGGCCCGCGAGGGTCACTGACGTGAGCGTTGTGAGCGAGAAAAGTGGGGAAAAGGTGCGTCCCGGGCACGGCGTGGAGCGCGATCTGCTCTGGATCCGCAGCAGTGTCCGTGGTGCCTGCGGGTGGTAGCGCGATCGAGAGGGTGTGGAGGGACGCGTGGTTGCAATTCGCCGCAACGCCGTTGTAGATCTCCTGCACCGCATCTGCGGACGTGTTCTTTGGGAATTGAATCACTAGACTGCAAATGGGTGAAGCGTGCAACCGGGCGAGAACATCGGTGGCGGCGCGGGCATCCGTCACAGTCAAGGTTAGCATGTCGATATCGCAAGACGAGGGCACTTCTGTTTGAGAAGCGAGTTCTAGGACGGGGGAGAGGGGTGTTTGGTCGTGCAAGTGAACCAAATCCAGGACTGGAAGTTTCGCGAGGTGGTCCAGAGCCACGGAGTCGAGGCAGGGCACCTCGAGGGATTCGAGGTGCGTCAATTGTTTCACAAAGAAGGATACGGCCTCGCAGTGCCCGGGGAGTCCATCCGAGGTCAGAATGCAGACTTCCTGAAGCAAAGGGCATTGTGTAGCGAGGGTGGGAAGGAGAGACAAATGAGAAGCCGATTGGAAGGTCGATACCGTCAAAGACGTCAGGCGAGGGCCGATGAAAAGGCGAAAGTGAGGTAAAAGTGCGGCATCGGAGGTTTCCCACAACAGGGATTCGATATTTGGGAATAAGGGTTCGGGTGGCAAACACATCCGCAGCATCTCGTAAAAAGCGGCGCTGTCCGGATAGCTGTATGAGAGTTGATATTGAAAATGTCGGACGCGATGCGAGTAAATGAGCGGACGCTCCCAGTCAGTTGGAAGTACAGCCCGTTTCAGCCGCTGAAGTAAAATAAAATAAAATATTAACCAGAACCGTCGCGGAGCGCCTAGCCGTACTCACCACTTCCTCCGCATCAGTGTCATCCAGCACTTCCCATATATCCCCAGGCATGCAGTTTAGGACGTTCATCACGGTGCACTGTGACTTCCAAAGGAGGTCGAGGGCAGGATCTCGGAAGGCTTTGCATGTCCGCGCAAGGCCAGCAAGGGTTTGCGCCGAGTCACGATTGAGGTGATTGAGCGACTGCTCTGCCCCATTGAGGGTCTCGCAGAAAATGAGAGATACGATTTCAGGTATGCAGAGGCTGCAGTGCATCGAAGAGAGACGTTGGGAGCAGTAGGAAATATTTGACAATATTTGTCTTGTACAACGTGATGGGCACCGCATCACTTTTCTTCTTCAACCATCTTTTTTCTGAACTAGTTTTCCCTTATGTCCTTGATAGTGTGGATCTCTGGGACTTCGCTCGACTTTCTAAACGCTTCCGATCCCCCGCGCTGTTGCCATTGTTCGCAACATAGCCGCTTCTGAGATTAGTTCAGGTGTAGTCTGTCTTCCCGGAAATGGGCTGCCCTGGCTCGAGGATCCATCTTCTCCGGCCCATCCAAAAGCTCGCCATTGTTCAGAAAGGCCTCTCACTCTTTACCCTCCCTCCCATTTTGGCCATCACAGCCAGATTCCTCACATTGTCCTATGCCTCTCGACTCGTGGACTGGGCTCTAGAAACGTAGCATTTTAAGTGTCCCCTCTATATCGCGCCATCCACAAGGCAGATGGTTACGGTCGCGCGGGCACCGAGCCGCTCCGCTGCGGTATACCAAGACCCATACACCCACACCCCTGCATTTTGATTCGGCTTTGCTTACCCCGAACGCTATCGTTATCATCAGCGGCCTTATCTGCTTCTCTCTCGCAGCAGTTCTTTTCATGTCTTCCTTTCATTTCCTTTTTAGCTAGGTCGGCACTATGTTGCGCCACAGTGGAAAATGACGCCACTCGTTACATATCATCTCGAATGGTCGCAAAGCGGCACCCTCGAAGTCCAAGCCCTTAGCCGTCCTTATGCCAAAGGCTGATGGCTAATGGTTTTCATATACGACGATTACTCCGCCCAAGGAACTGTCGATTGAAGACAATTCATATTTGGCGTCCCTTAAGCAATAGAAGAGCTGTTCGCGTCATTCCATCTCCCAAACACTTCGACTCTATCTACCGGCGTCTTTACATCCGCGAAGTTCCTCCAGTACGCGTGCACTCATGCGTGCCTAACTGGCTGCAGGCTCCCTGCGTACCACCCCCATGCACGTCATCGGTGTGCCTGCCCCAGTGTCATGCATTCCATGCCTCCGATCCGCTGTATTCGGGTTAAGAAACTGGCGCCCGAGCTCCCCGTATTTGCGCGCACGCTGCGATTGATCCCGAGGCGTCGCCAGTGCACACGCTCTCACGCAACTCTTTGTTGTATGACCGCCCACTTGCCTCTGTGGGCGCTCCCTGGTGCGCCGACGTCTGCTCTCTGAGCTGTAAATTTGTTCGAGTCTTGAGAAGCCTAATTTGATTCTGACACAGCAACGTTTAAACCATTGCGCATGATATACAAGTCAAAGTATCCACAGTGAAATTCAACAATGAGGAAGCCGAAGGATGCACCCCGCAATTTTCTTTTGGGCTAGGGAATGTCGGAAATTGAGCTGTTCCAGGAGAAATCGGGAATAAAGAAACTCACATAGAAGATTGGCCGAGGGAGATAAAACGAAACAGTTCCTAACAAATTGGCTAGTAAATCTTAATAGAACCAGTAATCTGTATTTACGTCGCTTGCATACCAGTACTTCAGCACATAAAGTCCTTGGCCGATATCTCATCTTATTCGTGAGTACTTCCTTTTTTGGATGATGTCGGGGTAGGGGAGGCCAAGAGGCTTTCCTTGACAACGGCATGGCTACGTTACGGTCCAACCACAGAGCCCGTGCATAATGGCCGTCACCGCCGTAGAACGATGGATTCTTTCGTACCACCATGTCACTTGATTTAGGGTATAAAGTGTCTTCAACATCTGTTTTCGGACTCTATCAAGCTTGCCTACTTCCTACCCATAGGAATGGCAAGTTGCGCGGAGGTACAGCTATACTTTGATCATGGTCCCAACCACAGCTTTTCAACCGCCACTGATTCCGGCTCTATAAAATTGTTTCTAACCAGTTCAAGGACACCACAATCGTTCAGAGACATTTTTGGGTCATTCCAGAAAATACTTCTGGGCTGTGATGCTCGAGATGTGGGTAAGATCCCGACTAAATTGCAATATTGCGGCCTGAGATCTGTTTATACTTGATTGATACTTATCACACAGCCTACAGGTGAGATTTGTACACCGGCAGTGAGGACACACGTGCTGGGCTCCAACCATTTCCGTTTGGAAACGTTGGTAAACGGAAATTACTGTTTCGTTTGCGGACTTCTGAAAACAATTTACAAAAAGTTTTCAACTTTTCAAAAGGTCAAGAGGTTTTGAGGGGGTCACCGACCCAGACAAGACCTGAGTATTTTCTGACATTTGATGAGCTGTTAAGCATGGTTCAAAGTCTCCACAGGGTCAATAAACATTCCATTCAGCATGTTATGCTGGCTCACCCAAGGTCGGCAATTGCCGAATGTGTTCAGCCCTCTCGGCGACGTCACTGGCGTAGATACCGCCCCATTTGAACCTCGCATAGGGAAATAATGAAGACAATGGAGGGGACACTTTATGCTCGTGAGTTAATACCACTATACTCGTGATCAAAGAAGTCGATTACATCTTCAAAGAAATTACCGTTTACGAACGGTTTAAACGGTTTAATAATGTTTCCGTTCTGTTTCCGTTTGGTTTAGCCCAAACTGCAAACGATAACAAAACGGGTACAGGTTTACACACCTGGCCGCCGCGTGTTGTGCCACATGTCGCCAGTGGCTGGGCGGCCAGGCTCAATCGCCTATGGTCCAATCGTGTGATCACATTCAGCTGGCGGTCAGCTGCCAAGATAACCTGGGATTCACCTGTCGACATGTCTTGATAATACAATTTATTTGTCGGGCTTTCATGGCCGTGAATCAGCACATTTGTGTGAATTCTAGGCAGGATCTATGCGGCACATTACATCTAAATACTTTAGACTCTGCGCGTCTTGAGCGGACGTCGACGCATCGATCACATCGATGTCGAGGATGTCGTTGACCTTCTGAAACGCGTCGTCAGTATCCTCGAGGTCCTTATAGTTGTTGTTCTCCATACCGTGCTCGTTCTGATCCTTCTCGAGTATGTGGCGAAAGGCCCTGGAAATGTGATCAGAATATGTATTCAGGCAGCGCGGAGAGAAAGAGACGTACCTGATGATTTTCTTGGCACCCCCATTAGCATCGTTCCAAATTTCCTCGAGCCTCAAGTCTAGTTTGTCCCAGGAGTTGAGACCCGTATATTTCAGGTACGTTTTGCGCTGAAACTGATTTGACCCTAAATTGGTGCTTGAATAAGTGACGACATACCATTAGAGCAACACGAGAAGTAACATTGACAGAGCACTGCGTCCCTTTACTGACTGCCGTGGTGAGCTCGAAGATATACTGATGTCCTTCAGTGGGGCATATACTATCTTATCCGCGCCGTCTCGGGGTTTCAGGTTGGAGCGAATATAGGTATCGTAAAATGCGGGATTCAGGAGTGTGAAAATGGAACATACCACCTTCTTAGTTTTGGAGCAACTTTGGGTGAGCGCTCACCGTACAATTACGTTCAATTCGATTGTCACGCATCACCCACCCCTCTGTCGGTATCGAAATTTGGTCGATGTCACGCATCACGGGGGACTTTGTCGAACCTTCAAGCCGTCACGCAGGCCTTGAAAAAGCCCGAAAACGAGAAAAAGGCCAAAAAATCGGTCAGAATGTCGAAATTTTTGGCCATGTCATGCCAAAATTCAGCTGCTATCAAATTATCGAATTGGTTGAACCATGTCACACTGTACGCATCACAACGGGGTTCGAATTGAATGTAATTGTACGGTATTCGGCGAACGTCACAACCTTGGCCCAATCGGCAGGAATGTTCTCCAATCCGACGGGGATGTGAAACCGATTGGCTTAAGGGGTTCCTGGAAAGAAGACGATGCAGGAACGAAGATACTTAGAACGCCAATTACAAGAAAATAGTTTGTGGTGGCCTCGCCCTTGCACATATTGGTCATACTGGAAGGAAGAATGGCGGGCGCATAGTTCTGAATGTTCATCTACAGATGAAATACATCAGGACAAAAGGCTGCATGAGAAAAGCATAATCACCTCGAGATCATCAGAGACCTCATGTTGGTTGCCGATCGTGAGCAAGTTTGTGAGTAGATTAGCCTCTCGAAGTAATGCAGGGTCCTTGACCGAAGAATAGATAGTAAGATTGGAAATGTGTAGACTGTCGAGAAGACTGACCTTTCTAACTCCTTCGAGTTCAATGAGTTGGTCTCCACGAATGGGCGGGGCGAGGTCAAACAAGGCTCCGAACGAAATGGAAATTTACAATTGTATGTCCCTTGAATATTTTATGGCCGTGAAAAAGCTCCCGGGTTAACATGATGTGACAGCGGACGACAATGGTGATGCACAACAGGGTCAGTTTCCTTAGGTCAAACCAGCATTTTGAGTTTTTTTTCCAACTTTTCTCCAGGTTCATGGAGCCGTAAACTGCGCCGAGAAAACGCCTCCGCTGAATACAAAGCAGCAATTGTCACGGAGGATCTCGACAAAGACAGTCTCAGACTGTGACCCACAAGATTACCCCTCAACGCAAGCGCCGTTGTTTGGCAAAGAAGGCCCAGTACGACGTTCAGGGCGGCGACGATGACTCCGATGATGTACATTTGGGATCCGACGAGTCGAGTGAGAATAATTCATCTGATTCTGACAACGACCTCGAGATCACGAACGAAGAGGTATGCTCGTTTAAATTCTCTATTCCACTCACTAATTCATCAAAGCTGTCCAATTCGCTTCCTTCCAAGACGGTTCCAGCACCGTAGAGACGTCCGAATAGCGCGAAGGGAGCGGAGAAATCACGCGGAAAAAAGCGGGCTCTGGACTGTAATGCGGACGGATCGAAGGAGGAGGATACCAAATACTACAAATGTTGGCACGGCAACGGAAAGGTCGTCAGGGTCACGAAGATGAAGGGTAATTTGAGCAGTACATTTTTCATTTCCTCGTTTTTCCTTCAATGGCGATGTTAAATAGTTCTCGTTGGACATCTTCAGCAAACGTTTCCACCCTACTTCCGATTATGAGAAGTCATGAAGAAGCGCCCCACACCACCTACCTCGGATGAAATTGCCATCGCAAACGGCAGGAAAGCGATGGATCCTATCACTGTGAAGGAGTACCCTCAAGAGCTTGATGGCATCTAGAACAACATCAAGATCATGTTGGAAGAACAGTCGCAAAAATTACAGGTTCGTTTGGCTCGAACCGAAAAGAAAATACTCATTGTTTTTTTGTCTAGGAGTCATGGGATCAGAAAAAGTTTGAAGATCTGGATGCGAAGTGGGTTGCCACCTGTCACTAGCCATTTCCTAGTCTCTCATAGCCAGACGCTTCAACAAGATCAACCTTGTACCTTGGTTTGTTGAAGCCGACGGTGTAAAGAACCCGAGTTTCGCGCAATGTTCGAATATGCGTATTACCATAACGTGTCTGGGAAACGAAACGTTCCCAATGGAAAAAATACCTGTGAGACCGTCACGATCATGCATGGGGAGATGGTGGAAGGTATCGAGGCAATGTTTGCAGTATGATTTTAAGACTATTCCCCGTCGTACGCTGCACAACTCATGTTTCTGTAGGAAAATACATTCAATCTTGCGATGCCTGAACATCAAGGAGTGGATATGCGTTCATGGCTATTGTGGTTCACTACATCGGCAACACTGGTACACTCGGTTTGTGATTTTCTATTGTGTTGCCTGTGTTTTTATTAGTTCCCTTTGCAGAGGAATGTCTAATTGACTTCGATGAATTAAAAGGCGAACATTCCGGAGAGAACATGGCCAACGCCTTCTGAGATACTCTTGAAATGTAGGGCATTGAGAGCCGAGTGAGTCGTTGTTTTAAATTAACATTCTCTCTGGGGCCTATATATTCAATAGTTATGTTCCCATGGATCATTGCCTTTGTCATGGACAAAGCCACCAACAAAGACACACATGTAGTGCATCTCGAGAAAAATTTTTAAGGAGAAAGGCGCCGAATTTTCTACTCGCAATGGGCGTACGTGGTGCATGCCTCACACCATCCACCTAGCTGCTCTCCAGGTACGTCAAAATGTCTTGCTTGCGTCTAATACATGCAGCTACTTAAAGCCATTGGTGTAAGAGAAATCCGACGGCATGGACCAACCATACCAAGACATGGTGACAGAACCACTCTCCCAAGGACACGACAAAAATGCTATTGACCTCGACGACGGTCCAGTTCCAACAGCGGAGGAGCTTGAGGAAGCCGAAAAACTTGCTCAAAAACACCGGCGTCATTGGCATAGCTATATTCAAAGTATGTTTAATCTACACAGCTTCATTCAGGGTGTACTGAATATATTCTAGTTGCGCAAAATCATTCGCTTTGTCCGAAGCAGTTCCCAGCAGCGTCAGGCTTGGAACGCGCGAGCCTCTGAATCAATCGCTGCCGGAACTATCCTTTAAGAGCGCTTCAATATGCTCATACTGGATGTACGTCCGCGTTGGTCCTCCACACACCAAAGGCTTCGTAGGCGAATCATTTCTTTTTGCACGCTCTCAATCTGAGAATTCCACAGGTCGGGCATTGGGATTCAAAGAACCCGTTAACAACTATGTCGCGCTCACGAAAAATGCGTTCGTATGAACACAGTGATGCCGAATGGTGTCTTCATCTCATGCGGTCCCTGTGGATTACAGGAGCACCTCCGCGACATTGTTAAAAGCCTGCCCGACACGGTTGACGCCACCCTCAAAACGGCGCTGACCGATGCGCATCGTATACTCACTGACTACTTTTACAAGTTCGACCAGTCCGAGTATTATGCCTGGGCAACTCGCAAGTACCTTCTTCCCACACGTTAAAATTGTCTGACTTCTTCCACTTCTGGATCTCCGTATCTCTTACCAGGACCTCCGAAAGGACCAAGCAGATGATGCTGACCCTTTAGCCACTGCGGAGCCCGGAAAAATCGGTCTCGAAACCCATTTCTAGGTATACTACAGTTCGCCTATGACCGCCGGCACCTCTACCGAGACTACCACGACATCCAACAATATATGCTCACCAGTGAAGAACTTCACTTCGTGTTATGTCAAATCCAACCGACTCACCGACAGCAGCGAGCTCGAGCGGTACTTCCAAAATGTTTTGCGGAAACCCAAATGTTTTGCGGGTGTTCAAGTTTATCTTGCGGGAATCACTGATTTCCTAGTCTCTCATAGTCAGATGCTTCAACAAGATCAACCTCGTACCTTGGTTTATTGAAGTCTGTTGTTAAGTGCGGGGGTCTGATCAGGGTAAAGTCTTGTTATGTAATCTTAGTGGCGGTGCTTTTGGGGTGTTTTCGCTCGGTGGTACTCAAGACAATACTTTTTCTCCATTTTCTCAGTGGAACTCAATTTCAGAGTCTATTTTTGATGTTCTGCCTCTTTGGAATTTCTTAAATCATGCTTGAACTTGCGCAGTAGCTCGGACTTCAATGTGATGTGCCAAAAACCCATCAACTTAATTCATCAATAGCTTCGGCTAATATGATTCAAAAAACAAGACGCGCCGTCGCTTCGCTCCGGCAACCCGTGCAATCAATGGTAACTAAAATTACCGAATTAAAACATCAAAGCATATGATTTACTGCTACAGAGGTTGACATGGAGAGTTAAATTCAACGACTCAGAGTGCGGAGAGCCAGACCATCGGGAGCTGAAGTCGGAGAAAAGGAAACGGCAAACAACGAATAAAGAGAGGTAGATCTCGAACTATAAAACCAGAGACCGCTCCCAGTGCACGAGCGGGCGAATTAGACGTTGGGTGTTGAGTAAGCAAAGACATTTAAAAGATCCGGAGGACGGACGGTGAGTGTAGTGCTTTGGTGATGAAAACAAACCAGAGCAGTGCCAAGTGTTT
The DNA here is from genome assembly GCA_014462655.1 of Mycena venus. NCBI lineage: Eukaryota > Fungi > Basidiomycota > Agaricomycetes > Agaricales > Mycenaceae > Glaucomycena > Glaucomycena venus. The sequence continues at coordinate 758,353 of JACAZI010000007.1, read as the reverse complement.
GGGGGCCGCATTTGAGGAGTCCTGAGCAGAGCAGTCCAGCGGCACAAAGAAGAAATAGGATCGACGATGATGGAATTTGCCGTGGAAACAGATCTTGATAGGATTTTGACAGTATTTGAGGTGTTGGGGAACTCGAAGCAGGTCTTGGCCATGGAACATCAAAACTACAATGTACAGTCGAGCAAGCCAAGACATGAATGGTTGAAGCCGGATAAGAAGTAAGATGATTGATTAACAGGAAAAATTCAACAGTCAAGAAGGCTAGATTCTTGCGAGTGAGGCGACCATAAGATCGAAGTGGGAGCGGATGAAAGCAGTAGGGGAAGGGGCAAGGAGGCTTGGCTTTTATCCACGCCTCGGTGATGCCCACAGTGAGAATTTTGTGGCGCAGTGGGAGAAATAACCGCGGCACAGTGAGAAATCTGCTGTCAGTATGGTCAGCTGAGGATAGGTAATTGAATAGACTTTGTACGCAGATGAAGCAAGAGTGCAGGACCTGCAGTATGAGAGCACAGCAAAAAACAATGGGGATAAAGCTAATGGGGCAATTGCACCGCCGAACTGGCAAACTGTAAAGGACGGTTAATTGATTAATTGCGCAAGCGGACGGGACGGTGGGAGAAAGAGCCAGTCAAGCTATATGGAGAAGCAACCAGCAGGTACAAAGTGATGGGCACCACCGAACGAGCAAAATCTTAAAGAACGGTTAATCTGGAAATATTTGGACACACAGAAAGCATCTCTGTTCCTCTGCTGAAGATATATCCAAGGTCCAAGAACTGGGGCAAGGGGCTCAAAACGTAATTACATAATAAGGTTTTACCCTGATCAGACCCCCCTGCTTAACAACGGACTACTGATTTCCCTCAAAGAGTGATTGGCGCCTGTATTTTTTGCGGGAATGGTGTCAAAAGGTATATTTATATTATGGAAGGTCCCAAATCGGCTATATATCTTGCGGCCGATTAAATGTACATCTGGACCGCCATAATAGTAAGGTTTTCTGGGTATAAATGTGACATGGATCCATGGAATAAAGCCCATAAACCCGCATCAGATCCAGAATCCCACCTTTCACAACTTTTGATGCGGGTTTGTGGGCCTCATTCCATGGTTCCTTGTAACATCTCTGCTTATGGACCCTTGTGGTGCAATCATATGCACCTCAAAGATATTGGAAAAAAAAGAACAAGCCCACCCTGACTGCCCATTCCCTTGCAGTAGGGTCTAAAGTTTGGTGCATTTTAGTTGGCCGATGCACAGTTATTCAGCTTCTTTCAATGTTTTACAGTGGGATTATCTAAATCAAACAATCCAGTGCATTACCCTGTATTTATGAGAGTATCATATTAACATCCTAGAGGTTTCAGAACATCCGTCCTCCTGCTGTAGGGATCAGAAATGAAAATAGCCTATTCTAGGAAACACAGTAACATAGGGAGGGTCTCATACACTTGGGAACCGGCATCTGCTATTCGATTGCTGTGCTGCTTGCTCTTGTTTTTTCCCAATAAGGCATTGGTTCCACGGATCTGCATACTGTAAATGAGGTCCAACTCCTTCCACATTGTCGAAGTCATCCAACTGACGTGTCGGAATATTATTTGATATGCTGAGATCAATATTTCCGTGACAGAATTCTTCAAAGTTCCCTCATTCAAGAATGGGGCGTGAATTAATTAAAAATAGTGTTATAACATCGCATTCAGAACCATTATAAAAATTCTATTGCAGAATTAATGATTTGTTTGATAAAATGAACATTTTTTCCCTTGAGATTGAGTAATGAATACGCAAGGATTTCAAGTTTAACATCAGGAACTTTTTGGTGCCCATATGCTGAGGTTAGGTCTTCATGATCGGGCATTTTTGCTCGACAATCCTTTCCGGTCGCGTTCAGGCAGTCCAGCATGGGTCGAACATGTCTCACTGTGGCCCAAAAAGCTCAAAGAGATGCAGCACGCAAGAACTCCCCTCTTGGCCAGTCCTTGCAACAAAACTCGGCCTCTCAGGTGGTAACTATGACTTTGGCTCCTGTTCCACGGAAAACACGCACTTCTTCCACTATTGCAGACCTAAACACCCAGATTGCTGCATTAAACTCATCCATCCCTTGACACCTCCAAAGACGAAATTATCTTCCTGAAGTCGGTGGTAGCCGATTTAGAAGGCTCGAATCAGGCACAATCTGTCATTCTCGTGGATCTTTCTCGGACCAACAAACGCCTCCACTCTGAGCTCACGGTATCCGAGTCCACCGTCTATTACCACTCTTCTCAGCTCTCAGCTGCACTATCTGACCTCACATCGGAACACGATGCCTTGAAGAAATGTCAGAAACGCATCAATCATCTGGAAAACAACAAAAGAAAGGCTTTGATTGACAAACGAAAGAATGCGAAGACTTTGTCTAATGCTCTCTCCTCCCTCGAAACACGCATCCAGACTCTATCAGACACTATTGCTTCCCTCACAGTGCACAACGAGCAGCTTCAGTCGCATCTATCCACTCATCAGCAAACCACTGCGGCTCAGATCACAAAACTGCGGGCAGAACAGAAGGTGTGTAAAATGCAGGCACGACGTGTGCAAGGGTCACTGGCTGAGGTTTGTCGTGAACTGAAGGGTGTTTTGACATGGAACGCCAAGACGGGACACATATACTCCATGGAGACTCGGCGACTTGTTTTGCGTATTACCCAAGCTGGATGTCCGGAGCACAAGATTAAAGATGTTATCTTGTGGTGTGCGGAAGTCTTTGGGATTAGCATTCGCAACTTCATGCTTTTGGCTCGAACTGTGGGAAGGATGAAGGAGGGTGGGTATATCTCCCTCATTCAAATCAGCAGAGAACTGAAGATGATGTACGGTATGTCGAGCTTTCCTTTATTATTGATCACTATACCTCATGAAATCAGGGTTTACGGAGTCTTCTGACAGCACGTCTCACCGTAAAATCAACCTAGAATCTCGGAGTCTCTCTGGAATGCTCCCAACTTACGCCACTAATGTCGACGACTCAGACTCCAGCACCTGGAAACCCTGTACTCGCTTCCTTGAGGTCGCCCCATCCCTCAGTCACACCTCCCAAGCTCAGGTCGACGGCACAAAGCTCCTTGCAGCCAAGATAGCCCATGCTACTACCCACGCGCCCTCCTCTGTGTCTCAGGGAATCATGATAGACTGGAAGGACTGGTTCCGGAAGCAGCTAGCGCAGATGTCTGACTACGCTGCAGACCAAGCACAGACGCACGAGTTATCAGCCGACTTGAAGCACGAAATTGTGATTGAGGATCTTGGAGCTCAGGAATCGGAGAGTTTGACGCCAGAAGAGTTGTCGGTAGCACTGTTGGCAATATCCGGGGAAGAGATTGAGGTGAAGGCTGGGAAACCGCTAAGCGATCTGTCAGTCACTGACAGCATGAATTTAGCCAGCTAACTCGTCCACCACAGAATGCCGACAGAGCGCACTGATATTGTCAGGAGTCTTGTTGACGCTCAGCTAGGCGACGACTCCTACAAGCTTCTGTCAGACGACCTCAAGGCGGTCGCTGATTTTCTTATTTTTGGTGGCTGCTGTGGGCATAAGGACATGAATGCGTTCAAAGGCGGTTGCGAGGCAATGGCAGAGGCTTGGCCACAAGGTGAGGAGCCTGTCCTACTTGCGAAAAAAGCCAACAGCACAACGATTCGCCTCGGGGAACATGAGAGCGCCGCTGTTCAGGCTGCAGAGGAAGCCAGCACACGTGGAATCGTCAAAGCAATGGCTCTCCCTCGGTGCGCTCTTCCGCCACAAGGACAAGGACAAGGGATATCAGGATAAATATTGTTTATTCATGCAGCAGAAGGTATCCAAGATCAGTGGGCAAACTAATTTTAAGCGGTTCCCTGCGACCTCCCAAATCCGCTGCAGATCGTATGGCCGAGCTGCAGCAGTGGTCACCAAATACTATGCTTTTTTTATGGAGCTTATCGAACTTATCTGCGATGGGAAGACAAAGGCGGGCGCCAATCACGTCGAAAAACTGGTGCTGGTAGCACTCAATTGCCTGCGGACAATGGTAGAAGTCGTATCAGCGGCATTATACAGTCTCTGCATCAGTTGGCCATACATGCAAATTGTGTGAAGCAAGGATACGAATGGTGTGCTCCCTAACCTCCTCGACCTTGTGGATGTTCATCGGAAACTCCCTGATTTTTGTCAATCCCTCGCCGCCACCCCTTCCCTGTTTTTTGCTCCCAACGCTGTGGATTTTCCCGAACGTTTTACTCTTGATGGCGAGCCTTTTCATGACCGAAATGTTTTTTCTCGCTGCTCAAGCCCTCGCCCCCCAACTTCCAAACCTCACCCGAATGATATTGGCAATGTTCTCTGGCCCCAGGGTGACTTGGATTCAATTTACTCCGGAATTTGCGATCGGTGGCCCAATTGATTTGATTCCACACAGCATACTCCCCAAATTATACATTACATCTACCAACGACCATAACAAAGGGCCACTCGGTAGCTATCGAGTCCACATACGCTACCACCCCAACAGTACCCCTGAATGCTTCTCTGCCTTGGAACGTTACCGTCGCAACAATACGGAATCCTTTGCTGTCAAGTATATCACTGCCGATGACCTTCTCTACGTAATGCAGGAGGTATGCAAGGAGGATGCGAGCGGAGCGAATGCTGCTTTTTGGTAGGCAGTGGTTGAGGAGTTGGAGCGGAAGGCCCAGATACAGCGTGAGAAAGTTCGCGTGGCGACCGAGAAGAAGCGCAAGCGGGAGGAGTTGCTCCGCACCACCGGCCTCGAGAAAATACAGAAGATGATGGTTGCGCACTTGAAGCAGCAATACAACGTCTACAAACTGATCATCAAGGACACAATGATCCTGAAGACCACACTTGTGTCGATTCCGAGACGCCAAGACAAGCTCAACACAGTGCTCGCAGCTTCAGATTGATATCAGGAGTGAGTTTTTTAATTTTTCTGCCTCGGTTCATTCACTGATATACGTCTAGAAACATTCGCTCTGGTGAAATCCCTGTTGCCTTGACGTCCCAATCTGTAACTGAGATGCTGGAAATCGATTTGGATGCCGAGATGGTTTATGCTGAGAGAGATGAGTTTGCAAACGAGGCTGAGGAAGAGTTATATCACTAGAAACAAGTTCATAAATTATAATCTATTTATTTGACATGGATTTAACCCCTCCGCTGCCGTGAAGAATCAATTTGGCCTACAATTAATCGGTAAGCTAAGTTAAGCTTTGGATTTGACCAACCACACCGAGTTTAATTGAATTTTAGCCTTGCGAAACCAGCAATACAAATGGTTTGTGTTCGAGTAAAGTTGGCTGTGCGGCCATGAATCGTGAGTTTCATAGCGTACAAGGCTCCAATTAAAAAGTCCTCAGGGGGTGAGATAGATATTGTCATTATAAACATAGTTTTCTGCCAGAGTTAAACAAAATATTGTATGCCGCACGCCGAACAGACGGGGAACCGGTCGGATTGTGAGTTTGGCACAGGGCAAACACGAACAAACAGCACGCTGATCGAATGTCGGATGCCGGTTCCCACTGAAAGCATGCCTAATCACTATACACAACCCCAAAAAAGAAATTTCAATGGATGGCTTGGGGTTGTCCTTATTGCTTGATATGCTGTAGCCAGAGTGTTGAGAGCCCTACAAACCCAAAAGTCATGAGAAAATGGTGTGGTTACAATTCTGGATTCCACTATATTGTCTCCAAGTCAGGTGGTATGTTTGATGGAGACTCCAAAAAAAGTAATTTCACTTGATGGTTTGCGGTTGTCCTTTTTTGCTTGATATATTGTAGTGAGAGTGTTGAGGGCCCTATGAACCCCAAAGCATCAAGAAAATGGTGTGGTTGCACATCTGGATTCCAATATACTGTCTCCAAGTCAGGTGGTAGGCTTGATGGAGACTCCAGAAAAAGTTATTTCACTTGATGGTTTGCGGTTGTCCTTTTTTGTTTGATATGTTGTAGTGAGAGCATTGAGGGCCCTATGAACCCAAAAGCATCAAAAAAATGGTGTGGGAACATACCTGGATCCCAATATACTGTATCTGAGTCAGCTACACTGCCAGCTGGCCCACCGGCAGAATTCTGCAGAATTCACATGTTGGTAGAATGTTAGTGACACTGTTTGTGGAAATTCAGTGGCCCTCCACTAAATTTACACAGGAGAACAAGGCTGTGGAAATCCAGCACACAAAAGGCTGATACAGGAAAATTATGTAATTACAAGTACCTGCCACGCCCTGTGACGGCCTTGACCCCCAAGCATCCTATTCAGAATAGCATGGATGGTGACTCGGGAGGAGACGTTGCTATGAGCTAATGGACAGTCCTATTGCCTGCAAAAAACAACCAGTGGGCAGCTTCTTTGACAAAAGAGAGAGAGAACCAAAAAATGTTGATTCATGGAGGAATATGGCTCGGGCTCAAGCCGAACTTACGTCTCCCGCAGATAACTTCAGCATTGTGAACAAATGTTGTGCCGGTGTGGACCATCCACCACCGAGCCTTCGTACATTGTTTTCTTATCCTGCATATAGCTTCCCTTACAAAAATGTCGGCAGAGGCTCACCGTACCGAAAGCACATCAGCTGAACGGAATGTGCACACAATCGGGGTCGAATTGATTTAGTTGGACTGACAGTAGTGATGATAAGGTGAGCCAGAGAATTAAAATGGTGGAGCGCAATTTCGCGCTCACGCCATCGTTTGAGACTTCCAGTGATACTGCAAACAGGAGAGGATTTGATCAGGCACTGGGAGCAGATGCAGTTGAATGGGGGTGGGTTATTCCGGTAGAAGAGAACATCCACCACAAATGGCCAATGCAAATGGTGACACAGCATCGTTGTAGGCCATGGCTCGAGTAGAAACGTGGACGCATGCGTTTTTTTGCAGCTCTGATTGAGCATCTGTCTTGATCTCTAGTGCACGCTTGGGGCTCGCACTTGGACTTTGTAGCATTGGCACTCATCTCTGCCCCGATTCAAGGGACCCTGCTCACGAGTAGCTACAGTCACAACAAAAATAAAGTTCCCAACCCAAAAAGGAAATTCCATCAATTCCCTTTCTTTTCCCTCCCTTTCAGTTCAGATGGCACAAATGGCGCTGTGAAAATACTCTATGGAACTCCCAATAGTCATTACTTTATATAGCATTGATATGAACAAAAGGTAGAGCATAGAGTTCTGCTGGATGCAGATGTGTTTCCTTTCACTGAGTTTACTGTAAATCAGCCTTCTACAGCTAAATATATCTTACGAGAGGGAAGATAGTTGTACTATGGATATAAAAATGTGCTTTTCCAGCTGAATATTGGCTTTCTGAGCTGAAAAGGAGAGAAAAGGAAGGAAATTGATGGAATCTTCTTCTGGGTTGGGAAATTTATTTTTGCCGTGACTGTTTCACTGGATACGGCCCATCGTGTTCTGTGCCATCAGTCATTCATTCAATCATCTTGTATCTCTTGTGATAACTGAAATGAGCGCCTCTGTCGGATGATGAGGTCCGCATCTGGGGCCCTGTTTGGGTGTCGCACGCGTAGATGAGTGAGAAGAACACTTGTATATTTATACAGGGGGACCCAGTTATTCCACCCAAAATGTACATGGCTTTCCATGATGGGATATCAGCTGCCAGCATTAGGGTGTTTTTAACTGCCATAACAGTTTGAACAACATGCAGTTGCTAGCACTGAAAGCGAACTTGGGAATACACTGAGATGGACAGAAAAAACACACCTGCAAAATCAACTCCAATAATTCCAACCGATTCCAGTGCTGTGGCACAAGTTGATGGTGGAAATCTCATCTATCCCAATGCGCAGCCTACAGAGCATGTGGAATAGAGAATCCCACCGTGTCTTGAGGTCCAGAAGAAGCATAACTGGCTTCAAAACAATGATCAACTTCTCAACTGTATCCCGAAACACCCTCTGCTCCCTCGACAATTGCTTTACATTTCCATCCTCAATGATGTCCATCATAAGATCGCGCCGTAGACCCGATTTCCGAATGAAACCAAGACTTTTTTTGGGCTTGGTGAATAGGACCAGATATCCGGGTTGTTCGGACAGGTTGAAGGAAGATGAATTGGTTGTCAGAATAATCAGTGTGTCGCAGGTTCAGTCTCTGTGTCTGAGTGATGCTCCGCTGTGTCGTTCTTCTCCATTCTCTTGATAACAGCTTGAACACACAAATTGATTAAGTGGGAAAAGCACTGAATGAAGTTTTCTTTGCATCAAAATTATCAACGCCAATCGCACGCACTTCTGTGGCAAGGTGAACCATAAACTTGAGTCGGAGGAAGCATTGTCCATGGTAAAGTGCCCCATTGGGTAATAAAATATGTATTGGGGCCAAATAAATATTCAATGAGCGATAAACAAGACCTTATCAAAAATCTTCGCAGATTCCAACATGTGGAAGACAATAGAGACCTTGCAGTGAGCCACCAGGAGCCACCTGGTGGCTCAACAGGCATACGATCACAAGTGTCTATGTCATCTAATGGCCAGTCTAGTAGCTACCGCATGTTTACCATATTGTATCATGGATCTAGAGTTTTTGCACCCACTGAGAAGCAGGAATTCCATTCAGAATTTGCTTCCCTACCAATTCTGAACATGGTATCTGGTGAATGGGATGAAAATATCAAGTATTCATGCTTAACATGTGGCTCTGTACATCTGGATGGGTATTATGTAGAATAATGGTAGTATACAAAACAAAAGAATGCAGTGACAATGTCAATTAAATGCCACCAGATTGCCACCAGTTGATTTAACCACTTGTGATCACATACCTGTTGAGGCACCAGGTGGCTCCTGGTGGCTCGCCGCAAGGTCTCTAATGCGAGAAATTCATGCACCACCATGCCCCCCCACGAATACAACAGAAAGCAAGTAATGCTTGTCAGAGTGACACTTGAGCTGTCTCAGCATTGTGGCTGAGCCAATGAGCTGTGAGAGCAAAATATGGGTGCATTCCCTTGCTGCTCCAGATATCAGCAGTGAAGCTAATTTTTCCAAGATCACTCTATAGTTTATTGAGCACTGTGGCAACAATTTCTAGCTGAAGTAAATGTGCTTACATGTAACTCCTCTTTGAGCGCATTGTCCAAGGGGGTGCCAACTTTAAAATTTTGGAACCAGGTCAAATTTGGGGGTAAATGAGGGTGGGGAATCGATATTCGAAGGTTTCAGGTTGATATGAGCTGAGGTTGGGGAGATATAGCAAATTTGATAGTGGAGTTGAATATTTTCTCGGAATTTTTTGACATTTTTTCTGATATGAACGCATCCATTAGAGCATTTCTTGAAGATTTTTGGGCAGACCCCCCACCGTGGGAAACTTCTCAAGAAAAAATCGGAAAAATCGGAAAAAATCAAAAATCAATTGCCAGTCCCCTATAACCAACCCGATGTCCATTTTTTTGAAAGTTGACACCCCCTTGGCATTGTAATTGGACAACGATTCATAGGTCACAAAAGTCACGATTTTCAACAAGGTTGATCAACTATTGCTGTGGGCAGCACAAAGTCAATAGTAAATTGAGCGACACACCAGATCATTAGCCACGATAACCCTCACAAGCTGGTTCAAAAGCTCTTGCTCAGAAAAAGGAACCCACTTCCTTCTTTCCACTGAATCCTGACCAGATCCTTTGAGTGCAGCCAATACACTGGCGGGCAATTTTGTTTCCTAGCCTCGAGCCCTGATTTCCGCAAAGAATTCCAGAGCATGTTCGTGTTTCACATGACTGCAAAGAATCTCACTAAAATTGATAAAAACAATGCTAACAGGGAACACCACTAACTCACCCACACAGACAACATTTCCATGAACCACTCTGAATATGCTGACCCCAAAATATTTGCCATCAGGGGCACGTTCACGAGCAATCACAGCATCATCTGCACACCATCATTTGGGTAGGATCAATGACCAAAAGTACTACCCTCTCGCCTGCCTCGACGGCCACGAGACTCATTGCATTCCAACGCCAAACTGGCCGACGGTTTTGCGCGCTCTGGCTAGCCATCGGCGAGCTATTGGCAGCTGAGGCTATGTATCAGCTAGGCCGCGGCTAGCTCGGGGCTGTGCGTGTAGCCGCCAGGTAGCCGCTGCCACCTTGCCCGACGGCATCTCGCTCTGGTCAGCTCATGGCTAATTTGCGCAAGGGGTCTTCGGCTAGCTTCGGCTAGTCTGTGGCTAGGTGTCAGTTTTTGGTGGCAGGCACTGTCGGCTCGTCAGCTGGCCGAACGTGGCGGCTAGTTGCGGCTATGTCATCCCCAGGCTAGTTGGGCCTTGAATGCAGTGACTGTTGCTTCCCGCTGTCGGAAGGTTTTTGGGACTCATCATTGGAGTCATTAGAGTTTAGGGATTACAATATTGGCCTAATAAAATAAGGGTGACTTCAGAACTCAATTACATTTGAAGACAGAACACATACACGGTGGTGTCCTGCTAGTGGGAGAGGAGCCTCCTCAGGCTCCGAATCATTCTCTTCAACAGACTGTTCAGATCTGAGATCATTCTCGTCTTCATCAGAAGTGTTGTTGTTCCAATCTCGACGCTGAGGACCAGGGCTGGCCATGGAGCCATAATCAGTGATTTGGGCCTCAAGAGGCCATGCAGCACGCTGTGCTGGTGTTTTTTGTGCCTGTGTCATGTGTGCACAATAATCCTATAGGGACAAATGTATTTGGCTCTCTACCTTTGCAAAGCTCTCAAACCTCAAGCTCCCTCTTGCCTTGTCAATTGAAATGTGGCAGTTGACTTAACCAATGTATTAAAGTCAATTCCGACTGATGCCGAGTGAGGTGGGTACGGAAAAAACGAGGGGGCGAACATGTAATACATGCAATGTGTCCATTATTCCCTAGAACCCTGGGTTTCAAAACGACTTCAATGTACTCAAGTCAACCTGAATCGCATCAAGTCACATTTGTGGCTCGACTTGACTTGAATCGAGATCCGACTTACTTGTTGACTTTTGAGATTCAAGTTGAATTTTGCAGCAACATTACACTGCATGCACTGGTTTGGGAAGCCCTAGAAAATTACCGTGTTACACTGTTTTAAATGGTTTTAAACTATTTAGATACCATTTCCGTTTTATTGCCTGACCTCATAAACGAAAACTAAATGGTTGGAGCCTTATGTCCTGTACAGCTGGGAAACCTGCTGACTGCCACCTGGCCTAACAGCTGTTGGATACGTTTTCACACCAGCTATCCTCAACTTCTCAGCAATATAATGTGGCTCTAGCCAGAATAATTTCCCAGAGGAGACTTGTACGGGATGCTCGAAGTTCCGCATTGAGTACGGAGTTACTTTTGGGCTCGACAAAGATGGTCGAAAGATAGGACATCCTTGCATCTTGCTCCCTTAAGAACCCACAGGAACATGTGCATCAGTGAAGTCCAAACTCGCGCCTTGGAGGATTGTTTAGAGAAAGATCTGGAGAAAAATTTTAGACTTGAAAGAAGGCAGCTGGAGGTCCATACCATTTTTGACGGGTATGGAAACCATTCACTCTCGAGGCATGCTGCTTCTCGGGTACTGTACTATTTCAATCAAATCGACAGTCGATCACGAACTTTGGTCAAGGTCACGCATCACTCGGGCCTCTGCCGAACCTCCCAGCTGTCACGCAGGCCCCAAAATTGCCCAAAAAGAGCCAAAAAGACGAAATTTAGCAGGAAAATGTCGAAATTTTGGAGTTGTCACACGAAAATTCGATCGCTGCCAAAATGTCGAATAGGTAAAAGCTGTAACGCGTCACCCCCCCCCTGTTGATTTGATCGAAATAGTACAGTATTTTGGAATTTCATGATGTTCTGGGTCTCTCGAGTCTACCAGATCAGCTATGCGCGAGATCGATGACGGTGCAGGGGCTTACTATTGGGTCGTGGCTCTCCCCCCTTAGCGCTGGGCATCGTGCCGTACACGGCTACGGCCGTGCTGCTCACGGCCGTGCAGGTATACGGCCGCGTTGCTAAGCTACGAGGGAAGGCCAGCGGGACTTGGACGGTACGGTGACCGTCCGTCTACAGCCCTGTACGGTCAGGCGGCCGTGTCTGATATACATTAGACTGACATTGGGGTGTAAACTAGCGTCAGGCTACGAATATGAAGCGGAACCTGCACACTATATGTCATCTTCGGTGAGAACAATGGCCGTATTGTAAAAATAGAGGAGTAGAAAGGATATATATTCTCTAGCTACTACATGGCCAGCATTTTATACCTGGAGGACAATGGGAAGGAGTACAATAGAATATACAGGGTTAAATAAATACTACGTGTTCAACACGTTAGTCAACATGACGTTGGATACGTGTCCGACACGACAGCAACAGCACTCCCCCTCAAGCACGAGGCATCCCGAGGCGCGAGATGAAATACTCGTGCTTAAGTTTGTCAAGAGGTTTTTGTGAATAAGTCCGCTGTGTTTTCCGAGGTGGGGCAGTAGGAAACTGAAACTTCGTGTGAAGCAAATTTATCCCAAATGAAGTGGTGTCGATGTGTTTGGAGCGGGCATGAAAGCCGGAGTTCTCGGCAAATGATATGGTTCCGTGGTTGTCGACCGAGATGTGAGTCGGGATTGTGGGTTTGGAATCAAGTTCAGCAAATAGAGTACGAAGCCAAAGAGCTTCGCGAACGGCGGAGGCAAGTGCCATATATTCGGCTTCCATGCTCGAAAGCGCCATAGTAGGTTGCTTTTTCGAGTTCCAGGTGACCACTCCTCCTGACAACATGGAGAGGTAGCCGGTGATGGACCTGCGGTCGTCGGGAGAATTTCCCCAGTCTGCGTCGGAGAATAATTCAATGGCGGAGTGCAGGTTCGGCTGGAACATGATGCCAAGATTGATGGTCCCGCGGAGGTAGCGAAATACACGCTTCACGGCGGTGAGGTGCGTGGGTCCAGGGCTCAGGTTGAATTGAGACAATGTTTGGACGGCGAAAGAGATGTCGGGACAGATGGAGATCATAGCATACATGAGTGATCCCACCATGTTCTGGTAGACACATTTTATCTCGAGATGGTTTTCCGAGTCCGACATCTTCGCAGGTTCAACGTGCGAGTCCATTGGCGTCGAGACTGGGTTGGAATTGTGCATTTGGAAACGCTCCAAGAATCCTCGCAATATATTGAGCCGTCTGCTTTGCGAGAGATCTCCATGCCCAGAAGTTGGCGGATAGGGCCAAGCTTCTTCACGTGGAGCATGGACTCAAGCTCCGTCTCGGCGGCAGTCATGAGGGTGGCGGATGATGCGAGAACTGTCATGTCGTCAACGTGGACCGCGATAATAGTAGCATTGGTGCCGTTACGTTTGATGTAAACACATTGGTCCGCAAGAAGTCGAGAGTAGTGTGAGACAGGAAGGTTATGTTTAGCTCGAGTTCCAAACGCGTCCAGACTGCTTAAGTCCATAAGGGGCTTTGTGAAACCTCCAGACGCTGGTAGTTCCATCGTGATAAAGCTACGGTTGCTGCATGTAGATTTCTTCGTCGAGTTTGCCGGTTCAGACAGGCCGTCATTGACGTGAATGTCAAGATTATAACGTGCAGCAAGGGCGAGCAGTAAACGGATGGTTTTCATGCAAAAAACGGGGGGCAAAAGTTTCCTCATAGTCAACACCGGGGATCTGCGAAAATCCTTTCGCGACCAGCCGCACTTTGTAGCGAGTAATTGAACTGTTTGCATCACGTTTGACACGGAGAGAACCCATTTACAGGCAATCGCCCGTTCTGTCTTTGGGAAGTGCAGTCAGGGGAGAATGTGCTGAGCTTGCGCAGCTACTCCATCTCCGTGTCAATTGCCTGTCTCCATCCTGGCCAGTCGGTGTGGGACTTTGCTTCGTCCACGGTGAGTGGGTTGGACGAGATGGGATCAATAATGGCGGCTAGTGCGTAGCCAAGGTGAGCATTGTCGGGGTGCGCATGCTTGCGCGTGCGGGGGCCAAGGATGATGTTGTCTGGGCTGATGGCGCTGTTGATATCCCCTGGTGCCTTGGGAGATGGCGAAGGCGGTAGTGTAGAAGTAGGAGATGGAATAGGTGTGAGATTAGAAGCTGCAGAGGCAGATGCCGGGACGGGGAATGTTGCCGGCGTAGCCTCGGGCTCGGATTCTAAAACAATCTTCCCCTCGACCGAAGGCGGAGACGGGACATCAGCAGGTGCTGATGAGTTGTGGATGAGTTGTGGATGAAGGTAATGTTCCGAGATGTGAGGACTTAGCGAGCTTTGAGATTTTAATATCTCCATGCTCGAGACTCGTCCGAGAGTCCAACAAAAATGCAAGACTGAGTTTTTAATCCAAGTTTGGAATTTCTTCCGTGCTGGAGCAGAACTTCGCAAAGCACCCCAAACTCCCGGAGCGCAGCGACATTCCGTTTTTTTACCCCAGAAAGCCTCGTCAGATGTGATTGCATTACGGTGCGCTCCCGTAGGAGAGCGGTTTTTGAGGTCAGTGGCGTAAGCGAATGTCATTTCACCAATTTCGGAGTACTCGCGTTCAGCCTCAGCTGGAAACGGAGCAACGTGTCACTTTGCCTGGATGCAAATCTCACATTGGGCAGAAGGAGTGGTGGCAGGATCAATGTTCATCCCTTCAACCATGTTGTGGTTCTTTAGCAACTTGATGGAAGCCAGAGAAATGTGCCCAAAAATGGCATGCCATTTGTCCCAAGAGTAAGCAGGGGCGACAGCGGGAAAGGCGGGAGTAATTGATGAGAGCAATGTGGATGCTGACGGAATAGTCGGTGATGCGACCGTTGGGGAATCGGGTGATGTGGGTACCACCAGAGAGGCGGGGAACACGGTGGGAGCGCAACGGCTGGCGCTGCAGGTAATCTCAATGTGGTAGAGGTTTCTGATGTGTCTGCCACGCATAATTTCCCGGCGTTTCACCGGCGTTTCAACCGCGGGGAATAAATATGCATGAGGTCGCCTTTAAACTCAATGGAGAAACCGGTGTCGGCGATGCGACCGATAGATATTAGGTTGTATGGTGCATCGGAGATGTGGAGTGCATCGCGGAGAGTGATATTGAAGGCTGAGCTTTTGACATGGGAGGTAACTGTGATGGTGCCAATTCCATGGTATGGAACAGTGCAAGAGCCAGAGACAGTGTGATTGGTAGTGGGGGTGTATGACTGGAAAAACTCATTGGAAATGAGGATGCGTTTGCTTGCACCCGAGTCAGCGATCCAAGAGCCGGTGGGAAGTGGTGGGGTGGCGTCGTGTGCCATGAGAGCAAAGTCTGAGTTGTCGGCAGTGGGCGATGATTGCGCCAGATGTGCGTGATTCTTGTTCGCATATTGCTCCTTTGATTCGGGGGGGGTTGTGCTCTTTCTGGGAGTTCGTGTAAGTCTTTCCAGACTTGATGTCACAGCAGTCCCCTTTCATGTGCCCAATTCTGCCGCACCCAAACGTGTGATGTTTGAACTGCGACGGTTTGCCGCGCTGGTGCTTGTAGTGATGGGCGGGAAGAGCCACCTCGTCCGAGGAGGGTTTGGCTTGTCTCTGGCGATCCTGCTCGAGAATTCGAGCAACTAGCTTGGTTGATTCCACCAACGATGCCATCCAGGAATCCGGCAGTGACGTGAGAAGGGCGGATGTGGGCTTGCTGCGCAAGGTTTTGATCCTTGAACACGAGGTCTAGCTCCGCAAGGAGCTGGGCATAGGTGTATGCAGCTATGTTATTCGCTGGGTCAGGTGTGGGAAGTTTTAACCCGTCGGGGAGGGTTCTCTTCTTCCAATTGCGGACCCAGTCCGCTGCCATACATGGCTTGTTGTCCTCGGACCGGAGAAGGGAGATCGTGAACCAGATCGCTTTCTTGTCGGTGTCGAAGTCATCTTCATAGGCGGCCAGGTATGTAAGGAGCTGGTCGCGGAAATTGTCCCACTGGGACTTTGTGCCATCAAAACACTGGGGGACTTTGGCAAGCTGCACTTTGTGCGACATGGTGGTGGGTGCGGGGGTCGAGGAACGTGTGGTTGATGGGGATGGCGTGTGAATGGAGTCGAGGTAGTCGGATGGTATGGAAGATTCGGGGGTTTCGGCACGGGATTCGGGTAATGGAAATAAGTCCGCAAAGTAGTGCGGGTTTGCGAGATAAAACGGGTTTGAGCGAATGCACTCGCGGTTTTGGGTAAATACGGTGGACACTGTGAAAACGTCTGCACTAAGCGGGAGGTGGGGTTAACCCGGTCTTTTGCTGTCTGAACTACCCCGGGTCTTCTACGACACACCCGACGATAGCGCCCTAGCTGTCTCCGAGGATTCGACTTAGTGGCCTTGTAGCTGTCTTACGCGGGGACAGACTCAACGTTTCCCGTAGCATGTGGCGCAGTCAGATTGATCTGGACCGACGATAACTGGTGCTGCAATTATTTATACTCGCTGTGGATGAGGTAGAGAGTCGGCGGGTAGGGAATAGGGAAATGGATCTTCAGGGTAAGAGGTAGAGGTAGATAGAATCCAAGTAGTGGATGAAGGTGGGGAGGAAAGGGAAAGGAGGTTGGATAGGGGCGGTACGAGCGGTATGAAGGGTAGTCTTTTATTATGTCACAGTCAAGGCTCTTTTTATCTAATCTCGTCCACACTAGCAGGGCTAGGGGATTGGGTAGTGAGATGTCGATGAGATTCAAAAAATGAATTGAATAAAAGACTAAAGAATACAATGTACTACTACTCATATTTATACTGTTCTAGAGTAGCTGTATTAAACTAAATAAAATGAACATGAGGATTGTGGCCTCAAGCGATCATATATGAAATGTCAAGGGAAATTAAAAGGAAACGTATTGTAAACCAAAACCATGTGTTGTGTCAGACACATTAATTACGCATGTCCAACATGTGTCGATCATGGGAAACACTCAGAATACCTTCATCGCGTGAAAACCCATGAGGTTTCTTGAAATATCAACGATTTTAAGTTGAGCAATTCCTGCAATCACACAATCTAATCTGTATGGCGCTTATCCGCATTATCTTGTCATGTGTTCAGCGCCTAGATAAGATGGAACGATTACGGCTCAAATCGTGACATTTTCTCACGGTCCTGCTCAAGGCCGGTGGTGCGGAGCAACTCCTCCCACTTGCGCTTCTTCTCGGTCGCCACGCGAACTTTCTCACGCTGTATCCGGGCCTTCCGCTCCAACTCCTCAACCACTGCCTACCAAAAAGCAGCATTCGCTCCACTCGCATCCTCCTTGCATACCTCCTGCATTACGTAGAGAAGGTCATCGGCAGTGATATACTTGACAGCAAAGGATTCCGTATTGTTGCGACGGTAACGTTCCAAGGCAGAGAAGCATTCAGGGGTACTGTTGGGGTGGTAGCGTATGTGGACTCGATAGCTACCGAGTGGCCCTTTGTTATGGTCGTTGGTAGATGTAATGTATAATTTGGGGAGTATGCTGTGTGGAATCAAATCAATTGGGCCACCGATCGCAAATTCCGGAGTAAATTGAATCCAAGTCACCCTGGGGCCAGAGAACATTGCCAATATCATTCGGGTGAGGTTTGGAAGTTGGGGGGGCGAGGGCTTGAGCAGCGAGAAAAACATTTCGGTCATGAAAAGGCTCGCCATCAAGAGTAAAACGTTCGGGAAAATCCACGGCGTTGGGAGCAAAAAACAGGGAAGGGGTGGCGGCGAGGGATTGACAAAAATCAGGGAGTTTCCGATGAACATCCACAAGGTCGAGGAGGTTAGGGAGCACACCATTCGTATCCTTGCTTCACACAATTTGCATGTATGGCCAACTGATGCAGAGACTGTATAATGCCGCTGATACGACTTCTACCATTGTCCGCAGGCAATTGAGTGCTACCAGCACCAGTTTTTCGACGTGATTGGCGCCCGCCTTTGTCTTCCCATCGCAGATAAGTTCGATAAGCTCCATAAAAAAAGCATAGTATTTGGTGACCACTGCTGCAGCTCGGCCATACGATCTGCAGCGGATTTGGGAGGTCGCAGGGAACCGCTTAAAATTAGTTTGCCCACTGATCTTGGATACCTTCTGCTGCATGAATAAACAATATTTATCCTGATATCCCTTGTACTTGTCCTTGTGGCGGAAGAGCGCACCGAGGAGAGCCATTGCTTTGACGATTCCACGTGTGCTGGCTTCCTCTGCAGCCTGAACAGCGGCGCTCTCATGTTCCCCGAGGCGAATCGTTGTGCTGTTGGCTTTTTTCGCAAGTAGGACAGGCTCCTCACCTTGTGGCCAAGCCTCTGCCATTGCCTCGCAACCGCCTTTGAACGCATTCATGTCCTTATGCCCACAGCAGCCACCAAAAATAAGAAAATCAGCGACCGCCTTGAGGTCGTCTGACAGAAGCTTGTAGGAGTCGTCGCCTAGCTGAGCGTCAACAAGACTCCTGACAATATCAGTGCGCTCTGTCGGCATTCTGTGGTGGACGAGTTAGCTGGCTAAATTCATGCTGTCAGTGACTGACAGATCGCTTAGCGGTTTCCCAGCCTTCACCTCAATCTCTTCCCCGGATATTGCCAACAGTGCTACCGACAACTCTTCTGGCGTCAAACTCTCCGATTCCTGAGCTCCAAGATCCTCAATCACAATTTCGTGCTTCAAGTCGGCTGATAACTCGTGCGTCTGTGCTTGGTCTGCAGCGTGGTCAGACATCTGCGCTAGCTGCTTCCGGAACCAGTCCTTCCAGTCTATCATGATTCCCTGAGACACAGAGGAGGGCGCGTGGGTAGTAGCATGGGCTATCTTGGCTGCAAGGAGCTTTGTGCCGTCGACCTGAGCTTGGGAGGTGTGACTGAGGGATGGGGCGACCTCAAGGAAGCGAGTACAGGGTTTCCAGGTGCTGGAGTCTGAGTCGTCGACATTAGTGGCGTAAGTTGGGAGCATTCCAGAGAGACTCCGAGATTCTAGGTTGATTTTACGGTGAGACGTGCTGTCAGAAGACTCCGTAAACCCTGATTTCATGAGGTATAGTGATCAATAATAAAGGAAAGCTCGACATACCGTACATCATCTTCAGTTCTCTGCTGATTTGAATGAGGGAGATATACCCACCCTCCTTCATCCTTCCCACAGTTCGAGCCAAAAGCATGAAGTTGCGAATGCTAATCCCAAAGACTTCCGCACACCACAAGATAACATCTTTAATCTTGTGCTCCGGACATCCAGCTTGGGTAATACGCAAAACAAGTCGCCGAGTCTCCATGGAGTATATGTGTCCCGTCTTGGCGTTCCATGTCAAAACACCCTTCAGTTCACGACAAACCTCAGCCAGTGACCCTTGCACACGTCGTGCCTGCATTTTACACACCTTCTGTTCTGCCCGCAGTTTTGTGATCTGAGCCGCAGTGGTTTGCTGATGAGTGGATAGATGCGACTGAAGCTGCTCGTTGTGCACTGTGAGGGAAGCAATAGTGTCTGATAGAGTCTGGATGCGTGTTTCGAGGGAGGAGAGAGCATTAGACAAAGTCTTCGCATTCTTTCGTTTGTCAATCAAAGCCTTTCTTTTGTTGTTTTCCAGATGATTGATGCGTTTCTGACATTTCTTCAAGGCATCGTGTTCCGATGTGAGGTCAGATAGTGCAGCTGAGAGCTGAGAAGAGTGGTAATAGACGGTGGACTCGGATACCGTGAGCTCAGAGTGGAGGCGTTTGTTGGTCCGAGAAAGATCCACGAGAATGACAGATTGTGCCTGATTCGAGCCTTCTAAATCGGCTACCACCGACTTCAGGAAGATAATTTCGTCTTTGGAGGTGTCAAGGGATGGATGAGTTTAATGCAGCAATCTGGGTGTTTAGGTCTGCAATAGTGGAAGAAGTGCGTGTTTTCCGTGGAACAGGAGCCAAAGTCATAGTTACCACCTGAGAGGCCGAGTTTTGTTGCAAGGACTGGCCAAGAGGGGAGTTCTTGCGTGCTGCATCTCTTTGAGCTTTTTGGGCCACAGTGAGACATGTTCGACCCATGCTGGACTGCCTGAACGCGACCGGAAAGGATTGTCGAGCAAAAATGCCCGATCATGAAGACCTAACCTCAGCATATGGGCACCAAAAAGTTCCTGATGTTAAACTTGAAATCCTTGCGTATTCATTACTCAATCTCAAGGGAAAAAATGTTCATTTTATCAAACAAATCATTAATTCTGCAATAGAATTTTTATAATGGTTCTGAATGCGATGTTATAACACTATTTTTAATTAATTCACGCCCCATTCTTGAATGAGGGAACTTTGAAGAATTCTGTCACGGAAATATTGATCTCAGCATATCAAATAATATTCCGACACGTCAGTTGGATGACTTCGACAATGTGGAAGGAGTTGGACCTCATTTACAGTATGCAGATCCGTGGAACCAATGCCTTATTGGGAAAAAACAAGAGCAAGCAGCACAGCAATCGAATAGCAGATGCCGGTTCCCAAGTGTATGAGACCCTCCCTATGTTACTGTGTTTCCTAGAATAGGCTATTTTCATTTCTGATCCCTACAGCAGGAGGACGGATGTTCTGAAACCTCTAGGATGTTAATATGATACTCTCATAAATACAGGGTAATGCACTGGATTGTTTGATTTAGATAATCCCACTGTAAAACATTGAAAGAAGCTGAATAACTGTGCATCGGCCAACTAAAATGCACCAAACTTTAGACCCTACTGCAAGGGAATGGGCAGTCAGGGTGGGCTTGTTCTTTTTTTCCAATATCTTTGAGGTGCATATGATTGCACCACAAGGGTCCATAAGCAGAGATGTTACAAGGAACCATGGAATGAGGCCCACAAACCCGCATCAAAAGTTGTGAAAGGTGGGATTCTGGATCTGATGCGGGTTTATGGGCTTTATTCCATGGATCCATGTCACATTTATACCCAGAAAACCTTACTATTATGGCGGTCCAGATGTACATTTAATCGGCCGCAAGATATATAGCCGATTTGGGACCTTCCATAATATAAATATACCTTTTGACACCATTCCCGCAAAAAATACAGGCGCCAATCACTCTTTGAGGGAAATCAGTAGTCCGTTGTTAAGCAGGGGGGGTCTGATCAGGGTAAAACCTTATTATGTAATTACGTTTTGAGCCCCTTGCCCCAGTTCTTGGACCTTGGATATATCTTCAGCAGAGGAACAGAGATGCTTTCTGTGTGTCCAAATATTTCCAGATTAACCGTTCTTTAAGATTTTGCTCGTTCGGTGGTGCCCATCACTTTGTACCTGCTGGTTGCTTCTCCATATAGCTTGACTGGCTCTTTCTCCCACCGTCCCGTCCGCTTGCGCAATTAATCAATTAACCGTCCTTTACAGTTTGCCAGTTCGGCGGTGCAATTGCCCCATTAGCTTTATCCCCATTGTTTTTTGCTGTGCTCTCATACTGCAGGTCCTGCACTCTTGCTTCATCTGCGTACAAAGTCTATTCAATTACCTATCCTCAGCTGACCATACTGACAGCAGATTTCTCACTGTGCCGCGGTTATTTCTCCCACTGCGCCACAAAATTCTCACTGTGGCCGCATCACCGAGGCGTGGATAAAAGCCAAGCCTCCTTGCCCCTTCCCCGCTACTGCTTTCATCCGCTCCCACTTCGATCTTATGGTCGCCTCACTCGCAAGAATCTAGCCTTCTTGACTGTTGAATTTTTCCTGTTAATCAATCATCTTACTTCTTATCCGGCTTCAACCATTCATGTCTTGGCTTGCTCGACTGTACATTGTAGTTTTGATGTTCCATGGCCAAGACCTGCTTCGAGTTCCCCAACACCTCAAATACTGTCAAAATCCTATCAAGATCTGTTTCCACGGCAAATTCCATCGCGTCGATCCTATTTCTTCTTTGTGCCGCTGGACTGCTCTGCTCAGGACTCCTCAAATGCGGCCCCCAAACACTTGGCACTGCTCTGGTTTGTTTTCATCACCAAAGCACTACACTCACCGTCCGTCCTCCGGATCTTTTAAATGTCTTTGCTTACTCAACACCCAACGTCTAATTCGCCCGCTCGTGCACTGGGAGCGGTCTCTGGTTTTATAGTTCGAGATCTACCTCTCTTTATTCGTTGTTTGCCGTTTCCTTTTCTCCGACTTCAGCTCCCGATGGTCTGGCTCTCCGCACTCTGAGTCGTTGAATTTAACTCTCCATGTCAACCTCTGTAGCAGTAAATCATATGCTTTGATGTTTTAATTCGGTAATTTTAGTTACCATTGATTGCACGGGTTGCCGGAGCGAAGCGACGGCGCGTCTTGTTTTTTGAATCATATTAGCCGAAGCTATTGATGAATTAAGTTGATGGGTTTTTGGCACATCACATTGAAGTCCGAGCTACTGCGCAAGTTCAAGCATGATTTAAGAAATTCCAAAGAGGCAGAACATCAAAAATAGACTCTGAAATTGAGTTCCACTGAGAAAATGGAGAAAAAGTATTGTCTTGAGTACCACCGAGCGAAAACACCCCAAAAGCACCGCCACTAAGATTACATAACAAGACTCTACCCTGATCAGACCCCCGCACTTAACAACAGACTTCAATAAACCAAGGTACGAGGTTGATCTTGTTGAAGCATCTGGCTATGAGAGACTAGGAAATCAGTGATTCCCGCAAGATAAACTTGAACACCCGCAAAACATTTTGGAAGTATCGCTTGAGCTCACTGCTGTCCAGCACGGTGATCGAATAGTGGATGCCGGTTCCCACTTTCAGAGGGGATGATTGCATTTTGATTTTGTCACTTGTACATCTGCAAAAGATATTTCTGATTGAAAGGAAGTTATCTAGACAGTCTAGATGATAATAAATGGGTTGCCAGCAAGTAGTACAGTATTGTAATTGGGATTAGAAAGAAAAGAAAAAAAAGAGTGTACACAGGATTGAACCGGCACCAGGGGGAATCTATTACCATATCAAACTCTGCCCCCTCTGGAATTTAATAAAGGTATCACAAAAGAGCTAATGGTGTTGAAGTTTCTAATGATATTACGGCATAAAAGCTCTACACAAATGAGCAGAGACAAGTAAAAACAGAGCACTTTTTTCTGCCCTTCAATTGATTAAGAACAAGAATTATGTAAACATAATTACTTGTAACACTGCAACCTTGAGATTGCCTCAATATCACCGCTGCATTAATTTCCGTTGCAATGCCATGTAGCTTGTCATTGTCATAAAGAGAAGTTATCATTCTGGGTGAAGCTAAGTTAAGCACTATACTGTTGCTCAAGATTACAATGGCTCTCCATATTGCCAGTTCCACTTCAACACTGGCACACAACGTCTGCGGCAAGCAGCGGCACTTTTCATAAAAGAAATTTCCAGATTTCCATAACGTGTAACTTCTGTGAATGAATGAGTCCTCTGGTGAGCATTAGAGTGTAGCATGAATAGCAAATATCATGAATATTCATGCCAAGCCATTTGCAAATAGCAAATACTTATATTTGCGAATGGCTGTGGCTGTGCTATTCATGCGAATGCAAATATCAGTTTCTAGGAAAGTTAATATTTGTGAATATTCGCAGCTGCAATATACAGCTAAAATTTCAATCAAGCATAGTAAATTTGGGTCTGTTTGACACATCTCCTCTCTAAAACCATAACACCCTTCATTTAAACTAATTAGATTTGTAATTTACATGCAAACCAACCACTTTAAAGATGTATTTGCTTCAACAACTGCTTCACTGCATTCCGAGGGCCCGTAGGCACAGGGTTTGCCTCCGGGGGTAGACCGAGCTAGGCAGACTTGGGGGTAGACCAAGTGGGCCTTGGTCGGTCTACATCTCCATTGTCTTCAACAGTATTACTTCGCACATTTTCCGGATGTTCAGAGTGATCGTTGAGCTGTTGGCCGGCAGGGTGGTGTTGTGTGCTGTCAAACTTGATGTTTGACAGCAGCACAGCTACCTGTCTTTGTTTTTCCCACTTCATTGTTGCCGCCGTGAGTGGTCTCTCCCTTGTCTCTCCCTGCCGGCGGTTTTGACAGCATCATTCCTAGGTACATGTACACAGTACATTTTTCAAGTATTTAGCTGCCGCCAAATGCGGAAGGACAGAGAGCATCACAAAAAAACAAAAGACAGGTGTATGCCGTCAACGAAAAGGCCTGCTATTGGCCGGCTACCAGAGCTGAGTCCTGGGGTACTGGTCGTGCCATCGCCTCTATCCTTTGTGTGAGTGGTTTGGGTACCCACTATGCTGGCTAGGTGTGAGGGAAGAGCGCAGAAATATTGCAACGGCATTGATGTGAGCTCAGGGTCGACGGGAGGTCTCGAAGCATGTCATCAATGAATTAACTGACAAATATAAGCTCTAAGAACCATGGCGGGCAGTGGGACAGGAAAATAAAGCAGCAGAAGCAGTCTAGCATCGAAAGCGAGGTAGGCAGAGGTAGGCAAAGCTCGGTCGACCGACGTAGACAGGCAGGATGCCAATGTAGGCCAAATTTGGCCCACATTGGCCTAGCCGACTCAGTCTACTCGGGTCGGCTGACGTAGACCTTACATATTCTGACGTAAACCAAGTCGGTCTACTCGGTCTCGGAATGCAGTGCTTGACAGGTTGAACATGGCAAGTATGATGGTCAATCAAATGTTTGAATATGCAAGACAAAGGCTTGTATGAGTCTTTGACAATGTTTAAACTCACAACATAACATAAAAGAGTCCTCAGCAACTCATTGGTGGCTGCTGAACCCCTGAATTCTCAATGTTTTTGCTGAATATTCATATTCATGAATATTCACGAATAGTGCTGACTAAGCAACAAATATTCGCCATCAATATTCGTACGAATGTGGATATCAATGTCTAGGTTTTGGTGAATATTCATATTCGCAAATATATATTTGTGCTACACTCTAGTGAGCATGAAGTCAAATTTTCCGCTCAGCCCAATTCACCAAGAAGATTCCGAGTCCTAAAGAATTATTTCCAGACTCATTCTTAGGGCACATTTTGTCCACTATAGAAACCCTGAATCACACAAAATGACATCTTTGCACTGTGGGAGTTTCATTTACTTTTATGTTAGTGCTTGGCATCTGCCTTTTCTTTTCGTCTCTATTTCCTTTTCTCTGTTCTCTTTGGGGGGTGTGGCCGTTGCGGGGCATGGCAAGTACTCACAATTATGTAGTGTCATTCTGAACATAAATTACTAGCACTATTGTTTTCACTGGATTACTGGATTTGGGTTGAAAATTGACCACATTTGTCGCAGGTCTGTTTCCCAGACCTGAACCAAGAGCTGAATTCCCGGTCTGGTTTCATTTGACGGCTCCCATAATAACAACTCAAACAAAATATTATCAGGAGAGTAAATACATCCAGAAAATTGGGAAAACTTCGGGTGCACAGTCTCATTGGCAAACTGGAAAGACCAAACCCATTATCAAGGGAAGACTGCTCCTATCAAAAGAATTATTATACTGATACATTTACAAAGAGATGAATACAGCAACTAGCTACCCAGCTTTGCTAGGACCTATACTAGAGACAGAGTTCCAGTGTATGACAAGGGATATGTTTCTCTTGAACAGCTTTGAATGCCTAGGCTGACCCAGAAAAATATTGTGCTGAGATTTCAGACGGAATTTGTGATGGGAGGCCCCAGGCAGCTGCACACAGTATTTTGCCGCCCAGTTCTGCTGGTACCCGAACTAGAGGCGAGAATATGGTCCATATCAAAGGATATGCATCATTTGAAGTGTTTTCCATACCTGAGTAGCTTCCAAAAAAAATGATGCATTGGGATCTTGGGTGGAGCTTTTGATCGTAGCCCGCAAACAAATGCACACATTGGTTTACTGCCCAGTTTTGCCAGCCCTTGCATTTGGGTCAAAACTGGGATATATATGTCGAAGAATTCGCTAATTGTGATGGGCTCTCCAGGCTCAAATTTCCCCGAAAGATCCATTACGGTGAATACTTGACTTTTGAACAATGATCAGTGGGCTTACTTTCGGAGCCAATTACATTTTGTGAACGTCATATAATTGATCTTTCAAAAATCGGAAGGCAGATGGAAATGCAAGTTGATTTCCTTACCACCTCGTTTTTCCGGTAAGCAAATTAGCAGCTGTGTCTAAATCTTGTGCCATTCCAGCGTCCCATGTGCACCGATGTTTGTACCATGATTATTAACCGTTCTTTAAGATTTTGCTCGTTCGGCGGTGTCCATCAGTTTGCACATTGATTGCTTTCCCCATTGACCGTTCTTTAACGAGGTGGTGGAAATCCTGTGCTCCTTCCCCTTTTAACCTTGTGCCTTCCGTGTTTCTCTGGCCTCTTGCCGGATAATCAACTCCTTTGGTCCATCGGACTTTTCCACACGTTTGAACCAATGATGAACCACGCAGTTCGTTTCGGTTCTGTCCGAACTGCGCCGCAACCTTGAACAACCACCAGTCGGATTATCGAGTGGTCGAAACAAGTCTCGTGAGTCAACGGCTGTCCAGAGCACACTCGGTTCGACCACAACATTCTCACTGCGGCGCATCTGTGTCATACTGCGGCCACGATTTTCATATAAGCTGGCGAATATCCTCTATTCCATTGCTTCGACCACAACATTCTCACTGCGTGCATCTGTGTCATACTGCGGCCACGATTTTCATATGAGCCGGCGAGTATCCTCTATTCCATTCCGCCTCCTTTCGCTTTCGCCCTCACCTGCGGCTCATCCCTCAACATGTTCTCCCACCGCCACACGGCCTCTGCCACACTCGATACTCAAATACATTCTCTTCCACCTTCTCTCAATTATTCAGAACCCACCATTATCGATCTTCCTACTTCCACAGTGTCTGGTATTGTTCGTACTGCGCAACAATTAAAGATTGGACCCAGAGTGGGGCTCTGTTCTGTCTGTTGCTCGCCATCCGGACATTTTTGCCCCGTGCCACAAAGGCTCTCTGTTTCCTTTCTTTGGTGCATCCAACTGCCCCAATTCCTGGCCCAAAAACTCCCAGCCCGTACCGAATGGCTTCGAGGACAAGCTTTCTGGTCATTCACATTCTGGCGGATCGGGGTGCATGATCGTCACTTTTTACGACGTGAGTCTCAACGTTGGTACCCTGGCAAAATATCCAACCGCAAATCACTTTCACCCCCAGAACAACTGTACGATGAAGGGCACTTCATCATCAGAGTTCATCGCTCACCTCCCTGCTTGATGCGGCATCTCTGTCGGGAGATTCAGCTGCACTGTGTTTTATCTGGGTACGCTATCTAGCCACAGTTTTCCTTTTTACAAACTCACTCTCAACGTAGGCAACCGGTCCCATCACCCTTGTCAGCATGCAGCACATGCACGATATCGATTTCATTATTTCCCTCCCCACGATTATCAGGCTACTGATAGGGTTCAGTTGTCTTTCTTTCACGATAGGTGCGAGAAAATTACTTGAACGCTCGCCTCTATTCACGATCCTCACCACGTGTCTGTAATATTTCTTTGCTATGTTATTGGCTGTATACTACTTCGCCCTGACAAGTTAAATCTTTCACTTTATATTTCAATGCAATTAGAATATTACTGAGCTGTTGATCGCTGCTGAATCCGTTATATCCTAGGATCCGTTCGCTTTTTCTGTGACAATTTCACCAGAGGTCAACGACGAGCCAGAGCGGTATCTTGCGGGTGAATATGCCGAGAAAGACATCGAAGTACCCCCCTCCGAGAATCAACGTCTTCAGCTTGTCAGTGAGGAGAGTCCAGTAGAATCCTGTGAAAAATATTCAATTACTTACTGCATTTCCTCGTTTCAATGGGCTCTACGCAAGTTGAAGTATTTAGCGGCGAGCAAGGATGTAGATCAAGCATCTGTAGCAGAAATCGCAAAGGGTATTCAAGCAGATCTTGAACAATGCTTGACGAGCGCATCATGCGGATACATCGGTTCACAGGCGAGTTCCCGCAGTTCTTTTGCTGAGAACGACTCTGGCAGTGTTTCTGGTGGCGATCGCGACAGCGTTTTTAAGTCAGCCACGCAATTTGACACAGAGACGGTTATTGACACGCTGAGTTCTCATTCGGATCGCGAAGATATTGACCCCGCATATCATACAGACATGAATTCCTGCGCTGATTGGCTCTCGCTCAAAGATCAAGCTTTACAAACCGACATTCACCCCACTGAGCTACGTTCTTCTGCGGCAATGACAACGGAAGTCAATGACGAATTGCAGCAATACCTTGCCGGCGAATACGATGAAGATTTTGATTCCAAGATGAGTCCAATCAGCTCTACTTGCGATCCTGATTTTGCGGTGACTGGGAGCGCAATTCGGATTTGAACACAGAGACAGATATTGACATGCAAGTCTCAAGCATCTCTGGTCACGACGAGCCGGATTATCTCGCGCTAAGTTATATTCCTTACGGCGCATGTACTGACATCTCTTTTGAATCAGACCTCGAATGTGAAAGCCAAATCGACACAATCTACGGGCTATACGTCAATGAAGAATCTTATCCGCTGAGTTTTTATTCCTCTTTCTTTACTTCCATGATAGGTTCCGAGTTAAAATGTGATTCATGCAGTCAATGTGTTTCAAGAAAAAGTCCCTCGAGTCCGATAATTTCATTCCCTCCCTGAAATTACAACCGCCAGCAATTAGGTTGATTTTGACAGCATCTATGAGCTGTACAGAGCCATAGAACCCACTACGCTGAGTTTTCCTCCTCCCTTTACTTCCTTTTCCCTCGAGCCTGAGTCTGTCTCAGAATCGTCCATTGACTTCATTTTGAACTAGGAAAATTCCAATGAACACGATCCCTCGGCTTCTGAGTATCAGAACCATCTACATTCAAGTCACTCTTGCGAGGAAAATTATCACGACGATCTGCGCGCCATTATCGAGCTTTACAACGAGCAAACCGGGCACGAAATTTTCCTACGAGCTGAGTCACGACCTGGACATGACCCTGGTCTACCAGTAGACCACTTCTCCCTTCTTCACCCCCCTGGTGCTCGCCGCTTGGCCCACTGCGTGTTGCATCCGCTCGCCGCGGAGGCCCACTGCGTGGTTCTGAGCAGGGCAGGATTTGAATCTACTTGATGCGTAACGTATTCCGAGTCCCATTCTTGATGTTAAGCGACGTAAGCGAGGCTAGCAGAGGGAATACGCGAGTCCCATTCGTCCGAGTCCCATCATCTTGGTCTACCAAATTTCACTTGCTCGCAGTTTTGGGGGAGTACTCTGAAAAAGCAGGGTGGCTCACTATTTCACATGTGATCGACAGTCCTGGCTTGATTGAATGCCTTGGAAAGAACTTTTGAAATAACACAACATTCCTAAACCTACCATTCCCCTGATTGATAGAGTGAAAGATCCTGTTTAGTGCCAACTGACTCCCGTAGAGTAACACCGATTGTTTGATCGAAATTTCTACTTTCCCAAAAATTCGTTTCCGATGGCCATATAGGTTCGATTCGCAGTGTTCAGAAACCCAAAAAATGCATGGTTGGGTTTCAAGGACTACTACTCAAACTGTGAACCACCTGGCTAGTCCCCATCAATTCTATTGGATTCATTAATTTAAAACATCATTATTACTCTGACAACTGAAACCGGTTGCTTTCCCGATCAATCGGCAACCCGACCACAAAGAAACAAATTCAATAGGGGTGCTCAACTCTTGACTCGTCTGTCCCGTCCCGTAGCCAAAACGGGCAGCCAGCTGTGGTGATGCCACCCTTGGACTAGCTGGCCGCTGAATGCTAGCCTGTACTGATACATTGCGCATCGTTCCGAATGTGCCGTGCATGAAATGTACGTACCTTCCGAGTTTTGTTGCTCCCATTTATAATTGCAGAACCGAAAGACAGGAACACGCTTAGAGTCTGATTTTCTTCGTCGCATCATCCCAGCCGCCTGTGTATTAAAAAAGGATGGAGCACTCGACTGTTGTTGTCCACGTCCAAAATACTCAGGCGCACGTCACCAGAAAAAAAACGCTCGCCAGAAAATGCGGTATGCGTGCACATTTTGTTGGGCTGTTCCCACGCGCGGGTCGCCCAGGAGAACAGAACCTGCCCCTGTTTCCATTGTGGACGAGTTTGCTCTTGGACCCTGGATACAGGAAAGTCGAAGAGAATGTGGAGGGGTTCTCCCGTCAAATTGCGATTGTGATCTTCATGTATTAGGGGATAGATTTGTGTTGGTGAAGGGTACACGACCAGAGGGTGGATGCAAAACAATGTATGTAAAAGAGAGGGGATTCTGGGGCATGCCATTCAAAAGTGTTTGTAGACTGTTCAAGTGTAGTGACCGAGTTCTCTGAGATAAAAGGGAGTGGCGATGGGCCAATCTCGAGTGATCCGATCGTATATGTTATGGAAAAGCGCCGCTGGACTCCGCAGAGAAGCAGCGAACGTCTCGTCTCGTACACAACACGCTTACGATGTTGGATCAGCACCATCGATGCGGTGGCTGATCCTCCAGTATGCTCTTTGTACAAAGCTAGAGTGAGAAAACATTGTAAGGACGTAGAATCCAAACAGGTGGGGGGGAAGCAAGAAAAAGTGTATTCATTTGTGCTCTCTCGGGCCCGTATATACCCTGGAGAACAATGTACTTAAATAAATACAAATACATGTTGAAGAACAATGGTATCCAAGAAGTAGATTCTCTATGCATAGCGTGGCCATGTACGTGGATGTACGTGTCGGCTTGTTTCTCCAACAAAATTACCGCTGTTTCAAGAAAATTGTCCGGTTTTTGATTGAGTGGTGCTGCTCGATTTTTTTTTACCTCTGATTGCTCTCGAGTCCTTGCCGCAACCTTACCGAGTCGTCATTGCGCTCTACAGTGCTATATTTACTCAACTATGCCAGGACTTCTTCAACTGTACTGGTGCAGATTCCGAGGTCAAGGGCATGCCATGTTTTTTCTTGCCCAAGACATGTGCATTGTTGCTCGTATTGTGTGGAGCTGAGGTAAATGAAAAGCAATCAAAGGTAACCAAAAATCAAGCAGCACCACTCGATCAAAAACCGGACAATTTTCTTGAAACAGCTGTATGTTGAGTAGAAAAGATGCAAAAAGACAGTGAAGATTTGTAAAGATGTGTGATAGTATTAGTATCAGGATTTGGTTTGACTGAATGTAGGTAATTTCCAGTGTGTCTTCATTCCCTGTGCATCTCATGTCTGTTCACTTGGACGATGTTCTCTACACTACTGTCGGTTGTGAACTTGCTGAGGACAGCCTCGTCTCTGCCGCTTTTGTGGAGACTAGAGCTTACATGTCTTCAAATGATACCTTGTATACTGCTTGTCATAGTCTTTACTCTCCTTGACTGTCATGTTGACCTCTTCCTCTCTGTCAATGTTGTTCTTGGTCAGTACTCACCGTACTGTGTGACTGACAGAATTCGCTGATCAAAACCGGTAAATATTGAAGACGCCGCACAGCGGGTACATTGGACTCATCGGTGGCCTACAAGCCCAAGTGTCTTGTACCGGCCATTTGCTATCCACTCTCACTCCACCATATGTTCAAGTTCAACAACCCGCTGTCTTCTCAATCTCCAAAGGGCATAAAGCAATGTTGATTTTGTGTTCAATGGCAATCCTGATTATTCTGAGCTGATAGCCTGCCACTACTTGGTAAAATTTGTGTTGTGCACATGTCTGCGGCACTGCTGTGGCAACACAATTGAGCGGCACTTTTGCATTACCAGTGTCTCACCATCCAAGAATGCTTTGTGGGATTATCACACCCAACGACTCTGGCCTATGAACTACACTTCCAGGTGAGTCCAGAAAACTGGGTGTCTCAAGTCATCGGCAAAACTGCCTGCAACGTAGAAACACCAACTGCAGCATGGCAACTGTAGAACTGGTGCAGTCTCCAACATTCAAACTCACATAGAGTTCAACTACCCTATTCGATGATATGGTCCCAGAAAATGCCACTAAGAGCATCAATCAATGTGCTCCCATATCTACGGTTCCTCAATTTTAATTTAAACATTCATTATAGGCACACCAATGTGTATCTGCTACAGTCAGCGTACTTTGACAGTGGCGTTAGATGTTTCAGTTAACGTCATCGAGTACACATACTTCACAAGATTTGATATTGATTCACACTTAAAGTACTGATCTGTTTGTAGGTGTTTTCCAGAGGTACTCTCCAGCCATTATACCGTGAGTGTAAGCCTTACGTCTCCCAATTGAATGACCCATATTTAGGAACAAACAGCCAAGATATTGGCTCGGTGGTCCACAGTCCATGACCACACTTAAAATGATGTTGGACTCCTATCTGCTACGCATACGCCGGTTCGATTCGGGCCGAGCCATATTTACCTTTTCTGCTCGCATTTTTTGGTTCCATCTCGTTTTCCTTGCTGGATGGTGCCCGCTGGTTAATGATTGTTGATGCTTCCACGAGACTGATATTCCTGCTACTTTTGAACGCCGCAGAGCAAGCTTCCCTGAGAGCACGATCCAGTCTATCCCTCTCATTCTGCCTCTAAAATTTGGATCCAGTGAATCGACAGGGTTTTGTTCCCCTTCGCATTGAGGGATGTTACATCAGTGAAATCGGAATGGATACGAAGCGCCCGGCTGTGGTGGGTCATCTCCTGCCGCTATATGCCACAGGGCCGTTTGTGAGAGGCCACATTGATTGAGCGTATAGCCTACATCCTGGGACAGAAACGAATTTCAATATCCGGTCGGTGGGGGACGGTCCACACCCACATCTCACAAGAAGGGGCTAGAAATCGAAGCATACCTGCCCCGACCGATTATGCATTTCAGGTGATATTAGGATCGCACTTTCGAAAGCGGCTGGATATTGGCATACCAGCGGTCTTGGTCACACATTGCCAAGAGCTGGGGTCGGTAAGTCTTTTGTTCTGTCTCCAAAACTTGACCCTGACTCACTCTAATATACAGCGCTGAGCTCAGAGGTTCGGCCTTTCGAATGTTTTCGGTCCCTCCTCTCAATGCGGGCATAAATACTGACTTCACAGATGAATTGCAATAATCGAATCACGGTGAATTTGAGTTACGGTAAATCCGAATTGACTGTAAGCGCTGGTCGCCGGGTCTCAAATGAATTCGCCCTCCCTTCCTTGGACTCGACAGATCGGCTTCCAGGTCGGTTGGGATATCGGGTGAATACAGGACGATCGTTATTTTCCAGCTCCCCCCCAACTCGAACCCGGCTCAGGAGGTCTATGTACATATATGTACTTCCTATAAATCAATTGTCTCTTCCGTTGTTCTCGTGCACATCTCCGGTATAGGATGAACTGCTAGTACAGAAGTTAAGCTGTATTATTTCCGAGATTCTCAATATCTTCCGACAATTTTTTAGATATTTCCCAGCTGTTTGTAAGTGTGATATGGCAACTAGATAATCGACTCGTGAACCTGAGCTTCCGCAATAGCAGCAAATTCATCATCTACCCATTGCAAATGCCCGTTCCTTGGCCCCACCTCTTCTATCAAGAATACCCATGGATCATCTGCTACAGCAAGCGCACACTTGTCGTTGCGGATTTACAGGGTAAATCTTTGTGCACTACGTATACTTTCACATTGGCAATCCATCCTGTCAGCCTTGCGTTGTTCGAAACAATGAAGGTCTTATCCCATTCGATTTACTGTGAAAGGGTGTGTTATTCAATTCATTTTTATTGCTCCAGGGACTCTGGAGTCGGAGACTTTGGACAGAAAGGCATCAAGACATTTGCTGTCAACTATCAGATTTGTGTTGTTCCCTGTCTTTGGAAACTTATTATCTGCTCATCATACCAATGGGTGGGGAGGAAGATGACAGCTTAGAGAGGCTTGGAGAGAGAGAAAAGAGATTCATCTGATAGTGATTTGGACTGAGATGGGGGATCGCTGGAAGTTCATGGCCAGAACTCATGCCTCGAAGATTTTGCTAGTTGTATATATCATCTTACAATTACCAAAGATTTGTGGACAATAATAGATGGACAATAATAACCTGCAGAGAAACAAGAAGTTTTTTTATTCAACTCTGCAACATCCAATATGACTCTACAGCAGCATCACGAAACGCCCAAAAACAAGATGGAAGTGAAGGTCCACCTTTCACAGATCACGAAGCCCTCGAGGACGTGGCCAAAGGGAATAAATTCCTCCATCACCATTCACTCCGGAAAAAGCGTTGAATCAGGCCCCCTGATAACCTACCTCATTATTTAAGTATTAGAAAGAAAATCCGAGTTCAAGAAACTGTACCATAAATCAAACGTTTTTGTAGCGTGGAAACCGTTCGGGATGCGGAACCTTTCGGGAAGGGTTTTCGAAGACCCAAGGGCCAAAACCTTCAATTTCAGGAACAGTATCTCGTCTGCAGATATTGCTCCTGAAAGCATTGGCTTCAGGAGCAGTTTCTGCGGGCAGTAAACAAAAAGATTCGGTAGCCCCGAATCCGTTCCCAAAAAAGAAAAGATTCGGGAACGGTTTCCAGCGCCCAAAAACATTAAGTCTCGGCAACAGTTTTGGTGCTCTCAAAACTGTCGCTGAAATGCGAGGTATCATGGGCCCTGAATCCTAGTCTCTTATAAACAGACACTAAAACAATTTAACTCATACCTCATTATGTTGTAGTCTGTCAGCTCTCATTGATCCGTGCTTAGAGGGCGGGGTTGTTACATAATCCCAAATTTCGCGAGTCTCGGATTGCATTTCACGACGTGTTTTTCGCAAATTTAGAAGCACGCTGACGTTCAGTAACCCAACCTCATTATCTCTTCCAGCCAGGTCTTGGCAAGAGCAGCAACTACTTACGATGCCGAATTTTGATGGGCCGGCTGCTCCCAGAGCCGACTTGCCACTCCAGCTGTGAAATAGGTCAGATAAAACGAGCTGACTACGCACATACCATCCAAATGACTTTTGGAACAATTTTGCTTCTAAGGTTTGGGCGATGGAGGCCACTGGAGGTGGTAAAAAGGCAGGGCAAGTTTCAAACTCCGAAGATTATGTAACAACCTGACCCTCCATACATCAGTGGCGCGGTAAACTACAGACTACCTGAATCCTGGCTGCAGCTCAGCTGGTGTGGTAGGGTCGGATGGCCGGCATGTGGAAATCTAACCACACGCTGCTTTCGGCTTTACCCGGTCTCCATTTTTCTCTTCGGTCCGATCATTGTTTGTACCATAAATAATAATCCTCGTGCAATCTCACCGTTACACCATGACATCCGCGGACAGTGCAGGGCTCTCGCCCAGAGGTACCACCGAGGGACCTCGCCCCCTACTCCCGTATCACTGCCAGTGGGCAGTTAGTCTGTTAGTTACCGCGGCCTGATTACCGTTACCACGTCTTATTATGTAAGCTATCCGTTTTAGGAACTCATTAACAACACGCAAATTTTGTAAGGACGCGTTTTTATGCATGAAAGACGCGTCCAGCCCATCAACAACACATGTGGAACCCTTCAACCTGTTTTCTTTAGGCGAGACATGACGCAAGTTGCGCGGTCGTAGGAGTTGGTGTCTCAAACTTCAAAGGCGCGTTTCAATGCATCATTTTGGTTTGCCTATTCTATGGGCCCACTGTTTGCCGCTGACGCTATGTTAAGAATATTGAGAGAAATATAAATTCAGTACCATACTATTTTAAGGTCAGAGGTGGCAAGAAACGCGTTGAACGCGTCGAGGTGTCCCGGAAGTATTTCCAAAAAGGGATGGATTATATAATAAGCATTGGTAACGGCAATCAGGGCGCGGTAACCAACAGACTTCAGAACGAGGTTACGAGTGGGAAGTCAGTGAAAGAGACTAGTCGGCAGTCTAGCCCTCAAAACACACCTCACGACACCCGTTCTTGTCACACGCCACTTTCGTCACATCACTACTATCTTTTTATCGCATTTTCTTACTCTACGGCTCGGGGCCATATCCTTTATTCATTCCCTATTGTTCGTTCGACCTCTACCCGGATCACCGACCCGTTCCAAGAGCCTATGTACCGGGACTTTGACCCTTCCACACTGGCTGCTCAGCCGCAGCTCCAACTTGGAAAATATTTTTTACAAAAAAATAAAATGATTATTTATTGTAATGCTAGCTGAACACAAGGGACTAATCACATTCTTCTGTACGAGGAATCGTCGGGTCCAAGGAGAAGAGTGATGTAGGTAGGTAGACAGCAATTCAAAGAAAGAAAATTCGCGCACAAAAACAAAGGAACCGCCCCCCTGACACTGATTGTGACGTTCATGGGCTCGGAGGACGCTACCTTCCTCCTTTGGCTGGAAGTAGGTGGTCGGGCAGTACCGTCGCTGGAGGGCAAGACTGGTAAAGAGGATTGCATTTGGGGCGATGCGACGCCTCGGAGTCAGACCCAGGATCCACCAAGGTGTCATCAGAATTCTCGCGTACAATGCGGCGGGCGACAAGTGTCATGTGGGGACAGAGTCTACCGACTAGTGTTCCCACTGTTTGGTTCTGAACCGATGCCGAACCTGAACCGGACCCGAACCAGACCCCATGTCCGGTTCGGGGTTCAGCAGATTCCTATTTGGATGCACTAAATGCATCAGAACTGCGATTACTTGAGTTGGAATCCAACCTACCAAGTGTGTTGTATGCAGAGTGAGCTGCAATACATTTTCGTAGTCAAATATGATTGTTACACCTGAATTGATGGATGATCAGACAGGACAGAAATTGTTGAATGTGATGTTTGGAGGTCTGTCCCCACACAGTTGTCTAAATGATCTGTTCTGGTGAGATGAAAAATATAATATACAGCATTTGAAGGCTTCCCATGCCACAGAATGGGCTCCTAGTGCGTGGGAATCTTTTTAGGTTCAAAAAGGTTCGAACCTGTCCTGAACCCCAGACCGAACTGGACCTGGGGTCTAGTTCGGGGTTCAGAAATTTTAGCAAAAAACCGGACCAAACCAGACATCGGCAACACTACTACCAACAGCGGGAGCGATATACTCGTGCCAGTGCATTGCCACCTCTGGACTTGGCGGGTCGAGAACCACGCTGCCGCCTCGCACGGGCCACACTGGGCTCGAAGAAGTCGAGTCCGCGCTATCGTCCCTGTCGTCGTCGTCGGAAGACTCAGCATCACGCCACAAAGTAAAGATGGATTTCATCAGGAAAAAAGCTTTCACTATGTCGCGACAGGCCAAGTTCACGTAGGACCGGTAGCTCTGGTAGCATACAGAGGTTGCTCCGTAGCGGCTGGTAGCCCCTCGTAGCTGTGTGCCAGGGCCCTGTAGCATCTGATATTGTTGATTGCCGTAAGGTACGGACCAGTAGCACCATGTAGTTGGGATCCCTAAAAGAAAGATTATTCTGCCTCATTTGTGGAGGAGACAACGAGAGAGAATGAGCTCTCATATTCAGAAAGTAACAGATCAGTTCAAGCCAACTGACTACACTCACTGAAGCATGCGTGAAAATATAGCTAAGTCCATTTCAAAGTCCACTCGCACATGTGATTGCGTGATTGTTTGACAGCATCACGCGCATGTTGGTTGATCATCGTCAGTCCTTCCTTCTTCTCTTCCCTCATCATCCCCTGCTTTGCCTCCGGCTCCCCTTTCCTTTCTCCCTCACTGAACCTCGGGATGGTGTCCAATGCCGGCACACTTTCAAGTGGACAGCACCCCCTTGCTACGCCCGAGCAGAACTGGTTGAGTTATGGACAATTCTTTGAAAACACACTGGTTGAACATTTTAAGTTTTTCACTGAAAATTTTTGGTGAAAAATGTCTTGAATTTTACAGCAATTTTTACAGCTCTTTGCAAAATTGATGA
Source organism: Mycena venus (assembly GCA_014462655.1). Lineage (NCBI taxonomy): Eukaryota > Fungi > Basidiomycota > Agaricomycetes > Agaricales > Mycenaceae > Glaucomycena > Glaucomycena venus. Next base: position 720,545 of record JACAZI010000007.1, on the reverse strand, counting down.
CAGTTGGCCAAAAAAAAAAAAACAAAAACAAACATTTGATACCGCCCGGTTCTGGAGCGAATTCTCTTCCTCTGAACCATTTATTGAGGTTTTTGAAGTCACAGAAGTTGTTTATATCGACTAATCTATGATTCTACCTGCTAGAATGACCTGGAAATGTTGGCTACAGGTTTCAGACTCTTGCGGTGCAACCCTGAAGCACATTGGAAGCACATCATCATCATCGCACTCTTGCGAGCTTGGAGTGAACTTCAAGTCAAACTCGGCACTTCTTGAGCGCTTTTTGGGCGTTTAAAACAGACAGTGGTCTATTGACGGGCCGTTGGGTCCACATCACTCAATAGTTGCAAACACGGCGCGCTTCTTTCTCGCTTCCGCCACTCCTCCTTGCACTCCTCCCTCTTTTTCGCATCAATGGAACCGCTGCATCGAGGACCCTGAAGCCCAACGCGTCCGCCAACGCCAGATACCTCACCAGCCCTGACAAGCCTGGAAAAAACACCTCTGAAGCATCTGACACCATCGTGATATGGCGACAATGATGAGGATCTTGGCGGACAAAGCAGACGAAAATGACAGCAAAGAGTCGGAAAGTGGGTCGGAACTACCTGTGAAATGCCCCCCCAAATGTCAAAAAATGCCACGGGACGTGTGCGCAGGTGTGTCTTCCTCAACTGCGATTTCCCGCCTCTTCCACTGACAAATTACACGGATTGCCCTGCTCGGCCCCGTTCTCTCTACCCGTCTCCACGTCCTGATGCGCCAAGTGCCGCCTTGCCTCTGCGCACGGAAGCGGGGCCTCTACATCACAACAACCGTCTTCCTCTGCACCTTGGATCCCACTTTCTTTTCCGGTGCGCTCTCCCGATAGCGGCGTCTTTGAACGATTTGCATGACTCCATGTGTCTCCTTTCCCTGGCTGACTGTTCTGCGCATGCCGGCGATGGGTAGCCTCGTGCACAAGCTAAGCGTCAAAGTTACCGGTCCGTGTCCTCATATTTGTAGCTCCCGCGCTCATCGTTTCGGCCCGTACATTTCCTTGTTCTACCTACCCGGGATGCCGCAGCCACTTCAGAGAGAGTGAGGTGGATGACGTCTCTGAAGGACGGCAGGTTTGGGACGGTGCGGTGTATTATCGCGATCCCGGTCTGACGCAAAATCTGCTTGAGTGCGCACCCCCATGATACTTACTGGATGTCTCATGTATGTACATGTAGCTCTGATTGAATGCATTTTTCGTTATAAATTCAGTTGTGTACAGGAAGCACCATATCAGAAGGACACGTAGTAGTTAGTTTTAGTATTTACAAATACAGCCCATCTCCGAGTCGCCCATACGACAGCTGTCTGATTTAGATGCCCAAGAAGCGCTCAAGAAGCGCCGAGTTTGACTTGTAGTTCACTCCGAGCTCGCAAGAGTGCGATGATGACGATGTGCTTCCAATGTGCTTCAGGGTTGCACCGCAAGAGTCTGAAACCTGTAGCCAACATTTCCGGGTCATTCTAGCAGGTAGAATCATAGATTAGTCGATAAAAACAACTTCTGTGACTTCAAAAACCTCAATAAATGGTTCAGAGGAAGAGAACTCACGCCAGAACAGGGCGGTATCAAATGTTTGTTTTTGTTTTTTTTTGGGCCGACTGTCATCAATTTTGCAAATGGCTGTAAGTGAAAAACCAAGTGAAAAACTTGAAACATTTTTGTGAATTTTTTGAACCTTGTGAAAATTTTCTGAAAAAGTGGTGAAAATGTTTTGAAGTTCAAAAATGTCATCAAAAAGTTGCAAGTTTTTCACCTGGTTTTTCACTGAAAAATTTCTGTAAAATTTAAAACATTTTTCACTAGAATTCTCACTGAAAAACTTGAAATGTTCAACCAGTGACATCCTAAAACAGAAATTTTCAATCCATGCCTTTGGTACTGCCAATAGCTGTAACTTTTTTGAATGGTTTTCTTGAACTTCAACTTTCTTTTTTGGTTCAAATGGGTTTTTTTTTTTTTTTTTAGTTCAAACAGTTTTTTGACTTTCAACTTTTTTTTTGGTTCAAATGGTTTTTTTTGGTTCAAACAGTTTTTTTGGTTCAAGCAGTTTTTTTTTTTTTTTGGTTCAAACAGTTTTTTTTTGGTTCAAACAGTTTTTTTTTGGTTTGAACAGTTTGTTTTTGGTTCAAACGGTTTTTTTGGTTCAAACAGTTTTTTGGTTCAAACAGTTTGTCTTTGGTTCAAACAGTTTGTTTTTGGTTCAAACAGTTTTTTTGGTTTGAACCATTTTTTGGTTTGAACCATTTCCATTGATCAGACTGAGATATATGACCACGGTTTGAACCAAAACCGTTCAAACCGTTCTCATTCCAATGTTAACATTGGGAATGTTACGGTTCGAACTAGAACGCTGCGGCTGCTGAATGAATTTATTGCAGTCTCGACAGTCGGTGTTCAACGAAATAAGTTTTCGAGTTAACCACGTCGCCACCCATGACGGTAAGCACAACTTTCCTTGTCACCAGCGTGTCCATTTCTCTCAAAGCCAAGCCAAGCGACTGTTTGCCTCAGATTTCGTCAACTCCGCTGGCGTGCTGATATGTTCCTACTACTTTTACCTCGTTTGACGAAGCACTCTGGCCGCGCCGAGGTATGTTCTTTCTGTATTCCACTATTCCGAATTCAATCGACTCTGAACAGCTCAGTCTCACATTCGTTGAAGCTCTAAAATTTCCGCAAGCACATTTGTAAGTTTCGATTTTTCCCCTTCACCTGCGTTCGATCTGACTGTGGTGTAACGCGTCTCCACTAGGGTGTGTCATCGCCGGGCGTCTGGCTTATGCCGACCCGAACCTCAAGGTCATGTTGATCGAAGGTTCGGTTCGGTTTCTACCTCATCCAGACTCAACTTGACGCATTGTATTATTCAGGTGGCGCCAACAACCGGAACGACCCTTGGGTACTACGTTCCCTTAACTCTTTGAATTTGCGACCGCAAATCTCAGGTCTACAGGTAAGCGTTGATTCCCGATATCCGATTCAGCCCATTCATAGTCCGCAGGCCCGGTATCTTCATCAGGAACATGCAGCGTGATGGAATGTAAAGCGCTTGATTGTCCCCGATCTGCATAATTTTAACCCATGAATCCAGCGACGACAAGGCAACGTTCTACATCGGCACCATGGTGTCTTCCCATATGCGCAGCAGGAAGAGCATTTTTCCGTGAGTTGAAGCCTGTTTCTCGGGATAATCATCGAGGCTAAATCACAAACCCTCGGATGTGCCAACATTCGGGGTAAGCCGTTCCGTCATCGGCTGAGGTTCCGTCGTTAAATTTATTTTCGTGATTCAAGTGGAGGAAGCAGGTGACTATACTGATTTTATCCCATATGCCGACCTAACGCGATCCCCGCATCGACTTCCAGTTGTACACTAGGGTATGTCAGATCACTGGGACATGTGGATATGCATTTCCGACAAGTTGTCCGGCAGAATGGTGAGTTAACTACTCAGCCTTTTGACTCATAGGCATGTGCACGTGCAGCACGTTGCGCACTGGAGAGTTTCCTTCAATCTGGTATGTTTTTAACAATGCTGACCCAGCCTTACCGCACTCGAGGCAACTGAACCCCCTAATGTCCCCTGAGCACCTCATCGGGATGCGTTCACGACACGTTCATCCAAGGGACCCAAGCACTCGATCGGAGTTGTTGTGTTCACCCAGGGGAACTAACACGTCCAGGGTGCGCTTCCAGTCTACTCTCTGACATATTTTTTATCAACTTCTGGTCATCAACGTGTCTGCGGCACCGCTTCAACTTCCCATCCGGTTCGAGCGCGTCCCCTCGCACCCGAACACAGCCAACATCTCAATTGAGTTTTGTGCCTTCCTCAGAGGGACGGCTCCTGCTATCTGTGCGTTATCTCGCATGTTTCACGCTATTATAATATAGGCTTCTTTGGTCTTAATTTCCATCCCAATATGAACTTCATCCATGGTAGCAATTGACTTCTCCTCGCCTCCTTATTTTCGGTCGACAGAATATTGATTCCCTAGCTGGGTGCTTAAGATGCGGTGACTACATTAGGGCCTCCGTGCGGACAACGTGCCAGTATGTGGGTCCGTCTTAGCATCCATGTTCGGTTCGGTCCAAACTCAACAACAATGAGGGCCGGCATGATGTCTATTTTCTCGCACTTAGGGTTCCTGATGTTCACATCACTCTTTCTCTCATTGTTCCGATGAAAGAGAAGGGGTTTCGTATCGGACAATGACTTCGTTTATCATAGATCCTTGGGTATAAATAACTTGTGTCAACGAGTCAATTAATATATTTTGAAATGATTCTACTGCACAATGCCGACCACCAGATATCTGCCTGGACACCTGAATTTTTCATGGGCTCGAAGCAGACTTTCGAGCGATTGGTTGCCTTCTAACTGGTGGCAGTGTCTGCGCTTCCGCCGGAGGGAAGCAAAGCCATATCTTGTCCTTCATTAAGGATATGGCGGTCTTATCATCCACACGAATGAAGGAAGTCGAATTTGACTCTTTGTGACGCGATATCGTGCCGAGCTGAGAGCGGCGGGGGTTGGGGAGGGGAATTGAGCCCAGGCTAGGAGGTCTCCAATCCATCACCCGTGGGAAGATGCCTCGTGCCGGCGCATGACTTGTATCTCAACCGTGTCTTCCTGAGAAAGGAAATCGACGAAGTCGTAGGTTATGAAGTTGCGTAGCTGGATGCGCGTGATGGAGTTGGGGATGAATCTACGTCGACCAATGGTGACTTGTTTGAAGGACAAGAGGATTTCTCCCTTATTCTAGTCCTTTGGTTACCACGCCATCGCAATAGGCGACCAGGGTTATTATATAAGCATCCGTTTGGGAAGTCATGTGTCGCCTACCGAGACGCGACTTCACGCGTTGAGGCCCACGTAGAGGGCAAAAATTGTGTGCAAAGTTTTCAGAATGCACTGAATGTATTACTTTGACTACCTGAAATTTTTTTGACTGATTTCTAGGTCAAACCAGCTCAACCGCTGAATCACGACCTTGTATGGCCGAATTCGGCTGAAACAACACTACAATGTGAGAACGGTCTGCAGAGAGGCCCAAATATTCTCCTAGATACATTCTAACAACCCCAGAACTATTTTCTTTGCTTCTATTATCGAAAGTCGCGTCAAAGAGCTCAATGACGCGTGAAATAAATGGCTTGTTTGGTCGTGCATTGGCCATCAATCTGTGATAAGGCTGGACGCCGCTTATTCGACGCGGTAACTAACAGACTGTGATGAGCGAGGAACGAGCTGGTACATCACAGTAACTGTCTAGAGAGACTACCCTTATTCCCCGTTCCCATCCTGCTCCCCACACAGCTCACATCCAACTCTTCCCTCCCCCATCTCCATCCTTTGGTACCGCGTCCCTGCGTCCTTCGCCCTCGTGCGCTTCGCACCCTTTAACGACATCTCTTGGTCCCCCGCGCGCGCCTTGCCTCGCGGGCACACCGGTACCATGGTGACAGAGCAATACGAAAACGCATTTGCGGATGGTTGGTGGGTGTGCACGTGCGTGTAATCGATGCCCCTTGTTTGGGTACCACATCGTCCCAAAAATCTGGACTGGTTGGATTCTGTTATCTTGATCGCAGTCTCGGTTGCTTCCGGTTCTCCGGATTTTCAGCATTTTTTCAGCCTGCTCAAATTCCCCTCAGAGTCACATCCAAGCTTTCGAGGAGAGAATTCATAATACCCATTGACGCACCAACCGTCGGCATCATAGCCCTGGTCATTGCAATACTGCCTCGAACCGCCCTCGTGTCTTCGTCTTCATCTTTGCGGCCATGGTCAACAGCCTACAAGATATGCCTTTGCTTCGCTCCGGCGTAGGTGTAGATTTCTCCCACGTTGAAAGGCCGCCAAACCGCCATCTTAAATTTACCTTAAGACACATATTTTCCGTAATCTTCTGGTTCTTCCGTGCGGAAAAATTGTATTGAGAAACGCTATTCAAGGGGTTCATAACTCTCGCGTAGGATCTATATACATCCATAACATCAACAGTCCAATGCGCACCCCTTCCTTTCCATCAGCTGCTACTACATAACATGCCGCTCCTGGAATCAATGAGTGAATTCCGAGCGATGGATTAGGAGGCGAGTACCCATTCATGAATGGATAGGGACAGAGAGTGTTGAGCGCGGGCATATATGAATTACACTGATAGTCCTCGCTTTTGGGCCTTCAAAGTAGAAGAACGAACTTGTGGAGCAACTCACCGACGATGGATGCAGATGGAGTTTCCAAAGTTTCATAAAAGTCTGTCGGTCACGAACACAATATACGCATATGGAGAAAGGTTAGCATCAATGTGGTACAGTAGAAGAAAATATGAGATAACGGACCGAAGACGGTGGAGGTCCTCAAAATAATACGCTCGGATCTTGGGGGAGATTCGAGTAGACTGTCAGTGACCGCGCGAACCCCTGCATGAGTAAAGCCTAATACAAACATGACAGTATCAGACTCGATCTGTAATTGGATGAAAAGCTTACCAGGAACGCGCCCATGACATGTCAATTGGCTTACGGAACGTGACAAAGAGAAAGGTTGAACTCATCAGATGCGTCCGGCGGTGCCGATGCGAAGCCGGTAGAAATTTTAATGGGACACATTCAGGGTGATGCCGGCGCATCAGGTTCGGAGAGCCGGGTCAGCAGGGTACAAAAAGTGCAACATTGAGGAACTTATCATGGCATATCCTCCAGCAAACGATACCACCAAACCGATCAACAACCCATCACGTCGCGATGGAGCATGGCCAAGTGGATGCGTAAAAAGTGGACTTACATCGGAGGTGGACACGGAGGCCGCACCATGAGAGCGCGAAAAATTGAATTTGAAGGCTCGGGACCGTGACATCGAAATCAATTTGCGCACCTGGGTAGTGGGGACGGAAATGGGTAACAGCCTGGAATATTATACACCGGGACGCCGCCAGGATCCGAAAACAGAGCTGTAAGCGATGTGAAAATGTCAGTAGAAAAGTTTTAAGTACCGTCAGATGGCAGGAGCATGACAGTCGTACCAATCGCATTGGCGGTCTTAAAAATCCCCCTGTCTTGAAAGTGTTTTGTAGAATCCGAGAGCTTTGTCAATCAGCTTTTAAGTGCCTGATGTTAAATCTTGTTGAGGAAAGATTGCAGCTGTTGGAAGGCATGATGATGTTTGAGGAAGGCGCGCCGCGATCTTGAGTGAAATTGTATGCGTTCAGGGTTTGATGTTCAAATTTTCTGGCTGCGGAGGGCTTTATCGGACCACCGCTAAGCGCTGTATCGAAGTAGGAGGAACGGAACGACCACGGATGCAGCCAAAGAGGAAGAGGCTGGTAGTGAGACCAGTCAGAATTCGCTTTGAGGTGTATCGGAGCTCTTGAGCTCCAGAGGAAGAATAGGCCGGTGGGACACAGAATGCGAGCAAGGGGGATGGTGAGGAGGAGGGGGGCGGCAACAAAGAAAGAGGCAAAACAGACCTTCGGCTTTTGAACTGATCTTGAACGGCTGATCGGGGAGGTCATAGATAACCATCTTCGATCTGTCGGGTGGACCCGGAGCAAAAGGAAATTAGCCTTGGAGCAGGTGAGAACAACAGAGAAATGAGGAAGCAGGTAAACATGCGCAATCTGATATGAGGGATCTGCTTCATATACGAAATATAAGGCTTGCGGACGGTACGACGGGGGAAGGGCGAGGGACGGTTAGCCAGATCGCACTTCTTTTGTGTGTAGGGCTGTGCGCCGTCCCGTCGACGGGCACGGCCGTCGTGTCGACGGTTAAGCGACGGGCAAACCCGTCCCGTCTCCGTCCCGTCATCGAGGTTCAAAGACTCTCTACGGAACGGGACGGGCGACGGGATGACCGTCACGGACGGCCGGGAGGCAACGGCCTCTTGTTGGAAATCATTTTCTTTTTGCGATGTTGTCGTAGTCGCTCGCAGCTCCACACAAGCGTAAGGGGACCTGTTGAGTATTACTTCAGGAAAACACTTGCTCTACCACTCGATATTATTAGTTTTTTCATGCTGTAGGGGTAAAAATGCTCAATGGAGGCAGTATTTGTCGCTTGGGCACTTGTCTGTTTAGGGTCTGAAGGTGTTGAAAGCCTCCAAAACACGTTGGTGCAAAAGGTGCGGCTAGAGGAAGGTGATATGCGAGCTGATTGCCGCCGTTGATTGCCGGCCAGCCCTACTTCGAGCACCGTTTTCCTGCCCACCCTCACCATAATATGACTCATCTCACTTCAAATGAGCTTGCATGGCCATTCCCACGCTTTGGAACCGATAAACCTCCCATTTTATGACTTACACTGCACGTACCCGTCGTGCCGTCCTGTTGCCGTCATTTCGACGGCCGTCACCCTCTCAAACCGTCCTGTTGCCGTCCCGTCGAAAAATATTTCTAGAGCCCAACGGAACGGGTCAGCTACCCGTCACACGGAACCTGTCGAACAGGCATGACGGGCATGGCACACAGCCCTACTTGTGTGGGTGTTGAGCATGCGACAATAGTCGCCGTGCGCGCCAGGAATGGAGCATCACGGAGCGAGCCGAAGCTAGAAGGCAATGGAGCGAGGGCCGGGAACGTGGTTGTGAAAGAAAAACCAAATTGAGGTGAATTAGATGGGCAAACATGTGCATCGTGATACGAGGCATCTGCTTAATATATGAGTTATCTGGTGAGCATCATGGTCTCTTAACAAATCGGATCACATCCATTTCTCACTCTGGTTCCAATTTTGTCTGTAACACCGGAGCATAAGTACAGGCTGATTCCGCTCAACTGAAATTCTACTTTCATCTCCACCTTCATCTTGATCTAAGATGAGCTCGAGTTAACATCATCCTTCTTGCAAAGGCATGCAGGGCAGACCTTAGAGAGTCCACACCATCTTCGTCACTTCGTTACTTCGCTTAAATTCATCAGTTTGATGGCATTCCATGAAAGTTTGTGAGTTCAAGGAATATTAACAGAAATCCATCACTTTGCTTGGATCAACATACAGTGTGCCTGTCTGCACATCACAGAATCAGCGGTGTGCCGAGCTTGGGTGGCTAGGTTCAGGTTAGTTGGTTAGGGTTAGAGGTTAGGGGTTTGGGTTAGTGGTTCTGGTCTGGGTTAGTAGTTAAGGTTAGTGGTTAGTGTTGAGGTGTCATGATTCGGGCCGTAATCATGCCATCTTATCTAGGTGCTGAACACATGACAAGATAATGTGGATAAGTGCCAGACAGATTTGATTGTTCAATTGCAGGAATAGCCATGACTTATGATTGTAGATGTTTCAAGAAACCCCATGGGTTTACACACAATGAAGGTATTCTGAGTGTTTCCCAAAATCGACAAGATATTTACCTCAAGGACAATCAGACACATGGACATGGAACAATAAATGCATACGTTACATGCTCTTTTAGTATGGTTGACAGTTCTTCTGACGTTTGACATGCTTCAATTGCTATACACATTGTTACTTTTGTTCTTGTATATTTAGTTACAGACTACACAGCCACTCATAAACAGTCTAAATATGAGTAGTTATTTGCTTGTAGTCTTTACACTGTTATTCACCCATTTTCGAGATTAATACTGCATTCCCCAATCTGCTATCATCTTACTGATAGTTGGACGAGAGGTCTTGATTGTGACATAAGAAAAGCATATTCATAATATGAGTGCTGAGGTAGATGTGGTAATCTGGTCCAGCAGCAAGTGGAAGGCTCCCAATTCCCATGGCCTCCAGATGGGATTTGTGCAACGGGCGTGGCCTGTGATCTCGCCCTGGGTACGTGCCATATTCATGTCCTCAGTCCGCCTCGGCCTCTACCCCCACCATCTCAAGTCCTCCAATGCGATTCCGACGCACGAACCCGCAAAGAAGGACAAGACAAGCCCTAAGGCCTACCGCCCTGTCAAGCAGCATGCCGAGGTGCTTGCCAAGCCCCTCAAATGCCTTATGGCGAACCATATCACCTTTGAAGTGGAGTCGCAAGGTCTACTGCAGGAGTCGCAATTCGGAAGTAGGCCAGGACGCAGCACACAGCAGGCAGCAAGCGCATTCATCCACTGTGCACAGGCACAGATGGACAAAGGGATGATAGTGTTCACTCTCTTCTTTGACCTTAAAGGCCCGTTCAACAGCATCAGCCACAGGGTGGTTGCAGAATAAGAGCTGGTGGCGTGCGGCTTCTCCTCTCAACCATCGTGTGGGTGCTGGCCTTTCTCGATGGGCACCGGGTGACGATCGTCATTGATGGGAAGCGCTCCATTACCTTTAGGTGCACGGGAAGGGGAGCGCCACAGGGCTCAGCGCTCTCAGTGATCCTGTTTCTCATCTGCATCAATCGACTTCTCCACTGTCTTTCATCCCTGTGCACGGGCGTAGTTGCGGTGGGCTCCTCTTGGAAGGGAGGTTTCGTTGATGATGTCAACTTCTCAACAGCGAGCCGGTCCATCCTAGAGAATGTGAAGCATCTGGAGCTGGCGGGGAACGTAGCAAAGATGTGGGAGGCGGAAGACGATGCGGAGTTCGAGGAAGAGAAGACAGAGCTAACCCATATGCACCTGGGCAGGAAGGACTACTCCAAGGTCTCGGTGCGCTTTGGAGGGAAGACTATCACGCCGTCTGAGACTGTCAAGTGGGTAGGCATCATCCTTGACCACTCCTTTTCAGGTCGTGCACACGTCGAGTACCGAGCCACGTCGGGAGCCAGGGCGCTCAACGCATTGATTGCCGTCATGCATTCATCGTGGGGCCTGAAACCGCAGCTAGTACGAGTCCTGGTACGCACGGTGATTCTCCCTCGCACCGACTACGGCATCATCTGCTTCCTCCCCCTTCCCCCGTCCGCCCTGAAACCACTCGAAAGGCTGAACAGGTCACGCGCGCTGCATCAAGGGCAGCTTCCGTACGGCATCACTCGTGGCTCTGGAAAAGGAAGCGGCACTGCTCCTGGCTCCACTCTGTATTGAACGCGACGCTCTCATGACCATCGCGCACTGGCTCACCCTCCCTGTCTCCCACTGCATCCAATCCCTCATCCATGACGCCATCGCCAAACCTCCCAAGAGTCCAAAGCTTGCCTCGATCTTCAACTACGTCGAGTGCATCCCCGGCATAGCATGGCCACCAACAGTTCCAGTGCGCGGCCAACAACTTCGGCAGCGCGGGGTTCCCCGTCTTGTTGACGCGCTGGAGCACGCTGAGGTACCGTTCGACCCCACCCTGGGAATGGAGCCAATTCTCCCTGTCTACGCGGCGCCCTGGGCAACCCCCTTTCCAGTTACCACTACCATCCCCAAGAAGGACGACGCACTATGCACGCTGGGTGTCGCCCTAGCGGATAAGAGAAGAAGCTCGGCTACCTGGTACATGGACGGGTCGCTACTGGATGGATGGGCAGGTGGATCTGCAGTGCGGGTTGAGGACGGGAGGGAGAGGGAGAGGATTATAGTCCCATTGGGAGATGGGCAGGTGTGCGAAGGGGAAATGGACGGGCTGCTGGCGACGACGGTGAAGGCACTACAGGACCACCAGAACCACATCCTAGTCGTGGTTGACTCGTAGGCGGCACTCCGCGGCATCCTGTCTACCAAACCCCGCTCCGGGCAGTTCAGGGCCGTTCGCTACGACAAGCTCATCCGTTGCATCCTCCCATACCGTCCCCACCTGGCAATCCTCAACCTATGGACACCGGCGCCCATCGGAATGGCCGGGAACGAGCTGACGGACGAAGCAGCTAAGGCAGCTACACGCAGCGACCCCGACCCCTCCTTGTTCGTCTCCCTCACCACGGTATGTCGGCTCATCGAGTCCCGTGTCCTCGCCCTCTGGGACAAGGCATGGTCTGCCTCCAAGATGGGCGATGCACTCCGGCGTGTTGATAGATCCCCTCCCTCCGATCGCCTGAAACCCCTCTATACCTCGGACATCCCATGTGGTACCTCAGCCACCATCTCGCAGCTATGAATGGGCCCCTCACACTTGAATGCATACCACTTCAAGTCGGGATTCATCGCCTCCCCAGGGGTGCAACGCTTGCGGAGCTGCCCATGAGACTAGATCCCACTACCTCCTAGAATGCCCCATGCTCTAACCCCTTTGTCCACCGCTACACGCTGCATTCAAAGCGGCCGGGATGTACGGCCCAATCCATGTTGGCCCTCTCCTCAACAACCCGAAGCTGCTGAAAGCAACTGCGAAGTTTGTGGAGGCCTCGGGCCGCTTCGCCTAGCTGAGTCCCTTTTTATTTTACCTTTTCTTTTCCTCTCTATCAGTCTCACCTCACTCCCCCTCTTGTATATACTTCACTTTCTCTTAATTCACACCACACGACACCACAACACCTTTCATACACCATCCCGTTCTTCAATAAACCGTTGCGCCTCATACAACACCAATTTTCCCGTCTCATGATTTATCTCTTACTCTCTAATAGTCTTATTAAAACCGTAGCTTTACCGCCCCGTCCTGATACTTACCAACCCCATCCTCGTACTGCTACCATAGCCCATCCTGGGCCGCATGTAGTAACAAATTGACTCAATAATAAAAAAAATAATAATAATACTGTTTTGTACCACCACTACCCCAACACTCCTTTCCACACCCCCCTCCCCTTCCACTTCACACACTACCGGCATGTCTTATTTCTGTACTTGGTTTCATACTTGAACACCCATTACCCTTATTCCCCACCTGCTGACTCTCTCCTTTGCTTCCATCAGCAAAGTAGAACAATTGACAGCAACAGTTATTGTCAGTCCAGATTGATCTGACTGCACCACTCTACAGGGAATGTTGAGTCTGTCCCAGAGCAACGGTAGCAACGTGGCCACTAGTTTAATCCTCAGAGAGGACTATACCACTATCATCGGGTGTGTCATAGAAAACCCAGGATAGTTCAGACAGCAAAAGACTGGGTTAACCTGCACCTCCCACTTAGTGCAGATGCATCCTTAAGTCACAACATTTTGCACACCATCTACCAGAGCCACAGACTCCACCCCGTCTTCACCCCCAACCCTTGAATCTCTTTCTCCATACTCTGTACAACATGCACTTTCCCCAATCCCTCCTGGGATTTTCCCCAGGACACCCGCATATTCCTCCCATCCCTTATCTGCAGGGATACACATCATTCATTTTTGGGCAAAACATTCCCCTATCATTGACCCTGCCTAGATGACCTCTTCCCCTGACACCCCAGCTCGCTGTATCAGCCGATGAGCTCACAAGAATCCTGGGAGCAGCACAGCACCAGGTAGCCTGACCAGGGGGCTCCAATATCAGCATGGCCAAGACACCACTGTTCTTTGATGGCAACAACAAGTCCAAGTGCTACACTGGGGCAGTGTATGAGTCTGAGTGGGTACAAAATTTACCGACGCACCCATTTCGCTGGTGGATACCACTACATCGGCAGAACCTTTGACGAGCTCATTGAGCAGCTCAAGGAGACATTTAAGGATCAGAACGTCAAGGGCACGGTGTTCATGTGCCTCACCAACACTTGCCAGGGGAAGACCCCCTCGGCAGATTTCATTCAGACTTTCGAGCTGAATGCAGAGGAAGACAGCTACAAAGGCATGTATATCCATTGATCTCTATTTTTCAGATTGCGGAGCAACGTGCTACATTTAGAGCTTTGTCGATGTGCGAATGTTAGTCTCCAGAGTACGCTGGCCATGCATTTCGGATTCTCTGTATCCACTGACTGTTTCTGTTGTAGATTTACCGACTACTCCACTACACTGTGTAACGACTGCTTGTTTTCTTTCATCATCATCCTGCCCTGTGCCTATCTTTGGGCGCACGCCACTGCACCGTGAAACCATGGGCCTGATTTGAGAGTATATCCATTTCAGACACAATATGCGCCGCCTCATACTGCCTGTCCCACTGATGATGGCATATAGGAATCTCGCTCAAAATATGGCACTGTTCAAACCTTGCGGGTTTTTGAAAAGTCCCTGAAACATATGTCGAGACCGTTTGGTGTCGTTTCAAGTCCTTCTGGTTCACGCTGAGCTGCATGCGGTAATAATGTGATTGCAGCCCCAAGATCGCTAGGTACAAACTCGCTTGAAGTTAGTATCCCGTTGTAGTGCTCTGCGGCGCCGGCGATGGGGATTTCACAAAAGATCTGCGGCAGATCTCCATGGCCGATGCATGCATGCTAAATGAGTTTCATTTCATTAAATCAGTATTGTTACTACATGTGGCCCGAGGGCTATGGTAGTTGTACTATAGCGTTGTTACAGTGGTTTCGCGTCTGGTGTACGGTAGCTACGAGATTTTCTAATCTAAATATGAGAGGGTGAAAAAGAGAGATAAAGTAAAAGCCGTGCGTTGGTAAAATCGTGGAGTGCGAGTATTGTAAGAGTTTTCATTGGGTTGCGAAGGGGATGGTATCAAGGTATCAAGCGTGGTATCTATGATGGTGTTGAATGTATATTAATGGAATATAAAGTATAAGAGAGGAAAAATCAAAAGTGACTGAGAGGGAGAACGGGCAGAGGTACGAGGATGTGGGAGGGGAAATGGTAGGCTCACATGAAACGACCGGTGGCCTCGACGAAGCTCGCTAGCGATCTCAGGAGCTTTGGTTCGGAGAGGATTGGTGTGACGTGGAGTGGCCTGAAAATGCCTGCTTTCTTTGCTGCGGTGTGTAGCCATTGACGGTGGGGTTCCCATGCCGGTAGGAAGTGCGCCCGCGTCTCGTACGATGCTCCGCACGCCTCACAGGCCGGGGAGGAGACAAACCCGGATTTGAAACGGTACGCATCGAGGTGGCACGGGCCAGTCCGGAGCTGCGAGATATGGGACAAGGTCTTGCGGGCGATAATAACGGAGGAGCAGAGGGGAATTGGGGTTAGGGACGGTGGCGACGTGTCAATGCCTTTGAGATCCCCACCGGTCTTCGAGCGCTTCCATAGGATCTCCCACTCCTTGAGGACTTGGAGTTGGATGAGGCCCCGGACGGTGGCGAGAGACACGAAGGTGGAAGGGTCGGGAGGTCGGGTCGTGGCTTCTTTGGCCGCGGCATCAGCTAGCTCATTTCCGAGCGTTCCGATGTGGGCAGGCGTCCAGAGATTGAGATTGGTGAGGTGGGGGCGCAGTGGGAGCGTGCTGTGGACCGGGACGTCGTACCGGATGGCCCTGAATTGGCCGGAACGCGGTGACGTGGATAAAATGCCCCGCAGTGCGGCTTGCGAGTCCGCAACGACCAGAACGTCATCGTGGCCGTCCCAAATCGCCTTACCCGTTGCCTGGCAGAGTCCCTCCATCTCCCCCTCACACACCTGGCCGGTCCCAGCGGCACTACAATCCTCTCCCTTTCCTTCCCCAACTCTACCCGCACTGCCGGCCCTCCGGCCCGCCCATCCAGCAGCGACCCGTCCCTGAACCAAGTTGCCTGACGGCGTCGTTTATCGCCCATCGCCACCTTCAGCGCCTTCAAGGCCTGGTTCTTCAACAGGATGACCGTGGAGACGGGGAGGGGAGAAGCCCATGGCGCCGCGTAAACGGGGACGATGGGTTCCATGTGCAGCGTTGAGTCGAAAACTGCGCTGGGGCGCTCAAGGTCGTCCACGACCAGGGAGACTCCGCGGGGACGCAGGCGCTGACCGCGTGCAGGAACTGTTGGTGGCCATTCAACGCCGGGAATGTGTTCGACAAAGTGTAACATGGAAGGTAGCTTTGGGTTCCTGGGGGTGGTCATCAGGAAAAACCGGAATTGCCATTCAGGGTAAATTTACGTCAATCGGCAACAACGAAGTATTCGGTTCCATTCCACAATAATTTCTCATAATTTACGGTAATCCATCTAATTGTAACTGGATTACGAATGATTATTGAAAATTATGATCAATAGTACATTACTATGTGCAGACTCGGTAATCTGACTAGGAACTCACTACCTCTCTATAAAATACCATATGTCTGTCTGTCTGAAGCCTTTAAAATTCAAATTAGACCTGCACTGCTCAGAACACCCATGCTGGATCCAATGTATGTTCCACTATACTCATCTTCCAATCCCATGCTGATTGCTTTTACCCTTTCTCCCAAGTCCCATGCCCCCATCCCCAACCCATGTGTGCCGCATATGCTTCCGCCGGAGTTCTTTGTTATAACCTACGTGCGCCGTGATCCCCATGCCGTACGTTTCCTTTATTCTCAATATGAAAAGCCGAGCCTGACCTTGAGCCCAGGAAGCTGTGATCCACATGCCGTACATTTCCTTTATTCTCAATATGAAAAGCCGAACCTGACCATAAGCCCAGGAAGCTGTGATCCCCATGCCGTACGTTTCGCCGTGATACACCGTGCGACTGTGCTAAATGAGTATCATTGCCTCGGTTATACTGGGCATACTACTTCCTTCGACCCAGGATAATTCTACCGACGCGCGCAATATGCATTCACTTTTATTTGGGACGTTCTTCCTGGCTTTTTTTTCTCGTTGGTAAATGTTGTTTCCTTCTCCTCGCGTTATCGTTTATCTAATACCATCCACATTTAATGAAATAACGACCTCCACCGTTTCATCGACCTCCTTTTGACGTCTTTCAACCACATGGCGGTCGATGAATATTGGGCCTATCATTGGAAATGTCCATTTCGAATACAACTGTACCTCATGCTGCTTTTGTTTGTGATGCAAATTCGTGATCCTTCTGCCCGACCATACTGCGCCTTTAAATACCTACCGCTTCCTCTTTGACTTGACCCGAAGTTCAAGAAACCTGCGACTCCTCCCGGCTTGTGGGGTTGCGTTGGATATTCTGGTCGAAGCCTCACCCATTCCCGAGATCCCGGTGCCCGGGTGCCATAACCTGACCTCTCAGGTTCTTTTTTGCGATATTTTGGTGTCCAATGCTATACGGAATTTTTCCCGGTCCTTTGTTCTATCTAGACTCGTCACTGGTCTGCCTGCGATAAGAAACACATTTAGCAAGCATGTTGCCGCGCTCGTTGCTCTTCTTAGGTAGGCTGGTCACGAGCCTAGTTCTATCCTCGCTCCTCGCTCCGTGTGTTGCTTTGTTGAATTGTGCTGACCACTGATCGTTCTTGCCTTACAAGGCGTGCTGGCTTCGTTCCTCAGGTGAAATGCTTAGGTCTCTCATCACCCCGAATGTAAACTTTTCAACCCAGCTTCAATCGGGGGCGACGGATTTTCCCGCTTGCAGTCGGGTGAGCGCAGTCACACCGTATCTCTCTATTATCATCGGCATTTGGTCTCCCTGTGCCGAATCTTCGCGGTGTAGACAATCCGATTCCATTCGGCCAGTAAGCCTCCGGTGCTGGAATGTCACCACCACATGTCCCTCCAGTCCCTCACTCCCCACATAGTTCACGTCGCGGTCTTTGGCATCGTGGCCTGCTTGTCTTCATCGTTTCAGTGAAATCCGCGGTTAGGCGACCCGGGTGGCATTACATTTCGTTCACCATAATCTAAATTCCCTCCTTACCACTTGCGCTTCAGTACCGCCGGACTGTATGATCCTAATGTTATCTGCCCAGAGCGAACGCTGTAGGACTCTTACAGCTAATGTGACACGAAATCAAGTGGAGAGTAAGTTTAGATTGACCCCCCATGGACGAGCCGAGTTCAAAGATTACCGAACGACACACATACCAATGTACGCACATCAATCGACGGGAGAGAAACCACTGCAAAACCCACGTCAGAGTCGCCATCTGAGTACTTCGTGGACACCTTTTGCGTGCACCCAGCGCAGGCAGGTGCAATGTCCCCATTAAAGACCAGTACGTCCCAGAACGAACGGCGAGCCCTGTGATTCGTGCGTCCCACATCTTGTACTGCTCAACGACATAGTCTTGGCGCAATAGTGCTTGGCCGTTCGTGGTGAACCGCGATTTGGAAACGGCCGCCTGATTTGATTTGATTATTTCAAGTTGTTACTACATGTGGCCCGAGGGCTATGGTAGCTGTTCTAGGTACTGGGTCTATGAGTAAGAATGCTGGGGTTTATAGCTACAATTTTCTGTCGGGCCGCCGCCCTGGATGAGTTCCTGATTAAATCTATATTACAATCGAACACGTTAAGCGATTTGACTCGAGACAAACTTGATCCGAAAACTCCCGAGCTTCCACTGCTCCACAAAACCATCGAGATGTCGAGAGTTCAGCCAAAAGTGGTGCCTGTGGGAACGGTTTGCCGAGATCTCTCCATAGTCTGCTATGATGTTGAATTTGTGCATACAGCTCCACCACATTGTCGAGCTGATTGGTTTGATCTGTAAATAATTTGTCAGTAGAAGGGAAACCCGTAAGACAGGCTCAGGAAACAGAGACAAGGGTAGAGTTGCTCACCTTCGAGGATCAAAGAATGCCAACATGTTGAAGCAGGACATCTGGACATCAACATTATATGGCTCCGGCGTGCCGTCAACCACTCCAATGAAGTGTTGCGGTGCTAGATTGTCCATTCAACTATTTGGTTCCTATTTTAAAAATGTTGAGATGTTGAACTTTGAGCGCCATTACTGCCAATAGGAAGCATGTAAGCCTCATTTTGAATAGTTTGCGAGTACATCCAGTCAATTTGAGGTAATCCGGGGTATAAGTCACCCAGAAGGAGTCAGGCAACGTACACATGAAATTTAAATAAAGGTTTCACAAGTTCATTGCGGCAATCCCGAGATTTCATTGGACTCAATACTCAAGTGACGCGTCCGAACAATGGCATGAAAATCTAACCGAGGCTCTTGTTGATTGAGTCTAGGAGCATGCCCGAGATGCCCGATGCGAAGGGAAAAGCATCAAAAATCAAGATTAGGGAAAAACTATGGAGGAAAGATTAAAAAAGCTTCATAGATCGACTCAACCAAGATCCCAGGGTTAAAGTATTGTGCAGCAATGTGAGACCGAATTGTGGGAGCTCAATTGAGGAAAAGCAGCAATTGCAGGCCGATTGAGATCATATAAAAAGTGTATATGGCCACACATGGATATTGGAAACTCCTGCACAATCAGGAATGGCTGTGAGCAGACAAACAGCTATGAAAACAAAGTCAAGAAAATATTTACACCTTTTAAAAAACTACTCTTCGCAAGGCCGTGAGGAGGCGACAAATGGCGTCTTTTATTCATGTAAGTTGAAGAACCTGTGTATCCACAACTCTCCGTGGCGTGGCACGGGTAGCTGCTAGTAGATACGGAAAGACAGAGAACAGAATCCTACAGATGTGGCAATCGTCAAACTTGACGAGGGATAAATTGAAGGGTGGGACACAAGTTGTAGAGGGAGAAGATAGGGGGAGGCGAGGCAAAGGGCAAATAAATTAGCAGCTGCAATACGGTATCGCCATCGGTGGACGTACATCCCCAGTGGTTCGCGTTGTCAATCACGATGCTCACGACAGCCAATTCTCACGCGGGAAAGATGAACGTGCTGCATCTGGAGGAGAATAATCATGAGGGATCAATCGTTCATATCGCATGGAGCGCGAGGAACATCGCCGACGAATAAGTGAGTAAACAACAGAATAAAGACAGACGAAATAGCAGCACACCGCATGGGTTTTAGTGTCAAGCTGCGCCTTGGGGTGTTTGAAACCCCGACTCCCGGTGCGCAGGAACGACCACTGCCCGAGAACGACGTATGATTGAAGTGGGGCGGCTTCCGCGTCTAGCAAGGATTTGCTGCGTCAGCTCGGCGATCCGTAGTGAGGTTAGATAATGGAGGTACGCACGAAGACAAAGGATAATCTGCGTGGGCGGCCCCAGCCTATAATGAAAGAAATTAATGAAGTGAGATCGAGGAAGAGTTGCGAAAAAAAGAGGCGAGCAAGGAAGGGAATAGCTAGCGTCAGAGAATTCTGGGGTACAGGAATTACTCACATCCATCAACAGGATTGCGAAAAAGTCACCCGTTTGCGTGTGTTCCACGAGCTGGAGTACGCATGAGTCAAAAAATAAAATGAAAACGGGACAAATCATAAGGAATATGCGAGCAAAGAATTAGCTGGAAAAGAGGAGGGATTGAGGCAGGGAATGAAAGGAAAACTGTCGAGATCTCGACACCACCTCTTGGAAAATATTCGAGATCTGCAATAACGAACACGCGCACGTATCAGCCCGTGATTACCACCTGTCCTTGGCACCAGGATCATCTGCTAATTATAACCCTTCCACAGTAGGATCGGCCTTCACAGCCCGTATTTCAATGGCAACCCAGGTCTTCTGATATCACCATTGTCGCGCCCACGTGAGGTTCGACTCCTCTTCCTCCTCTCCATGTCTGATCAAGTCTCGAGGCCCTGAGAATCTGCGAATCACATACCAGATTCTCAAGCGCAATGTTATTCGAACGTTGCGAACACAGCGTGGGGCTCAGACTCAGCTTGACCATCAGACTATGGCAATAATAGTGTGCAAAAAGTTTTTTTCACATGTTGGTCTGCCATGGCAAAAAAAGGCAACTTGAACACTAGGATACAAGTCATCTAACTTCTACTATAGGACAATTTTACTTGCAAGCAACTTCGCAGATTACATGTTGGCAGTGCAGCAACTTTGTGGGGCAACTTCACCCAAGACAACATGTTCAGTAATTGCAGGATGCAAATTCAATTTTTGTCTAGTCACAGGCATCAACTTATCCAGGCTACAACCTTATAAAGGTCCAACTTTGATATGGCTGGCAGCATCTTAAGAGTTCCATATTTTCAAAGTCACCTGCTGTAGGAATGAATAACTCTTTCTCATGGTTGACATTTGGTTGGATTATTATTCTCACAAGATCAAGTCAGACTCCCTACAAGATACAGACATGTCCTGTGCAAAACAAAGTATTCCATAAACTTATGTTTCTCCAGTTTCCATGCAACAAATTAACAGATTTCATTATCATGGCTCTAAAACCTGGCTCAAGAATTCAGAGGAAATTTATTGTCAGAGGAGGCATAGAATATCCATCTTCCCAATGCATGCATGCAGGAGAGTCTCAGGCGGGTCGATGCAATTGGAGGGATTGTACGACAAGTATCTGGAATGTATGTTGATTCTTCTTCTGATTATAGCTGCTCAGATGGAATGGTATTATGAAGTGCAGGATTTACCGTGTGTGCAGGGCAAATGCTGTGTGGCACTTTGATGTCAATGACAAGCTCAGGCCATGGGGATTCTATGTGCACAGCTGTATTGATGGGTTTTCATGGCTCATAATCTACCTTGAATGCTGCAACAACAAAGGATTCCAGGTGGTTGAGGATCTGTTTTTTGCAGCTGTCCAAATTTTGGAGTGGCCAAGCTGTACTCCGTGCGATTTTGAGAAGGAAAATAATGATGTGAAATGTCAAATGATAACAAAATGGGGAGTGCTGCATCGAGCATCACTTTGTGGCCAGTAAGTCTATATATAGATCTTGTTGATGTCAGCCGATCTGATGATATGAAGCTCTATGCAGAATAGCATAACTGGCGTGACATCTGCAAGTATACACTGCAGGCTTTCTGTGAACTTTTAATACAGCTTGAGGAGGTTGGGCTCCTCAATATGGACTCCCCCATCCATCACATGTGCTTTTACATCATATTCCAACCTCATATTCAGGATTCCCTTGATGAAACTCATATGTCATGAAATCTTCACAGAATGAGGACAGAAAACCACAAATCACCTCACACTATTTATGAACTCAGCTGTGAAAAGGCAATAAATCACGGCTACTGGACAGGCAAACCAGGCAACAATCTTGCAACTGCTTCACACCTCTCATATGGCAAGGATTCCAATGCACCACTCCCCCCACTTGATGAGCTTGGCAATGATCCTGAAGTGCCAGATTATTCCGAGTTTGTAGATGCCACGGCTGAGTGAGAGGCTGAGGTCTTTGTGGATGACAATGACAAGGTGGAAGAGATGAAGGCAGCCTTGGTTGACTTTGACTGTCTGGCAGATGACGGTAATTGGAGTATAAATGTTTATTGTCATGCTGTTGCTCTTGCATTGGCTTATTTTTTTGCTATCAGACAAGGAATGACAGAACTATGTACTTATTCATTGTTTGAAACACATCTGTCCCGCACTGTCTTGTAGAACTGGGGAAAATCCAATTTGAAAAGTGATTGATTGTTGGAAATCCTGGCCTCTGGAGAAATTTAGGCAAATTACTAAGTTTGAAGTTGTTGTCATGGCAGGTACAAGTTGTAACCAGATGGAGCCACAGGTGTAACATAAGCTAAGGAGACTTGATGCAAAAAATCAGATCATCTCCAAAAGTTGCAACATGAAAAGCTTGTGCTCTTCTAAACATGTGTCAGTTTGAAGTTGTGTAAAACTGAAGTTGCCACCTTTGAAAGTTGTGGAACATGAGTTGTCAAAAATTCAAAGTTGCACCCACCCAAAGTTGTCCTGTTTTTGAACCTAGAAGGCCAAGTTGTACATATATCCTGACCTCCAAAATGTAAAAGCTTTTTGCACACTATCATTGCCATATCAGACCAACGAGGTCTTGCAGTTTTCTAATCCGGTGCAACTGGTGAGCCACTCGACGTGTTTCCACTGGCCGTCTTTCAACAACTATTACAGCATCACGCCATTATACCACTGCTAGAGCTTGCCACAGTGGAGCAAAGCATCACAGACATGGTCAAAGCCCTCAACGTCACATGCCATGAGTCATCGGATGCCCCTACTGGCACCAACCTCGTCATGACCTGGCGTACCAGCACCGGCGGGCGGCCACGGGTGGATATCGATCGCAACATTCTTGCACAGGCGCTCAGTCCTCGAGGGCCAACACATCTGCGGGGGGTTTTTAATGTTGGTTCACGGTTGATCCACAGGCACGCCCTCGATTACGGGCTTGTTCAGCCTGGACAGCCGGTATACACCGATACCCCGTAGCCCGACGGTACCGTATCCTGCACATATACCTCAACTTCAGCACCAGTCTCTACCCTCACTGACGAGGAGCTCGACTGGATCCTCACATCAATCCTTGAGACTTTCCCCAACTTTGGTAGGAAAATGCTCAAAGGGAGGTTACGGGTCATGGGTGACCGGGTCCCTTGTGAGCGAATTGCGGCATCATATCTTCGCGTCCACGGGTCTCCAGGGTCATTCGGCGCTCGCTTCATTCACCATACGCCATACAATGTTGCTGGGGCCAACTCACTCTGGCACTATGATGGCCAGCACGGTTTGTTTTTCATTCACCTCAGGCAAATATCTCAGATGGTGACCATTTTTTCACTTTTCAGGGCTCATCTGATTCAAGATCGTCATCCACTGCTTCATCGATGGCAAATCGCGTCACCTCACCGGTATCCGCGTCAGTACCAACAACCATGTGGAAACCGTTCTTCGTCTCTTCCGTGAGGCAGTCGCCTGCAACCAGTTGAGTTCATGGCGACCATGGAGCCGAGAATGTTCTTGTTGCCCTCATGATGGAGACGGAGTGAGGTGAGCTTCGTGGATCTTACATCTTACATCTGGGGAAGTTGAGCCATGATTCTGTTTAGTTAACAAGCCCTCTTGAAGGAGTGTCAATATGGCAATAATAGTGTGCAAAAAGCTTCTTTTCACATGTTGGCCTGTAATGGCAAAAAAAAGGGCAACTTGAACACTAGGATGCATCTAACTTTACTACGGGACAATTTCACTTGCAAGCAACTTCACAGATTACATGTTGGCAGTGCAGCAACTTTGTGGGGCAACTTCACCCAAGACAACATGTTCAGTAATTGCAGGATGCAAATTCAATTTTTGTCTAGTCACAGGCATCAACTTATCCAGGCTACAACCTTATAAAGGTCCAACTTTGATATGGCTGGCAGCATCTTAAGAGTTCCATATTTTCAAAGTCACCTGCTGTAGGAATGAATAACCCTTTCTCATGGTTGACATTTGGTTGGATTATTATTCTCACAAGATCAAGTCAGACTCCCTACAAGATACAGACATGTCCTGTGCAAAACAAAGTATTCCATAAACTTATGTTTCTCCAGTTTCCATGCAACAAATTAATAGATTTCATTATCATGGCTCTAAAACCTGGCTCAAGAATTCAGAGGAAATTTATTGTCAGAGGAGGCATAGAATATCCATCTTCCCATTACGAGAATTATATTGATTGCTTACCGATATAGTCCAGTTGTCCTGTGTAGGGCGCAAGTCGGAATCGGTGCTGCAAAGGAGTACTAGATTTGCATACAGAAAACGAGATGAAGCTGAGCGAGGCGACTGACATGGAAATGCTGCGATAATCCCTGAGAAAAGACTCGAATACGATGTCGGTCTTGCATTTGATGATTTGCGCTGCTTGAAGCGCCTGGTCCTCCATCACAAAAGGCTCATCTACGCTGTGGCGCTTTTCGAGATGGATGATGAGGTCCAAGATGCAAGTGGCTACAGCGTTCACTGTCTTGCCATGGATGGAGACCAACAAGGTGTGGACCGGAATGGGTGGGATCTGCTGGGAAATGGAGTCATGCCAGCAAATAATGTCGGAGGTGGCAAGGATGTCGACCCCAACCTCCAGAGGAATGAGCGCAGGTCGGGGAGGTTGGTCAACCTAGGGAAATCAGTCAGCTACACATTGAAACCGTTTGGAAAAGAAGCGAACCTCAATAGGCGAAGGGGCCCTCTCCTCACTCTGCTGTCTCGGTCTCACTCGGTGATCATTGACTGAATTCTACGATGAAAGAGATGTCATAGAGATCAAAGAATAGCTGCGCGGAGCATACCTGAAACTGAGGAGAGCGTTGGCGAATCAGAGTTGGCTGCAAGGGATGAGTTGTAGGTCGCTGTGGTGCAGGAGGCACAGTGCTGCCCAATATGTTGCCAATAGTGGACAGGATCTTTCACATATACGAGGTTAGACTGTATCCAGTGCTATGAAGTGTGGATGCACGTACGGGAGCGATTTGTTAGTCTGTAGTTAAGCGAGCGATCGTGCAACGTCGCCGGCTTATTACAAATCATCGGAGTTTGAAATCTTCTGGTGCCTACCCAGCACTTCAAGTAAGTCTATCTACAAACTTTGAGAGAGAGAAAGTATTGAAATCCATATCCCAACCCAACTGCGTCCTTAGAATTTCTTCTTTTCCCCCCATTCCTGCCGAATAAACCTCACTGATTATGTCAGGATTTGTCATCGATTGAACCGTTGAGTCTCGACCTCATGGTTCTTCAACCCTTCCACTTCGAGTTGGC
This sequence comes from Mycena venus, assembly GCA_014462655.1. Taxonomy (NCBI): domain Eukaryota; kingdom Fungi; phylum Basidiomycota; class Agaricomycetes; order Agaricales; family Mycenaceae; genus Glaucomycena; species Glaucomycena venus. The sequence goes on along the minus strand of JACAZI010000007.1, from coordinate 695,315 downwards.
GGAAGAAATTTTTCATTTTAGGCTCGTAAATACTAATGTGACTTCAGAATTGTGAAAAACACCTCCTGGAGTGCATCTCAAGCTCTGAAAGAAATTTATGATTTGTAATAAGCCGGCCAGCGATCGCACGATCGAGGTTATCAACAGACTACAACATGCGAGGTACGAGCATCATTGTTGTAGCGTCTGTCTACGAGAGACTAGCGATTTGTCGAGTTGGACAATAGCCATCATAACACTAGATGTCAAGCGGAGCATTGCGACCGGCCGCATGAGGTGTGGGGAGGGAGTCAAGCAAGCAGAGGCCATAGGATGGGTGACGCCTGGACAGCGGCTCATTGAGTGTCGAGAAACGGTCAATCGGGCCGACCAGATGGCCGTAGCGAGGAGCTAGAAAGGGTATCAATGACCATCAATTAGGTCGAGAATGGACTGAACCCACCGATCCAAACCCAAACAAGATCGCATTTGTCGGGCCCCATCAAGGGGTTCTTGAATTTGTTGTTGAGAGCATTGAACTCCTTGTACGTGAAGCCATTGTCGTTAATGGTGGGGTGAGCTCGCAGTGTGTACAGACCGAGCTTAACAGTGGACTTCAACAGAATGAAGAGCTGGGAATGTAGGTCGTCGGGAGAACCAGCGTCAGCATCTGGAGGACACAGGGGAACTGAATATGGTGATCGTCCAATTTCTCCTTGACTTTGGAGAGAAACGCAGCAGGAGATATTCACCCTTGGCAATTGACGTTGATTGTGAAGAGGAGATGGAACCCACCGACAACGCATCCCGCTCGTCCTTGCAGTGCATACTGGACGGCGGGGGAGTCCGATCGATCCTCGAGATCGATGCTGACGTATTAAGATTGATACTGCATTAAAATCCACCCCCGAGCAGCGTTGGTGTAGCGGGCATGCCGTGGTGCGTCAACGCGTGGGGACTGCGAGAATAGGTTAGTATCCGTGTTGCAGAATAAAGCATATCAAGTAACCCACCGACAACGCATCCCGCTCGTCCTTGCAGTGCATGCTGGACGGCGGGGAGTCCGATCGATCCTCGAGATCGATGCTGACGTATTAAGATTGATACTGCATTAAAATCCACCCCTGAATAGTAAACCGCCACCGCCTAGTATCCCGGTCGCGGCAACGCGGCACCGTGAACGCGACGGCCGCTCGCAGGAGGCCAAAAATTGAACATGAAGGTTTGCGACCTGCGAGGTCAAAGGAGAAGTGAGTGCTGCTTAAGAAGAGGTAAAGATAAGCCAATGCATACCTGAAATGCGTTGGGCAGCTAACGGGAACGCAATAAAACAGAATATCAAGTTTCCGTGCGGTACCAGGCGTAGCGAAGGCAGCATAGATGATGCCGTAGTACAATCTAGCGATGGGATGTTAGCGAGAACGTGGGCGTACGGCGATAGGAAAAGCTAAAAAAAAATTAAAAAGACAGAACTGCGCACACTCGGGGGAATTGCTCATGTCAGATACAGGCATGTGGGAGTTGCGGGACCAATCGTACCTGCAGAGGAAAATATGCCAGATTTACAGACAGCTGGACAGTCTGAAAGTAAGAATGACTCGTCGAGCCAACTCACCGGGAGTACTTGCTAAAACTCGAGAAGCGACCCCCGAATGTTGCTGAGAAGTCGGTGGGAAAGCAAGGTAGGATCGCAAGGGCATAGACCCTACATTCACCAGTAGGATATAGCGAATCAAGACTTGAGGATCGACCTAAGTTGGCTACCTCACAGCGCACCGTTTCAGTAAATCCAGATGAAAAGATATTTAGAGGCGCCAGTCCAAACGGCATACTCACCGGAGGTCAATTTTTCTCAGGCACACAGAGACGGTTGAGTTAGGTATTTGAACATATGGACGGAGCTTACCTCGACACCGCAACACGGTCCCGGGAAAGACTCGGAATACCGTGCAAAATGAAAACAGGGACACTGAAGTGAAAGGTTGCCACAGCGCATCACCGAAGTTGAGATGGGAGAAGTCAATTGAAAGAACGTTGAACGAACGGGGTTGAACATTATATGGAGGTAACTTACCTCTTCAGTACCATGGTCGCAGGAACGACTCCGAGCACTTAGAGGACTGAAATGAAAGGTCTTTAGACTATCCAAAACACACGTAACCGAACGGGAATTGAGCAACTCAATCATATGAAATATTGAACAAACGGCGAAGGAAATAAACTCGCTGACTCGGATCTCATTTGTAGCATCTGCGACCTGACGCCATATCATATCATAGAGAAGCATGTTTAAAGAGGCGGAACGACGGAGCTGTGCGTACCTTTTATCCATTGGTGCTCAGCTGTGGAGATTCGTGCATATGGAAAGGCAGGTGGAACGTCTGTGTGCTTGTGTAGGTAGCTGGAGAAGAATAAAAAGACCAAACCGAGGGAGACGAGACACGCTGTGATGCCGATGGTGGAAGTGGGAGAGAGGAAGAAGGCGAAGGAGCATCCTTTTTGAACGGACGCTAAGCGGCTGATCGGGGAAGTCGAAAATAGCGTAGTGGAACGTCCAGCTCTCTGGATCGAAGCTAATTTCTGATGAAGGCAAAGCCCGAAGATTAAATGGAACTAAGCTGCACAAATGGGAGCTGCCGGCCAGAGCATGGGAAAAATGGAAAGAAAATAACTGTAAGGAACAGCCTTGACGCGACCGAGAGAACGGTAGAACGGAAAGAAGCGGTGGCGTGCGAAAAGCAAACAGGTGCATACTGATACGAGGCATCTGCTTAATATACGAGGTATGTCTGCCAGTCGGCATGTCTCATGGTCTGCAATGTGTCCAGGGTGTCTGCATGTCTGCAGATTCGTCTGCTTGTTTTCAGAGATTACATCGACTACATACCGATTAGTGTTTCCCTGGCCTTGGCTCAAGCCAGGAAGCCAGCCAAGCCAAGCCATGGCTTCGTCAAGCCAGGCCAAGCCATCGTGCTGGCTTGACCTGGCCCTGGCCTCTGGCTTGCGATGAGTAACAACGATTTTAGTGGGAGTGGGACTCGTTGAGTCCCACTCCCATACTTAGAAAGTGCGACTCAGTCCCATTAATGAGACTTGACCTTGCCGGAGTGCGACTGATGGCGAATGCATCCGAAGTGCAACTGATGCACTGATGCGCAATCAATCCCCGCTCATCGCCGATGATCTCAATTCAGCGACACCATGGCACGCCATCTTGATGGATTCAATATCGACCGCACTACGCCACGCCGGGGCCCATGTCCATTTTTTTTTGATCCTTCTCTCCATCTCCTCTCCCACGCACGATGCATAACCAGGAATCCCGGATCCGTGGGGCTCCGAGCCGAGAGCCCCAAGAAGAAAATGTATAAACGAGCGGAACAGGTGTAAAGCTAATAGAAACAGATGGGAGGGAGGGAGAGAGAAATGGTAGTAGGTGTGGTAGAATTAGTTGGGAAGTGAGATAGAAGTGGATTAAAAAAGAGAGAGATTGATACAATACATATCATAGATGGGTATAGCAACCAAAGGCTGGTGGACCGGACGCCCGAAAAGCATCGCCTGTAGGAGGACAGGATTTTTCCAGATATAAATTTGAAACGCTCTCGATGCCCAGCGGCCGATACCCTGAATGACATTCGGTGGCAGACCAACTTCCAACCCGAAGTTTGGGCGACTTCAAGGCCGTTCTGTCCGTTGTCGCTGGCCACCCGCTCGCTGTTGACGAATCCCGAGTCTTGGATTGCAAAATCTGCGTGCTTTCTCACAAGCCAACCCAATTTCCAGCGGACGCGAGACTTGGCCTTGCTGTTCGAGGTCTGTTTTGCACTCCTTTTCTTCGTCCATCTCTTACTGTTCTCACTTAGGCTTTCGATCTGTCTTGCCTACGGCATCTCACCGCAATGACCCCCTTGCGAGTTCTTTTTAGGCTACTCAGCTCAAGTTCTTCTACTTCCCACAGTGCCAACAACTCGAGACCTCTCGCAACTCTAGAAGATGACGAATTTTATCATAAAGAATAGGCTACTGGTGTAGCGAAAGAAATCAGCGACGGGGCACTGCCTGAAACTACCCAACAGCGCACCAGCAAATTACCTATGCAGTCTGAAAACTCAACCGAATACATATAATCCAAAAGTTCAACTATGGTGTCACTTGATAATCCCTCCCCAGGTCGTTGTGATACCGTCTAGTACCAATAAATGCATGCATTAAACTATGCTACAACACACCGGTGGCCACGAAGCACCAAACCGAAATAACAAATACAAGTAGTGAAGATGGTCAAGGTTTCATCTACATAGGGCGTAAATTTGGATGACTAGTTGGCATCCGTAGCCGAAACGTCGGCACAGCGTGTGCCGATCTTGTTCTCATCAAAGCCGGGTAACTAGTCGCACTCGGGAAACCGAGTCGCACTTTCTGATGGACAAAAGTGCGACTCGAACACCATCAGTGCGACTCGACGACTCCCACTCCCACTAATCTCGTATATACTCGCTTGCGAATCTCTGGGCCAAGCCAAGCCAGTCAAGCCATGGCTTCAAAAGGTATCCCCAAACTAAGTTGAAATGTGTTGGTGAGTAGTTTTTCCCTTGAAACCAATACAAGTGTGAGATTGGGATGCATATTTACATCACTCACAAATTCCAGATGAATTCGCCATAAATGAGACCCTCCTAGTGCAGCACGTGAACTACCTTCCTGGTTGGGGATAACTGATGCCAGTGGAAACATTCAATTATGGCCGATTATCCAGGTCCTTTTTGTTTCTGAAAGATGGAATCAGTGCCCAGATATCTATATACCACTCACAAGATGCCAGAAACAGAAAGTAATCCCCTATGAAATTTTGAGCCCAAGCCATGGCTCCAGCCACTGGCTTTGGCCTGACCCTGGCTTCTCATGGCTTTGGCCCTGGCCCAGGATTTTTCAAGACTGAGCCAGGTGAAGCCAAGCCAAAGCCATGGCTTCTGGGCCAAGCCAAGCCAGGGAAACACTAATACCGATTTTGTCATATTCAGACAACACAGCCGTTCATCATTTCAACTTTGCGCGGTTTCGTACTTGCCACAACTTCGCAGGTATTCGGTGAGAGCTATTTCGCGGCGCTTTGGGGCAGCAACATTGGGCTTTTTTTTTTTTTTTTTTTTTATGGCTTCGACTTGGTGAGATTGCTGCGAAATGTAGCCGCGCGGTCTTCGCAGGGTGGTGGTGAGAGGGGTTGAGCTACATTGGCTGATGCTACAGTGCAGAGGAAGCGCGATGTATGAGTCTAGAGGATAACTCCCATCATGAAATTTCGAACGAGGTCGTGCTGGTAAGAAGAAAGAAATCGGTCCGAAGTTCCTGCTGACAAAGCTAAAATTCAGAAACACACCCGTGGTTGATAAGGAAAAACCTCAAAGGCATTGCGCTCCCGTACGCATGCAGAGCACGATACTCCACTCACTCTAGGAGTGTCCGAGGCTGTAATGACACGCATACGGCGTGTCTGAGAGCGCGAGCTGAATAAATCAAGCTAGCAACTCCGAGAACAGCCGCAACACGATAAATGTGCGAGCTGATTAATCCATGCTCAGTGCTCGGCTGGCAGGATGCGGTGGTGAAGGTAGGGATGGGGACAACAAGGGAGACAAGTAATATGAGCGTGTGAATGACGAAGGACGAGAGCATCGAGAAGGCGACAAGGGACTCAATACGGCGGCATACGACATCTGGGCGAAAGCGGTAGAATAGTATGTCAAAAGAATACAGGCAAGTAAAATATATATAGTGGAAGTAAGAAGAGTAAAAGGGAAATGAAACGGGCAAGACCCGAAGGCTGTACATGCAATGTGCTCAAGACAATAATGACAATATAATGACAATAACAAATGAAACTAACATGCCATGACATGACATTGCTCGGGGACTGGGAGATGTCGTAGATATCGCGGGGATGAAGGGGAATATGGGGGAACGTGAGGAAAGGTGTCTTGTAAGTACTTACGAGGAAGTAACTGATATGACTATATTTGATGCAGAGTGGGTAGTTCCGGGTCCAGCGAGGGGCGGTTGCACGTCAGTAAATGAAGTGGTTTAAACATCATCGAAGCCAGAGCTTACCCAATCAGTCACAGAAATGCGCATGGTGATTAGTTCTTCAAGTAGCAGTTCTTTTGGACAACCCTTCCAGCAGTATTTCCGATCAGAATGTCAGGCATCGACGACGCAGCCATGGAATTCGAAAGAAACAGTTCGGCATGGGGGTACGGCAGACGCTAGGGAGCTTTCGCAGATTCGTAACTGAGGGGACCTATTTTAGCTGTCGAAGTAATCCTGCTCCGAAGAGATAGGTCTTTGTACTGTCTTACTTCTTGAAGGGAGAACCCTATGATTTCTTCACGCAAAAAGCCGCGATGAAAGCGACTAGTTGGTGGTTGGAGGAGCTCTTCAGAGCCACTGCATTCAAGGACCTCCTAGGCTCAGTGAGTCAAGATGTGTGTAGGTTTTTACAGCTAAGTGTAGGTAGATACAAGGGCCCTGTGTAGGCAGACTACACCGACCTAGACACAAATTTGGCAAGATGTGTGTAGTCCCTGGCTAGGTGTGTGTAGGTCACCTAAGCAGACTCTGTGTAGGTAAGTGAAGGTCTGTGTAGATGAATTTAGGTACCTACACTCAGCTCTACTGAGCTACACTGGCGCTACTTCAGCGAACTTCCAATCCAGGGACAATCTCTCGACTCTTTATGCGCCATCCCGCATCAACGCATCAATGCCAACTCGCCGAATATCAGTTTTTGATATCTATATTCAAATACTGCTTCCCGTGAGACTGTGCTCAAGAGCAGAAAGCGGAGCTGAGACATACCCTCCAGAACCAAAAAACTGTGGACCAGTATATCCATGAGCTGGCAGACCACTGTAATACAATTAAAGACACGGATGAACAGGATAAGGCGGACAAACTTTGAAATGGATTAAACCTGCACATCTACAAAGGTCTCTGACTAAAAGATCCGAGCCTCGACAGTTGTACCCGAGACGACTAAAAACAAGCCGCGGATGTTCTTGAACGCGTGGACAAAATAACCAGGGTCAGTAAAGAGAATTTCGGTCCCTTTTCTTCGTCGAACGCGCCCGGTGAAGATGGTGGTACAGATTTCACTTTGTCTGGAGGGCAGGCCGCGCTTAGTCTCTCAAGCCAGATGCTCTATATCAACGCTCGTACCTCACTATATAGAGTCTGTGATTTACCACGGGGGTCGGATCGCGTACCCGCACTATTACGTGATCTCATGTAAGCCGTGGCTCCAAACCCACGGTGAACATTTACATGTACTCTTTTTTTTCACAACCCTCTGGTAGCCCAGATTTGACCTCTACCAGTGTTAATAACACATTTTTAAGCAGTAGAAAATTATAGAGCAGTTTATTGATGTCCCTCCGTATTTTCAACAACCCGTGCATCGGCCTTCTTCGGCCTTCAAACCACAAGCACTGATTCCAAAAAAACAGGTTCTACCACATATCTCAAAATTCTAAAGAGACAGAAGTCTAGATACAATCCATTCAACTTACTTTGCACTAGAATCTGACAAAATAACACGTCCTTCAAGCACAATTTTCACGACTCGGACTTTGCTCACATGAGATCATGTAATAGTTGCGGTACACGATCGGACCCTCACGGTAAACACCAGACTAGGACGCGCTGGCGCAGCAGCAATAGTGGTTCGGATGGATCTTCCCAAACGGAAAAACAGCCTGAGAGAGTCTATACCACCATCGTCACTTTGTCAGTTCGGCTAAATTTGAGCAAGTTCATCAAATAAAGTTAGCAAATTTGGGGACTGTTCGTCACTTGGCATTCCCAGTTTTAAATTTTCGTCAGTTTACATCATCTGCTGTGAAGGTTCGTCAGTTCAACAATTTTGTCATACAAAGCATGTGTGAGCGCGTTTCACGGCCTCGGAAGCGGAAGAAGTCTTACCATTCGGAACAACCTGAAGGTTAGTTCCCAAAATCATCTGCTTGCGTGTTACCAAATATCATTCCGCAGGGCCCGCCGATCTATTTGAAACCGCGACTTTAGTCGAGGACGACACGGCAGGTATGAACTTTGGTTTTAAGTCTGTCTCTACGCCCCCAGGTCCAGAAATCGTCGCCGCCGCTGGGTCTTCGATGTTAATTCAGTCCCAGACACCAATGTCAGCTAAGCTACTTTGGGAATGACTCAAGCTTGGCCCACTCAAAGGGTGGGGTGTACAACATGATGGAGTATCAATGAGCGCTGTTGATTGCGCCCAAAATCACTGCCTGCCGACTCGGATGTTCACATTACAGTTGTATTCCTCGGGACTTCTTAGACTTATTCACTGCAGGCATAGCTATGTACCTTATTCATTCGCATATCCTTCTGTAGATTCACTGTAACTAGCCTATCATTTACCACCTACCTGCAATGATACGATCTAATCTTTGCATCCAGCAAATTTACTTAGAGGGCTCAAATCCCAGGTGGTGTTTCGATTTCCACTCAAATTGGCGGAGGGATGGTCCAACAGGTCAGTGAATATAATAGTCTGGGTTTCAACGCGTGCATTGCCGAGCAACAGTAAGCAAAAACAATCGAGGCGGAAGCCTTGTGTCGCGAACTGCTCAAAAACCGTCGGTGCTCATGTGAGTCGTGTCATTGATAATTATAATATACAACGTAGTCCCGAGGTTTTTGCAGCAGAACAAACCGCTCGACGAGGTTGGGGACAGCGAGGACAATGAAATGAGACTGGGCGAGGGACACAAAGTTAGAGAGCGAGAGGAAGGCAGAATCAAACTAGGTTGAACAGACGAGAAAGCTTCGTTGTTTTCGGTTTTTATATAAGTTAGTGTAAAGGAAAGATTAATGCGATAATTCAGAAAACGTAGTGACCGGATGAGCATATGGTTGAAATATCAAAGCCAATGGCCAAGAGGACCGAAGTAATTAACGTTGTTGGTGGATGGATAATAAGACCGCAAAGTGGAAGAGTGAGGAAAGGTATGGGGTCAGTCGTGCCGTGTAGCATAATAGACCCATCTGATACCTGTCTCCTCAATTTTCACCGGCTTATGATTACTTTTGACGCACGCGTCACTAGGTCATCTTGCACGCAAACCCCTTCCATCGACATTGGCCTTTGCAGTTTAAATACATCTCGTCACACAACCAGGCCATGGTGGAGCCATCCGGACGGACGCTGAACAGCCATGCTTCTCTATGTCACGGTGTGACGGAAATGTTGAGCTGACGAAGATTCGCAGCAAGGAGGTAAACTGACGAAAATTCAGAGCCAGAACTCCCAAGTGACGAAGATTCACGGTCGGGAGCCTCAAGTGACGAAGAATACCTCAGATATGCTAAATTTACAGAGTGACAAATTTTCTCAAAATTACTATCATTGCCCCCTCTTTGCAAAAGTCCCTACCTTTGCAAAAATTTGATCTGACAACTTCAATTTTGCAGCATTTCCACTGCGATAAATTTCTGAGATGTAAATTGAGTCTATGGAGCTTGCCAGATACTTTATAGATGCCAAGAGCTCCATATGAGCCCAGCAGAAAATTGCGAGTGGGTTTTTTGATGGGTTTGATTGCCCGCCAAATTGGCAGGCAAATATTTTTACAAAGGTGGGGACATAAATCAGAGCTTTGCTATGACTTCAATTCTATCTCAAAAATTAAGCCACTTTGGATCCAACATTTTAACATGCTAATGGTGTACTGTGAAAATGCCGAAACCCATTCTTACAAAAGAATGCCTGCATCATGCCCAACAAGGCGCCATCAAAACCGTGTTGCGACGAAGTGACGAAGGTGGCGCGGACTCGCCTGAGAATATAAGCTCGTGGTTGGTAAAGCATTGATAAGCGAAACTGCCCAGGATCAGCGCCATGTAAAATTAGGACAAAAGAGGGGGGACTCAAACAGCGAATTAGTCGACGCTATTGAATTGTTTACCACCGGAGACCTAGCTCCTGAAGTAGATAAATAGGTGTCGTGTTTAAAACAATCTATGACTCGAATCTAAGATTTGTTGGGAAAAAGGGGTGCTCAATTCTTAATTCGAACTCGTTCAGTTCGTTTTTTAATAAAATGAATTGTCAATCAGTTGATCTCGGCACCGTTATCCCAATTAGGTCATCTCCTTGATCCCGCAAGGCAGAAACAGAATCGGACTCATCTACTGACAGTTACTTAGGGCTGCTTTCTGCCTTCGGGGATTATCTAGATGTTGAAGAAATGATTTTATCTAACGATCAGGAGATAACACCTCTGATCTCCTGGAGATCTCTGCACTCATGTGGCTCAAAATTATAGAGTAGATGGATGGGAATGGGACCAAATGGCCTTATGAAAACATTCCCAAGTTGATTGACCTTTTCTCAGTCTGTTTGTGAGCACCCAACTGGGAATTTCGAGGCATGTACACAAGGTCACGCCACTATCGATCGAACGTTTGGATCCTCGGGGATTCTCAGACATCAAACTGATTGACAATTTATTCTATTAAAAGATGAACTGAACGAGTTCGAATTAAGAATTGAGCACCCCTAAAGCCACCGTCGAGGCCCCAGAAAGCCATGATGGTAAATGACCAGGAGATAAGGATCGCTGTATTCCTGTTGCGTAATCTGTGGGACCAGTATCATGGAATCCTGCACTAAATCACGTTCCCTACTGGACACAGAGTGTAAAGTTTACCCGGTGGTATGCTCCGCATTGTACGAAAACAAGCAGGGCGTCGGAGTCCACTACACGGCACCTGTTGGGATGAGCCATGCGGGGGGTCAGATGGTCCGTCAGGCTTAGGACTACCTGAACAAAACTCCTCACCCTTTCTACGGTGATCAATGGGTCCCTTGTATGGCCGACCCACGCGCGAGATAACGGGAAAGTATCAAGAAAAAGACAGAAATGAAAGTCTGATACGCAGCGCACGCCCCCAGCGCCATAAAGCGACAAACCAACTGAGAGAGAGAATATTATGGGGAAGCGCCCCTGCCACGCACGAATGGCAAGCGGGTGCTACGCCGTGCGCTGCACGGAAAAGAATAAATAAAGAACTGGGCCTCGAGGCGAGCCGTATGTACGTACCTCGACTCAGGATCTAGCTGAGGTAGCGAGACAAGACGCGTATGTGCGCACTGTCATTCAGAGAGGAAGAGAGGGACAGATATACAGACGATCGGCGAAGAATGGGGAAGAGAGAATATAATATGATTGGCAAAGAATTGCGGTGGGAGGAGCGGAGGATGCACAGATCCCCAGAGATAGATGGACATTGACAGTCCGAGAGATGGAAAAGAGAGAAGAGAGAGCGTGATTGCGTTTGTCGGGAGGGAGGCGACGTGAGGAGGGAAGGAAACCACATCCTGTACTGAGTCACAAATTACGAACAAGAAAGAGAGCGGGCAGGGTCCACATATCTCACATCCGCGAGATACGCTACATGCCCCTGGAGGAGATATGCAGCCAAACGCCGCGGAGAACTGGCACTTTGAGGAAAAGCTTGAGGAGCTCGATACAGCGGATGGCTACATGGATGGAGATAGATAGCGCAAGATGCCATACCTCACAAACGTCTCTCGTGTGCAGGCGCGCGTGAATAGCGCCGCCTCCACTGCATCGAACAGTGAATATTTGATCGATGTGCCACATCCACCTTTCCGATCTAGAGACTGATCACAAACGGGAAGAGAGAATGGCCAGTGGCAACGCACGAAGAGGAACGGTCAGGGCGGGGCTTCGATCTTTAGACAGTCGCAGTTGCCCGCCTGCGCAGTATATTCGGCAGCGCGCACGGCCGCGTTCTCAATGGCACTGTCCCGTCGACCCTTCCACCCTGTTGAGGCCACAGGAATGGTGTGTGTTTTCAGCGACATGTCAACGGGCACGGGAACCCGTGTCCAGGACCCAGTTGAGGGCACAGCCTTTGAGGGTGCGCCCATCGACGGCCTGGACCTGCGTGCGCTTCGCGTCCAGCCGCTTTTTTCTTCCTGGCGTGGTGCAGGAGAGCGTTCGAGCTCGAATTGATACAGTCGCCTTTGGAGCAACACTGGAGATGAAGGGCGCGCGCGTTTCAGCCTCTCCGGCGTGGAATCGGAGCTTGGCTCAGGCTGCGTTGATGAGCCAAGGGATGCGGGCTTTAATTCGTAGGTCACTCACGGACAACACACTCTCCGAGATTAATGAATATGCAGGGTGAGGTGCTGGAGCGGGATCCTCCACATCGAGCTCGTCGACTCACTCGGCGTGCTGCGCGAGGATATCATTCAGACGAATGTTGGTTATTCTGATTGCTTTTGAGAGGTCGACAATGTGGGGTTTTTTGATGTCCATGGTATTCCCTGTAGCGTGGTTAACGTGTTATGGAATGCGAATAAAAGAAAAGAAAACCCCAGTCCACAATCCCTAGTTCACAATCACTGATGTCACCTAGGCCCGGCGGGCTGCAGTCGCGAATTGCCCTTTACAGCTCTACGCGCGACGAGTGTTTGGTACTTGAGGCGTCGTCAGTGGCAGTCACCTGCGTGTCCTGACCTCCGAGCCCTACGACGGTCGTCTTGAAAAGGGCGATTTTCCGTGCATCTATGGAGGCGACGCGCGCTTGTACGAGCGTCGGTTTGAGAATATTATCACCAGCGCTTGGGACAGACCATAGGGCAAATGAGTCGTGCAATTTGCTCGCGTTCGAGGAAGGAACTAAAAACCGAGGCCACGGTGCAATTCAAGTCTGATTGTTTATTCCCACTTATCCCTATAAAGATTCCTTTGGGGCCAACATCATTTATCACCCGATTGCCGAGTAGTTTGGGGCAAAAAACGCCCGAGGTCGACGTATTTACGTGTCAGATGATGGCGACGGAAGCCTGACGAACGAAAAGAACGGACTAGAGCGTCAAAGTTTTAAAGGAGCGTGTACGGGGGATTGACTTGAACGGAGGCCTCCGATTTTATCATGTGGACTCCGAGTCGGTTGTCTCAGAGAATCTCCGAGGCTTAGGGTCAAGCCGTGCTCACTGGGTGTGTGGGTTTATAGTTGGGAGCTTGTGCCGTTGTGGAACATCGGGATGCGTGTGGGAGGTGGCGTTGGTGCGGCCTCTGTTTGGTTTTGTGGGCTCTGTGTTTGTTCTCTCTCGCCACAATCGTCTTCACCACACTTCAAATACCCATCGTCTTCGCGTCAAATCAGGTGAAAACAGGATTAACTGGTCTGTGCACCCGAGGCTCACCTTCATATGCATAGCTTCTTCTACACCTAAATCTCGCCTCCTGGCCCGGGGGTTTGAAACCAACGACTCGACGCATCTGATCGGTGTCCACGCATGCAAGCACCTGCGCCCATGCACCCTCTGTAACCTATTTATGTCTCTTTTGTTGCAGTACCTCTCCCAAAGTACCAGTACTTGGCTGGGACTCTCGGTGTGGTTTCTTGAATTTTGCCTACTTGTTTGGTGAGCATTTTCTAACCTTGCCGCTTTCTAATGTACTGAAGCTCGTTTCAAGAATTTCTATCTATTTGATTTCCAACATCCCACTCGCACTCACTCCTATCAAGAACGGCATGCCCTCCGACAACAAGCACAAGGCAATGGAGGCCTTCGTTGCCGACGACGCCAATCATGGAGGCCATTGTCACTGCGGTTGTAAGCTAACGGGGGAGCAAGCCGCCGCGATCGCGAAGTGCCTGGAAACAGTGTTAGAGGCAGTTGCGAAGTGCACTCGCGAAGCCGGCCTCTCAGAGCAAACCGTTTTCGACGCGCTTGGTGGGATGATGGATGGGTTGAAGCACTGCCGCAGGACCAGCCTGTGGACTGTCTACCAGGCCTACGCACGGCACCCCGACTATCAGCTCCAAGAAATCCAGCGAATCCATCCTCACGCCAACGCCGATTCCGAGCCGCTGGACGCCACCGAGCTCGTGGAGGCGTACAGGAAGTTCACGGAGGCCTATCCGACCACAAAGGCTAAGGAGATCCTTGAGGCCTATGCCGAACGTCAGGCAGGGGAACCGGTGGAGACCTTGTCACAACGCCATCGAACTTTTCTGAATTCTTTCAATGGCATCGCCCGGCAGGTCTGTCTTCCAAGCAGTGTCCCCATGTTTTCCACTGAAACTTTTCAGCTGGATAAACTCATGTTTCAGCATCGATACCACTCCCACCTCATCATGGTCGGCGGGGATTCAAGTGTTGATGCCAGTCTCGGCGAGATACATACAACAGGCGGCGGATTAACGGCGGTATTTCCACCCCTTTTCACTCACTGTCATTGCTGAGAATGTTCACAGCTCGCACATTGCCTCAACCTCACAAATGACAACCTAAAGGGGATTGCCAAGGTTCTGGCGTAGTAAGTTGAACGCCAATTTCTGGCCCGATGGCTAAAGCTGAGGCGTTCTAGCGCCAGCGAGATCGATTCGTCGAGTGTCGCCAACGGTGCCTTCAAGATCATCAATGGCCGCCTCGAGTTCGACGAACGCGCGCGGTCCGCGGAGGCCTCCATTGCGATCGTCCATCAGATAAAAACGGAGACCTCAGTCGGTAAGCGTACCGGAACGGACTATAGTGGGATGTCGGGTTGCGAGAGGAGGGCCGCGCAGTCTGCGATGCAGGCAGATCGGGAGAGCAAAAAAAATCTCACCGTCACCATAGTTAGGGAGGCGCTGTCCGCTGCCAGTAAGGAGGACCTCGGTGGCCTCGACATCTTTCATGCGGGCAACGGGTTTGGGTGGACCGTGATATTCAAACGCCTCGCCAAGAATAACGTCATCTGGTTAGGCTATCCCATGGGTGATAATGTTCGCCTCCCTAGGGCGTTTCCCGCGGAGCATGCCTCTCGCGCGATGCGACAGCCGGAGATGGAAGGTTTGATGGTTGCCATCGAGGCACGTGCAGTCGCAGGGCAGGGGTTGAGGTTTGAAAAACGAGAGTATGCCCCCGGTGCGTGCCCTGCATCCATCTGCCCTCTCTTGTCCGCTTAATTTATTCTTTGGCTTTCCTCTAGGTGCATACGTGATCTACAGCCACGATTACAGCGTCCCGTCGCCGCAAGGTGGCCCAAATACGCCCGCCGTCATACAGCACTGGCGCACATCCAATGGCGTGCAGGTGCCGTGCGTGAGCGGGGACGGCAACATGTGGCACGAGATCTACGACCTCTGCCTCAGCGCCTCCTCATCCTCATCGGCACCTCCCATCCCCATTCCCCTTCCCATTTACGGCTACGACAACGCCAAGTCCTCGAAAGCAAGTCAATCGAACTCGAAGCATAAAACGGCGAAGAAGGCTGAGGATAGTGGGGAGGATCTGGAGGACGGGGGGATATGAGAGCGAGGAGGAGCCCCCGAAGAGACCACGGCGGGCGCCGAACCGCAAGACCTCGAAAGATGCAACGGAAGCAAAGGAGGATGGCCCTGCAAAGGTCACGGGCAAGGGGAAGGCCTACGAGGAGGCTGAGTCGGTCACCGGGCCCCCACGCTCGTCCTCGGCGCGCTCAGCGTCATCCTCTGCTCCGACGCCGCCGCGTACCCGCGCTCGCTCACGCCACCACCCTCAGGAAGGTAGTGGGCGAACAACCCGTACACAAGCCCTCGGCCCAGCGCCTAAACCGAAGTCTACTCTGAAGATATCGCTCCCCGATGGCGATGCGCGCCACACGCAACATCCGAACAAAGTGGGTTTTATCGGTCCTGCCTCAGACAGCGACGACACCCCTCTCACAGTGAGCGTGAAACGGCCGTCCGTGGCCGCTGCGTCTCAGTCACCAGTCAAGCGGAGGAGAACCGCTGCTGCAATGGAGCCTTCCTCGTCTAGCCATATCGCCGGAGCGTCTGCCCAACCGCCCACCGTCCATCTTCCTCTCCCACCCCCAGTGTCGATTCTGCCCCCTCCTCCAGTCCCACCGCCTCAACCTCCCCCCCTTATTTCCACTGCGTCGGCCCCAGACTTCAGCGCGTATCTTCGAAACCTGTCTGGCGACCAAGCCAAGGCGCAGCTGCAGGAACTTCTTGGCGGCCTCGCCCAAGCTGCGAATGTCGGGGTTGGTGGTGGTGTCTACATTCCTGCAAATCTTTCTTGGAATGCGTAGGAGGCCTTCGCGTCGGAGGCCTCCGTTTGTGTCATATATAACAATAGGACTTTTGTCCTGTGTATCGATTATCCCCCATCTTGTATATCTTCCCTGTTCATAGAAGCCTTCCTTTGATACGATCTGTACCATATTCCCGTAGCCGTAATTTCTTGGTTTTTGTATCACGCGTAACATTGTACGCTCCCCGCTTCGCTTTGTAGATTTAGTATCGTTCGTATTCTTGCGTAGCATAGACTAGTTGGTAATGATCATCAGTATGACAGGGCCGCTTGCATGATGCTAATTACGGATTTAGTCGCGTAATAGGATTATAAATGTATTGCTGCTACATAAGCACAGGTGTCCAACCAATTCCGCCCCGAGGTTTATACACTAGACGTATTGTGTTGCCATTTGCCTACCTTCAGGGTTAGGGTTATTTCTTGTTCGCGTTCTGGCATTAATTACATTAATCACACCGCTACTGTATCAACACTGATTCTATTCAAACTTTACCAATGTGGCAGACGAAGACCTGAACTCTTTTTGACGGATGCCGTTGCTGGGACATGTAGCTGAATCAAATTTTCTTGACGATTCATAAAGCATTGTTCTCTAGGGTTGCACCTAGTTTGCGTGCAAGCAGAGTTTCGGGGTTCGGCCGTCAAATCTTGAAACTGGCGACCAAGGAACCTAGATCAAGAGCAAAATCAGTACGATAAGATAAAAGTCACCGGAAGAATCACGGCTCCCCGACATTTTGAAAGAAAGGTAAACGGGTCGAGGTCTTCACGAGTCAAGCTTACTCGACTCAGCCAGTATATTTGCAAGAAAATAATAAAGGGAAACACACCTTGAAGTCAAAGAGTAACGACCTCGCAAGGAAAAAACTGAAAGCACAGATCTGAATAGCCAAGAAAAGTCAGTAGGTGTTCAAGTGGGTGTATGGTCGCAACTGACCTGTAATCAAGTCGATGTAGATGTAGCCGGGGGGGAAAGCAGCATAGTTTCGGCGTTCGGCTGTTGAATCCTGAAGCCGGCACCCCAAGAGTCAAAAGCAAAGTCAGTACGATAAGAAAGAAGCCTTTAGAAAGGTTTGGACTCACCGAGGCTTTGAAAGAAAACAAGTCAAAGGCTTCACAAGGCAAATCTGCTGTACACGATCAGAATTCTCACAGGAGCCGAGGGCACCCTCCAGTTCGAAAGCAAGAATCCTATAAAGAATAACAAGTCAGTGCGAGTCAGTCAAAAATGAATAGGTTCGCGCCCTACCGATGGTAAAGGAGGTCAGTTGAGTTAAAATGAAGACCGATGGATTACACACCTCGAATTCAACCCCTTAAATCCAACGCAACGGGTTGGCCCGAGAGCCTGCTAATTATCGGCACGGACCGAACGGTAGCGGGTTCTATGAGGAGTTGCTGCGAGGTGTATTAACAAATGGGAAAAGTTAGTTGAAGTGAAAGGCAACACGCACCCATAATTCACCCGAAATCAACCACTATTCGCAAGTCAACCAAAGTCTAGTACCACGGTCTAGAGCTGGTAGGAAAGCTCATTCAAGGTGAAAGCAAAGACAAAAGTATCACGTAATGAGGCTTCAAGCAAACACTAAATGATTTGTGTTTACGGCTGGGCCTATAAGCGAGATGAAGTCAGTTGACTTGAGAATGAAAATCAGTGAAAGACGCACATGGAATTTAACCCAAATACTGCCACCCTGCTCTCACCTAAATCTGCGGCGGATAGTCGGGAGAAGTAGAGGCGCACACAGAGCCATGGTGCGGCCAAATCAAACAAGCGCCGGGGCGTGGTTGTTGCGAATCTTGCGTCGGGAGCGGCGGGGCCATGCAAGATTGCGAACGAGGGTCTTACTAGAACGTCAGCGGTGAATTCAGAGAGGGAAAAGCAGCAAATTAGCACTGAACGAGGGCAATAGTCCCGCGTAACCGACATATTGAACGTGATACAGGATCGTAGTGGCTAGCCTAGCATCTGGGAATAAAGTCAACACGAAGGGAACAAATGGTCAAATGATCAAGCTCACTATTGAGTGGCGGGCGGGTTTGAAACGTCGGAACAACATCAAGGGCGGGGTCTCAGGCCACGATGGCCAGTGGGAGGTCCTAGGAGAAGGTTAACAATAAAATAAGATAGTCGGCATAGCAGACGCACCGTGCTGAGCCCTATAACCGGATATCCTGCAATATCCACCAAAGCGTGTTGCTTAGTGCCGCGAAAGCTGCCGCAAAATCGATACGGAGCATCGGGTAGGCGAATGAGATTATCTGGGAGAACATTCAGCAGGGAAAACAAAATATGGTTGAAAGTACTGGAACAGAAGCTGTGCTGAGTTTCACGCGACCCACCCGTACTGCGCCCATATAGAAAGAGAGGGACAACGCATCTTTGTTTCCTGTCCCCCACTCACCAGTGAGCTTGATGGTTACCCGGTCATCCTGGGAGTTTCGTGATAGAAATCTGAGACGAGCATCAGGAAAATACTACTTTCCTAATTTCCCAGAAACTTCCCCCTAATTTGGTTCTCCGTAATAAATGAGGCCGAAGAAGGGCGAATATGGGATAATGATGGTAATTTAGACCATATTTCCTACATTTCCGTGGTATCCATCGGACGAAAGAAGGAGATAATAACTTTCGGCAAAACTAGTACAAGGTAGCATAGATATGACGGTCGGAGAGGGAATTTACAAAGAAAAAAGGACTTCTGTCCAAAACATTACTTGAAGTCCATTCTGGAGGAGCCACGGGTCCGAATTTAGGGAGCAAGTGAACACTGCGGCGAATGTTGGCAACAGGAATCACGCTCACTATACGATCTCCGTCTTTTAGCGAGCGGTTAATCTTGTACATGAGGCGGTTGGCCTCGGGCTGGGGTGAAAAGGCCGAGAACCACTCAACATATGCAAGGTACCGTGGAGGGGAGAGGCCAGAAGAGAACAGGCCTTGAATATGTTTTGGTTTAAACGAAAACACAACACGAATCTGGGCAACCCGGTAACCTAGAGACTTCATTAGTCTAACAACAAGATAAATACAACAATGAGGTCACCGTCAATGCCTGTCATCTTCCCGGTGCCGTCGTTCACAAGAGCCGTGTCAAATCGAGCCGGAAGCTCCTTGCCATTCTTGAGTTTTTTGCCGGGCTGAACATGGATGGCGTCGATCACGGAGTCGGTAGGTCCACCCGCGGTGTACGGGTCCTCGGTTGTATATTTGATTTTGTGAAAGATGGGGACAGCGTTAAATGGTAGGGAAATACCCGCGGATTGAGCTTCCACCTGAGCTGGGGACAGCGTAGGATTGTTGAACCGGACGATAAAACGGGTGAGCGCGTCCCGAAAGAAGGTAGCGCCGTAATCCGACATAAGTCGGGTTATTCGGACCGATTTGTGTGTTGGAAATTTTGTCATCCTGAGCTGCCGTTCATAGACAATCCCAGGAGGCAGGGTGACCATTGAGAGAGGAGAAGGACAGCCATCTAACCGCCACTGGATGTACTTCTCGTGACGAAAGATTTTCTCTTTCCGTTCGAGCCAAATCGTCATCTGGGGAAACTCGTCTTTGAAATTTGTCGACCTGAAGGCGTCCTTGGCAAGGTCAATGTGGAGGCGTTCGGTATATTCGGTGTTGTAGTTGTCGGTGGTGCAGAATAATTTGATATACATGATATAATGGGAGCAGGAATGTAGTTTCGGAAGGTTAAAATCTGTGCGGACCCCCAGATCGACAAAGATACTCTTGTTGTCGTGGAAGCGCTGCAATGCGTTCGAGAGGTGGCCAAGAGTTTCGTTGGTATGCATTGGATACTGCGCCTGATAAACAAAATCAAGAATTCCACGGACGGCGGCGAGGAGCCGGCTCGGAGAAAGGTTGTCAGGGAGGCGTATATCAACAATGATTCCGAGAAGGAAGCGGGAAATCTGGTCGTGCTCCTTCCCAGTTACACGGGAGAGGTTGGAGATGCCGCTCATAAAGAGACGGATATTATGATTAGGGGGAAGACGGCGGCAGCGTGCATCAATCTCCTCCTCCCCGCAACAAGACTTGAGCCAGGAAATTAGATGCTTGACAATCCCCTGGTAGAGCTGGTGAAGAACGTCGGAGCTGATTGATCTGAAAATATTTGTGTAAGGCAGCCCCTCCCAGAAAGGGTGATAAACTGGTTTAATGCCAGCATCGGCGCACGCCTGGGCATAAATTGTTGGTCCCTCATCCAATGTGTCGAGTGCACAACCCGAGGTGCGCCCTGCGCTTGCTCCGCCTACCGGGAGCACGGTCAACTCGGGTAAGGGTGCAAATCGTCCCGAGTCAAGCTGGGATACGTCCACCCAGCTTGTGCTTCCAGCACCAAATAAGGATATCAGTCTCACCGCTCAACGTCCCGAAGTTCAGCACATGCTTCGGGGCACAATCAACGCCATCAAACTCTTTCTCTTTCTTGTCGAGTTCTACCCCGTGATGGCGTCTCGCGTTGGATGGGTACGCCCAAGGATGGTCGCTGTCGCCGAGACCGACCCGGCCATGGTCCATGTCCTTCACCGGCTCTTGAATGATCCACTCTTTGCTGCCGTTTTGTCGTCAATTGTAAGCTGGATTTATTCCCCTCAGACCCTTCTTTGATGTTCTGTTCACTATATGCATCGCAGCCCCTCGACCGCATCAATATTCAATGCGGAGATATCAAGCGCTGTGTCGTCACCGCTGTCATGGCCATGTATGGGTTGACAGGCCTGTCTCCGGCAGAAGTCAAGATGCGCGTCGAGGAGCTTCTCAAGGACCATCGATATATATTCACCGTGAACGGAGCGGTATGTGCTTTTGAAACAGACGCTAAATGATACTGACAGCATTGCAGGGCCAAATGCAGTTGTCCTTGCCATTCCACCACCGCTCCATCAAGCACATCCTCAAGGAGCAAATGATGACCAGCTCGATCTTCAAAGGCCGCAACTACGAGGCCCTCCCCTGCTAGACACCCAAAGCATCCTGAAGCCCGCGAGGTCGCAGATCCCATGGTAGCGATGGCAGGAACTGCCGTGAGTTTATTCTTTTGTGCGCTACTTGCTGCTCAATTTCGTTAGGTATATGCTTCCCTTTTGGAACACCGCCTCACTGGAGAGCGCCAGCCGATTGCATTCACCGAGGACGCCTTTGAAGACATCTATCGTATCCACATCAAGACTCTTGAAGACACCCGAGCTTCGGCTCCAATTGCCATGCATAAGGTCCTTCACCAGCTGTTTAGAGACGTCACGTAAGTGGTTTTTCGTTTCAGAACTGTTGCGTTGGTCGCTAACTGATGAATATCTTCAGCGCTACTGCTCAAGTGGCTCAGACATCCGTTGGAAGCTCTGCCACCCTCATCAACCTTGTTGATGTTCCCGAGTCTGACTAAATGCGCGCGCATGGCGGCCAAATTTTAATTTATAGTCTAATGCTACCCGCGTCGTGCTGTTCTAGTACATATACTTTCCACCTAGCTATTGTACTGTAGCCCACATTTTAATTCAAGTCGCTGTTGCGCACTATTTATTTCTGCTTGAATGATAAGGAAATGTTCAGAAATTTGGACCACAATTCACGAAAGGACAGGAAAGAGACCTCGAAAGTTGCCAAACTTGGGCTGAACTTGTGCTGAACTTGTGCTGAACTTAGGCTGAACTTAGGCTGAACTTAGGTTGAACTTAGGCGGAAATTAGTGGTAATTTACCTGGGAGGTTGCTAGATACCTAATGGAGGAAACCGAACATATTCGACCGAATTAGCCTGAAGTTCAGTCTAATCCAGCCTTATTACCATTGGATGCTTTTCCTGATGAGGTCAGGATAGCGCACACGTCACACAGATAAACAGGGGATCGTTCACGAACATACCATCACCGCCAGAGCTCGCATACCGCACCAGGTAAACAATATTCGGTGCCGCAAATCTCAATTCATAGCGATCCTTCCAGTGCGGAAAATCAGGCAGCTCACTGCAGTTGATGTTAGACGGGGATCCACAAAGTCGGAAACGCAGGCGCACATTTTGGGGAAATCAGATAGGACATGGCGGTCACTTGGGAGGAAAGGCAGGAAGAAAGTCTCTACCTCCACGGCGGCGTGGACTGCGTGATATTTAGACCTTCTTAACTCCAATGCAATACGTCAAATTTGTGATACATATCTGGAGAAATGATGAACTCACAATGCGCGAGGAGGAATGGACGTGTTAGGCTTAACCCCAAGCGGACGCAACTGAGTCCAGTTCGGCCGGCCGAAGGATTGAGGACAGAGGCGTGTGGCGATGCAGCCACGCATCAGCAAGCATCCGGCCCGCAATCACTCAACGCCAAACCTATCCTTCCTCTGGGCGACTATCGCTGAAATGCCGCGTATTGCCCGTGGCTGACTTTGCTTCTCGCGCAGCCCACTGACTTGCTGCGGAGCCTGCATGTCGGAGGTACATTCGTCGCTCGTCCTGCGTCACCCCCCTTTTGCAGTCCTTCTCGTGCGCCCTTTCATGTTCTCCCATGAATCCGTCCATTCCACTCCTCCTCCTCGTCCACTGTCCACTGTCTTCCTTCCCATTTGATCCCATCCTTCTCTTACCCTGTGAATCCATCTTTCTCCATCTATACC
The DNA here is from genome assembly GCA_014462655.1 of Mycena venus. Taxonomy (NCBI): domain Eukaryota; kingdom Fungi; phylum Basidiomycota; class Agaricomycetes; order Agaricales; family Mycenaceae; genus Glaucomycena; species Glaucomycena venus. Next base: position 672,595 of record JACAZI010000007.1, on the reverse strand, counting down.
AATCCATTCACTCCTTCCGCTGCCCGTCCTCCTCTTTTGCCCCGGTGCCAGTGCCATGCCCCCATCCCACCCTTGGCACGCCGCGACTTCATTCTCGTCACATTCTGATGCTGAGGTTCTCTTCTCCCCGTTAGTCACCATCATCGGCACCAGCACCAACCAGCCCTCGGCACCAGCGGTATCACCGGCACTAACGGTAACTTACAACATAATGAGGTATGAGTTAAAATTGTTGTAGCGTCTGTTTATAAGAGACTAGGAAGATATCGTAAAAGTCGTGAAGTCATGATAGTCATGAATGCCGCTTGAGCGGCGGCAAGAGGAAAACAAAACGATGGAGATGTGTTGATTGAATGAACGAGTTTTCACGATGCTGCGTGAGCTGCCATTGTCTGCTGGATGCTCCCAAAAATCCTTCCCACCAAGCGAATTGCGCTCGTATCCCAATCTGCTGATAGATGGCTTGCTAATTTCCGTCTCTTTACGGTGTTCGGAACCATTCCACGTGTAATGTGGTCACCAATGCGCGGAATCCGTCCCAGGTAATACTGTGAGATTTTTAGGGGCCATATGTCAGCGTCGTCAACAAAAAAGAATAGCTAAATTACTTTCTGCTGATGCTCCACAATTGCTATCAGAGTTTCCGAAACAGGTGCGGTTGAATTTTGCTGGGTTTTTTGTTTGCTCTAATCAATACTATCAATGTTAACTCATTCTCACATCTCTTTTTTCTTACATGAAAGCATATGGAAAAATGTCAGCTTGGCTACACACAGAATTCCCTAATCAAGTCTTGGCAGCTGTGACGATAACTATCGGATGGTGCACCCGACGCTAAGCGCCTAGGCGCTTGAGATCGAGGAATTGACGGAAATGGTAAATGTCCCTGGAATATTCCTTGTCCTCACAGAAATATACCATAACATGTTAAATCATAGTTCAAGTCACAAAATCCGACTATTTGAAAATGGGTTGCCCCGCAGGGTTTTTTTCCGCGCTGTCGCGGCCTGTGTTTCAGGCTTCTGAGAGGAGGAGTTCACAGCTGGCCGGGAAAATGCCTGACAAGGTAAGGATTGTACTCGTCCTAAATTTGAAACTAGAATCAGTTCCTTTGTAATGCATCAAAACCAGAAATCTCTCGCACTTACCACATGTGTCTCTCGCACCTACCACGCTTCTGACACCTGGTCGCGAAGTGGCATTGTGAATGACATGGTGACTCTAGCCAGCCAGATTTTGGCTCAGGAGAGTGGACCGTAACGTTCTAGCTCTGTGTAAGTTCTCTGGTTCATACTGCAAGAACTGTACTCAGCATAACCGACTTTCAGGAGGGTGCTTTTGAAGCCAAAGTTGAGTAGAAAAATGGCCGCTGGGACGTGGTGGACATACAGAATTGAAGATTTCGAAGCGACATCGCATTCACTGGATATCTAGGTGTGCGGGGAAAAACAATTCAGATGGGAAAAGAAACCCACTGGTTCACCGGAAAAAATTTCAAGATTGTATAGGGAACATCTTCACTATCTCGAAATATTTGAGCTTTGAACACTTTTGTATTTCTATTAAATCCAGATAAATTTTCATTAAATCGGTAAAGCTATATATTACACACTTTCCCTGAATGGCAGGCTGTGTGAAGCTGAGCTGGGGCCATGAGAAACCAAATACTCCCTTCATGCCCGTTTTGGGTCACTACGGCAGTTGCCGGCGGGCACTAGATGAGCGCTTAAGGCAGTAACAGTCGTGACATTCCCTTCAAGACAATATGTTGACGCGAAGTGGGGCATGAACCCGTACGTAATACGTTCACGGGCGTATGAATTACGCCGTAAATTTGTTACGCCACAGTCAAACCTGTCCGTCGAGCCGGATTTAAAAAGGTGGAACAGGACGGGCTCCGCACGTACCGTACGTTTACGGCGTATTTACGGTCAAATTCTGGGTATAACCAAGAATGAAAGATTGTAAGATATGAACAAGATTATTAACGATTCTGGAATACTAGATATTAGTGGATGTGTACCTTGAACGCTGCTAAGTGAATCGTGTGGGGCATACATCGCATGCCGTACGCGAGCATCGTGGCTGAAAAATGGGATGTCCAAGGCTCGGCAGCGACGTGAAAGCCCCTCTACCATTGTGTTTTTATTTGTTGTGCTGTCCATTACAAAAGCCGTTAACTGAGATAAGCTGAACATATATGTGGGAAAGAAGGTGAAGAACGTACACGGCCGATGGGTCCGAATTCTCGATGCTTTCCTAGACGGTGTAGGCCATGTTCTCACCGGAATGCTCACCAATGAGCTCGCAGAAATCAAGGAGACATTGTTCTGACGGATGGATTAGACCCCACTGGCAAGTGTCCCGAGCCAACAACACACCTAGTTTACCATTATTCCTAATGTAATGAATCGCGATGGCAAGGAAGGCGAAGCCGTTGCTGGAAGTCCACGCATCGATCGAAAGAAGAAAGTCTGGCATAGTCTCCTATGAAAATAAGGCATTTAATGGCGCACGAAAGGTAACCGGGATGTAACAAACCTTGAACATTTCAGATCAACTATTTCACCCAGTTGAAAGCCACGGTGTCGGGACGAGATTCGAATAAAGGACAACGTTCTACGTATTATGGAGCATCAGTATTTATTTAAGGTCCCTGTTTTATTGAAGGACACACTGGGCAGAAATTTGCTACGAGGCCGTTCCTCGTATTTCACAAGCATCTCAGGCATGGTGGGCGCTCGGAGTGCCGGGGGAAAGTTCTGGCAAGGCTATCTAGCTTAAGTAGCATTGTGAAAGTGCCCCTGCCGCCACGAGGGCCGTAAAAGGATCATTTTCGGGAGCCCAAGACGCATGTACTGGCAGAGAAAACCTTGGAAAGATTCAAGTTCTCCACAAACCAGGAGGAATACCTCGGAACTTACGCAAAAAGGTACGTGAACAGTCCGATAGTCATTTATGGGGAGCAAGAAATCGCTGCAATAATAAATTGCTCCACCCTTCATGCAAGCCTTCATGCAAGCCTTCATGAAGGATAGCCCCTAAATCATTTTGAATGGTCGGACTACATGAATGCGTTCTCCAGCTCCCGGGCTGATCGGGGTTCACTTTGGGCACAGAGTAGAAAGTCCACAAGACAGACTTGATTTTTGTGAGTGAAAACAGGGAGAGACGAGGGAAAATCAGCCGTGCAGATAGGTCGAATGCAGGCTGGGATCAGCCGCCAAGAAAGCCCGTCAGGGTCGGCCCATGTCTATAACATGCGAGGTACGAGCTTCTTTGTTATAGCGTCTGTCTATTAGAGACTACCTAACTCCCTGCGCACTCCATCGATCTGTTTAGAAAGAGCAAAATGTTTCTATTACTTTTATTACTTATGACCTGTGAGGTCTGGCCATTACCACCCAGTCGAGTGCTATCTGAACTGTGCGAGTCATTTTAAATTTGAAGGACAGCCTTGGGATCCTCAATATCTTCGAACAGAATTAATTCACCGTTGAAGATCTGAGAATTAGCACCTTGGGGGCAATTCGAGCTTGCAATTCAGGAATATCCGTGATTTTTCAGCCTTTGATTGTTTCATAGTTGTGTAGATAATCCGAACAAAGCACAACTACCTGCATGATAGAACAACTAAGCTATCTGGATGGAAAACGGTATACACATGCGTACGGCACATATGGCTTAAGCATTGAGGCCGGGGGAGGCGGATTAAACACCTCTTCGTGTGGAAAAAAAATGAATGATTGACCGGCGCCGTGCGAGTCGATGCAGGATTGTTGCGGCACGATTCCAGTGATGAGGGAGATCGATCACCCACTGACTGTCTGGAAAATTTGGGGGTCAGTTTTGTTACAATATGATACAAGGGAAGCACCTGACCATTGGAAGGAGAGCACTGACCATCGATGCGTGTGCAACACACGTCCAAGTATGGTGGTTTGGGAATGTGGGATGGCAACTTGTCAGTGACACGGGGAACTCGTAGCAGCCAAGTTGAGCTCCGCTGCGCATGATGTTGATACAAGAACGAACTCAGTGAGAAACAGACATCTCAATGAATAATCCTCTTGGATTTTGATTTGTTAAGCACTTGATCTTACCGGCATGACCGCTCGGTACTACAGCCGGCTTAAATATGTTTATCACGATGATCCTAGGGCATGAAGCCGTCCCCGTATTTTGACGTGTAGACCGGCCGTACATACGGTTACGGACCCGTACCGTCATCGAGTTTGAGGTACTTTAGTAGGCACGGTCACGATTCGGAGCAACCCGTATATGCAGGTCCCGTAACCGCGCGTTTGTGTGTAAACGGCTTTCTGAGAGGAGTAATATTCCAGCGAGCGACGTGCCCGCCAATCGTTCTCTTATAGACTGTGATTTTGTTTATCATTGCTTAATACCCGTTGGACTAGGAATCAGGTACATCGCGGAACATGGTGGATCGAAGTTGAATGAGGAAAAACAAATGCAAGTCTGTGGGGCGGTGCCCTTCTCGATTGAGTTGTTTGTTTGCTTTGTGATCCGAACCTTCATCTCGACATTCCACTCTTGGCTCCAGCGTCTTTCCCTTTTTCTCGCGAAATGTGGGCCAAGCTGACCCAGACCTTCAAGCTTAGGCAAGTGCACGATGACCGAGGCACGAACTCCCATGGCGAGGTGCTGGCCGACGACCCCGAACAGTACCCAATCCCCGCTGTCGTTCATCGTGTCCCAGCGAGCCTTGGTCCTCCAAGATCCTTCTCAACGCGCCCAACTGTGTTAAAACGCCACGCCAAAGACAACGACGAGCCCAAGGAGCCCAAGAGAGCACCTTCTCTCATGAAAAGAGTCGCATCGAGCTTTGGCACGCAGAAACATGGTGCGTTTCTTGTTTTATGTTTTGGTGGTATATCTCCAACACGGAAGTGGCTTCACAAGTCTTAGTTGGCCAATCGTTGGCAGACGCTGAGCGAGGTCCTACTTCATCGCATAACAGACCGAACCCGCCAGCATCGGAAACCCAGCCAAAGCATCACTCTTCCTTCAATGTCTCCAAGCGTTCATCTCTCGTCGGCCCACGCTCGCCAACGACGACGGAGCATATCCGCTCACCTCCGCGTATAGACGAGCCGCGTGTCTCCGGCCACGATCGAACGACGGACCCTGCAACTCCTTTCCTAGCCAAGTCGGGCTCAGTTCATTTCGTTCCTCACCACGATCATACCCCCGGCACAGACCAGAATGGTCGCTACGCGTACGACCAATCCGTCATGACCCATCCCCGTACCCAACAGTACACCAGCGCCGGCCAGAGAAATGTCCTTGTCGAAAGTGGAACGTCTCAAACGCTTGGCCTTTACGGACAGAGTCACGTCGACACCTATGAAACGCTTGTCCACGAAGCCGGAAGCGACTGTCTCTGACATCTTCTCGCCAATGGGCTCTCCGGAGGATAACTCAGTTTCGCAAGTACGCAAATCGGATAACAGCGGTTCTCAGCTCTTGTTACAACTTCCACTTCTTCCTGCACCCGTCTTTACCGACTTGTTTCAATATTCCCAGGACCTCGAACTACCCATCTCGACACCGCCGGGGCTAGGGACGGGAGATCGAAATGTCCCTGAATGCAGCTGAAAGGGAAGGTGAAGGAAACGCCAATGCGGTTACTCCCGTGACGTACCATGACAAGGAAAAGGGCGAGAGAGTCGACTTCCCCAAGGAAAATCTTGCTCCCACCGGCGTGGACGGATTGATATTCACTGCGCAACAAAAGTCGCATTGCAAACCTTTCGCTCGCCATCACCCCAGTACCTCATTCAGCATCGGGCCTAAGTCATTCTATTCGATGGCGGACGACGACTTCAAACGGTTCTCCACCTTGTCCAAACCGGCAAACGACTATTCCTTGTGTCCCTCCAGCGCCATGTTGTCCTCTTCATGCCCGTCATTCCCCATGCCGCGGTCCCCATCGCCGACGCCGCTTTTCCTCAAGCCGGACATCAATCGGGAGTCGTCTTCAAGTCACGTCGTACACAGCGCCGCGGAGCCGGAGCCGAATCCATTCCGTGCGAACGCTAGTACGTACCACACGCCGCAGACCAAAATCCCCGCGACGCCGCCGCCGGGAGACAGCGCCAGGCGGGGAGTCGGAGCATGCACAGAAGGCATCGAAGGAGGAAAATCTGATCTGCTCGCTCAAAACCCAGCTCGCGGTGCGGACGGAACTCTGTGGCAGGTTCAAGACTGACCTACGGGCTCGTGACGAGCTGGTGGAGGTGCTCGGGAAGAAGCTGAGGGAGGTCGAGGGCGAGGAGGCGAGGAAACGGAGCGTGGTGAAGGAGTGGAAGAAGAAGGTGGTGGAGCTCGAGCGGACGTGCCGGTATCTCGAGGAAGAGGTGGAGGGCTCTCGTCAAGAGAGCATGGAGCGCAGTATCCTGGACGAGGCGAGCTCGCAGGCGCTGAAGATTCTGCACCGCCAGATTGCGGGTCTCGAACGCGACAAGGAGAGCTCCAAGCGTAGGGAAGAGAGGTTCAGGAATGAAGTTGCGACGCTCGAGGTACAGCTGAGGCAGAGGAACGACGATGCGATGAGGCCCAAGGAAACGCTGTGGAGCCGAGACGAAAGTGTGCGGGAGCTCGAGGCGCGAATCCACGAGGCGAAAGCACGGGAGCAGGAGATAATGGGCAATCTCAGCATCGGGCTCATCGATGGGAAGGCGCTGAAGAATCAGCTCAAGAACACGACGATGGCGAGGGATCGGTGTAATGATGAAAACCGGGAGGGAGACGGGAAGGCTGAGTCTGGGTGGGAGCAGGAGAAGGCGCATCTCTTGACCGTCGTCGACAACGCAAAGCTCGAAAATGCAGGCCTTGGCGCGGAGCTACACGACCACAAGCAGCGACTCAAGGAGCAAGACGACAAGCTTGCCATGCTGAAATCTGAGCTCGATGCTCGGTACGATCACTCCAAACACGCTGCCGAGAAGATGGAGGCTGTCGAGGCCGCTAAACGCACTGCGGACGAGGAGCGCGACATCCTGCACGCCAAGATCGCCCAGCTCGAGGATGAATTGATAGTGATGAAGGCGGAGTATGTCGAATTTAAAGCCAGCCGGCTAGAGCTAGAGAACGTTTTACAAGGGCTTCGGGAGGCGGAGGAGGCGCTCGAGAAGAAGTGCCAGGAGGTATGCTTCTCTTTTCCTTTCAAAACCATGCAGACAGACTACTCATCCTGTCGATGGTTTCTCGCACAGAATCGTGATCAGGACAACCATGTCCAAATTCTCCAACAGAGCCTGCAGGCGCGGGAAGACCGTGTCGTTGAACTCGAGCGGGACCTTCAGTATGCACAGGACAATGTTGTGCGCCTTCAAGAAGAAATCCGGCTGCGGGACGAGGAGGCAGCGAATTACTCGCAACATGTTCACGATCTTTGGGATGTGAAGGAGGCGCTCGAAAACGAGCGTGAGGAGGTGCGTTTCCGCTTTGTTCCAAATTCGTGCAGACAGATCGCTAACTCTGCTGATAGTTGCTGGGCCTGAACAGTGACCAGGACGGCCATTTGGAGGCTCTACGACAGACACTGCAGACGCGAGAGGACCGCATCGTTGAACTGGACCAAGAGCGCCAGTATGCACTCGACAATGTTACTCGCCTGGAGGAAAATATTCGGCGCCGGGACGCGGAGACGGCGGAGTATTCGCAACGTATCCTGGAGCGCGAGGCGGCGGCGGAGGCGCTGCGAGAGCAAATGAGCCGTATGAAGCGTGAGAACGTGAGCGCGTTGGAAGCCGTGACCGCTGCGCAGACCGCGGAGGCGCAGAAGCAGACTCGTGCAGCCAGGGAGCTCAAGGAAGAGATTGAACGTCTTCGGGGCCAGATTCAGGATCAAAAGCAGGAGAGTGCGGACAAGGAGATCAAGATTGTGCAGCTCACTAAGCAGCGTGCGCAGGACAAGGAGGATCTGCAGGGTCTCAACATTGCGCTGGATTCGAAGCAGCAGGAACTGGAGCTAGTCAGTGTTTTTTTTTTTGTTTGGCACGCTTTCATCGTCCTTACGCTAATTTTCTGTCAATGCAGCTGAAACGCGGCAAGGGCTCACGAAGTACGTCCGGGTTGCCACTGTCGACGATCGTGAAATCGCGCCCCCCACTCGGCAGTCTTCAATACTCCAAGTCTCGGCTCGACCCCGGCGTCCGTGCTGTCGGATGCGGGTACCAAATGTGGAAGTGTAAACGGCGTCAGAATGGCTGCTCTCGTGCAGAAATCGAGTATTAACAACCGATCCGCTCTGGACAACTCCACTTCGATACCGGGTCCGTGCGCGCTAGGATCGATGGCTCCACGCGCGCCAGGGTCGATGGCCCCGCGAGCGCCTGGAATGAGGCCACGTACGTCGGGGAGTGACACCCCTACACCTCCTGCCCCGGCGGTACACGATAAATCTATCTCCTTGCGCTCCGTGTCTGCCAATCTTGTGTCCCCGCCATCGACGACGATCGGGGGGGCTCGCCGCGTGGTATCCGCGACGCTTCAACCACCGACGGCAGGTGTGACGAACGTCGGCACAGCGTGAGTTACAGTCTCCCGCAGACTGAGAAGATCGTCGACACGGCGGGGCCGGCTTCGCACGCGCGGGTTCCTGCGCCCGCATAGTTTAACGCAACTCCTGGGACGCTGCAAATCTGTTTCCGTCTTCGACTCTTTTCTTGATTTTTTTCACTATATCATTCCCTCCCGTCCTCTTCCCCCCTCGTATTATACATCTGAATAGAAGACGTATAGACATTCGCTGCATTCCTCTCCAAACATCACGTATATAGAACACCCATACACCGATGTAAGTATCACGAAACATGTCTCCAAAATCTGATATGCCTTTTATACATAATGAACGGAGTGGCCGCCACATGGACCGGGATGGACAGCTTAAACAAATAACATGTTCATCTTTTGGCATCCACCTCTACGGTCCGCCCAAATCGCGCAGCTGGTTCCGCTCCCACCCTCTTGATCCGCCCGCGGTCGTGGCGTGCAAGCCGCCTCTACTTCCGACATTCCAGACGAATCCCGGCCCTCTGCAGCCACCACAGTGTTCACCCCCGCCGCCGTCGGATCCACGCGACGCGTTTGTCTGCGATCGTGTGGCGGCGCCGTCACCTCGGGGCCGACGTCACTCACGTCACACCACGACCATGACCACGCAAGCTCTTGCTCGCGCGCGCCTGCTTTCCTCCTCCCCCTGCGCTACGCTATGCCGCTCTCATATCCTCCTCCACTGCCCCTCGCACGCCACAATATCGCCGCCGTTCGACTCAATGCCGCTGCGCCCCTTCCACTGTGCCTCTTGCCACTAGCCCGCCGTCGCCTGGCCCGACGCTCCACAGGGTCTCAGAAGCAACCATCCGCCGCTTCAGCCGTATAATCGGTCGGTCTTTTCATGCCGCTCCAAACCGGGAACAAAGGGGAGATCTTCCTGGATCAATGACGTTCTTCGGCTTCACGATGATCATCTGCAGACTGTAACAACGGTCACCGATTATGCCTCAGGCTGGAGTCCATTCTGCAGTTCTCCGCAAGCGACAAACACTCGCATGAGCCATGGACCATAAACACGTAATAACTTTTATTGCATGGTAGATCGACCAGGGAGATCCTGGGCGAAATTCCGTGCAAACAATTGCACACCCAGCGCCTCTGCCCTGCCTGTAGTTCAATTTTTTCTTCTTTTTTTCTCTTCCTCCGATCTACTTTCAATCCCTGCAAGATACACGGTGTGGTTTCATCACTCTTTGTTACATATTCTTTCCTCGAGCCCATGCCTTAGCTGTGGGTGATTCCTTTACAGACTTTCCTTCCATTCAATTCTATCTATTGCTCTTTTTTACTTCCAAGACAAGTAAGTAATCTCGCTTTGCAAACAGCTGTGAGTATCCCCAGTGTGTCAAGCCCCGCCGGTTAGGTGGTTAGGGTGGTTAGGCGGTTAGGGCGTTTAGCGGTTAGACGGTTAGGGTGGTCAGGGTTACAGTTCGTGGTTAGGTTAGCCAGTTCAAGTTGAGGTAAGGATCTATACAATGTAGACGGTTAGGCAGTAATATTATTAGACAGTTGTGCAGTTAGATATTTAGGTGGTTAGGCAGTTAGGCAGTTAGGTGGTTAAGGTGGATGGTTGTCAGGGTGATTTGGTTTTGAAGGTTGGGCGTCTAGGGTGGTTAGAGATAAAGTTCGGGGTTAAGTACTCATTGGACCAAGTTTTAAATCCCCGGGAATTAACTGGAATTCCCTCGAGATTTCACGCAGCTGTTTGAATAATCCCGTAGAAGATCGCGGGTTTCACCGGCCCATCATTGATGCGGCGTCACGGTGGCACTTGGCTCTCAGTCCCGACCACCATCTACGATCCCAGCATTCTCGCGTTGACTCTGCATCCACAAATCTTCTTGGAAATACTCTCATACCTAATGCCTGGACTCTGTGTCGGCATTCTGCTCATCTTGAGCCTTCAAAACCCGGACCCTTCAGACTCGGAAGACTTCGGATAAGTATCGGGTGATTCGGTTCGTTCACCCCCTCAGCTCTGGGCCCATGGCTTTTGTGCTCAGATATTGTCATCTTTTTTCCTTCATACAACTGGGCTTACTCAAGAGGCGATCTCAATGTAAATTACTGGTGTTGATTTTCTGAATCAAGCTTTTCATTACACATTCCGAGTGCTAAGTTGGACAACTGGGCTTACTCAGAGGGAATATCTATTTAAATCACTGGCTTTTATTCTCAGGATAAAGCTTTTGCTTACACAACGCTCACTTGAAAATTTTACTAGACACACCGCGAGCGCCTTCTTCAGCACAGTCGAGCCATGCTCTTATAGCAGCGTTTTCGAGGATCCTACGTGGGCCGTCGAAGCCTCCTTGTAGAAGTGCACTTCCTTTGGCCTATGGTGGGTAGTTGTAAAATCAACCATTTGGCCCATAATCCTTCCTTCGCATTTGATTTATATTTATTTAATTCCGTCCTCTCTTCCAGATTCATACCCCAGCCTCTGTCTGTTCAATGTATCCGCTGAAATTCTTTCAACCTCATCGCGTTCCGGCCTGAAAGCCGAGTACTCCAAAGACCGATCACACTCAACACCGAGACCCGTCGAGCATCTGACCCTATACAAGTCCGAACTCTTACCTGACCGCCGCGGTCAGGTAAGAGTTCGGACTATAATCACCAAAGATTTGACTGAAAGGTTGCAAAGGACAGTAATAAGCTGGGGTGAAACAGGGGGTTCTACATTCCACTCAGAAACATCTGACACAGATGCAGCACCACGTCACATCTTGTCCTCCTTCTCCCATCCAGGATTTGTTTGCAGGATCACAAAGCCCTCGAGGACGTGGCCGAAGGGTATAAACTCCTCTGCCACCAGTTCTGCCCGCCTTGTTGTTGCCAGTTGCACCGGGGTCTGATGCGTTTGGAACCCAGAGATCGTTTGTGGCTTCCCGGCTTGACCGACAACGTCAAGCGCCTGGCGAAGTCAGTACAATTCTGTAAAGAGAGTATGCTCTGCTTACCTGCCCGACGCGCATGGTGACCGGCATGCTGTTCAGCTGCTCGTCGACGGTGATCAAGAAGCGGGGGTACATGGCTGTGACGAGGAAGTACATCATCCAGTGGTATTTATCGAGGACGACTAAGTATAGTTAGCCCAATAACAGGCACAAGCGGGAACACTCACAGTGCTTTGCATCGGTGAAGGCCATCAGCATCGCCGACAGGTCTGCAACCACTGGCTGACTCATGATACTCCGGTCGGCAAAGAAGGGATCCAGCTCAATCAGCCCCTTGCCCATATGGATGAGCCCCTGCGCGATCCTTATCATGAAGAGGCAGCCGGGCTCTTTGTGGGAGTAGCCCGCAAGCTGCCGTAACATCTGCGCCAGCCGCGCGTTGTTGATTCCCGCACCGACGAGACCATGGCAAAAATAGCGTTGAACGCGACGGCGAGGCCGTTATCGTGGTTGTATTTTGGCAGCGTGTCGAGGATGGGGAGCTGAGGGTTGGAGATGCTGATGAGGCCGATAGCCAGGGGCATGAATTTCCGAATAATCGGTTCACCATAGTGCATCTACCAAAATGAGCTCAACAGAACACCGACTCGAATTAGCAGTAAAACGGACCGAATTGTCGTAATGACATCTTAGCCCCGACGTCCTCGCCCATGGCAATCAGGGTGACGGCGATGACTGAGAAAGCTTGGAAGGTATCGTCGGACTTGACCAGTGGCCTGACCTCCTCCTCCTTGGCCCCTTCCGGAGCAAAGCAGGTCATGAGAGAGACTGTCTGCAAAAGACATTAGATGCACGGCATCAGAAAGGCAATTAATTGGGACGAAACAGGTACAAATCTTGTCTTCCGAAACCATATCTCATAGAGTGTCTGGAGATCGGGATACAGCGACCGCAGGAATTAGAGATGTTTTGGAACTGAGGTCATGGGCGGCGAGGGAAGGAATAGTCTGGAGGACCGGCCGATACGCAAGGGGGCGGAAGGAGGCGGCGGCGACAGCGGCAATGGCAGCAACGGCGGCAACGGCGGCGGCTTCGGGACCGAGGTCGTGGATGGCGAGAGCGCGGATGGTCTGGAGAGCGGGCCGATATAGAAGGGGGTAGGAGGCGGCGCGATGGTCGGGGGGCGGCGGCGATAGCGGCAATGGCGGCAACGGCGGCGGCTTCAGGACCGAGGTCGTGGACGGCGAGGGCACGGATGGTCTAGAGGGCGGGCCGATACAGAAGGGGGCGGGAGGTGGCGCGATGGTCGGGGGGCGGCGGCGACAGCGGCAATGGCGGCAACGGCGGCGGCTTCAGGACGAGTCGGGGATATATGGTGGGTGTCAGGAGGTGGGCACTGGGCGTGAGTATCGGAAGGAGCCGGGAGCTCACAGCCGAACCGCGGTTCTTGATTTAAATCGAACCGCGTAGCTCTCGCCTACCGTATATGACGTTCGTCGGGGGCAAGATTGCTTAAACCCTCGCACTCATTCTGATGTTATGTGTCTGGCGCCCGAAGGTGACACCACTCACCCGTTTTCTTATGCCCAAATAATTGGGATCTACCATGAGGACGTTTTGAACACCGCTGATGCGATGAATGCACAGCTGCAGTCCATGCAGTTTCTCTGGGTGCGTCGCTATAGGCTGGATCGAACGTTCCGTGGGGGATTTAAATGTAAACGGCTACATCATCTCGAGTTTCTTCCAGAGTCCGATCCAAATGCTGTCGGCTTTTTGAATCCGGACGAGATTATTTGGGGTGCACACATCATTCCTGCATTTGCGCAGGGTTGCACTGTGGAACTTCTAACCGGTGAATCTATGGGACGGCTGGACTGAGATGGCTTGGAGGAGAACGAAGACTGGCGCTATTACTATGTTAATTTGTATGTGCAATATTTTTTCTGCGTTGGATCGAACTCAAGTTTTCATGTAGCTTTGTGGATCGAGATATGTACATGCGCTACCTCGGTGGTGGTGTCGGCCACTACCAGGTCGATATTCCGCTTGAGGAGGCCCCTACCGAACCAGAACCGGAGCCCGAGGAGGACTCGGATGACCCGCAGGTCGCAGTTCCCCAACCTCCTGCAATCCCTACACTGCCTAAGACACCCGAGCCCGGCGCGTCACTCCCCGACAAACTTGAAAGACCGGGGTCTTCGCAATCCCAAAATTCCAACAGTACCGACGAGTTGTTCACACCAGCCGACAGTGACTCGGATGATTCTGAACCGGGGGGCGATGACGACAACTCTGCAGATGAGCCCAATTTAGGCCCGGAGGATGGTGAAGGGCCTGTGGACGAGGAAGTTGAGGGAAGGTTACGCTCCGCTCTGACCAACCACTACGGATTAAATTTATACACTTTATTTTATTTTCTCTTGTGCCTATAGCAGCCTACTACAACCTGTACATACCTTTGTAATGATATCCCCGCCTGCCGAACCTATAGAATGCGGCCGAACGCCTTACAAAGGGAATAACAGGCGGGGATGGGCCATAAAAGGCTGCCACAGCCTTTGCACAGCCTTGCAAGGCACGTCTTGCTGGGTGAACCATAAAAGGGCATAGAAAGTTTTCCATGATTTGGTGATGGCTCGGTGAGTTCTTGACCGCATTGTCATTTAAATGTAACATATTATATGCGACTGCCTACCGGGCCGAACTAGGTAGTGGGCCACGAATAACATTTTCTTGCCCAAGCTTGCTTGTATGTTGGAAGAGATGTAGAGGCGCCCCTGAAACCAAAGTTTGACGCTGGTTGATGAAGTTGACGTGATGCTGTGCCGGCTTTCGGGGCCGGGGGTTGCCGTGCACACGTTTTCTTTTTTTTTTTTTTTTTTTTTTTTGAGCGTTTGAAATAATGGAACTCAGTCTGCAAAGCATTCCGAGCACATCCGCTGGTGAAACTGAATTTTCAGTATAGCCGGGAAGTTGTCCAGGAGGAAATGCCGTTACGCACAAATTATTAGTGTGGGACTCTGACCGTAGGTTGATCAACCTACACCAATTTTCCGAGTGATGGGTCGTATACCCACTAAAACCCCCTTTGCCCTTATCCAGTCATCCGGCAGGGAATCTTCATCGAGCAGTATACCGCTCCAGGTATTTAATACCAATTGTTTTTTAATGGCAAGGGCGCCAAAACGAGCTCTGTTCGTGAGTAGCACATCCTGCCTCAAGGCAGCATTGATGGCAGAGACCCAACGGTTGTGTATTTCATGTTCTGTCGGAGAGGAATGTGTTTCAAATAACCGTTCATTCCTCAGGTTCCAGATCAGACGCATTGAGGTTGATATCAGAATGGTGAAAAATCTATTCTTTGCAGGTATGAGGTTGCCCTTGGTCGACTTGAATCTGGCCAGACCACAGCCCAAAAGCAGTCCCCAAGTCAATTTTGGCCAAACTGTGTATCTGAGTTGCCAAAGAGCCTTCGCTAACCACCACACCTGTCGTTGCCCAGGTGCGTCACATTCCAGCATAATGTGTTCCATAGATTCGGGCATGTGGCATGCCGAACATCTGGCAAGAATTTCAAGAGTTGGAATCTGCTCCCAAAATGGGCCAACGTGGTAGACCTCGTGTACACATTTCCATAGGAAATTTCTAGTCAGCCGATGTATGTTTGTAGATCTTATTGACGACCAGATTGCATTGTCAGTGGGTTGAAAGTTGAATTCCTCCTCAATGCAACATCGAATGCGATCCAGGTTAATTTCAGTGGATTTCCGCACCGGCCGGTCTCTACGAGATTTTATTATCCGGGTAAAAGAACATTGAGTTCCTTCGGTCAACCGCATTCCAGGGGTAACGAACATCAGATCAATATCTGTATCAACAGTCGTCGAAGCCACCGTTTTTATGTCTATTTCCATTGCTGTATTGGTGTGTACCCTTCTGAATCGGGTCCGTCCTGTTCGTTCCTGAAGGGCCGCAATGGCACATTTGATCAATTGATAATTTTTATCAAGCACATTATTTTCACTTTCCACGCGGTTGGTTACCAATGTCTCGCCGAGAAAAGCGGAGAGACTATGAATATTCAGCGGTGTAGTCTTGGGAGTCTCCGACAGTACATGGATTAAAGCTCCTAGCAAGGCAGCATTGAAAGAGGGGTATACGTTCGCAGAAAACAAAAGATGGAGAGCAGTCTTAGTTTCAACCCCTGTGTTGTTACGACTCACAATTAGGGCGATCATTTTTGAGCATGCTTCTCCGGCCTGTAGAACTTTGGCATGAAGATGAATATCGACCGGCTGTAGGCCTAGGTCTGGTAGGTTATACCGCTTTGTTGCGATTGTTTTTGTGTGATCTTCGGAAGCAAAAATCTGAAAGCCGTGAGAAATATCTGTCAGTCTGAATGACGGATCAAAAGTCAGCGAGTCATCTTGTTCCTCGCCACGTCCATTGTTCCTGCTTTTCTCTGATTTGGATAATGCCAGCTCCTCGCAAAGATCTTGGTTTTCAATGAGCGGGTTCCATTTGGGATGAATACAGTCAATCAGTGCCTTTGCGGTCTCGACACATTCTCCCGGGTTATTGCAGCCGAATTCAGTTCTATCTCGTCGACAAGGAGGGCAGCCACAATTCTTCCTCCCGATACCAGATGGGTTGACTACATGTGGCCGGTTTGCAATGATAGTTTTACGACCTGCTATAGCGATGATATCAGCAACATTTCGTGTTTGGTGCGTTCGTCGTAGACATTTCAGTGAGTCCTTTCTACGTATTAGCTCAAATCGGGACTCGTTTAGCGCTATGTGTCCCCAAATTGGCATCTGAAACTTCACTTCTTTCGAGATTGAGAGGGCTGTGAATTCCAGGTTGTATTTTTTAGCTGCCTGAATCATCCGATTGATGTCGTTTGGCAGAGGGTGTTTTCTCCATGCAGGGATGTGTATCTTCTGCAGAAAGATGTTATAAAGTAGGCCCTGATTAGAATCGACCTGTCCCTATATCCCAGCGTCTCGCAATGACATTTTCAGCAAAGAACGGCCAGTTTGCCCGATCAGGTCCTTGTCGCAGGAACTCTCTCAAGTTCCAGAGGTCAATTGCCTCGTTTCTCGACTTCAAATCTAAAATTTGTTTACCACCTTCATTTAGGTTCAAAGTCATGGTATGGTGCGCCACTCGGGGCTTTTTTCCGCTCCAAAGAAAGGCATCACGCATTCTGACCAGATTTTCCTCAATTTCGCTAGGCATGCCTTGGACGCGTGTGAGGTACTGTGTCTTACCGCCAATTACCATGTTAATAATGTGTCTTCGTCCTTCAATTGTGGGGTTTTTTGTGTGCCAACGGGCCAAATCCCTCGACACATTTTCTATTACTTCAGGCCACGGTGTCGTGTTGTCTGTGTCATTTCCTAACCATGCCCCCAGGAACCGGCAAGTTTGCTTGTCAGGTACAATGGTGAGGTCATCGCGTATCCTTACCGAACTTTGGTTGATTTTGCGGTCTAGCACCACTTGTGATCTGTATTGCGGAGAACCAAAAGGTAATATGACCGTCTTTTCATGTTAAATTTGGCTGTTGAGGCGGTACACCATAGATCCAGCGCTTGCCATAGTATTTTCCAAGAGTCAACATTTGAGAGGTAAATTGTTGTGTCATCGGCGAAGAGAGATATGAGTAATTTACGATCAGTTCCAGGCACTTTGATCCCTTTGAGCTCAGATTCTCGCAGCAAACATGCTAGTGGTTCAATGGCCAGATTGAAAAGGAGACAGGATAGTGGGTCTCCCTGCCTCACCCCACGCGTTACTATAAAGTTTGTGCTCATTTCGCCGTTGATCATCACTCGAGTTTTGGCATGGGTGTAAAGGATTTTAACGAGGCTGCAGAATTTCTCAGGGAATCGCATATGTCTGAGGACAGCCAACAGGTATTCGTGATCTACTTTGTCATATGCCTTTTCTTGGTCCAAGGCTATGACTACACCATTTTCTTCGAAAGCATCTGCGTAATTTAGTAGGTGTTTCAACTGTTTCACTTGATCTTCAATTTTACGCCCTTTCATAAATCCAGCTTGGTCCCGGTGGATAACTTCGGGCGCAATGTTTGCTAGTCTCAGTGAGTAGCTTTTTGTCATTAGCTTATAATCTGTATTAAAAAGTGTTATAGGACGATAATTCGATATTTCTGCGCGGTCGCCTTTTTTGTAGATTGGACACATCCATCCTGTGTTAAAATTTGTCCCGGGGGCTATTCCGTGAGTTTCAATATCTTCAAACACGTCTTCCAGAATGGCCATAACGTCCCAAGTGTCGCTCTGATTATCTTTGGTTTGATTCTCAATTTGAAGCCATTTGTAGAATTCGTAAGGGAGGCCATTTATGCCTGGTGCGGACCCGTTTTTGGAGAGTTTCAATGCTGATATTAATTCGGAGGCCATCAAACTTTCCAGCATTGAGTCGTTCTGCCCTTTGCTAAGGTGTGCGTTACATTTTTCCAGTACCATTGATGTTGAAAGGATCTTAGCGTAGCGATCCGGTGTATCCGCCAATTGTAAGTTGTCATGGTACTCACGCGCCATCTCAGCCATTTTCTTTGGACGGGATTCATACATCGGGATTCTTGATGACGTCCGAGATGTGTCCGGTGTCTGGTCACGCACTACAAACTCGTGGATCGTTTCCTTCATGTGGTAACCAGTTGCAGTTTTGGTCCAGTAACGGCTATGAAGAGTTTCACCTTCAACATCATACCGTGCCTGGGATATATCTTTCTTCTCTTGCGCACGCTCCTTCAGAAAATCATTGATCTTTTTTTCTAAGAGGTAGGTGGAGAGGCTACGATCATCCGGTGGCATATTTGTATCATGTATTATCAGATATAATTGCGCTTTCCAGGTTCGCAGTTTCTTTGTGTCCTCATTCGCGATGAGAAGTGAGCATTTCTTCGCATATTCAATGACGTCCAGTTTGAAATGTTCCCATAGGTGTTGTATATTTACTTCCGAGTTTCGCGGACCATTTTTCAGGTGTTCGCAATCGGCTTTTGGAATTCTGCCAAGACGGTGGACTTCGGTTGTGAATTTTCGGGTTTTCAGCAGGTAGAGTGGTAGGCTGAATCGACCTCTGCCTGGTTTCTCATCCCCTCTACAGACTATTTGCATCGCAACAAGAGCGTGGTCAGTTTTCAGAGCTGTCTGATCAATTCTCCATCCCTCTGCATGCATCGAAGAGGTTATGTTGTACATATATTCTGTCCAACCTTGATCGTGACATGTGTTGTAGGCCGGAGAGCAGGTCGGTTCGTCGTTGGGTGCATGTGTACTGTCGTTCATCTGGAAATGTATTTCTCCATCCATCTTCCATCTGGAGGAGTGACTTAAGACGATTAAAACTCTCCGGAATGGTTGTTTTCCCGCCTGACAAGCGGTCTCTTACATCCTCTACGAAATTCCAGTCTCCAAGAATAACATCTGGAAAGGGGAGGTGTGTGTCATTTTTCCATTTTACCCAGAGGCTTGACCACAGATCGTCTCTCTCACGTGGTGTATTGTGCGCATATATGTTGAGTATCGTAAGTGTCTTACCTTTGTGCCACGGAACACTGACCATAAGGGCTCGCCCAGGTTCCAATTCGAAAACAAGGGTGTGTTCGACATCCACAAATTTCCTGTTCAATAGGATCGCAACTCCAGCCGTGGAAGTGGGGTTATTAATATTTGCAGAGTGGACCATTTCAAACCAGCTGTTGTATACAGTGTTGAATCCTTTGGCAGCGGTGTCGTCAAGATGGGTTTCCTGCATCGCCAAAATTCCAAGTCGTTGTTCGTCCACCATTTGTTTTAAGAATTTGAACTTATGATGGGAACGGGTCATCAAAACATTAGTTTCCCGGCCCGCAATGTTAAGGGAACCTATGGCCAGGGTTGAACGGGTTGATTTTCCTCCGCTCTGCACGATTCGTGGAATATTCCTTCGTCGTATCTCAGTATTCATGAACTCCCATCCAGTTACAAGATCTTCATCTGGTTTAGGGTGTGGTTGAGAGTTGAGTTGAAAATCAGACCGTTCGTTAACGGCGCTAGCGATTTCAAAGTCAGGTACACGGGTTATCTTATCCACCGCTACATCGTCGGCGATCCAGTCTAACTTTCGGTTTATGCCGTTCGCAATATGGTGTATCACGTCTTCCGATTGTCCAGCCTCCATAGTCACTGCGACTGATGCAGGCGAACTTTTGGAGGTTGATATATTGAGAACAGCATGTTGTTGCTGCCCTTCGCTTGGCGCTGCAACGACCAGAGCAACGGAGTCGCTACAGGAGGGGTCGTGCATCTGGTAGTCAGGGCTAGGCCCCTGATTGCCCCAACTCCTGCTGGTTTCGCTTTGTGAACTCGCAGCCGGCAGGCACATGCGAGAGGGATGCACCAGATCCCCGGAACCCTCCCGCGAGCCAGGAGGGTCTTCGGTGCCACTCTGGTGATGGATCGGTTTTACTGACATGAAGATTTTGCGATTAGAGACCGCCGTCTTTGCAGAATATTTTAGATTTTATTTGGATAAGAGGGAGGAAGCTTAGTAGCGTAGTATTCATTTGTTCAAGTCGTATATAAGTACAATTTTCTCGGTACATTGTGAGCTGGAATTTGTATGGAGATACTGAAAAAAAACAGAAGGGCACGCGTTCAGAGAGGTAGTGTGTTCAAAGATGGCGAGCATAGTCATATAAGCACAAGTAGCAGAATTTCAGTAGGAGAGAGAATGAACGTAACGTGGGCATGCTCGATCAGAAGTGGCGGGGGAACCAGTACTGCTGCTCCGTGCTGTCAGCAAGACCCCTGAAGGGCGTGTTCGACGCGCTGCAGGCGCAAAATAAGGTCGTTGATGACCTCCACATTGAGCAGACGCCCACCGTGCACGTGGTACGGGGCTCCACCTCGGCGGAAACTATTTCCAACAGGGCTGCCCTACGTTTTCTTATTTTTAGCATGGCATCGGTTGCGACAAACTGCCTCGTTCTCCACGACCTCTTCGTCCTCTCACGGCGTCCGGCGCTTGTTCTGTTCGGCGGATACCTGCCTGTATCTCATCACCTTATTCAGCCCAGTGGACCCTCTAGCCATGTTGTTATTATGGTCAAGATTCTATTATGGTCAAGATTCGTGCCAAGATGCCAAAATTCATCTCGAAGGCCATGCGCTTGCGACGAGGATATAGGAAACGCGACACTACGACACGAAGCTTAAAAATTGATAAAACCCGACACTTTCTACGAAACTCGACACATTTTGTCATTTCGTCTGAAAATTCAGCACATTTCAACATTTTCCCAGAGTACGACACAGCTCAGAAAAACCCGCACATTCTGAACTTGAATACTATCCCGTCGCTGTCACAGCGTGACAGTTCAACTCTCTTTCTACCACCATCATCAACGACAGATACACACTCAACAGTCTGCACAGGCGCGTGGCAAAGGGAAAGACCATGGAGGCGCTAGTAGTCGGAGGCTGGTGAGTTTTTCATGCTTGTTCAGTGGTTCGTCCTGCACGCCGTTAATCGTCTCCCCCGACCAATGCGCCTCGCCTCGGCGGTGTGGCGCTTGTTGATACGGGCCATCCAACACACCGGGATCACGTCAAGTTTCTACGCCGTTGGGGGAAGGAGCACGGGAACGGGTTAGCAAACAAGGTGTGTGACATATACCTTCAATGTCATTCCACGCCGTAAATTGACAATTATTATTGACCTCTGTGGTGAGGATGGAGTAGAGCATACCCGTCTATACTCGCGCGTGAGCCCTGGATTTTTTGTTTCGTGTACGTAGCCTTTATCACACTGAGCCGTTTTTCCTGCCTGCGTCTTGTACACGGCGGTCTGCCATGCACCATATATTTTACGGTTGGGGTAGATAGCGAGTAAAGCACGATGGTATCCTTGTATTCACATGGATCCAGTTTTGAATAAATACGACTATATGTGAGGCTGCGGAGTTCCTGAGTAAGAAGTCGCAACACACGTTGGTCCAAGTCGGTGAGACTTAAACTGAGAACTTGAGTCAGTAAAACTCCGTCGTTGACGAGAAGCTACTGCTAAACTACTGACTAATTATACTGTACAGAGAAAATACTACGGACTCTGGATCACTACGTAGTACTACGGAGTCACTACGGAACACCTACGGCAGCGCTGTGCCACTGCCGCAGATAACTGTGCAGCCGCGCGGTGCTCTGCGCCATCGGAATTTCGGCGCCGACAGCCGACGTGAACCCTTACATTATATGAGCTGTTGGATGTGGACCACGGCACTGGAAGTACGAAAATAGCAGGGCGGAAGGGCGACTCCGCGAGAATATTAGAACTGCGAAATCTGGTATCTGGAGTTGAGACGATGTGTCGGATTTCTCTCGTGTGCCGGATTTTCTGACTCGTGTCGGGCATTGTGAACTTTGATATATGTGTCGTAGTGTCGCGTTTGGGGGAGCCTCGCTTGCGACCGCTGTATCGGATTCCGTCGTGGCGATAGGACTACGAAACTCGGCGTGGGCGCTGAAAATGGTCAGTACATTCCCTGGATGGTACTAATATGAATTTATCGATTTTATTGTTCCCTCGTTGCAGGGCACTGTGCCGAACGGCCATTTTACGCAACGGCAACACGTTGGATTTTCTTTGGGAGATGGAAAGCCCCAGTGGCAAAACTGGCAATTCATGTACGTTCAAATACCTCCCTCAAGGCTGATTACAACTCATTTTCGGTGCACACCCCATTCTGACCCTGTACAGGTGTTCGCTATCGGACACTCTTTGGCAATTTTCACTCCATTGTCAACCGTAATCCATATCGCTTCGCCCATCTCTTCATGTCCAGGATGAATTGGCGCCCTGGGCGCTTCGTCGTTGCTTATAGCTGACCTTCGGGCCTCGCCTTCAATATCATTTCCGCGCGCTTTCCAACTGGCTCTCGACACACTCGCCATCCAGACTCGCGCTAGCCTTCGTTTGAATGAACCTGACGCTTCGTATGAGCCTACGGTCATCGCTGCCGCTCCCGATGAGCACCCAGACTCGCCCAACGACGCTAATGACGAAGACGACGACGACGACGACATCAGTCATCTCCCACAGGAGAAACGCATCCAGCTCGCTGTTGCTGCTACTCAAGCACAGCTGATATCCGAGCGTAAGGCTGCCACCTACTATGGTGTACCTCGTTCGACTGTGCAACGCCGCGCCCAAGGGATCTTGACTCACAAGGATGCCCATATCCACGAGCACAGCCTTACCCCGGCGCGGGAGGATATTCTGGCCGAGTGGATCAAGGTGAGGATGTGCTCTGCGCACCTCTAATCCACAGAAAAGTCTTGGCAAGCGCGGGATCCCCCTCAGTCTGCCCACCATAGGCACATATGCAGTGGAAATATATGGTGCGCCGCTCGGTGTGACCTGACCAACGCGTTTCAAAAAACGTCGTCCGGACCTCAAAGTCAAGGTACGAGTTCAAGTTACTGCGGCTAGAGAAATAAGATAGTAAGCTCAGTGGGCGCTTATAGACAACCAACTGATTATATTAAGTACCTAGAGAAATAAGATAGTACTAGGTACGACTTAGTAAATAGAATATGTAGGAATGTAACGAGTGGACTTACAGCTCAGTGGGCGCTTATAGACAACCAACTGAGCTGTACGTAAGTGAGGAAAAAACTATTTTACGGGACTTGATGTCCACTAACTACGTTTAGAAGTAAGTCCGTAAATTAAAGGAACGGTAAGTAAATGAGCGACTGTAGGCTTGTATCTCAACAATTTCAACCTCCTTGGCGACACTATCGAGCAATACGACATCAAGCGCAAGAATATTTGGAACATGGATGAGAAGGTATCTCTCTTTGTTGGCCACTTAATTCCTTCTAACTCGTTCCTCATTGCAAGGGGATTCAACATTGAATTTTTCCCGGAAAAATTCAATGCAATCCCTATTTTCATGTCTATCTGAGCCCCTTTTCAGTAATTATTTCCTCCCATGTCCCCCCCACCTCAATATACTCTATTTTTTCCCCGATTTTCTGGTATTTTTCAAGAAATTTTCGTCGAGACCTCGACGCCATTTGATGGCATTGATAGCATTGTTCACACGACAAGCTCGAACGCTCGACGTCAGATTCTAAGACGATCCATCGCTCCCCCAGGATGTGGTGTGCAACGACATCCCAATTTCAACCACTCAACAGTTGAAGCAATGTTTCTGTACCATCTCATTTCCCCTTCCCGCTGTCGTGTCTTGTCAAAAGGCAGCCTATTCTACCCACAGTCAGTCTCGTCCTTCACGTTAACCGTCCCGTGCAAGTCCTGTGCACAGTGCACGGTGGAGCTCTGTGGACTCTGGGGGTTTGTTCAGAGGCTAAGGCTAAAGTATCGCTTTGCGCCGATATTGAGAGCTGGTAGAAGTGTTTGGGCTCCGTGCAGGCGAGGAACTCTGAATCTCTATAGCAACCACTGATTTATGTCCCCAAGTCGAGACAGTCATCCACTCCGAGTCATTATAGGCCGAGTATTTACACAGGATAAGCTCTGTCAAATATCTATCGAGTATATGGACAAGCCGTTTCACATCGGTAGCTACTGCTCGATGCATTAGACCCCTGGCCTCGATTTGCTACATGGGAGGTAGAATAGCGGCTTGAGCTGCTCTGAACTTGTTCCTCGTGTTCTGGGCACCCAGATTTGAGATTATTCAGGTACGCCTGCCAGAATCATCCATTTCCCACCAGAAGGAACGTCATTGGAGAGCCTGACCTCATATTACACTGATTCGTTGCCAGCGAGTTTACTGGCCAAGTAAACCATTTCGTCGGGAGTAACGTCCCGGTGGTCGATCACGGAGACACAGAGAATGTACGCGAGAAGATTCTTGTGCATCGATGTCACACCTTCATTATTTGTCAACAGATATACACCTCCATTTGGACAACTCACTTGTATGTGAACATGTCGACCCGGATAATTGCGTTACTGTGCGGGTGAGCTACAAGGTGATATGTGGAAAAGGCAACACTTCTTTCTTTATACAGACGAAGAACTTCTCGTCATATCTTTCTCCGGCCGAACTGTCTCCCAAAATGGTCTTCGCAGCCTGCTCGACGCCCGGTGCTCTCTGAATTTATTGGTTTTGAACGGAGGATCAAGGGAAGGTAGCTTACTTCTGCACCAGAGTCAACTCTCGCAGAGCACTCGAGATGTAGAGCTCCCTTGCCGAGAACACTCATTTTCGAAGCCGCTGTCGAAGGGTTGGTCAGTGGCTCTTTTGGATCCATTGTCAAGCGGCTTACATTCTTTGTCGAGGAACATGTGGTTAAGCTCCTCCTCGAATGTATCCAGCCTCGCAGAGGAGCCGAGGATGCGGGCGCGACCTTTGAGTCGGTCTGGAATGAATTGGGTTGAAATGTTGAAATGAAAAGGAAACGAGACAGACGCGGAGAAGACTTGCATATATCAAGCAAGAATCGAATCTTCGAACTCGAATCCGAAGGGAGAGATCTGGATGTGTATGTGAGTCCGAGAAAAAAATTTAGAAGATGAAATGGAAGGGAATCAAGATTTAAGGCTTACCTCTGAATCCAAGTCCGTGGATCGTGCTGTGCATTTGAGAAGGCGTGCCGACCGAGCTAGAAGAGCTTGGTGATCACTGAGTCCAACTAGAATTTGGAATTTTGGGGGGGAGAGAGCTGAAGGTGCGTAAGTTCGACGAATTGAGAAATTAAGATAGATAAATGCTTACCTCCAAGTCGGTGGATCGTGCTGTGCAGCTAAGAATACCTGCCAACGCCGAGCTCGAAGACCGGAGGACTTTAAATACACGGCAAGCCTTGGGTAAATAGGAACTCACCTCGGGTGTGGTGAAGACTGGTTCAGTGAGGGCATTGGTTAGGGACTAACGAAGGACTAGAAAAACCATGGGGCACATAGTTTAAGAAGAAATACGAAGAGTTCGAACCAAACGAACCTGAAACGCACCTTGACTCGCTAGAAGAGACTTGGATCCACGACTCACCTGTACTCAAGGTGTCCTTTCATCGAGTCAAGAAAACCATGAAATAAACCAAGGAGTAATCCAAAAGCTAGGATAGCCGAGTCGGGAACTCAAGAAGAGATATGAGAAAAACGGGAAATGGAGAAGGGAAATCTGGCGCCAAAAAAGTGCTAAGCTCAAGTAAGCGAGTCGGGCCAAGGTTCAGTTCCGAATCTACTTCAATGGCAAGTCAGTTGGAATAGGGATGAGATGAAAGGAACGCAAAACTCGCCTGAGGGATGTTGTTCGGTGAAGGGAAAGTCAAGGTCACCGTATGCGGTGCACGTCGGACTCAGTTACATGATGGAACGAGGCGCACCTAGACCCGAGTTGGGATTTGGAATTGAGGCCGTTGGGACTGTCCGAGTCAGTGGGGCGAGACAGAAGGAAGATATAAGAGAAAAGAAGGAAATGAAATCGAAACCTAGGGCCCGAGCTTGAACTCGAGGGTAGTCTTGAGGGTAGTTGGGTCGAGGGCTAGTAATTGCGCTGGTATTTGAGTCAGCTCTAAAGGAAAGCATGGATGTAGTTGAACCGACCTGAGCCAGTGTCGAGACGATAATGGTGCAACTGAACTGGCGATTTCAGTCCACAAGATATATCGAGTGAGGGATAACAACCGTACATCTACACAGAGTTTCGGCTAGGTAAGGCAGGTCAGTTCAGTTGATTCGAGACGCGGTAAACGAGGAATGCAAGTACATGATCAAATGCAATACACATGAACTGAGTTATGATTTGAAGTTGAGGACATACCTCGAGCGTCGAGAGTTACTTGAGCTGGAGTTGGGTGAACTGAAGCCGAGATCCGCTCCACTGGAGCTTGAGTTAAACAATGGATCAAATTATCCCGCTATAAATTTGGCCATAGTTCCGGCTTATAGTTGCAAGTCAAAGTGCGTCGTAAGCGGAGGAAAAGACTCACCTGACCAGAATTCGATAGCCACGGCGTTCCCGGCGGTTCGAGTAAAATTGGTACGTCTAATGAGCGAGCCAGGAATGAGCCGAAGAGACGAGTCAGCTAGAGATATCGAACGGAATGGGTTGAACGTATTGTGGAGGATGAGTAGGTCAACCCGGCGTCGAGGGCTTGGCTTCCCCTGCAGTCGTGAGGCGGGTATTCGGGCGCAGCGAGGAGATGCCAGTGCCGGGGCGGCTGCCCGCGCCGCGGGGGAGCTCGACGAGCGACGAGGCGCGCGTGCTGCCGGGGGTGGGGAAGGCCCGAGTGCGCGTGGGTCTGGCCGCTGGCTCGAAAAGATTGGTTGGAAGGAGAAACGAGGTGAGCGATTCACTGGCGACGTGCTCGCGGCGTACGTGGTGGTTCGGAGGAGAAGAGGGTTAGGGTTAGGGTAACGGTCGGTCCGATGACCGATCTTAGGAATAGCGCATCCGGGCTGCGACTGGATCGGGCGATATTACTGATAAAGGTTAAAGCATGGGAGACAAGACGGCGGAAAGGAGCTAGACAAGGACAAGTCTTCAGGTTCAAGTTTTGCAATCCAACTTGAAAGGCCATCAAGGATACGGGTGGCCAGGAAATCAACCCATTCATAATCAAATTCTGGTTCTCCCTCATTGATAACACCCAAGGCGAGGACATCAACTCCCAGGTCCTTCATCACCCGGACCATTTCACGACACATTTTGTACGCAGCAGTGGTGTTGATACTGCTGAGATCCAGCCAAAATGCAGGAAGGTCGAGGATCCCACCAAGATACCGAATTGAAAATTCGACACCCCCCTCGACCTAGTCGATGTCAGAATCAATGTTTGAAAACATTTTTTGAACTCACGGGCAATCACACTCGATCAATAATCGTTCGATAATGTTGAGCCCATCCACCTTACATTCCGAGAGTTCGAGAATAGGAGGTCCTTCAATCATGCTCGAAATACTGGAATGCGACAAGCCCATTTTCCAAAATGCCCATTCTTCATCGGGGCATCCCGTCGGACGTTCCTACAGAGCGGAAATAGCGTCCGATGATTTTGCACTATCCAGCAACTTGGTGTGGAGGAAAACAAGACGGAGACCGGGAAATAGGGTGACAAGGTTCACAATTTCTTTGAAAGCCTGACACTGCTTCAGTCCAAGCTGCGGCCTGGGGAGAGATGCAATAAGGCGCGGAGGACACCATCAGGCTGCGAATTTTTTGCGACAGCTTTGTTAGCTTCGGGACCCCAACGCATGAGAGCAAGGCTTGCGGCCATTTCTTGGAGGTATGCGTGAGTGTGTTGGTGAAGGGATGAGAGTGGGAGGCGAAGCTCTAGCGCGGTGCTTTAATGTGCACGACCCACCCTCTATACAGCATGGCTTTCAAAACCCACGCTGTGTCGGGTCGGTGCGGACGATCAGAACGTTCTTCTTGAAAGTCACCAAAGTAGAGCTGTCGTGCTAAATTGAGACACTGGCGCTTAACGCAGACGCTGGAGTTGTCCACATGGCTGTCATGACGTGCTGTGAGGATAGGAAAACCGCGGGTCACCCCCAAAACGAAGTACCAGCAAAAACGAAAGCAAACGTGAATGCGCAACAACCAATATTTGGTATGTACCTGAACACTCGCCCAGACACAATGATACAAATTCTTCGCTGCTCAAACGTCCAAGAAAAAGAAATCGTAGATGTTGGAGAAAAGGGAGGAGGAACAGTAACACGATGGCGAAACCGTATCAATAGTTTGCACGCTGCAAATAAATCATACTGACCCGCATATTTTCCCGCACAGAAAACAAAGAAATGGGAGTGGGACAGAGCCACCCGGAACCGTCCCTTCGGCGGGACAGCAAGAAACAAAAGCACCAAAACGAAACGAAAAGGAAAGGTCAAGATAAGTTGCCAGACAGCGCGAGTCACCGACGAGTCGTTGAAAGAGAACAGATGGATCAGAAAAGAAAGTGTATATCCGCGTATGCCTTGCAAACAAACCTCCATTGGTCCACAAGAGAAAGATAACGCATATATTTGCCAGTCATCCCGGCAGAAAGACACACCGTCAATTTATATGAACAGAGAGCAGGAGCCGAGGAGTAAAGACACCGGGATCAACAACCGGGATGGAACGTTCCCTGCAATCGAGAAGCCGGAACGACAAGATACAGCACAGCCAACGCTCGGAACGAGTTCCCGGTCGTAGAACGGCGTAGAGCCAGACAAACTCTGCATGTGAGAGGAAATCCATGATCGCTCAAACCGCTTCCCATCATCCCGACCTACGCACAAGCACCCGCGAACGCCAAGAGAAAAGAGAGAAAAGAAAAGAAAAGGAAAAGAACCAGAAGAGGCAGACTAAAGTCCCAACCTCAAGCGTTCTTGTTTGAGGAACGAGATGGGGAATGGCGATGATATGCATACCCAGATGCTATGGGCACAGCGGCCAAGGAATCATGACAGCGCCACAAGCGTACAAGGCGTGCGAGAGGGCCTAGCTGTGCGGGATCCACGCTTCCAGCTGGCGCAACACCAGCGTTCGCATTCGCAGCGACATCTGTCAGTCGTCGTCCCGCCTGCTCCCGCGGCAATCACACCCGCACCCGCGTCAGTGGTTCAATCGCGTGAGTGCTCGGGAGGTTCGACGTGGTATCCAAGAGCGCAACCATGCGGGTTCACGAGGCAAAGTAGCAGAGGATGCTGAGTATCCGGACGTCGGGAGAATGTCCTCGTGCGTGCTGTGCGCCGAAACAGAGGCGAGGCTGAGCGCATGCATTTCAGCGGTGCACAAAAATGAGGTCCGACGTAGGTCCCAAACATCCCGCGGGGACGATAGAATTCTCCCTAAAGAGAGGGGAGGGGTGCAGATCACTCACGAAAATCCAGACCACCCGCTCCACAGCTTCAATCTGTATCTTCCCTATTCATTTCTAACCCTGATCCTCGCACGTATTCCTCACGGATACGAGGAATTCGAACCACATGCGCTGGCGGAAACTGGACAGAAACTCGGAGTTATTCATGCGTTGTAGATGGAGGTTCGATGATTCGCATGCAAGACAGGCACAGAAATCCCAAGTGCGGGTACCACGAGACCCATCTTTCTGGGCGGCGCGTTGATGGAGAAGCCGAAGCGATTTGAAGTGGTTATTACCGCGCGTCCCGTGAAATACAACCGAGAAAGCAAAGGAGTCCAGTTTGACGGCGTCGAGGGAAAGATGTGTGTGGCGATGCTGCCACGCATCAGCAAGCATCCCGGGCCGCACGATCGATCCACCACCTCCGGGCTTCCCATACGCATCCTCCTTTCACAGCCACTGATAGCGGAGTGGTTTCACAGCCAAAAAGTCGAAAATAACAACAAAGAGGAAATAAAAAATTCTGCCTCCTCAGACCCTTTGACCCAGAGATAGCATACCAAAATTTCAGGTCCATCAGAGATACTTGCGTACTTTCCGCCGCAACGTGACATCGGGGAAATTTGATGGCGGCAGATTTCGGCAGACTTTGATGGCCGTTACTTTCGGCATGTCATCTTCCAAGTTCCAAGTCCCAACACAGTTTTTCTGTCCAATGGGGCTTGTTTGTAAGTTTTCAAATAGGTTAAACTATTTGTATGTGCACCATTGAAGCAGTTGAATAAAATCTCGGCCAAAAAGTCCCAAATAAGCTCGGGTGCCTCTTTACCGGGATACCTTACAACGCCAACCCTCCAACTCTCAGCAACAGGCATGTAACCAACCAAGTGAGACTGGAAAGATAACAAATGCTTATGACGCGTTGTTGCAAACTAAATGAATATTCGCCGAGGAAAAAAGCCAGAAAATGTTCTCACACAGAATCGAACCGCCAACAAAAAAGTAAACTTTTACATAAATACTGGAGGTAGAACGGCTGCACCAGCAAAGCGATAGGAAGGTAGGAAAGGGTATGTTTGTCGAGAGGCAAGGGTTTCGCAAGCAGTGGCCATCAAATATGCCGAATTTCGCCGCCATCAAATTTCCACATTTAGGTCGCCACGTTGCGGCGGAAAGTCAGGAGTGATCAGAGATCAACTTTATCTAGCCTTACTTTGACCAAGCTTTGGCGCTCGACAAGCGCTCGGAGTTTCTTCGGATGTTTTACGCGGCGTCAAAAATTGAGCAACCTTTTTCTTCAAGGCTATGTCAGAACTATTACTGGTACAAGAATGCGGTGCAGGGAGTGAGTCTAAAGTCAGTCATCGCAAAGATCTGCATCCATTGTACGGGAAATCTTGATGCCGTAATGCTATAACAGCGGGCTACCGTGAAGCGGTGGACCAGGGATGATCCGTCGCCCCCTGATAGCTATATCACCGAGCAGTGAAATTTTCCGTTGGAGCTTGGTTGGAGCGAGGATAAATTGAGAGTGTCGAGCCGGCTTACCGAGAATTGAATGTTGGAGTTGATAAAGTTCGAGTTCCCTGGGCAATTATAACCGTTACGGCAAAGTGCTGAGCCAAATCACGGAGAGAAGAGACACAAGACGATGGAGGACGACATTACAGAAGATTCGACACTTAAAACCTCGCACCCGTTACACCCCCTACTTCCTCCTACCGACGGATCGATGCCTCTTGCCGCCGCCCTCGAGGCTGCCGCGCCGCAACTTATTGCTACCCTCAGTGCGCTCGAGGGTAAGTTTCGGCGTGAGTTCTCGTTCAAAAACAGGAACTGTTGCGATGGGGAGCATGACTGGATGGAAGCAGACCCGTACGACCGGGGTGTGCGAGGGGGGGGATTATTTGGATTCTTAGATTCGTGTATGATTTCTTTATATTATCTCAAATGTATATTGTAATTCGTAAAGTTACTTGCCCTTACACGCTTTAAAAGATAAGTTTATAGAATGCAGAAGCTATCTGAACCGAAAGAAAAGAGTTAGGTAGTTATTTAGTTGAGCCTGCGTACCTGCACTCATTTCTAGCTAGGGCGCGTGGGACTAGAGCTTTCTGGAACGTAGTCGGATGCCTAGAGCTCGAATGGTGTGACGAGTTGTGGAACGATCTGCGAGGCCGGCCCACGAGCCGATGAGAGTTGATGGATCGGTATCGTGGCCGCAGCTGGGGATTAAGCGTGCTAAAGAGAGTGGAGAACCCGGTATCTTGAGGGTCGATAGACCTGCATTTAGGTTTTGGTTGCCGACTTTTTAACTGTTTGTAGTATCGAGAAGCTTGCATCTCCTGCATCCCTGTCGGTAGAAATTTTCTGATTGGAATAGACTGCTGGTCGTAGAGTGCGGCAGTTTGTCGTTCCCAAATAGGGTTCTTCCCATTTTGGCAAGCTAACTATGTATAACATACGGACTAGGTTTACGTTTCGATCATCCCGCCGGAATTACTTAAAGGTTGGATTGTCCGCGTAAGTAAAAACGTGCGCATACTTACGTGAGATATTTTCAGTTTTGCCCGCACACGGCGGATGCCGAGTCCTCGCACGGATTCCGGGTTGATGTCGAAAGCCGATAAATCCGACATCTGCTTAAGGAAGAGGTCGTGTTAGCTGCAGCCGTCTGCGATCTTGTTGACTTTTTGCGATCGACAACTTACGGACAACTGCTAAACGTTCACGGCGGATCCAATCCTCCGTTCTCCCTTCTCAAAGGAAAATCCTACACCTTGCGCTTCAATCGCATTCCCTCCACCCCGCACCATTATCCAGGCGTTCAGTAGCTGGAGAACCGTCAACAATGCAGTTGAGTTGTTGCATAAAAAATAGATATTCAGTGCCTGGTGCATGCAGCGCTGTCCGGGTGACTCATTGTTTCTCAAGTATCTCCGATAAATGCGAAATGAGAGAGGCTATTCACCAAAATTTGGACCGTGACATATCTAATGATCTCCTTCGGCTTTTTAACGAAACAGGCTTTCAACCTTTTCCGGCAAAACTTCGGACAAAGATATTTTTGACCTCACCGCCACTGCGCGTCTATTGAGACGTGCGCCACCGGTCCAGGTATCGAGTTTACCGAAAGTCTGATGCGCCAAATTAATCCAAAATTGCTCTCTGTGACGCCAGAGGATCGAGGTGCAGATACTTGACGCAGCGTCATCGGCCTTTCTTGGTTTTTTTTGAACGCATTCTCTTCGTAAAACATTACAGGCCAGGGCCTATGTCGCGTTGTACGTGTTTTTACTCGAAGTGATCGACACGGCACTGCCATAGAAAATGCCGGTCTGCATACCAGGGGCAATCCTGAAAGGGAATCCATCTTTGCTTTGTTCTCTATGGTCATCTACCTTGACCTGACACTGCCATAGCTCGTTCGTGTCGTCTCTGAGTGAGAGTGCAATATAGCTACTTCCGGGACATCCACTACACGAACGCAAAGGTCGGAATGCTCTGCGTCCCGCCTCAAAATTAAACGGTATAAGAGGATGGGCTCGTTCGACAGTTCTTATCAGAATTCCAAGATCTTTCCGAAGCAAAAATGGTCTGGAAAAATGTGGACGCCATCATTGAAAACAAGCTCTACTTGGGCAAGTGAGTAACCTTATAGGTTGCTGATGCTATGGCCTTTCTCATTATGATCTACAGTATCGTTGCTGCGCGTTCAACCCGATCCCTGTCAGAGCGTCGCATTACGCATATCTTGTCTGTCTGTGCCGACCTAATTCCGGCTGAACTACCGCAATCTGGAATACGACACATGCGCATCCCAATCGAAGATGTGGACTATGCTGATCTGTTGATACACCTTCCGTCTGCATGCCAATTTATTGACCATGCGATTCGGTCCGGCGGCCGCATCTTGGTTCACGACGTCCAGGCAAGTCGCACTCCCTTCTAACGCCTCGTCTTGCGTATTAACTTCGCCATGACAGGGTCTCTCCCGCAGTGCGACTGTCGTTGCTGCATATCGTGAGTGGCTCTTCTTCTCGACTCCAATCCCAAAGCTTGACGTTCCCAAGTTATGTGGTCTCAACGCATCAGCGCGACCAAGGCTCTGGAAAATATAAGAAGAGGTATGATTTCTGTCCTTATTTCTGTCTCTATTTTCTGCCACCTAATTGACCACGTCGATCCACAGCACGCGACCAGATCTGGCCGAACCCCGGCTTCCAAGAGCAACTTGTGCTGTTCGAATTGTGCCAATATCAGCCTTCCCCGTCAGACGGCATCTACCAGAGTTGGAGATACAAGCTCGACCGCCAGCTTAGAGCTGCTGGTCTGAAACGCTGACGCTCAAAGTTAAGACCCTGAGAGGCGTTACCGGTTCTCCATTCTTGTTGTACCCAACCAATTACCTTAATCCTCTTGTTGTTTAGAGCTTTCTTGAATTTTTTTATAGTACCCGGCGTACCAGTTTGCTATAGAAATAAATTATAATCTTTCTCTAAATCTGGGCACGAGATCATCAACTCAAAGACGGGGGTTATAGGAATTCGCATGGGAGAGAATGCATGTGTTCATGTGACAACTGTGAATGGCTGGCACAATCAGTCGAGGCATTTTGGGAGGTCCTGGATTCATGTTGGCGGAACAGTCGAAGCATCCATCGGACTCGAAACTACTCTTTATCAATGTTTCGTACTCTGTTGGGGGTTGCAGAAGTCAACGACCCTCAGGATTTCTTTAAGGAGCTCAAAAATCTCAACTAGTACGCCAAAGATCTCAAGCTTAATTGTGAGAAAGCTCAAGCAGGTACGTCAATCACTTCGTAATTTACTGTGAGTCGCTGATCTTGCCTAGGTTCACCAACCAAGGGAAAGACCGATTGGTCCAGGTCTCTACGTGTGAGCACATTTCGTTTCAAACGGTTTATTTTGCTAAGGCAGTCCCTAGGTACTGTCGCAAACGCGTGGCGTCGTGTGGGAAAGACTTTCGGAGGGATGAAAACTCGCGGAAAACGCACAATCAAGCCGATGTTTATCTCTCTCACTCGTAAAGTCATCTGGTGCTCGTTTCAACTGTACCACCTGTTACAGTAAAGTGGCATCCTAAAGATCTCTGAGCTGAGATCACATACTTTGATCATGAATGTGTATAGATATGTAACCCTAGCTCTAGTTTCGCACTCTTGCTTATCTACTCGCAGCCGATTTTTGATTGTGAAACCTCCATAGTATGGAAGTAAATATGAATGTTCTACTTCTCTGGATCATAGTCAAACGAATACAAAATAAGTTTTCGGTTACCAATTCATACTTGCACCTCATTGCCTACCGGTTCTCCGACCTCAGCGAGGATGTCCTCGAGGAGCAGCAAGAAGAAGCATTAAAATGCCACCAATCTGAATCGATAAAGAAACCCGTAAAAGTTTAGACAAAGAAAATAAAGATGGGTACAAAGGCACCATCCCGCTTCGCGAATAAGAAAGATGACAAGGACTTTGAGATAAGAAAAGACTGCGGATGCAGACTACAGCGAGCGTCATGAAACGGCGCTCCGGAACATCTCGACATCGAGAAAGGCCTCGAGACGAGGAGTAAAACATGAGATTAAAAAGAAAAAAGGACATCGTGCACACTACGGCAAATGTCGATTCAAGAAACTGTGGCAGGAAACATATACCCACGCGGCAATCGAAGCGGCGCTCGAGGAGACGCGAGCCACGGGCAGTGGGCGGGGGCAAGGTCGAGAAAGACAATGAAAAATAGGGAGCGGAGAGCACCATCATGCGACGCACCGGACGTGGTGAAAGTGGCTGGACGTCTGAGCTGCTGGCTGGATGATCGCACTGCGCGATGACGTGGCACGATACCGACTCGCCCACCAGCGTGACGGACGAATGCTCCGCCGCACACGATGGAAACACTTCACGTTGGGTCTTCTGAGCATCCTACAACCCCTTCGACAGAAAAGAGATGGAAGGGCGAGGCATAGTGGGGCTCATGCTCCCGCATCTCGGCCTCGCCTCCTCATTCCCCAAATTTGGGGCCAAATCCACCTGCACGAGCGCGCTGCCGACTCTCGAACACACCGACGCGTAGTGGGCACCTGCATAGCAGATCGAGCACGCCCGCATGCGTGCTATGCCCGCGGCAGAG
The DNA here is from genome assembly GCA_014462655.1 of Mycena venus. Classification (NCBI taxonomy): domain Eukaryota; kingdom Fungi; phylum Basidiomycota; class Agaricomycetes; order Agaricales; family Mycenaceae; genus Glaucomycena; species Glaucomycena venus. The sequence continues at coordinate 637,108 of JACAZI010000007.1, read as the reverse complement.
GAGCGGCAAGAGGTGTACACACATACCTTCACACGCCGCTGACCACCTCGCTTTGGACGGGAACATGTCGGCCCTCCTCCCCACGTTCGTCGCCCTCCCTGTTCACTCCTCCCTTCGGGCCTCACTCAGTGCTCACTCGCAACCAGCTCTCCGTTGCGTGTCTGCGGAGGGAGGTAAAGGACACGGGAGGACGGGCGACATGTTTCTCTTTCTCATCGGCGGGCATGCAGTAGCGCGGTGGTGCCGTAGAGCGCACTGGCGCGGGATGCAGAGAGAGCGCGTTGGCACGGAGATGCAGATACAGTGTGGGGAGCGCGATATGCCGGTCTCGTGGCGAGGAGGCCAAGAACGGCGAGGAGGGTGAGGAGGATGTTGCATGGCGGATGAAAGATGCGCTGTCCGAATGCGCATGGGTGGATGCCCAAGGGCAAGAAGGACAAGCTCTGCTGGAAGTGGAACGGCCATCGGCCACTGTACAGGAGAGAAGAGCGGGGCCAAGTATTTGGGAAAGACCGGAACTCAAGCATTCGAGGCAGCGCAAAGAATACAATGCAAAACGAAAGGAAAGAAAGTAAGAAAAAAGCGACGAGAAACACTCACTGCATACGACTCCTTGAACGCATACCATCTCTCTGTGCTCATCGTCCTCCACACACCGACAACGCTGTGAGCGCAACACGGACGTGAACGCGTCTGCTGGCGTGGCCTGAGTAGCGAATGAAAGAGGGTCGGTGCAAGCAGCAAGATTCAAGCCGATTTGTCGAGTAAGATTTTTATGTGGATGCCAAAGGGAGTTGCGCTCATGAAAGTTGGACTCGGCCGTAGAAGGAAGCCCAGCACCAGAGAGTCGAAAGACAAGGCGGCGAGACTAAAGTAGTGAGCGATTGTGGTGGGCGGAAGCGAAGACCCAATGGGGAATCCCTCGGATCAATACGGTGCACTAGCGGCATGTGCTTTTTGCTCTTCTCTTCGATCCACTTCCTCGCTATTTCCTCTGATTTGATTGTAGAGCTGCCTACCATGCTTTAGTTCTCCTCTGACTCCAATGGTTCTAGATTCTGGCTGTCTGTGGCTGCACTGCCTCAAAACGGTCTTGTCTCGGTTTTCCGCTAGGAATCTCGCTGTAACGCCTACATAGTTGCTGCTCTGTTCTGTACCACAAAACGGTGGCTATGGCACAGTGACAGTATAGCCACGGCCACCATTCTGTGGTACAGAACAGGGCGGCAACTATGTAGGAACTGGGTGCATCAATATGTGTCGGAAAAATATAAATAGCATTATAAGGCCGCGGCCTTATAACGTCATGATAAGGGCCTTACAAGGGACCGATTAGGACCGATGGTTACTAAAGTTACGTGGCAAAACTAACTTAGCCTGCCAAAAAGTAACGTTACTTTACTTGTGGCAGGCAAGTAAAGTAAAGTGAGCGAAAGTAACTTTAAGTAACTTTAAATGATGCCATCAGATGGTAAACGTTACTTTTGCCCAACTAACTTATGGTTAACTTGAAGTGATTTGAGGGCCAAAAGACATATTTTAGTCATGTATATATGCTTAAAACACATTCATAGAGGTTTCTGGTTGTTCATACAGCATCAGGACACTGTTCTTCAGGCTTGCACCTGAAGAAACCAACTTGAACCCCATATTTCTGAAGCTTAAGTCAAACTTTTACAGAACAAACCATTGGAATACATTTCAACTTATTGTTGAAGTTTGTAAACTTGATCTGGAATTGTTCCAGTACACATGGCATAGTTGCAGAAGTGAGTCTGACATACACTCATGCAAAAGCAGCATGCCAAGGTCAAGAGGTGGGCGGCCGAAAGAGCCGAGATATCATGCACCGCTTTGCAGTGCCACCGGAGGCCGATCCGATCTCCTGTGGATTTCTTGAAGCGCTTCCAACTCAGTTTCGATGTAGCTCTCTGAATTTTGAATGTATTCTTTAGCAGAAAACTGGTACCCCCCCATATTCATATAACCCCAAGAGATCTGTCTCTTCACATTTTGCAGAATGTGGCGAACTAGACTGTCACTGAGAAATTGATTCGACCTCGGAGTTCGGTACTTGGTCCGGACCATCAACACGGCCAAACAAGCGCGTCTTTCGTCCTCGACGCTCGTCCTCGACGTGCTGGGACGTGCTGGGACGCGCCCACAGTCCTTACAGCTCTCCTTACGACTATCATGGCTTTCGCTTTTCTCTCCTCCGACTTCTTTAATGTCCAAAATCGTGATTCTTCTGCTCCTTCGCCTGTTATGCCCGCAACGCCTCGCGACCCCCTTCCACGTCCTGCTGTGCCGGGAACCTCCTTTTTCGCATGTAATAGCTCTCCGAATGTTAATACAACCAATCTACCTTCTTTTCCTCACGACTCCCCTTCATTCCCGAGCGCCGCATCCGACACAGTTCGCTACATTTCCAGGTCCTTCGTATACAGTACTCCAGTAAATCCTAATACTTTTGGCGCGATCCATGACTCAGGATACACCTCTTTATCTTCTCGTACTCCGAACTATCACCTTCCTTCGACTCCCGCGACATCCTCTTCGTGCGAATCCCCGACAAAGCCCACGCCCTGCGAAACCTACCTCAAACTTTACGAATCCGGAGACCTCGAAGCACGTAAAGGCTCGACGAACTCGTGGGAGCTTCAGTGCATTGTCTGCGACAAATGGATTCGCACTTCCGTACCTTGCCGTCGCGCCCTCTCCATTCCAAATCACTTTTCAAATCTCGAGAGTCACTGTCAGAGCAGCAACTGCCTTTCGCGTCCCTGCTGAGCTTCTACTGCACCACCAGCACCTTCTCCACGCAAAGCAGCGACTACTTCCGCTTCAGCGATACCTACGGACCTAAGCGACGATAACGATGAAGAAGAAGAAGAAGAATTCCGGTTCCAGTGAGTATTCCCCCCGAGTACGTTGAGGATTTGCCTTACAAGTCGTCAGATACGGCCGCTCTTCCTCTCTCCCACCCGAAGCTCTGTCTAATGCACCACCCACCCCTTCCCCGATGCTCATCGTACAGATGTGTCCTGGTAGTCCGCTAGATTGGCCTGTCGATGTCGGCCCGTTCATGGAAACTTTCCCTTTCCATAGAATCGGGATACAGCAGGGTTCCCTATCATTCAACGTTGAGATACATGATCGCAGCACAAAAGTTATTGCGTTCTCGAAGCATTGTACAGGCGAGGCACGTCTCAACGGGTGTTGTTCGCATTGTGCAAAAATCCCGGCGGAAGTGCAAAGGCTTGTAGATCTTGCTGTCCAGGCGGATTCCCGCGTCAATCATCGGTATCTGAGCTGGAGCCAAATTCGCAGTTTGCTCGCGGATCGTACAGAGAAGGTACGGAAATGGCGTCTGAAGGTAATACTTGCCTATTCTAGGAATGGCCCGAGAATAATTCTTTTGCAGAGCTTGAATTCAGTGCGTAACTTTGCGACCGCCATTCGAAAATTAGCAGACTACAAGCGATTCATGGATGCCGTTGCCGAAATGAATATTCCTCGCCTCCACCAGCTTGTCAGTGTAGGCCTTCGCCGTGGCTCAAGTCCCAGCGCCATCATTCGCATGATGCAATCCGCACTCGAAGGTGTCTACCGTCCTCGTCCCATTCTAGACTCACGCACCCTCGACATTGCGCTCATGGTTTACCGCCTCGGTGGTCGCAAACTCTTGTATGCTGTGAATCATGGACTAGGTCTCCCTTCTCTTCGCACCCTCCGCAATCACATGGCGTTTACCAAGATCATGCCGACCGTTGGCACCATTTCCGTGGAGGACATCATCCACAACATTCGCGAGGTCGTCCTCAAACCTCGGGAAGCCGCTGCTACCCCGCAACCACCCTCGCGGCATCAGCCTCCTCATAGACGAAGTTGCGCTGGAGGAGCATGCGTGTCATTTCCGCCACAATAATAGTATTGGCGGTCTCTGCTGGCGTCATTCTCCAAAGGTCGATCTACAGTTAAAAACTTACGATGATGCTCTCAAAATTGCTGCGAAGATCAAAGCGGAGGAAGTACATCTCGGAAAGGAGATGACTGTTGTTTCCGTCTCCTGTTTTGGCGAGTCGGGAACATACCCCATCTTAGCTCTCCCGACCTGCAAATTTGTCGGTCCTGCGGAGTCCAGCATGATCTACGAGACTTTCACGGCTGCCTGGCTCGAACATGCGGCAGCTAAAGTTGAGATGCTATGGTCATGGTCAACGGATGGCGAGTCGTCTCGACGAAGGGCAGGTTACGACCAATTTGTACGCCACAAGCTTGGGCCGACATCTCCCATCTTCGGTACCCTCGCCAGCATGGCCGGTCTCAATATTTTCACTGGCATTCACAGTATCACTTTGGACTTTGATTATAAGCACGTTTTCAAGCGTACGTATCTTCATTTATCGTACACTTCATTTTCACATATTGCTATAGGCCTCTGCACTCTGATTCGTTCTGCGGCAGGGATGGCTCTGTGTAATGGACGCATCATCAATCCTGCGGTCCTCACGCGGTTCCTCGCACGTCTTCCTGACCAATCTGATGATTCAGTGCGAAAGCTTTTATTTCCTGACGATCCGCAAGATGTTCCCCGAGCAGTTGAGCTCATGGAAGCTATCATAGAGCTTATCGCATGCGACTTCGGGCAAGTGGATGCGAACACTGCAGCCGATCTTGACTCTATCCGCCTTCTCGCGCTCATCCTCAAGTCAATCCTCGCCCCATTCATTACTCCAGACATGTCGCTTACGGAGCAGATGACACATCTTTCCACCTACGCACATCTCACCTTCACCCTATTTTGCATGAATCGGCTCACATTCATGTCCAACCAGCTCTATGGCGACTCTCAGTCAATGATCAAGAACGCGTTTTTCTGCCTCGCTAAAAAGCAGAAGCTCGACCCTACCCAGCCATCCTACCTTTTCCAAGTCGGCGACGACCCGCTCGAGAGACTGTTTGGAAAACTGCGAATGCTTGGTGGGCACAACTCGGCAATGAGCTATGCGCAGGCAATTGAGCGACTGGGTCACGCCTGTGATCTCCAGGCCGTGTATTTGCGGCAGCCTGATCTTGATCAAGGCCAACGGCGTATTAGCATGAAGCGCTCGGAGGGCGTTGATCACCTCAACATGGTTTCATGGACTGGCCATGCCATTGCCGGTGATTGCCACATTCTGTCGGCTTGGGACGAAGGCTCCAAAATTGCGCGAGGAATCTTCGAGAAATTGCGTTTCCCACCCCAGTCCTATAACTATGCCGCCATTTTCTCCAACCCTGAAATTGACATGCTGCGCCCTTTTGGGGACGGCAAGTACCCTGGAGTGGAATCCGACACAGATCGCTCCATGATTGTTCCTAAGGCGACATCCGCAACTTCTCCCTCTTCCACTCCTTCACCGTCCACATCTACTTCTGCTCCTTCCACATCTACTTCCGATCCTTCTACCAGTGCTACCCCTACCCCTTCCGCCGCTCCTTTCAAGGATTCTACCGCTGCCAATCCTTCTGATGAGACCACAGCTACCCACGACGATGACGACGATATTGACGATCAAGGCGATGGCATCCCGTTCGAGGACACCCTGGATGAGGTCCCCGAGCTAGCACTCCCGTCTGGTCGTGGGGTCGATCCGAACGACTACATCAGCGTTGAAGGTAAATGGGTGCATAAGCAACGCATCTGCCGTGTTGTTATCAATGCAGACTTTGAGCCCAAGTCGACCGAGCGCTTGAAACGTGTCCGTGGCCACACGAAGGTTAATGCGAAGAAGCGCGACGATGTCAATCCTGAGGCTCTTCTCGGTGCCAACACCTTCATTGTCGGCGACCCATTCTTTACCCTCCTTCGCACTGACCAAACCCTCTCCCTGGCCGTCGTTCGCTCCACCGCTATTCATGAGGATGGTATCTCCCGTGGAAGTATCCTCGCTCCGACAATCCGGAATCCCATGGCTAAAGTTAAGCTCAGCGGTCAAGTACTGAGCTTGACGATGATTCCTACACTGGACGACAATCTCCCCCAGTCAGAGAGTGCCCTAGTTCGACCAAGGCCACCATCTCACGAGGATTTGCGATCTCCCGACTGGATTTCAGAGGAAAAGTCACCGTGGTCGTGGATCTTCAATGGCCGGTTCTTGAAGGTCGATTCGGCCATTGCTGGGACAAAGCAGACGACAGAGAAGGTGGTGATCGTTTCCATCCCTGGCGTCCTCACCGAGCTCGTCAATCACCGTCCAGTTGACGCAGTTCCTCGTCTTGGAGAGTGTGCCTACGCGATCAATTCCGAGGGTCGGTCTTGGGAGTTAGACAATGGCCCGATGGGCGCCGTCTGCGAGTTGCTCTGGGATGTGGTGGTCAAGGAAAAGATCACACTTACTTCCATTACCAGCGTCAAGAAGACTGCAGATTTCCCTTATGCTTTTGACAACGGTTCGTCATTCACAGATATTGTTGAATTAAATTTAATTGTTTATATAGGCAAACCAGCACTTATTTGTCAAGAAGGGACCCAGCAGCTGATACAACAGCACGACAATAAGGTGCAGCGGATCTGTCATTTATGTGATGAACGTCCCGGCAACTGGCGCGCTCATATTTCCACTCACATCCTTCGCTGCATCCGTGGAGTCAAAGAGGCCCTTCGCATGCCGGTATGTGCGTTTTTTCATGTGGTTTTTAGCATCTTATCCCGGCGCAGATTGGGACGAGCCTTCCTTGTGGTTTCTGCGCTTTTTCGGGCAAGCCAGAATGCGAGGTGCACATCCGCAAGAAGGGACCGACAACGCACGTGGAAACAAACTGCGCAATGGTGTCAGCATTCAATTACAAACCGGCCGAACAAGGGTCCAGGGCCAGCCCTTGCCGCAACGTCCCTGTCGTCTGTAAACTCTGTTTCCCTGACGTACCTCGACCTGGCCAAGCTCAACGCGCACAATGGCGTTACAACATGCCGGAGCATCTTTCCACTGCTCATCCGGAGTACTCTTCGCCTCTCAGTCCCGGGGGAACTCGGCTGCCACACGAGGTTTGGGAGAGTATGAAGATAGACACGACGGAGGAGCTGGCGCTCGGCATTCCAGATGCAAGTATCCCAGCGGTTTTTGAGGACGTTGCGGGACCGGATGAGGGGCTTGATCGGGCGAATGTAGTTGGGAGGAAGCGGGGGAGGAAGACTGCACCTGGAACTAGCCAACGTAGAAGGTAGCAGCATGAATAAATCACTTGCGTTGTTCTTGCGTTCTGAATTTGTACCGAACGGGGGCTCCCACAGAATAACCTGGAATGGCGGGAGAACACGGGTAGGAGACTCCCACATGGGATGGAATTTTTTCTTTCAATAGGATTGCATTGGTTTTGAGAACGACAATGGATAGTAGCAAAAATTGTTGGCTGCTGTGAAAAAAAGAAAGACATCGGAGATCGGTCCGCACCCGTTCGGACCGATCGACCGCTCGCTTAACCCCCCCTCCCCCCCCTCATTTCAAATTCAGGGGATTTCGGAGCATGATATCATCATTTTTCTGTCCGCCCACCTCTTGGCCAAGGTCATGAAAATATTACCTGATGTGTGTTCTGCAGAATTAATGGCCCTGATCTTTTCTCAAAGTCATAAAAGGGTACCAGAATGCCTATACATGTCTCCATGGACATCTCTGCATTGGCCGCACATGTACTTGTAACAATTGATCGTAAACATTAACTTGGGCGCAGATTTGATGCCATCTGACGGCAAGTTACTTTGGCTGATCTAACTTGGGCGGCCAAATTAGCGGTAAGTAACTTTAGGTAACTTTAAGTAACTTCAAGTGGCAGTAAGTAGAAGACATAAATAAGTAAGTTAAACCCAGTGTAGCCCTTGCTTGCCTTCGCATGTATCTGAATAATTCGGCATTCTGCAGCTCGAGCTTCACTGCTAAGACTAAGACCAGTGAATGTGCTGCTGGATGTCCTTGTGCAGTTTCTAATATCAAAGAACTGTAATCTCCTGTTTCTCCCAGTTCCAGATCCACACAGCTGATACCTCCACCACCAACTCAATGGATATGGTTGATAGGGATGCACACCGTCCCACAAATGGTAATAGCCATCCATTTGAGAAGTCGAGACGGTTGCGGCCCGTCAATAAAACAGCCGTCAAATTGATATCCTCGAGAGTTGGATGGTATGGGACATCAAAAGAAAGGGGGATGTACGTAAAAATATGGTTGTGCTTTGATGCACTGTCGAGTCCGAACTTTTGCAACTATTTCATAGGTGTGCGCAGCCTTGAGGTTGCTTAGAGAATTTTTAATTCAAACCAAATTCTTTGATAGGTTTATAGTCAGTTCAGAACCTGAATTTCGATGTTGTGAATAGCTCACGTGAATTTGAACATTCTATGGCATTACATCCTCAAATCTCAACAGTTTAACTGGTGGAAAATAGAATGACCCTGGGATTCAGTCTGTGGAGAGATCCAACTTGAAAAGGTGAATTATAGAAGGTGCAAGATACCCGAAAGACGCACTCCCATGCAAAAATTCTACGGCTGTCAAATTGTGGACATGGACGGTTGCGGGCAGTTAGCAGGCTAGCCGTAACCGTCCCGTAAAAATGCCATTCACAACCTTTTGACGGGACAGAGCTGTTACCGTTTACGGGCGGCCGTCACACACATAAATACGGCAACGGTGTGCATCCCCAATACTTGAACTTCAGATAAACAATGATAAAAGGGCTCATATACCCTCTGGGAGAGTGAGCATGATGATTACCTATGTTCAGAGTACTTTTGAGGTGTTTGGAAACATTTACTGGGGTCCTTAGTTTGACTTGTGAGAGCCGTACAAGTTAGCTGTCAACAAGTTAGTTTCGCCAAGCGTGGGAAAAGTATCGTAAAGTACCGTAAAGTTAGCCCACCAAGTCAAAGGGGCGATCAAAGTTAATGTTAGCTATCACAAGTTACTTTATTCACTGTCATCAGGACTGGCCTGCCTTTTCAGGGTCCGGCCAGGACCGGCTTGTCTTTTCAGGAAGTATCCAGCGGCGGCTCAGATTATTTTGGCATGATCAGGCCATGATCATCCACTCTTTTCTCCCGCCACATCGACACGCTCCTCAAACTCCAATTACTGTTTCGTCTTCAATGCGACTGCCACGGGGAGGGATCTGGGCTGTCACGAGTACGGCGCAAGCGCAAGAGCAGGAGACGTGGCGATTGGGACGCCGTGTGCGTTTGAGGTGGAGAGGGTTATTGTCGTGGTGAGTCTTTCTTTCTTTTCCTGTTTCCAAGTGGGAGTGTGGACGGGGACCTTTCGATGTTTGGTCATCCACACCCGACTTTCCGCCTCTGATTTATTCTTTACGAGTATACTAACATCCACTCACTTACAGACGACACATCACCCTCCAGTCGTGGGACCCTCATTTTCCCTGCCGCCACCTGCCTCGGATGGAGGACATCGAACGTCAGGTGCTACACCGCCGGCTCCTCGCCTTTGCGCCGCCGCCGACAGCCTCACCCGTCCTCTCCGGCCTTGGGGCGCCGCTCGCGAGCTGGGACTGCACACTTGGCCGCTTCTTCTCGCCCAGCGTGCCGGTGGCGAGTGCGCTTGCTGCGAGTGTGTTTTCGGGTGCGGGAGCCCGCCGTTACCTGTGTCGCTCATTTCTGTACCGGGCAGCGCGGGTGGAGTGGGTGCGTGGGTGAGGGTGGTGAATTTCGCGCCGCTCCTCAGCTCTGGAGGTGGCGAGGGGAGGAAGGGTAGGGAAGCAACGGGAGCAGTACTGCGCAACGTACACGCTTTTGAAGCGGGGCGTGCGACAGTCGGTGGCCTGTTCTTCGCGTGCGACAGCTCTTCGTCGTGCGGTGGGGCCGCCTCGATGCGAGTGTCTCGGCTCTCTGGCCCTCTCCTCTCCCTCTCCCTCTCCGCCACCCTCACCTGTACCAGCACTCCCATGGCATCGGACAATCTCCTCCCTGCGCCGACACACGTCTAGAGTACGTGGGATGGGCTGTTCGTTGCGCTTGTGAAGTGGAAGTGGACGGAGCCTCCGCTGTGTAATGCTCTCGCTCGAGCCGGCGACGTTTCGGGGCTGTGGAGCTGCCAATTAGCGTTTCGCTCCCCGCTGCCATCATCCCAGGCAGAGTCAGCATGAGCACGAGCCTGTCGAGCTATGCTGCGCCGTATGCACGTGGTGTGGTTGCAGGTGCTGATAGCACAGCGGGAATGGGAGCGGGAACGGGGGTGGAGGAGGGGAGGCAACAGGGAGCTTGGGGAGGCAGGCAGTTGTGGTGATGTGGAGTTTTAGCAGGAAGAGGGGGTGGGCGGACATTCGGAGGGCTGAGGGGGGGAGGTCGTGGTAGCTGAGGGGCGGAGCGTCAAGGAGTAAGCATTTTTTTTACTATTGTTCCTACACAGCGATGCTAATGCAATTTAGCTCTCGCACCAATTCATGTTCTACACGCTCGGCGAGGACTACCACGCCCTCATCCTCGCCTGACGGTACCAGTTTGCCATCGGCGGTGCAAAGATCGACGTCTGGCACGAAGTCGAGGTCAGCACGTTTGCGTTTGGGCTCGGCGTGATGCGAGTGCGGGCGGGGAGGTGTTCGTTAAAGGGTACGGCTCCTCGCTGCGTGCGATTCGTCGGCGCAGTCGCGTGTCCTCATCCTTCGATGAACCACTTGTGAGCTCCCCAATTTAAAAAACTTGCGGCCAGCACAGCCATAGTCGAGTATGTCCTGCCACCCTTGAATGTCTGAGTGTGGTGCAGCAGAACTCGAAGTTTTATGCTTTGTGTCGATTTTTCAGGTGGTTGCTTTTTTTTCTCTTTTTTTTGTGGACGGGCAAGGCGTGAGGGCACGATATAACTGACTTGTTTACTTCCTTTAGAAAGAGCTGCCTGGTGCAGTTGGTTATGGCGTACTGCTGGTCAGTTTGGGTTTTCGAGCGGTCGCTGGTTCGACCCTCTTGGTTGACCTTAGTTAAAAGTCCTAAATCGGGTGAGATAAGATAGTAGTAACCTTTTGCTGCCGCTGTCTCTGAAATTGATCTTATCTTAGAAGCAAATTCATTATCTTTTGATCGTCTCATTATAAGTCCTTATCTCCGCTGCCTGATAATGTTCGTTCAGATTATCTTGTCATGATAACTCGGCCCGTGCCGTATCGCATTATTAGGCATTATTTGGCCTTATCGGCTTCGGACCATTTCTCCGACATGGTCCAGCCATTTAGCGCTAGTGACTGAGCGTTCTGTTTTCCAGCCCAGGGGAAATCACTTCGCTGAATATTATGTCGTCAGTATACATTCTCATATCAGCATTGCTCTATGCTCAGGTGCATATAGGACACCGGCGCAGTTTTCTCGCCCGTAGGCGTGGCTGCTAATCCCAGCATGGCCGCGGTTGCATGCACGACCGCCGCCGTCACTTCCTTCCTGCCGACCAGATCATCCTCGACCACCACCGCCTCAACTGCCTCTACTTCCAGCTCAGTGCCTGTTTCATCCACCCCGATCGCTTCAACCGCCAACGGGTGGTACACCGCCATCCCATGCGCCACTGACACTCCTTCCCGTGTCCTCGCCGACGCATATATCACAAGCTCCAATACCAACACTCCCTTGTCTTACACTCAGCAGTGCTTTTCTCTAGGCTTCACCTACGCGGCCGTTGAGTATGGCGATGAATGCTACTGCGGTGCAGGTCTTGTCTCCAATGTCTCCACAGCCAACATCTCTGACTGCGACATTATGCAGGTTCGTCCACCTACTGTCGCCGTCCGTCAAGTTATTGCCTAACTCCCCTTCATCTAGGTGTACAACACCACGCACACGCCTCCCGCCAACGTCGCACCATCCGGCTGGACACCCTACGGCACCACCGGTTGTTCCCAAGACTCGGCGAGCCGCGTCTTCACCAACGGCGTCAGCGCCGGCGACGCCCTCGCCTCGCCAAACACCCCGGCTGCCTGCATGGCGCACTGCGCCAACCTGGGCTATTCCATGTCCGGTGTGGAGTACGGGCCCGAGTGCTACTGCGGCAACGCTTGGAAGAACGGCACGCCTCTACCGGGCATTTTTTGTTATTATGCAACATACTGTGCTTTGCTGCACCGGGGACGAAATATTCCATTCGCTCTCCGGTATCCGGCGCAGTTTAATGTTTCACCAGGCAAAAGGACTTGTCAGATATTGATCCAGAGTTGGACGAGGCAGTTCAGTTGGGGTCCGGTGCACCAAGTATAGTAAACGGTTTTACAGTGATGTGATCAATGACGGCGACGGAGTTGATCACGGACACAGAATCCGGGAGAGGCGAATCGTGAAGAGCGAAATGGCTTGGTCGGGAACTGCTGCGGCATTTCAAAAACAGCGAGCCTGGGATCGCTGGTTCAAACGTCGCCGGCGCGATCAATGACATTGACGACGGCGAGGTGGATCTGGTGTTGTAGAGAGTCTAGAGACAGCAATAAAGAAGTGGGACGCTCGCAGTGTATTGACATTGAGAAATGAACGAAATAATTACAGTGGGAAGGTATAGTGTAGCCGAGCACAAGCCACGCCACGCCGCAAGCCACGCCCGCCCGCCCAAGCCCAGCCAATTTAAACTCCGCTAAGCGGCGCAAGCCACTTCGGCACGCCACTCGGCTAACTTTGGCAACATACGCCATTCTATCTTTAACTGGTATTGTATGCTTCGCAAGTGAACATAATACGCATCAGACCTGCAGTAAATAATTTTGTTTCTATGCAATCCAAATCCGTGGGTGACATCTTTGGGAGACTTCACTTTTTGGCTGGCAAAAGTGGTTTGCGGCCGCGCGGATTGGCTCGACTCGCACCCATTAGCGGGATTCGAGTTGACGGCACATCAGATGATTTAAATCTTTGCTCACGACTCGGAATAAGCTTTGAAGATACCGAATTCTCAAAGAAATATTTCTCAAGCTCCACGCAGTGGGCCCAGCGGTGATGTCAAGTGGGGTCCGCAGACGGTGTCTTGTGCAAACCTAAATATTTGAATATAGTAATATACGGAGTAGATGTGTGCAACATTGATGATTTTTTGGGACCGAATATACTAGGCTTCCTAGTGTGATCCTCGTACATCTGCTGACACTCAATTCGTGTTCTCCCTGGTTTGAAGTACCTCGGTCTCCCTTGCACACGTCGGTGAGCCAGTTGACCTCCTATCATCTGATTTGCTAACAGAATTACGCGGCACAACAATACTAGACGAATCTTTCTGGCTTTTGTTTGTATATCAGCAGCTGGTGCTGAACCCTTGAATGTGTGCATGCCTTCATTCTCGATGGAATTTAGAATCATTCATGCTTCTTTTCCAGATCTTTTCATATACGACGGGCCCTTCTGTTCCCCTCAACCAGAGATTTGAACACTAGCGATTCCCTTGCATCGTTCGGTGCAAAGCGCCGCCCTGGGAGATTTTATTGGATTTTCGATATTCTCGAGAACTAGCTTACCCATCCTGGTACGTTCTCATCATTACCTTTGTCCTTGTCCCTTCATACCTATCTCTTTAATCCAGAATTGCCCGCCATGTACTTTGAACCTCAAGTCCGACCAGTGCGTCTTTTCTTCGATCAGGTCGCACTCCCCATTGGCGGTGCAAAGCGCCGCCCGGGAAATTTCTTCGTATGTTTGAAGTTCCCGCGAACCGCCCATGCGTCCTGGTATTTTCACGTCAATGTTCTTTTGTCACAACTTCTTATACTTTTTCCTTCCACACAAAACTGTTTTATGACCATTCCGGCACCGCGCGTCTGACTTTCGACTTCAAGTCCAATTACACTAACTGGGCAAAATGTTTGTCTCAGAGTATTTTCGGTAACGCAGGCCAATTTCTGGAGGATACAGAGATTTTGAGACATGACTTCTGCAGAATTGAATGTTGGAAATAGGTTCAGGAGTCTCCACAGATATCTTCAGAATTTGATCGCATCGTAGTGATTTGATACACCATCAATTGCGTTTGCAAAAACCCATTTTTTGCAATTTGATCTGTGATTTTTTTCAAGACAATCTAAATCACCCAAGTCATAGTCTGAGATGTGAGGAAAATTTTACAAGTTGAACCATGCAAAAATATACAGGCAATCAGATGCTGCAGAGCCTGCAAGATGGCCAAAAACAGTCATTTTTGAGGTTTTACTGCCATTTTGGCCATTTTAGGCCACTTTGCGAGCTCTATAGTGTCTGATTGCCTGTATATTTTGTTGGATTTTGAGCGCATGCAAGTGACCCTCTTCAAATGTGCAGAGGTCTCGATTTACAGCAACTGCAGCATTCTAGTTCAAACCGTAACATTCCCAATGTTAACATTGGAATGTGAACAATTCGAACGGTTTTGGTTCGAACCATGGTCTTATATCTCAGTCTGATCAATGGAAATGGTTCAAACCAAAAAAACCATTCAAACCAAAAAAAAACCGTTCAAACCAAAAAAACTGTTTTAACCAAAAAAAAAAACCGTTTGAACCAAAAAAAAAGTTGAAAGTCAAAAAACTGTTTGAGCCAAAAAAAAAAAAAGAAAGTTGAAGGTCACAAAACTGTTCAAACCAAAAAAAAAAAGTTGAAGGTCAGAAAACCTGTTTGAACAAAAAAAAAACCCCCATTTGAACCAAAAAAAAACTTGAAGTTCAAGAAAACCATTAAAAAAAGTTACAGCTATTGGCAGTACCATATGGCATTACAGATGTTGCATAATTCATTTCCAAAAAAAAATCCAGTTCCAAAAACTTTTTTCTTACAAATCTCTAAATACCTCTATACTTCATCCCTACATAGTAGGTAAGTGTCGGACAGATATACCAGAAAGAATCAGGCCATACTTCAGTTGAACCACCTGAAACTGCAAGTGTGGATCAACAGCCTGGCTCCACAGCCACCACGGCAAAATCTGGATGGGCCGGGATGACATTTGCCTCACAGTTTTTTTTTTTTCGGGTCTAAGTTGATCAGATTTCATCAAATGCACAAAAAATCGCCCCCCAGGCCAGTCAAACAAGAATGCCTGGCATCACCCAAGAAAAGGGTTCTATCCATTTTTGTACCTGTAAATGTGTCTGTATGCCCAGAAGTTGGCGGGAGACAGTAAAAAAGCAATATTATAGACCCGTGCACATAAACCCGCAGGCACTTGGCAAGCATCAGCTGAGGCTCGGCTGACACCTTCAAATGTCTGTGCCGCATGCTCCGAGATACAATATATGCCCGGCATGCTTCCTTGTGTTGAGATTTGATGCAGTTTTCACAGGACAAGGTACAGATCACATCTTCTGATGATTGGCTGACAGGCCTGCAACAACCTGCAAGGTACTGCAGTTCCATCAGTACCTGCGGGTGACCCGTAAGTACGGGTCTGAGGACTGTGGGTCTCTCGGGTACAATATTTGCGGGTCTGGATCCAGGTTGCCCTTCTGGCACCCGCAGGTGAACCTGTGTTGAACCCGAATGGCAAGTGACTGCGAGGAGAAAACCTTTCGGAATTTGCTGTGGTGGCTGTGGAGACGGCCCGCTGATCTACACTTGCGTTTTCAAGTGATTCCACTTAATTATGGCCTGATTCCTTCTAGTATGTGTGTCCTACACTTACCTACTATGCAGGGATGAAGTATAGAGGTATTCAGAGATTTGGAAGAATTTTTTTTTTGGAACTGAAAGTTTTTTTTTTCGGACATGAATTATGCAACATCCGTAACGCCATAGTAACATATATACATAGGAAAACATGTGATAGAGCCAGAACTATAAAATATCCTGATATAAATGCAATTCTTATGATCTTTCTGAATGCTAAACCTGTTAAATGTATCCAATGGAGCTACAGGGACTGTAACTGAATTATGCATAATTCTGGCTCTATCACATGATTTCCTATGTATATATGTTGTCCCTCCCAAAATATTAGGTCACTGAGACATGTCCTGGGTATGCTAGACAGCATTTGGCTCAAAAATGGTCCAAAAGCACAGATCACCTAATACAGGATATTTTTGTAAATCACTTTCTATCACTAATTGCAGATGAATTAGCCTGACAGATCTACCTAGGTTTCATCCAAATTGGAGCAGAACTGGTTGAGTTATGGACAATTCTTTGAAAACATCCCAAAACAGAAATTTTCAATCCACACTTTTGGTACTGCCAATAGCTGTAACTTTTTTGAATGGTTTTCTTGAACTTCAACTTTTTTTTTTTTTTGGTTCAAATGGGGTTTCTTTTTGTTCAAACAGGTTTTCTGACCTTCAACTTTTTTTTTTTTTTTTTTTGAACAGTTTTTTGACCTTCAACTTTTTTTTTTTTTTGGTTCAAACAGTTTTTTTTTTTTGGTTCGAACATTTTTTTTTGGTTTGAACAGTTTTTTTTTGGTTTAAACGGTTTTTTTTTTTTTTTGGTTTGAACGGTTTTTTTGGTTTGAACAGTTTTTTTTTTTGGTTTGAACAGTTTTTTTTGGTTTGAACGGTTTTTTTTTGGTTTGAACGGTTCTTTTTTGGTTTGAACGGGTTTTTTTTTTGGTTTGAACAGTTTTTTGGTTTGAACCATTTCCATTGATCAGACTGAGATATATGACCATGGTTCGAACCAGAACGCTGCTACAGTAGCGATTCAAAAGCTACGGCTTAAATACAAAAAGGCGAGTCACAAGTACTAAATGAGATCAATAACAGCGACAAGGAAACAGCGCGCAAGAGTCCGAATGAGTTCGAGTGAGTATACATATCCATGACAATGCCCAGCATCCCAGTCATCCCCGGGAATTGTACAGCGTCGGCAGGCTGTGCTTGGTGTTTCGGTTGTCGTTCCAACATATTTTTGCATAGTTTATTCTGCATAATAGGTCCTCACATCCCGGACTACAACTTGACCAATTCAGATTGTTCTGAAAGAAACCACAGATCAAGTTGCGAAAACTGGGTTTCTGCAGCTGAAACACAGATGAAGGCATATCAAAGCAATATGATGCGATCAAATCCCGAGAATATTTGTGTGGCATCCTGGATCCATTTCCAACATTTCATTCTAGTCAAGTCATGTTTCAAAGCCTCCTTATCTTCTGGAAATTGGCCTGCAATGCTGAAAATACCTTGAGACAAACATTTTGCCCAGTTAGTGTATCTACCTTTGAGGGGAGCAACCCATGGCCAAAAAAATGTGAATTTTAGAAAATACAAGTGGATGAGCTTGGAATGCTTCTACAGGCTGAGTATCATTATCCCAATTGCTCCAAAAAAAAAAAGAAAAATAAAGAGAAAAAGAAAAAGGAGTGATGTGACAGTCACTGCTCGGAATTCCTCCGAAACACATGTCATGATTGCTTCGAAACCCAGTGAGGTCCTCACATCACGGATGTCAATCAGTAGCACCGAGCGATGAGCTACTCACCCGTTATGTGAGGACCTCACTGGATTTCGAAGCACGGAGACAACTTTCTAAGTGGACAGACCACCATCAAAAACTGACCTTGCAAAACCCTTCAGGAGACTGCCTGTAACTCCAGCACTTCGCAGAGAAAAACCCGGCGTCGACCCAAGTTTTCCCGTTTTCCGGCCTTTGACTGTGCGCTACCTTCCCGAATGTCAACCAGAGAGAGAAAACGCGAGGACGTACTGTATATAGTTTTACCGGACAACACTGAGCTAAATTATTGCACAATGAGCGCGGTGGGGCGCTTCGCAGCCCACCACATGGTTGAAAGCTTGTCTCGATCTAGAAAAATCCGCTTATGAATAAATCCTGGAAAATCTTGACTTCGCGCTCGCTGTCGGATGGAAAGCGCAGAAAGAAGCAGCTTCTCCCATGCCTGAGTTGATTTACGCGCCGGCCCGCACACGGTAGAGCCCGGTACAGCGGACTTTGAACATCAAGTTTGCTGAGAGATCAACGGTGCCGACTTGGAATGAGTGCTGCCATCAAAGAAGCCAGTGGAGTTTAAAAAGGCTTTGGACAGGCTTAATTTTATGAAGAGGGTGAGGTGATGCCGTAAATTTAGAACGTACGGAAATACTCTCAATTTAGAACATGCGCAGAGCCGCAGGCTGCAAATTTAGAAAGTACGGAAATACTCTCAATTTAGAACATGCGCAGAGCCGCAAGCTGCAAATTTAGAACGTGCGGAGATAGTCTCTGGCACTATGACTTTGAGTCAGGCGTGCTTTTCCCCTTGAATTACTCCGATGGTACTTTGGTCCTCGAGAACGGGTATTGCCACACGGTTCTAGTAAGTTAGTGTTGGACCATCGGTTGCACAGGATGAATGAACACCTGGCACGTCTATTCGTCTCTCGCCTTGGTCCTTCTATTTTTTCTGTTCAATATCCACTCGGATGCTGACGTGGGCGCGCCTCCGAGTGTGCATCACATGGGAGGTCCGAAACACACTTTGTATAAAGCTTCCGGGACACATTCTATAGGACGGAATAGAGCATATTAGCAGTTTTTTCGCCGAGATTTTACCCAGCTCTGATTGGCTGCTCCACCGCTCGATAAATGAGTGGCCAAGCAAATCTCAGCTAAAATCTGCTAATATGCTCTGATACACTCCACTCGAACGCAGGATGAGATTCAAATTTGATGGAAGGACATATGTCATCTCTGAGAGTGGGATACACAGAAACTGGGAGAGAAGTTCGACTCGGTGGGAAGAAGCGGATCTTTCCGCTCATCGGTGGCCACGCGTTTCCCGGTATCACCCGGTACCCTTTCCTTCCTACCGTCATCGAGTCCAGTGGGCACGTTTCGTGCGCTGGATTAGTTGACCTCGACTGTCTCCGTGACGGCGCTCTCTACGCGCTTCTCTGAGTGTCATCCTCCGGCTCTGGATTTCCCCGTCGATGTCATGAGACCACTTCGTCGGGTCGGAATTGACCCTGATTTCCCGAGATTCTGGCTGGGGTAGGGAGGTACAAGAGCTGGCTTGCTTGCATTCAACTTTGGAACCCGAACCGACACATCCCCAATGGTTCGCTTCGCTAGGACACTGCTCACGTCGATTCTGCTCTGTCTCTGGTCAGGACGTGTCTCTGGCCTGACCTCTACGCTGCAGCAGGTCACTAACTTTGGGACCAATCCGACGAATGTCGGCATGTACGTTTACAAGCCGACGACTGTCACAGCAAACCCCGCTGTTATCGTTGCCGTGCACGAATGTACCGCCACTGGGCCTATATACTTCAGCAGCACGCCGTATGCGCAGTACGCGGACACGTACGGGTTCATCGTTATCTATCCGAGCTCGCCGAACTCGGGCACCTGCTGGGACGTCAGCTCGAAGGCGACGCTCACCCACAACGCCGGCGGGGATAGCCAAGGGATCGCCAGCATGACGGCCTACGCGATCTCCACCTACGGTGCGGACCCTACGCGCATCTTCCTCACTGGCACTTCTTCTGGAGGTACGTCTCGCTCCTGTCGGATAGCATTCTGACCACTGACGATGCTGAATTTTCGAAAAAAAACTTAGCAATGATGACCAACGTCCTAGCCGCAGTCTACCCCGAAATCTGGCGCGCCGCCACCGTCTACTCTGGCGTCGCCGCCGGCTGCTTTGAGTCGAACTTTGGCGGCGTCGACGCCTGGAACTCCTCTTGCGCAGACGGCGAGGTATCACAGACCTCCGCGCAGTGGGCCGCCCAAGTGCGCGCCATGTACCCCGGCTACACGGGCCCGTACCCGCCCATCCAGGAGTACCACGGTACGGCCGACACCACGCTCTACCCGGAGAATCTCGGCGAGGAGATCAAAGAATGGGCGGGCATCTTCGGGTACAACGCGGCTGAGCCGACGCAGGTCCTGGACAACACGCCGCTGCCGGGGTACACCAAGTCGTTCTACGGCCCGGACCTGCAGGGGATCCTCGCGCAGGGTGTAGGGCACACGGTGCCGGTCCAGGGCGACGAGGACATGAAGTGGTTCGGGTTTGAGGCGGGCGGGGCGGCGCCGCCGCCTGCGGGGGGCAGCGGGAGCGGAACCACGACCGTGGGATCGACCACGACGACTGGGCCAACGACTACGATCAGTACGGGCACTACCACCTCGACGGCCCCGCCGTCATCCACCGGCGCTCCCGAATGGGCCCAGTGTGGTGGTCTCGGATGGACCGGTGCCACAACTTGGTGTGCACATCTTCTCTCTATGTCGAACGCCAGAACTGACTAGCAATATTCGCGTAGCGTGGCTCCGTTTGTTTGCACCGTCCTCAACGGTGTGTAATCTTTTATTCTCGGCTAGTAAATACTGACTCACCGTCAGCGTACTACTCCCAGTGCTTGACATGAAGCTAGTTGATTGGAGGAACAGCGAAGATTATGCATTGGATTTGGAGGCCGTATACGCAGTCAGACCGGATCGCCTGTTAGGTATTGATACTAGGAGACAAATTAGGTCAGCGCTCAAAATGAATGGTTCACAAACTTGAAAAGTCGTACACCGGAGTGGATACTGGCCGTGATGCCGTGGATGGAGTGATACGCTTGACTTGAGAGACACAAATTTTCATCGGATTGATGTAACTTGCGCAAAGTTCGTCAGGTGCCTGAAATTCTAGGTCAACCTCGTTGGATCTGTGTCCCTTGTGGCGGATCAACCACTCGCCGCTTAATGGGCAAGAAAAATTCTATCCTTCTCTTCTACCACCGCCATCCCGACACCCCCTGCGACGTTCCCAGCGGGTTCCCGACGTGTTCAATGACCAGCTCCACAGAAAACAGTGGTAAGAGCACTTTTAACTCGCTGGCCAACCGTACGGCGGCGCCGACGCCGCGTATTGGTTCAGGTGGTATGTTTTTCTGTCTTCGGTTTCTGCACCCCTTCCTACCCACCCGGCTCTCTGCCAGCCAAAGTGTTCTCGCCAGAGCTCCAAAATCAACGCGTCAGTCGTGAACTCGTTCGCACGGCAAAGGGAAAGCCATCCCGCGGACCATGGAATTTCCGGTGTCCCCGGACCTGCTCCTCCATCACCTGTGCCATCGCAGTCACCACCGCACATTAATAGAGAGCTTGCGCATCAGCCACCGGTAGCCACCGGGTAGCTCGGCAGGCATGCGCAAACCGGTGGCTCTAAAAACGTGGCAGCTGATGGAATACAATACATGAGATCAATGCATATAGCTAATAGGAATGTTTTTACACCTTGCTATTCATCATTATAGAGAAAGCCGTCTCAGAGTACAGAATTTACTTCGCTGCTATTCTTGAAGCAGTCTCTGATGCTTGGGATGAACTCCCAGAAACATCGCACCTTTGCCCGGGTGGTCAGATTGAGCTGAGTGCCATTCAGGATGATCAGTGAATGACATATTAGTACTGCTAAAAAAGGTATGTCATTGCTCACACGCTGCCAATGGAGCCACTGATTTGCGTGTGCCAAATTAGCCACCAGTAGCCACCGGGTGGCTACTGGTGGCTTTGCGCAAGCTCTCTAATAATCCCTCGGCCTTCCAATTTGGCGGCGATACAGAATGCTTCCGAGGGCGATAATTTGTGGGGCTCAAGTGACTGTAAGCATTTTTGTCAATTTTTCTGGACGTGGGGAACGAATCCGAGGGTGAAGATCCGTGGGACCCGAGTGACGGTATGCCTTTCCCTCAATTTTTCTGGACGTGGGAACAAATCGAAGGTATTGGTTCATCAATTTCTTGAGAAGTCGCTGACCAAATGACACACTCTAACGGCGTCCGACGCCCCACGTACCTCCAGAGGACTTGCTCCACCACACCGAAAGGCGGGTATCATTTTAACAACATTTCGCATTGTTGACGCATTTTCTGTATCTTAGGGCCGTTCGCGACTTTGCGGGTCCCATTCTCACGTGTGCAGAGCTCAAAAGCTTGATATCAAATCTCTGCAGCATACACTCGTAGTATACTCATGTTAACTGCCCGCACTTCCAATAATATCAATTCTCTCTGTTGACTTGAGCATACAAAGTATGCAGCATGACTTGCGAGTTCAACAGCCCGGCTGCGGGAAATCCGTAGAGTGCGACACATTAAGTAAGGGTCAAGTATGACACCTCGGAATGTGTCGCACTCGCCGAAATCATGTAAGGCTCCAACCTTTTTGTTTTTCGTGTATGGATCCAGGCACAACAAAAGGAAAACATTTTAAAACTGTTTAAAATGTTTTATACACGGTTATCTATGAGTACCTTAAGAACCAGCAGATAGGTGGAGTCTTGACTTACGAAAGGCTCACAATGTTGTGTCCTGCGGTTTTTACTATCAACTCGACCAGTTTTAGTTGAAAAACGCTCATCAAGGAGCAGCGCGGCGCAACAGTTGCGCCATCAACCACAATGACAATTATCATATTGGGAACACATCCCGCTAGTTCACGCCGCATGATCAGTATCAATGTTTTATGCGACAGGAAGATGCAGAAGGCATGTAGGCATCTATTCCGTACAAGTATTCCGTCCCATTTCCGATGGGAAATACCCTGTAAGTCATTTGCTTTCCCCAAACTGTTTAAACCTTGTACAAACGGTTTTAAAACCATTTGAGCCCTCTGGCACAATAAAAGGAAACGAAAACGGTTTAAACCGTGTACAAACGTTCTTACACGGAAAAGGTTGGAGCCTTAGCCGAAATGTGTTGCACATTCATTGAATCTGCCTTCATCGATTCTAAATTTCTATCTGCCTCTCCCAGAATCTCTGAACAAGCCATTTCATCATCCTCACATCTAAGCGCTTAGAATAGTTCGTTGCTCAGAGCATATCAACCGATTCATATTACATCAGTGTATCCAATAATTTTGAAGGCAATTCCTAGGCTTGTCCCCATCCGGTAATTCCCATCATGATCTCGCGGAACTCGTTGCCTGAATTACCCGACCCCTTCACATCAATCAATCAGTATGTTGGCTCTATTTATTTTCTGCCAAACCCGTCTGTCCTTCGCTTGGTCTGGAGCCTGCGAAAACCGACGGGTTCACGAGTCTAGGCAATTCCATGAACATTGCCTAAAAGTGTACTAATCCCACGAACTTTGCATATCTAAATTGGAATCCAACGAACTTTCTGTTTCTGACATAATCCAATAATCCAACAAAGTTGGCAAGGGCTCGACCTGCCAGTGTGGAATCTACAGCAGTGTAGAGCTCAGAAGGAGCCATTCAGAACAGCGAGAGGAGAGAGAGTAGATATTGATTACAGCACGTAATATGGCGCTCGGCAGAACTGCAAATTAAGCTGCGTACATAGATCGAGGGCTGAAATGATTCCTTTCGATTCGAAGACCGATGAAAACTGATGAAGAGCAGGTACAACCAGGATAATATCGACGAAGTGTCACGACGTGAGAGAGCGTAGACTAGTTGCTGGAGCGGACGGTGGTAGCAGGAGGGCAACGGAGCGATACCGGAGATTACAAAGGAGGTATGTGGGGCATTTTTGAGAGGAAGGCTGCTTTAGGGGACGGCAAGCCGACGGGCATACTAAGCGGTGAATCACGTACATAGTTTAAAACCATTTGGAATTTTGATGGTAGGATTCTCATTGGACAAGCAGCAAACAAGCCGGCTGACGGAAGGGGCATTATATTACAATGAATGGCCGCTTGCCTTTTACGGCCATGAACTCGCCTAGTGGCAGTGGCAAGCGAGTCGCGACGCCTACCAATTCCTCCTCCATACTCACACCCTCTCCTTCCGACGACACCCTTGCCGACACCCCCAGCACCCCTCAGAGCAACCCCTGTACGTTAATCGCGTTCATTCGCGAGATAATCTCCGTGGCATGAGCCAGCAAGAAACACCCCACCCTCGATGGTTACGCCAAGATCCTGGCCAACCTCACCCTCCTGGACACCATCCTCGACGTTGGCGACCACGTCGCCACCGTTCTGACGTCATTCAAAGCTGACCTCATTGCCGAGCTCATCGCCACAAGCTCTCGCTCCCCTGCCACCTCTTATGCGTCTGCTATGTTGAATCCGGCCCCCCCTGCCCCTGTGCCGCCCAAACCCGCCCCTGCAGCCAAGCAGAACGAGCTGGTGGTGGTGTTCGACAAGGCTAACGATGTCCTCGCGCTCCCATTGCCAGAGATCAAAGCTAGGGTTGAAACTGCTGCTGCGGCCACGGGTGACTGAAGGACGTCAAGCTCAAGGACGTGAAGGTTCTCCCGTGCGACCGTCTGCCAATCGCGGCCGACTCTGAGAAGACTGCCTCGGTTCTGAAGGAGAGTGTATAAAGTAACTTGTAACTGCTAACTTTAACTTTAATCGCCCCTTTAAATTGGTGGGGCTAACTTTACGCTACTTTACAGTACTTTTCCCACGCTTGGCGAAAGTAACTTGTTGACAGGCTAACTTACATGGTTCTGACAAGACAAGGTAAGGACCCCAGTAGGTGCTGCCAAATACCTCAAAAGTGCTCTGAACCTAGGTAATCATCATTCTCACTATCCCAAAGGGTCTGTGAGTGCTTTTATGGTCGTTTATTTGAAGTTCAATTACTTGGTCATGAGAAAAGTTTCCGCAGATGGGTGATGCAAAAATTGCCATTTGTGAGCGACGCCTGTCAGGCTGGACCTCAAGATTTTAGTGGGAAATAGAGGCTGTATGGACCTCTATAGTGTGTAGAAATAGCCGTCTTTGCAGCTGTTCCAGAGGGTGCAGGCCAGCCAAAAATCAAGGACATCGGCGGAAACTTTTCTCATGACTGAGTATATCTGTTGTGTTGGTGGCAGAGAACCTCTGCCACCAACACAACACGTTGCCGTCACATGTTGATGGCACTGCGGCACAGTCAAGTCTGGCAGTTCATTGCATATTTCTTTTATAGCTCTGGGGTGCCATGTCAGTGTCAGTGTTGCCGCAATTAAGTTCAGAACTGATTGCAAGTTTCAACTGAACCTGAACCCAAATCTGAATTCAGGTTTGAACAAGGGAGCCTATGCACAGAATAGTCTCAATGGTGAGGTCTCATTTCTTCATGCAACATCTGAACTGCTAACTGAAATTCGAGGTTTGACTGGGCATCTCAAGTGTCACATGCTGAAGATATCTTGTCCATGTGGAGACATGTACAGGGCATTTTGGCACTTTGACAAAAGATCACAGCCATTAATTCTGCAGAACATACAGCCGATGATATTTTCGTGACCTTGGCATACCGCTTTTGGATGAAATAATGTCAGAATCTAAGTTTATGGACTTCAAAATAGTTTGTTGTGCAAAAAGTTGACTTTAAGTTTCAGAAATAAGAGGTTCGAGTTGGTTTCTGCAGGTGCAAGCCTAAAGAACAGTGTACCAATGCTGTATGAACACTGAGAGACCCCCATGAATGTGTTTTAAGCATATATAAATGACTAAAATGTGTCTTTTGGCCCTCAAATCACTTCAAGTTAACCATAAGTTAGTCGGGCAAAAGTAACTTTTGCCATCTGATGGCATCATTTGAAGTTACTTAAAGTTATTTTCACTCACTTTACTTTACTTACCTGCCACAAGTAAAGTAAAATAACTTTTGGCAGGCCAAGTTAGCTTTGCCAAGTAACTTTAGTAACCATCATTCTGAAGCAGTCTGCTCCTCACTGGGTCCCCTGACTCGCAAAGAACAGCCAATTAGTCATCCGACATTGCGGGATTGTAGTCAATGATGTGCCTCACACATTCAACCCTTCCCCACAGCTGAGCCCTAAGCTGTGACAGAAATAATATTGCTTCCTACAAGCTGCAGCCTGTTACATGGGGCAAATAACATTATAAGCCGTGAAAAGGTTGATTAGCTGAACCCTGCAAGCTACAGTGAATAATACTACTCTCCTCAGCAGCTGAGCCCTAAGCTGTGACAGAAATAATATTATTGCTTCCTACAAGCTGCAGCCTGCTACATAGGGCAAATAATATTATAAGCCATGAAAAGGTTGATCAGCTGAACCTTGCAAGCTACAGTGAATAATATTACTCTCCTCAGCAGCCGAGCTCTAAGCTGTGGTGGAAATAATATTATTGCTTCTCATCAGCTCCACCCTGCTACATAGGGTAAATAACATTAGAGGCCATGAAAAGGTTGATTCGCTGAACCCCGCGAGCTACAGTGAATAATATTTTTCCCCTTAGCAGCTGAGCCCTGAGCTCAGAGGGAAATAATATTATTGCCTCCCATGAGCTGTACCCAACTATAGGGCAAACACTATTATAGCATATGAAAGGGTCAATCAGCTAAACCCTGCAAGACAGGGTAGATAATATTCCCTGAATTGACCATTTCCTTGCCTCACAAATGTACCATAAGCTAGGTCCTAGATACCTGGCACTCTAATATTATGAAAGTATTATTATTGGCCCAGACTGTAAGGTTCAGCCCAGAATCCGGCTGAATTCAGTGCTCCCTGAACTTTAGAGATTAATCATTTGTAGGGGTCCTAGTACTTAGGCATTATGGACTGCAGGCACTGTGCTGGCTAAACACGAAAGCACTCCAGGACCCTAAGAAGAAAGCCTCATCACTCCTTGTCATCCTATCCAACCTGCTCTCTGCCAACCTCAGCATCAGCCAGGGCCTCACGGTCGAGTTGACCATCTGTTACCCTCACCGGTATGAGGAGCCACCCACCATCTGCTATAACTGCCAAGGGTACGGATACACAACACCAATGCAAGGATAAGTCCCCCATGTGCGCATGCTGTGCACTCCTCCACTGCACCTCTGCCTGCCCCTGCTCCTCGGAAAAGGCCAAATGCATGGACCGAAAGTGCTGCCCTCACTACTTGCCGTGCTGTGTTGCTTGCAAAGGAAAGCATCCCTCATTCAGCAAGGAATGCCTGGTCTGCATGAGGGAATGTGAGCTACAATGCAAGTGCTGTGAGGTCTCTGAGCGTGCTACACACTGCTTGTCGTCTCATGGCCCCTCCAAGCGGCTCTCAAATATGGCAATCACAACTGGAGTCCAAAACGAGCACCTTCCAAATTGGGAAACCATGTTACTGGAACCAGTCTCATGACAAGAATGATGATCTCCCCACCTTCTGGACCTCCTGAACCTTCCTCAGCAGCACTGCGCAATTTGTTTCCTAGCTGCCTTGCACCAGACAATGCGCACACGCTGATATCTCTTGTCTTGCTCTGGGATTGCCTTGCTCTCTAGCCACGCGCCCTCTGCTCCCCCTCCACATGACAAGAAGATGAGTCCTCTAGCCCCTGGACCTTACCTGTGCACAAGGCTGAGCGGACGGATGAGAGGCGGGCTATCTGAGCCATGACCATGCTTGCGCTTCACATGGCGTGCCCACTAACCAAGGGAGACCACTTGTCTCCACCAGACCAGCACCTGCTGGATGCTCCAGAATATGACAAAGTGGCCATACCTGAAGCCCTGAACCAGTTCCAAGCTTGTTTGGCCTCACCACACCCCACATTCCACCAGAGACAATTGGTCTCCCATCAGAGACATCTTGTCTCCTGCCAAGTATGCACCCCAGAACTTGCCATGATGACTTCTGTGCCCTGGAAATGCTCCATGGCTGCATGGCACACCTGGAAACACGTGAAGTTGTCGAAAGAGTATAAAAGGGAGTGCACTTAGGTAGAATAGTCAGTAGCTTCTGGGGCGTTTTCCCCACTCACTGTACCAAGTCTCACTCAATCCAAAAGGGTACTCCCCCATCCTTCCCCTGAACTCGTACCTTGTCTTGTGCACCCTTCTCCCTAGCTCTCAAAGCTGGAGACAGGTCACCTATCTCATATTTGCCTGCACCTTAGGCATCTTACCTCCCACACCTCTTTTACAGGGTCCTTCCACACTGGACCCAATGTCACCATTCCACGCTTCCTCGATTAGGATCACCATTTTCATGAGCTCAGCTCTGTTGAAGACAGGCCCAGGGCACTCCTGAGTTGCGGACTCGTGCAGTGCGGTCCCTAAGTCCTATGGTAGACCTCGGGGGCGTCCCTGCGGTAGGTGCGACTGCTCCTGCCGCACAGTCATCCCATTTGATCGGTGGTGAAACTCCCTTACGGGAGGCCCCACAAGCTTCTCCGGTAGCCCCAAGTGTTCCACGGCAGGCTGCCGACGGTCCGTTTCCTGGCTGTTCCTGCAGGATGGCCAATCGTTCATCCCTTCTAAGTCTCTGGTGTGCGACACAAGCCAGTTCAATTAATTACTTGACTTCTTTGTGTGGCAGGAGCGACCCGGTGATACCGTGCGGTACAAGTCTGGGTATTCCTATGATACGGCACGACAGAGTTAGCACAGTATGCACTCATGGTGCTACCATAAGTAATTTGACACTTTCTGTCAATCAATTCTGGTCTTCCTGCAGGAAGAAACTTCCGTACAGTACGACTTTCTTATCTCATCTATAGGGTTCTGGAGCGCTGCTTGTACTGCAGCTAGCCTTTCGACATAATAGTTCCTCTTGGTCACCTCCGGCACACTGAGACGGTGCTTACCGCAACATCCCAGAGCCCAACGGTAAGGAGTTCCAACCAAATTCTGCTCCCGTAGGGAAGCATAGTTGTGTTGTAGCCCTAATAGTAGCCCGCTGGCTTTTGGCCATTAGCAGTGTAGCCTACCACTCCGAGGAGAGTGTACGCCCTCAATCTAATACCTCACTCATTCCCCATTAGATAGTCCGAAAATGAATAAAAACTTGGTGTTTTTATGCGTGCTCTGGTGCACGCCCTATCAGCGGGTAAGGTCACAAGCATGCTCCTAATGGACATCTCGCAGGCCTTCCCCTTGGTCAGCCATGAGCACCTTGTGCATGCCCTGCGCACCAAAGGCATCCCAACCCAGGTTGTCGAGCTCATTGCTAGCTCCCTATCAGAATGGAGCATGATCCTGAAGTTTGATGACTTTACCTTGCCAGCGTGCACAGTGCCAAACAGCCTCCCTCAAGCATCACCCTTAAGCGTGCTGCTATACCTCATCTATGCCAATGAGCTCTTGGAGGACAAAGATGTGGGGTAAATCGACAACAACTCGGGGCTTGAAGTTGAGCATTCCATTGCAGAAACATCATCAAAGCTGGAAACTCACATGAACACCTGTGTCCTCCCCAAATCCACACATCTCGGCCTCTTCTTTGACCTCCCCAAGTTTCAGCTCATACACTTTGTCTCCCCCCGCTGCCACGCTGAGCACTACCACCCCACCCCCATCTCCATTGGTGCGACCACCATCCACCCTGTGCCCACTGTGAAGCTCCTCAGCGTAATCCTGGACCACAAACTCTCATTCAAGAACCACGTCGAGCTAGCTTAGCGGTGGGGAACTAAGGTGGTGCTCACGCTCTCGAGAATCTTGTCCCCCACCTTCAGCCTCCCACACTTGTATACCAGACAGCTCTTCAAAACTGTTGTCATCCCACAGATGGAGTATGCCCTCCCCATGTGGTACCGGCCGGTTTCCATGAGTGATGGAGGCAGGAGGAAGGGAATGGTCTGGGTTGCTAAGGCACTCAGCAAGGTACAGCGGCAGGCATGCAAAATGATCACCGGAGCTCTTCGCATGATGGCCATGGATACTTTGGACTTCCACACCCACATCCTCCCAGTCCACATCTGTCTAAACCACACTGCATTCAATGCAGCCGCTTGCCTCATCACTCTCCTGCCCTCCAACCCCATCCACCACATTGTGAGGTGCTGCTGCTATGTTCCCTGCTTCCACCGCTCGCCCATTCACCACCTCTTTGCCCAGTTCCCGGTCTTTTGCCAGCCTTTTGAGGCGATCAACCACCTGCAGAGGATCATTCCACCGCCCATAAACTCCTTCTCTCTGCACATGGTAGCCTTGAAGGACTTGGCAAAGGCGGAAATAGTGCGCATCACAGCATGCAGAGGCTTTTGCGTATTCACTGATGGATCAGGTTATGAGGGAGCACTGTATTCGAGTCCGAGGTCTCCGGTGCGATCCTAGCGCTGGACATCATTGGAGGCACCCCTTGACTAACAAGTGCAGATGTTTTCATGGACTGCCAACCCGTCATCTCCACGCTCCTGTTCCACCGACTGGCATACCAATCTTCAGCACAACCAACTTTATCCCAACATTTGCTACTGTGTTCTGGACCAGGACCATCCTTGCCTTCACAAGTAAACTCTGGTGCATCTGAGGCAAGAATGCAACAGTGTTCCTGCACAAAGCCACATACACCCTGAAATCCAGCCATTGAAGATCTCAGCCCCCCGAGCTTCGTCCTCCGCCTCGAAGAGAAGCTGGGAGAGGCGCACCTCATCCCGTTTCGCCTCTTCATCAGCCTCCTGCTTCTCCTGCTCCACCCACGCGATATCCATTGCCATTCCCTCATCCTCCCTCTCCTGCTCTTCCCTTGGACCCTCTCTCCCTTTGCCCTTGTCCTTGTGCGGAGGGGGAGTGGCGTTTGATCTGTCGGACATGGTGGTAATTGGGGATGGTGGTGGTTGAAAGGAAGAAATTTTTTATTCTCACGCCACTTGTTCCTTGATTCAACATGTCAAACGACCCGTGACCAACTATACAACTTTCCCAACATTCCATTCCTGTCTCCGTCATCTCTGTCTCCATCTCCATCCATATCCAGAAACCCCTGGATTTTGTATAAATACGTACTTCAGCTTGTTAATTAACATGCTTTGCCTCCGCATAGCTCCGGTCTGACCTCCGCTCCTACTCCATCTGGCAGCCAAGAGAGGGCACTCACCCTTAGACCCCTGTGGTGATCTGTGTTAGCTTCGTCTTAGCTCTGGCTAGAATTCTCCGATCCTCCGGACTCCGGCCTTCCGTCCCTCCGGTCCAACATGGATACAACACAACTTAGGACGAGTCCTCAGGAGGCACAACTTCATCAAATGCAAGGTTTATATGCCAAGAAGACCAAATGCCGTCTGGCATCTTGACAGTCATCACAAGCTGATTCGGTGGGGAATTGTCCTCCACGGGCTCGCAGATGGCTACTGTAGGACAGTAGGTGTAGCCTTAATAATGATTAATTGTGCACTCACAGAAAATGTTAGATGCCTGGACTCCGAGCCAGCAACAATAACCGTTCTGAGACCGTTTTGGACGTATTTTTTGGAAGCAGGCATGGAGTATGGTTTCCCATCTCGTCTTCGGGGGGATCGAGATGGAGAATATAGCATGTGCTATCTACATGGTCATGCGTAACGGACCAAACCGCAGAAGTTTCATGTGGGGCTCGTACATATCTTCTTTAACAGTATTTTCTCTCAGCTAAACTGTCCTAAGGTCAACTCGGAACACCCGTATTGAACGGATGTGGGTCGAGGTAGGCAGCCAATTTGTTCAGCATTGGCGAGGCTTTTTCAGCCGCCTTGAACGTCTTCACCATCTCGACGTTGGGAAGCCAGAGCATCTCTGGCTGCTCCACACGCTGTTTTTAGATTCAATAAACCAGGACTGTCTCGAATTTCAGACGAATTGGAACGCTCATCTAATGGATGGCAAAGACACCTTCAACAAAAGTCCTAACGTATGAAATCTACACACATTTCATTTACTTCAAGAACTAATTGCCAATTCAATCAGGATATGTGCCTTCTTGGTCAAGTGGAGCTTGGTGTGTATCGCGATGACTGCGA
This sequence comes from Mycena venus, assembly GCA_014462655.1. Taxonomy (NCBI): domain Eukaryota; kingdom Fungi; phylum Basidiomycota; class Agaricomycetes; order Agaricales; family Mycenaceae; genus Glaucomycena; species Glaucomycena venus. Next base: position 605,574 of record JACAZI010000007.1, on the reverse strand, counting down.
AGGCTTACATCCAGATACCATTGAAAAATACTATGGTGTATTGGGTGCTGAGAGGGTTGATCAAAGGGCCGCCGGGAACCCTCCGGACGAAGACGATGCTGAGCAGGCAGACATTGCTGATCGTATTCGCTTTGACCAAGACCCCCAAGTTTGTCATGAGGCAGTCGATGTTCCTGACCACCGGAACCCTTTCACGGACGATTCTGATGCAGAAAGCAAGTTTTTCAGAGTTCTTGCTGAGGTGGTCAGGGAAGAGATGACGTCTGCGGGTTATGGACTGTTGCCTGACGAGTGGGATGAGGAGGGGTACCCTGATGTTGAGGTTTTGTGTGCGGGCAGACATATGAAGAAGAAAATACCGATTGCACTTGCACATCCCATTTGGGCACAGTGAGCCAGACTTGGGGTTCAAGGATTGAATGTACTTGCCTACTTTACATGAATATATCCACAAGTGTATTTTCCTGCTTGAATCGTGGATTCGTAGACTGGCGCCAACGACTGTGCTGTATTATCAAGACCAAGGTGACGGGTGATGACCACCCGTGAACTGAACATTTTTGGCAGCAGTGACTGTGATGGTCGGCCAGTGAACACCTTAAGAATTGAATGCATGCATAAAAATGCGGAAAACATGAATACGAACTACTGCAAAACTCTCGAAAAAAGTCCGCAAAAAGTAATAATTAGTGCTCCTCCCAAATCGGGCCTTGGCCAGGATCTTGTGCTGACCACGCCCAAGCACTGCCAGCTCAATGTCAGCCTCGACCTCGGCATCTGGCTTTTCAGCATCATCGCCTGTGCCAAACTCCCGTCCTCACCAACAGAAAACAGCTCGAGGACTGAAGAACCGCTGGAGGTAATGTGCTGGGTAACGACGTTGAGAGGAAAGTTGCAATTGTCGTAGATGCCGGCATTTGCAAAGAGGACCTCATCCGTGAGGTTCACATCCTCAGGCGAGGCAAGGCTGGCTTGGGTATTTGTTAGCCAAATTAAGACTGAAGGAATGTTGGTATGATGTACCCGAGTGATAGTAGTAGGGTCGTCGGTGTCGTGGATGGCCTGCACAACGATCTCGAAGGACGCCAACCTTGGTGTTGAGTTGGATCTCGTGCACTACCTTACCCCCTTGATCTGGCCAACGGCCTCGTCAACAATACTGCGATGGGCAGAGCACTTGATGCTGAGCTTCATCAAGCGCTGAATGCCGAAATCGAGAGGCTGCAAACTCCAGTCCAACCGCAGGGGACAAAGAGGATGATATTAGGGTAATACTTCTTCATCCCCTCGAGAAACTCCTTGGACCAGTGCACAGACCAGCAGTCGATCTTCCAGATAGACACCTGCAACGATGGGAGTCCAAGTTCCCCCTTCTTGGCCTCGAAATACGGCGCAAAGATGCCGTCGACGAGTTGGTGCATGGTTTCGTGGTTGGACCAGTACATAACCGTCTTAGATAGTACCATGCTGTAGCCAAGATGAATGGCCTCGTCGTACCGTCTGGCAGGCGGGGACAGACAAGAAGCCTCTGTTTTGCCATCGAATACCGCCTGCATCGGTAGTGAGACGCAGCTGGCCAAGATGGAGGGGACGAGAGTAAACACACGCTTCTTGTGGTTTGCAGGTAGCTTCTGGGCGGCCTTTGTCGCAGTATCTGGTTGCTGCCGATGAATAGGCGAGTGCTGAGGACGGTGTCTGTTGTTGACATGGGAAGCAGACATGACATGGTGGCTGTACATTACAGCCGACAGGTTCGCGGATGCTTATAACGCCGGTTCTCATCAACTATGGCTCTATTCCTTCAAGGATATATATTATAGACTTACCTACTATGCAGGGATGAAGTATAGAGATATTCTGAAATTTGAGTAGAAAAAGTTTTGGAAAGCGAATTTTTTTTTTTGGAAATGATTTATGCAACATCCGTAATGCCATAAAAAAATTGCTGTAAAATTCAAAACATTTTTCACCAAAATTTTCAGTGAAAAACTCAAAATGTTCAACCAGTGTACGGGAAAATTAAATAAGTACTGGTGGTTCTCAGACATCCCACTAGCTTCATTCCTTGTGGCAGAAATTGCCATAGGATATCGGGGAATTTGACAGAGCTGCTAGTGCGTTTGCGCTTCACACGTTGCAAATCACATCGGCAGATAATTTATTGATCTGTAAATTAAGAGACAGTTTTGATCGACAGTGGTGGTGGCGGGAACCCATGGGGAGGCCTAGAGAACCCGATATCTATGGCTTACTTACAGTGGTAAAGCTTGGTGTAAGCGAGCCCAGGTCAAGCCCAGCCACAAGCCAAGCCGTCCAAGCCCACATAGCCAAATTCAAACTCCGCTAAGCGGGGCAAGCCATTTTGGCAAGCCCGTTGGCCAAGTCTGCATATACCCGCCACCCAGACAGATGATCTTAAAGACCTATTCTAGCCAAGGGGGTTTCAACATTCGAAAATTGGATATCGGGTTGAAAAGATTTTTTCGACCCCGAGCTGACCCCCCCCCCCCTCTCCTTCCATATTGGGAAGGTGGTTCCCACCCCTAGAGCCGGGCTGGTTTGTCCGAGTTGCAGCGCTGCTTTCCAGGCTGAATTCCACCACTTATCTCTACTTTGAGCATGGTTATTTATATTCTATATGGGATATGGTGACTCATAAGCCTCTTTGAGAAGTTTCTGATTTTTTCAAACAAAAAAAATCCCTGTGCTCTAGTTGTGCTCACAACTGTTACACTCAGCTTGAGTGCTGAACATGAGGTTCAGAAGCCAGGTATTGTGCTAGACACTTCTTCAAGTATCCAATACCCCTTCCGGCATCTCCTGAAGGCATTATTGGCCCTTTTGAAGCCTTTTGTAACATACACTACAAAATTTTTTCAGCCAACCCTGGACCCTCCCCCCCCCCGATGTACAAAATTTTATTCTTGGCACCCCCTTGATTCTAGCGGCCCACCATATCTTCTGGTTCCACGGAAGGTTTAGCGCTGTTCTTCCACCAACACTGTGTGTATTCTTCAGCTGGAGCCGAGCAAAGAGTCACAAGTAGGGTCAATCTGAATTGTATTTCCTGACCCCTCCTCGGAGTGGGGATGCGAGACCAAAACGCAGCGGTGGAGTGATTAAACTCCGCCAAGCGGGGCGAGCCGTTTTGGCAAGCCCGTCGGACAAGTCTGGGTAGCCGCGTAAGGTGCTCATAAACCTTTGGCTAAATTAGTACAGTATTCACAAACTAACCTGTCTTCTGGCATACAGTGACAATTGAATGCCGTTCATACGCCGCCACAAATGGTTGCAATGGATGGGTTCCGAAGTACACTTAAGGCACCCGGGCCCTGTGCGGCTCATTTTAACAAGACCCTGGAGTCGGTTCGCCATTCCAGGCTATTCTTGACAACAGCCCAATGCCGTAGGGTGTACGGAATCTCACGGCAGCCTTGACGGCAGCTACCAGTCACAGATAGCACGTACTGCCTCCGGTGTGCCATGCCGGACTATCGACGAGTTCGGGGCTGTTTCGTCGAAGAATGAGATATCACCCACCGAGCGGTGTTTTTTGCAGTAGCGTATGTAATTCAAGGCCAATGAAGTCGAAGGCTCCGAGTAAAATTTTGACCCCGCGTAACGGGAGGGACATTTATTCCCGGGTGGATAATACCGTAACGTGGCCACATAGGGGTTGCAAATGCTGAGCGGTGACTGCCATCGAAGGGTTGGAACATGAGGAACCGTAAAATAGAATTATAGTGGCATTGAATACAATTTACTACGTTATTTCATACATTACAATGCGGCGGCTTCCAAAACATCTTTTTGGCGTACCAATACAAGCAGTGGTAAGCACCCGGCGATGTCAGATGGACGGCGACCTTGCTGCGCTATAATCGGATATGCGGTTTCCGCGACTTGGCATAACGACACCCTTCATCCAAACGAACGTGTGGTGTCAATGTTTGAATTGTTGGGTAGCAATGTTGTGCGACGCGGATCGCTTGATGAGATGACACCCGCCTCATTGTCGGAGGCGGAATTGGGATTGAACTCGACCGCCAAGGTAGTCAGTGTCGTCGTGATCGTTGGCGTGTGCTGCGCAGGTACACCAATTGCGAAATTTCCCAAGATGGTAATGGCGTACACGCGCCCTTGTGAAAAGAAGAACAGCGAGTACGCTGGATGGTTGAGAAAAGATAATGTGATTGGACTCGAAGCAGAAAGTGCAATTAAAGAAACCCACCGGATTGTCCTTCCAAGGTTAAGATCAATGAGAGGAGAGTGACCGAAGCGACGATGAGGCCCGAGGACAAAAACAGAGCAATTAGCCGCCGGAGGAGACTACATCAGACTTTTGGCAGATTTGTTGTGGCGTTGTACAACGCCGAAAAACGCCGAAAAACGCGTGAAAACGCGCCAAAACATGGCAACAGACAACTCCAACAATTTTTGATGATTTTTACGCAACGGCAGTCTGATATCCGCCCAAAAACACCACAATGTCAGAAAACGCGACAACTTCAATATATATTTTTGTGCTTATTTCCAGCTACTTTTGGGGTATATTAAGACGCAAGCGACAACAACGGGTGCGATCGAACGTGCAGGTAGCTTCTGGAAGTGATCAATGTGGACACTATAGCGCGCGCGTGCCATTTAATTGGGGTTTACGGTACTTCTGCACTTCCAGAGGACTTTCACTTCTCTAGTTCTCTTGATGCATTTAATACTTACTTCGTAAATCAGTATGCAGACCACCATATGTACGAATTTCTAACCTAATTCTACTGTACAATATTTCAGTAAAATAGATACTTGGTGTTGTGGTGTTGTTGCGTTGCGCGTTGTGCACAATGCGACAACGCGAAAAAACGCCCGAAACGCCGCAATCAATTTGTCAAAAGACTGATGTACAACGGCGGAAAATGGGTTAGTATCTGAAGGCGCACGCAAAGGAGTTTTTACTTGTGTGTTGACCCTCGAAAGGCAGCTGCATCCATTCGAATGAATGTGTATAGAAGAGCAGCAGCAATCATACTATCCGTGATAGCACATGAAATGAACGAGATTCTAGAATATTCAGCTGCAGACTGGGGTAACAGAAGTCGTTGTCGCATACTTGAGATTTATCCTAGCCCATCCTAAGGGCGGCCCGGTTATAATGACCACAACCGCGGAAGCGTACCCAGGTACGAACTAGATCGTGAACACCACATGAGCGGGAACTGCGATAAACAGGAGATTACTCACGTGAACCAGGATGCTGAACAGAAGAATGGCACTGATCACCCGCCTTAACGCTCTGAATGGGGTCGACACTTTCAGAGATTATAAGAATCGCTAGAAGGGTACTCACAGCCTGTAATACAGGGAACAAAGAAATAGTTGCGCTATTGATGCCGTGGTGTGCGTGCAGAACAGAGTAACGGCAAGCGTCCTCATTCCGAAATCCTGGAAGACTTGCGGCGGCTTGCAGGGAAAAGAGTGAAACGAGAATATATAGTTTGGCCCAGATTGCAAAGGTGCAAAGTGTGTCGGACGCGAGTATGGCACCAATTCCGACTCTGTGGAGTAGCGGTCGAGAGGAGTGCTGGAAGTAGCGCACCGCAAGAACCAATTCGAGCGTGTAAAGCATAGAATTGATCCAGGTAGAGGCTAGGAGGTAATTATAACTGAGGACGAGTAAGATGCCAGTTAGTTAGATATCGGAAATACGAACGCGTAGGCCACCATGTCTCCGAAAAAGTGTGAGGGCGCTGACGATTCGGAAGGATAGGCGTACCACGTCGAAGAATGGGGCCAATCACAAAAAAAATGACACCTACTTATTTTAGCAGATTCACGACAGCGGGTACGTTGAACTGTCACAAATATTACACACACGTTTCGGGTTCATCCGATTCTCGGCTAGCGTGCGACTTTGGGTGGGTGGGAACTTATTTTTAGTTGTGCTCCGTCCTCTTGGAAACTGAGAGATTCTGACACTCAAAAGGAACACTGCCAAAATATAGCGGATAACTCGTTAACAGATGAGGTAAACGATGGGTTGCAGATGTGTACCTTATGTGTACCTTTGTGCCTAATCACGTCCACTCGTAAATTTCTTTGTTTTTACTCTTCCCCTTGCGGACAGACAGTGATAGATGTGCCTATGGAGGTCTAAAACAGAGAGAGAAAGCGGAGGGAGAAAGCGCCAGTGGTCTTGGTATACACGCTGATCCCTGTGAGGCAGTACCATGCAAATGAATCGGCGAGACGGGGTTTGATTCTCTGCTGGAGCATCTGTCCTCTGTAACTGGTCTTCGATTTTTTTGAGGGCAGACAATAACAGCTGCACATCAGGAGACTGAGAACAGAGGTAATACGCGCAGGTTGTGTATGGTGCACAAGCCGCCCCAATAATGACTTAATGACGGTAGCGGTGGGACGGGGTTCGATTCCCTGCTGGCGCATTCGAGGTCGTGGATCATTTTTTGTGTGTATTCTCCGTTTTCCACTTGGGACAGATAATAACAGGTGCACATTAAGACGTTGGGAACAGAAGTAATACGCATCGGTTGTGTATGGTGCACACGTCGCCCTGATAACGTTCCGACTTCGGAGTGGCGGCGTGGAGGGGTTCGATTCCCTGCTGGGACATTCGCCTTCTGTAACTCTTTTTTTTGAAATTTTTTCTCATTAATTTAAACTTGAACGAAAATAATAACGACAACAACTCGGGCTATACATTAGAGCCCACTCCTTGTAAATTTACTATAACCATGGTGCTCACGCGCAATCAAGTCGCCATGATCAGCAAGAGAAAGTAACCCTGTATCCGGCGTTTCAGCTTTTCAGAAGAATAGAATGAAGAAAGAAAGAGAGACGAACGTCATTCCGACGTTGGGTGTGTTGCATTGGCGGTATAGGTACGATCAATGGTGGGGCTTGCGAAGGAAACACCAGGGGACAACGCACGACCACCATTAGTCGGATCCGAAAACGCGTGGTTGCCGTCGCAGGTGTTCTGCAAGTTGTCGTTAGAGGCTAGAGGGGGTTTTGAGAAAATGGTGGTGTACTGTCAGACAGTTGTTGCCCGCGCAGCTGCCGTCGGAAAAGGAGAATGTCATACTGACCTGGAGAGTGGACGTGGGTACGGAGTACAGAGTGACGCATAGTGAAGGAAGGGCGTACGTTGAAACCGTCCACCTGCGAGAGATTGCATTGTCTGAACGGGGGATGTTAGAGAGAATTTATCATGTTCGAAGCAGAGCCAACTCAAAGCTACATCGTTCTGTCAGACGCGGAGTTAAAACAAAGGGAGAGGTAGAAAAACGCGCCTGCACTCGAGGAGGTGGATCCGCCGCCTACGAACGAACTAATGTGAGAGGTATATCATCTTGTTGCATGACCATATACTTGCCATCGGGAAAGCTGATTATTCAAACAATCAGAGGGGTATTCACAGAGCTGAGAAGGCAATACTCACCCGCAAGTCCCTGTCTGGCCAAAGATATGCCACGACAGTTGCTGTGAAGCACGAGTCAAATACTGCTTTCAGGTTGAGAACATGGGTAACACCACCGTTCCCGATGGCTGCCATGGTCGTTGTCACAGTCCCGGCATGGAAGATGGGGGTGATCGTCTTGGAGCCGCAGGTGTTCTTGACAGTAATGAGATGGTTTGCGCTGGCGACAGCGGCGAGGGAGGCAGCAGCGACAATGGAGAGAAGGCTAACCATGATGGTGACGGAGAAAATGGAAGAGGAGTTACTGCAAGAAAGTCAGGGAGGATGAAGACTGTAGGAACTGCAAATTTCAGGACCATTTTATACTGGACACCAAGCCGTACGATTTTAGGAGCTTTTCGGATTGGGAGGCGTAGGTAAACGTAGCAACAAATCGGTCGCAGATCGGGAGGGCGAATGTATGTGTGATCGCCATTCAATTCCACGCGTAATCTCGCGTAGTTGAAAATCATGGGTGACTCCTCTTGAGCCCGTAGAAAATGAACGTCTCGGGAACAACCGTTCAACAAATGCACGGAAATTTAGTCCCAATATGGGCCGGCCCGATTTTTAGTGACAGCCATCAAGCCTGGCAGATATCGCAGCTTTGGTGCGCGATTCCGCTCCGAGACTCCCGCCACCTGGTTGAGATCTTTCGTAAGTTTCAACTCCCCAGTTTCATCAGCCGGCGAGGCTTGACAGGCCTCGAAGCCATATCGAGATAAGCAATCCGCATTCCTGTTGATAAAAACCTCGCGATTGGTTCGCATATTGCCAAGCTTCGTTCGCTGATGTAAAGTGTTTCAGTATGGTTGAAAGTGGTTAAAACTTTAGGTTTTTGACATGGCTCGACCATTAATATTATTCGTTGGCCTTTCCGACGTTCGAGGTATCTCTAGTTCTATATTGATGTGGTCGGCGGGTTTCGCCTCTTTCTACGCGATTCTGTCGCCTCGGGAGTCGAAATGTTTCTAACATCCCATTGGACCGTTTCTGAATAATACACCCCAGGGGCTTTGTTGCACGGATAATTTTGATGAAACGCGGGTTCACACGTACGGAAACCCTCCCGTTCAAGGAGATTTTACCGAAACCCGTGTGTGAGCTTAACCAGGAAGTTGAACCGACTTAGCACCAATCAAGCCACCGGCGAAGGTATGAAGCTGCCGGCTGCATTCGACAAACCATCCAGCTCATGCATGAATTGCCGCAAAATGCGCAGAGCTCACAGCAAACTACGACCGAATTGATAGGTTTCTGCAAAATGTTCTTGAACGCCGGGAGTTTCGATAGAACTATCCATGCAATCGGATTTATCTTGTTGGACCTTCCGCGTTTCGCAGTTCACGATATGTATCTGAAGTTTGGGTACCAAATACATTTCGTCAAACCGGGTTGGCATCAAGTTGGCATAGCTTCCCGACATACGGTGTAGAAGAGGGATGTTCCCGGGGTTTGGTTCGGTATAGGGATATGTGATGCCGCTAGATCTGTATGTACGTAGGATGAAGAAATAGGATAATAGGAACGTAAGGAGGAATGTATATAAACGGGGGTTGTACGAGTATAGTCGGAGCCGAGCAATAGAATCGGGTATGATTTCCCCGACTGATAGGGTCAGGCAACGACGATCAGCGACAGGAAGTGTCAATGGGGCCGAAACGAGCAAGCCGAGACTGAGCGTGGTGTTTTGAAGATAGCTCCCAGAAGAACTCTAGAGAAGCCGAAGCCCTATGCGCGAAGCAACAGGATGACGCGCGCGCGAAGCAGGGGGCGTGGAAACCGTAGATAGCTAGAGCGAATCCAGCCAGTTTGACCGAGTGATTGGTCAGACGTGAGCAATAGAAGCTGATAAGAACGAGTTGAGACGACGAAGAGTGTAAGGAGACGCGACTTGAGGCCGACACGAGTGCCACGGTGGCGGTAGGAGGCAAGCAAGAAGGTGATCTATTGATGGTACAAACAATGTACATAATCATCACCCGGCGCGCCTGTACTCGAAGACCGCCGGGGCTGCACTAACTACAAAAAATTGTATCTACCTGCCCATGTCAAGGCAATAGCCAGAAGACCTCACGACTGATTTTTCTCTCCACCCAGGGTATGCATACGTGTGCAATGGCTCGGCCAAATGATGGTAGAAGAAGCGAGGGAACCGCCCGCCAACGGTCCCAGTGCCGCCCCGCAACGACACTCTTCCCCACCTGGCCTACAATCCCTGGGCTTCAAGAGCCACCAGCTGTTCGATCCCCTGTCAACGAAGCAATAAAAACAAAATATTAGTAAAAATCATCAAATGTCTCCCAAAAACCGGACTACAAGTAAAGACGTCCGAGCGTGTAGCTCAGAGATGCTGGGTAAAAAATAGGAAATGAATGCCCGAGGATTGCCCGGGGCTTGCCTTGATCATGAGCATCGTTTGCTGTCCTCGCGCTGCACTTGTCAAGCACGAAACGCCCTAGATCGGACTCCAGGTCCGATAGGCGCCGGCTAAGCGCCCGGTACAAATAAGGCGAATCTTGCGGTGGATCTGTAAAATAAATAGGTAGTCAGTAGTTCAAAAATACGGGTGAATGTATTATAGAAAGGGGAATGATTCATACGGCTGGCACGAGGCCTACATAGAATAAAAAGTCCGAAATTTCTATATCTGTGAAATGTTTGTCTGGCCGTTCCGATACGGCGTTTCCACACCTCGGCCATCCAACCCCTCCACAACGGGAGGAAAACAAATCCGCAGCGGGAGGTGACTCAGGTGGGGAGCCAGGTCCCTTCAATGGCGGCAAGCGCACGGCCTGAGGAAGCCGGCACCATTGTGGTAGCGGTTGGCGAGTGGTTGCAGCTCATGAGTGCACGAACCCAGCCAGACAAGAACGCATCAGCGAAATCTTGATCCGCGCTTCCTCGGATCTTCGGACCGCAAGTCTCTCAACCTCCTCACGGCCGACGCCCGACGACTCGGAGGCAACGTATCTCAACCTTGTCGGTCTAGTGGGGTGGTGACGAGAAGCAACGGACGATAAAATCTCTACTTGTCTTGCAGCGTTTCGCCGCTTGGTCTTTTTCTCTGCTTGCTGTAGCCGGGGATTTTTACGGCGCCTAAGCCTCAACTTTCCAATTTCCCATTGGTTGAAGAAGAAATATCTGCCCCAGTCTACGGCGACCCTCGAGTGTCATTCCTGCCGGCCACTTTGAAGAACGTGCCTTTTTCCCTTCAATGCATGTCTTTTTCGGAATCACAATCCTCGCTGTCTTAATGCGGCGGCCAGTTTCGCCAATTCAACCCATTTCCCTTTCAATCTCTCATTCAACTGGACTCCAACTTGCAGTATGTGCTTCCAAGTATCAGGACCAAAAGCACAGGTGGATCTGCTGAGATAGCGGGAATACGTGCTGCAAGATAAATAACACATATACTCGGCTGAGGTCAATCTCGGCTAGTCGACCCTGAAAACCTAGTCCAGCAGCGGCTGCGGATAGCCACCCCGACTGGCAACTCGCTTTCGAGTTGGTTTCTCGTTTTGTCCCGAGAATTTACGTGGTACATCCACCGCACCAAAGCCCGGACAGGAGAGGCCCGAGAGAGAGAGGAATTCCAGAACCTGTATGTTTTCCATACAGTTTCCGGGATCTTCCGTTGAGGTCGCCTGGCGAAGATACCTCCATATACGATTCTCTACTTCCGCCAATCAATTTTCAAATCTAGAGAAGATAACGACCTTGCAGGACCCTTTCGACCTCCCACCTTCCCGTTCATGCTGAGCTACTCAAAGTCTGCCTTTGTGGGAGGGATACTGGAGACACTTGCGTACAATGAGTAAGGCTTCAACCATTTAGTTTTCGTGTATGCATCCCGGCAAAACAAACGGAAACGGTATCTAAACAGTTTAAGACCATTTAAAACCGTTTATAAACGGTATTTTTAAGGGCATGACGTGTACCTCAGAACCAGTACGTGTGTAATTTCCCTTGTTTCCATTCTCGCCAACACTTCTTCCTGATATTTTCACTCACGAGTTTACGTTGAAAAACAATACCCTGTGATCACAGCTCTCCGCGAACTTCCAGGTAGTACACCTCTGCAACTGTAAGCCGAGGTGGGTGGATTAGTTCAACTCAAAGATGGCGATTCAAGGCTTCAAACTGTGGGAAATGGCGGCAACGAGACAACGGACTCCAGACATCAGGGAAAACCTCCCGTGTAATGTTGTGAAATTTTTTAATAAAATTCTTTGTGGCTACCAAAATTTCGAAAATTTTCACAATTTTAGTGAACTTTCATAAGAAATTTCCAAAAGTACGGACATTGTTGCACATTTTGTGGAACCTCGATAATTATTGCAATTATTTCATACAAAATTTTCGACTTTTGAGGCATCTATTCACTCAGGATGTTACCAACCAACTTCCCCGCCAGTGGCTCACTGAGTGCGAGTAGGGCCATGGCAGTCAGAATTAAGTACTCTATACAGACCCAGAGAATCAGGTATCGACAGGTAGGTATCATGTTCTCGATGTGCTACACTTGCTCACAAAGGGACAAACCGCTTCGGCAAGCAAGGAGTCACCGTAACTGTTGAGCCGGAAAAGCACTAAGTCCATTGCCGAGGTGTCGTAAGTAAAAGCAATGTCCGAGACTCCGAGCACACGTGTATCAAAGAAGTGGTTCGAGTCTGTATTTGGAAAGACCACACAACACCCGCCAACAATTCCCTCTTCCTTTCCCTTCATTTCACTCTGCGCCAGCAACCGCCTCTTCTGGTTTCCGCTGCCGTCACTCACGAGGAAAGCTCTGAGTTACCTTGCTTAGTGTCTCTGACCATGTTCTGCACCCCCAGCGACTTCGACATTGTTGGCGCATTCCACGCCTTGCTCGCGGCATATGAACCTCGCGATGGCAGATGAAAGGGGACTCGACACGTTGCGTGGATTGTGTGCTTCTTGGATGCTACGCTGACTTTTGCTTCACAGCGCAAGTCCACTTTCTCCCGGGATTCAGTCCACGTCCCCAGGTACGTCTCGTCGTGTGTTCCAACAATTTTGTTGAAGCCAGTTTCAGCGCCGCTGGATCATGCCTATGCCATCCATCTTCGAGCGTACGCCATGCGTCTCCGCCACAGTCTGACTGTTGGTGATGTATGAGGCTGCACGAGTCACCTTTGTACGTATGCATCGTATGTGGCCAATCTTATACGAACAAATTCCTTCCTTCAGACTAGCGAAAATTTGATCGGCGTTCGGCGTTTGAACCGGGTTCGAACGCGTTCAATGAATCCAGCGACCAAGGGAACCTTGAACCTGAACCTGGCGTTCGGTTCAGGCGGGTACCTGAACGCCGCGTCCGGTCCGGTTCGGTTCAGGTTCGAACCGATTTTCTGAACCGAACCTTGCCACCACTAGACCTGTGACATCGACCAAATTTCAACATCGACAGAGGGGTCCGTGACCCGTGACTGTTGAATTGAATGAAAAAGTTCAGTAGCAGGGAGATAGAAGAAGAAAAAAAGGACTTCCTCGAATACCGTCAATGAGCATCGAGAGAGGGATAGAAGTCGTTTAGGGAACAAGGCAGATTGTGCGACTGCGCATGCAGGACGTGGCGGCCTGAACATGCGTGAAGCCGGCAAAGCGCCATGCATGTCTTGATGTTCTGAAGCTTTTCCGCTCAGCAACGTGAACCAGGGTGAACCCAATTTCCAACTCGAAGATAATGATATCGCCTTATTTGGGAAGCGATGCTGTCCGATGCTAGTCTTTTTCCGTGATATCGCTCGTAGAAATTAATCGCGCCTCAATTGCAGCTTCCTGCAGCTGGGTTACAGGGTTGTTCCATCACTCTTTCTCTTCTTCAGCCAATGCGACCAGCTGGGGATTGTGCAGGCCGTGCGCTTCTCTTCCGCGTGTACGACACGTACTTATTGACATGTACGTGTTAGAACATTCCTCGATCTGGCGTCAAGGTTCCAGTCCGCCGACGGTAGGAATTTACAGAACTTCTTGAGCTTCCGGCTTGCGTCTTCCACATGTATGTGTGGGAGTTTTTCGCTTTTCAGTTCTGTCGGCGGCCTTCGCGGGTTCAAGAGCCGGAGTGACAATGTGACATCGGCTATGGACATAGCACAGCCCACATCTCCCGCCTCCCGCCTCTTCCACTCAGGACAAATGGGTTGCCCACCAATTGTTTCTGCAAGCCGACGCCCACTCTGGTGATTATCTTCTCGTGTAGGCCTTTACGTCTTATCGCGCCATTCTTCGGTTGCATTGCGCTCTAAGCCCCATCCTCATTGTACCGTACTATTATTACGTTCAAATCGATATGGGGTGTGATGCGTGACATGGTTTATGTGATTCGATAATTCCATAGCACTGGATTTCTGTGTGAAACCCCTCAAAATTTCGCAAATGTCACGGAAATTTTGATTTTCCTCCCGCCACTGAGGGGGTTGTCACGGTTTAGATGTTCGATAAAGTCCCCCGTGACGCGCGACATCGACCATATTTCGATATCGATACAGGAGTGCGTGACGCGTGACTATCGATTTGAACGTAAAAGTACGGTACACATGCAGTCTGGACATCTTTATCCTGCCTGCACGAGGCTTTCAGAGCAGCCGAAGACTTCATTCTAGTTCATTTTGACTCTGGCATGGAAGCTCACGAGACGGCGCGATACCTGTGTCTATGGAGTGGAATGGAAGGCAGAGTCATGTCTCAGATCATCGGCACCAATTCTGGATTGCTTATAGCTCGACATCCCCCCTTCATGCTGTCCGAGCGCCTCCGTTTTCGTCCTTCATGCCGCCCTGGTTTTTCCCTTCAGGGTTCTGGAAAGATTTAGCGACAACCATATGGCGCAACATGACGAGACTCGTGTCATTCAGCTTCTTTCTGAGGAAACCCATACTTGCGGAGAGCACCCAACAGCTCGACGGCGACGGCGATACGAGGACAGAACCTCAGCCCAATATTATCCCGAATGAAAATAAGTCGTTTGTCTTTGCGCTCATAATTGGGATCGACAAGGCGCGTACCGATTCATCCCATCGTCTATTAATACTGACACTGAGGCTACTTCAAAGTACAAGAATACAGACCAATTTGCCACCTTACGAGGCGCCGTAAACGACGCGACAGCGTTCTACAAATTCCTCCTCGGGGGCCGCGAGCAGTGCGGACTCGGAGTTCCAAAATCCAATATCTTATTTCTCAAAGACGAGGATGCCACGCGGGACAAGATTCTAGCTGCATTCGAATCGCATCTTCTCAAGAATCCTCGCATCTCGGACCGCGGGGATGCGTCTATGATCCTGTTTTTTGCTGGCCATGGAACACGCGTTCATGCCCCGAAAAACTTGATGTCTCAGGATGAGATAATCGAAGGAATCTGCCCCGTCGACGAGAGGACCAGTCCTGGTGGTAAATACGTGCATACCATTCCGGATTACGTATTGGTGCACATCCTACGCGACCTTTGCGAGAAAAAAGGCCAGAACATCGTGCGCATGCCCCTCGTCTTGCTTCAAAGCAGCTAATTTTCTACATAGACCGTCATTTTTGATTCATGCCACTCCGGCGGCATGGGACGTGACGTCGGCCAAACTCGAGCTGCTAATTCAGACTCGTCTGCGGTGCCTCCGGATCTCGACAGCCATCTCTGGATGGACAAAGAACCTCCCACTGATGCCCGCTTGTGGTCTATCTCTGCAACGACGCATGTCTGGCTCGCAGCATGTTCAGCGAATGAGTCCGCACGTGAGATCCTTTTTGGCGAACCCAGCCAGCAGCAACTCGTCCGAGGGCGCTTCACGAAGAGTCTGATTGAGAATCTTCGCAAGGTTGATTTGGAGAACACCACATATATGGAGCTAATGGATCGCTTACCGGCGTGGTCTGGGCAGACGCCGATCTGCGGTGGCGACAGACGGAATCGGTTGCTGTTCGACAAGAAATACCCACCGACGGGGCGGAGTGCGGTTTCACTGACGGCGGAGGACTGTGACATCGCCCACGAGCGAACTTGGCGTGTCTCTATGGGGGTGCCGGCAGGTGTCGTTCCAGGCACCGAATTCAATGTACTCAACGGGGACAACCACACTGTTTGCACTCTGGTGGCGCAGACAGTCAAAACCGGAGAAACGATCGTCGTCCTAAAGGATGGTGCAAGTCACGACGTGGTTATTCCGGAGAACGCGCGCGCGGTGGTTTCGGATTGGAAGAACAACGAGATGATTATGCGCGTCTACGTACCCGAGGCCTTTCCGTACATGGCGGCTTTGTTCCCCACCAAGCACTTGCACCTTCAGCATGCATTCGTTCAAGCGACTTCACGCGAGGACGCCCAAATCGCACTGCGCGTTCCCGAAGACGACCATGATAGCATCATCGTTGAGCGGTTCACCAGCACCATCTTTGAATGTGAACCCGAGGCCCACTTTCCTCTCTCTCCACTCAAAGCAGCGTCGCAACTGCCTGCAGTGCTCAGCAGTATCGCGCACTTCAATTTCTTTCTGGAGCGCCGGCATGGGAGTGCACCTCTGAACGGGATCTCGCTGGAAGTATATCGCCTCATGGGCAACTTCCCTACTCGACAACCGGATCGCCGTGTCGGGAAAAATGGGAACCTGGTGACCGATAATCAGGCGCTGTTTAAGTCCGAACATGGTCCCAAGTACGGGATTATCATTCGCAATGCATCCTCGTACGACCTTTTCCCGTATCTATTCGCCTTCGACGCTACAAATTATACCATCGTGGTGAGCATTCATTCACCACTTGCTACTGTTAGCTGCTCATGATACCCTGATACAGTGCTTGTACAGTCCCCACAGCACCAGAGATCCACCACTCAAAAGTGTAAATGGGGAAGTGACCATTGGCATGGGAGGCCAAAGGGCACTCGATTTTACCCTTCCAAAAGGCTTGACAAGGAGTTCTGCATTCCTCAAGCTGTTTGTCGCGACAAAAGCCATTGACATTGACTGGATCCAACAGGAGATTTCACCCTTCCATGAAGAATTTCAAGGTCGGCCCAGGCTCGCAATGGGTCGTGAGGTGCTCCAGGATACCTGGGACGCATTCACAGTGACTTTGACACTGACCGCGTAGGGTAGGGCCAGTAAAAGTGCCGGTGGAGCGTTGTGATATCTGTTTTTCTTTATCCTTTTCCTCTTTCGACTCTTTTTATTGCCCTTCAGGAACGAAGATGTGGACAGGCTGACGCCACACGCCGCGTCTCAAAAAAATCATGTAATCTAAGCGCATTGCCGCTTGTGGTTACTCACAAGTCCACGTTATTTAATTGAGTTGGACTAGATTCAGTTCGGGATGTTCTTGGTTTCTGAAAAAGTATATACGCTCGATTACGTCTCATTACAGCGCTATCAAGTGTTATTTCCATGGATCATGAGTGCGCGATAACTTCAATTCACTCAATAGCCATAGGTACGTATTCGGCCCTCATCAGCAACAATCCTGCTATTTAGTCATGATCATTGCGATTCTGAATGCATCTCATGTATCTGGAAGTGACTCTAGTTCTCGGGTTCATCTGGGGCGGCCTTCAACTCTGGATTCGAAGGGCTTCTCCTGCGTGATCTACGCGATGTCGATGGGCTTTGTTGCTACAAACAGCTTGAGAAACGCGGAGCTTTTTTCCACGTTCTTCGAAGGGTGCCAAACTTGAGTGCCTTTCTGCCACGGCGCTGCCCATCCCAATAGTTACTTCCCCGGTGCCGTTTTCCGTGCAGTTGCTTCTGACCGTCGGCTTTGTGCCATGAGATTCATACAGGAGCTGCAGCATCAACTCAACAACCGAAGCTCAGAAAACACCGAATGTATGCATCAGTTCTGTGTAAGTCGTGTTTCCCCGGTCAACCTGGCACAGCTTTTCGATCAGGCTGCGCGTGAAGCGCGCGCGGCATTCAGGCGTGTCCGCGCCGTTAATGGGGACCTCGGTAGCCAATAACCAGGACCGGAATCGATAAGCGCTGTGATATCATTCTCAAGGGGGTTTCAACATTCGAAAATCGGATATCGGGTTGAAAATATTTTTTCGACCCCGAGCTGACCCCCCTCCCCCCTCTCCTTCCATATTGGGAAGGTGGTTCCCACCCCTAGAGCCGGGCCGGTTTGTCCGAGTTGCAGCGCTGCTTTCCAGGCTGAATTCCACCACTTATCTCTACTTTGAGCATGGTTATTTATATTCTACATGGGATATGGTGACTCATAAGCCTCTTTGAGAAGTTTCTGATTTTTTCAAACAAAAAAAATCCCTGTGCTCTAGTTGTGCTCACAACTGTTACACTCAGCTTGAGTGCTGAACATGAGGTTCAGAAGCCAGGTATTGTGCTAGACACTTCTTCAAGTATCCAATACCCCTTCCGGCATCTCCTGAAGGCATTATTGGCCCTTTTGAAGCCTTTTGTAACATACACTACAAAATTTTTTCAGCCAACCCTGGACCCTCCCCCCCCCTTCTGATGTACAAAATTTTATTCTTGGCACCCCCTTGATCATTCTCCGAGGTTGTCACATTGCGGCCAGTCGGTACACCGAAGAACTCGGTGACGAGAGAGAAACCGTACAGCCACCAAACAAATATCCTTGCAACGTGCTATTCCCGAGCTCGGCTCCAACCGCTCGAAGTACAATGACCGTTGCATTGCGGCGTATAAGGAAGGCTTTGCCAGTATACTGACGAGGATATAGAGAGGTCCACAGTGGGCGCGGTGTGGACGATTGAGGCGGAAAGATAATGAGCTCTAGTGACTGACAACGAAGCTCAGGCACTGGCAGATGATATGGGGGGAGGAATGTGTGCTTCGATGAGCCGACGCAGACGCCAGTCCATCATGTAAGACACTGAGTCGATCTCCAATCGTGGCAGCTTCTACCCCCAGCGTCCCAACCAATGAAACAGGGAGATCACTGCGCATCGCACAGGCATGCCATATATGGCACCAGAATTCTCGAAGGTCCAGCACTTCGGTACGACAATGGGTGCTTCCGTCCTGACTCCGTGTGCTGTCATGGGCATCTGCCCTAATTCCCGTCCGAGTCCACGCGAATCGGAGAGGAATTGCTTCAACGCAGGAGAGAAAATAGCACGTACTATACAGTTTCATTCGATTCGTATGTCATGTGTCACAGTGGCCAAAATTTCAGAAATTTTTCGAACCTGTCACGGTTCACCGAGGGTATTTTCAAATGTGCAAAAAAAAAGTCACGAAACCGGGGGGAAATGACCCAAAAAATCCAATTTTCTCGCGCACAGGACCTTTTGGTTGTGGGGATCTAATGAGCACTTTTATGGCCCATACTGTACTATCACGATCAAATCGACATGGGGTGTGACACGTGACCCAATTTGCCTATTCGACATTTCGACATTCGCAGGGAAATTTTTGACTTTTTTTTGCAGTTTTCAGGCAGTTTTGAGGCCTGTGTGACGGCTTGGAGGTTCGACAAACGCCTCTGTGATGTGTGACATTGACCAAATTTCAAAATTGACAGAGGAGTCCGTGACCCGTGACTGTTGATTTGATCGTGATAGTACAGTAAAGGATCTAATTGATCTACACTGTTTTGGGGATTTTTGCTTGACAGAAATTTGCGCCGACATTATCTACTGATTCTATGGCTAAAACTCTTTTTCTAAGAATTTCTGACAGGTTCAGTGCCTGGGCCATTTATGAACTTTTTTCGAGTGTCATGCACACCGGAAATTACCCACATTTGGTCAAACTGGATCTTAAACCAATGGCTAGAGTACTGGGTTAAAATTTGGTTGAACAATATTCAAACCAAACTAAGTACTATTGGTTCAAATATTGGCTTCACCAAAAATCAATGTATTGGACGAGGTTTCAGTCAAGCCAACAGCAAAATGAAACACAATCCATCAGTTCAAGGATTTGTTGAACCAAAATTCAACCCAAAATTACATATTCCAGTATATAAAACAGCTCAGCTGATACTCCCACCAAAAAATAACATATTGGTTGGGTCTCAGTTGTCCTAATATGAAAACCAACAATAAGATATTGGTTTTCACATTGGTACAAATGAAACATCTGATTTTGGTTTGAATCTCAGCACAAGCTGAATCCTGAACCAAAACCACAGGGTTCAGTTGTGCTGAAATTCCACCAAACAGATTTCAGTGTGACTGAGCCCTGTGGCTTCAATTCAAGCTCCAGCATACACTGAAATTCAATCTGAAGCTAGATGTTCTGGGCAGACTGGTATAACAACCAATACCTCCTTTTTTGGTCTGCATTTTGGCGCAACTGATGCCCAATCAGAATGTTTTGTTTCAGCCATGGTATCAGCTGCGCCATTTTCCATAGTGAAATAAGTGGTATTGGTTTATATTTTGGTCAATCAATCCTTAAACTGATGGATTATGTTTTGGCTTGCTGTCGGCTTGACTGAAAGCTCAGCCAATACACTGATTTTTGGTGAAGCCAAAATTTGTACCAATATTACTTAGTTTGGTTTGCCTTTCAGTTCAACTGAATTTTAAACTGACACTTTAGCCCTCGGTTCAAGATTCGGTTCAACCAGATGTGGGTAATTTCCGGTGTGATGGTCGCCCCGATACATTTTTCATCCAAGTTCGAATACACGGGTCACAGGTCACAGCCAGGGAGAATTGAATGAAACTGTACAGTAGGCATGTGTTCCTAGCACGCATGAGGAGCACATGCGGCCAATGTGTAAGGCAGCATTGTCGACCACAATACTGCATACTATACTATTTCAACCAAATTTTCATGGGGTGTCACCTGTCACCACAAATGTTCCCCGAAAAGGGTGTTCGTTTCTCAGCCATCATGGGAAAGTTACCATATTCATAATGCCCTCCGAGCATCCCTGGTACCTTGGAACCCAACCCGTGCCTGTATCAGAGTCCAGAACACCATACCTAGCATGGGAAGATATGGAGAAGACATTCCAGGTTTGAGATGAGTCTGCGCCAAATTTGTCACTTTGTTAATTTGCTTACATAAATTCATATAAGGGATTATTCTATTCAGCAATCCGGATTTCAAGAGAAAGCCTTACTTTTCAGAATGGGTTATATGGAAACCCGAATTTCAAGGGTTTCTTGCCCTGGCCGTTATCCAAGGATGAGAACTCATATGTGCAACCCACAATTGCATGATTCAACTTGTGATAAGATTGTTCGCAATCGGCATACACCTCAGTAGGTGCCACCAACAAGATACATATCTGATACCATGTAATCTGATTACTAAGGTGAAATTTGGCCCAGAAAGTCATCTGAAGTGAAGTTACAAATGGCAAGTGTCCGTTATAAGCAGTTGAATTGGCCACCTTGACTGGGATGAATTTTCATTTTTGAATGCACTACCGCATTTCCCTGTATTCTCAGTCAAAAAGGATAGAGAAATGAATATAGACTTTGTCTGTTTGCAGTTCCAAAGAGTAAACTGACCCAAACTAACATAGTCACTCCCACAAAAGGAATTCCAGATTGAATTCATGTTTTGAGTAATTATGTTTACATAATTCTTGTTCCACTGGTTGAACATTTCAACTTTTGCACTGAAAATTTTGGTGAAAAATGTTTTGAATTTTCTAGCAATTTTTCACCAAAAAAGTAGGTGAAAAACTTGAAACATTTTTGTGACCTTTCTGAATCTTGTGAGAAATTTCTGAAAAAGTGCTGAAAAAGTTTTGAAATTCAAAAAAAGTCATGAAGAAGTTTCAAGTTTTTCACTTAGTCTTTCACTGAAAAATTGCTATAAAATTCAAAACATTTTTCACTAGTTTTTTCACTGAAAAACTTGAAATGCTCAACCAGTGTTCTTGATCAAATGAAGGGCAGAAAAAAGTGCTCGATTTTTATTTGTCTCCACTTATTTGTGTAATCATTTTATGCCATAATATCATTAAAAACTTTAGAACCATTAGCTTTTTTGTGATACTTTCATGACCTGTCTGGAAAGGGCAGAGTCTGATATAGTAACAGATTCCCCCTGGGGCCGGTTCAATCTCAGGTGCACCATTTTTTTTTTCCTCCTGATCCTTATATCAAAATTGCACCACTTGTTGTTGGCAACTTATCAGACTGAATAGATGGGGTCCTTTCACATTTTTTTGCAGGCATACAGTATGGTAGGTGGAGTGGTCAACGTTGCTTTCTCACATTTGACTGATCAGTCCGATGACCTCTGAGCTGCCGAAGGCCATACACGATCACGTGTTGATGTGTTCAACATGCACAAGGGGCTTATAAGAGCTATATACTATCACAAATGCAATTTTTTAAGCTCTCTTAGGTCTCAATAAGTGATCTAGAACTTGTTTGGGGGCATCTGAATCCCAAATTTGACACATAATAACTTGAGTCGGAATCTTGACTCAACACCAGATGAGTAGCTCACATTTGTATTATATCACTGATTGCCACTTTTAGGCCCATGTTCCATAACTTTCTCTCCCCCACATTGTTCTGTATTCAGATTGACCATCTGCATCCTCACAGCAGGTGGTTCCTCCCCCTCTGAGTCTGAATCAATCTGGCCAGTATATACACCCAAAAAGGTAATTTTTTTCAAAGCGGCTGCTGGATTTTAATGGTAGCTTGTAATTATGAGGTTCCAGAGCTCATAAACTCAAAAAAGGTGCAAAAAGCATGTGATACCATGCTGTGAATCCAATATACCATCCCATATCCAGCAGGTCCACACACTGAAAAAGGTAATTTTTTGAGGGGTGTTGCGGCTGTTGGATTTTAATGGTAACTTGTAATTATGAGTTTCCAGAGCCCATGAACTCAAAACAGGTGAAAAAAGTGTGTGGTAACATGCTGGAAATCAAATATACCGTCCTATATCCAGCAGGTCCACACACTGAAAAAGGTAATTTTTTTTCAAAGTGTTGTGGCTGTTGGATTTTAATGGTAGCTTGTAATTTTGAGGTTCCAGAGCCCAAGAGCTCAAAACAGGTGAAAAAAAGTGTGTGGTAACATGCTGTGAAACAAATATGCTGTCCCATATCCAGCAGGTCCACACACTGATAAAGGTAATTTTTTGAAGGGTGTTGCAGCTGTTGGATTTTAATGGTAACTTGTAATTATGAGTTTCCAGAACCCATGAGCTCAAAACAGGGGAAAAAAGCGTGTGGTAACATGCTGCAAATCAAATATGCTGTCCCATATCCAGCGGGTCCACACACTGAAAAAGATAATTTTTGAAGGGTGTTGCGGCTGTTGGATTTCATTGGCAAGTTCAATTTGTAAACTTCCAGAGCCCATGGACTCAAAAAAGGCGAAAAAAGCTTGTGGTAACATGCTACAAATCAAATATGCTGTCCCATATCCAGCAGGTCCATACACTGAAAAAGGTAATTTTTAAAGGGTTTGTGGCTGTTGGATTTCAATAGTAAGTTCAATTTGTAAAGTTCTAGAGCCTGTGAACTCAAAACAAGTGAAAAAAGCATGTGGTGACACACTGCAAATGAAATATGCTGTCCCACATCCAGCTGGTACATGTACCCAAAAGGCAATTCCGTTAAGGGTGTTCCAGCCATTGAATTTTAATAGTGCCTCTATTTACAAAGTTTTGGGGCCTATGAACATCAAGCAGGTGAGAAAATTATGTAGTAACATCCTGGGAAGGAACTTGGGTGCCCCACATTTGGTACATATCCCAAATAAATGCATACAAGACTTTCTCTGCCCTGTATTGAAACCAGTAGATGGATGGACGAGATTCTTGTTCAGAACAATGTGTGAGTATGATTTGAAAAGTACTAGCAGTATGCCCGTGCTACGCAATGGGAGACCTTTTGAAATATCAGTGAGCCAGATGCGGGTTATTTCCAACCACAGCGGATTTACGGTGACGGTGACAAAGAGATTGACCTTCGAGCAGGCGAGTTGGTCAGAAAAATTAATGAAGGCATAGCAGGTGAATCGCAGTTACCTTTCAGAAGTAATGGGCTATAGCTATTGCATCCTGATAGCGCTACTGCATATGGCACGGTCCGCTTATGTTACGAGTACTTATGTAATCATCCCTTTTAAAACTTGAAGGCAGATCAGAATGCATGTTGATTTACTTGTCTCATGGTTTTCTGAGTAATGAACTTAGTGGCTATGCTGACGATCTATTCAAACTGTTTTACAAGTCACAAATTTATTGACTCTCTCCAGTCCGGCGAACCACTCGCAGCTTTCGGCCGATTTTTGATAGCTAAGGGCAGCTCCATCATTCTGCACGGATCCAGCTACCAGCTTCCGGACTTGCAACCATGGCTCAACTTGTGTACATAGCACTGGTTGAATATTTCAAATTTTGCACTGAAAATTTTGGTGAAAAATGTTTTGAATTTTATAGCAATTTTTCACCTAAAAAGTAGATGAAAAACTTGAAACATTTTTGTGACCTTTTTGAATCTTGTGAAAAATTTCTGAAAAAGTGCTGAAAAAGTTTTGAAGTTCAAAAAAGTCATGAAGAAGTTTCAAGTTTTTCACTTGGTTTTTCATTGAAAAATTGCTATAAAATTCAAAACATTTTTCACTAGTTTTTTCACCAAAAAACTTGAAATGCTCAACCAGTGTAGACTCAAAACTGTTGGAATTGTGAGGCATATATCTTCTCTGCGACGGAATTTGCGGAGTGGGGGGGATTGGGGGAGCTGCAGAAAATACCTCATGGTGTCACCAGCATTGTGGCAATAATTGAGATTCACAGGGGCATCTGTCAATTTACGCAGATCACGGCCAGATCATATTGATCGGTTCCAGACCTCACGGTTGGATCGACTTTCCACTACTTTCCATAGCTTTCATGAGTTGACGGCACTAGACGTGGTTTGCAAATCAGAATGAGAAGTATAAATGATGAAGAAACAATCTTGAGAAAAAATATAAGTGCAAACGGTTTTTGTGTGTGATCAACACTCCACTGATCAATCGATCACTTGCACGGACAAATTATATTCGCAACGCACTCGCAACGCGTGACAGCCTGTGACAGCGCGCGACCGAATCCTCCACATGTAGTTTTGGTTCCCTCCTCAGCCAGCCATTTGTATAGCTGGAGGAAAAGATTTTTAGCAAGGATTGCGGCATACCGGTACCAAAAAGGAGTATTGTGTCCAATTTGAGCAAAGAAACATCCAACGTTGGATGTCCTGCTGGATAGGGCTTCCCAGCCATCTTTTGGCCCTCGCTGACGGCCGTCGAACGGCTGTCACGGGTGCCGCAACGGGTCCAACCTCTGCGTAACGGTGGGCTAAAAGCCTAAAACACGGCACCCGACTTCATGTCGGCAAATTAAAGCATTTTTTGTTTGCAAGAGGGAGATCGAGCTTAGCGCCGGGCTAAGCGCCCGAGCCATCGTACATACTACAGCACCACCTAAGGCAGTAAACACCTGCATGGCAAGCAATCTCACCCAATCTGTTGTTGGAGTGATATACACAAAGGTTGACTGAGGCAATGCTCCCCAGAATAGAAAGAAAAAAAATAAGTACGAGTCCTGCCGTGTACTGCAAGCGCAGCGGTCCTACCCCCAAGTAAGATGAGGGAAGAATGAAGCGCTTCCCAAGTTCGTCAAGGTCGACATTGTCATCGCAGCTTCAGATAGCATCCTCGAGATCATTGTACAGGGAAGCCCGAAGCTTCTTTTGATTACGATGGAAGTAGGCAAGACGATTTTGATTAACAGCGAAAGCATCTATATGGCATATATATTGTGTAAAAAGTATATTCTTGCAACTTAGGTCCAAATCGGCATTTTTTCACTACAACTTATCTCAAAATTGCAAAATTACAACAACTCTTGTTGCCTGCATGCGAGTACCTGCAACTTACGACTCCATTCCTCCAACTTGTGAGTTGCATGCAATTTTGGTGCCTGCAACTACATATTGTTACAACAATTGTACTTGCAACATTTTGTACTCTTTCACCTTCTTCCAACTTCAACTTCAATATTTTGAAGGTGTCCGGCAGTCACGGAACTAGAAGATCTGATCAGGGCATCGATATTTCATTGCCGAATTGATGTCACAAAGGTTTTATCTGTTTGTGTGATAATGCATCCGGGAATTCAACTCTTGTTGGCTTGCCTTGCATATGTAGATTGAAAGGTAATATTTCCATATTCCCAGGCCCCCCGTATAGTCTAAGATGTTGCATGCCAAACTTTAACCCATTGACACATTAAGTGATTGTTCTCACAGACTGAAGTGGTTTTAAAATAATTAACCCTCTCAGAAACGACATAGATGTCAGGATTATTATCAGTACACTCTTATCATGCATCATGAAGCTCTGGTAACCTGAAGAGCTTCACAGTGAGGACATTATGATAGCGAGACTGATGGGAATCATGGCATCAATAAAATTCCGTATTTGGCCATTTGTATCCCCGGACTTACATGTAAAAATTGTTGGGCTGGACTCCAGAATGCAGGAAACCCTTGAGAACATGTAAGATAGTCCTGGAGAACTTGATAACCTGAGGTTGCAAGCAAAACTTAAAGTTGCAACCACATGGCTGAAGTTGCAGGCATGTTTGGAAAGTTGTACTTGCCTGCAGGATAAAAAAGCTCAAAAAGATGCAAAACTTTAAGTAGTTTTTACACAATATATCGCCCATACATCTACCATGTACTTTTGCAAAAGCCGTCCGCCTCGAAGGATCGTGGAAAATTCTCTTTCGCGCTAGATAAGATGGAAGACGTGATCTCGAGTCAGAGTGAGGTGCCTGGGCGATCCTTTTCAGGGTCGTTGAGGTAGAGGTCAGGATGCCATCCGTGCTCTCCACAGGGAAAGAGTAAAACATGGTAGAGTGGTGCATACACTGGGTGAATATCGGAGATCCCCTGCATTGGTGCGTTGTTAGGATGGCGATTGTGAAGAATTATATGGCAGTTATCATTGGTTGACCCATCATCAGGAAGAACCACTGCAACTTTGTCTGTGGTGGGTAAATTATAGTGACGGCGGTCTTGCCCGGGCATCACCCGAAGGCGCACTTCAGCGTCCTTGACGTTTCCAAGGTCCTCCAGAGTCCCAAAACTTAGGTGTAGTACGTGCCGGCAAGAGAAAAAAGTATGCACGGGGATCCATATACATTTGATTTTCTTCTTCTTTGCGTTTCCGCTGGGCAAGTTGTCTTGCAGTCAATGGGCCCTCGGGAACAGGGCATAGGCATCCGTTTGCGTTTACGTGTATGTGGTGGTTCTCTATCGCATTCTTCACGTGCCTGCTGATGACGCTCGGTTTGAGCCAAAGATAGCGCATTTGGGCGTCTTGCAGGTGTTGGAGTTGTCGCTCGAGGCAGCAGTGGCGCGTTTTCATCATGAAACGCACCCGATTTCGATGGTATCCAGGGACGGTGAGGACTACCGTCTTGAGATAAGCTGGGTCTGCTGGCGCTGGGGCGAAGTTGGTGGAATTTCTATCTCTTTCCTATGCCATAAAACAGGTGAGGATTCTACCGCATATGGAAGAGGGAGACGCACAATCAATGCACGATGCAAAGGATTATTTGTTAGGACAGTTAGATTTTGAATTCACACAGGTTACAGAGAACGCAGAAGGAGTAAGAAAGATGTATTTGAATGCTACAGTAGCAAGTCAGTATAGTCAGTGTGGAGAACCATGGAGCATGGTGGTGAGCATGGAGCAAGTGGGAAGAAGAAGGAATGTGGCTGTGAATGCCGTGCACGGGAGTTCGGCTGCGAGTTCCAGAAAGCCGAATGGCTTTTCAACATCTCAACATTTGGGTGGGACTTCCAACATCTCGGTGGACCCAAAGCCACAGTGAGTCATTGGAGTTGTTTATCCCGAGACAAAGGGTCCGACAGCCAATCAGGTTGTGTGGTCAAAGTCAAACCACGTTCATTTCTTATATAGATCAGATATCTGCACAGTCTGGAAAATGATTTTTTCTGTGCTCAGAACACAAATCATGATTGCATATCCCAACATTAGGCTTATGACATTTTGCCACCCCGCATTTCAGGTAATGGATGTGGGTCAACTATTATCAAAAGCTATGGTTAGCCCTGTTTTAAAGCATGTCTAACGGGATTTGCCCACACATGGTGAATTCCGAGACCGTGGGATTCGGCAACAACATCTCAACAGCTGGCTGCAACATCTCAACAACATCATGTGAATATTCATGTGACTTTTCACATGACTTCTGACAAAGGCTGTGCTCACTGTCTCTTAATATACAAGCATGGGACCCATGCCTTTGGCATGGAATCTCAGTTTTATTAAATATAAGGAATGATATAATTATGATGAGCACTGTAAAAGATTTCCTACCCTACGACGCCGCACTGCCACTTGCTAACGCTCGCGGCACGCATTGCCTCCGGGGAGAAGCACACGGCAGATTCCGAGACCCGTGGGACCAACCCATATGACTTTCTGTCAAATTCCCGTGACTTTCCACATGACTTTTGTGGCAGTGCCTGTCACATTATGTTTTCATGTATAAGAATAAGATAGGACACATTGCTCATCTATCTAGGTCGATACTCAGCGAGGTGATTGCTGTTTTGCAGCGTGCTCGTTGATCCCGATGTCCCGACTCATCGGAGGGGATTCCAAACAGAGATTTCAAAAGAGTTCCTCAAAGGGCGGGGTTTCTCGTGAAATCCGGGCTGCTCAGTAGAATAATCCTCGTGTAAGTTTGTCAGTTTGATGGCATTTAACAAATGTTCGTAAGTTCAATAAAATTTCAGCAAAAGCTCATCACTCCTCGTTAAGCCATCGGAAACTTGTCACTTTATGTATGTGGAACCTCTGACTGAACAAGGTCTCCTGGCATCATGCCACAAGACCTGTACTCATCTACAAAATCTGAACAGAGTGCAAAAGACATAGGAGTTGAATAAAAAAACCGTGGTTTTAATTGGCTGAACCAGAGGTTTAGCTACCCTGGAGAACTTGGATTTCGGCCACTTTTGCTACAGGTACAAACAAAGAATTCATCATCTGAAATTAATCATCGTTGAAAATCAGAGCAGCAGAGAAGTGCTCAGGAGCTTTCTTGAGTCCAAGCAGTAAAAGCCCTTCTGATCTGCTTCCCTCTCGTTTTCCTGGTTTTTTTGGTCTAGTGTGCGATTTGTTAACCCACAAAATCTTGCTGAGTTGATTTGTCACTTTCGTTTAGTGTTCAAGCAGCATATAAATTGCCATGTCTACGAGGTCAATTCATCTCGATTGGACTGCCATCTCCTTGCCGTCTCAAGATCAGCACGGAGTTCACGAGATTTTCATAGACTTGAGTATGGGGACTAGCTGTGGTTCACCTCTCTCTCAATTTACATCTCTTGGCATTACTCATTCTACCAATTTAGCGTAAGTAAGAGGGTTATTTTTCAGAGCAGTAACAATTTGAGCTGAATTTGAACATGCCGCCCCCAGTCTCGGCTGCCATCTTGAACCCAATGACAACAATACTCCAGTACTGAAGGTTGAGTCTTCTGGGGGGTAGATTCTACCGCAGAATCTCGCTCCACCACAATGTGGCGCAGTGAGAGCGGGTCAACACAGCAGCGTTGACTGAGCGAGCCCTGGGCTGACACCGGAAAATCTGTTGCCTGAAAATTCACTTAAAATATCAGATGATGTGATTGACCACCATTTAACTGCATAAATAGGTCAAGACCTATGTATGGAAAGCTGTTGTTTTGCTATTGAAGGGGTCTTGTGCAGCCTCCCGAAGGTTCAGCCACCCGCCTCGCAGAGGCCTAATCCCAGGTCATAATATTCAATCACAGCGCTGTCACAGGGTTGAAAATACGTAAAGTAGGCGAGTTCACAATTAGCGCGGATGCGTAATGCCAGGTACTACTCAGCGCTCAGCGACAGTTCTGAGGGACAACGGGGAGCGGAAGGCGGCTCCAGGCGTGACGGAGAGGATACGAATTCCGGCAACCTTTCCTGGGTCTCCAGCCGCAACGGAGTGCCAGGCGATGCGCAGAGGAAATTGTTTCCCGCACCGCACCGCCTGGCGTGGCCCTCGACGTTTAAACAACTATTTCCAGCCCTATGTGCCTCCTGCGCGTTTGCCCAGTGCCCTACACCGTACAACCCAAGGAACACCAAGACAAACGCTCACCAAAGGAGTTGCTTTGCCATGCTGAATAAAAAACCGCCCGCCCTATTTCTGCAGAAGTAGGGTGAAGGAGACCTCAATGTTGCTCTCGTAACGGTGCGAATTTTGTGTCCATGTCAGATATGCAGCACGGAATGGAGTGGCATAGATGCATCAGAACGATGAAAGCCTATCTTCAGGATGCTGGCGTGCATTGCTGACTATCCTGCATATTCCTTGCGCCGGCCCGACGGTCGTTACGATGATACTAGTACAGTTGAATCCCTCATGTGGAATTACCTCGTATGGAATATTCGTCATCTGGAATCGCCTTTGGGCCTTTCCCGGGTCGGGATTGGGGACATTCCACTCCCCGCAGTCTGGAATATGAAATTGCCTTGCGGCACTGATATTCCATTGTGCGGGAGGCCAAAAGTGGTAATTTGCAAGTTGACGAACCATTCGTTGCCTTTTTGAGCGATGGTAGCATTGAGACTCATAAATATTCTCATTATTCCAATGATAATTTTTCATCCCTTCACTCTCCTACCATGACAAGAACTGAGCAACAGAAGAGCCATGCTGTCTGTGCTAGAGACAAGAATCCCCCCCAAACCGACCAAGCCACATGCTAAACCTGGCCGGAAACCAGGGAAAGCATCTCGCACTGCTGCTTGCTTCGCCAAAGATGAGTGCCACCAAGACCTGACCATCAGCGACTGGGTTCAGGTCTTCAATTACATGGATGAACATGATAAATCCCAGAAGGAGGTTTCTGCCTACTTCGCAACTCGTTCCGATAAAGACTGTTCTCGCAGTCTGTGCTGTCCAAGAAGCTCAAGAAGGACAAAATTCGGGCCCTTGTTTCTGCAGACCCCAGCGCACTCTCTATGTAACGTGCTCGGGTGGTTACCTGTAGGTTGACGCTGCCTTGGGCCTCTGGTCGCGAGACATGGAGCAGAAACGGTGAGGCCCGATGTTAATTGAAAAAAGAAAGACATTTGAGGAGGCTTTAAATATCCCGGAGGATGAAATAAGATAAGCTCATCTTAAGTTCTGGGCGGCCCGACCGCATTTCAGACTTAAGTTCTGCCCAAAATTAAGTTCCCGGCAACGTCCGTGAGAATGTATCCCTCACCGTATATTCATATATTTACTGCAACTTGAGTACAGCCAAACTTAAGTTTTACTCTCAAACTCAAGTTCTATTAAGTAGTGCCAACATAAGTGCCGCGTGGGTGTAGCACCGATGCGTGGAACAAGGGAACGAGAGGCGCGGCTGGCTGGAGAGTCCTGGATATGGTGCATGTTGATGTCTGCCTCCAGTGTGCCAATGTGTGTGCACAACATGGCCTGCAGAAGCGACACCAATTTGCAGGGATGTGGTGCCCCTTGCGAGCCATATATGCATAGGCATAGGAGGAGGAAGGGTAGAGGAAGGGTAGAGGAAGGGATAGGGAAGGAAAGAGGGAGGCAGGGCTCGTGAAGGGAAAGATGTGCGACAGGGGAAACACGCACCTGGCTGTGCCATTGATTATGTCTGCACGAGCAAGCTGAGAAGCAATTCATGTGAAAGATGTCAGGAGAGAAACATTATCTCACACCTGCTGGCTGCCCATATTTTTTACCCCTCTCTTTGTCCTCCCCTTGTCCTTTTTATCAGCGGGTGGCATTGTCGGCATCAGACTCGGAATCCAAGGGAACAGCAAAAGAAATATTACAGGCAGATGGGAGTCGCACCCTGTCTCGAGTCCCACCATCGTATTGTTGGATAGGTGGTGGCCGGTGCGGCACGGTTGGTGGTGGTGGAGACAAGGGGGTTTCAACATTCGAAAATCGGATATCGGGTTGAAAATATTTTTTTGACCCCGAGCTGACGCCCCCTCCCCCCCTCTCCTTCCATATCCATATTGGGAAGGTGGTTCCCACCCCTAGAGCCGGGCCGGTTTGTCCGAGTTGCAGCGCTGCTTTCCAGGCTGAATTCCACCACTTATCTCTACTTTGAGCATGGTTATTTATATTCTACATGGGATATGGTGACTCATAAGCCTCTTTGAGAAGTTTCTGATTTTTTTAAACAAAAAAGATCCCTGTGCTCTAGTTGTGCTCACAACTGTTACACTCAGCTTGAGTGCTGAACATGAGGTTCAGAAGCCAGGTATTGTGCTAGACACTTCTTCAAGTATCCAATACCCCTTCCGGCATCTCCTGAAGGCATTATTGGCCCTTTTGAAGCCTTTTGTAACATACACTACAAAATTTTTTCAGCCAACCCTGGACCCCCCCCCCCTCCCGATGTACAAAATTTTATTCTTGGCACCCCCTTGGGTGGAGAGAGAGAGAGAAGTCAGAATCTGTAATGTGTGACATTACTGAATCACAATGGATGACCGTAATTGCCAAGTATGCCGCTACACATAGTCCTTTGGTTACCACGCCATCACAATAGGCGACCAAGGTTATTATGTAAGCATCCGTTTTGGGAAGCCATGTGTCGTGTACGAGATGCGA
This sequence comes from Mycena venus, assembly GCA_014462655.1. Taxonomy (NCBI): domain Eukaryota; kingdom Fungi; phylum Basidiomycota; class Agaricomycetes; order Agaricales; family Mycenaceae; genus Glaucomycena; species Glaucomycena venus. The sequence goes on along the minus strand of JACAZI010000007.1, from coordinate 573,489 downwards.
CTTCACGTGTCGAGGCCTGCATAGAGGGCAAAATTTGTTTAAAAAGTTATCAGAATGAACTGGATGTATTTATTCCACCTCCCTGAATTTTCTTCGATGGATTTCCAGGTCAAACTAGCTCAACCACTGAATCATGACCTCATATGGCCGAATGGGGCCGAAACAACGCTATGATGTGAGAACGGTCTGTAGACAGACCCAAGTATTTTTCTAAATACATTCTGATAGCCCTAGAACTATGTTCTTTATCGACATTGTTGAAAGTCGCGTCAAGGAGCTCAACGACGCGTGAAATAAATGGCTTGTTTGGTCATGCATCGGCCATCAATCCGTGATAAGCCTGGACGCCGCTTATTCGACGCGGTAACTAACAGACTGTGATGAGCGAGGAACGAGCTGGTAACATCACAGTAACTGTCTAGAGAGACTATGCTACACATCACTTGGACTTGTCTCTGACTTCAATGAGCTCTGTTCTGCTCCTCTTCTCAACACCTCACCAGGTACCCTCATATCCCAGAACCTGTCCAGATCACTTGGGGCTGGCTCAAGCTCAGTTGTACCCACCTCTGTTACACACATTTTCGGTGGCATAATACATCCTGGCATGCCACCCTGCTAGTTCGTGCTCGGAAAATAGTATCCAGAACTAATGATGCGACCCAATAGATCCACAGTATCGGTTATCCTTACCAGAGGTGTGTTTCCGTTCTGTGTCCTTCATTTTCCCTCGATATTGATACTCACTAATTCAAGGGATTCAACTTACGTTCATAAGTAGAACTGGAGACAAACTTCAGTTCAGTCAAGACTTAAGTACTTCATTAATTCAAAATACTATACTGTTATGAATTGATCTTGATTTCCTGACTGGGTGTCGAACTCAAGTCATGTGTAAACTTGAGTGCATGGTGTAAACTTAAGATCGAAGTTTTAGCAGGCCATATGTACAGCAGTGTAGACTGCAGCAGAAGAACTTAAGATGTAATAAAACTTAAGTTTGAAAAGTGGTTGAACTGCCTAGAACTTAAGATGAGCTAATAAAGTATTTGCCAGAGGAGTGTCGGTTAACGGGGACGGGGTGGCTCAAGTCTTTCAAAAAGGCGTGAGTTTTCTCGCACATATTTAAGGTGTCCCAACTCACGATGTTTAGATATAATCTGAGTGAACACAGGAGACACAGCAAACCCGGATCTGTTGATTTGAAGGCCGTCGAGGCCGAGCGGCTGCGCATGAAGAAACTTATGTCCCGGTTCGCCCCTGAGGATCGCTGGAACGCTGACGAGACAATTTTCTTTCCATCTGCACCTCCTGATCGCACGTTATGCTCGGGACCGGCCGGCGGCGAGAAGCAGGACAAGTTCAGAATCTCTGTCCTGGTGGCGTGCAACTCTACAGGCACCGAGAAGGAGGATTTATTTTTCATTGGGCGCTATCAAAAGCCCCGTGTATTCAAGGGTAAAAACCCAGCCAACATGCGACCGGTGCTCTATTATCGGGCCAACAAGAAGGCCTGGATGACGGGTGTGCTCTGGGAAGAGTGAGTTCATTTGTAATTGATTTTCCTTGCGATAATACTTCAACTCGCCCAGGTGGCTCCGTAAATTTGACCGGAAAATGAAGCGCCAGAAACGATACATCCTTCTCTCCATCGACAGTTGCTCATCTCACAAAGATTTCGTATCAGCCCACCAATATTCTGGTTATATTCTTTGGACTGAACCCTACATCATATGCTCAACCGTGTGACACGGGCATCATCTGCTGCTTGAAAGCCCACTATCGCAGGTCTCTCGCAATGTGTGCCCTCGATCTATGACCCCACTCCCTTTAAAATCGACATTCTCAGTGCCATGCAACTTCTGGGCGATGCCTGGGACGGATCCACAATCGCGAACTGCTGGAAACACACCCAAATTTGCCCAAAGGACACTGACGAGTGGGAGGATATTTTCGTTGATTCCGACGTCCCGGACTCGGACATGGAGTCGCATCAAGACGCCGACATATGCATGGAGGTTGAAGCAGCTTCCTCCTCTTCCACGATTGACAGCGAGGCTGTTTCCAGACTTCGTGCTGCATGGGACGTAATTCTCAAGTTTGCGACAACATCCATGACCTTCCCGCAGGCAGCAAAGGGACTCAAGACGATATTAGGCGATAGCTATGTTCAGGAGGACTGGGCAGCTCCTCTGGATGCCGTCATGGACGCAGAGGACGACACGGTCATCGCGAGAGGTGGTTCTGGCAATGATGCCGAACTTCTCTGAAATGTCAATGTCCTATTCACGCACTGACAGTAACGGGGCTGTCTTACCTCCAGTCCTGGCGACCGATCATCGGCTCAAGGAGGCAGAGAAGGACTTTTCTGACGTTCTTCTGAAGCTGCGCAAGGAGCGCTGTATCCGTGGCGAGGATGCACCACTCGATGAGCTTCTCAAACCACTGATTGAGCAAGAAGACGTTGACTCGGAGTTTCTTCACTTTGCTGATGGAGACGATGGGACTCACGAAATTCTTGAGTATCTCAGGAAGCAGAAGGAAGACAGTGACGATGAGGAAGAGCTACCGGAAATGGAATTCACTTACAGTAAGAAAGCCGCCATCGCGGCAGTTGATCTTCTCCAGAAAGTTGTCCAACATCGGTGGATTTGGATGTAGCTTTGCCTCTGGGCGGTTATCTGCACAAATTCCAATCTGCGATGGCGCAGGTTGAAGAGTCGAAGATTCAGTTGAATATAATGTCGTTATTCAAGTAGATAATGATCCAGAAACTGAAATTTCATTATTTAAATTTTTAATCCATTTTATTTATTGTGGAATAACCGTCATATGGAATCGCCTTGGGCCCTGTCCTGATGGTATTCCGTATGACCAATTCTACTGTAATCTTCAGCTAACCCCTATTTACCTCTATTTTTTTCTCTCTTTTTTATACGTGTTACATCACATGATAGACACATGATTGATACATCTTATGTAGCCACGTATTTTGAACAATATCACTACCTTTCATACCTTAACCACCTTACAACCTATCGTCGCATTGTCCTGCTCTCTTAACAGCAGACAAATCCACTGGGCCTGCAGGTACTCTTTAAGTGTATTAGTATTGCTATCTGAGTCTTTGGAGGTTAGTTTTGGTTTGGATTTGTGAGTGATACTTGTCTTATCTGCTGCCATCTGTGAATACTCTTGCCTTTGATCAAATTTTGGGACATCAGGGTCCCTCCTAATATCCTCCCGAGCTAACCTTAGACCGACAGCTGAAGCATTGAAGGAGGTCCTTCCTTGCTCTGTGTAGAGACATATCAAACACTCGTTGGAGGAATTCCACCTTCATTGGTTAGGGCTTCCTCAGGGACTTGGGAGTTATTTTCCAAGTCCTTACACCATAGTAAAGCTCTCAGTACTCGCCAGGATCGTACAACGTCATCCCCAACTATAAATATTTGTGACACTCCCTCGAGAGCTGTTACAGAGTGAGCATTTGATACAGTGTACTGCAGTGGTGGACTTGCCAATTAGAATTTTTAGAGTCGGAGATCTCCCGGTGGAAGGAATTCTAGAATGCCTCAATAAAAAAATTGATACAGTAGATGTAGAAGCCAGACGGATATGGTAGTGTGATGGATATGACTCGTATACTATTTATTTCGGTTTGATAGCCTATCAAACACTTGTACTATATTTTCGGAGCCTCAATGTATTTATTCTGCGGCACAATACTCTGTTGTGCAATCTATCTGTGCCCATCAATCTCTTATCTTATGATTTACTCTGCCTTCTCACAGTTCACTCTGGCCATCAGATTCATCTTTCACAGCCGTTCGAAGCTGTGCAAAGCTATGAATCTTTGACCTTGAGTCAGGAAAGGAGTCAAATATGTCTGACTCCATCTCTGACTCCTACCTGACTCATTACAGTAGTATATAAGGGGAGTCTTTCCCTCTTGTGAAGGACAATCTACATACTTTGCAATTGATCTCCCTGTGAACCACCACTTTGCGTGAACCTGAGTTGAGCTGCTAGGCTCAATTATTAACCTCTGTATCTACTGTAGTCTTGCTAGATTCTACAGTATCTCCAGAGTCCTCTACTGCTCGTGACTTTGCTAGATTTCACTACGCATTAGAGTTATTATCTATTTGACTTTCAGTTGCTAGACTTGAAGTGTTAAATAGACTTACGGTGAATAGAACTTCTTGAAGCTATCAATAAGTTCGTAACATCTCTCGGTTGACTGATTATATAAGGGTTTCTGAATCCAAATATATCATTCTTTGGTATTACATTTGTGCAATACCAACTCGCTCACTCATACACGTGTTACGTTCTCTATTAGTAACTCGCGTATACCCCGTTTCGCTTACAGGTAGGAGTCGGTGATGAGTGTTTTGTGTGAAAGGCTGTATCTGTACAAGATTTGCCTGCGCTTTTCTTAGGCGGCCAGCACGGGAAAATTAAATGAATGATTATATTGCATGGTGAAATTTTGAAAATTCAACAATGTAATGTAAAAATAACCCAAAGATGAAGTAGACCATGCAGAAACCGCCCCTGCGCGGTCAAGATGTGCCATGCCATTAACAGAGAAGGTGAGAAAATGAGGTAAGAGGTCAGTCGTCGTGAAACCCAAAGCAGAACTTCCAAGAAAACACTAGGAGATAGGTCCCTGAATAATGCATGATAAGGCCCACAAAAGAAAATGCACAAGGATTTTGGAAGCAAGCACAGTGTACCACAGCAGACTGAAACAGTAGGCATAGGAGCAGTAGTAACATTGCTAGCCACTTAATGAAATAGCAGGCAGGTTTCGCTTGATGCAGAGTCGCAGCAGCACTAGGGAAGGAGTGCTAAATTTCACAGACTGAGAAAATCTAGAGGGGGACGTTATGGATGAGGATTTTGGTGAGCAAGTACCAATTAATGTGTAGGCTTTATACCAGATAGCGAGCCTATGCAGCCACGCCACTGTGCCATGCGGCACTGAGATATGGAAAGATGGCCCAAATTTGGCTGTTCTCAATAGCAGTTGAAAGCTGTGGTAGCACGAGATGTCCTTGCTCTGCAGAGTAAGCCAATTCAAGATTGAACTGCTGATTGACATCTCCACAGAACGTATATGTCATCCCAGGCCGGCTTGATTTCAATCTCTCGTGTGCAGAAAGAACAGATTCTGCGGTCACCATGTGAGCAATTTCAAATTGAGGCAGTGTTGATCAGAATAGAAGCTGCGAGCACCAGAGCATAGAGAGTAAAATGGAGTAGACTCAAAGGGGATGGAACCAAACACTCCCCAATGAATTGGGCAGTAAATCTTAATAGACCGGTCAAGGGGGAACCAACTTTCAAATTTTGATTTTTTCAGGTTTTTCCGATTTTTTCTTGATAAGTTTCGCACGGTGAGGGGGGTCCAGGACATTTTTTTCACACAAATGCTCCAAATGAGGTGTACATTCGGAAAGAAATATTTTAAAAATCCTGGAAAATATTAAATGTTGCCATCAAAATCCCTTTATCTCGAGAGCTGCCACCTTGTTTGACCTGAAACCTTGAAATATCAATTTGGTGTCTACTTTTACACCCTAAATCAACCCTGTGTACAAAATTTTAATGCTGATTCCCCCTTGAGAATGGTTAATCATTTACTGAGTTGCCGCTGTGGCTTGTGAAACAAACAGAGCCATCATGATACAAGGCATCTGCTTAATATAGGAGTACCAAGGATTATATTAGATTACAGTACAATTATATTATGATATGACCCTCATATTTAATCATAATATGAAGACCTGGCTGAGTTGAGGGAATCAGTCAATTGTGGTCAAGATGTACCTGTTTGACAGGATAGACCACCCCCTACATAAGTACACTCCTAGATATGCTTAGAAACTTATTGACAGCACATTTGAACCAAAGTATGCGGATGTTTGGTCCATAATCAACGGTGTGCATCAACCATGTGACATTGTCTCCCATTACAATGGAATTGAAAATACATGTTGCATTCACTCATCAGTCACTCTGAGCACTCGAAAATGGGTGAACCACTTCAGAATCAATAAAAATTGGCAATAACCCCAATCAAAGCATTGAAAAAGATGCTGTGGTCATGGAAAAAGATGTAAGGCAGAGGCAGAGCCTTGTACCACTCTTTCTGATAATTTATGCAACAAAATATGAGGAATCTGGCACTTGCAGCAGATGAAAGATTTATGGTCCAAAAATTAAATACAATTAAATATGATTAGATTATAACTACATTAGATTATGATACCCTTACGATTAGATACAGGCCAAAACCTTGAGATTATATTATGATTTAATCATAATGTTCCAGCCCTATTTGGGGGTGTTATGCGAAAATTCGCCTGCTGCCGAAATGTCAAATAGGTAAAATGGGTCACGCATCACACCCCCTGTCAATTTGAAGGGAAAAGTACAGTATAGGGCTTGAAACCATAACCGTACTTTGCGGGTTTAAGGGACAGTTATAGACGGTACAGGTGAACCTTGTAATACGGGTGTGCACCTGCGAAGGCATTGGGAGTGGTGGTTTTCACTTGCTGGTGCTTTCCTAAGTTAACTGACAACGAAAAGGGGGATTTGCAAGATATAAGAAGAGTCACTGGTTTGATTGAGGCCAATACCCGAGTATTGAAGCCTGTGATGGCCGTTTACTGGACGGTTCAATACAGTATGGAACCCGTACCGTACGCACCTGTGCCACGGTCAAATACAGTACGGGTGCCAGCCGTCCGTACCAATTATATGGCCGTCTACTGTATGGTTTCATGCCCTAATTACAAATTGTCGGAGTTTAAATAACCTGAGTAGCCCGCTGTGGGGCAAAGCCTGCTATCTTCCTTCTTGATCAGGGTTCCATCCAAACAGTCATATGGGCTGGCATATAGGTAAAATATACAAAGATATAACAGTTACCATACAAGCAAGACAAAAAAAGGGAAATTACACAGCATAGTTGTCCCTAGTTCAATGTTTGCCGCCGCCGACGATGAAAGGGTAGTGAAATAGGGGCAGATATACAGACAGACACGTTAAGAGACATAGAATTTCGGTATATACGGATGTTCTCGACCACTTATTCATTCAATGAATCTTCTTGAGATACAAGCGGCACCATAAAATTGTGAAACCTACGGAGTGGAGCGATCTTGAACTGAACATTTGTCCTGATGACAAACAAGCAATCTGCCTCGCCACCCTCCCCATCTCCAACTCAGTCCGCTGTACATTCCTCTGCTGCCGACACATCCCCCAATTCCATCGCTTGCCCATACTGTGCTATTCCGCCCAAATGTTCAGGTGATGGATGATGATCAACGCTTCGTGGGTAATGCCGGGAACAGATTTATTGAAATACTGAGCGGGCTGGGGAGTGATAAATGTCATGCTCGAGTTCTTGGGGAATGAAGAACCACTATGCTGCGATTTTTTTGAGGGCTGGAGGGGCTTCTGTCCATTTCCTGCCTTTGTCAATCCAGTCAGATTTTTTGAACGTGCTGTCGGCGTCCATTGGTAGGCAAAAGTGACTCAATCAAGAAATTTGGATTTTTTCTGGAGGTACTAGATATTAACGGGATGTAGAGACTGTATCAATATTGCACTGTGCCAGGCTGTGGCCCAAAGCAGTACTGCAATGCAGATGACCCTTGGCCAATAGGCCAAGTATACCCATATTACAATGTGTCCATGAGGAGAGTTAACTTTTGGCTTGCAAAAGTGGCTTGCGCCCGCGCCGGTTGACTTGTTTCGGGTGTGGGCGTGGATTTGGGTGGCATCACCCGCCCACGCCCGGCATTTCGGCTTGCAAGCCAAATTGTTAGCTTGGCAAGCCATTGCGCCAGTGTGCCATAAACAAAGTGGCTTGCGCTCACTACTCGTTACCTGGGACCCCAAGATTAGTTCTGCAATGGGAGATACACTCCTTTACATCGCCTACAGGTATGTAGGACATCATTTTTTCCACACTTTCAATATTTGAGAAGTTCTTGTCATCGTCGGCAGAGACAATGAGCGCAACTCTTGCCCAACATGCAAGCCAGTGGGCTTGTAAGGCTTCACTGATAGACTGGACTTCCTAGAGTCCTCCTGTATTGAAAGTACTTGAAGAAATTCCCACTACGCGAAGATATTCATGACAGATTGGTTCAACTTGCCGGACTTTTCAACCACACATGTGTTCAAGTCCACCAAACTGAAATCCAAGCATATCTCTTCATAAAAAGCCTTTCTATCTAAACTCTACCAGAGAGGAAATAATTTGTCTGGACAGCCATTCTATGTTGTAGCTCTTCGTGGTTGCCGTTATTAGTACCACAGTCTTGACTGCAACCAACTGAGTGAGCATAACTACTCAAATTTTTGATGTAAACTCCTTCGGTGATGATATTCCAGCACTTTGGAGGATTAACAGTGCCTAGGATTGCCCAGACATTGCCCATTTTCATCAGCGACAAAGTGGCTTGTGCAAGCCATTCTGCCTGATGCCATCAAAACGGGCGTGGGCAGGCTTGCAAAGAAAAGCTCAGTAATTCAGACGATAATTGGCTCAATTCTGTTGTAGATGATTGCAATAGACTTGATCCTTCTATGTTCCAGCAATATAATATTGAATTGATGCCAGGTTGAGCGAAGTTGAACACGCTCATTGCCATCACAAGCCACTTTGTATGATGCCATCAGATGGGCGTGAGCGGAGCTTAAAAATAGTTCAAGGGGAGAGGGCGTGGAGAAGGCGTACAATCGTGAATTCGTACAATTTTACACCCAAGAAATACGATTCTTGAGGATTTATAGTCATGGGCACGAGTCGGGCGTTGGCTGGAGCAGAATGGCTTGCCAACTTGAGGACGAAGCATTCTGCTCAAGCCAAATGCGCTGCCATGGCAGGTCAGAACTATTCTCTGTGCATACTGGAAGACCAGTTAATTTATTTGATCATGTTCAGGGACAAATTAGGGACTACAGCTGCAGGCATTATTTTAAATTCACTCACCCCTTGCATCACCCCGGACCCGCCTGTTCGGAAGTTCGAATCAAAACTTCCTGCGGTGGCTTGTGTCGGGCTTGCATGGCAGTGGGCTTGGGTGTGGCTTGGGCCAACAGGCTTGTCTACAAAAAATGGCTTGAGTGCGACTTAGAGTTAGGCGTGGTTTGTGAACCAAATGGCTTGTGATGGATGCGCCGCACGCACTTACTATCTTGAGTCAAATCCGAGTCTGCCAAACATTCATCTCGTTCACATGGAAATTGCTGGCTTGAGTCAGGCGGGGGACGTGGCGGTGAGCATAAAGAAAAGGGGCTTGTCTTCGGGCAAAATGGCTCAGTGTGTTTCAGGGTATAGGTTGTGTCCAAAGTTGGCATGCGTATAATTATTGGCTTGCAGTGAATAGCGTCCCTCCTTTATCTGCTGTCGGTGACTTTCGAAATGTCAACATCGGAGAGACCGTCTTAATGCGAAAACTTCTATATCTACTATGATAACGTTCACCGCCGCCATGATGTGCCGGACTTTTCGAGGACGAGAAGCCCTTTTTCCCGAAACGAATTGTACTTCAAGTTGAAGGCGGACAAGTCAAAATTGAAACAGTTCGACGGCGTCGGCACACCTAATCGGCTCCAGGTTTGTTCGTGCAGGGCAGTGTAGACCGAGTTCACTCATCTGGAACGATTAGCATCAGGGCTAGGCTCAGTTCCGACTGATTCAGTCGGACAGATATCAGTCGATGAGGGGATATGGTTGAAATTGCGAAGACATTGTTTTTGGTGGGAAAAATATGTAGTGCAAGGCACAGTAGTGGTCTTGAGCTAATGGTGGGGAATAGAGTTCATATGGAGGCCACAAACAAAAGATATTGTTGAATTACTTACAGTGCGGGGGCGTAGTGTAAGCGAGCGCAAGTCACGCCATGCCACAAGCCATGCCGTCCACGCCCGCAAAGCCGAATTTAAACTCCGCTAAGCGCCGCAAGCTACTCTGGCAAGCCAATCGGGTAACTCTGCAAAGGAGACGACGAAATGGACGAAGAAAAAGCGGAAAAACGTACCAGAACTCACGAGAGAAAGGCCCGACCGACCATACGGCGTACTCGTGTGGGAATCATAATCAAATCAGTACGCAGTTTGAAATGATACGCTCCTTACTTATCCAGAGGGAACATACAGGTAATGTCGATAATCAGGCAGTAGAGAGCAATTTGCAAACAAAATGGGCACGAAGATGTCCAAAAAAGATATTCCACTCGACTTAGCGCCCTCTTTCAGATTGTAGATTCAGCTTTCAGGGTAAGTTAGAATGCTTGTACTGGCCTGAATTATTATGACTGTATTTGTGTAGTGTGGAAATGGGGGCATCGAGATTGGTTTCTGTTCCATTAATCCAGGAAGTGTTGGGGAAGTGTTTGCGCAAAAGAAGAAATATGGTGTACATTAAAAGAATTGAGCTCACAGGACACTGGGAGCCGAGATGTAGTTATATTCAACCAGAAAGATGAGGAAAGTTGCTTGCCGGAGGCAGTCAACGGCTCACAAGCTCGATGATTACAATGTCATGTTTGCAGCCGACAAAGTTTGTGGCCTGGGAGCCAGAGATGGATGTAGGAGGATGCTGTTGAAGGAGAAAGGCATGGAAGCATGGCGGAGGAAATGTAATCGAATTACTTACAGTGAAATGGTTTGGTATTAAGCGAGCACAAGTCAAGCCACGCCGCCCGCCACGCCGCCCGCCACGCCTGCCACGCCGCCCGCCACGCCTGCCACGCCGCCCACCACGCCCGCCCAGCCAAATTTAAACTCCACTAAGCGGCACAAGCCATTTAGCTAAGCCAATCGGACCAGTCTGTGTCCGTGAGCACCCAGACTTTGCCCTTTGGGGGCGAAAAATGTATTTTTTGGCCGCTAAATTGCCCGGAAATGGTCGTTTTTGGCTGTGCACAACCGGGATTCTGAATCTTTTTTGATGCCTCTGATGCCTGCTGATCCCGCCTACTTTTGGGCTACTTTCGGTTACCCTTGCAATTTTTTTTTTTTTGATGGCAACAAATACTAATAGTTTCCCTTTAGCCGTTACCCCCTTACTCATTCTTCCCGATCTCCCCGACTCATCCGGCCTCTTCCTACCCATCAATTTCCTCGGCAGCTCCCTTCCTCCGCACTTTTCATCGTTGCCCCCGGCCTTCCCCGATTCTTCCGGCCTCTTCTTCCTCATCAATTTCCCCGGCAGTTCCCTCCCTCGACATTTTCCACTAGCCTTCTTTCCGACCTGCCCTGAATTAAGGCTGGAACATTATGATTAAATATGGTCTCTGGCCATAATGAACTGTAGTCATATTATAATCTTAAGGTTTTAGCCTGTATCTAATCCTAAGGGTATCATAATCTAATGTAATTGTAAATTAATCATATTTAATCGTATTTTATCCATATTTTTGGACCCGAAATCATTCATCTGCTGCCAGCACCAGATTCCCACCAAGTTCCTCGTATTTTATTGTGCAAGTGATCAGAAAGAGTGGTGCAAAGGCTCTGGCTCTGTCTTAGATCTTTTTCCACGACCACAGTGTCTTCTTCAATGCTTTCATTCATTTTAGTGCCAATTTCTATTAATTAAAAAGGGGTTCACCCATTGTCAAGAGCTCAGAGTGACTGATGAGTGAATTCAACATGTGTCTTCAATTTTATTGTAGTGGGAAACAATATCACGTGGGTGATGAGTGCTGTTGATCATGGACTAAACACCAGCATATCTTGGTTGAAATGTGCAGTCGATGAGGTTCTAAGCATATCTAGGAGTGTAATTATACAGGGGGTGGTCTATGCTGTCCCATATGCACATCTTGGCCACGATTGATTGATTCCCTCATCTCCACCAGGTCTTAATATCATGATTAAATATGAGGGCCATATTTTATATAATCATACTGTAATCTAATATAATCCTTGGTAATCCTAAGGCTTAAAATTATGGCCAAGGCATATTTAATCATAATTTTAAGATTATAATGAAATATATTAGAATATACTCATAATTTCAGCCAACCTTACCGCGGTCTGGAGTGTCATGCGAGGCGAATTTATATATGTCAATCTTGATATCTAGACCTCTTCTTCCGAGTCCACTGGGTAGTCGGCCACCTTAAAGGTTTTGTCAATATAGTGAGGAGATAAATGGACTTTCCGAGGGTTTGACACCTCCAGCATGGAGGCTGGTGTCCTGCAATTAGAATGCGGTGGCAAGCGCATTCGCGATGTTTTGATGGCTCAGCGAATATTTTCCGGCGTCAAGTCCGAAATTGGTGAAAACTAGGTACCCGGCCAGGCGTGGGAGCAATTTGAAGGCCCAAAGTCCTGCGCCTCGCAACACTTTCTCATGCTTTGTCAAGCAATCTCAAGTCTAGCAAATGCATTCAAGGCTACAATAGACCGACTGCTACCTCTAAATCTACTCATTTGCGGCTGTCAACGCCTTATTGATGAGATATTTGCGCTTGAGTAAAAGCAAAGGATTGTTGACATCTCGGTGCGCCAAGTAATCGTTCATTGCTGCACAATTGTTGACGTTGGGGAGTGGATCCCAGGTGACATCGTTGTCAGTCCAAAGCACCTGAAACTCGATGTGGCGGTCCCGCCATCGGTGGTCGTTAATGGAATGTGTCCCCATCTCTTCTGCGTCCTCGTCATCCGAGTCTCGCATTTCGACTGGTGTGTCGGAGTCAGTCTCCTCATCCGAAGATGGCATGTCGGTCGCATGGGGGCCAGCACTGGCGTGGGCGCCGGCATGATCGAGTCGTCATCAGACAGAGATTCATGCGTGGAGTGTTCTTCGTCACTGCTGTCCCATGCTTCCTCTCCCATTTGCACCTGACCTCTCGCACCACCAGGACTCCCTCCACCCCCTCGCGCTCTCACCGCCGCCCTTGCAGCCTTTGCAGCCTCCTTCTCCGGTTCCCTCGCAGCCTTTGCAGCCTCCTTCTCCGCTACCTTGATAGCCCTTTCCGCTTCCTTCACTGCGGCCTTTGCTTCTCTTTCCGCCTTTTTTACGGCAGCTCGCTCGACTTTCTCTGTCTCAGTGAGTGTTTTCTTGATGGCAGGGAATGAAATTTTCAAACCCGAGTGCATTTCTGCCATTTGTTTCCCTTGAAGCTCCTTCAACTCCGCCTGCATCTCGGGACCCGTCATGAGTCGAGCATGGCCAGTGTTGTACGTCTGCTTTTGGTTGTGCTTCTTCGCATGCAGTTGCTTACGAAGACGCGCATTCTCCTCGTCCATCAAAACCATTTGGACATGTAGGCTGGTACTTCTCGGGCTAAGCGAAAGGTCTGAGCGCAGAGTTCGAAATTTTTTTCTTTTCCTTCGTTCTGGACTCAATTCAAGTCAAATTTACTATCAGCTGGCCCACCAGGTAGTCGGCCACCCCTAGGTAGTCGGCCACCTGTGAATATTTCACGTGGGAGTTGAGTATAATGGTACTTTGACCTCGAGGGATCAAGTACGACCTTGGGAGATCATCCGTATCGATTTTCGGGTCAAAGTGATGTCTTGATCAAAAGTTACGCGATGTCGGAACGGAATCCGAAGGGTGGGAGCCATCATTTCTTAACTGAGCCCTTCGGCCGACACTTTGCCACAGCTCTTGCTTCACGAATTCTCCACCGATTCACGACTTCGTAGGCTCATTTTTGCTGCCCGGATACAGGACATCAATCTTTGATATTGTATGCAAGACATCAAAGTGACATGGCTCCGCAAGATACTGAAGAAGACATTGCTAGTATTTCGCATCACTCTAGCATCGCACCTACACAGCTTGGGAACCATTCACTTTATGAGTGTGGCACCTGGCATGGGCCTTCTTTATGAATTATTCCTCATCATTCGAGGTCCATCTGATTTTTACCTATTTACGTTTCATCTCAGCGCGCACCATTACCCCAAACCACCGATTTTTAGTGTCACAAGAGTTCGAGATCTTTGCAGGAATTGCCGGCATCTAGAGGTTGAAGTCGTGTGCCAGGTATGTCTACATACATCCTATTAGTCTAAATGTTGTGTAGCTTTAGCTCATACCACCATTACCTTTAACTAGGCACTTGGGTTGTTGGCACCTGCCAGGATGGCAGACTCCCCTCCGTTCCGAACATAGTTTCATACCCTTCCTGTAGCTTTTATTTACACACCAACTGTTCATAATCCTTCATTCATACCTGTTCTTCAAACCTGGACACAATTTATTGCCACCTTACGGCTCAGCGGCTCATTCAGTGAGGTGGCCGACTACCGTGTTTTACCCCCTTTTGGTGCATGCCGGTAGAAAGAAATTCGCCGAAGCACAGGGATGCCACCTAAATTCAGCCATGGTACCTCAAACGAATCTTAGGATGTGTGCCTTCAATACCAGACCCACAACCCCGGGAAATTCCAAGAACACATCTGCTAATTGCCGATAAAACCTAAGGTGGCCAACTACCTGGTCGGAGATAGTAGAAATTTCAAAGAGAACATTATATTTATTTTGTCTTTTCTCAAATTCTGTCCCTTCAGAATCTGTACCAAGTGCGTCGCAGGGGCATACTAGAGGGTCGAATTTGAGCGAAGATTGATGGAATAGCACAGCCACCAAATGCCAGCGATCGGCACCCGCCAAAAATTCAAACTCCGTGCTCAGCCCTTTGACAGCATCTGAGAAGTACCAGTCTGCCTGCGGCAACGTTGCTCGCCACTTTTGTTGCCATTCACAGGCAGACTGGTCACGAGTCTATTGGACATGGTTTTGTTCAAGCTTGACACCCGCCGCCATTGTGATGTTACAGAGCTGCTCCGTCTCCGCAGCCATCGCTGTGGCTGATGCGCGACCATGAAGCAGTGAGGGAATTACGATCTTGTACAGCGCTTCGAGGACTTCTGTACGACCAGCGGTACTGGAGCTTGGTGGGGTCGATGGATGAGTTCGAGGGAACGGTGCTCCAGTCAGTGGTGTGGATGGACATGTAGTCGTTGTAGAGGATTGTAGTGTAGCAGAAGATGTGATAGTCGAGATAATATCAGCTGTTGAACCAGAAGAGCTTGTGAGCATAGTTGGGTTTGATGCTGCAGTTATGTCGATGGGAACCAAGGGAACCGGCAGACGTGCGGGAAGCGGCTGAGCTGCTTGGGTAGTGTAATTGAGCGCTGGCACGAAAAAATTCGACACCAATTGCGCTTTCATCAAGTGGCCAAATACCACACTTGCGAAAAGCAGCAAAAATGTTTTCTTTGCGAAACGCCTGATCACGTGCAACTGATTAGTTTGAAAGAAGATTGTATTTATCTATGATAATATGGTCCCAAGCTAGCTACAATTACTACAGGGTGAGTTCAGTGTGTACTTGAAGCACGACAATCGTATAAACATATCTCGGAGACATGGGCTAGTGGTCCGAAGACTCCTACATCACAAGGTTGAAGGGCGTGGGTAGTATGTGAAGATAAACAACAGATTACGATGCGGCATTCCTCTGTGAAGTTCATGACATGGAAGGTGCCGTGGCTATTATGGCCATCGGGAATGAGAAGACGATAATCAGCTGGATCATCAAGATGCTCAGCGGTGGCAGGAGCGAAATCTTTCTCCAGCCAAAGCGCACCAAGCTCTTGGTCCATCTACTCATTTGGAGAGATGGAGATACTTTAATGAAAAAGTGAGTGAAGAAGATCACAACTATCCAAGAAAAACAGAAGGAAAACTCGCCTCGCGTTAGCGGGGTGGAATAGAGTACGTACGGCTGAACGTTGTGGATGTGCGGAAAGGGCATTCGTTGTTCGTGAGCTCATGTAGTAGTTATAATGGCAATATAAATATATTTCTCAATTCTTTCATTACTGTCCCATTGAGTGCAGCGGCGAGCAAAGAAATAATCTGGAACCTAGGCCGTAGGCAAATGGTCGGCACTAGATAGTATTCCATAGCACTTTCATAGCACTCCATAGTGATGGTGCGACGGCTTCATAGTGCTCCATAGCACTCCCATAGCACTAGCATAGGGGGGGGTATAGCTATGGCCACTATGATGCTATGAAAGTGCTATGGAACACTGTCAAGCAGGGGCTGGTTTTCCTGATGCCCCTAAGAATGCGAGCCAGGTCTTCCTTGCTTTCGTGTGCACTTTCATGTTTGTTCTTTGAGCGACGCTTTATCAGAGATGAATACTACGCATCGAGGCTGCACAACGAGTCCAGAATCTCGTGAAATGGTAGAGAATTGGTGGAACGCGAGCAGTGGCGAGTGTGGGTGGCGCGGCTGAGTTAAGAAATGTTGGCTCACACGGTGTGGATCCCGATCAAAGTTCGCGTAACTTTCGGCCGAAACATCACTTTGCCTTGAAATGTGGTATGGGAGGTCCTCAAAGGTCGTACTTGGTCCCTTGATGTCAAATGCTCACAATTTTCAACTCCTCCGTGATATATCTGCAGGTGGCCGACTACCTAGGGGTGGCCGACTACCTGGTGGCCGATAGTAATGGGAAATACACCTTGAAGTAATCCCGAACGGTCAATTAGGGAGCCTACTCGTCTCGCTGGCTCCGAGTGCGTCTCCCATGCCCATCTGTCGTTGCCTCCTTGACTGTAAGCACCGAGGGCCCGACCTCAGCAGCAGACGTAGACGCCAACGAGCGGTGCGACCATTCGGGAAAGACGTTGCTCAGGTGCGTGCGCCTGCGACCCTCAGATCAGGGGCGACTCACGCGCGCCTCGCTTGCCGTCCCTAGTCCTTCTAAACCAAATTGCAAATCACGCAGGAAAGTAGAGAATAAATCACATAAATTAAGTGAATAACAAGGCTAAATCTTCACCCCTCGCGTTTCAGACGCCACAGACGAGCCCAGCCCTTGCCTCGTCGAATGCCCACCCTTGCAAATGCGCACCGGTCGCTCGACAGCAGGGAAGCGGGGAGATAAGATGCAGGTCATGGGTCGCACAATCGTCCTTTGGTGCCCCGAGAAAAGAGACGAAGCGAGCGGGACCCTGGATGCGACGTTCAACGACGCCCAGAGTGACTAGTGACTTGTTGGCCTAGCAGATCCAATTCAATCCATCAGCCCTCGGCCATGTATGCGTCTGTCCTTGAAACCAAAGTCCCCCCACCAACAAAGACGTGAACAGAACACAAGAGAAGCAGGCAAGTGCGTCCGCCTTTCTTGCCTGATACAGCTGAACATGACACATCTGCTGCCAGCAGGATGCCCGAGACGCACTCAGTCGAGTCGCTCGCGAATCCGCCAAATAAAATAAAGGGTGCGAGACACCACCCCTCCACCGTCTGTGATCAAGGAGTGCATTACCACCCACAACGGATCAGGTGCCAAAAGACACCCAAGTCCTTTGTCCAAAAAAAGGAAATCGCAGAAATTAAAGATGAAGATGAAGACGAGGGCGGTCTGGCGTTAGGAATAGGACATAGCCGCAAGGCTACGATCGCTCGCGACCAACAAATAAACCGCCCTATGATTTTCACATGTACATCGCGCTGATATACAGGTGAGACGACCCTGATGCTCGTCGATCACATGCTCCACCCCAAGAAACAGAAGCCGCAAGATGCAGGAAGACGGAAAGACAATGGCATGAAATCAAGTACTCACCTCGGACAATACCCCGTCCACAGATGCTGAGAATGTCCACCATACCGAGCGTGCAGTGCGATTCACCAGGGAGGTGGCAGCCATGCCGCTTGAGCTGAGACTGGCGGGATGGAGCGAGTTCGGTGGGTCGAAGGGAGGGAGGAAGGACCAAGTGCTAGAGAGGTATTTTGTTAGTGCGCGATATCAAGATGAAGCAGAAAGGAAAGAGTGGCAATGTACCCTTCCCCCACCTAACTAATCCTGAGGACGCCCGAGCCTGTATCCTTCTGCCTGCGAGCGCTGAGCTTCCGCCGCTTCTCCTTTGCCTCCTTCCTTCGCAGTGGCGTCCATCGTATTGTTGATACCCATTGGTGTCATCGGGTGCATGGTAGGTCCGAGAGCGGGCGACAAGAAATCATTAGTTGGGTTGTAGCTTGGGAGTCACTGGCAAAGGAAGATGCACTGGCGCGCCTCCAAGCCCCGCATGCACCTCACCAAATCCGTGATGCGAGTGTGTGCCAATTTGCGTTGCACAGACTGCAAAGTGCAAGTGCAGCCTGGAACGATGGGTGGCTGGTGCATGGCATAACGACGAGAAAGATGAGACCCGGAAGCACCTGCAAACAACTGCCCGCATCCTGGTCCTGCAGCGGGCTCAGTACGTACTGCAGCGGCGCAAGGACCATGTCAGGCCCGTGCGTCGTAAAGTATGCAGAGTAGGTGTCTGTGGAGCATTATCAGCTTCTGATCTTACTCAGAACGCGCAAAGTGGAAGCGGAAAGGAGGATATAAAAAAGACAAGCAACCCACCAACAAGCCCCAATACCGTCCGCCTCAGCCTTCCCACCCCCAGCACCTCCCCGCTATCCCAGCCTTTCGTAGCACTCAGAAGCCGCCCCCACACCTTTGCCCCAAAAAGCCGTCCCAGCGCCATCATGCCCACGCTCTGCTCCATGGAGGTGGTGGTGGAGGGGGAGGTAGAGTCGAGGTCGAAGATCTCGTGCATGACGTGGAGGAGGAATAGGGGGGGATTCAATGGTCTGTGAAGGGAGTGCGTGATTAATTATTGTAGGGAGGGAAGGATGCGGTGGTATAAGGAAATGGACAAAGTAGGAACACATCCTCACCTCCCACCTCGCCCCACTCTCCAACCTGACCACCGCCTCGTCGACGACGTACTCGAGCAAGTCATCCCACAGAATATAATACCTAAGCAAGCGTCAGTAATCATCACCATCCTTAGCAATAGGGTAGACGTAAACTCACGCATTAACAACCGTATCCCCCACATCCCTCCCGTACACCCCAAACTGCTCCAGCAGGTCCCTTCCACACACCGTCTTCACCCTCAGCACCCATACGAGCGACATATACGCCATGTGTGCACGTGCCGTCCTCGCTTTCTCTGCTGCCCAAGCGGCTTTCCAGCCATCTTGCGCGGGTAGCGGGTGGCATGGCGGGTGGCTTGTTCACAAATAGAGCAGGCAAACTTCTATGACAGAAGTCAACAGCAGAATCGAGTCTCAGGCGTACAGCGGGTCAGAAAGATGGGCGGCGGTGAAAAGGCGCCCTCGACCCTAACCCTAGCCACACTTGTCCGAAAGGGGAAGTCTGGCCTTCTCCCACAGCACCATTGCCTCGAAGTCGACGACGCTGATGCAGCCGAGCCACTGATTCTGGAGACACTCTTTCCACTCCACGATATCCAATGCCTCCCATACGCCCTGTCTGCATTGGTCTCCCACCACATGCAGATCCTGGGGCCAGTCGGTCCCGCTGTCGACGCCTACAGCTTAATCATCATATCCCTTCCCTTGTTCACCTTGAGCTCGACGAGTCATCGCATGCCATCTTCCTCATCCCAACACCACCGGTTGAGAGATCCCGCCGATAATGCCCCCTTCTTGAACGCCGAAACAAAGCCGAAGTCCTGCACAAAATGCCAAGCTAGCGAGAATGTGAGTGCTTGTCTTGGATTTTTTCATATAAGGATCGGTGATTTACCTTTTCAGATGCCGCATCAATGACCCAGGGCGCCAAATGTGCAGACTTCTCACCCTCATCGAGTGGGACCCAGTGGGGCATGCCCATGCTTCTGAGCTCGGCATGCCCAAGGCACCCACCTCTCTGTTGCTGGGCAGCCCCACTGACCAAGGTGTCTGGGGTCCCCTCCTATCTTTGGGCATGCCCATGCTTCAATTTTTTTTCTTTTCTGCTTTTACAGGCAGCTGGTAGCCACGTGCAGCGGAAGAAAAATTCAGTGTTTTCAGCTGTAAAAGAGTACACATTCCTATCTATCTGATCTATTGACCAGCCCCATGCAGCGGAAGAAAATTCTGTTGTTTTTGGCATATAAAAAGGTACACATTCCTGCCTATCCAATGTAATCAGGCCTGCGCAGTGGAAGAAAATTCTACCAAATCCTTCATTTAACCGCAGTTATAAACCGCTGCAGCACAATTAATCTACAGCAATCAATTTGTATGCCTTACAATTGGGCATGCCCATTTTCATCTATTGGGCATGCCCAAATAATTCTGCTGGGCATCCCCATGAAGTTACAACAGATGGGCATGCCCAATTCATCTCAAGTTCTATGGGCATGCCCAAGACAAATACTTGGGCATGCCCAATTGTTGAGTGGGCATGCCCAACTTCACTTGTTTTTCCATGTGGGCATCGCCATGCCTTTTTTTTTCTGGCTTGGGCACGCCCATCCCTTCACTAATCTTTTCACCTGGGCGGTGTAGCAGACTAATAGACTTGTTTATCCTTTGCCAAATGAGCGGTCGCTGGGTTCGAATCTCAGTCTCACGGTGCTTTTTGCAACATGGTTGCTTTTTTTCCTTTTCTTTTCTTTTTTTTTGTGGTTTCATGCAAAGTTGAAATTGTTTTTCAAAACCAGAAAGTGCATCTCATTTCACACCGGAGTCCAGAAAGTTGAGTACAAGTAATTATGTATATATATTTATCTACAAATACAAAGAGTCCACAATGCCGTAAAAGGTGTTGGTTGCTACGGGCGAAGGCGCATGGTGGGGGTTTGCTTTGACATCGAGCACTGCCGTCTTCTCAAGGGCTCAGAGGTCCTCTACCAACATTTCCTCTGTAAAGAAGGTCAGAAGCCTTCTAAAACAAACATAAAAAACAATGAAAATGTATGTCTGCAATAATCCAGGCAGCTGGCAACAGTCCATGGTGCTGAAAAATACTGTTGACAAGGCTGAAGTTGCACTCGTTGTGCGCCCAAGTGGACGGTGAGGTGGGCGCACAGAGCTGGTAAGATGCGAGACAGTCCTGGACTGAGAGAGTGTTAAGTCAAAAAAAGAAAAAAAAACTAAGCATAACAAGACAGGCAATGCACTTTTCCTGTCAAACTCCTCTCAAACTCCTCGCGACACTTGTCCACCGGGCTGTATGGATTCACGATTGTGAACACCAACTTCTCCCAACCAACAATCTACCACTCTGCCCCCTCCAGATGGCTGGTCAACTCCCAAGTGGCCTTGTAGATTTCATGCTCACAGCGCATCCAGGCCAAATTCTCTTGCTGTCCATCGTCCACCTTCTGCTCGCCAAAGTCAACGAGGTATTTGTCACGGTCCTTGAAGTACGTGATTAGAGGCCCAGTGTTTCAGAACAGGCAAGCCATGACTGTCTCCACATTAGGTGAAGGGCAACAGACAGGGATAGAAACCACTCATCAGCAGCCTCCCTCATAACCTCGAACTTGTATTTGGCCTTAACCTTCCAGCACAGGAAGGGCTCAATTGTGGCATCGGGCACGAACATGCCGTATTCGTCCATGTAGTCTTCTGCTGGTGGTGACATGAGGCAAAACCCCCTTTGGCCTCCCCCCACTCTGACATGCACGTAACCTTTCCCATCACGTGTGTCAGCGCGCGTGTCAGTGTCAGAGTTGGTGAAGGTTCGAATTTCCACCAATACTCATTGCTGAGTGGTAATTGTTACTCAAAATTTATAAACTCTTCTTGAGAGCAGATCAAACCCTATATATATCTATATTCAATTTTCTTAGCCATTTGTCAGAGTAAATTCAGCAATTTTAATTTCTGGTATGTCTGTAGACTGCCCATAACATGTTTAAACATGTCAGGGCAGTCTAAAGACATATGAAATTTCATTTGGCAGACGACATAATAGATCACCTCACACGGGGGATTCATCCGGTGGAGTACGGCAAATTTCTTTTTTTCTGCCTGTCTTTTCAATTATTTGAGCACTATCTTAAATTGAAAGGTTTTAGATTGCGGGGTAAGGCCCACAAGTTGGCTGCTAGACCATATTCACAGAGCTTATATTGGCCAAAAGGGTGGTAGATGGTAATTATTCAAAACGTGAAAAAAAAAAAAAAGTACACATTACGGGCCTCGAACCCCGACTTTAAGATGGATTACAAATACGGCCAAAGCACATCGCACATAACCACTACAGCAACATGCTGGATACAACTGGGCAGACGTCAGTGGACTAGAGCACGTGGGGACGCCCCGCAGGGACACACGTGAGTGAAGTAGATTAGATATTCCTTTTAAGGCAATGTCAGAGTGGGGGAGGCGTGGGCCAGCTGTGAGGCAATTAGCAAGCCACCCAATACCCTGCCCGAGGAGACTTACCCAGATGGTGGAAAGCTGTGGCCTTTTTCTTGTTGGTGGGGTTAGCCTCTGCAATTGTTGTCAGCGGCAGCAACACCACCAAAAAGTAAAACACACTCAAAACCTCCATAGCCCCGTAAACACATGCATTGAAGGCCATGTGCACAGGTTCCACCATGAAATTACCAACTCTGTCAGTGATCCGTGCCTCCCGACTGGTGGCACAGGGGTAAATGCTTGCGGGCATGTGCAGAGACGACGTGCGTGGCAGTGGCCTCATGTGTGTGGCAAGTAAGGTCGATGCCGGCATGAACAACATTCCGGCTGCTTGAATCGTTTGACTGGGGAGGAAGGCGGGCACTGGTATTTCTGTCTGTTAGAAATACTGTGGGGTGGGTGAAGTGTGTGCATACTCACCTTGAGCCGTAGTGTTGGCAACAGTTTCCGTGTGTTTCATGCAAGATGGAGGCATTTCGAAGTGGGAGTTTGGCTGGAGGAGATGCATGCAAATGTTTTCAACACTTGGAATTTAAACCTTCCAACACTAGATTCAGTTGCTTCCGAGCACACACCATGGTATGTTTTTTTTTCCAATTCTAGCATATTCTGGAGCGGAAGAATCAGTGGCTCACCATTCACCGACCATTCTGCACTCACCCAATTCCCAATCTCCGACCAATCCCACCAATCCGCTTCAAAATCGCCTGCAACTGGAAAACAATAGTGAGCCTCGGTGGCAATATTGGGTTTGCCTGTGCTCACCAAACATGCTATTTTCCCGTACCATGTGCTGGTCAGTAGAATGACACACAACATCCACTGGTCGCTAGAATGCTTCTTCTGTGCAATGCTAGCGCTGCCCTCACTCACTTTCTCTTATTTTGTTTTCTCACTTTATCTTTCCACCACTGATCACTATGTAAAAAAACATCTAGAATAACTACCCTATCAACATTACATATTTGTTACCTGATGGCGTGGGCGTTCATGCACGCCATGTAGTAGGGACTCTTGAGGGCGTGTCTCAATGTCTGCTGCTCCTGCATGCCCAGTGCTGCCTGTTTGTGTTTAAGGGATGCCTTGGCAGTCTTGAGTTTGGCGTTCACAGTCTCGAGGTCAGTTATTGCCATCTGCACTTTGACATGATCTGCAAACTCGTCTATCATGACCTCTTCCAGGCACTGGACGCATGCTTTCAGAATGGTCAGTGTTTTGTGCAGATTTAAAATGTCCTCGATGGCCAACTTTCCAGCGTTCTTGCTGCATTCTGAAGTTCTGAGTCGCAGACAGTAGATACTTGGTATGAAACAATGTACTGGGTAGCGGTCTCATCTGAATTTTGACCTGCTTCTTGTATTCGTCCCGCAGCATGTTCAGCGGGTAGCTGCACTCCGCCAGCATGTTCGCTGCTGACTGGCGCCTGTTTTTGCACTCCGTGTACCGTCTCACAAGCCACACTCCCAAACACTGTTTGCTGGCGGCTTGCAGATGATGGATCTGCGAGTCTAACATATACAGGCATCGATGGTACTGTGAAACAACTTATTAGTAACTCAATTGGGCGTTCACTTGGTGTCTGCCACTCACCCCACATACTCGAAGATCCGCAATTGATTTGCTGATTGCGTGCCAGAAACCTTCACAACCTTTGCTGTCCGAGAATCCGAAAAGACAGCGGCGTCATGGGTGATACTTGCACTGGCAGACCCAGTGGTGTCCAAACGCGTGGAGCATGGATACGGCAAACTCGAGTTGATCCAGATACTCCGCCAGTATAAAGCCCCATTTGCGGGCGGAATG
Organism: Mycena venus; assembly: GCA_014462655.1. Classification (NCBI taxonomy): domain Eukaryota; kingdom Fungi; phylum Basidiomycota; class Agaricomycetes; order Agaricales; family Mycenaceae; genus Glaucomycena; species Glaucomycena venus. The sequence continues at coordinate 549,452 of JACAZI010000007.1, read as the reverse complement.
CTCCAACTGGCAGGCGATGTCATACAGGAAACTGATGATAAACCAGCGGGGCAGGTGGCTTCAAAACATTTTGAGGAGGGAACACATATTTGACTGCTTCTCCCTGTTGGAGTGAATAGAGCCGAGATTATTATAGATTAGATTGTCACCCATGTCACATCACTTTTTCATACATTGTCTTTGACCATTGTCGTCTCGCATCTCGCGCGTCCTCGCCTTCCAGTGTCTTGATTCCAACAGGTTATGGGCCTTCTGTGCACCACTGCCTAAGAACCAAATCTACTGGTCCGCTTTTGTGTGTATGTGCTGTTCTATCGGAATAGCCACCTGGTCTTTGTGCCACTTGTGACATCCTCTTTGTCTATTATCCCAATTTCGACACTCTCACCATGGTTAAACCTTCGGACATCCCCAAACTCACCTCCACCAACTACTGGACCTGGAAGCCTGATGCCGAAGCTCTGCTCATGGCCAAAGCTCTCTTTGACACTGTCGACCCCAACCAGGCCGTTCCCACGGGTGTAGTCCAGCTTCGTAAATGGACTGAGAATAACACCAAGGTCTATGGCCTACTGTACCTCGCATTGGACGACACGGTTAAGACCAAGGTCAACAATGCCAATGTCCAGAGGAGCGGTCATCTTCTTTGGGGCATGCTCAAGTCAATCTTCACGACTCCAGACCCCTTCAATCGCGCTCTTCTCATGACGCGCTTCAACAACCTCACACATGACATTTCCCAACCTGCTGATACATTCCTCCAGGCTGTCGTTACGGCTGAGAGAAATCTCGCTGCTATTGCGGTCTTGCTCCCTACATTCATGGTCCACGACAAGATCCTCAATGGTCTTTCGTCCATTTATTCCCCCATCACGGCTTTACTCCAGAACGAATCTCCCCAGCACAACATCGCGTCGATGATCAATGTGATCAACAACTGGGAGAGTACAGATCTTCAGAGGAAGGATTCTCTCATTCGGGCTGCGCGTTTGAGCGTGTCCCTCGGTTCGAATCCAGGGAGTGCTGGGTTTGAAGATCCAACCGCCCTTGCAGCTCGTGACCGTCCCCAGCGCCCGCACCAGTCCTCACACTCGCATCCACGTTCTGGTTCCACCCCACCCTACGATTGGACCAACACAAAGGGTCGCACCAACATTTGCTACCGGTGTGGTCTCCCCAGTCATTTTGCGCAGTACTGCATCTCGGAGATGCCTGATGACGTCCGGCGTTGTATCATTCGCGATCGCAAAGAGAAAGCAAACATTGCTGCTGACGCTGACAGCGACTCAGATGCCGAACACGCTCACTTCACAATGACGGACCATTTCACTTCAGCTGCTTTAGATTTACCCTCCGAGCTCAACCTCGATATCATGGATCATGAAACCTCCATTGGCTTCGTCAACTCTGTCCATATTCCGCCCATTTCGGTGGCTGACTTTGAGGCTGGATGCACGGATGAGCTACACACCACCCTCCTGGCTCATGTTCAGGTGCAGAACTCGTCATCATCGTCTGCCGCTGGCACTGCGACCCCCACTGTTCTCTCCGCTGTCTCTAACCCAGCTTCCACGCCTTCATCGAAAAAGAAGTCGAAGAAGTCGAAGAAGAAAGGTCCCGCCTCACCGCCGATTCGCCCGGTGCAGACAGCGATGCATGGGCTCACTCTTTCGGAAGAAGAGGCCGATTACTCGATGTAGGTGTTCAGGGAGTGTCTCGGCTCAGGCAGTGTGTTGAAGTGAATAGAGCCGAGATTATTATAGATTAGATTGTCACCCATGTCACATCACTTTTTCATACGTTGTCTTTGACCATTGTCATCTCGCGTCTCGCGCGTCCTCTCCTTCCAGCGTCTTGATTCCAACACTCCCCCGCTGTTTTCATGTTCACCATGAAAAGGATGTGGTCATGCCTGCAGTTCAGAGCTATAAGCCCCGTGTTGTTGAAGAACTTGGTGCTGCTCTTCATTCTCCACTCATCTGCTGCCATGAAAGATGCCTTGCAATCATCCATGATGGACTTGGGGACTGGGAGCACAGTATGCTCGAAGTAATCCTCCTCGTCCTTGTCTTTGTTCACCTTTTCCACCCATGCCTGCCTCAACTTTGTTGACTTGTTGGCTGGTTTTGTCGACTTATCTGCGGGTTGGTATGTAGGCCGCACGGTCTCCACATAATCATCCATCTTCTGTGTCACATCAGGGGGTACGAAGACACTGGTAGGGTGTTAAAGAGGAGGATTGACACCCCCCTTTCCCTTATTGCACTTCTGTGTAAAGCAGGCATCCCCCAAGACAATGACATGGATCTTCATTGCTGGATCCTCCCATTTCCTGCTGAAACATGCGGGGCACCTCTCGCAAAGGTACTCACTGGGCCGAGTTTTCTCCTCGGGTGCAGGGAACGGGTACTCAGTGGTGGGAGCTGGCGGTGGGGACGACTCACAGTGCCGCTTGGTTGGGGAGCCTGGGGGAGAAGAGTCGGGTGGAGGAGTGGCATCGGGCGAAGATCTCACACGTTTCCTCAGAGACGAAGGGGGAGGTGTATGCGGCGGTTCAGAGGGAGTAGCCGCTGATGGAGTGGCAGGGGGTTCACTAGCATTGGTGAAGTTTTTGGGGAGCAAGCTTCTGCATAGGGTGATTATCTCGTCTATCTTGTGATTTGTGCTGTGGCGCAGGCTGGTGTACCATTCCAGCACGTTCCTGAATTGTCATTGTAGCCCATCCTATGTAGCCAGATTATGTATTGAGTTAATGAACCCCACTATAAGGAAACCACATACTCAATTGTTGAGCTTATATCCCATGTTATCGAGATAACCCTCGAGAGTGTTGGAGGGCATGGAGTTGTTCAGTGGCATGTTCAGGAACAGCCTCATTACAAAGTCTGCAACTTGCAAGTCAATGGCTAGCGTCGGCTCCAACAGCGTGCAGGGGAACAATCTGCGCCTCATCAGCTGTGGGGCCGCTGGTGAGCACAGACAGATTTTGATGGTGAGTTCCTCTATAACTGCTCTCGATGTTAGAAGCTTCACATATTTTCAAGAGTAGAACTTACCCGTCCACCGAAGCACAAGTACTTTCAACCTCTTGACCTTCCCCTGCCTGCTCAGTTCATGCTCGGCGCAGGTGCACAGAGGCTCCTGGAGTACCACATCATCAAGACTCCGCAGGTTATCGGTCTTCTGCAGCAGCTCAATGCGGCACCAGGAGTGGAATGATTGTCCCCAGCCAGCGATTCACCTGCCTCCCACGTTTCCAGGCATGCTGCCAGGACTCTCCATTGTCTTTTTGGTTGTCAAAATAAATTGCAGCGTTGTTGTAAGGGAAATCATCGATGCGGGGCATGTTGTCAGGCCCAGTGCGCACACAGGGAGTATCGTCTTGGAGTCTGTCCCCCGTAAAGCCGGCCTGACCTGGAAGAGGTGGCAAGACAGGCTGGGCAAGTGTCGAGCCATCGGCCAGGAACACAAGGGGCCTATTGCAAGGGAATTGCTTTTTCTTGTGATGAGGGCGTAGAGGTGGCCCCTTTGTTGGCGTGTAGGATATGGGCAAGGAGGCTTCTCCTCAATGAGGCAGTGATGGGTGAATACCCTTCAGCATAGCTAAGAGACAAGAGCATTGTAGGTCAGATGTCAAGTCAGATTTTGTTATTGTGATGCTCACTCTGGCTTTGACCTCCTGTTTCGGTAAGTCTTTGACAATAACCGATTTCAATGTCAATTAAATTGTATGTACAGTACAAGGGGGCGCAGAAAATAAATTGCCGAGGACAATGCCCTTTTTGGGGAAAAAATATTCGTATTTTTTCTGATATTTTTTTCGGCGCTTTCAGGCAAAATGGAGAACATCTCAAAAAATTTTGGGTGAGGGTTGACCACCCACCCCCCCAAATAAGGCAACTGCAGCACCATATAAGGCAATAATGTCATAGCCTATTGCTCAACAAGTATTCATCGGAAAAACTTCGGATAACTGCCAATCGACTCAAAATGGTTCACTCTATCATAATTCAGCATTGTACCCTCGAGTTTAATCCCTGCGCCCCCCTTGGTACAGTACGTAGTCTTTTACTGGCTTTACTAGTGAACAGTCTTGCTCTTGACTTTAAACATATGCTATGTTACAACTGGTATTACAGTGAAAGTTGTATTGTAGTTCTATTTATGTTTGTACATGGTGGTCAAGAACAAGAGCAAAATAGGCGCCGGTTCCACATACAGCCAGACTTGATCTGTCCAAACTCGGAAATCGGACCGGTTTCCGACCCTAACCCTAGGCCTATGCCTGACAGTGCAAACGTGTCTCCGATGCCCTTACACACATCTAACGCATTCCAACACACATCAAACAAAGTTGGTTTGTTTGACCCTCCAGTGGACGCCCATAGATGTGTCCACTATTTTTTCCTGCCCATCCTTTTCACTCAACACCTCTTTCATCTTCACACCACCCCCGAATATTGAAAGCTGTCAATTATATGCGTATTTAAGTACAATCTACAAGAAAGTTGTCGCTGCAAATACATGATTTGCTAGTGTAACTCCAATATTTTTCGACAGGCACAGACTGGACTTGTGAAAGAAATACAGTGAACCACCAGCCGGAAACTTCATGGCAATAACTTTGGGACCATGCATGTGCATGAAGAATGGGATCATTTGAGCATAGTACCCAAGGTGGTTCGGGTTCTTGAGCACATCTGGCCTGATTATAACTATGTGCTGGGGTTCCTGGACCAGTGACAAGCGGTGGCTGTCGACCTCCTGGCGTGGTTTCACACACTGTTTCTTGATATCCACCTTCAGCACGTTATTCTTCCCCAACCCACAAACCAAGACTTTCTTGTGGCTAGGGTCAATGGTGGATACTACCAGCATGTGCCTGTACTGTCCTTCTGTCAACGACATCTTGGTCGAGACTTTGCCAGTAAGCTTGTGCATGCCAATGATTTGCATGTCCATGCACTTGCCGCTGAGCAGTGGCAGGCACATCCACATCCCAGATTTGCCCACTGCAAAAATAAATCAATGGGTATCAATTAGAACTAAGGGTTGCCTAATGTACATTGGCACTGTCTCTGTATAGCGTCTGAGACCACAGGCACAGGTATCGCCAGGAGTGCCTGAGTGACCGACCATCCACGGATCTGGAGCCCAGGCAGGGTTCTCACTTGGTGCAGGAGGGGGAGTGGCAGCTTGCGTCGCTTGTGGTCCAATGCTGAGGGTGGTATAGCCAGATGAGCCTTGAAGAGCTTGTCACGCAGTATGTAAATTGCCTCCATCAGCAGCAAATCCGTTCTAATAAAAAATATTAACCCAAGTAATGTGTGAGACTTGTGGAGGACGTAGACATGTTTGATGGGAATGTTCGGGACTGCACCCATTGAGGCTATCGACGTTGAGGCTGTTGGGTGAATTGTCAGTAAGATCCCTGCCTGGTCATCCCTTGGCTCTTTTCCATGCTTGCGGAGTCTTGCATGTCGCTCAGTGTGTACCCGGCTTTCATGCCATCCCACCACCACCCCTCGCAGTTCCTTCAAAATCGTCGCAACATTACCCACAAAGACCGGGATGTTCTCATAGGTTGGCCGCGTCCTCATGAGTTTGAGTTCATCAAGGACATGGGGTGCAGGTGGCTTTTCGGAGAGGGGTGCAGCGGGGTTGGGGGGCACTCGTGTGAAATCCGGGCTTGTTGTGAGAGCAGGACACGCTCTTTCATGTCATGGCCAGGTCCCAAGATCACCTCATTGCCATGGGCGTTTGTGATCATCAGTAGTTTGACCCCACCCTCCACTTCCATGCGCACAGCTCAGCTGCCCAGCTCTTCAACACCTTCTCTGACATTTTGAAGCTTGACCTTGCTCCACTGTGAGTATGAAGATCCGCCAGGTGTGTCAAGGGTCAGGCTGGCATATTTGCCGCCCTTGTCAAAGTCGACATCTGCAGCTCACACCTCGAACTTCTCACTGGTCAGCACACTGTGAGAAAACTGCACACTCGAAGTACTCACTTGGCCTGCAACAGCATCCTCACCATGTAACAAACCAACTGGCTGTTGGTTGGGCTAATCCAACTTGTTAATCTTTGATGCAAAAAGAGAATTCAAAAAACACATGTCAAAAATTGTCATCACCATCCATACAATAACCCCCCTTCTACCAGTATATCCACCCCACCTCATCTGCACTGAATTGCCCAAGTGCCATTCTTGTGTGACAGGTCTCATGGGAACGGTGATCATTTCTTGACCATTGGCTGAGATCGACGCCCCTAGCACCATAACATTGCAAGGAATGGCAATGGTGAGCAATGCGCCGTTGATGTCAATCACATGCCTGCATACTCCCTTGCATGTTTTGCCCAAAACGACCTGGACATGGTTGTTGCGCTGGAAAGTATATGGGAGGTCGAGAATTGAGTGCCTGAGCTCCCTGACTCTGATGTACTTGGCCTTGGCATTGGTAATGACCTCGTATGCGCCATCAGGGCCGGGAGGCTGATGTAGCCATTTGTCAACTTGTATGTGCCAGCCAGCGCAACGACGTGCTTGCCCTCAGCGAGGGTGGGAGACAGTCCTTGAAACTTGATACATTTAATGACCTGAAGGCCGGCACGGGCAAACAGTTGATGCTGAGTGGGGGTGGGTGTGACTTCGGGGTAGTATCTTCGCTTCATCGGGTTTTTGCGGTGCAAGGTCTCCACCACATTGTTCTTTGACTTGACTGTCTTCCTCTTCAACTTTGATGTGTCAAGCTGGACAGGAACATACACGTGGGTGGGGTCCACCACAAACCCGACTTGCTTTCTCAAGCGCATCCAAACAAAACTCAGGCCCTCCATGTATTCGTCGCATGCAGCGGTGTCAGCGAGTTTATGAGCGGCCCGGACCTCTCATACACTCTGAAGATTTTGGCCCTCGTTGTTCTCAGGCTCATGGTCAGTCGCCACGTCTGAGTCTTCACTCTCTGAGTCCCCGCCTGCCTCCCACTGACGATGAGTGGGTGCCTCCATGTCCATGGCTTTGTGATAGCCCTTGGCTCCCTTTGTTCGTACTTGGCGGCAACGGCATGCAAGTCATCTTTGTCCTCTATTTGTGGAGGACAGCCCCCACTCTCGAAACCAACATCCTCATCATCATCCAAAAATTCTGCGATAAAATTAGGAATATGAAAGAGAAAGCAGACACAGTGAGCATACCTTTATCTGACAAGGTCTCTTCCTCCTCCTCCTCCTCCTCCTCCTCCTCCTCCTCCTCATTGTCTCCATTGACATCCTTGTCAGAGTCCAGCACTACCATGTTGAGAAGATTCTTGACTCCGTGCAGCAGCGATTTCGGTTTGGCCTCCTGTTCTTCCTCCTCCTCCTCTTCCTCTGTGGGGGGCTCGACATGTCGTTTTTTGGCTGGAGGGGCAATCAGGTTGTCAGCTTTGAGATATAGTGCTCGGTGATTTGTTGGCAAAGGAGGCATGAGGCTGTGCTGTAGACCATCAGTATTGGCTCAAGAAGATGAACGGCAGACCTACATGAGAGAGAGGAGGGAGAGACATGGGCGTAGAGTCATGCACGCTTCGAGATGGGCCCAGAGGAAACTGTAGATGCCCGCTTTTTGTCAGTAATAACTCCAGACATTGAGTATGATCAAAACTCACATTGAAACACAGTGTCTTGGGCATGATGAATGGAGTGGGCTTGCACCTCCGCCGAGTCTTCGTCATCGGCTTCACCTTTGCTGAGTGCGTTGTCTGCCCCTGGGTGAGTTATGCGCCTCACTAGCATTGTTGGATACTCACCTTCTTCGTCAGGGATGTCCTCTGCGTGGTCGTTGATGTAGGGGTGGATGCCCTTGTCACTGTTGTTGGTGTGCATGAAGCTGTTACGATATCTGTGCATCAGCATCATCAGCGTCGGCAAGCATGGTGACTGTGGCAATTTCATGGTCATTATTATTTTCTCATTATTTTGTGAGTGCATTTGATGCGCTCTTTCTGATTGTCCCACCTTGTTATTGCCTCTTGGGCTTCAATTCTGCCTTTATTTCTCTATATACTAACTACTGGGTACTACAGAAATAAAACTTACCATTGGGACATGGTTGTCAAGAAGAAGCAGGAAAGATTCCCATGTACACCAGTCAGGTGACCTTGACGTGTCAAAAACCGGAGTCTGGGCCTGTATCCAGTTTCCAACTGATCAAGTGGTGCTTGTTTGGTGCCAGCACAGCTTTCTGCCTTGCACTTGACCACCAAGGCAAGAGTCGGGCTTAAGGCTCAGGGCCCTCAGTGGCCAGCGATGGTGGCGGACGTTGATGGGGGGCTGGGGAAGGTTGACTAGAGTACATGTACCAAGTAAATAGCCCACCTTGAGTAGAATAGCGCTGTCAAAAAAAACAAAAAAATCTTGAGGTGAATAACAAAGGCAGCGATGACCGAGCAAAAGACAGCAAAGAGAAAAAAAAATTCTGGGCTTGGCCATGGAGGCAGGGGCACACCAGAGGATGGGCAGGACACAAAGGCACGCACATCTTTTGAAGGCAGCTTGGCCAGGCCGGAGTTGGCAGCAGCTGGGCGGGATTTTTGATGGTGAGGTGCGCGCCTTGAAATTTTGAAATCTTGGGCTGGAACTGACTTCAAGAGGGATTAGGATCTTTGCTGCGCATTGTAAGCAACATCATGGCCCCCAGAAACATCGGTGCGTGAAAATCAAGGGCAGGATAATGTTTGGGTGGAAGGGCTGGCAGGGAATCAAGAGGAAAAGGACTTGGTCTCGCTGTGAGTAGTCCTTGACTTTATTGGAGGACTATACTCACATTGTTCTCAAAGTTATTACCACATTGAGATGCGCGATGCCACCTCATGCCAAACCGCACTTAACTAACATTGGTCAATGCTTTGAAACAATGGTGACTACGGCCTGATGGCTATTTGCAAATGAAGTTCTGAAGACCTTGTTATTCTAGGCCCCAATTTGAGCTGTAGCTGTAATATAAAGGTAAAAATCCTTGGTTGTAGCCAAGGCCACATGTTTGCTTTATGACTGATCCTAGCCAGGCACCTGGCTGGCCTAACCAAAAGTCTTAGTTGCTGGGGCTTGGGTGGCTGGTAAAAATTAGGTGGCTTGTGCCTTATTTGGCTCATTTTTTGGGCCTATTTCCTTTGCTCCCAATATGGGTAGGATTTCGCTATGAATCCCATTTTTTGTACGACAGGTGCGCTTGTTTGATGTTCACGCTGTCGGCACTATGGCTTGCCACACTCACATGGTGGCCTTGTTTGTTCAACAGGCTCTGCTCGCTGCTCCCCTCGCTGTTTGCTACCTGCCTTGCCCCACACCCGCCGCACCCAGGCATTTCCTAATCCTCAAACCTCAAGCCCTGCAGAAATCATAGGGTTACAAATGCCTGTTTCTCGTCACTTTCACCGTCCGCTGGCAGCTTCCCACCTGCTGTCTGCGCCTGCACCCGCCTTGTCCCGTGCCAGCCGCGCCTGGGCATTTCCTAATCCTCAAACCTCAAGCCCTGCGGAAATTTACAAATGCCCATTTCTTGTCACTTTCACCATCTGCTGACAGCTTCCCACCCGCCGTTTGCGCCCGCTGTTTCCCCACTCCTCCTCTGTGCCTTGACATGAAGATGCAGCATTACTCGGTGTGCACCCTGGAGCTCGAGCCGCTCGATACGTGCCGTCACGCCACTCAATCGAGGTGCCACCTGATGCGCGCCACCCACTGCACCCACGGCTGCCTGCTGACCACTGGCTTGCTTGCTCCCTACTCCAAAACTGCGTGAAGGAGTTTCCTTCATTCCCTTTGTCCTCTCCTCTTAGCAAAATCATACCCTCCAGAAATTCCTTCAGAGTCCACATTCTCTTCCTCGACATCCCATCTGGTCTTATGTGTCTACCTCAAACATGATGGTCACCCACTCTTGGAAAAATCTAGCTACCACATCCTAAGTAAAAGTAGTTGTAGATTGATTCTACAATTAATAGAAGTAAGAAAATTTTAAAAAAGCATCTAAAAAACTGAAGGATGAAGCAGAAAGTCAAGTGATAAATACAAAGACAACGCAGAAAGTCGAGTAATAAATAAAAGGCTCAGAGCATGAGATAAATAAAAGCCTAGCAACAGTGTCCAATGAAGAGAAAAAAAAGGGAAAAAAAAAACAATCAGAAGCAAAAGGACGATGCAGAAAGTCCAAGTAATAAATAAAAGGCTCACAGCATAAAACAAAAGCCTAACAACAGCATCTGATGAAGAGAAGAATAAACCCTTTCATTTACGATCTGCAAGTCCATTGAATACCAAAACAGCATCTGTGATGGCTTCCTTCCACCCAGCATACATCTCACTCATGCCCGCCTCTTGTAGTGCATACCCCCACCAATACAGTGTCCCGACAACACTGAGCATGCCGTTTGTTCCCAGCGCATTGAGTTTACCCCAGTCCACCCCTTGCAGCACAGGTTTCAAGGGCTTCGGGGCACTACTGCATCTTGTGCTACGCCACAGTGGCTGGATTGACGTCCACCATACCCACCAAACCACCTCATACGCCTTGACATCAGCAATGGGCCACACAGCGAGCTGTCGACCCCTCCTGTCCCTTATCCAGTCTGTGAGTTGTTGGGGATGACTGTCCACGGGTAGCGCTTTGCTCCTGTTCTTGAAACCATGGCTTTGCTCCAACACTATGTATGTGCAGAGCAGCCCTTTGTACTCCGGTCTGAGCCCATGCTTTGAGACTTGCGCGAACCCTTCAGAGAACCAGCACGGTGCACCCGAGGGGCACATTGCATGCACAGTATCACTGCCGCTTGTGCTATTGCCGGTGCTGCTACCAGCAGGTGCGCTACCCCCCCACAGGCCAATGTTGGGTATGAGGCTGGTGTGCCTTGAGCAAAGTGGTTAATTTCCCGCTCCCGCTGGGAGGTGGTAGAAGGGCTGCCAGCTTTGCAGCAGTAACACCTTTCTTGCTTCCTGTGGGAGGGGGGGGTGCGTCATTGTTGGGAGGAAGAGGTGTCGACTGCTTGGTGGCCGCCTTCTTCCTCTTCCCAGCTGGAAGCACGGCGTTCCCACCTGTCTTGACGTTGTCTTGAAGTGGCGTGGAGCTGCGCTGTGGTTGCGCGATGGAGGTATGTCGCCATTGGGAGGCGGAGCGTCCTTGGACAGGGGAGGCAGCAGTGGAGGTACATTGCTGTTGGGAGGTGGAGTGTCCTCAGGCAGGGGAGGCGGCAGGGAAGACCCACCATCATTGCGTGGGGGAGGCACGTCGCTGTTGCTGTGTGGAAGAGGTATATTGCCATTGTTGCGTGAGGGAGGCACGTCAATGTTGTTGCATGGAAGAGGTACATTGCTGTTAGGAGGTGGTGCACCACTGCACATGTCACCCTCTTAGTTGTGAGGGAGAGCGTCCTTGAGTGGGAGAGCCGGTGGGGGAGACAGGCTGTCGTTGCACGGGGGGAGGGATGATGCCATTGGGAGGGATGATGCCGTTGGGAGGTTGTGCACCGTTGTACATATCGTTGTGCTGGTTGTGAGGCGGAGCATCCTCGGGCAGTGGAGGCCGTGCATTGTGCAGCAGTGACATCTTGACATCACTGTCATGATCTCCTGACCTACCCGCTCCTTCGCTCTGTCCCACATCCCCTTTGTGGCAGGTAGATTGACGAGGGGGGATATCAGGCTTTGTACACTTTGCAGGCAGCTGGGGCGGTTTTGCGACTTTGTTGGGGATGATATCATGGAGTGCACTGCAGAGCTTCAGCTGATCAAGGAGGCTGTTGTTCCTCGTGATGTTTGCTTGGCGCCGGCACTCATTCTCCTGGCACTCCTCCAATGTTGTGCCCGAGTCCTCCTCAACCTCCTCATGCTCCGCTGCGGCTGGGGTCTTCACCTTCTTCGACCTCCCGCTGCTCCCCACATTCCCGTCGGGCCGTTTTCTCTTCCCCCCACCCTCCTTCTCCCCCCGCTTTCGCCCCTGCCTTCAATTTCCCCTTTGCCTTCTTCCCCGCTTTCTCTTTCCTCTTCTTTGACCTCTCACCCTCTGCATCGGACGCCTTGCTATCTGAGTCTGAGTCCAAGTCATCTGAAAGGTCAGAATCCGGGTCAGAGTCAGAACCACTCCTGTCCTCTGGGAACTTGTACATGGCGTCATCTAACGCTGGATTTGACGCCAATGAAGCCTCAACAGAGTCTTGGGCAGCTAGAAAGTCACACTGTTAGTTCAATGAGTTGGACCATGCCTTCAACCAACTCACTATACGCCGTTTGCAGATATTCCCTATAAAATCCCAAAATGTCGCGGCCCCAGCACAACGCATCCCATGCTGGAAATGGAGAAGGTACGGGCGCAAGGTTCATGCCAACAGAGAGACTAGACAGCAGGGCATAGTTAGTTTGGCTGATCACAACTAAATTACTCTTTAGATGTACTGCACAGTGCCAATCTCTCCATTATATTTGGGCAGCGGTCCGCCAAAAACCACAAAGCCTTGGAGGCCGGTATAATCCCGAACCCCCGCCAGCAATGGCTCCATGAACCGGCCGAAATTCGCGATACATCTAAGTGCGCAATCTTAACTACGATGCGCCCAAGGTAAATCGTGAGATTGCACTTACTTCTGCTTCGCTTCAGGACTCTTGGACGGACCATCCTTCAGGGCCTTGGTGTACAGTTCTTTTGCTTGCCTTGCCTCTTCTCTGGTGCGCAGCCAATACCCATCCTGCTCACTTTCTGAAAGCCCTTTGAAAAGCTCCCGAGCGACAGTGCAGTGAAAAGGCACATCTGGCTCCTTGGTGTTGGCAGTACCATCAGCATCAATGGCGTGCTCGCTGCACTGTTCCTCCACGATGGGGCAAATTTTGCTTGCATAGGCCTCGTGCATGAATTGCTGATATCCTTGGCGAGCTTTGGGAGGAGGATTCACACCAGAGAGTTTAGCCAGGAGGATGGTGTAGGGATTGTTGTTTGGATTGGTGGTGGACTTGGTGCCCTTGCACAGGTCACGTGTGTGAATGGTGTCGTGACCCACATTATTAAGTACCTCCTGGTGGTCGTGTTTGGCGATGTGTTCCTCTTTGGAGAGTCCTTCCACAACTGGCAGCGCGAAGGGGTCGTACTTGGGTAATGGTAGGTCAGGCTCCTCTGTATCCCCAATGTGCCAGCTAATTTGCGCATGATACTCATTGCAGATTTTGGCGTGGTAGTTGCGCTCAGACCGCCATCCATGCACCAGAGCATCTGCATAGGCTTCCAGGTGCAGGGTTAGCAATCCTGTTGCACGCCTTCAGCCCACATCTTCAGGCTCTTGTGCTCGGCTTTTGCTTTACATTTCCATTGTTTCTTCTGCGCACCGACTTGGCCATCATGCTGGCCGCCATTGAGTATCTGCTTTCTCTGCCAACGAAAGGTTCTTGCTCACCAAGATTTGAAGTGTTGTGTTCGCGAATTCTAGGCTGGTTCTGAGGGCGAAAAGTGAGAGCAGAGACAATGCAGCTGAACATCACATGGGCTGTGTTGATTTGCACCCTCCAGGGGCCGCGTTTCCCTGGTAGTGCTATCACATGTGCACGTGGATATCGGGCCTTCTCAAAGCTCCGCATTTCCCCTTCAGATATACTTATCTGATCATCGTTTCAGATCTTCTCCTCCACCACTTTCACCGTGCTCGCCTTTCATGCAGGTCACTTCACAAGTTACTGGAGGCATGGCCGCTGCCGTGCCTCCAGTCGCCACTGGGGCTCCTGCTACTTGTAATTTTCTTCCTTGCATTCCCCGTCAATTGATTCTTAATTTTTACACAGCCAACTTGATCCATCTCACTGTGGTCGTTTCGCCCACCCCTGCAGCGACCCCCACTCCCCTCAATCCCACTCCAGGTAAATTAAGGCTCTAAATCTCACTATTTGTCCTTTGCTGATCTCGGTAGTGCAGCGCCCGCTTTTGATCCTTCGGTCATTCGAACTGCAGGTCCCTGGGTCGTGGGGGTGATGTACTCCATCGTCCCCCGCCGCTGCCCTTGCCGCTACCACTGAGGACGTGGAGGAAACTTGGTATGCAGTTACCAAGGGGCGCTTCGTCGGTGTTACAAGCGTCCATGCGCTTGACCAGGCCGCCATCAACCGGGTTTCAGGGGGCAGCCCACAAGGGGTACAAGACCCTGGCCGCCACTCTCCGTGCATTCAATGGTGCCCTCACTGGGGGAGCTGTGGAAGTCGTTGTTTGAGTGTGTGTTTCATGTTTCTCCACTCAACCTTTCTCTATTAACTCTCATTCCAGCGAATAATTCTGTTCATTTTGTTACTCGTTTCGTAGTCACCCTGGTAGAATTAATATATTCTGCCCTTATGCTTCCCCATTTGAATCCGAAACCATGTGCGACCACATGCAGCATCAGAACAAAGCCAAAGCTCCGGTGATGATTCGCTCCACACGCCCTTAATTCAGACCAGCATGCACTCCACCGTGGCTTCCTGTTCTCGTGATGTAAGTTCCCGCACCCTCCCGCTGCACCATCGCTGATGAGCTCTCGCCAGCCGGAGGCCCTAGTCGAGAGGAAGGTACTCCTCTACCCCTGGGGAGTCTCAGCCCACCAGACAGGGATTATGTTGCTTGCATGCAGTTGGACAACACTGCATGATCCTTGCACCAACTATCTTGAAGGGTGGTGCAACCCCAATCCCTGCGACTGCCCCGACTGCCGAAAGCTGCATCTCAGGCTCTCAGGCCGCCCCAAGGCATCCTCCACCATCTTCACCTCCTGCACACACCAACCTCAGCTGAAGGATGACCCTCTGCGCCCTAACAAATCTGTCGCCACTCTCTTGCCATCCGATCGCGCGCGCACCAGACCTGCCTTGGGAATTTGGTGGTTGTAAGACACAAGGCATCAGAAGGCAACCTGTCCAACCGCAACCTCCCCTTAGTCGACATTGAGGAGGCCGATTTTTTGGCTTGCGATGAAATAGTGCGCCGGTATGTTTATTTATTGCTTTTTTGTGGGTATCTCTTCTCATGTTTCACTTTGAGCTGGGTCTGCCATATGTACAACCTGGAGCACACCAGTATGATTTCCACTCAGTTATTTGGTTAATAGAATAACATTTGTTTTCATGTTCACTTAAAACCGCCATGTGCCTGATCAACCTTCCTGTTTTGGAACGTGGCATTGAAGATTGATGATCATGCGTCCGCCCATTCTCACACCTTCTCAGACCAAACCACATATCGTCTTCTTTATTGTTTTGCCTCGCTTTATTGTCCCACCATCTTCCACCTTCCTGGCATGACCCAGCTCAACGATTTTCCCCTGTATGACTTGGACGACCTCCTTGGCAACCTCACTCTTGAGGATGAGGCATAGACTTCCCGTGTTTCACTGCATCACTCCAGGTTCGCTCTTGCAGGCTCCAGGCCAAATAATCCCGTTACCCCATTGCCTAAAACCTCTAGATCTTCACTAAGGCCCCTGCGAACGCCCACTGTGTGCACGAATCCCCCCACCACGCCCCAGACGCCCAACAACCTGCTTGCTCTGCCCTGCTCGGGACCCACGGTCTACAGTTTCAAGGCCAACAGCAAATCTGGGTTTTCTCAGGATTGGTATGTAATTAATCTGGGGTTTCAAGCTCTGTTTCATTGAGGTACGCCAGGTCTGAGGCCGGGCACACCACACAAGGTACTCCGAATTCCCGTGTCCGTGCTCTGAGCCGAAGCAACAAGAATAAACCCAAGCCCAAGGCATACGCGGTCTTTCGAGGCAGATCCATTGGGGTATTCAAGTCCTGGTGTGAAATACTAACAAGTGTGCAACGAATGGTTGACAAACTTGTTATCAGGGATCGGGTACAAGCAGCCACTTCTGGTGTGCATTTCGCTCTCCAGCAAGGGTACCCGACTCTCGAGCAAGCTCATGCAGCATTGCTTTCACGTCGTGGAATGGCTGGACCTCCTCGACGGAGTCATGGTCTTGCATTCCTCTCGCTCTGTCGGAAGTACCTCGACCTGTCGGAAAGGGTAGAGCTACCCCCTGCCTTGCTGCACGGGAGCCCAGTGACCCTTGGTACGTTGTCTATGCAGGTATTAACCCTGGTGTCTTCCCGACTAGGTGTGTGTTGCACCTCTTCATGTATGTGCTACTGATACTGTTTTCCGTAGTCTCGAATGTGCTCTTAACGTGCTGGGGATCTCTTTCACTCTCCACGAGCAAGTGCCAACTTATACTGAGGCACAGTGCAAGTTTGAGGCGGTGACCACACAGGGGGGGAGGTTCATGTTCGCCGTCCATGTGTTGCGTTGGAGAATAAGTAGAGACGTTGTATCATGTATCATTAGCACTTTCCATGTACCCTAGCAGGGTTCCGGTTTAAACCGCATCGTGTCCAATGATACCCCTGGGTTTAAACCGGTTTAAACCATGACTGTGTCACCTATAGAACTTGCCCCTAGCTATGCAGTTTAAACCGTGGTTCCAATCAAACCGGTTTAAACCGCGGTTCCAACCAAACCGGTTTAAACCGCAGTTCCAACCAAACCAGTTTGAACCATCAGTGGTTTAAACCAATTCATGGTTTGAACTCAAGATATTCAAACTGTAGATTTTTTTTTTCTCTTTTTGTTGTTAACACATGAAAACAAACATACATAAGGATGCTCAGTTATTTTCTGCTACTACAGCATCCCAGTCAATCCTTGCATCTGGGCGCTCAGATCTGATATGCTCAGCAAGGCTAACCCCTGCACTGAGCCAAGTACCTCCAACAGCTGCAAACTTCTTTTCTGCATCTTTGCACATCTGCCCATACATATTTGCAGTCTTCAAGGCATAAGCCTGATTGCCTGGATCATTGCTGTGATCTTGAGCAAGGGCAGTCCAAACAGCCTCCATTTTTGTGAAACCTTGAATTGCTTGTCAGAACTCTTGTGCAAGAATTTCAACTTCTTCTTGCCAGCACTCCATATCTGTACAGGCATGGTGCCACTGCACATGAGCTGCTGTAGACTATTTAGTTATCAGACATTCAAGGGACAATTGAACTTACAATCCAATGTGTATTCAGCATGCTCTGTTTCAGACAAGTTTCCATGCTTGCCTTTCTGCCAAATCCAACCCTCAACCTTCCCTCCATCACCCAGATTATGGGGTTGATCAACATTTTTAGTGTATAGATCCGCATCTTTCAACTCTGGATAGTCGAACCTAGGGTCTTCTGGGTTGCTGCCTAATGCAATTATGGCAACATGAGCCTGGCGATACTTGTTGACATAATCTTGAATTTTGGTCTGAACATCTTTGATCTTGTGCACTGCATGTGTGTTCTTCTCTTGGCCATGGACAGCATTTTTTTGTGAGTTTTTTGTGCTGTCTAAGTACCTGGCTATGTCAGATGTGCTTGTGCAAGCCATGAAGAGCATCATTTGCTTCACCCTTTTGCAGTTTGAGTTCTTCTACTCCTAGAATGTCTAACCCAAGCTTGGTACAATCATGACTATTGAAGTCTGAAGGCAAGAATAATTTCACCTCCTGGGGTGGGCAGTAGGGCTCTGCAATAATGTGTGGGACAACCTGAGGACATATAGTCATGGCAAAAATTGTTGCCCATACTAAAAAAGGAAATTTTGTGATGGCTCATTGTAGGATCTGGATTACTACTTTACTTCTCGAGGTTCAACTTTCGTGTTCCCAAATTCAACTCAGACGTACCTCTCTGATTTTTACACGCAAAAATCCATAATACAAAATTCATTATCTCAATTTTCCCGGGCGCCCGGCAATGTACAGGATGCATTATGGAAAAAAAAGTTGCGCATCATTGATTATTTTGAGAGAGGCCAGGTATTGCCGAACTTTTGATCCTCTGATCGCTGCGTTCTTTCTTCCTCCCATCACTCTTGATGCCTGGTTCCTGTACCCGTGACAACCAGTATGACTCAGAAACTTGAGGGATGATGAAATCCATATATTTCAGTCGGTACTATAACAAGTGCGTCTTTTCTTCTGTGTGTTTGAGAGCATCTCTTTACTTTACACTTCTCAGGAATCGTGAAGAGCACAATCATCAAACACGGAAGCATATGACTGCCCATCGTGCTCAAGACACCATCATTTCACCTGAGGCTCTAGCTGCGAGGCTGTAGGCACGCTGCAAGGCTGCCTGTAAATACTGCACCAAGTTCAGCCTTTCCCCTCATCTTCCTGAATGCTGCTCACATCATCAACAGGAATCGCAAAGTGATTGCCCTGACACCGGGGGCAAAGAGCGACGCATGCGGACCACTAGTGCGTTAAACGCATGTGGCTCGCATGTTTGTGTGACAAATGACAAAGCTCTTTGTTGCTTTTATGTCGTTAGTATAATCACTATTAGTTATAATGTAATTAGTTAGCACAAATGTAAGATATAATTTCATAATAGTTACGAATGAATTTCAGAGTGCAGTGGGGGTTTAGGTAGGTTAGACAAACATTTTGTTTGTGTGAGCCATGACCCGGCCGCAGATGCCGTTGCGGGTCCATGAAGCAATGGCATGATGCGGTTGCGGCAGAGTCATGCCCATGTGACGAGCCAGAGCCGCAGAAGATCTGTGCTTGCCCCCATGTGCCCACGCTGCGGACGTCATGCAGCGGCCCGCTCCCCGCCCATCCCACGCCCTACATGTCATTGCTTATTAGGACCCTGTCGTGCTTTATTCCTGCTGTTGCTTTCACACGCTGACGTTGTCAATATTAATGTGCTTCTATGCCCGCACATTGCCTTTGTCGGGCTGGCACAATGCCCAAACATCGCCTTTGTCGGCATGCAACCATGCCTGTATGTCGCCTTTGCTGTTCCACAACCACCTCTGGACGTCACCTTTGTCAGTCTACAACCATGTTCATACGTCGCGTTTCTCGGGCTCCCACGCCGCGCGCATATCGGTTCCACTGACACATGACCAGACCTTTGTCTTCAGGACAGCTCGGCCTACTCCTTTGTCTGCCCACAGCTTCCTTTAAGAGCCCTATAAAACTTTCCCTCCCACGCTGTCGCCTCGGCGCTCGCGACGCGACGTGTCTGTTTGTGGCTGCTTGGCGCCGCATGAAGGATATAGCTCTGGGATGTTGTCCCAAGAATCCGGAGGTGCGTATTTTGTTGAGCTATACCGTGCCCACCATCAGTCGAGGACATCCTCCCACTGTGAATGTCCTCAGCTGAGATGTGTCCTTGAACAGATCTAGGAGATGATATGATGTGTCGTGAACCTCAAGCTCTAGGGTCTATCTTGCCTTCTTCCAATTTGCTGCATGGCCGAAGAAAAATCTGTAGAACTCGCTGGCTTCTCCCTTGCTCTTTGTGCTCTACATTTCCCTATCGTTAATTGAGCAAGATCCTCTGGAGCAGCGGGTTGACCAAGATTTCGGTGGAAGTCTCAACTTCTCAAGCTTGATTTTGAAACTTGGTGGGGTGCCCATCGTTGAAGCAGGCACACTGGCCGCCATTCTCCCCGCTACTTCAACCTCTCTTCTAGCCCTCCGCAAAACGCTCTCTCCCACGCACGGAGTTGTGTATCCAAGGTGCTGGTCATGTGCCACGAGTCCCTGCTCTCGCAGGCCCGCGTCGCGGTTTGGCAAGCCGTCTGCTCCGCTCCCGAGAGCGACCACAATCCGGACGTGTCTTTGTATCCCTGGAAGGGCTATCTGGTCGCTGGCATTCTTCACACTGCAACACAGGCATCGATGAAATTGCTTCTCCTCCTGGACGAATCCGGTTCAGGCAGTCTCAGCGAGCGCACATGCGAGATGCTACTTTGTCCCGTTACCGTAAATCTCCCGACTGGACCGAGAGGTGTTGTTGGCTCGCCCGGAAACTGGTCGTATGCGCATCGATCCCCTGAGACACTGCCGGCGTCGTACCTGCTCCCGCCATTTGTCATTCCCAGTTCGCTTGTTCACGAAATCTACGAAGACTGGCCTGATTTCGGTCAAGCCGTGTCCCAATCTCGCATGGACCGACTCGGTGGTGATGTAAGAAGCTTGGGAGACCCCGATTCGAACTGGTGAAACATTCCTCCGTATAGTACATTCATTCGGCCGGACGTAACAACACTCTCCATGCCTTTCCCAGCCAACCCTTTCCTGAAACATGGCGGCCTTTCCATATTTTTGCTCCCAATTATCGATGATCTGTGTGTCACTCTTCAGCTCGTGTGCCAGTTACAGAAATCTGGACATTCCATCAAAGTGCTTCTGTACTCTGAATCTCGCACTGTTCTGGGAATACCGGAAACATATAATTCAGGATGTCATCTCCGATACGATGAGGGAGACGGGACGTCCATGGCAAGACTACTCGGCCGGGACGCATACCTCGTTTCCTACGGAGCCATGTGGAAGCAACCGCTATCGCTTCCAACGTCGCTATTCATCTTCAAGAATCTGACCAGTGTGTACTTTTGCCAAAGTCGGTCGTACAAGATCCACACGTGAGACGACAAGGAGAAGCTGATGCAGATGCTCGTGGATCTCGTTGCTCAGGGCAAAGTATGTGATCTCTGCTTTCCTCAAATAAACCCTTATGAACTACAATACCTCCAGCTCAAAGCACCGGAGCACGAGATTCTCACCATCCCAGCACAAGATTCGAATGAGGTTGCAGGATAAAAGGTCCGAGACATCTTTGCCAAGATTGCTGAGGGCCAATATAGAAAGAAAGTGCTCCTCAAAATGGAGAGTTCCCAATAAAAAGACACGAATGCATTGCAGCCTGGTACATGTTATGTAGTGGTTACCGCATTTCACGCTCTTCAAAAAACCGCTAGGGACTGTTTTAGCTGGCGTAGTATTTGAGTATTGGAACGCACCTTGAGATGCCTCAATTGCCAAGTACAAGTCACAACCAAGGCTATGATTTGCGCCAAATTGTACCACACCGCTCGCAAATTCGTCGCCACACTCAAATTCCGGAAATCGGCCACTCGTTGGCGTTGGTATTGCTGCTCGCGGTTGATGTCCTCAAGTTTCTGGTTCACGTCAAGGACTTTAGAAGCAAGCTCGGAGACGTGAGAGCAGTTTTGCTCTAGGTCGGTCTTGGTGGAGCCGACGACGACGTCAAGGTAGTACCGTACAGCCGGATGTGCGTGCTGAGGAATGACAACGTGCAGTCGGTGGAGAGACCGATGGAATGGTCGCCTGCTTCGTGGGACGTGTAAGTGAACCACCCGTCACTCGGACCTTTGGTCTTTACGACGCTGTGGCTGTTCTTCATTTCCTGGGCAGTCAATTTGAGTATCTGGCGGCTTGAGTGAGAAAGTCGGGGATGTACGTCGACTTCCATCCAAATGCTCGGATTCGGGTCCTCTGCGTACACCTGGTCTTTCTCAGACCATTCTAGAGTGCGGTAGTGCCCTGGAATAACAACATGCTTGTTGGCGAGTGCCGCCACGCCACATAGCCACAAACAGATGCGTTGTGTCGCGAGTGCCGACTCGGAGGCGACAGCGTGGGAGAAACGTTTTATAGGGTTCTTAAAGGAAGCTGTGGGCAGACAAAGGAGTAGGTCGAGCTGTCCTGAAGACAAAGGTCTGGTCATGTGTCAGTGGAACCGATATGCGCGTGGCGTGGGAGCCCGAGAAACGCGACGTATGAACATGGTTGTAGACCAACAAAGGTGACGTCCAGAGGTGGTTGTGGAACAGCAAAGGCGACATACAGGCATGGTTGCATGTTGACAAAGGCAATGTTTGGGCATTGTGCCAGCCCGACAAAGGCGATGTGCGGGCATAGAAGCACATTGACAACGTCAGCGTGTGAAAGCGAAAGCAACAGCAGGAATAAAGCACGACAGGGTCCTAATAAGAAATGACATGTAGGGCGTGGGATGGGCGGGGAGTGGGCCGCTGCATGACGTCTGCAGTGTGGGCACATGGGGGCAAGCACAGATCTTCTGCGGCTCTGGCTCGTCACATGGGCATGACTCTGCCGCAACCGCATCATGCCATTGCTTCATGGACCTGCAACGGCATCTGCGGCCGGGTCGTGGCTCACACAAACAAAATGTTTGTCTAACCTACCTAAACCCCCACTGCACTCTGAAATTCATTCGTAACTATTATGAAATTATATCTTACATTTGTGCTAACTAATTACATTATAACTAGTAGTTAGTATACTAACGACATAAAAGCAACAAAGAGCTTTGTCATTTGTCACACAAACATGCGAGCCACATGCGTTTAATGCACTAGTGGTCCGCATGCGTCGCTCTTTGCCCCCGGTGTGAAGGCTCATCAAATGCGGGCCCATGCCTGAGGTCTTCGAGAGCAACAAAAGGCCAGATCAGTGGTTCCCCCTTACTCCACTCATTCTTAATGCCACCCATCCAGAAATGAAATCTTGCGCCTACAAAACGCTCAGTGAATTTCTCCAGTGTTAGATTATAGTCCTGTTTCTAATTATCCTCCCATCGTCTGATGTGCACTTCCCCGACCGATTGTAAGAGATGTTTTGAAAAAAGTCTTGGTGCAGGGACTGGCAAAGTTCGTTGGAATCACAATACATCAATTCTTGGCCAAATGCTCTCCCTCAGATTCGTCCTCCAACGGCTCCCCTCCCGACGCCTCATCTTCATCCCCTTCCAAATGCTCCTCTCCAGACTGCGCCACCTCCGAGACATCTGCGGAATGCTCCCCTTCAAACTCGTTGTTGGGATGTGCGGCCTTGTTCTTGCAGTTCACCAGCTGAATGGGACGACGAATAGGCGGCAACAACACGTAATCCACCGGCTGTTTGGCGAGCCACTCCCAGAACGTGCACACCTGTTTGTTGATCTCTTCACGATGGCAGCGAGCCCACATGTCCCGACGGTGCTTCTCCCGATGGATCTCTGTGATGTTGGCCAACTTCAGCACATATGGATTACCCCGGGGGATAGGCTCGAGCTTGGAGAGAATTTTGGGGACCAGCTCATAGAGCTCTGCGAGCGTTGGCGGTCCATCTGGTCAAGTATCGTCTCCAGCATCACTCCCGCCAAGGAAAGCACCCACCAAGTTTTTTGACAGGGAGGTTGCTGGAAGAGTCGGTCATGGTAGTATGCAAAGCAGATGCAAACGGCGATGTCAGGCGCAATATCAAGGTAGGCACGAATATTTATCCACAACAGATCCATCTCTCAAACTAGTTACTCAGACACGCACTCCCCATTCCCTTACCATCGGCGCTCTTCACATGGTTCATCGGACTTGTGGCCCGCCTTGCTCCCTGTTTTGGATGTAGATTTGTCACACTCAAGCCTGTTGACATCATAGCACAATAATAAAATGCATTTTCCTTTCGAGATTTTCCTTGCGAGTTCGTGCAATAAGAGTCCAGTAGAAATTCATTGGCATTCACAAAAATTAGACTCTATAGCAAGGTATGAGGAGCAACGGCGGTTCAGATTTCGGCCCTTGGAAACATCAATCCATCCCACCTGTAGTCGACGGAACTCTTATCCTCTGGGTACTCAGACACCCCAGTGTCAAAAGGGCGCCTGGTACATGATCGCCCTGCAGTTGGGGCATTTCCAGCTCTTCTCGAGCCAAATGCGAATACAGACGTAGCAATGGCTATGCCCGCACTCGTAGCTGTAAGTAGACGGGAGGATCAATGAGTAAAGCATTGGAGGGGGAAGCATAGACACACACGAAATGGGGTGGGATCTCTTAGCTTGGCAAATGCTGCAGACGTGGTATGGCTTTGGATCAAGCACAATGGGAGGGCATTCATCCATCAAGAGTGCTTCATGCTTGAGGGCCGTTTTTGGACGCACGCAGCCGCTGAAACAAGGTAAGGAGTGTTGGATGAGTGTACCCACAGGCGGAGAGGGAGAGCGAGGTGGAGGGCTTGGGCTGATGGGAGGCAAGATGTTCCAGGAACCCCATCCTGCATTGTCGAAAGAGTTGTGCCAAGCAGTGCATATGCTGGTGTTGGAGTGGACGCCCCCTGAGACGGACATTAGAGAAATAAAACTTGTGAAATAAAAATACAGAGGTCACACTGGTAACCTTCAAGGGTCGATCTGCAGGCATGATGATGGTTAGAAACAGAGTTACAAGGACTTCTTGTTGTAAACAGTATCATGCGTACATCAAAATCACGACGCGACTCAATGCCACTTGAGATAGCAGGCAGCGAGAGTGAGAGAGCAAAAGAAATACTTTGAATTGGAATTGGAGGTCAATGTGCATATACGACTAAGTACATAGTATGGAGAGGTCTTGGAGTTGCGAAAATAGCGCCGTCGCCGCGGGCCAGCACTCCCAGGATGTGGGTGCCGCTACATATTGAGTAAAGCAGTATCTAATTTCCCCAGGCTGAATTCTCGCGATGGAGTACCGCAAAACTGGCGGGAGTAAGACTGTTGTGCCTGGAGGGAGTTCAAGAATGCGTCCCAGGTCCCATAAGATGAGAGGGCCCCCTAGGGTTGGGTTGAAATTTCCCAGCGCCGTCAGCGCAATCCAGCACCATCGATTCTGTGTTTGAGACCATTGAGGGAGCATCACCGTTTGGTGTCCCACGTCAAAAATGGCGCTGGTATAAGGGCCTGGAAAGGGACGTGCCAGGGATGGATTAAGGGCAAAGAGGTTGTCTGCACGAGAGCCGGCTAGGCAGAAAGCCCGAGGAGAGAAAGCCGCAAAGAGATCTTGAAGACGAGTAAGAGATAGAAACAAAGAGACACTTTAGATAGGCGCCTCACTGCTGCCAAATTGAGCCAGGTGCTTAATGGCCGCATGCGTCATGAGGTAATTAAACGCCAACATGTCGTGGACCTTCTTTGGTTGCAAGCCCACTGTGCGCTGGATTCTGGGCTCAATTCATCTCCCATGTAGAGCTCATTTACTCTCTTAACCATTGTACGCAACACCAATGAACATGGATCTCAGCTGGTTCTCGCTCAATGTGCTGCAACCTAGCGCCGCCACAAACTCGAACGCTTCTGTCACCGCTGCTATAATGGCTTCCCCTTGGCATCGATGGGAGTCGGTGCCACTGCATTGTTTGGCACCTTCCTTGCGGCGATGAGCAATGTTAAGAATAGGGTGAAAACAGCGAAAACTTGATTAATTGTGTCCTGGCCATGATATCTTTAGGATATACTGATGGAAATAGCTCCTAGTTATACTGGTTCATTCTCTTAGGCTGCCAGGACACCCTCCAGGGAATATCTTGTATTCTGATGATGAAGAATATCGCATTTTGACCATATCATAAAATCGCATTTTGGCCATATGTTACATTCCTCCATGATGTGAGATGTTCCAGAACACACTATTTGGATGTTTATCATGTATATGTGTTGGAACATTGATCTATACACACTCAGAATAGGTGAAATCTCATGATTTAGGGTGATCTTGTTTTCAATTCTTGTTCACTATATTCAGCATGCCACAGGGTCATGGACAGTGCTCTGAAGGTTCCTACTGACTTTCCTGGGCTATTTGAACAATTCTGGGTCAAAAGGTAAGCTAATATATCATGATAAACTTCAGAATTCTGAAATGACACTTTTTGCTTGTTTCATGAATGGGGTGCTATGGAGACTGGATAGAGCGAAATAAACATCAGAAATGGAATTGGGCACTATGAATAACTCAGATTGAGTGTTTTCTGAAGTCTTTTGGTTTAGATTTGGCCAGATAGTGCTTTGGACCATGAACAGCATATGGACCAAAAGTTGCTGTTAAACCTGGATCTTTGGAAACAGAACTCAGCCAAACCTTCATCAAAACACTTTGAAAAAAGTATAATCTGGGGTATTCAAACTGCCTGATTCCATTTATGATTTTTATTTCACTGTATCTGATCTCCATATTGCCTTATTCAAAGCGTTAGTGTCGCAAAAAGGAAATTCATATGCCAATCTGCTGATGTCTATACCTATGTGGTAGAGCTCATCAAGGGCTTAAAGAGTCGTCTATATCATTTTTCGATTGGTGGTCCCATTGGCCCACAAAATGCAAAATACTTTCAAGATATTGTGTCCAGAAACAAAATTCCTCAATTTCGCTGTTTTCACCCTATTACTGGACTGTAATAGGGTCTACAATGTCTCAGTCAGCTTCAAAGGACCTAGAATAACATCCCTATATGGTTGAAATATCCAAAATGGTTGAATTATGAGCCAGGGAAGAGCTGATGTCGAAATTTTCCTTTTTGGGCGAAAGGCGTTAGTGTCCCAAAAGGGAAGGTCAAATCAAAGTTGTAGAGGCAAAAATGTTTGTTCCAGCTGTCAAATCCGTTTTGCAATCAGTGCCCTGGTTGTCGAGCAAAATGCAAAATACTTTTGAAAAGCCGGTGATAAATGAATATTTTATTTGAATAAAATGGTCATTTAAGCTGATCTGGATCATAGGATCAACTTGACTGGATGCCGGGAGGCTGGGACATCTAATCTGGTCACAGTGCAGTATAGATAATAGATTGCAGACATAGATAAGGCCAATACAGCTCATTTGGGGCAAGATAAAAGTTATCCTGGCCTTTTGCAAAAGCCCGGGATGTTACTTATCCTGGTTTTTGCAAAAGGCTTACTGTATGTAGTGGGTGCAGGCTGGTGTACCATTCCAGCACATTCCCGAATCATCGCCATAGCCCATCCTATGCAGCCAGACTATGTATTGAGTTAATGAACCCCACTATAAGGAAACCACGTACTCGATTGTTGAGCTTATATCCCATGTTATCGAGATAACCCTCGAGAGCATTGGAGAGCGCGGAGTTGTTCAGCGCCATGTTCAGGAACAGCCTCATTACGAAGTCCATGACTCACATGTCGATGGCTAGCGTCGTATCGGTCTTCTGCAGCAGCTCAATGTAAATTGGCACCAGGAGTGGAATGACTGTCCCCAGCCAGCGATTCGCCTGCCTCTCGCATTTCCGGGCATGCTGCCAGGACTCTCCATCATCTTTTTGGTTTTCAAAATAAATCGCAGCGTCATCGTAAGGGAAATCATCAACACAGGGCATGTCGTCAGGCCCAGCACACAGGCGGGGAGTATCGTCTTGGAGTCTGTCCCCTGTAAAGCTGACCTGGCCGGGAAGAGGTGGCAAGGCAGGCTGGGTGAGCATCAAGCCATCGGCCAGGAACACAAGGGGCCTATGGCGAGGGAATTGCTTTCTCTTGTGATGAGGGTGTAGAGGTGGCCCCTTTATTGGCATGTAGGATATGGGCGAGGAGGTTTCTCCTCGACGAGGCAGTGACAGGCAAATACCCTTCAGCATAGCTAGGAGACAAGAGAATTGTAGGTCAGATGTCAAGTCAGATTTTGTTATTGTGATGCTCACTCTCACTTTGACCTCCCGTTTCATTAAGTCTTTGACAATAACAGATTTCAATGTCGATTAAATTCTATGTACAGTACATAGTCTTTTACTAGCTTTACTAGCGAACAGTCTTGCTCTTGACTTGAAACATATGCTATGTTACAACTGGTTTTACATTGAAAGTTGTATTGTAGTTCTATTTATGTTTGTACATGGTGGTCAAGAACAAGAGCAAAATAGGTGCCGGCACCAAATACAGCCAGACTTGATCTGTCCAAACTCGGAAATCGGACCGGTTTCCGACCCGAACCCTAGGCCTATGCCTAACAGTGCAAACACGTCTCCAACGCCCTTACACGCGTCTAACGCGTTCCAACACGCATCAAACAAAGTTGGTTTGTTTGACCCTCCAGTGAACACTTGTAGACGCATCCACTATTTTTTCCTGTCCGTCCTTTTCACGCAACACCTCTTTCATCTTCACACTGCCCCCGAATATTGAAAGCTGTCAATTATACGTATATAAGTACAATCCACAAGAAAGTTGTCGCTGCAAATACATGATTTGCTAGTGTAACTCCAATATTTTTCGACAGGCACAAACTGGACTCGTGGAAGAAACACAGTGAGCCCCCAGCCGGGAACTTCATGGCAACAACCTCGGGACCATGTGCGTGCGTGAAGAATGGGATCATTTGCCTGTAGTACCCAAGGTGGTTCGGGTTCTCGAGCACGTCCTGCCCAATTATAACTACGTGCTGGGGTTCCTGGACCAGGGACAAGCAGCAGCCATTGACCTCCCGGAGCGGTTTCACACTCCTTCTCGAGATCCCCCTTCAGCACATTATTCTTCCCCAACCCGTAAACAGAGACTTTCTTGTGGCTGGGTTCGATGGCAGATACTACCAGCATGTGCCCACACTGCCCCTCTGTCGACAACATCTTGCTCGAGACTTTGCCAGTAGACTTGTGCACGCTGATGATTTGCACGTCCACGCGCTTGCCCCTGAGCAGCGGTAGGCACATCCACATCCCAGATTCGTCCACTGCACAAATAAATCAATGGGTATCAAATAGAACTAAGGGTGGCAAAATGTACGTTGGTACTGTCTCTGTGCAGCATCTGACACCACAGGTATTGTCGGGACCACCTGAGTCGTCGTCCACGGGTGTGGAGCCCATGAATCATCCTCGTTTGGTAAGGGAAGGGGAGTGACAGCTCGCACTTTCACTTGTGTTCCAATGCTGAGGGCAGTATAGCCAGATTGATGGGCCTTGAAGAGCTTGTCCCACAGAATGTAGATTGCCTCCGTCAGCGGTAAACCCGTACTAATAAAAAGATTAATCCAAGTGATGTGTGAGACCCATGGAGTATATACAACTCATGGTAGACATGTTCAATGGGAATGTCCGGGACTGCACCCGTTGAGGCCATCGACGTCTTAGCTGTTGGGTGAATGGCCAGCAAGATCCCCTCCTGGTCATCCCATGGCTCCTTTCCACGTTTGTGGAGTTTTGTGTGTCGCTCAGCACGGGCCCCGCTTTCATGCCATCCTACCACCACCCCTCGCAGTCCCTTCCAATTCTGTCCCTTCAACTTCATTGCGATGTTACCCATGAAAACTGGGATATTCTCATAGGTCGGCCGCGTCCTCATGAGTCTGAGTTCGTCGAGGACGTGGGGCACAGGCGGCTTTTCGGAAAGGGGGTGCAGCAGGGTTGGGGGGCGTTCACGAGAAATACGTCCTTGTTGGCAGAGCAGGATGTGCTCTTTCACGTCGTGCCCGGGCCCTAGGACCACCTCGTTGCCGTGGGCATTTGTGACCATCGGGACTTTGACGCGGCCTTCCACCTCCATCTGCACAGTGCGGCTGCCCAACTCTTCGACACCTTCTCTGACATTTTGAAGCTTGACCTCACTCTGCCACGAGTATGAAGATCTGCCAGGCGTGTTGAGGGTCAGGCCGGCGTGTTCACCACCCTCATCAAAGTTGACATCTACAGCTCGCACCTCAAACTTCTCACTGGTTAGTGCACTGCGAGAAAACTGCGCACTCGAAGTACTCACTTGGCCTGCAACAGCATCCTCGCCGTGTAACAAACCAACTGGCTGTTGGTTGGGCTAATCCGACTTGTTAATCTTCGATGCAAAAAGAGAATTCAAAAAACGCACGTCAAAAATTGTCATCACTCCCGACACCATCCGTACAATAACCCCCCTTCTACCAGTATATCTGCCCCACCTCACCTGCACCGAATCACCCAAGTGCCATTCTCATGTGACGAATCTCATGGGGATGGTGATCGTTTCTTGACCAATGGCTGAGATCAATGCCCCGAGCACCACAACAATGCGAGGAATGGCGATGGTGAGCAATGCGCCATTGATGTCGATCACACGCCCGCATACTCCCTTGCTCGTTTCGCCCAAAACGACCTGGACACGGTCGTTGTGCTGGAAAGTATATGGGAGGTCGAGAATTGAGCGCCTGAGCTGCCTGACTCTGATGTAGTTGGCCTCGGCATTGGTATTGACCTCGTATGCGCCATCGGGGCTGGGAGGCACAACCTTTGCCCATGGGACGCACTTTCTGGGTGTCTGGTCCCAGATTTTGCGCAAGTGGACGATGTAGCCGTTTGTCGACTTGTATGTGCCAGCCAGCGCAACAACACGCTCGCCCTCAGCAAGGGTGGGAGATGGTCCTTGAAACTTGATACATTTAATGACCTGAAGGCCGGTGTGGGCAAACAGTTGACGCTGAGCAGGGGTGGGCGTGACTTTGGGGTAGTATTTTCGCTTCAGAGCTGTAGTACTCTGCAATTTGTTGGCGGAGGAGGGATGAGGCCGTGCTGTAGATCATTAGTATTAGCTCAAGAAGATGAGCGGCAGACTCACATGAGATCACATTGAAACATGGTGTCTCAGGCGCAACGAATGGGGTGGGGTCGCGGGAGTCCGGCAAAAAGAGCGGCATTTTGGGAGTGGTAGTTGAAGTCGGCTCCCTTGCATTGCGGTCAGGCAGGATGTATGCTGGGGTAGCGGCACAGGACTGGAAAGACGGGGCGGGATTCCAGCTGGATGTGGGGCTTGTCAGGCAGGAGCCAATGTCCATGTCATAGTCAGTGTTGCTGCTGTGCGAGGGTGTTTCTGCCCCAGATTGGAGCAGAGTGGTTGGGACGCGGTATGGGGCCGCCAAGCGCAGCTGGTCTTCGTGCCCAGCGAGAATTTTGTCCATACAATATCTCTGTTGGTCCTCGTGGTGGGCTTGCGCCTCTGCTGAGTCTTCATTGTCGTCTTCACCTTTGCTGTGTGGGTAGTCTGCTGCCAGGTGAGTCGTGCGCCTCACTACCATTGTCGGATACTCACTGCCGTTGTCAGGGACGTTCTCTGTGCAGTTGTTGATGTAGAGGTTGATACGCTCATCACTGTCATCATCGGCGTGCATGAAGCTGCTACGGTATCTATCTGTCAGTGTGGTCAGCATCGGCAAACATGGTGACCATTGCAATTCCATGATCATCATTATTTTCTCATTGGTTTATGAGCGCGTTTGACTTGCTCATTCTGACGGTTGGGCCTCATTATAGCCTATAAGGCTTCAATTCTCGCTTTATTTCTCTATGTATTAACTACTGTGCACTATAGAAATAAAACTTACCGATGCGACATGGTGGTCAGGAAGAAGAGAGAAAGATTCCCACGTCACCCAGTCAGGCGACCTTGACGTGTCAAAATCCGGAGTTCAGGCCTGGATCTGGTTTCTGACTCCCCAAGGTGGGGCTTGTTTGGCACCAGCACAGCTTTTCGGCTTGCTCTTGACCACCAAGTTGAGAGTCGGGCTTGAGGCTTGGGGCCATCGGTGGCCAGCGACGGCAGTGCACGTTGATGGGGGGTGGGAAGGGGTCAGTAGAGTACATGTACCAAGTAAATAGCCCACCGTGAGTAGAATAGCGTTGTGGACAAAAAAAAAAATCTTGAAGTGAATAATGAAGGCAGCGATGATCAGGGAAAAGACCGTGAAGAGAAAAAAAAATTCTGGGCTTGGGCACGGAGGTGGGGGCACACCAGAGGATGGTCGGGACACAAAAAGCCAGAGGCGTGCACGTCATTTGGAGGCAGCGCGGCCAGGTGGGAATCAGCGATGCGTGGGCGGGATTTTTGATGGTGAGGTGCACACCTTGAAACTTTGAAATCTTGAGCTGGAACTGACTTCAGGAGGGGTTAGGACCCTTGCTGCACGTCGTGTGCAATGTCATGGCCGCCAGAAACATCGGTGCATGAAAATCAAGGGCGGGATAATGTTTGGGTGGAAAGGCTGGCAGCGAATTAACAGGAAGAGGATTTGGTCTCGCTGTGAGTAGTCCTTCACTTTATTGGAGGACTGTACTCACATTGTTCTCAAAGTTATTACCAGATTGAGATGCGTGATACCACCCTGCATCAAAGCGCACTTAAGTGATCCTGGTCGATGTTTTGAAACAATGGTGAGTACGCTGTGATGGCTATTCATGAATGAAGTTATGAAGACTTTGTTATTCAAGGCCCATTCACAGACTTGTATTGCTACTTTCAAGGTCGAGCCAACTTGGCTCCCTCACTTCAAACAAAACTTCAGACAATAATTGCCCACCAAAAACCGAATGAAAACTCGACGCTAGGCTCGTGATGAAGGCCCTGAGGTCCTGCCCGCCACCGTGCTCGAAGTGGCAGCTGGAAAGGACGCGAAAGCTGGATGGATCATGTGTCAAACGACCAAGAAATCCCAGGTTGCACCTGTGCCACACCCCGACTTAGCCGCACCGTCCCAAAAGTCGAAGGTATACTGCCACCCCTGCGTTTTCGTCACATTAGTCACCTCCCAAATTCCAGGGTAAAGCAAAATTATCAAAGTTGAAAAAAGCGCAAGCCAGAGATATGTCTGTAAGTATTCTCTTTTCTAGCTTTTGATTGGATTCTCATTTAATATGCGCAGGGAGACACTCCCATGCTGGAGGAGGTCATGGCGGAGCCTTTAAATGAATCGGTACGTCTTGTTGTTATTAAATTGTGCGAAGTTCCGATAATTAAATATACTTAGAATGCGATGCCCACTGATGCGCTGGCTGAGGAGTCAATCCAGTCTAATGACCTCCGCTGTACGTCATTTTTTAACAATGTTTTTAGGCCATGCACAAACTAACATGGTTTTGTTAAGGCCTGCCACAGCACGATGTACGTCAAAGTTCCGACAGTGGCCGCTGTTTACCGCAGAGCGCATGAGCGCACCAATGAAGACCCTGCAAGCAACCAATCTTGCCACGAGCCGCCTAGCAACGAGGGTGGTCAGATGTCCAGCTTGAGTGCACACTTTGCGGCGCACAGACAGTTAGTCCTTGACAAAGCTAGTGCTAGGCAGAATAGCATGCAAGTCGAAAGCCAGACAAAGATCTCGGCACCCGAGTTCTCCATTGCCACGCCAGGTCCAACAACCACGAACCTGGTGGCACGCCAATCCGGCCCCGCCTCCCCTTTTGCATGAGCACTGTGAAATTCCTCCACCTTCACACCAAGTCCATCTGCTGAGGAGCTTGTGGTACCTGAATTCGCCCCTGCCTCCCCATCCACGCCCCCACCCGAAACACCTACTGTACCCTGCGCATGCAATCCAAAACATTTCAGGCTTGAGACTCCAGCCTGCGCCAATTTGGCACCATGTCTGCCAATTGTGCCCACAGGAGCGAGGCTGGTAGCGGTGATGCAGGAGACAGAGCACCGCTGGGGTGCACCACCTGGCCCTCATGTGCTGGGTTTGGTCACCGACCACCAGGGACTCATTGTCCCAGTCTGCACACGACTTGACGCCCACGATGACCCAGTCGACAGCGGCAATGACACCCACGATGACCCAGCCGACAGCGGCGATGATGGAGAAGACAACGCTTACTCCGATGTGGTTCCAGAAGAGAAGAGGAAGGCGAGATACCAGAGAAGCCTGGACCCCAACTACCGCATGCAGCTAGAGGAGGATAAGGAGGATGAGGAGGACTTTGAAGATGAGGCCAAGCCCAGCAGCGACGAGGGCACCACACCAGCAAAGAAGAGCAAAAAGGGGAAGGGGAAGCAGAAACAGAAGGCACCTGCCAAGCGGGCTCCGCACAGTCAAGCCAAGGGGAAGCGCAAGGTGGCCGCCAGGTTTGCGGCTGTCTCGCTGCCCTGCAGTGACGCAGACGTGGACGACGATGAAGACGACGATGAGGGGCGCCAGCATACACATGGCTTGATCCCGCAGGCGTGTAAAGATGCTGTCCGGGACGCCAAGAAGGACTTCCACGTGTGCTTGAAGGCAATTGCAGCGGAGTATAACCGTCCCTTGCGAACGATGCTCAAGTTGGCAGGGGAGGTAGTTTCAATGCCGCGAGCACAGAGTCTGTGGAACATATTCCAGCAGTGGTATGCGCGACACGGTGAGGAGCAGAAGCCCAAAGACAGTAAGTTCACTACATTGTTCTGGACAAAGGTGCCATTGATGTATTTGTGCTGCAATTCAGTGTCGCTGGGTGATTGGTCGAAGGTTGTGAAGGCCCATTACAACAAGAAGGTCCCAGAGCTGCCAGAGGATGAGCGCGATGCCCAGAGCCTGCGCGAGCACTTCAGCTGGCTTACGGAGTGGTACGTCGATGCCATGACTGTCGTCCTCATCAATGAACGGGCGAAAAGCAGAGGGAAAATCACCGCCAGCGTCACGAGATACGTGCACGCATTTTGTAACTTGGTGAATGGATCCATAAAATTCTGTTAGCTGATTTGGACCTGACGGATACCATCGATACAGGCTTTACGCGCCATTGAGGATACCGGCTTGCATCTTTTCGGGTACGCCATCAACAACAAAGGTTTTTCTTCAATCATGTGGGGCGCGACAGCAGAGTACCTGCAGCTCAGACACAAGTGGGACACGAGCATCATCCATCAACTGAAAGATTATGAGACAATGTTTTGGTGAGTGGCAAGGTGTTGGTAACGGGCAAAGACTAACAGCGAGCGCGACAGGCAGCTGAAGATGATCGAGCGCAGCCAAGAAGCAAGGATACCGGCTGCCACCAACTGCGAGCTCCAACCACGTCTCTTTGAAAAAGCATGTGACTACGAGTGCTGCTTGGTAAAGGAGTGCCTGCACCTCGACCTCAGTGAGTTTGGCCTTTATGCAGAATATTTGTGAAATACTTATCAAACGACTCAGGGGAGGGTATCCTCAGCGCCAAGCAGGGCCACCAAGCACATAGTGTGGGACCTCGCCGACATGGGCTTCAAGCACAAGGCCCGCCTGGTGAACTGGCCGTGGGAAATGATGGACACAAAACACCAGCCCAGAGTCGGCTGGAAAATAGACACCGAGTTGCTGAAACTCATACTGATGCCCCTCCAAAAACAACACGGGTTGGTATAGGTGGAATCAGGCAACGAAGACGAGGGAGAAGATGCGCCTTGCATCAAGGCATGGGATGAAGGTAAGCGGCTTTTCTGTCGAAGAGAAGTCGCGGCGAAATTGACGACTTATATGCGCTGCAGACGAGAAAGAGCTTCCTCTCGAACAGCAAGGCAAACTATCTGTCCTGGAAACCATACCAGACGAGAACGGGGACAGGATCGCCCTCCAGTTTGTGCACAACAGCAAAAAATACAAGCAGCAGCTTGACGGGTCGAAAGTGGACAAGATCACGTGTAAAAATAATCGTCCACGGACCACGTCCACCGCCTGATGCACACCCACTCACCATGAGGCCCGGGCATCCACTGCCGCCGAGGTCTCTGGAGGTCGATCCGGTGGTGGTGGCAAAATATTACCAAGCTCACAGAGGTGCGCCCGTGCGTGGAATGTCAGGGTCGTCACATCTGCTCCAAACAGCAGTTGACACCGCCAGAACGACATGACGCACAAGATGGTGGTGTGGTAGATGAGGATGAGGACAGAAGACCCGTGAAGTGTCTGAGAGTGGAGCCGCCTGCATCCAGGGACAATGCGTGGGAAGCGATGATGGGGATGAAGCGCAAGTGCCACAAGAGCGTCTCGAAGGTCCCTGTTGCGAGTGCGGATGCTTGGGAATAACATCCTTCCTGTGCAGGGCCCCTCACCGCTTGTGCTGGTGCCAAGGCCGCTGGGAATGGTTTGGATGCAGCGTTGGCGGCTTTGCGTTCTCCTGAAAAACCAGCCTCTCGTGGTCCACCAACGGTCGGTGCTGGACCTACCGCCCCTCTTCAGCAACCCGATGCGCCGCACCACCCACCGTTGCTGACTGTCGCTTGCCTCCCGACCCCATGGACTGCGCTCGATCTTCCTCTGCCCCATATGATAAACGCTCAGCTTTATGACGATCACGGCGCCCTTTGGCGTTCTGCCCCTGCCAGGACACCTGCCTATCTGGTGGCAGAGTGGATGACAGCGAAAGAGCAACTTGAAGTGTGCTGGACGAATATGCTGGGGGCGATCTTCCCGAAAGAAACTACGAGGTTGACAGCCATGCCAGCAGGCACTTCTACATGACGAAATTCGAGGACCAGGATAACGTGCAGAATCCTGTCACAGAGGATGAAGGGGCAGGGTGCTTGATGTTGCAGCAGGGAACAGACTGGGTGCTGGTCGACACAAATCAGGTTCCAGTTGTTGCCCCCAAGCACAACGAGTATTATAATGCTATCTACATGGAGTTCTTCACTTGTTAGGTAGTTGTATGTATTCACCACTTGTAGTCATACTGTATATACCACTTGTTGTATATTGTACAAATATGATTATTCTTGTGGGATGCAAAGAGTGCATGAATGTCAATTCCCGAGACGCCTCTCTGACGAAGTTTAGGTGAGTGGCTGAAGGTCCTCAATATTCACATACTAACAGTGTTTTTCGATAGTGAATATCAAGATACGTAAAGTTACTAGTCGCGTTGGAAGTAACTCGCGTCTCCCTTAAGGTCAGTCTGTCAATATGCTGTATTCTGGTCCAACAGTCTTGTGCAACAGATACTACATTCATCTTCTTCCTGATTAGAAAGAGGAATTGCTTGTATTTTCCGACTGGTCCAATTTGATCGAGGGAATTCTTTTCGAGCGTCAGCCTTGGTCCGGGTTTCTTATCACGATGAGTGTGAGTCGAGGAATTGTCTTAGACCTTGAAAAGGTGCCCGACACGGACGGATACCCATCTTCTCAGGCTCTCGGATGAACACGAGTGCTCAGGATGGATGATCCTCACGGTCGTGCCTGCCTGTCGGTCTGAGCATCGCCATGGATGGTGGTGGCATGCGCAGCGAGAACTACTTGACCTACGAGGTCGGAAACATGATCCAAGCCTGGGTGAATGTGCGGAGATGTGAAAACGGGCGGACACCAGCGCACGTTATCGGGGAGTTTGAGCAATGGCTGCAGGTGCGTCTTTTTTGCCTGACCATCCGTGTTTTTATCATTCACAATGAATTTACAGGTCCACGTCACTATGTATATGGATGACAGCGTTGCCGGTATACCACAGGGGCTGCCAAGTCTATTCGGGTGCGGTTGAAAGAAAGGAAGGCCGTCTCCGGGGCAACCTCGTGGGCAAGCGCGCCGACTTCTCTGCTCAGACTGTGATCACGGGCGACCGGAATCTGGAACTGGGGGAAGTTGGGGTCCATCGAAGCATCGCGATGAAGCGGGTAGATCATTTTGCCGCAAGCCAAAAAGCCGGAGTAGTGGATTCTACTACTTTTACTCAAAAAATGGCTGGATAGCATCGACTGGAATGTGCATGTCAAATCCTTATGCTTGCTTCATCTTTGGTCGCTAATGGCTGGTTACAGGCGTGGTTGTAAGGCGAAGGCGCGGACTACTGGCCCATCTCTGAAGTCGGAGCGGATTCCGTAACTGAGCAGCTTCACTCACTCATACTCATACCACAACGTGAGTAGCAGGAGAGTCAAGTTATTGTTAACTAATGGACTATTTAAAGGTCGGATCTGGTGCCTCAAGTCAAATAATAACTCTGTGTTTAACCACCATGTGAATTGGCGAGCCTGACTAATGTGGTTGAAACTAGGCCGATGATGAGAAGCGGGGCGGTCTACAGCGTGACGGCGGCGACGATAGCCCAGGACGTCCGAAAACGGGTTCTTCGATATATGTGAGTACTTCACATAGGTGTCCAAGTTGGCTGAGTTTTGTCAGCCGCTCTCTACTGCTAGCCGACCAAATTCTGGTCCACGAAATATATTCTGCATACAAAGAGAAGATCTGATACGTCTACTGCAACATCCGGCTTCTGGAAGACATCGGGGGAGCTCGTGTAATCGTGAAGGCTGGACGCACAGATAACTTGGATCGCAGGATTTGGCAGTATGCGAAGTGTGGTCCCGGTCAGATTTTTGTGGGTCTGTTGCTATCCAACGGAGTGTCCAAAGGCAACAGGTGAGTCTGGGGAGTTTGATTAAAACTGGCTAATTAATGGTTAGAGCGAATTGTCCATCTACAATTTGTGTTAATTGGTGCCAAAATCGACCCATTCCCTTGTGCGTGCAAAACGAAGCACCAAGAATATGTTTGTTACAAAGGGGCCGGGGAACTCGAAGGGGCGGAGCAGGTGATCGAAGCGGCGTTGCGCTCTGTCGGTCAAAACGTATCTAGGTGAGCTTTGGAATTTTCCATAGTTTTTCAAATATAACAACGTTGTTTGCAGATATCTCATTAACTAAATGATTGTACATTGGAAGTAACCTCCTTGCGGCAGCCTTGGTGTGAGTGTGAAAAGTCTGGGATCGGGTTGTGCCGTTCTAATGCTGTGATTATCAGTGCATAATGGCCACGGCGTGTGGCGCGTGCAGTGAAGAGGTGAGAGCTTCTCAATTGCTTTGGAGCGAAAAAGCGGGACGCTGAGAGGAGCATATTCCAGTGTCCGAGGTGCAAAAAAGTGCGTCTTGGCATCGTACATCCACTTTCGTTCTCAACGGCATTTAATACAGCGAAAATGCCACTATAGCCAGCCTCGGACTAGAAGTCCCGATGTATGCATGACGGTGGGCGATCCATCCATGTAATCCTTGGATACCTTTCCTAACAGGTTTTGTTGCGATTTCTATCAGACATTTGTAACATTGGTGTTCAAGCTTCGTTTTGTTCCACGACGTCAACTGAACTTTGGATCCTTTCCTAGTTGTGTGTATTACAATTATAGGTCAGCGACGGGGACCCCTTGCCCGAGCCGAGCATGACAACTGTTACTCGTACTACGACGTGAGTGGTTCAGAGTTCAGTTGAATGAAACTAACGCACTATTTAAAAGTCGGGTTAGACGCTCAACGTCGACTTCAAATGCTCTCAAGCCATCAACTGTTACTCTTACCACGAGGTGAGTTTGTTCATCTTTCAATTGAATGAAACTAAACCATTATTCAAAGGTCCGATTTGAGGCTGAACATCAACTTCCAACTCTCTCTCTCTCTCTCAAACCACGATGCGAGTTGGCTGGCTTGCGGGTTCGTAATAAACTAACCCGGTTTAATCTAGGCCGACGATGAGGAGCGGGGCGGTCCATAGCATAACTGCAGCCACGAGGGCGGTTATTGCCATCGGTTCTATCTAGTTGGTTTAATCGGTATGAGGACCAGGTTATCCGTCCAATTCCGGAGTAACCACGCCCACACCGTGGTTACCATCCCGGTGAGGGTTTCGATTGCCTTGTTCTGACTTGTTCAGAATATAACTATTCTCAATGGTTCCTGGTGGCGAAAGCGCTGTAAATTAACGAGAGTGTGTCTCAATACTTGATCATTTCATAGTATTTGCTGCCTAACTTGTTTGTTTAGGTAGGGCGCTCGAGTTAAGGTACGTGATTGCATATCCTTGAACTCATCTCATTTGCAGACCAGAAGTCTGCAATCAATCCGAAGATCCTGAATTGGGCGCAATTCAAGCGTGACCGCAACATCAAGAAAAGTGATGATCCCAAGGGCGGTGTTAAAACACTACAACGCTTCCTTGGATAGACTGGGTTCGATGTTGAGGTAAGTGAAAGTATGAATGTTCTTTGTCTGGTTCAACTTTGCTCGATAGTATTGAAACTACAACAAAATCAGCTACTTCAACTGTAACTTGAATTTGACTTTGATTAAGTTTAAGTTAGATGTTCAAACCAGGCGTCTTGAATGCGTCGAGTTCCAATATATGATGACGGCGAGTGTTTTGAACCTGTTCCTTCTATTCTTATTCTGATGTGAATGGATCCTTTTTTGGCAGACAACGGTGCATTTGCACTTTGAGCTGGGCGGGAAAGTGATATGCACAAGAGTGTACATATTATCGTTTTTATGTGGTAGGTAGACATGAAATGAACTGGCCAAGTGGCAAAGTCAAAATTTTAAAGATTGTGCGTTGATTACGGTCTAGGCATTGTTACAAAAAAAAAAAAGGCCTATACATTGTTTTCAAAACGATGCATCGACTGTAAAGTTGTAGGGAATCGAACCCAAGTTGCTTACTGATAACCAGTTGACACATCAAAATCAACACACACTACCACTAGACTATACAACTGTATCTAAGAGCTTATGGTCGAATGGGATGTTCATTATTATTTTATTTTTTTGAACTTGTTCCAAAATTGTTGTTTGGAAACGCTAGCAGTGGCTTGTTTAGTGATTGGTGATGTTAGCTGATGTGTGACAACCAACCAACAGTGGATGGAAAATATACTGCGTCAGTGGGCATGCCCAAATATGGAGGGCGGCATGGGCATACTCAAATACCAATGAAGCAGTGGTGGGCATGCCCAATGCGTGAGTGGGCATGCCCAATAATGCATGGGGATGCCCAGCAATATAGTGTGCGTGCCCAACAGTATGCTGGGGATGCCCGACAATGTAATGGGCATGCCCAACAATAGAGTGGGCATGTCCATGACATTGTTCGGGCATGCCCAGACACTTCTTAATTTACACACTTGAAGAAAACATAAGGTGGATAAGATAAGATATAAAAGCAAGAGTAAAATGTGTCTATTGCAACATGTAAGATGGTGAGAGATGACTGATAGTGTGCACCAGGTGTAGAAATTAATGTATACAAGGGAACAGTTGAGGGAAAGGTATGACATGTATGTTTGCATCCTGGCAATGAACACAAGTGGTGGCAGGCCAGTAGTCCGTATGCACTCAATTGACCTGATTTAAAGCTATTGTGAGCAATTCCACAGACACATGGCGAGAGTATTATTACTGTAGATGTATGCAATAATCTGATAAATGGTTCTGGTATTGGATGAGATCCAGTATGGGTGAAATCAGACAGGTCAGTCAATGTGCCCTCAATAGATCAGGCAAAAACCTATCCTCAATGGTCACACATAGTGTTGCCATGATTCAGAAAGTCAAGTCATGACTCGGTAATTTGACTTGGTGACTCAAGTTGACCATGTCAACAAATTTTTTCAAAACATTCCTAGTGCCTCCTCCAGACTTGGTAAAAATTCAAAAGGTGAAAAATGAGTTTTTCACCTGTGACAATGTTATATCACTGTTATATCAGTATTATATCACTGTTGTCATGCATCTCACTGTCATGTTGCCACAAATGCCATTTAAAAAAAAAATAATGACGCCAATCACTTCCTGCAGCGAAAATACACCACCTGCTGTGAACCCGACTTGAGCATCTCAAGTTGACCTCACGTCAATTACATGGACTGCACTCAACTCAACTCAACTCAACTCCTCCAAGTTGACTTTGAGTTGAGTTGTCTCGAGTCATGGCAACACTAGTGATGTAGACATAGCAATTGTATAACCTTGCCCAAAGGTCTGCATATTGGGCAGGCAGATGTATATCAGGGTTTCAAACAAGGCAGACTTTGTCAGTGATTTTTATGGTCTTCCACACTCATACTTTCATTGAATAAGTAATGAGTAGATGGGGAACACTGCTGTATAGGCCAGCAAACATAAACATCAATATAGAGTGTACATGAAATATGAGAAATAAACATAGAAAACGAGAAAACAATTCTAACAGAAAGGT
This sequence comes from Mycena venus, assembly GCA_014462655.1. Taxonomy (NCBI): domain Eukaryota; kingdom Fungi; phylum Basidiomycota; class Agaricomycetes; order Agaricales; family Mycenaceae; genus Glaucomycena; species Glaucomycena venus. The sequence goes on along the minus strand of JACAZI010000007.1, from coordinate 508,157 downwards.
GGGCAAGCCCAAAAATGAGGGTAGGACCCCAGACACCAAGGGTGATTGGGCAAGCCCATGAAAAAATGCACAGTGATTGTAGTAGTGGGAGGGCCCGGTTCAAATATCGGTCCGAACCTGAACCGAACTGAACCGGACGCAGCGTTCTGGTTCACGGTTCGGGCACTTGCTGAACCTGAACGCCAGATTCGGTTCAGCGTTTGAGCTGGGAGGCAGCGGTTCGAACGCCGAACCTGAATTGGACCCGAAGACCCAAAATTCAGCATGATTTCAACGACTTTTTTGCTTTGTGGACGAACTTTTGAGCTCTAATTCACATTGTAGATGCCCACCGCAGCTATTGCTGCCAAGTTGGACCCATATAGCCAGGGGAAGGTCTCGTCAACGTAGATACCGGCAGGGTTGAGGGGGCTGGTGAGATGTCAGCAACATTCGGCTGCACTCAAATATTGATTTCTCTACACAATTCAAGCTTTAATGGCGTAGATTTCCGATATTACAACCCACAAAGACGCAGCAAAACAAATTTGACCACCATTCGAGGAGGAAATCGGGTTCCCGAGATGGCCGACGGCCTCTAGGTTCGAACGCGTTCGAACGCGAACCGAACCCGAATGCAAGTTCAGGTTCAAGGTTCAGCACATTGCTGAACCGAACGTGAGGTTCGGGTTCAGCGTTCAGAGCAAAGTGCCCTGAACCTGAACCAAACCAAACCTTCCCAGCACTAAGTGATTGGGGAGTGCCTGAGGCAATACAGTGGGGATGCCCACATATCAATAGGCTTGGGCTTGTCCCACAGAAAAGGCCCACCTTAGGGCATTCTATGACCATGCTCTAAATACCCCAACATGGGATTGTTTGGGGGTGACTGGGGTGTTTGAGGTTGCTCCCACTTCTCACTGGTATACTCAGATTCCACAGCCGAAACCGTCGTCCATGCCGGCGATCTGCGCAGTATTCCAATGGATAACCGCGACACAATATATCGACACCGGCATTGTTTTGTTTTGTTGAGGCTCTGCGCTCTGTTTTCTCGTTTGATTTTGCATCCGCCTTTCTTGGGTTACGATTCAGATTTGAGTCCGACGTCATATAGATTATTGTAGATAACATCCCCAGTGGGCCACAAAGCGGGGAGAGTAGGCAACGATAGTGGGGAAGTAGAGCCGGAGGGTCCAAAGACCAGGAGAGCCTGTGTTTACGAGTTCGAAACTAAAGAGTAGGCTTGGTAGAATTATGTAATATAATGAATAAAATTCCGGTGACCCCAATATGCAGGTACGAAGGCTTCAATGGGAAGGGGAGGAATCGTCGAGTGGGCGATGAGAGAGGGGAAGCAGAGCCAGAGGGACCACAGGCACATAGCACCGGCGTTTGAGAGTCGTGCACAGAAAAAACAAAGATAGTCATTACAGCCATTCACTTCCACTCTACATACATCAACGTAAGCTATCCAAGGGTCGAAAGTCACGGCTCAAGCGCAGAAGTTGGTGATGGCGATCCAACCCGTTGCGGGTGGTCCCAGCGCAAGCTGTCCAAGCGGCAACAGCGATGGCCCAAGCGCAGGTCTTGCCCAATAGATGGTACGCTTTGGCGCTTGGATTGATCCCTTGCCTTAAAACTGGTGTGTTCTTCCGTCGTTCTAGTCCCACTGTCTATTCCATCATGAACGAGGTGCCTTCTGTTTGCCCCACTGAAGAATTGCTTCTCAAGATAATCACTTCTTCATCGCAGCATCGTTTTCTCCAGCAACGTATGGATGACTTCAAACTCCTCAATGCAGCCACCAATAAAGCGGTTCAGCTCGCTGAGGAACTGACGATGTCCTTGGCAGTAGCTTGCCATCGACGGCCGCTTCTGCCCCAGGCAGTGCAGAATCTCATTGGTAATTGCCACATCCAAATATTCCCTTCAGGCTACTGAATTTAGTCGTAGATCGGAAGCTCAATGAAACTTGAAAGATTCTGGAGGATCTGGACTCGTCGTTTCTTCCGCACAACATTGTTGACAATCCGGAGTCTGAGTACGAGCCGGGTTAGTGCCGCTTTTCACTTGTCTATTCAACTCCTCACTTTCTGGAAGGCATGCCAAACTTTCGTCTACTCCCAACGGTAAATCCAAAAGGCCACCAAGTCGGTGAACATGAGAACGGTGAGCACCCTTTGACCTTCCTCTTACAACGCCGACTAACACACATGCACAGCCTTGCGTTTGCGGGTGATCATGTACCTCATAGCCAACCAGCCACCCACTCATAAATATAAGTGGTGAGTCCCAAACCCTAAGCTCGTCAAGCGCTGGGACTATCTGTTGCCTGGTGGTCTGACATCATGGGGTGGCTTCTTCATCTACTCTCCTGGCAACGCTGGGTATGAGCATCTCACACGCATCGTGGACGTTAGCGAGCGCGGCCACATCTTGATTTTACTGAAGGACGGTTTAACCCGGGATCAATGTCCTGGCCGTGAAACGTAGGAGTCAAGGGCTATCCTATCTGCCAAGGAACAGGAACATGAGTGCAGCGGTAGGCTACATCTTGATCTTTGTTTGGAAACACCGCAGTCCTGACATACCATCAGCCAGTGACCAAGAAGTGGATTATGCCTCGGACGTCGCATCGCTGTTTCCTGGTTCTTCTCCTCCAAGCCAGTGGGAAAGTGAACCGGATTACGCATTGGGAGGCCTCAAACGAAAGGCGATAGCTGAGCCGGCTGAGTCAGTGCCAGTGAAGAAGCAGAAGGCGAACACAGTCCAGCCTTTTGCACAGACGAAAGCTTCTAGATCGTCCATGAACAATGCGGGAGACGTCTTTCAGGATGAGGAAGTTCACAACGTTGAAGAGAAAGTCAACGATCCCGGGTCTCCTGCCTCTGTTATTTCTATTTCCTCAAATTCTGACCACGAAGAAGACAAAAATCCCGGTTCAGTCATTGTAATCTCCTCTAATGCTGCCTCACCCGCCGTCATCAAAATCTCCGATGACGACGACAGCAACAGCGATCTGCCGACAGTATTAAATCTTATTTGTAGCACTAAATGATACTTTTCTCGAAATAAATTCATCACATTATGCAATGCTATGAAGTCTGAAATTTCCTCTGACGATGGTGTATGTGATGAATTTTTTGCACTATTGTTCGAAAGACACGCAGACATGTGATCGCGTTTTCCATTGCACAAGTTTGGAAATATGGCAGTGCTGCTTCCCCTTCAGTTCTCGATCTCTCTTTTTGACAATAAGTATGCTTGAATTCAAGTCAGCAAGCTGGTTTAGGGCTCCGAGCCGTCGCCGTGGGTCCCATCTGACAAGGATAGGACCCATCCGACAAGCAATGAGATACCATTTTGTGACGGACGGGTAGACCCGTCAACGGGAGCACTCGTCCCCGGCCGTCGATGGGTGACGGGTCCCAGCAGCCATGTGTCGGTGCTTTTGGATGTGCAACATTAAAAGATCTGGTGGATCTGTGTCACGAAGCCCACTACTCTCCCACTCTCATATTGTGCCGGTTTTCCGACCGTAGTGCTGGGTCGCCAGCCAAGCACTCTGTTTTCGAATTAAAGCTTCAACACAGCGGCAAACTGATGATTAACATGCACAGAAATTTTCGTGTTTGCAATCTGTCTGTTGCTGTTTTTTGTAAAGTTGAGGATTCCCCGGCTCTACAGCCTGTGGTGAAGCATCGGAAAGCTCTTGTTCACGAGAAATTCAAAATTCAAAAGAGGCTGATATGATCGCTGTCATATTGCCTGTCGACCACGTCATAGAATAATGCCCGTTATGTTTGGCTTGGGAGGTGTCCAAGAAGCCAGAGGAGGCAAAGATGAAGGCATTTGAAGAGTCGTAGCATACGTCTGTGTGTTTAAATTATCCAATCATGTTTGCGATTCATACAGGGTGGGAAAGACTGGAGAATATCATTTTATTCAGTAAATTTCCCCATCGACGGCCATAACGGGTGTGACGGACGGGACCCGTCCGTCGGCCCCTCCTGATTGAACCCTCGACGGACAGGTGACCCCCGTTGGTCGGATATGACAGCCGTCTTCCGACCCGTCCCGTCGACGGGCCGTGCGGCTCGGAGCCCTAAGTTGGTTGACTGCAGGTCGCCATTGTAAAGAACAAAAATACTATGATCGGCAGCCTCATTCATCTCCAATACAGAAGCACCTGACCTCAAGTCGGCATGATATGCATCCAACCGTTCATTCAGAACCATGAGCCATTCTCGAAGTGCGCATAAAGCTAATTTTCGCCCCTCAGTTACTGACCTCAAAACAGCTTTGAACCTAGAAAGACTCGGTACGTCAGCAGAACATCAATCGACCCCTAACCTTGATTTATTATGCAGGACTCGTTGCGGAGCGCTATCATACCTTGCCTGGAATCCAGGCCATGGAGGAGGTCTTGCGTGATTGCAGCGTTAGCATCAGCAATGCCTCTGAGCGCTGTAACAAATATATTCAGGAGTATAAAGCCTCACAGGGGTCCCTTTTGACTTTGGACGGTCGGAATTCTACGTCCGTCATCGCTAGCTTTCATGCATCCAATTCACTGACCCCTTTATCAGTTCGAACCTTTGTAACAACGGCATTTCTAGCCAACTCTGCAATGCGAAGGGCAAGACTGCACTTCTTCTATGCTTCAAACCTTTCACCACCGCAGGTGCGCTTAACGTTTAATTTCTCTTGCTCGGGAGTAACCGAATTGATAAAGATCTGAACCATCAGCTCTTGGCACTCACAGAGGAGAGCCTGTTGGCGTTGCGAGGCATTCAGATGTTAGAATGTCGCCGCCGCACTTCCAGAATGTACGGCAGCAGTCTTCAGCAGTTCGAGGGCGAATCCCGCATCTGCTGCTCCGACATGCGCAAGTATATCATTAGATACAAGGACTCACAGACGGCCCTACTGTTACTGGACCGTCAATTTGGGGACGAGGCTTCGTGCGACAACTAGAGAACTTGAATACCATCCATTTTCTTTACATCAATGTCCAAACTCGCAAACCACAGGTTACCTGCTTCACTGTCCACAATTGAACGATGTATGACAATTTACACAAGAACACAATTGAGGCGATCGGGGCGAGCCAATCTTTATTGTCATCTTCTCATCAATGCTGACGCCTCCTTCCAGGCTCTACCTGCGTAATTTTTTTGTTTGTTCATCTAAATTCCCCGATAGTTGTTATGGCGGACAAAGCCTTCGTTCCAACCAAAGCAAGTTGCAAGTTTGGCAGCTGACACTGCAATTGCTTGACAAAGCGCAAGCGACAACACTTTGACCGCTGTGTGTATCACACCATTGTGGTTTTGCATATAAAAGCGGAAAGCTGCGCCTGCCACCTCCTTCATCCAACATGCCCCTGAATCTCAGCAAAGTAGGCCCACTCACCAGATACCTCATCGAAGCGGTTGGACCTCCTTCAGCCGATGGACCGGCCCGGCATGCACGCTTCCATCACATCCAAATGTATGTGCACCTGCGCGGCAAGAAGCAGGGCTCGAGCGCAAAGCACCTCGGCACATACAGGAGACATGTGAGTATTTGAGCTCTCAAAACTGTACATCGTTCATGCTGTATGATGTAGTGTATGGTACCGAAACCTTGCAAACCCAAATCCAAATCCACAAAACAGTTGCATCGCAAATGCCGCAAGGCGCTAGTCGCAGGGCTGACGTGGTTGAAGGATGCAATGCCCTCGGGTCGTGCACACAAAGATGGTACGTTGGTCACCCAGAACCGTAATCGCCGCCTGACTGGGACCGTTTCAGAGCGATTGCAGATTGCGATAGCTATGGGTAGGGAGGCCAGGGCGGCATGGGCGGTGACTTGGACGCTGCTGGAAGATCCAGACGACGGGCTCATCTGGGCAGATGAGGAGGACTGGGGGGAAGAGGAAGACTTAGAGGACGAGGAAGATCCGGAGGAGGAAGCCCCGATCGCGAAGAAAGCTTGCACGTCGGGTATGCTGCCTGTTTCTTGGTTTCTTTTGTCGAAATATCTCGGTTAATTCTTTCTCGATCTCAGGCGATACAACTGGTAGCGCCAAGGCCGCCGGTGGGTTTACAGCTTTTACAGGCAAGGGCAAGGCCATATCTCTTAAAAAGAAGGCATTGCCAGCGCCGCCAGCACCCCTTGTGGAAGTAGACGAGTATGACAAGTACTCCGCCCTTGTCTACGCTACCCTGAGGATGCCTAGTGAGCCTGCTATTTTCCTAGTTCCACAACCGCAAATGTTAATAAATCACTAGCCCGTATCGTGACACTTGTGTTTTACCTGCAAGCCAACAGGGTGCCCATCTTCTATGTCGTATTCTTGCGCTTCTTGGGTTGTTTCCGGCTCTCAGAGTTTAGGATTGCCAATCGAATTCACACCGTTGGGTGCCGTGCTGTTAGCCTTGAACACTACTCAGTCTATGAGCAGACATTCGTCCCCGGGAGTCTGGAGCTAGGCATCAACATGACCACATGCGGTTCGATTATGTTGTACAAGTTGGCGTCACTGTCGGAAGCGGCTTGTCCCGGGATTGCAGAGTGGACAGCCAAGGCGCAGGCATCGAGTCTAGGTGAGCATGATTTGCTTTGATTCTCTCTGTGCTGGATACTTACTCGGACAACACATCGTAGATTCCGTGCATCAGGAAAACTACAAGTTCATCTTTGGCATCTTTGACATCTTGGCCAAGATGTCAAAGATGCCAAAGATGGATTTTTGCCCAACATGATCCATCTTGGGTAAGTAGGTTCAATTTGCTTACAAAGATGATTTCATCTTGGCCAAGACAGCAGACATCTTTGACATCTTGGCCAAGATGCTGGTAATCTTGCCCAAGCAGTCGACTCAAGACAGTCCAAGATGCTCAGTTCTCACTTGTGTTCTGTAATATAAAATAGTTGTATTGAAATATATACGAGATTTGTACTACTTTCAAGATTATAAAACCCCATCCTGCCTCGTCTCAATTTGGTCCCACTTCGTCGAGCTACTATTCTGCTCACCACTTGTTGATGGCTCAAGCTGCCAGATGTCGTCGTCGGCACGTAAAACAACAAATTGAATAGACTCATTACGCACCAGGAGGATGGATCAACTAAAACACCATAGAGAATGCACACGGCGGGGTACTGACACGAGGCACTATGAAATCAGAATTATTTTCAATGAATGAGAGGGACCACGAGACTTACCTAAGTCGCAGAATGTGTCGTCGAGGAGTCAAGAGGACATGAACTCGGTGCATCAGTTAGCAAAAGCAAAAAGACAAGGATTTAAAAAAAAAGTATGGCATATGGCGGTCTGGCATACTGCACCGTGGTACCCTGGTAGCTCACACCGCAGATTCTGCCATTAAGCGTGGCCCAGTGGCCATAAACTATCGTAAGAAAAATTAGAAATCATATGAAAGAAGACATAACACTTACCTGCGAAGTGCCCAAGTGGCGGACAAGGTGTCGAAGAAAGCCAGCCAAAGATCACACGCCAGATACCGCGCTGCCTGTCTTGCGCCGCCGTAGAATGCTGCCGGAGCCGCTGGGGACGAGAACGTTGCACTGTAATGTATTCCGATGCCGCTGCCGGGTATATGAAAAAGGTGAGGAAGGTAAGGTGGAGGGGGAGGAAGAGAAGAAAGGTGTTTGTTTGTGTTGTGATGAAGCGGTTTAAAAAAACGTACCACTTTTTCATGCCGGCAATGTTAGACATGAGAGAATGATGGGGCCTGTCGGGGACTTAGCACAATTTCCATCCCTCACCCATCTGGAAGTCGTCTTGAATGACTTCATATCTGAGCCCAACTCAGTGTGGCCTCTCTCACCATGTGTCGCATTCTCAATATAATTCCCCTGAATTCCATTCTGCCAGTGGGCGCACTGATATCATAACCTGAGGTAGCGCGCTTCGCGGCAAAGCCCACTATCTCTCTCTCTCTCTTCTCAACTTATAACCTAATACTAGTAGGAAGGTCTGCAATCCGCCAGGCAGCCATTTACCAATGAAATATTGTTTTCAACATCTACTATTGCCCTCGCGAGAGCTCCAGAGGAAACGTCTAGAGTGTTGAACCAGCGTCTTTTGTAATTTTAATCGATGTTTTGTGCCTAATTAGAACCCCCCTATAAGCTAGGTTATGCCGATGATGCCGAGTCTGAGGATGAAATGAAACAAATACATGTATTGTACATAGTTTAAAATTGGAGACAGGAGCTCTAGAAAAGATTTTGGCAATGTTGGATGGAGCTCACCTGCAAATTCTATCCAGTTTTCAGACGCTTAATTGAGACCCCCAATAAGTTACAGGATTTCGAATGTACGGTGTGCAGAAATTGCCGATCAGGGATTGAAATTGCGAAGGGATTCCGAAACACGCAAAGGTTGTGGAAAGGTACGATGGTCGGATATCTGACTCGTCGGGCACTCCTGCCCGGAGTGGCGACACTAAAGCAAGAATGGTTACGAGAAGGTATGAATATAGGTCAGAGGCAACTACTTACAGTCCGGACAAATGACAGCTCGTCGACACAGGCAGCGATGATGCAGGAGGGTCTACAAGATTGTGGTAAATTGTTCAATAATTGGACTGCATTATAAAATTCCTATTCAACTCACCAAACAGATTCGCACCATATACAAGGCCTCGGATTGTGTCGGGGCCACCTGGTACACGGAGGCTGGTGGCCCATTCCAGAATATTTGTAGTCCAGCCTAATTCCAGAGGGACGTCTACAGCGATATTTTGTTGCACAGAGCGGTTCAGAACAGTTGTAAAAGAGCCATGGGTACAATAGATTATTACGGCCTGTTATGGTGACCGGGAGCAGTCTTCTCGAAAAAAGAGGCAGAGAAAACTGTTACAAGTAGGCCAGAAAAATGAACGAGTGAGGTATGAACACAGGCTACAAGGATAGAGGCAAACATGAGCGACAAAAGCTGGGTGGGTGGACGGCAAGATGGGAGAGACGAAAAGAGAAGCAACGAGCTGATAATTTTTGACATTGCTTGAACGGCATCATGATCTCGGCCATTTTCGGTCAAAACTCTTGCCAAGTGGGAAAAAAAAGAATGCAAACAGGGAGTACTGTAGGATGGTTCAGGTTTAAACCACATCGTCTCCAACGATAGACGGGGTTTAAACCATTTGGTTCAAACTGGTTTAAACCACTCTCCTATAATCATATAGGGAGCAGGGTTGGTTTGACCCATGGTAGCTTAAACCGGTTTAAGCCATGGTTTAAACCACGGTTTAAACTGGTTCAAGCCAGATGGCTCAAAACCAGTTCAAACCAGATGGTTTGAACCAATGATGGTTTAAACCGGTTTGAACCAAATTTGTTTGGACATGTTTTTTTTTTTGTCTTGACTCTTTCGTTTTTTCCTCCTCTCTTGATATTAGTGACCACCCGCCTCCCCACCCCTGACTCCTTCCAAAAAAGGAAAATCATACCATTTGGACTCAAAAAATCACTGAAAAATCATGAATAATTGCGAAAAAATTATTTAAGACACGACAGGTAGGTAGATGGCACCTACCAAAAATGGAAATCCACCCAAAAATGGAAGTTGTAGCCTTCATTGAGCATTACAAGGTTGACCAATTGACTATGGTGATCGGCTCACTGGTTGGGCCAAAAAAGGCAAAAAACTTTCAAAAACACAGTTTGTTTTAGGGAATGATTGAGCCATATCTCAGTAATCACTTGATGTATTCCCATGATTCTAGTACTGTTAGAAAGCAGCTGAATACAGACATTCTACACCACTATGTTTTTAGAATGATTTGTTCACTGCATTCCGAGGGGTTGTAGGCAGAGGGTTTGCCTATCCCCATAGGCAGAGGTAGGCCAATCTTCCTGGTAAAACAACCATGTTACCATGGCCTGAGCTCCAATTGTAGTCTAAAACCTATTATATACACTTTTGCTTCATGGCGTAACTGCTGGAGGTGGGAAAATGATTATATTTAGTGACAGATCCCACAGCTGTCAACTTTCAGTGCACCCGCAGCTAACTTACGGCAATCAACGCGCCATTTCCCATGCGTGATCAAATAATGAATATTTGGCTGCGTGGGAACATGGCAACCCCGTAGAAAACAATATTAGCCACGTGGGAATATGGCGACAGCAACAACAGGCACAATGGCTAAGATAGGGGGGCCTGCATAGACCAAGAGGATGCTAATGTAGGCCAAATTTGGCCCACATTGACCTAGCCAACTCGGTCTATGGGGGTCGGCCAATATAGACCTGGGGGATACTCATGTAAATCTAGTGGGTCTACACGGGCTCGGAATGCAGTGATTATGTATCTCAGGAACTGATGAGATGAGGCTTCAATTGTGACAACACTTGTTGCTAGCTGTACAAAAAATATGACTGCTGAGATATCAGGGATTCTCTGTTTGAGGGGATCATCAATTCAGCAGTTCTCAAGATCATAGAAATTGATCCAGCAGTTCCTGAGATACACACCAGATCATTCTAAAAACATAAAAATGGCTGATTATAGAAGTGGGTGAGAATGCCTATATTCAGCCACTTTCTAACAGTACTAGAGTCATGGGGATCTGTCCAGCGATTACTGAGACATGGCTCAATCATTCCCTAAAACAAACTGTGTTTTTGAAAGTTTTTTGCCTTTTTTGGCCCAACCAGTGAGCCGATCACCATAGTCAATTGGTCAACCTTGTAGTGCTCAATGAGGGCTACAACTTCCATTTTTGGGTGGATTTCTTTTTTTGGTAGGTGCCATCTACCAACCTGTCGTGTCTTAAACAATTTTTTCGCAATTATTCATGATTTTTCATTGATTTTTTGAGTCCAAATGGTATGATTTTCCTTTTTTGGAAGGAGTCGGGGGTCAGGAGGTGCGTGGTCACTGATATTAAGAGAGGAGGAAAAAACGAGAGAGTCAAGACAAAAAAAAAAACATGTCCAAACAACTTTGGTTCAAACCAGTTTAAACCGTGGTTTAAACCATGGCTTAAACCGGTTTAAGCCACCATGGTTTGACCCTGTTTGAACCACCATGGCTTGAACCACTCCAGGCTAATACAGGGCACTCTTATGGTAACACTACAGTGGGTTTAAACCAACACGGTTTAAACCATAACGTCTCCAACGACATCGTTGGAGACGACATGGTTTAAACTCAAACCATGCGGTTGCTGACAGGGAGATTCGAACTCTTGACCTTCGCACTTGAAGTTTGGTCCTGTTTGAAAGCAAAGATTCAAAATTTGGCAGAGACTCTATGACATTAGGGCGCTTTAGGACCCACTATCAAGATAATGGGCATTTATAGCAATTCCTTTACTTCGCCACTTCAAGCATATCGTCAGTTTTTGCACATACTATGTTAACATGTATGCAGCTCATCTTTACATGAGATTACCTTGTGCTAGTGTCCATGTACAGACAACTTGAAATCAACCATCTTTTTCATCTTTGAAAGTGCATGTCGTCTTTGAAACTCTTTGAAAGTGCACGTCGTCTTGGCGTCATCTATCACTGTCTTGTCAATGTGCTGGAAATGGCAACCGAAAAGAAGTGACATCCAAAGATCAGAGATGCCCAACAAAGACGGAAGATGCCTCTCCAAGATGAAAGATGCCCTCCCTAAAATGAAAGATGGCTCCTCAAGATGAAAGATGCCCAAGACGAACTTGTAGTTTTCCTGATGTGGACGAGGAAGAAGACGAAAACACTTATTTTTCCGTGGAAGATGATGAAGACTCGGACATGGTCATTGTCGATACCCCTCCTTCTTCCCAGCTTCCATCTTTCTCGGTCGTGGGTAGTCAGCGCAGCATCCAACGCTCCCCGCACACCCCTCCATCAGCCGTGGCCAGGAGCAGCAAGTCGGAGGAGCGATCTGCCAGGAAACGGAAGTATGCAGAATAGCTCCAAGGACAGACGCAAATAAATTTTTACATGGTTCTCAAACTTACATGTTTTTTGCCTGTTTTTTTCCACTATATAAATATACCTGTACCAGAACTACTTTGTGCTCAATGCGACTTGAACACGTGATGGGAACTGGCACTTGACACCTTAAATTTCCAGCTTTCATCACAATACCACCAAAACTTCCAATCTACCGTGAAACCAGAGGAATCTGACTGCACGTCGGTTCCTTCTAGAGGTCTCTGGACTTCAAGTCGAGACTTCCCCTAGTACACTTGACTGCAAGTCGGTGTCATCTCTCACACGACGCCATGACATTCGAGCTTTTGAGAAACCAGCACTAGAACAGTACGTGTTTCTATGCGTAGCTTTACTTGTGGTGACATACAGCCTCAGAACCACTTGGAGCGTTTGATGGACGCATTGGCACAACAATCAAGCTGCAGGGCAAATTCTACTACATTACCACCAATTGCGATTACATTCCAGCACCGTCCATGACCACCAATGTCCATCTTCGCAGAAACATGCGCTTTGGACTGGATGACCCGACTCTGTGGCCTCAAGACTTCCCCAATAAGTTTATGCATCTTGCTGCCATGCCGAAACACGAGTCGTGGCAAGATCTGGCCCTCATGTGGTGGGAGCCGGATGAATGCAGGCACCCACAGTCTGGGCCAGCTCTGCTCAACTAGGTTGGCGCAGTTCATTCAGTATACGGAGAAGCTCCTGAAACACTACACCAAATATTCAAGTTCGCTTGCACCAAAATCCCCACTGCAGACATATGCTGAGGTAGCCTAGGCTATCAGGTTCACCCTAGAGCGCCTTGTAGAACTCCCCACGACCTACGATAAAATGCGATTGGTGGCATCACTCCAGACCAATAGTTTTGAGCTCAAAGTGTTACTCGACTTTGTCATAATCTACCAACCCCGCATAAATGTCCACGACGCTGAAGGGGTTCCTGTTGTGGCGTCTTGCATGGACACCTTCACAGTCCGGCCTGAGGTCGCGCAGAAGCTCCACATTGCAGGCCTTCCTTTCTGGCTCTTGCGGCCGTGCTACACATTCAATGAGGAGATAATTTTCAAGGTCGTGGAACTTTGCCATCCTCCCAGCGCTCTCACTACAGAGTGCCCCGACCATCCGCCGGTGTATACTGGCACCAACGTCGAGGAGAAGATTGTGGTGATGAGCAAGGCCTCGCGTTTCCTGGTGGAATATTATCGCAACCCATTCAAAGATTACAATGCATGGGCACCGCTCTCCCAGCCCCCAGCGGTTGGCCCAAGCAGCGTGCCACCCAGTCAACCGGCTTCCAGCACATCTGCGCATTCCCACTCCTCGGACCTGTCTGCTTCGATCTCCAGCAGCGTGCATCACACATCTTCTCACCAGCGCCCCGGTCCATATATGTTTTTTCTTACCATTCTCGTCATCCACAACGCTGACTTTTCTGACAGACGATCGACCAGTCGGCAAAGGCCGCGGACAAGCAGGAGGTGGAGGCAAAGGCGAAGACAGAGGGCAATGCGGCCAAACTCAAAGCAAACCCTCACGCGATAAATTCAAGCCCTTTGAAGCCGACAAAATGCTGATATATCTGACCCAATGGGTCGATGTCTTAGCATTGGTCAATCAATGTCAGTCACACTCTGTCGCTCCAGAGGATAAGCACTATGTGTTCCCCAAGCCAGCCCTACTCACATCCCCGGAATTGCAGGCACGCCGCGACATGTTTTTGTATTACTGGTGGTTAATTCACGACGTCGTATTGTACCGCACATCGGTTGGCAGAGGCTTGCTGAGCTCGCAGGAGTGGCATGATATCCTCGAAGGATGTATTGAGCGCGACAATAGGCATCGGAACCAGTGGACGACCCACATCAGGGTTTTGACATTTTGATTGCGTCTTGTTCCGGCTTGTAGGCTTGGCAACGCTAAGCGACAAGTGAAAAGCCCAGACAAGGTCACAAGTGAAGAATATAACCCCCCCTTCGAATGGGAGGATCAGTATGTATTAATGGATCTCTTCTCGACTACCCTTAGTACATGCCCCTGCACCAACAACTGTACTTGCAAGTTCGAAAAACGCATCATTTTTAGCCGAAAATTCCGAGCTTGTGAAATCCGGACATAGATTTGCGACTTTGTGATCTTGCTGACTTTTCGGCCCTTTTTGGGGTTTGTTGGACCTTGTTCAAGCTCACAAATCAAATGTCAAAAGTCTGATGCACAGCCGGAAGCTCAAGGATATCATGGGTCCTGTCTTTCAGGAGTGCGGCATCACCTGACTGCACGGCTTCCCCCCTCCAGTGGAAACAAATCCTCATTACTCTATCACTGTTGCCAAAAAAATCATATGGGAAATCGCAGAGGTCAACTTTTGCTGCGAATTCCTCTCATTGGATCGGTGCACATCTGGACAAGAGCGGCAACAGTTTGTGATGATGTGCTTCACTGGGGGGAGGAAGATGAACATCAATCCCTGCTTCAGCAAGCTTGGCCTCGCAGCGCTGGACCGCCGTGACTGTCATCCCTCCTATCTTTGCATACCACGCCTCATGCGCAACTGGCATGTCCAAACTTCACATCCCACTGCGATCAAGTGCTTGGAGGGGCGCAAGGGCGACACCAGAGAATGGACAGACCAGGAGATCGGGGAGCTGGAGTGGGCGGTGGTGCGGTACTACACCCAAAGCCTCTTGGAAATGTACAGCTGCACTGCTGTTCTCCCCATGCATGTGGAGCATGACTTGGCTGAAATGCCCTCCGTGGAAAATATTACTGATGAATAAACATGTCTCGAAGGATAATATCATGAAATTCTGAAAGGACCATAAATTACTGTAGACTTATGACTGTAATGCACCATTATACATGTAAATAAATCTCCTCTCCGTGTAATGCACGACTTTTGGGTCTTCAGCGGCACTTCCTTTTTGAGCAACTCAGTAAATGAGGCCAAACAGCCTGCATCACTCCTTCCTTCCACACATGCACAATTCTACCTTGCCCTCGACTGCATGTCGGCCAACAATTGTGGCTGACTGCATGTTGCCTTTACCAGGGGGTTGACTTCATGTCACCAGTTCAACAAAATCAGGTCAAAGGGCCGCCCAAAGAATGGCCCAAGCGTTGCCAAAAGCGTAGCAGCTACTTAACGCCGAGCAAGGTATAGGCCACAGCTATACCCATTACCTTCCCCACCTTCAATGTCTGCTTCAATCTCATGGCACGAAAATCCAACTCGCACCATGCACGAAAGAGCCCCAAACCCAAATCTCCTCTTAATCATCTCACCGGTGATGCCATAGGATGGGATCCTCCGCAACTGCCCACGGTCTTAGCGCCACAGGTCAAGGGCAAGAAGACACTGGTGAATGTGTGGACTTCTGATCTGGTACTAAGCGTGAAGACTGACCTTGCCGACCGCGCCATGAGAGGCACGCCAAAATCATGCTCCCGTGCAAAGACAGCTGGTTCTGCCTCCACGACCACAAGGAGGCTCTGGAAGCTGTCGGCCTTCACCCCCAAGTACCTGTCCAGGTGTACAAATTCGGAGTGTGGACTGACCTGTGTTGGGAGGAGAGGTTTACGTTGAAGATGACTGCGGTGCTTCCCTTGCGTCGCAAAACAGTGAAGGACACTGACATGCCAGTTGGATGGAAGCAGTTCGCTAAAAAAATAATATGTTAAGATTTTAAATATGTCTGCGCTGTCTTCAAGCATGTATGGAAAATGTGTAGTTGTGGGAATATCTTGTGTTCTGTAGCTCGCCCCGCGTTATGGTGAAATTCTCCTGCCTGCAGATCGGCAATGGCCCACGGGCACAGCACTTGTTGTCAGACACATCAAAAATCTTAGACAACAAAAAAAATAAAGCAGGGATCGACCAGCGCATGCTAGCTCATAAATAGACGGCGACATCCTACCACCCCATCTATCATGATGTTCATCCAGCTTGAAAACCCTGGACCTCGAGCACAATTTTTGTTTTTATCCCTCCCAGCTCATTAACAACCGTTGGCCGCCAACACTCCGTCGGTGTGCCTGCATGGCTGCATGCGTCACTTCAATGTGGACATGGGTAAAGTGGACGGAACGCGGCTTGAGGACGTGTACACCTTTTGCAAGGTATGTTATCGCTGTTATTTTGAAAAATCAATCTTAACCCATGGTCAGTGTCCCACTTGTGCGATCATCAACCCGGCTCAAGGTCGCCCCAATGCTGATTGCTCAACAACTTGACCAACCAGGAATAGGCAAATCTTGTGGGCGTGAACGTTGTGCAGGGTCGGATGTATGTCGTGAGCTTCTGGTACATAAATGGATGCCACCTATAGTTTTATGCTGGCTTAACTGTCTCTGAGGCAGCCGGGCTCATTCGAAATGATCTGTCATGACACACACAAAGGTCAGTGTATTATTCCCCGCATCCAATTCCAAGCTAACAGGAACCTACTAGAGCGTGAGCACATCGCAAATCTCCGCAGCCATCATGAACTCAGAACCTTGAGTTGACTTCATGTCACTCACTGAGACTTGACTTCATGTCAGCCTCTTTTTTTTCTCGCTTGACTTCAAGTCGGCGCTTCTCTAGGTCTTTTGGATTGTATCCAGGGACTGCAGGATTCAGCCTTCAAGTCGGCGTGCCTCTACATCAGCCTGACCTTCTGCCGGCACCTCCCACCATTGGAAGTCGGGTTTGTGCATTTTTCTAGCCGTCTTCATCAATACCGGCATAATGTGGTGAGCTTAAATCCAATTCACCTGGGCTGCTGGCTGACCTAGTCTCAGTTGTGCTCTTTTATCATGCGTAATCCACTGCAGGCCGGCCTTGTTCATCAGTCTATCATTGATATCGTGATAGGTCGAGATCGTGACTGCTACTCCTCCTTATTGTTTCCCTCTGCACACGTGATAACACACTCTTTCCTCTCTCCTGTCCACTGGACACGATGGAATACATGGGCTACGTGAGCAAGGGTCAGAAGAGGGCTGAGAGAAAGCTGAAGAGAAGCAGAGATGACAAAGCCCATGCACCTGGGCCTTCACAGTCTGGAGTCAGTCATTGGCGAGAAACGTCGGCTCTGGCAGGACAGCTGGAGCAAATCAAAATTCATAGGGGAGACGACATCGCGATGAAAAGAAGCAGAATTGAGGACTACAGCACGCTCCCTTTGAATCTTGATCCAACCCCAAAGAAGAAACCAAAAAAAAACAAGACCGCAGAGAGACAGACTGAGGTGTGCAGCCTGTTGCCGACATACTCATATTGGGTGACTAATTGACATGTAGACCGCGAAATTGATCTCCAAGTTCTTCGATCTCCTGCCAGAGATCATGCCCGCTATGATCAACGTGGAGGAGGCCGACCCCGAAATCTGTACCCTTTGCCACTGCGGGACGAGCATGCGGGAGGTCCAATGCCACGATTGCTGTCAACACCGGGCTTCCTGCAAAGCCTGCTTCGGCATTTCCCATCGAAAAATCTGTTTCATTGGGCCCTGGTGTGGGATCAATCCAAGGGTTACTTCCAGCGCCACACACGCTCGGCATTGGGCTACCCGCTACACCTGGGGAATCATGGGGAGCCTTGCAATCAGCCCAAAACTGACATGGGGTTTCTGGTCCTGGCCGAGACGGGACCTCAAGCACTGCGCATGATTTTTTGCGGGCACAGAAAGAGCAGTGGGAAGCTCAGTGACCGAGTCTGTCAGTTACTCGCTGCCAGGCTCTTTCCCTGCGGTTTTGCAGAGAATAGGAGCGCCATCACCTTTGGCGCCCTGCGGCGGTTTGAAATCGAGCATGTGGAGTCCAAAGTCGCTGCGTACAACTACTGCGGAGCTTTGCGGCGTATGAGTGACAACTCATTTATGATGAGCGCTCCGGTAAGGACTGCCCGCAAGTGTTACTTGGCAATGTCTCATTTCACGCAGGACATGTACGAAAATTTCATCAGGTGTAGTCATATGTGGGTATATATCAAGACCTTGAAACGCATGGGCCAGGCGCACGGCATCAACAGAAGCCTGACCCACCATCCCGCTGGTAATACTGTCCTGTATTGTCCATCCTGTCTGGAACTGGGCTTCAATGTGGACAAAAAGCTAAGAGTTCTACCGGATTACCTGAGGTGAGCCTCGAAGAAATAGATACTTAGATCGTACTCTGAGTCACTATCCTAGACATCTCAATCAACAGCGTGACACAATCGACGGCAATTTTCACTGCACGAAGTCCAAGAAAAATAGCGACCCAAAGGATTCTTCCTTGTACAAGGCCTTGGGTTTCTTCCCGACCAACGCAGAGCTCAATGAGCAGTTGGTGAAGTATGCGACGATGAATTCTGAGGCAAGTTTTACTCATCTTGGCGACCCTAATAAGATGCTAACAGAATTTTTCGGCTGTCAACTTGCAACTACTTGAAGGCAGTTAACAAGCAAGACAAAAAGAAGTTCAAGAACATGAAGATAACTGGAATCGTCAACATCCAATGCAGCCACGTATTTATCAAGGCATCGGTGGATTTGCAGCACGGAGAAAGGTACGAATTACCCACTGCAGAAGATGGTTGGCGCTCATGTTGATATACAGTTGGGTGGCTCATAATGCATAAGCTCATAATGCATACCTGCCAAAATTTCTCATAACACATCAGATTTTGGATCCACCAAAATGCATTTTGCCACTGTACAAGCAAGGTCATAATGCATAAATGGTCATAATGCATAGACTTCAGTCAAATGCTACTCAATTTGGCAGGGAACCGACCATATGCATTATGAGCCATTCAACTGTAGATACGCCAACATAGATCTCGCCCTTGCGCACGCTATACGCCAAAAACTGGCCTCCAAATATGAAGGTGATGTCGAGTTTAAGCTCGAGTTTGATAGCGTACACCAGCTCATCTTGTACAATGCCGCATGCCAGTACTCCGTCAACGTAGTGGAGAGATTCAACAAGAATCCCGATTTCGATGATCTGGTGCATGTCGTGGAGAAGATGGATTGGGTGGTGCCCTCCCTTCACATCCAGGGCCACTAGGAAAATTGCGTCTATAACTTCGGAGCAAGCTATATGTTAGCGACCGGGCACTTCCACGGAGAGATGGCCGAAGTTTACTGGCCGGACCTTAATCAAATCGGCAGGCAGGTCACCCAGCAAAGTGGAGGCCATCAGCAGGACACTATCATGCTGCACCACAATGACTGGAATTACAAGAAGACGATAAAAGCGTGTATGTAGTTTTTTCCCCGTGACATGGCATCATGTCTGAACGGTTTTCTAGTTACCCCGCTACTCGAGGACCTGCACAAGGCGGATGCGACGTTTGACAAGCACCACAAAAATTATCTGGGCTTGTGCGCCACCTTCTCAGAGCGAATCATCACCGAGAAATTGCAGGAGAAGAGTAGGAAGCCGGATCGCTTGGATCGGAAATTTACGAAGAGCGTTTATAGACATGCGTCTGTCAAGGGTGAGTGGCGAGGCGACCCCATTCTGATTCGTGCTGAAACAGGACACAGTGCCAACGCAAAAGAAGATTTATGAACGCATGCTTGCAGATGAGGCAGCGATACCCAACTCAGGAGGGAGCCGACTGAATAAAGTCGTGGCCATCATAAATGATGGTCTGCTCATCAAAGAGGACCAGTACGTTTTTCTACCTAACCTTGGACAAAACACTGAAGAGGGAAACAGACTAAAAGTCCAAAAGCTTGTGGCTCGACTCAAGGTATATTATATGGAGACTATGAATAAGGAAATCAAAGACCTGTGAACGAAACTTGAGAACGCCATTGTGAAACGATGGAAGAGCCAGAAAATATTGACGCCTGCACTAGAAGATCGTCTTGAGCAACAAACAGCATGCCCTGTGGAGGAGGAAATGCTGGGCCTCCCCTCTGAGCTTACACCTGACATGTGGGAGCAGCTGAATGTCTCCGTGTTCGTTACAGCCGAGGTGGACCTCTGAGAAGGCATGTTATTCGATGCTTTAGTGAGTGTCAAGGTCGTGGCGAAGACGTTGCTCACCCTACGTGATCGGAAGAAGAACTCAAGCAGCGTCTACAAGAATACCATCGCGCAAAAACAGATCAACGACGTGGAGCACCGGTGGGATTTGCACATTGCTAGATACATGGTCTCACAGGGCGCTCTCATTGCTCTGAAAAGAGGGGAGGAGGGAGATTATCCGAAACTCGAGGCGAAGGACACTTTCATGAAGTCCTAGAGCATACGACAGCAGTTAGGAGCCTTGTGCATCACGGATGGATCAGTCTGGTCGCAGGGGGGATTTCTGTGGGTGGGAGGTGACCTGCACCATCCATGTCCGCTGTCCCTGAGCCATCAACAGCTACGAACACGGCATCGACATCTGCTGGGACGTCTGCTGGAACGGTAATGGAGCATAGGAGGCCAGTGCAGGTGCGAGGGAAGACTGGCGGTAGCCGTTCCCAGCAGCCTCCACAACCCAAGAAGCCCCTGTGCCCAGATGGATGGCTGTGGACATTCAAGCCAGCGACCATGAATGATAGTGAATTGGACCAGTGGAATAAGGAAGGTACAGGTTTGAGGATTATGTGCAGAGGAGGCCAGCCGCTGACATCTGACAACAGGGGATTCGATCCAATGGTTCCAAGCAGAAGCTGAGAAAGACCGGTGGAGAGAACAGGTTGAGATGAAGTTGGCTGAGTATATGACAATGCTCCGAAGTTTTGCCAAGTACGCACTGAAACAGTGCACTTAACTATAAGCTAGAAATTCAATATATAGTGAAGTGCTATCAAAACACCACAACTAACAACCACATAACCAACTACTATCACTCCCAAAGAACAAGTGCACTCCCTTGGTGAGTTCAGGGTTCGAGTCATAGTATGCGACTTAAACTGGTTTGAATCCCAATTGTGGACAACAAATCCTTGTATAAGAAACCAACACAACACTCCCATGGAGCTTCAGCACTCAATAACTGCTAACAAAAAGTCCCTGTGGCACCTCAATTATGCAGGATCTTGTACGAAACTATGCCTGCAGCCTCGATGAACCATCATGAACAAGGGTTTGGGTTTGGATACAAGACGAGAGGAAGACTATTAGATAGTTTCATCAACGTCAGGGCAGAGTTTGTAAAGGTTTCAACAGCAAATCCTCTAAATGAGGTCACAGATCCGGCTTTCAATCACTCTTACAACAAGCAACTCTCATTGTAGACCTTGGCTTAACCTGCCATAGGAACCTTTTGCTCTACTTCAAGGCTTAAGCAACTTGCTGGCGACCAAACTGATCTTCCTGTTGGTTACAGTGGGCAATATCAACCGCGGATGCAACTAGCAAAGCAGATGCAAAGCAACAAGCCCACTCAGGTAGGTAAACCTCTCTTTTTTGTACGTGAAGACCGCCTGTGGGGTCAAAAACGGTCAAACGAAATGACCTAGCCAAAGGCCCCTTGATTCAACAGTGTGGTTGCATCCACAAGCTGCTAATAACTGACACACAAAGCCCAACACTTCTACTGTGTCAATAGCCAATTGCTTCACAACTCTATTATACGTGGAGGTCACCTGTGGGCCAATTGAAAGGGCTGCAGCACCAACAATGTGAAACTTAATCACACAACTCTGACTGAACTCTAGAGCCAATAACCAAGTCTCTATTAAAGAACAACTACAACAGAGATAGAACTAATCTCTGCAAAGCTGACCTGAGAACAACCACAACAGTAGAGCTGTGCTGTAGTCTGAGAACAACCGAGGCAATGTATGCACTGCGATCTATCCTGAGAACAACTGCTACAACATCTGCCGAGGTGAACTGGCTTTCTGCGGGGTCCTAGAGCCCTATTTATACTACTATAATATGGATTTGCATGTGAAAAACAGAGAGTGAAAACAAAAGAAAACAAAAGATGTCCATGTGTATCTGATGTGTCATCACAGGCCAAGAGAAACCCTTCACATGGTTCTCATGTCCTGATTTGGGTATATGGTAGGTGCCATGGCCTGCTGTCTGCAACTGTGGGCCTAGAACCTCTTGGGCATGGAGTTGAATCCGCCCTCCAGGATAATACTGCTATTGTCAAAAGGAGCCTGCAGGTCCATTCCTTGTTGGCTTGTACCCACGATCCTACTCTGAACTCTGGTCCAATGGAATAAATCCAATTGCTCCACTCTATGTGTCTCTGTTTGTCACCAGGGATGCGACACATCTCCCCATGTGTACTTTCTCTACATAGTTCTCCTCTGTAACTGCTTTCTGCTTGCTTCAGCATAGCCTGCGGGCCTTACATCGACCCTGCGACCTAATGCCCATCTGGAAGGATGGCCTGCGGCCTATGTAAACCACCTGCAGCCAACTCCCTTAGCCTTCAACCCACTCGCTAGTACTCTATAAGTCTCCAAAGACTTCCTCTGTGCAGTCATTGGTCCTCTATTGTAGGATACAACTTCCAAATGATGACTTCAGGGGGCTTTTGGGTATTCATCTCCTCTTTGTGTATGACCAGTGGCCCACAGGATATGCTAGACATGTTCTATACACTACAATCAGCAGCTCGGAGTTCACTCTGATCCTCCTTTGTATCACCGAACAGAAGTCCAGAGTACTAGTGATAGTACTACTAGAAACTACCTTGCCACTCTTATAATATGTGTTTGTGAGCACAAAAATAGCTAGTTGACGCATACTTGGCGGTGTGCCATCTCAGCACAGACCTGGATGAAGCTCGTGGAAGTCCAGGATCCAAAGAACATCAGCTTTCAAGTTATTGCCTTTGCCAAGGAGCAGGCAGCCACATTCTTAAAACGGGAGGAGGAGGGGAGAAGAGTGTTGAAGACCCACCCCATGCTCAGCGGCAAATACGGCTGCATTGAGGACAATAACCTGGACTTAGTTAGTTTCGTGGAGACAAGCTGAGCTGTTCATAAGGCCATGGAAGAAGAGGTATTCAAGCAGTGGAAAGAAGATATGGCAAAGCAGGCCACAGCTGCAGATGGGGAAGAGGACGAGACAGATGATAATTGGAAGACAGTGGACAGAGATATCTCAGAGGAAGATTACAACGAGGTGCAAGAGGAGGTAGAGGGAGCACTGGTATGCCCATTTCTCTCGAACTTTACCCGATGCTCAATGTCCATTCAGGTTGTTGATACAGAGATCCAGTACAAGGTCATGGCAGAAAGCACTTGAGTGGCTCTCAAATGGTGGAAACCCATCTCTGATGATCATCACATTCTTCCTTTCATATTCTCAAAGACCGGCTTTCAGCATGCACAGTTCCTCTGGCTCTACATCCCCTCTCCCATTGCCTGCTCGACAACTCCTTCCCTTCCCACTGAAGTCTTTGTACCTAGATCTCAGAGTCACCGGAATTTTATTTATTATATTACATAATTCTATCAATGGTACTCTTCAGCTTCAAACTCGTAAACCCAGGCACTCTGGGTTTTTGGACCCTCCAGCTCTAATTCCCCACTGTTGTTGCCTACTCCACCTCCTTTTTGGTATGCATTGTGTGGCTGGATTGCATGCGGTCTCCACTGGGTGAGACATGTGGCAATACACTTGAGCAGGTTAAGCGCTGCTTAAGCACCAGCACAGAGATCTTTGCTTAAAATGCTTAAGCAGCCTGGCTGAGTACTATAGCGTTGTTCAATACTGCTCCAGCCACTTAAGCAGGCTATATTCTTTAGAGTCGCCAGGTTTATTGATTGTATTGCATCATTTCAATGAATGGTGCCTGATACCTTTCAGCTTGGAACTCATAAACCCAGGCACTCCAGGTCTTCGGACCCTCCAGCTCTACTTCCCCACTGTTGTCGCCTACTCCACCTCCTTTTTGATATGCATCACGTGGCTAGATTGTGTGCGGCCTTTGCCGGGTGAGACATGCAGTGGTATGCTTAAGCAGGTTAAGCGCTGCTTAAGCACCAGCATGGAGGTCTTTGCTTAAAGTGCTTAAGCAGCTTGGCTGAGTACTATAGTGCTGTTCAATACTGCTCCAGCCACTTAAGCAGGCTATATTCCTTAGAGTTGGCAGATTTATTGATTTTATTGCGTAATTTCACTGAATGGTGCCTTATACCTTTCAGCTTGGAACTCAGAAACCCAGGCACTCCAGGTCTTCAGACCCTCCGGCTCTACTCCCACACTATTGTCACCCACTCAAGCCTCTTTTTGGTATGCATAGCGGGGCTGGATTGCATGCAGCCTCCACTGGGTGAGACATGCAGCGGTACGCTTAAGCCAATTAAGCAGTGCTTAAGCACTGTCATGGAGGTCTTTGCTTAAACTGCTTAGACAGCCTGGCTGAGTAGTATAGCATTGTTCAATACTGCTCCAGCTGCTTAAGCAGGGTATTCTGCTTAAGCAAGGTTCTTCATACTTCATAATGTAATTGACTAGAAATGTATTGTACTGCGCTATATCCACTATATGACTTGCTTAAGCTGCTTAAGCAGCATGGCATGTCTCAACGAATTTTGCTTAATCAAACGGGTAAGCTGTCAAACGAATACCTTGTCAAATGCTCAGCAACTTCTGTTACATGCGACATCGGTCTCGGCCACTTAGTACCTGCCAACTCTTGGTTTGTCTGGACATCTGGCCTTCATATTTTCTTGTGACACATACTCCCCCTTAATATGTACTTCATTAATGCTCCATTTTCACTGTTCCCAGTCTCAATCTCACCGTAATGTTCGCTTTTGGTTAATGTTCATATCTCTGCTATTGTTCTTTGGGTTTGTGGCTACTACTGTACTATTTCAACCGTAGATTCAAAATTGATGGCATCATCGATATCCGAAATCCCCGAGAATTTTTGTTTTGAATTAAGGTGATTTTTGCACACATCAAAAAAAGTCGGTTGTGACCTGTGACCTGAATCTACAGTTGAAATAGTACAGTAAACCCTGGTTCCTTGTTCCTGTTACTGATTATCACTGTACTTTACTCCTTTCACTTCCCTATCTACCTGTATAAATACCTGATTTTCTTTGAATATAACTCAGCTTTTTACTGCCCACACTGTGCACTGTTTAAGTTCACATTGCCTACGCTCTCACACTCATTTCGCTCCCATCGTCTCGCCGTTGCCTCCGATATCGCTCCCGTACCCACCGTACGTCCCCATATCAGTTATCGCACTTCTCAGACCATTGGTCTCATGTCATGGCACCAGACTATAAGATAGGCCGCATCCATGCGCATCAAGCTCACACAGCCACTGATTGCTAAGTGGTTCCTGCACAAAAAACGCAATATCTATTCAACGAATGCGAAATAAAAAAATCCGTTCCGTAAATCTATTGGAATCTCATCTGGGATGGCCCTCCTGAATTTTCAGACCATTCAGTGCAAAATTGAAGGATGAGAGGGATTTTTTGTGCCGAATCACACCAAAAGTTGGGTTCGGTGAAGGACTTTTGGCTTGAATCTCGGTTTTTGAGTACAGATAAAAGACTTGAGGGCAGGGAAATGAATTCAAGTAGACGACATAATGATATAAAGGCTACAGCTATGAATATGCAATGAGGTGAAAGAGATTAAGCTGGGATCAGCCGATCATGTCAAGCACGACTCGCAATAATTGCTTCAAGACAGCTCAAATAAAATGTGATAAAATGTGGAAACTACTGTAACTGAGGTAAAGTTCTTATATTATCATTCAAGTGCCATTTTCTGCTTGATTTGACAGAAAAGTCCTTCACTGAACTCAACATTTGGTGTGATTCGGCAAGAAAAATCCCTCTCGTCCTTCAATTTTGCACTGAATGGTCTGAAAATTCAGGAGGGCTGTCCCAGATGAGATCCAAATAGATTTACGGAACAGATATTTCTATTTCGCATTCATTGAATAGATATTGCATTTTTTGTGCGGGAACCACTTAGCGATCAGTGGCTGTGTGAGCTTGATGCGCATGGATGCGGCCGATCTTATTGAAAACTCGCATTTTTATTATTATTCGTACTACCCTACTTTGTGCAGCTTGTTTAGCTCACGCTTAGTCGGCTGGTAGGCTCATCAACAGCGCTGGGGATCCGTTTGGATATGATGGGCGAGTTTGTCATTCCTAAGGACAGGGTGGGTGTTTGCTGCCTGCTTCCCTTCTTTGTTTGCTGCCATGTCTTTGTTTTGCCAGGTCAAGTCTCGCTTATAGGTCGCCATCACGGATGGCCACAAAAAACACAATATGGTATAGGTACACGCGGCATTCCAAAAGTGCGACGATATGATGGTTGTTAGCGGTATTATCTTATCTTACCTTACGTTCATTACCTACTTCTGTTTCATCCCGTTATTCCGATTCAATCCGTTCCTTTATAGTTTACGACGCTCACTTATTAGCCTCAGTTACTTCTTCGTAACTGAGGCGTATCCATTCTTTACTTATTTTATCTCATTGCTAATCATCCTGTAGGCTACACTAACAGGTAGTTAATATTAATACAGTTACTTCTTTGTAACTGAGGCGCTACGCTAACAGGTTATTGGCAGAAATGGCCTCAGACCTGATGATGACCGGTAAAATCGTGTCCACAATCCCAAAGCTCAGCAAGGGCGACACGAACTGGGTCTCATACAAGGAGCGCATGACTGCGCATCTGCTTGGCCAACCGGGCTTCCGAAAGCACCTGATGGGTCGGGCCAAAGAGCCCGAAGCACCCGAGAAACTGGCGGAGAACGCGTCAAAGGCAGAGATGGAAGCGCAAAAATGGATGCTTACGAGGACCTCATGGACGAATACCTACAGAAGCAGGCCGCCATTACCAACATCCTCATCACTTCGTGGCTGGAAGAAATCCACCAACGTCTGATCGGCATCAGACCCGCTTCCGCATTGTGGAACGCCCTGTGTGAACGCTTCGAAAATCAGGGTGTACTCACTAAGACCGACCTACTACTGGAACTCACTGAGGACCCTGAGGACGCGCTCAAGACCATCAAACGTCTAATTAAAAAGCGCAACGAATATATTCTGGCCGGCAGAACACTCACTGACGATGTCTACGCCGCGATCCTCACAAAGGCCATGCTGAAGAAGTAACACCCCATGGTACAGACGGCGATTACCACGGCAATGGCGGCCGGCAGGGAACTCGACTTCGCATTGGTCCACCGCACGCTGGAACAATCCATCAAATTTGATATGGCCGATGGGCACCGCGAGCACGAAGAAGCGATGGCAATGTCTGCAAAATCCCAGTTTCAGCAGCAGTCAAAGGGGAAGAAATTTTGCACCAACTGCAAGTTGGACAGACACACGAAGGAGACATGTTGGCGCCCAGGAGGTGGCACTGAGGGACAGGGACCGAGGTGGACGAAAGGCTGCAGCAGTGGTGGAAAGAAGGAAAAGGGGGAGGCAGCGGCAGCGCAGGGAAGCGCAACGGGGAAGACGGAGCATGCAGCAGAGGACCATGCTTACCTGACGGCCGCGATCCCAGCATACGCACTCCGTGCAGCGGCAGCGAAACGCCAAACCCTCCGACTCTTCAACACCAGCACGTCGCAGCACTACAACGGTAACCTCGCCAACTTCATTGATATCGTGCCGTGCGAGCCCTACGGCATCCAAACCGTGTCTGGACTCCAATATGCGACCCAGATAGGCACAGTGCGATTCGCCTGCCATCAGAACAGCGCCAAGACCTTTAGCCTCAAGAATACGTATCACTTACCAACGTGCCCGACACCCCTTATCTCCCTCACGAAGCTACAAAAACACGGGCTTGTATTGAGTAATGCCGAAGACGGATACGGCATACTTACCGACATGAAAACCGGGAAAGAAATCCTCCGTGTCACAGCGTGACGGCGTCTACCCCTTGATGACCTGGAGACCTGAGGCGGGCGCCGCTGCTGGCGCTGAACATGCAGCGGGGAAGCCGCTTACACGTACCGAACCCCACGAGAGGCTCGGACATATGATGCATAGCACCATCAAGATGCTGGCGCACAACGGCGCCGCGCTCAATTTCGATGTCAACCTATCCACGCCTATAGTGGAATGTGAGGTATGTACCCGCGTGAAGACGCAAGGCATACCGATTGCACAGCGGCATCGGGACCTGCGAGAGAAGGGGCGTGGGGGAGCCCATGACCAGCAACCTGAGGGGCCCACCATTAGCGAAAGTGAAGGGTGGATATAAGTACTACAACACGCACCTTGATGCAGGGACAAAAGTCACGTGGCTATGGCTCCAGAAGACAGAAGATGCAGGGGAGTCCCTCTGCCAGTCGCACAAATTTGCGACGACAATGAAGGCGCATGGCACCAACATCGAGATTCAGGGCAGCGGCGCAGCGATGAGCCTAAACAAGGCCATCAGTGGCCACGCCCAAGCGATGCTGCTAGCCAGTGGCCACAGTCGTTCTGGGTGCTCACTGTTTTGTACGCAGTGTGGCTGTGTAACCACGCACCGAGGAAGCAAACCAAGCCACAATCACTGTACGAGGTCATGACGGGCAAGAGACCCAACCTGAAGCACGCGCGGAAATTTGGGAGCAAGGTTTGGGTGCACGAGAGTGAAGGTGTATGGGTGGGGCCGAGCAACGCCATCCCCGACGGCCACAAGGTGTATTGGCTGGGGGCGAAGTCCATGACGGTCAAGCGCAGCGTCTGCTTTGAGGATGAGATGCCATTCAGGGGAGAAATGAGGGACGAGACCCTTGTTGCCACGTTACCAGCGGCTACAAGCTTGAAGCAGCAAAATCCGGCACTGAGCGACAATACACGCACCAGAACGCTGCCCAGCACACCCAGGACCTCCAATTGATCCACCAGCACACCATCATCACCGAAAGAATCGCCCACCATGGCGGAAACCGAGCCCGCATGTGAAGCAAGCATGGGAATTGAAGTATCCGCCACCGGGGTGGAAGATGTCACCGCCGATGACAAACACGATGCCCCAGCAGCACCCACAAACATTAAAGGCCGGTCTCTGCTTGTTCTGCAGAGGTTCCAGTCACACTACCAACAACTGCAAGAAGCAGAACAATCCTCTGGCTTCTTCCAGGAATACATCCAGCAAGGCTGCCACTACTACTCCAGCACCTGTGGCTGCTGAGACCGGTAAAACCCCAGAGTCAAAAAAATAGTCAGCAGCTTGGAATCCTCATCACCCAGTCTGAGTTGGGTTGCCTCCAGGGTGTTTCCCAAGGTACATCTCAACACGTCTGCTCTCTCTCCTAATGCCCTTTATGTTGACCTTGATATATCTATTCTCCAGCCAGACTATACACCTTCCGGTTCATACTCCTGTACCACCATCCTGCCGTCTCATGTATTGCAAATCGCCGTGGAATTCATCTCCCATATACGGACACTCATTGATTCCGGGTCTTCACATTGTTTTATATCAACAAAAATCTGCGAATTATATGGTTTTGTCCCACATGCGATCGATCCTGTCAACCTTCAGTATCTCAACAGCTCTTCTTCCATCATCAATCGGCAGCTTCAGCTCTTGATCCAGTTCCCTTCTGGCGAAGTCCAAACTCAGGACTTTTATGTTACCTGTCTCAATTCTCCCTGTGATTTGGTTCTTGGGTACAACTGGCTCCACTCCTTTAATCCGTTGATTAACTGGTTGGAAGCCTCTATATCATTCCGGTCCGTTTCCTCCAGTTTATCCCTGTCAACAAACCTGGTAATTATGCTGGCTCCTGTTTCGGTAGTTTTGAATACGGACGAGACTCCATTGGCCTCGCTCAAACCAGCCATGGTGTCTACACTGAATATAACGAATCTGCCAGCTCCCAGTCCTTCTATGGACACGTCCAGTTTTGGTCAGACACATCCGGATCCTTCTATGGATACCCAGAGGATGCTAAGCCTCATCTGTTCACTACCATTCCCCTTGTATCACTGGTGTGTGCAGCGTCATACCGTTCCATTATTCAAGACAAGGATATGATCCAGTATACCTTGCATGCCACTGCTCCAGATGAAGCAACCGGACGATCTGCTTTGACTGAACAACCAGATATTACTGGTTTGCCTTCAGAATATCATGACTTCACTGACGTCTTCTCTGAACAGGAAGCATACAATCTTCCACCCCATCAGGAGTTCAATCTGAAGATTGAAACTATCAACGGCGAAGTTCCTCCGATTGGTCACATTTATTCCCTTTCACAAGTGGAGCTTGCTGCCCTTCGGGACTTCATCGACAAGAATTTGAAGTCGGGTTTCATATACCTGTTCAGATCCAGTCATGGGGCCCTGATTCTCTTCACGAATAAGAACGACGGCACTCTCCAGCTTTGCGTCAATTACTGCGGACTTAACTGGATCACCAAAAAAGACCGGTATCCACTTCCCATGGATTTACTGGACGCACCTGGCATGCTTACCATCTTCTCCGGATCGCTCCGGGTGATGAACCCAAAACTGCTTTCTGCACTTGCTATGGTTCCTATCATTTCTGGGTAGTTCCAGAAGGCCTTACCAACGTGCCAGCCACTTTCCAGCGCTTCCTGAATAGTATTTTCGCCGATCTGCTGGATGTAAACGTCATCATGTACTTGGATGAAATCCTCATATACTCCAACAATCCGTCCCAGCACACGGCTCATGTTCGGGAAGTGCTCTGCTGGTTGCGTGAGGCTGGGCTTTATTGTAAATTGCCCAAGTGTGTGCATTCAGCGTCACCACCTGCGAGTACCTCAGATAAATCCTGTTGCTGGATGGCTTCCAGATGGCTCTGGAAAAGATTTCTGCCATATTGGACTGGCCGGTTCCTTGGAAAATCAAAGACATTCAGTTGTTCCTTAGATTCTGCAACTTCTATCGCCAGTTCATCTGGAACTACTCGGACATCACCATCCCGCTGACCCAGCTCACCTGGTCGAATGTCCAGTAGTGTTTGGCACAGGCACGGGTAAACCCACAGTGTCACAGTCACGGGTGTCACGGGTGCAGGTATGGTAGTTAGTTTTTTGAACACCGTGAATACCGTGACCTGTGGAAAACCGTACCCGTAATACCGTGAAGGTGCAAAAAATGCCCAATGGGTGAGTTGAACTCAGGACCTTTACTGAACAAGTGAAATTAATAGAAAGACATTGTTCCAACTACACTAAGGATGCTTGGGAAAGGTTCAGAAAGTGACCACTAGTATAGCACTATTTGCATCTCATCTACATGACCTTCAATCAGAGGTTCTGGTCACTTGATTAAAACATCAAATTGCATTTGAACTCAACACAAATTGAAATCAAGACTGAAAGTGATCTGTTCAGGCCTCTATGTGTTGAAACTACCTATTAGGACTTGTGATTTTGGTCTAATATAATCTACAAAGTCAAATACTGCAGTCAAATACCATGGTAAGCATACCACAGGTTTTACATACCCGTGGGCAAACGGGTAAGGTGTGACGGGTCACAGGTACGGTGTGACTGCGTGACACCCACGGTAACACCCGTGCTTAACCCTAACGTTCAGTGAGATTGGTTGGCCACTTGCCAAAAGGCCTTCGACACACTTAAAAAAAGTGTTTACAGAAGCTCCGGTCCTATCATACTGGATACTGGGCCATCAAATTACTGTTGAAACTGACGCCTCCAACTATGCCATCGCCTCAATCCTCTCGATCACAGGGGATGACAGTGATATTCATCCTGTTGCATTCCGTTCCCGGTCCCTTGGACCTTCAGAACTCAATTACAACACACACGACAAAGAGCTTCTAGCCATTTTTGATGCCTTTACGCAATGGCGTCATTACCTTGAGGGCTCAACTCTTCTGGTCAATGTTGTCACAGACCACAAGATTCTTGAATACTTCGCTACTACCAAGGTGCTTACCCGTCGCCAAGTCTGATGGTCTGAATACCTCTGCCATTTTAATATGGCCATTCAGCTTCGTCTGGGCAAGCTTGGGGTAAACCCGATACATTAACTAGATGATGGGATGTCTACCCTAAAGAGGGAGATAGGGCTTATGGCCGGTTAAATCTGCAAGATTTTCGGCCAATTTTCACCCAAGATCAGCTCACCACATTGCTTCGAGCTAGAGCCATAGCTGTAATATATAGACTAACTGACCCAGATACAGCCAGGTGGTCCTTTGCCTATATGACTGGACCTGGCCAGGGCCTGGCTGCAGCCAGGAAAACTGTGAAAGTGAATTTGATGAATTTGCAGGCAAAATAAATGCCTGCAGCTGGGATTGAACTGCTGACCTCCTGATTTCCAGGTTTGCAACAACATTGGATATTAACCACTACACTAAATAGACTATATAAAAGAAAATTTGTTCCCCACTTAGGGTAAGGCTAGCCTTACCCTAAGTGGGGCTGCTTATACCCATACCTAGGCAGGCAAGCTGCCTAGGTCTTTGACTGTTGTTTGGCACTGCTTATTATGTGTTTGATAGTGTTTCTAACCCTAACTCTAACCCTAACCAACCCTAATCAACCTAACCAAAACTCTAACACACCCTAACCAACCTAACCTTTCTTTTCCAATGTCCCTGGGAACCCAAACCACCTAACCCTAACCCTAACCCTAACCAACCTAACCTGGCCCTAATCAGGCCTTAACAGGTAGTACATAATACTTACTGTCAGCAATAGGTACAGGGTATATTACTATTCCAATGCTTAATTGTCATGGTCTCTTGGCTCAGTTTGCTATAGTGCTTGATCTTTATCTTATTATGTAAGTTCAAGTTTTCTGTTTTGAGTTCAATTCCCCCAATAGACATTTTA
Organism: Mycena venus; assembly: GCA_014462655.1. NCBI lineage: Eukaryota > Fungi > Basidiomycota > Agaricomycetes > Agaricales > Mycenaceae > Glaucomycena > Glaucomycena venus. Next base: position 475,516 of record JACAZI010000007.1, on the reverse strand, counting down.
TTGCTTCAACTCTCTTGCAAGGCCCTGGCTAGCTCCAGGTGTATAGCCAAAGGAGCACATGGCTACATCCATGTTGATAGCCTCTATCTTACAACTACAGGTGCGAGCTACACTTCTCGAGGGAATAGTCCTTCAATCGACCATTGTCATGGATGTTGAGCAGCTTCACACCAACATCAAATCACACATGGCTGACGATACAGCCGCTGTTGTGGGTATTACAGCTGCTTCATCTGGTCAACCTTCACGCTGGGCAATCAACCCATCTGGCATGCTCCGGTACGACAATTGCATTTGGGTCCCAATAGTTACCGGAAACACTCCAGATGCTCTCTGGGTATGTGTTCTTCAACATAAACACGACCATATACTGGCTGGTCATTTCAGTCAGAACCAGACCTTAGCGCTTGTATGCTGCAAATATACCTGGCCTGAACTTTGGAAGTTTGTCCGGGATTATTGCAAGTCGTGTATTGTCTGCAAGTGCAAAAAGGCTCCTTAGCATCGCCCTTATAAATTGCTAAAGCCACTTCCTGTTCTGCTCTGCCTGTGGCATTCCATCTCCATGGATTTCATCAAGCAACTTCCTATGTCCGGCGAGTACAATGCTATTCTAGTAATTGTTGATCGTGCCTCCAAGCAGCTGATTCTCATACCCTATCACTTCAGCTGAACTCGCCCGACTCTTCCTTATTCACGTTTTTTCCAAACACAGTGTCCTGTCATACATCACTAGTGGCCAGGGCAAGGAATTCATCTTGGCATTCTTCCGGTCCCTTGCGGAACTCCTCAGTATGGAAATGCATTTTACGTCCAGTTATCACCCTTCAGCCGATGGCCAAACCAAACGCATGAACCAGACTGTCGAGCAATACATCCAGATCTTTTGTGTGTATCAACAGGACGATTAGGACAAACTTTTGCCCTTGGCAGAGTTTGCTCTCAATAACACTCCTCACGCCTCAACCAGAGTTTCACCATTTTTTGCCAACAAGGGATATAATCCGGCAATCACTGTTCATCCAGAATGTGATGTTGCAAACATGTACGCCAAAGATTTTGCTGTTGACTTTAATGATCTCCATCAGTTCCTCTGCAATCAAATCACTTACATGCAGGAGCGGTATGAAGAGACCGAAGACCGGATCCGTGCCCCGGATCCCGGAATCAACGTTGGAGATCAGGTCTTCATATCAACCAAGTACATCAACACCACCTGGCCAACAAAGAAGTTCACCGAAACTTTCCTTGGACCGTACGAAGCCATTGGAAAACCATCCGTCGCTTCCTACACCATCCGGTTGCCAAAAGCACTCGCCAAGATTCATCCAGTATTCCATGTCTCTCAACTTGAACCACATTTCCCGAATCTGTTCCTCAGACATGAGGAACAACCTCTGGCTGCTGTGGAAATCATTGACGGTGATGAGCACTTTGAGGTCAAACAGATTGTTGACTCAAAGATTGACTGGCACTACCAGACGAAGCTCCAGTATCTTGTTGAATGGCTTGGATATGAAAATACCGACAAACAGTTCAGTGGGGCAGCACCAACAATATTGATGCTCTGGATCACATTGAGAATTTCCACCGGCGTTATCTGAATAAGCCCAGTCTGAATCAAATTTCAAGTTCACACAATTTCAAGCAAAATCGGGATTCTACCCGGTGTTGTCTTTGATTTTTATATACATTATACAAGTTACTAAAAATTCCAGGAATACGTATATCTACATTTTTGCTAATTGTTCATCTGGACGCTTCCAGGGCACTACCGGACCCTTTTCCGCTTCCCCCAGGTGCATCCACATCCACATCCATCCCATCTGGTTCATTCCCTTCCACAGGCCACTCCTCCAGTTCCAGCGTATTGTTGTCCAAGACGATGATCTCGACTTCATGGGTTCTCATCCAACCTTTCTGGGTTTCAGTAATCGTCTCCCAGACGACTGGACGAGGGACCCAAGGCACCAGAGCTGGAACCTGGGCTTCCTCTTCCTTGGTCTTCACCACCAATGCCTTGACCGGCACCGTGATGGTCAGCTCGACCAGTTCCTCTTTCAGCGTCTTTTCCTTCTGCTTCTCCTTCTCGACCTCCCGTTCCACCCCTGCTACTCTCAGCTTCGACTGGGTTCTTGACTGGTGCTTCGACAGGCACATCGACCGGATCGACAACCGGAACATTGACCAGAATGACAACCAGGTCATCGATGAGCGCAGTGAGGTCACTCGGGGGTGTCCTCCCGACTCCTCCACAATGGGCTGTAAACAACTGGAGGGTCCACCATTCGGAATCCCTCTGGCCACCCGGTCTCGTCATCCGCATCAATGATCATCGGCATTGGAGTGCTCGACTGCTAATCTGGTTGCACTGGTTCATTGTCTGGTTCACCATCTGCATCCTGGGATTCCCCATCTTCACTCTGCATCCATCTCCTCTTCTGGGGGTGCCCTTCCTCATCCGACTCCTCCTCCTCTGCCTTGCTCGCAATCTGCATCTCCTCCACAATGGGCACCTCTTGTGGCTCATCCCTGACAGGTGTGTACTGCCGGGTCCAGCAATTGAGGTACCAGAGATAATCAGTGTTGCCCTGCACTGAATTCATGAGAAGCCTGAGCATGGCCCATGTCCCCATGTGGACGTACCAGGCCGATTTCTGGGCTTTCTCCTGCTCCTCCCGCATCTGGTGGATCTCTGCCTCCAGCGTGTCCACTTGCTCTTGGAGCTCGGACATATGTGTCCGGGGCCGTCCAGCCTCATGTGCAAACTCCTGGGCCACTCAGCAGCAACCAGAGACGTGACGTGCCTCCCTAGATGGACCAGCAGCACCTGTCTTCTTCACCTTTGCAAGCTCCCAGCGCTGGGTGGTCTTGCATTCCGGACCGGTAAGCGTGCACCAGGTCTTGCACCGGAAGCAAGCCTTCGATGAAAACAGCCCCCAGCAGTGACAGTTGACACCTGCCTCAACGCAGGCATCACATCCTGATCATCTGGTTAGTTCCAGTCGACCTAAAAGTCAACTGCAATGTACCTGGTTCGATGATCACCAAATCCTTCTCATCCACTTCCTCCTCTGCGCTTAGGTCGGTATCACTGGAGTCCTTGGTGACCGGCTCGTTGGTTACTGATCCACTCTCCATCAAGTCACAGATGACCTCAATGACTGGAACATCTGGCATGAGCAACTAGTTGAATTGCTCATCGTCTGGATCCCACTCCGACGAGCCAGCTGCGCATGCTGCACAGCCGACTCTCGACCGGTCTCTTCAACCATGTCCATGTCAGACTGCAGCCAATTGATCATCGCCTCATGTCAACGTTTTCACATTTCCCGACGCTCCCGTTCCTCTGCCACCCGATCCGCCTCCAAATCCGCTGTCGTTGCCTTCCCCTTGCCCTTGCCACTCAGACCGCTGCCGTCTCCACCCCCTTTTGCCCTCCAGGATTGTCGTTGCCGCCCGCTCTGCTGTCGTTGTCCGATGCACCTGTGCCGGTGTATTTAGTGGTCGACACCATGCTGCAGCGCAAAAGTGTTCGGTGGTGGTGGTAAAGAAAAGAGTTTAAAATTTCAATTATGGCACTGATCACTTCTTAATATAAATCGGCATCATGGCACCTTGGCCCTCCAGCATCTCAGCAAAACAGCATCTCACTTCGACAAATTTTTTCACTCAACAACTTTTTCACCCAAGTTTGTTCCAACATCATTTCCATCATTCTATCAACCTTGACCAGATTCTTGCCTAGTTTCTCAGGGTGAGAAATCCAAGAGGGGGATACTGTTATATCTGTGTGCACACATTCAGCGCACCTTCTGGATCATTCCTCCTCGTGACCGGTCTTGTCTGGTCGCATCCAGTCGTCCGGTTACCAGACCTACCAGTAATTCACCAGAACTCCACTCTGAACGGGTTTTTATGCTATGAAGGATTACTGAGCGTTTCCTGTTTATCTGGCTTCCTAACTTTGTTCCTTTTGTTAAAGGAACTTCTCTTCTATTCCTCAACCGCATCTGGGTACAACTTATTGTTCATACATAAGCTGTACTTCTATTACCATATTTAGGACTACAATAACAGACTTTACTATATAAGCCTTGTAATTACTTCTTGTACATCAGTTGGATTATTAATGTGCTTAGTGCTCTACTTGGCTTCTTGAGTCTTTTCATCTGGACAATCATCCAGGACGTCTTTATATTCATCAGGCCATATCCGGTCAAGGTAGTATGCTCACCCTATTTCATCTGGTGGTGATTGCATCCACAGCCGACTCATCTGGTCATCATTCATCCGGTCTGGTCCAGTTGGTCACCTAGGTCTTGTCTTTGACTCGGGATCTAACACAGAAGGTAGAATCTCCTCTACCCAACCCCAACCAGCTACAATGTTAACAACCACCATCCACATCCACATCCACCTTGCCCATGCCACCAACTCACAGAACACTTCATGGGTGCTCTGGGCTGTGGGGGTTGGGGTTCTGGGATGGGTGGCTACCAAGCCAATTCCCACCCTGGCGCACATGCTTGTCACCAGGGATATACAGAGCCCAGGAGAGAAAATCCTACTCTTAGAATGGCTCATTACATGCAATGAATAGGAGTGTGGCTCCATGATTCAGCTAGCCCTTGTGCAAGACCATAACTGGCACCTTGTTGCACCCATGAACATCACCAACCAATGCCTTGCCTGATGAGGGAGGGGCAGAGAGGTCCAACTGCAGCCAGGGGCCATGGAATAAGAAATCCCCAGGAGTGTGGAGTACCATCCCTGGAAGATCTCAATGTGTTTGTCTTTATGGCTGGCATCCTAAGTGGGGATCCCTTAACATGGAAAATCTGCTGTTTTGAGATATGTGTGGACCAACACAATCATAGGGGATGGAGGACTGATGAAGGAAGGTCATGAAGGGAGCCATTGAGGGTGTCCACCTCAGTCTATACCTACAGAGCAGTGGATCTGCTTCTGCCTGATCACCTCAGGCTACCCCAACCTGACCCCCATAGGGCCAAATTTTTAGGGTAGTTAATTGGCCCTATGGGGGGTGTTTCTAAGTGGGTATCCCATACCGCATGGGACATCCCAAGCTTTCTACTGCTTTGCCTTGGGACATCCCAAAGTTATTGCATGGGACATCCCACTGGCTCGTTTGGCAGGTAGGACCCCTAGCACCAGTCAGAGAGAAAAATGTTTTTTGGGCCCATTTCTGCACCATTTTTCATGATTTATAGTGATTCATGAAGCTGTTAAACAGGGCTCTCATGCCATGTTGCAATGGGTACATTTGGGATTTTTCTTTTTTTCCCCTGAGCAGACCGCAATATGAGTATGCCAGCCTGTGCTCAAATACACCAGCCCATGCTTGAATACTGGAATACAGGTATGCTGGCCCATGCTTGAATAGTGAAATACAGATATGCCAGTCTGTGCTCAAATACTGAAATACAGGTCTGCAGGCCCTGTGCTCAAAGAGCAAAATACAGGTACACTGGCCCATACTCAAATAGCAAAATACAGATATGCTAGCCCGCACTCAAACAGTGAAATACATATCTGTATTTTGCTATTGGAGTGTGGGCTGGTGTACTCGTATTACAGTTTGCTTGAGAACAAAAACCCCATCCAAATGTCTCTGTTGTGCCATGGCATGAGAGCCCTGTTTAACAGCTTCATGAATCACTATAAATCATGCAAAATGGTGCAGAAATGGGCCCAAAAAATCATTTTTTCTCCCTGGCTGGTGCCAGGGGTCCTACCTGCCAAATGGGCCAGTGGGATGTTCCATGCAATAACTTTGGGATGTCCCAAGGTAAAAGAGTAGAAAGCTTGGGATGTCCCATGCGGTATGGGATACCCACTTAGAAACACCCCCCACAGGGCCAATTAACTACCCTCAAAAATTTGGCCCTATGGGGGTCAGGTAGGGGTAGCCTGAGGTGTCCTGATACCCCACTTGTCATGCCTAAAACACTGCAGATCATTTCCTTATCAAACTTTAATGTTCCATTTTTGGAACAGGTCAATGAATAGCACCAGAAATGAGATTCATGTTACAAATGTGAATACAGCAATACAAGGGAAAGAAGGGAAGAATGCTTGCAAATGTTCAAATTTTGGCAGGACTCTCCATGCACACACAAATGACCAATCAACCTTGAGCCCTGCACATCCCTCATGGCGCCTTCCCTTTCCCCTTCCCCTTTGGCTCTAACTCCATGAGGCACTCATCAACAATCTCAGCTATGGTGTCAAGGTAGGCCCATAGGGCAAAGAGCTCCTCCAGACTCAGTGTTCCCACCATTTTTATGTTGTGGGGGAAGGCTGTCTGGGAGAGCAAAGAGGGGACACCAGATGGGGAGGGTTTGCATCCACAGGTGACACAGGAACAAAAGAAGGCCTGGAGCCTGATCCCAACAAATGACTCAACGAGGTGTTGCTAGACAGTGGGGGCATTGGCATGTCCTCATTCAGGTCAAAGTTTTGAGGGCACTCCATGAGGCCCTCTCCACCCAAGGATGACACCATGGGCTTCCCCTCACCATCTCCCCTGTTGTTCAAGTCATTTTCCAGTGAGCTTGACAGATTGCTTGAGACATCTAGGAAAGTACCTGCCTTCTGAACCTCTTATTAGTCCCTGTAGCCCCTTTGGAATGTAACTGAGCATGCTCAATGCAGAAGCAAGTGGTAGAATTCAGCTCATACTCGGACAAACCGGCACGGGTCCAGGGGTGGGATTCACCTTCTCAATATGGAGGGAGAGGGGGGTTAGCTTGAGGTCAAAAAAAATCTTTGCAACCTGACATCCAATTTTCGAAAGTTGAAACCCCCTTGCCCATAACTGTTGATTTGAATGAAATAGACCAGTGTGTTGAGCAAAGCTGGCTATATAACTAACTGGGGAACTATGGATTGAGCAGTTTTTCCCAATAGAGTAGGTCCTGCTCCCACTAAAATTATTGCTACTCTACATCAGGGAAAAACCCCATTACAGCTATTTGCGGAACTTAGGGAGCAGATCAAATTTTTTCAAAAAATGATGATTTCAGTATAACACCCTCTTGTAATTCAACACCATTGTACTTGTATGTGATGCCCCCACCAGCATGCACCCCTGGATGTAGGATGATTATATAATTTGTACCATATATGGTAAGTCACCAAATTTCGCATATAACACTTCCCATACAAACACAAATGGTCTGGGTATTGTGATATCTTTGCATATGTCTACTAATATGTATACCTAACTGCAGGCATCTTCAAAATTTCAATATCAGAGCCCCATATGTTGCTGGATATGACCCAGTATATGTAGGTCAATGGTGTACCATAACTACAACACATATACACAAAATGGGCCCCCATGCGCCTGTATATCATACAAAAGATATATGTTCCCAGATATCCAGTGGTTTAGTTACCTAGTGCATGTACAGGAAGTGTTATATGCAAAATTTGGTGACTTACCATATATGGTACAAATTATATAATCATCCTACATCCAGGGGTGCATGCAGGTGGGGGCATCGCATACAAGTACAATGGTGTTAAAATTAAGAGAAAAGACCAAGAATTAAGGGAGTTATGGGTGTTATACTGAAATCATCATTTTTTGAAAAAATTTGAGCTGTGCCCTAAGTTCCGCAAATAGCTGTAACAGTTGTGGGAAATTTCCATAAGTTTTTTGACAATTCCGGCAGCAAAAGAGAAGTTCAAATTTTGTTAGAATGTCTAACAAATAGTAACATTTTGCCGATATTCCAATGTCATTCCAAGACATTTTGACAAAGGTAGTTGAAACAGGTGTAGGATGTCCTTTTGTTGTAATGAGTGTATCTGGACTGATGGTGCGTGCTTTAACCTTGGCAAAGCACTCAAACAACTGTTCCTTGGATTCCTGGATTCCGCAAATTTTTTCAAAGTCATTCAAAGTCTGCTCAGTGCTGATCTGTCAAAATACAGAACAAAGTTTGAGCGGGGATTGAATCTGTCAAATGTCGTTCAATGGTATGTTTCGTGACGAATTGTTAATGTGATGAACAATTCTTTTCCTTTCCTCCTATCCACCCATTTTCTCTTCTCTCATTGCGTGTTGCTCAAACCTCTCTTGCTTACATGGTTCTCTTGGGATGTGCCAGTGAGTTACTCTACATGTTTGCCAGCTCATTCCTATATGCTTTCCTTCCTCTTGGTTGTTGGTCTGCAGCCTAGGAGCCTCTGTGCCTCTTCTCACCCACCACATGACCGTAATCCCAGTCCTCCCAACTATTGGCTCCCTCTTATGATCATTATCCGGTTTGCTGGCGCAGATGACACCCGGTGCGTACAGTGCGTATGGTCCCTGCTCATTGGATTTTCTTGCAGTTCTGATGCATGTCAATTAGTGTATGTGCACATTCACTACCCTTCCTCGGTTTCATCTGACTACCATCTAGTTGCCGTGTAGCTCTGCCGGTGCCGTACACCGTCTTGCCGTCCTCCAATAACGTCGGTAGCCATCTTATAGTGCTGGCGAATGCCTATGGTAAAACAAAGATCTTCATTATTGAACACCGCATAGAGCCTGCCCTTCTGTATCCCCACCCATACGTGCCTGTGCCTGTTTCTGCCACTCACATGCTTGCTTTGTGTTTTCCCAGGACTTTGTCTGGTTTTGAACAAAGTGGGATCATCAGAGTCATGGATCTTAGTTAAGTACCTAGTGGTTGCTTGTAGGAACTCTATGTAGACATTCCATGTACGTATTGTAATGTGAATTTGATAGTTTTAACTGTATATGTATGTAATCTGTATCAACCTGAAATATGTACCCTTTGGCCGCAAATGGCTCACAATTGTCTGAAAATGGCTCATAATGGTCGGCAGAATGTCATAAAATTCAACAAATTTTCAGGCACTGAATAATTCCAACAGTCTGACATTCTTCAAACATTTTGATAAAATGTCAAAGATTTGCGACATGTGTGGAAACTTCCTGACAAATTGCAATAGGGGATTTTCCTGATGCAGTATTTTAGATGCCTTCCTACACATTGGCCACCTGTGTTCCTTGTCCGCGCTTGAGACGTGCGTTTGTGCGGAGGCTAGTTCTTACTAATTGGGGTAGATTCAAACGAAAATTGGGGTGGACGTTCATGACGGTACACGGAGTGAGGACCTAAGCGCCAATTTCTCTTACCGACGTGCTGAACCTCGTTGTTTCCAGATGTTTCGAGGATATCGCAGCTATATATGGCATGGCGTATATGTGATGTGCATCTCCGCTGAATGATTGGAACACCAATTTCGAATAAGCGCTTTCGATGGCGTGCTGGTAGAAGCTTCTGCGATTGAAGAGCACGCGACGGACGGACGTCCGCATCGCCTCCCATCATTATCTCATATAACCTGCCAGTACCTTGGTTTCGCTATCTGCCGCTGGAGCTCATTGTCTTACCGCCTCGATCGCTCGTTGACGCCGCGTGTGCTTTAGATCTATAGGTGTCCTGCTCACATGGCAAAGCCTTGCTTATAACGCTGCTATGCAACGGATACTGTAGCTTGAGCGGCTGGAGCCGAACTCTCACAGAGCGGCTTCTATGTGGATTCTATTTTCATTGTAACGGGGGGCACCTAACCCTCTTCAGGCAACAGCTTCTTTGGCGCTCAGACATCCCACGAGGCGACAGTCTCGGGAATACAGTCGCAGCTGGGTGCTTCCGGCAACAGCTTCTTTGGCGCTGAGACAGACCTCGAGGCGATAGCGTCGGGAATAGTCACAGCTAGGCGCTCAACAGCATCCAAGGATTTAAGAACATGTCTCCGACGCTATACGATTAACATTCTCCCGTTGTCCGTCTGTGCATTCCACCATGTTCCAACACGTCGCAAATGGCCCCGCAGTTACCGGCGGCCATGTCTTTGCGTTGATCATTGGGATCGACAAGGTACGTCTTTAGGTTGATCTCTGCCAGATTTAACCTGATAATGTCTCAGTACGAGAGCAAAACCCACTTGCGTCCCTTGGAAGGCGCAGTGAACGATGCGAAAGCGTTCCGCGACTTCCTGATCGACAGCAGCGAGAACGGCGGGCTCGGGGTTCCCAATTCCAATATCCTGTTGCTCAAGAATCAGGAGGCAACCCGCCAGGGCATTCTTGGCGCATTTAAGAGGCACCTTCTTGATAATCCCCTTATTCCAGACGGTGGTGATGCGGCGATGATCTTCTTTTTCGCTGGTCATGGAACACGTGTTTCTGCTCCCGGAAATAATATGTCCTCGGACGAGAAGGTCGAGGGAATCTGCCCTGTAGACGAGAGGACCCGAGTTGGTGAAAAATACGTGCATACGATTCCTGATTACCTGTTGGTTCACCTTCTTCAGCAACTTTCTAACAAGAAAGGACGGAATATCGTGCGCTTCATATTCTTGTATAATCTTCCCGACGCTGACATTCGCCCTTAGACCGCCATATTCGACTCTTGCCACTCGGGCGGTATGGGCCGCGATGAGGGCGATGAGGGCCGCGCGCGTGGCGCGAGTTCTGAGGCACCTTCTATCCCCCCTGATCTCGACATCGATCTCTTCACTAACAACGGTCGCGATACGAGCAACGGCTTGTGGACCGCTTCCGTGACGACACATGTTTGGCTCGCTGCCTGCGGCGTAGGCCAGACTGCGCGCGAGAGAAACCTCCGCGGGCGCTTCACGGACGCCCTGATCGAAAACTTGCGCCAGGTAGAGCGGGGGAACACGACGTACGCGGAACTGATCCAGCGTTTGGGATCATGGCCTACGCAGACGCCGTGTTGTGGCGGCGAGGGGCGCAACCTCCTGTTGTTCGCTTCAAAGTATCCGCCAACGGGGCCCAGTGCGATGCCTGTGGCTGAGATTACCCAGCGGAAATTTCGCGTCGCGATGGATGAGCCCGCAGGTGACATTGTCGGCACTGAACTCCTCGTCGTCGATCGGAACAACAGAGAGGTCTGCACCCTCGTTGCACAAGAAGTAAAATTTGAACAAATGATTCTGGTGCTGCATCCCAGTGTGAACCCAGAAGTGGTTCTCCCGAAGAACGCGCGCGTTGCGTCGACGGGACTGAGTGTGGCTGAGATTACCCAGCGGATGTTCCGCGTCGTGATGGGTGAGCCCGCAGGCGTAGTTGTCGGCACTAAATTCCGCGTCGTCGATGGGAAAAAATCTCCTGTCTGCACTCTCGTTGCACTTGAAGTGAGACTCGAATCAACGATTGTGGTGCTGCATCCTCGCGAGGACCCAGATGTCGTTCTCCCGGGAAACGTGCGCGCAGTGGTCTCGGATTGGAGGAATGACAAGATTATACTTGGTGTCTTCGTACCACGTAACTTTGCGTATCTTCAGGCGCTGTTACCCACCCCGGCTCAATCCAATTCTGGTGACCGCGCGTTCGTCTGGAAGCCACGCATGGACGCACATATCGCGCTCAATATTGCAGAAGATGCCAAGCATATTGTCGTCGTCGAACGGTTCACTCCAATTTTCCAGTGCGAACCCGTGGCTCGTTTCCCTCTCCCCTCCAATCCCAAGCTGCGGCTGCCGAACGCGCTCAACGGAATCGCTCACTTCAACTACTTTCTGGGGCGCCAGCATGGAAGTGTACCTTTACACCCCTGTTATGTCGGGTTGGCGGGACTAATGGACCGCATACGGACGTGGTTGACAGGTCCAGGTTTGAATCCCGCTGATGTCTCACCTCTGGCCGGTGTCTCGCTGAAGGTGTATCGCCTCAAGGGGCAGTTCCCAACGCGAGAGCCAGACGGTAGAAATCTGGTGCATAACAACAAGGTGTCGTTGACGTGGGACTCTAATGCCAACTATGGGATTATCATTCGCAACACCACTGCGTACGAGCTTTTCCCGTATCTTTTCGCCTTCGACGCTACGGATTATACCATCAACGTGAGCATGAATTCGGTGTTTGCCGTGCTTCGGTCATTGACCCAATGAAATGGCGCAGCTCCTGTACGAGCCTCACGGCACAAAGGCGCCACTCAGAAGCAACTCCGGGGAAGTTAATATTGGGATGGGCGGCCAGCAGGCATTCAAGTTCGGCCCCCTTCTGAAGAGCGTGAAGCAGAGCTCCACGTTCCTCAAGCTATTTGTAGCTACAAAGCCAATCGACATCACGTGGATCCAGCAGGCGAAACCCTTCGGCTCAGAATTTCCAGGACGCCCCAGATTCCCAATAGAAAAAGAGCCGCTTCCGGATACGTGGGATGCATTCAGAATTACTATTACTATGACCAGATAGTAGGATTGTTGTTGATAGCTATGTTGTTCATGTTGATATGGGCTGAATGTCACCTAGGGCTATTGGATGGATCAAAGTTATCGCGCACTCGTGATCCATGGAGCACTTGGTAGCGCTGTATTGCTACGAGGCTGGGCGTATATACCGTTTCGGAAACCATGAACATCCTAAAGTTGTCTCATAGCGAATTTATTTTAGGTCAGTTCGATTGCCGTGGAGTTGGGAGCAACCACTGAAGAGGCAATGCACTCACGTAATGTTTTCTAGACACGTCGCTACCCTAGCAGCGTTCGGGTTTGAACCATTACATTGCCAATGTGAAGATGGTTTGAACTGTTTCGTTCAAACCATGCATAGTCTAGGAGCTATTAGAGGAAAAGGATGGTTCGAACTGAAATGGTTCAAGCCGATAAAAACAGTTCGAAGCGTTTTTGGTTCGAACTACTGTTCGAACCATTTTTTCCCGGTTCGAACCGTTTTTTCCGTTCGAACTGTTTTTTCTGTTTGAACCATTTTTTCCCGGTTTGAACCGTTTTTTCCGTTCTTGAATTGTTTTTTCTGTTTGAACTATTTTTTCCTGGTTCAAACCATTTTTTTCTGTTTTTCCCAATTTGAGCTGTCTCTTCTGTTTGAACTGTTTTTTCTATTCAAACTGCTCTTTCTGTCAAGCCATTAATTCCTGGTTCAAACTGTTTTTGTTGGGGCATTTCAGTACAAACCATTTTTTTCACCCAAACTGCTTTTTTCCCAGTTTGAACCGTGTTTTGCTAAAGCATTTTGGTTTAAACCAGTTTTTGTTGAACCTTGAGAACTTCATCTTGCTCATTTGAAGGACTTTCCAGAGATAGAAATCAGTTTTTAGTAGCCCAAAATATAGATTGGCTTGCAGTGCAATGATCAACCTAGGTTGCAATCCTGCTGACCCCACTTCTGCCTTCCCAGATCTCAAAGATGAGGATCTGTATACCAAGGATGTAAATCAGCTGCATCAACTGGGGGATGGCAGGAGAAGTGAGGGTTATGTTCGAAAGATGCAAGCTGACATATACACAGACACATATGTGGACACGTTGTGTGTGAAGATACACAGCACATTGGTATGGTGTTGCATGGTTTCAGCTGGACTGAAACTATTTATCTCTTGGTCTTCATTGTCTTGTGTAGTTTATTTGTTCCATTGTTCTCAGGGTATAAAACCCTACATACTTCCAGTGAATAATAATTACTTTCTTGCTTCTCCCCCACTCTTTTGGATTCTATATTCTCACAGATTATCAGATATTTCCTGACTGAACTCTTCGGGCCAGTGACATTCCCCTTGATCATCTACAATGACAACCAGTCCACCATCTCACTCACATATGGAGCAGTTTGAATGGAAAGAACAGTTCAAACAGAAAAAATGGTTCAAATTGGGAAAAACAGTTCACACGAAAAAAAAAAATGGTTCAAAAATGGTTTGAACCAGGAAAAAACCAGTTCAAACAGAAAAAACAATTCAAAATGGGAAAAAATGTTCTGAACAGAAAAAATGGTTTGAACCGGGAAAAAATGGTTTGAACCGGGAAAAAATGGTTTGAACCGGGAAAAAATGGTTTGAACCGGGAAAAAGCGGTTTGAACCGGGAAAAAACGGTTCAAACGGTTCAAACGGTTTGAACCATCCTTCTCCTCTAATAGCTCCTAGACTATGCATGGTTTGAACCATCTTCACATTGGCAATGATCTCAAGCACCTGACACCCACTCTCCTTCAGAGTATGTGTTTTCACACTAGGAAGGGTCGCCGCTCCAGAAAAACGCGTAATAGACACGTGATCCTCAAGCTTAACAGTGGAGGGCAGAGATAAGAACCAGCTACTCGACCCGCCAAATGGCGGGTCATTGCGCGTACAGATAAGTCACCTTTTTAGCACCATTTCATGCTTACATTTGACAGTATCCAGGGTGAGAGAACGTGTGGAAAAACTGGATCTTTGATTTAACTCTTCCTGAACAGGAATTGGATGCTATGTGACTGGTTTCAAGGCTGGTGAGTGCTCACCTTGCATACCAAGGGTAAATTAATTCTACTTGCCACTCAATTCGCTTGCAGAGATGATTGAATGACACTTTGCAGGTAAGGTGGAGGCCAAAACACACTCCCAGGCATGCCCGGCATACCCAATGCAAATACCTGTGATGGACCCGTGGATTTGTGGGTCGGATTTGAACCCGTACCTGCTGGGGTACGGATTTTGCAGGGTCCGGGTATGGGTTGAGCGATATCTACCTGGACCTGTACCCAGATTTTGTGTTGAGACAAAAATTGATTAAAGAAACTTCATATAGATTCTTTGAGAAGAGGGACTTACAGAGGAAGTAGTGAATTGAATTTCCAGCTGGAATTTACTGTCACCCCAAACACAGATTCCTGGTCTTGATCTCCTTTGATTGGCATGTCCTTAACTTCAGCCACCTCATCCAGCATGAGGTGTCATTGTTCTTGTCTGGGGCTGTTCAAGGGCCTGGATGCTCCCTTCAGCAGACCTAACCTATGGCTGTAATAGTGTAACATTATTATTATTATTTTTTCGCGCTACTTTGGTGTTTTTGCATAGAATTACACCACTTATGAGATTTCTTAGCATTTATGCGCAACCCACCCAATGTTCAACCAAAACAGCACCAGCCACCGATTTCTAAAAAATACACAGGTTGCATCATCAGATAACTTTTACACTACCTGGTTTTTTGCAATGAAAATAACACAAGTTCCAATTCAGGAAATATGCACCGGTTTTAAAAATGGTCAAAAATAACACAGGTGGTAATTCTGGGAATATACACTGGTACACTGATGGGATATCTGAAGCTGATTTACACACCTTGGGTTGGTTGGACTAAACTACACCACCTTCAGGACTTGTGCTCTAAACCTTCTCAGTACAGTAGTAAATGACTTCCCTACGTCCTGCCATCACTTTCCATGCCCTGAGTTACATCAGCACAATGAATCACTATTTTAGGTGAGATATGGCAGTAAGTTGGTCACAGCTTATGCAATTTGTATCAAAGTCCTCTGCAGGAGTGGTGCTGTATCTGGGACCCATTGGTGACCCCAAGCTGGTATATGTCTCTCAGCAGCGACGGATGAGGGTCATGTCGCCTTGTATTCACATTTCTCATCTCCCAGACCATTGCTTGTCTCAGAAGCCTGAACTGACTATGCCTGCTGGGGAATTGTTCCTCAAAATTAAGTTGGACTGGAAATCCCCCCAAAAACAAGATGAGAATAAACTAGGGCATCATTCATTCATTGAGCAAGTTTGGCCTCCAATTTTCCTGTAACCAACAACACAAAAAGTCTTGCTAGCCCAATTAAAGTCTACTCTAAGCATTATGAACTGTGGGAAAGGTTTTCATAATATGAGCCAGTTAACAGCAGAAACCTGGTGTATTTTTTGTTGATCAATGGAAGCTGTGTATTTTTTGGTGCATGAATGAAGTAGTGTATCTGTAGAAAAATGGAAAGGTGTGAAAAAAAGCGATTTCACGGGGGTTGTGTATTTCTATATGCCAAGACTGAAGTGGTGAATTTTTTGGGAATGTCTGACCTGTGTATTTTCATGGTGATGGATAAAGTGGTGTAGAATTTATGAGTTGTACAGTATAGTAGGGTTCCTTGGATACCTACTTTGATCTTTCCAACATAGAGGCCGCACTCGTTCCGCACTCGTTAAGAATAAAATCTAGAAATAACCAGGCATATACTAGAGTGTATAATGAGTTATCTTGCAAGTCAATTTGAGGAAGTAAGGTGTGCAATGTAACTAGAAAAAAAGGAATGTCTCTATGATTGAAAGTGTCACACAGAGGGCTCCTTGGATAGTCACACATTTTCGCCATCCAGCTGCTACCTCGCTGGCATCCAGCCCTGTGGACCACAGAATTGGACTTGGATCGGAGCTACGAGTCATTTTATTCCTCCTAGTGCACAATTCAACCGACCAAGAGCACCAGGAAGTGGATGGATGATAAAGGCTTATGTCACTCTTTTCACGTGGAAAGGTGTTGTATAAATTCTCGAGGCACCATCTTTAGTTGGATTGCCTCATTCTTTGGGACAATATTATAGCAAAGATGGCAATCTATCATACAAAAAATAGTGTGAGCTGAAATCGCTCAAATGGGTGTATAAAGGACAAAAAGGAAAGTTGATAGATACTGTGATCAAAGATTGATGTACCCCAAAACATGTCCCATTGGAGCCTCAGTCTGATTCTGCCTTTGAAATTAATCCAGGAGATGTAGACAGCATAGATACTCTCATATACCAAAGTAATTGAGCTGAAAATGAGTGTATGTTGCTACAAAAAAGAATTATCCAAGGAACCCTCCCTATCCAAGGAACCCTACTATACTGTATGTTTTTTATGCATTCCAAGACAGTGTTTTTTTTGCTGAAAACTGCAATAATAATGTTACAGTATTACCCCCATACTAAACCTCACGTTATCAATGCCTAAAACGACCCTTGTCAAAGGCAAAACATCCAGTTGCTCTGGAGTGATGAAATTGTCTACATGTCAAGTGACTTTAAAGAATTTGCACAATACAATGTGTGACGGAGAGCAGAAAGCTAGTCCGGCACACGAGGTTCTTAGATGGTCGGTCCACAGGTAACTGGCGTAATGTGTAGCTTAACTGAGGTGATTCTATGCTAACTACAGTTTTATATACAAAGATCAAGTATACAACTATTTGGGTACTGAGTGAGTGATAGTCAAGATGTAGAGATGAGACGGAGGTAAATAAGTGTGGGCGTCTGTGAGTGACAGAGTGAATGGAAAAGGAAATAATGAGTGTGAAGGCCGAGACGCCGGCGTAAGGAATAGAGAATGAATGACGTAACGGATGGTGTTAGTGAAACCGGTATTTGGGCGAATACGGAATGCTGAGCACAAGCAAGATCTACTTGTGTTTGAGAAAGTGTTGACTAGAAATAAGAATGGAATGAGAAATGGGCCTAAATCCCTATATATTCAGTAAACTAATTAGATCTTTACCAGAGCAGTTTACAATGAGAGCGAGTCCTCGTTGCAGCGAGTTGGGAATATCTCCAACTAGCACTGCTATACAGACAACGTTCAGCAAGTGCGAAGCGTTACCGAGGTTTTCAGGCGAGTGAGACTTACAATGAGCGTTGAGCTTCACTTAAGAATCACACAACAGTTAGGTAGAAATCTATGTAGATTGACGGATAAGAAAGAATGTCTCCACAGGGAGGGGAGACTCCTCTTTTATATGTAGAAGTAGGGCTGTGTAACTAAGGCTATGTAAAAATAGAAACACAAGGCTCTGTCAGGAGCCAGACTGTGAACTGGCGACAAAACATCACCAGTCGATGTTTTACAGATGTAACAAGTCAGGTGTTTTAGTCACACCACGAATGGGCGCCATCCCATTCGCGTAGCGTAACATGTTTTGTCACACAACTGTGTTTGATCTCCAGTTTCACATAAACTTTGAGAGGTGTCAGACTGAAAGTTTAGGTAGGCTAAAGCACTGCATTGAGACATAGCTAGTACCATATCATTATATTCAATTCGATAGTCACACGTCGTGCACCCCTCTACCAGTATCGAATTATGGTCGATGTCACGCATTGCGGGCGACTTTATCGAGCATCTAAACCGTGACAGACCCCCCCTGGTGGCCATAAAAAGTCAAAATTTCGACAAAATTGTCGAAATTTTAGGGGGTGTCACGCGAAAATCCAGCTCCTATCGAATTATCGAACTGCTGGAACCATGTCACGCGTCACACCCCCTTTCGAATTGAATGTAATGATACGGTAACTAATATTCATGACAGATGGGGGAGTGCTAATGAAAAGTAGAACCGTTACATAAGCCCTCCAGATCGCCGCATGGGGTGATCTCAATTTTCCACCACCACCATCATCGATTCGTCCTTGGGCCCCTTGTTCATGCTGCGACGGCTCAGGAGGTTGTTGAACTCTTCGTCACTCAACAGGGCGCCTAGCCTGGAATGATCGGAGTTTCGGCAACATTCGGAAGAGTACGGAACTACAAACTTTGTTTGCTGTTGTTATCAATCAATGGCTGTTGCATTCCCCCTTGCTTCCCACCCCGACTGTCTGGTCAATTCGCTACCCCCTTGGCTTCTATAGGCTACTGGGAAGCTTGTATTCACTTTTGCTTTTGCTTGCCCCCATTCTGGTCGCTTTACTCGTCCTTCCCACCCACCATGGCCCTTGATATTCTAGCAGCAGTGCAGCGCTCTTCCCGCTTCCTCCCCGCCATTGGACGCTCTCTGCGGTCCATTACAATGGTAGTTACCCTCAATAATATGTTTGGCATCTTTTCCGCTCTTGAACGGTCGCTTAATCGCCTAGTGTACCGTTGGCGCCTCGCTTTGCCGCTATTAATCCCGCCACTTTTTCCGCCCTTCCGCTACTCGCTGCCGGTCGTCGCGGGTCAACAGCGGCCTCCCTGATTCTATTGGTCCTTTATATTCGATGCTGATAGCCCTCAGCGTGCGGCGTTATGCCGCTGGCCTGTTGGCCCACGACCCTGGGGCTTCCCACTTTTTTTCTTTGCACACGGAGGTACATCGCTGGTTGTTTCACCTTACGTCACATGTTCTAACCTGGAAGGCGGTGCACGTTATGCCTGAATGTCTAGGCATCCAATCGGCTTCGTGATTGCTGTAGTCCTTACTTTCGGCCTGCTCTTTCCAGCATTCCAACGCATCGCAGCCCATCTCGACTGCGAGCTATCTTCGGTGTCCGCTGTCTATTCTTCCAATCTTGCCATTATGAGGCTGGTTTCTTGTGTAGCAGGTCGGACTTGTATACTGCTCATTCTGCACCACTCCCATTCATTGCTCACCCTCGCCTCTCCCGCGCCATTGCATGTAAAATCGCGCCTCCTGTGGCCTCGCTCGACTGAGGTGCATCTTTTTCTTGCCATGCACCATGCACTGGGTGGTTCCTTCCCCCATTCACCCACCTACCCCCGCCGCCGAGCGAATTTCATCCTGCTGTTCACGCTTCCTGCTCCCGCAATATACCGATATCTGCTGCAGCAATTCAGCGCCATTCATTCCGATTTTTGTTCGCTTTGGGTCGCCCCGCATACGTGTTACCGCCCTTTTGAGGCATTTATCGGGCTTTGGTACTTATCGCGCTTTACCTCCGTTGTCTTTCAACTCTCCGTGTACGATTCGGATATACTTTATCGAATGCATAGTTTTGAAACCACAATGCGAAGCTCGAGATTCGAGCAAATGTTGTCATATTTACAATTTCCATACCGTTAGCTCAGAGCCCCCCTTGAACATTTGAATAACATTTGAGACGGTATTCTGGGCATTTCAACTGCGGGATTGTTTATATTGAGTATCTCATGGATTTTTTGTCAAAATTCACCTGCAGTTCCATAGTAGAGTGAGTGAGTTGTCGGGAATTGATGCTGACCAACATGAGTTGTAATTTGCGGCAACATCAATTGGTCTTGATGCGTTAGACATTTTCTTCTGTACCCAAAACACACTCTTTTTCTCTGGATTTTGGGTATGTGTTTTCTTGGATATTCATGTACCTACTGCCCTTTTACCAAATTTCTTTTGAAGCATTCCATGTATATATTGAAGAGATTTCTGGTTTGCCTCTCTAACACTAAAACTCGTCCTCTGATTCAAATATCCGGGGTCTTAGTAGCACATCTTGACTGGTTTAGCCCACTGACCTGAAAACTGACTGGAATGCCGAAAATGACTGCCAGAAAGGAGCGAAATACGTGTCTTTCAAAATCCTCATACTGTTTTGAAGTATCAACTTTAAGGTCCCATAGGAAGTTGCAGCCGGTAACTCTAACGAAGTTTTTCCCTTGGAATCTGTGCTAAATGAGAGTGAAATCAAAGCGAAAGTGAAAAGTGTGTTGCTCATACGCTTTCGGAACGCAAGTCGGAGCGGTCCGACACATCCGAGTCATGTTCGTCAATGCCACGTCACTTTCTTTCTTCCCACTTCTTATCACCGTAGTACGGTACACCGCTTTCCCCTCTTTTTTGTGTCTCGACACCCCTATACGGCTACCGGACAAATCCCGACATGTTCCTCTGCAGAAGATGTTTTCGTATCACAGCAAGATCACACTAGGGGTGTATCAAGCGTGCCTTACCTCTGCACGACATGGACCGTATTCATCCAAGCCTATGGCGTGTAGGTGAAGAAGAATTTCTTCTTTGTTCTTCGTGACCCGTATGCTCCTTTTTTGGGCTTTTGGTCTCTTCTGTCTCCCTTTCCCGCTTCAGCGCTGCCGCTACCAGAGTCACCTACCTATGTGGGCACCTGCTGGGCAGTGACATAGTGGCTCATGTTCATTCAGCAGGATGGTATGAGGTCACCGTTGACTGATGCGGTGGCAGTCAATGGTTGTCGCTTTTCGTGTCGCCACTGATGGCCTTTCGACAGGTGTGCGGCTCACATCACGGACACATCTTTCCCGTAGGCAAAACGTCGCAAAATTACAGCTACGCTGCGGTGCTGCACGTCTGCTCGCCTGGCGCCATGATTGATAGACTACACCTCCGTTCTGCCCCTCAAGGCGCTGCACCCCACCCCGCTCGTCATTGATCTCCAGAGCGCGGCAGGCGTTGAGGTCGGCGGCATTAGCCAAGGGGGTGCCAACTTTAAAATTTTGGAACCAGGTCGAAATTGGGGGAAAATGAGGGTGGGGAAACGATATTTGAAGGTTTCAGGTTGATACGAGCTGAGGTTCGGGAGATATAGCAAATTTGATGGTGAAGTTGAATATTTTCTCGGAATTTTTTGACATTTTTTCTGAAACAAACACATCCATTAGAGCATTTCTTGAAAAATTTTGGATTGCCAGCCCCCTATAACCAACCCAATGTCCATTTTTTGAAAGTTGACACCCCCTTGGCATTAGCAGCGAGAGCGGGAGAGCCAACAGCAATGGGGAGGGCGGGTGCACAGAAGCAGTCGAGGCAGTCCCGACCACGGAGAGGGTTTCATCACCTTTTGAGGCTGACGGGCATGTACGATGCGGCACCAAGGTCATGCCGGATGGACGAGAGGCATTCGCTCTGATGCACTGCATGTAGAAAGGCAAAAATCAAGCATTGTGGAGTGGCTTCCACGGCAAATTCCGTATATTTTCCCCAGCTATATTGCGCCATTTGTACCTATATCGTAGCTAAATATCATATACATACCTACCATAATTTCCAGTGCAATTCGTGCAGAAATGTGCTGAGCAGTTGTGGCGCTTTTTGGACCCGCAATCACAAAATGCTACATTGGGATGTTATGTCAGCCCGCCTGATGAAGATTTAGGCAAACCGCGACATACACGCTGGAGATCGTCGTCAATGACAAGCTCGCATGTGCTGAAGGTGCTGGCATGTTCGTTGCCACTATCTACCTAAACGGGAAGCGCCTCTTGAGTGATATATCACCCGTATCTGGGCCAGAGTTCTGGATATAATACGGACCATCTCTCCCGAGAGTTCGTGATATATCATTCCCCCAGGTACTGTTGTGGCTGACACATCTGTAAGGCGAGTCCAGCATTAAAAGCATATAGATTGCCTATGGGCTGAGGAGGAGGTGTGTATTCGACTTCCTGATCTGACATACAGTCTGGAACTGAATTTTTGGTGGGTTCCCCACCCTCTTCAATGACATCTTCATCGTTGAAGGACATGCCAATAGCCCCAAGAGGAAGCGTGTTCAGGACCTCTGTACTGTCATACAGTACGGAGTTATCCATGCCCATCCTGGTAGAAAGGTGAGCGGCGTGAACTCCAAAGCCAGGTGATTTGCCCTTTTGTTTGGATATGGCATTCACCGTGGTTGGGCAATTGCGTGCCAAGTGACCAACCTCTCCACAGGTGAAACAGCGGCCTTCCGCGAGCATTTCATTGCGTTTCTTTGCGGACATAGGTTTGTCTTCAGATATCTTAACACGCTTCGAGGGTGCTCTTGAAGCTGGTGCTTCTGTTGAAGGACCTGGAGTAGGAGCCCTGAAGAATGCAGACGAGGTGCGTATAATTCCACCCCCTCGTCCACGGCTTACCCATCGATTAAATCTCTGGGGAATCCTTTTAATCCCTGAAGGATTTGAACGAGATGTTTCATTCGCAGCTGAAGGGGCTGAGGTCGGGAGTTTTGACCTTACATCCAGTTTTAACCAGACTTCAGCACGCTCCGCAGCGGTAGACACCTCCATCAGGAAAAATTGAAATGCTATAAAGTGCAAGTGACGGTTATGTAGGTCTTTCATGGTCTTTCATGATCTTTGAATCTTCTCGGTCAACTATGCCTGTTGATCAGGGTCTATGGTGGGCTATATATCTGGCATCTGTTCTGCAAAAGTCTATCCTGGTCTTTCAACTTGCATTATCTGGACACTAAAGATGGATGCTTTAAAAGAAAATTTGAGTCATCCCAAAGGCTAGTGATCTTGAACCATCCATGATACTCCCAGGTGTGGTGCACTGGTAGTATATATACAATTGCTTCACCTTGTGCGACCAGCTTGTTGAAGAAAAAGAAAAACTGTTTCTGAGTTTGAATTTAACTGGAGCCTGAGTAGGCATCGTAAAAATCAACTTCACCCTGGATCTGTCTCAGAAGGCAACTGGACATGTTTCGCACGAGTAACAGTTGGCAATCATAATGCAGATGCGTACAAGCGGATCCGAATAAGGATCCAAAGGCCGCGGAAATTTTGCAAGGGTCCGTGCGTGCATCTTGAACAATTGATGAAGTTTGCTGTCAAATGTCACTTCCCTCTTGACTTCACCCACTTTGGCCCCTCCTTCTGCTCACTCCCTCCTCCTCATATGCTCTCTCAAGTCGCCAGAAGCGGTCAAATTTCAAAGCCTTGCGTCAAACTTGCCTAAGTCATCCCCCCCACATCCTCGCAAACAAGAAAACCACTCCTTGGATCGCAAAATCTGGTAGAGACTTCTCAAAGACTCGAACACGCCCCTGGCCCTTTCAAGACCTCTCAAGTCTTCATTGGATTGCTCTGGGTCTCTTCTCAACCATTCTCAAGCCTCGAGCCGCCTTAGCCTCAAGCCGTCTCATCTCAAGCGTGCAAGCCCTCAAGCTGTCTCGGGCCAATCAATTGCTGTCTGTTGCACTCTTGTACCTTGTACTTCAAACTCCGGTTCATCTTTTGCTGCTTCAAGTTGTATCCCTGGTGATCAAGTCCTCCTAGCCTTCACGGCTTTCAGGATTTCACGGGTGGTTGTTTGCAATGGGTGGAAATGTGTGTACCTTTCTGTCTCCCATTATGTAGTGTCTTTGTCAATGCAATATGGTTTTCTGTTACTTCTTGTGGTTTTTTGTATACTTCCTTATGAGAACTTTGAGAGCTATGCGGTCTATCTGGCCTATGCAACTATATAGTGCTGGTGGTGTCTATGGTGGTCTATGAAACAAATTCCACCCCTGGACCTGTCTATCATAGACACCGCTTTACATTCATGTCTATGCTGACTATTTTGGTCTATCTGGGTCTCTCATGCAACTTCAGATTTTCCTGATGTCCTCCCATGACGAGACCTCGGGGTCCAGGTCTTTCCGATACAACTCTTGCTGAATATTCACATTTAGTCTGTGCCAGAATTTTACTACTTTCTCCTGGTCGTTGGCGAGGCCTACAACACGCCAAAGCTGTCCAAATGCAGCAATATGCTCCAGTACAGGCTTCACAATCTGGTAGCATCTATTCAGCTGATCTCGCATCTTGTTACGGAAATCCACCGTAAGGTTGCATTGGGCGATCCATCGTATTTAGTAGGTGGGATCGGCTTCAGCAACATCTTATGCAGAATCTGATTCTTCTTTGATTTTTTTAATTTCTTGCGGCGTTTCTGACCACCAGTCGTGCTCCCTGCGTCGGACTTGTCATCGAGCTTGAACTTGAGCTGGAGCTCGATGAGCTCAAAGGGTGCGATGGGGGATTTCCTCCACCATTCTGAGCTGTGTCTCGGATGGCTTGTTCCAGGAACTCACCAGGGCGAGTGCGAACCGGGGTCACCGTTTTCATTCTTACTGAGGTGGCCATTGAAGGGTCGCGATGCACTGTGTTCAAAATATTTTGTTGAACATTCCGTTTAGCTTGACTAGGCACAGGTTTTTTGGTATGTTCAGTGGGCTCCGATCACCTCAACTCGCTGAGTCTCAATTCAAGCTCAGCAATTTGCCATTGAGACATATGACTTTCTGTCAGAATTCTCATGACCTTTCATGTGACTTTCCATCAAACTCATGACATTGTGCCTTTGTATCACTCTCTTTATAAGATTAAGTCTGTCTGAAGCCATATCTCCATTGTAAATCTCTTACATGCCTTCAGTCAGTTGCCAGGCAGTGCTTTTTTAGAACATTGGAGCAAGCATGAAGTGCTAGCAACTGCTTGTATAGACAAGCTTTACCCCTGTACCTTCAACCAGGTGACAGCTTGTTGGGGCTCTGCCCCAAGCCCCAGGAGCAGACACATTGGATTTCAAGCCCTTGGTGCTACACTGCCACTCACTAATGCTCATGGTGCATGGTGCCTCAGGGTTCAAATTATCCAGAATTTGAGATACTTGGATGCTGCACTACTTCAACCAAGTGATCATTAGTTTTGATGTTGGAGAAGACTTTCTTCTTTTAAAAATGAAAACAGCACCTCAGAGTATTCAATATTTTGTGTGGTCATAGTAATAGTGCTTTGATTTGTTGACTTGAAGTGTATCAAGAGTGTGTTACATAGAATTCTCCATAAGGCGTAATTGAGATGCATGGAATCAAGACCTATTTTCTGACTACATTCTCATGTAGACTCAAATATTGCTCCTGAAATCATCTGAACAGTGTTACATCCCAGTCACTTCTGACCTTGACCAGCATCCAACCAGTCATTACTGGCTGCCTGCTTGCCAGTGGTTACCAGCCTTTACCAGCCTCACCGTACTCAATGGGTTTTATGCAATGAAGGATTATTGAGTGTTTCCTGTTTAACCACCTTTGCGATTTCTCACCATAGGCTTTCCTTTTTGTCTTACTATGATTTCATCATATGCATACTTCTATATTTTCCACATTATTGTTTAGAAGGACTTCTTTCTACATTTGGGAGTACAATTAGATACTTGGTATATAAACCCCTAGTTATCGTCTTGTACTTCAGTTTGATTATAAACATTGTTTTGGACTCCTCCTTGGCTCTGAGTTGATTCCAGTCTTCCAGCTGGCCTTCCGTCACTCCGAATCTTAACTGGCCTTGGTAGTTACACTCACCCTACCTTCTTGTGGCATTATGCATATATCTGGTCCACTCCAGCTACTTCCAGCACGCCGGTACTGCGGCCTTGGTAGTTACACTCGCCCTACCTTCTTGTGGCGTTGTGCATATATCTGGTCCACTCCAGCTACTTCCGGCACTTACCGGTAACATCCCTGTCCCCCTGGCTCAGTATATAACAAACAGTTGCTTTTGCCATTAAAAGCTCAATTAGATCCTGAGATGGCTCCAGTGCCACTGAGAAAATAGCCTTCCTCATCAGGCAGCAGGTTCCAAAGAGAGTTGTATTTGCTCTGGATTTTTGAAAGTTGTTTTATTCTCTAGTTGGTGCTGCATGGTGAAAAAGAACAGCAAAGCATAAAAATTATTGGAACCTCTATAGGGGGTGGCAGGAAGAAGCAAGAGAAAAAGAAAGCCAGTGCCTTGAGCTCCAGAAGAAGTCATGTACAGAACCATAGATAAGATCTGAGATCAGAAACATGAAGGGCCAAACAGCAAGTAGATGAGTGCTGCTAACCAGAGCCCAATTAGAGGAGAAAAAAAGAAGAAAAATCACCTGAAGCTTCAGAGGGAGTGAAGGAGGAAAGTCAAAAGAAAGGCCAGTTATCCAGGTTTAAGCCTCAAGGACAAGACTAGTATGCTTAGATTGGTTGATTTAGAAATCAGTCCGATCAATGCTGCTGCTTACTCACGAGATCCATGGGAAACACCTCATGACATGCTCACATGACTTTCTGTCAAAGGCTGTGCTAACTGTGCTTTAAATTATAGGACAAGGATATTTGACCTGCCTTCAGCATGCAGACACAGCTAAATCCCAGTGCCACAGACATGGTGGATTCCAAGCCCTCAGCACTGCACTGTTGCTCAGTAATGCTTGTGGCATGCAGTGCCTTGGGGTTTCACATGAGTTTCTGTCAAAATTATTGTGACTTTATCAGGTGAATTTCTGTCAAAGGCTGTGCAGATATATAGGATGGGATAGGTGAGATGTAGATTTACTTTCTAAGTATTATCTCATTGAGATGGTCCATACACAAACTTATCAGGACTATCTGACAGTCAGATATTTAGCAGGAAATACAGTGATGCATCATGGTTCTAGTGCATGTCATCTCTTTCTTGTTTTTTTTTTTTTCTTTCCGTTTCTGGGATGCAGGCTTTTTTTTTTCTTTTTTTATTTGACTTTGAATGTAGAACTGTGGGGGCAGCATTGGAGTACATGTCACATGTACATGAAGGCAATGGACGGTAATAGTAATATTACCTGGCTGATTTTGATCTCCTCAGGATGGATTTCAATTTGGGCTCAATAATTTGGCACAGGAAACTTGACTGATTTGCGGCATGCACTACACCATGAATATTCATAGTTAAGCCTCATAATTGCGTAGTCATAGTCAGGACCACTGTCAGTGCACTCCATGTTGGTATATGCTCCAATGTCTCCTGTCCAAGAGCTGGTGCCCTGGCACTCATAACCCCTGTGTCAAATGGTGATGTCTGCTGCTTGATCCAGTCGAGGTCAATATAGACACTTGTCACAAATAGCTTGAAGAATCCAGAACTCAATTTCTCATGGGGTGGAGAAAGGAATTCAAATGCAGGCTCACTGCCCATGCCAATTGTCACTGTCTCTCCTTTTGGAAGTGGTGGCGCCATGTGTGCATGGGCAGGGCAATACAAACTCTACGGTACAGAAATTATCAATCAATGTGGCATTCCTTCTAGATGTTTACCACTGCTCACCACAATGGTAAATTTATCTGGATCAAAATAGAACAAATAGGGGAAGAGATTTATTGGTGATGTGTTGCGGATCGTAAAACCATACTTGGCATGTGCATCTGATATGAACTCCACCTTGCCATCCCTGACCATGTTTTTGCCTGGCTTGCGCTGAGGGTAGTCACCTTGAAGGCGATGCATCTCAAATGCAAACTTGCCCTTGAGTGTATTTACCTCCACTTCATTGGAGCGTTCAAGGAAATAGTTAAAGTGTGCAATGCTATCCATGCCATCAGCAAGGCAGGCAGAGTTTCCATTGAGTGCAACACGTATCTCATACTGGCACTTTTGCATTGTGCTGGTCTGCGGCTCAATGATGATATCGTCCTCATCATTTCGCACAACAATATGTGCTTTTTCGATGGACAGTGCCTGCGTGAACTTGTGTGTGCGCCCCGTGCGTGTTGGTGGGAACAGGTCGGTGGTGTACTGGAAGTCGCCAGGAATGTACACATACATGATCATCGGTTCATTCAACCAGTCTGACACCTCTGCATAGGACCCACGGGGAATGGCAATTATGGCATCCTGCACTGCCTTTCTAACAAGGATTGTCTGGGCAATCTGCACTGATTGTGCAATGAATGTGCACAAGAAGGTATTGTTTGGAGCATATGCCGAGAACTCTGTTCCGGGCACAACACCTTCCACAGTCCCCATCTGCACCTGGAACACCTGCGAGCTATCAGAGTCCTTCCCCTCTGGTGGTGGTTGTGCCATGGACGCTGTGTATGGTGTCAGTAGAACGGAGTGTCGATGGGTTGATAGAGTCTTATTTGGAACTGTTGCATATATGTTACTCCCAGAGGGTGTAGTCCAAATAGGATTGTTGGAACTATTGAAGGAATCCACCTGTCCACTGGTTACTTCATGGCAATTGGGCAGTTGCGTAGTTGAATTTTCAATGTTAATGAAGTTGTGATCCTCATGGTCTGAAATAGATGAAAGGGTTTGTAGGTCACCAGAGTCATTGTCAGAGTCATGACTCTGTATGTGGCTAACAATAGATGTAATATCCGGTCTATTCTGACTTGAGACATCCAGCAAGTCTATTTCAGAGGTTTTGCTCTCTGTATCACTATCATACCCTCGAGCAGAAAAACTCGGGCCCTGTTTATGATTCATAGAATTGGTCCTAGTGTTCATTTTTGCATGGAGTTCTTCATTTTCCATGCTTTGGCCTTCACCATATCCAGTGGAATCATTAGATTCGTCTACACTTGATGTGTGCTGTTTGTGATTACCCTCTTGCTCCATTGTGCCAACACTGGCATTGGAATTGATTTCTTGAAGGTCTTCACTGTATTCAACACCATAAGGAGTTGTCAAACCAGATTGTTTGGTCATCTCACCTGTCCACAATGATATCCAACTCCACCTCCTGATATGTTTTGGGAACAATATCCTCAAAGGTATGAGCAGCAAAAGCAGAAGAATGCGGTAAGAGCTCTTCAGATCTTGGTCTATGGAAAATTAACTTATGAGTGAGTGCTTCTGTAGAGAATCAAAGGATACTTGCTGCCTCAATAGTTGGGTAAATTTGTGGAAGGCTTTGTACCAAGGCTGGTTGGCCCAATCATCTTGATCACGGTTTGCTAACCAATTTGATATTCCACTGAGCACAGTGATGGCAAGGAAATCAACACCCCCATAGTCAAATGGTACGTCCGGTTCTTCTGTGATAGGTCCTAGTGCATATGTGTCAACCCCAATGTCCTTGAGCACTTGGACCATCTCGCAGCACAATTTCTTGATGAAATGGGAGTTCATGCTTCCCAGCTCTAGCCAGTTTTGGGGCAAATTGAGGATCCCTCCAAGGTATCGTATGCACAGTGCCCTAGAATTTGACGTTCTGCTTTCATATCCCAATGAGCATTGATTCTATTCACCAGTTTACCACTTACGAGCAATTGTATTCAATAAATAATAGCTCAGTCACACTCAGTCCTCCTTCTTCATAGCTGGTTAGCTGTTCAATGCTGCTTCCCTCCACGATTGCTGAAATTGTAGTATCAGACAAGCAGGTGGCAGCTAAGGATTGCCAAAATGCCCATGTATCATCAGGTGGACCAGAAGGCCGGTCCCATATCGCTGAGATGGTGTCTCTTGATAGTGCTCTGTTCATACATTTGTCGCAGAGAAAGTGCACTCGAAGCCCAGGGAAAAGAGTAACAAGTTCCACAATGCTCTTGAATGCTTGACACTGTGTTTTGGCCGATTCCTTGCTGTGGTGCAGTACATAAGCAGTCATGACTGTGAGGCAAGTGAAAGACACGCACGGCAATGTGTATCGCATTAACTTCGAACAATGTTTTTCCAGATTTGGGGGCATTGACTCCTGGAGGCATCTCAATTGCAGAAGTCGATTTTCTCCTGTTCCGAAATGGGATCTGATTTTTTGTGTTATATTATCTGGACCCAGTCCGAGGCTATACGCAGCACGATTAGCTTTCGTTTCCAGAACCTTTCCCATAGAGGTGTAAACCCGATCCAAGGTACGACCTGGAGAAGGATTTGATAAAGCGTGGAGTATGAGAGTCCATCTGCCCTGGGGTCGAGAATTCTTCTGGGTCTTTATCAGGATTTTGTCAGTATGTGGATTCCAGGGAACGAGCGCATCAGAGGCTTGAGGGGAACTCATTTCCGGGGAGCAGCAGGAAGAAGCGAGATGATGGTCCCGACTACACATATAGCCTCGGATAAATGATATCGCACTCGGCGCTATGACCGTGTGTACGTTTACCACAGCTTTTCATTTGAATCTGGCGTCTAATCTCCATTTATGTGAACTCTCATGCAACCGTAGCGTTAGCCGAACAGTGCTTCCAAACGCCTCCATACTTCCACGGAGTCCGCGTTACTGAGGGCGATTATTGAGCGTACGCCGCGAATACTGGACGAGCACTAAGCTATGGAAAGCACTGCGAACATATCAGGGCAACTACGTACACGTGGCGGTACTGACGGTGCTGACGCAACTCCGAGTCCATACCATACCGGTGTTACATTAAAGACGCTCGGATAAAGAAAAATCTCCGAGAAGTGGGCTTATCAGCACTCGCTCATCAGAAGGCCGGAGCTTCAAACAGTCTCGTGTCCCTTGTATCTGCTACCTTCCAGATGCAAGGCAAAAAAGAAGATGGAAAACTGCTTCCGTGAAGCCACGCCGTATCCCGGCCGAAAACAATTGTCATTGACGTTATCTTTCAATTTTAATTTCCACGAATCACAGATGTTCGATTCCAAATTCTATTAATGCATTTGCATACATCCTTTCAATCCATCCCCATTTTGCTGCCTTCGTTCTGAGGCTCTACTTTATACAGCCTTCGTGTATCTTCCCACCGAATTTATCTTTTGGTCATACTGCTGTACTTTTCCTTTCAGGCGACATTTGGCGATGCTCCTGCGAGCTTTCAAATTCGCGCCGGCGTGCGGTGATCAAGGGGGAACGTGTGAAATAGGAGCTCGCTGCGGATACGGATATAGGGGAGACGCTGAGACTCGTCGCGAGTGTATACCACTTATGGATTCATAAGCGGTGGGCCGGTGGGCCAAGGTGCTTGGTGGGTCGGCCCAAGGAGGATCAAAGATAAGAAAAAATGATATCACCTACAAAAGTTTTTTTTTCAAGGCTCGTCCAACCCCTCCCCTCTCCCTCCTCCCACATCGGGAAGGAGGTTCCCACCCCTGCCGCGCGGGCCGGTTCTGCCGGTTCTGTCGGCTCCTGAAACCACCGCACGAAACATACATCAGAGATGTCACACAGCTCAGACAACATCTAATGCATTGCCCGAGAATCCTAGCTGAAAAATCGTCTGAATGACCAACAGTGTACCAAATTGAATACGGCGTCCGGGAAGTAAAATTTTTTACTTTCTATGCCGCTTAGCCAACACACACGACGGGCATTTCCACGACTTCGTGAAGTGGGATCGGCCGACCAAGCCGACCATCGGCTCTTGGCCTTTTTTTTGATAATTTCCCGCCCTGAATTTTTTCACTTGCAGAACATCAAAAAGAGAAAAGTTAAATCCATTGAAGACTGTATACAACTTAGAAGGAGTGGTAGGGGTTGTGAAACATGGAGGTAGCTCAGGACGACAGAAGTATATGGGAAACCGGCCAAGTATGGATGGACTATCAAAAAGTCGTCTAAACGTAAGCGTAGAGGGAGTGGGACACGGCAATGAGCTAGCGGAAGTCGTTGATCGCTGAATTCCCGCGTGAACGGGGATGAGAACAAGGAGACGGTGTGGAAATGCTTGTGTGGGTTCCGACCCGCTGCACGCGCGATTCAGGTCGCTGCGGAATCGTGCCTGCGACGCGTCTTAGAGACGGGCTGGGGAACTAGGGGAGAGGAGATGCGCGACCTGGAGGTCCTGATAAATAGCGCCAGTGGCAATGCCCCGTCCACTCATCTTCTCCCCCGTCCTCACCACACCACCGCTCATGCGCGCCGCGTGGTTCCCATTCACGACACCCACATCGCACGCGACGTAAATCTTGCTCTCGGTGGCGCAGGGGCCGTCTTGCGACGCCCTGACGCTCCTAGCAGGACCGTCCTCCTCATCGCTGTATTCTCCCTTCAGCGGGTACCCATGCACGCTGGGGTTTGCTGTGTCAAGCAATGAGGAGGGATGCACGCGCCGTGGCACCGCTTACACCAAGTGAGGCTGATCGAATTGGGGGGTGGAGGAGCGCGGAGAGCGGCGGGGAGGGCAGTGGATGGGGTGTGGCCCAGTGCGCGCGCTCACTCGAGTCGTCTTGATTGAGTTAGGGGTGTACGAGTGCGGGGAGCGGCGGGAGGGCAGCGGGAGGGGTGCGATCCATTGCGCACGCATGCTCGAGTCGTCAACAGCGGCGGTATACGATTGCGTGGAAGGGAGTTAAGGGTGCGAAAGGGTTCGTCCGGATCGCTTCGTGCGGCCGAGTGCATTGTACGACGTGCGCCGGCGGGATCGCGGACATGTCCCGAGGCGGCAAGTGTGAGGGTTTGTTTGAGAGCGGTGTCGCCGGTGATGGGACGTGCGTTGAGACCTGCGAGGATGGGAGTGGAGAGGAGTCGGCGACGGTGCGGAACCAGCTTCGGAGTGTATGGGACGGTTGTAGGATTAGGATTTGCGGCGTGCAATGCGATGTGCATATATGCTGCGAGCGCGGCGGACGACGACGCAAAGGCACTGCCGGAGTATATAGCGATAATACGGTCAGCGCCGCAACAGTGCGCACCGCCGACGGGCGTGAAGGAGGGCTAACTTCGAGCTGTAGTGGGGATGGAGGCAAGATGGAGGAATGGGGCGATGTTTGGGTGACGTGCAAGCCTGGCGATGCGCCGAGCAAAACATCGATGGGTGAGACGGCAGGGTCACGCGCGGCTGGGTACGGCCTTTCAGGGTCATGGTGGAAGCGGTGGAGGTGCATTTGGGGGCAGGCTGCGATCTCCGTGGCGCGGGAACATCTCGCCGTCGGCGAGAATGCGTGGAGGGAGGCGTGTGAGTGGATTCGGGGAATTGCCGGGATAGAACGGTAACCACGAGATCTGGGAGAAGCTTGAGTAAAGAGAGAAGAGTGAGATGCAATAATACGCACCGTTTCGACGCGCAACGTCCAGGAAGCCGTCGGCAAGGGCAATGGTGAGGTTGCATGAGCGCGGAGACAAGACAAGGGCGACTGGGCGGCGGAGAGTCGTCGCGGCCTTATGCGATAGGGTGCGGCGAATGGACGTCGGTGGACATCGGCGTGTTGCGCGTACTGTGCCGAGGTAGCCTGATGGCGAATCGACCGGCACAGGCGATTGTAGGGTATTGGGAAGGATCTGTGGAGGTAGAAAACGAGAAATAAATGGAAGGGAGAAGGACGGAGTGAAGCAGGTGGGCGATGGCGGGCGATAGCGTGCGCGCCGTCAACGGATGCCGAGCAAGGACAGTACACACACGCTTCCGCATCATGAGGTCATGACGTGGCGGAGTTTGAATGACTCTGAACGTCCACAGGACCACAGCATTGTATGCGGCCACACATTCTCCTGTACGGCTGCTCAACAACGCCATACGCAACTTCAATTGGAGGAAAGGTTTGCGATTTGCTCATTTTATTTATTTTTCGTTCGTGCACCATATCCGCCCGACAACGCATGAAATGTATCAATTCCCAATCAATTCCATCCAAGTGGCCGATGTGTAGAAATAAAATTTGAGAGCTTCTTCAAATGCCGCACTCACTAACAGCCATATGAGAGATGGTCTGCGACCTGCTAGATGTCGAGGATGGATTTAGATCTAGTATGATACGAGTATATACGAGAAGAGTGGGAGTGGGACTCAACGAGTCCCAACTCCGGGTAAGCGAGTCCCACCCAGAGGCCAACGCCAGTGGGACTCGGCTGTACAACAGCCATTAAAAGTGCGACTCGCTTAGCCAACAATCATCGCCACCCCGTCGGGCGACACGCCAACGTCGCCAAGCATTGTCCCTCTACCCAAACCGACTACCCGGTGATCCGTGAAGAATGGCTGTTCACCTGCCTTTAGGAAGTGTTAGAATAGCCGAACCGTCTCGTGGTTATCCATGAAGTTCGATAGCAGGAGATCCTCGCAGACGCGCAAGGGAATGTATTGAATATTAAACGTATTTGTACATTACTCAGAGGAGTAACTGAACAGGAAGTCGTTCAAGTGCGGAATTGAGTGGAAGGGAAGTGGGGGGCGGGGTTGTCGGGCTGTGCGTGAACCCGGACTCGTAGTTTCAACAGGAAGGTGTAAATTCACAACCAGAGTGTTAAGCCTGTGACAATTTTGTGCTTGTAGGTAAATTATATTTTGAATGTGTTGAATTGAGCCCTGCGCCGAAGGATCATAAACTACGATCAAAATAGAAGTTGAATTCAAGTTCCCGTGGCCATCGCGTGAAGTTGCAACAAGGAGGTTGAATTCCTGTACACGCATCACTAATGTTGCCACGACTCGGAAAGTTGAGTCGCTCCAAGTCAAGTCGGCCTAAGTCGATTTCGGATCAAGTCGAGTCGAGTAAGTCGACTTGAGTCGACTTTTCTTGAATGAATTTTCAGAAACTCATTCTAAGTACTCTGGAGGTTGAAAAAACGCAAAAGGGGGGGGGAAAAAAAAAAAATCGGCTGTCCCGGCAATGTCACCCAATGTCACCGACCGTGACTCTGTCACTCCTGTCACAAAATTCGACCACGTCCAATTTGTCCCCAATCGTGTTTTTTCGACGAACTGTACAACTAGGTTGTGACCGACTCAAAGTCGACTCAAGTCGACTTGAGTCGATAAAGCGACTCGACTCGACTCGGTCTAAATCAGCGACTCCAAGTCGACTTCGTCGGCTCAAGTCTGGAGTCGCGGCAACATTACGCATCACCATGAAGTTGAATTCCCAAACCACCTCTTACAGCGGTTTTGTAAATAATATACGGGTTTTGTAAAAAGTTGATGCTCGATTTGTGCTTACCTCTGTTTGGTGTTGCGTCCCCGGCTCCACACCTCCGAGCCACTGCCGAGTGGTGTTGGTCTTTTGTGAAACCCTGCTGAACTTTGCAGGGCCACAATTATGTACATTCTGACAGCATTGAAGACGACTGGTCAGCCATCCATGCTGAATGGCCCAAGTTGCAGCATAATGCGAGCAGGAACAGTGTACGGCAGTGTGGAGCCACTCTAGCCGATGATATTTTCGCAAACAGAGATAAGCACAAATTGAGTATCAACTTTTTACAAAACCCTTGTATTATTTACAAAACGGCTGTACAGCTTCAGAGAAGTTGAATCTTCAAAGTCCAAAGGTAAAACAGCATCTAACGTCTATGTGACCTTCAAACTCACTGAGTGACCTTTCTGGATGGGTTTCATAAACTCACTTTGTCCCTTTTTTGTTTGGCCGTGCATCGGCTGCATTGGGGCCGTTTTTGAATTCGAGTAAAGAAGCTTTAATTTTAATTAATTAATGCAATGGACGACTGTAGAAGTGCTTACCAAGAAACAAGATACACCTTCGCTTCGCTCTGGCAGCAGGGCACAAAAATAAATAAACTTGAATTGAAAATAAAATGTAACAGGGTGAATAGATGACCGCACACGGAGCAGGTTACGGAACGGCACTTGCTCCTAGCCACAGTCAAGCAGAATAGGGAGCCATGAACAGAAATCTCGATGAGAAATATTCAAAAAAAACTGGAGCCATAAGCTGTGCTTGTTGAGACAAAGAGAATAACATGCAAAAAGTGCCGATGCAAACACTGTGTATCATAGCAGACTTGAAATGGAGCAATGCCCGAACAGCTATCAGCAGCAGTAACCTTTTGTAGCTAGTATACTGAATATTTGGCAGGTAACACTTACCCAGAATCACGGCAGATTAGGAAAGGAGGTATGAAGCCCACAGACAGAATGGATAAGAACCAGGCAGAGATGCATTTGACAGCCATAACGGACACAGGTTTGATGAGTCAACCACTTGAGCTTGCGTAAAAGCCTACCAGCAGAAAAAAACACAACCATATAGATGTGTGAGGGTTGGCACTGAGGGACTTGATGGGGATTCTGCGAGAAACGATCGTACTGGCCTGTTTTTATATGCTTAATCTTGCCGAGGTACAGAGGACGCGTGTCCTGTGTTGCTATAAAAAGAAACCCAGGGGGAATGGAATCAACAGCTCGAACGCTGTGAAACAACCACGAGACACGTTGGCCGTGCTCAGTAAGACAAATTAGGAATAGCTGCCGCAAGCCATGGCCTCATGGTACGCATTTGTCACTTCGAGCCGGTGTGGCGTTTAACACTTCGGGAAATTCTCTACAGCGTTGACGTGCTGTTCAACCACAGGTTGAGGGCGATCTGTTTCTGGAGCCACGGATCAGCAGAGAGCGTGAGAGCAATCTCGTAACTTAGCGGCTCAGCAGCATAGTTAAAAATGGTGTTGCAGTGGGAAATATGAGTCCAAAAGACTGTAGGATTCGGCGTGCTCGACAAGAGGTTGATGAAGCAAATATTTTGCATTCAACGCGCCCCAGAATTCCCACTAAACGGTTCGCAGAAGATGACGGCTCAACCCTGACAT
The DNA here is from genome assembly GCA_014462655.1 of Mycena venus. Taxonomy (NCBI): domain Eukaryota; kingdom Fungi; phylum Basidiomycota; class Agaricomycetes; order Agaricales; family Mycenaceae; genus Glaucomycena; species Glaucomycena venus. Next base: position 439,046 of record JACAZI010000007.1, on the reverse strand, counting down.
CTAAAAAAGCCAAGGGTACACAAAGTATGTACTCCATCTCTTTATTGTGCTCTGTATCTGACTCGCTGCGATCTCCAGTGCGTCATTGAATCATGCTTCGATTTTATTACTTTACTAACCCAATAAATTGAATTTACTATTGGGTCCTTGTCTGCAAAGTGGCGTATCTTTACTGAATTAGTTCCCTTTTGTCACTATTGCGTTTACGCCGCATCCCCTTATGATGGCGAGGTAAGTTGTTGACAGCTGCCACCTTCAAGCCGACACAGGCCGTACGGCAAACTCCGAAAGCCGTTACATTCGTTGTCGGATAGAATGTACCGAGTGTTTAGGAAAGCACGGAACATTCCCAGTAAATGTGCCGGGCTTGACCCAATGTGCCGTGCATTTGATGGAATGTTCCTAGTCTTGTAGCAATCACGATCAGATTGTCGAGACACCGACTGATTACGTAATCAGGTGGCTGTGTTTCCGCCCACCCATTCCTTCCTACGACGACGAAAAGAACCCATATAAATCTGAGAATATTTAGGAGTATACTAATCAATTGGACAATGAGCTTTTTCCGCAAAAGTCAAGCAATTCCTTTGATCAATGTCCCAATATGCAATGGCCTCTTAAAGTGACAAGATATTTTGCCTTCGCAAGTTGATCGCACATCATTGTGAGGGCTGAAAATACTGCCTCCTGCTGGATGAGAGTCCCTAATTTTTTCAGACCTTCTATACACTGGAATTTTTCCAGATTTAATGCTTCCAGGCCTGTCCTGCAACACGGAGACCAACAATCAGTTGATGTCTCGACAATCGGCCCCTGTTTGCTAACAGACTCTAATATTGATACTTACTTGTTCATCATCAAATTTATTAGAGTATCTGTAACAGAGACTAGAATGTTCCGTGGGACCCTGATCAAACCGAAAACACGCTCGGATCGAGCGCCGAGCTAAGTCCGAAAAGAAGTTGATATGTCGTATTAAGTTATCGGCTGCCCACCTCTTGTGTATAGGGAATAAGTTTCGGAATAGTGACCAGGTGCCCAAATATGGCAAATGAGTGGTCTCTTTTGTGATGACAAGTATAATACACAATGTAGAATGTGCAAACTTTCTATGCAGTCAGTGTCATGATGACTTTGAGAGCACACCACGTATGGCTGAACTTCAAGGGCTCTTGATGTATTGGAAACCTGAACTTGGGATCAAAGGGCGACGTCTCCTGCTCGATCCATTTGGCGTCGAGAGGCACCGTGGACACGAACAGCTTGAGGAACGAGAAGCTTGTGGGCACATCCGGCGGGAGCGTTGCAGGGAACACGAACGCGCGCTCGCTGCCCATACCAACGGTCACCACACCGCTACTCTTCAGCGGGGCCGCGTCGCGTACGCTGACGGGGGAGTACCAGCACTGCAAACTAAATAAGTACGCCACTTCCAGAGCCACAAAATCCTCACCTTGATCGTATACATCTCCGGATCGAAAAAGTATAGATAGGGAAACAGATCCACGGGGGACGAGTTTCGGAGCGTGAACCCGTACTTGGCGTCAGCCTGCGCAGTGAGGTGCACTGCGCCATTAGTGATCATGTTGCCTTCGATTCCGACGCTGCGATCCGGCTTGCGGCCAGGATACTTTCCCACCAGGCGGTGCATCTCGAGCGAGACACCTTCAAGCCATTCGCTCGCATTGTGACGTTCGAGAAAATAATTGAAGTGTGCAATACCGTCGACAACAGCGGGGAGGTGCCCGGTGTTTCCGTCCACCGAGAAGCGTGCTTTGTGCTGACACTCGAGCATTGTGCCCGTCAGGTGGTCGATAACGATCTCCTGGCCCTCTGTGCGCACCGCGATATCAGCTGTCACGAGATCCTGAGCCTGTACATACTTCCGACTTTGGGGCTGGTATGTTATGTTGGTCGTCGGGAACAGATCAGAAATGTAAGGAAAAGCTAGGGGAACATGTATGTGTAGAACCATCGCGTCGTTCTTCCAATCCCTCACCACCGCGCGTGCACCTTCGGGGATAATGACAGGCTGCTTGTTCTTCGCGACTAGAATTGAATGCCCGACTTGCACGGAATCTGCGACAAGTGTGCACAAGCTGTTATCGCCCGCGTGTATTGCGAACACTGTTCCAGGTGAAACACCCTCGACAGTCCCGATGTCCACTCGGAATGACTGTGTGATCCTCGCGTCTGGGTCGTCAGACGTCTTTAATGTCAGAAGTAAAGCCCACTGCTTCGTCGCAGGCGCAGGGTAGTTTCCATTGAACACCAGCCGATCATTTCTGGAGCCACCACATTGCGGGGTCTGCTCCGGCCACACCGGTAGGTGATTTAGTAACTCTGCGTAGGTCGTGTCCTCGAGCGGCACGCGGCGTAGCCAGGTGATGAGTTCCTTCGTGAAGCGACCATGAATTGAGTCCTGGTCGCCGTACCCGAACTCATACGCCTTCTCATTATGACGGCACGCGGCGATGAGGACATGAGACGTCGCGGAAGGGGACCATGCGTGGTAGGCCATTATCGTGGCGTCCTGACTCTTGCCTTTCCAAAGGTAGTCGTCGAGTTCCGGAGGGACGGGAGGTGACTCTGAATTACCATTGCGAGCCGTGCCGACGTTCCGTCCCATGCCGCCAGAAAAGCAAGAGTCGAGGATCACGGTCTACAGCGCAATAAAATTGAGCGACAGCACAACGAGGAAGGGTAAGAGTACACACAATATTCGGTCCCTTCTTCTCCGAAAGCTCCCAGAGGAGCCAACCTAAAGTATAGTCCGGTATGGCGTGCACGTACTTCCCATCAGAATCTGTCGTCCGTTCATCGACCGGCGCGATAGCCTCAACCTTGCTATCGGTTGAAATCCTGTTGCCCGTGGCCGTGATGCGGGTTCCGTGCCCCGCATAGAATAAAATCATTGTAGCCTTGCCGTGGTCAGGGATGTTCGGGTTGTCGAGAAAGTGTGATTTGAAGGTCGAGATGATGTTTTCGCGGGTGGCATTCTCCAAGACAACAATGTTCGACGGGGGAACTTGAAGGCCCCTCTGTGCACGAGAGTCCGTAAGGTACTTTTCGAACGCTCTTGCGTCGTTGACGGCCCCTTGAAGGATGCGGTATACGTCCGTGGTGCGATACTAGCTAGCCAGATTAGCTATCAACCCCGGACATACATGAAGAACTCCGCACATTATTGTTCCCTATGATGAGCGCAAAGACAGTTCCGGTACCGTCGACCGATGAGGTTACTTTGGCCATGGCCTTTGCTGCTCCGCTTTCTGTTTGTACGGATAAGCGTCAGCCGACAGTGCACTTGAAGAGACACATACTATATTGAGAATGGGAGAGTGGAGTATCGGAAAGAGAGATTCAAGACCTTCCAAATGCGTTTTCCCGGCTTAAAAGCTAAAAGCTGTTGCTCGGATTGCTGTTTCACAGGAGGCAATGACATGGTAGCTCACATTGCGTGTGGTAGCTAAAATTAACCGTTCTATTACTCATGTCTTCAGCAGATGTGGTAATATTATACGTACACGTTTTGCTTTTTCCCAATTTGTACTGTTCTTCCCGTCTTCACACATAGTTCCGCTACATCGGGTAGCCTCGAGGCCTTTGTCACTGCAGCTATTTTTCTAACATCACAGTTCGACTTCCAGAGGCGCTTCGATGGGCTGTGCATATGACGTGCAGTACATTTTTAACTGACCTCATGCCCGTAAAATACGCTCAGTGCCTAGTCTGTAGCTAACCGCGCGATCACGTTAGGTGGCCTGCTTACTACAAATCGCCGGAGTTTATATTTGATCCCACGGCCGTTTGACACTCCCAGTGGCCCTTTTTATCAACTTCAAGAGAGAGAAGGTATTTAATTTCATTTCTCAAACCAACTATCTCTTCAGAGTGACGTCTCTGAGCCTCATTTCGTGAAAATCAAAAATACTGCCTTTCCCGAATGCGGAGCTGTCAAAATACGGCGCTGCGTTTCTCAATCCTACGGCCATAAGTTCGCTGGATAATTTGCTCGTTTGGAGCTCCTGAAAGTCAATTTAAGGATAAATTGGTGACAGACACAGTCTTCAATGCTTATTGGAGTGCAGAAAATTTCATGATACCTCGTATATTAAGTAGATGCCTCGTATCACATTGTACCTGTTTGTCGGCTTCCTAATTTGCTCTTTTCTTCCCGTCTCTCATTATCAACACCCCTGTTCCGCCATCTCGGTTGCCTCGAGGCTTTGTTCTCCACTGATTTATTTTGAATATCGCAGTTTAACTTTAGGGGACCTTCGAAGGGCTGTGCAATATGACGTGCCGACGGTGCCGTAGACCACACGCCCGAGTCGCGCGCTCAAGGCCCGCTCGCAAAGAAGAACACCTGTCCAATGCTGCCTCGCCCCTCCTCCATCATCCCCCTCCTTGCAATGATCTTTCAATACGGTGTTTAACAGGGAGCAAGCCCTCCTCGATGGACTTTGTCTAGCATCAACAAGTTCAACAGCAAGCACCAACATCAAGACCACACAACGCGAGGCCACTCAAGGTTTCGTAAGATCAAGGATCCGCAAGACTGAACGAGCATCAGGATCAATAGTCATTCAATGCAACGCTAGATCAAAAATCGGCACCAGGCTGCTGAGCCAACATCCCAGTTATCGTCCACCGTTCAGCCGCGTTCCCCGCTTCATGATCAAGACGCTACATCAGACCCGTCCGCTCAAGCCCTCGGCAAGACTCAGCGACCATCAAGATCAGCGACTACGCACAGCCCCCTCGCAACCCCAAGTCAAAGTTCGATTACACCCCTGGCCTGCCACGCTGACGGTAATAATTTGTCGAAGCTTTTCCGCACAATGTCGAGCTTAAAATGCCCAGCTCTCAGTTTCCATCTCAAACGTGAGCAGGGATGCCTGGCCCTGTCTCAAGTTGAAGCGGTTCAACACCTATACGACAACGCTCTTTTTTTCATGCCTGACCGATTGGGAACATATGAATTGCAACCCGTTATGTCTCCGTAGTAAGTGTCCTATCTAACGCCCCTCCCCTTCCTTTCGTCATACTATTTCAGACCAGGTACTTGGCCACCCTACCTAGTTGGCCACTTGAGAGCTCAAGAATCAGGGATTGATCATTATGACTGGGCATAATGTACAAACAAAGTGCGACCTCCAACGAATGTTCAGACCAAATTTTAGCCGAAAATGATCGGTTGATCGAAAGTTATGGTATCGCGGATCAGGATCCAAAGCGTGGGGACATCAATTTCTTGACGGCGGACGGCTCGCCTCACTTGCTATCACCATTTCTCAACCATTTCTTCACCGATCCACGACCTTTGGGGCTCGTTCTGATCCCTCGATGCTGGGCCTCTCTCTGTAATGCTACCCGATGGCAATGGGCTAGAATACCATTTGTAAAGCACTCAGGAATGCACAACTGCTTTTTTAGGTCAGTCATGCTGGCCACCGTCGCGGTACATAACACACCCATGCTATTGGTCTGAAACCAGACACAGGACTTTTGACTATATAATACTTCATTTTGAGAGGTATTTTAAGATTTTATTTATTCATTTCCGATCGCTTTGGAGGCCATCATCTTAAATCATCCGATTTCAGTTTCGGTAATAGTCGGTTTTTTTTGAAGGAGTTGCCAGCATCTTGGAATGGAGTTGGGCATCCAGATACGTCTCAATACTTCCCATTAAGTAGCCTGGATCTTAATTTGACCCATCTCGGCTTTTTTCTGAGTTGCAGACCCTCGTTCATCTCACAGCCCCAGTTTTGAGAGTTTTCCCTCGGTCAGAAGCAGGTATTCCGACCATTTCTATACCTCATATCTACACCAAAACTATTTCAAATAGTGGATATAGTCTCTATCTATCATGAAAAGTGCAGGCTACCGCCACTTGAGAGTGCAACACGTAATTTGGCGGGGTGGCCAACTACCCTGTTATTTGGCCATGTTAGACTGCCGGTCAAAATAAATTCACTATGGACTCAAATCCTCGAATATTTTGGTGCATTTGTACTCAAAATCTTCACAAGATGTATGCCCTCATTCTGACCTAGTTTGGGCGAGGTCGGTCCCCGGAGAAGGCGAAGGCTGGGGCATAAATGCTTAAGTGGCCAACTTCCTGGTCGTAAATAGTACTCCCTAAACGGCGTGTTTTGTGCGCTGTTTCCAGCGTCCCATTTCCTCAGCCGGATATCAGGCGCGTGCATCGGCTTCCTTCATGCGACGCACAAATAATTCTTTCTAGCCAGATCGTTCAATTCAGTACGAGATGAACAATACAGTTCTTATATACCTTTTCTCCTTGACAACTCACGTATTTGGGTCCAGCCGTTCAACATCGTTTACCCAATCCTACATCCAAGGCATGTTTTATTCGATTCCTTTTTCCTGAATTAACCTCTTCACACTACAGTGTCTTTTCCCGAAACGAGAATAATCGGCTGATAATCGCAGCGTGCAATGGCACAATTAACAGGCTACTGTGCGGTTCATTTCAACGTTTTTTGTTCTTTTGATACTCAAGCCACTCAAGAGATACGGGATGTGCGAGATCCTTGCCCGAGATTCTGTGCATACTGTCTCTTACGTCACGTTCTCATCCAAGACCGATATCGACGCAACCCACTTTCCCGGCTCCCCCGAGGACCTCAATCTTCAGCCGTGGGTCTGTTAGTTAGGTGCTGATTTGCTGACGATGTGATTATTTTCCGATTCGCCCTGTCCACACAGTTCACCGATAACCAAATCAATTCGTCTCTGTGCCAAAGGCCGCGCGATGATTTCAATGTCTGTTTTCAGCTCGGATTCAGCAAGGTATGTGGCGTACCTTACTGTTGTTTGGCTCATTCGTATTACGCAGAGACTCCGCGACTGGCTTGTATCCGAGCTTTCCTGGGGTATACCTATCTTTGGAGTCACAGGAAGACGGGTTGTGAACCGGTTTGAGGCCATCGACTAAATAGACTCAACTGTAGGTGCAGGTCGAATTTGTATAGATACACATTAATTTGCTCGATGATGGTTGTCGTTCAGTGAAGCTGCGCGATTGAAAAAGATTTTGATCTTGACTTTGATACAATCCTGTACTTACGCCTATGTTCAATCTGTGACCGATGACTACTCTCTTCGGTGTTTCGGCCTTATTTTCCTCGTCAACAGTACATGCTTTATTGATGACATACCTGCTCTGCAGCTGTCATGACTTCAATCCCCAACTACGCCATTTTATTCTATTTTTTTACACTGACTGTCTGCTAGTAAGCATGGAATTTTGCAAAATGCCTTAGCATGACCTTTTGCAAAAGCCCAGGATGCTCCATAGCCTGGTTTTTTGCAAAAGACTTACTGTTCCAGCTGTGCTGAGCATGTCTCCAGTGAGGGTTCCGTTAACGCGAGGCCAAAGAGCCGTATGGAAGCGATGGGCAGCATCGATGCTGAAGAAACGACGTGCAAAGAAGACTTGCACAGGGCGGATGAAGACAAGAAGTTGGAGGAGGTAGCGGGAGAGCAGAGTGGGAGAGGCAGAGGGAATGTGGCGGTAGTTGAGACGTTTATGGGATGTCTTGTCGAGCATCGAGACAAGTGTGACGGTGTTGAGAACGATTTGGAAGTCGCGGGTGGTGCTCCCAATCGTGTTCTGCAATGACATGTTCGCTACCTCCTTCGCACGCGACAAACATGGGGCGACAACCTGGTGAGGGAGGGCAATCTTGAGGCCGAGCAAATCAAGAGCATCCATGAGCCGCTTGACCGCCGTCAGCCGCCAATGGATCTCTCCCTCGGCGTAGTAGGTGAACTGGAGGTGGAGATCTGGGTGGCTGAGAAGCCAGCGCAGATAATTATGGCCTAACTCGCGGAAGCCGTTTGGGGGATGGTCGAGTGCGCAGAAACCAATGGCGCAATTCATTGTAGGGTCGGCAATGTTGTGGTTGTGGAAGAAGTTGGGGGAGAGGTCGAATGGGATGTGTTTGCTGAAAAAGACATCACGACAGTAGATCGTCTCGATGTCTTCAATGAGCGCGTCGTACAGTCGGTGGAGAATGTCCTGGCGTACAAGGACGCCCTTCCAATCGACGACCTGGAATTGGATGTCGGCCCAGCGCCCATCACAAGGAGCAATCTCCGTCTGTGCAATGACCTTGAGCAGCGTGAAGAGCTGGAAGATCGTGACGAGCAGCATTACGTAGCCGTTCGTGTGGTACTTCTTGAGCAAGCCATGGGCTCTGCAGTGGTTGTTAGACAGCATGTGGTAGAGCAATAAGATGGAGACGTACTTGTGAAAATTCCAATCTGGATTCACTGCCAGTAACTGCTCGATCTCTAGCATGAATGAGCCGCGTCCGCAATATGTTAAATGTGCAATCCTCTGTGTTATTGAGTTGGCTAGAATGAGCCCGCCATCAGGCTTGATGCTCGAAACAACGAGGAAGAGCAAGATGGGTGAAAAGAACATGTCTTTCGTTTGTCCCGTCTGCTCGTGTCGCAATAGTGCGAGGACAACGCGCTGGATGGCGTCGTCAAGCGTGGAGGAGAGAAGGTCATCACCAGTGAGCTTGGGGGCGCTCTCGGATGGAAGATCATCGTAGTCGAGAAGCTCAATGTCCTCGTCATCGTCCATCTCCCGCTGGGTATCGGAGTAGTCCTTGCTCGGGGCGTCGTCATTTTTGAGGCGTCTGAAACCTTGGAGAAGGTCGAGGAGGGCGGCACGTTGCTCAGGAGTGATGGGGTAGAGGTGGCGGGGTTTGTAAGTCGAGGACTTGTCAACTTGGCGGAGAAGGTTAAAGGCGAGCGACCAGAGAGTGTGGCCGTAGCGCTTGCAACTGTCCAGCGTTATCGTATTAAAGGTGTTGAGAGAATGGGACCTGCACGAACAGTTAGTGGGCTCGGGACAAGTGGAATAGACTTGCTGTACTCCATAATCTGCCAGCTCTCGCTGTTGACCATAGGTCGAGTAGTTGCGCAGTTGTGGTTGCAAGCGGGCGACGTATGCAACGACACGAGGACCAAGCTTGTGCAGGTCATTGTCCGAGGTAGACAGACGTGTGAGCTCGCGCGCATCTTTGGGCGGAACCTTGCGCATCATCTCGTCCCAGCTCTCACAAGCAATGAGGATATCCTTCTTCGCATTGGCAAGGGTTGGGGAGACATGCTGAGAGTTATAATCAGGGACGACAAGGTCGAGGCATGAAGCAAGAGAGGCAAAGTCGATGTTGGAAGCGCGTGTATGCTGCTTCATGTCAACAAGGAACCACGAGTTGCGTGCACCTGCAGAGAACTGCTGGGCGTATCCTGTGGTGTTGTCCCTCGGTGGATTGAGACCACTGGGACACGCATGGGAGGTGATCCCGCACTGGGACGCGTAGGCATGCCCACATTTGCCACATTCGATGTACAGTTTCGAGGATACACAGAGGCCGAATGCGGGTGGTGGACGGTCGGTGGGATGAGGGAGAGTGACGCGGTCAGCGGGGTCACACAACGCGTATTCCTCCGTGAGTGCAGGCACCATCCCCGGCGGCAGTTTTGTTAGCGTCTCGTGGGCCGTGCAGAGATGCTGGTACGTGGCAGAGGGTGACAACGCGGTCTTGCAGCCGAGGCAGATGAGCAGGCGATGGTAAAGGTTGATTATGACTGAATAGTTGGGGAGGTAGGTGGCATGCATCGTTATCATGTCAGCGCTGGTATAGAGGACGATGGGGTCGTTGTATATGGTCTCGCCATCTGGAGGCATTTCGGGAGGATGCATCTCTGCATTGTCTTGTCCAGGAGGCGGAGGGAGAGGAGGTGGATCGTTGTTGGGAGGAGGAATGGAATCTGCAGGCTGCATTGGTGCATCAGCGGGGACGGGACAAGCGGCACAATGAAACTGGGATGCATTAGATAGGAAGTGTCGTGAGAGTAGGACAAACCTGTATCTAGCGCAAGCGAGGTTCTGGATGCAGGCAACGCGGGCAGTGGAAGACTTTGTTGGCAGCGTCATGTCGGAGTATAAATGGCTGGCTGTCTTTGAATAGTATGGCTTGCTCGTCTATGTGATGCTCTTGGTCATGGACGGAAAGCGAAATGGGACAGCGGAGATTGCATTTGGGACAGATTGTGTCGTCATTGTCCATCGTGAGTAGAGACAAGGTTGGTTGATGTGATTTGACATGATGCGGGCTCGCTATCAGATCTTTCTGAGAGCACCATAGCTGGATATATGGGCGTATTTGACTTCATCTTTCAGGGCATAGCAACATTGCTTCACTCAGGACGTTTTCTGGTACAAGATGGTTACATTTTTCTGATCTACTAACAGGATTCGTCGATCGATATGATACTAGGGCTACTCTGAAGTAGGGGTGGTTATACGTGCTACAGTGAATTATGCGTGTTGTGGATACATGTAATCAGTACAAGAAAGATGTGTGCAATGAGTCGAGACGTGGTAGAAATACAGGGAAGAGGGTTTTTAGGGAAAGTGCATGCAGAGAAAGGATATGTCGGTGGAGAATATGTGGAGAGAAAGTGAAATTTGCAAGGAAAATACGTGCTTCGAGAATATGCATGCAAGGAGCCAATATGTGCAAGGATAGAATACGTGCATAAGTAGGGATCTATACAGCGTCTGACTCATACTGTGCGGTATGGGCAGCGAGCTCAGTGACGAGCAGGCGGCAGCTCTCCGGGATCTGGAAGATGCCAATGAGGTCAAAGACCCAAAGGAGGAGGACGTGCAGGTTGAGGATGCCCAGCTGTGCCTCGACTGGGGTTTGCGCCCACTCGCAGAGAGCATATAGGCCAGGAGTGTCGTCCTCAAATAGAGGGATGAGATCAGACGTGGCGATGTGGGGAGCAGGAGCATGCTGGGTAAACAGCATCCAAAGTACGGGTTTCATTATTTGTGAGTAGGCACAAAGGGGACTGAAACCGTCAGGGTGCCAACCCCCACCGGAGGGCTGGGGATGACGTTGTCTGAGCATCCGAAGCCATAGGTGCAGGCGTCGAGGTGGGGTCATGCTCGAGACCGCAGACGGTGCAGCGCAGTGGCCGACAAAATAAGGAAGGATGATGGTGTTGTATGCTTTGGACAGATCGTGGTGCCAGCAGGCTTGGAATCGGCCTGTCTTCTCAAGCTTTGGATGAGCCCAGGCGTCCTCGTAGGGGGAGCTACGGTCGTCAATTAGTGACGAGTGAGAGAATATGAAACAGACGTACCCTAGGCCACCATAGTCGAGTTCATCTTCCGAGACTTCATGGGCCATGCGGTCATCGCCATTGTCACCATCGTGTCCACGTCCATCACCTCCGGGAGTGGCCCCTCCTGGAGCAGAGGGAGCGTGGTTGCTGCCTACTCCACCTCCACCATGACCGCCGCAATGATCTTGCGCATGATCGTCAAGCCCGCACGCTGAACTGGGTGTCGGATGAGGTATGGAGGCTGAGTGCTGCTGAGTGAGGTGGTCCTGGTTGACGTGTGGGCTAGGGGGGAGAGCACCGAGGATGTGGGGACGATGGTGGTTAGCACACCATTGGGAAGATGGGAATGCAGGTAGAGGTGCAGCCAGTGCGGATTCTGAGATGCTGCGACCGGTTAGTGTGTGGGAGGTGTAAAGGAGACAGGATGGACATACGCAGGCGAGTGAGAGCGATGCTGTCGAGATTTGTTCTTGTAGTTGTGGTGGACAGGCTCCAAATGAGTGATGGATGCCGGACGTGTATTGCGTGGGAGACTAAATAGCGGAGGTGAGGGAGCACTGTCAGGTACATCAGTATCAGAGCGAGGGGGACAGAAGTGTGAATGGACATACAAGGAGTCGTTGTCAGAGTCAGGGTTGGAAGAGATGCGAATATGGATGCATTTGGGGCCCTTGGTCCCACTATCGTTGTGGTTAGTCTAGTCGGGGGCGGAGAGGATGGAACGTACAGGTATCGATGAGAAGCTTGAGAAGTACGTTGCGTGCACTTGATAAGAGGGTTGGATTGAGGAAGGCTTTGACGTGAGTGGGAGAACGATGCGGACGAGCAAGACAATGTCAGGTGAGAGGACCCACTGGAGAGCACAGGGGTAGTGCGTCCCGAATGGCTGGAGGAGGGTGGGCTGGGGCTGTTGGAGGACATGGCCAGACAGATGTGTTTGGGGACAAGGCTTGTGCGAGCAGTAAAGACATCACTGTAGGTTATATGTCAGTACCAGTAGAGCAGGCGAGCAGGAGGTTGTACTCCAGGTCGTCGTGTGGGACGCTAACGACGTGTTTGGGAGGGTGGTACGGTTTCAGGTGGGAGGTCATGGTGGGAAGAGGAGAGGAGAGTCATGGTGGGGGCGCTATTTATCTGGTGCCTCTTCGGTACCCGTATGCTTCTCTGTCACTTTAACAGCCACTTCACTACCCGTGGGCTTCTGTCACTTTATCAGATGGTGCTTCATTGCGGCATGCGGCAATGGCGTATGCAGCAGCGAGTGCAAGGGTGTGGCTGCTTTTTTTTTTTTTTGACCTGTAATTCCGTTCCTGCATTTTTGTGGGAACAGTTTTGGGGAAGATTTTTTTTTTGACCTTTAAATCTGTTCCCACATTTTAACGGTTTTTTGGGTTAATTTTTTTTGATCTTGAATTTCGTTCCCGCATTTTTGAAATTTTTCTGAGGTGAATTTTTTTGACCATTAAATCCGTTCCCGCATTTTTGCGGGAACGCTTTTTTGGGTTAATTTTTTTGATCTTGGATTCCATTCCCGCATTTTTGCAGGAACGGTTTTGGGGGAGATTTTTTTTTTTTTGGCAGGGGGTGTTCCTGCATTTTTGCGGGAACGGTTTTTTGACAAATTTTTGAGCTGAATTTTTTTGACCATTAAATCTGTTCCCGCATTTTTGCGGGAATGGTTTTTTGGGTTAATTTTTCTTGACCTTTAATTCCGTTCCCGCAAAAATGTGGGAACGGTTTTGGGGGAGATTTTTTTCTTTTCTTGGCAGGGGGTGTTCCCATATCATGTTCCCGTTGTTGCAAAATCATGTCACAATTTTTTCTCAGTCTCAAGAAATTTTTTTCTTCAAAACTTGGAATCCCCCTATATTACATCCTAGCATATTATGTGAGTGTAAAATACATATCTTCGAAGGAATTTAGTCAAATCCGCCTCGAACAAGTGTGGTGGAACTTGAGTAGGGAAGTCGGTCTTTGAGGCCACTCTTTTCGGCCGCATTTAACAGGTAATGGTTGCAAAGCACCAGGTGCGTGTACAGCATATCGGCACCGGCACAACCCTTATCTACAACCCTTTAGCGCCTCACAGGAAGAGAGAAGAACGTGTGGCAGGGCAAGGTATGTGCATACCTTTAATTCCTCTTTTTCTTTCCTTTTCCAACTTTTGAGCACACAAGGGTGCACATACACACTCCTGGTGGTAACAACTCCCTTCAGTGTCCGCCTAGCGGGAGCGGGCTAGATGCTCACATGGGTGCCGTCGATTTTCTCTATGACTTGTATTTGTATGTCGAGCAGCACACGATGCACTTCCAAGCGCACAACCAACCTAAACCCTGGCATGCCAGTGGTCTAGTGCTGTGGGCAGAATTATTTTGGAGAGATTGAGCCAGGCAGAATGGCAGAATGGCATGGCAGAATGCTGGCAGAATTTGGCAGAATTGGCAGTAATAAAATGGAAAATTTCCCGTGACACCTAGAAGGAAAGCCTGGAAAATAGCAGTCTTATAAATACATGATGTCCTCAATTCCACACCTTCTGGTTGATCTAAGTGGCCTGTGGGATGTTATAGAGAAAGCCTGTACATTTTAGGCCTTGGTAAACTCGCATCAAATTTATCCCGTCGGAATGCTAGGCCAGCTGTAAACAGATGAGTTTGAGGGCAGGTGTTTAGCAAGTTGCAATAAGGGGCATTGGAGGTCATTTTTAATGGAAAGTATAGGCAGAAAGTCTCCAGATGTATCCAAAGTCAAGCTGTGCAAGCCCTTGATTGCCAAATTCTGCCATCCTTGACTCAATTTTGCCATTTTGCCTCCCATTCTGCCATTGTGCCAGGCAGAATGGCAGCATTCTGCCAACACCTTTACAGTGGTCCCAAGCGACGCTCTTCCTGAACGATCCCAGTGGACAGTGGGACGCTGTGCAGACACAACGATTGCAAACGCAGTGCACGTGTCTATGTAGGCGAATGGTGTGCCTGAATTGCGTGCTGTTCTGCGGAGCCACGCACATAGAGCACGCATCTTCCCACTGTCCATTATTTTGCTTGCCCATGGGTGCTCGCTCGACCGACACGCGAGTTGCAGATAAGTTTCGACAGAGATGTGGATGAGAAATGCGAGCAGTTTGGAGAGCCACTTGTGCGGAGCCTGGGCCTCGCGAGTGGCTCCATCGCTTCCTGTGCGCCCCGCCGTGGGCTGGATTCGGTACGCATGGAATCGCGAGTCTACATAGCTTCCAATCACGCCCCACACACGTTGTTTTGTGCGAGGCACGTTTATATATGAATGAAATTCAATTTTCCATTCTACCTACGAGTGACAGGAGGCTACACTACGAAGTACGAATTGGGAGATGTTGTGCAAATCAAATTTCGAAGTCTCAAGGAGGAGAACGTGTCCCTCAGCCCCCAGGTTCTGGTCAGTCTTGTCCTTCCAATCACCTTTAAACCATGCTAAGTAACTCTATTTTTTCAGGAAGGAACGGTTTGTCTCTTCTCCTGCCAGTTCTATCTTCCTCCATTCTAATCTACTCATACTCTCAGTTGGTGTTCGGTGTGGTTGTATGTTTTCCGCATCATCATCCAGTCCACTAGACTAACTTTCATCTGCGTCCAGCACATCTTCACGTCCTTCAACGACAGCTTCGTGCATGTCACCGATCTATCCGGCATAAGAAACCATAGGCGACATGAACGTCACGAGCCCTCCGCCTATGTCGCCATGTTGCCTGCCCAGGATGTCGCTGTCCACTGCAAGGAGGTCGGCATTACTGCCCTGCACATTAAAATCCGCGTCACCGGCGGAACCAGCACTAAGACCCCTGGGCCTGGAGGACAGAATGACCTCTGCAGCCTCACTCGCGTTGGCATCTCCATCGACTGCATCGAGAACATCACCCCCGTCTCAATAGATTGCACCTGCGGAAAGGTATGTGTCTTCTTCCTCTTACCTCTCTCCAAGTTGAATGCTCATCCTCGGCTTTTTAGGGTAGTTTTCGTGGTCACCGTCTCTGATCTCGAGTCGTAAAATACCATTTCTATTCAGATACATACATTGAATGTCACTGCTCGACACATGGTCGTCACTCCAAATTTGTTTGTGATGATCTGGATTCTGAACTGGTTCTGGAGTTAGTAGCAAGAACAAATCAGTAGTAGAGGAGCTTAGTAGCACCTTCTCACATACCCATCATGTACACTGTCCTCCCTCGCCCGCGCTCGAGGCCTCCTCTCCCCGCATCTACTTCGCTCTCGTCATTGCTCTGCATCAACCGACCCTGACTTTACTCACTGCTCATACCTGCACTCGCACCAACGCTCACACTCTGCGGCACGATCCATGGACTTCCCATGCTATTTATACGCGCATGATGGGTCTGGCGGTAGCTCGTATGCCCGGCGTTCGTGCAGCGGCACGACATCTCTGTGACGCCCGTGCGCAACACCACCCCATGCCCCTCAGTAAGTTGTGCTGTTGCCGGCACTGCTCAGCGCGTACTCTGCGCCAACACTAGCACTGACAGAGGGTGACCTGGAGGTGCAGGTGATGGATGTTCGTGCTCCCGCCCGAAGCAGGAACCCCATTCATGCTGCCATCATACGAGCCATAGACGCCAGCACACCCGAATGAGCCGGGCTCCTCGCCCTCAAGTGTGCCAACACTCACCTAGTGCGGCTATATCCTGCAGTTTTGCATCAGATTTGTGCCTGGAGTTCCAAGTCGGGGGATCAGTGGGAAAGGATGGCTGCAGTTTCGAGGACCTAGATCTAGGAATGAAGGAGTCAGTGAAAGAGCGACAAACGAGGGAATTTAAAGAATGGTAGAAAGAGATCCAATAAAGAAACGAGTCCTCGAGCACCCGCCGAGGCACCATCCTCAACCGCACACCCGGTGATAGCTTGAGCTCCTGGGTGCTGCGCTGTGCTGTTCTCGTTGAGGGGGTAGTTGCGTCGTCTTGCGATGTGGAGGAGTATATACGAGATTAGTGGGAGTGGGAGTCGTCGAGTCGCACTGATGGTGTTCGAGTCGCACTTTTGTCCATCAGAAAGTGCGACTCGGTTTCCCAAGTGCGACTGGTTACCCGACGGCTTTGATGGGAACAAGATCGGCACATGCTGTGCCGACGTTTCGGCTACAGATGCCAACTAGTCATCCAAACTTACGCACTATGTAGATGAAACCTCGACCATCTTCACTGGCCACATGTACTGAGTTTCGCAGTCTTGGTAACTCTCTGGTGACTTGGGTTTGGGAGACATTCACTCATTCGAGAAAAAGTTGAGCCTCCAACTTTGAGCCTGTTTTATCATGCCCCTTAATGCTATTTCCATGTATGACTGGCTCGCGTCATCGGATCAAGGATTTCCTTTGCCTTGCTGTGTTGACCTTTTCAGCACAATAGCTGCGTTCCGATGGACTTGTAATATTAACGGAGGTGCGTCGTTCTCTGTCGGTACTTTACTTCCTGCATTCTCATCTCAACTAGGCTGGTAGATATTACGTCTTCAACCTTTCACGAGCGTCCACTTGCCTGCAACACTGGGTGCAACAATATCTGTGCCCTTATTTCTAGTGCGTACTTGTATTTGTTATTTCGGTTTTGTGCTTCGTAGCCACCGGTGTGTTGTAGTATAGTTTAATGCATGCATTTATTGGTACTAGACGGTATTGGCACAAGCGAGCTGGGGGGATTATCAATTGACACCATAGTTGAAATTTTGGATTATATGTATACGGTCGAATTTTCGGACTACATAAATAATTTGCTGGTGCGCTATGGGGTAGTTTCAGGCAGTCTCCCGTCACTGATTTCTTCCACTGCACCAGTAGCCTACTTTTTGTGATAAAATTCGTCATCATCTAGAGTTGCAAGAGGTCTCGAGTTGTTGGCACTGCGGTAAGTAGAAGAACTTGAGCTGAGTAGCCTAAAAAGAACTCGCAAGGTGGTCCCTGCGACGAGATGCCGTAGGCAAGACAGATCGAAAGCCTAAGTGAGAACAGTAAGAGGTAGACGAAGAAAAGGAGGCAAAACAGACCTCGAACAGCAAGGCCAAGTCTCGCGTCCGCTGGAAATTGGGTTGGCTTGTGTGAAAGCACGCAGATTTTGCAATCCAAGACTCGGAATTCATCAACAGCAAGCGGGTGGCCAGCGACAACGGACAGAATGGCCTTGAACTCGCCCTAACCTCGGGTTGGAAGTTGGTCTGCCACCGAATGCCATTCAGGCTATCGACCGCTGGGCGTCGGGAGTGTTCCAAATTAACATCCGGAAAAATCCTGTCCTCTTACAGGCGATGCTTTTCGGGCGTCCGGTCCATCAGCCTTTGGCTGCTATACCCGTGTAAGATATGTATTGCACTCTCTTCCCATCGCTTCACTCGATCCCTCTCTTTTTTAATCCACTTCTATCTCACTTCTCAACCAATTCTACCACTCCTACTACCATTTCTTCCTCCCTCCCTCCCATCTTTTTTTATTAGCCTTATACCCATTCCGCTCGTTTATACATATTCTTCTTGGGGCTCTCGGCTCGGAGCCCCACGGATCCGGGATTCCCTAGTTATGCATCGTGCGTGGGAGAGGAGGTGGAGAGAAGGATCAAAAACATGGACATGGGCCCCGGCGTGGCATAATGTGGTCGATATTGAATCCATCAAGATGGCGTGCTCAGGCTGGTGTCGCTGGCGGCTGAATTGAGATCATCGGCGATGAGCGGGGATTGATTGCGCATCAGTGCATCAGTCGCACTTCGGATGCATTCGCCATCAGTCGCACTCCGTGGCAGGGTCGAGTCCCATTAATGGGACTGAGTCGCACTTTCTAAGTACGGGAGTGGGACTCGACGAGTCCCACTCCCACTAAAATCGTTGTTACTCGATGTGGAGAACACTGTGGTAGGTATATTCCCGTTGTAGCCTGAGAAATGATCGTGGCTATCACGTGTGCACGGTGGACTCCGGAGTTTGCGGACTTGTTCCGCTTCACTTGTGCGAGGCGGATTTGAGTAAATTCCTTCGAAGATATGTATTTTACACTCACATGGTATGCTAGGATGTAATATAGGGGGATTCTGAGCTTTGAAGAAAAAATTTTCTTGAGACCGAGAAAAAATTGTGACGTGATTTTTGCAACAACGGGAACATGATATTCCCGCATTCTTGCATGAATGGTTTTTTGAGTTAATTTTTTTGACCTTTAATTCCGTTCCCGCATTTTTGCAGGAACGGTTTAGGGGAAGTTTTTTTTTTTTCAGTAGGGGGGCATTCCCGCATTTTTGCGGGAACGATGGCTGTGCAGAACACGGATTTCTGATAATGAGTGTCGAGCTGGCACACGGAATAGTCCTAGGAGAATGACAAGTAGTTAAATTTGTATCTTGCCACAGTTTGACTGCTATTTACAGCTATTTACGGAACTTAAGGCGCAGGCCTTTTTTTTTCATACTTGTCAACAAGAATGGTCATTTTGAGCTCAATTCTTGTCTGTTTGCCTTAAAAATATGCTCTCTCTGTCTGCAATGATAATGCAGAGGGCACCACCATCTTCATTTCTCCCAATGTGATCAGAATTGCCTTATTGATAACATATCGGTCTTTTTGTATAGAATGATGAGTGTGATAGCTATAGGTATTCAACTGACTTGGGAAATTTGAGAGGATGGTCTTGGTTGTATGACGGAGGGCTGTAAATACCAGTATTTTTCATATCCAATCTATTTCCTATATACAAGGTATTCAAATATCCATCACCATGAGAATGCAGATTACTGGTGAAATAAAGCACACATTGAAAATACCAGCATTTCTAGCCCTCAGTAATACTCAAAAGGATGTCACATCAAATTTATAGGTCAATCTGACCGCAACACAGAGGATGTGCCAAGTTCTGTACAAAAATCTGTACAAAAAAACCGATATTTGCCTAATAAGGCAATTATGATCGTATAAAAGACCGATATTTGCCTAGGCAATTATGCACTGTGGATAGAATGAGCATATTCTTACGGCAAACGGACAAGAATTGAGCTCAAAATAACCATTCTCGTTGAAAAGTGTGAAAAAAAAAAAAAGGTCCGTGCCCTAAGTTCCGCAAATCTATATTACAATCGAACACCTTAAGCGAGTTGACTCGAGACAAACTTGATCCGAAAAACCCCGAGCCCCACACTTCGGCAAACAGCTTCCACAACAACTCCACTTCCTTTTCCCAACTCCCAACGTCGCTCCACACGGTGACACCGCTCCACATCTCATTGTAGCACCGTCCTGTGTACCGTCCGCTTCAATAAACCTGTTTTACCTGTTTCTTTTACTGTAAACTAAGCGACACGTAAACACAAGCATTCGACAAGTAGTCTACAATTGCTGTAATGTGTGTTAGATCTTTCCTTACCGTTGCCGCTTGAGAGAAAACAGGAACATCACGCCGCCAAACACGCCGCAGAGACATAGCCAACGCGTCCACCAGACTCAACGCGAAATACGCGAATCCCAAGAGGGGAGCCCACGACGACGGCGGGTTCCTATGTGCGGACGCGATGAAAATGCGCCACCTTCCACACAAGATCTCAGTGCACGTTCCCTGGGTCAGCTCAGGCGCTATGAGAGGGCTAGGGCAAGCCGGCCTCCACTTCTGACCCCGGAACTGACAAATAGATCGCGAACACAGCAGGCCTGGAGAGCGCGTGAGCGTGCTGAAAAGGATGCACGAATGGATGTCGATGGTGTGTGAACAATTGCTCATTGGAATACTGCTTTTCTTACCATGGATCAGAGGCTCCCCGATCATCCGGGGAGCATGATCTGGGTCAGTCCAGAGTACTACAGGTGTGCTAAAACTTGCACATTTTACGTGGAGTTCATGCTCAATGAAGCAGGCTCTCAACAACGGACTTTTGACCCTGCCGATAACACAACACAACGCCGCGGGTGGGAACAGCCGTATGTTTCAACATTTGAAAACTATCCCAGTATGCCCACCTATTTATTTACAATGCGCACCCACGATGCCCCCCCCCAAACGCGGAAGTTCGGGCGGATACTACGCGCCGTTAGATGTCTTCTCTTGTCCCGTGTTCATCTTTCTCATGCTGTCAGCCTAGGTCAGCGCCGTCTTGCCACCCACAATGAGCTTTTCATGCGCGTGCGGGGATTATCATGACCCAGTGTCCCGGACACATGGATGACCCGTGCCCGGCCTGCGACGCACTTCATTGGGAGGCTGAAAAGGTTTCCAAACCTCCCACAGATTCTCGGTCGCCATACGGGCTCTGCTGCAATCATGGGAAGGTGGCTCTTAATCGGCTCGAGAGGCCTCCCGAACCCCTGCACCGTTTGTTCCTGGGGAGCGATGCCCAATCCCGAGATTTTCGTGAGCATATCACACAGTATAATGCTGCATGAGCGTTTATCGGAAGCCAGGAGCCGGACAACAAGTTTGAGGAGCCCACCACGAGGAAGCGTAAGACGATGGACGATCGGGCAATAGAGGAGGCAAATTATAAAGGCGAAAGTCCTTCGTCTGGCCGTTGCCAAGGCGGGCGTGATATTCATTGAAGGACATGATTAAGAAAAAACAATGTATTATTTTACTATCTATGCGCAACTCCAATTTCTTGACATCGCAAATGATTCAAATTTCCGCCGTAGCGAAGCACGGGTTACTGCTAATAGCTGTAACTGTAACGTCCAGATTCATGTACCAAGTGCCATCCACCCTTGTGAATTAATATTGGTGTGACTCAACCGACTTGAGTCGACTTCAAGTGACTTCAAGTGACTTGAGCTTACCAAGTCAAGTCGAGTCGAAAGTTGCCACAAGTCAACTTAGCCAAGTCGACTTCCAACTTATCGAGTCGCGGCAACACTAGCCTTCTCCTCAAATGAGCCGTTCCTAAGAAAACCTCAAGCTATAAAAGCTGCGAGTTATAACCCCAATACATCACTGTCATCTTCCCACTTCAAGGATGAAGTACGTCGTATCTGCGTTGTTTGTCTCTTGGGCATTTGGTTTAGCCAGTGCATTCAATATTCAGGAGCCTGGAGCGAACGTGGTAATTCAATACTTTTGTCGCGAAACTCTGTTAACTCATATTCAGAAACGTTCCAACGACACCTGCGGGAATCCGACAAGTGGCGTGCCTTTTTACAGGCTGTATAACGCGGCGGGCATCGATCATTTCTACACCACCGATGTGACTGAGCTCATCGGAGCTTGCAACGTAAATCCACTGCAGGAGGTGGCTACCGTTGTTTTCCTCCTCCAGGAAGAATCAACCGTCCCCTTTTATCGCCTCCGTAACGTCGCCAAAAGCGACAATTTCTACACGATTTCGACGACGGAAAGGGACAATGCTATACAGAATGATTATGTCCTCTTTGCTCCCAATCCGGTGACCTACATCTATCCGACTCAGATCTGCGGAAGCATCCCTTTCTATCGCCTGATCAACGTGGCCAAAGTGGACAATTTTTATACTACCTCGGAAGCGGAGAGACTCCGATTTATTACAGACGAGGGATAGGTTTATAGCGAGATTGCGGGATATGTTATGCCTTTGTCGGGCACTCAGTGCGGTGCTTGATTAGGTGCATCCATGGCATTCTATGGTCAATAACGCTCGATCATTACAGTTTTTTTTACGGGTCATCTTGAAATATTTTTGGTTGTATCCTTGTTTCCCAATCTTACGAATATCCCTCCCTTGTTACGAATTCATTTGGTTTAACTGCTCCTTTGATTCGATGCAACCTGAGTTGTGCCTTTCATCTCCCGACCTTGGAGTCATGGGGATATATGGCCAAATCCCATTTCCCCCCCACACTTTGCCTACTAGTCTTTGAATTTTATTCCGTACTTCAAAGAGAAATTCAAGTATGCCGAATTCTTGCCGTACTGATTAGATGTCCGCACCACTACCTGGGGGAATGGTGTATCATGCTCTCTCCCGAGAGCAGTGGCATGATATACCTCATATATTAAGCAGATGCCTCGTATCATGATGCACCTGTTTGCCCATCTGATTGACCTGAATTCAGATGTTCGTTCTCAGACACGTTCCCCGCCCAGCCTCCGACCTTTCAATTTGCCATCAAGGGTTAGCTTCGGGTGGAAGCGGTCCTTTCCGACAACGCCGAGCAGCCTCAACATCCGTTCAAATGCAGGTTCCCTTTGCTTCCGTCTTCCTTTATCATCCCATAATCTCCGAGTCCTCATTTTCCTTCGTATCCACGCTGCAGCTCTGCAATCCATGTCCGTGCTTCAGCGTTGGTTCCGAGCGCACCCAATTTGGTCGGTTTTTTCCCATGTTAATTAATCACGATTTGGCTTTGTCCGGCTCCGCTCCTTACATGTCACTACTAGCACGCACTTGGGTAGTCCAATTTCCTTTTGCTTTCGGGGGTCCACCCCACATCACAGATTATCGATTATCGGGGTGCTTGATTTATTTTGGACCCCGCCGATCAACCGCTCAATGCCCGTTCATAAGGGAGGCTCTCCCTATCGCCCTTTCTTCCTCCTTGCCCCCATCTCCTTCCTCGCAATGAATCGTATGGTCCCTTCTGTCCATTCCTTCTGTCTTTTCTAACCTCCCTTCTCCCATCAAACTCTTGGCAGGAATTGGCCGTGGAAACACTCCTTACACAATCCGTATACCCTAACGTATTCTTCGACCCCCAACATCGTACAAGCAAATCAAGTAAGCTTCTTTCTACCTGTTTTCTCGCGCTGCCCTCTCGCTTAGTTCCGTTCGTTGAACAATGTACACACCAGACGACCCGTTTAGATAGGTTGTCATGTTCCTGCCATCTACCACTGATTTACACTGACCTGTCGGTGTCATTCACAGGTCTGCTCTCGGATTCTGGCAGCGTTCCCTGTGAGTCCCCTTGACTTACGTTTCAAGCTTCTATTCTTTACCGCCATACCGTCTAGCTGTCTGCCAGTGTTGCGTCTTCCCCTCTCCAGTTGTAATTGGTCTCGCATCTCATGTACGTATGTCTCTGAGCATCAGCGACTTTCATTCATTCAATTTAGTTTTCCTCTCCCCGCGACATTTCCGCTGGCATCGCTCACGTCGTACCACGATCTACCCGTGCGTTGGCAGTGCGTAGATCCCCCACGAAGTTTCTACTCATTTTCTTTCGCGCTCCGTTTGTAGTACGTATGCCATCCCAGGCTTTTGCCCATTTCCATTCCCCCTAACACGTCGCTCAGATCCACTTTGGCCCGGCAGTCGCCAACCCTCAATTTTAATTACGCGATCCTATGGCGCAGCTCCTCGCGTCTACCTCCGATGTAAGATCACTTTGTACTCATCCACCTTCCCGTGCTCAGTATTGCGAGGTCACAGGTTGTTGATCAGATTTGGCGGCCCCGTTTGCTAGACGATGCGCTGTGATGAGTTCCTCCTCAATGTTGCATTTTCTTACTCCGCTGACCTGATCCTCTGAGGCCTGACACGTCGGCATCGCCCTAAATGGTTCACCGTTCAGCAAGCACGACACCAGCGCCGCCAAACGCGTCTGATGGATTCAATCTTTCTGGGTACCTTTGTCACATTCCGCGAGCCAATTGACGCGTCAAGCACACCTCTCTGGTAAGCTCTCATTCTGGTACAGACCGAGTTGATACCAACATATTTGTCTGGAGCTTTGGGTAGGCAGGTATCCATGCTGCCACTGACATTCTACCCAACTCAAAACCCGGATCCGAGCGCGTCCTTTTCACTTTCAAGGACCTCTATCACCTTTATTGAAGGTTTGCATCGCGATCCGTCTTCAGTCTGTTGCAATTGTCCCATATTTTTCGATCGATGTTAACCTTTTTTCCGCGGCCTCGTAGCTTCGATGTGTTCCATCTACATCCTACGGTATCTCTACATCCGTCCCGCAATGTATATTCCCTTTAAGGGCCCATGAGTGAGGTGAGCGGAACTTCATTCAATTTTTACTCGCACTCGGTGCTGACATACCGGAGGGTTCACAGTGTTGTGGTCCTTGAGGCCTTCTTCTGCTGCCTGACATGGTTTCGATGCTTTCTGGTCAGCCCTGACTCCGCTCTCCTGGCCGCTATTATTTGCGGAAGGGTGCGTATATCTTTTCCATGTATCCTGCCCTCACTCCCTAATACTTGCACAGCACCGTATCGCATACCACCGCATAGTAACCCAATTGCGGCCAATGGAAGAGTACTTACACATTATAGTCATACTCGATTTACCGTGCAGATCTTTGTATGTAGATACCTTCAGTGAATGAATAAATTTTCTTGGGAAAAATGCTTTCGCCGACCATAGAGATCTGCCGTATATCCAAAACATGTGTAATTTCAACATGCCACAGTCTGCACTTCTGCCGGAGCAAAGCGAAGGCATATCTTGTATCTATTCCTCTCGTCAGAGCAGTGCCAATGGCATGATGTATCATTCGAGAGCAGATGCCGTTTAGGTAGGTGAACCATCAGTGTCGCCGACAGATGTGAGCTCGTCGTCGTCGACGACGTCCAGCTGTCTTCCGTTGTTTGGCGAAATCCTTGCTGGCGCGCTGACATAACATCTCGATTAGGCATCTTCGTCAAACTTCGTGATCTTGTGGCGCGAAATGCGCGGCGCGACGCTGGCGTATTTGTGCACCGATCCGGCTGGAACTTTGGGCAGTGATGCTCATTATGTGTATCTAGGGGTCATTCATCTCATTTGCTTAGCTTTCTCAGGCTTAACTGGCAGGTCTCTTCCGAAATTCCTTTCAGGCTCATACATTGTAGCCATTGGAGTAAGGACCTCACCCATGCGACGATTATTTGTCGGAAGTGCATAGTTGGGAAGAGAGCTGCCAAATCGCACCGCAGATGCTGATCTCAATGGAAGAGCAGTTAATGCACTTGCTTTGGAAATAAACAAGCTGTTTGCAGAACGTGTGGCCACAAACTCATTGGCTGCATTCACGGTCTCTGGATCACGATCTTGCGGTTTTTTCTCCTCAAAGTCATAATACTTGTTGAGGAGCCACAGATAATTCTCAACTTCCAAGTGAAAGCACACAGCTGTAATCTCGTAAGAGCTCGGAGTGTAGGCATTGAGAATGTCCTCCTCATTCTCCCATGTCGGTAAGGAAGGTGGAGCTTTCCCGGCGTGGTGAAATGCACGTTTTGCAAGTTTTCCAAGGTCATCGAGGACTCGAAGCAGGAAAGTGTATTGAGGCTTTTGAACACGGTAAACAAAGATTCCCGAGGTGGTCTCGAGTCTTTCAACATTGGTAAGTAATGATAAAATCTCCTTGTAGCCTCTTGAGCTGTGAGGAGGAAACCCTTACTGATTCTTTGTGCGCCCAATATAATCGCCTGTTGACGCCTTGCCAAGGCATCAGAATTCTGAGAGATCTTGGGAAACGGTTTCAAGGATGGAACATTAATGGTGGCTTGAATCACTGACTCAGATGTACAGTGCCAAAACCTGGTTCCGAAAAAAATAATAGGACCCAGTATTATAGAAGCACCAGAGCAGATTCTATCAATTTCAGTCAGCTATAATGAACTACATACCTTCAAATGTGTGCGTGAATATTTTCAGATTTTTTGGTCCCATTCTTGTGTCACATAGCGCCATCATATATTTGGCCTGTTTTGAGGTTTGACCCGGATCCGAAAAATTCGGTATGATGCAGTGCTTGCCACAAGGGACACAGGGCATGTTCCAGGCGAGGTCTTGAGCATGCTCATGGTCATGTTCATGCATCCCATGATGTGTCTGAGTGGGGTCAGGGTGGGTGGCATGGCGTGCAAGGCAACAGATGAGCTGATTTAGATGTGAAGAATGAAGAGACCAGAATGCCGAGCACATCCTCTCATCCACCTGGCCTGAGCATCATCAGAAACTTCCAAACAGTCTTCTACACTACAATACTCATTCCATCAAAAATTATACATGTGAATGAGCTACTACTGTTCTCAGAATATATAGTTCTCAGCCACAGTCATTGTGATTTAGCCATTTTTGATGATTGTTTGAATTTTTGCTTACACCCAACTGGCTCAACACCGATTCTTTGTGCATTAAATTACTCATAGGTCTTGCGACTATTCCACAAAAAATAATCAAGCTGAAAACCCTGGGGATTCCAATTCAAATTGCAATTTTTTCGGATCTGGGCATTTTTCGGATCCGGGTTTTGACACTGTATTAATCAAGTCATCATCAACTGGTCCTTCATAGTCATCAAATGTTTCAGCCGTGAAGAGGGATGTGTCATCGATGGCTGTGTCTCCAGCCTGAGATGTTTGACGTTTGATTGGAGTAGAGGTACGGGGAGTGGGGCTGCTGCTGGAGCCGCATTCTTGTTCCATAGTGGTAGCCATGAATTAAAGGTAGAAGATAGGTAGACTCGTAGAGAAACTAACAGATGCTTACCAGAAAAATTTCCCAATGTGTCCACCAATGTTAGCGAAACCCGTAGTTTGCTATGTGAATGTGATAATGATACCTTAAAGTACATGTTGAGCGATTTGGTAGTGCCTTATGGCAATAGACTTAAGTTTGGAAATTCCTTTAAACAACTTACATTAATCCACGAATCTATCATAAACAACCGACCGGCGAGAGTGAATCTTCGTCGGACACGAGCTTGAGAGCAAGTCTTCGAGTCTTTAAGATTGTTGCACTAACCTTAATGCGAGCGCTTAGCTTCGCCTGAAGATAGCCGATGATAGTTCTTAGAGTTCACGCAAAGGTGTTCAAGATGATAGTTGAGGTCAAAAGATAATTATATTCACATGGGAGGAAGCCTCCTTTATATACAATAACTACATCAATATCAAGAACATTCTCTCAACAATCCATAACCCTCTCGAGGCAGTGTCGAACCAGTGTTCTGAACTACCTCGAGCCTTAAACTTCCTAATGGGGTAGCTACTTCCTCAAGCCTCGGATTTATGGCGACTTGAGGGTATTGAGACGATACTAGAGAATGGTAAGTTCCATCACACGTGCGCACCTTTTATCTATTGGTGCTCAGCTCAGGGGATTCGTGCATATTGAAGGCCAGGCGGAACGTCTAGCTGGAAAGAATAAAAAGATCGAACGGAGGGAGACGAAATGCGCTGTGATGGAGAAGATGGTGGGAGTGGGAGAGAAAGAAGCCGGAGGAGCATCCTTTTTGAACGGATGTTAAGCGGCTGATCGGGGAAGTCGAAAATAGCGTAGTGGAGCTACGGCAACTGGCCCGCCCAATTGTTGTGGTTTGTAGGCAGGCTGGTCACGAGGCTATAGTGGAGCGTCCAGCCCTCTGGATCGAAGGGAATTTCCGATGAAGGCAAACCTCCAAAATTAAATGGAACTGAGCTGCACAAATGGGAGCTGCCGGCCAGAGCATAGGAAAAATGCAAAAAGATAACTGCAAGGAACAGCCTTGACGCGACCGAGAGCTGATACGAGGCATCTGCTTAATATACGAGATACAAGATATATCTCAGATCCTCCCGAGCAGTATCAGCTGTGTGATCTAGATCTGCCACCCTATGGACGACAACACAGTTATATACGGTGCAGCTGTGCATATCTGTGCGATGCTCCTCTTCCTCTTCACTCATGGGCGATAATATTTCTCACGAGTTTGCGCTGTCGTGGATGCGGCTTCAGGCTGTCAAGGCAGGTATTCAAAGCGTCTGGGCACTTATAGCTGCTGACCGTTCAACCCAGTATGTAAACGGTACGGAGAGGTGAACAACGAGTTCGTGCCATGCTGATGGACACTTCAAGTTGCAAGCTTGACGATCCTGGTTCGAGCTGAACGTGAATGATTTTTCTACCTCTCATGGATTACGTTCATTAGGTTTTTGATCATTGCCTTACATTTAATCTCGAGGTGACGCGAATGCAAGAGTGTTACGTCCAAATATCTCTCAACCCGATACTCAGGCATCCCTTATTTGGCCCGCAAGAATGTCTATCCCAAAGGCATTGTTTATGCTCGCTCGATATACGCCATTTTTCGAGGTGCCCGTCCAATTGTATTGTGGGCTTCCTGCTAATTTTGCCCATCAGAATCACGGCTAACATGAACCAGATATTCTGGCGCCAAACATAGCCCTGAATGTGTGCTTTCCTGCTCGTCTTGGAAATACTTGCCTTTACGCTTCATAGACTTGCTTCAACCTTAACGTGGCGAAAAGTTGTAAGTGCCTACGCTGAGATGCTTTCCCCACTCATAGTTCCGTAGCTATGACTGTGTTTGGCATCGCAATAGGAGAACTTATTCTCGTCGCTCGAACGTATGCATTGAGTGGACGGGACCGTACGGTCCTCGTCATCTTGAGTATCATCTACATGGTGAATCGTTCCCTTTACTGGACTCTCTGCCCGTTTTCTTAGTCCTCTCTTCAGATCGAGGCATTAGCAACAGTGGTATTGATTGGACTATTTCTCCGTAGCATGACATGTACGCCTTGGTCGCACTTAAGCCGCTAATCCCTGAGCTGACCCAGCGTAGTTGGCCCGCCATTTCTGACAGCTATTCAAGGCTGCAACGAGACGGGTGGGACTTTCATCCTGATCGGATTGTGCTTCATCATTGTTCTGTTAAACGAGACAGGTCTGTCGATTTCATAGCTCTGTTCTAAATACTTCAAAACAGGCCTTCGTAGTCCTTATGAGCTACACGCTGTGGTTGGGCTACAACAAGTACCGACATTTCCACAACCCGTTCATTGTGACACTGTACCGGGACGGAATCACATACTTCGTGTTCTTGTTCCGTGAGTAGATCGTGTTCGTTCACACCCACCGTCCACTCTTTTAACCGAAGTCCAGTCGACTCTGCGGCCAATTTCGCGATTCTTCTAGTAAGAGCGGTGCGTCTATAATTTCGCTCCCCTATTTTTGGGTTAAGCGGGCGGCTGTAGGGCGAGCTGCAGAGCCTTTTGAGTACGTGCGTGACTGCGAGACCGTTTACTTGATTCCAAACTGAAACCGGAATGCTCATACATAGATTTCTCCTAGTCATGCACAGCGTGCTTTCATCGCGAGTCCTACTCAACGTCCGTGACGTAGAGCGCAAAAGGGCGGAAGAGTCTCGTCAAATCCCGACGGCCACCGGTACAGGTATTGTTTTTGCAGGCGATGGGAATGAGGACACTTGATGCAGTGTATATGTATGGACCTCGAGGAGATAAATATGTATGAGCCGTGGCCCCAGAAAAATGATATGCAGCATATCGCATTGAGACAATCACATGAACCCTCTTTGAACGGATTTTGAACGGATTTCGGCTTCCTCCGCATCAGACTTTTGACATTTTTGTTGTGGTGTTGTACAACATCAAACAACGCCAAAAAACACCTGAAAACGCCTCAACCGACAACACCACAATTTTCATGCGATTTCTCACAACACCGGAACAACTTCGGCTGATATCAGTGGAACGGCAAATGCACTCATCGTGCTTGGACCTTCCTCCGACTGTTTACAACTATCTCAACCACTATGGACCACATCAACCACCAAGCTTGCCTACATACCTGCAAAATAAAAATTAGTTTGGGTGAACAACACGAAAATGCGAAAAAACACGTGAAACACCACAATCAAAATGTCAAAAGACTGATGCGGGGGGGCAAGATCAAAACCGCGGCAAACATGAACTGCAAAACTGTGGCGACGGCGGTGTGGCAACTTCGAATTATTCGCACGTCTATCCCTTATTCTTCTGCTTTTGCTTTCTCTTTCTCCTACTCCCCTCCGCTGTTATACGTCCAAGCCAAGAAGCTAAAGCAGTGGCTTCACAAAGCCAACGGCTCCGCCATGACTCGTGAGCGACCCGCACTCAAGATATGCCTTAAGTTGCACATGCTAAAGCTTCCGCCTGGGTGGTCATAGAACGTCCGAAATTGGTACCAGGACTGGGCAAGGGGGAAAGAGGCAAGATGAACGGATTTACGAGTCCTAAAAATTTATTTTTAGACTCGTTCTTACGGCACCTTTTTGTCTGCGTACAGATCCAAAAAAACAAAAAAAATGACGTCTTTCTCCCGTGGGTTTTTTCTTTCCTTTTACAGCTTAGCTCCAATGTGTTAGCCTCTCCGGTACTGGTGATTTCCGGAGATTGCTGCATTTCAGCTGCCTAACGTCGCGCTAGAACTGTGTTCATGTGTTCGCTTTTCACCTCGTCTCTCCTTGCCTTGATCTTTTCACTTATAGTTAACCGTCCTGTTGTTCCTTCGAGTCTAGAGACTTGTTGGGTAAAACTCGATCCCATCAAAAAGATACGCGATCGAGTTTGCCGCCGGCGATGGCAGTAGACCGTGATGGATGCTCTCCAAATACCGCCCTGTCCCGCCAGGATTCCCGCCGCCAGCCAATCAACGGCAGCCTTCGAAATTGCATTAAAAATCAAACTCAGCTCTCCTCTGCTACAGTACTTGTCTTACTCCCCGCACACTGATAATTACTTGAAAATCCTCAACGCCAACACCAAGTCTACAGACCTTTACCTCATCTTCATAGTTTTGCTCCTTTATATGGCCTTTACATATCATGTTGTATTGGAGTTCGCGGTTTACACCGCCAAAGTGCCGCCAGGTTTCCTTCAGCTGGGAAGTTCAGATGGAACCTGTGTTTCTTGACAGCTGGGTTCTGGCTGGTGCCAGGTGGATTCCGGCTGCGCTTTACAGCTGAAATCCCAGCTTCCCACTAGCTGTAACTCGCATGGTCACAACCTGGTATTGCCAGCTGCTCTCCAGACCGTGTCTTGAATAATATATATCATTCCCCTTACAATATTTAAGTAGTACCTTCAGATGCCAATGCACTCACCTTTGATACGGTGAACGACTCGCATTTGATTGACTTCATGAATTGCGAAATAATACACTGACTTGAAGGTCGAGCTTCAAGTTGAAGTAGTATTAGTACTGTACTGCGCAGATTAGACATCTGCCATCCAGTCCAAGATACTTTGTGTATGGTTTATCTCCACTGTCGCAACCTTGGTCGCGATTGCGATCCTGCGTGGGTCCGTGCGCGCGTCTTTGACGTTTGCCAGGCCATCAACATACCACGTGCATGTTGGTTGCTTCATATCGCTTTGCTCCCACTTCCATCCTGCTGCTATCTGGACTCTTCTTTGGCGTGAAGCACCGGTCCATCGGATGAAGCCTTCGCCTGGGATTCCTGCACAACCTCGCCAGTAAAGATGCTGCGCAAGGCGATGAGCGGTGCATCCCGTTACTGCTCCCAACGATTACACCGCCCACGCAAACATTCGATCACCCGACCACGCAAGCCTCCCTCCTCGTGAGAGACGTCAAAGCCCTCTGCATCTAATCCGTGGCTGCCACCACGCCTCCTGCCCCAATGCTGCTGCTGGTCTTATATCCTCAATGTCGCAGTTTCTATGTCAAGCGTACCCGCATGAAGTCCGGACACCCTCAAGGCATGCTCAAGCTTCACTTCAATGCTCAAAATTGCCCTAGAAAAAACAAGACCTGTTTCTGGAAGTATCTGTTCTGTGGGCATGACTTCAAGGCCCCGAACTGAACTCTGTAAATTCTGGGTGTTGCGAACCCATTCAAGTTGTGCTTCGATTCCACTATAAGCCCATCATTCACTCTGGAGGTTTCTATCTTTACGCAGTTGTTGCTAACGGGCTCCAAGTCCCCTGGCAAGAAAATGATCCTGCGCGAGTTGTGGTGATCGAGGACGTTTCTCTATTCTACCATGGCCACAGCACAAGGCTTACATCAAGTATCCCAGCGCCAAGTTCGAAACCAGCTTGAAGAAAGCTGAAGCCCGTACTGAAGCTGTGATCTCAAGAAAGTTGGTTCGTCTTCGTCGTGCTCTATACTGTCATAGATGTCTGATTTTCATCAGGGCTTTGTCGCATCCTAACAGAGGATCAGAATAGGCGCGACATCAAAAACCATACCTCAACAAGGAGGCTGGCGACAACATCCAGCAAGCTGGCGACGATATCGACGCCGGGATCATTGGCCTGCATGTGCTCGAGGATATGCAGTGTAGAATAGATCTAAACCGGCAATCCCCTTTTCTGTCTTTTCTGCTTAGACCAATGCATATGATTGTGATTCAAACTGCAAATGGAAAGGAATTGAATTGAACTGGACGGCCACGTAGAATTCATCTGACACAATACCTGTATGCCAGCCTTGCCCCCAGCTGGCCGCCAGCCGAACTGGTACCATGCTGGACCCATACAAGATTTGTCCTGGTCTCAACCTGGACTGCAGCTGGTGGCCAGCCACTGTTTGTCGCCGTCAGCTGGTCCCCAGCTGTCCGCCATTTGGCGGTGTACCTTCCCGAAACAGCCTGGGCGCCTTGACAATGAAAATGAACAATGCACATGATTGCTTGGGGATTATGATTTCAGCAAGTAAATTAACTCAAGTTAAATTCTACTGACAGGCCCACTTGTGCTATTGCAACCGGTGTTGTAGGGCTGCCGCCCGTGGCCGTGGGCACGGTTCGACGGCACCCGTGCCACGGGTGCCGTGCCCGTTCCCTCAGCCATTTTCTCACCTTGACCACGGCACGGCTACGGCACGGGTTTCCAACCCCACGGCCCGTTGAAATACGGCCGTCACGGCCGTATAACGGGTTGGTATTGTGGGCCACAATAAGGCCTAATTTTGCCGTCAACGTGGCTCAAGTATTTGGCGACTTGTTTGACGTGCACGCCCTTCATGTTTGACTACTTGCTGCCCCTCAGAACAACAAGTTGTGGTTCATGCCGGCAATTACCGGTTGTGTCTCTTTGAACCACAACCTTTGTAGCAGTGACTGATTCTTAGCAAGCTTTCTTGTTTTCACGCATGCTGAGGGATCAAGGAAAGCTCTTGGCATCATTATTAGGTCATTTGCCACGGTTCAACTGTCTTGTGAGTCTCGGTATCATGGTGAAAGCTTCACTATAATTACATATCAAGCTGTGATATAAGACTATCCTCATTGCACATTTTTTTAGAGGCTCCCAGCAGCATTTAAATCAAGAACATCACATGAAAATATCTGAACAACAACCGTGTACCCGTTACGGCCGTGCCGTGAACCGTCCCGTCCCGTTGGAGGGTTGGATATCTCTCTAACGGCCGTGTAGAGCACGGGCCGTGCTGTGGATTGCCCGTGGTTTTCACGGCCGTGCCCGTTACAGCACGGGCGGCAGCCCTACGGTGTTGTACCGAGTAGAGCGAGGGCGTTTGATGGCGCAACAATTGGAAGTACCAAATAGGGAACATCACCGAGATATGTTAGCCGAGTTCTACCTAAAGAGGACGTCGAATCCGTTCGGCGTTGGGATCAATTTTCCGCGGAGAATCGGGCTGGAGATGTCAATAAAATGGATGGCCGGGTAGAATGCATGGCAGCTGCATAGAATTGATGCCACGAACCGGCAGAGCGTACAACATCGGTATAAATTGATTGCGTTATGGGATGGGTGTACTCAGTCTCGAAAACTCTCCGAAAATGTTCAATGGAAATTGGGAACCTTGATTTCTTGCGCCGAAAGAAATGGACCCAGGGGTGAAGATTCGATCTTTCCTGCCGCAGTTGATTTAAAACGGCCGTCGTCGGCAATGTCCGGATGCAACTCACCTTGCAAAATTTTGGCCCCGGTTTCACGGTAGTATTTTTTGTAGGCCCCCATGCTGAAACTGGGGCCAGGAGAAAATGCTGCCACTGCCGCATTCTGCCGCGCTAATCCCAACTGATGACTAAGTGTCGAAACCGGTACCATACAATTACGTTCAAATCGATAGGGGTTGTGACGCGTGACATGGTATGAGCAGTTCGATAATTCGATAGCCGCCGGATGTTCGCGTGACACACCCCAAAATTTCGAAAATCTTGTGGAAATTTTGACTTTTTTCCCGCCACTGAGTGGGGGGGGTGGGGTCTGTCACGGTTCAGAAATTCGATAAGGTCCCGTGTGACGCGTGACATCGACTATATTAGGACCCCTGAGAATTGGTTTCTAAGTTTGATACAACAATCCGGACAAATTTTTGAAAATTTTGACCCACCTTTGAGCAGAATCCGGACAAATTTGGGCCTCGTGGCCACCAACTTTGATGCACCAGTCCGGACAGGGTGGCTGAAGTTTGAGAAGGTTACACACTGAGTCCGGACAAGGCTCACGTGGGAGAGGCGAGGTCCAAACCAATTGTCTACGCTTTGTTTCTTGGTCGGAGCGGACTTACCAGAATTGGTAACATCATGCGCAACTTGTCAAAGTGCAGAGCAGTGGCAGTAGCAATCCACACAGGCAATAAAAAATTATTTTTATATGATTCAAATTCCTTGACCTTCTTGTACAGCGCAGGCTATATGTTCCAGCATCTGCATTCAGCCTGGGGATCTCGCGCTTTGCCCACTTGCCTGCGAGATCCATTCTCCTTTGCATTTCTGATCTGGTGAAGCTGAAGTAATGGCAACAACAACATCAGGGAAACCCTCCTTTGGTAATTTACCCCAATTTCCCCCCAATTTCCAAAGTGTCTACTGGATTTCCTGAATTCGGGGTAATTTGACCAAATTACCAGAATTACCCCCATTCCGTTCGAGCCCATTTTTTAAACACCTCAAAACAAGCTGGACTGCTCATGAACCAGACAAGAACAAAACTTCCCTGTATTGTTATGAATGTCAGCCATCCTTGACAAACAATTGGAAGGAACACGACCGAGACAGAAAAAAGTATAAGTCCCTAGCCGAGATAGCCGAACACAAGCGAACCGTCATGATGTTTTACGGAACTGACACGTTGGCGCGAAAAGTGGTTCGTTTTGATGAAGTGACAACAAGCTCAAACACCTCTTTCTTTGTTTCCCCCCATCTCCCTCCTCCTTCTGCTGTTCCGCCTGACGTCCAGCTCCTCCCTCATGCCCTACTTCTTCCATGACAGGCTTCTACAAGGTCCTGTGGGTTGCCCTTCTCTTCCTGGCTGCCGTTTCTAAACTGCACTTAAGACATATAGGATATGGGCACGGCCAGGTGAAGGGGGTGGTAACACTGTGGAAAATGAAAGCGGTGAATTTCACAGTACAACTCCGTGAACTTCGCTTGTCACCTGGATAATGAGTGAAAGCAAATATTCAGATACATAGTGAACACACAGTGAATCTGTCCTCCCAGATGAGGCAAGTAGGTGAAAAATCTGTTTCACCCCAAAAGAGAGTGAAACACTTTTTTTACATAGTCCTTCCCGGTGCTCGGAGCAAGGTACATAACTCTGGTCATCAGGACTGGAGATTTTATTGTTATGTGTATGCATGTCCAACCAGTAAGTCTCAAGTTGATAGTAGGTTAGTTACCGTAACAGTAAGTTGTAGTTAGTGTAGTAGTCACTCAAGTGAAGGCCATCCCTTCCCTTCTACGTGTAGGAAGGGAGATTCCCTTTTGACAAAAACTGACTTAATTTTTACCTGCGAAAGATGTGAATTTCACAGCAAAAGCAGGTGAAAATATTGGGGTGAAAAGTTGCGTTTTGTACGTGAAAATTTTCACCTGGTTTGCAGGTGAAATTCACTTTGATGATGTGAAATTCACGGTGCTTTTAGTGTGAAAATCCCGCATTTTAACAGTGAAATATCCGGTGAATTTCACGGCTTTGGTGCTCCACAGTGTAAGGTGTGGAACTGGTAGCTGTATGTGTTCAGGTATGTCACAAGGTGTTTCACTAGGTCCTCTCCAACTCATTGCTTCTCTATTTCATGCACTCGACATGCGACACACCGACGGACAATTCCGTAAGTCATGACGGCCTTCCATTTTCTGTCATAGCTGACAGAATTAAAGCTCATTCCCTGCAGCGCCGCCAATTTGTGTATTTGAAGTGCGTGGGTGTGGGCTGCCGGTAAGCCGTGGTGCATTCCTTCAATCTTGGTCCTTTTTCCTGCTCTGTCGAGCTTTGACAAGGCTCGCCACGAAAGCTATGTACGTTACCATACCTCGTGTCACATCACATCAATCAAGCTGATAGCCGCCCATAGACAGGCGTCATTGTCTCTTACTTCGATGCCCAGCCCAAGAACACACACGGTATGTTGTCCCGCCCTTTTTCACAACTCCGAATGTTGTCTGAAATGTTGTTATACAGTATTGATGACCACCTATGTTGACCTGAACCTGTATGTGTTAGTGCATCTCATTGGCTTTGATTTACTGATACCTTTGCTCAGTTTGCAATGGTTGTGTTACTGTGTCTGCCGTGTGCTTTTGGCAGTAATGGAGGTAGTGGGATATATTATATTTTAGTTCAGTAGCTTTCAAATTGTATGCATATGTAGTTAGCATAATGAATAATATCATTTCTTTTGAACACCCATTTTGTGATAATAGTGAACCAATGTACAAGCAACTGAATGGGCGGAAAGTAGCTGGTAATGACTGGTAATGGTTGGTAAACTTCCCCAAATCTGGGGTAATTTTTTGGGACTGTTGTAAAACTGGTAATGAGGGTAATGACAGGTAAAGTTGGTAATCCGACCAGATTCGGCAAAAATTTGGGGTAAACCGGGGAAATTACCAAAAGAGGATTTCCCTGATGAACTTTGAAATGCAAGGAGTTGCATTCGGAGCGGGGGGAATTAGTTCAAATGGTGACCGTTCTGAACGCTTTCTGGTGATAGGGCAGGGCTAATGTGAATGTAATGGACCTCGAGGAGGACAGTAATGTAGATTCGTAGCAATTTAGATTTTTTTTTGCGAATTTTTAGATTTTTTTTGGACTTTTTCGAGGTTTGAGCCCCAATCCGGATAAGATTTCGCCGAAATTCGAGGGTGTGGTACAGAATTCGGACAAGAAATTGAGAATTCTTACGTGGGAGAGTCCGGACAAAAGGTTTGGGAGGGCTGATTTTGGTATCAAACCCGCAAACCGATTCTCAGGGGTCCTACTATATTTCGATATCGATAGAGGGGTGCGTGACGCGTGACAAACGAATTGGACGTAATGGTACGGTACTCCTGTGGGTTGAATCACACCACTATCGCGTGAAAGTGCTCACTGGGTGCCTTATTTCACTGAATGGGGTGCTTACTGCTCAGAAAGTGCTATTTTACCAGAGGTGTTACACCCGCCGTGGCCGCATTTCCCACATGTGTCGTACGTGCAAAAGGTATTCCTACATAGAACGAAGGTTTTTGAGGTCTCAAAAACATTCACTCAGTTTGAGATTTGGTGCGGCAATGCACCGTAACTGCGCAGCAGTGCCGCATCAGTGCCTCGTCAGCGCGCGACAATGCGCGTCAGTGTCGCGTCACACCGCGGCAGTGTCGCATCACGCCACGGCAGTTGCGCGGCAGTACCGCGTCACTGCCTGTTTAGTCGTAGGTAAGGATACATACCGATGACCTTGTATGTAGATCCCTGGTGATACCAAGTCAATTTTGAGTGTCGGATGTGATTTTCCTCTCGATGAATCAAACTCAGGCTGGAAGTCTCAGCTCAGGGGACCGTGCTTTGAACTTCGTTCGCTTGGTATCAAAGTAATTCAGTTGGTAATGGACCCAAGATTAACCGAGTCCATACATACACAGAAATCAGTGAATCTGATCTCTTCTTTCTAACAATACCCAAATTCACTGCGATTGTGCGCCAGGAGTGTTCTAAAAGCAGTTGCATCAAGTCAGTAATCTCAGGTCAGAATGGAGGCACAAAGTTCACCGACGGGCACATGACTTGAGGTGAATCTAGAGCGAAGAGAAAAGTCAGTCGGTTTGAAAATAAGGTGATGCCAAGCACATACTCGCAAGTAATTTAACCCACCAGCGAGATCCAGAGCGGATAAGGTGTCTGAATGTCTCAGCTCACAAATAGTGCGCTTGAGAATCTGACAACTAATGATACAGCAGGCAAAGAGAATGGAATGAGGTGTACCGAATAGTAACGACTCAAACGATCTCCAGGCGGGACCTATTATTCATGTGGGGACCGGCACCGCCATTGATCGATCCGGCATATTTGGCCCTGTTTGCTCTCAGTCTCATTTTAGTTTTGCATGTTCCTTGCTGTAGCGAGCCGCTCACTCGTCCTACTGACTTATCTTGGCTGGGTAAAATGTTCAAAAATATCATAGGTATATGGCTCCGAAGTGAAATAGATCAAAATGTGAGGCCATCCCTTCCACTCTAGAACCCAACTCACCAAAGCAGGGTTTTACCGTGTTTTGGGGCGTAAAATTATAATGAAGACGTCCAGAACTGTTAGAATCTTCATCTCGCCGCACTTTATCTCCACTCCTCAAAATTTACACCAGTCCTACGTCCGAAACTTCCCCTACAAGTGGTTATTTTCGAAAAATTGAAACACTTTGGGGGCGGAAAAATGATTTTGAGTTGGTAGATCTGTTTTTCAGGGTCATTTGAATATATCCTCGGATTTCTACCAGAATACATAGCGAAATGACCCTATACTGACCGGAACTCGGTCGAAAATTCGAGGTGTCACGGACGCGTGACATTTGTCACAGTTCCAGTGCTTTCCGTCCTTCAGGCTGGTTTCAAGCCCGCTTCGGCTTATTTCGATACATTTTGCAGAGCAAAAATGTTTCACTAGCATTTTTTGGCCTTCACAGATTAAAGAATCAATATATTGAAGTGGATAACATCAGTAGATGTGATTTCATACAATTCGGTCAAAAAGGTTATACCTCACTCAACTCTTCGTAATTATTTTCACTTTTGCGGTAAAATGTGTTGAGAAATAACCCTAGTACAAAGTGACGTAGCGTTTTCCTTTATAAATGTCTCCACTTCCAAAGGGTCCTTCGATCTTTCGCTGAGTTCTGTCCTCTTCCTTTTGTTTGACGAAAAAAATCAAGTTAAGGCTACGTGGATCTATTCTAATGCTTATTTCACTATGACTTTACCTTTCGCAGAAGAGGCCAATGTGAACAGGTAAGAAGCCTTAGGGTTTACAAAACAGGAACTGACCTCCCCAGCCAACCAAACACGACCAAAGCTGCCGCTCCGATCAAGGGCGGTGCCGGTCCCCAATTCATGGAGGGAAAGTAAGCAGTCGGGAAACTCGGAGACCTGGCGTGCTTGACCCACACAAATCAGAATAACATGACAGAGAAGCGGTTCTATCCTATAGTACGGGAAATCAAGTATCATAAGACACGGAGAGTGGTAATCCATGTCAGTTCTTGACCCACCAGGCTAGCGGCATGGGATTGAGGATGGTGGACAGATGCGAAAGAGAAGCAATATTGATGTGTTTCAGTT
The DNA here is from genome assembly GCA_014462655.1 of Mycena venus. NCBI lineage: Eukaryota > Fungi > Basidiomycota > Agaricomycetes > Agaricales > Mycenaceae > Glaucomycena > Glaucomycena venus. The sequence continues at coordinate 399,621 of JACAZI010000007.1, read as the reverse complement.
CGGGAAGCCGAGAATCTGCGTCAGAGGAGGGGACTAGATTGTTCGTAGCATTTAACTGTGAGAAGTGACCAATGAACCGCAACCGCGGAAGCTTGAACTTGTTGTAGTTGAGGAAGTTGCGAGAAAGGAAAGCTAGTGTAGATTCTGACGGTGGTATGTAATATTATCAGGTACGACCAACATAGAAAAAAATGCGTACATGTACCAGACATCCCCGCTGAAAAATGCAGAACAATTCAGGACAAGGGGAAGGAGCCGAGGAGGAGGAGACAGCAAGTACGGCCAGCCCATGAATTAACGAACGCCGTGGAGTGTTTCCCATCCTATAAGAAGACACATGGGAAAAGAATAAAATGAAATAAAATGGGAAGAGAGGTAGACACTGCGCTTGATGAGATGCCAGGCATGAATGCAGGCCAACGCTGCGTTCGAGATGCCAAGATGTGTAGCAAAGCTAATACTCACAATGAGCTCCCGCTCACTACATATGCGAACTCCGGGGAGATAGCACGAGCGAGAAACACTCCGAGGTCAGCATGTCGACGACTGGCATTCCACATTCTCGAACGACTACCCGCACGCAGGCGTTAACCAGTTACGGGGAAAGAAAAGGAAACAAAGAAAAACAAATAAAATGCCATGGTCTAGGGGTGGCCGTTCTCCCACATGGAGGCCGCCGTCCAGGTAACCGACTGCATTTGCATTGGGGCCACGGGCGCGAGATTCGTTGAAGTATGACAGGAGCCGGGCCCAGCACAGATTCAGTTGGTACACATCGGTATACACATCCGCAGCGCCATCCGCACGAGCGCGGATATAGTCGTCGTCTCACCCGCTCCCACGGTATCGCAGCCGCACCCGCGCAAATGAACGAGTTGTCAATCGCACGAGTGCTTGAGAGGCTTCAAGCAGACCCACGGGGAGTCGCATAGTGAAGCAGCAGAGGATGTCCTCGTCCGTGCTGTTCGCCGAAATGAAGCTGAGGCTGAGTGCATCGACAGGCATTTTGGTGTGCATGCGAATGAGGCCCGAGGCAAACGCGATGAGAAGACTGAGAGCGAGGTAGGTGCACAGTCTGAAATCCATAAGATTCTCATTAAAATGAAGGAAAAGGAAGGGTGCAGAGCACTCCCAAAGACCTTGACCACCCGCTCCATCACCTTGAAGCGTATGCCGCCTGCATCTGTACTTCTTTCCCGCCGCTCATCGCTGCACTTGTTCCTGAAGGACGAGCTGAGCCACTAGCGCTGGTGAAGCATTGGTCCGATACGGGAAGTCATTCATTCGTATTCGACACGGCCACACAAATAGCACGATTCGCAGAAGATCGCAGGTGTGCCTCCCGCAAAGTCGACATATAATCCAAAGCAATTTTGAGGGCGAGGTGTCAATGGTGAAGCAATTTCAAGCGATTATATTGGGTGGGTCACGCAATCTTGCCCAAAGCACGAGGCGAGAGCGTGAAGGGAAAGAAAGACATGTGTGGCGATGCACATTGCATCCACGCATCAACAAACATCTCGATCCGCAGTTTCGCTCTTTGCTTCTGTCCACAACCGTGACAGACCACAACGCGCTCGCAACTTCGAAGCTGCAATGCTACTCCTGTGAATCGGCCTCCCATTCGAGAAGAATACTCATTGTAGTTTGTCTTATCAATTTCTCTAGAGCATTCCGCGGCACAGGTTTGCTAAGTATTCGCCAGGTATTCGGAGATGGTTTCCGGATCCTAAGAATGCTCAGGCTTGGCTCAGGGAACACCAATTCCCGGATTATTCCTCTTGAATGCCACTGCAATACGACCAAAATCTCTTTGGCCGGTCCAACCCTAATCTTTCCTGGTGTACGGTGCGTTGACATTCGCTTGCGGCGTTCTTCCTTCTGACTCCGCCCGATTTGCAGCCTGCCAGCCGGAGACCGGTTTGGAGGTACTCTCGAACTTGACGCCACAATGGTGTTTTCTTCTCTCATCAGGGGCTCTGGAAGTATGCCAATTCGGTCTCTACTACATTTTACTCGGCCTCTTTGGCGGGATCTTTATACTCAAGACTACTCTCAAACGGACTCCACGCTCTATAAACGCTGTTAAGGCACGAAATTTGGTGCAATCTGCGGATGCTAGGTGCTTTGAATGGCGGAAATACCGTAGTGCGTGTACGATTAGACCTTGTCCCCCACGCCGCTTGACTGAAAATGCCTATTTTTTCGCCCCAGATACTGCCTCCCTCATGTTTGCGTTATCCTGCGTCCATGCTTCAAGTGTCCCTCTTGTCCGGCGCGTTCCGCTGACCACCATTTCACCGTATCGCATTGGTCCTGAACTACGCATTTATAATGTCGAGGCACGCTCTCTCAATACATTCTTTATCCGGCTCGTTCCCATCCCTAGCGATCTGCCTGTTCGATTGTCATGACGACGTAGTACCACCACCCTTTATCATGCCATCCGCCGCCCCACGCCTCCCAGTAGGTCCGCACCTAGTATATCTGCGTCGAATGCGTTGTGAACCAAATGGGCAGCTTCTACTGTGCCGTATGTATGGGGGTAATACTGTAACATTATTATCCTATATTTAAACAAAAATACACCTCTTTATGAGGCTGAAAAAACACACCTTTGAGATTATTCACCACTCTGCACATGGTCAATAAATGCACAGGCAGAGTGTTCCTTGAAGATACATAGGTTCAGACTGCACATTAAAAAAACATAGCTGTTAAGAAACCTCCTTTTATACACACCCTTCAGATTTTGCAAATTTACACTACTTCAGTCAGACACCAAAAATACACAGCTTTCATAGAGCACCCAAATACACCCAGCTCTCACCGCAAGCTGGATGCAGTTGATGGAACTTCTCCTAGTTGAAGTATGGGTCAGTACCTTGCATTTGGCTGTGCTCAATAAAGTCCTACTGTGTTCACCTCAGGCAGTTGGCCCTGATCTTCTTTGATATGATATGATATGAATAACATTGCCTTTAGATTGGCTTCCAATTCCAGTCCTGCCTGATGCTTGAGATATTTAGGCTGATGAGGGAGTAGGGCTGGGACTTGGCTTGGATCAGCTTGGTTGGAATTCCCTCCATGATAGGTGAGTATTATCAATGGGAGACCGGCCTGTCAATGTTTATAAATAGGAAGGTTTAGCCTGTGGACCAGGGGATCAGTTATGTAAGTTATTAGTGTAGCACACCACGAGAAGTCAAAAGCCTGCATTTGAGACCAGGCCAAGTGGAAATAGATGAAGTTTGCCAATTCATGCTCCTAGTCTATAGGCGTGGCTTGAAAGCAGTGGAAAAAAGGGTGTTTTGGAGGGTGGTATAAATGATTGAAAATCCTGAGCCACTTCATTCTTGTTTGGCTTCTTTTTGCTCCAAGGATTTGCAGAGAAAGGAGGTAGCCCTAATCGATATTCTGGTGGTCATGCAGTTGAAAGCGCATAGTAGCAAGTCCTGACAGTGATGTTGCAGGACCAAAGCTAGGGCTATGTAAACTTGTTTCAGCTGACACAGTGGTGAATTTGCCCTACACTATCATTGGAGTATTTTTTGCATGCATTTAAGCTGTGCATTTTCATTGAATCAGGGCCTGTGTCGTTTTTCTGAACAAAATCGAGGTGGTGTAGGAGTCATCTGATGGTGGAACCTGTGTATTTTTTGGAGTTGTTGAGCAGTGCTGTTTCCATGAATGGCAGGCCACTTGCGCATAAATATTCTAAATCTACCTAAGTTGTGTGGTTTTATGGAAAAAGACTAAACTAGTGTGAAAAACAATACTGTTACAGTATTACAGCCATACGTATGGCTGTAATAGTGTAACATTATTATTTCTCACACTACTTTAGTGATTTTGCATAGAATTACACAGCTTATGAGATTTTGTAGTATTTATGCACACCCCACCTAATGTTCAGCCAAAACAGCCTCAGCCGATGATTTCCAAAAAGCACACTGCTTCTGTCATGAGGTAAATTTTACACCACTTGGTTATTAACAAGTAAAATGATACAGGTCCCAATTCTGGAAATATGCACAGGTTGAAATACCAGTCAAAAATGATACAGGTAGCAATTGCGGGAAAATACACTGCTGAGATATCTGTAGCTATTCTACACACCTTAGATTTGCTGAATAAAACCACACCATCCCACAAACTTGTGCTCTAGACCTTCTCAGTACAGTGGTACATGCTATTTCTAGGTCTTTTCATCCCTCTCCATGCCCTACCCTACATCAGCGCAAGGAATTGTTATTCTAGGATGAGATATGGTAGTCAGGTAGCTCCTCCCTAATCAAACCAAATGTCAAATATCAGACACTGTGGTCATCCTTCAACTGACCACCATCTGGAGATCCATACATCATACAAGAAAGTTACTTCAGGGTAGATGCTCCACCTTCCTCCTTGGGCATCTCGGGCATGATTGCTACCCAAAATCTTCATTTACCTGCAGAGCTGTTCAAAACTTGGGCATAGTACACACCTCTGGATTGAGATTTCACTTCAGTCTTGGAATCGAACCAATCTGCGGGCATCTCGGGCATGGCTGATGTCCTCAATTTTCACCTCTCACATGTATTTTTCAGTAGTTTTGAATGAATCCTCCTGTCAAAAAGGTAAAAACCCTGTACATTGTTCATGGAATATTTCACGTGAACTGCTGTCTTGAAAGTTGTATTTAGTTTAAATTCTGTGATCCTCCTGAACCTCGGTTTTTGGAATTGTGTTGCCTTTGAAGCAACTAAAAAATTGGAAGCTTCAACTTTGTCTACAAAGGAAGAATTTTGGGGACCTCAGAGGCCAGCTGAATTAAGTTGCTGGAGACTCAGGGACAAGATTTTATTCTCTGAACTGGATGGTTTTGCCTTGACTTCATCAGCATTGGAAGCCCTCAGTTAGATGATCTGGCTCCACAGATGTTTGGAAAGCTCGAGTACTCTATTGCTATTGGACATTCTGTATATAGCTCTGTTGTGCCTGTCTGTTCTCAATTCTCCTATCATAACCAACGAGATTTTTATCACGTGAGTCAGTCAATGGCGGGTTCCTAGTGTATTTTTTTGATCAATGGAAGCTGTGTATTTTTTAGTGCATGAACGAAGTGGTGTATCTGTGGAAAATTGGAAGGGTGTGTAAAAAAAAAAAATCCTGGAGGCTGTGTTATTGTTGTATGCCAAGACTGAGGTGGTGAATTTTTAGGAGATGTTTAACCTGTGTATTTTCATTCTGAGGGATACAGTAGTGTACAATTTGTGGGTTGTGCATTTTTCATGCATTCCAAGGCAGTGTTTTTTGCTGAAAATTGCAATAATAATGTTACAGTATTACCCCCATACGCCTCGTCACGGATTTTCTTCATTTTATCAGCGAATTCCTGCGCTGCTTCATTACGAGATTCGACGGCGTTTTCTATCCCTTTCCAAGGGTGATAGCCGTAATTTAAATAAAATGGAGAAGCCTTTGTTGCCGAGCTTTGTTTGTCGTTGTGTGCAAACTCAGCTAACGCAAGCCATTCCGACCAGTCCGTCTGGCGATAATTAACATAAACCCGGAGATATTTCTCGATCTCCTGGTTCATACGTTCCGTTTGCCCATCGGTTATCGGGCGATATGCGGTGCTCGGGTTCATTTCTATTCCGAGCTGTTTGTTGAGTTCCCGCATGAACCTGGACGTATATCGGGTATCCCGATCTGATATAATTTTGCGTGGTACTCCATGGTACCGGATGACTCTGTCACGCGTCAAGTGTGCAACGCCTTCGGCTGTAATCTCCATGGACGTGGCTTCCGCGTGTATTTGCTTGGTCAATGTGTCTACCCAGACTTGTATGGCGTTGTGCCCATTGCTAACAGGTAAAGGACCGATAAGATCCATGGATATTATCTGCCAAGGTCCTTCTGCTTTTTTGTGTGGGTTAAGCTTCCCTTGTGTGTCCCGAGGAACACGTGATCGTCCACATGCCTCGCATGCTTTTATATATGTGGCGACTTGATTACCAAGTCTAGGCCACCAATAATTGCATTCTATTATTTCTTGCGTTTGGTTCTCTCCAGGATGACCGAGCAACGGGTTATTGTGGTGTAACCCGATAATTTTATCTCGAAGTTCTTTGTTCCGAGGAACGTAAATAAGGTTATTATAATAAATAATATTGTCCTTCTTTTCCCAACCGGGAAGTTTCTTCTCAAGAGCGATTTTGACGCTCTTATCGACCTTTTTCTCGTTGAGAATTTGATCCATGATCTCCTTCTCAGGTCCTTCGAGCGTAATATCCTGCGCTCGGAAATACTCGGGTTTAAGAAGAGTGACATTCTCATTGTCCCCCTTTCCCTGGTCGTGATCCGCCCTGCGGGATAATAAGTCTGTGATTTTATTAAGGGTTCCCGCCCTGTGTGATAACGTAAAATCGTACTCGGCCAGTTCTATGATCCAACGAGCCTGCCGACGATTTAGTTTTTGGGGTTGTCTAAAATATTGCAGATTTTGATGATCCGTCAATATTTCAAACATTTGCCGTGCGCCCATCAAGAGCGCCCTCCACTCTTCAAGAGCGAGCATTATCGCGAGCATCTCCTTATTGTAGATCTCGTAATTCCGTTCAGTTTCGTTGAGGCCGTGTGATTGGAAAGCCACGGGCCGCCACTCGCCGTTCTGTTCCTGGCTAAGTACAGCACCCGTAGCCCCGTCGGAGGCATCGGCTTCTAGACAGAACTTGCCATCATCCGTCGGTAACGCAAGCGTTACATCTTCGGCAATTTGGTGTTTTAGTTCGTTAAACACCGTTTTTTGTTCGTCTCCCCAGGAGAACCCGGCTTTGCCGGTTAGTTTAGTGAGCGGTTTGGCGATGTCACTGTATCCTTTAACAAATCGCCGATAAAAATTAACAAAGCCTAAGAACGATTGGACCTGTTTCACGTTCTTTGGCTCGGGCCACTCCGCGATTCCGGCGATTTTCACTGGATCCATCTTCATCGAATTGTGACTAACGATGACGCCCAGGTACTCTATCTCTGTTTTCTCGAAATTGCATTTTTCAGGTTTCAAATATAATTTATTCTTCTCAAGTGTGTCCAGCACTCTTTTGGCGATCTCTCGGTGCTCCTCCAGGGTTTCCGTAAATATTAAAATATCATCCAAATAGACGATGACCCGTCCTTCGTTGATGAGATCCCTAAGGATGTCGTTCATCATTGTTTGAAATGTGGCCGGGGAATTGGTGAGACCGAAGAACATCACCAAGGGCTCGTACAAACCCCGGTTCGTTCTGAACGCAGCCTTCCATTCATCGCCTTCTTTGATCCGGACATTATTATAGCCCCACTGGATGTCGAGCTTGGTAGAGTATTTTGCCCCGCGAAGTTTATTAACAAGTTCCGATATCAAAGGAAGGGGATACCGGTTCTTGATTGTCATCTCGTTTAGTTTATGGTAGTCCTGTACCGATCTAAGCGATCCGTCTTTCTTCTTTACGAAGAAGAATGCCGAAGCCATCGGGGATTTTGATGGCTGAATTCATCCGCTTTTCAAGTTCTCTTCTAGGAACTCGTTAAGCTTTTCTTGCTCTACCAAAGAGAGCGGGTATATTTTACAGTTGACGGCTTTCGTGTCCGGTTTCAACTCGATCGCGTGATCCCACGGTCGTCGTTCCGGAAGAGAATCAAAGGACTCTTTCGCAAATACTTTGACATAATCCCTGTACTGCTCCGGGATTTTGTCCTCCGTCATGTGCTCACGCTCTGCGTTCGCTTTTTCGGCCATCTGCTGTGCAGACGTATTTTTTTGCGCGTATCGCGATCTCGTACGCGAAGTCGACTAATAAAATACTTTCACCATCTTCGATCTTTTCTTCTTCAACGATGCCTTTTCCGAACTCCGTGCCAGTCATGCCGCACTCATTCGGACAACGATTAAATAAAATTGTTTGGGACTTCCAGTCCACCGAGGGGTTGTGCCAGAACAACCAGTCATATCCGATAAATATCCGTGCCTTCCCACGGCCGGTAATTAAAAAACATTGTCGGTTCTTATGTGGACCAACTCCCATGATCAACTCCACGTAGTGGGTGATCTTGCCTCTGGTATTCTCAGTCCCATCGGCGTTGCGAGCTAAAATTGTTGTATCCAGCTCTTTTAGATCGTACTGCCGGGCTTTAGCGAAATCCCGGTCCATGCACGTGGTTGTACAGCCTGTGTCCAGCAGACCTTTAACCTTTTCGGTTTTTCCCATATCTAACGCCTCAAGCGTCAGATTTACCCACATTTCGTGACGGGTTCTTTGGAATTGGAAGGCGCGGAGTTCTTGCGCCAACCTATTCTCAGGAACTCCCATTGCACGTCGTGCGAGCCATCGGGCCGTTTCTCGCTTCTTGAGTCCAAACGGGACTCGTGTGTGTTTCGGCGCTTCCTCCACTACTGTGGATTGAGCCGTCTTGTCTTCGACGACCTTTTTCTCTGCACTATTTTTCTCACTGGTTTGGGTTCCAGGGGCCTTAGATAAAATACGTATTTGTGAATGCATAGGTAATATATTTTTTGCTTTCTCCTGAGTACAATCTTTTGTATAAATTACTGTATCCTTTGCCGCTACCAGCGGGGCAAAGAGACCGCCCTGTGGCGCTACCCCCGCTCCAGCAGAGCCGTACGCTCTGACTGGTTGCTGTGCGGGTTGAGCCACCGTCCCAAAGGGACCCTTTTGTACCTTGTCGGTTTTTGTATCCCGGTCCGATCCCGGCTCCTTAGGCACAATTTGTATACCGGCGACTTTTTTCCGGTTATTTTCTTGATTTTTTTGCGTTTCCTTGTTTTCGTTCTTTTTTTGTGATTTTTTAATTTCCGGGGACACCGATTTGGCCTTGATCGGCGTCCTCCTTAAAAATCCTTGCCGTACTTAGTACAGGCCTTCTCCATGAGGAATTTAAAGTCCTCCTCGGACATTTCGTCTGTGCGCAAGGAGCGCATGTTGACCTTTCCACGCTCCCGTCGTGGTTCTGGGCACACACGTGCCATGTGGCCTTCTTTGCCACAGCTGTAACATTTGAGGGCCCCGCCCTTTTCCTTGTTTGTCGGGGCGGCTCCGCCCTGCAGAGTCGTTGGTGCCATTCCCCAATTCGGCCCAGTCGATCCTTTATTTTTCGACGTGGTCGATGCGTCCTTCTGGCTCACGGGAGTCCAAAACTGATTCCCGGATCCCGCCTGCGGGTTGCGCGCCATGATCCCACCTAGCTCGATTAGGCGGGCGCGGAATCCCACGTAATCGCGGGGAATGTGTACTCCGCAGTACAGCATCTTCTTGACTCCGGCGGCAAGAAGCCGCTCCGGCGAACGTTACCCCCGGGCGAAGGGAGTTTCCTGGAAGATTATGCATCTTCCAATTTCGTACCCAGTTGGTAGCTGGGCACACGGCGCCTTCTTTCCCCTTTAGGCGCGAGAGGGTGAAGAAGACCTTCTTCTCCTCGGTATCGAACTCCGAGGAATACGCACTAAGGTAAGTGCGTAGCGACTCCAAGAACGTTTCGAACTTGGACTTGTCGTTCCCATCAAATGCGTCGGGAACGTCGGCGAGGACTACTTTTGTTGAGCCCGTCCTAGAGGCTCCGGACCGGACGACCCGAAGAAGATCGTCCAGGGTGATCAGTGCTAATGACAGGGGTGCGGGTTCCGTTGGAAGCGGCGGAATTGCCGTGTGAGACGGTCGCGGAGCCGCAATAGACGGCGTGGATGCCGAGACCTTCGGTTTCGGAGGTGTTGGCAGGGGTCGAGGAGAAGGTCGTGTCGACGACCGGCTTGGTGGAAGAGGAACTTCTCTTCCTGATCGAGGCGTTGTGCGTCCCGATCCTGCTTGACTTCGATAGGGCGAAGTCATTTCGTTCAGCTCATGCTGATATTCTTGAAGCTTCAATATCCGAAGCTTCTCTTCCACGCGTGCTCGTACGCGCGCAAGTCTCTCAGGCCCAAGGGTCTGATATGGGTCGAAGCCAATGGCTTCGAACTGTTCCTCGATAGGAACTGGGGAGGGTGCATAACCAGATAGATATCTGGCCGCAGATGCTTGGCGCCCCGCCTGCTCTTCGGCAGCACGAACCATCTCGAGTTGCTGCTGTTTCTGGGCAGCAAACTCTTCAGGGGAAAGGTAATAGTGTGGGCTAAATATGCCCGGGGAATTGCGTAAGGGGTAGGGGTTCGAGTTAGAGGATTCGTGGGACATGGTGGCGGAGATGGGGAAAGTCGGGATGGTTTGAGGATGAAAGCCCTCTTCGGAGGAGGTGTCAAAGTGGGTAAGAGTAAAGGGTCGGGGAATGAGAATTCGAGGAGGAGGTCGAGTCGTTACTTCCTCGGTATGGGTCGAAGTAACCGACGATGAGGAAGATGAAGGCGGAGGGTTAAACGTAGCCGTGGGGAAAAAGGCCGCACGAGGCAGTGGGTGTTACTAACCCGAACTCTTGCTGCCAGAACTATCCCGGGTCTTCTACAACACTCCCGATGATAGCGCCCTAGTCCTCTCCAAGGATTAGACTAGTGGCCTTGTTGCTGCCTTGTGCGGGGACGGACTCAACGTTTCCCGTAACACGTGGCGCAGTCTGGTCGATCTGGTTCGACGATAGTTGGCGCTGCAATTATTTTACTTCGGTGTGGACGAAGGAGAGGGTCGGCGAAGGGAACAGATAGAGGATGAATGGGTCTGCAGGTACGAGAAGCCAAGTAGAGAGTAGAGACGCGCAGGAAATGCGCGAATGGGGGAGGAAGGGGAGAGGAGTGATGAAATAGGGCGGTACGAGCGGTATGAAGGGTACACTTTTATTATGTCACAATCAAGAACCTCTCGTCCAACGATAACTAAGATCGTGGATTGGGAAGTGAGGTATTAGTTCTCAAAAGATGATTGAATAAAAGCGTAAAGACTACAAGCGAATAACTACTCGTATTTATACTGTTTCTGAGTGGCTGTGTAATCTATTGATATATGCGTAGTAACAAAAGGAAACAACGTGTATAGCGATCGAAGCAAGGAAGAACTGTCAGTTATTATTAAAAAGACGTGTAACGTACGTGTTTATTGTTAAGTGTACGCGCGTCCTATTATCCTCGTGGTAACCAAGCCTTTGGTTATATGGAACGCATGTTTAAGGAATTAAATATATGTCCGACAATCGAATTCCTTCTCGGTATTCTCCATTGTCTTATCTTCGTCACGTGTTTAGATAAGATGGAGCGATTAGGCTCAAATCGTGACAGATATATATTATTCAAAATGCAATCTGGAGGGCAGCTAGCATACCAGGTTGTGAGCACCTGAGTTACAGCTGGTGGGAAGCTGGGATTTCTGCTGTGAAGCGCAGCTGGAATCCACCTGGCACCAGCCGGACCCCAGCTGTCAAGAAATGTAGGAGCCATCTGATCTTCCCAGCTGACGGAAACCTGGTGGCACTTTGGCGGTGTACACTTCTCCCTCGTCTTCAGAGTCGACCTCATCAAAGTGTCGCCGCCACCCGGCATAGAGTGTGTTGGGCTTCCGGTTCCATTTGCTCCTTCCACTCGTTTCCGCCTTCTCACCTACCTCCTCCGAGTCTTTACTAGAACTGCCGACTTCGGAATCTCCTTCAATATCAGAGCAACAATGTTAAGGGAGGCGACTCGAGGGGGCCGGTCTCTCCCGACTTGAAGACATGCGGCGCTTTGGTCATGCTGCTCAGAGGATTGGTTTCCCTGGATTTGGTTTGTAGCTGTGTGGTAGGATTGATGATTTCTACAACGTTCTCAGCAACATTGTAGCTGAACGAGAAGGTGAAACCCTTCGAGACGTTATTGGACTGCTATGCTGTGGAGTCAAGTTCTTTCTTGCAAAAATGAACCAGACTTAGAATAGAATTATGCCGATCAATTGTTGTAGAGAGCACTAGGAGGCGCCCATTAGCCACAAGGTTCCTGGTTGCCAACAACGGCGGCGGCGGCTGTCTGGGCGCTTCTGAGGGCTATACGAAAATTTTTCGCAAGTCACACTGTCACAGTCGACCCATACAAATGGTCCAGTTCATATGGGTTGTCACATCCCAAATCCCCATACGAAATGAATAAAATCATACAGTATGCTCTGTATGTACCCAGAATGCTCTGTCGACCTTCAAATGAACTATCGACGGATTTGAGTCTGAACAGATGTGCTTGGGAAACACAACGACATCGAATACCTCGTATATTAAGCAGATGCCTCGAATCACATTGTTCGTGTTTGCCCCGATCCGAAGATACCCCATTCACACAATCACCTTCTAGCTCCGGCCAACGCCGCTCATTACGTGCCGCTCCCTGTCGGCAGCACCCGTAAGCACACCCAATTCCTTTTTTTTTATTTTGGGGTTCTCGAGCTGAAAGAGAATAGCCTCGGCGCGCTTAACTAGACACTCCACATGTTATTTTCAACCTCGCCGATCAGCCGCCCAATTTCCGCACATAAGGAAGGGTCTCTTGCGGCCTCCTTCTTTCTTCCACACCCCCATCACGTTCTTCCGTATCACATTCGTCCGCCGCCCCATCCGCCCCATTCCTCTTACCAACGTCGCCTCAATACTTTTCCTGACTTCCCGATCTTCTGCAGCCATTTCTTGCGCGTGGATCGAGACGCACAACAGTTAAAAGTGTCTCGCATCTCTGTCATCATAAGAAGTCGTGGAGTTGTCGTGGAGCGTGTATGGGTTGAGTCCAGCAAGATGCCGCCAGCATCAAGATATCTCTAGGACTGTGCGATCTTGACTGGCGCTCCACGCCCTCGAAGTTGTGCTTTACTGCCAGTCGTCTCCTGAATCAAGCCTTCAGCATTCATGCCATCGAAACGAGCATATCAAGGCTCAAGACAGGGCTGCAACAAGGTTCAAATCTTCAATGCTCAACCTCAAACCCACTTCATGGCTAGCTCGGTGGTCGTTCGGCCTCGGCAACATCAAAGAGCCTCGCAAGACCAGACTACAGTCCTGATCCCAAATCTGAATCAAAGCTCACTCACAACGAATCCTGTTCTTAGTTCCAACCGACTAGCATCAAGCTCAACCACTACGCAAAGCTCGGTCTCAAATTCGAGTCAAGGTTTAATCACAACCCATCCTCTTCATAGTTTCAACCTGTCGTGCGTCAACGCATCAAGGGACGTGAATCCCAACACTACACCGTGCAATCGTGCCCTCTGCTCCCAATATTCTGGTAACCTGCCTGATGCAGCGTAAACTCAACAACTGTTCCCTTTTTTGGTCCGTCTTCCGTTCAGCAATGTGATTCTTCCATTTTGAACAACATCGAGACACAGAGGAGGTACTATGAGCATTTGGTACAGACGCCTCATTCATTTTCGCCTCCCTTTGACGCACGCAGCCCACAGACGTATCATATGGTAATCTTCAGATGTATCTATACAGTCCGCCGCTCCACCGCGTGACCCTCTGCGTATTTACGACCGGCCGCGCATGGTGCGTAGCTTATCACATGTGGGGACTACTCTGATGATGGCGAGCGTGTAGTTTTTCTCTCTCTTTTGGAAGTCGAAGATCCATTACATTAAAGGACGTGTCTTTAGTTTTCTTCTAGGTACGTAATCGATTCAACGGCTGCCTGTGAATTAATTGTATGGCTCTCCTTCTCTGATACTCTGTAACGTTCTAACGGTCCTAATGCACGCGATTGCCGTCCCTGAAACAGCATCCTCACCTTTGCCGCTATTTGCGGGCCTGTTGCCATGTACGATGATGCAATATTGTTCGTCTTGCAACGGTACTGAAACGTGGGTGATTTTCACTCAACTCGTACGTTGACTGAGCACATTGACATTTTTAACCGATATGTAGCCGAATCAAATTAACTCCCAGGTATGTTATATGTTATTCTAATTTGTGTTGCGATCCTTCGCGTTCATGTCAACATTTACTCGGCTCAACACCATGCTCTAGGTCCTGCACATGCTGAAGTCGGCTATTACGCTCGCTTGCATCTGTATCAAGTAGAATTATAATATCTTGGATCCTCTAATTCGAGTCGAACATATTATGATGTGCTTCCCCGACGAATCCCCGTAGCAATAAAATTATTTTTACCAAACTATCTTGCCTGCCTATGCCGGAGCGAAGCGAAGGCATGTCTTGTACCATATATGGATTCTTGCAACAAAGTGCATGAAATACCAAGTTCTTGAACTTCTGAGTGCTGCAATGGTGGAAACAGCTCGCAAAAAACCCCAGAAGCTCATTTCCTGTGAAAAATTGGGGGGGTGAAAATCTTTTTCTCCTGCCTGGCGGTCGGACTAACTACCCAGCCCTTGGTCGCCGGTTTAAATGCCGGTACCCCCTTGCCAAAAGCGCCGCCAACGCCAACCTATTGGAATATTCCCTGAAAACCACAATCTCGCAATTCCTTCCATCCCACCTTCAATGCAATGTGGTCTATTGAAGTCTAAATTCAGTTGATTCAAACAATCCAAATCACCAGTTTATTACCGAAATGCATACCCTATGAATGCCCAAACAGTGCAGTGCTGCATCAGTGCCGCGCATTGACGCGCACCTGCACAGCAGGTTCTTTCACTCACAGTGAGTGCTGAATCTGTCACTTCGACCCCGGTCACAAACTTGTTCAACACTCAGCTTTTCAAATCAGAGGAGTTTCAGGTTCTCAATCCTAGCGTAACTGATTTTTTTTTGCTGGTTGTTTTCCTTGTTTCGGCTTACTTAAATCAATGCTCGCGGAAGTTTGGGTTGATCAGCATTATTGCATCGCCCGGGTCTTGATGAATCCTGGCCATCTACTACAGGTTGGACCAGGTATGAATTTGCACCATTCGGTGTCATCTTGTTGCAAAATGATAACCTGGGGCACCACGGTGTCAGAAACTTTGTGGAGTCCAACATCCGTGCCTTCAATGTTTCCAAGGGACCCTTTCAGACAGATTATGGATTCCAAAACAAAGAAATGTCGTTCTGGTGCGGCATCGCAGTGAAGATTACGTTGAAATAAAGGCAGAGACAAAATTTTGAATAAGAACTCTCCTCATGCTACTTCACCATCACGCCAGAGAAACCCGAACTATGGTTCAATTCGGAGAAATGAATCGTAAGCTGAAATTGAAGGGAGTCATGGTATTGGCTATAACTTGGCCGGGGGTTGTGGGAACAACAAACACAGCGCCGGAAATTGTGCGACACTGCCGTGCCTTTGTTCAATATCTTATGCTCGTGTCCAGTCTAGGGAATTCTCGCTCTTTGTTCCCTCAAGATCATTTGAAAGTGAATTAAGTGTCGCCCTAGTGCTATCTAACACCCAATGGACTAAGACTTTGGTGATATCTATGACAAAAATGATACTTGCGACGCCATACAATGTTGAGCACTATAAATGAATTGGATTGATAATAAAGCCATGGTTGAAAATGAGTCGAAACGTTGTCTAAGCCGTAAATAGAAGAAAATCTTTACTTCAACATTGAGCAGCGCAGACCTCACAGGTCTCCCGGTAGTTTGTGAAGTTAGAACCAAGTGCAGTTGTGCGCCAGCACTCAAATGCTGTTCAATCTTGGTCTAGCTGCAGTTGCTCCTCGAAAACGAAGTTTCCTCACATAAACTTAGACTTGATAAATGTTCAGGTATCCAAATCCATTGTTCAGTGCTACCACATTGCCGCGGTGGTGACGCGCACTGACGCGGCATTGCCGCGCACTGCTGCGCCATTGACGCGCACTGCCGCGCCATTGACGCGGCAATGCCGCGCAGTTGCAGGGATTTGCCGCGGTAAACCTCAGCCTAAGAAGAGCTTCTAAACGTTACAAACCTTTATTCAATGTAAAAATACTCATTCCACTCACCAGAAATTGTAATGGTTGCAGTCTGAGGCATTTCGAAGGCGATTCGGTGCAAAAAAACACTTGAAAAATATTATGATATCAACCAGCAGTACTTCATCGAGAGATCTCAAGTTATTAGTGATTATTTTTACGCTCCAGAAACCTGATTCAGCGCGAAGGACTATCAATTTTGACGTTTAGTCATAATTTGGGATAGGCGCGGTAGTGTCGCGGCAATGCCGCGGCAGTCGCGGCATTTTCCCCTGGCCCCAAGTTGGTTAATGGTGTTACTGTTTTCACCGCTATCCGATTCAAGCCCTGGCCATTATTCTTTTGCGGAATATGTTTATTTCTCCTCCATTTCGCAGTATTCTACTCGTCGATGCTTCAGCTGCCTGAGATTGCAAACTGACGAAAATGGTGATTATTGTGTTTGTACGTACTAAGCATACATGAATGAATCGCCTTGAATATACTTGCACTGTACACTGAGTTACGCTCCCAGATATGGGACCTACGCCGGAGCGAAGCGACGGCATATCTTGTCTCCTTTATGTTTGCTTCGCCTCGTGCCATTTAGGAAGTTGGTCATCAAAACACCAAGCAATTCGGAAACACTACTGCGGTCTCCCGCCAAGCATTTGACAATGGCTTTCCTGGATTCTCCACCATCATGGAGCGGGAGAAGAGTGGTAAGAACCGCCCAGGTACTGACCATCTCCCGCATAGAAGCAGTGGCAGGCTGCGCAATTCGGTGTTCCAATACCTCATGTGGTCGTCTCAGTTCCCGCTAATATGGCAGGCTGCGCAATGCGGTGTTCCAATACCTCATGTGGTCGTCTCAGTTCCCGCTAATATGGATCCGCGCCCGCGCCGGGTGCTCGCTTCGAAGACCCTTGTGGTGGATTCGGCAAAAATTCTGAATTTTATTCATCTGAAGTTCACGTGATCTGACCGGTGGCATAGACGGGTGGTTCTGAAACACCACCATTCCGGCTCGAATCAAGTCTTCGTTTGAGATTCATACAGTCATAACGTACACCATTCATAATACGCAATATTGTGTCCATACATGCAACTTTGAGTAAGTTTGAAGCCACTCTTTTTTTGCCATCAAATCGCGCGCACAATTTGTTCGTGTTTGTGGTCTGAGTCTTGCCCTTTAGCGAATAATTGCTCGCTTCGCTCGCAATAATGTGCGCCGAGTCCCACCTGAGAGAGTCAAAAACCGGCTGAACGGCCACCTTGTCTTCCACTGCCAATGTGACCAAATTCTGATATCTTTTAATAGCAATCGAAGTTCCTGAGACAATAATATCAAGGGTCGAGGATGCTGACTGGCAGAAGCGTCAGGGAAATCTATGCAGCTCGACGACGCAAGTCTGAGCACTTTCGCTGCTAGATTCATTTTACTACCGGAATCACTACCATGCGGACACACCCGCGGGTGCCTCGGACGATGCTCAATTGCCAAGAATATTATTCGAGTGCCGGGCTGCAACTGTTGCAAAGAGTATAGGCTTTGGTAGAGCTTGCTTCAAGGAAGACATTTGACATGCCTGATATTTTTCCTTGCTATGTATTTAAATTAAATAGTCGAGGCAAAAAAAATGGCTTCACAGGTTCGAAAGGGTTTGAACAATACTCGGACCGACGTGAACAATCCATCACTTATTCTGACTAGGACCTGTTTCTTTCGCCCCCTTCTTTCTTCACAACCCCCATCAGGTCCCCGTATCGTTGCTCCTAGTATTATTGTAGATACGACACCCCCTGTGTCGTATCAAACATACTTGTAGGATGTACCCTCCTACAGCCCGTACATATTTAAGGGAGACATACAAGTATCCTACTTTTGTCGGGACTCGAATTCATTATCGTTTATAACAGACACTTCGACTTCCCGCAAGACCCGTTTTGTGGGTTTTATCCCGAATTTATTGAATGCAGAGATCATGTTGATGAGAGGCAGAAGTGTCAAGAACATTGGCAACATCTTGAATAAGTTTGAGCCCATTAAAATCAATGTATCTAACGCTCGCTCTCACCTGACCAAACTGCCAGTTGGTAACCGCATCATTCTGCGTAGGCCGGTACCAACGAATTGTCAATTCTGTGTTGAGCACGAGGAATGCCCAGATTACAAGGATGAAAAAAATTATGACCAGCAACTGGTTATCGACAAGAGCAGTAGGGATCCCATAGTACGTCGACTAGACGGGAGATTTGATAAATATGACCTTTCCTCGAACGAGACTGGGCTCACTTGTCTCTTTGGTGCCAATGGCCCCACCCCGGGAACTGGACTAGCTGAATGCTTGAAGTATTGACCAAGGATAGGCCCTTGACCAACGGACGGCGGAGATGCGCTTTCATTGTGTGACACTCGTCTTCCTCGTACCATTTCCCTTATTCGTGCCGTATAATCCCTGAACGTTATCATGGTATAGGTCGCAAAGATGAAACCGATGATACACCAGCCGAAGATGCGCCCGTGTCTCAATGCGGAGAATGGACGGAAGATGACGGCGACAGCTTCTTGATTGCAGTCAGCGTTTTCACCGAAGCTGGCGGCCTTCGCAACGACGGCAAACGCAAATGATATGATCACATAACTCTGAATCACAGAAACCAGCTGTAAGATATTCGTGTCATCGGAGAGACGGTTGCAAGAGGCGAGGGCGGTGACGACGGTGATCCAGCCCATGGAGAGAAGGTATAACATAATGACGGCACTTGATGATTGGTCAGGTCAATAAACGGTATTCAAGGAAGGTCCTACTCTTGGAAGCTAATTTCTGGCTTTGGCTTCAACCCCAGTATTAGACCAGTAACGGCCATGGCAGTGTTGGTGGCCATAAGAGTATACAATGCTCCTGCAATTTCATCGAGGGACCCCGAACGCACGGAAAGACACCCTAGGCGTGTGCGATATTAGTAAAGGGACACATGCTACTCTCGTTCTCGTACCGAGGAAGAGGGTCTGCATATAATAGGATATCCGGACCCCAATTCCGCTGATATCAGAGTTCAGAGCGTGCACGCAGGACGACATTGAGAGAAACTTCAACTCGGAGTTCAGCCCGTTCAGTCACCGTAACTTAGCGTTGTAGGCTTTTATCACCCACAATGCCTGGCAGCCATGCTGTGTGCCGCAGCAGCTGTCCGCCGGAACGTCCATTTATCTCACGCTACTTTTAGAACCAACGTAAGTGTCGACTCACGAGCTACACCTCCCGCCATCAAGTAATTAATCTTTCATAAGATGGTTTCCTCCCAACCGCTCTTCTTCCCCTTTATAAACCTTTCAAACAAAGACAAGTATCATAGTTGGCCGACAGGGACACTTGTTGAACTTTCGGAGAATCAGTAGCTATGACAACGCGTGCACTTCATTTCCACCCAATCCCCCCCGGCAGTCATGCTGACAAGACGTCAATCATACACGCTATGACCACGTGTCGATAACACCTCGACTCTCTCCATGAATCCCCCACCGGTGGCCTTCAACTCGAATGCTCAGGCTCTCATTCGCAGCCAGCACTTTGATCACGATCTTCTTCCCTCGCCTCCTCGCCGAGATATTCTGCACCATGGACCAGGATTGACCTTCTTTCAATTGTCGAATCGTGTTGGCCACTTCATTGCGCCAGGTGTAAACCTGGTTTTTCGTCCTCTCGGACCAGATCGTTGGAAATCACGCATTGAGGATCTCTTTCGCAAGGATGATGAGAGGGAAAGATTGCTCGACGAGTTGTACCGCAACCCGAACTGCTTGTACGGCAGGCTCAAATCATTGGAGAGTCACTGCCATGAACTACTAAAGCTTGCTCGGCCGGAGTGAGTGTGACCTCCGGTGATCTCGTTCTTGCACTGATATACCCAGCTCTACCACGGTCAACACTCAACTCATGACATTCAAGATTTTGGTCGCAATGATCACTCGATATCCTGGCATCAGGCGTCTACTACATACTCACCAAGACTTGAGGAGGGAATTAGCGACCGATCCTTCCTTGAGTTCTGCCTGGAAACGACCATACCAGTCTTGTGGCGAAGAATGGACATTTTATCGGAATTTCGCCGTGTTCTGCATTTCCGACAACGCTTTTGAATCCACCAAGCTGATGGAGGCTGAACTCCCCAGCACGCTTAGCCGTGTGAAGTTGGAGGGAAACTTGAACAAGGTACCAATCGAGATATTGCTTGGGCATTCAAGGTCAGTCTTGGTGATCTTCGCGCTCTTGAATACGCTTAACAGAATCAACATGAGATGCGGACCCGAATTTCATCTCTCCAGGCTCTGCGCTATTCGATATCTCGCAGGAATTCTGGAGCTCCCCAGTTTTTGGGGACGCTTCTCTTCCAACGCAAGTACCAAACGAGAAAGAAAAAGATTCCTTGACGTACTTTCGGAGCTGTGCAGTACAATTCTTGGGCTCATCCAAGACACAGAGGGAAATGGGGCTGACATGAGTGTTGATTTCTCTCCTTCGACGATTGCCGGTCGCAGCGCTGTGGATATCCTATCTTACTCTATGTTGAACGGACTGCTACGGCTTCGTAACTTCAATAATCTCCCTCCGTGCGTGCCGGCTGCATTACCGGTTGTCGTATCCATGCTCGTGAGGTACGCATCATCACCTCCCTTCGCATTCCATCTTTTACTTTTCACCAGGGATGACGGAAAAAGCTATCCCAGGGCATTTGAGCCTGCCTCCCAGGTAGAAGTTATGTTAGCTTTTTCTCCATTTTCACCCCTCGAGGATGAAAGTAAGCATTTCCCGCCGCTTGGAACCTTGCATTGGATAGGTGGAGACAGTACTGAGGACTTGCATGACACAGATCCAGTCGATTCGCCGGAAGGTTACCAATACAAGGCAAAAGCCGTGTATGCCTGTGCGTGTTCCGCTCTGCTGCCTTTGTGGTGCTACTGTAATATTCACGCTGACACCTCGACCAGACAGCGCATCCGCAGATGATCCAAACGAAATATCATTTACCAAGGGCGAGATCCTCGACATTTTTGACAAGCAGGGGAAATGGTGGCAAGCTAAAAAGGCCGACGGAACGGTTGGCAGTGCGTCTTGTTCCTCTCCTTCTCCAAGAATCACCCTCTGATATTACTTCTACATCTGCAGTCGTACCATCCGACCATCTCCGGATTATTTCCCAGGATGGATCCCTGGAATTACCCGGTAAGCCAGCAGAAGTAACGGTGGAGACAGTACTGAGGACTTGCATGACACAGATCCAGTCGATCCGCCAGAAGGTTACCAATACGAGGCAAAAGCCATGTATGCCTGTGCGTGTTCCGCTCTGCTGCCTTTGTGGCGCTACTGTAATATTCATGCTGACACCTTGACCAGACAGCGCATCCGCAGATGATCCAAACGAAATATCATTTACCAAGGGCGAGATCCTCGACATTGTTGACAAGCAGGGGAAATGGTGGCAGGCTGAAAAGGCCGACGGAACGGTTGGCAGTGCGTCTCGTTCCTCTCCTTCTCCAAGAATCACCCTCTGATATTACTTCTACATCCGCAGTCGTACCATCCAACTATCTCCGGATTATTTCCCAGGATGGATCCCTGGAATTACCCGGTAAGCCAGCAGAAGTAATGGTGGAGACAGTACTGAGGACTTGCATGACACAGACCCAGTCGATCCGCCGGAAGGTTACCAATACGAGGCAAAAGCCATGTATGCCTGTGCATGTTCCGCTCTGCTGCCTTTGTGGCGCTACTGTAATATTCACGCTGACACCTCGACCAGACAGCGCATCCGCAGATGATCCAAACGAAATATCATTTACCAAGGGCGAGATCCTCGACATTGTTGACAAGCAGGGGAAATGGTGGCAAGCTAAAAAGGCCGACGGAACGGTTGGCAGTGCGTCTTGTTCCTCTCCTTCTCCAAGAATCACCCTCTGATACTACTTCTACATCCGCAGTCGTACCATCCAACTATTTCCGGATTATTTCCTGGGATGGATCCCTGGAATTACCCGGTAAGCCAGCAGAAGTAACGGTGGAGACAGTACTGAGGACTTGCATGACACAGACCCAGTCGATCCGCCGGAAGGTTACCAATACAAGGCAAAAACCGTGTATGCCTGTACGTGTTCTGCTCTGCTGCCTTTGTAGCGCTACTATAATATTCACGCTGACACCTCAACCAGACAGCGCATCCGCAGATGATCCAAACGAAATATCATTCACCGAAGGCGAGATCCTCGACATTGTTGACAAGCAGGGGAAATGGTGGCAAGCTAAAAAGGCCGACGGAACGGTTGGCAGTGCGTCTCGTTCCTCTCCTTCTCCAAGAATCACCCTCTGATATTACTTCTACATCCGCAGTCGTACCATCCAACTATCTCCAGGTTATTTGAGCTCTTCCTCCGTAATGTTAGTTTCAGAGTTCCCTTACATACCGGTCGCTGGCCGGTCGCTGTCCTGTGTCGTGCATCCTGCCGCTTCGAGCTTGAGCATTCTGTAACTATGTTCAATGAACGCCCGAGGCTGGTCGAAAGAAATTTCTGGGCTAAGTTATTCAGGAGGTCAGCATCACAATTGAGGCTGCAGAGAATGCACAAGGAGGTTGAAAGAGACTGAAATATATTCCTAGGAACGTGTTCTGCCTCTGGAGGGTGTATGTTACATGCAGTGAGAGGCACGCAAGATAAGTGTGGCTTGGAGATGACTTAAGTTTTGCCGTGCATCAGGAAAACTTCCCCCAGCTATTTTCGCACATTTTGAGGCAAAATGTGCGAAAATAGCTGAACCTTCCTGAGTTGGCAAATTGTGTGAAAATATCTTTGTCCGCCGGAAAATGGCATAATTTGCTGAAAGTTTGAGGGACTGACATCTTTGCTCTGTGACGAGGGAAAGGGACTTATTGATGTAGTTTCAAATGCTCAACACTTGTTGAGATGGGTGGCAGCACAGGCGGAGCTGGTTTGAAGGTCTCTTCATAGTTGGCCAGGTCCCCCAGGAGTGAAGACTCTGGAGGGTCATTTGACCCATCTACCTCAATAGGCAATGGGGAGTTCTCCACCACAACCAGAGATGCAGCATGCTTTCCCTTACCCTTTCCAACAGGTAGAGGTGCAAACTGGGTAACAAAGGTTAGCCCTAAATTAGGGGCTAGGGCTCCACATAAACAAGCTGTTTTCTGTATATAAGTATTGACTCACTGTCACAAACAACCACGCTCCACAACATATGTGGATGGTTCATCACCTACAAACACAATGGCCACAGCCTCCTCATTGAAACACAAACTGTGCCGGACGAGCCAGACCACCTCATCATCAGCATGGCACACTGGGCTGCAACTGCTGAAGTATCAATGGATACTAAACAATTTAATCAATGGCATGGACGTTGACATCATGGAGCTCACTCACACCATTGTTGAATGGCAGGAGGCCATTACAAGAAGCTCGGAACAGCAGACTGCCAGGTAAGGCAATCAAATAAGACCAGCACCATGTCTTCATTGAATGCCTGCAATATGACATGATGAGAAACAAAGCTGCCGATGATCCAGCCCCTAATTAGAGCACAAAAGCAGCCTTCCAATGGTTCTGAAATCAAGAGAAACGGCCCAGCAGTTGCTGAAATATGATTTTTTTTCAACTGGAAAAGATTGGAACCCAAATGTAGGGTTATATTATTCTCTTAATCGGCTATGGTGAAGCCAAGGTTGTAGAGCTCTTCCGCCGCCTTCCAACGCACCCGGAACCAAGGGAAACGGCCCAGCGGTTGCTGAGATATGAGCCATTTATAGTGTGTGACACAGTATGGGGAGATACTGCGGTATTACGGGTATAGGTGTGTGGGTTAAGGGTAAGATAGGTGTCAGTCACTTACATCAAACGCCCACATGATCAAAGTGTGACATTGGCAAGGCTCCGGGGACAAAACCATAAGACACAAAGTAAGACCTACAAATGGTGTATTTAAGCCTGTATATGAGCATTGAGATCTCTGGTCACAGAATTTTAAAATAGCTATTTTTGATGGGAATATGCAATTTCCTTACCCCATTTTTTTTTGAGTGCAGAAATGGTTATTTCAGCGATTGGGAGAGGTTTGTGTCCGGAGCACTGAAAATTTTGCCGCTTAAGTAATGTTCTCAAACTCCATATATAATAACAGTTGCTTCCATAAAGCCTTTGCCATACTGTAAAACTAAGCACTCCTTGTAATGCTATTACAGGCACGGTTTTTGAGTATTTCTGAACAGTTTCTCTTGAAGTTGAAGGTATGTATGTGATGACATAAGTCAGCTGAAAAAAAAAATTGACCTCAGAAACATCAAAATTGACCGATTTCCGGCATGTTCTGTTGAACTTCCAAAAGTTTTGCCGCGTTATGCGTGGCATGATGGAATCACGTGGGTGTTAGATGTAAGTGACTGACGCCTATCTTACGGGTCCCAAAATTTTGAACCTGCCACTACTGCCACCCGCAATATCACGGTTAGGGTAGGCGAATCGGTCGCGGTTCAATTTCGGCTGAGCAACAGTGGCTAACAACCGACGCCAAGACACAACTTATTTCTGGAAGGACTCAGTCTGCAAGTATTCATCCTTCCTGTTGGTTGCGTGATAAGCATCCTTTGCATGATCGATGTGAAGGTGCTCTGTATACTCTATCGACACAATGGTTGAGAACTAAGTAGTATGGAGCCTTGATTTTTTCTAGGCTTGGTTCAGCCTCTACAGTATCGCCTGTGTGGATTTCTGAGGACAATGATTCAGAATGACGTATACTGTAGTGGCTGGAACTTACAAGTACAGCTGAGTACGAAGCACCTTGGAGTTTGAAAAATGACATGCCAAGACAGTTGAGGCATCGGCAATCTTTCACCCCATCAAATGTGTACTAAGCTGTACTAGTAAGTTCAAGCCTAGGGAGTAGCCTAGCGGAGAAAGCACAAGGTACCATCAAGGAGACATATGTGGAGAGCTTGTGAAGAGTGTCCAGAGAGAGTCAGGCTGTACCAAGGTCGCAATGGCAACCGGATTTACTGGCAGTCCTAGTCACTGATGTGAAATTGAACCATGACCAATCCCCCTACCCTACCATGGTAACCAACTCTTTGAATTTGTTGTGAATTTTTATCCCAAAACTGTCACTTAAATGAACAATAACTAGCTATGTTCTCCCCTTAATGCCCACTAACTTTAGTTAGTGGGTCCTATAGCGCCCTTTAACATCATGCAGATCTTTGATTTCATCGGCCGAAAACCCGACGGTCACCTAGTCCGATTTGCAGAACTGGTCACAACATCCTCAAATTGTGCTGGGTCTTGTGAATGATTGACCTTCCATAAGATTAAATAAATGCTGGGCAATATTTTCGGTCATTTCGCCGAGATGCCGGGGCAGCCATCAGGACCCCATCGGGCTCAGATCTCACTTGGAATATTTTTGACCCTCTTCCAGACCTATCTTAAACTCTATTCTGGAGGGGGGTCCCTACCCCCCCTTCAGAATATCTTACTCTCGAATAAACGGACTTGGGCTGTTCTCGTCCATTCACGTTGCCGCTTTGGGTTGCGTGTCACCAATGTCACGGTGTCACTCGTCTGCTTTCCGCCTCATCGCACCACACCTCGTCTGCACAAACGACGCTCAACCATTGGCTCACGGCGACGACGGCGACAACAGTGACGGCGGCAAAGATGACTATCACAAACTCTCTTGTTTCCTTCGATTCAGCCCCATTTCGCCCTGGATATCCGCCGCAAAACCACTGCCGTGAGTGATCCATCATCTTTTGCATCGTCCTCGATGTCTTCAAGTTGATGGAGAAGGAAGCCGCGTCGAGATCCTTTGTTGACGAAGGCAAACGCGTCGAGGGAAGAGAGACGCGTTGATTGTTGATGTTTAGACGGCCTCAACAAAAAAATAATATCTAACAAGATATATTCTCAGCTATTCGTTATGGGAAGCCCTGGTGATTAGATTATCGGTATAGCTCATCGTGATGGCATCGCTGGCACCCCCAGATATTCTCCAGACATTTTTCTAATCGTATGGAAAGTCACCCAATGTGTCCAATATGAGGCCAAAACTCAATATTTTACAAGTTATATCAAGTCCTTGAGGGTGTGGCGGTTTTATTTTCAGCTCTCGTTGCTTATGTTATGACAGCTTGCGATCATCGAATCAGCGCCCAAATCACTCTCCGGCGATAGATACTCCGACGGCAAATCAACACGGTGACGTGGCGAAATATATCTTCTTTGACACTCTTTGAGAGCGCCATCATCTCCCTTTCTGTGAGTTGAGAGAGGCAAGCTTGTGAGCCGCCTTAGTGGGAGATAAGGAAGCCGAGATATACAGTGGTTATACTAGTGCTTTAGTTATGTGACTGATTACATACTAAGGCTGCACATGGTCCAAGGGGGAACCGGCATTCAAAAAATGGATATCAGGTCGAAAAGTTTTTTTTCAACCTTCGGTGGACCCCCCCTCCCCCCCCTCTCCTTCCATATAGGGAAGGAGTTTCCCACCCCTAGTACCGGGCCGTCCACTCCGAGTTGAGCCGTCGCCCCCATGTGTGTTCATTAACTTTCCGTTGGCTTTTCTGCATGTAAATTATGTTCTCTTGGACTCCTTCATAGATGTTTGTAACTGAAATACCTTTATGAAGCCTGAAATCTTTGATTTTCTACCATCTAAATTCCCCAGCCAACTCCTGGCACTCAAGCTCAAGGACCCATTGTCGGTTTGAGAGGCAGTCTAGGTTTCTGGAAATGAATTTCAGTCTCTTTTGACATCCTGGTGCATTGTCTGCAGTCTGAAATGCAGTTTTGAGCTCTTGCATAACTGAGCCTAGAAATTTTTTTCAGCCGACCTCTGGACCCCCCTCCCCCCCACCCCATGTACGAAATTTTAATGCCGGTTCCCCCTTGACATGGTCGCCGTCTTCATGGGTGTGACGGCCGTCCGTAAACGGGGACGGCCCCGTCCCGTCTCTACTGCCAAATATAGGAAGTTTAAATTGATGGGGGTTCGCAAGTACAGAACAGACTGAATTTATTGGAGAGAGTGGTAAGTATTTATACAAGTCTCGTACCTATCAGTCATAAAGTAACTGGTATTGTAGCTATGTAGTCCATGCGATCTGGGAGCTATAGGCAGTGTTGTAACAAGGAGACGGTGAAATATAACATGGATATGAAATATGTTGCATGGTTGAATTGGATATAGAGGTTCAATTGGGAATTGAACATGGACACGGGTTGTGTTTCCAATACTCCCCCTCAAACCGTGGACAGTCCAAGTGAACGAGCAAAGTGCTTGGCTTTAGCACTAGGAAGAGCTTTAGTGAGGGTGTCAGCCGTCGTTTCATCTGTTGCACAGTGGATGAGCTTGATTGCACCGGCCTCGATGATATAGCGGATATAGTGGTACCGTAAATCAATGTGCTTGGTGCGTGCATGATAATGGCCGTCTTGTGCAAGCGCAATAGCCGCTTTGCTGTTGCTGAAGAGGGTCGTAGGCGCAGTCAACGGGCGGAATATTTCCCCAATAAGTTTGCGCATCCACATCGCTTCCTTTGCAGCGTGAGTTGCGGCAACGTATTCGGCCTCGGTGGCCGAAAGCGTAACGAGCTCCTGCTTCTTCGAAGACCAGGAAACGGCGCCACCGTCAACCATGAATACGTACCCCGTAATGGCCCTGCGATGATCTTGCGAGGCGCCATCGGCATCAACGTAGCCTTCCAAGCCGCGTTTGTCTCCCCCATACACGAGCACCAAGTTCTTCGTGCCGAGAAGATACTTGTATATGTGCTTGACGGCTTCCCAATGGGTCCAGCCGGGATTGTCGTTGAATTGGGAGACCATGGACACGGCAAAAGCGATATCGGGTCGACTACCCATTGCCGCGTACATCAAGGATCCCACAGCTTCGCGGTATGGGACATGCTTCATGCGTGCGATATCTGCAACACTCGTGGGCGATTGGGATTTGCTAAGAGGGACATTCGGGTCTAAAGGCATCGCGCTCGGCTTCAAATCATTGAAGTTGAATCGTGTGAGAATTGCCTCGATGTAGGCATGTTAGGATAAAGTGAGGGTGCGCTCCGCATGATCCCGAGTGATCTTGATTCCTAGGTTATTCCGAGCGAAAATCGGGGCTTTGCTGTAAACCTCCCTAAGTTGCCATTTTATACTGACAACCCGTCATGAAACTTACACATTCCTTTCCCGTTTTTGAATCTTTACCACCTCACCAAATTTCTTCACCCCTATACCCCCCCTTCACCTCGCCGGGGTACTCTCCAAAATGCCTACTTTTTGGTACCTAAATGGAAATCACACTGGGATGCCCCAGCCTTCCGGCCAAAAACAATGTTCTGCCCGTCCCTTGGCACCGCTGCCGACCTTCTAGATCGATTCCCCATACAAAAATACTCTCCTCCCCCGAGCTCTAGCTCAAGTGCCCAATTATTGACCAGGAAATTAATTTCCAACCACTCTGAAAAAACCTTAAATTCTGCATTCCTGAGAGTCTAGCATCATGAAAAAAAAATGTATCAACCTGAGCTCTTCTATGAAATGAAATTATGCTAGATACTCTCAATTTGAAGTCACTCCAGTCAAATATTTGACCGGGTGGATGGCAACTTAGGGAGGTTTGCAACAAAGCCCCGATTTTCGCTCGGAATAACCTAGACAACTGTTATTACATTTGAGTGGTGCGTCACAATATTTCTTAATATCCCGGCCGCACTCAGACAGTTTTTCCTTCCTAGCATTTGTAGCAGTTATACGACGTGACTGTTAGTCCCCTCGCAGTAGGCACACCAAATCTCCTCGCGTATGTACCTCTGATGGGCCCCTCACTTCCGTTAATTTTGGTGAACGGTCCGCTCATCGTACACGTTGCTGCCAAATTTAGAAGCCTTCCAAGCCCTTATGACCACTGGCTTCAACAGCGATGCTCACTGGCGGCTATATTTGTACGTTCCGTCCTGACAATAGCTTCCAAACCCTTAACTTACCTACGCACAGGAATAAATATGGCCCTTTCGAGCCCTGTTCCTGGTAGTAACCTTGACGCTACATGTATGGGACTAGCAGTTATCCTGTGCTACGCTACGGCTGCAGCAAAATTACAGAATAATCACGTTAGGTACGAATCCGATCTCGCAATCTCTGATGATTAAACACGCCGCTCGTCGTGAACCTTCGGTTCACTCCTCACGGCCTCATGGCTTGGAACAGCTTCATCCTTCCCTATTTCTCCCATGATGAAATTGTGAATAGATTTCTCCTCTTCCTTTCCCATTGGGCATCCTGGACATGTTGTCGGATTCATTCAAAGGGCTTGGATTCATGGCATATCACTTTGGTTGTGCCTGCATTTCAACCCAGCAACTTCTTAGACTCCTCCCTGGGCGCAACTTGAGAGGTTGAGTTTTGCATTACAGTGCCTCTTTTATTTGACTCATGTTTCAGTCAACTTGCCTTCATCTCACCAATGGAATGATTTACCTTGCTGTAATTGCAAGTTAATCATGCCAAAATATTCTGACTGCAGCCTTCATGCAACCAGTTGAAAGTAATTCCACCCAAGAAATGAAGTCAACATTTCAACATTTTGGAACTCAGCGTTCAGTGGGGAAATTCAACATCTTGACATCTTCTGTTCCCCCACTGGAGCGTTTGACGGCAGCGTGGAGCTCGGATGGCCGGTCCGATCTGTGTGTGGCCAGAGACTAACCTCGCTCGATAGATTCACCGCCAACCGAACATCTGGACACTGCCGTGGAACCATATTCAACAATTCAACATCGGGACAAACTTTCGACCGGATGAACTCGGGTGCTCCACCTGGCTCCACATTGTTAGCATATGATTCCCACAGGCGCCACTTTTAGCTAGCCAAACCACGACTTTTCTTATATAGATTTCTCGAGTCGTTGTATTGGTAGGTCTACAATCCAAATGCTCCGGCAGAGACATTGCTTCAGCTATAGTAGTTTGCGCGTCTGCATTCCGAGTTACCTATTTACGAGCTCTGCTGTCAGAGTCCAGCCTGCGTGTTCCTGTGCACCTCATCAATAGGAAAAGAATCATAAAATCTTTGGTGTTAACAGTTACTGCGATCATCACCTCCAAACTACCTATTTTGAAGTGCCGGGCAGCCCTGACTTCAAAATCTGGGCCGAAGCGTAGCGAAGGCATGTCTTGTTCAATGCCAATCTTATCACTCCAACACCTTATCTAAACACTCAATCACAAGCGCCCATGGAACATGGAGGATATCATGAACCTGTGACAACAAGATCATCTGCCACTCCTTGTATCACTACTTGACAGTGATGCGGCAGATATCAAGATGCTGATTGATCCTGGGAACTTGGATGAATATTTATGGCAGAACAATAGAAGCAGACCACCTGATGATCAGAGAAATCAGAGAACTGTCAGAGAGATTGTCATATCAAGAATCGACAGGACAATGTTGATGATAACTGTCATGGAGAACAATGTTCAGCATAGTAGCTAGAAACGGTTACTACGCAATTCGCACCTAGTGATCTGCTTGGTTTGGTTTCAAACCAAGAAACCAGCAAACCAAAACCATGGTTTGTTGAAACCAAACCAAACCATGTTGTTGGTTTTGGGCTGGTTTTGGTTTTGGTTTGAAGCGGGTGAAACCAAAACCATGGTTTGCAACCATGGTTTTGAAATGAATGCTCAAAGGTACCTGCCAGAGAATGCTGAGACATTGGTCAACAACAATCTTGCTAGAATGGTGTAAATCAAGCCCTGATATACCCCAGATTGAGGTAGAATTGGGCCAAAAAGAAAATTTCCGTAGTTTCCCTGGGAAAATTTCCGTATTTGGGTGTGGCTGTACTCGGCTAATTGGGCTGGCAAGCCTGAAGTCGCTTTTTTTCATTCGGTGTAGCAGATTTCTCGGGTGGATGTCCCTTGCACACACCAGCATTGTAATATTTGTAATATGATGTTGTGAACAAACGGTCATGAATGGTGCATGCGAAACCATGGTTTAAACCAAAACCAAACCAAACCAAACCTGCTTCCATGGTTTTGGTTTTGGTTTGAGGATTTTGGAACCAAAACCAGCTGAAACCAAACCAAAACCATGGTTTGCAAACCAAACCAAACCAAGCAGATCACTATTCGCACCGCAAGACTCGCCCTCTCGAATCATGGAGAACAATGTTCAGCATTGTAGCTAGAAATGGTTACTACGCAATTCGCACCGCAAGACTCTCCCTCTCGAATCTCGGCAATCTCACATTATTGTCCCTTTGTTTATCCACTCCCATCCTTTACTCTCTCCAATGTCCAAGCGCATCAGCGATGTCGCTCTCCCCACGTCCGACAACCCCATCGTACTTCCCACTTCCAGCTACTCAAATCTCTCTGCAGTTCCTGCCGCATTTACACTCCCCGCATTCAATCCAACCCACACTTTGTCCTCCGTTCTAGTCTCCAGTACATTGGAAGTATATGACCCCGTTTCCACTGCTATGTTCTCCCAGCTGCAGACCTCTTTCTCTGCAATTAGAGTCAGCTCAAACATACTCACGGTGCGTTCACTTCGTGTAAGCTGATCTCCTAGTTACTTACGCTGGCGCTTGTAGGCTGAAGTATTTTTTTATGGTAAGCTCAACTCGTTGTGATAGACTGGACTAAAATGAATAATTTCAGGGGAATATGTGATCATGTTTGGATTTTACTTGAACGTCCTCCGCTCGCGCGGGATTGCAAAGAATCGCGGCTTAACAGTTGCGACGATTTTCTTATTCATCTTCTGCACCACACACTGCACTCCAAATCGCCACCAGCACACTGTACAACCAGTTGGAATCAAGAAGCATCGGAAACTCCGAGACCTTATTTGATCAGACCTTCAAGGACTATTCTTCAGTTGCGATTGCAACAAATGCGGTGTATGTTACGAGCAAGTGCGTCACGGTCCCGGTACATGGAGAGACGTGCTGAATCGGTTAAAGTATTATAGCTGATACAATTTTCGTCTGTTTCTAGAGAAATTTACGCCGTCCACAAATTCTGAAATTGTCACAGATATTATGCTGCTACGCAATCTGGAATTTTCAACTCAAAATCATCATCATACCCATACTTCTGA
The DNA here is from genome assembly GCA_014462655.1 of Mycena venus. NCBI lineage: Eukaryota > Fungi > Basidiomycota > Agaricomycetes > Agaricales > Mycenaceae > Glaucomycena > Glaucomycena venus. The sequence continues at coordinate 367,649 of JACAZI010000007.1, read as the reverse complement.
CTCTCGCCGTCGCGGGTGAGTTCCATCGCTGAGGATTCAGATGTCGATCTCAGTCGGCTGCCAGGTATGGGTTATACCAATGCCTTCTGGCCACTGCATACTCCAAATGCTCTTCGCTCCGCGAACTTAGTTGTGGCCGAATTCTCGTTTAAATTGCTCAAAATCTCGGTTCTGCTGTCCATTTTTACTACCATGATCTTGATGGTTTTAACTGGTCTGAAATTATCGCCCAGACAAGCGTACACGCAACTGAATTCGCGAACATAGCCGGTCGAATCTGGTGGATAGGACGAACAGCTCGGACACTATTGGGACGAAAGGTGATCAGCAAATATCACACCGTATGTGCCATGATGTATGTACTGGCTTTCATTTCGTTTTTCTTTGTCCACCTCACGGTCAGGAAGTTTGGAGTCGGGTGCCATTTACTGCGCCAGCGCAATTGCGTTCACCACCATTGGGTTTACGTTGGACCAAGTATATGTGAGATCAACCTCCCGATTTTAATTGATCTAATATATGTGATAGTGGAGCACGGGAGTCATACTGGGACAGTTGGTGGTTCGTAAAATCCAGTGATTCATCCTGACTCGATGTTTCACTCTGTATTGAACAGGGAATTGCACCCACGATTATTGCGGTCCGTGTTGGCCTGGGCCGTATTGTTAGTAATGTGGGGAGTTTTGAAGTCGTGACGCCACAAGAAGGTGCATTCTGCGCGTCGCTGCTGCTGTCACAGACAAAGGGGGCGCGGTGCGGGGACGAAGAGGCTGTGGAGGATCCGCATCGAAAGGCAGTGGAAGCGGGCACACAAGCTCTGAACAACGCTTATTCAGTGCGCTATATCTGCTCCTAAAGAGGGTTGCTGAGCGCAGTTTTTCACTGACAGAGTTACTATGAGGGAGTTGAGAACCTTAAACCGCCAGCATTTTGCGGTCTTACCTGTGATTCTCTACAGTTCCCTTTCCCACATGAGTGAGCGATCGAAATATATGAACACGTACGGATACTTGGATGATCCACATCCCATATTTTATTGTTACATATAAGCAGACAATTTGTACGCAATTTCGGTGGGAATCGGCGGGACACGTCAATGAGGCACTGTGGAGTGTGAACAGGTTGAACGGAAGTTGAACCGGGCTCGGATAGTTCCGTTATGTTACTGTTTGGTGCGGATATACTCACAAGCCTCCGTACATTCCCCGGTGAATCGTTGGGCATGATTTTTACCCTTGAATATTAACTCAAGCGGTCCAGGAACCGCTTGTATCTGTGAAAATAGCAATTTCCAAGTCAGTCAAACTCTTGTTGAAAAAGATCATTCAACTGACTTGAAAATTGCTATTTTCACAGATATTGATATTTTGAAAATATCCTAGCAAGTCAATGGTGACTGCCTGGTTGCAACCCCCATTATGATCAAAATGTCTATAGCAAGTCAACAGTTGGGAGCACACCCCAGGTTTATAGACGGAATATCATTTCCTCACCCAGATCTATATGTGCGCCAATTTTTTTATTTATTCAGGGGGGCCCACCTCACCCCGGTGGGAAAATAGGTAGGTTTCAGCGTGTCAGTCTATACTAACACAAAGAAGGGAAATAAGAAGAAAGGATACGCACTGTTCTGAAACCCCAGTGAATCCTCTGCCCCTGGATCACAAACCTAGAATATCTTTCTTGCTTCCCTTTACCGGGCTCACCGAGCTTGAGGATGTGCATGCTGCAGTATCGGGGTGATGGTGCCATCCATGAGTGGAAGGACTGGTGTTTCTGTGCAATAGTCGGAAAAGCAAGGATGGCTCATGGCAGGTGAGTTCTAGTGTACAGAGGCCTTGACATTTGATAGCAAGAACTCTCAATCACCGATTGCAATCTGAGCGGCCGCAAGATGCAAGAGCCTGCCATAGAGACAAGAAATTTTCCAGAAGAAAGACGGAATGGTGGCAGAAAAAGAGGAGAATTGGTGACGTATTAAATCAATGATCATCCCCTTTTAGTCGGACGAGCTCCCTGCGCCATACGCTCATGATATCCAGCTGCTTGTCCCGTCAGTAATAGTTAGGATTCACGGAAACACTGTTTCTCCGGCTCATTTTGACATGATGAAAGGCCTCGTCTTGGGAGTAACAGACTGTCCGACCAAGAAGATCAGCCACCTCTCATTCTCCCAGTGTCCTCCTTCGGCAAAGGCTGAATTTTTCGTTGACTCTACCAACATCGAAGCCCCCATGGGACTTCAAGTTTCCTTCACACCAGTTTCAGAACAGAGAAACCTGTTCTGCTCTGGGTCTCTTTTGATAAACCAAACTGCGTCTATACTTGATCTCAGACCTGTTATTATTGGTATTTGGAGGTTTTGAATTGTTTTTTTTCAGCTGTGATGCATTGATTTCATTTGGAGCCCCCGTATGCCCCCATTGAGCGCCGCTCCTTCTTTTTCTCCCCACCAGCCTTTTTGTTCATATGATCTGCACATATGTTAGCCCATGAACGAAGTGCTTAACATCGACTGTCTGTTCATCTCTCTTGACTCCCATCCAGTAAGGATGCCATCCAAAGTCCATTCAGGATGGGTGTCATGATAATCTGGTCTCTCAGCTAAGTTCATGGTTTTTGTGACAGAGAACTAGATGCTAGTTCGGCACACGAGAAAAGCAAGTGGTCGGTCTTCACAAGTGACTGGTGTAATGTGTAGATTAACCGGGGCATCTCTACACTAAGACAATCCTTATATACTAGATCAATGTTTGTACCGGTTTTGCATGATTGTAAGTATGTCGAAATGAGACGGAGTTAAATGAGCGTCAGCGTCTACAGCAAGTAGAGTGAATGGAGATAGAGGTTAATGAGCGTGAGGTCGAAACGTCGACAGGAATGAAAGTAGGTAAGTAAATAACAGGGTAACGGAACGGGGGGTTCAAGAGAATGAATGCGTCTGTTACAGTTTTCTTGTCTCGAGCGAGCTTTCTCTGTGGCCGTGATGCATGAAGAAACATGGTACCGTAAATGTTCGGGTTTAGATATCTTGAATAGGTTTGAATATTTTAAGATTTCACTCAGCCAACCAAACTCCCATAAGTACTGGTGTGTCTATTTAGGACATTCTTTAAAGCGCCGTAACTGTCAATCCAGCGCCTATTCTCTTTTGTCCTTTCCCCTCATCTTTTGACCATCCATGGATGGCGAGACGTACCTGGCGCCCGAAGGATCCACTACTCCATCGCACCTCGACATTCTCGGACACCCTTGGTGACCTTTTCCATCCCCATCGAAGTGGATCGTGGTGGACGCTCAGATACCTATGATGCAGAAATGCTGCCTTCACCAATCACAGTGTACGCGACATTAATTTCAGGGATTGTACCACCAATGTCACCTTCCGACTGCGCCCTCTTTATCAGATGGTAGGTTTGAAAAAACCATTTGGGATGATCTGCTGAATATAGTATAGATTTCCAACGGATACCATTGGGCGATATAAATCTGAGAAATTGTGACGCGACCGAGTGCGGCTAAAGTTTAAACGCGCGCGGCTTTCAAATCAATGTATTGCGGCGATGCGAATTCAGAGAAGGAGGCTGAGGTTGTTACATTTCTTGGGTCTATCGTGAAATGTTGAATAGTTACCTCGATTAATCCCCTTCATTTTTAATTTTTCTAACTCCTCCTGCATACCACTGGGCAGCCGTATTTACGTTTCTCGTGTGTCAATGACCGACATGCAATGTTTTATGCGACTTGTTATTCTCCCAACTTCATCTGGTTTTGACTTCGACTGATCATGAGCCGCCGGTTAGCGTTACCTTGTGCTGCCTGTCCCACGACACGAGGTGTGCTGTGAATGGGTAAGTCTCTGAAATTCATTCAGCTGATCTTAAACATTGGTTGATATTTCAAGAAGAACCTTCGATACAGAAAGCCACGCATTTACTATAGGGCTCCGATTCCTTCTTGCTACGCTAGGACGAGAAGATCCCGCTCACAACTGACAATTGCGCGCCGGAATGATATATATACCGAACTTTCAACCTAGAAACAGTTGATCTCGAGGCGTAATATTCCACGAACCACCTGTTCGAGCCTTGAACTTAGGATCCTGATCGGGCCCGTCGTTAAGGTAAGCGTCCCAGCCAAAATTGAAGCGTCCGCTTGTGCGGAGCGTTCGGAGGTTAGCTCCGAATCACGCGTGACAAGTGTAGCAGACAAACGTCCATCAATCACCTGTTGAGGGCATCCTTTGCGTTGTCCATAGTTAATTCCCGCTATCCCGCCCTTCCTTCCGGCCTTCCGGGCCCCGGCCGTTCTCTATAACTCGCTAAGCCCCTACCTTACATTATATAAAAGGCCAGAGGGTCTGGCTGTAAGCGGGATAGCATGGGGCAAATCCTGAGCGGAATGAGTTCACATTTGAAGGGTGGGTCGAGGGGGTTGGTATGTATCTGCTTGCTCGAGATCGGCCTGTGCGGGCCGTGTTTATGCTGACCTTCATTACGCCGTTCTGAGGTTCAGAACGAGTGACAATGTCCTGGCCCGGCTGCCAATGGCTAGAGCTTTTTGATAACCCAAAACGAAATTTACGATGCATCCGAGACCTTGAACCAATTAATGACCCGATACTAGCTCGAGAGATAGGAAGTACTGATTTGAACATCGAAGGAAGGTGTGGAGATGGGGGGGTAGAAGTAGACAAAGACTCACCTCTTGTGTCAGCATTGGCATTATGATCCATCCTGAAGAGTCTCAGGAAATCTTGCAGTGCAGAAGGCATAGAAGAAGCCTAAACCGATTGCATGGTGAGGGTTCATGATAATCCACAAGGGAAAGGGCACAGAAAATGTGAAGCCCGGCTTTTGATAGCAGATGTGGGAATCCCGATGACCAAAGTGGATTGCGACATGCGCAAAGTTCTGGCTTTCAATAAGGCAAGGGAATAAGTTTATGAAGACCTGCAAAGAATGCGATGCGGGCGGATGAGTTTTCGATAGCCCAGGAATTTCTTCAAAGCAAGGGATTGAAAACAGCCTCCGTAATGACTAAATTGATTGCGACATGAACGCACGAAGTTCTGGCTTTCGATAGCATAGAGGGAGGAGTTTGGAAATTCAGAAGAGGATGCAACACAGGCACATTCGGAAAGGTGACCGCCGATAGCCCGAACAGGTCTTTGATGACCGAAAAGGATGCAACACAAACGCGTGAGTGGATCTGATTGTTGATAGCACAGATAACTCGAAAACTGGACTATTAATAACCCAAGCGAGACCCAATTCGCAGTGAAACAGAATAAGCTTTTGATAGCGCAGGCGAATCAAGGATGCTCGAAAGATATGGAAGTATTTAAATTGGAGAGGGATATGGTATCCCGCTCACACTTTGGCACGCAGTTGACACAAACAAGTGAATACCATTGGATCTTGTTTGGTGTGCATGCATATTTCTGCAACCTTGGCATTGGCTCATTTTGTCCCTGCCTCTTATTACAGTATATATGTCTCAACACTTGTCTTTATGATACCTGCTCCTCTTTGCAATCCCTCCGGCACCCACAATCCACCCACCTGTACATGGGAAAATATCAGGTGTGCCGTCTTCGGACTCTCCTTTCCCCTTTCTCTCCCCGCATGCAGGATTTTCTCACCATCTACGTCGCCCTCATTCTAATAGCAAACGAGCACCGCCACTCTTCATTTGAAGCGTGTTCGTTCCATTTGCCCCCCTGCGAGTGCGCGCACGACACCCGTGCGTTTCTCCATTTTTACCATTCATTGTCCCACAGTAATATACTTCTAATTCTCGTCGACCTCCACGACCCCTACAACGAATTACCCAGATCAAAAGAACTCGCTCAGCCCTGGCAGCATCCTGAATCGTTTAGTAGGTCCACGGCGCCCAGTTAAACACAATCGACCCCAATCTCAGCTGCCTTCTAACACTGTTTCTCAGCATACCTAGCAACGATGCAGAAACTAAATCATTGCATCAGACAGCCATAATCTTTTTTCTCTCTCGCTTTTCATCCTTTGAATTTTCAATCTCTTTTGAAAAAATAATTTAACCGGTGAAGAAGGAATAGGTGGTCTGCTGGTAGACCGAGAGGTGCCTAGGTCATGCCGAAAATAGTGCCGAGTCGTATAATAAATTCCTGCTTCGTTCAGGACAAATATGGCTCTAGGAGCAGAACATCAGTAAAACAGGAATAATGTAAAACCTAGCTCAGCTTGTAGAAACTCAGATGTGCGCAAGAGAAATCCGACTCAAAAATGATTCCGTGGTTGTGGTAAGAGGGAGAGAGAGAAGGTACATGAGGGGATGGCTGCCCGCGTGCTCTCGCGGCACCAGAGCCCGGAAATCAAGACAAAAATACATGAAACAATTGTGAGTATCTAAAATGCCCATGGTAAATCCTTTGGCTAGTCCACACCTTCTGCCTACCGAACCCCGGGAGACATGCAACTGCTTATAGGGAGATTACGCTGCCGCCATCAGCGCGGAATACGGGTGGCCAGGCCGTCTCCACATCGATCCCCAGCATGGTCCGAGGTTCCAGTGGTGTCGTGTGCAGAGTTTGCTTCGAGATCGATACGGAGGAATGTACAAACAGGGATAATAAACCAAACACGAGGCATAACGAGAATTTAACGGAGTACCGCACCGAACGCCAAGTCTAGCCTCGAGGCTCGAAGCAGTTACGTTGCTGGTGATCGCGGTTGAGTCACCTCGAGCGCAAAAGTGGAGGAACATCGAGTCTTGATGAGTGAAATGATCTAGAAGGAACAGTGAGAGAGATTGACAAGGTAAGTATGAAAATGAACGAAGAGGCTTGGTGGGAGCGTGAAGTAAGAGGAAGCTTGGCGGCGTTTCCTTATTTGGTTGACAGCACGAATCACCCCCAAAATGGGAAGGCGACGAGCGGGGCAAGTCGCACTTCCACACCGGAGTCACCGGCGGTCAGGCCAGGAGTTTGCCACCTGTTCTGCACCTCCGAATAGCGCGGCAAAAGACAACATAACCACTGCCTGCACCGGCCCGATCTCGAGCAAGCACATACATACCAACCCCCTCAACTCACCTTCCAAATGTGAACCATTCTGCCAAAGATTGCCCAGTGCCATCTCGTTTACACCCAGACCCTCTGATTTCTTATACGATGTCAGGTAGGCCGAAAAGCATAGCCACCGGTTCGGAAGTCGCTAGAGCACAGCCACATCCGGGAGTCTGAGCTCCGATGCCAGCAACAGACGTGTAGAGTTCTGAACTTTTGGTTGGGTTGGAGGGGGAACGTCTGTTTCGAGGACAATCGAAAGCGGGACATCGTCGAACGTGTCTTGCTCGAGATACACCCGCGTCGGATTTACGCCATTGCGCACCTACAGCATAAATCAGTAGTGCTGTCCACATATGATATTAATACGAAATTTTGCATATCATATCATGGGGTCTAAGGCCATATCATATCCATATTATATTATCTGCGTATGTATTAATACATATTATAATAGGCGAATTCACGGTAGGGCCTATTTTCCTGGTTGTGAATAAATATATTCATTTGATGGGATGATTATTTTCACAAACGAAGATATTCCACAAACGAGATTTAATCTCGTTTGTGGGATTAAATCTCGTTTGTGGAATAAACCGCTCGTTTGTAAATATATTCGTGTGAATCGTGCCTGTTTGCCGAAAACAATAAAAATATATTCAGTGGGACACAAACGGGGTGATCACGCATATATTCCACAAACGAAGACTTTATTTGTCCGATCACATGAATATATTTATTCACAAACGGGAAAATAGGCCCTACCGTGAATTCCCCTAATATATTAACAATATATTAATAATACGCTTTTGCTGCTTTCAGTGCACCAAATCCCTTGCTGGTTTGGGTGAGACGTGTATAACAGTCCATTTTTGCCACTTCATGAACCATTTCAATACACATTAAGGTCAATACAGCAGAAACAGTTCATTTTGAACCTTTTGGCACTGCTTTTGATGTCGGCTTGGCCACTCGGATCAGTGTCAGCACCGGCAACTCACAGATCCGAGCGGTAGATCCCGGTAGTTCAAGTTGAACTTTCATTGTTGATCACTCCAAATTTTCAACCGAGGGCGAGAACTTGGGCAAAGAGGATTCAGTGCTCCACATGTGGTCTTATAATATGAGAATAATATGAGAATACGGCGAGCGCTGTATCATATTATATTAATATCATATCATATCATATCATCCCGTATCAATATTATGCAGGTGGCCCTGGAGCCATATCATATCTGTATTATTGTTAATATATTAATAATATATTATTTCGTATTATATTAATGGACAGCACTATAAATCAGTCAACGGCACGAGCACCAAATTGAAATCGTCGGACGAACCGCAATGTCATACCGCACCTAAGGCTCCAACCGTTTAGTTTTCGTTTACGGTTGGAGGTAAACTAAACGAAAACCCTAAGTAAATGGTTTAAAAATGTTTTAAACTGTTTATAAACAGTTATTTTTTTAAGTAGAATGTAAAATACCATCTAATATTGCAAATACCCTGCCTTAATCCAAATTTTTGTCAGCCTTGCTGGGTTATTGTTTCAACTTAATCAATGAGCGCGCTTTATGACAAAGATGCCGTGAACATGAGAGGAGCCTCTCGACAGAAACACTGGTTGCCGGAATCGCAAGGAAGTCGCGCATGATCCTTGAGACCACAGGAAAGTGCATGCCGAACTTCTGGACATCTGAGTGTTGGACAGAGGGACTATCATTGAGCAACTCACCTTCCACCATACCAACAGCATTTCATGAGTTCCTGGGTCGTACGTCAGAGGAGCAGCGTAGAACAGTTCTAGCTCACTGACCTTCACAGCAGGAGGAAGACCGGCAGCAACGTTGCATCGTGAGTGTCAAGCTTTTCAGGAACAGCTGTAAACGAGAAAACTGTCAAGACCATGATTGACGGCTGGGAAGCGCATAGTGGTGATACCGGCGACGGGGTCCAGCGAGATAAAGGGTGTGTCGGTTACGGGGAAGAAGTTGTACCAGGCCGACGGGGTCCGCCCGAGGTTCGTGTCGACGTTATCAAAGGGAAGGGTTGCGTTGTGCACATCTCCGGCGTGGTCGTCCCAGAGAATGCGCACAGTACGGTCCGCGTCCTCTGTCATGTTCCAAAGCTACAGAGTAGAATTAGATTCGGCCCGGTGGACAGGAGCTCTATGCGCACCCGAACTCGACCAGACAACTCCAACGTATTGTTGTTTAGGGTCAATATCACGCTGTCAGGCTTGACGGGCAAGGGGGTTATAACCTCGGTGAGTTGTACCCCGTTCGGGACCGTATCGAGCATTCGCGTAAACAAGTTCGCGCATGTCGTTGCAAAAAGGTCCGGATCTTTCACGAATCTACAAAGAGGTTATCCAGGCGTTGGGTCCACGAATTAAGCAACGCACGCGAGCATGGTAGCATTCCCATCGCTGCCAAAGATTCGTTTGTCGCTGTTCGTAGTGTCGTTGAACCCAACAACTAAAGGATTCTGGGTTGTTCCCGAAATATACTCGGTTGCACTGCACGGAGATTAGCACCATCCACCTCAAGCCATACCTATTACACACACATAAGGTGATCGAAATTCACATTGGTTGAATCAAAATGTGCCACAGATTTGGTGCTGGTCGGGTCGTTTAATTCTGGGACGATATCTGGGAAAGTATCGTGTTGCACGCCGCCGAATGTGTGTCTAGAAAGAGTGAGATGCGGAAAAAATTGTAGGAGAGAGCATACCCGCATGCAACCAGACCAATCATTTTGCTTTGTGTGAATCGTTGTCGCGCAAAGGAGGCGATATGAGAATCAATGTCTTGCTGTGGCTCCGGAACGCCAGGCTGGTTGGCTTCCGCGGCGTCTACCCGCCCACCGCGGAATGCGATGTCTGGACCTCCACTTTTCGCAAAAAAGGAATCAGTCCCAGTGCAGGCAAAGAATTGGTGAAAGTAAAGGGTCCACCAATTCTCGATGGCCATGATTGCTGCAATCGCAAACGCATCGGCCACTACGAAAGGAATAGCGGTCAGGTAGGCAGATGAGACAAAACTGACGGCGACACACCGGAAATGTAGCGGTTCGCCACGCTGAAGACGACTGTCAGTGTGTTGCTGAAACCGTCCCCAGCGTTCTGGAGAATGTTTCAGTGCATTTAGTCCTTGCGACAAACGAAAGCGCCCACCTCGGCACGCGATTGCTCTTCTAAGCGAATTGAGCCGTCCATGCCTCCCGTCCTGTCCGCGACGTTATGCGTAGCCATGTCATGATACGCCTGAGCCAGATTGAGTACCTCGGGCGAAACACAAAGAGCTTGCGCCGCACCGTGCGTATCTAGTCAGCGGCGTCTGACCTTCCGGAGTGAGACGCTGCGAAAACGAAAGTATCACAAGGTCTAAGGAATGCTGCCAAGGCGTGCTTGTCCAAGTCGAAGCGGAGCGATTCCAGAGCATCGAGCTTTGGTGAGGGCCAGATGTATGCGTGAGTGGTGCCAAGCAGACCGAACAGCGCAAGCCCGATCATTGTTCTGGGGGGCAAAGGAGAACAGTTCTGCAAGTGCAGTAATTTTGTTGCCTTTGAAACCTCACCTTATATCCAATGAACACGTAAACGGCTGATAATGATACGCAGAATAGTTAGCCGCTGTTCAAATAGCGAGGTCGCAGATGTGGATCCGTATCTCGCCGGCCTTTGAGCAAATCGAATTTCGGGAATGTACACTGGAAAACCAATGGAAGACAGTGGCTTGTAGTTAGTAGTATCTAGAAGCTCTTCATCGCGAAGATTTCATGCCCACCGTGCGCCGTCTTGAAAGGTCCACGGCCAGCCAAGGCCGCCAAGCCCGCGACACGGACTAGAGCGGATCTCTTTCTACTTCCGGTGGCTGCCGACAGCAGAAATTCTGGGAAATGCCCCTATCTCCGAGGTCTAACCATACAATATCCCTTTCAATCTCGTGTCCTCATCGTGAAGAAGTTGATCATGTATGGTGGTCACTGTGTGGAGGATTAGAGTGAGTGTTCCCCAAGTACACGCACAAAATATTTCTAGCTATAACGAACTAGCGTGGATTTGATAAACGAAACACAAGAGAGAAGAGGGAAAATAAGGGACACACGAAATCGCACTAGCTTTGTAAACAAAACCGTCGTATCGTCCATCCATCGTTCTTCCAATTCCACGGTGAGCAGCGACGACACCTTGTCCGCGTCCCCACCCATCGCATCCCTTAGCAGGTATAGCGCCGCATTCCCCGTCTCAGCGCGGTCCTGCCGACTCAACACCTCGACCCACTTCTTCCCACCTACTTCCGGCTCGCGGTGGTTCATGCCGTACGTATCGCCGGATAGATCGATCAACCCGTCCGACGCGAGCACTAGGAAGGCGCTGGCGGCGCCGAGTGACGGCACGTGGACATGCTGGATCTCGCTCTGCGGCGAGAGGTATGGCGGCGTGAGGTTGCGCGGGAGAAAGTCCGCGATCTTGGAGGAGAAACGGAAGCCCGGGTTTGAGTTGAGGAAGACGCGCGTGGTGTAGATCGCAGGAAGTTTGAACAAAAAGTCGCCCGCCGCTGCGCGATGTGTTTCATAAGGCTCAGAAGTATTTCGAAGAATTCGAGTACTCATCCCGGGTTATTGCAATGGAGCCGATCACACGGTCATTGAGGATACATTCGTCCTCGCCGGGGTGCTCGCTGCTAATTCGCGCGGCTTCGGACGCGTCTGCGCCGTTGTGGTTCGAGCTGAGGACACGCGTCTCCCATTCACCTGATGGGGTCTTGACTCCAAGCACTCGAATAAAAATCAGTTTGAGGTCGCAACGGAAAGAAGAGGGTATTAATTACCACACTGACAGTCGCCGAGACTTGCAACCCATATGTCAAGGTCGGGACCGATGAGCGCGGCTAGGATGGTGCACCCGCGCATGCACCGCAGCACCTTGGCCGAGTTGACACCGCCGTCGTTGATCAGGGCAGCAATCTCCTCGTCGGACATGTTTGCAAAGGCGTCCGATCCACCTGGTAAGAGGTCCAGCATTTCCTGGCCTATTCGCTCATCCACGTCTGCGATAGCCCTGCGAAGAAGCTCCCCTACGTCCAGTGGCCCATGTGTAGCCAGGGCAGCGACGAGGGCGTCGTGCACTATGTTGGGGAGAATAGCCACAACGTGGTCAGCAGTTTCGTGCCCTGCATGTCCGTCCAACACGGCTTGGAAGCGCCAGGTTTGATCTGAGATAAGCCAGTCGGCGACGACGAACCGGTCCTGCGAGCGCTCGGCGGGAGTGGGGCACGGCTGGATGGAGACAACGTCCGTGGTGCTGATGGTTTGGGCTTGCGCGTGGCGGGCAAGCTCTGCAGCTAGATCGTGCTCGCTGAGCACGGTATAGGTCGCGCCTTCCGCATTCTGTTTCTTCTCTCCAGACATGATTGAAAGCATCGGGGGATGAGAAACTAGAATTTTATGACGAGATTTGAAGAAGATAGGGCGTGGGGCAGCGAAACGAAGCCAGGGCGCAGGCCAACCTAAGGTTCAACCCAGGGCGCAACCCATTACCCAGGGCAAAGACAGATCTCCACGAATGTTACCATCAGATCAGGTGTCTGCGACATGTCGATGATACGGATGGAAACTTGCATTTTACTTGAAAGTCTTGGGCAGCGGGTACGGCGCCAACGAGACCCGAACGAAAAAGAGGATGTCGGATGTGATGAACTGGCGAAATACTGTAGCGTTTCGACCAAAGGTTCAGGTGACGGGTGACAGAGGCCCGTGAACTGAACAATTTTGGTCTAGGTGACGGTGACCAGCAACCGCAGCGTTTTAGTTCGAACCGTAACATTCCCAATGTTAACATTGGAATGTGAACAGTTCGAACAGTTTTGGTTTGAACCATGGCCACATATCTCAGTCTAATCAATGGAAATGGTTCGAACCAAAAAACCGTTCGAACCAAAAAAAAACCGTTCAAACCAAAAAAAAAAAAACTGTTTGAACCAAAAAAAAAACCGTTTGAACCAAAAAAAAAACCGTTTGAACCAAGAAAAACCGTTTGAACCAAAAAAACTGTTTGAACCAAAAAAAACCGTTTGAACCAAAAAAAACCATTTGAACCAAAAAAAAACCGTTCGAACCAAAAAAAAAGTTGAAAGTCAAAAATCTGTTTGAACCAAAAAAAAACCGTCTGAACCAGAAAAAAAAAAGTTGAAGGTCAAAAAACTGTTCCAGCCAAAAAAAAAAAAAATTAAGGTCAGAAAACCTGTTTGAACAAAAAATAACCCCCATTTGAACCAAAAGAAAAAAGTTGAAGTTCAGGAAAGCCATTCAAAAAAGTTACAGCTATTAGGGGACTTCACAGTAGGGCCTATTTTCCTGTTTGTGAATAAATATATTCAGGTGATGGGATGAATAAAGTCTTCATTTGTGAAATAAATGCATGATCACCCTGTTTGTATGGCGGTCAATGTGCACTTTTAATAAATCACATATAAACTGTCGATTATGACAGAAAATGTCTTGATTTTGAAGGTAGAGTAAGTTCTTTGGGCAAATGCGAAAACACTTTTGCTTCATGAAAAAGATCTTGGAGTTAGGAACATCTTTTTTTACCACCATGTAAGAAAATAATGTTTTGTAAGAAAATAAAAAGTCCTGGACCCAAACTTTTTCTACTTGGCAAAAAAAAAAAAGTTGCACAAAAACAAAAAAAAAAGATTGTCAGGACAGAGAAGAAACTTGTTGAAGTGGTGAAAATATTCCCTAGGGTTAGCATAGCCACCTAGTCCGATCGGGCCGATTGGGCCGATTGGGTCGATCGCCCGCTCCCTCTTGACTTCGCTCTCCATTCCACAGGAGCTACTCCAGGACACTCTCGAGTATCTCTGGGAAGATGACAAGTCTCTATTCCAGTGTGCCCTCCTGGCGGTATCCCGCCCAGTCGTGCATTTTCCGTGAGATCACTCTTGGTGCTGGCTTGCAGGGTGGCCTTGCACTAGGACTCGTCAACATACCACCTCTGGGGCCAATAAAAAACCTCTACCCACTTTTTCATGAGCTCCTGGTGAACTCCCCTCATCTTCCATGCCATGTGCGGATCCTTCATCTTGGACTCCGTCCACTGCAGTCCGAAGTTTCCGCAAATGTCACAGCGTTATCCGCAGATGACTGGCGCAAAATCAAGGAATCTATCCTTGAATTCTTACCACCACTCCTTGGGAAAGGGTTGAAGTCCTTGGGGCTGTTCCCCTGTGGTCCGGGAATACACACATTTCATGTGCAAACTCAACTCCCCTCTAGCGATGGTTATTCTGGGAAGAGACGTCATCCAGCGGAGTTACCATTTCCGGATAGCCGGTCAGTGTGGCTATGCCAACCCTAAACATTTCTTTTGAGTTCAACAAATGTTTCTTCTTTCTGAAAAAAGTTTTTATTTTCTCCTGCACAACTTGTTTTTTTTTTTTTTGCCAACATTTTTTTTTTTTTTTTGCATCTAGGTTTTTTTTTTTCCTCCCAACACTTTTTTCTTGGGCTATAGCAGGCTCCTACCCACCCGCACGTTACGGGGTTGGGGAAGACAGAGTAGCCGTAGTTACAAGTGAAATCCGTGTCCTAGCACTTGTAGTCATACATAATGTCAAATCACTGTTAGCCGACATAATAGCTTCCGAACTTCCAAGGCCCCAACCTCTCCACGGCGGCTGGCGTTTAACAGCTGTAAACAACATAGCCACCCGCTTGGCCAAATTTCTGTGAACATTGCTTTCGTTCTCGTGCCTCCCCATAAAATTAGCAGATGGGATTCAGGCACCCGCGAGAGTCATCTGGGCTAATCCTGACATTTTTGCAGGAGGTTGATGTTGAGAAAGAATATTTTCGCAAAATGTGGCTGTGTTGTTTACGGCTGTTAAACGCCAGCCGCCGTGGAGGGGTTGGGGCCTTGGAAGTTCGGAAGCTATTGTCTCGGCTAACAGTGATTTGTCTTTTCGTATTACATTACTGTGATCCAGCTTTGAGTCCTGCTACTCTGTCTTCCCCAACCCCGTAATGTGTGGGTGGGTAGGAGCCTGGGGCTATAGTAAAAAATGTTCTCAATATAAGATTTTTTTTGTCAAGTGGAAAGTTTTTTACTTTTGCTCATATATTTTACTTCCCCCCCAAATCAGGACTTGTTCTGTCAAAATCGACATTTTATACTTGGTTTATTAAAAGTGCACATTGACCGCCATACTTGGGCTCCTCGGCGGCCTTCCTCTTCTTCCCACTTCATTCAATTCTGCTCTCTCTGCCCATTTTCCCACTCACTCAAATTCAAAACTGCAACTCACATTCGTCAATACCCTAAAGGAAGCCGGCAAAGTAACGCTCATTACGCGATACGGTGGAAGGCTTTGCGGTTGTGAATGTATTTCCCTTTTCTCTTTTTGGATGCGTCTAATTAGCTATCCCCGCACAGCGTCGGCTCTGAATCCTCTATGTACCGCACTACTACGGCCTATATCATCACCCCACACCCACGCTGCCCCTTTTGCGCCCTCGTTGTACGATCGTCTCGATTTCGCTGTTGCAAAACTGTGAACGCCGTGCCTTCGATCTACCAGGTAATGTGTAAACGCATGCGCGCGCTGCTCCGTAGTCCTCGGCGCCGCGCCGCCACCTCGCCCACACTTTTCAACAAGCTGCTCCCCACCTCATTCGTCCTCGGCACTTCCGTTTTGCGCAGGTCAAATTGCAAAGGGATATAACTTGAGTAGAAGGGAGACCAGCCAAAAAATGGGGCTCCAAGTTGGATTATGCGCAGGAGGGACCACAAATAGATTTACAACGTTGGGTTTGCCGAATTGAAAAAGGAAGCGGCGCAGAACTTTGTATGGCTCAGTACACGGTTTTGGGGAAGATTTTTTTGGGGAGCGGGGCGTTCCCGCAGCGCAGCGGGAACAGTTTTTTGGGAATTTTTGAGGTGAATTTTTTTGGAAGTCAATTTCGTTCTTGCAGCGCGGCGGGGACAGTTTCTTTTGGGAATTCTTTGAGGTTAATTTTCTGAAAATTTGATTCCGTTCCCGCAGCGTTGCGGGAACGGTTTTTGGACAATTTTTTGAGGTGAATTTGTCTGGATATATCATGGTCCATCTCTCCCGAGAATAGGTGATATATCACTCCCCCAGGTACTGTTGGAGCATCCTTCGCCTTTTTCTCTCGGTTGACATGACCAAGTTTCTGGAATAATTCATCAATGTCCTCGATCTCACCAATCAATAAAACATCCATGCGACCGCGCATTGCGACTCCAACAGACAGAGTATCGGTCCCAATAATTATCTGACAATAGCCTTCCTCTGCGGTTTCCCTCTTCATGACTTCGCGTGTTTCAGCATTGTAAGACTCGAAATTGAGTGAGTTGTACATGCGGATTCGGTTGGAAGTCACTGTCAGTTTCGCACGGCAGAGAAGATCGGTGTAAATTCGGGACCCGAGAGAAATCGATTTGGCGTAGATTACTGTGGGGCGGTTCTCATCGAGAACAAACTGAAGTTCTGGGAAGGAGTCACCGGAGATTGGTGATACAAGATCTCGAAATAGAATCCGGACATCGTGGCGAAAAGAAGAGCGGCGTATGAGATGGAAGTTCTTGTTTAGGCCAAGAAGTCGGCAAATGTTGTCGAATGGAGGACCATCGCGAACGTTAGCCGAGGTCAGAATCAAAGGGTTATGACGATCCGACATCCGCGCCTTTACGAAGCCCGTCTGCTGGAATTCTTTGCGGAAACTCGCGCCCCAAGTGTTCAGAAGATGAACCTCGTCAAAGCCGGTTCCACATATCCTATCGAAGAACTCCTTGGTCTGCAGTGCCATCTCAAATTCCGCAGTCTGGAGCTGGTCCGGGCCAGTGAGAATTACACTTGGCTTCGTTCGCGCTGTCACCCAAAGTTCTTCATTATGCAAGCGCTGTGCGTCGGAACAAGTTTGTGAATTGATTGCGATGACATCGAGACCAAGAAGTTTCATATTTGCAGCCTGAATATATTTGAAATAATCTAGCAATACTACACGTACCATCTCGAGCTGAAGAGGGACTGTCGGGCATATAACCAAAAGGCAAGGGTTGCTCGGGAACTTTGCTGAAGGACACAGGGTCGGATCAGCGATAACAGCCAGGATAACAAGGATGTATATGATATATTAGCCTGTTTTTCCGCTTCTAGTTGGTGTAATAGCGAAGAGATTGATGCCATCCAAGGATTTGCCTACACCTTCCAGTTGGTCGTCGTGTGGAACATATGGGAGTGCAGTAGGCTCGAGGATACGTCGTATGAGATCATATCCCTCCTTTGAACTCCATTGGAATGTATCGGACATGAGGAAGACGCGAGGAAGACGCGTACAGACCAAGATCGACGCCAAGCACTCGCCGGCGGTGTTTCCGCATTTGGACGTGGGAATCTATTCACCTGATTTTTTATGCAAAACTGCTTACAATCACACAGCGGAAATCAAGGTCCTTGATCGGACCCGCCAACAGATTCAGACTCCATATTAAAAGATATCGACTGTCATAAATCTCGTGGAGTCTGACTATAAGTGAGACTAGTGGCCACTGGTAATAAACTAAATGGAAATAAAAACGGTTTAAACCGTGTACAAACGTTTATACATGGAAATGGTTAGAGCCTTACTCATAGCTCTCTGCCTTTGACATCTTCCTTCAACTCGCTCTTCCATCATGGGTCTCTCCGTGTCCCTTTCGTAATCTTCCTGACGCTGCAGGCCTCGACAGGAATTCTTATGGTATGATTTCAAGCCTCATGCAGTGTGTAGCCGATACAATCCTCCTTTCAATAAGGTTGGTCTTGATGCTGCTGGTCAGACAACCATCTTGTACAAGCTGAAGCTAGGAGAGATCGTCACTACCATTCCAACGATCGGTGAGTGTCCACATCGTCTCGCCTCCCGCAGTCGCTTCAACCCATCTAATCAGGTTTCAACGTCGAGACTCTCGAGTACAGGAACATTTCCTTCACCATGTGGGACGTCGGTGGCCAGGACAAGATTCGTCGGCTGTGGAACCATTGTGTGTCAAATTGTTCCCTACCCCTTTACCAGCCTGTAACGGATGGAGCTTCCGTCTGCACCCGAACTGTGGCACATCAAACATTCAATGCCCGCATTGCGGACCCTGCGGACGTTGTTCTGTTCTCGTTCATTTCTTTGAGTTTTATTCTTAATTACAAACGACTTCACTATTTAGACACAAGGACAGTTGATACGAATCTTACTTACTTTAGTATTTAGACACAGAGTAGTTACGAGTTTCTTTAGTTTTCTTGAATCATATACTTCATCCACTCACCTTGGACTGAATACTATCGATTCTTGAAGGTTCTTGGGGGTCAGCTCGACTTCAATCGACGCGGACTTTACACAGCCTCACACCTCGAAAAGACTTCCAGAACACCTAGGCCATCATCTTCGTCGTCGATTCTAATGATCGGGAACGTGTGTCTGAGGTCCGCGAGGAGCTGCAGCGGATGCTTAACGAAGAAGAACTCCGCGATGCCCTCCTCCTCGTTTTTACGAACAACCAGGATTTTTCTAATGCGATGAACGCTGCTGAGCTCACGGAAAAACTCGGTCTTCACGGTCTCAGGCAGCGGACATGGTACATCCAGGTAGGCACGCACATGGATCTGTCTTCTCCCCAAGGCCGCGTGTGCGACGTCTGGCGACGGTCATCACGAGGGACTAGAGTGGTTGACCGCCAATATCAAGTGTCAGATTCAATGGCCTCCGAATAATTTATAACACTTGTTACACGTGGCACAAGCCTCACGATAAATGCGTACAGGAGGCACTGTATCTCTCAGGAGGAGCACTCAAATGTTGTGAATCAATGCCATATTCACCCTGAAAGACTGGTTGGTTCTGAAGCACGCGGCAAGGCTAGATTTTAGGGTTACTGGGGTTTACTAGGAATCCGCCGAAAGCGCGCAGTGCTCGCGAAGCAGATCGTAATCATGATTATGCATTTCCTTTTTTTTGCGCAATTTTTTTCTTCCCCGCACCATGAGATTTCGGTATGGGCAGAACAACGCCATGAAGGTGCATTATTTGGTCTAATTCTCATTGTGGTATACCCAGAATTGAACGTTTTTGAAGGCATTCTGTCCTCCAAGCACTGTCAGCCATTGCGCGCCCATTTGTTCTTGTTTACATGCATATCCTAGCCCTGCCCCTCGTCACGTGCATTTAAGGTAGATTTGCTCGTTTCACCGGCCATGAGGGAAAAACAAGGAATGGCAGGCAGGGAACACTCAATATGAGCATAGGAACAATGCAGAAGAAAAACAGTTGAAACACGGCACCCAAAGACCCAGGGTCGCGTAGAGACAAGATCAAAGTCAGAGGGGTATGGAAGAATGGATGAAAAACAGAGGGCTGAGGGGCGAGGGGCGATGAATGGCATGATGAAAGGAAGGAACAAGTGTTAGAGAGCGGGAGTGACCAGCGACAGAGCAGGGCGAGACCCTGTACAGGGATTTGGCAATCTTCCTTTACACACGTGGGAGGCTGCAACGACGAACAAGTCTCTGATTTGGAAACAATCGTGCGGGCGAGAAAAATGGTAACCTGTAAAAGTGGAAGAAGACCCACGAAAACGATAGGTCTATTTAGTTTTCCCATCCCGGCTCGCTGGCCCTGCCACATCACCCCAGATGTTCATTTTTTTGGTGGCCCTTCAAGGAGCTGGAGAAGATGATGCCGACAACAGATTTCGCTTGAGCACCCTGGAACAGTCGAGGAACAGTTCGGGAACAGTGGGATTTTCATTTGCATGATTCAAGGTCGCTTACGCTGTTCAATGTTAGGTTCATTGAGCAAGCGGTAGACAATATCTCGGCGGCTCTCAATTCTAGAGAGTGCACTTCGCGGTTTTTTCCGTGCAATCTCGGGCTAGATTTGCGTCTGATTAGGGGTGCTCAATAATTAGGTCGACCTGGTCAAGTCAAGGCTTTAATTCGAAAAATCATAAAATCATTTGAAGAGATCTGGGTTTCCAATCACACAAATTTTGTATCAGGGGTTTCACTTGAAAGCCGGGTTTCTCAGTAGAATAATCCATGGCCGACTGTCTGATCAGTGATCTCTTGTGACCTTGTGTACTTTCCTACGGTCGTTCATCTCGCTCATCTCTTGTCCCTGTAGACGTGCACTACTTCGCACCACCATTCTCTCTTCAGTTGTCAGTGAGAGTTCAGACTGCGCCAGGCAAGCGTCCCGGTTCTGGCGACATCTCATCAAGGTTCTCGATGTACGGCTTGACGTGAATGCGAGGTGACTGCGAGAACACGAGAGAATTATGGATCCATGGACTGCTCCAGTGCGTTCTCTAACACCTCCTTCCACTCGTCCAATCTGACACTGCGATGTAGCCCCAGGGAGACTATTTCCCCCCCACCATTGACTACACTGTCCCTCCACCTCATGGCCCGTATTTGGTACCTCCCCATGCGCCGTACATGCCCCCTGACTCATTCTACACCCAAATTTTGCCCTTCACTGCCCCCCGAGGCCACCATATTTTCCCCCCTAATTCTACTGTACATATCGCTCACTTTGTTATAATTTTACAGTCTTCGTAACATTTTGTATATCGAGTCTATTCAGTATTCTAAGCCAATTGGGATACACGCAGCCAAGGCAGCTGGCCATCAAATGATTTTATGATTTTTCGAAATAAAACTTGACCTGACCAGGTCACTGGTTGAGCATTTCAAGTTTTTCGGTGAAAAAATTGGTGAAATATATTTTGCATTTTACAATAATTTTTCACTGAAAAAGTATGTGAAAATTTTAAAACTTTTTCAGCACTTTTTTATTGTATTTCAGATTTTTCACCTCAAAGTCAAAAAGTACTGAAAAAGTTTTCAAATTTTTCAGATATTTTTCAGTGAAAAATTATTGTAAAATGCAAAACATTTTTCACCAATTTTTTCACTGAAAAACTTGAAATTAATTATTGAGCACCCCTATTCACAAAGTTTGTAAAAATCTATGACCGTCTCGTATACACCAATGGCAGAAGAAAAGCTTTCAACCGGGTCAACTGGATTGATTGAGGCAAGGCAATGTCCCTATCATTCTTGGACACGGTCAGTGCAAGAAGATTGGAACGATGCGCGCATCAGTGTTTTGACAGTTTCCTTGGCGGCTTTTTGAGCTTGTCGGCTTGGCAACAAGCTCACAAGCTCAAATTAGGCCAAAAATCGGGATTTTACCCACCTCAAAAATTGTGGAATAACCCTCAAGAAAACTAAGACATCATCCTCTCATCAGCCAACATCTCCTACAGCCCATTGGCACATTCAGTATCTTGAAAGCCGATTAATTTGCAACAAAATCCTGAGCTTGTGAAATTTCGGACATAGGTTGCGAGCTTGTGACCTTTTTAGACCTTTTTCGAGCTTGTTTCGGCTTGTACAAGCCCACAAGATATCTGTCAAAAGTCTGATGCGAGAGACACTAGTATATTTCTTTTGTAGATTTTCCGAAAATTTAGCTGTCTTAGAATGAGATTTACGGCCTATTTGAGGCTTCAGAAAATTTGGTGTTCATTTCTAGGGGGGTTACCGTCACCGGTACCACAAGTGTTCAGTTCAGAGACGCATGTCACGTGTCACCTGAACATTTGGTCAAAATTGTATCGAGGTCATGGGTGAGTTAGTCGCAAGTCGTAAAGTCGTTAGATAATACAAGGCGCGCCGCCGCTTCACTCCGGCAACCCGCAAATCAGTGAAAATGGAATTACTAGGTTAAATCGGGTAATAGTAGTAGTATCGGAAAAATATTGAGAATATATGCGGTGGACAGGCGTGACTCTCAAGGCCCGCGGTTTGCAGTCGTCTCCCATAATCCAAGAGATACCACACTGCTTTTAACCGTTTGTCTCAGGATACACCACCAAGTGGGACTGACTTTGAATTGATATCAGAGCAAAACATCAGATGATGTCTTCGACTTACATACATTCAACTTGACTCTAACATCAAATGTGGACTGGTGCAGCCAATCAGTCTAACCTCAATCTGATGGTCAACATCAAACTGACCTTCGAGAGCGGATATCATATACATGTACTTTGAGGTATACATTGAAGATTCGGATTCTATCAGTCTTGCGGTTAATATACATTATTATAAATGGTCATACACCTTTTATCCCAGCCCCCAGTACGATAAGGTCCTGCAAATCTCAGGCAGCTCGCAAAAAGATGTAGAAAATTCAATGAATTCGTATTTATACATTGATAATCTCCGATTCACATTGACGAGCCATCGTCATTGCCCCCCCGACCCGCCTTCCCCCTCATTGCCTTCAGGCCCGGCTTCGAGCCCCTCGGATCCTCCCTGGTCATCGGCGTTCTCTTCATCTTGGATCTCCTCATTCTCGTCGGCTGGGACGTCGAAGTCAGCGGGGCGCCTGCGCTTCGTCCCCTGCCGCCGTGAAAAGCGCTGAACAAAAGGAACAAGGGCGTGAAGGTTTCGTAACCAGTTTGGGCTGCCTTGCCCGACGTTGGCACCGGTTTTGAATTGGGACGTGGCTGGATCGCCGTAGGTTTGAATGTCATCCTCGTAACTGATCTGCAAAGCCCTGAATGCGACTTAGAAGTGCTCTCGAGAATGATGAAAGACAGTGGCACGCACGTAACACACTCTTCCGACCCTCCTTTGCGTAATTCAGCGAGTTCCTCGTCGAGCTTAGGCCAGAACTCTGAATTTGAGTAGCCGCGAGTGCAGTGAAGACGCTACCCAAGAAGTGTTGAGGCTTGATGAAAATGATACACAAAGAAAGGAATTCGGGGCATTCAATGAATGCAATTCGGAAATAGAGACCCAGTGTGGCGTTGACATGCTCTGAATGGCCTAAAAGACTGGCCGTGAGTGTTGCAATGTCCTGTTTCTTGCCCTCAGGCATGGAATCGGTGACCTTGACATTGATATCATCAAGTTAGACGTTAAATGTAACGAACAGAAATGGGAGTGACCTTCTTCTTCAATGTAGAGCATTGAACACTGTACTCACGGGCGACATCCTTCACCAGGCTCTCGCACTCAACGCTCTCGATGGGGGGAGTCCCGGGACGTCGCTTTTACGCATAGCTTGCTGAGTGGCACGGATAGTAAACAGAATAAGAAACAAGTCGGCGCTTGCAGAGTCTGACAAAAACACTCACGATGATCGTGTTCTCGTTGGTACCCGCATACCATTGAACGTTTGGAAGGAGAAGAAGCGCCCAAATAAATTTACGCATCACCTTCTGTGAAAGCGGTTGACATAAAATCAAAGTCGATGGCAGGAAACAACGTACCAGGAGGGACAGTGATGACTTCCAGGTGGTGGTATGCAATTGCAGTGATTTATTGAGGAGATCTTCGACCTGCAATGTGTGCAGGAACTGCATTGCATTGCGTTCGTCTTGACTGGCGGTCTGATGTACCGATGAACAAAGGAAAACAGTCTGTAGTCTGCTGCAATGTGTGAGAGAATCATACCTCGATATATACTCTGAATTCGGCCTCGCTTTCGTTATTGAGTTTGACTTTCTTCAGAGCCCTTTCTCCAAAGTTCCGAAGTCGAATCGCAATGTTATTATTCCCTGTTACAGGTGGCAATGTGTGACGCAGCTATATTTTGCTTACTTTACACGGCCGAGCGCCCTTACTTTCCATATGTAGATATTACATAATATCATCTATCTTGCTCTTAACTTCCATGTACGAGCACGGCTAGACACAACGAGCGGCGGCGCTACTGCCGAAGGCTAACCACCCAAGACCCGCTGGATGGCTGAGTAACCGTATAACTGCTCCCCAGCTCCCCTGGGTTACTGGGGCCCGATCGAGGGTCAGACGATCCCTCGCCGATGGGTAACAACGGCAATGTATAGGTTACAATGGCTCGTGCCTGAGTCGGTGGCGAGCCTCCCCTTTCCGCATACCTAGCGCCTTCTAAGGCTGCTTCCCATGCGAAGATCCAGCTTCAGTCACCGTGAAGCCTGTGCGAACCGAGTCGCATCACAATGGAGCCCACCGCGAGGGCTTCACACGACTTGGAGCTGGATGAAGGAAGGGCGCTGGGATTCCTTGTCGTATTGAATACGGTGTCGTCCTTCCTTCTCTGCAATACTGATTTTGTGGGTTCTCTTACAGCTGGATTCACTATTCATATCACCTTCTGCTCCTGTCGACGTCCCGGACTGACGTGTCTGACATGCTGGAGCAGACATAGCTGGACTTGATTGCCCAGCTCCCTCGCTGACGCCCCAGTACATTTATGCCCTGGCGGTGTCACGCCCTGCTTCGTTCGTTCGCCGACACGAGCGCCGACGGCCATGTCAAATCATGACGTAGGCCATATGGCGGTCGCCATCTCCGACGTGGCTCCTTCCCCTTCCTCCTTCACACCACGGTGACCTCCGAGCGCCTCACAGGCTGCTGGAGGTATATATATGACATTTGAGCGCCCTCCCGGGCTGCACAATGTTCTATCTTACCGTAGTGCTGGCTCGTCCTTTTCCTTCAATTCTCCATCTTTCACCCTGTCAGAATCTCGATGATGGGGGCCGGCCCACTTTCACCTTTTCATCCGCTCATCTCGCTGGTTCCCATGTACTCTCGGTGGCGTACAAATTCAATCTACTCAAGTTCTCTCTTTATCTCGTAAACTTTGGTTCTCTATTGCAGTTGTGAGCGCCTCCAATGGCGGCTCCTTCGCTCCTAAGTACGCTGGAATTGGGGTTATCAGCATGAAGAATAGCTTATGAGCTTCACTGGGGGGCATACGCCTCTTCAAAGGTTCCTTGATATTGAATTGAAAAAGCACACCGGAAAGAAGTCATATGGCTGCGTAACGCACCGACTTCCTTCCCTCCTCGGCCATGTAATGGCCTTGGATTCTATTCCAGCGTGGTTGTATTGCAATCACGTTGCCGCCATTCCCAAGTTGTCCCCGTCGAGGCCGGCGATACATGGCCGCGATCATCGCTGTCACTCCCTCCCGCATTCTGGCCATTCCGCATCCGCGATGCAAACAGCCTGCGAGCGCCTTTTACGGTTGCTGCAGGTCAATTCCGCGGCCATCCCCTGTTCTTCCAGCGCTGCATCTGGCCCAAAACTTCATGCAGTCCACCTTGGCAACTACCTGCTGCCCACGTCTCCTGAACAAGCCTACACGTCGGTATGCACCCGCACGATCCTGTCGATTCCTCTTTGCGGTAGCGAGTACCTCATTGACCTGCGAGCGCCTCGCATGGCTGCTGTGGGTCAATTTCTTCAACGTCGAGCGGGTTACTCGCCAGCGCGTAATATTGACGTTGAGATCCGCCTGCGAGCGCCCATTTAAAATGGCTGCTTTAGGCTGGATCCATTGAGAATGCGCCAGCGCATCCTCGACTCCCTTGATATATATATTCTTCATATATTTTGGGGCTTTTCGTTATTTTTCCAGATTCTCCCAGGCGGAATATACCAACGCGCTGGCGCCGGCGCTCTATTGACTCGCATCTCCCCTCGTGTTCGGGACCCGCTGTTGCGCCGTCCTGCCCTTTCCTTCCCCATCGACGAGGGCATCGCTCGGAGCACGACTCGAAATCCCGGTAGCCACTCTCGCGCCATCACTGGTGCGACGGCAGCGACCATCATCGCGTCACTCTTTGCTCTCCCCCCACATGTTCCTGTCGATGCAGACGACTGGCGAGCGCCTCCTACGGCAGCTGCGGGTCGATTCCAGGAACGTCCTCAAGCCGCTAACACCCGCGACCTGCTCGATCCCAAAACCACGGAGAGTCCTGGACTCCAATGTCGTGGTAGTGAGCACCTTCTGCGGTGAGCCTACTGCAAGGCAGACCCTTCGCAATCTCCCTTCTCCCGACGTGCCACTTGCGAAGGCGCCGAAGCCACACGAATACTTCGGTCCGAATGGGGAGCTACCTTAGGCCGGAATTGTTCTTAGTTCTCGCCCGTTCTCCCTTGACCTGCGAGCGCCTTTTATGGCTGCTGTAGGTCAATTTTGAGGACGTCTTCAAGCTGCCTGCAGTCCCGATTCGAACTCGCCTTGCGCATCCCTAGGGCCGCGATCGCAGTCCAGTCATCTGTATACCATAACTGGATGGACTAGCATGTAGACGCTGTGGGCACCTGGCTGGGGACCCCCGGAATCGGGCCGTTTTCCGCCTGCTTTTACTCCATCTTCGCGCCAACCCACCCCGTCATCAGCACCTTGCACAAGCCGCCGGCAGAGTGCAGTCTTTATGATGGCGAACTTTGGTGCTTGGAGGCTGGGTGCTTGACTCTACCCCAGTTGAGCTCGCTGCATGTGACTCGATCCCCACCAACGGCCTCGTGGGGTAGTACAGTGCCTTCACGGCGATCCTACCCCACTGCTGCGCCCCCTTAGCGTGATGCTGTTCCCCTAGCAAGCTGCTCGTGGGGCACGAGGGCACGCGAGCCATCTTGCAGGCTGTGCCTAGCTTGAAGCTACTCAACGTCGAGCTAGTAGACCGCTGGCGCGTATTCTTGACGTTGGGAGTGGTCTGCGAGCGCCTTTTGAAATGGCTGCTGCAGGCTGAACCAATCGAGAACGCGCTCGCGCGTTCTCGACTCCCCACAACATTCTTCGCAATTCAGCCACACACACACCCTTGGCTGTTTCCTTCCTGGGGAAAATTGCCTCGGGGACAGCTGCGCTTGCCTCGACACCACTCGACGTCGAGCGGGTTACTCGCTAGCGCGTGATCTTGACGTTGAGATTTACCTGCGAGCGCCCTTTTAAAAATGGCTGCTGCAGGCTGGATCTATCGAGAACGCACGAGCGCGTCCTCGACTCCCCCAAAAAATATTCTTCATATTTTTTGGGGACTTTTCACTACCTTCCCGATCTCTCCCCGCAGGCGGACGATCATCTCCTACTCCTCTCGACGCGAATACCAGCTCGTCGTCGTTAGACCTTCGATCCGACATCCCAGTGGCCACTCTCACGCCGTCGCCATCGATGCCGGCGATACGTGGCAACGATGATCGCCGTCACTCGCTCTCCTCAGTCTCGCTCTCGCCCATGCCTCTCTTTCGACGCCGATGACCTACGAGCGCCGCTATGGCAGCTGTAGGTTAATTACGGGGATGTCCTCTGTCCCATCGCTGCTGCATACTACGCTGCACACGCCCATTTGCTCCTCCTGGCATTCCCTTGTGCTATCGCATCCTCAAGCCGCGTTCACGCGTCCTTCTCGAAGTCTGCTTAGGGTCATGGAGCGCCTTTACAGCTGCTAATGACCAACTAGTCGTTCGTAGTTCTGCACGTACGCCGCTTCGGAGGCCGATTCGACAATCCGGTCGCCACACCCACGTCGTTGCCGTGGAGGCCAGCAGGGCGTGGCAGCAATTCTGGTCGCTGTGACTCACTCTCTCCCTCGCCCTCCTTGTGCTCGCCGCTCCACTCCCTCGATGCGAATGATCTGCGAGCGCCTTTATGGCTGCTGTACTTCAATTTCGCAGACGTCCTTAACCTACGCGAGCGACAGTGTGTGGCTGGGGGGGGCTAACAAGCGATCGAGCCCGCACTGAGCCCTCGAGCGGTACGCCTTGCTGCTTATGCTGCTGGCGTGGTGGCGGCTCTTGTGCACTCAGCCCTCAGCGACAGGCCAGTGATACGGTGGTCGTACTACGGGATTCTCCCTCATCGTTCGCTCTCCACGTCCTCCTCTTCAATGCTTAAGGCCTGCGAGCGCCTGGTACGGCTGCTGTAGCGTACCCTTAAGTCTCGCTCGCACGCAGTTCTCGGTGTCCTCTCGGGGTCATGAAGCGCCGTCATGGCTGCTAATACATCACTTGGAAACTCGCTAACATTCTCCCTGCTGGCAGACCATCTCCCAATTCTTTGGACACGAAGACCAGCTCGAGGTTCGGCCTTCGATCCGACGTCCCGACGGCCACTCTCATGCCGTCGCTGTTGACGCCGGCGATACGTGGCAGCGATGATCGCTGTCACTGACTCTTTCTCTTCCTCCTAGTCCCCGCCGCTCCTCTCTCTTGATGATGACGGCCCACGAGCGCCTTTCAAGGCTGCTGTGGGTCAACTCCACGGACCTCCCCCCTCTGCGCAACCGATAGCGGGACTTCCGGCCTCAAGATCGCAAGCTGTTCGTGTGGTCGGCTCCACCTCGCGCTAGTGTCTCCCAGATGACTCGTCCACGCTGATACACCTCCGCGCTATCCCCGGGATCTTATCGCGCGCTCCTGGGAAGGCACACCGCGAGCCGTAGCGCCACTCCTGGTTTCACTCGCACTCGCATCTTCCCGGCCACTCGTCGTGCCAGCGCACCTTCAAGTGTGACTCGCACGTCCGCCTCGAAGCCCTCTCGCGGTCATGAAGCGCCTAGACGGCTGCCAATGACTACTTTGGAGAACGCGCTAGTGCGTCTTCCGGTCGCTGCTCTCACGCTGTTGCTGGCGATACGTGGCAGCGATCATCATCGCTGTCGCTGTCCCTTTCGCGGCTCGTCCTCGACGCTGATGGCCCACGAGCGCCGTTATGGCTGCTGTGAGCTGATTCCTCAACAATCGGCCGGTCGCTTGCCTTGCGCAACTCTCCCCACTCTCTAGCCACGCTTGCGCATTCTCTTCGACATCTCAAGGTTATTTCGAGGTAGTGTGGTGCCTTCATAGCGAACCTACCCCAATGCCATGCCCTTGGGCACCCTCAAATGACCTGCCCGCTGGCAGGAGGGCATACGGCCCAGCCTCAACCGACATTGTTCACCACTCCCCTTGTCTGCGCTGCATGTCCCCACTGGGCCCCTGATACATAATCGCCGTCGCCTTTCGTGGTCCAGTGCGTTTGGTCCCAGCTCGCGAGTATGATCCAACGACCGAGACGAGGACGTCCGCAACTGCTCCCGCCTGCAGTGCACGTTGCCTTGGCGCTGCGATCCTACGCGCCCGGCTTGCCACGGACTCTTGGCTCGCGATTTCTGTGACAGATGGGCCCTCAACTTCATCGTCTCGTTTATTCACCTATGTTTTTGTTATATGCCCTTTCGTTGTCACCTATGCGGTTCCTTCCACACACGGACTTTTAGTTATGGACATTTACTTACGATATTTGGTATATTTCATGCACATTGTGTGCGCGACATTCCTTGCTGCACCAGAAGTGTTTTCAATTCACATAGTTTTTGATATCTATTCGAGTTGATGCGATGTGTGCGCAATCGTAGTCGCTGCACCAAAGCGTTCCATGGAACTACCGCAGGTGTTGTTGACACCAAGTTTGCGCAACTCAAGTTGCTGCATCTTGTGTGCTCATTTTTCTTTGAGCGAGGCTCGAATTTCTTTTCCATGGATCCATCGCATTCGCGCTGGGGGGCTGTAGCATGGATATGCAATGAGCCCGAGCACGATGGATCCAGGCCAGCTCGTCCTTCTCATACTTGGTTCCCTGCGGCCACCCACTGCCTTTGGTCGTTTGGTATAACACCTGGCATACCAAGCGATTGGGGGGTTCGCCGTGAAGTTTTCTCCCCCAGCAAGCTGTACACAATCTACCTCGAGCGCGTGCCTATACTTGGCCTATACCTTGAGTTGCACTGTTTGCATCCATTAATGCCTCTATGTGGCCCTGCCATCCTCCTTTCCTAGGCATTGAATGCCTGCGAGCGCTTTCAAGGCTGCTGCAGGTATTCCCATTCCCCGACTCTTTGAATCCATGTCGAATTGAGGCCACCGCCCCTAGTTGCGGTACCCAGGATTCCCAAGGCTGCTCGATGCACCTTGACTTCCCCCAGCAGCGAACTGATACGGCTCACTTTGAGCCATTTGCCTTTGCCGCACTCGAATCGCTTCGCGCTTTGCACAATGCGGAGTCAGTGGCTTGACTAATCTTGCACATATGCCTTTGGGAGGTGGTTGCAGTTCTCTGGAACTGCCATCGTGCAAGGCTTCGACCTAGGACTATGCGCTGCTCACCAACGAATGCGCCTGTCGATCTCCTCCCTCTTGTGTCATACCAAGGATGAGAGACTCGTGGGGTTGTCCATCCTCAATTCTTTGAGCGCGCTGAGTCGCTGCTCAAGATTGAGGCAATCTTCCCAATTTATGAGCTCTTTCAATTGTTGGAGACCGATTTTGAGAACACGCTAGCGCGTTCTTGACTACCCAAAATATTCTTCTGGACCTCACCTCTGCATCTGGGCAGTCTTTCTGCAGCTGTGCTTCCATTCTTGAGTGACGCGCATGCTGGAAGAATAGTTCTCACTGCGCTGGTCTTTACGTCGCTCAGAATGCGACCAAATATCCTGATTGCCACTCTCTCGCTGTCTTCATAGATGCTGGCTCTAACGTGGCAATGACACCTCTTGCTCTTCCTCTTCCATCCTGACGACCTGCGAGCGCCTTGTATGGCTGCTGTAGGTCAATTTTGAGGGTGTCCTCAATGCCTTGCGGGGCGGCCTCACTTCCTCCGCTCGCACCTCCCTGCATACGCCACTTTGAAAGCCGATCTGATAATCGGTCACCGCGTCCACGCAGTCGCTATTGATGCTGGCAGGAAGTGACAGCATTCCTTATCGCTCTCGCTCTTCATGTTTCATTCCACAACAGCGAAGGCTTGCAACCTCTTGCTCCCAGCTCTCCTTCAACGTGGATGACCTAAGAGCGCCTTTATGGCAGCTGTAGCTCAATTCTGAGGGTGTCCCCACTTCACCGCTGCCACCGCCGCGCTGTGCTGTGGATGAGTCCCAAGCCTTCCCTCCTGGATGCAGCACGTCTTGCTCGCTGTTCCATTGATCCTAACACCTTGTGGCTATGCCTCCTCCAATTTCTATATTCGTTGCTATGCACATCACGATCACTCCATCCTTGCACCATCTGTCCAGCATGCTACAGTGGGAGCGCCTTGCAAGGCTGCAGACCATGTTGGATTGTTCAGAACTCTGAGACTGAGCAATGGTATCTCATCCCGAATATCCTGTCCACAAATCTCGAGCCACATGTTTCGCCTGAATCACCCAAAAGTTCTGCTGGTGCCAGGCAACCTCACTATACCCACGAAAGTTTGTATAGAGTCAGCGCAGTTGCAACAGCAGCGGCTCGTATGTTGATTTCCACCCAGAAAAAATTTCCCATGTCAGTTGTTGTTGTCAGATCTGGGTGTAATTTTTCCTCGTGCAGGTCTGATCTGGCAATCAGGATCTAGACTGTACGAAGAAAAAGTGGGGGGCTGTAGGGGTGTATGTGAAGCATATGCCCTGAGCCTAAGCACAGCACAGGATCAAGGATGGCCTAGCCTTGGGCCATTAGGGATATGCGGAGTACATCCCTGTGAGGCCGACTGCAAGGAGGAATCACCTATGAGAAAGGACCTATCCAGACAGGGCCTGGCTGCAGTTCATGGAGCAGGACTATTAGGCCTGTGACACTTCACCGGAGACATGGATAGCCAGCCATAGTGCTAGATATGTGTCTTGGCTGTGTCAAGACTCAAGACTCATGTTATCCAATGGCCACACATTCATGTGTACAGCCTTGATCTGGAGGAGCACTCTGGCATTGGATTCTCCAGAAGATCTGGCCACAATGTCGACAAGCTGGCCAAATTTTTTTCTTTTCCCTGGAAGGCCAGGTGCTTTTGCGAGTTGACTGGTCAACTCTATATACTGGGGGGCCATTGTGACGCTCCAAAGAGCGGACTTTTGGCAAGGAAAAAGCGGGCACCAACCATGTGGGGGGCACTGTGACGCAGCTATACTTTGCTTACTTTACACGGCTGAGCGCCCTTACTTTCCATATGTAGATATTACATAATATCATCTATCTTGCTCTTAACTAGCACGGCTAGACACAACGAGTGGCGGCACTACCGCCAAAGGCTAACCACTGACACGCATACGGCGTGTCTGAGAGCGCGAGCTGAATAAATCAAGCTAGCAACTCCGAGAACAGCCACAATACGATAAATGTGCGAGTTGGTCAATCCATGCTCAGTGCTCGGCTGGCAGGATGCGGCGGTGAAGGCAGGGATGGGGACGACAAGGGAGACAAGTGATACAAGTGTGTGAACGACGAAGGACGAGAGCATCGAGAGGACGACGAGGGACTCAATACGGCGGCATACGAGATCTGGGTGAAAGCGGTAGAATAATGTGCTAAAAGGAATACAGGAATATGAAGCATATATAGTAGAAATAAGATAAATAAAGGGGTAAGGACCAGGGCAGGACCTGAAGGCTGTACATGCTATGACTCCTGACTTCAAGACAATAATGCCGTGTAAATGAAGGCAACAACGGAACCCATGACAGGA
This sequence comes from Mycena venus, assembly GCA_014462655.1. Taxonomy (NCBI): domain Eukaryota; kingdom Fungi; phylum Basidiomycota; class Agaricomycetes; order Agaricales; family Mycenaceae; genus Glaucomycena; species Glaucomycena venus. The sequence goes on along the minus strand of JACAZI010000007.1, from coordinate 335,262 downwards.
ACAATGCTCAGGTACAGAGATGTCAGAGATACGGAGATCTAAGGAAATCGTGAGGAGTGAAGTAAGTGAAGTAATTCCGGGCTCAGCGAGGAGCAGTGCTCATCACCACCCAGGACCCGCTGGATGGCTGAGTAACCGTATAACTGCTCCCCAGCTCCCCTGGGTTACTGGGGCCCGATCGAGGGTCAGACGATCCCTCGCCGATGGGTAACAACGGCAACGTATAGGTTACAATGGCTCGTGCCTGAGTCGGTGGCGAGCCTCCCCTTTCCGCATACCTAGCGCCTTCTAAGGCTGCTTCCCATGCGAAGATCCAGCTTCAGTCACCGTGAAGCCTGTGCGAACCGAGTCGCATCACACAATGGAGCAGCAAATGGATTTGGGCTTGAGTCGGGCTCAGGTTGCAAGAGAGACGGTGTGGTTGGACGGGGAGTCTCCAGCGTGCGTCGGGCGCGAGAGCGTTGAAGAAGGCTCTGAGCGGACATTACGATGATGGTGAAAAGCAAGACAGGAGTTTCTTGCATTGCGACTTTATACAGCACGTGCTCGTGTAATGCCACCAGTAATTCCACAAAAGAGAATTGAGTTTGCGCTTTGACCCCATTGTTCATCTTGTTTACGGACTCCTCAAAAACTTGCTTCATGGCCCCGCCCCGTTGGAAGCCACCTCCAGGTCTGTGGGGAGGAATGTTTTCTAGAATATATAATAACTCACAAAAAACATAGAAATTGAGCCATTTCTTGAGCACTCCGGAGACTCTGTTCGCTGCCTTGTATGTGCCAAGGTCGGAAAAGTTGGAATCGGAACAGCGTGCGTCGGGCGCGAGAGCGTTGAAGAAGGCTCTGAGCGGACATTACGATGATGGTGAAAAGCAAGACAGGAGTTTCTTGCATTGCGACTTTATACAGCACGTGCTCGTGTAATGCCACCAGTAATTCCACAAAAGAGAATTGAGTTTGCGCTTTGACCCCATTGTTCATCTTGTTTACGGACTCCTCAAAAACTTGCTTCATGGCCCCGCCCCGTTGGAAGCCACCTCCAGGTCTGTGGGGAGGAATGTTTTCTAGAATATATAATAACTCACAAAAAACATAGAAATTGAGCCATTTCTTGAGCACTCCGGAGACTCTGTTCGCTGCCTTGTATGTGCCAAGGTCGGAAAAGTTGGAATCGGAAGCTGGATCAGTCGAAAAAATCTGAAGGCCCATTTGGACCGTCCCTCACATGTGGCTGCTTACATAAATGAGCTAGAGAGATGTAGAGCGGACGCAGAGGGAGAAGAGACGCCTCTCCGAAGCGTACAATGCTGGTGGTATCTCGGATTTCCCCAATATTGAACCGTCGGGTCCATCACGAGCACCCGAGATGTTTTCCGAGTCAGAAGATAACATGGACATTGACTTACCTCCTGTCAATCTCGCACACTTGGTAGAAGAACTTGGCGAGGGTCAAGAACGAGACAAATCATTGGGACCCGAGGAAACCAGTGTACTCCTTCGGCAGAAGTTTGAACGGATGCTGGAAGATGCATATCAAGAAGATCATTTGGCCACGGGCGTTGAGGATCAATTTATTGCAGACGAGCTGCCGAAAAACTGGGCAGACGAAGACGAAGATGACATTCATTGCTTTGACGCTGACCTCGTTGAGGGTGATGAATATTTTCCTTATCCCAATAAAACTGTAATTTTTCTTCCCAGAACAGAAACAAATTCCTGGCTTGAACACGAATTTCAGGTTATGCTCCTTGATATCATGGATAACCTACCTCGGTGTCGATTCACCAGTGACCAGCTGTCACTTGTACTTCACTTTGCAAAAAAGCTTGGCGTAGCAAATGTGCCATCCCTTAAAGGATTTCGGAAAATTCAGGAGCTCTTGCAGACGAGTTGTGGCAACAAACCAGTCAAGACGAGTTCCCACCTCGGTAATGTCTTCTACATGAATGATATTCGAGAGATGCTCGCATGTGACATGGCAAACCCACTTGTCGCACCACACTTGCATTTTTATCCCGAGGAAACGGATGGGCCAATCACCGAAACATACCAGGCTGAGCGTTGGATGGAATACACCCCTTCCCAGCTCACACCAATGTACTCTCGAGGTCATAAACGCTTCTGGATCGAGGAGTTAGCATGCCTGGTGGATGGACGATATGTTATTCCCCACACCTGGATTATCCGAAATGGGGAACTTACTACAGACATCTCATTCGTCTCCCGGACCAGAGATGGCCAGTGGTCTCTGGAAAACACCGTCGAGGAAACGGTCAAGGCCACGGATCTCGACCTTGACTTTAGGGATATTTGCACAGAGTTTGGTGACGAGCTGGTTTGGGTGGACGATACCAGTGTTCCCCCGATGCCAAATCCGATGCGGGAGCTTGTTGAAGATGATGAAGATCTATTTGTTGTCATGGTCTCACCTTGGGCTGATGATGTCTCTGGGAACCGGTCGAAGCAGTACAATAAGCACATGAACATGTGCACAGGAAACGGATGTCTCCCTGGGAGGCTGCTTCAGCAAGAGTTCCACATTCATTATATATCGACCTCACCCAACACATCATCTGCCGAGCAGTTTGCGACCTTCAGGGACCATGTGAAGAGCACAGAGGCGAATCCTGTGAAATGCTTCAATGCCGCAACCAAACGAAACTGCCGTTTCATCATACGCACGCCTGGGCTGACCAGGGATAATCTGAGGAAGCGTCTCACATGGGAGGAAACGCAAACTATCCTTGCCGAAAGTGTCACTGGGGTGGCTCCAAGAAGGAGAAGGAGACCGACCAGGTGTACCACGACTGCCACCTGTGTGGAGCCGCCCGAAATGCTGATGAAATCCGCGAGAATCTCCAGCAGCAGCTCCAAATGGCAAGGCATGGAGATAAAAAGGGAGTGGAGGATTTGCAACGAAGTACGGGGACAAAGGATAAAATTACCCAACACTGGATTGACCTCCTCCTCAAAAAAGTCAAGGATATCCATCTTGAATCACCTCGACGGAAAATAGAGGACGTTGCTTCCGAACTGGAGAGCTGGCTCCAACAGCAACCCGGTGACAAGATGAATCCTTTACTGGGTATCACCAGCCTCGATCCGACCCAGGATACGCCAGTGGAGCTGCTTCACACCGTCCTTCTAGGTGTCATGAAGTACATCTGGCATTTTCTCAATACAAGCCAGTGGTCGGACGCCGATCGCCACTTATTGGCCATTCGGTTGCAGTCAACAGACATTAGTGGACTCACCATACCCCCAGTGCGAGCTGGATACATGATCCAGTATCGAAACAATCTCATTGGGAAACACTTCAAGGCGTTAATGCAGATCCTCGTTTTCCATGTGCAAAAAATATGCACCCCCGAGTAGTTCATGCTAATTAAAACAGCGGGCGAGCTTGGAGCCCGTCTTTGGGTCCCGGAAATCGATAATATGGACGATTATCTCGTGCAGTTGAAGATCGCAATTGCAAATTTGCTCGATGCATTTGATGCTGTTGATCCATTGCGCATCTTGGTCCAGATCAAACTTCATTTGCTTGCGCACGTACCGGATGATATTCGCAGATTTGGACCAGCCATTCGCTTTGCCACAGAAGTTTATGAAGCTTACAATGGCGTATTTCGTCTCTGCTCCATTTACAGCAATCGCCTGGCACCGAGTCGTGATATATCTCGAAAATTTGCATCTATGGATCGGGTCAAACACTTCTTATCCGGTGGATACTGGATAGACATTACCTCGAACCGGTGGATTCAAGCAGGTGGAGCCGTGCGTAACGTATTGCACAATGATCCCGTCTTCCAGCGTCACCTAGGATGGGTACCACAGACGGTAATTGATCCCGGCAAGATCAAAACCGTATCCGCCCGAATAAGGGGTGCGCTGAAATGGAAGGAAACAGTTGCATCCAAACATTGGAAGAGGAATAGCCCACCCTCTCCCGACAGCAGTTGGACACCTGGTAGCCACATTTTCACACAGAGTGAAGACAAGGCTCCTCTTCGGTCCTGGGTTTTTGCAATTGATTCTGCGGGGAGAATAGTTATTGGTCGTATCCATGAACTTCTCGTTGGCCACAGCTCACTTGTGACCATCGAGAGGTTTATTCTCAGCTCCCAACTACATCCTGACTTCACTTGGCCTGTCCTGCGACGTCCGCATGGAGCTGAGATCTCGGAAAACGGCATACAGTCATTCATCGTCCTGGATGCGGAGTCTGTGCAACATTTGTGCTCTGTCGAGCATGAATGTCGGAAGGGGAGCTGTCAACCAGGTCTGGTGACCAAGGAAATCCAAGAACGACAGCTCACTGACCGGGAAACAAGCCTCATCAAGCACGCCCACGACGATCACTTTATCCTCAATCTGTCTGCCATCCACAATTTTGTCAGAGTGTGTCATGCTCTTCCTGGGCACTTGACAGAACTGAAACCGTTGTTTGACAATCGTCTCGAGTTTCATAAACAAGCTGCTCTCAAGGCCCAAAGTACCAGGATCAAAAAAGGACTTCAAACAGCAGCCAGGAGACGGGAGCAGGCAGAAGCAAAGAAGAAAGAAGCTGAAGAGGCAGCAGAGGCGGCACGGCGGGAGGAAAGCAGTGAAGAAGATTCAGATGATGACAAGAGCGATAACGACGGAGACGGGGAAGCTGAGGAGCACTCGGATGGTGGAGGAAATCCGAGTGACGATGAAGGACAGGACAAGCAGCCCCCACGGGCGTGGTCGAAAGAGACAAAGAAGGTCTTAATAGAGTCTGTAGACAGGTTGAGAGTATTGTATGTTCCACTAAAAATATAGATATTGGCCACTGCAACGGCAGCGGAAGGTAGTCAAGGTTTGACGAAGCTGGTCACAGCGGGTGGCTGTGACCGTCGAATTATAATTGACGTCTGTCACTTGATAATCATATTGTGTCCAGATTAACATCAAGTTGACCGACAATGATTATGGACGTCCCACACACAATCGGCAATGAACATCAGATGAACTTAACTTTGATATCAGAATGAACAAAACGGTATAATACAATTCAACATTATCCGAAAACATCACATTGAATTCTGACCGGGTTGGTGGTGTAGAATAAGTTTAACGACTGCAGAGAGAGGAAGCAGGGTTTGAAAAAGAATGAGGATGTGAGGATTTCGTACAGAAACCTCTCCGGATGGAGTTGCGAATTGCGATTGGCATTTAAGTAAAAACTCACATTTCCAGAATCCAAAGATAAGATCGTGAGAGCATTGCTTCGGCGATGGAAGCGTTGTCGAGCCGGATTTGAGTGGTTGGCAGCCCCACAAACAGAACCGTGGGACTTGCCCTTGAGGAATTAGTGGGATTTTGACGGTATTTGGGGTGCTAAGGACCGATTTTGGCTTGAAACGATCCAGCTGAACCACAGTTTTACGGTTGACCAGCCAGAAGAACAGAATACAGACAGAGATGATTAATTTATAACAGGGATTCGAGAGTTGAGAAGCCCAAGAGTTCCAGTGAGGCACGGTGTGTAAAAACTAAAGGGAGAACCGCAAAAGCGGTGATGGGCAAGGGGCGAGGAGGCCTGTCTTTTTTATCTGTGCTATGGTGATACGGCCGCAGTGGGATGTTTACTGCGAATCTGGTCAGCTGAGACATCAGAAGCTTTGAAAATTGAGTGTGTTGCGGCGCAGTGAGAGAAATTACTGCGGCATGGTGAGAAGTATACTGCGAGCTGAAAAAGTGAACGAGCACCTGACAGAATAAATGGGGCTAGACTGAAGGTCCACGAGAGGGGAGGCTGGAAACAGGAGAAAAGCCTGGATGAGGAAGATAGCACAGCCAAGCAAGGGAATTGTTGACGTTGCGTTAACGAACAGCCAACAGCCAGCTCGCAAAGCAAGCAAAGTGTGGTCCGTAGGGGATCATGGGACCAGTCCGTAGTCCAATGCCAACGACAAAAGGAAATGAAGTCACATGAGGCAGGAATAAAACTGTATTAGGTTTGCTTAAATAATGGGCATTCCAATGCAAAACAGGGTTTGAAATTTGTTCTGTTTAAACAGAGACTGGGCAGCGCTGTTGCGGTCAAAAATAGGTTTGAACACAGTTTAATCAAAACATTGATCAAGTTCAACACAAACCAGTTTAAACTCTGGAAAAGTCAGAAATTGTGAAGTGTGAGAATCGAACTCAGAACCTCCAGGTGTTGAGGAGAGTGTCGAGCATTAACCACTTCTCCATGGAAGACATGGTGAAGTCATCATTTTGATGATCAAAAGCAGTACGGAAAGTGGAACTAACTTAGTCATTTCAGAACTTGAGATAATACACACTCTGACCCAACATAATCTTTAGCTACAGCTGGTAAACATGGCATGGCACATACTGTGCAAGAAAGTCTTCAAATGTTTGCATGTCAAACCTATGTGCAACCTGACTAATTGAGTATGAAATTTGAATGATGTATCTAGACTTTTGGATTTTTTAGACAACATACCTAATTCCAATCTTCAGGTCAGTGTAAGTTGGACAAGGAGCCTCACATCTGTGGCAGGTGGGCACTCCAGTACAAGCCTGAGATAGCCGAGCTGTTTACCAAAAGTTAACTGATATGGAGTTGGTGGAAATATGCCGGAACATACAGGAAGAAATAGGATTCTAGTATTATACAGTACCCACAGTAGAGCTCCTCATGAGCTTGTGATCAATGGCCTAAGAGCTTGGAGGGATGCCTCATTTGGTTCATGAGATAAAACAAACTACATCCTCTTGACTCAATTGTAGCTTTTGATTCTTCCTGAATAATATTACAAAAGAAGTTGACTTCATACAATATTAGTGGAGGTGGAAGATGTACAAGTAACATTGTGTGGCTTGCAAAATGTATGAATGATTGGGCAAAGAAGATATATGTTGCTGGCTTTGAGCTCTGGGTAACTCAAATTGAGTCCAGTTGCCGTAGTTGTTTTGACCATCAAAATGCTCATTTTACTATGTCTTCTGTGGAGAAGTGGTTAATGCTCGAGACTCTCCTTCTCAACACCTGGAGGTTCTGAGTTCGATTCTCACACTTCACAATTTCTAACTTTTCCAGAGTTTAAACTGGTTTGTGTTGAACTTGATCAATGTTTTTGATTAAACTGTGTTCAAACCTATTTTTGACCACAACAGCGCTGCCCAGTCTCTGTTTAAACAGAACAAATTTCAAACCCTGTTTTGCATTGGAATGCCCATTGTTTAAGCAAACCTAATATAGTTACTGGGCAGGATCAAGTTCGGGAGAAGCACAGACGGAAGAGATTGTGCAAGCGGACGGCAGGAGACAGAGCCAAGAGTAGTCAAGCTATATGGAGAAAGGAACCAACATGTACAAATTGATGAGCACTGCCAAATGAGCAAAATCTTAAAGAACGGTTAATCTAATAATATGCCAACACTCTGCATGGTAGGTACGTGCACCCTCCACATACCCAAATAACCTAGGCGGAGGAGTGGTCCTAACGAGTCATGAGTTACAAACAGTCTCGGTGAATTCCGGACTGCTCGTCATGAGTTTGGCAGGGAACACCGGTGGACATACTCTTACTGTATTTTCAAGGGCCCTTAGGTGGAGGTCTGGAGGATGAGCTGTTTATATTTGCAACAAAGGAAAAGAAGCATTGCTGGCAAAATTGGCACTTCAACCCGCCAGGCAACTCAGGTCACAATTTCATTCACAAAAAAGGTACAACGATATGCGAACGACCGATAAAGACACAGCATGCTGCGGCTCGACAATGACGACAATCTTGATAATAATCACTGGAGACAATTTAGCACAATAATCCATACAAGCAACTCAAAAAACAAAAAACCCACCGCACAGAGCTGTTTGCATATGAAGGTGTCTGCGACGTCATCGAAATTCTGCAAACGCAAGTCGCTGGATCCGGGGGCGAGGAGTATGGTGTTAGGGGAGGTTTGATTGTTGCACGAACTGGAACCTTTAAAACTGTAACACTCAGTTAGTCCCAACACGCGAATAATAACGCCAAGTAGCACTCACTCGTAAAATTTGCACCACCAACCCATAGGAACCTGGACGGAGGTCATCTGGTTCACTTGACTGGCAGGCAATTGCACGCAAACGTTCTCGATGAAGGGGACTGGAATGCAGAAACCCGTAAAGTTGGGATCCTGGCAGGCCACTATGACGTCCCCGGTGACATCCTATACAACGGGTACGATGAATGGGAGGTGCATGGCAACGACCGCAAGGCGCTTACCGGCTCAGGAGCGGTAATGGTAGGAGTAGCAATGGCCAAGGTCGCAATGGAGGGAGTCCGCGCCATCTTCGTCACTTCGTTACTTCGCTTAGCTTCGCTTAACTTCGCTTAGCGTTGTGAAAGTTCGTGAGTTTGATTGCTTTCCGTGAAAGTTCGTGACTTCAGCCAGATTTAGTGAAACTTCGTCACTTCCTCTGGATACCGTGAAAACTCGTTACTTGGGCTGCCGACAGTGAACATGTGACCGTGTTCAACCACGTGAAGAGTGCGTCGTCAGTTGCAGGAGTATTGTTCAGATCGACAAACGGTCACAAACCCCGGGAGATATATTTATTTGATTGCAGAGACATTTGTTACAGTGCATGATACATTCCCCCAGGCCAACACATAAAATCTCCACATGTATTGAGCTTTGCTTGGAACATGACACATTATTAGGAATTTGCCGCATGAGTTCCAGAGCTGTCGAAGATGGTTGGTGACTCGGGGGACTCGGCTGGGACCGAGGGCAAAACAGGCCGACGTTCATTGTAAACCCCTGCCGAATATATCGAGGTTGGGTGGGAAAAGAGGCTAAAACACTACAATTCATGTGGAACAGGGTAGAGAACAGCCGAACAGTCATTAACTACAGAACATCAAGATTTTTGAGCCGTATTTTATACTGTCTGTGAACCTGCTATTAGGCTATTATACTCTGCCTACGATAGGGTGATTGAAAAATCCTGAACTGCTCCAAAATACAGATAATGCACAAAGACATTTTAAGCAGTCAAATCAATGCTTACCGTTTTGAGTGGACGGAGCACATCTTGTTGAATGGCACAGTAGCTCGGGAATTCATGATGTTGCTGTCGGGGGCTAAAAATGATTTACATTGTCCCGCATGTTCAAAACAAACAAATGAAAAACTTACTATCGCTCTATTTGTTCGGATCTCTGCCGTCTTCGAAATGGCTCTGCGGTTCAAGTCCGTTGATTACGAGCCGAATGTGGGATGGGCGGCGGTGACGCAGGGGGAAGTACACCGGCGATGCCGTGGCCTGCGGGATACATTCCTTTGGCAGCTCGAATATGCTCACATTTGAAGTGACTGGGTGTTGAGCGCTGGTGTGGATGCATCTGCTGAGCACGGAAAGCTCTAGGTTAGTGCATGGACAGAAATAATAACAATAAAATTAGGTACATACCACTGCCGGGGACAACAGGCTTACGCTGCCTGCCTGCGATGAGTTCTGGTTCAATGACCGTGCCCTAGGTGCTGTTTCCCTACAGACAGTCACTCACTGGGTCGGGGGCACGTCGGGAACGTCACGGGGGTTGATGGTGGTGGTGGTAGCAGAGAGGAATAGTGTCGTTCAAAGTTACCATTTTCACGTTCATTTTCACGCCCATTTTCGTCTCATTTTCGCCATTTTTTGCGCCAAAAAAGCGAAAATGAGACGAAAATGAGAACAAGTAGGAGTGCAAAAATGGCCAACTTTGAAACCCCCCCTGTATTTTCTGAGTAGGAGAGTGTTCCTGCTCTTGAACAAAATTCGGCAGGCATCGGCAATGGATCTGCCGTTTGAAACTCCGCTGGCACATGTTATTTGTCGCTCGCTTGTTACGAGCCGCCACGTTGTGCCCTTCGATCAATGAATGACGGCGCCTCCCGCCGCACGCGGTCTAAACGTACACGATTGCTTGATGACCTTGCTGAACATTACCAAAACACCAAGCGTGCCCGCTTTGAACATGTGGTCGCCAATTCAGGCAAAAGGTGATAGACGCTTTGTTTGACAGTCTGCACAGGAATCTAGTACGTAGAACTTGATCGTAATGGTGAAAGTAGTAACAAATGGAGAGGCTGCATTGAGGCTGGGCATATACGAGCTGCAACACTTGGTGCAACACGACATAGAAGGGAAGTAAAGGTGAAGAAAAGGAGTGGAAAATTGTAACAAAGCCGCCAACCGATCAACCAGATTGCCCTGAAGGCCCAGCACCATCGTAAACCCTTCAAAGCCCGCGACACCATTGAGGCCTCCGCCAAGGGTCAGCTTGCCGTCAAAGAACCCGCCGTTGTTACCAAATCCCTCGCCATTCCCGTTGCCTTGCGGGCGCCTTTTTACGTGATTTCTTCGGAGAGGTCCGGCCCATGGGATGTATGAAGGGTGTTCAACTGAAAATAGGGTAGCAGTGGATAGGCCATAAAAGTATGATGCGAACGAGTGTGGAGGGCAAGGACAAAAAGAAATGATGAGATCAAAGCCCGGTGCGGAGTTCTAATTCTCAGCATGAAAATGAGAGCAAGTAGGACGACGAAAATGAGCATTTTGGCGAAAATGACCTTGCGGGCTCATTTTCACAAAAATGCTCATTTTCGTGCTCATTTTTGTGTTCCTGCTTGGAAAATGAAAATGAAAATGAGAATGAAAATGAGACGAAAATGAGGCGAAAATGATAACTTTGAACGACACTAATGTTATGTTCGTGTCGTTCCGTAATTCCGGTGATCAAACAATGCACTTCCCACACGCGCACCCAGAAGTGACGAGCTTTCTCAAAAATTTAGCTGAGGTGACGAGCTTTCTCAGATATTTGATGAAATGACGAACTTTCACAGTTTACCATCAAAGCGACGAACTTTCCCATTCCTAAGCGAAGTAACAAAGTGACGAAGATGGGTACTACTCCAATGGAGGCGACGATGAGAGCGATGAAGCGAGTAGAGAGCATTGGAGATGATTTTGTAACGAGTATGATCAAGGAGATGAGCCTGGGTTGTACTGTCCTCTCGCCCAGCATTTATACCGCTGGCTCCGTGATGTGACGGTTACACAAAATGGAACAATGCAACTGTAACTCTTATCCCGCATGTCGAACACGTCGGTGGTCCAGTTCAGTCGGACTTCATGTATTCTTAGCATGGGCTTCTGATTCGGCCATTTATTACTATGAAACAAGACAATCATCTGTGCTGTCGAAGATTCGGAATGGGTTGTAATTGCCACAGGGAACAGCCAGAATTGAGAACACCAGCTTAAAAAAGAAAACAAATCACCTTACTCTAATATATTCAGGGCGTGGCTGCCTCGAGGCAACACAACACGGTATGGTACGAATATAGGGCTTTTGTTATATTCGCGACTCCTGCGATGGTATTACAGGGCTTGTGCAGAGCCACTGATTTCAACTTCAGTGTCCGCTGTTAAAGTCCAAGCATGCCACTTTGTCCAGACTTATCCGAATGCGTTACCCACTAACTATGTCGTGTTGTGTTGCCTCGAGGCAGCCACGCCCTGAATATATCAGAGCAAGATGATTTGTTTTCTTTTTTGAATCTGGTGTTCTCAATTCTGGCTGTTCCCGGTGGCAACTACAACCCATTCCGAATCGTCGACAGCACAGATGATTGTTTTATTTCATACCGCATTCAATGAAACCCCGGAGCTCGCCGACGGAATGATTGGACATACTGCCACGTCCGCGGTATATCCGTCCATCCTGGTGTTGTAAATTCCGGCTGCTCCTGGTGGCCACTACGCAGTACTACCTGGGGGAGTGATACATCATCCCCTCCCGGGAGAGCAATGCCACGATGTATCTGGAGCTGTCCCTGGAGATGTGGCTTTGATGTATCATTTGAGAGCACTGCCCAGTTAGGTATATCAGCCACGCCATCAACGAGATCTTGCCGGCCTTTCCATCAGCGTCGTCGATAGATGCGAGCTCATCGCTGACGACGGCTTCCAGCATGTTACTGTTGTTTTGCAAAATCCCCGGGGGCGCGCTGACATAACATCTCAATTAGGCATTTTCGCGTTCGGGGGGCGCGAAATGCGCTGCGTGACGCTGGACCCCTTTCCGCACCAATCCGGCTGGAAATTTGGGTAGTGATGATAATTATGTATATATACAACATAGGTAAAGATGGCGCGATGGAGCCTACTGAATAATATAGAAAATCAAATTTCTGTGCCCTGCACTCAACCCGCCCCGCCGACGCGTGCCCACATCAGGAAAAACCCAATTCGATAATTATCCGATAATTACTGTCAATTATCAGTAATCACATAATTTCAGATAATTCCAGACATTTGCCTTCAATATAGCTTGAGGTCCATTCGGTGGATGTAGAATAGGTCCACTGGCATGCAATATGCAGTTTCCGACGATAATGAGAGCCTTGAATAACTTTCACTGCATATCGTCAATCTGACCCAACGCTTCAAAAGCACAAATTCATTCAAACTCCGCCCGGTTGAATCAGAGATCAGCCAGACAGGACCAATGTTCCGTAATTTCTCAATCGTACGACACTTCTTTTTTCTCGTACGACACTACTTTCTTTCTTCCCCCCACCATCTCCCTTCTCCTTCACCTATATTCTCTCCCCGACGACCTTCAGTGCCTATTTATCTTGGGCTCAGTCCTGTGGGCAGACTGGTGGTTGTACACTTTTAATTTTTTTGAAACACCCAAACGTGTACAGCCACCAGTGTGCCCACAGGACTGAGCCCAAGATAAATAGGTACGGCGCAGTCTCCTGCTCCTGCTTGACCTTCTCAAGTTCCTTTCCCGCCCAGCCTTCTCTTGCACGTCCTCCTCTGCCTGTGAGAACCATGCATGCACTGTGATCGTCATCTGGAACTCAATATTTTGTTTGTTTAGCTTGTTCTTAACTAGATCTGTCTTCAGAATGATCACAGCAAAAATGAACAGCAGTGACAGGCACTGAGCCTCATGTTTCGGCAGAGAAGGTTAATTGACAGTGATGGATTCATTGTAGCAAGACACAGACACCATCCACAATTGAGAATGAAATCAAAATCATAGTGCTGACCCAGATAGCCATCGCTAACTACAGCTAACACTGGGTTTGGCGAGCTGACATTGGCTAGCTACCTAACTGAAGCTAGCCGATGCTTAGCAGCAGCTAGCCATCGCTAACTACAGCTAGCCGTAAGGCCGACTAGTACTGCCCTGAATGCAGTGAAGCATGGCATGGGTGTATCAGCCCTCTCCTTCACAACCGTGAACATGATGACAGTGGCGTTTGAGGGCAGTTGGATAATGATTCTTGGAGGTCACGCTGAATGAAAGAAGTTCAGGGTGAGTTGAATAAATCTTCCCTCTCAGGCAGGTGCTAACATCAGCAAAGCCTGGGTGTGCTACACACCGCTACGTATTAAGGGTGTTGCTATGTAGTCACATCCTGTTATGTAGCACTACGTAGCAGTCTGTAAATGGCCTGTAGATGGCCTGTAGCAGACCCATGGAAATAATAGGAATTTAAACCCTAACCCTAGAGAAGAGATATGAAATCATCACCGCAATTGAGACAGTGGCATCGTTGAAAGCCTGCAATACTAGTGGCAACGATCAATGACTGTTCAGGGTATGTGTTGTGAAAGGAAGTGAGAACTTGGGGAGGGAAGCCCAGGGAAGTCGCAGCCGGGAAGAGATGAGTCGAGCACGAGACAGTGAAGGGATGGTGGTGGTAGAGAAGAAAGGAAAGACGAACCACCGCCAAATATTTAGATGTTTCAACTCATCACGTGCTGCCACGTTTTTTTTCGCCAAGTCGTTCCCCCGACCAGTCTCCTCCCAGCTAGGTCCTGCCACCACCCATAAAACCAACCCAATCGAAAACGATGCCACCCACAACTACCGCTATTGCACTTTTCCCTCGGCTACTGGCCACTGCTACCTATGGTACTTTGTTACGCAGCTGCTCGTGATGCCAGGCAGCTGCTGCCTGCACCTGCCACCTATTTGTGCCCTGCCTTGCGTGCACCCATCCCACCTCAACACAGTGCTGCCAACCACTGCTCGGGCTGGCTCTGTCCGTGGTTACCGTGGCAATCACAGTGCCACGTCGCAGCTTGTTCTTGCCACCACTGCCTTTGCCAATCTCACTGCACAACCCTGCTGCCCATGCCCTTCGAGCATTACTCCTATAGTGATCTACCCGGTGATTCTTGTATAGCTGTCTTATGGGCATATCGTCCTACATATATTAGGTACTCACTGAGGCTCTTTCTTAAAAGCGCATGACATGCTCCTTGCCCCTCATCTTCCAAACGCTCACCCACACCCACGCTCCCAGGTCTTTTGCATTTGACACCCCGCCCATGTTGCCGTCCATCACCAGCTCTTTGCTCAGGCCTGCAACATCGCCTGTGACACTACCTGCGACACCGCCGCAGATGCCACCTGCAAGCGCCAGACCACGAGATGACACCGCCACCAGGGGCTTCCGAATTTAGAATTTTTAAATCACCTCAAAATCTGAAAGAGATTGTGATTTTGAGACAAAATCCACTTTCTTTAAGGTGTCTGGTGTAGTGGTTGTTGAGGTAGAAGAGGATACATTATTCCTATATCAGGAGATTTGATGAGATTAGATCATGCGCAGCCACTCTGAAAGCAGTAATTTATCACGTGGGGTCGGCAATCGCTGAAGAAGCAAAATTCTTTTGACTCAAATACATTCCATAGCTTAACAAAAATGCTTTGAGGCCTCTCCTTTCACATAATAACTGCCTATTCGATCCAAATCCATGGTTCCGTCTGCGTTTTGAGCACAATGCCCTCGTGGGAAACTTTCCAAAAGGGCAATTTCCAGATTGGGAGGGGGGGAGGGGTCTTGAACTTCTCTGAGAATAAAATTTCGAGGTATAGCCCCTTGCACTGCCACAGATGTTGCGGCAGCTGCGCACCGCCGCACATGTCGTTGTTTGTCACCAGCTCCATGAGGGGAGTCCTGCAATGGTGCCCGAGACATCACCGGCGACACCGCCGTAGATACCGCTCGCAAGTGCTAGACCGCGGGAGATGACGCCGATGCCGCCAATACCACAGCAGATGCCACAGCAGCCGCACACCGCAACAATCACGGGGTGGAGGGGCTTCTACAGCGTGCAGCCACACGGCACCAGCATGGGTACAGCGTACAACCAGGGGCTGGGCCTCGACGGGGAGGAGAGCTACTCGGAGGCGGAAGTAGCTGCGCTGGTATGATGGGGGGAGGGATGCCAATGTGCATGAGCTGGGAGACACCAACCCGTCACACCCTGCATCCACCACAGGCAGCAATATGGCTTCTGGCGGGTATGATCATGGATGGGAACTCTATGTATTTCTACACCATATTTTGTGCACTATTTTATTGACCCCTTTGCTCTGCAATTATCGCATCGTGCGTTGATTAGTAGCTCAGAGTTCAAGGAGAGATACAAGCTGAGAGTACTAAAGATATATTACCTATCTGAGTCGGTCAGAGCATTCATCCCAGAAGTCAAATGAGCCAAATTGGACGCTGAGAATCACCTGCAAACTCATTTTTGAGCAGATGGCTCAAAGCCAGACGATCTTTCAAGGTTAAAAAAATTGCCTTAGTACATGGTACGACGTACTTTATGCCTTTGCTATGTAGTGCTACGGAATCCCAGCTTGCTACGTAGTGCTACAGAATGCTCATTCGGCTACGGAGCGCTACGTAGCGATACACAAACCAGCCGTTGCTACAGCAATGCTACAGCCACTACAGCAAAAATCAGGGTTTGCTGATGAACAAAAGATTCTGTGCCAAGCCAATCTGTCAGATGGGCGTTGTTATTGCACCACTGTCAAGCGGCAGTCGCTGATGCCTGCACCACCACCACGACTCTGAATGTACACCTATGTCCCCTAATCCAATGTTGTCAAGGGTTGGGACTCTGCCAGTGCGGATAATTCTTCTTTTCCGCCACCTCCAGGTCATATCATACGTTATGAACAAATCTTTGCTGTCTGAAGTTTGTCTGTTCGGGTGCTGTTCTAATATTGACCTTCCATCACGCGCTTGCTGTTTCTCTTGGCCATGGAAATCCCCTCGGCAGGAACTTGTGCTAGTAGTACTGCAGGGGAAGGAATTCCGTACGAGGCGGTGTTATTCAGTCCATCACTGACAGAACTGTTCCTGACCTTCCGAGACCAGAGCACCCTCGCACCTGCTCGGCATATTGGAATGCCAACCCGCTCGAGGTCCAACTATTCTCGTTCAAATCTATTGTACTCGTCCAGCTTCCGTGACACAAGGTACTTTTCCGCTACTTTTTGAAATGCAAATAAATTCTCATTTTATGGCTTTGGGGTGATCAATCCAGAGACTCCCTAACGAAGTGAGCACATAATGTTAACGAACAGGGGATGTTGATCAAATGGAGCTGTGTAGAGACACAGGTTGTTTTGACAGTTCATCACGGGTTCGGTAGTGATGAACTGCGGAAGTTGATAGGAGTGTTTGAACTCGAAGCCTGTGTTGCAAGCTCAGGACGGTGGAGAGCCCAAAGGGGATGACCCCAAACATATCCAAATGAACTGAGCACTAAATCTTAAGTATACGAGTAATCGCGTCGACCAAAGCTACACAGCCCATCAAATTATCTTTGCAGTTCCCCGTTCACAGGCACCTCGCATGATGAACAATAGTATCCAAATTTGAACCAACCCCTCGATATAAAAGCCTCACCGTCCGCACTCCCTCCATTTCCGTCTGACATGAGATTTCATTCGCACTTCCTCCTCCTTGCAAGTCTTGCGCTCATTTTCGTTGCTCCAGCCGCCGGCTCGAGCCGCGGTGCAGTAGTCCAGCCGCTCACGCCTTACGTGCAAGCTCTCCACGCCCGGCGCACGTCCATCATCGGTGGTCTCCTTCGTGCACGCCAGGGCTGTGGTGTCGGAGGAGTGTGCGGTAACGGCTGCTGCAGCCCTGGGACCAGCTGCTGCTTAGGTACACTTGGGCACGGTCCTCTTTATCTTTCATTTCATTGATCACTGTCCATCTGACAGGCAAGGGATGCTGTCCCGCAGGGTACCTCCACTTTCGACTTGAGTTACAGCATTGACTGAAATGCTCATTGCATATAGCATGGTCTGCGACGTAGGCGGGTGTTGTCCCATCGGCAAGGTCTGCACTGGTGATTCGCGTCAATGCACTATTTCCACCCAAGTCAATTGCCCAGACGGTGACGGATGCTGCGGTACGTGCTACATTTCGTTCGTACTTCAATCCAGTGGCTCATAACTTGCGTAGATTCCGTCAGCGACGGTGGACCAGCCCCTGGAGGCTCGGTTGGCTCAGTTGGTTCTGCGACGACCACAGCCATTTCTTGGCTGACTCTCGGCTTGCTGAACGCATTCGTTCTTGTTTCACTCAGTCTTTGAACCATTGTCAGTGTCTAGATCATCGCTATACCCCCGAAAATCTCTATACTCGCCTCGTAATACAAGCATTCCTGCACGAATGAAGTGATACTTCATCTGCCACTCGCCTTGGGTTTTATGTTTACCCGAATATGCTATTTCTGCAACTGCAGCGAGTGGTGCTTCAAATTGCATGGATTGTTTGGAGCCCTCTGAGAACCGTTTCCGTTTAATTTGCCCCGATCCGTAAACGAAAACTAAATGGTTGGAGCCTTAGAAGTAACGCAATCCCGTACTAGCTATCTCTTGGCTATGTCTATCCGTTCGCATGGTAGTTCCACGTGATACAGATTCGAGCGCTCTCTACTCCCACATTCCGTCATCTGACACCAACATTGGGTTATAAGTAGCGCAAGACTAACTACATCGACACGAACCCATCCTTCCAACATGGCATCAGTACATCTTTTGACTGGCCTCTGTACAATCATGCTGAGGAATGACGATTTTAGTGGGACTGCGACTCGCTCAGTCCCACTCCCATGCTAGCCGAGTGCGACTCGGCCAGATTAGTGCGACTGAGTGCAATCTCATGTACGACTGATCGCAAATAGATCATTAATGGGACTGATCCCCCATCAATATGTATTCTGCCGGCCTGTCTGCCGTCTGTCAAGCATCATTTCCAAAATCGTAATCGGGTTGTTGGCTCGTTCAATTGTCACATGCATGCCATAAAAAATCACGTATATATTGAGGGCGAAGATGTGGCGCAAGGCGATGCGAGGGGCAGATTCGGACGGAGCATATCGGAGGCGAGACTCAGTGTTTGATTAGCGGAATTTACCGAGTTTGACAGGGTATTCATTTGACAGCGTGTTCCTTGATCCGACGGGCGCTTCACGGGTTCCCAGCCCGTTGAAACACGGCCGTCACGGCCGTGGAACGACTTCGTTTTTTTTTACCACTAGGAGGGTGAGGACAGTGGAAAATTTCTTCCCGCATCTACCTAGCGCGCTTTATCCATACTGTACCGTGTTAAAGCTTTCAAGTTGCACTCAACTTGCACGGGTGTCGGCAATTCCCGGGAGAGAAACTCGGGGTCATCCAAGAAATTCAGAAATTCATCGGTAGGATTGAATGAATTGAGCCCAAAGTCTGTTTGTGGATTAGTTAAAATAAACTCCTCAGTGATCAATAAAGCTGATCGTTGTCTGTGAGTGCAGAGTTTTGGAACTGCTCAGTTGGGTCGGTAAAATTTGCCGGTGAGTCTGCTGAGGACTGAGACGTGACAGCCGCCAATATAGCATTAGAACTTACTCAAGGTTAGACATTCAGTTCTCTGAGGTGCAAGAAGGTTGATTCAAGAATCGCTGTTATCGAGGCTGAAGAACAGATGGCTGAGGTAGGTTTCACTGATCATCTCCATTATGGTGTCAGTGTCAGTTTATGCACTGATGTGCCAAAAGTTTCACTGCAACGTACATGGGTGCGATATGCTCGAACCTGTGTAGGCGTAGCTTTGTCAAGATCCCAAGATCCCACAAATATGTCAACATCATCATGCTCAAGATAAAGTTGATAGCCATGAGATGTGATCCAGTCTGTTGCATTTCAACCAAGAAAAAGGGATCATGACCCGGATCCCCAAGAGCTGGTGGGAATGCCTAAAGAAGCGTTATTGGCTGAAAAAAAAACACAAGCAGAGGAAATACTGACGAATCCTCTGTAGGCCTTGATTTCCCCCTGTGGAATCTCTGCAGATGCTTCGAACATTTTAGCCTGGAACCAACTTTCGGGAGAATTCAGGTATATTTTGTTGCAGATTAGTCTGAGTATTTATACAGTGAAGGAGGAAGGTCTAAAAAGGCGCAACTGAAACTAAAGTCGATGGAATTGTACACAGAGAGGATGGGGAAGTTGAGAATGGGGATCAAAGCATTGACTTTCAGTTGCTTGACTTGAAGTGTTAAATAGACTTACGGTGAATAGAACTTCTTGAAGCTATCAATAAGTTCGCAACGTCTCTTGGTTGACTGATTATATAAGGGTTTCTGAATCCAAATATATCATTCTTTGGTATTACATTTGTGCAATACCAACTCGCTCACTCATACACGTGTTACGTTCTCTATTAGTAACTCGCGTATACCCCGTTTCGCTTACAGGTCGAGTACAATAAACTGAGTAAGAAACTGGGACATTGAGGTCCCAATTGGCAGTTGACTGGCACAGGGCCGTCTCAGAAGGCTCAGGCACCTGGTTTGAAAGAGAAGAGGCCAGTTTAATGCAAAAACAAAAACAAAAAGCAAGACATCTGTGACGGCGTCAGGCTCATGGTGATGTGTGCAAATTAAGGCGTGGTCTTCCAAGTATGTACTCCCTCAATGTTTGGATTTTCTGAACAACCACAAGATATGCCGCCACTTGGCTTCGACCCATGGACAAGGAAGGAGAACACAAAGTAAACGATTGTGTTACATCTAACATTGGGCAATTGGAGGAGTAGGGCATAATCCCTCGTACACCGAAGGATATCCTCGTTGAAAGGCAGAGTTAAACATTAATAGCACTGGGCATTGACAACCTTGCATGAAACGGAAGAGGAAGGCCCAAACTCGGAGCAAGACAGTTGCCTGGCTTGATGGTGACTGCACGATAAGGAAATAGTTCCAGACCAAATGAGGTGTGTTGCAGACACCCTTGAGATTCGAGAAACCATGCATGGAAAAATTTGGCACCCAGTGATCAGCAGCAAGAGAAACTGACTGATGGGACTGCTTGAAAGTTGATCTGACACTAGGCTAGAAAAGTTGAATTGACAGGCGAAGAAAGCGAGGCGGTAGCGGGGCAGCAGGTTGGGAGAAGTACAAGGAACGGTGTTCATTTTATACTGCAAAAGCGATGCAAAAGGTAGGGCTGCCATAGGCATGGCCGTCGAATCGACGGGTTTTCCACGGCATGCCGGGCCGTCTGAAAATGGTCCGTCGATTGGTTTGATAATTTGATGGCAGGACGGCAAGGTCAAAGTAACAGCTGTAACGGGTAGACGGCAGGCTTCTGAACTTTTCATAAGTTTTTCTTCAGCCAATTTGACTGCTTCAAGTTAGGTGCTACGAGAAGCGTGATAAGTGAAGCTAGTTGGCTGCTCGGGCAGTTTTTTACGGACAAACACTATGCTTATATCATTTAGACAGTTGCAAGACATATTGAATACCTCGTAATAATGTAGATAATGCCTACCATAACGCACGCGGCCCGGTGAGGGGCAAATAACAATGTTTTTAAAAATAAAAAAGGTGAAGCTAGTTTACAGAACTTGAGGTTGCAGAGACAGTGTAGGCTCATTACCAGCCTGCCTACAATGAGCAACTATTGTGGCGAGCACGTTGCCGTAGGCAGGCTGGTACAACTCGGGACAAACAAAAGGCCTGGGCACGGAGTTCAATCACTTTCCTTTTCCCTCATTGTGAGATGATTTTATATCTGTTGAAAAAACTCTAGTATGTAAATAATCAGAGCTCTTCACTGTATGCACCATATATGGAACAGAAATTTGTTCCTGTAATATAGGCTTGATTTGCCTTTTGCAGTACCATACGGATCCATGGTACAGAACAGGATCTGTACCGTATGGTGGCAGACATGCTCACAGAGGCCTCCCCCTGGCACCGTATCATGGCAGACATACTGGAATCCATCAAAATCAAGGCTGCCATGCACAGCAGGTTTCAATAGAAACATTAATTAAGGATGTAGAGAAGCATCATGATTATTTTGCAGCACATTCTATGTCTTCCGATAATACGGTGGCTTCTTTCATGCTGTCTACCATTCAGTGTTGCCCTTGTTGAGCACCAAGGAGTGAAAAATAACACCACACAATCACATATTCACTCTAAACCTTGTTTTCATTTTCTTGACTAAGATGTTGCATGTGACGGTTGCCTCTATTGCGTCCACCGCCTTTATGGAGGCCTCCACCCAGCAACCATATTGCAGCATACATACTAGGATTCATTGAAATCAGGGCTGCCATGTGCAGCAGGTTTCAATAGAGACATAAAATAAGGTCATAGAGGACCCTAGATGATGCACAATGATTTTGCAGCATTTTCTACAATAATATGGTGGCCTCCTTCACACTTTCCATGATCTGTGGATGCTCTCACCGAGCACTAAGAAATGAAAAACATTTCTTAGTGTTTCTTAGTGCTCGGTGAGAGCATCCACAGATCATGGAAAGTGTGAAGGAGGCCACCATATTATTGTAGAAAATGCTGCAAAATCATTGTGCATCATCTAGGGTCCTCTATGACCTTATTTTATGTCTCTATTGAAACCTGCTGCACATGGCAGCCCTGATTTCAATGAATCCTAGTATGTATGCTGCAATATGGTTGCTGGGTGGAGGCCTCCATAAAGGCGGTGGACGCAATAGAGGCAACCGTCACATGCAACATCTTAGTCAAGAAAATGAAAACAAGGTTTAGAGTGAATATGTGATTGTGTGGTGTTATTTTTCACTCCTTGGTGCTCAACAAGGGCAACACTGAATGGTAGACAGCATGAAAGAAGCCACCGTATTATCGGAAGACATAGAATGTGCTGCAAAATAATCATGATGCTTCTCTACATCCTTAATTAATGTTTCTATTGAAACCTGCTGTGCATGGCAGCCTTGATTTTGATGGATTCCAGTATGTCTGCCATGATACGGTGCCAGGGGGAGGCCTCTGTGAGCATGTCTGCCACCATACGGTACAGATCCTGTTCTGTACCATGGATCCGTATGGTACTGCAGAAGGCAAATCAAGCCTATATTACAGGAACAAATTTCTGTTCCATATATGGTGCATACAGTGAAGAGCTCTGATTATTTACATACTTACTTCCCATATCTGGTGGCCACCGCTCCACTGTGGCAGATGCAATGACAGGCCAAGTGAGGGTCAATAGTCAACCTCTAATGATATTGTTGTGTATAGCCTGTTACCCAACACTACCCATGCTCCCCAGCTGTGCATGATATTTATATCAATGGGCAACCCCTCTCATTTGTGCATGGTGGCCTCCACTTGGCTGTTTCCAGCTGTGCTGGCTGAGTGAAGAGTGTCCTGGATATCATAACAAAGTAGGTTAATCTTCATCTTGCCTACCTAGTGAGACTCTAGCCATTGCTGGATAAATTGCTACAGTGATCTGAATGGAGGGTGGCGGTAGGTTCCTACTCCATTTTTTAAATATTGATAAAAGCTCTTCCTTGATTTAATTGGTGGTATTAACTCTTTCCACATCATCTAGGTTGGTATCTGGCTAAAGGTATGTGTTTTCATGGGAATGGAAGCTCACTTGGTAAAAACATGGAGGCCTCCATCATATATGGAATATTGAATGTAGGCATGAATTTTGTAGGACCAAGCAAGGAATAATGACTGTTGTGCAGGCAGAACCCTCCCAGTGTTGGATGCTGACCAAAATGCCCCTGCAAGCTGAATAGTGGTGCACTGGTAGGTTCCAAATCAATTTTGTCTGACCTGTTATTGCTTCTCAAAGCCCTAGATCATCTTTTGGGACAGCACAAAAGGGTCATTGGCATTCAATATATAGCAGAGGCTACAGGGATGTATTATACCTGCCATAAATGCTATTTACTTATTTTACTGTAATTTGGAGGCCACCGCACAGTGAAATGCTATTTCCTTATTTGACCATAATTCGGAGGCCACTGCGTTGAAAGTGCCTGCATGGTGGGGGCAGCAGTAGCACGTGCCGGTAGCAGCCGAGAAACACGTGATATACCCACCGCACGGTGGGGGACCTCTTAGGTACCTTTTGCTACTATAGCTAAAGGTACCTAAGAGGTCCCTCACGTGACTTTGGCGGTGGGTCCTTAGGTGTTAGGAGTACTAAGGAATACAATTTATCTGTGCAAGTGATCAGTTGATTAATGGAGTGTCGATCCAAATTTCACAAGCCTGGGTTTTTCATCCAACAATGGCTTCATTCACACGCACTGTTCTTGGTATGGGAGTATGTGCTGTGTTTGTTGATACTCAAACCTTAATCTTGAAAAGAGGTCATATTCCTCCCTTCCAACCTTGTCTAAACTGCTTGGCATTGCCAAGGCCACAGGCTGGAACAAGGTACAATGAAAATGTCAATACCTTGATGCAACCCGCGTCAATATCCTGATGCAGCCCGTGTCTGTTTTCCACTCCACCTGGTGATTGCCCAGTTCACTGCTCCACTTGATGATATGAAGAATGATACGAAGAAGCTCATAGTCCACCAGTACCATTGTCATAAAACAAAGTGTGCATTCTTTTCTGAAGCGGGCTGCAGATTCACTGCTAGCAAGGTGTATGTATGTATTTTGTACATGCTATCACAAGGTTGATGTTATGTATTGGGCAGTGAATTTTATTCTAGAAATCTAGGTATCTGAGACGGTTCAGGATAAGAATAGCTTTCAAAATTCACTTTAGTTTCGCCATCAAATCCATTCATAGCAAAACTTGGCAGGCAACTCAGCATATATATATGTTGTACATACTATCACAAGTTTGATGCCGTGCAAGGGGCATTAAATCTTATACATGAAAACACAATGTGACAGGCACTGCCACAAAAGTCATGTGGAAAGTCACGGGAATTTGACAGAAAGTCACATGGGTTGGTCCCACAGGTCTCGGAATCTGCTGTGTGCTTGCGCCGCGAGCGTTAGCGAGCGGCAGTGCAGTGCTGTAGGGCAGGAAATCTTTTACAGTGCTCATCATAATTATATCATTCCTTATATTTAATAAAACTGAGATTCCATGCCAAAGGCACGGGTCCCATGCTTGTGTTATTCTAGAAATCTAGGTATCTGAGACAGTTCAGGATCAGAACAGCTTTTGAAATTTACTTTAGTTTCACTGTCAAATCCATTCATAGCAAAACTGGGCGAGCAACTCAGTGTATATGTATGTTGTACATACTATCACAAGTTCGATGCCGTGCAAGGGGCATTAAATGTTATTCTGTAAATCCAGGTATCTGAGACAGTTCAGGATAAGAACAGCTTTTGAAATCCACTTTAGCTTCACTGTCAAATCCATTCATAGCAAAACTGGGCAGGCAACTCGGTGTCTATGTGTGTTGTACATGCTGTCACAAGTTCTATGCCTTGCAAGGGCCATTACTGCTATTGGCGGAACTTAGGGTGCGCATCAATTTTTTCTGATTTTGGTCACATTTAGTATAACAGCTGTAACTCATTCAATTCTCACTCGATTCAAATGATTCCTATATCATTGAAACCACATTGGAAGTACGCAGGCGCTTGTGCTCTTAGAATCGCAACACACTCCGAAAATTCCTAAATTGGGAGATTTGCACCATCTTGTATATAACACTTCCTTTAAGTGAACAAGCGCACTTCAGCCCATAACATCTTTTGCAAAAGATCCTTATATACATGCTAAGACGCAGGACTGGTTTTATATGGGTTTCCCCAAGATCCTCAGTCACAATGGGCTTTCAGATATTGACCAGGTTTATTTGTGTCTATTGAGCATGTTAGGACCTATATGTGGTAGTATAAACTATCCTTGCGCCTTAGGAATAAATTAGAGATCCTCCTCACAAAATATAAGAACCCTCCCGGCTCTTCTGCCTCAACCGCGAGCGTTACACGCGAGTTGGTATGAATTTCCCACTTTGGTAATTCTCACGGTGTGTTGCAATTCTGAGAACACAGGCGCCTGCGTATTTCTAATGTTGTTTCAATGATATGAGAAATATTGGAATCGAGTGAGAATTGAATGAGTTACAGCTGTTATACTAAAAGTGCCCAAAATCAGAAAAATTTGATATGCGCCCTAAGTTCCGGCAATAGCAGTAAATGTTATTTTAGAAATCTAGGTATCTGAAACAGTTCAGGATAAGAACAGCTTTCGAAATCCACTTTAGTTTCAGCGTCAAATCCATTCATAACAAAACTGGGCGGGCAACTTGGTGTATATGTATGTTGTACATACTATCACAGGTTTGATGCCGTGCAAGGGCCATTAAATGTTATTCTAGAAATCTAGTATCTGAGACAGTTCAGGATAAGAACAGCTTTCGAAACCCACTTTAGTTTTGCCGTCAAATCTATTCATAGCAAAACTGGGCGGGCAACTTGGTGTGTATGTTGTACATACTATCACAAGTTTGATGCCGTGCAAGGACCATTAAATGTTATTCTAGAAATCTAGGTATCTGAGACAGTTCAGGATAAGAACAGCTTTCGAAACCCACTTTAGTTTTGCCGTCAAATCTATTCATAGCAAAACTGGGCGGTGTGGAAGGGTCGGATGGCCAGCGTGTGGAAATCCATCCATGCGCTGGTTTCGGCTTTAATCCGTAGATATTTTTATACTCGATTACATGATTATTTGTACAGTAAACACAAACGATCATCGAATCTTACCTCTTACCACGACATCTGCGGCCAGTGAAGGGCCTAGCGCCCAGAGGCTCCATCGAAGGACCTCGCCCCCTACCCTATTAAAGCTGCCAGTGGGCATTCCAGCCACCCGTACCCTCGAAAGCACGCGTTACGACCCCGCCATCTTCTCACGACATTTTCCCATTTTCTTACTCTATTATTTTCGCATTTTCACACTCTACGGCCCGGGATCTGTGCACACATTTTATTCGAATCATTCCCTCGACTTTTAGGCGGACTACCGACCCATTTCGAGAGTCTACCGACCGGCTCTCCAACTCTGCCACAGTGGTGACCACCGCAGGGGGGAAAGCTCTTTTAGGGTTTTTCTTGGGTATTCCGTGTGGTCCGTCGTTGTTTTTATCTTCGTTCACCCATATCCTCCGACATGACGCTCTCTACGCCACTCGCTTCGCGTCATATCGCTCGTACGCCACTCGTCACGCGTCACTCCGTCTCCTCGGATGTTTTGCATCTCCACGTCGCATCGCGCCCCGGGCAGGCGAACGGCACGCCTCATTCTTCGCCTACGCCCCTTCCTTCACGTTCCACGTCGCCGTCTTCGGTCCCCACGGCTTCTTCGCCTTTTCACGACGCTTCACGCGAGCCACATCCCCGCATCGCACCATGCTCTGTGCGGTCTCACGCATCGTTCGCGCCGCCATCTACACCTCCCGTATCACGTCCCGTGGTTCCTACACCGCTCGCCGCACGTCCCATCGCTCCTACGGCACTCGTCACACGTCACACCGCTCCCTCGGACATTTCACATCCCCACGTCGCTGCACGCCCCGAACAGGCAAACGGCACAGCTAAATCATCGTCTATACCCCTTCCTTCGTATCCCACGGCCACTTCTTCGCATTTCCACGTCGCTTCACACGTCGCACATCCCCACATCGCTTCACGCCTCGAGCAAGCGAACGGCTCGTTTAATTCACCTTCTACACCCCTTTCTTCGCGTTCCAAGGCACATTCGATGCCTCCTTGTTCATCACCTCCTCGCCGGAAGCGCTCGCAGCGCTGTTTCGTGTGCGGCGGGACCGGCAAACACCGTCTCAATCCCCGCTTTTGCCCGCAAACCTTCGTGCTTATTTCGAAGCACTTGGCGACGTTTAACGCTACCTTTCGGCTCGTTTCGTTCGACGGTTCGCCCCTCCCAATGACTCGGCATCCCGGCGGTGTGGCGGCGCATCTTTTGTCTCTACGGCGTCGTTCGCATCGCACCCTTCGCATTTCCCCTCACAGCGTTTTGAAGTTGCCTGGCGGCTTTCATCCAAATCCCCTGCACGTTCCTCATGTGCCCCAGGATCGTCCCGTATGCACGCCGTGGTGTGTTCCCAACACCGTCCCTGACGCAGAGATAAATCCCCCGCATGTACCGTGCCCTTCCATCGTTAAACGCCATCATATTCCGAGCACGGAACCCAGTTTCGAATCGAATCCCCCGCACCTTCCGCGTGCTCAACGTCCGCCTTCACCGCCTTTTCGAATTCTTGACCCCATTCGCAAACCACTGCCACACATAGAACGTTTGCCTTCGCCGCCATTTCGTATTCTTGATCCTCTTCCACGTCCCGAAACACCTTTGAAGTCCACCCCACAGCTCGATAACATGTTCTTCCTACTTTTATTCGACTGCCTCATCCTGTCTCCCTCATGGCGTCGTGCGCTGGCTGGGCTCATCGACGGGATCAACCGTCTGAGCCTGGACGACGATATTCCTGCACTGCAAAAGCTCATGGAACCCCTTCGTGAACGTTTCAAAACCTTCGTACCTTCCGTTTGACATCTAATCTACTCACCATTTACCTCGCACATATAGTTTTTACAACCCTCCTAGTACGTACTTTACGCCATCCTCCTCCTTTCTTCTTATAAGCCGATGTCGGGGTCGCCATCAAAATCCCCCCGCACTGTGGAAGGGTCGGATGGCCAGCGTGTGGAAATCCATCCATGCGCTGGTTTCGGCTTTAATCCGTAGATATTTTTATACTCGATTACATGATTATTTGTACAGTAAACACAAACGATCATCGAATCTTACCTCTTACCACGACATCTGCGGCCAGTGCAGGGCCTAGCGCCCAGAGGCTCCATCGAAGGACCTCGCCCCCTACCCTATTAAAGCTGCCAGTGGGCATTCCAGCCACCCGTACCCTCGAAAGCACGCGTTACGACCCCGCCATCTTCTCACGACATTTTCCCATTTTCTTACTCTATTATTTTCGCATTTTCACACTCTACGGCCCGGGATCTGTGCACACATTTTATTTGAATCATTCCCTCGACCTTTAGGCGGACTACCGACCCATTTCGAGAGTCTACCGACCGGCTCTCCAACTCTGCCACAGCGGGCAACTCGGTGTGTATGTTGTACATACTATCACAAGTTTGATGCTGTGCAAGGGCCATTAAATGTTATTCTAGAAATCTAGGTATCTGAGACAGTTCAGGATAAGAACAGCTTTTGAAATTCACTTAGTTTTGCCATCAAATCCATTCATAGCAAAACTGGGTGGGCAACTCAGTGTATATGGGGCTGGGTGAAAGTGCCGCGACTGCCGCGGCACTGACGCGCACTGACGCGGCACTGACGCGGCGGTGGCTGTGTCATTGCCGCGGCGCAGGAGAAGTGCCGCGCACTCGCTCTTTTCTTCCACACGGCTTCCTAGATCTCAATTCAACTCGTCCGGAGTTTTTACAATCTAAATACATCGTTTGGGTCTTAAAACGTGGCCCGAACGCATTCCCACAGGTGCATTGTATATGATCCCAATCTTTGACTAAAATTCGACGAAAGTTGCGTTATCAGGCGTGTTTGGGCCCAAAACAGGACTGACCGGACGCTAAGATAACTTTAATTCAAAATATGCATTGTCAGAGGCACAATTCACCAATGTTCCAGAGCATTGACCCAAATTGACCAGGTACACTTGCGAGAGTTTCAACTCCTCCGGGCAGGTACCGCGCAGCCTCTATTTCACCTTACGAGTACTACTGGCTCTCGAAAAGACGTTTCTTGAGGTTTTGCAATGCACAAACAGTGTTCAGCTTCGTAAATCTCTTGCAAACATAAAGTTATGGATACACTGCATGCAGCGCTTTTTGAGCAGACAGCCGCTCCGAATGCAGTTTCAGGGGATCGGCAGAGGATGCCCCTCGTTTTTCTTCCTAGTTAAACCTGTTATTTCTGCAGGGCTCCAAATCAGATCAAGTTGAAGGTTATGGACACTCAGTTATCCGGTGAATTCAACCTTCACTCTCGCACAAGCTACCACTGGGTGGATGCCATCTGGTAAAGATTCTGAACTACCAACAGAAGAATTTAACTTCGGGCATAATGAGCTCATAAAGGTGATGCGAGAGTCAGAGTTGAGTGCCGCAATACCTAGTCGATTTCCCAGTGCCTAAGGCAGATTTTCAGGCACTTATCCCGGGATCATACATCGAAATCATGAAGAATAACCCAAGGCTGAGGATCGAGACTTAATTGTTGTGGCTGCATAGGCATCCCCGAGATACCCATGGTTTGGTTGAATTCCAGCCCTACACCGGACTCAACGAGGCAAGAACATGGCTACTTGAGTAATGCCATTGGCCCTTGAGTTACAATGAGGGTTATTCAACCTGTGCCGGCTTATTCCAAGGTCAGCAGAGATTTCTATAAATCTACTTTACTGCTCCGACACGCCGATGCCGCGCACCCGATGGATATATGTTATACTGACCACTAGACCCAAGACAGAATTTCAGGCGCCATCCCAACCGCTGGTTTCTAAATGCAACAACTGACTTTGGTATGAACCGCATCCTGTATGAACTTGCTGCGAACAAGGTACCAAGCTGCAAAGTTGCCAGTGGGATTTAACTTTTAAGTTGGGCGATAGGGCGATGGCTTCATTAAGTTGGCCTATCTCATCGGAAAATTACCTCAATCCAATAGCAAAGGCAGAATTCGCCCGCAGGAACACTTCAAACAACCCAGATACGCCGCTCGAAAACTCCTTACGACAACCTGATTGATGCGGAAGCGCACGCTATTAACGCGAAGTTGATATGTCCGCTACATGCTCTCTCAACCCAGGCAGTCTAGGCAAAAAATGAAGATATGTCGGATCGAGGGGACTCACCATAATGCCCCTCGACGCCCGCGTGCGAGTATGACAACACTCTGCCTTGTTAATTGCCGGCCAAAGTTGCCGGTCGGTAACACACTTTTCAAAACGTCAAAGCCAAAAGATACTGATCCGCATGGTTTTGAACGCTTTCGCTTCCATTCTATCGGCTCATGAATCTGTTCAATAGCTTGCACTCCGGTGCAGTACTAGTACCCCAGATGCCCCAGCAATAGTTCAACCTGGTGATGTCTGGGCAGATACAATTCTGCCTCAAAACTGCAACTTACTGATAGATATCCCTGATGAATTGGACCCAGAGTACTGCACCAAGGTGCAATTGATCATTGTAGATGATTTTTCCCTCAAATGAACTGCCGCGGCATGGGGCATAAGTGCCGCTCTGAAAGCTGCCACTATGTTCTCGACCCGAATGTCTTACACTCCCTCCGAGATTTTTGTCGGATCTAACATGTGCATAGCAGCAAAATGGTAAGTTAACACGCCATTCGGGCGCGGATTTTTTCCTTAGATATAACACCTGTTTAGTTAACTAGTTTTAGACCCCTCGGAAATTTGCAGCCCGCCCTTCATTGAGTAGAAGGTGTCCAAGAGGCAAGCCGCACTCCTGGAGGAATCAAATTGCCGATGAACGAATATGGAATCAGAGAGTCAAGGGAGTTGATTTTGATCTCAGTTCCCTTACTTGAGATATGAAGTCTCATTATATGTCAGGTTGATAAAGCACCGAAATTATTGCAAGGTACAAAGGCGAATGGCCTAGACCAAACCACGGCAGTCAAAAATGTGGAAATTATGTATTCCGACGCCGCCGCTTCGCCCGAGATGCCTGAGACAATTCAACCGAATGAATGGCGCCTTAGTCACCGTGCAGGATATATTTGAAAGACAATAATTGAAGACGAGTTACAGAAGAAGCCTCAGGAGGCGATGGATATTTGATTCAGTTATCAATTCACCTTGATAGCTCCCAGTCTTTTGGATAAACCAGGCAGGATAATGTAGGGAGACTTCGGACAAAATGGTTTTAATTTGGTACTTGGTTGAGCTGAACGTCGTTTGGCATATACCTGATTCCCCGTGGTCAGTCTCCCGGGCGGTCAATTGGGACACATATGGATATTCTCCTTTGTGTTATATTCAATTGGGCCGCCTGGAGTTTATGTGGTTGTATCATACCAGATCTGGACGGAGTGAAAACCGATAACCTGGTTTGCAGGGAAAAGTTGTAACTATTCAAGTCTTACTGCGGCAGGGTGCGGCACTTCATAATTACTGACGTGGTGGGTTCAGGCCAGTTCGGCCTCGCGAAAGTGGCAATGAATAATCTGTGGGCCCTGCAATCAGTGCATTATTTCCATCATTGACTCTTTGACTGCTGCAGATTCAACAGGCGCGGCACTTGGATTCCCCCTTGGTTCGGACAGTCCGAGGAAAGTTAGCCACTTACTTATGTTAAGATGGGAACACTGCGGCCTCACAGAAGCAGTTTCAGCATCCCATGATTGACACGGCCCCCTTGCGCAACAATTAATTCACCGTTTAACATACTATTTTGACCTTCCCACATCTGAAAATCTTCAGGAATATGGATCGGTCTTATAGCACTGAGTGAACGGCCTTATAGATAGAGCCCCAACGGTCAACTGGATTCGCCGGGATGTTGGCCTGGGAGTAATTTCCGTTTTTCATCCAGACCTGGTGGCTAACATCCACCTCAAACGGCGATTGGACACACAGGTCATCGCCAAATTGATGAATGAGTGTTATGTGGTGACACGCAGTGCCGCGACGGTGAGGCGGCACTGACGCGGTGTGCCGCGGCACTGACGCGCACTGCCGCGGCCATGACGCGCACTGCCGCGGTATTGACGCGGCACTGCCGCGCATTTGCGGGGAATTGCCGCGACATAGTCGAACCGAAAAGAATGGTTTGAATGCCTCTAAAGGATCTGTTGAATACAAGAAACATCCCCACACTCACCTGGAATACAGTGGTCAAAGTCTGGACCACTACAAAGAGAACTTAGTATGGAAACGTCATGTAAAATATTATGGTATTGGCCATAAACATGCCAGTGGACCATGAAAAGATGCCGCGGCATTTCTGAAGTCATTCGTAAGTATTTCCACACTCCACGAGCTGAATTCAACGTGAGGGAATAGTGATTTTGGCGTTTAGTCATTATTAGGGATTGGCGCGGCACTGCCGCGGCAATGCCGCGGCAGTCGCGGCATTTTCTCCTGGCCCGTGTATATGTATGTTGTCCATATACATAGACTGTATTTTTGGATGGGGGGTTTCTACCAGCAACCCAGTTCTGAAACCAATTATCCTAAAACTGCAACTTCCAGTAATTCATAATTACGAGTACTTGCCATGCCCTGCAGTGGCCACACCCCCAAGTCCAATGGCTGTGTATGTTCAAGTTTATTTCCGAGACTCAACACATGCGCGCCCGTCTGGACAGACTTCTCTTGCCCGAGAAATATGATCTACAGCCGCCGGACCCTGTTAAGTATAACAAACAAGGTACGAGTTTAATTGTTATACTGTCTGTTTATAAGAGACTACCTGTTAAGGCCCATTCCCGGTCCCACAAACACCGTAGTCTTTCATTTCTCCTGTTCTGGTCTCACATGTATCTTCTTCATTGCTCTCTAATCATCCTCGCACTTGCCGTAGTTTCCGAGACAAATACATATGGACTTATTATTTAATGCTGCAGCCCTGTAGGTATAAAGTCTGGGTAGTTTAGTGCAATAAAATCAGTATTCTACTCCCCACCCTCATAAGTCTAAGTCAGCGCCCCCTCTGTCCTGGTCTGATCTGTCTCATGGCTGCCCAACTGTTATGTGTGACGACGAACTTCCAAAAGAACCTAGTCAGTGTATTTTATCCCTCTACAACCAACGCCAAGCCCTTATTCAGACAGTCGGCCTCTCCCGTCCTGGAATTAAGTTTCTTGAACTTCAAATTCGCGATGCCATAACAAACGAGGGAAAACAGGAACATTATCGTGCCCTAGGACGAAAGCGGGGCTGGCCTGAGCAAGTCGACTATGCCTCTGTCCCCGAACGCATCATGGCTCTCCGTAAAAAGCTCATCGAGATGATCAGGTACGAGAACGTTTTAGAAGAGTCACCAATCTGGCAGGCCTTTCTTCAATTGCATCTACTGAACCCTGCACTGCATCACATGGACCTTCCTTGTAATTTGCTCAATTTTTACTGTATCACGAGGCAATTCTCTGTATCAAATTAGCTGCGTCTGCTAGATAGATGTTGAACCTGAGGGTTTCGATGTTTTTTGGTACTCAGCCGGCACTTATCAAGTTATAAACAATTACCATAGGATTTTAAATGATCCATGAATGGACTCTATATTTTTCCGAGGTATCCCGCGGTCCATGTGCGGCTGCGGGCTAGTTTCTTTCACCGTATCGAGGAATGTTTACTCTTGTTGACTGTGGCTGTGACACGACGCGTCTTGCTCTTCTCTACCACCTTCTGGCGCTCGTATTTCTTAACCTGGCTAATTTCGCGCGTCAATGCTAAATTCAACGATTTGGAAGACCTCACTACATATCCCAACCCACTTTTGATTGCCATTCAGTCTTTCATCGACCCGTTAACGCCAATATATGCGAATTTCGCCCGTTCTGCCAACAAGGACGCGCTCGGGCACGGATTGCGGTTCGAATGCCTCAGAAATGTTCCCAAGTGATAGTATGTAGTCTTTTCTTGCCCCCCTGGCCTCTTGTCGCATCCGCAAGTCGCGGTTGACTCGCGCTAGGAATACCGACGGGCGGGTTGTGATGAAGGTCATGTCTGCGATACTTTGACAGAATTATTAGCTAATAGTCTCTTATATCCTTCTAGGCTCACTCAAGATGCGTCTTCATCGACAAGGACATGTAATTGGCCAAAAAGAGAGGGAATGGTTCATGCAGGCGAGTGTCTGGATTTTGCTTTAATCCACGTTTCCTTCCTTCCCATCTCTCCTACTTTCCTCCGGCTGGCTCAAAGTGCTGCTGGCTGCGCTGCTTGATACCCAAACTATGGAATTAGCAGCCGGCCGCCAGGAACCCCCCTTGATCTATTTGCATCTTTATCACCCGCTTGGTCTCCTCTCCCACCGTCCATCTTCCCTCCTGCAACCATCCCTCCATCCCCATACCCTCATTCTCTCGAACACCGTGAGGTCTACAAAACGCTGCCTGACGACTCGACGCAGCTCGTTGTCCATCCGGCATGCCTCTCTATCCGCCGCTCCTGGCCTAACTCCAAACCGGACGATAGCGACGCACGCGTTGTGTACGTATCTCCCCTTGCACCCACTCATATCCGTCTTACTAACCTCATCTCCGCAGTACGCCTTTGAGAACCTTCAGGAGAACACCACGGACGAATATTCGACGAGCTGCTGGGGCAGGGCGCTACGGTGTTCGACGAGGTCACAAAGAGCCAGTGGTGCTGCATCCAGCAGAGTCTGTTCTTCCATGTCTTCCACCACGATTCCCATTCTGATTATCATCAATATAGTTCTCGAGCGCGGGTCGGAGAAGCACCATCAAATGGCACTCGAGCACCTGCTCACCGGCCTCCTCGAGTTCGCGACAGGTGACCAGACTATAAGAGCGTGATCTGGGCGCTCAAGGAAGGCGGAAGGGAGACTCTGGACCGCTTTGTGCAGCGTACGTGCGAGCCGGCAAAAGTGTACGTCGTCCTCTCTCCGTTTTTTCTTCTCGCATGCTTGTCGTGCGATCATCGTGGATCGCGCTATTTCTCACGGGGAGCTAGCAGATCGCCTCCGTCCTCCCTACCGTACGCATCCTTTCCCTTGATCTCAGCATCCTTCAGCTAATGATGCCCGCATTGGCTGACAAGGACCAGCGCGCCGCGCTTTACAACTGCATTCGTGGACACATCGTCACACTATGCGGCTGCAAGACCTGTTCCAAGGTCATCTGGCGCTTGTACGTCCATCCCATCCAATTCTCCTTTACCTATCCTGACGCATCCTGTGCTACAGCGACCAGATGCACGCCTACTGCGGATACTAAACCAATATTCATTTCGCTTCGTTTGTATGACCGATTGAATGTGGTATGGCTTTTTCTTGTTGTTTTATTTTTCTTCGTGTCGTTTCGTTTGCTTGTACCCGTCGTCATCTTTGGGCTGCCGACGGTGGTGCGGCATGTAGAATGGTATCCATCATATTCATGACTTGGGTGCGGCAGCGTCGGTGTGCGCGCGCAAGCTGTCGTTCTGCACTGGTCATGAACAGCCGCCTGTGGGGCAGCCTGTGTTTGCGTCGAGAGGGAGCTATCCAGCGGCTGCTCTCTGGGTCGAATAGGAGAATTTCCTGTCGAACCTTGGCGAAGTTGGGGTGTGGATAGACTTCTGCACACTGCTCGTGGATGGGTCTCGGACCCTCCGGCCCTGCTTCGTCTCGGGTTAGGGCTTCTCCCAGCGTTCTCTTCCTTATCTTATCCGAGTCTCGAAACCCGCTTCTTTTTGTTGTTTATTTTCTTCCTCTGTCACTCATTAATTTCTGGTCATGCCGTATTTCAACGCCGTTTTTTCTCTTCCAGGCACCCTTCCATCTCCTTTCATTGTATATTAATCTTGTTCTTTCACAAGCAGCTCCACTCGCCAGCGACGGACAGCCTGTCCATGGACACAACCATCTCTTACCCAGAAATGCGGCAGTTATAGTCCTATCAACCCAGCATGTTCTTAGTTTGCAGTCTTTTTCCTTGATGGGTCGTTTCGTTTTCTGACTCCATAACGGTTTCCGCATAAAATTAGCCACGCTCATCAATACCGTGAGTTTCATATTATCTTGAACATGGCGAACTAGCCCCTTTGCTCATTCCGGTGAATATGCTAATTTTACTTCTTCACGTTCGACACGTCAAACCGAATTCTGCGCGCGGTCCCCTCTTACCTTAATATCGTATGTTTGTCTCTTGAGTTATGCATCCTAACCAAATTGTATTCCTTTTAGCGCTACATTGGGCTCAACTCGACCTTCGGTATTGTTGCTTTGTAGATTCATTAGTTGACTTTGTTCTCTGTTCCTTTTCCACTTAACTGACATTCGTTTGAAAGTGCTACAAGATAAGAGTGGACTAGAAGGGGGTACACTGGGACGAGGTTTTCATCTCGATCTGTGAAATCTTCCTTGGCACCAGCGGTGAGCGTTCATCCTCCCTTATATGAAGTCTACCCACGTGAGTGTACCTCTTTGAAGATCTTGGACGCGATCGGCGCAGGTGAGTGCTCAATTTCCGGGTTCTCCTGCTCTCGCTTCCCTCGCTTTAAAAGTTAAGTTGTCTCTCCCTGGCGGTTGTCCTCTCGACATGTTTTTTAAACGTCTGCTACATTGCTGATACGCTCGCTAACCCTCGTGAATAGCACAAGATATGGATGCCACGTCAACGGCTAAATAGGGCAAGTCTTGAATTCTTCCGCTTCGCCCTTCCTGATACACCGTTCTACGCAGACTCACACTCCTCGTTTATTTCATTGATACCGCTGTGAGTTTGCCGATCCTTTCCTGAATGAACGTTCTGTTGAAAATTTGGTGCGTGTCGATTACTCCCAACATTCAATTTTCCATAGTCACCAACAAATTGTCGTTTTCGTTCATAACAAGCAAGTCTGTGGCGTCAAAATTCTATCGTCAGATGCTCGCATACATCTAGGTATGTCTTTTCAATCTCTGACTCATAGCAGTCGTAACTGACGGCGACTTGTAATCAAACCACCTCATTTTGACTTAGGTATGCAGATTGGATTGAACTCACAACCGACTGGTCCTATCTAGCAAGGTAAGCTTTTCTATTTATTTCCTTATCTATGCTCTCGAGTCTGGCCCAAAGGAGACTGCTTTTCTTGTTACGATTGTTATGATTGTGAATCGTGCCTATGGGATACATCACTGAGATACGTGTCCTCCTCCCATGTACTCTTCTAACTGATTTCTTCTGGGAAAGTTTCACCCGTGGCACGATTCATTCACCTTCTATCCAATTTTATCTTCTCATGTTGACTTGGCAGATTTTCTGTGCGTCCGTCGTGGTGAGCTCAAGTTATTATTTCTACTTGTCTGATATCTTGTTAGCTAGGCCTCGGAATCACCCGAGGAGTCGGTTGGGTACAACGTGGGTAGTGTAGACTACGATAAACACCTGTATTATGTACCTGTAATATACTTATTTGACCCCATAACCTGACTGAATCCATAATCAGCCTGATGCAAGCAACCCTATCGTCATGATTGAGTGAACACAATCAAGCTGACTGTTACACCCACTCAGGTTGATTGCGATTTCTGCCAAAGTTCAATCAGCCTGACTGTGCGCTATCAGTTAGGTTGATAGGGTCATACACTCAGGCTGACGCAATGGCACAGTCAGGTTGATTGAGTGCCGTCAGTCAGCCTGATTGAAACCTCTCCCCCACAGTGACGATGGAAGCTATTCATCATGCGCTCGTGTTTCATACATAGGTCTCACGTTGCATCCTGATTCTCGTGGTGGCTCTCTTTCGCCGGAGGTAATTCGTCCCATGACGAGGTGGCTGATGTCCAACTTTGTTCTGTCACTGAAATTCATCTACCTCGTTGAAGTACAAGCCAACGTTGACGCCGGTAGATACGTCGTCGTTTACTCTGCTGGGGCCGAGAGTGTTGGCGGCCGCTATGTATGTCTGGTAGATTCGAGGACAAGGAAGGAGCTCTGCTCTGCATCACACCAATAATTTACCGTAGTTCGAGTCAGTATTCTCTATTCAAGTGGCGGATTTATACAAGGTATCATGAATCTAAATGACATTGCAGGAAGCCAAATGCATATCGGTGGATTTCGCGAAATCGGTTGTCCCCTACAAGATGGGTCAGCTCACGACAGTGGTGGACTAGAGGATGGTACCCAGAATTCAAAAACTACGAAATATTTCTCGGCTTGGGGTGCCGATTCACTAAACCTGTGGCGCTAGATATTCGGTCCGTTCCGGATAATATTCACAACAATCTAGGTGAATCAATCTTTGCGGGGATTCGAATAAAAGACCCTTCCTTACCCATGTACATGCGTTCCTCGGGCCAACGACTGTGTCGAGTGCTGACCTGGATGTCAAGCCCCGCCGCCATAAGGAGCCACAGGAAAGTCTACTACCTTCACGGATTTTAGACATCAACAAACGAAGAGCAACATTTAGGAAACACACCTGCGCTGCGAGGTTTGCCGGGCAGGCAGATCCCGGACAGTGTGGGTAACACTTTGGACACCAGGGGATTCATCCAATCGCATTCGTTTGCGAGCACGGACCATGCTCTGTGACGTCGTAGTGACAAAGAAGGGATCATATGGGTCGAACAGTTCTGATGATAGTGATCTGCTTGGTTTGGTTTCAAACCAAGAAACCAGCAAACCAAAACCATGGTTTGTTGAAACCAAACCAAACCATGTTCTTGGTTTTGGGCTGGTTTTGGTTTCTGGTTTGAAGCGGGTGAAACCAAAACCATGGTTTGCAACCATGGTTTTGAAAAAGATACCCGCCGGAGAATGCCGAGACATTGGTCAACAAAAATCTCGCTAGAATGGTGTAAATCAAGCCCTGATATACCCCAGAGCGAAGTAGAATTGGGCCAAAAGAAAATTTCCGTAGTTTCCCTGGGAGAATTACCGCATTTGAGTGTGGCTGTACTCGGCTAATTGGACTGGCAGGCCTTCAAATTTTGTGGATTGCACTGGGTATACCCAGTGCAGCCTGCATATAGGTAGGATTTGCGTGATGGTATTCAACCGGACATTGTGGTAAATATTCTTTACTGTCTGTCCGTCATATAGCTGAGTTCTTTCTGCCAAATAGTTAGCGCGAGCCAGTGGGAACGTCCATACGGAGCAGAATTTACCTCATCTCGCTTCTCAGGCTCCTCGGCGTGAGGAGTTTATCAAATCCAGAGACGTCCGTCGAATCCTGAAGAAAATCGAGGCCGAAACAATACACCTGGACGCACATGACGGCAGATCGACGCTGCAATGGGTTGATCACCTCGAAGCCATCGGGGCGTTGATGTACTTTAAATCCAGCAGCGACCCTCCTCCCCCGGATTCCAATGTAGACTCTGATGTCTTTATGCTTGCATTCCAAACGCCATATCAGCAGAAATGTTTTCGTGCTTGGGGGAAAGACTTTTGCCGGTCTCGACGCGACGCACAACACCACTTACTACGAAAACATGCTTCTCTTCACTGTCATCGTTCGCGATCGCTACGGCCACGGCATGCCGATAGCCTGGCTTATTGCTTCAAACGGCAAGGGCGACACCATCGACTACTTCCTGAAGCATTTACGCGTCCGGAATCCTGATATCCTTCCCGGTAGATTCATGTCCGACAACGATTCAGCTCAGCTTGGCAAAATCCGGTTCCGCTATCCCGAGTCCCATCTGCTGCTCTGCTGGTGGCATGTTCTACACGCGTGGCAGAAACACTTCGTCATCACCCACTTTGCGGAACTCTGGGAAAAGCTCAAGGGATGGATTCGCATCACTGACTCCGACGAGTTCTGGGGGAAATCAAGGTCTTGGCCCCAGAAAGTGTTATCGAATACCTCCAGGAGTATTACATGGGCGAGGCGACACTCAAGATGTGGTCCGCGATGTACAGAAAAGACCGAAATGTCTTCGAGCTTTGTGATACAAACATGTTGGTGGAAGCGTACGTTTTTCTAATCCTTTTCATCCTCGTAAGTACCTCCAATTGACTTGATTTTCAGGTGGCACCACATCCTCAAATCCCAACACATGGAGGGAAAGTGCAACCGACGCGCCGATCAACTTATTCACACCCTAATTAACGTTGCCCTCCCAAACTATATTGCCGATCATCGCGCCCAGCAATTCGGCTTCCGCGGCCCCGACCTCACGCTGCAGAAGCGAAATCAGATAAACAAGGCAGCCGAATCAATAGGCCCAGAGACGATAGAAGAAATTGAGCCTGGTCGGCTTTTTTCTGTAAAATCCCAGCGCACGCCCGGCCTACTTTACAGTGTCGACCTTAAGGCCTACACCTGCAAGTGCCCGTCCTTCCCCGCTATCTCATTCTGCAAACATATTTGCGGTGTCGAGAACCATTTTCCCGATCTCGTGGTGCCACGTTCTCTTCCTCTGGCTTCGCAACCTTGGGAAGACTCTGACAATTACATCCAGCCCTTTGTTTCCCCCACCATCACTCATCGTTCTGCTTCAGAAGTATCAGAGGACGATGCCGCACAACTCGATGTCATCCTCAAGAAGTTACAAGTCATGCAGCGAACGAATACTTCCTTGACGGTGTCTCTTGCCACCTCGCTGCGACAACTCCATACCTCTCTTACGGAAGCGACAACCGGGTCTGAGATACTTCCCAGGCCTATCAATGTCGCCCCAAATCAGGGTACTAAGAACGAGACGGAAGCCGTGATGGGTGCCCGGAGAAAAGGAGGGAAGAAACGCAAAAATACCGATGGGTACTGCGGCGGGGAGTCGAGCGGTAAATCCGCACGCCCCGATGCACGCACCAGTAAAAGGCCCGCACTGCTGCACCTGTCTCCGAACGTGATCCCTCCACCGACGATACACAATTTCCCGAAGACTCATCGGTCGAAGACGGCTTAGACGGGCTGTTTGACGGTTTGGCGACTGTTGATCATGATGCCCCGCCAGCTACAATCGCGTCGCAAGCTACTTCTGCGGACACAGGAGAGACGATAGAAGATGCCAGAGTGAAGCTGTTAAGGACCATTGCCATTCATAATACGATGTTTCCCCCTGACGCACCGAGGACGACTTCATACTACCGTGATAATGGTTATATTGTAACTACCCCAGGCTCATATTATCGTACCTGCTAAAAATAATTTATTTCACCTCTTAAATTTGTTCCCTCACTTTGCCACCGACTCCGGGACCCCGAGTGACATTTTCCGCTGTGACATCCACCGAAAGAAAGAAATATGAGCGGAGGCCGAAACTGAGAGGCTTGCCGGCCTGCCATTCTGGAAGAGGCAAATCCCGAAA
Organism: Mycena venus; assembly: GCA_014462655.1. Taxonomy (NCBI): domain Eukaryota; kingdom Fungi; phylum Basidiomycota; class Agaricomycetes; order Agaricales; family Mycenaceae; genus Glaucomycena; species Glaucomycena venus. The sequence goes on along the minus strand of JACAZI010000007.1, from coordinate 294,153 downwards.
AGGAAATCCAAGGGCGAAAACGACGCAAGTTTCCTTGGCACTTTTGGTCCCATGAACTATAAAAATGTACACAATGCCAAACTTCGCTTTCTCACCGTTAAAAGTTTCCCCCTCATGGCAGGGCAAACTCTGTTGAGTCTCCCGTACTTTACCGACTATTGTATTTCTCACTGGCCAACAGTATCATTATTCGGCATTCTCGGCACCTGCCGTCAGGTTGCTAATGAACTTTGACACTGCACTGGCGCTGACTTTGACAGATTGCTCCCACTGGATTGAAACGAAGGTGGCTGCGGGGAAAATTCAGGCAAGGGTATGCTCTTTAAGTTGACGCCAAAAAATAATTGACATCTCAGGCTTAGGAAGTCAGTTGAAGCCTGAGGTGCATAGAAAGTTTGATCTGTATAAAGTACCAACTACATAACTAAATGGAAAATAAGAGCTATGCATGTATCAGCACATGAAGTCATAACACATGGAACGTAACTCTGATGTGAGAAGAGTCGAGCTACAGTTGAAACAAGAAACCAGCATGGTTCTGATTGCAAATTCAACAGCGTAGATTTCCCAGGCGCTATTCAGCACAATTTTCAGAAGAGTCTTTTATTCAGTGCTTTAGTACCCTTCGGCTTGGAGGGTTGATCTTAGAGAGTGAAAAGAGGAAGATCTAGAGTCCGAAGGCAGCTTGTCTTCTAATGAAAAGCTCAGAATTCCCGCTATCTCTGATAGCTGGGTGTTGTAGGCAGCTAAATTCTGCGATCTGGCCCAATGATTGACAGTTTGTCTGCATGTGTATGCGTATGTGGATTCTGACGTCATTTTTGTTTGGCTCTTTTTTTTCTGACTTAGTGCTCTCAGCGTTTCCCGTCTTCGTCTCCGCCATTGATTCGCCATCCGATCGAGTTTTTTCTTTCTCAACCGGGTTTTGCTGCTGCCCACGTTCGAAACGGTTTATGATTTGGTCCTTTTTGTCCCTTCCCACTTGCCCTATCTCTTTCACCGATTCTTTCTCGGGGCCAGTTGGTTGCAGGCACCTCTGTCCGTTCATGATCGTTTTCGTACACCATACAACTCCTCTTTCGGCGCCATTCAATGGCCTCTATCTGCCCCTCTCCGTCCACTGGCCCCTCGCCTGCCTCTTTCTTGGTCCGACTTCCGGTTTGTTGATCGCGCTTCTACATCTTTTACCCGGATCGTGATGCTCCTTCCGGCTTTCCTTCACCCCTCGTGTTTTACTACCTTCACTTTTCAGCCGAGCAAGTTTTGCCGATGTCTTCAGATTGCTTCATTTTTTGGGGGCTCATTTTGTCCAAGGTCTTATTCATTATGTTTCCACAGAACCCCTTCTGGATCCTTCTATGACCCGGTTTGTTTTGTTCCCCATCCAGTATCAGGATGCAAGCCTTTCAGTATGTATGCTGTAAAAGTCGTTTTCTAACCTTAACTATTAGCTATGGGCTCTGTATAAGAAGGCTCAAGCGTCCTTTTGGACGGCAGAGGAGATTGATTTATCTTGGGATATGTAACACACATGGACAAGATGCCTGCTGACGAGCAGAGTTTTATCTCTTACGCACTGGCGTTTTTCGCCGGGTGGACGGCATCGTCAACGAAAACCTCGTCAAGCGGTTTGGCTTTGAAGTGCAGTTGCCAGAGGCAAGGTGCTTCTACGGGTTTCTTCAGTGGCGGCGTGCCGCCGCTGCCACCAGCGAACTCGAGCCGAACAAAGTTCGGGCGAGGGTGAGCTGGCAAAGCCTGTTTCCAGCTTGCCTATGAGTCGCAAAGTGGTGAACGCGGAGTTCAACATTCTGAGTCCTGAGCTTTATTTGCCTTCACAGCTCAATTCTTCGTCTAGTCTTCCACAAATACCACGAACATCATCACAGAAGTTGACCCCACTTCAGGGACATCCTACCTCCCCCAAGTACATGCCCAGGGCCTAGCTCAGGCTATCTGCCACGTCTAGAAACACGTCTATGTCTCCATCGGCTTACAGTAAATATTAATCAATGACATTCCCGCTGAGACGCTTGCACTTGTGGCATCGGCCAACGAAAGAAAAGAATTAGAAGAGGTTCATTAGAATGTATACCATCTTTACTCCTGTTTCAATTTCAATAAGCTTCCAAGACTTCTGTACCTCCGTGTTGTGTTAAGGCGCAATGGTTGATGTCCAGTGAAAATGAGAAATGTGTTTTGATACCCTTGAACCATAATACCCTCGCTGAGGTGACTAGGGTTCATTTTGGTTTTTGTTCAGTGAAAGGGGGCAGCACCGCATGTGTGCAGTTGTTGATAGCTAGTATGTCCTAAGCCACAGCAGTATTTGTGGTATCGGGTTTACTCCGAATCATCCTTTGAGTCCCCCATGGCAGTTGTTGATACAGCTGTGGCCGATGGATTTTTGGAACCAAAACCCAACGTCTAAACTTGTTATCCTGTCGGGGAACATTTTTCCCGCCAGAAGAAACACTGACCCAAAAATCTTCCCACCTGCAGCAATGTTCCTGATCCAAACCCGCCGAAATTATGACACGTTTCTGGGCATCGAAGACGAAAGAACAAAGGAACTTCCCATTTTGGGGTCCGAAATTGAGGTCTTTTCCCAGATGAAAGTTACCACGGAAAATTGGCGGTGTTTTGAGGATAAAAGGGCGATATGTTTTCTTGTTAAAAATGGCTGCAAAAGCTATCGTGTTTATACCATTTTCCGAGGGAACGCCAAAATATCACCCAAAAGCAAGACATGTTTGCACCCAATGTTTTGGCACAAAAAATCCATCGGCCCCTGTTGTGCGATAGGTATGAGAATGCAAGGTGTCAGTGCATGATGTTATCACACTGCAAAAGATAGGTAGCGGGCATTGCCCCACAGCGGGCTCCAAAAGTTATATGAAAAAGATTGAACAGGATGAGGGGCAATCAACTTGGGTTGCGCTCTTAGAATGCATCTCAAGCTTGCTCCTTCATTGTCAGTGCCAAAGCGTATATTGAACTTGACTTGTTCAGTTCAACCAAACGATATACTGTTCCTAATCTGCCCTCTAGGACTGTGAAATGCATGTCAGGGAATGGGAGGCCGCAAAGCGGCTGACCAATCCCTTGTACTGTATAATTTCGTTCAATTCATTAGTCACGCATCACGCACCCCTCTGTTGGTATCGAAATTGTAGGGGTCAGGTGTCACGCAGGGTTTGTCGAATCCCTCAAGCATGACATGGGTTCAAATTTGGCAGGGGGATGCAAAAAAGGCAAAATTTGGTGTTGAAAATCGAAAAAAATCCGATGTCACGCAAATTTTCGCCGATCTCGAGGTGTCGAAATGGTTGAACGGGTCACGCATCACACCTGCTGTCGATTTGAACGAAATTACACAGTACATAGAAGAGTTTCGATTTACTGCTCAACCCCATCAGGGAAAGCCTTCCTCAGAAATTTGGGATATTTTTGATGAAAATATCTTGTGGCTTCAAAATTTTGGACAAATTTTGTCAACTTTCTTCAAAATCATTCAAAAAGTTCCATCATTGTGGCACATTTTTTTTACAGTCCAAAAAATTATGGTACTCAATTCATACAAAGTTCACATCAAATTTTCAAACTTTTCAACTTTTTTGGCCTAAAATAATATGCTGGCTAGGGCAGAGAGAGGGTCAGAGACCTGAAGTAAGTCAGTGAGGGGATGACAGACAACACACCCTAGATGGCATAGAATGATCCCATTCCTTGAAGCCAAGCCAGTGGTAATAGAGACTTACCTTATAGGTGCAGTAAGGTCCAAGGCAGAAATTCGAAAGACACTTACTAGCGCCATTGAGTGAAATCTCACGACACGCATATCAACACATAGCGGCGCCCACCCTAAAGTTTAGTAAACTGTACGGAACCACTACGGCAGCTACAGCATGCTACCATGCATGCGTGAAAACGGTTCGTTAGTAGTATAGACTCACCTTATTAAGGCTCCAACCATTTCCGTTTGAAAACGTTTGTAAACGGAAATAACCGTTTTCGTTTCCATTTCGTTTGCCGATCTTTGAAAATAATTTACAAACAGTTTTCAAACGGTTAAACGGTTTTGATTAGATCACTGACCTAGCCCAGACCTATAATCCTTTTCTGGGCCTTTGATGAGGTGCTAAGGACGGGTTTAAGTCTCATAAGGGTCAATAAACCTTCCATTCAGCAAGTTGCACTGGGTTGGGTCGGAATCCGCATACGACCGGCAATTTCCGAATGTATTTGGCCATCTCGGCGACGTCACCGGTGTAGATTCCACCCTATTTTGAACCTCGCACAGAGGAATGATTCAAAAAAGGAAAGAGAAACTGGATGCTTCTGAGTTATTACAACTATATCTGTGGTTGAAGAACACCATTACATGCTCACCAAAAAATACCATTTACAAACTGTTTAAACGGTTTTTAAACATTTCCTTTCCGTTTCCATTTAGTTTAGGTCAAACCGCAAACGAAAATGAAACGGTTGGAGCCTTACACCTTATAGCTGCGGCAAGGCCCGGGCAGAAATTTCAAAGATAACTTGCAGTTACCGGCACGAGTGAGCGAAGTCTCACGTCCCGCTGGGTATGCGACAACACGTATGTACTACTGGCGCCCACCCTAAAGTGTAGTAAACCATACGGCACCCACTACGGCAGCCACGTGTGCGTGGAGGTGGTTCAGTTTGATCTCACCACAACAACATTAAACACCCTTTCTTCCTTTCCCCCCATCTTCCTCTCATTACGCCCACTCGTTCCTCCCCATAACTGTGTTATCTGTCGCAAGTCTTCAATTCCATGACTTTCTAGGCTCATCCCTTCGCCATCCCCAGTCAATCAGTCATCTAGGAGCTCATTCCACGATCGGTACATCTCCAGTGCTCGCCGTAGTCCAGTTCTGATCCCATCTCATCCATCTTGCCTTCTCTTGTTGTCCTTTCCATAGCACTGACTATTTTTTTTTATGGTACCACATAGGTGCGTAGTATTCCGCAATTGTCTGCTAGCACTTACCTTGCCATTTGACTGTTAGCTCACCAAATTCATGTCTGGTGCCACGTCACTGCAAAATGACAGCCGATATTCCACGCTGTGCACAGGGATAACACGTTACCTGTGCACGCATGCAGGTGCTTTCCGTTCTCAGTAAGACGTCTTTTATCTGCCAAAATCTGTGCTAACCTTCCTGATTCATCATTCAAAGCCCGAACCTTCGAGGCTGGTCTGCGCAAGTGTTGGATGCGAAAGGCTGACATGCGATGGATCGTTCTCATTGTGAGTAAGCCTCTTGCCTTGTTCTGGGCCCTTTCAATTAATCACCTCTTCAGACTCATCTGTAACTCCCGTCTGTCCCAGTACGTCTCGTCTTGCCATTCCCTTACACATTTACTAAAACCTCTCGTCCAGCTTGCACCCGTCTTGTGTTTGCCATGTTAAGCTTATGCCAGGTACATAGCGGGTATCTCCCCATTCTCTTGCTTATTGTCTACCACCTACGCAGCTCGACCTCGTACGTGCCCGCTGCGCTGTCCTTTTCATCTGCTGAGTTGATACATAGCGCTTGCACGTTGATTCCAGTCTACCGATATCCCTGATGACATCTGCCCAGTTTCCCATGACGTTGCCAACATTGTTGCTGTGGTAAACCTCATTTTCTTCTTATGTAAATTCTGTCCTCATCTCCTTGCAGCACATTCCCGTGCATTCCTCTCAAAATCTGTCACTGGTGCTGCTGGGTCGGGTACTGCAGGTGGGGCGCTGAAGTTTGACATTAGTAGCTTGTCAGTAAGATACTTGTTGTACTAGATAGCTTTGATCGTAATATAACTTGTTCTGTGCCATCTCTTTCGTGTCTTGAGTCAAACATTCTGAGAACCTGGAGCATATTACCCAGGAACTGCGACAAATTTTGGCTAAAAGTTGCACAAATTATAGCATTTTTCAGGGGGACATCATATTTCTACTCATTTTTGACAACTCTAGAAACTTCGCATATTTTCGAACATTTTCCCTAAAATTTGCGAAAATTTCTGGGGAGGGTTTCCCTGATGCCCCACAACGATGCACACCGGTTTATTTATTTCGGAGCAATCTACTTGTCGCCAAGGTTCATATGTCCATCCGAAACCTCATTCGCCCCAAAATTGACGACCAACGGAGCTTCTTCGTCCAGGATATACCCCGATTGCTTGAGATATTTCGAGGCTGGGTGAATTCCCGAAGGTTCCGGAGTGAGGACCACGGGCAGTGTGACACTTGAGGTATCGTCGACTGCGACTTTTGTTTCAACCTTGGACGTTTGTGCCTCAACGTCAGACTGACGGGGCTCCGTCCCACGGGGATCCTCACCCAAATCGACGAGACGTTCACGGATGAACGCAACGATTCCTGCGGACTCGGAGCCGGGTCGTCCCTCTTCAGTGTGGATGTCGGGGAAGTCTTCGTGCCATTGGCGAATCAGGCGCCGACGCTGACACATATGCACTATTCCAAGCGCAGAAAGTGGTCTCCGCCCTATGGATAGTCGGAAAGAAGATCCAGAGGCAGATACTTGATCCTGATCACTCACCGAAACTGAAATATAGTACATTCGCCCCGAAAAACAGGGTAAACGCGCCATTGAGAAACGTCCAAACACCACCAAATGTGGCTATGCCGGTCACAGCTGTTGCGTCGACAGTGTCCTGCACTACTTTCGTGGCAAAGATGTCCCGTTGGAATAGAGTTAGAGTAGCAATATTGGACTCCAACGTTCCATTCGCCGGGACCGTTTGTAGTCCCGACACATCCGCGATAAATACGGAAATCCAGGACTGATGGTAGACCTCCCTCGGTACATTGTACTGGTACAAACATGGACTACGCACCGGAGTTGCCCAGCGCGAGGACCGCAAATTCAACGTGTCTCTTCTAGTCCATGTAAATACGCCAAGGAGCCTCGATCCCGGGAAAAGTCCGGCGCCCGTATCGCAATAATCGACACTCAAGTATTGAAGTTCCTCAGAAAGTTTGCCTTGTACGGGAGTAGCGTAAACTTCCCTCATTTCTTGCAAAGCTATGGATATCGAAATGCTGACGACTCCTTTCCATCCCACCGGACCTAAAAAGTATAAGGATAGCATAAATCCAATGGCCTGGCATACATTCCACAAAAAGATGTGCCCTCCAAGGTCCAGGTCGTTACGCATTTAAGTGCTTCTACATCCGGTGCATATGTCGCCACACTCACGTCCGGGATCCCAGAGGCACCCGCGCTGAATAACGTGGTCTATGTATACGTTTGCGTACTGAATAATGCATGAAAGCAAATACGAACCAATAAAATCGTGGCATTGCCTGGGATATAGACGTCGTCCCATAGCCTGATAGATCTCTCGTAAATCGGAGTCGTCGACGGAGCCACAAGAACCAGGTATATCAAGAATGCAAACAGTGCGGCTCCAATTATGCTGATCACGATCCCCCTGGGAACGATGACGAACATCGACTCGCCCCTGAGAATATGGGCTCAGCCGGATACATTCTGCAACGTGAAACGCACCTGACAAGCGGCCGTGAAATTGATCGGTTCAGCAGTATGCTCAGTGGGGTGTAAGGTGGATGTGTTCGTGAACAACCTCCCAAGAACACGAACCGTTGCCGAAGTAAGGGTTCGCCGGAGTTCTTGATTGTGGCAATGCGAAAAAGTACCGACAGAGACAATGGAACCAGCAAGGGAAATACGTAAAGTAAGAGCGTGAACCCAAGACAACAAGTTCCTGCGAATATACTTGTCAATCAGGTGGGATGGGCGTTATTCTGGACGACTTGCCGGCAAGCTCACCCAGAGTCCAGCCCAATTCGAGAACAGCCAGCCCTCTGAATGGCCATCGGGCCACACTATATGATGGTCAGTGCACAGGGAGGCCAAGGACAGTCCACGCACACAAGAAGATGGTGGAGGAACATGAGACAGAAGCCCATAGTTGCGAGCACCACCCAAACTGGGACTCCGTAGGGGGCAGCCTGAACATCGCTCACCACCCAGAAACAGATGATGGCGAGGGTCCCGACGAGCAGACTGCGTAGATTCCAGACCCTGGCAACTGGGCTGAACAGAAAAGTGGAACCGATCATTTTGAGGGACTTGGTAGCGATGGCCACGTTATATATGTAGGATCCAAACATAGCCGGTTTCTACGGCGGGCTGATATCGAAAGCCAGATCGTTTACTCGGACCGGTGGTTCGCCGTCCTACGACACCGATAAGACTAGCTGTGTGCACCTATGTGGAAAAATTTAGAGATGACGACAAGGCAAATTGGACTTTTGCCAGATAATCATGGGGGGGGGCTCTCTTAGTCAGATGTCCTCTGGGGAGCGGTTTATGTTTGGGCAGGTAAGCCAACTATCCACGATGCTGGGAATCTTCACAAACCGAATGCGCCATGGGAAACGAGTTCGACGTCGGACATGATGATAACCCCTGCGTCCTGATTTGCTCCTGATGATGTACAAAACAGAATGCTGGTCAGGTATTTCTGACTGATAGATGGAAGCACAGAACAAGCCATGAGGTAACTGGAGAACCTGAGGTAACTGGATGCTGGCGTCTGATTCAGAGGCAGTACAGCGAACGTTCGGCCGTCATGTTTCATGCATAGGGCTGAAAATTCGACCACAATACGAGAAACCTGAGATTTAAGGTACCTGCATGGACAGCTGAATCAACTCATGTCGAGGATAGAATTAGGCGTGGCACACCTAGATTGCAACCGGTGTGAAAAAGGTCGAAGAGTTGAGATAGAAGTAACCCAGGATATCTCGCAACAGATCACATCGGCAAACCATGATTTTTCCCGTAGTCGGCTATAGCGGCCATAGTGAACCCTATTGGGGCTATAGTGGCCATATTGATCCATAGTGGCTCAGCCACTCCATAGTGCTTTATAGTGGCCGCGCACTCTATATAGTACTATGTAGCGCCTGGGGCACTATATATGTAGTACAATGGGGTAGAGGCGTCTTATTTGAGCAGTTGTGACCTTCGGAAAATCGGGTTCGGATGTATTGGGTCATTAAAATAGCAGTAATAAAAATAAAATGCTTCAAAGAGCGGTTGCATCGTATATCAATAGAGAGCTTGCGCATTAGCCACCAGTAGCCACCGGATGGCTCGGCAGGCATGCGCAAACCAGTCCAACCTGGCTCACAAGCCACATATATTAGTCAATCACTTTTCATGGTGTCCCTGTCAACTATTGGATGGAATGAAAGCGCCGCTTCTGCCCTCCATGATGACTCAGATGAGGTCCAACTAGTGTTGCCACAGCTTGGCTTGTGACGGCTCCGTGACATAAACAGCTGTCTCCAAATGGCTTCGGCTCGAGCCACGGCTGAGCCGTGGCTTTGGACAGTAATTTAGGAAATGGATATTTTAAACATCTCATGCCAGTGTATGACCACTGGACCACCCTAGAGTTCGAAAGCTTCAAGTATTTTCAAAATTCACTGAAGTTTGACCCGTTCCTGCGTTTGACAGCGTGTGGGACCTGTACCCATGCCATCACTCAACGCTGGTTTCCATAGTTTTTTCAAGAATTCATGCAATTTGGCACTAAGAGGGGACTGAGGGTTCAATTATGAAGCAAATAGGTCAATGAACTCGCTGAACAGGGGCATAAACAATTTTGATTGGGAGCTGTTTGAAGCCATGGCTGGAGCTGTTTCGAGCCGAGCCAAAATGGCTGGCTTATTTTTGGCTCGGCTCCAATTGAACGGCTAGCCGTAGCCGAGCCGACCCGCGGCAACACTAGGTCCAACTCATATTTTAGCGGCCAGCATTGCGCCTGCAATGTCCTCGGGAGTCCCAAAACACACCTATATAGCCCTAGAAACCGCTGTAGTAAGAGGTGGAGATATATTTGATCTCCACCTCTAATTTAAGTTGTTCTTGTAATTTTGCGAGCAGCTGTTAATTATCGTTAATTCTGGGGCTATTAGCTCCAGAATTAACGAGATCTCTAAGATATTTCGATATCACTATGCGCTTGCCATCAAAGACGGCGCGCGCGCCGTCGTGCCTGATCGCTGCCATCAACCGCGATCAATTCCGCCTGCGGCGCCGCTACCTTTGAGTCCCCTCACCTCAAAAATTAGTGTAAATTCACCAAAAAAAATACCATTGCATCCCATCCACAGGTTGAAAATTACCATAGAAATACATCCAAAAGTGTTAAAAATATGATAATTACTCATTTATCACAGCAAAGCCTTGGAACTAAGAGGTGGGCGCCGCCGGTGCATCATGTGCAATGCGCATGATCTGCTTGAATGCACACCCAAAAAGGCAAAATATCATTAAAGTCTGAAACTTTACCTGATAGTACCCAAATCATATGTAATTTATGTTAGGGCAGAAATTCCTACTTTCAGTATAATCTGAAACTGGATTGGAAATTCGCCAAATCAGGGAGCATTTCAGATGCTCTGAAAGCAGCACAATCAGATCAGTCCAAAATGTGAGCTGATACTAGTGCTTTCAGCATGCCTTTCAGCTGAGCTGATACTTGTGAGGGATTTTTGCTATTGGTTACCCGAAACAATGGTAACCAATAGCAAAAATCCCTCACAAGTATAGGTCTACAGGGTGAGGAGCAGGAAAGTCGAAATTGAGGTGACCTGCATTCAGCCGCATTGGACGGGGCAAATGGGAGGGTCTTTAACATCAATCACGGCGCAGGTAGTGATCATTGGGCCGACTGTTCAAGGGGAAAATTTTTGCTGAGGCGAATATGCTCTCACTCAGCCTCAGGTTGAGCACCCTTATGGTCCAGAGGCCGTTGCTGTTTGATTTGTGGCTGACAAATTACCTTTTTTTTACCCAGTGTCAAGTTTGTGCTATGCTGAGAACGTTCCCATACAGTCATTGGATGGCAATTTCCCTGAAACTTTTTTCAACTAGCATAGAATCTATAACTAGCATAGAATTTATCAGAATGTAAATATGCCGAGTCGCTTATAATGTACATATATCTCGGGAAAATACACCGATTCTAATCTAGGGGGGAGGGGTGAGGAGGATTGGAAAGCATGTGAGGGTGTTTGAGGCCGTATAATGCGTAAGGACGTGTCTTCGTCGCATGTTGGATGCGACAATTCAAATGGACGCGGGCTTGATACTCTGAGAATCGTTATCTTGATCTTATCGCGTCTCCGAGGTTTCGCCGAGCATCGGCACATCAAGTGTCTGTTGTTTTGGTTTGGGTGCCTATTTTGCTTCTTGTCCTGAACATCCATCCTGAGTAGAAATTTTGCATTAATAGACGATTAAGTACAATACTGGAAGTAATTAACAAAGGAATTCACATGCATAGTGTACTGTATTAGTTAGTTAGCTGAGTTGCACTTTTACTTTTCAACACGACCAAAATGTGAGTAAGATAATGTCTGAGGTGATTGAACTGGATATTACACTGAACACAGTTGCTAACTACTCAAATTCTATGTAGGCAAATCTACTACTACTACAGATCTTCGGTCAATTCATCAGGTCGACAACACCCAAGCACTTTCGCTTCTTGCTTGGGCACTCAGCATTTTCCCCATCATCAGAGATGTTGATAATCCCCAGGAACTTCCTCTTCATGGAAGGATGCACGGTCTCGGCATCTGAGATCTTGATAGGATGCATGTGCAAGCCGACTCGGATGGGAGAGGGAGCAGGAGAGCTCGGCAGCAGGGTGGGAAGAGCGAGTCAGGTGTGGCAGCTTTGCACAGGCGATGTAGCTGGTGTGGGGGCAGTGGTGGCAACTGCATGCAGGGTGGGTGCTGGAACTGCACGCAGTGCGGGAGCAGGGGCTGTGATTGCGTGCAGTGCAGGTGCGATGCGTACCCTGCAAAGCCCAGGGAGTGGCTCTAAAGCCCAGTCTGGACGACCATGTCTCCCGTGAGCCACAAGATAGGGCACAACCCAATTGTGCCAAGTCTGCTCTGCCACCTGGAGAACAGAGCGATATTTGTTGCCCTGCTTCATAAAGTAGGTGTCATACACACAAAGATAGGACCGCAGTGCTTGACAACCTATCTCTTTGAGGTGCTGGCCTGCGGGCAGGCCGGTGGCTGTGCACACAGCCACCTAAAAAATTTAGAGAGGTCCGCCTCACCTTTGTGAGCACGTCTTACATACAAAGTGTTGTGATCCCATCATTTCCTGTCTCGGACTTGGGGGTGTGGCCTTCGCAGGGCGTGGCAAATACTCGTAATTATGTGGTCTGTTTTTGTCCTTTATCAGGAAGCCTATATTTCACACATCTTGACTGATTCCAGCTCCACTGAGAACCAATACATGCAGTCACAGATTTCTGTCGCCAAGCGATGTCAGCTCAAGGTAGAATCAGACAAAGAGGATGCACCTGCAGCTAGGATGCAGATGGTGAATCTGGGTATGAATGAACATCAAGGGAAGAACATGATGGACAACTCAGATATCACTAGGGATGACAAGTGAGGTACATAACTTATTGTCCTAGGATATTTGAGCAAATACCACTGTGGACCTGAACTTCTCAGTGTTCTGAAAGAAGAAGGAAGCAAGACACCGAAGCAAGAAACCCAACTTGCAATCACCTTTCTCAAACATATGCATACAAGACTTTCCTCACCCAATATTGCTAGCGAGGCATCTGGGGCCAAACTGTGGCACAGATCACAAGATATGCTTGTAATGAAGCGTCTCAGATACCTGATTTCTTGAACAAAATTATTTACTCTATGCTCAGACCACAACTTGTGATGATATATCCCAAACATATGCATACAAGACTTTCCTCGCCCAGTATTGCCAGCGAGGCATCTGGGGCCAAAACTGTGGCACAGATCACAGGAAACGCATGTAGTAAAGCGTCTCAGACACCTGATTTTATTGAACAAAAATATTTACTCCATGCTCATACCGCAACTTGCGATCACACATCCCAAACATATACATACAACACTTTCCTTGCCCAGTATTGTTAGTGAGGCATCTTGGGGAAAAAATGCGGCATAGATTGAGTGATATGCATGTAATGAAGCGTCTCAGATATCTGATTGCATTGAACGAAAATATTTACCCCATGCTCGGACTGCAACTTGTGATCATATATCCCAAACATATGCATATACGACTTTCCTTGCCCAGTATTGCTACTGAGGCATCTGGGGCCAAAATTGCGGCACAGAATGCAGGATATGCATATGCTGAAGCATCTCAGATACCTGAATTCATTGAGCAAATATTTTAATCCTGTGAGCAAGATTAACTTTCTCACACACTCACACTCAATGTTGGTGATTTTCCGGCCTTGGCTTGGCCTGAAAGCCATGGCTTTGACTTTCTGAAATCCGAGGCCAGGCCAAAGCTCAGGCCGTGGCTTTTGCTGGCTTTGGCTTCAAAGCCAAAAAGCCATGGCTTTTGGCGGGTGATTTGAGTACTTTTTGGCATTGGCCAGTGAAATCCCAGGCCAAGCCAACAATTATCCGTTGGCTCGGCTCGGGCTTTGGTACCAAAACCCAAAAGCCATGGCTTCTTGGCCTGAGGCCAAAGCCGGAAAATCACTAACACTCATGCACAGATCCATTGGCATCAGGAGTGCGTTTCCAGGTGCAAGGGGCATCTGTCAACTTCTCAAACGCAGATCACAGACAGATCATAGTCGATCCAGTCTCGCAGTTGGACCGAGATTAAACAAGACTTAAGGCCCAACAATGAAGGGCAAGAATTCTGGCAAGACTTTGAAGAATTATAGGTTTCATTTGCTCACAAGATTTTGGGAATACTCTGAAAGAGCGGGGTGGCTCACTATTTCATATGTGATTGACAGTCTGGAGTTGATTAATTGTCTTGGAAATAAATTCCGAAGCAAGTGAATCCCCCTAAACTTATCCCCAACTCGAACCTCTACCCACCTCTAGCATTATTCTGCATAGAATCTCGACCTTCAGTGCTCCCTGTTCTATCTGTGGCTTGTATCTCATCCACACAAAATTTTCCATTAGAAAACTCTGTCTATCTGTACAAATCCCCATCAATTTGGTGTGTGATCAACACTCCATTGTTTAACCGATCACTCGCACGGTTAAATTGTCTTCCGTAGTACTCCTAACACGTGCCAGCGCACAACCAAATTTCGTCCCCTCCTGAACCAACCACTTGGGACACCCAAGGTCAAAGCCTGAGTTGGGAATCCAGCCAATCATTACACAGTTTGTCCAATGCCTATGGACATTAATTCAACAAATTATTGCTGCTCTAGCAACTGAAACTGATCGATCGACAACAGGAGAACAAATCAAAACTTGAAACAGTGCACATTTGAATAACAATATCGGGACCAGCCACTCCCTATAGCCGAAGAGTATCACAAAAAAATCTAATGGTTGTCAGTTTTCTAATGAAATTACGGCAAATTACGGCATAAAACCATTACACGAATGAGCTTGGACCTAATGAAAAACCGAGCACTTTTTCTGGGCTTCAAATGATTAAGGACGAGAATTATGTAAACATAATTACTCGTAAAAATGCAAAATACTTGAAAAAACAAAAATTCCAGTAAATCCTTGAGTTGTGTTGGAATCGTAGGATGCAGGCAACGTGTCAGCCCGACAGAGTCACGTAGAGGATAGACGTGGAGAGTGCGTGGCGCTGACGCGTCGAGTCACGTTGTCATGGAACTGGACCATGAAACGCGTCTTGAGACGTGACGCGACGCGTCGCCACCACGCGTTCAACTCGACAACCATTGTCCGAGTCTTGACTTTCCAAAGTCCGCATAGTTCTCGTACTTATTGTTCGAGCATTCCATTGTTCTCTGGAGGAGTATAAATACTGTAGTGTAGGATCCAGTTAATGGACCGGTTTTCCCCCTCCCATTTTACGACAGGTTATGGGCCCCGCCTTTGCCTAACTTACTTGCCTTTTCTTCACACTATCCTTATGTCAACTACCAACCTCACCGACTACACGCCATCGTCGTTGTTCCGGATCGAGCAACTCAACGAGACAAACTGGGTACCGTGGAAGCGCCGTGTCACCGCCATATTTCGCGAGCGCGCGCTCTTGAAGATCATCGAGGGCACCACGCCAAAGCCAGTTGCCGCTGACTCCGAGAAACCAACGACGAATGAGCGGAAGGAAATGGAGCGATGGGAGGAGTTCAACAGGAAAGCACAGACGCAGATCGAGCTCACCTTGAGCGACTCGCAGATGGTTCATATCGCGGGCGCCAAGACAGCAGCCGAGATGTGGTCGCAGCTGAAACAGGTGAAGGAGAGGGGTGGGAGGTTAGGAATACTGTACCACCGACGCCGTCTGTACCGTACAATCGCCGATGACGCGACGGATATCGCTGTCCATGTTACAGATTTGCGTCGCATTCAGGAGGAGCTCGCGATTCTCGGCAGTGTAGTCACGGACGAGGACTTTCTGCTGTTGATAATCAGTTCGCTCCCCGAATCTTGGGACAACTTCACATCTGCATACCTCGGCGCATCGAGCAACACCCCAACCATTTCGTCGCACGAGTTTATTTCCCTTGTTCTGGAGGAAAACCGCCGCAGACTTGAGAAAAATGGAGATGGGAGTACTGCGATGTACGGACGAGCAAGGAACGGTGATGGAGGAAGGAGAAAGAGTAGAGTGGAGTGTTACAATTGCCACAAGAAGGGTCACCTTGCTGCCGATTGCTGGTCAAAAGGAGGAGGGAAGGAAGAAGAGAGCCTGAACCGTGGAAAGGAAGATGAGAAGATTAATTGGGCAGAGGACGTTGAAAACGAGTTTTTCACGTACTAGTGCACCAACAAATCCAATTGTCTCTTTTACCTTTGACTCGACGACAATCCCTGGACCTTGAGATGACGGAGCAGCAGATGGACCTGATGATGAAATTGGAAAAGTTAGAAACATACCACTTCAGGCTCCGGGACGCAAAACACAGATTACTCGACGTCCCATCAGCACCGACTTGCGCGCACAAGCCAAAAATGATAAAGGATGTGTGTCGGAGCGATCCTCGAGTAAAATCTATGGGGAGCAAGACCGGATGTCTGCACCCGCCCGCCACGCGAGCCCGGAAGCAAATGCAAAGAAAAGTGCGGGAAGGCGCACATGCCGTCGCGAAGGCGAGCAACAAGATGTGGGAAAGCCCACTGACGGAGCTGTGAAGGCATGTGCGAAGAGCCGTGGGATCACACTCCGAAACTCCACAGCGCACGCACACATCAAGCGGAGCAGCCGAGAGAATGAATGGGACAATCCTCGAGCTTGCCCGTACGATGGGCGGTAGCACAAATATAATTTACTGGTCATTCTTTGGAAGTCAACCGCCGAGTTCATGGTGAATATCCGAAACCGTGTACCGACGTGCACTCCAGGGAATGAGCAGTTGGAGGCATGGACACGAAAAGCTCAAATAGAACGCACCTTTGGGAGTTCAGGTGCGAGAAATGGGCAAAACATGAGCCGATGCAAGAAGCTGTCTAAGCTAGGAAGAGATCACGAGAGGGCGGGGAAGTTTAAATTCGTGGGATTCGGAGACGTACAGACAAAGTCGTACGGGTAGCGCCGAGCACCCAACCCCTGGTCGATCTGCAGCTCGAGGGGGAGTTGGGAACGCCGAGCAGCAATCTCCCACAGAAAACGCTGCACACTCCGACTCCGTGGAGAACCAGAAGACGGCGCCAAGTGAGTGGGAGCCACCAGCGCAGAGAGAGTCGAAGCAGGAGGCGCCGGCCACTGAGTCGCAAACGCAAGCGTAGACCAAGTCGCAGCAGCCACCGCTTCAGACATCCATGCAGCTACCGAGCCTACTTCCACTGGCAACCTCACCGTCAGAACTTCCATCAGTGCGAGAACCACACCAGCCCAGGATATTCACGTACAGCACCCGAAGATCAAGAAAATTCGGACGCAGAAACGACGGAAGGGGGCGGAGTACGCATTTCTGGGAGAGTCTACGCTTGAAGTCGAGCGAGAAGCTGGAATGGAAAGAGACAATGTCAGAGGAGATAGAGATCATTTGCAATAGAAGGGAACATACGAGCTCATGGGGCCATCGCGGGATCGCGAGGCTTTAGGGACGTTTGCTCCCAATGTTGATCTCGAATCGCTGCGCGCTGCATTTGCCGTTGCCGCCATAGAGAACCTTGAGGATATCTCGAACGGCTAGCCAAAAAGATGATGTTTACGTGAGGCAGCCACCAGCATTCGAAGACGAGACAAGACATGTATGGAGGTTGTTGGATACAATCTACAAGTTGCAGTAGCCGGGTCGCGAATGGAATCCCGAGCTCAACAGGCAACACCCAATTCGGCTCACCAAGACAGTAGTGTTGCCGCGGTCCGGTTCGGTCCAGTTCAGCACCTAAATTTTCCGGACCTCGAACCGAACCCGAGGTTCGGTTCAGCCAAAGCTCCGAACCTTGGACTGAACCCAGGTTCAGGGTTCACTCGGGTTCAGTTCAGGTTCAAGCGGGGTTCGAACGGGTTCGAACCATTTTTTTTCTCATTCAGGAGATTGACTGGGAAAAGAGTTTCCAAGACCATTAGAAAGGTCATTTGAATATTATCCTATCATAAATGTGGGCAACAAGGCGAAGACGCATGTGGCATCGGCGGTCAAGGAATAATGCATCGTGCCAGATGTGTGAACTAACCCCTATTTTAGATCAATAGCGGGGTTGCTCATCTGGGAAGGCCGGACATTCTGTGTAGGCCTATGTAGGCTGCGTAGGCCTATATTCCACTTAGGAGGTCGGCCTCTATGGAACAAGAGATAGAAATGGCTATTCAATATAGAATTGCGTAGAACCGCATATTATCGGCTAAAGAGGCTCTAAGCGAACTACACGATTTAACCGAGCTAGCCGAACTTGAAAAACCCGTAATGACAGTGCATATGAATGCAGCAATTACTGATTGGCATACTAAGTGGAATAAAAATCAAAATAATATATTATTGCGCAGTACACACAAGACCAGGAGCAGTATATACTCGAATTTACATCGAGCCAAAACATGTTCCTTACCATCAAAGGCTCGGATTTGGGTCCACTTCCCCTTGAGGCAAATCCACCCTTACTGCCTTCACTTGAAACGTACTGATGTGGGATACGGGTCTTTGTATATACTATGAGATGTTGTTTGGCTAAAAAGCTGCCGACGAATCAGCACGGCGCGCAAGACTTCGGCTACAGTGGACAAGGGCACATTGGATTCTTTTGTGATGGGTGGCACAGATGGACGGGGGAAGAACATGATAATTAGGACTCTGATGAGCTGTCTGACCTTGTTGAGGTTTAATCATAATTTCCTTGAGAATTACACTCCGGTTAAGCGACGGGTTCGGACCGGTCCGAACGCGTTCAGGCAGGTTCGGACAATTCTGAAAATTTTTGAACCTCGAACTGGACTCGAGGTTCGGTTCAATGAACCTCACAGCCACTGAACCGGACTTTTGGTCCGGTTCAGGTCCGGTTCAGGTTTACCAGCGGTTCAGAACCTGACCGCGGCAACACTACAAGACAGCCGTCGATCACCGCATTTTCTTTGTGAACGGGACGCCGAGCACACTAGGGGAGACCGTGTTGGTGCATCTGCTCATCTTGTCAACATGGCGGCAGGAGGCAGAGACTGGGATGTAACTGAAGACGTGGGATGCAAGTGTAGAGTCGAGACGAAGAATTTCCCCAAGCTGCATCACGATCGAGATGATCGCAATCCGGGACAATCATCCGGATTCCGAATTTGACAGTCATAGAGAAACGGAACCCAAGCATGATGAGTTCGCGCGCGCGTTGTGCTCTTGCCGGTCTGAGGGGGAGTGTTGGGAATCAGCCCGTCAAGACCACGTAGGAGCATACGTGGAGGGTACGTGGCGCAGACGCGCCGAGTCATGTTGCCATAGAGCCGGAGTCTGAAACACGTATCGAGACGCGTCGCGACGCGTCAGCCATTGTCTGAGTCTTGGTTTCGGACTCCGCACTGTTAGAGCATGTACATTGTTCGAGCTACTTATTGTTCTCTTGAGAAGTATAAATACTGTACTGTAGACTACTGGAATAAACCGAGTTTTTTCCCCTCCCATTTTACCACAATGGACATCAAATTTATTGGTTCGGGTGCATCTGCCAAGGGAATCCTGTACTATATCACTGACTATATAACAAAATCGCAGCTGAAAACTCACGTCGCCTTTGCAATGCTTGAATTAGCTGTCAAGAAATTAGGTGAATACAACCCTGTTGAAGACAACATGACAACCCGTGCCAAGAAACTGCTTCAGAAGTGCGCACATGCTATGATTTCACAGCAGGAATTATCTGGACAGCAAGTTGTGTCTTATCTTCTTGACCTTGAAGATCACTTTACAAGCCACTCATACCGTAATTTTCATTGGACATCATTTGAGAGTTTCATTAACAGAGAGGACCCAAGCCCTGAATGCTATCCCTCAAAAGCATCTGTGAATACGCCGGAAACAACACGGAATAATACCACCACCAGTCCTGACTCTGACAATGACTCTGAAGGTCGATCTGATTCTGAGGATGAAACTGAGCCACGGTTTCTCAATGATGTTCTTGCTGAACAGGACCCAGAGGAAGCAGTTGACATTGGGGATGCCGAAGAGGAAATTCACGTGTCTTTCGATGGGACAGGCAAACTCGTGCCTATGGGAAATCAATTAGCAGATTATCAGAAGCGTGGTACTGAACTGGATCAAGTATGTGCCTGGGATTTCATTTCCCGTGTGTATCGAATTACTAAATCTTCGGATCGTCAAAAACATCAATCTACAGCTGAGCATGAAGGTAACCTTGAAAATGGATTATTTGACAATGATGCTATCGAGGATGAAGCAGGCGATGACCGTGATAGTGAATCCATCATGAATTCTGATGCATATAAACGACCACGAGTATTACTGCTTCAAGGCCACAATCAACAAGAAACTCATGTCCTACGAGTTCGTTCTCAGGATGATGCACTTATTCCCGTGCCAATTGGGCCAGGTATTCCACGCCGGGACAAGCCAGAAGTCTATGCCCGAAACTGCAGGCTGATGTTGATTTTTTTCAAGCCTTGGCGACATGCAAAAGATTTGAGGATAGAGAGCCAATCATGGGAAGACGCATTTAAATCATTTGCACTTACCTGCTCTGGGTCCGTCAAGTACAAAATGGACAATATGCAGATAATGCATGAGTGCCGAGACAGCCGTGACGATCATTTTGCTGAACGACAGTACCTTGCGAGACGAGCTGTGAAAGAAGTGCGGCGAAGACGAAATTGTGAGGACTCGGACGACTTTTCCAGGGAAGATGTGACAGAAGAAATGATTCTTGATCATCTGGAGGAAATCGCTGAACGGTTTTCACTGAAAAAGGCGGCATCTCAGGAAGCAATTTAGAGTGCGTTGACTATGCACAAGAAGCAGGCCTGTATGATATTCCAGATGCTGTGACCGGACCGAGACTGAGGAGTGAGCAAGACTCTCAGCCACATGTCATTCATCTTGTAACGGATGCTTATCTTGAAGACATATGGGGAAAGGCGTATGATGACCGCCGTGAATCTTCAAAAAAAAAAGCTTCTTCTGAAGTTGATCAGACTCCGACGGCCCCTAACAATGCAGAACAGCCTACTGTAATCAATGACGGATCTGCTTTCCGGACTGCGTTCTGCGCACCAGCTGAAGTTACTGAAATTCGACAGGATGTTCCCGCATCAAATCCTGTTCAAAATGTTGATATAGAAACCCATGTGCTTAAATGGACACTCAACAAGGAACAGGCAAACGCATTCAGAATTATTGCGCACCATAGTCTTCAAAGCCAGCCTGAGCAACTAAGAATGTTTCTCGCTGGACCCGGTGGAACAGGTAAATCTCGAGTGATCGATGCTTTAAGGGATTTCTTTGGGCTGCGAGGGCAGAGCCGACGACTGCGACTTGCTTCGTTTACGGGAGTAGCTGCCAGAAATATCAAGGGGATGACTCTGCACTCTGCACTCTGCTTGAATCAACGGTCTGCTTTAATTCTGGACCTGCTTGGTCGTCTTCGCCAAGGGAGATGCACTAATGACGATTATGACTTGCTAAATTCACGGTTGATCACATATTTACGACCAGACTGGAGCCAACCCGAGTTCCGACATGTACCTATAATTGTATCATCAAATGAGTTAAAGGATGTGTTGAATGAAAAAGCGGCCCAAGTATTTGCTGCTAGGACAGGGGAGATGTTGCATTGGTATTATGCAAAAGATATGAGGAGTGATGGAACTCTGGTCAAAGATGCTGGATTGCGCGAACATCTCACTTATAAATTACACTCAGGGGAAACAAGCTACCGCCTGGGCCGCCTGCCGCTTGTGTTAGAAATGCCAGTTATGATCACACAGAATTTTGACGTTCAAAATGGGATCGTAAATGAGGCCACTGGGATTATCAAGCAAATCCGGTACACTGAGAATGAATTAGGAGAGCGATGTGTGCAGTCCTGCATTGTTTACATACCAGATATGACTGGACCTACATTGCCGAACCTTCCTCCAAAGCATGGAGCGATCCTTGCTGAGACTGTGGATATGAAGTTCATTCATCCAGATTCGGGTAGAAAATGCTTGATAAAACGAACACAAGTTCCTTTGGTCCCAGCTTTTGCTATGACAGCCCACAAAGCTCAAGGGAAAACTATGGAAGTTGTGATTATGGACCTTGAAAGTACAAGTGGGACAGAGCCACCTTATGTTATGATGTCACGGGCTACGTCCCTTGCCGATGTCTACATTCTCAGGCCATTCAAGAAAAAAGTTATTCAACGTCACCCCTGCCAAGATGTGCGCGAAGAGTTCCGACGAATAGATATGCTATATCACCAGACTATAATGAAGTACGGTTCAGCTGAGGACGCTACAGAGGCTCAGAAGTACTTAGTTGAGTCGTTCTCAGCCCAAGCCCTGCCAAATGTCGATGAGGTGATGGAGGACGCCACAGACCACGATGCCCGCCGACTGGAGCGTCTGCAAAAGGCGAATTCCCATATGATTGCCGGTGAACCGCCACAAAATGATCGCCGTCCAGCGACAGCTTCTACTTCCGTTGCTTCATCCCCAGCCCGTCGTCGCAGAATTCTGAAAACCTCACTGATGGACACCAGCCCCATTTCACCACGCAAAAGAGGCTCAGAGGGTGATGTTGAATGGCCTCTTCCCAAGCGCCACCACAGCGACGTGTCAAACCGAGATAATTGACACCGAATATCTTGGAATTTGCCCCGAATAATGGCTGATTTTTTTTAGATTCCATTTTAACGGAGATAAATGACGTCGAAAATCTCGGAATGCCTCGAATAATGTCTGGAATTGTTTGAGAATAATGTCTGAAATTGTTTGAGTATAATGTCTGGAATTGTTTGAAATCCATCGGAATATTCTTTGGTGTTCTTTTAATTTCTATGCCAAGGCCTGGCGTTGTATAAATAGCGCAGCAACAGTCGCTTTTTTGCATTCAGTTCGCCCTCCCACTCTCTTTACATCCATCCACTACTTGCCACTCTTTCATTTCCCAATCATGAGCTCCATTACCTTGCGCCGCTGCAGTGTTGACCGGAAATCCGGGAAGACAATGTACGATCGCTTCCTTGAGGAAGCTCAGGCCATGGGGAATGCCATTTTGTCTGTCCACGAAATCGACGTCTCTTTCTTTCGCGACATGCCCAACTCCAGGGGCAACATTTACTACCACACATCCGAAGGCACCCCATTTTTGACCAACTTCATCGCCGAGATTGGATCCGAGGCCCAGGGAACTTGGATGGCTTCGTATCCGAAGAAAACACCTCCTCCTTATAAACTGGTAGGCTTTCAACAAACTCGAGTTCTATATCTTACCAATCCCTTAACAGCCTTACACCGACGGGAATTCCAGGTCCCACCGGATGGTTCTCGCCCTTCGCTGCCCTACCGGCGCGCCTGTGGGCTTGTGTTCTATGTTTCAGGATGGAGCAGCAGTCTATGACACTCTGCGTGTATCTGATGAGCAAGAGGAAATCAAGAATGGCGAGGTGCGTAGTTATAACTTTCCGATACTGTATCTCATGCATTTATGTACTTTTCTGACACAGAACTTTGAGCTCACGGAGTGCGTAGAATGCACTGGCGACTCTGGAAGACATTATTGTGCTTCCACGGTTGGAGCCAACTTATGAAGTTTGTAAATTGTCTCTCAGCATTCAAGTTTCACTAACATGGTTCTAGACTCCGTACACTAACAGTTCGGCCTCTTCTGCCCCTCGTACTCCTCGTACTCCTCGCAGGAGAATTACCAAAGTGGGTTTAACCACAGGAACCTCCGAGAGCGCGCCAGACGTCGAAATGGCGAGCCCGCAGATTGTTGGTATGATCTATCAATATTCAATTTTCTCTGGACAATTTTGCTCACCATATCCTAGAGCGAAAAATTGGCGACACGTATCCCCCAAGCGTTCTTCCAGATCATCGGGGGCCTTGCTTTGCGCATGACAAAGCCGTGGTCACCCAGCGCGACTACGTCGACGCAGATGGGAACTTGATTGCCCCGGCTGAGCTCTACAGCACACTTGTCGAAGGCACTCTTGTCCTCGTGACTGTATATTTTGCTACCTACATCATGAAGGACCAGAAGAATGACAGGGGTGAGCCACAGCCGGACAGAAAGGTATGTCTACAATTTTAAAATCGATTCTGCAGTCTCTTGATCTATTTTTACAGGTTTACCACCTGCTGGTCGACAAGCTCAAAGTCCTCGACCGTGGAGATGGTGAGCCATGGGACCCGGCTATTCCCACGATGCCGGAACGTCGCGCCTACTCGCCTGGAGCCAGCCCAAAAAAGAGGGCCAGGGACAGCGCCGTCGATGCTGCATTCAACAATTTCGGAAAGGCATCACCCAGCACCAGCAAAAGACACAAGCGCAACGCCGCCGGCACTCAATAGCTCTTTTGTCGGGATAAACCAACCCCCCCTTCTTATCGTTAGTATCGTATCAACTTCCTTCACTCTCCTTAGCCTTTAAAATGTGTTGCATCTTAATATCCTTTTAATACAATTTGAAATGAGCCTCGATAAACTCCGGTAGCGGGCCATGCCGCTCGCTGGCCTTACTGCTTTATTCGCTCTAACCATATCTGGACATTTACGTCGTGCTTTGTGCAGACGTCACGCTTGTGCTTTGCGCAGAACAATTCTTTTCCCCAGGGCTCGCTCTGCAAACTCTCTAACGAACATCTCTTGGGTTCTAACTCACACGCTTGGGTCTATTTGACGTTTACTGTCGCGGATCTTGATTCCCACACAGTACGCATCAGAGGATCTATCAGCCGACGCAACCTTCGATTCATTCTATTGACATACATACATCTTTCACATCCATTTACTCATACGATACTTTATCTCTGATTTACCACCCGAGCCATCCACGAATTTAGCGGCAACCACTCCCTAGATACGAACTTACGAGCCGGGAGCATTACCCTGCAACAACGATGCACTGAATGATGAACTCAGTGGAGACACTTACCTCCGAGAACAACTGTGCCGAAACACTGGAAGGCTGTGAAAAAACGAGTGAGAAACCGACTACGAGGTTTACTAGTTTCTGGCGCCACAGAAGTATTGTCAGTTGGCAGTCCGACGAGGATTTTAGCTAGATTTCGTGCTTTTGGGCCCTAATTATGCAGGAAAATCGAGAGCGGGTTTTTTGACAATATTTAGAGCTAAAATAAAGTATTGAAAGCATTTTTCTGAACCAGTGAACCATTTCGACAAACGCCGGCGTGACGCGTGACGTCGACCAATATTCGACATCGACAGAGGGGAGGACCGGTGTTTATTGGTCTCAAAGTCGGATCCGAAATCGCCCCTCCAGCAAATTTTGTCCGGATTCTGGCACCGCTACCTGGGGGAATGATGTATCATGCCCTCTCCCGAGAGCAGTGGCATGATGTATCTATTGCTATCGCGAGAGCAGCGTCAATGATATATCATTTGAGAGCAGATCCTGTTTAGGTACATGCGTCACGCGGTCCCATCATTGTCGCCAGCAGATGTGAGCTCGTCGTCATGAACGGCATCCAGCGTGCTGCTGTTGTTTGCCAAAATCCTCAGGGGCGGGCTGACATAACATCTCAATTAGGCATCTGCGTGATCTGGCGGCGCAAATGTACCGCACGGCGTCGTGCGCATTTCTGCGCCAATCGCGCTGAAAATTTGAGAAGCGATCCTCATAATGTATATATACAACATAGCGAAAGATGGGGCGATATGGCATACTAAATAATATAAAATATCGATTTCTGTGCATTATATCTCCGCCACACCGGCGGGCGAGCGTCGAGCGACCATGGATCCGCTGGCGCTCAGTCCTCTACGGCGGCGCGACTCGCATGCGCATGAGCCTGCATGCACGTAGAACCGTCTGTCGATCTTTCGGGGTCGCAGTCGAAGTTGTCGGCACACGGGCGATGCCTTTAACTGCCACGCGTGCGCTCCCCGAGAGACCCATACCGTCTTCTTGCGGCACACATCCTAGCCGTACCGCATTTTGCCGTCGCCGCGGCCATCACTGTAGCGCAGCAACTGGCCGTGGCGCGTGCAGATAATTGCGCCCGCCGTGGCACAGACCGCGCCAGCTTACACCGGTTCGCTGCCCCGCAGGAGTTGGCAATGAGACCAAGCAGTGACACGCCAACGGACTCGCACGTAGTGCTCTAGGTCCAGTGGGCGCAGCTAGACGCTGCGGACGCCGATGCAGTCGGCAGGCGGTGCGATAGGTGCAGGAAGACAGATAGCACACCTTGATGCTAAGGCAAACGAGCAGAATACTTCCGAGAACACGATATGCGTATGTCGCGTCGTCGTGAAGATCATTGGCGGCGGCGGCCTAGCGCCTTCAGAGCCTGTGGTAAGACTCAGCGCGCTGCTGGTGTAGATCTACCCCGGGATCTTGGAGACAATAAAGACCAACAGAAAGAAAAACACATGCCGTTTGACCGTTGTTCACGCAGCGCCTTGCCTCGTCACTCGACATTAAGCCAAAAAAAGCCACAGCTAGAGCTGCTGATAGCGCGATCCATGGCCGAGCAAAAGACGATCCATTCCGAAGGAGCCGGGCAAGCTAGCTAGGAAAGCAACGGTGAAGCTGATTGTGTTGAGCGCCTCTGACGCAGAGCTGAAAGCCTGGAGAGAAGACAGAGCAAAGTGCCAGCGTGCCATCGGGCATCGGCGAACGTGACTCAAGTCACTTGGCGTCACCTTCCGAAGGTGCATGAGAACACACCTTTCGCGTTCGCTTTAAATTTATCCTCATCCAAATGAAAAATGTGAATAGAGGAAAGCTCTTAGAACTATGGGCCGCCTATTTCTAGAAGATCTTGCAATTGAAACTTGAAAAAAGTATGAGCATTCTACAATTCCAGTATTATACTGTTGGAATATTTGGCTGCTTACCTAGCAAGCCGAATATGGGTTCCTGGTCACGGAACCGAAGTTCAGCTGTTCGCAGCCGGACAGCGAGTAATAACTCGCACCTGTACGTACCTGACTAGATATGACTTGTAGTTTACTGACTCGTAAATATTTGACTCATATTCCTGACTCTGCGTGACTCAATCTCGTAGTATAAAAATCCATGTAGTAGACACTTACCTTACTATCTTACCATTGTTTTCCCCAGAGTGAGAAGACGGCCTTGTCTATGTGGGACAAAGTGAAGCGTGAGTACGAGCGCAAATCACAGATGGTCACCGTTGATCTGCGCCGCAAATTGCAAGATGAGCGATGCGCAGATGGAGGTGACGTGAAGGCGCACCTCACGAAGCTTCAGACGATCAGGGAAGACTTGATCGCGATGGGTGCAGACCCTGGAGACAAAGAGTTTGTCGCGATTGTCCTCGGATCGCTCCCAAATAGTTGGGAGACATACCTTTCAGCGCTTACAGGCGCAGCGTCACTTCTCGGACAAAGCCTAGACCCTGACACAGTGCTACAAGGCATCAGTGATGAGGCAGATAGAAAAGCTGCCAGAAAGGGGAAAAAGCGAACCAGAAGCCGCGTTCTACGGGAACAGTGGCAATAAAGGTCCGAAGAAGAATATGCAATGTTTCAATTGCAAGAAGAAAGGTCACATGGCTCGAGATTGTTGGGCCAAGGGTGGCGGGAAAGAAGATCAGAACCCGTACCGTAAACCGAAGGACAGAGCTCACACTGCTAAGGCCGAAAAAGAATTTGATGCTGCTTGGACAGCAACAGGATGGCCAGAAGACTTTGTCGAGTTTGATGAACTTGATGAAGAAGAGGATGAGTTCAATTGTGCATCGAATGATGAATATGCGGATATGCCGCCCCTCATGGACGTGTCGGACACCGACGAAGAAGCTGATTCAGACAGCGATGAAGATCCTGAAGTGAGCAAAGCGGATGAACCAATTGAAAGAATATCACTCACCTCGGCTACTTTACTTGCAGCTGTAGCTACGACTGAGCCAGAATATAAATTAGAAATATATGATTCTGGTGCGACTCAGCACATGACTCCGTCGCGGGATCGACTATCCAACTTCCAGAGCATTCAGCCTCGAAAGATTGTTGCCGCGGACAACCAGAACTTTGAAGCTCATGGAAAAGGGGATATGTATATTGAGGTTCCTAACGGAAATAAGTCGACCCGAGTTCTAGTAAAAGATGTATTGTACGCACCTAGTATGGGCGTAACTTTGCTCTCGGTCGGACAGATAACTAAGGCCGGATATTCCCTACATTTCAGAAGAACTGGATGTAAGATATTCGATGCGAAAGATAGATGCATCGGAAAAATACCATTTGCTCACGGTGTATTTTTGTGTCGAGAACCCATTGCCGGAATTGCCGCCGCCGCCGCTTCAAGCTTATTCGGCTGAGGTGGGCCCATTAGTTGCGACTCCGGATGAATTACACCGGCTCCTGGGACATTTGCCCAAGGAGGCAGCTTGGAAACTGGTCAAAAATGAGATTGTTGACGGCTTAGAAGTTGACGAAACAGGACCAACCTCAGATAAGGAATGCGAATCATGCCTGCATGGCAGGATGACGCGGAAGGCGATTTCGAAGCCAGCTGAGCGCGAGGCAACCGGTGAAGTCGGCGATGAAATACATACCGATGTGTGGGGACCAGCAAGTGTGGAAACTCCACAACATAATAAATATTATGTGTCATTCACAGACGAGTCGTCGCGTTACAGCGTTGTGATCTTGATGCACTCAAAAGATCAGACATTTGAGGCATTCAAAGCACTCATGGCTCGCTGGGAACGAAAATATGGGATTATAATTAAAATCCTACACTCGGACAATGGAGGTGAATATAAAAGCGGAGAATTCGATGAATACCTTCAGAAGACCGGTATTCAACGCCGCCTGACAGTCCACCACACCCCCAGAACACAACGGCGTGGCAGAACGCCTGAATCGCACATTACTTGAGAAAGTGCGTGCAATGTTGCACGCTGCAAATTTACCTCGAAATCTTTGGGGTGAGGCACTTAAACACGCTGTATGGTTGAAGAACCGTACCTCCACGAAGGCTCTGGGTGGACGGACGCCTTACGAGGCTTTCCACAAGAGCAAACCTGACTTGCGGCACATACACGAATGGGGCTGCAAAGTCTGGGTCCATACTGACAACGGGAAAATTATTGGACGAGTTCGAGAAGGCAGATGGCTTGGTCTTGATGAGGAATCGATAGATGGCCACAGAATCTATGATCCCGAGAAGCGGACGATACGTATCGAGCGAAGCGTGAGATTTCCCGAAGCAAAGCAAAGCGGTGGGATTCACAAAGTATTGAATGAAGGGGAGAGTACAGAAGTTAGCAAAGAAAAATCCAAAAACATCATTCAATACGCTAGTCAAGGAAATTCGGAGCCGACAACGGTACCGCTCCCTGAGTCACCGCTCACGACTCCTCCCACAACTCCTAGCCCAAATAGAATTGAGACCCCGAAATCACCAGAGACAGTTGCACCTCGTGATATATCGAGTAAAATTGACGTGAGCAACATTTTGGAAGGCGGGAGAACACGTCGTTCTGCCCGTACAGCACAAGCACAAGGCGAAGAAGCAGAGACTCGAAGTCTCCTAGTGAACACAGAGTTCGCATTTGCTGGTATCGGTGATATGTCGGACTCTCCAACGGTTGAGGAAGCCATGAAGCGAAATGATTGGCCGCTCTTCAAGCAGGCCATGGATGTGGAGATGGAAGCGATGAAGCGGACGGGTACTTTCGGTGACAGATTGATTCCCAGGCCTCCGGGCCGGAATGTTGTCGGATCAAAATGGGCGTTGAGAATCAAGCGCAAGGCGAATGGCGAAATTGATAAATATAAAGCCAGACTCGTTGCAAAAGGATTCACCCAAGTTCAAGGAGTGGATTATTATGAGACTTACTCACCCACTGCTAAATTATCTTCACTCCGAACAATTTTATCGATTGCCGCACGCTACAACTGGGACATCAAAGTGTTTGATTATTCGGCTGCATTTCTAAATGGCGAATTTTCAGCCAGCGAGGAAATTTTTATGGAACAGCCTCCACACTATACAAATGGCAACCCCGGTGAAGTAGTTAGACTGGCTCGCACCATCTATGGGCTGAAACAATCGACCATGCTGTCTATCGTGTCGTTCGAGGCAACAGATTCGCAATCATGGCAATTCATATAGATGACAGCACAATCACAGGGAACTCACCCGAGCTGATTGATGAAGTCCAAGAGGAAATCGCACGCATGTTCAAGATTACCAAGCTAGGAGATATCAGCTGGTTGTTGGGCATGGAAGTGAAGCGAGACAGAGAGAAGTGCACTTTGGCATTGTCTCAAACAACTTATATTGACTCGCTCCTTCGTAAATTTAACATGGAAAATTGCAAGGTAGTTTCCGTACCTCTTGATCCCACAGTGCAACTCACTCGTGAGCAATGTCCCAAGAAGGAAGAAGAAATTCTTGAAATGAAGAATATTCCATACCGAGAATTAATCGGTGGCCTAGTATGGCTTGCGACAGCAACTAGACCGGATTTGGCATTTACCGTGTGCGTGTTGTCCCGCTTTGTTGATAATCCGGGACAAGCACATTGGAACGCAGCTAAACGAGTACTACAATACCTGAAAGGCACGCGGACACATGCACTCACCTATGGTGCATCTGAAACATCTCTTGGCCTGCAGATCTTCGCAGATGCTGATGGCATGTCGTTGGAGAACCGCAAAGCCGTGTCCGGATATGTGTTGAACATGAACAGAGCCGCAGTATCCTGGGCTTCGAAACAGCAGGAAATAATCTCGCTTTCAACCACAGAAGCAGAATATATTGTACTCACCTATACTGCCAAAGAGGCAATTTGGTTCCGTGCGTTCATTGCTGAATCATTCGGTCCCATCACTTTCCCCTCGGTTATCTATAATGATAATCAGTCTGCGATTGCACTTGCACATGCAGAACTTGGACAATTCCACACACGTACCAAGCACATTGATATTAGGTACCACTTCATCCGATCGAAGATTGAAGATGGCACTCTCGAAGTGATTTATTGTCCAACTTCTGAAATGATAGCCGACGTACTTACCAAGGCCCTCGCCGCTTTCAAGTTCAAACCGTTGATTGCTGCGATGGGATTAATTTCGGCTTGAAGGGGAGTGTTGGAATATTTGGCTGCTTACCTAGCAAGCCGAATATGGGTTCCTGGTCACGGAACCGAAGTTCAGCTGTTCGCAGCCGGACAGCGAGTAATAACTCGCACCTGTACGTACCTGACTAGATATGACTTGTAGTTTACTGACTCGTAAATATTTGACTCATATTCCTGACTCTGCGTGACTCAATCTCGTAGTATAAAAATCCATGTAGTAGACACTTACCTTACTATCTTACCATTGTTTTCCCCCAAATCGTTCCTAAGTTCTGAAATATACCACTTACAGTGAGCCTCTTTCCAAATTCCATCCGGTATCGAGGTCTCCTACCCGAACCAGTGAAGATCCCCTACTAAGATCCAGAAATTTTGAAGTGACGGACATGCTGGGGCGCAAAGACGGTAAGCATCAAAATATCCGAAATCCGCAGATAGGGCACTCCGCAATAAATCAGATAAAAGAGTCGAAGGTGCCTATACATCTGATAAACAACATATTTAAAATTCAAGGGAAACGAGCGCGTTTTGGGCGCAGGAAGAAACGTTAAAGGCATCAAGACTATTTGATGTTGCCTGAAATAGTAATTCTCGACGGTACGCTTGGTTCCTGACAACTTGCTCATTCTTGCTCATTACCTCCATGTAAGTCCTGGTGACCTTTAATCGCAAATCAAGCACACCTCACCATGCATTATCTGACATCTGATAAACTCGCAGTGAGCCACTTGAATTATCAAAATGGCCAGGACAAACTCAGAAATACCCTGAGATTTCAAGGCGAACACTTTCGACTTGCCGACAACATAGATTCAAAAAAAAAAAAAAAAAAAAGGACGCCATCCAATCTTTCGTTCTGCATTCTAAAAGTGTCTTATTCTTTCTACGCAAGTTACAAGCAAAGCTACAGTATATAGGTATGGCGGAATCGGGCGGTCTAGACAATCTGCACACAAAAAAGGCAATGCTCCGAGCCACAAATAATACTGTGGTAGCATTGCGTAAGAGTGGAGGGACGGGAAAATAAAATACTGGCGCGATAAGGGTGCGGATATAACAGACGTCGTGGTAGCGCCTCAGGTGCGCATGCCACAGGGATGAGGGGGGGGCGTGATGCCATTTTGGAGCCCTGAAAGCGCAGCGTGAACTAGCAGTAGTCGGAAGGCCGTTCAAGACGTAACGATGCCGCTAGGGAACTCTTTAACAGGGTGTGGTACGCATGGAAGACCACGACCCCCGTGCGCCTCTGACAGGTGCCAATGGCATGAAAACGGTGTGCAGCGTATCAATGCCCCAAAACTGCTGTAAAAAGCGCTTGGAGACGTCACAGAGTTGCCATTGGGATGCGATGCTTGAGTCCTTGCACCGCTAGAGCCGCGAGGAGGAGGGGAAAACCTGGAAGCCAAAACTCGATCGGGTGACGCAACGGCGTGGTGGAGACAACAACGAGAGAGGAGAGTAGTCCCTTGAGCGCCGCTCGGACTTCGTCAAGGTCGCGAGCAATGGAGATGGGCACAGAGCAGCAGCAAGCGGCGGGAGCGTGCCCAGCACGGGGGTGCAGTAAAGCGCGGTAGATGGGCAAACGGCGACGAAAACAGACGACGCAAGCGACAAGGAATCGACGACATGTATCTGGACTGTAAAGAACAACAGGGGCAGCGCCAGAGGGCAACGGGATGCAACAAGATTGGGCAGCGGAAAAACGCGGCCGCTTAAGCGTGCCGTACGGACCAAAAAGTGCTCGAAGCAATGCTGAGGGATCCAGAGGAGCAATTACCAGTCACAATCAACGGTAGAAGGTGCTGGGGAACGGCGGGAGCGGGCAGCTGAATACAGAATTGAAAGACCCATCGAGCGCCAGATATTGATGGAGAAACCGTGAGAAAGGACCCAGGAGGTCGGATAAGCATATACAACAGCCGTACGGGCAGAAAAAGGGTGGCAAGGTGGCAAGGTGGCAAGGCGGTGGAGGGCCAGGCAGAGGAGGGAGCGGAAGGAAGTGGATACCAGCTGGCAACGGCTGATGGCGACAAGTGTAACGTAAGAAATAATAGTGACAAACAATCATCTCCACTGAATCGCCCATCGCGCGACCGCGTTTTTCGGCGTCATTTCGCGCTTTCACGCGTTCCGAAGAT
This sequence comes from Mycena venus, assembly GCA_014462655.1. Taxonomy (NCBI): domain Eukaryota; kingdom Fungi; phylum Basidiomycota; class Agaricomycetes; order Agaricales; family Mycenaceae; genus Glaucomycena; species Glaucomycena venus. The sequence goes on along the minus strand of JACAZI010000007.1, from coordinate 261,285 downwards.
GGAGGTAAGCCTATACATATGGCATTCATCATCCCCCATAGTTAGATTCTTAAACAGGCCAACTGGCAATATTTCCATTTAAGGCAGGGCGGGTGCCCCACCGGGCGCGAGCAGGCGGCGGGGCAGCAACGAGCGGGCAGCGGCTGTAAGTAATTACCCGAGCGATTCATCACTGCGGATGATGCCATCAGGTGCATCTCTCGCGAGAGCAATAGATACATCATGGCGTTGCTCTCGCGAGAGCAAATATGATGTATCGGAACCCCACATAGGCCTGATTCTGGCCATTCGGACCTCACCTTTTCTTGTCCGGATTCCGGCTCCAATGTCCTGCTTTAGATAAAATTTTGTCCGGATTGTCCTTTCGACTTCAAAAAATCGCTAAAAAATCCGAAAAAAAATGTTTTCGCATTTCTACGAGTCTACATCATTGCCATCTTCCTCCATGTCTACAATGTTGATGTTGCTTTGCCCCATCTCTGTACCGTATTAAAAACTGTAACCATCCCAAAGGTGCGGTTGAACCCTATCCAGTCAGACGGTTTCCATCGAGAGTCTACTTTTTGCAGGTTGTCGTCGTGGACACTGGCAAGAAAGTCATGCATAGTAGATCTTGGGTAGGAGGAATTTAGCACAGATAGATAGAGTACTCAAACAATTGTATATTGTGCTTTAATCCTCACACCAGCCACCAGAGCTTCAAAGCGTAGGTATTGACTAGTTCGGTAATCTGAAAATTGCATTGCTATTATTATATATATTGTCCGTACACCTTGTCATCACCCGGGCCAGGCCGGGCTCAATTAATGTTGTCCGGTGAAGTAGGGTCAAGTTCCCGGGATGTGGTTCAGGAAAAGGGAAGGAAATCCGCTAAATCTGCCGAGGGCTAGAGTAGGAAAATGATAGGTATGCGAGGTAGGATAAAAGGGGAATGTATATATGTTGTGTAGCGATAAGCCGAACCGAGCAATAGAATCGGTAATTGATTCTCCCAAACGTCGCGTCAGAGAACCGAGATCTGCGAGAGATTCCGTCAAAACTATGCAAACGTCCGAGATATAGTCTAGTTAGGTTTCGTCCGAGGATTCCAGAATAAACCCAAGAAAGAACTAAATCGTCTGCGCAAAGTACGATCACTCGGTAGGAGTACGGCTAGAGCAAATCTAGCCACGGAAACCGGAAGCGAAAGGTCCAGATGAACCTAGAATTTGAAGTAGACGAGAAGGAAGCGAAGCGAGGCGTGGATTGACCCGGAATGAAGCTCTATCAAATGTCGAGATGACGGTATGGAGCAAGCAAAAGGTGGTCTTGTTTGTGATACAAACAATATACATAATCATCACCCGGCACACCCGTACTCGAAGGTTGCCAGGGCTTCACTATCTAGAAAAATGCATACTCTAGGCCCATGTCAAGGCAAAAGACAAGGAACCTCCCGGCCAATTTCTCCGTCCACCCAGGGTATGCTCAATTAGGCAATGGCTCGGTCAAACACGTGCGACGGAAGTGAAGGGACAGCCCGCCAACTGCCCCAGTGCTGGCCCGCAACAGCACTCTCCCGCGCGAGACCTACAGACCCTGGGCTTGAGGATACACTGTCCGTTCGGCCCCCTGTAAAGAAAATATTACAAACAAATTAGTATGTATGAAAAAAAGAATTGTCATAAGTCCCCATAAATCCATCTAAGATTGAAGACGTCCAAGCACACGGCCCGGAGATGTTGATGGAAAAATAAAATATGAATGCCCGTGAACTCTCCAGGGCTTGCCTTGAATAACCGAGCGCTTAGTCGAACCGGCGCTGCGTCCATCGAGTGCGAAATGCCCTGTTTCGGACAATAAGTCCGATAGACGCCGGTTAGGCGCCCGATTTGATTAGAACGGATCCTGCCACGGAAACAGAGAACAAAAAGAGTAGTTAGTAGTCCAAAATAACGGTGTATCTAAAGTATCGAGTAAAAATGACCGGTGAGCGATCGCCAGAAGTAAATACCATAAAATGTGAAAAATACCGCTGTCCGCAAAGCAATTGTCTAGCCGTTCGCATTGGCTGTTTCCGCACCTCGGGCATCTTACCCTTCCACACCGGAATTGGTTCCGACTTTGTCGCTGGGGCTCTCGATGTCCGGACTTTTGGATCCAAGATAGCAAGGTCCGGGCCAAATTTTGTCCGAATTGGAATCATAGTTCGCTCCAATCCTCCGAAAATTTGTCCGGATTCCCGAATCCAACTTCGAAACCGATAAACGCCGGTCCTCAGAGGGGTACGTGACCCATGAATGTCGATTTGATTGAAAAAGTACAGTACATTGGTACACCGAGTTACCACGACTCGATGCCGATAGTGCAGAGGTTTCACTTCCCGCCGTTGTTGACCGAGGGATACGTAGAGCTCAGAATTGGCCCGTTCGATCTGCGCTTGTGGCAGTTAGCATGTACGGATAACAAAGAATAAAGCGGGGTTTTTTTTTTTTTACGAGGTTTTCAGAATCCGAGTCCCGAAAAGCGCGCGAGAGGAGAACAGCTCAAAGGCAGGGGCCAAATAGCTCGAATAATGGAAACCCGGGCAATACTGAGGTATATCCCCTGGCCATTAATATTCGAGTGTCTGAGTACTAGGTGTGTCCGGGACAGTGGGTGGAGAGGGGGATAGTATGTATAATTAGAAAGTTTCTCTGCATATATTCAGTCCCTTCAAGAATGGAAAAAGTTCGTTTCCTGTGGTCTCAGGGAAAAAATCCAGTCCAGCTGCAAGAATCCGGTTCTAAACCATATCAATTCCATCAGCACCTCCCGCATCTATGGGAACATCACTCGGCCCCGGCTCGGACAGCATAGGCGCAGAAGCAGGGGCAAATTCAGAGGCAGGGGCAGGTGCTGGATCAGCAACTGGTGATATGGGCCTAGGGCTACCCTTGTGGCTCATCATCTTCAAAACCGGGTATAGTGTCCGCAGTGCAGCGATAGAAAGAACACTCAGAAACGCCGAGAGCTGGTCCATCTGGTGTCATTCCATCCAAAAAATGAATTAACATTGCAACCCCTGCTAAGTTGTCATTTTTGAAAGGTGAGAGAGTAGAATTTTTTGGCAGGGCGTAGAGGACAAGGGGGTGTAGAAGCTAGTTTATCATACCACAGCAATTTGATCTCAAAACACGCAGAAATCAACCGTATTATTATTTGCATTAGCCCCGCACAAAGCTAGGGGATAGAGACTAGGGATCAACAATCATCTCACCCTGCTTCTCCGTGATAGCTTTCGCACCAGCAGCTGTGTCTGGCTCCGACGTGTTTGGTGTGGAAGTAGTCACTCCTATCGCGCTCTGGCTTCCGGGGCCCAAATCCGACCCAGTGGTGAAGCTCGTGTCGGAAGGGACGAGGTCTAGGTCTTCATATGTCCTCGGTTCGCCTGAATCTATGCTATCAGTACCATTATTCATCATTTTGCGTGTGCTGCTCACCTGGATCTCGCTGCTCTCCTTTGGTAAAGTCTCCCACATCTAGCCGCCATGCAGCAATATCTGAATGCTTGGACACCCTCTGAAAGGCACTAGTCAGACTGGGATACATTACTTTCCTCCATTCGTCTAATCGAGCATCCCACCCGCGTGAAATAAACTCGTGCAGCGGCAATGATTGAATTTGAGGTTTCAATGGGCCAATTTTCTGTGGAACCACGGTTTGTGCAGCATATTTCAATTTCTTCCACAGCTGCTGAGGTTTCGGATCTGGCTTCAGTTCCTGTATCCTAGAAATTGACAGAGAGATGTTGACAGGGTCATTCATTGGTACTGTGTCTGTCGGAACATCTACAAACTCTCAGCAGGATCTTGTAACTGAAGAAAGAAAGCCATGCACTGAGTATGGAGTTATCAACAAGTTTTAGTGTCTGATCCTCGATAACGTAGAGCTCGTTGAAAGTAGTGATGTCTGGTATGTGAGCCTGAGATCTTTTTCAGCTTCTCAGCAAGGATTATCTAAATCAAATGTGTACCACAGTCAGAACCAGGATCCCCTGGCTTTTTGATCTCAGATCACTCCTATAAATCCAGAGATTCGTTTGATTCAGAATCAAGAACGACGTATGTGGAAGATGGTCGTCTGCTTTCTGAAGTGGATATCAGTGCATCACAGTGAATTCCAAAGACGTGAACTTCACGTTTGGGAGATCGGCGACATTAATTCCCATTGAGAATTCGACTTCCATTGGATATTTTGTGCCGTCCTGCTTGTTTAAATCATCTTCCGCTTCATACGCAATCTCAAAAGAGTCGTAGAACATTTCGTTCTTTTTTAAGCGTTTTCCAGCCCAGAATTCGAGACGGCATTTGGGAGTAACCTGGAGGCATTGAATAAAAATCAATTTGCATATCCAAAATCCACACACTTTGTCGTTCTGATTCTCTGATGCAGTTGTTTTGGTGCTCGTTGTAGCGTAGCTCAACGTTCCAACAGGATGAGGTGACAACATTGCGGTAAGAGTGGATGTCTTTGCCTTTGTTTCTGTATCGACTTTTTTCGCTGTCTGTCGAGGCTGAAGAAAGTCGGGGCACTCCAACCTGAATAAATGTCGAAATGGTGAGTGGGAGGTGTTTGAACGAGGTATGGCCTTGCCATCTGCAATCGGTGATTTTCTGTTTTTCAACCAAGAAGCCAACGGTGCTGTATGATCGATCGGCCTTAACCGGAGCCCCCTCTCTTGGGACTACGCTAAACTGCATCTTTGAGATGATTTGAGGACGGCGACCCTCATAAGAGACGACATTGTCATGCTGATGTTTGCTTTCGTATTTGGATTGAGTTTGAAACTTGGAGAGAAGTTTCTAAGTGCCAGCTTGAACCACCAAGCAAATGCAATGCTACATACCTGGATCCTTGTCAGGAGGTCGACATTATAGGAAACACCCTCCCTAGGATAGATGTTCAGTAGCACATCAACCGTGTGAAGTGGGCCCATCCAAGGCCCATTAGAGTCTCGACTTGCGCCTCCGCGAAGGCGTATCTGTCCACTCTGATCGCTCAACTCGACATTATCTTTGGTGGTTGTGCTGCCATTCTCACTTTCAACATCCATGTCGTCATCATCTTGATCCATGCTCATTCGATCATTGCCGTTGTCAGACAGAGAATCTTGTGCTTGATTATGGCCTGAGCCTTGATCGTGATCTCCCCCGAGCGAATTTTCCCAGTTCGGGACCGGGTTGTCCCTTAGCGGCCGGATCATGACAGCAAAGTTCGACAGCTTGGAGAGAACTTCAGCAGCATCAACAATCCAACTGTCACGGATTGAACCAAATACCACCAGCGAGGGCTCCTCAGGAGACAACATCGCCGCGATCGGACCACCGACACCGTGCGCTCGCATTTTTTGGAGGAGAGGATGATCATGATTAGCTTCCAACCACAGAATCACGTTGTCGGGAGAATGAACCGACACGATGGTGCCGCCTTCAGCAAATTCGTCTTTCAAGGTTTGTAAATCTTCTGGGCTTAAAGCCGAAGTCTGTGAGTTGTCACTGATTAGAGTATTTACTAATTGCAGTATTTGAAATGAAGGCAAAACGCACGGAGCAGATTTTGGAGACCAGATGATAAATGTTGAAATGTTGGCAGTGTCTAGTCGAGTTCCGGGAACCTCTTCTAATGCCATTGGGGAAGACAACGGGAGAGTCTAAGAGAGGTGGGTAAAAGCTGATCAGGGTTAAGAGTTGAACACAATACCTGCGAAGGGTCTCCGCTTTCCGGAATTTGCTGCGTTGTGCCATCATTCTGCGAAGCCACGTCCACAACGGTAGTCTGTCCCCCTTCGAGCTTCGGCCCTCCGACAGTGGTTTCGGAAACCTCGCACAGTGACAAAGCAATTGGGCACTCGTCCATGTCGATGACCTCCGGGTTAAATGGCGCCTGCCGCTCAAGGTCATTTCGAGGATTTTCGCTTTCGAGGACCTCCCTATAACTGGAGGGTGACACAGGTGGCAGAGTGAAACCCAAGAAGCCGGGCGGGGGACATTGTGGTGAGGCTTGGTACGTTGCCTGTGGGAGGGAGAGTCAACGTCGTGAAGGAGAGACAGGCGTCTGAAGGACAGGGAGGGGAATGGAGACGTGGTCTCGCTATTAATCCCAAAAAGGAAATGCCGCCAGAGGTGTGGGCATAAGAAAGAATCTCACCTGAGTCTGCTGCGGCGACCTCGAGCGGAGCGTGCTCGACGCCAGAGGGCCACGCTTATGCGGGAACTGCTCGGGACGGGGCCGGGAATGGGTACGCTCGAAGAGACCGCATTTATTGCACAGCTGCAACGTTGTCAGCGCATATTCCAGTGAAATAAAGCGCGAAAGACACATACGACTTTTCCTGGGCTCAAGTTACTCCTCCGCCATGTGCTCGTGTCGGTTGTGCAGCAATTGAAACACCGTCTCCGCACGCGGTCGCTAAGTTTCGTCGCCGCGTCGTCGGTGTGCACGACTTGTATCACGCTCCCTCCGCCGGGACCACCGCCCTGGGGCGGGGCCATGGGCGCGCTGAGGATCGTGCCCGGCAGGGGATACGGAACGTAGCCGCCGTGCGCGATAGGGAAGGGCTGCGGGGCGTACTGCGCGGGCGGGTGGTCGCCGTAGTGCGCGGGGTGGGAGCGGTCGTCGGGATGCGGGTGGTACTGTGCGGGCGGCGGGGGCGGAGGGGCGTACATGTAACCGCCGGTATAACCGCGCGGCATTTCGTACGCGGAGTAGTGCTGCTGCTGCTGGGGCGCACCCTGCTGGTGCTGTGGGGGGCCAGGAGGAGAACGACGGCCTGCACCAGACGCAGAAATGGAGCCAACGGGCGGGGTGGAGACGTTGGAGCGGTCGAGGGAGGAGACGGCAGATGGGGAGGGGGAGCCGGAGTGCGTGGGGAGGGTGGCGATGGGCGGGGGGGACGCGCCGCCGCGAGGACGCTCGTAGGGGCTGCGGCGTTGTTTGGAGGAGGGCGCGGGGGGGCGGGGCGTAGGGATACGCGGGCTGGGGCTGGACGCTGGTGGACATGGTACTGTGGTACTGCTCGACACGGTGGGGCTCGACTTGTCGTCTGCGGGGGAGTCTGGGGTGTAGAGCGAGGGGTCGAGGTTACTGTCTCGCGCGTCGCTGGCTAGGGCTGGGGGGTCGGAGAAGGAGGGCTGGTGGACGCGTCTTTCTTGTGGACGTCTGATTTGTTGGTGTTCTCCCTATGGTATGTCGACGAGTGATAGGTGATGGTATGCGAGAATCAAAATCAGCACGGGCTTTTAAGGAAAACTATTGACGCACAAGGACCCAGCCATCGGGAACGTCTCTTGATTGGCGATGGCGACTGATCAAGCGACGAAAAAAGCCCCGCTCCCACCACACACACTGCCACACACAAGCCGAACCAGCTTGCAGTAGCTTGCAGCAGCTCGCCTTGTCTCCATCAGGCACCGCGTTCATCGGGTCAGCGGCCATCACCTTCGCTATTCACTCAGACGAGCCGATCACAACGCTGCACATGTCTGTGGGCGTCCTGGCTTATCATCTCATTGAGTGGGCTGTACAGTTTTTCCGTTTTGTTCCGGAAGGAATCAGATCTCAGAGATCCTTCCGCAGATATATTCGTCTGTCTGCTTCCTGCACGCCCCCTCTCACAGTCCGGATGATAATCTCTCTAATCCATCTGTCTATCTCCCGCTCTGCTAGACGCGCCCTTAGTTTATACCACAAGCTTCCCGCGGTTCTCCGTGGCCTGTCCGTCCTCCAGCGGAGGGCGCGACGCGAGTGGAAGATCTGCGTTAATGAACTCTCTGTGATCCAACACTGACGCAGCGATGGGAACTTTGACCCGACCTGCAAATCACTTTGCGTTCCGCGGCGCGTGGGCGTGGCTGCGTTCCTTCGCATCATCAATTTTTAATTCACGCGTCCGAGAACTTTGACCCGACGCCGACCATCATCACAATCGCCCCGTCGGCATCGACCGACACCCACATCATGTCTGAGTCTCGTGCCCATCCCAAAGCCCGCTCGTCGATCCTGTCTTGCTGTCTCTCTCGATGATCGCCGGGGCCACTCGTCTAGCGGTAATCCATCATGATAGGCCCGCCGTCGAGATCACCCCTGCTCCACCCTAAGGCTCCAACCGTTTCCGTTTATAACCGTTTATAAATGGTTTTAACCGTTTTCGTTTCCATTTAGTTTGCCCGGGAGCCCAAATGGTTTACAAACCGTTTGCAAACGGTTTAAACAGTAATGTTCTGGGGGTTCCAGAGAGTCTGGGTGAGCCGTAAAGAACTGAAGTTGTATACAAGTCCGTCGAGCCTGAGTGAATGCTGTCTGTCAGATTCAAAAAAAAAAAGTCCAGAGAATGCAGAAGATTGAATCCGCTGGGGCATAGATCCTCTGTAGAATTTCGCGTAGAATCGTCGCCAATCAAAGTCTCGCCAGCTGAAGCGAACAACGGAGGTTTCCGTGTCGGAGACAAGTACTACTGTACCATTTAATTCAATTCGCGCGCCCTGTGACCCGTGACATCGTTCAACGAACTTTCATATTCGTCGATTGCACCTGGGGACCGTGACACAAATGAAAATTCGCGCTTTGCTCCAGGACAACAGCCGATGCATGCCTACCCCCCGAGGACCTTCCTGTGTTAAAACTCACCAAATCTAGCGTTCCTCCTCTGCACAAATTCACTGCATTTCTAAATCCTACCGGCTACCTCTCGGAATATGCGCCAACCCTCACTGCCTTCGATCCAGCGGCTATTCCAGTCCCTCCCCATGCTGTCGTAGCGAGTGCGTGTGGGAGCGGGACAAGTCGAGTTTCTCCGATCACGTCAGAAATGGCAGCTGCGTGAGCGCCGCGGCCATTCCAACATCAGGGCGCGTCAGCGAAGAAAAAAAAAGATTTTGGACGCGTTTTTTTCGCGATTTTGTGACTTTTTTGACAAGTTCGCGCTCAGCCTTGGTGACCTGTGACAGGCGCGAAATTATTCGTCGATTTCGGGGCCTGTGACGCGTGACCGACGAATTGAATTAAATAGTACAGTACCCGATTGTTTACGTGTGGTTCAGTTTCCGTGCTGGTTCATCGCCCGCGGCTCAATTCTTCTTTAGGCCACTAACGCCTGCTTCCTAGAATGGTACCTATCTTTGTGCACAACTTCCTGTTTTATTTCTGCTAGAGACGGTCCGTCAATTCTTTAACCATCACTCCCGACGGCCAACCTAGCCCCGGCTTCCCGACCCTACTCGCTTCTTGTATACATTTTGCGCTCGGTTAGCCCTAACTTGAACCCCGTGCGGCCACCGGTAAGACAATACCGCTTCCGACCCGGGGGGTGGGTATTGTCCCGTATTCCACTTACGACCTGAGAGGTGGGAATACTCAGGTGGGTGGATGCATGCACATGATGTGTGTAAGACTCGCCTCCAATTAGACTTGAGTAAACACCATTTTAACCACGATGGAAAAGCACAACTTGAGTGACAGTTCTGCAGCTACCCGTTAAAATTACCCTACGAAACTATCCGTTTTGGAAGGAGGCCCGCACCAGCTCAATCTCCGGTCAGCAGGGACATATCCACCCTCTCAACCCACCCTCCATTTATGAAGCCATTCCGAGCAAGATCCATTTGGTGCCGTCCGTGTTCCGGTCAGCCCCTCCAGTTATACATTCAATCCTGTAGAGATGCTCATCCTCGAGGTTTCGCGAGATTGGGGCTTAGCACTTCTAGCAAGTGGTTCGTTCCTGTTCTGGCGGATCACATCTCCAGCCCCTTGTGCAGCAGCTTAGATTAATCCTAGCCACCAGTTTCTTCTTCCAGTCGTACGAAATGTAAGATTGATGTAAAATAGTACCTTGGATAATCCAAGGGACGATTATTCGACCTCCCTTGGACTATCCAAGGGAAGATCAATTAACCGAGCTGATATCACTGTCAACGTTCAGCCCATCTCAGCTTTTTCTGACCTGCAGAACACTCGTTCAATCTCACAGCCCCAATTTTGAGTGTTTCACCTCGGTCAAACTTCCTAGTCAAATATAGTAACTGGATAGTTGCAAAAAATCGGATAAGATTGTAAATTCAAAATTAATTATTGCAAGGTGAGGGCCCGACCTCGAATTTATTTTAGCGTCAAGAGTGTGGCAGACACCTGGTGGTACGGATCGTATCTGTGCACCATCCAGGTCATCGCAAAATTATTTGCGTCGAGCAAGGAGCTGAAGCGGAGAGCCAGGGACTTCGAGTCTTGTTCCTCCACTAGGAGAGGTTCGACCAATGCATCTCTGCGGACGAAGTTTCTGAGGCCGCCGAAGATGGGCGCGAATATGTCTTCAGGATCCCCGTCCACGTCCAACGGTCCGAAGAGGACGGTTCTGTATCCCTCCTCGGTTCCTCCAGGCCGCTTGTCCTCCTTGCCTTTTCGCACATGAGGTAGCGAGATGCTGTTGGGATATGCAGAGCTAGCTGACGCCCCTGCTACAGGGTTTCCCGCTGTGGGATTGGATATCAGTGCTGGACGCCTTGAAGGCGCTGACATTTCCGAAAGTAGGTGAAAAATGGTCCCCGTATCAGGTCTTTCGGAGGGCTCCGATTTCCACCACCACTGAACGAGCTCCCACAGTCCGTCAGGCATGGAATTTCCCGCCTTATCCTCTGGCTTGCATGGGTACGGGAACGCTCGATCGGTGGAATTAGGGAAGATGAAGACCACACCTGCGTCTGTGGGAATGCGGCAGAAAGGCTTATCGCCCTCCGACCAGATCTAAATCCCAAACGGCACAAGTCAGATATTTCACTCAAATTGGGCAACTCAGCGAACCTCGCAGCAGACGCATCCGAAAGACTAGATATCGGAGGCGGGTGTCCGTGTGAAATGAACGTCTGAAGGAAGCAGTAGCAACTCCGGCGCCATGAACCGCGGTGAGCCACCCCGTGTGGACGCCGCAATAGTTGTCTCCGTCTCGACGAGACGTGTCAGTCCAAAGTCCGTCAAGCATGCGCGTCGGTCATTATTTATGAGGATATTACGCTGGAATAAGCAGATTAACCTTGGAGCGCAACATAGTTAACCATTTGCTTACGCCACAAAGATCGCCATGGACAATGTTCATGGAGTGAAGGTAGTTCAGTCCTTCAATGACATCGCAAAGCTATTTGATTCCAAATATGAGAACATCCGCATCTGATGATCAAGAAACGCACCAGCTCGAGAGCATACGGGGAGGATGGCGAATGCTCACCCATATACTTCAGGACGCTTCCAAGCGGCATCCATGGCGAGACCATTGCCCTGGAAGGGCTTGGAAAGGTTGCGAAATCGACTCCAAGGATGGGAACAATATTTTTGTCTGGGAAAAGGTCTGGGCTTGCGGATCATTTACCCAAAAAAATAACTCCCACGTTTCAAATAATACCAGACCAGCGCTTCCTTAGAAAACTTGTCGTGCAAGACATTGCGCTCCTGATCGGACTTGTCGTCAAAGAACCGGAGGACTTTCAGGGCGACCTCGATCCTCTCGCCCCCGGGGTTCGTGTATATCCCGTGATATATATCGGAAAATCCACCGTGATTGATAGGGTGTTCAGCGAGTAACAAGACACCCTCGACGGCGATTTCCTCCGGAAGGAGCTGCAGATATTGGGATAATCGGTTAAGGAGGACGTGCGCACGACGAGAAAAAATTGAATAGCCCTCTATCCCGTTGGTTTCGGGCAACCCGCCGTCGAGGATCTGGAATCTTAATAAGCACCCGGATAGTTTATACAAGAATTCCGGACGTAATGAGTTAAATTCAACACAGCGATAGCATGTTCTTTGGGTAGGGCCGGAAAATCCTTTTTGTACGACTTGACTGTGAAGAGTAGCTGGAGCATTTCTGCAATTTCGATGTTGTCTTCGACGAGGGCTCTATTAATCTGAGACCAAGGAACTACTGTGATTTGGAAGAAACACTGTCGCCAGCATTTGATGAGAAACAGGGTTATTGACACGCGCTACTTACCTTCAAAATCTTTCGTCGTATTTGTGAGGCCCTGTATAGCATGGAGAATAATGACAAGGTTGAATAGCTAGGATCGTCTTCGACCACGGGAAGGCTGTCTGACTCCGCTGAACTCGAGAAATCCGGCAAATTATTCCACAATCTAAGGCACTGTCAGTACATTTCCAGAGGGTGCCGAGTTCGTACCTCTTGGGCCTCCGCACCTCCCAGCCGGTGAATACTATCCACTAACAACCGGAAAATGGTCTAAAAAATGAAATCATCAAACGGTCACCCAAATCCACACTGCTCACCCTATAAAACGCGGGCGGAGTTGGGGCCATTGCAGAGCATAAAACACCGCTCTCTGACAGATGCAACGTGCAGATACGCTGCATGGCCTTTTGGTCATCAACGATGGCACCCCGAAGCAGTTCCGGGGCGCTGAGCACTACAAACCCGACGTCTTCATTACCTTTCCTTTTTTTTAAGTCGCGGATGGTTCCGTAAATTTCATTCGCCTGCGCCTGGTCCCGAACACCGTGGATAAGGAACAGCACGGGCGCCTGATCCGATCTCGCAACGTGATTCGCAAGGGGTTCGCAAATCATAATCTGGATGATTTCCCGGTCTGGGTCAGCCTCGGATGTTCCCCGAATACAGTTCCGGCCCTCACAAGGATGGAGTGTTCTTCGTCATATGGGGACGTCGGCGATGATGGCGCATGCGGGACCGGATAGCAATAGAAATGGTTGTAGAAAGGGTCGATCGAGTCCATTGCGAGCTGCTCCCTGTAGGCAGGTAGGGAGATCGCCAGCGCTCGGACGAGCGGCCAGAACACTGAGTGGGTGTTTTTGACGTCGACGTTCACGGGGATAGCGATTCCTGACGAGCAGACCACCCTCGAGACTTCATGCATGACTGTAGTGCACCTCTCCACAGTGTCCACGGTGGTCCATAAAGGCGTGTCCGCGGGCCAACTTGAATTGGCCCCGAGTCGAGAGTAGTGTAGCAGGGCCTCTCGCAGTTCCGCAGTGACCTCCCGTTGAACAAGAGGCTGTTCATGTGTAGAAGGAGGGGTGGGTGGAATTTCCCTAATCTCAAGGGAATCATCACCGGGGAGGAATATTGAACCACGACGCAAGCGCAGGCCGCGCGGGTATGGCAGCAATTGCCAATTTCTCTTCCGTGGTTGCCCGAAGGATACAGAGTCCCCGGCCACCAGATATTCCGCGCATTGGATGACTGCAGCTTGTTCAATATCATTAACCATAGTGCTTCATGCACACACCCCTCATATCGCGCATGTACTGTCGAAACCGGTCTCCGAACCAAATCTCCCCGATAGAAAGCGCGGCATTGCTAGAAACACACACCTGCGTATATGATGTAGTAGAAAAAAAAAAAGTCAAACGGCAGCACCTACAGCATTTATGTCAATGAGCCAAGCAGGACCGCCGGTTTTCCAAAATTTCCAAAAATATGGGACGACACTAGGTAGCAAGAGTGCGTGAATGATTCTGCACCGACCGTATAACTGGACGCACCACAATACCCCGGCAATTTCCGGGTAGATTAACTTCGAGAGAAATTGAGCTAGGGCTTCGACGTACCCATGAACCGACGGAGAGGGAACGGTATAACGTTGTGTTCATAAAATACGCTCCCGTTATCCACCCTGCAAGCTGGCACACTCGCAAGACACCCAAGAGAAGCACTAACGCGGTATGAATGAGGGAAGTGCTCCAAAGTTCCGGACGTACTAATAACCGCTGAGAGTAAGGGTGGGGGTGAAAGTAAGGACGTGGGTAGGAACGATATAATGGTCAACGCGGCCACAACGACCGTGGCTAGGGGCCACAAGTAGCTGAAATATTTGAGCACCACACCACCTCGGGATTCAAAATTCATCCTTGAAGTGGGGGCTGAATCGTCAGGGCGCATGAAAGAGTGAGGTACTTAGATGCTGATAAGTAGATGCTAGCGAGTCAATGTATCGAGCCAATCTGCCAAATTGCTTGCCGCGACGATAGCCGAGTCCTGTGGTTTCTATCGAGTTTCAGTACTACAGCCCAATACGGGTGGCCTCGGAATTTGAAAATTATGATGGCATGTCGTGCGCACCTTCCAAAGCTCTCAACGAAGTCGTTCGTTTTTCAGATACAAATTTTGATCAATACGGGACGCTCAGATTTTTTTGGTGGATTTTACCGCTGGTAAAAAGGGAGGTCTGAACATTTCTTTTCGAGGCTTTGGGGCGGTAATTGATGGAGCTGATGGCTTTAGCGGTTGCCAAAGCGTTTCAATTCAAACTCCGAGGCGACTACTAGTGTTCACCTGTACTCGTAACTACCCCTTGAAACCGGCGTTTATAGTCCAAGTCTAGGTCCAACACCTGTGCAGATTGGCGCCGGCGTATTTACACATACTGTGGCAATCATGTGCGCTTAACTGTAACTGCCATTGATATTGAGCCTCCGAGTCCTTGAGCGCGCGCCAATATACTTATATGGGGGAGCCTGAGGTGCACCATGCTGATAAGCGTGCACGTCGATTGCATGCGGAATGATGGCCATGTATGTTCGCCGCTACTCGGGGTCCAATGGCCATCACTCATCACGCTGTCAGCGTGGTTTCCATACCAATGCAACATCTTCGCCCCTTGAGACCGGGGTTACGGCAATCGTCTGTGCTCCACTGTAGCTGGACCTTGCGATGACCACCACACAAGACTTTTCCTTCAAGGTCCTCCAGTACTATGGCCACGTATGGAAGCTAGCCACCCTACTTGCTTTGGCCATGAATGTCTTCACTGTGATTCTCCTGATTCATGTAGGCCTCACCAAGGCCGAAATTAACCACAGATTTGCGCTCCTCTTGACAATAGGTAGGCGCAGGTTTCGAGAGAACTGTCCGGAGCTCACGGCCACTCTTAGCATTCAACTCGGTACTCGCTCGACTGCTGTTATTATGGCTGCTTGACGGCGATTTGAGGTGCTTCTCGAAAGAAGTGTACTATACTCTGTCTACTTGTTTCTTGGTAAGAGCGGCCTGAATAAATGAAACTAGTGTTTCCTCACCTTTGCAGATCAGCGGGGTATATAACCTTGTTAGCTAGTACGTGGTTCCTTTATAAGTTGTACAAACGGGGCCGCTGAACGAGCCTTGGCACAGCTCGTTGCCCTGGTCTGGCGGTCGATCTGTGTTGCTGGGAGTATGTTTCGTCGCTTAATCTAGTCTACATTACTCAATCTCTCCAGGTCTCCCTATATTACCCGGCTTTGCTCTCGCTCATCGAGTTCTGTTTGCGGGACCAATTCCGGCAATATATGAGAGATATAACGAGTTGGTTCTTCATCACTCGGCATTTCGCTCCTTTATGAATGACTATAGTTCTTCGTTGTGCAGATTTTCTCGTCTCCATCAATCAGGAAACCCCGTTCGCGCGGATGGGCCGGCACGTGGGAGCGTGTATCTCAGATTGGCCCTAACTCAACTTCAACGTCTGAGCCCTTGCTGTTCTATCCCGCACGGAAATGGTGTGCGATACGCGGCATTGGCCGCTTCAGTCGTCGCCCAGCAGGTCCAATATCCTTGGCCGATTCGTCGGATACCGACCCCACGCGATATTCTTGGGAACCCCGCCTAATTGAAAATCTACTTCATTGGTCACAGCTTATGGCAAATCAGCATACAGACCAAGGTTTGTGGATTAGCCCATACAACACCATCAGCCATCAACACATTGCTCAAACAATCTCGCGTTCTTTGTCGCCGGACGGTGGCAGTGTCGCGGTGGTCGATGTCAGTCCAACTCGTTCATCTTTTTGGCCCCTCGTTCAGGGTCTCGTCGCTGCGTCTCCCGAATACAGGGCAGAGCTTGGGCATCATACACCCCATGTATTCAAGTTAGCACCGAATGGTGGGTTTCCCCCCGCAGGGCATAGAGGTCGCCGTACCTTATATATGAGGATATGCCTGTGAGTTCCTCCGCTACCATTTGTATTCACACACCTTTTATTACCGGCAGACGATTATCGAAGAACTTATTTGCCTCCCACTCGAAGAATTGCACGAAAACGCGACTTCAAACCCCAGAGTGTTACCCCGCACTACTATCATAATTCACGGCCTTCGATCCCCGCAACAAGCCGACGAGCTGTACACAATGATCAAAACTTTGCGGGAGAGGCTTCGGGACAGCCCCAACTCCTTCGGCATTGTCGTGATAAGCACTCCTAGGCTGCTTCGGCGTGTACTCGGTCACAACCCCCTTCCCCTGCAAAACATTTGCTCACTGCACATATCCGATTCGGCAACCATATACTCAGGGGATCATCTCACTCCGACGACCTTCTACGAGGTTTGGGACAGATATCTGCACATGACATGAACAGTTTTAATCCAATTCTAGTTTAGAATTTGTTCCTGCTTTTGGAAGAGGGCATTCATCACAATGGAGAGAGTGATACAGAACGGCGAATCACTTTCCCATTCCTCATTACAATATGTTTTTTTGACTCGAACTTTTAGGTTGTACAACAGACTGAAGGAAATGAGCTCTTCAGCTGATACGCACTCGCTAAATGACGCGACCTGTTCGACATTGTCAATATTTTTGACCCTTAACACCGCTTCAAAGACACGCAGGAGCATTTTTGAGGTACGGCCTCAGATACGCTGTTCATTGATCTGCACAATGCCCCTCAGTGTTTCTCTGCGCTCAAAAACGTTCCGCGCACTCGGATCAACCATGCGCTCGTCAAGGATAATCTCAAGATTGCCCAAGCGCTCCAGCTGCTCTTCCATATAAGATCATACAAAGTGGACTTTCCCACTCTCCCCCGAGACCACGCGCTTGCTGTAATCAATCTAACCCATTACGTGCGTGAGGAGTAGCCTGTCCTCCGCATTATGATTTGTTTTAACAATATCACAGATCCTCGATGTCGGCTTGGCCGAGAACGACGCGATACCAGATTACGACATCTTTTCGCGGCGTGCACACACTCTGCTCAATCGTTTAGCTAAGTACCTGGACGTGCTTCCTGATGAGATTGCCATCAACGGTGTTATGCTGCTGGGCGACCACGCGGTCAAGCATGGCGGATTTTCGAACATCTACCACGGGATATACGTGAACGCCGCGGGCGAGAGGGTGGAAGTGGCACTCAAGGTGCTCAAGATCTTCCGGGACCAGTCGGACGCGGACCGCCGTAGCCTGCAAGCGAAGTTCTCTAAGGAGGCGCTGCTGTGGCTCTATTTAAAACGTGGATTTTGTCCTCGTGTTGGATGTGAAACATCTAACCTCTTTCAGACAAGAATATCGTTCCCTTCTTCGGAGTGGATTTCACAACATTCCCGAGCCCAGCCAGAGCAATGTTCTTGCCATGGATGCCACTTGGAAGCGTCCTGAAATATATGGGTGAAAATTCCCCGTCGTCCCTGTATGCGCTGGAGCTGGTACAGTTAGTTCTTTAACAAACCCGGGTGATCTCTCATAATTACAATAGCTCTGTGGTGTGATCGACGGGTTGAACTACCTCCATTCCAAGAACGTTGTACATGGGGACCTATGTGCTGTCAGTGAATCTGTGGACCAGCTCGATTTCGCACTGAATCCAGCATTGTCAGCGCAATATCCTGATGGATAAAGAGCGGCGGGCATGTTTAACGGATTTCGGACTGGCTGCATTTATAGAATCCGACACGTCAATGCAGTCGACCACCAAGGGCGGATCAACGCGTTGGATGGCGCCAGAGCTTCTCCGGCCTGTTCACGGCGCGCATTCCAAACGAACGCCGGCAACAGATGTTTGGGCATTTGGATGCGTGTGTTGCGAGGTTCGATTTTCCCTACTCCTTCGATACAATAACTGATCTGGGCACTGTTTCAAGATCTGGTCGGAAGGCACAGTTCCATTCAGCCATATTGGTGCAGACGAAGGAGTGCCTTTCGCGTTCATTGCTGGCGACCTAGCTCCTTACCCCAGCATCCCGCACGATAATGATGGCAATCCAATGCCAGATCAATTATGGGAGATAGTTCAGTGGTGTTGGAAACCCGAGCCCCGCGAACGGCCCAATGCGCAGGCGATTGCGAATGTGCTCATAGACATGGCTCCTCATATCGAGAACCCTGCCCGCACTGTGACGATATTCGCAGGCGAGCTCTTTGCCAACGGCGGCACTTCTGGGAAATCCGTAGCTTGCCCATCTGACGAAGCGGCCAGCATAGCAGCGCGTACACCAAGAGATGGCAAGGGGAAAACGCGCGCGTACTTCCAGGAATATTCAACCGTTCGCTTTGGGCCCGTCGATATGAATGGCAGCGATCCCCGCGAAGTCTTCGAGACCGTATTGGACGGCCTTTTGAACTTTGTTGCACGGGAACTTTTGGTGGAGCCAGTGGCCGTTGAATCACTGGATTTAAATCACGTCGGGCTCCGTTTTCGCACTCCGGTTGAAGCGAACAATTTTTCCATGACTTGGATGGTTTATCGTTTCGAGCCCTTTGAACAAGTCGAGGCAGAACTGATGGACTGAAGTCAAGCTTGATAATATTTATGTAATGGACTTCGGGCTCAATTAATGTTACCACAAACTCCGACCAAGTTGGGTAAGGTCGACTCCCAAGTTGATGATCAAATCAAGTCAAGTCATCTCAAAGAAGTCGACTCTTGTCGGCTCGGGAGTCAAACAAGTCGACTTTGAATCGACTTGATTGACTTGCGGAGGGCCTCTTCATTCTGAAAACCAAAAAATACTATTTGCAGTTGGTCTATCTTATAGCTCCGCCGATTCAAAATTTCCAAACTGTTCCGAGGCATGATAGCGGGGTTTGCCTTTCAGACGGGGTAATATCGGATCACAGTGGCAGCAAAGTTTAAAATAGCTTCAGACGTGCATTCCGTTTGCTAAGCTGAACCCCTTCAAGAAAAAAAAATCCCACCTCTCCATCCCCTCATTCCCTCGCTACAGTACTTCCTATTGTATCCCGTCCTCGAATCGAGTTCTTATTTACTACCTGTTAGAAGTGTCCGACAAACTTATCCTGGTGTTATATAAATACTACACCCCTCCTGGAGTAGCTTGGCTGTGTGGGGCCGACAACCTGACCAAAATCTTGAGTCTCTTCGGAATCGGATTCGAAGTTTTCTTCCGATTCTCTAATACCCACCAGGTCAGATGAAATTGTAAGCTCGGGTATCCCTTTTTTGGACCCAATGGGGTTATGCATTTTGATACTGCACATCCTGCAGCCTCTTTCTCGTTCAATCCTTCGCATAATGCATCATGAGCAGGTGCGATTGAATTTTTTTACGACTGGCGAGCATGTGTCTGTGTATTCAAAATAATTTATTTCTGAGCATGAAGTGCATAGCAAAGGTATTTTTTCCCTATATATAGCAATGAACTTGTGTTGACAGCTCGACATTATGCAGCTAAGTGGCACCCTCGAAATGATCTTTGAAATACTTCATTGTGATCTCGGCAGCGTCGTATCCGTGTAAAACTGTGCGCAGTTCCCGCGCTGCAACGAGTCAAAGTTAAACCAAAGACCCTTCTTTGATGGAATAGTAGTTTGTTCCAATGACTCCCTGTTGACCAACTCCCCTCGAAGTTTCAGCAAGCTTTGATACGGACTATAAACGACTGCTTATGTAGTAGTACTTCAAATATCTGGGACCTCATTCTTCAATGTACGGCTTTGATACCGCTCGCTAAGATAGGCTGCGATTGAGAGCAATTCGTTTGTCAGTTTTGAGGCCAGTGCTTCACATGGCAGTACGAGCCCGGTTCCTTCCGAATTCCATGATGCGAACCCTCCATCTATCTGCACAGATGTTTTGATGCCCCAGGGATGTGAAAACGAAAATGATTCCTTCAATAAATTAAGGACTCGTATTGACTCACCCACATCTAGACTCTCCATATTTTTACGCCAGTGTATTCCGCCTTGCAAGTATCCCGTCCGCTTGAGCTCAATGCGATCTTCGTATAAACCTCGATCTCCAGCAAGAAACGGTCATGGTTCAAGAAAGGGAACAAGCTCTAGACACGGAAACTAACCGTCGGAACACAGGGCCTTAAAAGGGGGGGGGGGATTTTTTGCGAATTTGTTTTGGTCATATCATGGTCATCCTTGGAGTGATTGGTCCCAAACTTTGTGGGGGTATTTCGGGGGGGTTTGTCTATCCGCGCCCAAATTTTGGGCCCATGGCGCGACCCGGAAATGAAGTTTGGTAATATAGTACCCGTGTGACATCAATTGTATATGCCAGTGCCATCCTTGGGTCAATTGGGTTCATTCCTTGCCAGTAAACTTCTAAGGCTTCGTAGAGTGCCTGTGCTAAGCCCCTAGAGCGTGGGATGGTCTCAGAAAATATTTACAAAATCATTTTGGCAAGTACCACCCACCAGTAAGCCCAAAAGGGAAAGGTGCATGCTGCTCCACCGTCTGTAGTCTGAAGGGCTTGGTTTTTTGGGTACACCCTCTATCATTGCGGTAGAGGCTCTGTGCACAATTACAGACCATCGCAGTAAGAAGGTGAACAAGAGCAAAATCAATTACGGAACTGCCGCATACCTGTCAGCCTACATGCAGAATTTGCATGTAGCTCCACCGTCTTCAGTCCAAAGAGCTTGGTTTTTTGAGGATACCAATTACCATTTCACTTGAGCCTCTGTGCACAATTACACCTCATCGCAGTGGCCAGGAGATCCAGGGTAAAATCATATCTGGAACCACCACCCACCAGTGAGCCCGAAAGGGAAAGGTGCATGCTGCTCCACCATCTGTAGTCTGAAGGGCTCGGTTTTTTAGGTACACCCTCTATCATTGCGGTAGAGGCTCTGTGCACAATTACAGACCATCGCAGTGAGGAGGGGGTCCAGGGCAAAATCAATTACAGAACTGCCGCATACCTGTCAGCCTACATGCAGAAGTTGCATGTAGCTCCACCGTCTTCAGTCCAAAGACCTTGGTTTTTTTGCGGATACCAATTACCATTTCACTTGAACCTCTGTGCACAATTACGCCTCATCGCAGTGGCCAGAAGATCCAGGGTAAAATCATATCCGGAACCACCACCCACCAGTAAGCCCAAAAGGGAAAGGTGTATGCTGCTCCACCATCTGTAGTCTGAAGGGCTTGGTTTTTTAGGTATACCCTCTATCATTGCAGTCGAGGCTCTGTGCACAATTACAGCCCATCGCAGTAGGGAGGGGATCCAGGGCAAAATCAATTACAGAACTGCCGCATACCTGTCAGCCTACATGCAGAAGTCGCATGTAGCTCTGCCATCTTTAGTCCAAAGACCTTGGTTTTTTGCGGACACCAATTACCATTTCATTTGAGCCTCTGCGCACAATTACAGCCCATCGCAGTCACCAGGGGACTCATGGTAAATCATGTCCGGAACCACCACCTACCAGTAAGCCCAAAAGGGAAAGGTGCATGCTGCTCCACCGTCTGTGGTCCGAAGGGCTTGGTTTTTTAGGTATACCCTCTATCATTTCAGTAGAGGCTCTGTGCACAATTACAGTCCATCGCAGTAAGGAGGTGAACAAGAGCAAAATCAATTACGGAACTGCCACATACCTGTCAGCCTACATGCAGAAGTTGCATGTAGCTCCACCGTCTTCAGTCCAAAGACCTTGGTTTTTTGAGTATACCATTTAACATTTCATTTGAGCCTCTGCGCACAGTTACAGCCCATCGCAGTGGCCAGGAGATCCAGGGTAAAATCATATCCGGAACCACCACCTACCAGTAAGCCCAAAAGGGAAAGGTGCATGCTGCTCCACCGTCTGTGGTCCGAAGGGCTTGGTTTTTTTAGGTATACCCTCTATCATTGCAGTTGAGGCTCTGTGCACAATTACAGCCCATCGCAGTAAGGAGGGGATCCAGGGCAAAATCAATTATGGAACTGCCGCATACCTGTCAGCCTACATGCAGAAGTTGCATGTAGCTCCACCGTCTTCAGTCCAAAGACCTTGGGTTCTGGAGTATACCATTTACTATTTCACTTGAACCTCTGCGCACAGTTACAGCCCATCGCAGTGGCCAGGAGATCCAGGGTAAAATCATATCCGGAACCACCACCCACCAGTAAGCCCAAAAGGGAAAGGTGCATGCAGCTTCACCGCCTGTGATCCAAAGGGCTTGGTTTTTTAGGTATACCCTCTATCATTTCAGTAGAGGCTCTGTGCACAATTACAGCCTATTGCAGTGACTAGGGGATTTACTGTAAATCATTTCCGGAACCCCCACCCACCAGTAAGCCCGAAAGGGAAAGGTGCATGCTGCTTCACCGTCTGTAGTCTGAAGGGCTTGGTTTTTTGGGTATACCCTCTATCATTGCAGTCGAGGCTCGCTGCGCAATTACAGCTTATCGCAGTAATTAGGGGATTCACGGCAAATCGTTTCCAGAACCCCCACCTACCAACAAGCCTGAAAGCGCAAGGAGCATGCAGCTCCACCGTCTGTGGTCCGAAGGGCTTGGTTTTTTTGGTTATACCCTCTATCATTTCAGTAGAGGCTCTGTGCACAATTACAGCCCATCGCAGTAAGGAGGGGATCCAGGGCAAAATCAATTATGGAATTGCCGCATACCTGTCAGCCTACATGCAGAATTTGCATGTAGCTCCACCGTTTTCAGTCCAAAGACCTTGGGTTCTGGAGTATACCATTTACTATTTCACTTGAACCTCTGCGCACAGTTACAGCCCATCGCAGTCGCCAGGAGATCCAGAGTAAAATCATATCCGGAACCACCACCCACCAGTAAGCCCGAAAGGGAAAGGTGCATGCAGCTTCACGGTCTGTAGTCCGAACGCCTTGGTTTTTTGAGTATCAATGCTGAAAACTTCAGTACGAATAATATGTATGTCGGTGAAGTGTCCGCCGTTTCCCTTCCCAATGTTCTTTCTCAACAACAGAGGCATTAGCGGGACATTCATCGGCGGGAACGTGAATGTGAATTAACTCGAAGGCGAGCTAGGTGAGCGTCCAACAGACTTCTTGTGTGGACTGTGCAGCGACGATCTTTTGAGGCCTACATATCTTGCGTCAAGCTGCAGCCAGCGATGCCTTCCATGATTCAGCAGAGCGATATCCCCAACCTGAATGCCATCCCGATACGCGAACACGGATACTCGAGGATCTGTTGGACTGGTCCTCACAAAGCATTTCTCAAAACAGTATTCTTTGGGAGTCCGCGCAAAGTCCGCGCCATCTTCGTCACTTCGTTACTTCGCTTAGTTCGCTTCAAGTTCGCTTAGCATCGTGGAAGTTCGTGAGTTTGATCGCATTCCGTGAAAGTTCGTGACTTCAGCTAGACTTACTAGAACTTCGTCACTTCGTCTATACACCGTGAAATCTCGTTACTTGGGCTGCACTGACGATTACCACATGACCGCGGCCATACACGTGCAGTGTGCACGGTCAGTCGTGGGCGCAGTGCACACTAGGGTTAGGGTTATTAGAGGGGGGGAAGGTGCTAGGGCAAACCCTAACCCTAGGAGTAGGGAGGAGGCTTCAAGGCAGAAGGCTGGGATTAGGCAAGTCCAGAGGGTGTCCTGGCAGTGTGCTATAAGAGCAGCTGCCACCAACTGGTAAGGGACATCTTCTCTGCATCCAGGGGGCATGTTGTAGCAGTGACTGCCACCAACAGGACAGTGACATCTTCTCTGCATCCAGGGTATGTATTGTAGCAATAGCTGCCACCAACAGGTAGAGGAATCTTCCCTGCATCCAGGACAAGGGGTTTTCAACTTTCGAAAATCGGATATCAGGTCGAAAAGATTTTTTCGACCTCGAGCTGACCCCCCCTCCCCCCCCTCTCCTTCCATATTGGGAAGGTGATTCCCACCCCTAGAGCCGGGCCGGTTTGTCCGAGTCGCAGCGCTGCTTTCTGAGCTGAATACTACCACTTTCCTCTACATTGCGCATGCTCAGTTACATTCTGCATGGGCTACAGGGACTAATAAGCCTCTCTGAGATGTTTATGATTTTTTCAAGCTAAAAAATCCTTGTGCTCTGGCTGTGCTCATAGCCTGTTACACTCGGCTTGAGTGCTGATCATCAGGTTCAGAAGGCAGGTATTATCCTAGACCTTTCTTTAAGTATCCAATACCCCTTCCTGGGTCCTCCTGAAGGCCTTATTGGCCATTTTGAAGGCTTTTGTAATATGCACTACAAAATTTTTTCGGTGCATTTTGGAGTCCCAATGCTGGTAAATGGGGAAGCTTGATAAAATGTGCTAAAGATCTAGTCTGCACCTAGCCTAGACATTCGCCTGTGGCAGCCACCAACACACAAGGAAGGATGACTTGGGTAAAGCACAACTCCATCTGGTGCAGACAAAGCATGCATACCTGCCTGTGCCAGCCACTGACATGCAAGACAGGACAATCTAGAAGCCTTACACTCCAGAGTGTGGCAGCCACTGACATGTCAGAGAGCATAATCTGGATAAAATGCACCAAAAATATGGTCCACAAACAGCCTAGACATGTGCCCATGGCAGCCACCAACAGGCAAGGGGAGCAGATCTGGATGAAGCACAACATCTAGTGCCAACAAAGCATGCACACACCCACCCATGTCAGCCACTGACATGCAAGGCAGGATGATCTAGAAACCTTGAACCCCAGGATGTGGCAGCCATCAACATGGCTGGGAGCATGATCTGGATAAAAAAAAATCTGGTTCATACCCAGTGTAGACATGGGTGTGTGGCAGCCACTAACATGCAAGGGAGGTAGATCTGGATAAAGCACCCCAACATCTGATGTGGACAAAGCATGCACCTACCCATGTCAGCCACTGACACACAAGACAGGATAATCTAGAAACCTTGCACTCTACAGTGTGGCAGCCACCAACAGACCAGGGAGCATGATCTGGATAAAATGGACCAATAAATCTGGACTGTACCCAGCCTAGACACGGGTGTGTGGCACTAACACACAAGGGAGGTGGATCCAGATAAAGCACAACAATATCTGGTGTGGACAAAGCATGCACATCTGCCTGTGTCAGCCACTGACACACAAGATAGGATCTAGAATCCCTGCATTCCACAGCGTGATAGCCACCAACATGCCAGGGACCATAATCTGGACAAAATGCACCAAAAATCTGATCCACACCCAGCCTAGGAATGCACCCATAGCAGCCACCAACATCCAAAGGGAGCGGATCTGGATGAAGCATAACATCTGATGCCGACAAAGCATGCACCCCTGCCTGTGTCAGCCACTAACACACATGACAGGATGATCTAGAAACCTTGCACCCCAAAATGTGGCAGCCACTGACATACCAGGAAGCATGATCTGGATAAAATGGACCAATAAATCTGGATTGTACCCAGCCTAGACACAGGTGTGTGGCAGCCACGAACATGCAAGGGAGGTGGATCTGGATAAAGCACCTGTTATATACATGCACTTATGGCTACCTATTCCCATCACTCTCATCATTCCTGACTGGTTATATCCAGCTTGCATCTTCATCCATCCGATACTCCGGCCTTACCATTCCGACCCTGCTGTTATCTATCCCGGCCACCTCGTATTGGACCCAGGCATATACCGGTCATGTCACAGTCACATCCGGTCACGTCTGGCTACCTCTGGACATATTCCAGTCTAACTTCCCTTCTGGATCCCTCCGGAACATCTTCCTTATCAGGTTTTCACGCAATGAAGGTCTTCTGAGCATTTCCCATATTTCTTTAATTCTCCATCATATTACAATCACCCTCCAGTCATTGTCTGGTTACCTGTCACTGGTACCGATCCCATCACCTCGGACCTCTGGGCCTTTTACCTAATCATGCATTGCTAAGTGTCTTCCTATTATTCCGTTCATCTTTACTTCTGTACTTCCTCTCTTGTCTCAACTTAGTCTTCTATCTTCTCCATCCACCTATGGACTTGATTTATTGTTATGTCCATTGATCACATGACTTATTCCTTCTGGCTATACAATAAACATATTTACTATAAAAACTTTGTAGTTACTTCCATGTACTTTAGCTGTGAAATTAATGTTGTTCTATGCTTCCTCTCATGGACTGAGCTTTTCTCCTTCGCTCAGCCTTAGCTTCACTCAGGAGCCTTACTCCAGAGTCAGGCTTACTTCCCATCACTCTAATTCGCTTCTGGACTTCTTCCAGGCCACTTCTGATCCACTTCCAGTACACCTTTCCATTCCAGATGTTGCCTCTTTGCCTTGTTATGCCTCTGGTTTGTCTCCCTTGGTCCCGGCCTTGGTCTGGCCTGATCTGGCCCCTTACCATCTCGACTACTGGCTTACATCAGCACTACCTCCGGCCTCCGGCTCTGGTTCGACAACCGACAATCTTCTGCTTCTGTCCTCTCGTTTGGCAATTAGCCCAGTCAGTCGCTCACCCTGCTGAGTGTGGTGTTGCGAGAACTGCCAATTCCTTATATCTGATCCCAGCTCCAGCTTCCAGCTATTTCCCGGTCCTGGTTCCAGACTCCAATCAGATTCCTTTCCTCTTTTGGCTCAGCACATCAGCACCCCAACATCTAGTGTGGACAAAACATGCACATCTACCCATGTCAGCCACCAACACACAAGACAGGATAATCTAGAAACCTTACACTCTAGAGTGTGGCAGCCACCAACACACCAGGGAGCATGATCTGGATAAAATAACCCTAATCCCCCTCGTGTGTTCGTTGTTTTGAAGTTAATGCGTTGCTTGTGCCAATATCTTTCATGAATCTGACCTTCTCGGTGGACCTGGCAGAAGCGATGACTTTGAGCCAGCCAGTTGGATTACCATCCTGCGGGTGCAAGATTTCAGTCACAGATGAATGGATGTGAATGTGGATGAGCCGACTGCATCTAAATGCAAATGTCTGCTTTGAAGCAACTGAATGTGCAGTTGAATGTACTACCTGCGCCAGTGTTGATGAAGACTGTTTCATGTAACCATTGGTGTTACTCTATGGGAATCAGTTGTGGCTAAACAGGATTCTTCAATCAGGGGATTGGTAAGTTTAAGGATGTTGGGTTGTTTCGGAAGTTCTTTCCAAGGCAATCAATCAAGCCAAAGCTGTTGATCGCATGTGAAATAGTGAGGCACCCTGCTTTTTCAGAGTACTCCCACAAAACTGCGAGCAAGTGAAACCTATAATCCTTCACAAGTCTTGTCAGAATTCTTACCTGATCAGATTATTAACAGGCTTCAACTCTTATTTAACCTCAGTATTTTTCTCAACTGTGAGGCTTGATTGACAGCATAGATTTGATCCGAGGTAGTGATTTAGATCCAACTCTGCGGCCTTAACCCTCTCTTGCCCCTGTCTGTGCGAGGAGACTGCCTGTTCCCATCTGCCATCCAGCTGTGGGGAATTGGGTCTAAATGCCCAAATATCCAGCAGGCACACAATGATAGCATGTATAAATCATGGTACAAACATCACTGCACATGGGACACCGGTATGGCACAAGATTTAGCCGCAGCTGCTAATTTGTTTACGAGATCAATTACATGACATTCACAAAATGTGATTGGCTCCGAAAGTAAGCCCACTGCTCATTGTTCAAAAGTCAAGAATTCACTGTAATGGATCATTTCGGGGCAATTTGAGCATGGAGAACCCGTCAAAAGTACCTTATTCCTTGACATACACCCCAGGTTTGACCCCGGTACAGGGGCTGGCAAAACTGGGCAGTAAACCATTGTGTGCATTTGTTTGCGGTCTGCAATCAAAAGTTCCACCCAAGATCCAATGCATCATTTTTTTTTGGAAGCTGCTCAGGTATGGAAAAACACTTCAAATGATGTATGTCTTTGAAATGTTCCATAGGTTTGCCTCTAGTTCAGGCACCAGCAAAAGTGGGCGGCAAAAAACTGTGTGCAACTGTTTGGGGCCTCCCATCACAAGTTCCGTCTGAAATCTCAGCACAATATTTTTCTGGGTCAGCCTAGGTATTCAAAGCTGTTCAAGAGAAACATATCCCATGTTCTATGCTGGAACTTTGTCTCCAGTGTAGGTCCTAGCAACACTGGTTAGGTAAATACTGTATTCATCTCTTTGTAAACATGTCCGAGATCTCAGTATAATAATTGTTTTGATAGGGGCAGTCTTCCCTTGATAATAGGTTCGCTCTATCCAGTTTGCTGATGAGAGTGGGCACCAGAAGTTTTACCAAATTTTCGACCTATTTGCTCTCTTGATAATATTTTGAGTTGTTATTATGGGAGCTGTCAGATGAAACCAGACCGGGAATTCAGCTCCTGGTCCAGGTCTGGTAAACAGACCTGCAACAAATGTGCTAAATTTTCAACCCAAATCCAGGGACAACGATAGTGCTAGTGAATCATGTTCAGAATGACATTACATTAATTGTGAGTACATGCCGCGCCCCCGCGACGGCCACACCCCCCAAGTGAATAAGTGCATACAAGCCTTGGGCTGTTATTGAAAGTGAAAGGGGGAGACCCAGAAGAGAAGACATAACATCCAGTGAGGTGTATAACCTAGTCTAGATTTACTATAGAAAATATACAAAGACATGGATAATATGCAGTGTACACAAAAAAAGCAGTTGTGTCCAGATTGCAGCTGATTGTGACTGTGTCTTTTTACATTGATGTAGATGGTGATGTGACATAGTGTGACATATAGGAACACCCGTCTAAAGTTATCATGTAGATTCAAGGTATGAATAATATGTAGTGCTATAGTCTGACTAAGGCTCCAACCGTTTCCATTTTTAAACGGTTATAACCGGTTGTAAACGGATTAATAATCCATTTAGTTTACAGACCCAGGTAAACGGTAAAAAAATGGTAAACAAACGGTTTAAACGGTATTTTTTCCCATGTTTTCTGTGACTCATTGAGACCTGTGGGGATGGTTAAGTTCAAGTTGTGCTTGTGTAAGTTACATGAGTCATTGTTCCGCCTGATCCTAATGCTGGCGCGTAGATTTGTTACCTGATAATCCTAAAAGACAGCGAACACGGAAAGAGACGAGCGCTGAGGGTGACGGGTGTAATGACGGATGTATATAAGGCATCTGAATAAGAACCCCCAAAAGGAAAGACGTCCGAAATGGAATGAAACCACGAGATCTTTCCTCAACAAGGTGTGCATGGTCGATGTTGTCCTCCCGGGTCAACAATGTGCTCCCGCCAGAGCCTGAATTCAAGCAATTTCATGACGCAGCGCTCACTTATGGGTCTGGCGAGCTCAACGCACCTTCGGCTTGGTGGGAGGTATGACACTGCTCATTTGACCTGTCTTCTAGCCTTAGATACACGAGCGCGACTTTCCTGTCATTGTTGCGATGGCTCGCAACTTCTTCACCATTCTAGGTACCAGTGTATCTGTTGAACACCTCTTTTCAAAATTACGACACCTCTGCCGCGAAACCCGCTCCTCCATGCATGCTGGTACCATCATGAAAGCCATGCTCACAAAATGTGGATCAATGCTGGGTTATTCAAGTCAAAACAGTCATAGCTACACAGTACCATCTCCACCTAAAATTTTATAAAATTTACTACGCTCAAATCTATTGTTTTTAAACGTTTACAACCATTTATAAACATTTAGGAACCATTTACCGTTTAGTTTATGGGCCTTCGTAAACGAAAACTAAACAGTTGGAGCCTTAAGTCTGACACCTGGGGACACAAGGTATACTGTACTATTTCAACCAAGTGTTCAGTCACAGTCACAGAGATTTTTTTTGATGTGCTCCAAAATCACCTTAATTCAAAACAATATTTATTGGCCTTCTCAGGCAAAATTTGATGAACACTTGGTTGAAATAGTACAGTATATGGAAATGGCTCTGAGGTCTGACTCGGTACTGGATGTGGCTGTGGCAAATTACATCCATGTAGATAGTTACATGACCTAGTGTGACCTGTTACAACACCTGGCTGGGTCTCTGACTTGGTACTGGATGCAGCTGTGTCAAATTACATCCACGTAGATAGTTACATGACCTAGTGTGACCTGTTACAGCACCTGCCTAAGTGACATGTTACAACACCTGTCTAAATATGGTGGGTATATATGTATATATAGGTGGGGGGTGGTCATATAGGGTGGTAGTAGGTATATAGAGGTGGCCATTTTGTGGACTCTGCGATTTTGTAGTAAATGCACTTGGGGTACCAAATGCACAGTGCATATAGTTAGTCGAGAATTGGATTAATGTATTGCAATGTGAAAGGAGCCAGCGTATGAACAAACAAATTCGAAGCAAAGCAGGATCATTATTCCGATAGCCTCCACAATCACAGAGCGCGGAATCAATGTTCCAGGGGCCGACACGTTGGGAGAGGTCGGTTGCGGAATGCTTGTTCAATAAATGGCTTCTTCTTACATAGATAGGACACCAAGCAACCAGTGCTGCGAGATCGACAGTCAAAGAGGTGAACTGAAGAGAACCCGGCCATCCAGAGGCAACATGAGTAGCCAGTGAAATTGAAGCCTTGACAGGTTTCACTCGATACAACGTAGGGAGAGTAATTTTGAATCTGACAGCAGTGGAAGAGAGGGTATCTGGAGCGCAAATGACGGGGCAGAGACATGAAAGATAGATCACAGACGGCATTGCTTTATACAGAAAATAATGCCGAAGGGTTACGTGGCCGCAGTGTGAAAGATACGCCAAAATCGGGTGGTTTTAACAGCAGTTCAACTGCGTGTTGCGTCTGCTATGCACAATCAGCCTAATTCAGACTGATTGCGAGCTCGCCGTTCAACAGTAGTGAATCTCAGGGCCGGGCCGGGCCTGTAAGCCCGGGCTTGGGCCGGGCTTGAGGCGGCCTGGGCTTGAGATTTCCCAGGCCCAAGCCCAAGCCCAGCAGCACGGCTTCAAGCCCAAGGCCCGGGCTCAAGCCCGGGCCTGAGTTGCTGGTTGGGAAACAGATGCTGGGGACACAAAAGTATGCAAGTGGTCGGAAGATGCTTCGATATATATGAGAATGCTTATTGGTTGCACTTTTCAACTTTTGAACCTTCCCATCACGCAAATTCCATTCTCGAATGTTTGCAGCCGCCGCTTTCAAGTCAGCTTTTGGAAATTCAACATTGACGTTGGTGAATGTGGTTGGAATGTGTTCAAGGTGTGATGTTTTTTGAGCTTTTGGAAACAAAGAACTGACCTTTTACACCACTTCTCTGATCAAAATCCGAACTGATAACCTGTATCAGAGGTGGTGCCGAAGCCCGGGCTTGAGCCCATGGCCCGGGCTTCAACTTTGTCAAACCCAAGCCCTGGGCCCGCTCAAGCCCTGTATCGGGCCGGGCCGGGCCTGGTAAGCCCAGGGCTAGGCCTGGCGGGCCTAGGGCTTGAAGCCCGGCCCAACAATTCACTATTCAACAGAGGATTCACGGCTCGCATTCGTCACCTTGACCACATTGAATTGGCCAGTGCAACAGGGGTGATCAAATGGAAGAACTACACAGCCGTGTGGCGCAGAAGGACCCGAGAAGACTGTAGGATTCCAGCGGGAGAGGAGAAGCAACGAGATGGAGGTAGTACTGAAGGGGATAAGGCCAAACAGGTGTACATGAATTGGGCAGTAAATCTTAATAGAACGGTGAAGGTTAATTAATAGTACGGTTAATAGTAAGGTTAATATACAGCCCAATTGCTGTTGAAATTACGAAATGGCCTTCATCACTTCACTCTTTCTACAAAACCACGCGCCATTCCGTCGAAAGTGGGACAGGTTGGAACCCTACCTTACACTGCCTCTATACAGCCCAACTGCTGTAGAAATTACGGAAATGGCCTTCATCGCTCACTCTCTTTAAAATTTACACTGCCTATACACAGCCCAACTGCTGTAGAAATTACGGAAACGGCTTTCATCACTTCACACTCTCTACAAAACAACGCGCCATCCCGTCTAAAGCGGGGCAGGTTGGAACCCTACCTTACACTGCCTCTATACAGCCCAACTGCTGTAGAAATTACGGAAATGGCCTTCGTCACTCACTCTCTTTAAAATTAAGTGTGTAAACTCCGCTTTTAATGTATCACTCCGGCAACTCGGATCAATGCTCTTCGTATAAGGCCACGCAAATCTGGTATGACAGACCAAGGCCTACCAAGGCCCGCCATGCGGCGGCTCCGGTTCTTACCTCGGGCCAAGCTCGAACCCACATCCATACCCTCGAATCAGACTTCTTGCAGTCACAGTATCTTCTCCGATGTAATGTGGAACTCTCTGTGTGCACTTAGAGATTCAGCCGATGCCTTCCCACCGCTGAAGAGCGTCGTTGGTGGCGTAGTTGCACTGTGGGAGATCGCAGAGGCAAGCACTCGTGTTCATTGACTGTCATTCATAGAGGAGCCGACGAACAAAAAATCCACTAGCGAGCAAAAAACTCCAAGACCGATGCACGCGACATCGCATTGCAGGCGAGGGATATCCTCAACGTCATTGCCGACGCAGTCCCCGACGAATCAGATATCACTCTGCCGATGCTGAAGAGCATCGAGCGATTCACAATGTGTGCCGTTCGGTCCCATTTCTGCCGATATTTGTACATTCACCTATCCAGTGCTCTTGACGAGATTCGGAGCAGCATGGCGGCCATCGCGCTCACGGGAGGCCTCTCGCGTTTCACTCACCTTAGGGGGAATGAACGGATGGTCCAAGAAATCAAAGCTCGGCTGGATCATGAATACCGGATTTTTTTGGTGAGTTCTCTTGCTCTTTCTCATTCTGTTTATTCAAATTCTGGTCAGGCTGCCTCAGCACTGCGGGCAGAATTACAGCAGAAAAGAATCGCAGCGCAGCAGGCGCAACACCAAATGCGGACACAGTCCGATATCAAAATGGTTTCTGCGGCGAGCGTGGGTTTTCCCGGTCACGATGGACTTTGGATACTCATCCTATTCGCTCAGGACACCCTCCTGTGGTATTCGCGGCTCATCGTTTTTTTGGCTAGCCCCTGACGTGCTAGTGACTCCGCTCTGCTGAATGTTTGAAATTCTTACGGGTTGGCTTGCTGACTCTCGAAAACGGTACTGCCGATCACACTGTTATCCAACCTTCTTGACTTGGCCTTTTCCCCGCTATTTCGACTCTTGGTGGCAACCTCGGGGGGCATCTGGAACTCGATGTGGTTCACAGCTTGACCCGCTTGGTATTCACCTCATGATCACTTCATGATCACTTCCCCTTGAAATACCTCTTCTTGGTGGCGACCTTGGGGGGCATCTGGAACTTGATGCGGTTCACAGCTTGTCCCGCTTGGTATTCATCTCATGATCAATTCACGATCGCTTCCCCTTGAAATACCTCTTCTTGGTGGCGACCTTGAGGGACGTGTGAAACTCTAAAGTTGTTGACCATGTCCCGCCTGGTCTTCATTTTGTGTATCAGCAGGAGTTTCGGAGACTTCCAACCCCATACTAGACCCTTTCAATTCAGTCAGTGGAACAGAGAACTATCCGTTTGCTCGTAAGGCATCGAGCCAGGGGAGCATGTAGCCTCTATCACTCATACTATACCCTTCATCACTAACTTATGTTTTACCTATCCGATGGAGGCCTTGGGGGGTGCATGGATAATAATGTAGTTTCCATGCATCCCGCTTGGTTTTCATATTATGATCCTTTAGATACGGGTTTATGTACGCTGGTGGTTCAGGGGGGCTGTTCTTTCGCTGTAGTGCCGGCCAAGAGCAACTCTGCTCGATCTTCACTTTAGAAAAATCATTTTTTAGTTCTGCACCTTCTTCTTCTTTTATCCCTAAGGCTATCTGGGGCAACGATCCATCGCAAGGCTCTAAGCAGAGAAGAAAGGCGATCCATCGGGAGTTCTAATCAGAAAGATTTGCGATGCATCACCTAGAACCCTTCCCTTTTCGGGTGTGCATGTCATGCCAGCACATGCGATGTGGCAGGATCGGACGGCTGGAGTGTGGAAACCCTCCACACGGACGGCTGGAAGACCATTCTACTGACGGTGGTATTTTCAGCTTTTTATTTCTTTTACATGTTCCAATCCTTCGTCACGCCATTCTACATGCACACCCCCTTTTTGCTGCTTATTTTAGCATACTAACTGTATTTTTATTCGCACTATTCTTCGCAGATTTCGGTTCACTCGTTCCAGGCGCCTAACCGGCATCTATCAGACTTAGAGTCCGTCCGAGGGCATTTAGAGCTCTACCTGCGCAGCTCAAGGTCGGCATTGCGCACAGAAATATCAAGGCAAGCTCCGTATAGTTTATGGGCATTCATTTTCCTATATTCTTTTGACATCTCCGGGCTGTGTGCCCGGACGTCCTGATTCTTAGATGGATTTTTGGGGCGCTTTTGCATTTTCATTTTATTTTACACAATTGTATCTACTGTTTCTTTGACAGGGGTTCAGGAGGCTGGGTACTTCCGAAGTCCAGGGTTTGTAGGTCTTGCATGGGAGGGTGTTGTTGCGGGCCAACACGAGGACTGTTGGCGGGCAGTCCCTTTACTTCTATTGTTTTCCATTGACCGAGTCATTGCATTTCTTTGCATGCCCTTGGTGAAGGGAATATTCTGTTGTCGGTTCCTCTGGCTATTGCCTTGACATGGGCCTAGAGTACTCATTTTCAATTAGTAGTGTAGCCCCGGCAGCCTTCGAGAACGGGCGTGCCGGGTAATCAATTATGTAAATTTGTTTGTGTTGTAAATAACATCACCTTCTTGCTTGCTCTTTACCGCCACACTGGCACTCGTCTGAGCTACAATTCACGTCAATCTTCGTCTTATCTCACTTCCAACCTCGCTCCCCGGTGAGATGGCACAACCCCAATTGTGTGTCATCTAGCTATTTTTGTGCTCACAAACACATATTATAAGAGTTGCAAGGTAGTTTGTAGTAGTACTATCACTAGTACTCTGGACTTCTGTTTGGTGATACAAAGGAGAGCCAGAGTGAACTCCAAGCTGCTGGTTGTAGTGTATAGACAAGGTCTAGCATTCCCTGTGGGCTGTCGCTCTTACACAAAAGAGGAGATAAATACCCAAAAGCCCCAGAAGTCATCAATTGAAAGTTGTATCCTACATTGGAGGACCAAGGACTGCACAGAGGAAGTCTTTGGAGACTCACAGAGTACTAGCGAGCTTGTTGAAGGCTAAGGGAGTCGGCCATGGGCAGTTTACATAGGCCGTGGGCTGTTTACCCATACAGACATAAGGCTGCGAGGGCAAGGTAGAGCCCGTGGGCCACTCTGAGGCAGCAGAAAGCATATACAGAGGAGAGCTACATAGAGAGAGTATACATGGGGAGACACATCACATCCCTAGTGACAAGCAGAGACACACAGAGTGGTACAAAGGGATTTATTCCATTGGACTGGAGTTCAGAGTGGGATCGTGGGTACAGACTGACAAGTAACAGGCCCACAGGCTCCCTTTGATGAGAGTAGTATTATCCTAGAGTGCAGATTCAACTCCACACGCAGAGGTCTTGGGGCCTGTGGCACCTGTCATATACCCAAATCAGGACATGAGAACCATGCAGAGGGTTGCTTTTGGCACACCATGACTCACAGGATATGTAGTTTGTTTTGATCTGTTTTTCTATCTACTTTCCCCTATGGGTGGGGGGGGGCACCCTAAAAAAAAAAAGTGATACAAGCCACTCAGATAGATCTAGATGAGAAAATGATATTCCATCACTAAACTTGGTATGTGCTCCCAACCGTTGGTAAGCTACGGGCAATTGATCCAACCAGAAACCAACTATTTTCTGCAACAGGTGAAGGACCATGATATTGAAAAAAGTGATACAAGCCATACAGGTAGATCTCAATGAGAAAATGATATTCTGACCATAAACTTAGGGTGTGCTCCCAACTGTTAGCTTGCTATAGGGGTTTTAATCACATTCAAGTTGTAATTGGAGCCCTAGGAAAACTATCCTGAAAAGGAACAAATCAAAAATGTGTACACATATAAATCTTGGTGAGAAAATGATATTCTGGTAAGAAAGCAATATTCCATCTGTAAGCTTAGGGTGTGCTTCTGACTGTTCATTTGCTATTAGGGTTTGTATTGCAATCTAGGTGAAGGCTGCTGCAATCAGAGTGAGTAGGTTACTAGGGTTAGGGTTACATAGACTGTCTAGGGTTAGGGCAAGTATGTAACCCTAGGGTTAGGGTTACGTATGGCTCCAGCTGCTGCAAATTTGTGACTGTACCTGATTCGGGAATTTTGTGCGACAATTTTTTATTTTAAACAGTTGGGAGCACACCCTAAGTTTATGGTCAGAATATCATTTTCTCATCGAGATCTACCTGTATGGCTTGTATCACTTTTTTCAATATCATAGTCCTTCACCTGTTGC
Organism: Mycena venus; assembly: GCA_014462655.1. Classification (NCBI taxonomy): domain Eukaryota; kingdom Fungi; phylum Basidiomycota; class Agaricomycetes; order Agaricales; family Mycenaceae; genus Glaucomycena; species Glaucomycena venus. The sequence continues at coordinate 224,953 of JACAZI010000007.1, read as the reverse complement.
AGAAAATAGCTGGTTTCTGGTTGGATCAATTGCCTGTAGCTTACCAACAGTTGGGAGCACATACCAAGTTTAGTGACAGAATATCATTTTCTCATCAGATCTATCTGAGTGGCTTGTATCACTTTTTTTTTAGGGTGCCCCCCCCCCTACCCATGGGGGGAAAATAGATAGGGTTCTGACAGGTAGCGCCACATCCGCTCCCCAATATCCTACATGAAGCCAAAAGAAGTTGAATTCTCACACGACTACAGTCTATATCTTGTGTATGAATATATGTGTATTTTAGGAGCATTTCTGCAAGGCCGACAACAATCAGACCCATCCAACAATAAACCCTAGTATATCAAAACCCGAATGAAATGACAGACCAAGGAAACTGGGCCTCAAATTAGTATATTGAGAAGCAAAAATAGGAGAAACACACTGACGCTATATCACACTCCCATGTGGATAAAGGGTATCCACCTTTCATATGGAACCTTCTGGGCCTTCAATTTCTTCACTGCCAACTGAAGTGCTTCTGCTGCATCACTGGCCTGGGGCTGTTTACTATCTTGAAACAAGTGAGAATAGACACTCTCCGCAACCACTGGTCCATCCTTATCGTTCATTGACCACAGGGTCCCGATGGCACCACGGAAACCTGCCACAATGAGCCCCCCTCCAAGATAAAATGATTCGTTAACCAGTTTTGCATCACCCATCGCTGTCTGGCATGCAGCGAGGAATACAAACTCCGCATCTGAGAGCGGCATTTGGAGAATTGTCCCCAGTGCTAGAACACTACCATAGAGCAATAGACGACTTTGTGTTGGCTCAATCAAATCCTGCTTCCCATGACAAGCCAGATGGACCCAAGAGCAGTTCTGAAGCAGGTCCTTTACAGTATCTGAAGTGGCCTGTTCACCTTCAAGGCACTCTATACTGGGACCTTGGATAACAGAGCAAATCTTCTTGACCTCTTGCTTGACCCCTGGGAGGTAATTCTTTCCACCAGCACCGGTATGTGTTACTCCAACTACCCCGACTTGCCATGATGCCAGATGGTTTCTTGGCTTGGGCCTCCAATAGAGATCCTAATGTCGCTGTATAGGAGGGGATGAACTGATCTCTGGGTGGGCATGCATGCAGAGGCAGTCCTGTAAATGATCCACTTGGGAGCCACCATAGCCTGCCATTGTGGATACCATGCTGTCAAAATGATTAGGTTCAATTAAATAAACATTATTTGGACTCACTTCTGCCAAAGTCTGATATATGGGTTCAACAACATTATTCCAGAGCCAGGTCAATAGATCTGAGAAGCACTCTTCAACTGTTTTGGAGGTGAAATCCTCTGGACGGCCGAAGAGTCTAGTGGAGACTGATTCTCCTCGACTTCTGATACTGCAGTGACCCAGCAACCATTTGAGCATGGTTTGTTGCGATTTGAGAACAGCAGGAAAAAATGGAACCACGACATAGAGCAATGTAGACTATGTATCACCTGTAGCCATATTGCTAAGTACCCCTTTATGTAGCACCTGTAGCCGACCGGGGAGGCTCTGTAGCATGATGTAGCCGCCTGTCGTCAGGCGCGGTGCCTCTGTAGCACGCTGTAGCTAGTAGGTAAAATATGTATTGCAATATAATGAATGTTTTGTAGCCTCTGTTGCACACTATTGTATCATGTATCTCACTGGAACGGAAGAGGTAGAAAGAATATATTGCGACCACTAAATTAATTACTCGTCGTCAGAGTCGTTGTTGCCATCACCACCATCACCATCAATATCCATCGCCTCCAACTCCGCCAGAGCCTTGGCGCGCGCAGCATCTGTCATACGGCCAGTGGTCTTGACGAGGGCAGCACCAGTTGAAGCACTGAAAAGCCATAAGCTTATCATACTAGGGCCAGAAGGATGAAGTACATACCGGCAAGTATTGTGCATGCGCTGAAGCAATGCAGTGGTGACGGTCGGCTTGAGAGCTGCCCATTCCGTGAGGTCCTTGAGGTGCGTCTCATAGCAGTCCTTGTTGAGCAATTCGTCGAAGATACCCTGCTGGAAACGGCCAGTAGAATATTCCTCGATGCAAAATTCGATCTGAAGGACATCAGGAATGAACGAGCAGGGTACAGCCATTGATTACGCACCACAGTGAAGATGAGCGCAAGGGTGACAAGGGAGATTGGGCTGAATGATTCGAAGTTAAGCACACCGCGAGAAGACTTGTTCTTGAACCAGAGGGTACGAATGCTCTCGATTATGATCTTGTTCTTGGCGTAGCCGGTACGCTCCTTTGGATCCTATAAAATTAATGTTAAAGTGTACAGGAGGTCACACAGCTATCACGCACTTCGTAATGAAATCCAGATTCGTCCAGCAGCTGCTTGTGGATCTTGAGGTTCTTCTGTATGGTCTTGGGGGAGTCGCCAACCTTGAATCTATACATCGGACCAACAAGCGGACGGACTCCGTCCTTCAGGCTGCTGCGACCATGGGGACCATACTTTCGGATCTGTAAATCGACTAGGAGTCAAAAAAAGGAAATTACCAAATAAGGAAGGAGAAAGGAGAGGCGTACCATGCTCGACATGCGCTTGGTGAGCTCCATTCGCTCGCCAGCGGCTTCGCACACTTCTACCCATATCTGCTTCACCCACTCCACCTGGACTTCCGCTGGAGGGTAACCGCTGCGCGACCAGACACGGACCTCGAAGGTATGCATCGCACGCTTGAGAAGCTTGCGGGCAGGCTCGGTGTAGTCCTTGAGGTTCGTGCGGGAGCCGCCTGGAGCATGGCCGGCGACGAACTCGGCTTGAGGAAGTGGGTCCTCAACTTTCTTTTTTTTCTTGCTACGCTTCGGATCCGGGGACGAGGAACGAGCACGTTTTTGCTGCGCGTGGAGTCGGGGATTGCTGGAAGGAGTGTCGACACCTGCGCCAAGGTCGGGACCTTCAGCGCCGTCACTGGCGGCGCCATCGCTGGGAGCTTGATCTCAAAGTCTCGTTAGCATCGACATGGATGTAGGCGGGGCGCCCTCTCACCATGTACGTCATTCAGGTCGTCTTCAAAACTTGTCAGAGCCACTGGAAAGATGTCAGAGGAGAGCATGAGGGAGTATGTGACGTACCGCGGGGCATGGGAGTAGCAATCGGTGTTTCTCCTGCCTTGCCGCTGCGTAATCTTTTGGGCGCTGCTTTTGGTGGTCTACGGCTGACAACACCCCTAGACACAAACTGGGATCGGGTCAGATCTATTGAACCTGGGTATGTATCACGACGTACCGAGCTAGAAAAGCCAGACATGTCCACGGGCTCGTCATCCTCTTCCTCGCTTTCGGGAGGGGCACGATTGACATCGCGTTCTCGGAGCTCGGCTGCAGGTCCAAGCGGTCTCAAACACATGAACTCAAACAGGCAGACATGTAGGTCGACACGTACACTTGGTCTTCTCGTGCTTCTTCTTCAAGGTTAGCACCTGCTTCTTGAGAGCCTCGATCTCGGCGTCCCTTGCGGCATTGGCACGGTCATCTGTATAAAAAGTCAGTGTACGGGTATGAAGGCAGAGAAAGGGATTGCCTACCGTTCTCCTTTCGCTTCTGAGTTGACTTGATGACGCGCGCGGCCTTTGGATTCGACGCTGAAAAGTCGACGGTGAGAGCTGGAGTCTGCCGATTCGCTGCGGTGGACAAACATTTTGGAATGGGAGACTGCCCGGCGGGCAGTGCATGCTCGACTACATCCACGTCACCATCGGGTTTATGTCTCAACCTGGGTATGGGGACCTGATACCGATGTTTGGCATCGTGAATAAGAGTGTGCCATCTTCACCTGCGCGATGGCAATACTTACCCGCTCGTTACAACCTACCTACGCAGCATCAGACGCGATGTGTTGTATGTTGCCGTCCTCACTCCCTTGCTTCCCTCTACTGCGGCACTACACTGAAATGAAGACGCAGCTACCTCCAAGCACACAGCATAATCCGCGGCATCACGGGCTACGGCACAGGCCCTTCATCAGTATCCACGGCGGCTTCCAGATCACTGAGTTGTGGGCGAGCTTCTTCCCCAGCTCGGACCACATCATCCTCGCCATGCACCCGTGTTTTGTGTACGACGGTGCGCCGAACGACTCGCTGAGGAAGCACGACTTGCGGCTTATGGTTTATGTCTGGTGTTACGGCAATGAATTCAAGTTTTTCAACGAGAGCAAGTCACTCTTGTCGTGTGCAAAAACACTCGGAGAATGAACACTGAAAAAGTAAAAATCGCATGAAGCCGATGCAAACACAAGGTCTCACCTTAACTTGTGGGGGAGCCGAATGCAAGCGAAACTCCGGGGGCTTGAGCACGCAGATCTGCATTGACGGTTACCAATCAGAGTTTGAGACGAAGTATCTTGATGCGGAAAACTTGAAGTTGATCACGACTGCTCCAGGGCATGGGCAGGGCCGCTTGAAGGACTTCGAACTTGGAGGGACAACTGACTAGTCTTGCTAATGATGAATCAAGAGTTCCAATCGCCGCCGGGGAGACAGCCGTTTGGGTCTTGCGGTTTGAGGACATCTTGCATATACAACAGTACCAGTACAAGAAGCCGAAGGAAAATACGGGGACACGATGTATCGAGACCGTGAAAATGTGACACCGGGCCGCAGAGAATCGCATGACGCGCCGGATGGCAGAAGCGGCGGCAGTAGACCGCTGGAGCGAGGGTACGCGGCACCTCGGGAGAGAGGTTAAAAATGGAGCCAGGAAGGACGTATAACATTTCTCTAAAGCTTCCCTGACCCTCAACCGCACAGTGAGCCGTTCTTGCACTTGGTGGGTGAGCCGTGCTTGGGGGGTTACGGTCGAACGCCCGCGAGGCCAAGGGAATGGTAAGGGAGGGCCATTCACGAGGTAGCAGAGGGTTTCTGAGAGCCGCAGGAAGGCCACAGCCGGCGCCGACGGGCAGAAAGCGGAGGGGGAGCTGGGGGGAGATGAGGGAAAGAAGAGAGAAAGAAACGCTAAGCGAAGCGACATCAACCAACATCACGCAATCTGCACGTGGCGTCGGAGTTTGAAATGACTTGGCGCATTTTTCTCGAAAGAAACTTGGTGCTTTCTTGGACTCTGATGTTCTTGGTTTGCTCTGAGAAGCTCGAGAGCATATGTAAGTACATTTTCCATGATAGTCTGAGACCTCTGAAGCTGCGAACATTAATTATCTCAGACCTCGGCTATCAAGTGCTACTGATCCGAGGGTGAGGCGCTACCACGCACTACTGAGCTTCAGCTGGAAAGCTACCAGGGCTACCACGGACTACTGAACGCTGGCGGGGCGGCTACTGGCGCTCCGGACTGTTTATACCCTTGGCCTGCAGCTACCTAGTAAAATGCTGTTTCCTGATGTTGCCTGCGCCCGAATCCGAGGTTTTTTCGCGGTCCGGCGGCTCCTGGGAGCAGAGAAGGAAAGGAAGATCAGAAATCAAGTTGATTGATTGAAGCGCCGGCACGGCGATTCAAGTTTGTTCCTTCCGGGAATAAAGCCAAAACGAGTGAAACTGCCAGCGAATCAAATTCAAGATATTGAGATCCGACCAAAACCGATCATCGGATAAGTCCGACCTCGGCGGCATTTGTGCCGTGTTTTCCATTTTGGGTCGCATTTTGATGCTTATTTACTTTTCCCTCTATCTTCGCCAATTCTCGTCCGTTCGCCTCGAAACCGGGTGCAATCGATTCGCAATGTTTGAACGCAGTGTTAGGACCCTTTATTATATTTTTATTGGGCGTGGCTAGATCACTATTTCAAATTAGCTAATCTTCACCCATCCTCTTGCTGTAGGGATTCCGAGTGATTGTGGACCTCTGTGACCTTGACACAGTAGTCGTATAGACGTATAATACTGCCTTTAATAATTTGATTTGGGGGAAATCACTAGAAAACCTTGAAACAAGAGCAAAACCTGCAGATCAGCCAGGAAAAGTGTCCAAAAACTGTAAACCCTATGACAAAGAGACGTATGACTAGGGATGGCCAGTATCTTGTCCCAGGCATATTAAAGGTTCATGAAGATGCACTGTATATTTTTCTTGACCACACTGCAGGATGGGGCCTTGGAATACAGCCTACAAATCTGCATCAGCTGGAGCCACTCTTTTCATACTTTTTTGTTTACACACCCTATTTTTGGCATGCCTTGGAATTTCCTGAGCATTAAAATATGGTATAGAGTACTCCTCTGAAACAAACGAGTCCATACTGAGCTGTAAACACGTCAAATACACTGGGAAGATATATCCTCTCAAGTTCCATTTCTGTTTCATTGTCTCTGCTGCTCATCCTTTAAGGTTGTGTAAATATATTCACAAATTATCTATTACATGTTTCAAGAGAAATAGAGAACCAGAGTACTCTTCATGAAGTATAAAAATCACCCATAGAAACGTTTATCACCTATTTCATGCTCACTTGATGTACAACTGCAATGATTGTGTCCCCCTTTCCCTTTGCATTCTGTTGCCCTTGGACAACTAGCAGTTACACATCGGGCACATCGATGCTCCCTTCTTTTCTTGCCTGAGCCTTCTGAGTTGTCAAGCCGTGGTTTCTTGGATGGGCGCTCAACAGTTAATGAAGGGTTGGACCCCCCCTGGAATCGGAATATAGTTTGTTCAGGAGCACGAGTCAACTCGATAGCAGGGGAAACATCTAGTGTGGGCAATGGTGTTGTTGACAGAGAATTTTGAGACTGGGCATCAAAATTTGATGAGGGTGATAGGTCGACATAAGCATCTGATCTGAGTTCCTCAGCAACGCGCCGACGAATGGCCATGGGATTAAAAGATTCCAAGTCGACACCAACAGTATCGGAAACAAAATTAAGATCAAATTAATAGAAGAGGAAATGAACATACTGTCATTCAGAAGGTCAACCTGTTCAGGTTCAAGGGGTATGGCTGGTAGCACAATGGCCAGCCGATTAGCATTGCCAAGGATCTCCTGTATTGGCTGTAACATTTCAGCATTGGGGCCCATATAAAGTGTTGCATGGGATGATTTCCATTGCAATGTCTTTTTGTGGTGATGGAGTAACTGCTCAGGAAGTTTAAAGTGCACCGGAATGACAGGGACTGGAGTTCATTGGCGGAGCTGAATATAGCGATAGATGTTACATGGCTTTGTTGAGAGCCGAGTAAGGGCCTGTGATGGTAGATCATTGTGGTGTGGGACAGCATGGAGTTTGAGGGATGGAAGTAGAGGTATTTCAACTTCCTTTGCAATGCTGGATCCAACAGGTATAATGCCAAAGGACTCTGATGTTGCTATACGAGTAGTGAGCAGTCTAGGGGTTGGGATGGATGGCTCTATGCCAAGGAGCAGAGCCTTCTCAACAAGCTCATCCAACAGCCATATGTCGTAATGGCTTAACCATTTTTTCCCAGTGCAATTATAATGCCAATCTTCAAAATGAGACCAGTAAGTAACATTGACAAATGAGGACATAGATAGATTTTTACCTGACGGTTGTGCCTGAGCATCCAATTCCCAACAATAGCTTCTGTGAGCTCTGGAGAGGCACGAAGCGAACCAAAAATCCGTCGAATCAACATGTGAACTGAACCTTCCACTGAGTTGGTGCCTGAAATTTTATGGAATAGTGTTAATCCATCACGATCCTTCCCTCTGATGTGATAAAGAGATATTCCAGGGGGGTCAGAGATATAGCCAAGCTGAACTGTCTCCAGAAGAGTATTAGCAGTCTTCCGAGCCTCCTTTGAGAAGAAGCGGCCACGACCGTTGGCTCAGTCAACAGAGTCTTGAATGTTTTGGAAGCTGTTAAATAGTATTGTAAGATCTGCTGCAAGTCTTTCAGGTGGTGGAATATATCGGCGAATTCGGCGATTCAGTGCAGCCTTCATTGCTCAGATGGCATACTCCCATTGAATGTTTTTGGCTTCTAAAACCCGTCGCACATTGGCTTCATCATCCTTATCCCGAATAAACAAAGTCTCGCTAAACTGATGAGCAAATTCCTTAAATGCTGAATGCTTCTTGGAGAGAAGGCGGAGTAGACGATCCATGAAATGATATGCATCATCAAGAACACAAGAGGGGAGGGTTCCTTCAACTTCAGGTTGGCAAATGATGTCTTGTACATGGCGAAGAGCCTCAATAACAATTTTCTCGGCTGCAGCTGCATCATTTTCACCATTGTGTGGGTCAAGAAGCTCATCATCCTGAAATAATAGACATGAAAAAGAAACGTATACACCAGATTAACATTGGACATACCATATCTTCTGGGTCAGATGCATTTGAGTCATTGTCAGATCTAGTATCGTCATTAGAGTTTGCTTGACTAGGCAATGTATCTGGAGGCAGTAATGATTGCAATGAGTGGGGTGGACATTCAGTTGGTGGATTCATAGGTGCCGGGGTGCCAAGGGATGTGTCATTGTCTGATGGATGAGGTGCTATCAGAGCACGGCTTTGAAGAGTGCGAATTTGGACAATAGCATGTCCACCATGGTCTAGTAACCATTGGAGAGTTTGGGAATGCTTGGCTATAGAATGGCCAGGAACAAGGAGCTTTGTCAACCTAATAACTGCATAGGCACTGGTGACTTTCATCTGTACACCATCCAATGGAGATGGCCAGGATCTGTTGTGAGCAACAAGCTCACCCTCTGCAAGAGGTACTTTGCCAATAACCAGCATTACAAGCTGACCTGCACAAATCTGGGCAGGTTGGAGAGGAAGACCCACTGAATCCATCTTCATCAGATGTTTGTATATCTGTGAAACACAGTCAACCTCCTGTGCAAGCTTCTTGACCTTGTCTTCCTGTAGCTCGCCTGACCAGTCCCAAGTTGACAGCTCAACAAGATCAGGAATTGATTTCTTGAGAACAGTGCCAGCAAGAATTGGGAGCGAGCTAGTAGCATGTGAGACAGCTCCCTTAATCTTTGCAATATGAGCAAGATCAATGACACTGCTTGAGTCTGTGGCAGCTAGACTGGGAGTAGACCATGCAGTGCTTATACTTTTCATGGCCTGTCGAATCTGGTGGCCAATTTTCACAATGTGTTTGTTTGTGAGCAGTGCAAAAAGACAAGGTGGAACATGGGCCCTGGATTTAATATGCAATACCTCATAGCAAAAAATCAGGGTCACACAGCTGGATACAAAAAAATTGAAACTTACTCAGAATACATGAATTTTCTCTGGGCAACAAAGTTGAATGATAGCAGGCATATCTCCAGCACATTTGACTGAGAGTGAGATAACAATTGGCTCTGTAAGAGGTGATGATGCTAGAGGTTCGAGTATTTCATCGGATGCTGAGTCTATAAGTGCTTGTGAACTGAAATAAGCAGCTGGCATATCAGAGGCTTTGAAGGGTGGAAGGTCACGGAAGGGATCAAGGACAATATGCTGCACATTCTTGCAGAGGGATGAATTCACACTCTCATGGAAGTTTCGTTCACCTGTAGGACAGTATCAGTAGCTGCATGATATAATGAAATGAGAGTCAACTTCTTGGATTATCTGTGTGAAGCAGGCGAGTGGGTGGGTGTCCATGTCTCTGGAGCTCAGCTTGCATGCGCTCATAGACCTCGCGCAGTGGTGGGAAGCTTTGTGTGAGGGTGAATGCATAGGCTCGAACTTCTTCATCCGAATTGACAATTGAGTACATGGCTACATTGATAGGTTCACCACCAGGTAGACAGCTTTGGTGATCTATAGTCTGTGATATGTCAGCTGTCAGACTCTAAAAAGAATATGAATAAATAATACCTTGTATGTATGATCAGCTTTGATAACAGTAGCAGATTGTGATGACATGACTCGATCGATGAGAATCCGGTGTGCTGAAAACCAAGCAGTAAACATTGATTTGAAATATCGAGTTGAAGGTGCATGTCCTGCATAGCCCTGCGGATCATCAAACATCGAAAACCGTGGAACCTGTTCAGGACCACGAAAGCCATGGTAAAATGCCGCACAATAATACATAGTCTCCAAACGATTGTGGTGAAGCGCTTTGAGTTCTCGTACCATTTTTGAGAATGGATCTGCACCAAAACGCCCAGAGAAAGTGGCTTTCATAACATCTAATTCATTATTGTCAAGGGCACCACGAGGGCTGAGACATGCTGCTAACTGTGAGATTGAAGATGTGAATAATGAAACACACAACATACCAGGAAATGCCTTTTGTACAAATTCTGGCAGCTGACCCAAGATCCAAGGATCACTGCCTTGATAGCTGTGGCCACAGCCCCGGCTGTTTTCTCGGCGTGATGGGCACCGAAATCTATTGGTCAGGAGGAAGTAATCCTGCCCATTAAGAGTGCTGACCCGCCGAGCAATTGGATTTTCATTATATCCTACATATTAACAAATGAATTCAATCCCTGAAAGATTGGGGGAAGCGCACCATATCAAATAAGTTTCACACCACATTCACATTTGAATGCCTCTGGATGGCCAGGTAAACAGAATGGCAACCATACAAAGATTGGTAGAGGGTAAAGATCAACAGGAGCTAGCCCACTAGTTCCAGCTTTTTCAAGTGCAAAGACAGGGTCAATGGGGCGGATCCAAAGCTCCCCCCTTTTATAGCAATTTGGTCTAGGTATCTCAATCTTCCCAGTGTCTTCAGTTTCTTTAATAATCTTAGCCAAGTTTGCCTTGAGCCATTGGTAGTTTGCAGAAAGGGCCTTGACTTCAGCTTCCTCTGTCTCTGTTTGTGCCAGCTCAGCATTTGCTGAATCATTGTTCTCTGCTTCTGCATCTCCTAAACTCTCGTCAAAAATGCGCTCATTCAGATCTTGAGGTTCCTCCTCAAAAGCAGCTGCAGCAGCCAGGTCTCTATTGAGTTGCGCAATTGAATTTGTGTTTTCCAGCTCTGTATGATGGGACGGGACTAAAAAAAAGCTGGTCAGCAAATAGTGCTACCTAGAAAAAAAATATGAAATAATTACCAGCAGGTCCAATGGAGCTTGGTTGCTGCGAAGCTTGTGAACTAAAAAAACCTGTAACTGTGCTAGCCAGTTTCTTTGCAGTGCGTTGGATAACATTAGAGCGGCCAGTTGCATGCTCAGATGAGGTATGCATTGTATTCCCAGAGCCACTAGGAATGGGTGCCAGCTGGCTGTCCAAGTCAGCATTCTGTAGCTGTGTAAATGTTCTTTTGAGAGTCTTCTTTGGTCGACCAGCCCCCTGGCGGGCACCACCCCAGTTGGGATTTTGCGTTTTACCTTGAGTTTCGTTGCTCATTCAATGGGGAGGGACTGAGGGTTGAGAGAGGGGAAGGCAAAAGGGAAGGGCTGCGTGCCTTTAATTGTTAATTGCGATTAATCAAGATTAACGGAATTAACCAAGTGCCATCACGGCACTTTGGAAGCCGGTAAATGTCAGAAAATAAAACATGGAACTAGGGCCAGAGACCATATCGGTAAGAAAGCGCCTTTAAAACGCTTTCAAATGCACCTAGTTTCAAGCAAATCGGTCAAGAATTGAGCGCACAATGAGCTGACAAGTATTAAATGCTCTTTATGTACATAAGTTTGCCAACAGCGGCAATCGCGATTAATCAAGCTTAACGGAATCAATCAAGCGCCATCACGGCACCACGGAAGCTCCGGTATCGCGGCCCGCGTTTAAGTCTTGTTTAACCCAATTGGGTTAAACTTGACACCAGACATACTCCATGAGCCCGACTTGCTACACTCGTCGCTTCCCACTCACGGGCCGGTTGCCGCTGTCAACCAAAAGCGGTAACTCCGTGTCGATCATCCATATTCAGGTTCTACTACATTCCACTAACACGATTTTCTCGTTCAACACAGTTTATTTTATCTCTTTCTTCATAAATCTTGCTGACAGCCATAAATGCGCTCCCGCCCACGGTACAACGCCGGGACTTCAAGATGCCGTACGAGCTGACACTTAGGCGGGTACGGGTACCGGGATGCCGAAATACGAGCAGGCACGTTTACTTTACCAAACACATTTTAATTTCCGTCTTTTCCATTCCATTCCATGCCACATCTCTCCCACTATCACCACGTTCTCCATACAGTAACAATCCCGATGTCGAGGCATTCTCTGGAAGTCGGTGTGTGCTCGGACTGCGCTGGGGAGCCCTCGACTCGGACTGGGCACCCGGGACCGATGCTGAGCAGGGGCAGCATGGCTCCCTATCCATCTTTGTGCATATCCCAGCTCACATTGTACTGAAGGGCTCGTTTCGATTGAAGGGTTTACCACGGCCATTTTACGTACTTCTATGCTTCATGTTTCTCCGTATGTTTCTCTAGGCAGGCTCCGGTGTCCCACGAGAACGGGAGCAGCCGTCCCATTATGTACGACACTTCCCTTCTCTCGCTCTTATCACCACCTCAATCCACACTTGGTTTTCTTGCGCCCCCACACTGAATTTTATTCCACAACCAGCTGAGTGTTTCCTGAGATCTATCATACTAATTACGCCATCGGTACTAACGAGAATCGAAAACGAAAACGGTCGGGCCGGGCTGGCCATCAACGGCTAATCCGGCCATCTTTGGCCATCATGCCAAGAGGTCACACTGTCCCGACGCCTGTCGCCCCGCTCTTCTCACTGCGTTCATCAAGCGTCAAGTATGTCTGTCAAGCCTGTCTCGATAGCCCAGCCGCCCTTAGGACCGGTGATAATAGGCGAAAAGGCCTGATTTTTTTGGACCCAAAATGTCAGGACGGATTTGTAAAAAAATGTCAGGATTCATACAGGCCTCCGAAAATTTTTCGGGAAATGTCAGGAGATAAAACAGGCCAAAAATTGGCTCAAAATGTCAGGATTTTCGCTACAGGCCTCAAAATGGGTCAAATCTGTCCGGAATACCGCGAAAAGTCCATAAAACTTTCCGCCGCAGGTGCGACACTACCCCGACTCAAAATCTACAACTATCCTGTGCCTTTAAAACTCCACGGTCGTGTCCACGGATGTGTCTTCCTTAGCATCGAGATCCTTGGCTTTTTTGCGCGACCGAGATAGCTTGGCAGCGGCGTCAAAGCACCCGATGGCAGAATTAAGCTCCCGAAATAAGTTGGCATCCTCGAAGTGAGCTCGATCTGGTGGGCGTGCCCGAAAGACGGCAGAGGAACGTGAAAGGCGGGAGTTGGCGGAATTGGTAAGTGTGAAAGAGAGATGTGGCCTTAGGGTAAGTACGGAAGGTACGCGCATATGCAAGTTCGAAGACCTGGACATTGATGTAGGATAAAGCACTGATATTGTAGTGCTCGGTGACAGCGTCGTGCTTGCCATTCTTCCCGCCGCCCTTGCCATAGAGTGAGATGATATAAGAATATACAGCAAACCGACAAATCAGATACTGACCTCGACCAACCCGTAGACCGCTTCTGTCCAGATGATCCCACAGTCATTGATGGCAAGGGGCTTGAAATTGGTTAACGAAGCGTTCGCTACCACGGCCAAGAGTGGCGGCACAAGCTTAGCCTCTCTGAAAAGTTTTGTACGTCGTGTTGCAGCCTTACGATGTCAGCAACATAGAATCCATGTCCGAAAGAAATTGGCTCACCTTGGTAGCAACGGCGGCGGCGGTGGCAGCAGCATTTGCAGAATTACCCGCCCCTGATTTCATCAGGAAAAAGGATTTTGCTATGTCGCGGCAGGCCAAGTTCTCGTAGGACCAGTAGCCTTGGTAGCTCGAAGACGTTGCTCTGTAGCTACTCGTAGCCCCGCGTAGCCGTACGCCGAGGTTCAGTAGCATCTGATTGCATTGATTGCCGCCTGCTACGGACCGGTAGTGCGAGTTGTCGGGGTCTACAAAACAACGCTTCTGAGTGTTGAGCCAGAGTGAATATGGTGAGGTTTAGTGAGCTGTAAAATCCAAGAATGTATAGCTCAGTTCAAACCAACTCCTTTAGATCGCAGAGTGTTCTAAATTCTTCAAGTCCATTTCGAAGTCCGCACGCACGTGGGCTCAAAGGGATGGCACGAGTCGGTATCATCTTGAGTGATCTTTCTTCAAAGCCGAGGCAGTAACAGAGGCACATAAAGGCAAAGATATGCAAATCCCATCAGGAGCTTTTGATGGTCGACAGCTAATTAGTGATTGTAGACTAGTCATGTAGGAATCACGGTCCGATTGTTGGGCGACTGCCTAATTACGCAATCTGATGGCTGTGCCACAGGCATTTCTTTCCTTCGTACCACGATGAATACAACATGAATATATGTAAAACAATCTGTGCAGCTTCATGAAGTGAAATGGATGATATTATCCAGTGAGAATTAAGTGTTTCGGCAAGCCAATCCTTCAATCCATGATCCAGCTAAAAAAAATGATTGGCTAATTTGGTGTTCACAAACCTATCCAATATCATCACAATGGCTGCACCGATTGCTTATGTGTAAGGAAAGGTTTGTCTCATTAGAAAGACTTCTGCATGCTCAAATATTTGTGGAATTATTGCTCGAGAAGCCACCCCAGAATAGGGCCACAAAAAATTGATCGGTGGGCCAACAATTGGACTGTGATTCCTAACAGACCCTATATCGATACTTACTTGTTCGTCATCAATATAGGGTACTGTACCATTTCGACCAAAGGTTCACGGGGTGTCACCCGTCACCTCAATTGTTCACTGGGTCCGGTGTTCAAAGGTCGGCCCAGGCCGTCACTGGCTTGGAAATTGTTCACTCCGCCGATCAGCCCGCCAATGACTGTGTGAAGCCGCGCGGCCTTGGCCTGAGAGCGCCTGAGCTCGCCAAAGGCCATCCGAAGACGTATGGGGCTCAAGAAGAGGCAAAAAAAATTATAAAAAATTATGGGCTGGCAGGTGCTCCAATAGGGGCCCTCAATTCTTAGGTCAGTTCAGTTCACGTTTTAAATAAAATAAATGACAGATCCGTTGATGTCCGAATCAGCCGAGACTCTCATCAGCTCGTGACGTCGTGTGTATCTCTCCCTTCGTTCGGTCTCCCTCCGTTCCTTCTGTTTCTTTCTTTGTCCGTGCACACGTCAATGAGCACGCGACGTGTCTTCTTGCTTCCTCCTCCAACAGGTGAGATCCCAAAGATTTCTCACGCTCCATTTCTATCATTTGACCCATCACACGTACCGCCGAGACGTGACTCGGAGACGACGCGCCGAAACAGTACATATTCTTCAATTGCTCAAATCTTCTCTTCTATAATTTCTAAAGCTCACATAACTAGTTTATAAATCGATTTTAGAACAGTTTATTCAGTAATGCAAGCCGTTTGATTCTCCCCTGCTCTGTCTCGTACTCAGGCACCTAAGCTTCTCCCACGACATTGCAAACAATTGATTCTTCATCACCGTCACCCTCGTTGTCCTGATCATCAGGACCCTCGTCAATTCGCCACGCATCGTCGGGGCGATCCCTGCAATCGATGGCCATATTATGCAAAACCATGAGAGCTTCGATCGTTCTGTATATGTCCTCGATGTCCTTGTGAGGGCCCATTCCACGTAAGGAAGGAAATCGCCCCTTGAAAAGACCAAAGGCATGTTCAATCACAATTCGAATAGATGAAAGGCGCCGATTGAAGTCACGCATCCGCTGTTTGTCTGGATTGGATGCAGCAGCAATCTCAGGCTCGTCAAATGGCCGTACAGTGAATTCAAGGGGCTGGAGGGGTATCCTGACAGATAAGATTCAGCACCAGCCAGAATTTGATGAGCATGTTCAATCTATGTACCTTTATCGACAAAGATATACTCGCTGTTTTCAAAGTACAGATGGCGTCGGATCCATAAGTCCGAACCTTTGAAAATCTTAACATCTGGGACTGACCCAGGCCAACCGAGTTCAAATGATGTGAAGCGTTTCTCATGGTCGCATGTGGGCTGGATATTTGTCTGTGAAGCAATTAGAGAGTTACAATAGTGAAGAGTGAAGATATACTCCAAAGCGCTTCTTCCGAGACATATAGTGTGGTCCATCCACTATGGGAGCCTCATAAAAATTTATGAGGGAGCCGTCACCAGCCCCAAGACACTTGGAGAAACCAGATGCATTCTCGATGTGTGTTTTGATGGCCAATTTTCGTTGGGAGCTCGGTCATCCAAGAAATTGTGGCCGTAGTTCCCGAGGTGCACGCCGAACCCGCTTACAGTAAAGGAACACTGTACCGAACCCAATGGACAGTTTCTGAGCAGTGCTGAGCGTATCTGAACCATATGTTCCATAGCGTATCAGAAAACATCCGAGTTGATATTTGACGTGACGCTGAGGACGCCGACCGGTAGACTTGAAGATTGGATTCTCACTGAGAGCGACAACCCAATCAAACATGTCTCTCCCGATCCTGCATGTCTGCAGACTCAGAGGAGACTATAGAAACTTACTGTGACGTACCGGAACATATGGCGAAATTCTCGATCAGGTGCTTGTAGGCACACCGAAAAAAAAATCGACTGATTTGAGGATCTTGTCGTAAGGTCCCCGGGATCCATCCCCAGTCATTTGCTGTGCAATTTCTATCCAATTTAGCGCGGCGATCTCGAGAAGATCTGAGGTATTATCTGCCAACAGATCAGCATCATATGCCTCTTGATCTTCGAATAAAGCCATTTGTTCTGTTTCTGGGTCATCTTCAAGGGCTATTGAGGCAGTAAGAAGTGCCTCTGCTGCGTAGATGAGGTCCGATTGCGTTTGTATCTTCGTATTTCGTGGCATCAAAAGAGAAACCCGATTGGGGTAAGTACAGCCGAGATCATCGGATCTGTCATTTATTTTATTTAAACGTGAACTGAACTGAACTGAACTAAGAATTGAGGGCCCCTAATTTCCGCTTGCCGCTCCTTTGGACAGCCTTTGCCTAGTTAATGTGCGGTTGACGATTCAAGCGTGTACTTAATACGTAACCAAAGGCGACGAAAAACAGACCAGGAGCAATCTTGAAACCGGGTAAAGCCGTCGGTGTCTTTGATTTTCAAGAGACTATACTTAGTCTTTCATGCATGGAGAGGAAATACAATTTCAGTCTCCACCCATCTCTTTACCAATGAGCACCGACAGGATCTTCAAAAAATCTGACTGGATTGGACACCGGAATTTGTGGGCCTCCGCCCTCCGAGGCTCAGGAAAATCGTGGCTGAGTTCTTCTTAATTCCGCAGGAGCTGGAACAGGACCTTGGTTCGTCAACGTACCTCCATCGCAAAAATGCTAGAACTCTCCTTCCCCTTCAGAATACAACCACAACGGCCCTCCAGCCTACTCAGTTCTTCAACACGGTCGCCCCAGATATCAGCGACCAGGATTTATAATCCGTGCCAGGGGCGGATGTGTACGACGACTGTGAAATTCCTCTCGCTGTGGTCTCGGACCATCTTTTTCCTGGCGGCTCTCTTGCGGCTAACTTCGCTGTTGATGCGCAAGGCGGGATCCCTCGGTCTGGACAGTCAGAGGCTTCGGATGCTGAAGAGGAAAAGTCGGATGAGACGCCGGTGGTCCTGTGGCATGGCCAGCGTCGGAAAATAGTTGCGATGCGTTACCAAGGCCCAGCTTTTTTTCATATTTTTCGCCCGCTTTTTTTTTTTTGCCGATTTTAGGGTAGCTCAAAAATGGGTTTCACACCCTTTTAAGCCTTCAAGAAAAAAGGTGTTCATTCGTCGGAGTCACCGTCACTACTACCAAAATTGTTCAGTTCAGGGGGTCATGTCACCCGTCACCTGAACCTTTGGTCGAAATGGTACAGTATCTGTAACAGGGACTAATGGTAGATCTGGTTAACTCCGTAATCACGAATCGTGGCTTAGTCATCTGCCCCATGAGGAGTTGTTGAGAAGCCGTGCTTTCCAGTGCATCGCCATCGGAATACCCCGAGAATGTGACTGAAGAAAATCTGTAAATCCGTTTTTTGCATTTTACTGCAGAATCGCGGCTTAGCTAGGGTGTAGTTGATGAAAACCGTTAAATCCTAGGTTATTCCGAGCAAAAATCGGGGCTTCGTTTCAAACCTCTCTAAGTTGCCATCCCCCCCGGTCAAATATTTGACTGGAGGGACCTCAAATTGAGAGTATCTAGCATACTTTCATTTCATAGAAGAGCCCAGGTTGATACTTTTTTTTTTTTTCATGACGCTAGACGCTCAGGAATGCAGAGTTTAAGGTTTTTTCAGAGTGGTTGGAAATTTATTTCCTGGTCAATAATCGGGTGCTTGAGCTAGAGCTCGGGGAGAGGGGTATTTTTGTATGAGGAATCAATCTAGAAGGTCGGCAGCAGTGCCAGGGGACGGGCAGAACATTGTTTTTTGGCCGGAAGGCCGGGGCATCCCAGTGTGATTTTCACTTAGGTACCAAAAGTAGGCATTTTGGAGGGTACCCCAGCGGGGTGAGGGGGGGTATAGGGGTGAAGAAATTTGGTGAGGTGATGGAGATTCAAAAACGGGTAAGGAATGTGTAAGTTTCAAGAGGGGTTGTCGGTAAAAAATGGCAACTTAGGGAGGTTTGAAACGAAGTCCCGATTTTTGCTCAGAATAACATAGTCAGGTATTCAATATTAATATATCAGTGATGTTGACATATTCCCTGTCAAGTCTGTGACAAAGACGCAGCGAGTGCCGCTGGGATGCCACTATGACAGGTGCCCACTCTTTTGCCCCCTGTGTCACAGCTAGTCTCTCGTAGACAGACGCTACAACAATGATGCTCGTACCTCGCATGTTGTAGTCTGTTGATAACCTCGATCGTGCGATCGTTGGCCGGCTTATTACAAATCACAAATTTCTTTCAGAGCTTGAGATGCACTCCAGGAGGTGTTTTTCACAATTCTGAAGTCACATTAGTATTTACGAGCCTAAAATGAAAATTTTCTTCCGCCAACTCGAAGTGGAAGGGTTGAAGAACCATGAGGTCGAGACTCAACGGTTCAATCGATGACAAATCCTGACATAATCAGTGAGGTTTATTCGGTAGGAATGGGGGGGAAAAGAAGAAATTCTAAGGACGCAGTTGGGTTGGGATATGGATTTCAATACTTTCTCTCTCTCAAAGTTTGTAGATAGACTTACTTGAAGTGCTGGGTAGGCACCAGAAGATTTCAAACTCCGATGATTTGTAATAAGCCGGCGACGTTGCACGATCGCTCGCTTAACTACAGACTATGTCACAGCCACTGAACAGGACTTTTGGTCCGGTTCAGGTTTGGTTCAGGTTCAGCAGCGGTTCAGAACCCGACCGCGGCAACACTGGATCAGATAACGACGTGCACATCATTGCGCAATTGACGTCGTCCTCGCTGATTTCGTCCAGTGTCGAAGGTGTTCAGAGTGAAAAGGGAGCGTACAGTATCGTAGGGGTCGTCCAGATTCGTAGGGCCACAACTGCTGCCTGAGCCGCAGCTGAGCTGTGGCTTAGCCGCAAGCCGCCCAACATCTGGAAAAATCCCGCAGATTATGGAGCCGTATGTAGTCAGTATAGCTTGAGTAGTGCTGTCGTTTACCCCCTATTATATAGCACACTGTAGCTCGGACCCAAAGATATATAGCGCACTGTAGCTTGGTCCCAAAGATATATAGTGTTCTGTAGTCAGTATAGCCGCGAGCCATAGGTACATAGTTTCATAGCTTCGTAGACCCGTAGCCTACATATAGCAATACATGTTTCCTCAGAATCTCATATTTGTCCCGAAAAATGTGCAGAAAAATAAATATTATGGGATGGTAGCACTACGAATTAACTACTGCTCAGCATCAGAAACGTCGTCTGTGGTCACTCCCTCGTACTCCTTGAGGGCAGCGTCGAGGACTTGTTTGCTGAAAGTGGAAGTGCTCGCCACGCCCAGCTCCGTGCCAGAGTGGAAGCTGAAGTATGAATGAGATGATGGATTTGATAGAAATAATAGGAAAACGCACCGCCCGACAGTGTGCATACACTTCCAAGATTTTGTCCAAGAGTTGATACTTGTCGGTGTGGGCCGCTAACTCCTCCAACGACTTCACATGGCCCTCGTACACGCTGCGGTAGTCGTTGGCAGTGACCAAAGAACTCGGGCGCCTTGGTCTCTCATCCCGGCGATTGGCAAACCACATTACGTTGACGGCTGACTGCAGGATAGGGTGTTTGTATAAACCTGTCTTGGACACGACGTCCTAGAAAGAATTAGTACCCAGAAAGCGAGCAGTGTTAATCGTGACCTTCACATACCTTGAATGCGAGGATGGAGCCTTCCTTGAGATCTTCCGCGAGCTTGCGATTGAAGGCGATCGTCTTCTGGTTCTGACCGCTCTTGAAGGGGGTGAGGACAGCCGAATGAAGACAAGGCTACATGGCAGGCACACAGGTTGAGAGAAAAAAGATTTGCCAGGAACGCATTGGGAGCCGCTCGAAGGGAATACGCTAGGAGGGACGCCCACCGTCGCAAATTGATGACGTGGCATGGTCGATAGCCACTGCCGCAGATTCAGGACCTACTGGACCAAATACTGGCTTCCAAGGCGTCAGACTCAGGCTTTTTGGTGTGTTTGGGCCTACAGCCTACTGCTTTTGATGGACTGACACGGCTATAGGTGTTGCCCGTTTCTCCCGAAGTCTAGTACGGATTGTCCGAGGAGGTCCCTGAAGATCTGGGAGCAAAGTTTGTGCCTTCCTGTGGTATATGCTCTTGTCTCATTCCTATTCTAGGCTTAGTTATTCTGCTAATATCGAAAAGCTGATCGTGACGTGGCCTACTGCTCTTCACGAAAGTTTCAAGTGGCCAGCATGACCGTTCTCGAACCTCGCAAACACTCTTCCTCATCAGTTTGTTGGGGATACAAATATCGACATTCCGCTCCCTGGTAGCAACACCACAACGACCCCAGACTTGGCCTTTGGCAAAATTGGAGCTAATGGCGCCACGGTGTACCCTATCACACCAGGGGCAAAGAACAACGCACTTGAAATGCAAGTGCCTTAAACGCACTTGTTCTGCACTCACCCATCATTCAACAAAGGTGTCTTTGATACATTATTCTTTGTTGCACAACATGTTGGACTTAAACTTTACTTAGATAAACCAAATGTAGGAAGTGGTTCAGAAATATTTATTTTGAATTTGAAGCATCCAGAATTAGTTTTATGTATTGTACAGGAAGAATTTGCGGTTACAAGCCGTAAGTCAGCTGCAGATGCCATCATATCCATGCCAAGACACGGCATGATCGGGCCGTAGTGGCCCAACCGATGAGTCGCTCCTTGGTGATGAGCCAGAGGCTAACTAGTTCAATTCTTCAGGCTGTGTTCTCATTCGCTCCGCCCAACACAAGCGTCACGCAGTTGCCCACCACGCACCTCTCCCACGGACCGCTTGGCACTGTTGGCCGTGCCCCGGGCGTGGTGCCTTTGTTGAGCTGCTGCCCCACCCCTATGTTGCCATTGTCAGCACACCCACGCACCTGCACGTTATCTTCGTCTGCACATCAACCCGCCAACACATTGCCTTTGTCGACATGCAACCCTGCCCGCATGTCGCCTTTGTCGGCACGCAACCCTGTCTGCATGTCGCCTTTGTCAGCACACAACCCCACCCGCATGTCGCTGTTGTCAGGCCTTTGTGTTTGGAACAGCCCGCCCTGGCGTCCCCTTTGTCTGCCTACCCACACACCTGCATGTCACCTTTGTCCACGCATCAATCCGCCTGTATGTTGTCTTTGTCGGCACGCTGACCCGCCCAGGCGCCACCCTATCCACAGATCTTTTCTCCCAAGGCACGCGGCTCAAAATGCGTGCCCAATCCCATACAAAAGTCGGCTAAAGTAGCTATATTACAACAGAAATCGTCTTGTTAGCATTAGAAACACTTACGTGGTCAGTAAAATTACTTGCGCCCAAATGGCCCAGGAAAACGCGTTCCCGAAGCGCCGATTTTC
Organism: Mycena venus; assembly: GCA_014462655.1. Taxonomy (NCBI): domain Eukaryota; kingdom Fungi; phylum Basidiomycota; class Agaricomycetes; order Agaricales; family Mycenaceae; genus Glaucomycena; species Glaucomycena venus. The sequence goes on along the minus strand of JACAZI010000007.1, from coordinate 203,089 downwards.
TCGTGACCTGGAATTCGGTTCTATCTGTTTTTTTTGGTTCGCACGCAGAGCAGGATATAGTTGCGAGTTCGGGACGACAGGTGACTCAACGATGGGGGCAGGAATAGCAAATCAGCAACATTAGTAATTATGGTCACAGAAATATATCAGAAGAGTTCCGTCCGGAGAGTAGGACCAAATATGCTGAAATGAATCAATAGCCATTATGAAGGATGACGAAAAGGGAAAACGACCACCCGCCAAGTTTCCAGCAGTGGCGGCCGCAGAACCGTGCTTCTTCGGGCCAGAGCTCAGTGAACCACTCTGCTCATCCCAGGTGATATTGTTGAAAGTGGCATCCACGCGTCGGTTGAACGTGTTGCCAGCGCCATTGATGTAGCTGAATCTATATAGACGATCTCATGAGCCTCGCCTCCCAGACCACGCAATGCGAAAGACGTGCGTATTGTTGTTGGTCCCATTTCCCCTCCCGATGTTCGGGATGGGGTCGACAGTACAGAATCCTCCAGCGACTTGGCATTCTTTGATCGTAGAGCCGAGAATAAATAGGCTTGCACGCAAAGTGCGATCATAGGAGTGATCGATGGGGGTGGATACTTTTTAATGTGAGTCCCAGATCAAGCGCGCTGGCATCGGGCAAAACGCACAGAAAGTTCCCGCGTCATTTGAGGTAACGTTAATGGTGATGGGGTAGGAGAATAAGTCGGTAACCGCAGGAACACTGTTGTGGGTTGACAGCACGCTGCCAGGCGACGATTGGAAGTAGTTCTGTGATCATATATATGAGGTTACTGATCCGTGGCAGGTTCAATAATGAATACCTGAACTAAAAAGTTGTCCAAATACGCCTGTCGGTTGACATACTCGAGCTCTTACAAAACTGAGACCACGCGGTTCTCTTTCCCGCTCCTACTGTGGGTGTCGGCCGCTGTCGATCTTCCGGCTGGCCGTCACCGTAATGCTAATGTCGCCATTCTCGCCGACGCTTCCTGTCGTGCGAGTCTGCGCGAAGGCCTCTGCGCTGTACGAAGTGATTCTTCCGGTGGTCGGCTTCGAAGACTGATCCGTGATGACCTGAAGCAACCCGGAAACAAAAGAATTTTGCAAGATGGTCTTGTCCACTTCCACAGATACAACGACGATGGTAAACAGATGTGGTTTTTCATCTGTTAGAAGCGGCACAAAACGCGTCAAGTCTAGGGGGAAAGATTAACTGCCATTCACCTTCACTCAGTAATACGAACCTAGGAAGTAGGTTGGCAAGTCGAGAGCCCCGTAGGCTGCGATTGGTCTCCAGCATGCTGGGTTGATGTCTCCAGTAAAAGTGACCTGTGCCCTAGAATCAGTCCACTCAAGCTAAAAGGCCACCAGAGATTGACCAACCGGATACGGGAATGCAATTCCCGCAATCTGCCCGTTTACCAGGAGCTGAACTTCCCGGAATGATCCTTGCTGGGTTGCACCGGCCTCCGTTATTCTTCAGTTGGATTGGTACTCTGGAGCAACTCACGGGGCTTCTCTTGCATATGCGAAGGCGGCGGGCCCACACCTAGATAAGGTTGTAGAGTTGTAGGATAAAGGTGCCCAGTTTGGCAAAAAATGGAGTGTATCGCGTAACATCCTTTATATCTGTCCAGATGATTCCGGCAGTAGACGGTTCAAACGTCGAACTCCGCCAAACTGTGTGCAGTTTATTAGTTTCGGTAAAGAACATAGGAAAGTATCACCTGCTTTTGACGTTCTGAACAGTGAAAATGGCGAGTCGGTCAAACTGGGTGCCACTACTAGTAACTGTGAAATTTATAGTGATGATTAGGTTCGGTTCGGTTCAGGTTCAGGCCACTTTTTTCCGAACGCCGAACCTGAACTTGCGTTCGGTTCAAGGGGACGCTTGAACCCCGAACCTGAACCTCACGTTCAGGTTCGCCAGGTTCGGTTCAACGTTCGAACGCGTTCGGACGCCCGAACCGCATGTTATTGACAGCTACAGCTGCGCCACATTAAAAGTCGGTCATGTACTCGTCGTCCTCACCATCCTCGTCCTCGTCGTCAGCCTCCAAGCCCTCTAATCCATAGCCCTGCTCGTAACTCCGTGATCAGCGCCTCCATGCGGTTTGCGGCCGACTCGCCAGCGCTGATGTGGCCATTGCGATACCCACTCTTGAGCAGCTGTAACACCTCAAAAAGCTTGGCACTGAGTCGATTGTGGAGCCTGGTTTCATTCAATTTCCCACTGGAAAATGCCTGTTCAGCCGCTGTTGAGGAGCCTTGAATTGCCAAGTAAACTCGGGCCATATGACGAAGCGTGGGGTACGTGGTATTGTTCTGAAGGTGAGATTAAACCTTATGTTGTTGTGAACGAAGGACAAGGACTTACTCCCCCACCAGTGCAAGATATTGTCTGTTATTTCAAGCTGGGTTGAAAGGTACTGCTTCAACTCATCGCGACATATAATACGGTTTTCAGCCCTATACGGCCGTAATTTTGACAGGCGTACGGTTCGGCATATGCCGTCCCATTGAACAAGAGTTTCGAGGCCCGACACGACAGTACGGGTGCCGAATTACGGAACCTGTATGCCCATCCTGTACGATTACAGTAATGCTGGGTTAATTAAATTGATGAGATCACACGCCAAATCGGAATTTCTACAGATGGAATGAGTAGATAGGTTCGGCGTTCGAACGCGTTCGAACGCGTTCAGACAACTGGAAACACGAGCGAACCTCGAACCGAACTTCGCGTTCAGGTTCAGAGATTTCCTGAACCTGAACCTGAACCTGGCGTTCGGTTCGGTCCAGTTCAGGTTCGAACCGGAAATCCGAACCGGACTTGAGCATCACTAGAAATTTAAAGTAATTGCGGCCCATGAACCGGGGGTTCCGCAATCTGTAAGGGGTCTGTTGCACATATGAGTTTTCTATTCGACATATGTGTAATGGACAACCTCCGCCCTAAGTTCATCCATCAAATCAAGGTTCTTGAACGAGGAAACCAAAACACGTACAGGCCCAAAGGAGAAGGCGAAATCGCGTCTGCAGTTCAACGGTCCAATGTTGGTTCTCACTTTGCAGGAAATGTGCCTAAAAGACTCACTGGAGAATTTTTACAGTGCATTTCTTGGTATGTTGCGGACCAGCTGGAGGTTGGGCGACTTGGAAATCAACAAATACTGCTGCCCCTCGAGGAGAAACCGCAGCGAACAAGAGTGCGCAGATTACGTATTACCACAAGTTATACATTGTTTGGGTCGGAGGGTGGTAGCCAACGATGAGATGCTGAGATCACAAAGCACTTATAGTCGTGATGTGGAAGGTGAAATGCAATTTGGAGAGGCATTGTAACGCTTTTTAGGTGCGATCAAGCCTGCCGTTCCTTGGGTTGTTTTTTTGCCAACGCTAGCCTGAAGCAGCAATATTGAAACCTCTTGGTCACAGTTTCCCCTTCCCTGGTGTGGTTTCACATGCAGCACTTATCGCAACCAACTTGAAAGTCGAGTGCTTGCTTGTACTTCGAATCATAGCCCACGGACACACAGTTAAGACATGGCTAGGTGGAAAGGGCTGTGTGATTGTACGAGAATTCCTTTAGAAGCGGCGAGATGAAGGGGAATTCCGAGCCTGATGGCGTTGAACAAGGTGAATTCTAGGATTGGCATAGAAGAATATGATAGATAAGACTTGATCGTATATGTACGTCCCAGTATCTCCAGCCAATGTAAGAAGCCCTAGAAAACCTAGAATTAACACGAAAATTCCCAGGAACTCGGACGATTGAGGTTACTGTGCAATAAATGTCGTAAACTTCACTCCATGAGTCTCGTTAGAATACTGGCAGCTGGCTTCGGCGCATCAAGTGTTTCGGTGGGTGTGGTATAGGAGCCGGGAAGTGTTCAGGTTTCAATTCTGCAGAGTGGACACAGAGTCCGACACAGGGCAGAGATCGCTGGGTTCGCGAGGATGATGGAGGCAGCGGAAGCCCTCACCCGGAAAAGGAAATACGTGGCAGGTGGCTGTGAGCGGTGTGGTCTCGGCCCTTGCGTTCGCTCTTGGTTTGCTCACACGTCTCGACAAAGGCGGCGCGTAGGCGGATCAACGCGCCAACAAAGACAATATGCGGGGAGGTTGGTGTGCAGACAAAGACAACATGCAGGCGGGCGGGTTGATGCGCAGACAAAGGTGACATGCAGGTGCATGGGTAGGCAGACAAAGGGGACGCCAGGGCGGGCTGTTCCAAACACAAAGGCCCGACAACAGCGACATGCGGGTGGGGTTGTGTGTCGACAAAGGCGATGTGCAGGCGGGGCTGTGTGTCGACAAAGGCGACGTGCGGGCGGGGTTGTGTGCAGACAAAGGCAACGTGTTGGCAGGTTGATGTGCAGACGAAGGTGACATGCAGGCACTGACAATGGCGACGTAGAGTTGGGGTAGCAGCTCAACAAAGGCACCACGCCCGGGTCACGGCAAGAAGTGCCTAGCGGTCCGTGGGAGAGGTGCGCAGTAGGCAACTGCGTGACACTTGTGTTGGGCGGGGCGAATGAGAACACAGCCCGAAGAATTGAACCAGTTAGCCTCTGGCTCATCACCAAGGGGCGACTCATCAGTTGAACCACTACAGCCCGATCATGCCGTGTCTTTGCATGGATATGATGGTACCTGCGGCTGACTTACGGCTTGTAACCGCAAATTCTTCCTGTACAATACATAAAACTAATTCTGGATGCTTCAAATTCAAAATAAATATTTCCAAACCACTTCATACATTTGGTTTATCTAAGTCAAGTTTAAGTCCAACATGTTGTGCAACAAAGAGTAATGTATTAAAGACACCTTTGTTATGATGGGTGAGTGCGGAGCAAGTGCGGAACAAGTGCATTTAAGGCACTTGCACTTTGAGTGCGTCGTTCTTTGCCCCCGGTGTCATCGTCGAGAGCGCATACTCTCAGAGCCCGGAGCGCCTGGAAGAGAAGGCGAACAAGCATCTCACGCGCCCCGAGGTCGCCTGCGTCGTCGGTCTCGACTTCACCACACCTGCTTTTGATGCCCCAAAGACCCGCCCTCTTGCTGGCGCGAAGGTTATGTCGCAACCTGAGTTTAATGTCGCCGCCGATGCGGTTGACAAGTCTCTCCTGGGTCCCATCAAGGTTGGCAATGATGTGTGGGCACCTGCCATCGAAAGGATTGAATTGGCCATGTGGTGCAAGAAACCCGGTACTGTGAGTCAATATTTCGTTCCATTCTTCCTCCACGCGCTGACCGATCTGTAAGCTCGAGCCAATTCAGTTTAACAAATGGGTAGCTTCTTTGCTTTCTTTGTCCTGCGCGTTACTGATTCGCGCAAGGATATCACCCCTCTCGACAATGACGCAGACCTTGCCCAGCATCACGCCGCAATCGTCAAACTTCTCAGGAAAAACACCCTTGCCGTCATAGACAAAGACGAGTTCAACCTGATCTTTTCTGAAGGGGAGTCATTCAAAATTGACTGGCAGGGCTTTTATCGCGATCTTCGTCGTTGTTTGCTATTTGACGCATTTCGACGGTATAACAAATGGTTCTACAAAAATGCTTCCAAATCCGTCGATATATCGAAGAAGAGAAGGACGACGGACCTTTATCCTGACAGTGATGATGAGGTCGTGGATCAGGGCAAGGACCAGGGATTGAGTCGGTTTTAGAGGCCACAACATGTTTCTTCAACATTCGAACGTAGAATAAGGGGACAGGAGGTGAGACTCGACACTGTGGGCATGGGGAAACAAATGAGTCGATGACCGCAAGAATGATTCTGTCCACCGCGGCTTGATACGGCACACATAAAGATGGACCAGCGGAGAACATGTATAGCAAGCTTGAAGATTCGCAGCAAAAACAGCACGCGGGTGACAATTTCAAGCAGCGGCACGCAGCACAATGAATGGAGTGGTGGTCTATTGTGGGACGCCGAGAATTCTTCGAGAATGGACTCAAGGCAACCAAGGAGAGGAAAGAGGAAGAAGGTACAGCTTTCATTTCCCCTGGACGAAGTTATCACCGGAATGGAACAACAATGGGATTGGTCAATGAATAACCCGCTACCAATGAGAAAAATTAGCACGAACACTTCAGCTCCCCGAAAATTGGATGCGATACGGGCCGCTGGACAGGAAGAACATCAATTTGGCAACATACAGGTAGATCAACGAAGAACAATTCATGGATGGAAAGTACTATGCAACACACATAAGCAGATGCAACCAACGGTTGACTCTGCAAGCACTATCGGCATGATTCGGTGCGAAACGATAACAGCTGCGAAACATATCCGAGGCCTGTTTGCACAGTAAGCAGAAAAAAGAAAACAGGGAAAAAAAAGGAGGGCACGCTTTTTTGGCGGCGGGCACTAAAAAATGCAGAACTGGTGTAATGAGTGAAAGCAGCTGACAGATCCTGGACCGTGGTGATGAAGATGCGGCACTTTGAGAACGCCCGAACCACGAAGTGAGTCCCGGTATCGCCCGGGATCCGGAACGCCAGGAACAGAGTAGAATAGGCAGGCCCAGCCCAGAAAAGCATCGGGAGAGTAAGAGAGAACGACCGATGTCTTCATGTATATTAGAACATGCAGGACACGAAGACTATCTGGAGCCGGTGCGCCGGTAGCCAACTTTGAGGGTACTGCGATGTGTCATGCAAGCCAACGCAGTGCAAACACCACATTCGTGTACGTCACGCTGCTTTAACTCGCCCGTGCAACATTCCGTCATGAGTATGAGCGAGCGACGGGCAAAGGGCCAAATTGAGGGAAGAGGACGCAGGGTAAGGGAAGGAGCGCGTAGGTAGATGGGAAGGAAAACGGATACATTTCGATCCAAAGAGAGGACAGAGTGACGCTTACGCAGTGTATCTCTCCCCAGTCACCATCATCACCACCTGCCTAGTCGAATACTCCCATCAAATCGTCCCGATTCAATTCGATTGACTCACGGGGGGTATAAAGGGAGATGAGACAAGTGGGACCAATTAGACAGCATGACGTGGTGGATGCTAGATGAGTGCACCAATATGAATCGGAAGCAGCGCGAAAAACATAGTATACCATCCTGTAAGGGTCTCTTTCCATCCCGGGAGGGTCGAGCGGGCGTAGCATACTGGGAGGAGACGGTCAAGCGAACGGCGTAGTAGGAAGTCGATGCGCGGCAGAGGTGGGACGCAGGATCGACGTTTCCGGCGTAAGGATGCGGCGCGGGACGCCCAAGACCTCGAGTTTCTTGTCAAAGGAGAGGAGGAGGGTGGGCGTGTCGTCTGTGCTGTAAAAACTCGACGATAGAGACGAAGACGTTGTCCTGCGCATATAGCTTGAGAACAAAACAAGAAAACGTGTATGATTTGTGAAGGACTCACAGGCCCGAGCTAATAGAGCGTATGCGGTGGAGCCACCGGTAGCCACGCGGTGGCTCCCGAGGCATGCGGTATCGAGTGGCCCCATCAACTTTACGCGGGGGGACGTCATCCGGTGGCTGACTCAAAAACAGCTGGTGGCTTGTTTTGGGGGTAATGGACGTCATTGCACCCACCAGTGGCACCGCATGCCTCGAGAACCACCGGGTGGCTACCGGTGGCTCCACCGTATACGCTCTAATGTATAAGTTTCGTCATCTCTCTCGTGCAGTACGGGAGAACAGCCGCGTTAATGTAAAACATTGCGGCAACGAAGATCTTCTCCGCCCTCAAATTAGTACAACAAACCGCTTGACCAGGGCTCAGAGTCAGACTCACCCCCCTTCCCATATCCAACTCTCTTTTGAACGCGGTTCGCGAGTTCTACATCCGCTTTGAAGCGGTGGTCCGTCGGTAGCTCGTAGGTCGCAAGGAGATACAATCCGAATATCGCGAGGGAGAAATATCCTAGCCATAGCGGGAACAGCGCAACATTATTTGAGGCTCCGATGGACAGTGCATCGAGGGGCGCTATTCGGACCCTCATCCCGGTCGTCCAACTCCAGCTCGGTGTACTGCTCACGGTGGTACCGCTTGCCTCGGAGGTACTCCCATAAAAGATCACCGAAATATCAGAGGAAATAGCCTAGGTACATGCGGAACCCCCAGCTCGGCACCGTCGCCAGCACCGTGATGAACAGCGCGCGCGCCTCGGGGAGCGCAGGCGTCCACCCACGTCCCAGCATGATCAAAATTCCTAGGCGTCATAGCCCGAACAAAAATGTGAAGCACAGGAGAGCCGCGCTGAGGTGTGGGTTGCGTGCAGAAAGTCGTGCTAGGGACAAGAAAATCGCGGCCGGGATCGATGATGCGGTCCGCCAGTGCGAGAGCATTCTGCGGCGTTTCTGCGTCGAAGAACTGACGATGACGCTTTTCCACGAGCGAGATCCCGCGTTTGTGAGGGATGAAGGGTCGATAAAGAGATAAACGCCGGGGAGGAGGAAACGGAGAAGATGTGAAAAGCCATCACGCGACACGTGTGAAGAATGTTGTCACACCGGCGCTAAACTCCGCAGTCGCCGCGGCGCATCCTTGCCGACGATCTGAAAAGGCTGCTCGCCGTGGAAGCGCTGCTACGGCAAGTTGCAACGAACCGGAGCCGCCGTACAACAATGTTTGAAAGGCATATTGACATTTGGGTTTTGCTGCAGGATGCACATGTCACTCACTTTGTAGCCAGTTTACAATAGGGTTGTTCACAGTAGCCCTTTTTGACGCCCTTTTTTGCGCCCTTTTTGATACCCTTTTTGCGCCCGTTTCTCTCCCTTTTTCATGCTCGGTAGATAGTGAACTATAAAATCCAGAAAATTTCACCCCAGTCTTTTTTGAACCTTAGAGGTGGTATGTGACCTTTGAGGAACAATACAAGCACCCAGACTGCATAAAATGGAGAAAAAGAGACAAAAAGGGTGCCAAAAAGGGTGGAAAAAGGGTGCCTCGGACTGGAGCGTTCACAGTAGCCCTTTTTGCGCCCTTTTTCGTGCCCTTTTTATTTTTATTTCCTGTAGATTTGCATGTAGGACTCCGTTGTTTTTGGTTTTCTACCCTTTTTGTACCTCTAATTGAAAAAGGGAAAAAAAACCAGGCAAAAAACGAAGAAAATGGCAAAAAGGGCGAAAAAGGGTGGAAAAAAGGGCGGGAAAAAGGGCTACTGTGAATGATCCTAATGCTGGGTAAGCACTTGAAATGAAGTAGCACCATATTCCTGAAAAGGCTGTTGTCAGGCACGCGGCTGATTGATTGTTTGGATTCCCGCTCACGTATATAAACAAGGGTTACGGTCGCAATCGTCAACAATATATAAGCAACGGTTCTTGGCGCAATCATCAACAACTTGTTCCCCACAAACTACAAAATGCCCGGAGCGTCACTCATATCTCTCCCGACCGAGTTGTTGCAGGAGATTGGCAGCCATGTAAGTTGATCCGTATATGTATCGGTTCTATTCTCTCATAGTGGGTTGCACTGCAGTCGCCGTGCGACCAAAAGAATCTTCGCACAGTGTGCAACTTCCTCAGAGTTGCCATCAACCCTCTATATTTTTCAACTGTCACGATTTCCCGCTTAGGACAGCGGCCGGACATAGGGCTTCATCGCCTTGAAGCCATCGCATCTGGGGAAACAAGTTGGTCAACCTACGCCCAGACTCTGAGCATATCTGCCGGTAATATTTTTTATGGCGGGGCAGCGAGAGAATGCAGGAGGAAAATAAGGATGCCCTCTTTCAGCGAGTAAAACAGTCCCTTGGTCCCGCAATGGCCTCATTGAAACACATTCAAACTCTGTCATACGTTGAAGATGGTCTCGTCTATGCATACTGCTCACACAACTTGCAGATGGACTATCATGGAGAACCGTGGCTATCCAGAATGGATCAACAACGTCGTCCTTAACGCTCTTCCCTCATTTTCCAACTTGAAAGACCTCTCGTTGTCGGGTCTTGGACAAGCTTTCATGTCCGGAACCGGCCTTACGGGATTCGATCAATTGGGCAACCTCCAAAAACTCAGGCTGTCAGGGCTCGATTGCGTTCGCGATAAACTGTCCGACGTCTCTCTTAACATCTCAAAAGCAGTCTCTCGGAGCCCGCAACTCACCACATTGGATCTCTCTGCACCGGGAGCAGATTTCTCTCCGATATGGAACATTCTACGCACGGAAAACATACACATCACGGACTTTACTACGTCTTCCGTGACACATGAGATGTTCCGCTACTTCTCTTCTTACTCGAGATTGAAGCGACTGAGGGTGAAAGGCCCCGCGAGTAAAATTTCCCTGTCGAGGAACTCACCTTGGCAGACGCGTTCTTCCTCTCCGCGCTCACCACACATGCACAGACACTCGTTTACCTCTCCTGCATCGCTTCAGAAGAGGGGAAATGGGGATTCAACCCTTCAAACTCAGGCGTGCTCTCCCACATGCCCCGCCTTGAAACTCTCAATACCAGTGTAAAAATGGCCGACCTCCGTCAGAACGGGGAAACAGTGGTATGTCAATGTCTCCTTCAGTGTCACCGAATACTACATTAATCCACCCTAAACGTAGGAACTCCTACTCGATGCAATACCAAATCTGCCCTCCCTCGCCTCTATCTACTTCTCTCCGTCCAGAATACGCGTTTCGCGTACCGTCCACAGCAGTGCCTTTGACGCCCATTACACCGAATACAGCCAGCGTATCCAAAAGATCATGCGCGCCTATCGCTCCGCTGTACCTCTTCACCTTGTCGTCAGTCAGGGCCGAGGTGGTTCGAACCGAAACACAAATCCGATGAGGAAGGTGAGTGGTGGGGTTATGAGGAGATTTCTGAGTCCGATCCGAGGGTGATACACATACCCTGGTACATCGATGGAGTGATTATTGAGTCGGACCCGGAGTAGTACGTGCGAGTCTACAGGACATATCTTGAAATACTGTGCATAATTATTTCTCGGCTTATATCTATGACTCGGCGTATCTTTTCTAGTATGAAGAATGAACCATTATTCAGATTTTATAGCTCCTGATTTCGTTTTTTTATGACCGAAACTTTTAGGCGTCCACTGGGATTAAAAGGTCGCGCCCGGAATACCTCCAGCGCCGTAAACACCTAGGAATATAATCCAAGAAAAGGGCGCCCTTTTCCACCCCCTTATTTAAGCCAAAAAAAGGCCTAGCAGCATCCTGGATCGTTTGGTAGGTCCGCGGCGGCCAGTGCCACGCAATCGACGCCAATCTCCGCCGTCTCCAGACGTTGCTTCTCAGCTCACCTCGCAACGATGCAGATTTTTTTAAAACACGGCATCAGACAGCTATAGTTTTCTTTCTCTCTAGCTTTTCATTTCTGAATTTAAGAAGAAAAGAAAACTTCTAGAGCCATCAGCGACTCAGCCAGGACATAGCCACCCGTTCTGAACCTTAGGGATGGCGACAAAAAACAGCATACACGCTCATTTGGAGGGAACCACGGCCTGAACCGGCCCGATCTCGGGCAAGCAGGTGCATACGAACCCCCCCCCCCCCACCCCACCCTCCAAATCTGAACCCATTCCGCCCAAGATTCTCCCGGTGCCATCCGTTTGCAGCCAGACCCTCTGGTTTTTATATAATGCAAGGTAGGGAACACCTCCGTCCAGCATTGCAGCGTGCCTCATACGACGCGGATTTACTTGGTGCGGTAGACATCCCCTCCTCTCGCACCCAAAGTTACTCAAAGCTCTTGCGACCTTCATATCCGCCACGGGCCGCTTCTCATAATTATTTCCAGCTTTCTTTTCATCTCTCTCTGTTACTTGACATACATATAATGTCTCGCTCTTTCACTTTAACCCCCCCACACCCACGCGCCAGCTCGGTCGCTCCCTGCACGCATCCACTGCACCTCCCCACCCAGATACTTGCCCTCTTGCAACTCCCAAATTTCCCATAGTTAGGTACCTACTTTTATCTCTCCTCTCTGTACTAGAAAAGTTCCCTTACATACCTGTAGATTTAGCAACTTTACATCCATGTACTACCGCGGCAGAGTACTGTCGCGTAGCCTATAGGGCCAGATACGACAACTGTAGAACTTCAATCAATCAATCAATGCTTTGTGTTCTCTTTGCTTCTCTTGCAATCGTGTTGGGCTGACTACTGAAGGGTTACCATTACGCCAAAATATCGGTGGACATCGCCATTTTCTGCCATGCGACGCTGTGCTACACCCGTCAGCGGATATTAGGATGGTTCTGAAACTGATGGCGCTCCCTCTACCCGCTTTGTATCCAAGCAAGAAACCAAGCCAGCCAAGTTATGGTTTCAAATGCGGGGCAGGTCTGCCCCCGGAGATTTTTCTCTCTCGGCAAGTCGCTTTGTATTCACGCCACCAGCAGACACCAAGCCAACCAAGCTGTGACTTCTCCAAGGCCAGGTCCGGCCGCAGTGGCGACAAGGCATACATATTTACACACTCGATTTGTACCCAACAGCAGTATCAGATCGGAAGTCTTCACTGATTAAGGCTCCAACCGTTTTCCTTTTTAAACGTTTTAAACGGTAAAAACCGTTTTTATTTTCGTTTAGTTTGGGCCTCGGCCTAGACGAAAATAAATTATAAACAAATGATTAAACGATTACCTTTTTTCTGAGGGGCAGATGAGCCCGCATACCCGGCCTGTGAACCCTCGAGTCCAAGGCCAATTTTCGTCCGATTAAATCGTCCGAGCTGTGACGCCAATATGGGGTAGCGGTCTTCAATGTTCTTCAATTTGGAATCCTAATTTGGGAATTTGATGGCGGCAGTACGGCAGAGGAGATGGGGCAACAACGGCGGCAAGTTGACAGCTGCCATAACAGAAGTCCACAACGCGCTCCCTCGCGTCTCCATCCATCACTCTGATCCTCACGTTCGCTGTTGGAACATATGACGGTCTGATACTTGGAAATGGTATTGCTCCTGCCTCGCGTGCCCTTGTCCATGCTTTCCTGAACTACGACAGCGTCATTCTCATCGCTACGTACCACCCTGCAGGCCTGCCCTCGTCCATCCATGACACGCCACGGGACATGTGTGACGGCGTTTTCGTGGCTGCCCATACCTTCCTGCCCCGCCAGAGCTGTGAGGCTATTGTTCTCACCGCCCCCGGGCCCCGCTGCCAATCCTACTATATTTGTAGTAGCAGCAGCCCGCCGCACGGCGGCACGATGAATTTCAGACTGAAAATTTACTGTTTAAATTAATTTAAACTGTTTACAAACCATTTATTTTCATTTTCGTTTAGTGTAGGCCCAACCGTAAACGAAAACGAAATGATTGGAGCCTTATCACTGATCGGAAGTCTTCATGATCGGCTTAACAGCACTAGCTCGGCGTTCATTGTGCGTACCTGTGGTTCTTTACACATATATAAAGCAGGGCTGAGGGGATTTCCATCCCATCCACTCTTTTCACCCTCTTCCCTTTTGTTCTTCAGCTTGATTCAATAGAACCTCGATGGTTAACCCCGCCTTTCACTTCTTTACCTTAGCCGCTGTTGCCGCGATACGTTCGTTCTCAGTGGATCGTCCCATACCACAAGATTTATCTGACATAAATTCAGGTGCTACTGCAGCGCCGGCCCCTGCGTTCGTGACCTTGACGGCGCCGGTCGTGGCCGCCACCCCCCTCTCTGCCTCGGTTGCTGGTGTCGATTCCCAGGGACGCACTACATATATTCTCGCAGATACCGAGTCGCCAATAACCGGTGCGCCAGATATCTCCCGCACCTTCACTTACACTCACCTCACCCAACATGGCCCACCAGCCACCGTCGTCGCGGCGTCTGACTACTTCTCGGTCAATGCGGAAGCAACGGAACTCGCACCTGTATAGCCCACCAAACCCCGCTAGTTAGCGGTGGAGATGTATCTGGTATCCCCCCGCTAACTAGCGGGGGTTTGAACCGAAGAGGGTGGGCGCAATAATTACGCCCTAAAGATAGCCGGCTTACCTCGCTTACAGGGAGTATTACCACTGATAGTCGCTAACAATAGGCGGGGCGTCCGCCCTCCCATCATTCTGTCGTCGCTGCCATCAAAGATGGGCGGCGCCGTCGCTTCACGCCCCTCCCGACAACTGCCATCAATCCCATCAAGATGCCCGCCGCTCCCGCCCAACCTGCGTGTTTCTGCTGCAAAATCACCGTAAATTCACGACATAAATGGGGCGGGTGTAGTATATATTGGATGAAACAGGTTCATTAGGTGTTCTGACGTCTCCCGAAGTCAAATCAGATCTATTATCAGAGACTGCCTACTCGGCCACCTTAGCGTTTTTGACGTTGAGCACGCACATCCAGTGTACTAGATACATGTTCATGGACTGTCAAACGAAGGCATGCATCCTGGGAGTGAGTTGAGATATTTTCCGCGAATTTACGCGGCGATTTCATGGCGTACCGAATTTCTTTTCTGGCAGTATCCCGAAATGGAAAAAAACGGCCTAGTCGGCCACCTTGCAAAACCGTCTGTTCCGACTCATACCGGCCATCTCAGTGTATCCCATATCGTCGAGGACATACATTTACATGGTTCTAGATACTCAAGATGTACATCTGAGGTATACGAAGACGATAAATATTTCGCTTTTAAGTCACGCGGATGGGTGAAAATATGATATGGACGGAATGGCGTGGGTTACAAACCACAGAGGGTATGGAGACCTCAGATGGAGATACATATGACTCCGTGAGATGTATTAGGACGTACCTTTCGCCCACAGATGTCACCTACATGCCAACAACCATTCACAAAAAGTTCACTTGTACACGCAACTGAATTTCGGTGGTTTGCGGTAGTGCTCTGCCGTTGCCAGGAAATCGGGAAACAAAAATGCTGAGCGACCTGAAGTAATACAGAATAGACCATCGTGAACGCAGTAATCAAGTTCTAGGTCCGTAGCAGCCTTATGTCGCTCGCTGTAGAGGTGGCGGGTTTGTGAAACTCGAGCTCAGGTGGAAGATCTCTTGAAGGATACACGATACGGGAATGGTGTATTTCAGCATATCGGGTGGGAATTTGTCATTCACAGAAACCAAGGGAAGAGAACGAGCCCAGAAACCTGTCAATTGGTCACGAATTGGTTGAGAAATAAGGAAAAGACAAGCCGGCAGGTCACTCGGAGATAAGAAATGATGTTCACACGCCACGATCGTGACAGAAAATCTCCCACAGTTTCTGATCGCCGTATCGGTTGGCCTTCAAATTTGACGTACATCATCCTTATAGGTCGTATTCCATCCCACAAGCACCAAATCTCAAAATTATACATCGCAACAGCTTATATTATGCAAGTGGCCGACTAGCTCGTCTGGCCGACTAGGCAGTCGCTGATAATAAAACTTGCAGGGTAATAAAATGAACATGTGTTCTTATGACATGAAAAAATCCGCACTCTACTGGCATAGCTACACGATATGTGCAAGATTCAGAGGCGTGCAAATCATGGCCTTAATATGCTTGTGCTGTTTGCATCAATGCCCGAGTACGGGACGGCGTCCTTTTTTTTTAGTACGGGGCTTGCTCAGCTGAGAATGTACACATCGGGCACTCCCACATTACAGCAAGCCTATAATAAAATATGGCTCTGCAACAGGGAAAGCTCATCAGCTAAGATAAGGAAGCTCACCGACATCTTGCTGCTGTTGAAGCCGGCGTCGAGCCCATGAGTTCTGTGTTAAGTGTGCTGCCGGGTTTGAAGACGCGCACTGCTGCCGAAGCTATGGAGTTTTGACTTGTTTCCGCACGTCCTCAGCATTTTCATAGATATTTGTAGAAAATGGATGTGCGGCCAGTTCACCTTTTCAATCCATTGGCGGCGCGCCGCTCTACCTTGTGGTTGTTTTGCTTCCCGGGATTAAGATCAAGAGATTGAGAAGCTTTGAAACCAATGGGCGACATGTATATAACGGTATCTGTACCATGTCTCCGATGCAGCGACCGAATCAGCAAACCACAATTTGGTGATTTTTGCGGGGCGGAAATGGTGGTACGATGGTTGAGTTTCAGCTGAGCAGAGGTTTGGAGGACATGCATCAGAAAAAATGCATGCTGCTCGCGAGGGTGGGCAGCCTCACAACATTTCTCGGACCTGCTTTTTGCATTTCGAGTCAGCAATATCCAGTCAATTTTGGGTGTGATACAAATTTTCTTTTCCCTGTGGCGTTTGAAAGGGTCTTGCATATGTTTGACTCAAGAATCCAATCCTGGATGTGGAACGAGGGGTGGAGGAACGGTGGCGGAAAGGAAGAGTGTGTCGACCACTGACCAAAGATCAAGAATGGATTCAATCTTCGATATCAGTTCGCGATCGTATTTCCAACAAAATTTTGAAAAGCATGGCTCGTTGAAAGCTTTTAACTGCCCAAATAAAATTTCCACGGAGAACGCACACTCAGAAGAACCTGGATATAAATTATCGGTCCCGTAGATGAGGGTCATAAATTTTAAATAAAAAATTTCGGGGTCAAAAAACCAAAAGTTCACTAAATATGGTCAACTTACTGCTCCCAAACTTTGAGCCCGAACGCACCAGCCAAAGTGCATGAACCGCAGTGAGAAATCAGTTCCCCATCATAATCAGTTTGCGACTGAAATTCACCAACCACTTATTGGTATTACCCACCCGAGCTCAAGTCAATTCAGTATGGGGTTTCAAGCAAGTTTCGAAGTACTCCAAAGGATTCGCTGTCAATGGGTTCAACTACTATGCTAGAAACTCTGCCATCAGGAATCCTTCTGTTTTTCTTGCCGTGGAGACTCTTCTGCGTTCTTTTTTGCTACCTGCTCAGCATACATTTGTCTTTATCTAGTGGGATAGCCTAGGAGTCCCATTATTTTGTTTGTAATGGACGGCGGCAGTTTATTGAGATTGTTACAGGCAGGGCTTCATAAATCTGTGAATTTATTGAAGTTGTGCATGGTTGTGGTCTATCCATACCATTTTCAGCAGTCAACGAGGAGTTACACACCATGGCCAGCTGATTCAAATGCATTTATGTAGGCTCGCGTGCAACATGGAAGTCTTAGTGCGCGGTAATGGCTCATTCAACGGCGTTTGGGCATTTCCGGGCTGTTCAATCACTACACCGTGGCCAGAGGTACCCAAAAAGATACACTGACACATCCGCACTGCATTTTAATCGAAGAGTAGTGGGAAACGAATATAATCATTCACTGTGCTGCCTGCCAAAGGTCTTGTTTTGCATATCACTTGTTTTATTACAGAAACATCTCTAAATTCCGTCTCTCTGTAGACGAAAGAGTATACGCGGACACACCCCATTTATGTCGTGAATTTACGGTGATTTTGCAGCAGAAACACGCAGGTTGGGCGGGAGCGGCGGGCATCTTGATGGGATTGATGGCAGTTGTCGGGAGGGGCGTGAAGCGACGGTGCCGCCCATCTTTGATGGCAGCGACGACAGAATGATGGGAGGGCGGACGCCCCGCCTATTGTTAGCGACTATCAGTGGTAATACTCCCTGTAAGCGAGGTAAGCCGGCTATCTTTAGGGCGTAATTATTGCGCCCACCCTCTTCGGTTCAAACCCCCGCTAGTTAGCGGGGGATACCATATACATCTCCACCGCTAACTAGCGGGGTTTGGTAGGCTATACAGGTGGGAACTCGCTACAGAGAGCGCCGCCCGGTTCGATTGGGGGCTGGACGGCAAAGACTTCGCTGTTTGCACGGACCGGCTTCCAGACGCAACTTTGCCGTTCACGACACAGCTAACTCGCTACAGAGAGCGCCGCCCGGTTCGATTGTGGGCTGGACGGCAAAGACTTCGCTGTTTGCACGGACCGGCTTCCAGACGCAACTTTGCCGTTCACGACACAGCTTGGGACGCTTGTCCTCGATGCTACACCAATGCCCACCGGAAAACCCAATTCAGCACGAACATCCTCATATTCCGTTGTTGGAGCGTTCATCGTTGTTGGTCTCCCGCTCGTATATCAGTTGATTTGACGGATCTTCATGTCAACCTTGTCATAACATGCGAACAATTGGAAATGTATGAAAGAGAGGAACGACGAGATCGGTGCGAGTGCGACTCGGGAAGAGGAGCCGCAACAACGCATCAACGCATTTAAACCCCACTCCGCACGGCACTACGCAGTGGACCCGCGGCAAGCGAAGCACCACGCAGTGGGCCTCGCGGCGAGCGGCAAAGGGGGTCCGCACCAGATAATTTATTTCACTGAGATCAAGCTCAAAACTTGGGAAGCATCAACTAATCAAATATTTACTTGCCGTCAGGCCGGAGGAGGGGGGTTTGGGAGGGAAAGGTTCCCCCCAGCAATGTACATGGAAATGCTTCTGGATATCACAAACACTGTGAACCGGCGCTGAAGTGTCGAAAATGATGCATTGATACAGAGTGACGGTAATGTCATCCATCACGAAAAACTGGAACAACTTGTAAGGCATTACAGACCCTCCAAAAATCCCCACGATCCACTACCAGGCCCCACCAGCGCGGCAAGATTTCACCTGGGCTTACAACTGTCCTCCGATCTCACAAAGTGGTGCCAAGCTGATAGGGTTTACAAGGGCTACAATGATAGATAGAGTTTTGAATCCAACGACAGGCCTTGGGACAGAGATTGGAGGTGGAGGACTTGTGCTTTGCGGTGGAGGAAGCGGGGCGACATGTGGGGAGAGAGCAAAGAGCAAGCGACGTCCCATCAATCATGATCACGCGCAAGATCGATAGCGCACGGACCACATCAACAACGCACCGACACGCCCTTCATGACTCGGGCGACTTGCTCAGGTACACATTAGACCGCACTTGTATCGCACGTTAAATATTCTCACAATCAAGGCCACCATAGTCCTCGAACTCAGGCCCAAAAGATGGAGACGGAGCTTGCCAAGTTTGCCGGACAAAGTATGCACCCTTGAAATTCAGCTTTCCTTTGAATACTTATATATATCATCTATTACCGTGACTGTCCTTGGCAATAGCGCAGCGGTAGCACCCGACTGACTTCCAGCTTACCTTCCGGTAGGCCGTGGGCACATGATACATCGCCTTGGACGGAAACAAGTGCATTGCATACCTACACAAGGCTGCTGCTACCATGGATGGACACCCCTGGCAAGGTATGTCCCATACAAGTGCACAACTGGCCAGGTATTCCTATCCAAGGCCATGGCAACGGCACCTGGCCCGACGTTCCAAATCTGGGCATACCAGAAAATCACGGATTTGGTGATGTAGTCTTTAACCCCAATTCTCGACTAGGGCCTTCACGCTGGGTACTGTGCCCACTGGTATGATCCAGCGAAGTGGTGTTGCTATAAAATCAGTTTTCAGTCATTGAATTCATATTTCGTGGTTCTATTTCAACTTTCAGAGTGTCACCGTGCATTTCGTATAGCAAAGGACGTCATACAATCGTCTCAAAGTGAATCTCTGACTATTTATGAATGATCTTACCCTTGTCCAATTCCTACAGCCGAGTTGTTTACTGTTTTATTTGACTTTTGCCTGCTTATGATGCCGCATGGTGCGTCGCTGCGGTGGTTTTAACGCGGCAAATTCGAGTTATGCAGAATATTGTACCCACATTCTAGTACAATGACACGGAGACAACCGATCGAGCCGGCGCTCCGGAACGACGCAGATGGAGTGCAATAAATTCATTCTATGATCATTTTGAAAAGAAAGCATTAGGACCTCCTCAGGATGCCCATGGAGGGGAATGCCCGAGATGTTCGAGTTTGTGAGCAGGCAGCAGTACGTATATATAGTTATAGCGATTCAAATTTCACAGCGTGGTGTACGTTTCGAGGCGTGTGTGATCGGGTAGGCGTGGCAGCTTCTGGCTGGCCCGGGATTCGTTTGGACGTTCTTCGAAAAAGGCTTGAGGTGAATTTACTAATTTTCTTTCCCCCGTTCATATGTTTAGCATCCAATAAACGCGACCTGGTCCGAAATTTAGGGATCCATGACTCCATGCATGACCCATGGGCTATGGTTGAAATTAGTGTTTCCCTGGCCTTGGCTCAAGCCAGGAAGCCAGCCAAGCCAAGCCATGGCTTCTTTGAGCCAGGCCAAGCCATCGCACTGGCTCGATCTGGCCCTGGCCTCTGGCTTGCGATTCTCAGGGCCAAGCCAAGCCAGTCAAGCCATGGCTTCAAAAGGTATCCCCAAACCAAGTTGAAATATGCTAGTAAGCACATTTTTTCTGTGAAACTAATCTAAGTGTGAGATCGGGATGCATATTAACATCACTCACAAATTCCAGATGAATCCGCCACAAATGAGACCCTTCTCGTGCGGCACGCGAACTACCTTCCCTGTTGGGGATAACTGACGCCAGTGGAAACATTCAATTATGGCTGGTTATCCAGATCCTTTTGTTTCTGAAAGATGTAATCAGTGTCCAGACATCTATATACCACTTACAAAATGCCAGAAACAGAAAGTAATGCCCTGTGAAATTTTGAGCCCAAGCCATGGCTCAAGCCACTGGCTTTGGCCTGGCCCGAGAGTTAACATTTTGGCTTGCAAAAGTGGCGTGCGCCTGCGCAGAATGGCTTGTTTCGGGCGTGGGCGTGGATTTTGGTGGCATCACACGCCCACGCCCGGCTTTTTGGCTTGCAAGCCATTTTGTCGGCTTGGCAAGCCATTTTGCCGGCTTGGCATCAGCCAAAAAACTAAAGCGGCTTGTGCTCACAGCACATCAGGTAGGACCCTAGCATTGGATTTTTCATACTAGATACATTATTACATGTCCCCTGCAGGTACCCAGAGCATCAATTGTCACAAAATTTTAATGTCTGTAAAATACTCGTCATCACCATGAATAATGATAAGGGCAACTCATACCTCACATGCAAGCCAGTGGGCTTGTGAGGCTTAGCTAATAGACAAGGCTTCCGAGCATCCATCTATATTGAAAATAAGGGAAGAAGTGTCGACCATGCAAAGCTATTTACAAAAACATTCTTCAGTTGACCCGACTTTTGAACAACACATGTGTTTCAGTGCCTCACACTGAAAGTTGAACAGAATTCTTCACAAAAATGGTTTGGATACTCTAACAGAGGTGAAAAAACCCCTCTGGATAGCAATTCTAACTCGTGGCTCTCGGTAATTGGCGTTGGTTGTACCGGGATCTTGACTACAACCAACCGAATGAGCATAAATACTCAATTCTTTGATGTAAGCTGCACCAATGAACACATTTGAATATTCTGGGGTATTTTCGGGCCCAGGATGTGCCTGGAAGTTGTTCTTTTTTCTCGGCAACAAAGTGGCTTACGCAAACCATTCTGTCTGATGCCATCAAAATGGGCGTGGACCCGGCTTGGCATGAAAACTCAAGGAATTCATGCCTGAACAACGTCAATACCATCTCAGTTACATCTGATTTACCTGCTCCTATCACGTTACAGCAAGTTCAGAGTGAATTGGCATCGGGTTGAAAAAAAAGTTGAACATCTCGAATGCCATCACAAGCCAGAATGGCGACAAAGTGGCTTGTGGCCGGTGTGAGTAGAGTTTTTCGATTCAAGCTTTGGAAATCATTCTGTTGCTACTTACATGGTTATATAGAGTCAATGAACCCCAAATATTAGTTGATTTCATTTTATTTCGGCCTCTAGTCGCTACGAGCAAAATGGCTTGCGCAAGCCATTTTGTCTGATGCCATCAAACGGGCGTGGGCGTGGCTTGTGGTGATAAATAGTTAAATCCAAGGAAGGTATTGGTGTAGATACCTTTGGAAACGATGAATTTGTACATGGAATATTATATAGCCTCAATGAACTATTTTTTTTCATGCCCCTGCTCATCGTTGCAATCAAAACGGCGTGCGCAAGCCATTTTGTCTGATGCCATCAAACGGGCTGGGGCATGGTTTGTAACACTCCGACTCCGTGACTCCCATGGTTTGTTTACCTAGAAAATTCCTAGTGTATTGTTTTCCGTAACTTCAAAGTAGAATCCTTTGAACTAGTAACGGCGCTCACCAATTTGTTTGCAGATCCTGTCCTCTGTCAATCATTGTTGATCACTGCCGCCACCAATCGCTCCCCAATTTTTTTCAATCTTTTTTTGCCCTCCATGTTTCAGCGCATAAAACACTTCTTAGGTCAAGGAAATACGCCTCCAACACCGAACCCACCCTACCCTCAAAACAATATACATGGGCCATCCGGGCGACCCGTGGGACCTCCCTATTGTGCGTGCCGTACCATTCAGAAGCATCGCAAAAAGTCCGCTGAAAAAATGGCTTAACCACCAGCAAAAATTCGGGTGTTCTGGTTCAACAAATGTTGACCTTCAAGCCCAATCACATCATTTTTGACAAAGAATTCCGACCCCCAACCTTTCGGCGCGACCGGCCTTCCCGCTTCCCTCCAACAGATTCCATTCCCATCGTGGTGAACGATGTGTCAAAGGCAAAGGAAAATGAAGACACTAAACAGGTGAAGCTTGACCCAAAGAAGGAGAAGAAAGGTTGGCGCAAGCGCAAGGGAGACGACGAAACCATCAATGACAAACCGACAAAACCCTCCAAAAAAAGAGTGAACAAACAGCCCGCCTCAAGGCCAACCACTCGGCGCACTCATGCAGGAAACAGGTAATATTAATAATCATGCAGCGGGGAGCAAAAACGACTCGGTGCCTTCGTTCATAGGTTAGATTTAGAGTGTAGGGTAGATTAGAATACTCATACTGGCCTCAATTAAGTACTACGGGTGTATTGGTACGGTGTATGAGTGGGGGGCGTTGGTCATATTCAGCCAGAAATGCGAGAAAACTTGCTCACCGGAGGCAGTGAGGGACTCACATGCTCGATGATTACAAATGTCATGTTTTTATTTGGCAAAGTTTGTGGCCTGGGAGGGAGGGTCCGGAGGGATGGATTTAGGAGGATACCGGTGAAGGAGGAAGGTATAGAAGTATGCTGGGAGAGATATTATCATTTTACTTACAGTGGAATGGTTTGGTGTTAAGCGAGCACAAGCCACACCACGCCACAAGCCACGCCCACCCACGCCCGCCCACCAAATTCAAACTCCGCTAAGGGGGACAAGCCATTCGGCCAAGCCAGTCGGACAAGTCTGGGCCTGGCCCTGGCTTCTCATGGCTTTGGCCCTGGCCCAGGATTTTTCAAGCCGGATACAGGTGAAGCCAAGCCAAAGCCATGGCTTCTGAGCCAAGCCAAGCCAGGGAAACACTAGTTGAAATGTATTGGATCATTGGTATCAGATTGAGGGTTGAGAGCATCGAAAGGCGCCAGTACTACTGCTCACAGACGTTCCACAAATCAAGGACGAATTCTCCAGCCCGAATCCACATCGTGAATGCGCACGGGTCAATTGAACCGTGCGAGCCTTATCTCTCTTATCACCCAACATCTGATGGGATCAACTCGTTGCTTTGTCGCCTTGTCGGAGTCCGCCCACAACGACAACGACAATGCGCCTCTGCGCCAGCCTCCTCGTCAGCCTCGCCGCCGCCCTCCTGGCCCGTGCGCAAGCCGACGCCGTCTCAGTGAACGGTCTGTCCTCTGTCTCCCGGCTCACCGACCCGGCGCTGTCTGTCAATGGCCTCTCCTTCGTCTCCGTCCCGACCCTCCCGTTGTCGTTATCCTGGGGGCTGACCTATATCCCCGTCCCCACCGACTCTAGCTCGAGTTCGAGCAGCGTGAGCGGGAGCACTAAGTCAAACAAAGGCAAAATCGCAGGCGGCGTCGTCGCCGGCCTCGCCGTGCTCCTCGCCCTGCTGCTCACCACCGCCTTCCTCATCCGCCGGCGCTCCAAGGCTTCTACGAAGCACTGGCGCAATCGCGTCGGAGGGTGGACGTGGCAGCGCGATGCTGAGGGTGCCGCTCCTCCCCACTCCTCCGGTGCTGGGGCGGCGAAGTTCGCTCCCAGCACGATCGGCAAACGCGATCTGGGCGCGATGGGCCAGGTCCACAAGCCGCTCATCAGCCAGCCGCTCGTGGGGTACGACTATTGGCAGGACATCAAGGCACCCGTGGCATCGCCTGTGCAGCCGCTCTTCGTGCGCGAGCCCCGCATTCGGCAACAGCCGGATGCGGTGCCTGGGCATAAGCGCCAGGGGTCGTCGGGCTTGAATTAGAGTGGAGAGCGGTACGTGGCGCTTGATTGGGTGGGTGAGGATGTGTGACTCACCGCTTGCGTTAGGAGGTCCCGCACAAACGAACGAACGAACGAATTATCCTTTTCACGCTTTCTACGCTTTCCACGAACGCTTTCTTCCAACGAACGAGCCTGTTTTTATACGTCTTTATACGAAGTGTAACGTTTATCCAAATGAACCTTCACGCGAACACGATTTGGTTTTGGACGGAGATCGTGGCGAGTTGCGTCACTTCCTTATCTTCCAACACTTGACCCGCACCGTGACGAGCGCAGCCTTCCCGTTCCTCAGTCTGCGTTCCTCCTTGTGTCCCTGTCCTACGCCATTCCCATCTGTGGGTGCGTTGAACCGTTTTTTTCTTCCTCCCCGTGTCCCAGCCCCAGTCCCCGTCTGAACACCATTCCTCCTCCCTGGGTTATGGGTTATGGAGTTATGGGTTCCATCTCTCTTGACTCGCTCTCCCGCTCTACATAGTTGCCTCCCCGTTCTGTACCACAGAATGGTGGCTGCGTTGCGCCATAGCTACCGTGGCTATACTGTGCCATAGCCACCGTTCTGTGTTACAGAACAGAGCGGCAACTATGTAGGCTAACAGTAGTGTGGGAGAAGCACAACTATTGCACGCGGGTGTATTCGATCCACGTTTCCGCCATTTCTTCTCTCCGGCTGGTCTATGTAAATACACACTTTTCTGGTGCTATTTCTACTACATCGCCTCGACCGGGACGCCGCGACTTCACACACGTCCCCAGGATGTTGAGATCAAGCCATAGGACCTCCAACCTCGTGTTTCTGCAGTTTCCCGCCGAATATAGTGCCTACCATCCCTGCCTTCCGAAGACTCGTGTCTGTGGGACACTCGACTTGCTCCAGAAGCCCCTTCAGCTCCTGATGGTTTCGATATAGCCATATTATGTGGAGAATTCCCGTCCCATCGATCACACTAGCCTCGCTATCCTCTGGAATTCCGTGATAGAGCGAATATCGCAGGGAAAGACGGGCCAGTTCTATGGACACCACAAAACCAACAACGATCTTGTTTCATCGGCTTAAGCAGAGGACGATTGATAAAATCTTCGTTCACCTACAGCTATAATGTTCAACTGCCAAGGTTCAGGAAATGGCTATAGCGTGGGAACGGTGGGGTGGCACATCCCAAAACCTGCACATTCTCTTGTCCATTTTGAATTCTCTACCCCTTGCTAAAAAATCTCACCCATTTACCTTCAGAAAATGGCTACTTAGACGGGGTAGCAATGTTAAATAAATTTTTGGTTGGAATGACGCTAGAGAACATCGCAGCGCACAGAGGCTGATTCCAGCGAGGAAGATATATATGAGATAAAGGAAGAAGGCGTACACACCTCACGTAATCCCACGAACGCAGACGCAAAGGACGTAAAGGCAGCCACTGCGCACGGGAGGAAATACGAATGCACGCGGAGGAGTTCAATCTTTCCCAGGGTGTCAGGCCATTTTGAGGCTGCGTTGGCAAGAGTGCCGCCCATGAAGGGACTGGATGGAGTCGGGTGTACAAATCAACAGAGACCAACGGATCAAAGTTTAAGCGCAACCTTGTCTGCAAGCCGAGAGTCCATATTAGCTGGAGGGTGGAGAAGATGTCTGCAACGTTTGAGGGGTCAGAGATCTAGTACGCGGTGTCGTCAGGATAGTGGACGAGGGAGGAGAATGTAAGTGAGTTTCTTACTTCGTTCATGACAGCTTTTGCGACGCCTACACTTTCATTCAAACTCTGACTCACATCATGGAAACAATAATTGGCGTACCAAGATCACCGTTGAACGCTCCCTGGGCGCATCGGAAGGCTTGAACAATAAGGCTTGATATCGAACGGAGGATGAAAAGAAGCCAGTCGGAGGAGAGACCGTGACGGCGTTCCGTTGAGATGATCCTTGATGCGGTTTCCTCCGGCGCAGAAATTAATGTCAAGTTGTTCCTTGATTCCATGTCGATGCAAAATTCCACAAACCTTCAAATCCCTATGAGACGATGCGCAATTACTGGTTATCGCTTTCGGTGTTTCAAAATTGGCTGCGTACGCAGAGCTAACGGACAACCTGACTGGGCCTTTCTGTGAAAGATGGGTAAGCGATCTGCACCCTGAGCTTACTTGCGCGTGCTTATCTTGGTTGGCGATCATGAAGTAATTGTTGCTGAAGGGTTTCGGCGAAGACGAGGTGGGGCGAGGCTGAAGGGTGCCAATGGCCAGATGTGAGCTGGCTACATCACCATTCTGAGGGCGATCGCGATTCGGCTAGTAGACCGATTAAAACGGAATATACCAGGCGGCAAAACCCTCGGCAATCTGAAGCCATTTTCGACGCTCGGAATGACCGATTTTCCTCTATTAACGCTAGGAATCTTGAACAAAGAAGCCAATTGCGCATAAGGGAGAAGACGGCCACAATATAGATCGTAGATACTTTTGCCCTCCGAAAATTCCAGCTTCCCTGAACAAATCATGTCATCGCTCTAAAGAAACAAATGTTAGTGAACAAACTGAGATATAGAGGAAAAGGGCGTACCAAGAAATAAGGTCGCGAGGAAGAGCGGACCATTCTACGGCGACAGGTGCGCCCCCGTGAATACAAAAAAGGAAAATGGAGTGCCTGCAAAACTCAGCCGATGTGTTACAGAGGGAGAGGTGCTGTTACACAGCGTAAGATCGCGTCTGGGGCTCGGAACTTGGACCGTAATTCAAAAAAGGAAATGATGCCAGCCGCTGGAAAAGGGAAGAAAAAGGACACGGTGGAAGAGAACGAATATGAGGCCGAAAGACTACCTTTAAAGCACGTGATCGTTTGGATGCAGGGGAGGAACCCATGATATTCGAGATGAAGCCAGAACGGCGGGTGTAAGTGTTCGTGCATACAAGGCGTGGAAAACTCATTTATACGAGGCGTAATACTACCCACGGATCGAATGGTAGCGAGCCGTGCCACATGGCTTTTGAGAAGACCGGGAGAGCTGTTGACAGGGCGGCCAGCAGCAGATAAAGAAAGAGGAAAAAAGGAAATGAAGAGCTACTCATATACTCCACGGTGTTGACGAGCACGCACAGGACGAAGCATGCCCTCCGTAAGGCCCCCCTAGGTTTACCGCAGCCGCCTTTCCCCGATAGCGAAGAGAAGATGATAGCCGCCGCCGTACAAGCGAGCATCCGACGTCTGCGTACAGGATGTGCACATGCTGAAAGCCGTATCGTTCCTTGTGAGGAAGAACATTCGACTCAGTCTCACACGGGAAACAAAGACGGGTGTACCTACCTGGACAGCTAGACAGCGATACTGGATCCCAAGCCGAGGTACACGCAGCTCTCTCTCCACGAAGTCAAGGTTGACTACTGGAGGTGCGGGACTGCGACCGCTGCAGCGCGCGTCATCGTGCTGCTTGGCCGCAAGGTCAAATCGATGGCCGCTGTTGTGCGCGTCATCGTGCTGGTTCTCCGCATCGAAATCAGCGTTCTGGGGGTGCAGTGGAGACGAGGCTCGAAAAGATGTTGTGCTTGCTACTTTTTCTTCGTGCAGCGTTGAGTAGAGAAGTGGGGATTCGGGCTCGGAGACGGGAGGCGTGGGATTGAGGCTTGAGGGAAGATGCTCTGAGTCCGGGGGTGCGCGAAAAACGAAGGGATCCGAAAGGTAGAGGGTAAGCTAGTAGTGATAAAAAGAGAGGGAAGGAGTAACAAACAAAAAACGCTGCGTGAGCCAACATACGCCGAAGCTACACAGCATTATGGGAAGGGAACACATTTCGAAAGAAAGGAAGAGAAAAAGAATGAAGAAAGAAAAACGCACCTTGGCACCTGAGATCCCACTATCCAGTGTTTGAACTTCACCAATGCGTTCTGTGTGGCACAATGATGTCGCCGTGGGGCGGCCGATAGGGGTGGAGTTGGCACTGATAACTTTGGACAGCAGTGAGCTGATCAGTTACTTACAGAGACGCCATACTCCACGGCTATAGATACCCAGCAGCACCGGAGAGACGGGCAGCCATATCCTCAGAGAGAAGGCCGGAGGGACGCTCAGAGATGAAACCCGAGGTGAAGGGCGAAATGGCCGGCGAGGCGGAGGCAACGGCGAGGTGGACATGGTGCCGAGACAGGAGGTGCTACATGGCACCGTGATCGGCGCCGTGCCAGGCGGTGCTGGGCCGTGATGACTTAGGGGACGGCGCGAGTGGGAGGGCAGGATGCGAGCACGGGGGAGCAAGATGTTATGGCGCCGGCGCGGAAAGTGTACCCCAACGAAATGTAGTCAGAGGCGGAGCCAGCGGAGCGAGAAGGGAGGCGAATCGGCCGAAGCGGTGTGGAGGATTGGAGGCGGCATGGTTAGAACGGGCGGGAAGTGAATGCAAGGCGGATCCGGCACAGGTGGATGTCGCGGTAAGAAGGAAGAAGCACGATGGCAGTGTGACGGGATCATTGATCGGTTAACCTTTGTTTCTTCTCTCATGTTGCGCCACGACCAATACGGGTTCTAGAGCCGTTCAGTCCTCTTTCAATCGTTCTCAAGGACCAATAGGCACTGTCGAGGCCCCTGATCCTCCTTGTGCCTCTCTCCACTCTTAATGCTGGAATCTTCGCCGTCCTAGTTCACACGCATCACGAGCTGGATCGAGGCTTTGACCAAGTGCCCGGACACATCCCGTAGCATATCGGAGCTCGTAAACTCATCTCGGTTGACTTGTCCCACATTCTGGTTTGAACCAACGCCTTCCGGCGTTCTTCCTGGCTTTTGGGGTAACACGAGTTCCATCCATCATCTCTAACTCCTTCCGTAGGATACTGTATTCAATCTCGTTGCTGCTGCGTCCCTGCGCTCGAGTCCTCTCCTTGCCGCCGCTTATAGTCTACATTCAATCGATATGCGGCATCCTGAGGAATCGCTCAAGCCTTTCATGCCCCGCGCGGCTAGTACCCTCTTTTTGTCCTTTTCTTGGCAGAATTCTGGGACTTCTGAGGGCCGTTTTTCCCTCCTGTGTTCTGATTTTCTGAAAAAGAATTCTCGCTATTAGATCCTCGGCGCGATTGAATAGGTTGCGAGAACGGAGCTATGGTTGAATTCTCGGTGCGTCATTCTTTGGTCTGCATCTATGCCTTTACTGGCTTATTTTCTGACTCAGTGTCAATCTGACGCGGACATATGACTAACTAGTCGGGTCACAAGTGCGTATTTCCTCATCCCTCATTTTTAACCCAGTTGAGCGTTCCCTCATCCGGTTCTGCTATGATAGTGAGAGATTTGGTTCTTCAATTACGGGTACGTGCTTGCTTGGTCCTCATTTACTCCACTGAGCATGTTCCCGGCCTACAGATCTTCAGTTGCGAATCTGACTGTCGCGAGGGTTTAATATTTCCAGTCACACTCACGGCCCGTCATCTATTCTCACTTTTCCGACCGTCTTTTCATTAATAGACCTCCCCTGTCTGCTGGCGGCTTGACTTCTAGTTAGTCTCAGGTGCCTGCCAGTGTTTGCTCTGCTGTCCTAACTATCTTATCCGGGAACCTGCCAGTGGGCCCACATTCTTGGATAAGACAGACGTGTGTATGTGTACTAGTTAGACTCTTGGTTAATCTTACTATTACTTGTTTGTGCAACCCCCCTACCTTCTGTGTGTCAAGACCAGCTAGCTTGCTCTTCGTCACACTTACTGCCCCTGAGAGAATCGAATCGCGAAAAAGTGATGTAAGGGAAGTCCAGCGGTATATTCTGGAAGGAAATTAGACGGCTCGTGGACCCGAAACCAACCCCAATTTCTGTTATAGCATCCGGTCTAAAGGACGTATTCAAAAAGCGTCTGAATCTGCCAAAAGTTACTCGGCCCCATCCTTGTTCCCTCCCTGCCTCCAAAAACCGCAAAAAACAGGGACACGTCAATGCCCCATCCTCATCCAAAATCAACCATCATCCCATCTCCACCGCCGCTGCTATGCTTCTCACGTGGATGGTTAATCTGGGAAGAGAAAAGAGCAACGGTCAGGGGCGGAGGAAGGAAAGGAGCGAACGAGGCGGTGGTGGGAGGATGTAACAAGGGCATACAGTGAGGGAAGGACAGGAAGCGGGGGTGGCTGATAGATAGATAAAGTGGACGGGTGGCACGGAGGTGTGGTAGATGGACACGCGAGGACGCATAGTCAGCAAAGGGACAAGAAACGAAGGCTGAGAAGCGGAAGGGGAACAGGTAGGTAAGGAACATAATGTGACGAGTGCATGGAGGGAGACATAGTAGTACTATGATCGCGGAGTACGAGGAATGTTATGGAGGAGGTCGTCGGGGGTGGAATCTAAGAACGTAGCGAAAGTAGAGTCGTGAAGGGGAAGATTCAGTGAGCACCGCGGTGAAGAGGGGGAAGGAGATGTACAGTAAGATAGTAGTGGCGCAAAGGGGGATGCAATAGAAGAGAGAGTAATGGTAGGCGGACGACGGTTTGGATAACGACCATTGGCCGACGATTCGATGTACGAGCACGAAGGCGGACGGTAGCGAGAAGCGATAGTGCTAGTCGTCCAGGGAACAGAGAACACGAATTCCAAACACGGGCCACGGGCGTGGGTTCGACATCGAGATCCCATCTACCAATGGCTGGTCGATCTACCAATCCACCCCACACCCCCGTCCGCGCGTAGGAGGAGCAGCACCCGACATAGAAGGTAGATACCCCCGGTATAATCCCGCCCAGGTCGACAACGAACAAGAAAAACGAAGTTGAAGGTTAGAGAGTGGATGACGTCATCCGTGACCAAAAAAGGAAGGCGACTTTGTGTCGAGGTCGATGTCAAGAGTGCGAATTGAGGGAAAGGAGCTGGGGGATATGGGGCGGGACGGACGAGTCCGTGGTCAGTAAAATCAGAACGAGTGAAGAAATTACTAAAAGAAATCATCAGCATTTCTCACTCCTTTTGCAAAAATGGAAAGCACGTACCACTCCTCATCGGCAGGGTTAGATTCACGTATACGTATGGCGGGCACAGCAGAATCCGCCGTGGCGACATGGGCGTGCTGTGCTCAGAGGAGCGGGCGGTGTAGGCGCTGGACGGCGTGCCGGCGGTACTTGGGGTGCATCGTACTCTGCGGTGGAGACGACTAGGGTTAATTTGTATATTGTCTGCGGATGGCTGTCCTGGAGAGCCATCACTAGAAGGGCAACATTGAAATATATTGTATAATTGTTTGTTGTACAGTGCTGGCTGTCCTGGACAGCCATCACTACAAGGCCAACATTGAAATATATTGTCTAAATGGTTGGTGCCTGCTGATGGCTGTCCAGGACAGCCTTCACTAGATGGCCAACATTGAAATACATTTGATAAACGTTTGGTGTGCAGTGATGGCTGTCCCGGACAGCCATCACTAGATGAAAAACATTAAAATACATTCGAAAAATGTTTGGTGTACAGTGATGGCTGTCCCGGACAGCCACCACTAGAAGGCCAACATTGAAATATATTGTCTAAATGTTTGGTGTTTGCTGATGGCTGTCCTGGACAGCCATCACTAGGGATGATTCTATTGAGAAACCCGGTTTCTCGGAGAAACCCCCCGCATTAGGCAATGTTCCCATCAAAGTACCGGACTTTGTCCGGGGACGCGGTGAGTCGATAATGCGTTGTATGCACCGTTATTATTGCCCAGGAAATTTGAGGACATTTTTTAGAGTAGTTCAAATCTTTTCTGATTGTAGTTGCCTGGTGAGTTAACCTTCTGGCGCGAATACATGATATTCCGCTGTGTGATGGGATCAAACCAAGTCCAATTCGATCTCGGCAACGTGATTTCACTTTCCCTGTGAGCTCCAATGTTCTGAAAACTATTCAGATATGTATTGGGAGGTCCCATAACTGTTTCCTGAAATTCTTATTAGTATCCATCCCATGACAAAAGTCCTAACATGAAGTGCACAGTTCGGTGATTAAAATCACATTGTGACGTTCATGATGCCCGGAACAGGCCTGGTCAAGTAATAAAATAAAGATAACCCAGTATTACACCACATTCTGGGCAATTGAAGTCTAGATCTACTTGAAAACATTCGATTTTGGCTGAGTGGTCACCGGCATCAGTGATGTGATACCCCATTAGGAGGGGTTCCTCCGGATTTGCCGAAAACCCGGGTTTCTCAATAGAATAATCCCATCACTAGAAGGCCAACATTGAAATACATTTTATAAATGTTTGGTGCCTGCTGATGGCTGTCTTGAATATATTTCAGTCCGGGACAGCCATCACTGTACACCAAACATTTATCAAATGTATTTCAATGTTGGCCATCCAGTGATGGCTGTCCGGGACAGCCATCAGCAAGCACCATACATTTAAACGGTATAATTCAATGTTGCTCTTCTAGTGATGGCTGTCTGGGACAGTGTGGAGGGGTCTAGTTCCCGGAGTGCGGCTCGGAAATGGGGAGGATAATCCGCGGGAATTGTTGACCGGTAGAACGATCGGGAAGAGAGGAGAGGTAGTAGGAAAGAAAAGCTATAAATGGGGACGGTACGGTAATGAAAGGAGCCGAGCAATTTAGTCGGCAATTATTTCCTCGGCGTGTAGGGTCCGAGAGTGCGTATCTGTGACCATAAATGTCAACGGGGCTCAAATCTTATCACCGGAGACCACGGTAGCGTTCGTCGGAGTATTCTAGCAGAGCTGGAGAAGTGAGAAAAACGCCCTGCGCGAAGCACAAGTGTTACGTCTGCGCGGAGCACGACGTGGATAACACTGACAGCTGGAACGAATCCGGCTGTGGGAACTGTGGATGGTGTCACAGAGACACGGGAGACCGAAAATAGCGAGAGAAGACAAAGTGATACGAGATTGGACGCGACTTGAAGCTGTTTCGAGTGCCACGGTGGCGGTATGAGGCAAGCAAGAAGGTGATTTGTTGATGATACAAACAATGTACATAATCATCACCCGGCGCGACCGTTCTCTAAGTCCGCTAGGGCTGCACTATGTAAATAAATAAAAATGTACTCTACGCCCATGTCAAGGCAAAGGCCAAGAGAACCGACGAATGAACCGTCCCTCCACCCAGGGCATGCATAATTGTGCAATGGCTCGGTCTTGTAGAGCAATCAGAGCATGGGAACTGCCGCCACAGTTCCGATGTCGCCCCGCAACGACATCCTCACATGCTAGACCTACGAACCCTGGGCTTCAGTAATGCTCGCTCGCCTGAACTCCTGTCAAAGAAAAGGTAAGTAATTTCATACATGATCAAAAATACATTTATCGGCCCGAATCCATCTAAAGGTCAAGACGTCTGAGCATACCGCTCAGAGATGTCGAGTGGAAAATTGAAAATGGTGGCCTGTAAAATTCTCCGGGGCTTGCCTTCTATATTTGAGTGACCAGCCATGCTTGCGCTGCACCCATCGAGTACGAAACGCCCTAGATCGGACTCAAGGTCCGATAGACGCCGGCTAAGCGCCCAGTACGAATAAGGCGAATCTTGCGGTATATCTAAGAAAAGAAATAGGTAGTCAGTAGTTCAAAAATACGGGTGAATGTATCATAGAAAGGGAAATGAATCATACGGCCGACACGAGGCCTACATAGAATAAAAAGTCAGAAATTTCTATATCTGTGAAGTGACCGTCTGGCCGTTCCGATACGGCGTTTCCACACCTCGGCCATCCAACCCCTCCACAACAGCCATCACTGTACACCAAACATTTGTCGAATGTATTTCAATGTTTTTCATCTAGTGATGGCTGTCCGGGACAGCCATCACTGCACACCAAACATTTATCAAATGTATTTCAATGTTGGCCATCTAGTGAAGGCTGTACTGGACAGCCATCAGCAGGCACCAACCATTTAGACAATATATTTCAATGTTGGCCTTGTAGTGATGGCTGTCCAGGACAGCCAGCACTGTACAACAAACAATTATACAATATATTTCAATGTTGCCCTTCTAGTGATGGCTCTCCAGGACAGCCATCCACGGACAATATACAAATTAACCCAAATTTAGGGTTAACCCTACGACTCTACAGACCCCTAGTAACCCAGGAGGTCCCTTCGTCCGCGCCAGGAGACGGTACTGACTATTTTACCACCAACACTTTGAACATGCAGTATGAATGTGTCGCCTCTCAGCCAGTACCGTCAAATGTGATAGGAGTTGTAAGGACATTGCACTCTTCGTGCACCAGTATAAACATTGGACGATACCTCGTCTCATAGACCTTGCGACCCTATATAATTGCCGCTCCGGTTTGAGGGTTCAAATGGTGGCTATGTGCATCCGTTTGGACCCTCAAACCGGAGCGGCAATTATATAGGTATGTTGAAAGCACCATTATCTGCTCGCCTTTGTATTATTCCGATTGTTCTGCTTTCAGAGCATCTGAACTGCACCCTGATTTAGCAAATTTCTATTCTGGTTTCAGATTACACTGAAATTGGACATTTCAGCCCCAACCAGTGAAAGTACATATGATTATAATACTATCAGGTAGAGTTTTTGACCACAATGATATATTGCTATTATTGGTGTGCGTAATGCTTGTCAGAGTGTCACTTGACCGATTACCCCGTATACACATGGTTTGATTTCAATCACGAAAGTTCTACTGAAGCCAGAATGGAGTAGAGACAGTAATTACATCGAAATTGAACCGATTTGACAAGGGTTTTCGTGTATTCAAAACCAAGTCGAACCATGAGATCCTTAAACCTTTGGTGATTCTTATGGTCTGAACCCGCACAGATACAGTCACTGTGGCCGCATACATACCCACGTCTGTTGACCAGGAACGTTCCATTTCTTCAATCCAAGACACACGAAACTGATTTATTCTCAGCTGAGGATCTTGAAATTGTCCAATGATATCTTTGGAGTGTTCGGATATCTTCTGTTTTATTATCTGAGACTGGTTACCGGGCCACGTTACCATTTTTGTGCTTGAGCCCATGCAGAGAGTCAGATGGATGCAAATAAATGGGCTCAGAAACAAAGGCATACATCCTATGTATGAGTTGAGATATTCTTTGGAATTTACATTTGCATCCCATGGCCTGCCGAATTTTATTTCCGGCGGTATCCCAAAAGGGGAATAAACGGCTTAGTGGACCACCCGGCCAAATTGTTCGTGTACGCCAGTGCTATTCACCCCGAGGCATTCCAAGTCATTTATTGGAAAGGGCTACATTATTGGGTACACTCAAACCAGAAATCTGACATGTATTGGGACCATAACTGTTTGCCTTTCCAACCATCTATGATGGGTGAGATTGGTATCTGGACGGAATGGCCTACCTTCTGAAGGACAGAGTGCAATGAAGTCCAAAATTAAAACACATAGGGCTCCATGGGAACTATTAAGACATACCTGAATGCAAAAGACGGCCCCCACATACCCATAACCCGTCCAACAGAATTCATCTTTATATGCAACTGAAATTCGGTGATTTAGAATGGTAGCCCAGCATGAACAGAAAGTCGGGCAGTTAAAAACCAAACCGATATTGTAGGATAGTGGGTTAGTGGTATCAAATGGACCAATCAAGTTTCAAGTCCTTAGCCGAGACCAGTGGATCGCTATAGAGGTGGCTGGATTATGCCGCTCAGGATCAGGTCGAGATGATCTTGAAGGGTCCAAGAATCGAGGGAGAGCAGTTTTCACAAATAGTATGGTATGGAGTCATCGATTCGAATCAGGGTATGTGAACGAGCCCAAAAACTTGTGAATCGGCGAAGAATTGGTGAAGAAACAAGCCAAAGACGGACGCCAGGACCGTTCGGAGATAAGAAATGATGTTCACACACCGGCATCTTGATCGAGAACCTCCCATAACTTTTGATCACCGCATCACTCTGGCTCGAAAACTGACATACGGTGTCGCGATACTATCGATCGCCCACCTTTGCAACACGGTTTTGATGGCGCCTTGTTGGGCATGGTGCGGGCGTTCTCTTGCAAGAATGGGCTTCGGCATTTTCACAGTACACCATTAGCATGTTAAAATCTTGAATCCCAAGTGGCTTAATTTTTTGAGATAGAATTGAAGTCGTAGTAAAGCTCCCATTCATGTCCCCACCTTTAAAAATATTTGCCTGCCAATTTGGCAGGCAATCAAACCCATCCAAAAACCCACTCGCGATTTTCTGCTGGGCTCGTATGGAGCTCTTGGCTTCTATAAAGTATCTGGCAAGCTCCATAGATCCAATTTACATCTCAGAAATTTATCGCAGTGGAAATGGTGCAAAATTGAAGTTGCCAGATCAAATTTTGCAAAGGTAGGGACTTTTGCAAAGAGGGGGCAATGATAGTAGGTCATATTACATCCCATAACCACCAAATCCCGGGAGTTTGTATCACAGTGCCTTCTATTATGCAAGTGGCCCACTAACTAGTTTGGCCCACTAAGCAGTCGCTAATAATAAGCCACCACGCCTTGAAGTCGGGGTAATTCTTACTTCGAGCAGCTGGATTTGGATGATCACCCCTGCTGTATCCCCTGGCCCCTATCGAGTCGAGATTCCCAGCGGCGGGTACACCGATTGTCTTGCATCAATGATAGATTCCCCGGAAGAATGGCGACATAAGAGTGGCACCGACATCGCTACAAACAACTTCGGGATCCACTCCTGCGCATGAGGATCCACAGAAATTTAGATACATAGGATTGCATTCAGCGTGTCGGAAATTCTGAGCACACCCGCCAACACTCAACGACCAACAAGAAAGACTACGAGCCGCTCCGACAAATTCCGGCACAAGACCCCTTACTGATGGGGGCGTCCAGGCGGATACAGCCATCTCGGGCGAATTCTTTTTCTTCTTGGAATTTAGATTTTTCTGGCCAGCACATGAGGATTACTTAGTACGTAGCTGCAGCGGCCGTTAATCAGTGACGGTGCCGAGGAAAAAGCACTCCAATGTAACCCCGACGCGCGCCGTTGTCAGGTCGCTGCGGTGCGGTGCAATGCACAGAACCCACTGAAAGCGCGCCATCAGCGCCCGCGATGTCCATGCGTCCAGTTCCAGCGCTACATGCTGAATAAGAATTGCCGTGACATGCTGAATAAGAATTGCCCACCCTATTCCTGAATGATTCCGGGTGAGGTGTCGGTGCTCGTGTCACGGTGCGAGTTTTTGTGTCCATGTCGGGTATGCAGCATGGAAGGGAGTGTCATATGTTGCCGCCGAACCCGCGTATTCCTTGCGCAGGTGCGATGGTCTTGGTGGTGGAAGGAAAAGGTTGAACTAACATCGGATGAACCATGAACTCACGAACTTTCATTAGAATTTACTCACCTGATGAAATTACACAGAAAATCATCGGAAGTAATGAACTTTCTCTAAATGCGATCAAAGTGACGAGGTTTCGTGAAAATAAGCGAAATAAGCGAAATAAGCGAAGTAACGAAGTGACAAAGATGGCTGCTACCCCAGTAAGTCGTGTGAGAGAAAAAGAAAGCAGGGAAGCCAAGCGCTGGCGTTACACCAGCAGCAAGTTCAGCCCCCGCTCGCACATCGTTTCCCGCCAGTCGACGGTCGCTCCGCTGATGTCGCGTTTTTGCCAGACGGCCTCCATAACCAGGCGCGTGCGCATTATGTTCCCCACACTTTCGTCGAGCGCTAGGAGTCGTCCTTTCAGGAAGTCTCGCCAGTTCGAGTTGTCGGTCATGCAACCCGCCAGAGATATTGGAAAGACAAGTGCTCTATCGACGTCCGAAGGAGGTAATTGACCCAGTAACTGAACAACAACCCCAACTGAGTTGCTGATTTCAGGGACATCTTTAGAAGAAACTCAAGTCAGTAACCCGGAGAAACGATAAAGTCGCGGTACGTACCTGGATTTGAATTACTGAGCACGGTGTACAAGTAGAGCAGCACCGACTCGGAGAAGATTTTGGCGACCAGCTGCCGCGTCTCGTTACTCGGGAATGGCGCTGCGTCGACTGCCTCCGAGTCGGCTTGCACCAAAGCTGGATGCAGAGGCGTCGTGTCGATCTCTCCCGTTTGTCGTGGGGAAGACGGCGCCTTGCGAAGCCGCTGCTCGATTTCATCGCCACGCCGTATCAGATCGTGGATGCTGAGCGAGCCCCTGCGCTTCTCGGCTGCTTTCCAGTGGGAAAGCTCTGACACCTCCGCAATGCCGAGCAAGACTTCTTCCGAACATCCCGTCAGGGAGTCCATCCGAATCTCACCGTTGTGGAGGTTCCGGCCCGCCAAGTCACCGAAGAGGCGCTTGTAAAGCGCGAGGTATTTTGGGAGGCGCATCACCGTCAGGCTTGAAAATATATCTAGCCACTGTGTAAAATAGAAAAAAAATGAATATAAGAGCGGGTTGGCATGATGAGATACGGCAGGCACGAACCAGAGTGAGCTTCACGATCAGCTGCCCTGCAACGGGGAGGCTCTGCAGCGCGAGCTTCGGGTTGTCGTTCGTGAGGAGGTCGGTCTGCTGCGCGACCCAGCCGCAGGCGAACGCGAAGACGGGCTGCCAGTCGGTCGCGCCGCCCGAGAGCTGCGAGAACCAGACGAGGTGCAGCGCGGCGATCGCGTCGCTCTCGCTGTACGGCCCGCGCAGCTGCTTCGCGTTATGCAGCTGGAAGTACGCCTCGTCATAGAAGTATTTTGCTGTTGTGTACTCAGAATTCTCTTCCGGGGCTTCAAGGCCCTGGGCAGTGCGCATCCGTGTATAATGGAGACTAGCTAAAGCGCACACAGAATTGGTAACAGCACCCCGGGGCGCCTGCAGAATCATCTATAGGCGCAATTAGAACTCGGTGGAGAAGCAACGTTGGGGAAGGAGATACTTACCGAACAAGTAACATTGGCTACCGTGTTGCCGGCAAAAATATACTGTACCTTTCGAACACGTTCAAAATAATATATACAGTGATTTTCTTGCAAGGATGAGTGGCCAGCGAACAGAGAGACAGCCTGCTCTGGCGACGGTGCCCGTACAGCAAGGTCGAACCCGTCGCTGCCGAGCTGGGCGAAATCAAAGTCGAGTGGTGGGATCTGTGTCGATCCCGGATTGGACGTTACGGGCAAGTTGAATTTTTGGGTCCCAAAGATGCCGGAGTTGAATTCGACGGAGGAGGCGACGCTGGGATCACTGTAAAACGCCGAATTTGAAGCACCTGAGAGGACCATGAGTTTCAATGAGTCACCACTTAGCGAGGGCAGCTACAATTCAAAATCCAACGTACCGGGCATGGCGGGGAACATACTATGGCGCGGCGCATATTGGTCCGAGTAATCGACGCCCACATCGCGGTTCAGCAGGGAGCTAGTCGACGAGTCGGCGGAGCGGCGGTGTTGTGGATACGGCCGTCGTATCGAGCTATCATGTAGGCGCGAGGAGGCGTTGGGCATGGGGGAGAGCAGCGACGAGCGCGGCTGGCCCCGAGTGAGCTGTGCTTTTATGTCGGCCTTGTACGCCTCGACAGCTTGCTTGTCCTGTAAAAACAAGAATTTAATCTCGCGTTAGAAGCAGTAGCGTAGTAATGGTAGGGAGGTCCGGTCGCACCCTCATCCATTCGGGGCGCTTGGGACCCCAGCCAAGACATTGAATCGTAAGTCGGATACAGGTATGGCAGGAATTGCCCTCGCGATTCTCGTCGCATTTCTGGTAATGAAAGCGCACCCTTGAGTACGCGATTTTTTACGGGGGCCGCTTAGCTGAAACTTACTTTTCTGCGTAGGCGACACGTCCTAGGAAATGAGATTGAGTATTGTCAGATGTTTTCGGGCCTCAGGTAAAAATCGGAGGACAGCGAACTTACCAGCAGCCGCCTTTAATTGCGCTGGCGCTGCGCGCGAGGTCGACTGGATAGCGGGTAGGTGAGGATCTCGCACTTGTACTCTGCGACTCTGTTCGAATTTCTGGGGCGGGGATCATGGGCATGAGAGGAACGTTTATTGAAGCGGGGGGAGACGTTTGACGAGACAGATGAAGGGGTAGGAGACTGGCGTCCACTGGAGGAGGTAGGACTTATGTACGCCATGGTCGTGGTTTGGATAACGGGGCGTAATGGTCCATCTTGACACGTGCGTGCAGATGATCTTCCCGAAGGGGTTGACTTGGGTACAAGAAACGTTGCACCTGGGCCTGTGACTAAGAGCACTGGGCGAAACAAACTTTCAATGCTCACCCTCTTTTTCATTAATAGTAAACTGGTCATCAATCCGTCGGAGGAGATCGGACGGGCTTGCAATTTCGGAGTCCTACCACAGTCGCACATATCAGGGGATTTGCCGTTACTATGTAGAATCTGAGAACACACACATCTCCTAAGATATCAGACCAGTCATCGTCATGCGACATAACGACGGTCGCTTGTGAGGCCTGAGTGTGTCTTTGGGTTCCGTAGAGCGCAAGTGACAAAATAAAAGTATACGTACTTTGTGGAGAATATATGCATTGATTAGTTTTGCAGGATCAAAGACCTAGGATAGGTTGGCTGAGTGATTGCTCCATGAGTCTGGAAGTGTGACACCTTGCCAACAGGAGATAAGTCAGATAAAACGACCTCTCCGTGATCTCCTGCGTGGCGTGTTCCTCCAGTTGCGCCGCTACCCCCAATCCAAGACAACGAGAACAGTGAGCCGTAGGAACTGCCCGTGCAGGAACCACCCGTTGTATTCAATCGACATTGGAAATCCACGATGGACGAAGTTTGCACGGTCCCGAACAGTTTCCCCCAAAGGCCCGTTGGCAGTGAAATGGAGAACCCGTGGATGAACGTGGTCTGGTTTACAGGCGCGTTTGTCGATGGGGGATCACATACTTTTGTCTCGGCAGGATTTTGACAAGCATGCGCGCCGCTCCAGCGGTATGGCCGAGGCATCCTATACGGGGGTTTAAAGGTAAGCTCGAACTCTTCACACACAGCGTGGTACGATGCCATCCCCCAGGACCGCGCCTTCTCGCAGCCAGTGACGAGATAAAGGTCCCCGTTCGTAAGTCCACGCCCCCTTTCGCCGTTAATATATCTGTACCAGCTATCCGCATGTTCCGCTGCGTATGTCCGCATATTTTCCACATTTCGGAGCTTCTGGAGGTGGCTCCCATCCGGAAGCGCGAGAACAGCCCCCCTGCGGAACATTACAGCGGAAAGTAAATTCGCCTCCGGGAAACTCGCTAGGCAACAGTGTTACCGGAGTGGTGACCATCTACGGATGTACTTACTTTGATGGAGCATCAAAATCTAGTTTCCGAACACTCCGACTCGAGACTATGGCCCCGGGGCCATACTTGAGGTGGACGACGTCCTTCGCTTTATATGGTGACATCGGCGAAAAGTCTTCCGGAGTGTCATTCGCATTGATGGGATGTTCGGGAGGAAGGAAGATATTGAAAAAAAAATCGAATATTCCTTCTGGCGTCACACTCCCTACATCGCCGATCGAGACACCGTGTCTTTGGTACTCCGCAGGCAGGTTTATTTGTGGCGCTGGCTCATAAAGAGGAAATCCACGTCTCCGGCGGAGCATATGGCTGCAGTAAACCTCGCTTTCCGAAAAGGCTTCCTCCAGGGTGTTCGATGGTAGTGAAATACTGGATCGGGGATCTGGCTGAAATCCAGAGTTAATACGGAGGATATGGAATGAAAAAAGGATATACAGGTGCATTGACAACATGGTTATGCACATCTCCAAGAACGAATTGTCCTCCGACAATTTCGAATCCAGTAGCATTCGGAAGAAAATGTGAACCGCTCAGAAATGAGGTTCAAAAATACATTCGTTCATCAAATGATGTTCCCGACATACCTTTGGGTCGCCACTGCGGTCGAACTGTTTGGGGTCGTGACATTCACAGGTAAAGCCGCCACTACGGTTGGAGTGCTTGAAGTCATAATATTCTCGGGCAAGGTCGCCAATGTGGTCGGAGTGTTTAGAGTCATGATATTCTCGGGCAAGGTCGCCAGTATGGTCGGAGTGTTTGAAGACATAATATTCGCGGGTAATTCCGCCGGCGACTCCATGACCTTCCGATGCAGGAGAGGAGGAACGAGGAAGATTCAGCTCCATAGCCCTTTCATGTCGTAATATATACCAGCGCTAAAAAAGCTGTGGAGAGCCCCAGCAAAGCTGTGGACTCGAGAACATACAAGGAACACAGCGTTTCGGCCTTCTAGAAGTCAGATTTCCAAGAATAGAGGCATTAATTACCAAAACATCAGACAATGTTCCATAAATGTAGCAGCGAAAAATTAGCCTATCGGAGTGGCATTTGTAGAGATATGGACCGATAGGAGGGGCTAAATAATCAACAGTTGATTTCAGTGGACAACAACCAACCGATAAATTCACTGGACAAATTTTAGGGCAAGGGTAAATGTCTGAATATTAATACACCGCTTCGACGCCCGAACGCACTGCATTCAGGGCCTTACTAGCCGAAGGTTACGTGTAGCTAAAGATGGACACGGTTACACCCGGGTCCGGGTACGGGTATGCCTAAGGGTACCCAAACCCGTCGCGTATACCCGCAGAATTTCCAGCATAAATGTTAATTTTATTGTCAAATATAGTATAGTAAAATGTAGACTACTCGACAATCCCAACACTTTCATTTCCTGATCTATCTGCATTGTCCTGTGTTTCTAATCCAGCGGATTAGCGGTAGTCCCCGTGGCTGTGCCCTGTCCATCTTGTCCTTAGTTCTGTGGGCAGACTGGTGGCTATACACTTTTGAGTGTAGAAAAAAAAAATACAACTCAGAATTTTTTCTGATTTGTTCTGATTTGTGTTTTATACTCAAAAGTGTACAGCCATCAGTCTGCCACAGAACTGAGCCTGAGCCCAAGATGAATAGAAAAACAGCCCAATGGTTGCTGAGATATCAGCTATTTACTGTCTAAGGCACAACTGTAGATTAGATGCAGCCGGGTTCACAATACATTACCCTAACCTAATAAATACTGTGTAATGTCCACCATTTATATCATTCCACCATTTATACCATTCTACTGATTTTCCTATCCAGAGGTCCAAACATAGAAATTCCCTTTTTTGGTCAATATCAACCTTGATCTAGTAGCCCTCATCAGCCACTTTCTAAAGGTCCTGGGATCAGGGCAAACAGCCCAGTTGTTACTGAGATATAAGCCATTTACTGCTCAAATTCCAGTGTTCATGTTGAATTTTTTTGAGTATTTCGCTTTTTCCAGGACGGGAAATGATTACATCAAAAAACTTTGCACACAAGATGTGCTCAACAAGGTAATACCTATCTCTCTGAATTTCTTCAGATTTATTTTATTTGACACTTTTTTTCCCATGTGTTGACTTGGAAGGCCAAAGTGCACAGCCACGGGATTTAGAGGTCTGGATCCAGGTGCGAAGAGAATAGGTTTTGGTCATGTAGCTCATATTCCCTTCTCTATATGTAGTTACATTCAACTGACTTTCGCTTCCTTTTTTGGTATTTTTATGGAATTTTTGTACATTCTTTTTGCTCGCTGTGGTCCGTGACATCAAGGATGTCTGGACGTCATCGCCCAAAATGGAAACTTCTGATGGCTTTGCTCAGAAACCTCTGGCGTTGTGAGCGACGACAACTAAACCTTGGGCACAGCAGCAACAATTATTATTTATTGTGGGCAATGAAGGTGTGGTGATACATCAGAGTCACTTCTACACTAGCGGCTTTTGTGTATCATGACCCACCACTGATCAGTGGTTGCTGATACATCCCACTGCCCTGCTACGGTGTGAACACTGGATTTTCTGTGTGTAGGTATCCTGAATGCTTACATGTATCCAACAGCATGCTCATCCCTTTCCCTGGCCTTACTCAAACAACTCTCCCAGCATTGGATTACTTCTTCCTGAGTTGGCCCGTGAAAGGATGCCTGCCTGCTCAAATGGTCCTGCCACCTCTTCTCCAGTGCATCATCACTATACTCTACTGGAATATAGTTTTTCCTCTGCATTTCAGCAATCCTTCGGTCACGCTTGCCTTTGTGAGCAATACCCAAAGTCAGGTAGTCCTGCCAACAATCTATCAAGTCCTGTCGAGGGGTTGAGGATGCCTAAAAAACGGTGAGAAATGACCCAAGATGTGCGAGAACCCACCTTCAGCCATTGAATCACATCATAGAATTCTACAGGTTGAAGAATGGTATCCTCATCTTCTGAAAAGATCTCCCATGGTGGAACAAATTGATCAAGTTTCTGTATCAGCTCAGGGTCTGATCGAGGGGAGGATCTGATGTGGCGACCCCATTCATGACCAATCCCATTGTCACCACAGCCCAACAGTATCCTGTGGTAATGGGACATTTTCAGCTGTGACTAGCCTTAACATGATTCTGCTTACCACAACATCATAGACCGTTCCCCTGTTCCAATCTGTTGCATGAGTCGAAGAAATCCGCAAGCCAGGTCTCGAGAAACCATTACTTCAGGGTAGAGATGGTCTAGTTCTGAACAAAGTGCAGGCAGGAACAAGAAATAGGTGTGAAAAAAATAGAGATTCTTGAGTTATGAGTGGGCGGAGAGAACAGATGTGTTCTAAAATAGTGTCCCAGGATAGATCCAACACAATGTGTGTCCGAAACAATTGGTCAGAATGGCTATCAATTAGATAGCTCAGATCAGGGGTAAGCAGTCGTCCAGCTTG
The DNA here is from genome assembly GCA_014462655.1 of Mycena venus. Lineage (NCBI taxonomy): Eukaryota > Fungi > Basidiomycota > Agaricomycetes > Agaricales > Mycenaceae > Glaucomycena > Glaucomycena venus. The sequence continues at coordinate 158,361 of JACAZI010000007.1, read as the reverse complement.
GAAGATGCGAACTAGGCTGGGAGACTGGGAAAAAAGCTCCCGACAGGCTGTGACTATGGCTTGCCCTTCACTAGTCATCCGAGAATGCAAAGCATGTATTGTGTTGAGGGATGGTGCCAAAACATTGATATAATCACTCATGTGATACCTGCCAACATGTTCTCCGAGCATATTGTCCCCAATTTGATCTGTGAAGTGTTCATACTGCAGGAAAAAGTGATAATGTTCCCACTGTTGGATTAGTGTCTCAGGAAAAGGGTTAATTTTCTGCTTGATAGAATTTAGTTGAGAACAACAAGGGGTAGAAAGACACACTTTGAGCCAAACCAGGAAATTCTCTGCATCTTCTTTGTCACTGGTGGCTAAGAAAAAGTCTGGATTGACCAATTGAATATGTGGCACTAGGTCTGCAAAAGGTGGGAGGGAAGTGATATGTTCAATCCAATTTGGGAATGTTAGTGAGAGGTTCCTAAGTATCACAGAATCAGGATAGGCTCGGAATGGGAATGCACCGCCACATACCAGCAGAGCCCAATATCTGCCTGTTTTTTCCGAGGATCATCATATGTGTATGCAAGTAATTTGAGGATCAGGCGTGCCAATTTTGCCTTGTGCTCCATGGAGCCAACATGGAACCTTGATGACCGTGCTTCATCCTTCAAGAAATCAAGAAATGAGTCATGGTGCATCCCAAGTGATTGTCCTATGAGTGCAGGTACTTTGAGCACAGAGTGTAGAGGACGGATAATTAACTCTGCAGTGCCAAGTTCGAGACCAAGTAGCACATCGATATCCCGCAAAGAGAGAATTTCCAGATAGTGGGTTGTTACACATAAAATGTCACAGAGGGTAGGATTGTACCGTACTGGGACTCTTGAGAGAATTTGCATGTAGAGCTGGTCCAGAGTCACGAAAGGTGATTCAGAATCATGAGGAATAAGATTTTGAACCACAATGTCCAGTTGTTTCGAGGGCCAGGAATACTCATCATCCACAAACTTGACCACTGTTGCCGCATAAATGAAGTAGCCAGATGAATTTCGAACTAATTTTTCCAAAATCTCTGGGTCCGGCCATGGAGTCGGAATGGCTTTCATGGCGAAATGCTCACGATGAATGCGAGAAAATTCATCATGGAGATAAGTCCGGACCTCCTCAAATGACTGCCGGATATTGGTGGAGTCGGTGACTCCTTTTAAAAACTCCGCCTCGAATGACTCCCCTAATATGTGCTTCGGGTCGACTGGCAACAAGGATCCGAAGCGCAGGGTGATACTGATTGGCAGTAGTTCCTATCAAGTGTAATATCTCTCGCTGAATATTGTGCCCATCACACTCATCCAACCCGTCAATGAGGAGGGCTGAAGGCAAAGCACCACATGCCAATTTGCATGGCTTGATGATGAGGTTGCACAGCTGTGCATCCATGTTTCTAACAAGAACCGATGGATCTGTTTCCACTCTCCGCAAGATTGCACCTTTCAATTTGGGTTGGTGGAGAGCAAGCTGATAAGCAAGAGTTGCAAAAAGTACTTTTGCATTGCCACAACTGTTATTGCCACATTTGAAAAAGAAGCTGCCACCAAGCCGCCCAGCTCTCTGTAATCGCCTGCACAGAGTTTGCATGATGGCCGATTTCCCCGCGCCCACAGGACCATGTAGCCAGTGGATAGGATAGCGCGAGTTTGGGTCAGTTACCGATTTATAGAGGTTGTTAAGCAACTCGGTGCGTGTTTCGGGATGGCATTTCGGCTGGAGGAAATGTTCTGCAGCATCATACAATGCCTCCAGGGCAACTGCGTTATGCAGGATATGTAGTCCTGCTTCCCTGTGGTGGTTAACAGTGATGGATGGTCCACCATTGGACAGCAGTGGATTGGGCAGGGGGTGATATTGGGGAGCTCCGAAGTGCGAGTAACTGTTCAATGATTGGGATTCGTCGGCGGGAGCACGATGGTGCTGGGGCGACGATGTGGATTGATCACTGCCAACAGGCGAGCGGGAACCTAGATATGGTCTCATCCAGAAATCGACGGGGTTTGGTTGAATTAACGGTTGGTGATGTAGTGGAGGTGGATTGGATGGAGGTAACACAAGGCCAGCACTTGGGGGGAGTCGTGGAAGTCAACGGCCCCACGGCAGAGGAGGTTTGTAATCCGGAAGACGAGGTTTCTCCGTGGAAACCAGTCTGCAAGGGACGTGGGCGAGAAGAGACATCTGAGCAATATGAGAAGAAGCAGAGTATCGAATTTAATTCGGAATGCACCGTATGGTGTCTGCCTCGCTCCTATGCCATGGCGGAAATTTCTCGCAACACCAGTAAATTGGCGACCAACGCCTTCAAAGGCTGTCTCTTGTAGTACCCGAATGGATGTGTTTTGCGGCCAACCGTCTTGCAGGAGAAAATTGATGGTAAAGTTCTCCGAGTTGATATCGTAATTCAGAGCAGGAGCTTCTCCAGTTCCCCCGCCGCCGCCCTGCCCCTGGGCGCCGGCTACTCCGCCATCTCCTCCTCTGCCTCCTGGAAGAAAATAAATAACAATAGTCACTAATTTGTCCCCCCACCATGGATAATCTGGTAACTATTGTATATCTGGGAATGGATGGGTGGCCCAGACATGGTCGTTTGGTCGGATGGTTGTGATGTACCTATCTTTTGCAGGAGAGTCACTTCGGTATCGATCGCAAGCGAGCGACCAATGCAAGTACGAAGAGACGCGCCTCCAGCAGTCACCTTCTGGGCGTATGACAAGAATGAGTGCAGTGCGTGCCTCGTGGGGAACAGCAAGACGACAACACGAGGAATCTTCGAGAAGGATGGACCGGCCCTGAATGTCCCGGAGTGCTTGAAATAGCCCGGCCAGATTCCGAGTCCAGGTCTAATTATTGTCATTGGGATATCTGTTGGGCAGGCCTCACAGGCTTCTTTTATAGCAATTATTTCAGCTACTTGGTTTGACGGACCTAGTTCTTCAGGTACACGGATGACCATATTTCTCACGTCTCCATCTCCGAAGTATATTCCACTGCCCGCCTTAGGGTCTTCTCTGCCATTATTAATCGCAGATTCATCGGTATATACCACAATTTCCTCCTCATCGGGCTCTGGATCGAATTTTGTGTCTGGAGCTTCATCGCCGCCATTGGCATTGTTTGTAAAGATGCGGAACGTGTCTGCTAGGGTGCCATGAGTGGTGATTTTGGGGTCAAATGTTTTTGTGTCCTCATCATGTACCGGCATAAGCTCAAGGTCAGTCTCCCAGTCTTCTGGTTGTGGAAGCATGGGGTTCCATTTTGGAAGGAGAGAATCTAACATCAATTTAGCACGTTTGAAGCATGCATTTGGGTTTCTGCATTGGGGGTGGTTCGACCTTGTGTCTTGACAAGCAACACACCGGCAGTTCCATGCGTTCCTGTGCCGTGCACTTCGAAGTTTTCTGGCAATGGTTTCTGCAACCCCAGTTGATACCATACAGTGTGTCTCTTTGAGACATTTGATTGTGTCTTTGTGGTGTTGCCCACCTGTGAAGAGAGTTCGATTCGCAGTTGATTTTTGGTGGAACCAAATTGGGACAGCACGTTGAATTTCTCTCGAGATCGCTAAACCCTCCATCTTCAGGCCGTTGTCTCTTGCTGCATCTACCATGGATGCAAGGTCCGCAGAGAGTTCCCCACTCTTGGTGTTCCAGGTCTGGAGGTAAGTGTTATATCTTAGAATCTCGTCGACGTTTGCGTCACTTGCATGGGCCTTCTTAGCTAGAAGCTCGTCTGCCACAAATGCCCACAGCGGGCGGTCCTTACCGAAGCTCAGGTAGGATTTTAACCAAGTTATTGTTATGGCTTCGTTCCTTGCCACGATGTCGAGAAGATTTCGTCCTCCCATGTCCTCGGGCGCATATATGGTTTCCTTGTTGATGGTAACACTCGTCTTTTCTGCCTACAGAAATCTGCGTATTCTTTTCTCAAGTTTGACTTCAATTTCGCGTGGCATGCCTTGGACCTTTGCCAGGTATTGAGTCATGCCTCCTACAACCATGAGTACGATGAGGCGTCTTCCCGCCATAGTTGGTTTACCCAGCTCCCACATTGCGAGAGCAGCATCAATTTTTTCAAGGGTGCGTGCCCATGTATTAACTTGGTCAACATTGTTGCCAACCCATGCGCCCAGTGTGCGGATTGGTTCTCGTTCTGCCGCGATTTTAATGTGGTCTGGGATGGGTGTTCCATTCAGGCCATTTATGAACCTGTTCGCTCGGACCCTGTCTCGATGGTCAATGCTTCCGATTGGAATCATTTCTGTCTTCCCAATATTGAATTTGGTACCAGATGCTATACACCATTCCTCAAGGATAGCTGTGAGTGTCCCGAAGTCGTCACTGGAGTCGAGATACACCATGGTGTCATCTGCAAACAGGGTTGCAATGAGAGGTTCTTCCTTCCCTCTAATTTTTATCCCATTCAGATTTGATCGGCGGAGCGATTCCGCCAAAGGCTCTATAGCCAGGTCGAAGAGAAGGCAGGAGAGAGGATCACCTTGACGTAATCCTCTGGTAACACGGAATGGGTGTTGACTTCTTTCTCCGTTGACCATTACATAGGTAAATGCATCGCTGTACAGAGCTTTAACTGTTTCAATAAACTCATCTGGTATGTCATAGCTTTTGAGGGCCTTCCACAGATAGTCATGTTCAATTTTATCGTAGGCCTTCTCCTGGTCTAGCGCAACAATCACTCCATTGTTTTCTGTAGCTTCAGCGAGTTCAATTATCCGTTTGGTCAGTCAAATCTGGTCATATATGTGTCTCCCGGGTACAAAACCCGCTTGGTTGGGATGGATTAGGAATGGAGCAACGTTAGCCAGCTTTATGGTCAGTGCCTTATCTTATCTTTGATTGCAGCCGTCTTGAATTCAACGAGGAGGGGGTATGGAGGAAGGTATTTAGTTTCCCCGCCCGTCGCGGCGAGCTTTTTCGCCGTCGTTGGCGGCGAAATAATCACTCCACCAGGGCCTGTGATGGGTTCGATGGCCTGGGTAAAGTCCGCTGGGGCTTTGGCGAACTTTGCGTGAAAGTGCGAGCCGCCGCAAAACGGAATGAGGAGGAGGACGCGGGATGGGTCTGCTACTGCGAGATCAACCTTGACCGTGTGAGATTTATTCGTTGTATGATGTACATCCACTCACCTGCTGTGGGCTGAGGTTCTGCGTGGCTGTTTCAAACGCCATCATCGGACGTTGCCCGTCGCGAGCTGAATAGTCGCGGTGGCCGCAAGCTCATCCGGTCCGCTTGGGACGAAGGCGTCGTATTTTTTGAAGTGCGGGTTTTCGCTGCGGCCCTCTGGCGTTAGGGCTTTAAACGCCTCACGGTCGAAGACGACGACTGTAACCGGTTCGTCAGTCATCGGTAAATCCAAGGCAGTTGGTGAAGCGTCTCGGCCCTGCGCAAGGCTGTGGGGGTGCGAGTGGTGTGCACGGGGAGTTTGGTCAACAGGCTGGAGCTGGCGGGAGACCTCGCTCTCGTCAGGGTCGTCGTTATCAAAGTCTAGTGGTTCGACGGTGGTGGCAGAATCGGGCTGACGGTGTTTCCGGTGCCTGGGGCGGGACCGCGAAGAGGCGCGCAAGGATGCAGAGGAGCTCGGCCGTGGATAGTCGTCAGAGAACGGGTCGTCGTGTGACGTTGAAGAGGCAGAAGGGAGTGAGCTTCTACGTCTGCTCGGGGATTCGAGTACCCTTTCAGGTCTCGAGATGGAGCCGTCCCGGGTACGCACGCGGGACTTTTGTGAGGAGCGTCTCTCCGGTTGGGGTTCCAGGGTGACGAGGAATGTGGAGGGAAGCTAGTCAGCGTAGCTATTTTGTTCACTCCGCGTTTTGCAGGATATTTGGGCTAAGCTCCTCGTATGTACTCAGTTCGCCGCGCGTGGAGAACAATTGCCTATTCACCGACCTACGTAAGGTCTGAGTAGCGAGACTTCGCCGCGCGTATAGTTTTTTTTTTTTTTTTCTTCTCATTGACCGATGGAATGTCAGGGTAGCGAGACTATGCCGCGCGTAGAGGGCAGTTATCTTCTCATCAACCAACGGAAAGTCTGGGTAGCGAGACTACGCCGCGCGTAGTTAGCACGCCGGCGGCGCGTAGTGTCTCGCTAGGTTTTGTGTCAGCGCCCATTTCGCTAAGGGCGTCGCCGCCCCCGGGGCATGTATGCCCTTCAGCGACCAGCTGCTTTGTGTACAGGACTGAATACTTGATGTACTTGACTATGAGTCGTATTAGGACAGTCTCCCAGGAGCATTAGTCCACCGCCTGCAGCGGATTGACGACAGCCATTTGACGGTTATCTCGATGCCCGTTCTCAGCCCTGCAGGCTGCTTCCCCATACCGGGGGCCCACATGGCAGTGGGTGGATCGCCTGCAGCGTTCCTACGTCGCCTGCAGCGACGGAGGGCGCCCCGCGACCAAAATTGCGCCAAGGTCGCAAGACGATGGTGGTGGTTTAAGATCACGAGGTCCCCACCATACCCCTTTTCGATGGAGTCGAATCCTGTCGATGATCATGTTCTTGCGCGGTCAGTGTTTCCTCAACGAAAACAAAACAAAGTTGACGAATATTTCCTGATTCGAGGCAGATTCGTGCCCGTTCGGGCAACTCCCATTGCTACCGCCCTTTGCCATACCAGCGGATTTTTACAATCGTGCAACGTATCTGCCGGGTGCGCGAGCGTCTTCAGCGGCTGACGGAATAAGCATACCAACTAACGTGCGCTCTTCTCAGGACTACGTTCACGCTCCCAACTATTCACATTCTCCGTGAATCTTCTTTGCGCAACCATTCCTTCTCATACTGTCACGCTCACAATTTCATGTTCAGTCCCCATATCCATGCCTCACCACCAGACCAGGAAGCACGCCATCCATGTAGCGTAGACTGAATTGCGGCAAACCTTGGCAAGAAGATCCATTTGACTGAAATCGTAGCTGTACATATGGATAGGTAGCAGTACCAATGTACATTTCGGTTGATGCCGACCTTGAACAGGATGGTACGCATATGAATATAACTGGAGCCGTTCAACATTGCCAAGAAATTTGTCCATACTTCAAGAAATCAGCATGAACCAGAGACGATTGCCTCAGAAACGAAACTGTAACAGGGACAAGCTGCCGAAGCGAAGCAAAGGCATGTCTTGTAGAATCTAGTTACATTTGTAGTACAGGCAGTAAGGCTTGAAACAGCTATCGACTCTCTGTAGTGGATTGATAGGACTGCGATCCTTTCATAAAGTTTAAATGGCGGGATGCCACCACCTGCCATGGCCACCACGTTCTCATTCAGATGATTGTCCTTTGCCCAGCGCGAATAAAGAATCTATTTTTTCCCCCTTGAAACCGCCTTCCGGCCGGAAAAATGACATATCTATACTCATCTTTTCTCAGATTTTTTTTGTCGCAGGCAGTTTCCCATCAAATATTGAGTCGGCCGGCCGTTCCGGCAAGGAAAAGTTCAACTTCAGAATCAATGCAGGTCGGGGTGAATGAACCATCGAATATTTTTGTGAGTGCTCCGTTCTCGGAACATGCATATGTAAAGAGGTAACTCGAAATATCTCCCCTATCACAGTGAGGCTGAACTAGCACCTGATAGGTTGACGGCCCAAGTGCAAATATGGGCGATATATTGTGTAAAAACTACTCGGTTTTTTGCATCTTTTTCAACTTGTTTTTCCTGCAGGTCACCCCAACTTTGCAACCATCCCTGCAACTTTGGGTGTGTGCTTGCAACTTTAATTTTTTGCTCGCAAACTAGGGGTGCTTGTTCTCAAAGGTTTCCTTCATCTTGGAGGGCAACCCAACACCATCTACATGCAAGTCCGCTGATAAATAAATGGCTGAATTCAGATTCTGTTGATCCCATGATTCCCATCAGTCCTGCCATCACGATATCCTCCCGGCGAGGTTCTTTGGGTTTACCGAAGTCATATGGTGCATGGAAGGAGTCGTGAATTGTCCAAAGACATCCATGTCATTCCTTAGAGAGCTAAATCCTTAGGGAGCCACTACAGTCTTGTTGAAAAATCACCTGATGTGTTGATGGTTGAAGGTTTGTATACAATACCCTGGACTCTATAGCAGATCACAGAGTAGGTTAATATCTGCCCTGAGATCCAAAATAATTTATGCATGTCAACCAGAGTTGATTTGCTGAATGGACTGTCACCAAAACAGAGAAAATCTTCCTGGCATCAGTCCGGCAATGAAACATCAAATGTTCGGATCAAAGCTCCCAGTTCCGTGACTGCGAGTCGACTCGAGTTGAAGTTGGGAAAGGGCGGTTGAGTGGGAAATGCCAAGGTCTGGTAGTTGCAAACCACATATAGTTGCAGGTAAGGAATTGCATGCAAATAACTAGTTCCAGGAACAGTGCGAGAAGTTGCAGGTACTCACATGCAGGCAACAAAAGTTGCAGGAATTCTTTGATTTTGAGGGAAGTTGTAGTAAAAAAATGGTGATTTGGACACAACCTGCATGAAAATACTTTTTACACAGTATATGTGGCAAACTCACCTGCCGAGAGGTGAATTTGAGCAACATGAGATCCAGATCATTCAGAAATTACCAGCTTCCGGTTTGAGGCACCTCCATCAGGATGCCTTCCTAATATATTAGAATGATGAATGAACAACTGTTGCAGAAAACCAATACCGTTGGAAATTACAACACAGTTAATCCCACAATGAACATGGGAGCTGCAGGAAGGCGAGAAGTTTATGGGCTAGACAGGGATCGTAAGTGGTGTTGAAGTAGTGGCTCGGCTGGTCATATAGTCGGCAGCTGGACTCGCGCCTGGCTGCATAAACCTACCCCCTCAATTTGTAACACGGCCCTCGGTTCTCCTAGCTACCGACCACCTTTATATACAACCTACATAACGAGATGACCCTCAGTTGTTCGCCCTTATCGTGCCCAACTGAGGTTTGTGTCTTTCCCTTTATGTAGTCTTCTCTTTACTTACTTCATACCTAGATATATATCTTACAGGTATTGAATATGAGTTGTTCACCCTTATCGTGCCCAACTGAGATATATATCTTACAAGTGGAAAGGAGCCTAAGCAATAAAACGATGCTCATGGACCACACCGGTGAGATGACGTATGTAAAATACATAGGTACCCCCTTCCACTTGATATTATCATTGCCACGGAGTTGAATTCTACTTTTGGTGCGCTATTCCAGCGAGCACTTTTGGATCCATCCGAAGAGGTGGGCGGTTTCTCAGGGTTCTCGATGCTCAGCTTCTGGAATAAATTCGAAGTAGACTGCACGGCAGACAATTATATTTAGCCATTGAGATGTTCAAACTCGGTACTAACAAAAATCGAAAACGAAACTCGGCAAAGCTCGGCTGCATCACACGGCCTTCATCGGCAGTCAAGTGGGTCACAGTTGTGACCTTGAGGGCAGTGCTGATGTTCCTTGTCAAGATCGACAATAGGGGAGCTCAGAGTAACTTTGCCGGAGTGCATGTGTGCAGGTCTGCGGGCCTGCAGGCCGTCATATGATCGCATGAGAGGGAAAGCGCACGCAAAATTTTGCTTTCACCACTCGGAGCCTCTATATCACTGTTTTTACTGCACACGACTTACTACTGGATCTTGAATTTCTTTTCCATGGCCAGGGCCAAAAATACACGCCAAGAGACCACGCCACTCCGCCGCTCTCCTCGCAAGCGCGACTCGGACGCCGACCCGAAGAAGATGAAGAAGGCCAAAGCTGCTCCGGAACCCGAGCTCGGACCTATCGCCTGGTCAGCGGATGAGGGCGCGCTGATATGGGCTCTGCTGGAACAGATGCAGCTGAAGGACAACCGTTTCGTTCTTTTCGGAAAAACCGCGGCACCACTGAGGTACGTCTCTTCTTGAATTATGGTATATTGACTTAGTGTGCACAACAGGGAACCAAGGGTGATAGCAAGACTGCCGTGTTTAAGCAGATTGGAGAGAAAATGCTTCCTGAGTCGTACGCAAAGGCCCCGAATGCTCTCGGAAAGCGTGTCAAAGGCAAAACTGAAGAGTATGTCTTTTACTGCTTGGGCTAATTAAAGAACTGAACTGAAGAGTTCCTAGCCTTGTCAAAGCATACAAACGTCATGCTAAAAAGATCCATGTTACAGGCGGTGGCTTGCAGAAGGAAGATGACGATGAAGAAGTCGACGAATTCCTCGAGTGCACTATCCCCGCAGATGGGCCCGACCACGACACAACACCACTCGCTAAAAATCTCTGGGGTGCGTTTACATTAGCATCACCCTTTCCCGCCTTCTCACTGTCTCTGGTAGAACAAATTAAAGAGTTCAAGTACTTCCCTACGATACACAAGTTTCTTGCAACCTGCTCCAATATCACTCCGCCTGCCATCACGACTGGTGTTGGCCCTCACGGTCGCAAAGTAATCCATTTGCAGCCCCCCACCATCACCAAACGCGATCATTCCCTGGACTGGGACTCCAACCTTGTGTTAGAATTCCGGCATTACGAGCCGTACGAAGCTCGTTAACGTCATCGGCGTTACGGACCGCATTACGTACCGCCTTGATATTCCGTTCGTTTACGTGTCGTTTAGCCGACCGTTTGCCTCTGTACCACCACCATGTACATTACGAGGACAAACGCATCCTTCTTTGTTGCCGTGACTTCGCCCCGCCCTCGCTCGCCAACTAGCCTGGTAAGGCTTATTCTAACACCTTGACCCCGTTTTGAAACCTTCACCACCGGTGGCGCCACAGGTGGTCGCTGATCCTGCCAATGGTGATGATAATTCAAGTCAAAATTCACCTGTAGTTGTGTCTTCAGATTCGGAACCAGATTCGTCGCCAGTAGCTGCAGCTGCCGAGCGCCGCTCGGGCAATGGAAAAACTGCCGCCCTTGCGTCTACATTTAACAAGGCCATGAAGTCGAACAGCTCTCTTCGACCGGTCAAAGCCTCGTTCAAAGACAAGCTTCTTGATCTTCAGACGTAAGGCATTAGTCCTATCTGAAACACTTACTGAATTTGCACCAGAATGATGATGGATAATGTCAATAGGCATGAAGATACGAAATTAGTCCAGGAAGAGACATGTCTTGAACAGGAGGCGACGCGCCTCTGAATTCAAGGGATCAATCAGCTTGCCCAACTCCACAATCTCGGCATCCTTGACCAAGACACCCTGAAGGCTCGCTACGACATCCTCAAAGAGAAACATGCACAGAGCAGTGCATCTCAGAAGCGGGAGCGGGCTCGCTCGCCCGTTGGCGGTGGTTCCAGTTCCAGTAAACGTTCTCGTCATTCCCGCAGCGAATCAGCTTTCTCAGGCCCTGCTTGGGATTCAAAGCGGGCTTCCCCTGTCCCCGGGTCTGACCGAAGCCTTGGACAACGCTAGAAAAATCATGTCATACATGATCTACATTCCTTCCAGAAATTTTATTTACTGTCTTTTAATATTCAGAATTTACATTACTTTTCGTGCTCGATGTGCTACCAGTTCCTCAGTCAATCGCCTACGTTTGGCCTGTCCATCCACCCGATCATCGCCTTGTGGGTCATCCTGTAGTCCTCTATCCTCTTCCTCTTCCAGTGGAGTATGTACATGCATAAATGCTGCACCAGAAACCTCTCCCTCGACATCGATGACCATGTTGTGCAGGATGATTGCAACAGTAACCCACCGACACGCCTTGATGTGGTCAGTGTTTGAATTAATGTTGAAGCGTAGGCCTCGAAGACTTTGAAACCGGCCCTTGATAGCGCCCATGCAATGCTCTGATCGTACACGAATGTGCGAGACAGCTGTGTCGAATATCTTCTTCTCCGGGAGGAGAGACACTGGCCATTTGTACACAGGAATGACCTGTGGACTGACAGGATACACTGAATCTGTAAGAATATGGGGTCCAAACGAGTGGGGGAAAACAAGAAGATAGTGTATTATTCATGCTCTTTCAAGCCCTTATATACCCTGGAGAACAATGTACCTAAATAAATACAAATATATGATGTAGAACAATGGTATCCAAGAAGTAGAGTCTCAGACCAGCTGAAACTGTGCAACGCCATATCAACGGGCTGTGCATCTCCACGTACAACGTGTCCATGTACGTGTCTGCGTACGTGTCGGCTTGTTTATCCAACAGAATCTCCCCAAGCAAATTCCTCGCCCTCAAAGAGCCAGTCAGGATGCTTGAATGCCGCTGTATGCTCAAAGGCCACTGAGTCGTGGGCTGAGCCTGTATGTCCATGGGAATAATCGACAACACGTAATGTCGATGGAACATTCCCAATCTAAAACATAAGTTCAACACGAAGAAAATTGCAGGGGATTTTGTTTGCGTACCTGAACATTGAGTCCGTAATTCGCCTTCCTTGTGTAATATCCCTGCTCATTCAACCTCAGCTTTGTATAGAGGACAAAAATTGTGCCATCATACATAATTCAGCCTTCACGCCAGAGTCCTTTGAACTCCAGGCTCCTACCCACCCACACGTTACGGGGTTGGGGAAGACAGAGTAAGTAGCAGGATTCAAAGCTGGATCACAGTAATGTAATACAAAAAGACAAATCACTGTTAGCCGAGACAATAGCTTCCGAACTTCCAAGGCCCCAACCCCTCCACGGCGGCTGGCGTTTAACAACCGTAAACAACATAGCCACCCGCTTAGCCAAAGTGCTGCGAATCTTGCTTTCATTCTTTTGCCTCCCCGTAAAATTGACAGGCGGGGTCCAAGCACCCTCGGGAGTCATTTGGGCCAACCTCAACATTTTTGCGAGAGGTTGGTGTTGAGAAAGAATATTTTCACAAAATGTGGCTATGTTGTTTACAGCTGTTAAACGCCAGCCGCCGTGGAGGGGTTGGGGCCTTGGAAGTTCGGAAGCTATTATGTCGGCTAACAGTGATTTGACATTATGTATGACTACAAGTGCTAGGACACGGATTTCACTTGTAACTACGGCTATTCTGTCTTCCCCGACCCCGTAATGTGCGGGTGGGTAGGAGCCTGTTTGAACTCAACATGTTTATCCATCCAAACCTTCTCAGCTTCTTTCTCCTCCGGTGTTAATGGCCGATCAAACAGATCATGAAGGTCCTCGATAGCTATGAACACACGATCTGTGAACGCTTCAGCAGATCCTTCACTGCATCCAGCTACATGGGCAATGTTCTCTAGAGATGCACCATTCCCATATCGGCTGAGTCGGTACAAAGCAACAGCCAACTGTTGGTCCACGGGTGTCTGGGGCATGTTGGAATTATTTTGAAAGGTGTTGTGGTCTTTGATGAGGTCCAACAGGACACTGAATACTATCCCCCCCCCCACCGTCCCGGACACACCTAGTACTCGGACAGTCAAACATTTCTCATCCAAAACTCAATCGTTTCCTGAGGTCTTGGGCTTAAAATAAGCGTTATGAGGTGCGCCGTAGATTTAGAATCCAAATCCCCGCAATATAACATCTTTGGGAGATATATCCTCAGGGAAAGTTGACAAGTTTGGTCATTTTCGCTGATTTAGCCTATTTCAAGGCCTACGGCCTTCTCCCTAGGTGTTTAATATCTCCTGATCACATCAAAAAAGTACCTTTGCATCACAAGAGTGCCCATATAAAATTTCAGAGGCATAGCTGTCTTACCGCCGTCACAATGGACCTAAAGGTCACGCCGTGCCTGCCAAATTGATGTCCCAACTGCCAAAAATGATGGCAAAAAAGTTCATGCTGCCCATCAACCACCCTGCGGTTGCTTCGACCTCCTCTTCTTGAATACTATATTTTGTATTGAGATGCTCCACCCTATACACTATGGAGGTGCCATGACCACAAGCTGGTCCTATGGAAGGTCGGCAATCAGAATTTGACGTGTTACCTAGTACTCAGACACCTGACCTCCTCCAAAGAAACGACGCCGTTTGCCCAATTCTTACTTGTTTCTCTTGAAGTAAAATCTAAAACCAGGATAAAAGACAAATTGCCAACGATCTAGCCACTCACCTTTAGCCTAGAGCTAATGCATAAAATGATATGTACCAATCTTCCTTAAGTGTCCGAGATCTAGGGGGGGGGATAGTACGTAGGGAGAGACACATAGCATATTGGCAAACCGCCCGTGGTCATCAGGATTCCCAGCATACACCCAGGCAAGATGTAAGATTCTTGCTTTCGCTACATGGCCACAATTGCGAAGGTAACGTGTAGTTCTAATGGCATGGAGTGTCTGTATGTCCAGGGATAGTTTATTGACCAAGGAAGCAAAATCGAGGGTTTCGGGAGGTGTAATAAGGTCGCGCATGGCCATATGGGTCATATATGACCGAAGAACCCGTGAATGATAAGTTTGCCGAGGCATGATTGGGCAGTGCACCTCTGTCGGGCGGTGGGGGGTGGAAAAGGTGCTAATCTTACACTGCCACGAGTAAATCAAGTCAGGGCATCGAGTTATCGATGAGATTGATCAAAATAGGGGCTCCTTTCTCTTTTTGGGAACCAGGTGACACAGTCACATCATATGATCATATGACGGCCTGCAGGCCTGCAGATCCACACACATGCACTCCGGCAAAGTTACTCTGAGCTCCCCTAATGATCGACTGTTGTGAGAACTTGGTGCACTACACGTGCAGCAAAGCAATCTTTCTGTGCTGGGTGAAATTGCCTTTTTTGGAAGTGCAGTAGTCTGTTTGAGAGGTGCGCTTGCTGTATACTTTTGGGATCCAACATTTTGACAGAATCCAATTTGAAACATCCCAAATACCTTGCTTGCAAAGTTTTTTCCGAATCCAACACCAATTGAACAACCAATCTTTAGTGCACCAGATGCCAGTACGTGTTTGAGAAGTGTGCTTGCTGTATACTTTTGGCATCCGATATTTTCACAGAATCCAACTCAAAGCATCCCAAATACCTAGCTTGCAAAGTTTCTTTCAAATCCAACTCTGACTGAACATGCAGCAAAGCAATCTTTCTGTGCTTGGTGAAATTGCCTTTTTTGGAAGTCCAGTAGTCTGTTTGGGAGGTGCACTTGCTGTATACCTTTGGCATCCGACATTTTGACAGAATCCAATCTGAAATATCCCAAATACCTTGCTTGCAAAGTTTTTTCTGAATCCAACACCAATTGAATATGCTGCTCAGAATGCACGTTTAAGGTCGACAGAGCAAAGAGCACAGACTGGCGATTGTATGCGCAGAAGCGAAGACATGTGGGAACAAATTGATGTTGAATTCCTACTCTCAGAATGAAGTGGGTCTTTATACCGCCTTATTGTCGTTTTTTGAAGATTTTACGGCATGCTGATTTAATGCTTATATAATTTACTCCGTCTGCATTCATTAACCCTCTTTGGGATCGCGTGCCATCGCGATATTTCTTTCAATGTCTTACCGTGGGCCGTGGGCTCACGGACCACAGTTATGTGTCCCCAAGTTTTCTGGCCGAACGTTTTCCTGGGCACGGTCTTTCCACCCAATTGTTCCTAGTTATGGTTTCTACTCCTGACAGAGGGACCTTTACAACCATTTTGGCTTTCAGCATCGACCCTCATATCTTCATGGACATGGTTCTTGGGCTTCGTTGGAAAACCTTTGTTCTCGAGTGGCTTATTGACAGAGGTGATGCCGTCCCGCCTGCGTTTGATCCCTTTGTTCACGTGTTGTGTATGGAATCAGGTGCGCCGTGGTTGTCTGTCTCGAGCAAACATTAATCCAGTTCTAGTGCCTGTTTTTCTTCAGCCTCATATGTGCTTCCGACCTCCCCCTAACCTGCTTTTCCGCAGTCTAATGCAGTTACAGTTGCCCTTCCTCCGCGGCATTCAGGTGCTCATTCTTGCATGTTCTTCCTATCTCTCTGACCTTTGACTTTGGAGATGCATCCTCGGTCTCGCCTGTTGCAAGCGGTCAGTCTTCTGTACAGTTTTCTTTTCTTTTCTTGTTTTCTGAGTCTTGGGTTTAGGACCGCCGGCGCGCTTCATTTTTGTGGAGCCGCCTCTTCCATCTGCGTCTGTTCATGCTGCATGCGATTTTTGCTGCCCACCATCAAGTACAGGCACGCTGACCCCACCGACATCGACACCTCGCCGAATTGGGCTGAGGTCAATTTTTGGGGATTCTCTTGAAACAAAATATGTACTCACTTTGCTCTCACGACACTAACCAGATGGTGGTTGTGCAATTTTGGCCCAGCCGCAGGCTCGCAGACTTGGTGCAGTGGGTATGCGCTGAGTCAGTAGTTGTGGGATTAGCCACTATCGTAGGTAAAGACATGCTTCTTTCCTTCTCGTTTTCAATCTCCCATCACCTTCTTGCTCAGAAAATCTGCTCAGACCCACATGTCGAGCACCCGGGTCCATCGCTTGCCGCGTCAAATGAAAGAAACAAATTGAGATGCATCCCGTCCTCATTTTCTTTCCCCCTTGTCCGTGTTCCTTCTTGTGCAGATCACTGTCCACCCCATGTTCAGGTCTGCGCTCGAGTCGTGGGAACGACGTACCATTGGATCTGCCGCGTTGTGCACCTTGGAAATTCCTCACCCCAAGGACTGCGCAGCTCAAGGCCCGGGGCCTGTGCAGCCCACGTTCTAGAATCCCCCAGTGTACTGCATCTTGGTCTCATGTGGGAATGAAGGGAGGGAGATGGGAGCGCAGATGCATCGGCGGTGTCGAGGCGCGACATGTACATCCGCATCTCACTCGGTATGCAAGCGGACAGGGCGGGACAGCCGGCGTTCTCGTGCGCATCGGATTTGGTTGGTTAGTAGCCCATTTATGTATGTATGTAGACCCATTTGAATGAAACCAATTTCACTTAAAATCTACAATGTGACTTGGAGGCAACACAAACTGAGAGGTACGCACAATAGTCGCTATCAGTTGTGTCAGCCAACAGAGTTAGCCGAGCGGCGTGCCAAAGTGGCTTGCGCCGCTTAGCGGAGTTTAAATTGGCTGGGCTTGGGCGGGCGGGCCTGGCTTGCGGCGTGGCGTGGCTTGTGCTCAGCTACACTATTGGCTTGCGGCGTGGCGTGGCTTGTGCTCAGCTACACTATACCTTCCCACTGTAAGTGTTTTGTCCATTTCTCAATATCAATGCACTGCGAGCGTCCCGCTTCTTTATTGCTGCCTCTACAACACCGAATCCTACCTCGCCGCCATCATTGATCGCGCCGGCGATCTCGCGGTTGTTAAGATGTTGCACTAGTTCCCATTTCACTGTTCACTATCTGCCTTTCCCATCTTCACCATTGTGTCCACAATACCCTAATCCACCCTGTTGTCGTCAATCGATCGTATCACTGTCGAACCGACCCAAAATTGTCCTCGACTTGTGACTGAGAAGGTCAAGTAATAACTTGAACAGAGAATTGTCAACATCGAGGGCAGTGGATGATGACAACGACATGCAACATAGACACTTCTTCAGAATTTCATTCCACTGTACTATGGTGCTGATAGATTCTTTTGTGAAGTTTTGTCACGCTTGCAAAACTGGGTATCTCTGCTCAATTAAACTTGAACGGGAACCATGGGCTGATCTATTACCTTCCTGTAGACTCACAGGTGGCTGAGAATTCAACCAGACCGTCAGGCAAATGAACAAGTCGGCTGGTGCAGGCGCACTGGCGGCAGCGATGGGGAATCATGCTATCGGCAAGCAAAAACATCGGAAAAAATTGCAAGTCAATGAAAAGAATACTCAATACATTGGGATAACTCTGAAAGAGTGAACAGTGTTTTTAACACGTACTTTGTTTGGGTGAGCCGCGCCCACGCCCGTTTGATGGCATCAGACAAAGTGGCTTGTGATGCCAATTGGTATGTTCAACCTCGGTCAACCCGGCGTTGATTCATCAATATATGGCTGAAACATGCTAGTATCAAGTAAATGACATATGCCTTCAATGGTATTGACCCAAATATAATATGACTTACTCGACTTTTCGTCGCAAGCCATGTCCACGCCCATTTTGATGGCATCAGGCAAAATGGCTTGCGCAAGCCACTTTGTTCCCGAAGCAAAGGAGTGATTTCTTGGCCTATCCCGGGCCTAAGAGGCTTCCATATTATTCATATGTGTTCATTCGGATGGTGTATGGAGAAGAATTGCATAATTATGCCAATTCAACCGGTTACGGTGAAACCGTAATCCAACCGTCGTCAAACAATTGCTGCAACCAGAAACAGGCGTCAGGAGGGTTGGTTGGCATTATTGGGGGCATCTGAAGCCTTCGTCCGAAGTAATCAGCTAAAATTTCCGCATGAGGTACCAAAATACTTGCATGATTGAGAAGTCCAGTGAGTTGAAATTTGGTTTTGTGAATTTCTTTACATGGCGGACAGTTCCCCCAAAGTTTTCACTACAGTTATGAGTAACAAAGTATTCTCTATCCGTTGAACATCACAAGCCAGCAGGCTTGTCTCTGAGGTATGAGTTGTCTGCATCATTTGTCACGGCGTTGACGAAAATTTCTGAACTATATGGAATAAATGGTGTCCCAGGTGCCTGCAGGGGATGTATAGTAATGTATCTAGCACATAAGATTTAACCATACTAGCAGTTAGCCCATGCTACGCTATGGCTACGATAAAAATTAGAGAATACTCTCTTGAGGTACCAATTCAAATTTACTAATGGCTAAACATGCTGCTCGTTGTAAACCTGTGGTTCACTCTTCGCGGCCTCATTGTCAGTAACAGCTTCATCCTTTCCTGTTTTCGTCATGCCTTTGTGTGAAATTTTTGAATAGATTTCTCTTCACTTCCCATTGGGTATCTCCAACATGTTCTTGCATTCATTCAAAGGGCTCAGATCCATGGCATATCACTTGGGTTGTGCCCTTATTTTAATGCTTTCTTAAACTCTTGGTCAACATTTCAACATCTTAGAAATCATCAATGCAACAGGTCGGTGGAAAAGTTTGATATCTCGACAGTTTCCTGTTTCTCAGTGGAGCAGTTCACGGCAGTGTGGAGTTCGGATGGTCGGTCCGGTTTGTCTGTCAAGACAAACCTCGTTGGATTCTTATATAGATATGATTAGTTTACTACGTCCGGGAGAGCTATCTTTGCTATTCTCATCTGCCCTATTCAAAACCGACAGCAGAGTCCGTGATTGATATGGTATTCAACATCTCATCAGTTTAAAAATAACAAACCCCAGTGGAGTGGAGAGTTGACGGAGAACTCAACATTTCGACAGTTTTCACGCGAACTGTGGAGTGGATGACGGCAAGCGGTGAGTTCGGGATTTTTCGGATCAAGTTTGTCTCAAGTCAAATCGCTTAAGGTGTTCGATTGTAATATAGATGGTCCTAGATATTGAGCAATGAGCGCAAGCCACTTTGCTGATGGCAGACTGGCGGAATGGCTTGCCAAGCCAACAAAGTGGCTTGCAAGCCGAAATGCCAGGCATGGGCGGGTGATGCCACCAAAATCCACGCCCACACCCGAAACAAGCCAATCCGTGCTGGCGCAAGCCACTTTTGCAAGCCAAAAATATCACTCTCTGTCAGCCAATAACGAATTGACCAAAAATCTCTGATAGCACTCATGTGTCTCCAGTTTTTTTCACATTTTCCCCATCGGAAGTGTTCTCTTTCATGATTACTACCAGCTTTATCATTCCTCCGATCCAGTAGGTTCCGTCCTAGCGTAAGTTATCGTAGATTCGTAATTTCTAAGAATATTCAACTTTATCTTCTGAATACAAAATTATGGCGTCTGGGATGCGGAATTGATCTATAGGACCGAGCTTTGCTCGGTTGCTCCAAAATTGAACTCTCCTTCGAATTTCACTGGTGTAAATGTACCTCGACGACAAATAATCCAAGTTCCTGAGATCGACTTGTTAGCAGATCCCTGAATGACTCTTTGTCAAAGTACAAGAGAGAGAGCTTTCCTGCCATTTTGTTTGCCTGCACTTTCATAAAAATTTTCTGGAGCCATTTCGCGATCAGAAGTTTGGACTACTCAAGATATCATAGTCCAGTTGCCTCACACACGTTGCGCAGAACATGAAGTGTGCTTTAGTTTTGGTCTAGTTTAAAGAGAGTGGGCTGTGCCGCGGTACGCGGGCGTTGGTACAGTTTATTTAGTAACCGGAAACCGAAAACGGAAGCTGCAGAAAGATCCCTGAGATCCCCGAGATAGGGACAATTGTTGCGTAATATTTCGTTTCTTTATTTTCGTGAAAGAATGGGATATGGGAAGTCTGGGGATCAGTACGGCGGATGGTACGGCGGCAAGTACGGCGGCAGATCAGCATTTGATCTCGGCTAAGCACGTTATTAGGGGTCGCATCACTGTATTTGAATATTCGCCTGGTGCCTTCTGCAAATTCACTTACCACAAAAACAGATGCCTGTGCAATTCCAACACAAGCAGCCAAGCCTAGGGATGCATCATTGTCATTGGAAGAAAAAATATGCATAATTAACTTACAACATGTCACCGGCGGCCCCCTCATGCTGCAATGTTACCCGGCACCCATCGATCATTGTAACGTGGGTGCATATTCCCGTGTATTCCAGCTTTTTTCCTTGTCACGCTGCCCGTTCAGCTGGTGGCCGTCATTGATGCTGATTTACAGTCAGAAATTCAAAAGAAAAAATAAAAATAAAAATAAAGTTAATAAGGGCAATGTGTTGCAGAGTTGGGAGCTGGACACTCACCAGCTAAAGCACGGCCACTGGCAAGTAACACCACGGGACAAGAGCAGTGTCTGATGGAAATTTGCCGACATGCCGGATTGGCTTACAAAATCTCATGGCGATCGCCGTACCAATCGCCGTACCGATCGCCGTACTGATCGCCGTACTTTCAAAAAAAAATCTCATTTCCCGTTTGTTCTCTTATTTTCTTTATTTTTATTATTTTTGTCCCTCCATCAGTATCAGGCCGAATTTGTTACCGCACTGGTTCCAATCAGCCCCGGTTTTCCTCCGATACGCCCCGCACCCGCGGGCTGGGTCACGGTATCGACGGGTTTCTGAAATGGCGTACCGCACCCGTGACCCGTGCTCTTCCTTAGCCACATCCTCTCCATTATTGCTTGTCATTCTTGCCCAGTGCTTACCCCTCCTCGATAGACTGTCTACCTGCACTTGACCCACGCGACGCTCTCGGCGCACTTGTCACGATGGCTGGAGTCTTCACCCTCGAGAGATCACGTAACGCGCGCTAATCCTGGTCGTATCCTCCTTCCAACTTCCCCGCCTACAGTTGCCTCTCGGCCTCTAGCCACCCAACCTACCCTTCTCCTTACCTGCCCCCGCTGCTTCTCCCGCCCTCTGCTTAGGTCTGTGTGTCGCTTCTGCCCGATTGCGCATTTTCTGCGCCGTTGTGCAAATTCGTTGATTGTGGCTTGTTGTCCCTCCGTTATCGTCAAGTCTGCCCCTCTGTGCTGGGTATGTCCCTCCTCCTTTCCCTCCTCTCTTTCCCCTCTCTTTTCCTTTCCCATCCGTCTCCGGGGTGATTTCGGATATCGTCAGTCAGGAGCACATGCGTCCTTCGGACGCATCGGCGCTCGTGTGCTCGTTTCGCTGCGCGCGGTCCGCCCGCCGTGCTGCAGCGCTTGCGCACGGCTGCCTCCGCCGGCCCAGAATGAGCGAGGCTCCCCTGTCCATCCCTGCACGGCGCGCGGCCCGTGCAGTCGTTCGGGGGAGTGGGAGAAAGAGCTCCTTCAATCTCTACCCTCACGCCCTTCACCGTTCCATCCCCTCCTCGTCCTTACTCCTTATCCCCTTCCTTCACAGGATCCCCCAACGCTGCGCATGCGCCGTTGCCGCCCGATCGTTCCACGACCCACACGGCTTCAAACGTGGCTCCTGGACGACGATCGACAGACGACTGCACAGCGGAGAGATGAGGCGTCCGCACGAACGGTGCACGGAGGATGTGGGGATAGACTATAGAGGAACGAGGGCGGCTGTGGTAAGTCTTCTTCCCTTCCGTTCTTTCCCCGGAGCCCGCGGGACACCTTGGCCCTCGACTGCGCTGCGGGCGCAGCGCAGGGTCGCACACTCCCTCTCCCCTCCCCTTTGCCGTGCCCCGCTTATCCGCATTACAGACACGCGCCGCCCACTCGTCCCCGTCCTCCTCCGCCTCTCGCACCCACTCGCACCGCCCCACATCCGTCTGGTTCCCGTAGTCGCGTGCTCCACCATGTCGGGACGTGTCGCCCCTCAACTTCAGCGTACGCAGTACCCCCATATCTCTGTCCGTCGCTCGCGCCCGGACCCCTCTGCGGATGACGGCCCCATCCATCGCAGCTTCCCTCCGCGCTGCCCTGCCGCTGCCCGCCCACGGTCTCCTCGCCCGCTCACATGTCGCTCGCGTCCTGCCGACCCGACACACGCCACGTTGCCTCCACCTCCGGCTGCGTTTACGACCCCATCGACGTGGATCAACGATTCGACGTCGGCATCACTCTCCGCGCCGCATGCCCGTGCTTTGCCGTCGCTCTCGATCCCCTTCCACGTACGATGGGTCACGGGCCTCGCTCGCACCTACGCCGTGTCGCACGTTTATGCAGCGAGGCATGGGACACCACAACGAATCGTGCACTTCTCGTCCCCCCACCGCGCGCCGACTGCGGTCACTTTCGGCAAACTCAGAGCGACGAGGATTTTCGGTGGAATTGCAGTGAACCTGGGACAATGCATTGTACCGTACGACTTCCGATTCTTTTTACCTCTATTTCATTTACTTACACAATACTCTTTTATGTACTTATCTTCCCCCGTGCGCCTGTGGTTTGTAATAACATGATATGTTTCGACTTTTTTTTTCACTGAGCGCATCGGCACCCACAATCAACACGCGCAAATGCAGATTCTGCCTAGTCTCTATTTGCTCCACCTGAATTGAATCCGTTGGAATATTGTCCTGCACAATGAATTTTGACCCAATGGGAAATCCGACTACCTCCTCATGAACCTTGGGATAGCTCTCTCTGACCTAGATAAAAAGAAATTCTAGTCAATTTGGAGCTCGAAAAAGCGGCAAAAACTAACGGGACAGTGGGGAAGGGCGGAGAAAGGGACAGGAAGCGCGCCGAAGTGAAAAAAAAGGCCAAAAAATAGCGTGGGAATTATTTGAAGATTGTGATGTGACACCTTGTGACAGATCCTGCCCTTGGTTGGCTGGTGGGTAGTAGCTAGTCATCACCTTGTAACCCATCCTGGGTATGGTCGGCTTATGGGTAGTAGCTGTTAATTTAGTGACTCTGCCATTTTTCGGTAACTGCACTGGCTATACCATGTGCACCGTGCATATAGGTATCCAGCGAGCGCGCATTTTCATCCGCTGGGATCACCATCAGCAAACGGCGCAACCGACTAAAGGCAGATATTGTCGAGGCATTGCAAGTCCTCAAATGCATGATACGCCGTGATTTGATCTTCCGCAAGTCGGCTCTCGCGGACGACACCGGGTATGATGAGGAGGAGGATGATGGGAAGGAGGGAGGCAACGAGGAAAACAGCTGGGACACTCTGTTGGAGGATAGCCCAGATAATTATGACCCAGACTACGATATGGATGATTAATTACAGTTTCACATCAGTTTTCTGTGCTCGATACACGTCAATTTTTCCGTTTGTGGCGAACACTACGACAGAGATGCAAACACTGAAGAAAAGTGTATACCAAGCCAAGGCTTGGGCCCAAGCCAAGCCAAGCCAAGCCCGCCCTGACGGCTTGGGCTTTGGCTTCAAGAATCTCAAGCCAAAGCTCGCTGAAGCCAAGCCAAAGCCGGGGTTTCCAAGCCAAGCCAAAGCCAAACCATCACTACTCTCGGGATGGAAGGGTGTAGTGATGTGAAAGATAATCTGGTACGTGGACTAAAAGTTCTTCTGCTTCAGAAAGGTGTAATTCCTCCTGAAAGTCTCGGATGAATTCTGCTCGGAGGCTGCGATCGGTGGTGGGACGACAGGTGGATGCGGAAGCAATTGTTGAAACCCCTCGCGGTGGGCTCCAAATATGATACGCCTGTGGTGTGTGTGAGAGTGTAGGTTGAAATATCTATCAACCAGAGCTCCCAGTAAGACCAAAGACTGATGTGTGTATGCGAGTTGGTTCAACTTCGTTCAGCACCCAATAGAGTTGGCAAGAGATG
Organism: Mycena venus; assembly: GCA_014462655.1. Classification (NCBI taxonomy): domain Eukaryota; kingdom Fungi; phylum Basidiomycota; class Agaricomycetes; order Agaricales; family Mycenaceae; genus Glaucomycena; species Glaucomycena venus. The sequence goes on along the minus strand of JACAZI010000007.1, from coordinate 134,230 downwards.
ACGAAATACGAGAGCACGACAAGGACAAGAATTTATTCAATTCAACTTAGAACTAGACTAGAGACGAGACTTGCACAGCAACCACAAAGGCTGTGTATACGAGACTAACAACGAGGGACCGCGCAGTGACGATGAAGACTGCGAATACGATACTAACAACGAGGGACCACGCAGTGACGATGAAGACTGCGAATACGATACTAACAACGAGGGACAAACTTGACGCAAGGAACGAGACTAAGGTGACGAGCTTAAATAATCAAACTCGAAAAATGAGGGGGAAAAAGTTCTTTATTGTGGGCTCCTGGGCCCTTATATACTACATGCATGAGTCATTTATTAATTAGAGATATGAGTCGTACTGACTCAAACTGACTCAATGTGACTTGGTACAAATGACTTGCCCATGACTCACCCTGACTCATTCTGATTCACTTTTCCTCTTACCTCCAACTGCACAGTTCCATGCCCAGGGCGCAGTGAGGCTGATCAGTGCGCCGCAGTGCCGCGGCAATACATTCCGATCGCCATGGAACAGCTGCATATTATCTGAGACTGGCTACCCGGCCACCTTAGCGCTTTTGGTCTCGAGTTTACGCACAGAGTCGGGCAGGTACCCGTATATGGGGTCTGAAATGAAGGTATACATCCTAAGAATGAGTGCAGAAATTTCCCCGATTTTACCTGGCCATGTGGTGGCTTGCTGAATTTTCTTTTCCGTGACATCCCCGAATGGACAAAAACGGGCTATCCGGCCACCTCGCTAAATCCTTCATTCGCACTTGAGCCGGTCACTGAAAGGCATTCCAACTCGTTCAATGGATCCAAATGAATGATTTTATGCACCCAGATGGCACATATAAGGTGTATGGGTCGTAAGACAGTTTCCTTTTCTAGCGAAGTAAGCCCGGTGGAAATGCCGTTTGACAGAACAACCAGCCCTATGAATTACTGAGGACATGCACACCCCGAATTAAGCTGTGAATATGTTAATGAGATGTGTTTGAAGATCTCTAGCCCCAGTTAACGTCTCCTACACCCCCCCTTCACCCCTCTAATGAAGTCCGTCTTTATGCGCCACTGAAATTTGGTGAAGTATGGTAGTAGCCCGCCATTACCGAACAGTCTTAAGGTTAAAATGCCATCCAAATGGTAGGAGCCAGAATTACCTATCATAAATCCATTAGTCAAATTCCAGGGCGATAGTAAACACAGTTGGTTTGTTATTGAGGTGGCCGGATTGGGCCACTTGGGACCAGCTCGCGGGCTTCTTGAGTGCTCTGGGGAGCGAGATGTGTCCAATCTGAGAGAACGAGCCCTATTGAATCATTGCGTTACATCAGGCCGCAAAAATGAGCCCCCAACGATCTGGATTGGTGAGAAATTGGTGGAGAAAGAAGCGAGAAACGACCGTGAAGGCCGCTCGGGGATAAGAAATGACATTCACACGCCGGCAACTTGATGAAAAAAATCCCACAACTCTTGATCGCCGGGTTAATTTGGGTCCGAACTGGACCTGCAACATCCCCTTGAGTCATACTCCACTGTACAAGTGGGCAGACACCGGAATTATGGCTGTAACCTCTTATATTTGGCAAGTGGCCGGATAGCTAGTCTGGCCGGATAGGCAGTCGCATATAATAGGTAAGGTGCCTGCTGTCTTTTCAATTTTGAGTTTGACTTGAATTTATTGATCATGAGCTAGCCCGGGCATGTCGGGAATGACCGCTTGCTTATATCGGCGTGGTTACGGATGCGGATATCTGACCTGATCCCTTTGTTGCCCCAGTGTGGAACTTTGAAATATTCTCAGAGAGATCAAGGGCCTTCAGTTGGATGCAGAAACCGTGAGTGCTGATGGCACCCACTATATGGGCACAAGCTGCCTCCCTAGAGGTATATTGCTTCAGATCAAATCCAGCACAGGAAAATGATTGCGATTGATTGAACCAATCCGACGGTGATTGAACCCAAGGGTTGCACACGTAACTGCCGATCCACATTGGTTCACTGGGCAACCCCAAAATTGAACCACGCCTCGGGCATCTCAGCCGCACGGCAGGTTTGGAGGTACAACTCGTGGGGCACCCAAGGCCTTTCATAGATGAGAGGATTTTATGAGACGTGATTGTTGACGAGTTTGAACGCAATAAAGTTCCTGCTTGAGTTGAAACTTGAAGATATTTGAAGTGAGGAGATTTGAGGATATACACTAAGTGGCTGCTAGGTTTCTGGCGAGAAAAACATCGAAATTGTGCGGTGAATCAGTGGTATCGGCGTATATTGATGCGGCAATGGTGGTTGAACGCCGCGGCAGCTGAAATTTAGTGCAGCGTCTCATAAATACTTTCAGAACTTACGTTGGGAAGATTTAGGGTGTGTTTTCCGTAAACAAAACAACAGAAGTACGGTGGATTGTGATCTTGGTCGATGTAACAGCTGATTACCGTCCATGCAATTGGCCGATGTATGCGGTGCCAGCGCCACTTTATCGGTGTGTCGACGCTATGCATGCAGTGTGAGCGATTTTTAGATAATTGAAACAACGATCTGGGAGCCTTGCAACAGGTTAGAAGTCGGTCAACCTGATATCTATTGTAGGTGAGGTGTGGTGTGCGGCAATCTGGACACACCTCTGGAACCCAAGTTGCAAGGTTACTGCGGGGCCAACAGTTGCAAGAGGAGGAGTGTGTTCCGCAAGATCTCAAAGCCAGAAGTCTGAAGAGCTACTACCAGCACTGCAGAAACTCCGCTCGTGCGATATGATCTGTGAGAATTGCATTGACTCACAGAATATTGCCCCCAGATTTATCCTGCATGTATCCCCCCGAAAAACCAATCTGGATGTAGCAGTGACTACATGCAGAATCTCAACTAGCAGAATGAACTCAATTCATTGTCAAAAACAGAGGAAGAAACTCCGAATTGAACGCACAAGTTGAATTCAATTCACCAGAATCAGTTCCACAACCGAATACGTATACACAGGAATTGATTGAGGAACCATCCACATATGTTTTTTTTTCGAGGAAAGATGTGCAAGGTCCACTCCACTGTGCTCTTCGGGCTGGAATTGAGCAGGTAACACGACTTTAGTCAGACATGGGGAGACATTTGGGGCAGACATATGTAAAGGTGTTTAAATGGGTTTTCAGGATTCAGACGATGCATTTAGGTTGGCACATTTCGCAAAAGGTCAATTTGAGAGGCAGGAGTGTGTGTGGAAAGAGATAGAGGCTGCGCGGCACTTCTCCCCCGCGCCGCGGCAATGACACAGCCACCGCCCCGTCAGTGCCGCGTCAATGCGCGTCAGTGCGCGTCAGTGCCGCGTCAATGCGCGTCAGTGCGCGTCAGTGCCGCGGCAGGCGCAACACTTTCACCCAGCCCGTGACGCAGTGACGAAGGTGGCACAGACTCGTCCATTGGGGCGCCAAATCCGGAGTCCCTGCTATGCAGTGGTGTCTGTGCCCATTGCAGCTTTCATTCAATGCTGTCGCTAGCCTTCATTATAGTTGTCTCCACGCCCCTTGCCCCTTTTCCTGCTTTGAATTTTTTTTTTTCTATCTCTTTATTACTCTGTGACGCATGCATTCTCGGGTGCTATCATCCACTCTCTTTGCAGGTTGTGCGTATAGATTTTTTCGACCCTTTGGAGTCCGTCCATTTTGTCTCTGTTCAGTGCTACATATTTGGTCCGTTCTTGTCGTTCCATTCTTCACCTTCCCCCCCTTCCTGCGACCTCGTGAACGCAATGCTTATTTCTTTTGTTCGAGAAATGTCACATGGTTGGCAGCGAGCAGGAATCGCAGGTCTAGGCAGTGTTGGTTTCTTCAGAGAAAAAGATTGGAGAATATGCTGCAAATTGATCTTGGGACTGTGGCGCACCGCCCTCTTTGCTGCCATTCGTTGTCTCTACAGCTCTCTAGAATGCTGCTGTGCCGTCGACGGTCGGGCCGTTTGTGACCTGGGCGCTTACTAAGCGCCCAGGTAGTGTTGCCGCGGCTCGGCTCGGCTACAGCTAGCCGTTGGAGCCGAGCCAAAAATAAGCCAGCCAAAGCCAGCCGTTTTGGCTCGGCTCGAAACAGCTCCAGCCATGGCTTCAAAGTTCAAACGGCTCCCAATCAAAATTGTTTGTGCCCCTGTTCAGCGAGTTCATTGGCCTATTTGCTTCATAACCGAACCCTCAGTCCCCTCTTAGTGCCAAATTGCATGAATTCTTGAAAAAACCATGGAAACCGGCGTTGAGTGATGGCGTGGGTACAGGTCCCACACGCTGTCAAACGCAGGAATGGGTCAACCTCCAGTGAATTTTGAAAATACTTAAAGCTTTCGAACTCTAGGGTGGTTCTGTGGTCATACACTGTCATGAGATGTATAGGATATCCATTTCCTAAATTACTGTCCAAAGCCACGGCTGAGCCGTGGCTCGAGCCGAAGCCGTTTGGAGCCAGCCATTTATGTCACGGAGCCGTCAAAAGCCGAGCCGAGCCAGCCGTAGCCGAGCCGCGGCAACACTAGCGCTTAGTGACCTATTTATGGGTGCTGTGTAAATAACACAGCTGTGACAGCACCGCAATCGTCAATTGCCCGCACCCCTCCCGCTACTACGCACTTCTTCCGCCTTCTTCGATCCCAGCCATGTCGTTTGCGCATAGTCAAGGCTTCCAGATTCACGGTGGGAACTTCTACAACGTTGCCGGTGGCTTGAGTATCAAGTGCCAGCTGCCCCTGGATATCACGAGCGATCCAGCGCATTCAGCCCGTGTGCAGGGGGATTGGAGTCTCGACGGGACGACTGCACCCAATCTCGTTGGTCTCCTGCACCCACCAACGTCTGGAGTGCAAAAGAGCGCTCAAAACAGAAGTGGCGTCCGACACCACCCATATAGTGCGATGTTAGTTTGCTGATTTTTCCTCAAGACTCATGAAACCATCAGGTGTTTCTGAGTCATTGGAGAGTGGTACGTTGCGTAGAGTTCCGTCATATTATCCACATAGTCATGGCATTCTCTCAGAGCATACAAACCGTCATCGAGAAGCCTATGAAGCGATCCCTTCATCCTCAGAGACTCTGATCTCTGCGTGCGAACCTATGAACACTTGGAACCTCCAGACGTACGTACCATCGCGAAACATTCATCACAGAGGAATTCCGCGCCATCCTACTGGCACCGAATACCTTTTGAACTCTGTAGCGGATGAACGTTTCCGTTCCGCCTCTTTACTCGGTCTGGGATACAATTCAACCGAACCCTGGCCTTCCCAAGGTACTCATGAAGCGAGTGCTTTCCTCACCATTCGAGGCCCAGAAGATCAATTATTTGAATCTCTACCGTCCGGGGGCGATTTTGATTCTCAATGGAGGCCGGGCCCATCCACTACTATCAACGGTGGAACATTTGTGAACAACAATATTCAGCGCCAGGGTGATCGAGGCATGTTCTGCTCCGCAATCGAACGTCGCATGATCCTAAATGAGAGCCTCAGGGATCGACCTATTACATGGCGCCGTTGCATTAGCGGCCATTTACGACTCGGCGGAGAGTTTTCCGCAGCCCAAATGTCATCCCGAAACACGCACAGAAATGCTCGAAGATCTACGTGAGTGGGTACTAGAAACAGATCCAGGAAGCACCATCCTTTGGCTGCATGGTCCCGCGGGCGCCGGAAAATCCGCTATCATGCAAACTCTGGCTCGTGAGCTCCAGAAGGCTGGGACACTTGGTGGCTCCTTCTTTTTTAAACGCGGTCATGCCACGCGTGGCAACGGAAAGACCCTATTTGCGACGATTGCCTATCAGCTTGCACTCGGTGTTCCGTGGCTGAAGGCTCCAATTTCCAACATCGTGGAGGATGATCCATCCATCATCGTAAGATCCATCGAGGTCCAACTGCAGAAATTAATTTTCCAGCCTTGTTGCCTCGACAATGTTGGCGAAACTCGCGACCCGATAGCAATTCTTATTGATGGCCTTGATGAGTGCGAGGGGAAAGATGTTCAGGAGGAGATACTGCGTTCAATCAGAAACTCTGTGGCCGATTTCTCCCTTCCCCTCCACTTCATCATCGCCAGCCGCCCGGAACCCCACATTTGCGAGATGTTTGAATCCCCGTTCTATGCGGGACTCTACCGAGCATTCAATGTGGACCAATCATTTGATGATGTCAAAAAATATCTTCGCGATGAATTTGCACGGATTCGCCGTGAACATCATCGCACAATGGCAAATATCTCACCGCCGTGGCCCTCGCCCCAGATTCTCGACCACCTGGTGTGGAAATCCTCGGGCCATTTCATTTATGCGTCCACAATCATAAAATTTGTCGATGATAAAAATTACCGGCCTACAGATCGCCTGGCAACTGTTGAAGACCAAGACGTTGCACAATCCTGCTCCGTATTTGATCCACTCGACCAGCTTTACATGACTATTCTCTATTCTGCCCCACTACAGGACCAGCTCGTTCCCATCCTTTGTGCTATCACCAACTTTCAGCTCCATCCTGACGCCGTTGATGAGCTTTGTGGGCTTGCGCCTGGCGATACACGGTTATTGCTCCGTGGCCTTCATTCTGTCCTTGGAGTGCCAGAGGGGTCCGATGATACAATCTCTATACATCATGCATCATTTCGGGATTTTCTCAGGAATGAAAGGCGCTCCCAACAATTCTACGTCGACAGTCTAGATCACCGAATGAACCTAGCTCGAGCTTTCCTCAAATTGTGTTCGGGCCGGTACGGCTACTTTATGTGTGTTCAGATTCATCCTTGTCATCATCCCTCTTACTTTGCCTGCAGTCATTGTGGCGAAGACAACTTGATACCCTTTCTCGTTTCGTTGCCTCCCTCCATGGAACTGCTCGGTCTACTTTACCTCGTAAATCCCGATTACATTTTTGGGTCGGAGCCTCCCATCAGGTCTGTACTGCCCTGGCTCAAAGTTAGTTTTGCGGCTTTACCAGGCATACCTCTGACGCACATCTAGGCACTGCCCTCTGCCCCCCCAGAATTCATTAACCTCTGGGAAGATTATGCATTTATGGCCGACTTCGTGGAAGCTCTGGGTAGTGGGGAGAGGCCAGATACGACCTTTTCCCCTGAACTTCTTCCTATCCTTGTGGGAATATTACTGAGCTTCTACAGCTGGGATATGAGCCTTCGCCACCTTCGTGCAGTGCTGGGAATTACCTGGGAAAAGCTCAGGGAAATCATTTGTAGTTCTCGCCCAAATGTGGCGGGAGATAAAACAATTTTAAGGGATCACTTCGTAGATGTGTCATTCTCCGAAACTCACCCCTGGCCAACTGTGGCTTCTGACCTCGCAAGGCGATACATTCGCCTGATCAAGAGTGATGCGGCTGGCGACCTCCCCGATGAAATAAACATGTCAGTGGCAAAGAAATAAAGGGTGGACTTTTCTCACCATTCTTTGCAGACGTATCTTGATTGGTGACTTGGTGTTTCTGATCAGAGCATCCCCACCTTGCCTTAAACTTTATCGCGATCTTTGGACTATCGGGCACCTCTTCCCTCTCCCAGGGTTCACCACGTCATACATTATCTACCATGTTTCCAAATGGCTTGAAGTGAGGAACATCATTTCCGCGTCGTATTCATTGCTAATTCCTTCGCTACCCAGTCCTTCTCCGACCCGACTCTGGACCTGATCGCATTCTGGAGGCAATGCATGTCATCGGCCGAAAAGGCCGACAATGTCGTTGATTATTCCTTCAAAAATGCTCCGACGTGGGAGCATAATTGGAGGCGAATCATCCAAAACTTGGCCCACGTTTTTCCTTCCACTGAACATCCTTCCTACCCTGTACCTATTTGACTGTTTTAAAAATTGTGCTGGGTGGCTTGTCGGCTTTCTTCCTTGCTCTGTCAAAGTGAAATTGGGTAGCACGATACCCAAAAGATGGAGGTAGACATATTATGAAGTCTGGGGTAAGTTTATGGGGCCCATTACACATGCCAACATCTTCCGAGCCGAAAACGACTACAGAGATCATGACCGCACTCCGTTTTGCGCTGTACAAAGTGATGCCAATATTCGGTGTAGAGCCTAGCTCCTTGTTCGTCGACATTTATCGTTTACCTTGGTCTCGGTTTTTACTTAGAGGACCACGAGATGCTACGACAGAACAAAACACAACAACTTGCTAGATATCAAAATTTGCGTGGATATGACCACGAGGTACAGTCGCAAACCACCAAGAGCAACGCTCAAGCTGTTTGGTGAATATCATACCCAAAATGGACCCAAATCGCTCGGTCCAAGTCGTCAACTGGATCATATAGATGCAAGCTTCATGCCACAATTTACCTTGGAGAGGTAGTACATGCCTTTGTTGAGAACGAGCCGAACATTTAGTGAAGCCTCAAATATGTGCAAAGCGCAACACTACAACACCACCGATTGTAGTACCGGCATGAGGGATTTTGGACATGTGGCTTGTATATTCACAATGGGGACCATAAAAAACCCCCTAATGGTGAACACCCCAATTTTTGGTGGTGCTAATCAACAGAAGTGTAGTGTTGCTCTTCTATGTTGTGTTGCTCTTCCCGGTTTGAGACTGTATTCCTCGTGCCGTGGGGTTATTAGGTAGTTGTGTTAGAAGCAGAAAGAGACCTAGATTATGTGGAAAATATGGCACGGGAGCCCTTTCAATTTGGGCTGTGACCATAGGCATTATTCTGGATGTTCCCACGGCGGTTGCACTTGACAAGATACGTAGGTCCTCGATGCTATCTTCTGACGCGCAAGCTACGTGTTTACATATTCTGCAACAAAGTCGATGGCATCGACTTTTATCCAGACCACTGGCATTACTTAATGCCTGTTTCGGCGTCAACCGGTTGGTTGTTTGGTGTTGAACTGGTTTTCGATGATGGTTTAAATAACTTCCAATTCAAGACGCAGAACTCAATGCATTTTCATTTGTATTGTAATCTTTTGTGGTCTGGGTTTGCATCCACCTTGCCTTTTCGGCCCGGGGCGGTTGTTTGTTTGCACGTTCCATCACCGTCGCAAACCCACACATCAGTCACATGTGACTCTTACTCCCATGTGACAACCTAAGCCCTTAGGCCTTAGCCCTAGTCTTAAGACCAAAAAAGGAAAAATTTCCCAGCATATAAAAAAATATTCAGGGGGTGCGAGCTCATCTCTCCCGCCTTCTATCACCCCAAAATTCTTATGGAAACACAAAGTGAAGCAGGTCTCATAGCCATTCCAGAAGGAGGTGTTCAAATAAATATCAAGGTCAGCTTTTTTCTCTCCTCCTCCATCCATCTCATTCACTTTGCCGACATGGCGAACGTGCAATCGATGCTCTCCCGCTTCTGCGAGGCGCAAGCGGCGGAGCTGGGGCTAGACACGCGGGGCGACAGGCGGCCGCACATAGCCAGCGTGTGTAAAACCCCCGGTGTGCGAGTGCGAAAGGTAGACGAGCTATTAAGGAGATTTCGAGGAACATTGCGAAGATTTAGGGTGGTGTGTGCCTTCTCCCTTTGTCTTCTAACTAAATCTTCCATGGAAGTAGGAGGCTATGGTCAGGTGCGTTGCATTCGCCTGTTTCTCTTACTCTCTCTTCCCACCCTGTCTTTCAACTGATTTGTTTCTCCCTCATTTCGTTTGTGAAACCATCACCGTAGGTCGCGAAACTCTGGTCCGACGTCAAAGCGCGGCAAATCCGTCAAGTCCCACACAACGAAGGTGAAGGAGGGGATGGACGCATCTGAATCCAGTTCCAGGTCAATGGCAAAGCCGAAGTCTGGGCAAAATGCTGACGTGGAGAACGAGGCAGAGGAACAGAACGAAGACGCGGTGGGAGCAGCGATGATTGAGGTACGCTGCCCCTTTGTTCGACCTTGCTCGTTTCATGATTTTCCCCAGCTGATGTACTTATCCAGTCCGTGATGCTATGTTTCTAACACTGGAAACTACCTGAACTTTCCTTCCTAATGGGGTCAGAAACTTCGCGTATTGGAGGAAACTGGCCATATCATTTGACCAAACAACACCAAAAATCAGGAAACTGGCCGTATCAGTTGCTATCTACTATATATGGTGGGAAACTGACCGTATCATGGAGGCAAAAAATGATCCCATCACTCACCTCCCAAGGCAGCAGAGACATTGCGGCCAAGAGAAACCAACGCTTCTGTGTCTAGCGGTCCTTGAAAAAATCCCTGAAACCAAAGCTGTGTCAGTCGGTGATAATATCTTTCAAGAATGTCATGACATACATCTCATCGTTCGCTGCATGCCTCTCTATGTTTTTGAACAAAATCAACTGACATAGTAGTTAAAAAAATGCAAACTCTTATAGCATGATGTATGCGCCTATAAGTTGGTGGGCGGTTACCATGCACCACTCAGCACAGCCACACATCCCGGGACCGATGATGACTCATAAGACCTAAGATGACTCAATGTCTTTCTATTCATCCGCCTGTTCCAGGCTCTGCAGAGGCAGGAGAAAGGGCAGGAAATGTTTTTGAACACTTCCACAGCCCTATATGAGTGGTCTAGGAGGGGGGGGAGGAGAGGACTGGGGCAGAATTCAGGGAGAGAAGATGGGGGAGGACGACAAGGAACAAATGATGGGGGATCAAAATGAACGACGTTGATCTCATCATATGGTTGATCCATCCTCTGATCATCTCCAGCCCAATCTCATTATCTTTGATCTCATTGCAGGCTACCTCTACTTATATAGTCATTGTTATGAGCGGTAAGTATAATGTCATTTGTTGCAGGCAGTATACACTTCCAGTACCTGCATCCTCTTTGGCATTGTATATCTCTTATCGCTCAAATTTTACTCCTGGTATGTTCACATATATTTGCACCCATTGAATTTATTCCACGTATCCATAACCAATCTACTTCTGCTCAATACTCCGGTGGCTTCTTTGGGGCATTCCAACTGATGCCGTAAACTTTGATGGCTTAATGGAAGCGCACCATGAAAAAAATCATATAAGCCAGTGGACATCACTATAAGATTTAGTCTTACTATACTTATGCTATTTCCCTTCTGATTTTCAAGTAGCTCAATGTAGGCATATATATTCTCAAGCTGGCTGATTTACTACGATTTTCTCAATATTTCCGGTCGGAACTCAAGTCTTGCATTCAGAACTCAAACTATGGCCAAAATTCCTACATGTTCCTTCAGGTGGACTACATATTCTTGAAACAGGTCCTGCTATCTCAGAAATCTGCCATGTATAAGTGATTTATTATAAGTTTCTCAATATTTCTGGTCAGAACCCAAATGATGTCAAAGTATGGCCAAAACTTCCAAGTATTCCTCTAGATGGACTGTGAGCTCTTCAAACAGGTCCTGCAATTGTGGCTGATTTACTACAATTTTGTCAATATTTATCTTCTGAACTTCCCATGGCTATCAAATATTGATTTTTAGATGCCTACCCTCATTGGTTCACCCCGAGAGTGAAAAAAAGTAACTTGTGAGAGGTAACTTTAACTTTGATCGCCCCTTTGGCTTGGTGGGGCTAACTTTACTTTACTTTACTTAACGTTTCCCATGCGTGGCGAAACTAACTTGTATGACAGCTAACTTATACGGTTCTGCAAGGGTGGTGCAAACACCCAGTAGAGCAGGAGTGAAGGCTCCTAAGTACTACAGGATTGATTTGAGGCAACACTATGTTGGAATCCGAGTCCGTCGCTTGCTGTCACCACTGCCACCGCCGCCTGGCATAGCAATGCAGTATATTCCTGTTCCTCTTGCATTCTCTGTGTCCAATTTCGTATTTCCTCCCCTTGTACCTTACATTCTCTCCACTAGGTTTAATTCTCTTTCATTAGCTGTATTGATTCCCATCCAGATATTGTTTAAATACATACTAATTGTTGAATCGATTCTCTGCGCGTTTGCAAGGGTCTTCTAATCCTGAGTAAAGTCCGTGGCCACTTTTATTTCAACACGCTGAGGCCTGCTTGAGCATGCAGCAATGTACATTTTCACTCTGGTCATTACTCAATGAATATTTGAACATGCACTCCGGACTGGGCGGTACAGAGAGATAATTTTTTTGGATATTACAGCTATTCCAAAAAAGGATGAGACTGTCGGCTTTTTTCTATCGCCTCCCAAAATGGACATGGCGGCACCAGGGACTTTCGGAACATCGGCCGAGCACTAAAAGATCCATCCATTTTGTAAAGTACTCTGGAGAAAAAATTCTCGGCAGTTTCAAAGTTTTTTGGAACAGCCACAAAAGGGGAGAATCTTGTCGGCTTTCCACAGTTCCTACTGGTCTCAATGACATTCCGTAGCATGCAAGTACTGCACCAAGCCATGGGATCCAGTGCAACTTGCAAGAAATTCCAAAGGAGAAATGAAAGGTCAGGGTTTTGACAGTGAAGAACTGTGGTGTAAGGCACTAAAAGTTAGTACACTCAAGTCTATGGTTCAAGTACCCAAAAACAGGTTCAATCTGGGCTAGGGGTCATGCAGTCAGCAGATGAGTTTCGGTGATTTACGAGAACACTGAGTGTAAAGTATCCAAGAAAATTGAGGAGCATGAAACAGCGGCCTTGAAAGCGACATCCTAACCATCTGAATGCGAGTGGTGGGTCCCCAGGCAGATAAGCCCAGTCAAGTATTCACTCAATTGTTTAACTAAAGATATCTTTTCGGCATATGGACATTTTGTTCACTAGGTCTTCGCTAACAAGTAGTTTTGAGGGTCCATTGACTTAGCAAAGGGAAAGTAACTATAAGTTCCCCCAAGTTACCGCAAGTTACTTGGAAGTAACTTGCCGTGCCAAGTTAGATCAATGCGATCAGCAAAAGTAACTTATGCCATCAGATGGCATCAGTTACCGCCAAAATTTGCGTTGGCGCAAGTAAGCGTCGTGTGAGCCCATAGAGGGTCAAAAAGCCAAGTTTTGATGTTTATGCATCTGGCTGTGTCTCTGGAGCGTAATAATTCTCCCGAACATTGCGCTGTTGGTTTTTTTTTCGCCCGTTCAGCACTACTTTGGACTTGCTAAGTCATTTGTGAGCAAGGCACAGTGTGCCAAAATGGTTGAACATGAGATAAACTACCGAGGTAACATGGTATGATGTATTTCGAGGCTTTAGAGTGCCAAAATCTGGTTCAAGTTCGAGAAATAGGGGGTTCAAGTGGTTTCTGCAGCTGTAAGGTGGGAGTGAAGTGCATCAACATTGTATAATTGTCCTTGTGGTCAATTTCATGTGTTTTGAGGATGCTTACCTGCCTAAGAAGTGTTCTGTGGCCCTCTAATCCCTCCAAGTTAGTAGTAAGTTAGTATAAGTTAGTTGTGACAAAGTTACTTATGCCATCAGATGGCATCATTAACTTGTACTTTTACGTGCAAAATTAACTTACTCTGCCACAAGTTAGTTTAAGTTAACTTTAAGTTACTTGTGGCAGGCTAAGTTAGTTTGTCCAAGTAACTTTGTTAACCATCCACAAACAAGGCCCCAACTTTTGCTTCAACTTTTGTCAAGTTGAGGCAAAGTGGGAGTCGAAGTTGGGACAAAAGTTGGACCGAAAATTCTAATTCTGAAACTCCCTATTATATGTTGACAGCCTGTGTGGCTGTGAGGAACACATGGTAAGCTGAATGCATCTTTTTTATGATGTTTTGACTGACATGCCTACTCCCAGATTGGCTGATGATTTCAATGATTTCGACTTTGCGAGACTCGGGGAAGAAGACGAGCATTTCGTTCATAAGAAGAGTACTGAAACAAACTTGGAAAAGTAACATCTATCAGTCCGCCTTCATCCAGATACTCTCAACGATATCGCTGGCAGCTAGATTTTAAGATAAGCCTCAATCCGAGCCTCACCAGGTACAAGGTGAAGAAATAACGTCTTGCATGGAGACCGAACCTGAATATTGATTTTACTCAACAAGAGACTGCTTCAAAGGACATTGAACTCACCTCGAGGTATTACCGCTGTGGCCGATGGATTTTTTGGGCTGGAAACACGCGGTCCAAACATGTCTTCTTGTTTGGGTTTTTTTTTTCCCGCCCCGCGAAAAAGGAACCCATCAAGACTTCTTTTTGTGGCGATGTTCAGCGACAAAACATGTGGAAAGCGTGATCCATTTTGTAGCGTCAAAAATTGGGCCAAAAATGTTTCCTTTTTGACCTCTTTTCGAGGGACAAACACACTTCATTTTGGGACCAAAACAGAGAGGAACAATGGAACGTCCTTTGTTCTTGCTGTTTGAGTCCCAATTTGACTTCTGTTCTTGCCTCAAAAAGGATTCGAAAAAGCGTTGATGTTTCATCCAAGCTTTGAATGTCAAAGACAACATTTTTACTGCAAATTTGGCTGTGCAAAATTGATTGAAAGCTTCGCATTTTTCAGTCATGTTTCAAGAGGCCCAGAAAATATGGTCAAAAAACAAGACATGTTTGCACCTGATTTTTCACTGACAAAGATCCATGGGCCCCTGCAGTGTATAGCGCGATAGTACCGCTTTTTACTGCGTGAGCCCCCTGTAGTTGCAGTCTGACTACCCGGTCCGAGCTCGGTCTATGTCTAGTAGGCCAAGGTAGGTTACAGTCTGATCTTTGCCTACAACTTCGACTATAGGGTAGTCCAATGTAGACCGAGCACCTGCTGAAGGTAGCCACAGGACCTCCACTGACATTTCTGACATGTATCTGGGGTTTTACAATCCTAATGGGTTATTTCTCGCCGTAGCATTTTATTCAGTTCGTACCGGCATGTGACCTGTGACCCAAAAGTACAAAAGGCAGTTTTCGTACTTGGCCTCGGGAGACTGTGACATCCCCAAAATTTTCGTACTTTCGGCGGAAAGCGCCAGGAAATTTTGGTTCCGCTGTCAACAATGGCAGCTCGTGCGAACCCCACGGCGCGCGCAACCGTGTAAGCCGAAATTTCGATTTTTTGGGCGATTTTCAGCGATTTCGTGACATTCTGGCAGTTTTCGTACTCGACCCCAGTGACCCGTGACATGTACGAAAATTTTCGTATTTTTGAAGCCCTGTGACGCGTGACGTACGAACTGAATAAAATGCTACAGTACCGCCAATCACGCTTGCCGAAGTTCCGGCGCGGAATTACGAAGCTGTCCAGTCCGTGTTGCCATAGACCGGGCCTCCGCGGACCTCAGCGGGCCTCGTCGGGTGCCGGTCTAGGAGCCGGTTCAATGCAGTGATACCCAAAGTTGTAACATTTCCTGTCGAGTGAGGATGCATCGTCCGGAAAGATGAAATTGCGCACCAAAAATCCATGATGGCGAAGGAGGTCCAGGAAATGCTCTGAAAGAGATCTTGCGTCTGCGTACAGCAATTTATATCGCTACGGCGACAGAAAGTGAAGTGAAAGCGAACAGGTAGCTCATCGCAAGAGATATCGCTAGGAGTGGGTGACGATAGAGCGTGGACGTTCAGGTGACTGTCATTCTTATACCTGTGCCACGCCAAGCATAAAACATTCGCTGTAGTATTACGACCATTTGTTCAGGTGACTGGTGACGCCCCGTGAACCTTTGGCTGATACTACAATATTTTGACCCAGCAATGGAATATCCCGTTAAAATCGGCCGATTTTCGTGGACCTAGGTGTCTTGAGCGATATCCTCGCCCTTTTACACGCTCTGTTAACAAATCGAAGGTGAAAGAACGAAAGAAGGGCAGCTACACTTACAACGTTGCCGATACTGCACCCGGCATTTGGGCGAGAAGCCTTCAGAAATAGAGTCGCAGAAAGGTATCACGTTACCCCTTGGAAGTCGCTGTGATAGCCACCGGAGATGGTCCATAGTACCGGTTGAACCCTGAAGCTTCAAGCGACATGCCATTGCGGTGAGTATAAGGTAAGGGCAAGACTCGAGCTCAGCGGATCCCTTCATTAGAGTGACCTGATGTGCCATGGGTAGTATTACCGTCATGTCTTTGTCCAACTCTATTCTTTCCATGCGGAGTTCAACAAGTAGAAATGGCCGTCCCGGAAACGTGGTAGGTTCTTCACGGCTTCGTCCATCTCACGATCGGGGCGGTAATAGTGGTAGTCCTCGAACTGTGTTTTAACGGTTAAGCTCAGCACTCCGAGGACTGCCGCAAGCTTGCCTGGTCGCAGTTCGAGGCCGTAACGTGCTGTGTTAATGTGCGAGGACTTCCCAAATGAGGATTTGGTTCAACAACAGTTGAAAGCTATTGAACCACGTGATGGGTCTGCTAACCAGAAGGATCTCAATCCCCAAGCCGCCTTTCAGAATTTTGTGGTAGCAATCTACGGCATACGTTCATCACCTCAATAACGCCGCTGCCATGATCTCCATCGATGACTACCAACGTCTGACGGTTGGTTCCTTGAGATATCGATCGCTGTCGAACTTCAGTAAATTTAGATTTCCAAAGGTGCATATTAGGTTGCTGGCATTGGTCGTCGCAGAGTGCAAAAATGCTTCGATTATTATCCACCATCCTTTTTAACCCTGCTGCCAGGGTTTGGAACCTACGTTTCATGTTATTGTGGACCCTCTACGCGATCGTTCAGACGTTGTCAACCGACATCCGATATCGAGCCTTCCACGTCGTCGACCTCTCTCAAATGTCCTTTCTTATCACTTCCTTTCTGATTCTCGTACACCATCTCATTGTGTACGAAGACCCTATTGTCTGCCACAATTCCACTAACCTATGTGTAGTTTAATTCCATGGTCCCTGAAGGGTCTGGCTTTAATTGACCTCGGATTGATTCTCCTGGAAACAATTGCGGGTGAGGTACTGTAAAGTGGAAAACGCTCTCGATTAACATCAATCCTAGAAATTATCTTCGCCGTGTTCCAGGCTTTGTTGTTGAATCAGGCTGTTCATGACGACATGCCTTTCTTCATCTTCGATGCTGTTGTTTATATTTGTTCATTTCTGGTACCGGCTTCATTAATCCTCTCCGCGTCGTTCCGCATCGCGACAATCTCAAAATGCAAAGAACGTTTCATCCATCAACGGTTCGTTTTTCTTGGAGGATGCACACAAACATACCCACCATATACTCTTCTCCGAATATTTCTCAGCCGTTCAATTGCCCGGCCGTTGGTGAGGTGAATCTATCTGCCTCCACCTCAATTTGGCGAGTCCTGACACATATCTTTAGGGGCGAGTCGAGGTTCATCACCTTTCCGAGAGCGGTCATTGTCACTGCTATCGCACTTGGCATCCCTACATTTGCGGTGTACTCGATCGTCATCATGCCCGGGATGGCGCAGATTTACACCAGATCCATCGGTGTGCCCTTCGAAAGGTACGGACAACCCCCTGGAAATGTCTCAGTGCTTTTGGTTCGTTCTGCTATACTCGGACGAACAGAGCTTTGATTATTCTTTTCCAGAGTTCTCTAAGACTCGGAGGTACCTTGAATGACGTATCCATCTATGCACCAGAAGTGCATGTTGCGATCGACAGCACATCGGAACTGCTCCATTGTGAAACAACTCCCAGCCGTTTTATGGCGGTTCAAATTGATTGTACGATTGCATATCGTACCTTGACTTGCTCTTTACTCGCACTGTCTAGGCCCTCTTTCGTGGCAAGGAACCTATAAAATCTCAATTTCCGTCCATGTTCCACCAAATACCGGACTTCGTGTTGCTCTCAATGTACAAGGGCTTGAATTCAGCGCCACTCCTGCCACTGAAGTTAAAGTTGATGGCTCCGACTGGAAGTATGCGGAGAACTACCCACTCGATTTGACTGGAGTTGTTCTATTTCCAGAATCACACCTTTTTGGAGCGTTCACGTGGACTCGAAGAGATTTAATTTCTCCGTCGAAGTGGGGCATGTCCTCCGTATGTAACCTGAATTATGCTTACCCTAACCCTAGTGTTGCATTAATCTGTTCCCCAGCATGTGAGAACGTTATTTACGGCGGACGTCACCGGAATACAAACATATCCTGAGAATGGGTCCGACCAGGGGTCGGGTGTTGCTACCCTGACTCTATACCAACAGGAAATTGAAGCCTCAAGATTAATTCAGGACATGGTAGATACAACAGCTCTCACCGGCATCGCCACATTCGGTGGGTTCTGGACCTTCCTCAATGGCGCATTTGCTCTGTTTTTTGGTGCAAATGTGCTTTATTTCATGTTCGGTAAGCCAGTTCGAAAAAAACATCTCAGAATCTCGATGTTCAACCATCCTCAGGACGGAGACCCTTGTCTGCACTTGGAATAGTGCACATGTTTCAGCGTCGCAGTCTGATTCGCCAATGGCACGAAGATTTCCCTGCCGTCCACACTGAAGGCGGTCTGCCGGGCTCGGAATCGGCTGGTATTGTCGCGTTTGTTCGGGAACGCCTCGTAGACTTGGGGGGAGGATCCGCGTGCGGTTGCAACTGAGAATGAACCCGACCTCGAGGCACAGACACCAGTGGTTGAAGAAGGGAATGAAGCAGATGACTTGGCTTCAGTGCCGGTAGCCCACAAAGAAAACACATATCCCAGATTCACACCGCGACGAGAATCCCGATATATTTTGGATGAATTAACTCTGCCACCTGCAGATCTAGGAATGCGAGAGATCTTGGAAGGGAACAAAAATATTGCCTCGTAGCCCGTAGATAAAATATCAGTGGAAACGTTGTAGAGGGGAGTCTGAACTTGGAGAAATCAATTGATCTTCTCTCGCACGAGTTGCATCCCACCTCTCCGGAGTAGTGGATTCTAGAAACCGCATGAAATATTGCACGCAGTATTATGAAATGCGGATCTGAGCGGATGAATTTCCGATAAATACTCCTTGCATGATGCCCAGATACCGCAGGAACCTACGAAAAGTACTGGCTACAGACACGATTCAGAATAAACTAGTGCTGAAATGAACGTTCCAAAAACGGCGTAGGTTCTTCATTGCCTCGTCCATCCCACGATCGGGGCGGTAATAGTGGTACTCAAATTGTGTTTTGACGCATCAGGAAAATCCTCCTTTCTGAATTTGTTACAAGTTGGATAGATTTGTGCATTTTGATTGGATCCGCCAAAATCCACTAGATTTCATCAAATTTCCCCAACCGATATCAAGCCTTGGATCAAATTTGATTAAACTTAGCACGACTCTTGGCATTCACACGGGACAGCAAACACCGTCTTTCTTAGCGGAACCATTCTGTCACTCAAGCAAATGCCTGGTCACAAAACTGAAACCCTGCGCCAACGTTCAGACTGATAACGTCAATAGATTTCGTGTTGCTGTCGCCACAAATGGTCTAGGCTCAACATTCCAAAGAGAGAGAAGTCATTCAACTAGTAAATCGTAACATAGCTGTGCCTGTCTGTGAAGCAACTGACAAAAAAAGTACTACACTTCTCTACCATATTTGTGCTTGTCCAATCTCGAGGGGCTACTCGGCCGAATCTCGGGAGCAAGTGCACACTGCGTCGTATATTGTCAATTGGGATGACACTTGACAGGCGATCCCCGGCGCGACTGATCTTATACATAATCTGTCTGATCCGTTTCTCGGGGAAGGAGAATACGCAGCGGACTTGACCAACACGATAGCCTAGAACTAATTGCGTAAGATCGATTAATTGAATGTCTGCACCAAACACCATACCAGTTACACCGGTTTATTTGCCACTCCAATCGTTGACCAACACTGTATCCAATCGCCCCGGGACATCTTTCCGTGCCGCCCAACTTGAGGTTCGTGCAACTCAAGTGGCCTGCAAGCAAAAACTTGAGTTCCATTCCAATTCATTAAGAAATAATAATCAACATACCTTAGGTCTTTTTCTGGTGTTTGCGCTGGGGGTGAGCATTGTCCTCCAACGCGCGCTTTACACCCCTCCTTGTTTCGCGGGCGGGCGCAGTCACAGAAGCCGTTGTGGCCCTCTTTTTCGACCCGCCAGACCGCGCAGGCGCAGCAGCAGCCTTAGACTGCGCAGGCACCACATCAGCCCTTGTGGTAGCCTTCTTCGGCCTGCCAGACTTGTGAGGAGGCGGCGGGGTCGGCATGCAAGGCAGTGGCAGAGGAGGGGGCAGGGTCGACGTGCGAGCCGGTGGCGGAGGAGGCGGGGGCGGGGTCAGCGTGCGAGCCGGTGGCGGAGGAGGAGGCGGCAGGGTCGATGTGTGAGCCGGTGGTGAAGGAGACGGTGGCGGTGGCGGCGGAGGCGGCGGAGGGGGGGGCGGGGTTGGCGTGCGAGCTGGGGGCGGAGGAGGCAGCGCGGTCGGCGTGCGAGCCGGTGGTGAAGGAGACGCTGGTGGAGGCAGCGGAGTGGGGGGCGAGGACGCGCATGGCGAAGGAGAACGCGGGAACACAGCAGGTGGCGCCTTCCGGAAGAATCCCGGAGTCCCGGCACCCGCGCTCAATGCCAATTTGGTAGCTAACTCGTACCACTGGCTGTGCGTCAAGTCAGCCACCCCGGTCGAGGTGAAATCGAGTTGGAACTTCGCGGCGTCGTAATATTCCTGGGGCTCGTTAGCAATTGCCGCCCACAGTATGTCTTCACTCCCAAATGCAGCGGCTGTCGTGTTCGTGAGTCAGTAATTTGTGCATTCTTTGTAAATTGAAGCAACGTACCATGCGATTCTGCCAGGAAACTCAACACCGTCTGCACCAGGGTTTTGGGGGATATGTCGTTGAGGGCCTCAGCGCTGAGACAAAAAACAGGCGGCGCGCCCTTTGCAGAATCTTCACAAGTTGCAAGATAATCTAACGACCCCGGTCAGAATAGATCGTCGTGTGGATTTTGGGCCATTACCTTTCAGAGGCTTTTCCGCCCATTCATACGTGGCGTTAACGCTTTCGTTGACAAGCTGCGCGTATTGTTTCTCGAAAGGCTGGCGGACACGGATGTCGTCGGGAATGGCCTCGGCCCTGCTTCAACTGTAAGTGGCACGCAAGTCATCGTGAATGAAAAATAACTTGCCACTCGAAGTGTAGCTTTCCCTTCTCGTTGACCCAACCCATCAACATAGTGGCCACGAAAGGCCAGAACTTGCCGCTGACTTTGAAGCCGCTTGGCACCATTTTCGCGTGCCTGAGCAAGCGTTAGTGGCGAAAGTAAGGTCATTGAAGCCCAAAACAAAGAAAACGAAACTTACTCTGCCCAATCAACGTCCTCATCATCCGCCGCTGCGGCGTTCCATGAGACTTGATCTTCTGTCGCCCACAGCAGAGCCTCCACTTTGCGAAATTTGGCACCGGCATTAATTGGGTCTGGGAGAGTTTTCGAATATTCATGGATGTCGTCGTGGCAATCGTCACGAAATTTGTCGCGACCGGTGTAGGTGGTGAGGCCAAGCAGCTTCGCCAACGCGGGGGTGGGGGGCCACCTCTGGGCTAGATTCACCAGCGTCGTCCTTTGTGGCCTTGGTCTTGAGTTTCGACTTTTCAGCCACACGCTTGTTGCTGATAACTTTCTGAATCACCTATTTTGAAGTGATGTCAAAGGCGCATTCAAAAGGAGACAAGTGAATAAAAGAAATACTCACCGCTCGCCAACCCGCTTTGCTGTATCCACGCAGCAGAGTTCCGCGCCCACCCTCATCTTCCTCCTCGTCGCTGGTGTCATCGTCATTGTTCAGAGTCTTGGCCTTCTTCTTGTTACGATGCTTCTGTTTCCAGGCGGCGATGAGCGTGGGGAGGCGAGTCTCCTCGTCCTGATCCTGGGGCTGCGGCATGTGCTGGAATGCCTTGGCCTCGAACGTGTTGTCCTTCACTTGGTCGTAAAATTTGGAAGCGGCCTTTCTCGCCAGCCGTGGAAGATCAACGTCGCGGACCCCGACGTCGAGGATCCAGCTTTGCTGGTACTCGTTGAGTTTGGGCACAGCGGTTTCTTCACCTCTGGTGGTGGCAACGAGTGCTAACTCTGGGAAAGGCATGACGTCGGGGATGTCCTGGGGGTTGTATGGCTTGAACATTTCTTTGGTTTTGGGCGTGTTCTTGGTTCACGCCATGGTTGTGAGTCAGTGGAGGGAAAGAGACTGAAGCTTGCAGAAGTGCGTTAGGTTGGGGTGAAATCAAGACAAGATGCAAGAAGCGCCACTCATGAGCCAAAAAAAATCACCAAGCGTCTGGCCAAGCGTGCTCCATTGTGGAACTTGAGTCGGAAAAGGAAAACGCGATCTCTCCTCTTGAAAAGGAAAGGCTTCAGTCTCGCCAACGCATTGTCGCCACCAAAGCGAGCTTGCCAATAAATGGATAAAGGCTGACGACCATAAGTCGTTGTGCACTCGAGCTGAAGATTGCAGCATACCTTCATCCACCATGATAACCTTCCAAGAAACCAGCCGTCTCTTTGGCCCACTCAATCGCCCCGACTTTAACACAAATGTTCGCCACCGCGCTATTCTGCGCAAGGTGCTTGAACTGTTCTCCCCAGAAGAACTTGGTGCGACCTTTGAACGCCCCATAAAACTGCGCGTTGCAATGGGGTCAGCATTCACCTTCAGCCAACTGGGGAAAATCAAGAGTAACTATGTTCGTACTCTGCCGAATACCTTGCCACCAACGCCACGCACTGACACGCCACCAGGTCCAAAACTTCCACATTGTATCTCAAGAGACCCACGCTCTAAGTTTCGAGGAGTGACAAGCTCTGCGGTTGTATCGTGGTGCGTATGACACCTACTTCATGAAGCAGGGTGATGACTACGCTGTCCGCGATCCGCAGGCTAGGTCTGTGCTGCAGGTGGCAGAGCAGACTTGGCACGATTGGATTGTGCCTTATCTTGCGGCTCGCGGGAGACATGGTCGTCTGGACTGGGCTTTACAGCCACTCCCTGGGCTTCAGAGGGTCCGTGTCACACCCGCACCGTGCGCAGTTGCCACCCCAGCACCCGCACCGCACGCAGTTGCAGCCCCCGCACCTGCACCGCACGCAGTTGCAGCCCCAGCACCTGCACCGCACACAGTCACAGCCCCCACACCCGCTACGTCGCCTGCCCAAAGGCGTTATGCCCAAGTCCCACTTCCCTCACCTCCACCCAGCTCTCCCACTCCCATCCGAGTCAGTTCGCGCCTGCGCCCCATTGATATCTTTGATGACAAGGAAGAGAAGGCCAGGCGCCCTCCTCTCAAGAGGAAGTTTTTGGGGGTTATCGACATCTCCGATGATGAGGAGGAGGAGGCTGTGCGCCCACACAAGAAGTATAAGTTTTTGGGGGTGGTGGATTTGACGAATTGACGAAATAGCGTAGACGTAGACTTCGAATAGTTAGTGACCATAAATAGTTTGCAGACGCAATTGAATCACCTCATACAAAGATTATCTTGTTTGCAGCCCCTGCTGCTGTCACTCTATCCTCTGACCCATGTCTGGCACACTTCTCAATTGTTTTGCAGGTTGTAATATCCCGCCCTAAGGCCTATATATCTATTAGTTCCAGAAAATCCGCACACATTTTGTCAAAATGCTCACAGTTGTGTGGGTAACCGTTCTGGCTGCATGTCGGCGTCGCAAATCCACCCAGCGCGTAAGCAAGGTAGCAAAGAACTTCAAGTCGAGCACTACAAGTGGAGTATAGGTAACTACGATGCTCGTTTGACTATGACCAAAAAAAAAAAAAAAAAGATTGTTTAACTACAAAACAAAAGACCATTTGACTACAAAGAACAGGGCGTTGGACTAAATAAAAAGGCCATAGTGAAATTAAAAAAGGGTAAAGAACAGGGTCGCCGACATGAAAGTCTGGTGAGGCTGACATGAAAGTCGAGCCCCAGAAATGGTGCAGGCTGACATGGAGTTGAGCCTGCACCATGTGCGATCGCACCCCCCGCACCTCGTGGGATCGCACCCCGGCGACCCCGCGACCCCCTGCACCTTGCGCGATCGCACCCTGGCAACCCCGCGACCCTCGCGCGATTGCACCCCGGCGACCTCGCGACCCCCGCACCAGGTCCTGGCTTGCTAGTTGTTGGTCGTCGGTCATCGTGAGGCCAGGTGGTTCGAGGTTGTGAACAGGGGGGATGTGGGAGGAAGAGAGAGAGATTGATCTTGTGATTTTGATCCGCACACAGCTTTTGGGCTTTCGGCACGACATTGCGAAATAAAAAAAACGAAAAAAAAGTATTTCGTGCGATATATTCTACATTTTAACGTCCTCTTGCTGCACATCATCGTCCAGTCGCAGCGGAACAACGGCAGCGTGACCAAAGTACTCCCAAAAGGCTTGCGTGTAATAGCAAGAAACAGCGGTTTCCAGATCTTGCATGGTGGACGGGGTCCAGGGCAGATGTTTGGCGACGTGGCGGATAATATTGGGGCGAAGCGACTTGGTCGTCCAATCGAGCATCAGATTTGCTGCCCTCACGACATAGTGGTGGCGCTCTTCAATCGCCGTTGCCGCCCAACCACTCTTGCTCATCACTAATGGCGCAATCAACATATGGCCTGCAAAACAAGCCTTGACCTCGTCCAAGCGATGCTTCTTGGACGCCTGCCTGTCCAAAGAGGAAAACTCGAAACGAAAGCTGGCTTCGGCGACCTGCCAGACAATCTCCCGAGTCTGCTCGACACTGAACTCGGGTAAGGACTCAAGGGGGACGGGGAAACCCTCGACGCTGGAGACGTTGGACGCTTCCAACGCCGGGCGTAGGCGGTCCTCAAGCTGCACGCTCCGCCTGTACATTCTGGAGCTAGGGTGGCCACGCTTGGTCAAGTGCCCCTCCAGAATGTCTCTCCATTCCTGTGCACTGAGAAGCTGGACATGCTGCGGCTGGCTTAGCATGTAGATAAAGCCGTCGCAAAGAAGGGTCCAATGGTGGAGGAATTTGCGGCGACGCTCAGGGGTTGTCTTTACAAGTATGGTGTTACGTCCGTGCACATCTCCGTCCGAAAACCTCTCTCCGGATCTCCGGATCTCCGATATCTCCGTCCTCCGGATGCGTACGTCCTAATCTATGGGCCCGCGTCCGATTACTCTCTGTGCATTATGCTACGGTTTGATGCACAATCCTCCGGGGTTTTTACGCAGTGAAGTCTTCTGAGCGTTTCCCCAGAATTACTTATGATCATATGCCCTATGCTCCACATGCTACTTCTTATTGTTGTTATTGTTCTTCGACGACCTTATTGTCTTTTACCTACTTCTCCGTCCACATCCAGAAACCTCCAGATTTTGTATAAATACGTAGTCGTTTCATGGATGTACTTCAGTTTGTTAATTAACGTGCTTTGCCTCCGCATTGCTCCGGTCTGACCTCCGCTCCTACTCCGTCTGGCAGCCAAGAAGAGGGCGCTCACCCTTAGACCCCTGTGGTGATCTGCGTTAGCTCCGTCTTACCTCCGGCTAGAATTCTCCGATCCTCCGGTCTCCGGCCTTCCGTCCCTCCGGTTCGACACGGATATAACATATGGCGGGCTCGGGGAGGACGTATCGTTTGTCGGCGGGATTGGATGTGAAAGGGGTTACTGACTGATCCACCTGCGCAAGTGCATTGGCCCAGGCGATGATGGATGGCGGCATCTCTGAAACCGCCAGAGCACTGAATTTATCCCGCTGATTCTTGGCGGGTCCCTTGGCCGGGGCTTTGCCTCCCTTCACCGATGCTTTTCCCGGAGCTTTGGGCAGATCTACAGCCAGATCGGCATCAGTGGTGTATCATCCCTCGTAACTGAAGTACATACATAGTTGGAAACACGACTGCTGGTTATTTGATGATGGGATTGGACGGGAGGTGGTTGCAATGGGGATGGCTGCACTCGGCTGAGTCGAGGGCGGCGGAGATAACGAGTGAGAGCGAGTGTCGACAGTTTCAAATGGGTCGCGATACCAGGGCATCTGAACGGCCGCGTGATGAATTGCCGCAATTTTTTCTGAGGTACTGTTCCCACTATACACAATGGGCGGGGCTCCATCGCCAGGTGTGTCGGGGACAATGAAAACAGGCTTGGATAACGGGACGACAGCGAGGATATTTTCAGCATCGAAGACGTAGGTTGGACGTAGAAACCAAAAAAGGCAAACGTGCGGACCACAGTTGCTATGCGACTGCTGGGACTGTGGTGAATGCACCGACACATTGCATGATGGGAGTGTCTGGGGAGGGGGCACTCATGTAACTATCTGTCCGTGGTTTGTAAACGGTCGTGTAATTGTATAGCGCATCGAGTTCGAGAAACGCGCGCTGCAGTGAGGTGACCGCAAAGACCATCTTGTTGTATGTAGTGGGCAGAGTTTGCAGATGCTTGCTCCACATGAGGATAATATTGATGAGTTTGCTGAACAGAGGAGAGATGGGAGTTTGGGAAGTGCATCGAAGCTCTTTGCACCGGGCGACGAGCTCGGTGATGGGGGGCAGAAAAAGCAGCCATACGCCTGAAGTGCAGTCTGCCCAGCCCCCGCGTCACGGCACTCCCCACTATGAAATCCGCCGGCGATGGGTTCCACCACATCACACCAATCTCGGCGCGCGACCCCTCTTTGGCAATGACGGGCAAATGGCAGTAACGCACCGTCCATTGCTGGGGCCAAAGGGTAGGGTCGTCCGTCCCATATCACATATCTGAGCGGAGGAAAAGCGTGTGAGGGAGCTGGAGAGAAGGTACGGCGGGTACGTAGTCGGTGTGGGTCGTAATGAAATAGTGGTCCACTCCTAATTGAGCCAAAGCCGCAACCTCGCCATCGAAAGGCCCCAATGGACTCTTCGGATTTCGGTTGCGCAGCAAATCCAAGGCCATATTAATGGGAGACCCGACGTGAAGTCTGGGATAAATGGATCCGACGTGAAGTCTGGATCCAAGGTGAAGATCCGACGTGAAAGTCTGGATCCACGAAAGCGACCATGGAAGTGAAGTTGAGCGTCGAAAAGGCGAATGTTGAAAGGAAGAGGAAGGGAGCGTTGAGGAGTACAGAGAGCACGGTGGTCATGGACTTAGAAGAAAAGGAATACAATGCTGTGTTGATCCCATCATTTGCGCCTTCTCTCGCACCACCACTCGCCCGCCCACAACTTCGAACCACCTGGCCCCATGGCGATCAACGACCAACAACTAGCAAGCCAGGACCTGGTGCAGGGGTCGCAAGGTCGCCTGGGTGCGATCACGCGAGGGTCGCGGGGTCACCGGGGTGCGATTGCACAAGGTGCAGGGGGTCGCCGGGTCGCCGGGGTGCAATCCCGCGAGGTGCAGGGGGTGTGATCGCACATGGTGCGGGCTCGACTCCATGTCAGCCTGCACCATTTCTGGGGCTCGACATTCATGTCAGCCTCGCCAGACTTTCATGTCGGCGACCCTACCCTTTTTTAATTTCACTATGGCCTTTTTATTTGGTCCAATGGTCTATTCTTTGTAGTCAAACGGTCTTTTTTTGCGGTCTTTTTTCTTGTAGTCAAACGGTCTTTTTTTGTGGTCATAGTCAAATGGGGACTGTACTTCGACTTGTATTTATTTTTTTTTGTGTAGTACTTTTCTTACTTATTATTTTGTTGCATCGTCAAACTGGCGCTCTACGCACACGTGCACCCGCCAACCTCGACTTTGAGTGGATATTCTCAGGGCTGTACACAGCGCGTGTGGCGGACTTGGGATCAATAAGAGCAAAGCGCGCTTTGAGAGTGCGTCCACCCTTCCAGCAAACTGACTCGTAAACTGAAGTTCCCCGGCCTAAATTTGCAGGTTATTCAGTTCCTTTTGCCGCAAGCATGAAGCGTGTTGGCCGAAAAAATGGCAAGGATTCCAGCACGTCGCGACTTGCCACTAGCGTGCCCACCTACAAAATAACTTTCCACACGGGTGAGTGAGACCTGGCCACCGTGGTCCTGACGCACGGACTTACGCTGCATTCAGATACCAGTGGTCCAAAATCTAAAGAGCGCTACGTTACAAACGCGACGGGACTGCTACCAGAACCCGCCATCAACCCACACATTTCCCCAGATAACCTATCCCTCCCATTCCCGGACGCGACTCCCGCTGCTGACGCGGCCCCAGGGGCGATCCCCACGTATGAAACCACGGCGCCGTGTGATCAGAAAGGTGCCAAGATACGACAGGTATGTGTTTAGTGTTTCCTCCGCCCTTCAATTCTCAGAAAACTAAATTCCCGTGAAGACTGTGGTACACATGGACAAACTCAAATCTGAGGAAACGGTTTTCCTCCAGACACTCCTATCCCTTTACTACAACTCCCTCCTTCTCACCCCCTGCGGTCGCGGCATCGAAAAACGCGTCCGGAAGGTGGGATGCAATGACTGCCTGCAGGCTGAGTTGTTGTGTCCCCAGTGCTGGCTGAACAAGCACCAGACGATGCCCACGCATTGGGCCTTCATTTGGAACACGACAGAAAATTTCTTCGAGAAAAGTGACTTCTGTCGAGTCATGAAGAACGTGACCATCGGCCTAGGCCACCATGGTCAGCGGTGTCCGGAGGCGGACCTGGGACGGACCTTTACCTTAGTGGAGTCCAATGGTATTCATGCCACCGCGATTTCGTTCTGCCGGTGCAAGACCGCCAATGGGCGGCGCGGTGAACCGGAATTCCAGCAACTTTTGCAGGCGGGTATTTTTCCTGGGAGTGTAAAGGAACCCAAGACTGGGTTAGGGTTGACGGCCAGTTCTAAAGCAGATACGCGACGTGGGCTTGCAGCTGAGACTTGGTAATAGACAGGATGCGCAAAAGCCGCACGGGCCGCATGTGGCTTCATGCGGCTTTTAGGCATTACGCAAAGCCGCAGAGAAAAAAAAAGGAATTTGAGACCGGCACACTATGCATTTCAATAGAATACATGTAATTCAAGTCCATTGCAGCCTCTGATTTATATTGGGGATTTGGGGTAGTTTGGAGTCACCAAAACAGAGCATTAATGCACCGCCTCATATCTGATGTCATTGCACTTGGTCGTAATTGTAGCTTTTCCACGCTTCCCCCGCAGATGAATTCGACAATATCGACGATGCACAATTTTTGGGCATTGAATATAAGTTTTGAGATATGATAATAAAGTTTAACCTATGATAAGCACAAAAATTCCATGCGGCTTTGCGCAAGTATCAAAAGCCGCATGCGGCTCGTGCGCATCCTATCTAATGTAGTCCGTGATATAATATATGACTGCTTTCGCGGCCGGGCCGGATCCAATAAACTTGATGTCCATGTTACAACTTGCGGGATAAGGCCGTCGCATATTTGCGCGGCAGTACTCGTAATTATATTTCCGGGGAATTAATTGATTAAAGTTCCGATGAATAGGATTTGAAATCCGAGACAGCGGGTGTCAGATGGATAATGGATAGGAGCGGAAGTTGAGAGAGGAGCTCCTGCCAGCAAGCTCCGAGTTAGGAATGACGGCAGCCAACTGATCGACAATTTGAAATCACCGTCATTGTGGTCAATAGACCGAATTCCAAAGGGTTAGGGCTACGGCTGGCCTGGTACATTTTTTTCTTCTAATTCAATGAAGTACTGGTCCACTTGCACCTTTACAACCCCCACAACATGTTGGGTGAGTGGTGTCACCTGAGTGGAAGAGAGAAGCAGTGGAAAATTTGAAATGTGATTGATTCGGGTCCAAACAGGGGCCAGAAATTTGAATGCAATGATCGAGGGTTGCGCGGTCCTGCCGGTGAAAATCTCTTGGGCCACAGTGATAGTAAAATAGCAAGACAGCATAATCCTGGTTTATTTGAGTCGATTGTTTGACCCACAGAAAAATCATGGCCACTAGTACTTACACGCAATTCATTGCAGTGGAAACCCTAGGGCAATGGCCTACCAAAATAGGGGGAATGAAAAAGAAAAATACAAACTCAATAGAAACCATGCCATTCCATGTGTTTGGAACACATAGGAGCCTGAGATCTGCATCAGCGATTGACATGGTCAGAGCTGCCGCCCGTGCCCATGACACAACGCCCATTGATTTAACGGGCACAGCCTGTGAAATAGGGGAATGAAAAAGAAAAATACAAACTCAATAGAAACCATGCCATTCCATGTGTTTGGAACACATAGGAGCCTGAGATCTGCATCAGCGATTGACATGGTCAGAGCTGCCGCCCGTGCCCATGACACAACGCCCATTGATTTAACGGGCACAGCCTGTGTCCCAACGGCCCATTGAGTGCTTGAAAATTTGTCTTTTGGACACATTCAGATGTAGAGTAACTATATGTATGTCGAACCATTGCCACGGGCGCGTGTGCCACTCGTGGGCCCGGTCAAGATGTTCCCTGCGGATGATCTCCCTGATGCTATTGGTAAAGACCTGCACAAGTCGGCTGAACGTTGTCAGCGTCATCGCCATACTGATAGTGAATCTCAGGGCCGGGCCGGGGCTGTAAGCCCAGGGGCTTGAGGCGGCTTGGGCTTGCTTTGGGCTTGAGCTTTCCCAGACCCAAGCCCAAGCCCAGCAGCACGGCTTCAAGCCCAAGGCCCGGCCTGAGTTGCTGGTTGGGAAACAGATGCTGGGGACACAAAAAGCATGCAAGTGGTCGGAAGACGCTTCGATATAAATGAGAATGCTTACTGGTTGCACTTTTCAACTTTCTAACCTTCCCATCACGCAAATTCCATTCTCGAATGTTTGCAGCCGCCACTTTCAAGTCAGCTTTTGAAAATTCAACATTGACGTTAGTGAGTGTGATCAAGGTGTGATGTTTTTTGAGCTTTTGGAAGTAAAACACTGACCTTTTACACCACTTCTCTGATCACAATCCGAACCATTAACTTGTATCAGAGGTGGTGCCAAAGCCCGGGCTTGAGTCCATGGCCCGGGCTTCAACTTCGTCAAGCCCAAGCCCTGTATCGGGCTGGGCCGGGCCTCGTAAGCCCAGGGCTGGGCCTGGCAGGCCTAGGGCTTGAAGCCCGGCCCAACAATTCACTACATACAGACACTTGTTACAAATACTGGAAGGGATTTTCTGAGCCCAAGCAATGTCGCTTTAACTTGGACCCATCTAACAAGAATCTGGTCGGTTCGTTTGATCCAGAGACCGACGAGCTTACAATGCAATGTCTTGATGGTATGGTTAATAATTTCAACCGGACTATGTTGCAGGCTATACGTTACGAGTAATTATGTTTACATAATTCTCGTTCTTGATCATTTGCAGCAAGACATTCGAAGGCTCGCATTTTACTTGTCTTTCTAAAAAATGTAATGTGTTTGTGCATAAGGCCCATTAGAAAAAATGTAAGAAGCATTAGATTTTTGTGAAGCATTACAATCAATGGCTGTGCTGCTTTGGCAATTGATTCCCCCGCACATGGTTTCAATCCCATCAGGTTGTGTCTTTTTTTGGCTATTTAAACTACACCACAGTTTTATGTTGAGAGACCCCTTGCAGCATGATCATAATTGGCAGCTGAGCTCCCTGGTTCATGGCCACCCCGCGAGGTGCATGGTCCATTTGAGAAGTTCCTCCTCTGTATCAGAATCCAGTTGAGCTTCCTGACACTTTGCATCTGGATTTCCAGCACGAAGCTGATATGAGATCAGCTTCACCGGCTGTTGCTATTTCAGCACTTTGATGTCACCAGGAATTTCAACTTTTTGGTGCAACAAAGACATACTTAACCCCAGCGAGTTGAAACAGGGGTTTGGATTCAATGATCGGGTGTCGCGCGGTTCTGCCATGGAAGATTCCGGGCGCCTAAATTAGTTAAAAGTAACAAGAAATGAGGCTCTGTCTTCCTTAGAGTGTGTCATTTTGCAGAGAGAAAAAATATCTGGGCCAGCATCAACAGGTATCTTGGACTGAAAACTCTCAGAAGCGGAATTGATCGGATCAACACTACACTGTAATTTTCGGCTATCAGCCGCACCGTTGCGAGCCAAACCAGGGGTCAAACTTTCCGCAGTAGCAGCTGACACACTGCTTAAAAATTATTGTAGAAAGTCTCGTGACTCATGAACCAAATGGGTGCTGACAGGCACCAGGTCAGGTTTCAATTGGGCAGTATGTTCACCTTGTGACTAAGGTAGAGATTGTATCTTCCAAAAATGCAATAAGTCTCTCCTGCAACTGACGATTTTCGCCATTCTCTAACGCTTTCGCCTTCATCTCGTTGGGGTTCAAACTACCTGCTACCCACACCATCATGTGACAATGGAGACTACCTCGACCTTGCGCCTCAACGGTACCATAGTATGCTTTGACTACACCGAGTATACCACCTTCGTCGTCAGTCTGCTTTGAGTCAAAGGCGAGTATGGTTTTGATGAAAACTTTCATGTATACGTTAAAAAACTGGACAGCAACGAAAGGGTTCTTGGCGATAGAAACGGCTTGGTCGATGTAATTCGGGATATCTTCTGATTTCAGCGTGTCCAGATCGATTTCAGAACCTGCAAGAAACTTGACAAGCGGATTGTATATACGTCGGCGGGGTTAATAGTAATGTAGAAACTAGGTAACCCTTTGTCGATCATCAGAGCTCTCAACTCGTTTCGCATCACCAGTTTAGATTGCGCAGAACAGGGAACATGCGAGTTCACAAGGTTCACTTCATGAGACGCAGAACTCTCCTTGCCTCGGGCGTGTTGGGAGTAGTGTAATCTCCAGTGGCAATCTGCTCGGACATGATGTGGATTGTAGCTGGAGAAACAGTGCCGAACTGGGCAGCAACATGATCAAAATTGGCTCGACTGACTTTTAGGTGAGTTCTCAGCAATAATGCCCTTTTCTGAAGCATACTGAATGCGGTGAGGAACGAATAATGCTGCTGGAATCGGCGATCGGCGAGACTGCACAAGTGCTTCACATGGCGTTTAAAACCGAGGGGAGTGAATCGAGCATCGTCGTCCATTCCACTGAGACCATACGGGAACAGTGTAGGATACAGCATGGGATACAGCCGCGGATTTTCAAATTCATTCACAGCTTTGGCATCATGGGGGAGTTGAATGAAGTTTTTGTCAGAGGTTCGCATATGCTTCAAAGCAGCCGAACGTAAATCAATAGAAGGAGTATGTCCATCAACATCTGCAACAACATCGCTTTGGAAGTGAGAGAGACTAGGGGCAGTAGGCTGGCCCGGGAGAAGGGGATTCGTGGAGATTGGAAACATTGCCGGGCAGCGAATCAGGGGGCGCTGACGAACCAGGAACATAATCAGAGGTAGTGGCATCGATACCAGAGTTGGGAATTATGTGCTGGATATGAAAAGGAGGAATCATTTCGGCTGCTGCGTCGGCGAGGACGGCAGAGTCAACGAGAACATCGCGGCACAAATGATTGTGTACCTTAAGCCAATTCAGAGCATTCATGACCCGTTCCTTTCGGACAATGAGGGCCGTGGCTTTGGACTTTAGCCATTCGGGAGACGGAGGATTGGAACCAACAAATATGACGCAGATAGGTGTGATGATATCTGACATAGATAGCGGTAGAGACCGGGCCATGGCAGACGGGCGCTGAGAATAAACAATGATATGGCCATGAACCCCGCGCTGAGTAGAAGGACTTTTGGAGTCCAGAGTGTCATCTTTGCCCCGCAATTGAACGATCCAACATTTGGCCCGGCACAGAGAAATCATAGCCTCCTCTACAACAGTTAGGTCCTTAAGCTCCGGTGGAACAGGGCCGAGATAGTTGCGGCTGCTCATAGCGAGAGCGGGGACGCGTTCACGAAGAAGGTCTGAACGACACTTGGTACAGACACTAATAGCGGGGTCACCGGTGTCTGTATCGTGAATTATGCAGTCCGGCTCGAGCATCAGACTACTGTAGGGGGAGGTTGTCTCTTGGCATAGGTGGTTTGGGACAACGGCCATCTAACCAAGGCAGTCTGGGTTTGAAGGCGTCATCAACTTCCATAGGATCGTGGTCGCCATCGGAATCGCTATCATCGACTTGACCGCTGAGTGAATCGTGGTTGGAACGGCTGGCAGGGGTATACGTAGGCCGCTTCAACAAGTCAAGGTCAAAAGAGGACAACGACAAGGTCGAATATTGGGCTTCAGGGAGGCGTTCAGCGCAACACCCGCAGACAAAAGTGGACAAGGTTTTCCTTGAAATCTCAACGTTGAAATTAGCGAGGAGCCTCTTTTTCAGGTGTTCCGGAACGATCTGCGGCCATTCAGCACGTAGGCGAGCTTCGGACCGCAATCTTTCTGCGCGAACAGTCCCATGTGCTGGGCCAGGACGCCCTTTCCCAGTAGTCAATTCGCGGAGGAAACCCGTCATGCGTGACCTAAGCTTCTTAACTGCGTCCGAATCGATGTACAAAACATCATGCATGTGAAGCAAGCGCCTCAACGCCCTCTTGTTGAGTAAAGGCAGAACTTGAGTGATAATCTGAACTTGAGAATGCGTAGCCGATTCCTCGTTCAGATTTGATGCCGGACATGTCCAACTGCCAAGATTCGACAGAAGAGCATCCAAGGAAAGAGACCTGCCCCTCCCTGCGCCTGCATTTACCAGATGTCAAATGAGCACCAATGGTCGAACGGAGCTCGGAAGCAAATAAAGCACTAGAATTATTGCGTAAATCAAGACCATGTGAAAGGGCCAAAGAAACCAGGCCGCCTTTTGACATTACGTCGAAATTATTGAACAAGGTGGGAAGGGGATGGTGTACGGAACACTGCTGAATAACCCGGTCACGTTCGACTCCCAACGCGGTGACAAAATGCAAATGAGAACCAAGTGGTGACGGTCCCAGACTCTGTTGAAGTATTTGAACATGGGCAGCAGGTAAAAGTTCCTCGGACGCAGACATCAGGATACTGAGTGATTCGAACATCATTGCAGACTGATTGTCGAACTGCGCGCGAAATTTAGAGCAGACGCACTGATGACGAGACAGATCGACTTCATCGCACACACCAACACAAGCGCCAGATATAAGATGTGTTAGAAGAGCGTGCCGAATCTGAGAATTGTCCAAACCGTCAGGTTCAGGAATGTGATGACTGGGTAATATCTGTTTGAGTGGAGAAACTGGAAGGCCAAAAATGTCAACAGCGGGGTTGGGGGACAACAGCAGCGAAGCCAAATCAGAAACGGCGCGTACGGCCGGACTACGTTCAACAGCAGGCCCATCAGAAGCCAAATGGTCAGACGGGACAACAGAGGTCAACGCTAACGCAACAGACAAAACAGGAGGGGTGGAAGACGGGGCAACACGAGGTATGAACAGTGATTCAGTGTGAACAGTATAATCATTTTCATTACAAGACGACCCTCTGCTTCGCTTCGGTATTCAAGGGTGCAGGATTATGGAACCGCAAACTGAGCGGATAACGAAACATGTAAGTGTTAGCGGAAGACACCGGTTGAGAAAAGGAATTTAAGCTCGTGCCAGAGGAGATTTCGACAGGATTGTTTCGACATGGATTTTTATCATTCAGTTGGCATGGTACATTGACGATGTGAAAATATAGAAGGCACTCTATCAAGTATTACAGAGTGCTGCACTCGGACCTTTTGAACGAGAGGTGACCGGCCAGTACCACAAGCAAGGATAATTTCAATCTAGAACAGCATTCACCGAGGGCTTGGAGAGCAAAAGAGATTGACCCTCCCGCTGATCCCAGCCACCAGCGGGAAAATTTTTGAGGCGAGCGACATTGACAGAAGCACAGAATGCTTTGAGAGATGTTGCACCGTTATAGCCCAGAAATAGCGTAGCATATTTGATTTGAAGCCCAGTACCCAGCAGACAGAATATTGAAAACTCAGATCTCAGAGCCAGAATTAATGTTGAGGACGGGCGAGATGAGCAAAAGAATGAGATCTAACGACAGCAGCGCGGCCTTTATTTGTGTCAAGAGTTTGCCGGATGGGTTACGTGGCTTCACGGCTGGATGGCTGTGCTGTAGTCTGTAGACAGCAACAGCTGCGCTCTACTACGTCCTGTCAAGAAAAAGCTGCACCCAGGTCAGCTGTTTAACCACAAATGAAAAGCCTGTGTTGAGAAGCACAGGCAGCGGAGCACAGAAGGGGTTAATTGAAGGGCAAGAGCAGAGAAAAAAACGAAAGGAGAAAGGCTACATGGGGAAATAGCACAGCCGAACGAGCAAAATCTCAAAGAACGGTTAATTAATTAATTATGGTTTGCCGAAGCAGGGGAACGGGCTGATGAAGCCGCAGTCCCGACATCTAACCAGGATATAAACGACTGCAAGACGACGATATTGATTAACGTACCTCTGTAATGCGACCCAGTGCCAGCGACATTATTATTCCCTGTGACCAAGCCGATTAGATTACAGAAAAACAAAACCGCGATAACCCTTACCGGACGGAACCGGAGACCCGTCGGATAGTCCGCGAGTTTAGCGAAACCATAGGTAAAACAGGACTCGGACTTACGTCGATAATGAGGACGGATAGCAGAATTGTTATTCCCATAGGAACGACACAATCAACAGGGGGACAAGGGGCACAGAAAATAGGAATAGCGTCGTTCAAAGTTACCATTTTTGCCTCATTTTTGCCTCATTTTTGTCTCATTTTTGGTCTCATTTTTGTTTTCATTTTCCAAAGAGGAAGACAAAAATGAAGCTCAAAAATGAGCATTTTAATGAAAAATGAAGCTGAGACCCCATTTTGCATGAAAAATGCTCATTTTCATTCTCATTTTTGCGTTTTGGCTGAGGTTTGGAATAGGAAAATGGTCATTTTTGCTTTTTACTGGGCTAGGGCGTTCAAAGTTGCTCATTTTCGGTTCATTTTCGACTTCATTTTTGTTCTCCTTTTCGGCTGTTTTTGGTAATTTTGGCTGTGAAGTGGCAAAAATGAGAGCAAAAATGAGCTCAAAAATGAAACTGAAAATGGTCAACTTTGAACGACACTAATGAAATCGTACCAAGAGGGTGCATGGGGTCGACAAGAAAAGACCGTGTGTCGAAAGAAGAACCCGGAGCGTGACCCATGAGAATCAAAGTCTCGCGAAGAAACGCGGCCCAGTCAGAACCCAGCAGGACATCGTGAGCTGACGTGTCGGACTGTACGAAGGCCAGCGAGATAGAAAAACTGCCGTAGCCAGGAACCGTGACTAGGGCATCAAACCGTCCCGTAAAATTACGGGACGACGGGCCGTAAAGACGGTTACGCACCCGTACCTTTAACATCCCATGGTTGACTTTCAACGGGACGGCTACGCCACGGGTGGACACGTAAACGGGGGAACCCGTACCCGCCCGTTTACGCGTAAAGGGCTTTCCAAAAGGGGCTAATGTGCTAGCGCGTCTCTCTTATACTTCTCTCACTAATTACGCGCTCGCTTGCGCGCTCCCATCGCTTACTTCGCTGGCGACGTGGGGAAGGGTCAGGACTCCACTCACCCGACGGGATTTCCCGGAATCAGATCCCAACCCGAACTCGAGCCGTCGTTCTTGGACAGTACTTCCACGAGATATATCTTATTGACTAGCAGTATGCCCGTGCTACGCAATGGGAGACCTTTTGAAATGTCAGTGAGCCAGACACGGGTTATTTCCAACCACAGCGGATTTACGGTGACGGTGACAAAGAGATCGACCTTCGAGCAGGCGAGTTTGTCAGAAAAATTAATGAAAGAATAGCAGGTGAATCGTGGTTACCTTTCAGAAGTAACGGGCTATAGCCATTGCATCCTGATAGCGCTGCTGCATATGGCACGGTCCGCCTATGTAAGATGAGGGAAGAATGAAGCGCTTCCTAAGTTTGTCAAGGTCGACATTGTCATCGCAGCTTGATGAAATTGAATAGAACTTAAGATGAGCTAATAAAGTATCTGCAGCTTGAGATAGCATCCTCAAGATCATTGTACAGGGAAGCCCGAAGCTTCTTTTGATTACGACGGAAGTAGGCGAGACAATTTTGATCAACAGAAGTGAAAGCATCTACCATGTACTATTGCAAAAGCCGTCCGCCTCGAAGGATTGTGGAAAATTATCCGTCGCGCTAGATGAGATGGAAGGCGTGATATCGAGTCAGAGTGAGGCGCCTGGGCGATCCTTTTCGGGGTCGTTGAGGTAGAGGTCTGGATGCCATCCGTGCTCTCCACAGGGAAAGAGTAAAACATAGTAGAGTGGCGCATATGCTGGGTGAATATCGGAGATCCCCCGCATTGGTGCGTTGTTAGGATGGCGATCGTGAAGAATTATATAGCAGTTATCGTTGGTTGACCCATCATCAGGAAGAACCACTGTAACTTCGTCTGCGGTGGGTAAGTTATAGCGGCGGCAGTCTTGCCTGGGCATCACCCAAAGGCGCACTTCAGCGTCCTCGACGTTTCCAAGGTCCTCCAGAGTCCCAAAGCTTAGGTGTAGTACGTGCCGGCAAGAGAAAAAGTACGCACGGGGATCCATATACATTTGATTTTCTTCTTCTTTGCATTTCCGCTGGGCAAGTTGTCTTGCAGTCGATGGGCCCTCGGGAACAGGGCGTAGGCGTCCGTTTGCGTTTACATGTATGTGGTGGTTCTCTATCGCGTTCTTCGCGTGCCTGCTGATGATGCTCGGTTTGAGCCAAAGATAGCGCATTTGGGCGTCTTGCAGGTGTTGGAGTTGTCGCTCGAGGCGGCACTGGCGCGTTTTCATCATGAAACGCACCCGATTTCGATGGTATCCAGCGATGGTGAGGACTACCGTCTTGAGATAAGCTGGGTCTGCTGGCGCTGGGGCGAAGTTTGTGGAGTTTCTATTTCCTTCCTATGCCATAAAACAGGTGAGGATTCCACCGCACATGGAAGAGGGAGATGCACAATCAACGCATGATGCAAAGGATTATTTATTGGGACAGTTAGATTTCGAATTCACACAGCTTATGGAGAACGCAGAAGGAGTGAAAAAAAATGTATTTGAATGCTACAGTAGCAAGTCGGTATAGTCAGTGCGGAGAACCATGAAGCGTGGTGGTGAGCGTGGAAGAAGGAATGTGGCTGTGAATGCCGTGCGCGGAGTTCGGCTGCGAGTTCCAGAAAACCGAATGGCTTTTCAACATCTCAACATTTGGGTGGGACTTCCAACATCTTGGTGGACCTGAAGCCACAGTGAGTCATTGGAGTCGTTTGTCCCGAAACAAAGGATCCGACAGCCAATCAGGTTGTGTGGTCAAAGTCAAACCACGTTCGTTTCTTATATAGATGCTTGATCAATGTGGTGGTGCAGTCCCTGAGCCTGAATGCCTGATGGAAGGTAACTTCAGTACAAACTAAATCGTGCAAGATTCAAAGGCGGCAGTTAAGAAGCAGGATGAAGCCGGAATGAAAGTGAACTTTCGTTAGGAATGTTAGAATGAGGGGTAGCCAGGGAATTGTAGGAACAGAAAGCCTGATTTGTCCTTTAATCCTGTGGTGCACCAGTGGCAGCTAGCCAGAATGAAATAACGGGCGAAGGCCTAATCAGAAGTATGGTGAACACAGATCGGACCAAACTGCACATGGAATGTAAGACGAAGGCCAGGGTCTCAACCGAGGCCGCAATTACGGTCGATCGACGGCAAATCTGGGAGATGCAAAAAATTACAGTGCAAAGTACACCCAAACTATAACGGTAAGCTCATTCTTGAAGACAGATTTGTGACAATGAACGGCATCTTCGGTCTTAACCGAGTCCGTGACTCATGAATTGAGAATCTGGAAATTTTCCGTGCCGGCCGTAGCGTAGCACGGGCATACTGCTAGTATAGCAAGAAAACCGTGAGAATGAAGTTCAAAGAACATCTCGACATCGCTACAGAGCTGTAGGAAAGAACTCGATATTGCAGTGGAGACAGATTCAACATCTCGGCAGATTGTGGAGCAGATTCCCACAGGCGCCACTTTTAGCTAGCCAAACCACGTCTTTTCTTATATAGATGATACTCATGACTTATGATGGCTGGGAAACTTTTAATCCCAGCACTGAGCTGCAATGGGGAATTTTTGGATGCCGCTGGAGGTTCAGGTAAGTGATTTTGCAGCCGTTGGTTCACGCAATGAGCTCACTGAGTACATAAATCTGCTTCGCAATGGTGTGGTATGCTGTGGAGGGCAGAAATCTCGCAGAAAATGTGTTTCAAATTTTTTGCGGTTCATTCAGGTGCGAACGTGTTCAGAACCCGAACAGAACCCTTTCTAAACTGGATCAATGTTCGATTCGGGGTTCGGAAGATTTGGGCGAACGGGACCACAGGTCAGGTTCGGGGTTCGGATTTTTTGGAGGTTTCGTATTTCGAAACCGCCTCGTCCGAAAGGACCGAATGAATGCCGACAGGGAATAAAATTGCACAGTAAATGGTAGACGGCCGTATGCGGTACGGCCGTATATTTGGTACGAATGGCTGGTGCTCGTACCGTATCTGAGTGCGGCACGGGCGCGTACGGTACTGTACAATTACGTTCAAATCGATAGGGGGTGTGACGCGTGACATGGTCCGAGCAGTTCGATAATTTGATAGCTGCCGGATTTCCGCGTGACACCCACCGAAATTTCGATAAATCTGACCAAAAATTTGACTTTTTTTGCCACTGGGGGGTGACTTTGGGTTTGAAGGTTCGATAAAGACCCCCGTGACGCGTGACATGGACCAAAATTCGATACCGATAGAGGGGTGCGTGACGCGTGACTTCCGAATTGAACATAATTGTACAGTATGGGAACCGTCCCGTATTGAACCACCCAGTGTACGGCCGTCCCAGGTCTCGATGCCTGAGCTGGTGAGTCTGCTTATGTCCTATGACTTACAAATCTCTTTTTTCATCATCAGTCAACTCTAGTGTTGCCGAAGTCCGGTCAGGTTCGGTTTTTTGCCGCACTGTTGACTGTTGTGGTTTGATTTGGGCCATTTGCCTTTGCACCTTGCAAGAACCTTAGCAGTTTATCGATCTGACGACTATGTAATGCAATGATCAAATTGCAGACCGTTCTCTATTCGCCAGCCCTGTCTTGATGTCGGTGCACGATTATCACTTTGGGCCATCTTCAAAAGACAGGGAATAATATTCTGGGTTCAATCAATCAGGTATATCTATCAGTAAGTCACAGTTGGAGACAGAACTATGTGTGCCCAGACATCACCGGGTTGAACTCAGGTTCAACTATTGCTCGGCCATCACACCGCGCCGGAGTACAATCCAATGAACGGATTCGTGGGCAGATATAATGGAGGCAAAGATGTTTAAGCCCATACATGACACCCACAAGGCAATAATGAAAAGGTTTGAGGTGTTCAGTCGCCAGAGGAACCAGTATCATTTGGTTTTGACGCTGTGACAAGTGTATCACTGGCCGGCAATTAACCAGGTAGAGTGTTGTCATGTGCAAGCGTCGAGGGGCACTCTATAAAGAGCGTGCATCGGACACATCACCTTTGCGTTAATATTGCACGCATCCGCATCAGTCAGGTTATCCTCAGAAAATTTTGAGCAGCGGATTTGGGTTTTTGAAGTGTTACTGCAAGTGAATTCTGCCTTTTCTGTGGGATTGAGTTAATGCGGTGGCGTTGAATCTGACTAATGACTTCGCAGCTTGGTACCTCGTTCGCGGCATGTCCTTACAGAACACGGTTCTAACCAAAGGTACTTATTGCACTGGGAAAATCAGCTGAAATTGCAGCTAAAATTGCGTCTCAGGTCTAGCAACAAGAAATAGTGGTCAGTATGACATGTATCATTCAGGTGCCGCGGCATCGGCGCGTCAGAGCAGTAAAGCAGATTGATAGAAATCTCTACTGATTTTGAAATAACCGGCACAGGTTGAATAACGAACATTGAAACTCAAGTTCCAATGGCATGACTCAAATAGCCATGTTCTTGTCACATTAATGCCAGTGTAGGGCTGGAATCCAACCACACCACTGGTATCTCGGACATGCCTATGCGGCCACAACAATTAAATCTCGGGTCTTCACCTTTGGATTGTTCTTCATCATTTCAATGTACAATCCCTGGATAAGTACTTTACAATCTGCATCAAGCGCTGGGGAATCGAGTCGGTATTGCGGCAGTTAACTCTGACTCCCGCATCACCTTTATGAGCTCATTATTTCCGAATTCGAAATTCTTCAGTCAGAGTTACCAAATGGAGTCCACCCAGTAACGGCTTGTGTTATAGAGAAGGTTGAATTCACCGGAAAATTGAGTGTCCATAGCTTTCAACTTAGTCTGATTCGAAGCCCTGAGGAAATAACATATTTAACTGGCCAAAAATGCGAGGGGCAGTTTCTATCAATCCCCTGGCCTGAAATTGCATTCAGAGCGGCTGTCTCAAAGCAGTGCTCTGCAGTCCATCCGTAATTTTGTGTTTGCAATGGAATTTTGAAGGTTAATGATGTGTGTGGATTGAAAAACCTCAAGACACGATTTTCAGAGTGCCAGCAGTGCGCATAGACGGAAAGAGAAGTTGCGCGGCACCTGCCCGCATGGAGTGAAGACTCGTAAGTATAACTGGTCAATTGATGTCACTGCTCTGTAACTAGGGGTCC
Organism: Mycena venus; assembly: GCA_014462655.1. Taxonomy (NCBI): domain Eukaryota; kingdom Fungi; phylum Basidiomycota; class Agaricomycetes; order Agaricales; family Mycenaceae; genus Glaucomycena; species Glaucomycena venus. The sequence continues at coordinate 91,895 of JACAZI010000007.1, read as the reverse complement.
CCACCGTACCGTATACGGTTACGGCCGTAAGAATTACGGCCATTTACGGGTACTAACCGGCCGTAACCGTAACCGTAACGATGCCTTCGGGGGCCCTTACGGTTACGGTACGGTGCATTTACGGGTATTACGACCGTATACGGCGTAAATAATGAAACAAAATTAAACGACGTAGAGAACATATTTCTACACCTCTTCCGAGGCCAGAGAAGATCTTTGAGGCCCTTGTGTTTCAAACGAAGATGATGCTTCAACAACATCAAAGTCTGGATAGTTTCTGGCTTCAAAGTAGCGCGCCGCAAAGAGATGGTATCTCTTCCTCCAGAGAAAATACGTTCCACGGCAACTGCAGAGCCGGATAAAATCCATGAGCCTCAATTTGCACGTGTAAAGATGAAAAACAAAAAAAAAAAGGACCTGGGATGGACATGATATCACACACGAACTGGTACAGGCGCGAAGACTCGGCTTTGTGGGCTTACCATCATTTAACAGGATCTGCATGGTAGAGGATACGTGACGCCTCAAAATAAGTGTCAAGTTCATCCGCATCGTCGTCGGGGCCCTGGTCAAAGACAGCAAAGTTAAATGGAAGACTGTAACACCGTGACCATGAAGATGGATCGTGCCTCTTATAATATATATTTAAATTTAAGTTGTCTCAGCGTCCGGTAAATCCTGCTTTAGGCCCAAATACGCCTGATAACACGACTTTAGTCAAAGATTGGGATCAAATGTGCTGTACCTGTGGGAATGTTTTCGGGCCAAGTTTTAAGACCAAAACAATGTATTTAGACTGTAAAAACTCTGGAGAAGTCGAATTGGGATCTAATTAGCCGTGTGGAAGGAAAGAGAGGGTGCGCGGCACTTCTCCCCCGCACCGCGGCAATGACACAGCCACCGCCGCGTCAATGCCGCGTCGATGCGCGTCAGTGCGCGGCAGTACCGCGGCAGTCGCGGCATTTTTCACCCAGCCCCATAACAGGGACAAACAACACCATTTGCCCTAATTGTGCCCTACATCGACACGCTCACTGGGAAAGAACGCAGCTTCTGTTTGCTCCATAAGCACAGGTCCATCATAATTTGCATCTGCTTACGCTACACTAACAATCCCGAGAGCGGGGGAGGTACAGACAGTTCCAAAAAAGGTAAGTCCGCCTGCCCGGGCTGCCCCCGCCACCCGCCAGCGCCCCGTCGACGAGATAGCCGAAGTAGCGCAATGCAGCGCTGCTTCTTGATGGGAAAGTGCACGCGTGCCAAGGGTACCCAAAAAAGCAAGCCCTCTAAGGTGATACATCGTGAGCCCTCTCATGAGAACTTTTGATTAATCGCGTTTTTTTTCTGATCAGAGCCTCGTGATGTATCAGTTTAGCCCTATGGGCTGGTTCCTAATGACGACGGCGAGCCAAAGAAGCTAATAAGTGGGCCGCAACACCCCCGGGATTGCGCGTCATTGGGAGGGGAGATTCATTGTGCGAGACGAGGCGTCCGTCTCTGGTGAATGTAACGAGCCCCGCTCGCTGCAGTTCCCATGTCCATGGACAGAACTTGGGACTGAGTCGATGGGCACCTGTTCCACCACACACAACACAGCGGCGGGAGCGTGGTTTGGGTGTTGATTCGGTTCGCAACTGTGATGCGGGTGCGTCAGAAGATGAGGGCGATGCAGGGGATCGTTTGGGAAGATGACGAGTGGCTACGAATGTTTCGAACGAGTCACGACGTAGAACCTCGCGTAAAATATTCGTAACTTGTCGCTTGGTCGGGGGAGAGTCTGTGCCTTGATTCGCCTCGGGGAGACGCGCTTCCACCTCCTTCCGAGTCGCCACCGGCAGACCAGCCACGAGATAGACCTGTACTTCCCATTCAGTGATGAAGCCAAGCTCACAAAGGTACCCCGATATCTCGATAAAGCGACGGAGGTACGCCTGTGCATCCGAGAGCGAACGAAACGGCGAACCCGTGCAAGTCTCACGGCAAAATTCCTGGAGATCAGCGAGCGTGTACGTGACGAGATTGTCACCTGAGCTATAGAGCGATCGCAGCTCTGAGACGGCGTCCTGCCAACTCCTTGCATTGTGGCGCAGCTCTGGGATGAAGTGGATGACGTGCCGAACGTCTGGAGTGCAGTACGCGATGATAAGTGGGGTGAGATCATCGAGACTGAGCCCCGAACGTTCGCCGTGACGTGAAAGGATATCAAGAAAATCCGTAAGATTCGTGCCATTACGAATGCTTATGTAATAAGTAGTTGTCCATCTAAGAAATCGGGATGAGGATTTTGCGACCTCTTGAAAAGTCAGTCACCATCTATCGCTCTAACCTTTTGATTGGAATCGTCGGAATTTTTGAAGGCTTTTTAACTTTTCATTAGAGTCGAAAGCTAATGAAAATTGTGACTAAGCATCTGCTTTGGTCATTGCATAAGTAGAATAATTGGTTTCTCAGTAAAATGATCAGACACCCGTGAGGATATTTCAAGTTTGTATTTCAGGCTTGTTGTCGTGGACATGCCAATACAGAGACCGGCTGGGTGGCGCCGGCATGTCAGCTGTCTCAATGTTAGGCAATGCTTTGAGTATGGTGCAAAGTTGGTGCAGGGAGGCCATCCCGTACTCAATCCCATTATAGCAAAAAAGAAATTGCAAAAGAAATTCATCTCAGGCGGGATACCTTGAAAAATACAGCCGCAATCAACCCCCTCCTAAATGCAGAGCACGTGCGTCTAATGTCCACGTGCTACGACGCGTCGCGTCGATTTCAAGTCAACAGAAAGAGAAAGTGAGGATCAGGGACTCGAGGATAAATTATTTTACAAGCTATTATAGTTCACATCCATTTTGTATTGCCAAAGAAATATTTACAGGCATGGTAGGTACAGTAAGGGTTCAGATGCGTGTTTTTGGAATGAGCAGGAGCAGTGCCGGCGTCGAGGTAAGATCTACAATCCTGTCATTAAGTCGCTCGAGTTGACATAGAGCCACGGTTAGGGAAGCCTGGGTAATCAAGTACATGTTGATTGCGATGAAAGTGGGTGGCACGGGATGATGAAGATATGACTGACAGCAGATGTCGGTGGTGGGTGGGTGGCACAGCTGGATTATACGTACACATACATTGAAATATTGGAGGGGGAGGCATATACTCAGTGGTAAATGATCGAATAGGTAGTTTGGGAATGTTGCGAACCGTGTGCCACCCCGCCGCAAAGACTCTGGTGCATAGAGTTAATGTCCACGGAAGACTGTAGAGAAGTCATGAAGTTCCAACGAGGTGTGGGGAGAAGAAAGAGACAATAGAGGTGTGTGACTGTGTTGCGGTTGTGGAAGCTAGCACGTGTTCTGCATTTAGGAGGGGGTCGATTGCTTGAGACCTTGAAAAATCAAGGGCTCAAGGTTTTCATTGAAGGGAGATGAATATATGAACAGCCACAGCACGGTGATCCCTTTCAATTGTGGTATCATCAGGAAGCAGATAGATGTTGGCCATATTGATTGAACGTGCAAAGATTCACTAGGTATAGGATTGGGAGTTGGGATAAAACTCCGACAGGAAGTGCCGAGAGTGGCCGAAGCGGCCGGTCTTGATGGCGGCCTTTTGCTGCCGGTCTTTCCAACTCCCAATAATTCGGAACAAGCTATCTCCCTGAATCTCAGCTAAGCTGTGGTCTGCTTCAGAGTATCCACCCCCATCAGAAACAGGGGCTAAATCTCAAGTTTCGGTTGTCAATTGAGGGGTTTTTGGTGAAAAAACATCATTGAGCTTTGAACCGACAATTTGATACTGGGTTTTTTCATTCAAATCGACAGGGGGGTGACGCGTGACCCGTTTTTCAAGTTCGACATTGGCGTGACACCCCCCGAATTTTCGACATTTCCACCCAATTTTCGCTTTTTTGCGTCTTTCAGGCGATTTCGGCTGAGCCGTGACCAGCGGCAGGGTCGACAAGGGCCGCCGGGACGTGTGACTGCAACCGAAGTTCGACATTGACATAGGGTGCGTGACCCACGACTGTCGATTTGAACGAAAAACCCCAGTAGCCTAAACTGTTTGCTGAATATCTTGAACTAGTGAATTGGTTAGGATGTGCTGCTGTCTTACACTTCACAAAGAAGACTTTATTCTGAGCTCCAAATCCATGTGCTGGATTTGGCTGTGAACCTCAATCATAATGATTGACATGTGGTGATACAGGTAACCTTCCTCTTTTTCCCACGCTCTGCCTTATCCGAGGACAACTCCTCGTGCTTTTTACAAGCCAAATCTTGGAAAATGGGGGACTAACAGCAACAAGGTGATCTTCCCTACCCTACCACACAAAAAGTATCATCTCAGTACCCAATGATTTGGATGCAATAGGAAATTATTGAAATAGCCAAACTCCTTAGTAAGCCTCCTTGAGCTTATTGGCTCAGTGTTTGCACCGGTTGCCTCATCAATCTCATCCCATTCTGTCTTAGCTGGGAGGGCATTTTAGTTTGAGATTGATTCTGTGAATGCATCTAGCAACCACATAAGCATGAGTTTCTGCCGGGCAAAGCCATGGCCCTCTACCCCAAGTCAAAATGTGGAGCGTCAGCTGATTGGGGTCGCGGCATGGGTCTAAATTGGAATGGCGGGAAGGAAGGCGAGATCGTCATGAAGAAGGGATGGAGTGATTAAAAGATGATAGAGTGGGCGACAGACCACACGGAATAACCCAGGAAAACCTAGTCTGTTAGTTACCGCGTCAATTAGCCGGCGGCCTGCCTTATTATGGAACCATCATGGATGCATGCGCAAACATGCACTTCGCGAGACGCGTCTGGACGCGTCTCCCATCTTCTTTGATATTCGGACTGAGTGGGATGGCTTCCAATTCATGTAAGTTTACCTCTGGGGCCATCAACCTGTGCTTTCAGATGGATTGGGTCGCTTCCGATTGAAACAGGCTGAAATTGGGGAAAGATATTGGTTTGGGCACCTTTTACGCCGGAAATGACTCCCAAATAGTGATCTTACGGCTTGGCTTGGCTTGGAAGCCCCGGCTTGGGCTTGGAAGCCCCGGGCTTTGGCTTCACTTTCCTCAAGCCCAAGCCCAAGCCGTCGAGGAAGGCTTGGCTTGGCTTGGCTTCGGCTTAAGCCGCGGCTTGCCAGTAATTTTCCCCAGTGCATCTGCTACACTTTCATTGTTGCTCTATTTCTGGCAATGCAAAATCTAAAAATGCAGTGACTAGATGTCCATATTGTGTCTGGGTCATAATTATTAGGGTCCTCTTTTAACAGATCATCCCATCCTTTTCCTTTGTCATCACCCTCTTCCCACCATCATCAGCATCCTCCTCGTCATCGCACCCGGTGTCATCCACGAGAGCCGACTTACAGAACAGCAGGTATTGTTGCGCTGATCTATGATGCCATCCGTCAACAAATTTATCACATTTTAACACCGGAGTTGAGCCGTCATTTTGTCCCCACCAAGCCGCGGCTTGAGCCGTTGGCTTGGGCTTCGGCCACCCCAAGCCCAAGCCCAAGCCCTCCCGAAGCCGTGGATTTGGCTTAGCTTGGCTTGTCAAGCCGCGGCTCGGGCTTCGTGGCTTCGCGGCTTGAAGCCAAGCCGGGAAGATCACTACTCCCAAACATACCACAAGTTTATCCAAGGTGTTAATTTCAGTCTTGCTTTTGAAAATTGTGTTGAACACTGCCCGAGGGTTCACAACGCGTGCCAGTCGCGTCGAGAACGCATCCACGTGAGTCTCGACTAACATAATCTTACATAATAATGCAGGCCGCCGGGTAATTTACGCGGTAACTAACAGACTTTATCGAGTGAGGTACGAGCTAGAAACGATAAAGCGTCTGTCCAGAGAGACTAAGGAAAACCCTTTCCCCCTGCGGTGGTCATCACTGTGGAATGGCTGGCTGCCCGGGATGCGGATTCTGGATGTGGGTCGGTGGCCGGTCGGTTTTAGAGTAAAGGAGCAGATGTGCGAGCAGGAAAATCAAGGTATGGGTAGGTTACGAAAGTCGTGAGATGAGAGGGTACCAATAGGTCGTAAAAATGGCCGTGAGAGTGTGAAGGCATGAAAGTGACGTTGCGTGAGGATTAGCACGCCGGAGTGCGTACTACGTGAGATTTTAGTTGACGTGTGGCGATGACGAGGGCACGTAGATTGGGCGTTAGCCCACACTGGCTCGGACGGATGAGCGTTGGAGGTAAGATAGATGATTTGCTGGCCTCCACGGCACGTATTTACGGTCCAAACAATTATGTAACTGGAATAAAAATAAAAATAAACGAAAGCCGAAATCAGGGTAAGGCTGGATTTCCACACGTCGGCCATCCGACCCCTCCACACCGGAAAGGACAGCGTCGATTTCGGATGGTCTGCACCTGTATGCAGTATTCGCCCCGACAGCAGATATTGTACTAGGACCGGTTCAATTTGAGATCGAGTCCTGGCGGAAACATGCTGTCTCATCACATATTTTTTTCCCTTCTTTCGTTCCTTCTGACGCTGTTTATGCGCAGATTTATAAGTCTATTTGTTATTTTATCGCGGGAAATTCGGTTTGGTTTCGTGAGCCCCAACGTTGTCTAGCCGATATCTACATGTTACCTGTCACCGTCGCAAAGTCTCAACTCCGAGACAGCGCGGTACTGACAGGTGACTGTCGCCCTGATGGCACTCCGTCCGGACATAGGCGTCGCCGACTGTCTCATCCGCACGAAAATCGACGACCCATCCGGCACTCAGGAGAGCGATCGGCTAGAACGGGGTTATCTTCACGTAAGATGAATGGAACCGGTACTAGTTAGAGAGGCCCGGCTCATGGTCCACCCACAAGCTTCCCTCCTTCACCCAGATGGAATCCTCTTTGCGCTATGCCTTCACTTTCGCCGCACTCATTTCGGTTTGTACCGCACAGTTGATGTTGCGACGACGGAACACTTTGCGACGTATTGTGGGACTAGTGCTGTCCACATATGATATTAATATGAAATTTTGCGTATCATATTATATCAATATCATATTATGGGGTCTGAGTCCGTATCGTATCCGTATTATATTATCTGCGTATGTATTAATAAATATTATAATATATTAACAATATATTAATAATATGCTTCTACTGCTTTCAGTGCACCAGATCCCTTGCTGATTTGGGTGAGGCTTGTATAACAGTCCATTTTCACCCTTTCATGAACCATCTCAATACACATTAAGGTCAAACCAGCAGAAACGGTTCATTTTGAACTTTGTGGCACTGCTTTGATGTCGGCTTGACCATTCGGATCACTGTCGGCACCAGCAACTCAAAGATCCGAGCGGTAGATCCCGATAGGTCAAATTGAACTTTGATTGTTGATAGCTTCAAATTTCTGAGTAAGGGCAAGAGCTTGGGCAAAGGGGCTTCAGTGCACCACATACAGATGTATACAGTTGCAAACCCAGAAGCGCAACACAACGCAGAAGAGCAACACTAGAAATTACACGCTGCAGAGCTCTCCAGTTGGGCCCTACTCTTATAGGAGTATAGTAGGGCATTGAAACATGCTGCTCACAAAAGGAATTGTGTGGAACGACCCTTTAGTCCCACAAAATCGCCGTGTTTGTCACTGCTTTACACAGCCATTGATCGGTGTAACTCTAACTTGGTTTCCGTCCGTCTTTATGGCAGTAAAATAGATTGCTCAAATCTCATTCAGGGGTTTTCAGGGTCGCTGATCAATGCTATGTAAAGTACAGAACCGGATCACCTATGGCAGAACTACAATTGATGACATTGAAGTGTTGCGCTTCTATGTTATTTGTGCAAATTTGGGTTGTCACAAACATTGGCTTCGTTCTTGGCAACAACATATGCTAGTTCTTGGGAGTAAATTGTGGTATGGACCACTCATTGAAGCGAGCTAGGATATAATTTGGACTAGATGACTTGGATTGGAATTCACTCATATATACATGAAACAATCTAATTGTTGCGCTTCTGGGTTTGCAACTGTAATATGAGAATAATATGATAATACAGCGAGTGCTGTATCATATTATATCAATATCATATTGTATCATATCATCCTGTATCAATATTATGTAGGTGACCCTGGAGCCATATCATATCTGTATTATTGTTAATATATTAATAATATATTATTTCGTATTATATTAATGGACAGCACTATGTGGGACCACCATCCCCTTCGTGGATCTTTGGTGGGCTTACCTCATATGAACGCCACCAGCCGGTCAAGCTAAACGTGGCGCCTTAGGACACATGCAGCAACTGCTGCTTACCGACCGCTACGGAGATCATGAATTTCGGTGGCAGAAGAAGTTCGGGCCGGTATATCGACTGAAAGGCTGCTTCGGGGTGAGCTTGTCCTAGATAATCCAAGCTACAAGCATTCACACCCTCATAGCAAGATCGACTGATGATCTCCGATCCCCTTGCCCTTCAAACCATTTTGAACAGCCCACTATTTGTGCGGGCCGGGATGGTTAACATCTTGATGCGTTTACTGTTTGGAGAAGACTCTGTTGTCTGCACCAAAGGCAGGTTTAGTCATGGCGATATCGCCCGGCCAAAACTTAGCGTTGACGTAGGAGATAAACACCGACGAATTCGTGCGGCCATGAAAGTTGGGTTCACCGCCGCGGCAGTGAGGACCTACAGGACTGTCTTTGAGAAAGTGGCAGAGACGGTGCGCATAGCCGCTGATTCGGATGTCCAAGTTCACGGGTCTATTTCTCTAGATTTCAGAGCAGTTTGAGAACAGTCCGGCAGGTTTGATAAACATCTGCCCACTTCTCAGTCTCGCAACTCTCAATGCCATCAGCGAAGGTTGGCTAAACTACTGTGTAATTTAAGGGAGCTGGATACTGACCTTGCATCTAGCTGTTCTGCGCTACTCCATGCAGGATTTAGGCGAGGATTTTGTGGCAAACAACGTTCAAGTCGTGTAAGTCATACTCGTTGCCTCAGAACCTGAGCCATGACAACGTCCTTGTAGTAGAGTCTCTGGAACCCAATCCGGGACTCAAATCCTGGTTGAGGCGTTGAGCGCAGGCTTCCCAATATGGCTTTGGCGTGCAGGAATGGCTCTTCCAATGACGACCTTCAAGATCTTCAGCAAATTGCGATACTTGACCGATCAACTCGGGCGTCAAATTATACGTGAGAGGCGGGATGCGGCGACACAAGGGCTGGAGATGAACGATGACTATTTCAGTGCCCTTTGTGGATTTTTTTATCACAGCCAAGAGCCGGGACTTTACTGACGACAGATTGCAGTGGATTCAGACAATATGAGCGAAGATGAAATCATCGCGCAAGTCGAGGCTCTTTTTGTTGGCTGGACAGGAAACGACCGTAAGAGTGAATAATTCCCTGTATCTGTTTCTCAGTGGGGCCACAGGCCAACACCATTGCATTTGCGCTACTGGAGCTCGCCCAGCACCCAGATTTCCAAGAGCAGTTGAGTGACGAGATTCACTCCGCGCTTGGAACAAGCCAGGGAGCTGTGCCTTACGATAGTATGCCGCTTTTGAATGCGCTTATTAAGGTGTGGCATTGGATAATTATCCAAAGGTGATCATGCTGCTGCATCAGTCCCCTGCAGGAGACCACCAGGCTCTACCCACCTTTACCGCTTGCGGATCGGGTCGCTCTTCAAGACACAATCATTCCTCTGGCGGATCCCATAACCACTTCGACAGGAGAGCAAATTACTCAGATCCCTATCCTCAAGGGCCAATTCATGACACTAGCTATCGCATCATATCAATGGTTGGTGTAATATATACTCGTATACTGTTACAACTAATTTTTTGTCTTAGACTTGAACCGCGCTGGGGCAAGGACGTATTATCTGAGACTGGGTACCCGGCCACCTAAGCATCTTTTGCTCTGGGCCAGCCCATAGAGTCAAGTATCCACCGGTTGGTGGGTACTAGAACACGTTCATACATCCTAAGAACACATTGGTTATTTTTCACAGAATTTACATGATGATTCTGCGGCTTGCTGAATTCTTTCTTTCCGGATGTCCCAAAATGGCAAAAACGGGCTATCCGGCCACTCGAGTAAATTGTCCGTAGGCAGTCGTAATATTCCTTCAAATACATCCCATACTATCTAGGGGATATAAATTCATCATGGAATGCAGAAAGGCTGTTCATAGAGCCAATACAAGGGCTATCACTACTTCTCTTTTCAGCCCAGAATGTGGGTGAAATAGCGGCGTGGGATGAACAGCTGGCTCCACAGCGCGCAGAGCCTATCGAAGTCCAAAATCAAGGGACAATTGGACAGATAGAATACTTTAGAGTGTAGAAGATTGCCACAGATGACGCCCCCCTACCCATAAGCCCCCAACAAAATTCACCTTTATGCGCCACCCAAATTTAAGGGTTTTGGATTGTATCCCCTCGTGACCAGGAACTGGCGCAGTTAAAGGCCTATCAAATGCGGAGAGTCTGTGGATGATGGTTCTGAATGCATAAACTGACTTTGAGGTCATGACAATCTAAGGGGCATTTGTTTTGAACTGGCCGAATTGTGCCCTCATTCGGAGTCTACTTGACGTCACCTTTGGGGGTCTGGACACAGAATGAAACCGCTTTCCAGGTATTGACAGAGATCTATACATTCTCTAGAGACAACGGAAGGAAATGAGCCCCTAACCTTGCGAATCGGTTGGGAATTGGTGGAGAAAGAAGCGAGAGAATGAGTGCCATGCCCCGTCGGAAATAAGAAATGGTGTTCTCACGCCATCATCTTAACCGGAAACTTCCCACAGTTTTTGATCGCCGGTTCACACTGCCTCCAAATTTGACATACGGTGTCCTCATACGTCGTCTAACAGTGTATAACCGCCAGATATCAAGGATTCACACAACGCTTGCCTATATGATGCAAGTGGCCGGGTACCTAGCTTGGCCGGAAAGGCAGTCGCAGATAATACACGAGTTCAATCCTTCCCGCTGGCTTGACGGTACGGTATCTGCAGGAGATGCCGTTGGCCCATACGCAAATCTGTGGGTCCTGCTCAGGCAAGGACTGATATCTCGCCCACTGACTCTCCTCCCTCTGCAGTTTAAGCTTCTTGGGTGGTCCTCACACATGCCTCGGGTATGACATCCCTTTCCGAAGCCGGGAAACTCACTGACCATGGATGTGCAGATGGCATTTCGCGTGAGCATCCTCGAAACTGTTTGCTCGTATGAAATTTTTTAATGTCCACGAACAGGATACTGGATATCCAAGTTATTCTCTGCCACCTTGTTTCCAAATTTTCGTTTGCGCAGGGAGAGGGCGAGTCCATCAGGCCGCGATTCCTGAACAACCTTATGCCAGTTGTTTCGAGTGGAGAGAAGATTGTTCCGCTTCACATTACCCGGCTTTGATAGCGAATGAGAAAAGAAGACCAACTTATCATTCCAAACTGTTGATCAATCGATATATAGTTGAAGGATCTTCTTGAATGGCTGAACATTCTGTTTTCTATCTTACCAACCGGCTACCACGCACTCATCCATTAGGAATGGCTTTCTAGGGATCTTCCACAAGCACGTCGTGAGTTGGTTCTGATCTGCTAAATCGTCAAATTTACCCTTTTTTTTTTTTTTTTTCATATTTCGCGGGATCTGAGTCTTTCCCGGCAGGTACCTGCGTTGAACCGAATGGGCCCTTCGGGAATTAATTCAATCTTTCGTGCAATTTCTAACTCTCACCGTCCAAGCCAATCTCATCTGTGGCAGTGTTGTCCTTGCCTGTGGTTGACCGAGTCCGACCGGATTTTTTTGATCTTTGTTCAATCCGAATCGTCCAGGATCTCTCCCACTTTGAGCAAATCGCCCTGCCAAGTTACTCTTCCTACCATTTTGTTTCGCTTCCATTTACCGCTCTTCTTTTGTCCAGGCTGACCTCAACTTTCTTCAACAGGCATGCAAGTTTAACGCTACACAATAGACAGGATGCGCACGAGCCGCATGCGGCTTTTGACGCTTGCGCAAAGCCTCATGAATTTTTTCATTTATTATGAGTTAAATCCCTCAAAACTTGTAATTAATGCCCGAAACTTGTGTATCTGCGATATTGTTGAATTCGGTCTGCAGGTGCAGTGTGGGAAAGCCGCACTACAAAGTGCGATGACATCAGATGAGGGCGGTGTGTTGATGCTTCATTCTATTGACTCCAAACTACTCCGAATCCCAACTGAATCCACAATATAAACCAGAGGCTGAAATACACTTAAATTACACGTATTCTATTGAAGTGCATAGTGTCCCGGCCCCACATCCTTTTTTTTCTGTGCGGCTTTGCGCAATGCCCAAAAGCAGCACGAAGCCGCATGCGGCCCATGCGGATGGTTGGAGAAATACCTTTCAAGACGATCACCAGTACACATCCGTTAAACACTGACCCGACCCACTAACTGGACTCACGCATATCTCGCGATCGAGAATAGACAGAGTATACGTTCATCATAACCTTTTCGATCAATGTAGAGAATGGCGCATTGAGCAAACGGTACTGAAAACGGACTATTCCTTGGTTGGTATGCAAATAGTCTGTCAAGCAGAACAGACACCAGGAAAGGGTCGCTTCAGCCTTCCGCTCTACCTGCTGAAAATGCGGAAATTCACCACCGAAGTCCACCGACTTGGCATGACGCTGAAGACCGACTGTGAAAACTTGAAGAAGTCAACTAGGAACCCCGAAAACCATATTCAACATCTATGGGCACAGTTCAAACACGGCACTATTGAACACACTAGAAAATGCTCACTCCTGGTTGAGAACCAAGATACAAAAAACCTTCATACTTGGAAGGCGCAACTTTACTTGATAATTCATGATCCCAATATGCCGCCTGACGACCGCAACCTCTCTGCATTCCGCCTGGTGAAGAAAACAAATGAAACTCTATGTTTCTCATCTGAGAAACCAGCACTGGTTTCCAAATTTCTTCAAGCTAGATTTCGGTCTAAAGAAGTGGAAACCGGCGGCGGTTTCTTGAATAAGAAACATACGCTAAAAGCCGTGGCGAAACTATTTGGTGCATGTCAAAAGGATACTAAATACTTACTCGCACAAGCCGTAGCATTGCCATAACACACAGACAAGACGGGGTTTGGCCATGAAAAATGAGGGAGGCTGCAGAAAAGAACTAGTCAGCGACACATAAAGAAAGAAGGATGAAAAAACTGACCGCTTCGGGGGAACTTGAGCACGATGGGAACAAGCATTGAAAGCGTGAAACTCGGTATCTGCACTCCAGTCCCCACCACATCCATTTCTCGCGCAATCGATCCTCGTTTTAATGGTGCCCAGGGTTTGAGAATCTTCAGATGTTGGAGAAACAAGCCGACACATATGTCCATGTATATGGACACGCTGTGCATAGCAACGCACAGCCTGTTGGGTAGTTTCAGCTGGCCTGAAACTCTACTTCTTGGATACCATTATTCTTCATCATGTATTTGTATTTATCTAGGTACATTGTCCTCCAGGGTATATAAAGGCTCAAGAGAGCACAAATAAATATATACTTTCTGTTTTCCCCCCACTCGTTTGGACCCCATATTCTTACATCAGGGTCGTGAGCGACCGCTTGATCCTTGGGCCTGCCGTCAGAGTGCGGAATATTCTACTGCATGAATAGAATTCGATCCACAGAATAAAGAATGAGGAACAGAATGCAGATTCATACCCGCGAAACAGGCCCTGCCACGATTGCCAGACATGCAGGTGCGAGGTCCACCTGGAATATTGCGCAATGCTTCGTCGCAAGGTAAAAGCGATGACCGCTTTAGTATGCATCGTCATGTTGAATTCGCCGCAACATTGAACTGTGTGGTGCGAATACCGTGATGACTATCTGTGCAGGGTTGAGTGCGGGCCTCGTGGATTGGCACCGATGAACGCACCCCTTGGCGTGGAGCAAGGAAATAAACTAGATCTGGAGGCAGAAGGATTAGCGTCAATATAAGCCAGCAGTGGCTAGGATGGCGGAAAGAACCAGAAAGGAGCATAGAAGGTGTTGAAATGCTAGCGAATGCAAAAAGAAGAAAGGACGTGGAGATTTCAAGAATGGAAGAAGAAAGCATGAAAACAATAGTTCAAAACAAATCACACCTTAAACCTGCCCATCGCCCTCCCAAATCGAAAGCTCTGCATGTACCGCGTTCCGTGCAAGAAGGATGACCGTTTGTGCTGTTTGGGGCACTCGACGTAGATGAACCTGAGTTCGCTGGAGGGCAGCAAGATCAGAAAAGGGCACGGCAGAGGAGGGAACTTGCTTACCACTGGTAGAGGAATCCCGTAGACAGAAAGGATAACTAGATTTCAGCAAATGAAGCAAATGAGAGTGGCACGTAGTGTTGCCGCGGCTCGGCTACGGCTGGCTCGGCTCGGCTCGGCTTATGACATGAGCCGTTTAAAATAGCTCGGCTCGGCTCAGGGCCGGCTGGCTCCGGCTCGGCTCGCAGCTCGAGCCGTGGCTCAACCTCAATGTTGGAATGAGGACCTTCTGAGGCCCACAGAAGCCTTTTTCATGCTGAGCAAGACTGCTTTGAATTTCACCTATCTCAACTCACCACTTGAGATGTTGTCATGGTCGTCACACCCCTATGCATCGCTGTCAACAACGAGCACGTGGTTTGACAGCTTCTGACAGCTGTGAGAAGAGTTACGGAATTTTCATCTCCCAAGTGTAAATACCTGGAGTGAAATGGTGTGCAACGCTGGACGAGGGTGTTCTGACATCTACACACACATATGAACATAGAAATCAAGGTTATATCTAAATTGGTCTGAGCCATGACTCAAGCCGGAGCCGAGGTAAAGCCAGTCAAAGCCGATGTGGAGCTGAAACAAGCTAGGGCTCCGAGCCGTCGCCGTCAGCGACGGCGGCGGGTCCCGTCTGACGGGGACGGGACCCGTCCGACAAGCGATGGGATATCGTTTTATGACGGACGGGTACGGGACGGGTAGACCCGTCAACGGGAGCACCCGTCCCCGGCCGTCGACGGGTGACGGGTCCCACTGACAGACATGTGTAGGTGCAGCATAAAAGATCCGACCAAATAAGGAAAGAATGTGGGAAGTTTAGAGTGCTTCAAGGGGAACTCGAGAAATTTACAAGAAGTCAAAATATAATGGTTCTGTACACATTGTACTGTCGACTAATCACTCAAGCACTCTGTTTTGAAAAAAACTTCAACATGGCGGCAAACTGATGGTTGACATTTTCATGTTTACAATCCGTCTGTCACTATTTTCTATAGAGTTGAGGATTCCGTGACTCGACAACCTGTGGTGAGCATTGGAATGCTCTTGACGCAGGAAATCGAGAGGGGCTAGTATGGTCGCTGTCATTGGTTGTCAAAACATGATGGCGGTTACGTTTGACTCAGGAGACGTCCAAGAAGCAAGAGAATGCCAAGATGAAGGCATTTGAAGACTTGTAGCATACCTTTGCGTGTTAAAATTATTCAATCATGTTTGCGATTCATACAGGGTCGGAAAGGCTAAAGAACATTTGAGAATATCCTTTTATTCAGCAAATTTCCCCGTCGACGGCCGTAACGGGTGTGACGGACGGGACCCGTCCGTCGGCTCCTCCCGGTTGAACCCTCAACGGACGGGTGACCCCCGTTGGTTGAATATGACGGCCGTTTTCCGACCCGTCCCGTCGACGGGCCGTGCGTCTCGGAGCCCTAAAACAAGCCGTAGGTTCAAATACTTTCAGATCGAAAGAAAAATCATTCCGGCACAGTTTTCAAGTGTTTCTGAGGGAATCTGAGGTCGGCTTGAATCGGCTTATTTTCGGCTTGGCTTTGCGGCTTAGCCAGAGCCGAGCCGAGCTGCGGCAACACTAGTAGCACGGCATAATGCCGGCCAAACAACGTGCTGGGTGGAGCCTGAAATTACATGAGTAAGGGCTTGAGATGAGGGAGTCCCACTGCCTAGACTACGCGAGAATCGCCGGGTAGTGCCACCATAGGACACTGCAGTTAGATCCAGCGTATGGCCTACCCGGCAACGTGCGCACAGCTGTGGCATCATGGCATGGGAGCGGGTGGTTTACCTAGAATAGATGTGAGGCGGGCGAAGGAGTCACAATGGGAATGAGTGCCTGGATTGCGAAGGGGAAAAGGAGCTCAGAGCCAGGAGGCACCTGGCAGAACGTGGTGAGAAAAAGCGAAGCGCCCGTCGCTTAACGCTCCATCACCACGAGCTAGGGTACGTAAAAAAACAAGTGCGCGCCCACAAGTAATAAGGCTTTGCTTTCAAGAGGGAGTCGGCGGACCGGACAGCTGATTTAAATCGACAATGGGGTCAGTCAGAGTAAGTTTCGAGGGTCGTTTCTCGAGTCGTTTCCCAAGTCGTTTCTGAAATTAATAAAACATTGAATTTGGCGTGAGAAAGCAAGACTCGAGAAAGACAGAAACGGCGAGAAACGAAGTGAAGACTCCTCTAGAGGAGTTCTATCAGTCGTTTCTGAGGCGTTTCCGTTTCTCAAAATAAAATAAAATCCCCAGAAAGGCGTCGGAAATCAGGTCGGTCAGAGCAGAAGTCGTTTCTTCGGACGTTTCAAAACAATTTCTAGAAACACTTTTACAAGCGCCTCCAGAAACGACCCAGAAACGACTCTTTTTCTCTACTCTGACTGACCGTAATGGGTTGATTTTGGGAGACATCCGATATTGTACTATTCGTTCGCCGAAGGGAAGATGAAAACAGAGATATATAAGACCCACGGGGCAGCGACCTCAAATGCGAAGAGGGAAGGATATAACATTACATCGAGAAGCAGCAATAACGGGCGCACCTGCATGAAGCATCGCGACCCCAATCCTCAAACACTCATGCAAAATGGAAGTGTACT
Source organism: Mycena venus (assembly GCA_014462655.1). Lineage (NCBI taxonomy): Eukaryota > Fungi > Basidiomycota > Agaricomycetes > Agaricales > Mycenaceae > Glaucomycena > Glaucomycena venus. Next base: position 75,016 of record JACAZI010000007.1, on the reverse strand, counting down.
CACCATGGACAAGGAGAGCGCGACAGAGCGCAATTCAAGGAAATGAGGGGGACTGGCAACATTGAAGAGGAATACGGCCAAGTCAAAAGTGGGCGGCCCCAAAAGAAAGCAGAGAAGGCGCGCGCAGTCGTCGGGTTTTGGCAAGGCAGCAGTAGTTCGAGAGGGTAACAAACATGAATTGAAATCAAGAGGGGCCACGAGGCTGTCAGATGGACTGCTTTTCAATGCGGTGGGACATCTCACGAGAAATGACCAACCGGGGAGGTGGCGCGCAGACTCGATCGCATAGTCCATCAATGGAGCCCTCGATTTTTCCAAGGCTGAGGTGAGGACACAAGAGTGGTGGAATTGGGCGTGACGCACTAGCAATTAAGTTCACGCGGGAGCGTAAAAAGAAGCCCTGAAAATAAATTGGCAGGACAACACAACACACTGTGAGAAGACGTGCCCCAAAAACCAACGATGGAGGTATTCTGGCATCGATAGCGAAAGTATCAGGGGTAGGATAGCATTTCATGATCGCAACGCCGAACAGGGGAAGGGAAAGGATCGGGAAGGGACTGCCGAGGGCCGATACCTCGGGAAGAAGACCAATTCTGCCGCAAGCGACGCAGCGACAAGGTTTGAGAAGCAAAGATGTACTCACAGAGGGAACTTGGCATGAAGAGCTATATTATTTGGAACGGAAGGGTTTCAAACGGGGGGGAAAAAAATTGAACGGAGCGCACCTGTCTAGCTGCAGAACACCCGACCAACCTTGTAGCACGCTTGAGCGGTCAACAGACAAAGAGGACCGTGTTTGGTGGAAGACGGCAGCTTTCGAAAGAGGAACGCGGAATCAAGCCCGATAAATGACCCGGTGGTAAGCACACGGCAACTTAATTCCACGCCCCAATGCGCAGTACGTATATATTGCCAAAGACGAGGAAATCGTGAAAGTGAAGTGCATCGGGGACAATAAGACACAGCGCGCAGCCTTTTGAGCACTACATGGGTGGAAGCGGACCATGGTCATTCGTGCAATGTCCCACAAGATACGAACCAGCTCAGACGAACTCCCAGAAAAGGAACGAGCACGAGCGAAGGTCCAAACGGGTCACCGCTGCAGTCGGCAGCGTCGAGTCCCGGGCACAGATAATATACGAGGCGCCGTTGGCGTTATCCAAGCGCCGGACAATAAATATGTGCGAGATTCAAAGTGCAGTGCGACATATTCTGCGCCAAAACCCAAAAAAAAAGCGGGATTCCCTGCGAAAGATGCGTCGTCCGGAAGCATGTACAAGAGGAGAACAATGAAATTAACTTTATCTAAGGAGGATGGCGGCGCGCAGAACAGCAACGATCAAGACCTGGTGCACGCACGGAGTCCCAATCCCAGCAACGCAGTGTAAAAGCATACCACCATAGATCATCTCTGGGGTTGTCGAGTGCTATCGAATGAGTTTGGACATGTCCAGCGCGGGTGCTTGAAAGGAATGGCGTGGCGTTTTTCAAGTACGCCGGCGTAGCGTTTGGGAATCAATACCTGGGAGGAGGAAGAGTCAGACAGTCGACATACAGGCTCAATAACTCGAAACCGAAGCACTGAGATATACTTGGAGTCTGGACCGGCTAGAAACTGATTTGTGGAAACTAGATCTAGAGTAGATTTTGACCACTAGTGGCTAAACCCCACAGAGTACTCTGTGGGGGAACATAGAAGAACAGCCGAGGTGAGATCAGGCTGTATAAGATGTTGATCTCAGTTTCCGCCCATCTACTTTGGAAGCAGAGAGAAGAACACGGCATCACGGCAAGAGATTGAAAACCGGTGCACCCACAATACAGCATGACCCGCTAGATGTCAGTTTTCAACGGAGATACGTAATCTTGTTCCGTCACCGGGTCTCACTCCTCGTCCTGTCCCCAGGACTCTCCGTTATGACGCACCCCGTTAGTGCGACAGCACATTCCGTTGGGAGTTCAGCCGGTTCGAGTATATAGAACAGAGGTCTTGTACTTGAATGTCCCCTGGTGTTATTCAAGCGCAGGACAGCGTCAAATTGTGTAGGCGCTCATGTAGCGTACCACTTATCATTCTATTCGTTTCCATCTGGTCGTTTCTGTTGCGTCGGAGGACGGAAGTGGGTCCATAGCCTCCATGTGAATAGCGCCCAGCTGTCCACAGAATCGAAGCTGTTATCTTTCCGAATGCATAGCCCTGTGCCGCTTGTTTACGGCGCTCGTCCTGATTTCCCGAAAATGTCAATCAATACTTCCATCATTTAAAAGGGCATTCAACCTACAAGTACGCGGCCATCGTCTTTATCACCCAATCTCTTGAAACTGCGTAGCATGCGAATGGCGGCTCAAATTTCCCAACAAACGCTAATCGATCTCTCCAACACAAAATCCGAGGGCATCTTACGTCCCACTACCTCGAAGAATACAGGTCGTTACGAGCGAACTGGATTGTCAGTACTCTCTCATCTAATGTCTCAGGTTTCTTAGTTTCATTCTTTAGAGCGGATCCAGTAAATATGCGGATATCTTAGGGATTATTCATTCGTTCAAGATTGCCTGAGTCAGTAGTGAAATCCGGGGGTATCACCGCCATGCTAATTCATGGGCAGACCTGCCTACCTTCCTCCCCACTGGTCTGCTCACATTCACCCAGAGGACCAACTTTATTTTTATCGTCAAGGCCCGTTCCAAGTCGTCACGGAGGAGTATCTGTACCACCTGGAAACCCTTGAAAAAGTTACTCGCTGGATTGAAAGAATTGACGACCTTATCGCCAGCAAAAACTTTCCCGTTTCCGATCAGCTTGAGCTTTTCATCAAAATGGAGGATGAGGATTGTGCCTACTACTTTGTCGACCACGCGACTCAAGCGGAGGCTTGGCTAGAAGACATAGATACGGATGACCTTGGCCTTCCCCCAGTTGTTTCGCTCTCGCAGCTCAGTCAGTAGCTTTCAAATCTGCTTTCAACGTCCTAGCTCAAATTGAGTCTTGAATCCTAGATATTCTCTGCGAGGAATTGTACTGGTGCCACATCGAACACTTTCCGATGCACAGGGATCTCTCCCTTAGCACCTTGGATTCTCTCGTTTGCGTCCTCATACATGCTATCTGTGGTAAATAATCAGCACTTGCCTGATGATTTACCCGTTCTGACCGCGCGCTGTCAGATCAAATGACTTCCCGCGTCTCGACGTTTCCCTACTCTAAGGAGGAATGCGAGGCGTTTTTAAGTCTTCTCAAGAATTCCCAAGGTGCTTTTCTGCATCATCGAAAGTCTGTATACACCGCTTAAATTCCAGTGATCTGCTCAGATCACCTCTCGGACGGAAATATCACTTGTACTGTCGGTAATAATTTACAGTCGTTCGCATGATCCGTCTATCTCACACTCTGGCCCAACAGCCAGAATATGGGGCCTAGTCTGTGAGTAGGCATAGCGCATGCACTGAACCACCATCTAACAGCAAATGACAGGCCAAAACAGATACTTAACCCATTTTGGACAGGAATACTCCCGCCTATCCCGAGATCAAGCCGTCCTTTACGATCCGGAAACGAAAAACCAATGGTTATCTACCATAGCGTCCCGGATATCGTTCAGAACCTTTGACCGGTATCTCGCGCAATTGGACGCAGTTTTCGTCGACCATTTGGTCTACTCAGAGCACTGGAAGACTTTGGTGGCTGGTTCCCTGGAGGATTGGCGCGGAGAATGGCTTGGAGTGAGATTCTTTCGTGGTCCTTCATTCTTCCCTGTTCTGATATAAATCGGGTAGGCATTTTCCGCCTTGATGCTGCACACTTTTCTTTTAGCCCCGACGCCATCTCCATACTTGGCGGTTGCCCCTGCATCACTTTTTGTCACCAGCTTGCTGGGATCTACGCTCTTAATTCATAGGTATGCACCGTTGCGAGGATTGAGCGCTGGTGAAGCCGTAAGAATTAAATCTCGCTATCACCGTTGTTGACTGATTATGCTCCCTTTAGATGGACTACCTCGAGGCCATCCAGTCGCCCACCTTCAAGTTCCAATTCGTCGCGCTTGCGTTTTCCCTTCCGCACGTCTTGAATCTCTGGGGCACCCTCGTCTTGTTCGCGAACTGCATTTTCATGCTGGCCGCGCACTTCGGGACAGGTTTTGCTGTTGCGACATCTGTCGTGGCCCTCTTCACGTTTTTGGTATTCCAGTGGGCAACTTCAGAGAGAGAGTGAAAAAAGTAACTTGTGGGAGGTAACTTTAACTTTGATGTCCCCTTTGGCTTGGCGGGCCGAACTTTACTTAACTTTACTTAACTTTTCCCACGCGTGGCGAAAGTAACTTGTTGACAGGTAATTTGTACGGTTCAGAAGGCAAGGCAGCAGGATCATATTAGAGGGTGTCTAGTGCATCAGCTCGGCTCTAACCACTTGCTAATTAAAGTAAGGCCTCACTCATTCAAATTAATCAATGTTCATTGCTGTCCTTCCGTGCCAGCTCACTTCCTTGGAGTCTACGATCATAGGTATCACCGTATCACTCGGCAGCTGAGCTGCGAGAAAATTATGATAATTATTTTAGTTCTTAACCACTTGGAAGGTTGAAACTCTTGGAGTTGGAACAATTTCAGCTCTTTTCAGCTCTATTCTGATCCGCTCGTTGTTCCAAGTTGAACCAACTTCGAGCTGTACAAGCTTTGCCGCCTGAGAACAAGGAGTTGGCACAATCAAATTTGAACAGGAATTTCAATGAACGCACCAACTCACCTGCATTTGCAGCTCTCATTGCATTGAGACCCAATACCGTGGTACTGTTGTCTAACTTGTCTTTATTGGTGAAGCCGCCTATCCGCCGGCACAATATCACAACCATTGCAGATGCTAGATAAATTGGAGGCTCATTCATTTCAGAAAATAAACCTGTTCTAGTCCATTCACTCTTCCTAACTTACCACTTACCACTGCGAAAGTTATCCAAGTTACTTCAAGTTACTTGAACATAACTTGGCCCGTCAAGTTAGATCGATGCCATCAGTAAAAGTAACTTATGCCATCAGATCGCATCAATTCCAGCCAAGTTCGTCAAGTTATGTTCGGAAGGGCGCAAATCGACACTTGTTACGACTTTCACAAACATAGATACAGCTGAGGTATCTCCTGGATGCCCCTGGGGCATATATAATCAGACTTTGGGCCTCAGGGACTCGGGTTTTTTTGCGTTGGATCCCAGTGTTCTCAGTAATATGTTGCATTTCAGGTATTCATGATGATTGTGCGAGGTCCTGGAGTGTCATTAACTATCTCTGAAGTCGTCTAATTAAATTCTCTAGCAGCTAGCTCCTGAGGAAACTTGGAAAATTGCAGATGTCTGAGCTGAAGCGCAACGCAATGCTGAATGTCCATCTGAGACCCATTATCTGATGACCTCGGTAGGTTGATCAATTGGGACTGAAAAGTAGCCATTAGACTTAAGAGGAGAGACCAACAACGCTTGCATCATAAATGGCTGATTCAGTGGCCGCCCGTGAAGAGGCTGATGCATAGCATACATGCACTGTGAAATAAACAACAATCGCCCTCGAGATTTCCTTTGAAATGGCTCAAAAACTTCAAAGTTTGCTTCAAGTTACTCAGACAAAAGTAACAGGCAAGTAACTTTTCTGTACTTAAGTTAACTTGTAAGTTACTTTTACTAACTTTACTTTACTTGCCTGCCATAAGTAAAGTAAAGTTAGTTTTGGCAGGCTAAGTTAGTTTTGCCAAGTTACTTTAGTAACCATCAAATACAAATAAAAATACAAAGATAATGGAATGTATCAGTTCTAGATGCACCATTCTTTACTTACACATCTAGAGAATCACGTATACACGGAGGTTTGGGTTCAGAGGCTACGGCTTAGGTTGATGTCGGAAGCTGAAAGTCCAGTTACTGCTCCACTTGAATAAAATGTGGCAGCACGCTGGATAAGAGATATCTGACCGTCAGTTCAACAAATCCGAATACAGCCAATGGAACAAGACGCACCGTCAAAGGCGTGCGCTGTTTCTCATGTAAGTACATCGCTGGCAATGCGGAGGGGCACAAAGCAGGCGAAATTGTTAGGGCTATCAATTAATTGGGTAAACAAATATACAGTGTGAATCAATTCACGATCCCATCGGAGGCAATTTGAAACTCACAGCTCATGATTGGGGTCCTCAGGAAGTAAAAGGAACGGCCCTAAATATAAACATAATGCTGAGGATGGATTACATCATGTTCTTCGGCGTTCCAGGAATCGATACTGTGAAGAGGTTAATTCAGCAAACTAAACAAAGGCTCACAACAGAGGAATTGTTTGTAATCATTCAAGCTGAATTGAGCGGTTTGGCTGACAAGCATTGTTTAAGCACGGCATGAAGGAAAGCGCTTGCTACCAATGATGCCCGGTTGAGAAAACGACAGCGTCGAACCTGTAAGGCTTTGAGAAGCCGTATACACTGGTGAAACTCATTGACATCACCTAAATTCACTGGTGAAGTGAATTGGATCCGAGCGATGGAGCAGAGGTCGATGTGCTAATTTGACCTGGGCTCATTCGTGGATGACGCATGTGACGTGTGTGTAGACTGTCAGGTCTCTGTTTTTATGAGATCCCAGCATGCGTGTGTACGCATTATTGATGAGGTGAAGCTGGGGATGGGCGTGGCGAACATGGGATAGATAGGTAGACCGCGTGGTGCTGCTGATGAACCCAATGGTTACGGACCCTGTTCTTCTCGTGCGGCCCATTTTCTCCCCATCCTCTTTCTATTTTTGTTTCCCTTGCTTGCCGGAGCAGCTGACGGCCGGACTCGTACTGCAATGTGTTGGGTGGCCGCTATGTACTCGGCCTTGGGTTTTCTATGCCTGCCGTTGCCCTCGTGCCGGCGTTTGCTTACATTACGGAGGCGTAACATTTTCACTCCATGTTCCGCACCCAACGTGACTCTGATTTGGTGGCCACTTTCCTTGTCCATGCATGCATGTCTTCGAGTCGCTCTCAGATGGCGCTGGGAAAATGCAGGCAGCCTTGGTGAAATGTTGTTCTGCGAGATGGAGGCTGTGGTGCGTGCTCCACGAACTAAAATAGTTCTTTCGCAGGCTCTGGAGCAGCGTGGGCAACTGCGACTGCATCTCCCGGCGGCCAGATAAGCAGGTCCTTCTAATAGGTTTTAGAAGTAGATAATCTGATGATTTAAATTTGCACTCCGATGCAATGGCGGGGTGCCGAGTCTAAGAAAAGCAGTGATGGCATGGCACAAGTATTCCGATCCTGATTAAACCAAGAATAAACAGTAGCAAAGTGAAGCTGTGCATGGGAGGGGATTTTCCGTGGCTTGAGATTGAAGGAAAGTTAACTTATGCCTGAGAACTACTCCTTGCAGTGGGAGAGGAAAACAATGTTCTACAGCCGTAGTCAAGAAGTGTCTGCAGGATTGATAATATCTACAGATACAGCCGCTCTCTCTCACACGTGTTCATATATCCGGAAAATGTGTTGTGAACTTGACTCCTTGATTCTGTCTCCCAGGCCAATGATGAACACTTTACTCAGAAGATGAACAGCAATGAAAATAAAGAAAAATTCCCAGGGTACAAAGCATAAAATGCTAGCCTCGTTTGAGGTACACATCCCATCAAGATGCCCACCCAAAATACTGACACTCAAGTTCAACTGAACACGCTTATCACGTGTTTTTCTATTACGGTAGATACCCTGGAAGTTCTTGCCAATAGCTTCAATGCAGCTTTCTTGGAGGCCATTGCTAACACAACACAGTCTCTGTTGAAAAATATCGAGGTGAATCATTATAAGCATCATTATAGCATGTATCTCACCCAAGGAACCTAGACTGTCAAGAAAAACAAGAGAACCTGTGTTGAGTTGATGGAGCAAACACATGAACTGCTCAATGCAGTTATCATTCTTCATGTCAAATCAGAGACAGGGGCAATATTGCCGCCAAGTGTATTGAATCATATTGGAAATTTCACAGAGCAAGTGCTCGTGAAAGACTCCATATTCAAGCTAACCACACGCTCCAGGACCCTCCACATGATCCATACTTTTGTTGAATGCCAGCAGGGTGGCAGCAAGGTCAAGCAGTTCTTCCGCCAAGGAGAGATGAACACACTGCTCAAAGATTGCAAAAGTGGACTGACACAAGGATTTGATTTTTTTGGGGTGAGCTCTCTCATAGGCTTTCCAATAACCCATTGCAAACAATCCTGTCTACAAAGCTCCAAAATACTTGTATAGTGGCCGATGTTTCAAAAATGAAGACAGAGGCAAAACAGAGACACCAAGAAGTTCTTGACATGATTAATGGTCTCTCTGATACCTCAAGTTCAGAAGCAGCATCTATGGTATGGTGATTTTAAGTTTGCTGCCAATTTTGTGCCCACTTCCATCCAGATGAGTGGGGTCTATTCACTATCTCATGATAGGTATGTGTACTTGAATCCTACACTAACATCATTGAGACTATTGAAAGCTCCAAATCAATCACAATGCTGCCATCAGAACCAAAAATATTTCATGGTCGCAATTCAGAATTGCCTGACATCTTACAGCTGCTGAGGATGAAAGCTCCCAGAATAGCTATTTTAGGTGCAGGTGGAATGGGGAAGACCAGTCTTGCTAGGGCAGTTATTCATCATGCAGAAGTCTCAGCACAGTATAAACAAGATCGATATTTTGTTGCTTGTGACTCTGCAACCAGTAAAGTGAAACTTGCTGCTCTCATTGGAGCCCATCTAGGACTCAAGCCTGGCAAGGACCTTACTGGAGCAGTCATCAAATTCTTTGTCACAGTCTCACCCAGCCTCCTGATTCTGGATAATCTGGAGACAGTCTGGGAGCCTACAGAGCTACGTGGTGATATTGAGGAATTTCTATCCCTTCTCACAGACCTCAAAGACCTGGCACTGATTGTGAGTGGCAGTGCTTGATTTCTTTGATTTAACCCATGCAACACAGATTACCATGCGTGGAGCAGAAAGACCAGGCAAAGTACAATGGAGTCACCCATTTCTCCCTCCATTGCAACCATTGAAACTTTATGCTGCTCAACAAACATTCATTGACATTGCTGAAGATCATCATAACCCAAAAGACATAGATCAGGTCCTTTCATTGACAGACAACATGCCTCTTGCCATCAATCTCATTGCACATGTGGTTGATGTGGAGGGATGCTCCAGTGTATTGTCCCGCTGGGAGGCAGAGAGAACCTCTGTGATTTCAGAGGGCTATGACAAAAAATCCAACCTGGATGTGTCAATTTCACTCTCTTTGTCTAGTCCTAGGATCAAAGCCGTCCCTCAAGCACAAGAGCTCCTGAGTCTCTTGTCAATGCTTCCAGATGGTCTTTCAGATGTTGAGCTCCTCCAGAGCAAGCTCCCAATTGAGGATTTTCAGAATTGCAAAACCACATTGATTCAAACTGCTTTAGCCTATCTGGATGATAAGAAGCAACTAAAAGCATTGGTACCAATCAGAGAATATATGCAGAAAACACACCCACCCGGAAATGAGCTTCTCAAGCCTCTTTTGAAACATTTCCAAGAACTACTCAAATTGCACAAGGACTTCTCTGGCACTGAAATGATATCAACCACAGTTCAGCAAATATCATTGAATCTGGCCAATATCCACAGTTTACTCCAGAATGGACTCCAAAAAGGCTATTCAGACCTCACAGATAACGCTTTTAGTGTCTTGTATCTAAATCTCTTCAGCCAACTGACTGGCCAAGGGTCAATTTCTTTGTTTGGCCAGCTTCATAAAATCCTTCCACACCTGTGTGACCATCAACTAGAGACCTTGTTCATTGTTGAGCTTTTTTGTAGCATGTTGCCACAATCCAGTTTCAAATCCAGAAACACTTGTGGCTCAGGCATTAGAACACTTTGAACATTTTGAGGATGCAGATCTGAAATGTAGGCTTTAAGCTGACACCTCGTAAATGAAGACTGACATTAATTTCCAGGTAGGTTCTACACCAATGTTGCATATTACTATGCAGCACAACCCAATGGTTTTCCTGCTGCCATACACTTTTCTGAGATGGCTATATCCTTGGCAACTTCATCTGGAAACACCAAGGGTCATTCCCGAGCATTATTGCGGCTTGCAACGATTCACTGTCAGCTTGGTAACTACCTGCTAGCCAGACTACATGCAAGTGAGGCACAGAGGTTGGCCATGATTTCTGGAGATTTATATGATGAAGCATATGCAATACGCATAGAAGCAATGGTCTGGACACGACTTGGTAACTACAAAGAAAGTATCTCCCTCTGCACAAGAGCAAGAGATCTTTTAATTCTTTGTGGTATGTCCGGGGGGAGCATAGACCACTACATCCTGAATCTTCAGGCAATGATCCACTTGTTGAAGTCAGAATACCAAGAGGCACACAATATTCAAACTCATATTCTTCAAGAATGCCTAATTCACTTGGATTCTTATAACCATGGCTTGGCTTTGTTAAATCTGGCAGAAATTGGCTTGTCTATGAATGCTTCCCAAAATGCAGTGCAACAGTATATTGAGAGAGGCAAGAAAATATTTCTCTCCTTGGAACTGGCTAAACAGATAACGATGTGTGACACCACTCTTGCTGATCTGTCTTTGAAAGAAGGACAGATCTCCACAGCAAAGACACTTTTCAAGACTTGTCTCAGAGCCTGTAACCACTCTGAAATTAAATCCTATTGTTTGGAGCGGCTGGGTAATACTGAACGCTGGGGTGCACCTGGTCAGATGTTCAGTTGGACAGTAGTTTACCTTGCCCATTCTATCAAATACAAAGAGAACTTAGGAATAAACAAGGCTCTCCAGTTTATGGGAGACATCTTTCTTAGTTGGGCTGATGAGGAGACAGCTGTCAGCCTGTTTGTTGTTGCACTTGAGGGATTCACCTTCATGGATGTCCATCACAGCAGAGCTGAATGCACGCTCCGACTTGGGGACATTTCCATGGGACATGGTGACCTGTTGAAGGCAGTGGAATTTTGGGAAACTGCAAAGCCACTTTTTAAATGCTCTTCACAGGCAAAGCAGGTTGAAGACATTGATAAGAGGTTAGCAAGTGTTGGCAAAGACGTGGTGGAGCAACACAAACTGAGTTTAGCTTGCCACACAGAGATGAATGCACTGGATGCCATTGCAAAAGAGGTGGAGGATGATCTGTCTGATATTGAGGACCTGCAGGAGGATCTGGGCAGAGTGCAATCACTAGTTACAGGGTGAAATTCAGGTGAACTCTGGGTAAAAGAGTTTGCTATTTATGTGATTCCTATGCTATGTATTTATTTATTTATACCAATGCAACTCAACCAATATGTGAGAAGGCTCCACAAAGACGGCATAAAACACACCATGTCTGATTGCAAAGGTTGGCCACGCTTGGCTGAATTGATTGATTCAGAAGGAAATTGTTCATGTAGCGGCAGCACCCAGATAAGGTGTGGCCATTCAAGTGTGGCATAGATTGGGAGCACAGTTCATTCTTTGCCAAGGTCAGGGAAATAAATAGACTGAACATGGAAGAGACTGGCATTGTGAATTTAACAAAGTCATGAATCAGGTACAGACCACATGGAATTCCAGAGACACCGGATGGCAAATAAGACAGGCTCACTTCCCAGTGTTTGTCCTTGCATCGCAATTTTCAAATTAATGGGGAGAGTTAAGACTTGGTGGAAAGTAGATTTGGTTTGTTGTACCGTATCTGAGTCGGCTCGGAGATCTGACATTGAACAAGAACATATCCACGAATAACTTACTGGCACCGCAGATCCTGGCACAAATTTCAAAGAAATTTTGAAGGAGGGAATGTATAAACAAAAATACGACTTCTCCAAATTGGGCTCACGTTGAAATCTTGCACAGTGGGGGAAAACCAAAGCCAGCTCACTGGAGAAGGTGTTCCAGAGACACTTTGCAAGAAATTGGCTAACAGGAGGAAACAAAGGCGTCTCTTCACGCTAAACAAGGTTCAGAACATTGCATTTGGCAGACTTCGGGTGCTTCTGTGGCCCCAATCGGAGGTAATAGAGGATCAATTCAAATCTAGTGACAGATTTTAGCAGCAGCAGGACAAGAAGAGAACTTGGAAGACAATCCAAATTTCTGTATGATAGAGGTGGAAGACGGCTGAATTAGAAGACAGAGAAAAAACAACTGCACGGGGTGCACCGTGACAAAAAGGCTGATAACCTAACAGAAAGGCAAGGGAGAAGGAAAGATACATTGCCGCAGAGGAACTCTATTCATGTGTGAGGAAATTTTATAACATGACATGGCCACAGATTGAAGTAAACCGCTTCACAGATAAAGAAGAACCTTTACATCAAGTTATTCAGCTCGGTAGAGTTTAAAGTAGACTGAACAACCTGTTCGAGCCTTCCCACCAGAATCCAGAAATGTCTGTGATTACTGGCGGTGTCAGACGAATAAATGAAGAGCGATGTAGACCCACCGAGTCGGAGGAGCGCTGAAAGCACCGGGATGATGTCGATGAGAAACTCAGCAAGGCCAGCGCTCTATGGACACACTTTGGATGCCGTTATCCACCGAGTGTTGAATCTTCTTGAGCTCATGAACAAATTTTGATAATAAATTGAAGAATTCATCGCCATGTTTCTGTAGATCTGCGATGCAAAGTACCTAGAACCAGAGATAATGAGCAATCGGTGTGGCAATCGCAGCACTGAACACCTGGATGCATGATTGGGGTTTGAATGCCTGCATACAACATTCGGAGGCCGTACAACTTCGGTCAATGATTTCATTCCTCTATTTAAAATGGCAGTGGAAAGGAATTTACCTTACAGCAACACTCCTGTTCGAATTACAGTCGAGAAAATTGGTCTTGCACGTGGCATGTAGTCTAGGAAGTATTCGAGTCGTGCACTGTGGAGGATCCATGGACTTGGAGAAGCCGCGTATGCATGGAGGAATGGACAAATTGAGATGTAGGTATGGGGACTTAATGAAGTTCACTAGCCTGCTTATGCATTCAAACCAACCGCCGAGAGGGACTAACGTACTTTCTGCCAAAACGTGGGATCCCAAATCGGGGAATTTGATGGGGGCAGGGCAAGGCAGTGCACTCGGCCAAAGCGGCAAAGAGAACTTGCCGAAGATGCCGATTTATGTCAGCAGCATTCATCCCACTTTTATGGTTGCTCAAGGCCACTGCCGCACTGCGATTAGAGGTTGATTTACTACGCTGCGTAGGCATCATATCGTAGATTTTTTGATGATTAACTCCATGTGTTCTCAAGGCCAAAAGAAAGGTGAAGCTGGCTTGAAAGAGCTTGAGGCTCGAGCGGCGTGTTGGGTATGCTAAGCCTTGCATCGCAAGTTGCACAGGATGGGTTGAAAAGTCACCCAAAGGGAGAAAACTACAAAACATTCCATAAAATAGACATTTACAAATAAGCGGTACGAAGTTGAAAGGCGCCGTAGATAGGTTTGACGACGCGGCTGTGGCAGTCGTCATCAACGCACTTCTTGGGAAGAGCTGCGTGAAAAGCAGGCGGGCTGGATGGAGGTTCATTCATTCATTCAGGAGGTGCAGGTGGGCCAGCAGGAAGTGCAGAAGGACCAGTGGGAAGGCCAGTACTGTACTATTTCGATCAAATCGACAGTCACGCGTCACGCCCCCCCCTGTCGATCACAAACTTTGGTCAAGGTCACGCGTCACTCGGGCCTCTGTCGAACTTCCAAGCTGTCATGCAGGCCCCAAAATTGTCCAAAAAGTGCCAAAAAGACGAAATTTCGCGGGAAAATGTCGAAATTTTGGAGGTGTCACGCGAAAATTCCGCCGCTGCCGAAATGTCGAATAGGTAAAAGCTGTCACGCGTCACCCCCCTGTCGATTTGATCGAAATAGTACAGTAGCTGCGGGCGGCAGAGGCGGTAGAGCTCGAGCGGGCCGACTTGAGTGTCTTGAGGTGGAGCTCACGGTGACAGTTGGCGTAGGAGATCATCAGCAAATTGACAAAACACCTTTTCGCAGCTTTTTCGACTTTTAAAAGGACAAAAAGGCGAAAAAGATGAAAAGGACTTTCGTCTTTTAAAAAGCCAGGCCCCTTGGCTTTTACAAGGGGAAAAGGTCCCAAAAAAGTTGAAAAAGGTGAACATAAAGTACAAGAAAAGGGGGCGGAATACACTTAGAAAGCACAAAAGAAATCGTAAAAACAATATATATCAGTGCTAACTAGATACATTCATACCTCAGACACTCGTCCCCGGCTATTGCCACCACGCCCCGTCCCCACTGAGTGCACTGTGCAGTAACCGGCCAAACACTCGAGACAGACGGGGTAGGGTTCATAGGTGTGTGCACCGGTCGGCGCTGCCAACGGCCGACACGAGGGAACAATAGAGCAATGACTAATGGTGAAGCATTAGCAATCATATCGATCCGTATAATATAACGACGCACGTGAAAACATATACGGAGACCTTGCGTTCGTTATCGTCGCACCGTTGCGTTTGTCCACCAAGGAGGACAGGTACAGGAAGGTACCACTATAGATTCTCTTGATCCAGAACGTGTCCTTTGACGTTGTACAGCGTGTTTACAGGAGCGGACAACTTGACATGGCTACCAGTGCTTGAAGGTCTTGCTTCCAGACGAGTTAACTTGGAAACTTGAGGACAACCCGAAATCTCGAGGGCTTGAAGGGGCTTGTGTAGGTTAGATGACACAACTCTTGAATGAATACAGCAAGAGCTTGACGAAGGCCAATGTAGGGCGAGCAAGGTGCACGATACTGAACTGGCCAAGTGAGCGCTGGGGCCGGGAACTCGAGTGGGTGGCTTGCTGGGTGCAAACGGTTTGAGCGAACTGTTCGCGAAGGGTGCGTGTTGAGCTGGAGTGAACAGCGGGGAAGGATGCAGCTTGGGGAGTCGGCGAGATGAAGGGAGAGAACAACCAAGTGATCGTCAAATCACGCCATCTGTCATTCTGTTGCCAACGCTCCCCATCATGATGCGTCGGAGTTTGAAAGACTTCGAGATTCTTCACCCACTGGCATGCAAGAATACAGACAGGTCTAGTCATACTCCAAGGTTAAACCGAACAATATTCGAGGCGACTTCCACTGGAGTGATGGGCTATGTTTTGCCAATTTTTCACACTCATTTTGGTATTATTTCTAGTTCGACGCATTCTATTTCTTGCAACCTTGTTCTCGGGCAACTCATGTAGGTGCACGGTGTTTCATTGATATTTTAACCTATTTTCACTTCCACAGTGCTCCCCGGTGCATGGATTGGAATATTATCTTTCCAAAACACGAGAAGCTCCAAAAGCCGTTAAAGGACGAAAAGTGTCACAAAAAGTCACCGGAAAAGACGCGAAAAAGCCGAAAGTTGGAAAAGCTGCAGAAAGCCCCGGAAAAAAGACTTGTCAATTTGCTGATCTATGATAGAAAGCCCATGAAAGTTTCACGGGTTACGGCGGCGTACCCCCCGATTTGGGATCCCACGTTTTGGCGGAAAGTCAGGAGTGCCGAGAGGGCGAACCACAAAGACCTAGTAGAATGAGTCCATCGTACTGCCTGGTTCAATGGCAGACCCTCGTCTTCCGATGTCCAGATCTGCGGGGTAGATAGACTCATAGAAACAAAGCTAGTCTGTTTGATGTGTTCGAGCGGTATTGTGGGCGTGAAGTAGTCGAGAACCGCCATGAGACTCTTGTTCGCCGCCCACATGCAGTCCGTTCTCGGTTTGTTCTTCGCACTGTGGTCGTAGTAACTTGATGTGCTAGCAGCAACTTTTCAAGTAATTTATTAGCTCAACTTAAGTTCCAGCCGGTCGGGACCGAATCAGGTCTTAAGTCGGACAGATCTTAAGTTGCAAGCATAGCAGACTTAAGTCCTGCAAATATAGCATACAACCCTCCATTACTGTAGTACGTAGGGTACACCTAGAACTTAAGTTCACAATCTTAAGTTTTTCATGCATCTTAAGTTTCCCCACAAGGAGAAAAAAAATCGAAAAAGAAAAAGCTTATAAACTTAAGTCCCTCAGAACTGAAGTCCTCTGTAGATCTTAAGTCCCTCAGAACTAAAGTCCTACACAGGTCTTAAGTTCCTTCCCGACTTAAGTTCCCGCAAGCTTGAGGTGGCCTATACCAAATCAAATCATGCGACAAGCGACAAGTGACAGCACACATTACCTCTCATAAAAGTGATTTCACAGGTGTGCCGCAACGACAGAATAGAGTACGAGAAAGAAAGAAAAAATACAGGGACAGTGTGCCACCCTTTACTAGGCTGAGCCACCGAGTCGTGCGACGTGGACCAATCCAAAGACAAAGTCACAAGAACATACCGGCCCTGACACGAAGTCGAAATTAGCCTTGGACATACAGTCCTAGGCAATGAGTGGGGATCGATGAAGGGGTGAACGGCAAGGGGCATCGATGAAGGTGGAAGTCAGGAGCAAGAAGAGATTGCCGCTTTGATCAGTGGACAATGAAATTGATCTGCGGCTGCACGCGCAATCACCGTCTCGCTGTCAGTGTGATGTGACATCTCTTCTCTTCCTCCTCCACCATCGCCATGCCACCTGCGCTCCTCGTTGTCCCCACCTCTCGTCAGCCCTTGACGGGTCCAATCTACCCATCGCCGCATCTCCCTCCACCCATCCACCCCCCACTCGCATCTGAGCGGCTCGATGCGCAGTGTCTCTCGCCACATCAATGCCCTCTCGGTCCTCACGAGTAAATCTAGGTGTGTCCAAGGATCGCGCACCTTCTTCCCCTGGGATTTGCTGACTTGTGACATGGTATCTGTAGCAATGCCGACGCCACCCGCAACGCCAAATCAAAAGAACGGAATAATGAAACGAAGCATGAGCCAAGGTGCGTTACTTACACTTTTTGCTCTCCTTCCCCTTCCTTTCCTTTTCTTCTCCCTTGTCCCTTGCCCTCCCTCTCGCTTCCTCCTCCCTCCTTGCTGCCCTCTCCTTGCTGCTCGTCCCAGTTGCGTCGCGCCGAGCACACGCACGAGGACGGGGTGCGCCGTGCTCACAAATGCCCATTGGCACAGCATGCCGTGGGTAACCGAGTCGTCTGCCGTGCAGGGGACCCTCCTGCTTGGGTTTACTTGGAAGTCCTCGGTATGTGTGCGAGAGCAGCGCACAGCTGAGTCAACTCGAGTCGAACGCGATGAGTTGGACCAAGTGGAGCTCGCTGTGAGGGTTGTGGAGTTGAGTTAAGTCATGTATGCTGGTGGTGGTACCACCGCTTCGAGCACCCCCATGCGCACGAACGTGGAATCCCTGGTCACAGAAGTACAAGCTCGCTGCAGTAGTTATTCTTTGAATACAACAAGATTGAATTCAGATGCCATTACTGTAGGCTGAAAACTTAAGTTATATCAGAACTCAAGTGATGGGGACTTGAGTTCCAATATAGTAGAGGATACTGAGGTATTTCATTCAAATCGACAGTCACGGGTCACGGACCCCTCTGTCGATGTCGAAATTTGGTTGAGATCACGCGTCACGGAGCGGTTTGTCGAACCTCCAAGCTGTCACAAATGCCTTCCCCCCCCCAGTGGCGAAAAAAGTTAAAATTTCCATACGACTGTCGAAATTTTGGCAGGTGTCACGCAAGATTCCGGCCACTGTCGAAATGTCGAATAGGTAAATCGGGTCACGCATCACACCCCCTGTCGATTTGAATGAAATACTTCAGTAGGCTCCTGTACAGGCGCACCACACATGACGATGGAACTTTAGTTAAGAACTTAAGTTCGGTAGAACTTAAGTCGCTCAGCGGTCTCGACCAGCAAAACTTAAGTTCAGGTAATTTTATTTCATAACTTTTAGTGCCCAGTCCTGGGGTTATAAACGCACAACGGGATCAGGATGTTATCAGCAGATGAGCACCAAGCAAAGGAGGCGGAATCACGTGGTAGGATGCAGCCACTGAGAGGGATGAGCAGGAGCACGTAACGTGGGACAAAGCACGGGAGAAATATCCGTATGCAGGGATAATGAAATTGAAAGAAAATATACACTAGGAAAAGAAGGAAAAGTGGTCAGTTGAGAAGAATGAATGCTTTGCTAGGGCCCTTACAAGGCGTATGTGCACAGATCCGCCGCGAGCTCCGTGAATTCCTCCTAAACATGAAGGTACCGGTAGCAAGCACAAAGACATCGAATGCAAAAGTGATCATGGTGACAGGAGTCCAGGATAATTGTCGTTCCAAGATAAGCCCCTGATTACAGAGAGGTCGCCATTGGTTCGACTAAGCAGCTAGCTAACAAGTACCTACGTTGTCGGAATGACGTGGTTGAACGCAGTCGGCACGGTCAATTTTACGGTGAAAAGGGGAGATTAAATGCAGAGGTTGGGGTCCGCAAACCTGACGGCAGGCAGACTGCGAGTGCAAATCCGCGAACTTTACTTCGAGGTAGGTGGCCTTTGGAATCCGTGGATGAAGGGACACCGACCATCCCAGCTTTTTCTGCTCGATTGTTCAAGCCCGGTGCGCGCTGCAGTAGTCGCATAGAAGCGAGAGGGCCAGAGGTACAGGAGGCAATTCTATTGTGCTGGTTGAGCAGTCCCTTGGCGCTGTTTTGATCGAGTCGGATCCTGTGAAAAGCAGCCGGAGTGCACCGTTGACGAGAGCAATGAATTCCCTAGAAGTGGGCTTGTGACGAAAGTGGGCTGGAGAGCGCCGCGATCCAGCGTGCGTGTGGTGGTAAGAGCGAAGAGAGGCAATGCCGATGCTTCCACATTGATCCGAGCACCGCCACAGTCTCCTTGCTCACCACAACGATCCCTCCCACCGACTCTGCCAGGTCTTCGCGCCCTGCTCCGTCGGATTCAACTTGCTCCTTCTATCTCAGCGTCAATGATGCTACGCCCGACGAGATGCTCTACTAGTACACCATGGGGCGCGTTCTCTCAACACGACACAGCGATACTAAGCCACAGGCGATGAGATGGGGGTTGACACGGTGGCCACTCGACCGACTTGCGGGATGTCTTCGACCCTTCCATGCCCCTTCCCTTCCTTCGCCACGAGCGCTAACATTTTCTTCCACATTATAGGCCGACGGACCCAACAAAATGGGAATCTCAAACTTTACCATGACTTTCCTAACGAGCGAGACGAGTGCGGTGCATCTCCCGCCTACTTATTTTCCTCCACCCATGTCGCCCCATCCCTCGTCTATTTCACTCTCTGTTTGCCTCAAGCGCTTGCGATGCGAGGAGCGAATTTCTCTGTATGGAGGCCCCTGCGACAAATGAGTGAGGATAGGAGTCAACATCGCCGTTGTGCACGATCTCGAGAGAGGAGGTAGCTCGCTGGGTGGTGGCGCTTTGGTGCAGACACGGTTCTCCTATCGACGCCACACTTGTTGGACGAGGAGAAGAGCACAATCGCGGAGTAGGGTGCTATGCACTTCACCCGTCGCCTTTCCGCCGCAACCCGTCAGCGCGTCGGAGACAGCGGCTTGCGATCCGTGGCCGTTTCTCGGGGAGGGACAGTATAACCATATCGATGCGCGTCCGTGGTTTATGCATACCTTGGGAGTATGCCGGACCACGCCTGCATGTTATGAGCGATAATGACATAGGAGTGTTACAAGCCTTCTTTGATTCCTGGGGCTGCACGTTTGTGGTGTTATGCGATACGGGGATTGAGACGTTTTTAGATGTACCGCGCCCGTGACGGACAGGGGCAGAGAGTGCAAGTTGAGCCAGGTTGATTGTCTGGTGTTCCCGTGGCAGTGATACTCGCTCCCTCGGGGTGGCACACCGCGTACAGCCTTTCCGGCATCTCCTCCAACGAGACGCAACCGCATGCACCGCTGCAGCATACTCTGCGGCCTGGCTCGGTTGAACCACTGGAAATGTACGTATCTTTTCTTTCCCAGAGATCCTTGGCGTGTCTGACCATAGCGCAAGCTATTTTGACCCCGACGGATGACATCGGTTCCTCAAATTACCATAGCATCGCAGACCAGATCGTCACATTCGAGGATATATATGCGGAGGACGAGAAACAGGCATTGTATGTCGCGTTTCTTCAAACCGGTACCTTGCAATTCAATTGCTTATCTTTCATTTTAGACTCCTGCTGCCGCACCTAGCTCAGCAGTCTGTTGTAATTCACCGGCACCAGCCCAATTCTCAGTGGTTCAGTCACTTCAGAAGTCGGGGTTCTTGAGCCAGGCTGATTACGGCGCACGGATGCCCTCTGCCAGACCAATCCAGCTATGATGGAGGTTGGTTCGATGATCCCCATGGAGATGTCGTGAGTCGCGATGCCCCTTTGAATTTGTTGTTATGAGCACACGGAGAATTCTCCCACTGTAATTGTTGTGCAAGTGCTCTTTTCTGTCGTAGCATCACTTTCATTACACCTGAATCTTTGGGGGGAACCCAGGAGGATTTTAAGCATGTGCGCCTCGTCGTGACTCCGGCGGCCTGTGAGATTGATTGTGAAGGGCGCACCACATGGGGTAGGGTCTCTCGAGATTCGGCTTGGATCAAGTCGGGCCTGAAGTCACTGAGGAATTGTACGTGGTGCGGGTGAAATAGACCCATTAAATCAGTGTGCAGTACTAATATGCTCCGGATGCATCGAACAGAAAGGACACAGTAAGCAAACGAGATCTCAATTGAACAATATGAAAGAGCGATAGAAACGATGGGGGAGGGAAAAATACCTAATGGGCAATGATGGAAATCAGGCATGAATTTTAAAGAAAGCACGTCCAAGAATCATTCCTGCCTCGAATTCTTGGGAGTGTGTACTGGGATTGAAATGATTATCATAATATATCAATAGTATAGAGAACGAACTGCGGTAGAAGGACAATACCGTAGTGCAATGGATGAACAAGGGGGGAGAGGGGTACATACATACAAAGGGATGATATGAACGACATGCCGCACAAGTGCTTAATCCGCTGCCCGGCGTAATCGCTCGCCCACCGCTCCCGCCTTGCCAACACCCGACGAGCAGCAGTCACACCGCGGTGCGCACCACGCGGCCGCGCGCCGCGCACGTGCCCAAGACGCTGCTGGCGGGGTGGGGCGTATAACCGCGCGTCTGAAGCGCGCACGCGTACACAAATGAGGGAAGCGAATAGTCCGTCGAAGCTTTCCCTCAGTGCGCAAGAGCACGGCGGGCGTGGATGGACAGGTTGCGTACGGCGCCGCGGATGCGGTGGGCTCAAGCGCGACGAGGGTGATCGCATGGGCGGGGGCGCGGGCGGCACGGGATGCGTCAGGCCCAGGTGGTCGAGCATGAGGAGGCCGGGGTTGACGCCATCCGAGACGGGACCGTGGAGCCACGATGGAGAGAATCAGATGAGTTTGGTGGAGACACGGAGATAGGGACGGAGACGCACGGCCACGATGTGCGCAGAACAGAAGAGATAGGTGCAGAAACGAGTACGTACGGTTAGCGATTCGAGCAAAAGGCGATTCGTAGACCGTACGCACTAAATCCCACGGGCCACTGTTCGGCTCCGGCTCCTTCTGCTCGCTGGGCGCCCTCCGATCGCGAGTCAGTCGAGAAGGGCGGCGTGGGACAGGGCGCTTTTATTGGAGATGACTACAGTGCCAGCGAGGGGCATAATGAGTCTGCTGAGCTGGATCCGAGGTCGAGTTTGTACATCAGCAAACACGAATTTACTCGGTAGCTGTGGGCCAAAACTACCCAGCACCAGCATCTCTAGTACCTATCAGGCAAGGCTTAGTACCTGCTGGTACCTACCGGTAGCCCAAAGCCTTTTGCCCGGTAGCTTCGGTAGCCGGGGTAGCTTTGGCTGGCAGCCCGGGAGCCGTGGTAGCCTGAAGTGGGCGGTAGGTAGTAGTCTGTACCATCCCGTGGCTTCTGCGAAGAGATCTCGGCTGAGTTGAGAGGCCAGACCTTTCTGCACGATGGGATCAAAATCTTGAAATGAAAAATTGACGCCGAGGTCAATGAAAATGCTCGCATAGCAAATACTACAAGCCTAAGTACTATCTACCAGCGCGACCGAGCAGCCTAATTCGTACTCTGCGCTCCTCCTCTGCCTTTCTGGAATCATACACATCAACAAGGTAACGGAATAAATAAAAGTCATGATGTCGCAGATACGGATTGAGAAAGAATGATTTACACTGATCTAAGATGCGGTCCGAAGTCCAGGTAGGATTTGTAGACTTGCCGAAGACGGGTATGAGGTGACAGGAGCAGAGGATATCAGTGATAGGAATAATGGAGGAATTTTGGCGATGATTACGGGACGAAAGAGAAACTTCGTGCATTCGGATGTTCGGAACGGGATCTTTGAGTGGCTTGTACCAATCCACGTATGCGAGTGGGTGGGGATAGGATCCATATGACTCTGGCAAACGAAAGATGACTCGAACGCGTGCAACGGAAATACCTATTTTCGTAATTTAGCGCGAGGGTTCAAAAAAGTAAAGCAAGATTATCTATGTACCTTCGGTTGGGTGGTGAGCACGGTCGGGTACGTCCTTGCGTGTGAGAACAGTGTCGAACTGTCCCTCTTTTGCTGGCAGTACACCCTTGGTGGTCATTTTCCCCGGTTCCCCTCGAACGGCGCGGATCGTGTCATGGACAGCTTTAGACGTAACCTCGGAGATCCGGGGAAGAGGGATTGAGAAGCGTTTAAAAACGGGGAAGGTGGAATTTTCATCCGGCGAGACGGAAGGTTTTATTGAGTTGGACTCCAAAAAATCATCAAGCCGGAAGAGGAAGTCGGGTGCATGGAAGTCGGAGATGATGGTGGTAGCGGAGACTCGGGGAAAGCTGGGATTTTTGGGGACACGATATGAAGATGATGATGAGGAAAGAGCGGTATCATCCAGTTCTTCCTCCTCGTCATCCCCGTCAGGATCATTTGGCGGCGGAGCAGCTTCGCCCTCCTTCTCATCGTCGTCTTCCCCATCTGCGCCGCTGTCGGCGGATGTAGCGGTGGGATCAGCAACGTAGCCGGGGACTGCCCATTGGAGGTAGGTGCCGAACCGGTAAACAGCTTCCTGGCGTGCGAGCCAGACTGTCATTTGACGCGTGTAGCGAACCTTGTTGGTTGCTCGGTAACCGGCCTTTGCAAAGTCAATGTGAAGGCGCTCTGTGTTTTCGGTGTTGAAGCCATCGGCGGTGCCGCGAGAGCGTATCGAGTCGACGTAGTGCTTGAGTTTGTGAAGTTTGTTGATATCGAAGTTTTTGCGGATTTTGAGTTTGAGAAAAATTGATTTGTTGTCATGGAAGGCCGCCCAGGAGGCATCGAGTCGGGCCAAAGACTCATCACAATGAGTTTCGAAGTGGGCGTAATAGATAAAGTCCAGGATCGCGGCCACAGCGCGCTGAACGGCAGGGTCGGTAGCCTGGGCCAGTATGCCCAGAAAGACTTTCTCCATGTGTTTTCGTTCGTTCCCAGTCCATTGAGAGGTCAAGGAGATGCCCTTTGCAAAATGGCGGAGACTGGGATGGGGAGTCATTGCACGGAACCGACGATCTACTTCGCCGTCTTCGCCGGTTATAGCTTGGGTCGACCACTTGACAATATGATCCCCGAAGACGCCATTGTGCAGCTCATGGAGAAGGTCAGGAGTCATAGAAGAGAATATGTCGCAATGAGGGAAGTCGGCCCAGAAGGGATTTATAGGTCGCAAATTTTGATCAACAAATTTGACCGGGAATTTGTTTTGGGACTGGTCAACGATGACCCGCAGGGTCTCCCCGGGATCGCGCATAGTGGAATTGATTGGCTCTCCCCTCTGCTTGGGCTTGACGAGGCATCGAGGGCAAGAGTTCTCTCGGCAGCACGCAACGAGGCATTGCTCCGGATAGTCCGCTATGTAAGCGGCAAGAATTGGGAACATTCTTCGCACGCAACCATCCGCACAATCCATCTTCTCTCCATTCACACCCGCCGCGCGCAAGGGCTCAAGGATCACTCTCATGCAGTCATGAAAGAGCTGGTGCGCGACCGTTGAGCGTTTAGTTTTGGAGAAGATCTCGAGCTTTGTCACCGGAATATAGCCGATGAGGATTGTGGCTCGTGATGATGGGCTTCGTCGCGTCTCCTTCTCGATGTTCCCAATGGTGAGGTACACGGGCCATGCCTGCTGGTCCCCGCTGAAGCGAGTCAGCTGGGTCTTGTCGGTAGAGATGATAATCGGTGCGAGCGTCGAGCCAGGAGGAAGCAATTTCTGCGTGTTGGAGGTAAGTCCCTGTGAAACTTCGATTGATTATTTACTGACCTGTATTTCCCACCACCAATCGGCAGTCCACATCTCGGTGAACTCCCGGTTGCTGTACTGGCCGTCCTTGAATCGTTTAAACACACGGATTGGTTTGTATCCTTGCTTCCCCGCAAACGATGGATTCCCCAGCAGCTCTTTCACACATTCAAGAGGGTCTCGATACCACATCTCCACCGTCTCTTTCTTCGGATTCTGATCTGCATCAAGCTCGTCGCCCTCGAGTTCAAACGCGTGGCAATACCATTGCGGCCCTGCCGGCAGCGCATCCACAAACTTCAGGAATGCGCGGTTATTGGAAAAGGAAGGCTTCACTCTCTCGCGGACCTAGAAGAGATGGATGAGACAATATAATTGGATCCGGACCAGGTACGCACGGCTTTGAGTTTCAGATATTCATCGGTCTTTCCCTGACTGAGCCCCGAAGTCATTAGCCATTTTGCAAGCTCCCACTCGTCCTCGCTTTCGAATGGATACCACGGTGCGTTTCCGGCGTCTTTCTGCTCATCTCGCAGTTTCTGGAAGTAAGTTTTGCAACGCTCCCGCCATCCACCAGCGTCCATGTCCTCGGGGAAATCCTCCACATATCGCTCATCCTCCTCGTCCTCAACCTCCTCAACCGTCGCGCGCCGGCGCTTCCCAGCATTCAAAGCAGGATCAGGTGCAGCGGAAGGTGATCCTGGGGGTGTATCGTCGTTGCGAGGAGGATCGGCATAAAGGTCTTGGTTGTTCTCGTCCTCGTCCTCGGATACGTCGTTCAGGAGTCCGTTCCCAGCCTGCTCAGCATTCATAGGCATCTCAGTGTCGCTCTCGAGACCATTGCCGCCATTGTATGAGTCATCAGAGTCGGAGTCGCCATCGGATTCAGCGGCGTAAGCATTATATCTTCTCTCACGACACAATTGACTTTGCTCGATATGGGAGCGCAGGCCCTGCATCGTATTTCGAGCTGCATCGCAGTATGGGCAGGTAAATTGGTCCATTGTATGAGGAGAGTTGCTGACGACGATCATTAGCATTTGAAATTTTGTCGGGCCCGACGGCAGCTGCGATCCCGTGCAAAAAAACGTGATGATGGAGCTGGTTTGTTTACTGACTCGTCTCTCTCTCCTACAATCACCATGGGCCGCCACACTGTCATCGACTCCGACGCCTCCGCCTCCGGCGAAGAATCAACTCGGCAGCCAACGCCTCAGAAGAAGCCCCGTGCCTCCCGCGATGACGTTTCTGGAAACCCGACGATGCCTACCCGTACTCGTGTACCTTCCAGCCGTAAGCCCTCAGAGAAGCAATCTGCAAAGGGTGTGTTCTCTCGTCACTGAATCTCTTCTCCTGTTCTGCCTCACTCACATCCACTCTAGAGAAGGAGAATCTCGATGCTGCTCATAAGCGTATACAGGACATGGAGAAAGAGATCTTGAGGATGCGAAAGAAGGTCGGCCACTTGGAGAGCCAACCCCAAGGTAATCTGTATAGTATTTCCATCCTCCTCGTGACTAATCTAGCTCACAGTTCGGGTACCCGACGACGGCCCTGAAAGCGAGGATAATGACTTTGATGACTCGGAGCCCCTCAATAATGCCTTCACATCGGCGGTGCGTACTCCCAAGTGTTTTTCCTTTTTTCCGTCACTCACAAGTGCCAGATTACTCCTCTCGGGAGGCTCCCTGTCCCTCTCGCACGTCCCATTGTTCCATTGCGCAAGACTTCGAAGGCGAACGCCACGCAGGCAGCAACCATCTCCTCGCGAGCCTTCAAGCATCTCCCGGAACTCGGACCAGATGAACACGATCATGAAGGCGACCTCAACCGGACCCCACCATCGCCGCAGACCCCCGCTCGCAGCGTTCGCGATGGCGACCATGACGCGGAGGAGCTCCTTCCTAATCAGGTAATTTTCTCGTCTGTCTTCTTAACTCGCCAATATCTTGACGCTGTTGACCAGGGTACTCCAGGACCGGTTACTGGGAGTAAACGTCCGCACCCCGTCGCCGAACCCTCGTCCCCGGCGTCCTCTCCCAAGCGCAGAAAGTCAAAGGTGAAGGAGCCGCAGTTCCGCGACGGCTTTGTTCCCGGCCCTGGCGCGAAGCCCAACGCGTCGGATTATGAGCCCATCGTCGAGGCAGTACTCCTCCGTGCCTGCGCGGAGTACTCGGCTCGCTGTGTTGGGGTCAATGGCTTTCCACCGACGACTCGGCAGTTCCAGTGGGCTGACGAATGCTTCAATAATGCGTGCATATCAGCCAAGGTACGCTACAAGCTTCTTCCTCGCATGATTAAAGTGGTATGTGGCCTGTTTTCTTCGTATTCTATCTAAATACAGTATTATTATAGATCTTGAAGCGAGGCTCGCACATCCGCGGCAAGGTCCTCGATGGCTACCGCCCCATCTTTCGGACCCACTATGGATTCCAGCGCGGTAACTCGAAGGCCGTCATTGCCGCTAATATGGCCAAGGCCAAGGCGCTCCTCCACAAGTCCTCTTTTCACTACAAGGTACACATCCGCTTCTTATATGTAACTACTCGCTCAAAGATCTTAAGGACCCCGTGACGCGTACTGGATATGGCGAGAACAAGATAATTGCTGACGCTCGCCCCCACTACCTTTTCAAGAACAAGAAATCCTTGGCTGCCATATTTCCGTCGCACTTCAACCCGATCTCCCCTGCGCACCTCGCGCTGGATTTTACTATCGTAAGTCTTTCTTGTTTCGGCGTCTGGACGTGCTAACGTTGTCGAAGCTTCAATCGCTCACACAGGAGTATTCCACCGGCGATCATATCCCCGCGGAGTTCACCGAGAAGGACATGCTCAAGTCTTACCACACCCACCTTGCGGATATCGAGAAGTGGATTGCATTGAATCCCGCTGTTACAGAGAAGTTACGGCGCAAGTGGTACAAGCGGGCGGCGTGAGTCCCTATTTGTTAATTTCTCAACTCCTTTTCATTGATTTTATTCAGCCAGGATATCCTTCCCACCGAACCGGAGCAAGATACGCACATTGACGAGGAAGATCAAGATGCCCTTCGTTCACAGTTGGAAGGTAGGACTGGGGATATGGACAGCGAGGATGAGGGCGACGCGGCGGCGGGAGAAGATTAACTTAATTGAATTCTATGCACGTATATGTTTTAAATCTTATGACATGTTCTTTTTCTATTCCTATGAGCCGGGATCATCGAGCGTAAAAACATACAGGTTCCTGCAGACTACTGGTGACTTAGGAGCCACGGTATCCCTGGGAGCAAGGAGATACCAGGAGCTACCAGGAGCTACCGAGCACTATGGGAGAGGCTCGGTAGCTCGTGGTAGCACTGGCAGCAAGCTCGGTAGCTCCAAGTACCGGGGGACTTGTCTACCCAGGTACCCGGGCTACTGAGCCTCTGGAGCGCAACGTACTCAAGTGTTTTTTTGCTGATGTAGTAGTCCACTTTGTCGTTGGACATGACGCGGCCGACGCGGCGGTTGGAATGAAAGGACACCGAGAGTCTTTCTCTTTCTTCTTGACTGGTCATGCATACATTGTGGCGCCGCGTTAAAGCGGTGAAGTACCAGTACCAGTTGGATTCGCCGGGCTTGCTCGCCGAAATTTCCCTTAGTCGGATCCTGGGGAGAGCAACGTGAATGTCCGCCTGAGCGATGTAGAATGCATTCCGAACAGCGGGCTTGAGACAAAAGTCGGCTTGAGAGCGTGGTGGCGAGAGCAAGGCGAGAGGAAAAGAAAGAGCCCAGCGCCGAATTGATCCGGACCCCGCCACAGTGACCCTTTCTTCCTTCTCCGACGCCACTTCGCTCTCGGATTCAACAGAGCTCAGCGGCCCTTCAAGTAGTCGTTTTCTATCCACGGGAACTAGTCTTGGCAGCCAGCAAGTGCCAGGCACGGTTGAACGAGCTGCAGCGCAGTCGGCAGTCGCCCCGTTCTTGCCCAACATCTACGACGGCACTCGACAAGCTGTGGACCCTCGGGAGCTTGCACCGGAGCATTTCGGTCGCCTTTTGGTGCGGCCGATGTTCTGGTCTAGGGCAAGTGATCATATGCGCCTTCAAATCTGCTCGTAAAGGATTCGGAATACCTCCGTGCTCCCAAGCCGAACGCTATAGGACACACCTCTGTATCTTTCTCATCCTATTCAGCTTGACCTACACGTTTTAATTCCATCGCTCTACCGGCGGATGCCACCGGGAATTCAATTCAAACTCTCCCAGCTTATTCCTTCAACTAAATTGCTTTGCGCTCCTGCTTCTCTTTCACGGTTTTTGACCCTCTCCAAAGGTACGCGCCGCCTCTTTGCTTCCTCAGCGCCCAACGCTTCCCCGCTCACCTCACTGTGTCTCGCTTTCTCTCTCAAAATCGTATCATCCGAGGCGGGACACCTTGTGGGCTGCTAGGTTGCAGACCGCCCGCGCGATTTTCTTTTTCGGCGGTTGAGACAGGCTGATCGTGCTACACACCATACAACTTGCTTTCATCCGGTCGGGGGTCGTACATGCCGTTCGAATTAAATTTGATAACAAAGCAGCAGATGAGCGTTCTACCAACCGACCCATGTCGGACGTAGTCGTCAAGAATTCCACGCACTTATTGTGAGTTTCTCGACACCTTGCTGCCTGCCCAGATAATTGACCGCATGTGTGGTATTCTTTCACTGTATCAAGCGCAAGCAATGCTAGGACATTGCCAGCAGTGCTGCTTTCCTCCATGGTTTTGCGTTATTTTTTGCTTGGCCTCATTTAATACTCATCACTTTGCCTGCAGGGATTGTGTCAAGGCTAGATTTCCGCTGAAACAAAGTCATTTACTCCGTGTCATATGCTGCTCCGCACCCGCTTTATTTTCATCGTTCTCGCTTCTTTCATTCGCTGTGTCAAAATTATAAACTTCAGCTGCAAACTTGCGATTCTTCCCTTAACAAGTTCTGCGCACAGAAGACAGTTCGAGTTGCTTCGTTCAAAATGTGAGATATTGTGGGTGTGTATTCGTGCCTGCCTCCCACCTTTTTTATCCGTGCGGGCGCAGGAGATCCCATATTTAATTTGCCCTTTGAGAGGCGGCGATCTCGCGCAGAGTGCGGACCGCTCCGCCGGATAAATCAACGATGGTGTGTGGATCAGAGACTCGGCGCTTCGGCTCGACGCTGACATCGAGGAACCAGGCTTGTCAGCTTTGCCGTAAGCCGAGTGCACACAATTGTAACTGCCTTCGTTCATGCGGACAAGACATGCCTTCGCTACGCTCCGGCGTAGGTGGCAAGTCAGAGCGCAAGGTAGTCACGGCGCCCAAGCCTGCTGATCCCTGACAACATATATATATATATGACAGGTCATTACATCCCATCGAATTTGGAAATCCGTCTACTTGTAAGACAGGAAGCAGAATAACCATACTAAGCCGTGTTACAGGTCACGAAAGAACGGCTTCCAGCTTCCGGTTTTTCAGAGACTTGCTCGGACAGGTCTGATGAGCGCTTGCGCACGAAAGGAACATTGCAACTTATTGAAAGGCTGGCAATCAATTGCGATGTGATCTTTCCAACGTTGAGGATGGTCGCCATTGGGATCTAACAGATGAGAACGTTGAATCTTTGCACTTGAATCGAACTTGCTAAAAGCGGTAATCTTCGCGCGTACATTGAGGGAAAGAGAGATGAAAAGTTAGAAAAGGCGATGATGGGTAAAGGACGATGCAGCATCAGATTGGAGAGCGCTTTTGAGCGGGGCTTGAATGCACGAATGACGGGCATGTCGTCTTTTCAAAATGTATTGCTCATAGCCCATCAAAGGTGTTCTGAAAGTTAAACTGTGATGCTGAAAAAATAGCTGTGAGAGTAAAGCCTTGAGGCAACCCGGCACAGTGGATGAGTGAACACAAAGTGGAGAGGAATCGTTGGCGCAAAAAAAAAAAAAAAAAAAAAAAAAAAAAACAAGTGCATTACTGACTGATACGAGGCATCTACTTAATGCATGAGGTATTGTTCACGAGTTTCTCTCGACTCGGCCATATTAAAAGCTTTGTACCTTTCTAATCACCGTTGGGTGAACAATAAACTCATTCAACTCCTCTCCGTGGGTCTAACCACCTGGACAATTTTTGGTATATTTAATTTACTTAACGTCCACTCCGAATGGCGGTATGAACTCGTGAGGTAGACTATGATCAAATACATTGCAGTAAAATGGGCGGCTCAAACCATCGAAACTTCCGTTAATTTCTTCTCCGCAGCTACAGCCGGAGTTTGCTCCGACTGGTACATAGAAGTGATAAGTTGTAGCTAAAGCTTCAAGGCTCTCGGAAACCACTCAATTGGCTCATCAAGTCGTATGGGATATAGTCTATAACCAACTTCGAACTTCTACTCGATGGAGTTCACACTGCCGTCGCAAAAACCATCATTTCCGGTGGATTCCCTGTAAAAATCGTGTAAGCATATTGCCAACAAACGCTACAGAAAGGGAGACGGATCTGTGTGCCAGACATGAAGAACTCAACGATTCAAGCTTAAACGAAAAAAAAGGATATACCGGAGTTACCCCCACTCCATTGAATTATGTTCGTTTGGTGTTGTGCGTAGGTTCTGGGAGCCGAATTTCAATTATTATAGGTTTATATACCCATGTGAGACATACCGTACATGATAGATCGCGGGGGAAAACGGTCAAGGTATTCGACATTGAGGTCGCCTGCAAGGCTGCCCTGGCTGGAGTAGTGTTGCCGAGGTCCGGTTAGGTCCGGTTTTTTACGAAAAAATCCGAACCC
Organism: Mycena venus; assembly: GCA_014462655.1. NCBI lineage: Eukaryota > Fungi > Basidiomycota > Agaricomycetes > Agaricales > Mycenaceae > Glaucomycena > Glaucomycena venus. Next base: position 43,985 of record JACAZI010000007.1, on the reverse strand, counting down.
CGAACCTGACCTGGGGTCCGGTTCGCTCAGAATGCCCGAACCCCGGACCGGACATCGGTCCAGTTCAGCAAGGGTCCGGTTCGGGTTCGGAAGAGGTTCGAACCTCAACGAACTTCAAAAAATTTTAAAGCTCAGTCTTCTGCGGAAATACAGGGAAATAGCTTACATCAGCAAAACCGAACGTGTCTGGCTGATCTGGCACCAGACCAACCAAGCGCGCCATGCCGCCAGAATCACATCTGGCCGCATAATGACACGCCTGACGCCATAATCAGTTATGGTGCCAGAAGTCCCACAGAACTCAGTTCTGGCCACAGGTCATTGCGACAATCAGGACTCAATGATTCATAAAATATGCTATATTCACAACCAAAAGTAAATACAACAAGAAAATCCATCTTTCTGTGCCCATACAGCCCTTGCCACCATGTACTGAGGCCACTTTTGTTGTACAATGACATCATACCTGTGCATTCCTACTTGTCATAGACAATAGCATCATGCACCAACATGTCAATGAACAATTTCAATAAATGATCAGAACTTGAGTTGTAGAAAGAAGAAAACCAACACACCTCAAACCTAACCCGGCCTATGACTGCCCAACGAAAGTAGCAAGCAGAAGATGTTCGAAATCCAAGTAGGACTAGAAGAGAATAGAAAATCTTGGTAAAGACTATTGAGAAAAGGATTTGAGGTAGAGATCTTGCAGCGACGAAAAATGTGAAAAGTGAATACAGAGTGCAATGCTTGAAACCTTTGATAATTGAAGCTTGAGGACTCAAGAGTTTGCTTGAAGCTTGGGAGGCTTGAGATCTTGAAGCTTGAAGATGTGCAAGCACAAGAGGAACAAAGGATATAAAGGCATAGCTAAGCTGCTGGTTTTTCCTACTTGATACCATGGAATATGGCACGGAGAGCACCCTGGAGAAGACATCCTTTCCGATCGTAGGCGCGGGCGAGAGAGAGCGGGACGGAGGAGCATCGAGGGAAGAATGTCGAGGATGATGATGATGGGAGGAAGAGAAATGCCCATCAAAATCAACCATGCAGCTGAAATATGTGAGGTGCACAGACCTGATGCCAAGGCTGATGTAAGACTTATAGTTTTACCGCAAACCAACCGCAAACGACTCCGCGCGACCGCCGTGACATCACTGCAGTAAGCATTCAAACTCGCCAGCATCAAACTATTTGATAGCCATAGCTCGATCCAAGCTGATCCGTCCGCACAATTTGGGCTGAGTTTCTTTGGAGTTTCTGGCAAGGTAAAAAATTCTGATGGCTCATGGCGATCTGGTTGGTCTGGCTGCCATACAAGCCAGATCAATCAGACACAGCCAGACGGCACCATGCCCGCCAGAGAAATTTTGTTTTGCTGATGTACCAGTGTGCTCCTCAACGAACTTCAAAAAATTTTAAAGCTCAGTCTTCTGCGGAAATACAGGGAAATAGCTTACCAGTGTGCTCCTCAAAATCATTCAATGCTAAAACTTTGCTTCTCTGCTTACCCTCTGGCCCTAGCATGAAGATTTTCGTGCCCGCTGTTCAATAGCTGAAGAGCCTCGAACCTCAGAGCATGATACTGAACATGGTGTCGCGTCTTGTGCGAGTAAAAAATTGTACTTGTCTCCATCCAGGCCATCACAACGTCTATACTTTCCGGAGGAGCATTAAGGTGAGCTTCCACCTCATCGCATGAATCATGTAACTGCAGCAAAGTTTTTGATATTGTGAACCTGAAATTTGTCCCGGCGGATCCAAGATTGCCTGTATTGAACTGGCACGGCCAGGGCACCGTCATTGAATCTTTCTCAAAGCACTGTAACTGGCCTAAAACTGCGGAAAAAGTGAAGAATTTGGCCAGAATACGGGGGAAAAAAACTATAGGTTCGAACAGGTTCGCACATGTTCGGACAGGTTCGGGAAGTTCTGGGATTGCCCGAACCTTGAACCTGACCTGAGGTCCGGTTCGGTCCAGGCGCCTTCGCCGAACCTGAAGTAAGGTCCGGTTCGGGTTCGGTTCAGGTTCAGAATCGGTTCTGAACCCGACACCGGTAACACTAGGCTGGAGAATGAATCTAAACGATGTCGCAATACAATTCGAGAAAACAACCTATCAAGTGATAAAACAGGAATGTAACGAAGTTCACAAATAACAGGCACTATGAGGTATTGTGCTCAGCACGCGTTTCCAAGTAAAGGGATCCTATCGCCACCGGAAACCAGAGTTCAACAGGGTTTCGGCAATATTTGAAAGTTGGTCGAGGACTCACCAAGTAAAATCAAACATTGGATGAGGCTTACGATGAGCAAAAATAAGAAGAATGGGTGTTACATGATCAGCGTTGCATTCCGGCTAAAAAAAATTCTATCAGTACTTCTTACTACGTGGGCGTGGTTGAATTTGAGCCGCGGCGGGCCCGGGCACGCATGGGAATTTAGGCGGTGATCAGCCTCACTGCGCCCTGGGCATGGAATTGTGCAGTTGGAGGTGAGAGAAAGTGAATCAGAATGAGTCAGAGTGAGTCTCAAGTTTCAGTCTCGTCCCTCGTCGTTAGTATCGTATTCGCAGTCTTCGTCGTCACTGCGCGGTCCCTCGTCGTTAGTCTCGTATACACAGCCTTCGTCGTTGCTGTGCAGTCTCGTCTTGTCTCTAGTCTAGCTCTAGTTGAACTGAATAAATTCAGTTACTCGTTTGTTCTTGTCCTGCTCTCGTATCTTGTTGCCTATTGCCAACTCTACTGAGTGCTGAACGAAGTTGAACCAACTTGCACACACACACTAGTCTTTGGTCTTCCTGAGAGATCTGGTTGATAAATATTTCAACTTACACTCTCACACGCACCACAGGCGTATCAGCGGGGCGACAAATATGAGCGCCAGGTCTATCCATGTAAGGCACCTGGATAGGTGCTCTTCCATACGGACAAGCTATACACGCGCTCGATTATCATTAATACTCGCTTACTTCATCTTACTTATGTGATCATGTACTTTGTAGCTTTGCCGGCTAGTGCCGGAGTGGGCAACTAATCTTTGACCCAACTCTGACGCTAGCCAGTCTAAAATATAGATCTTGGTTGGTGTCAGTTCGGGCATTGATATAAGTTACTCAACATCCTTACACTTTTTTGAATCTCCTTGGCCCTACTCAATTTGCGTAGGGAACCTCTAATTGGCTACAACGTTGTGATCACTTCGATTACTCTCCTTTTCCTTCCCGCTCGATGTCGACGAACACCCAAGGATCCAGGAGCCGAAGCGACGCCAGTGATAGCTGGCATGCCCCCCCTCCACATTTGACCTCGGGCAATACCACACCATCGGGCAACTCGACCTTTCAGTCTGCCACGTCACAGCCAATGGACGAGTCAAACCCTTCGTCCACGGCACAACACCCCGAATCTAACGGCTCAGTTACTTTGACAAGAACCAGATCCCCGGAAGCGGGACTCGTGGTGACTCTTGGTCTTGACAAGAACGGCCAGGTCTTCTTCATCGAACCAAGCACTGGCCTGCGTTTGCGCCTCGCCGAGGACGTGTCCACGGACGACATCCTCTCTGGCCTTAGGCCCCAGGCCTCGGGCCCAAAAACTTCAGCATCCCCTTCGGAGACCTCTGATCTGTCCTCGGAAAGTGGAGCTGACCTCAAGTCCTCAACCAACCCAGAGGATGACCTGACCCCAGAAGGTGGAATCAGCGCACTGATGCAGGAGTTGGACCCAGCCTCGCTCACCGCTCACCAACGCAAGGCGATCAACCGCGCACACGGGGCCATAGTAGCCGGCCGTGATAGGCTTCTAACGTCAACGGCGGTATCCCTGGACCATCACCAGATGACCCGCAACACGCATGACGCCCTCATCCGACTACGCGACGATGTGGATGCCCGCCTGGTAGCTTTTCATCACGAACTCGATGAGAATCACGGCAGGCTTACGGACCACATCGCTGAAAGTCTGTGAGAGCAGGAGTATCACCCACGAATTGGCACGGTTCATCAAATCTTCACCAGCATCCCGCGGTGACCCGTCCATTTCGCGATCGGCAACCACATTTTTTGCCAGTTGGAGACCGTACCCAACCATTGTAAGACAGGTACGAAGGTTTGAAGAGTGCGCTAGGAAAAGCGCGACGAGCTGCGAAATCCCAATTTCAGCCAAGTTGGATCACTGGCGACGAATGAAGGGCGTACACAGTAGGTTTGGATATCATGGAGCGTAGGCTTTTGGAGAAAATGGCCGTCAAGTTCGACCTGATTGGAGTATACATGAGAATAGTGGGAGTGGGACTCAACGAGTCGCACTGATGTGTTTGAGTCGCACGTTTTTCCATCAAAAGTACGACTCGGTTTCCCGAGTGCGACTGGTTAGCCGACGGCTTTGATGGGAACGAGATCGGCGCACGCTGTGCTAACGTTTCGGTAAACTCAATTCAATGTGTGCAGTTGAATTGAATGTTTATAATAAGTAACATGTTGAGTTTCGGTGAGCCCTCAGTGCGCCCGTGGTGGTAAGAAACAAGCCGGGAACCCTTGTTTCAAGATATAGACAGAGATTATATACTGTTGCAACCGGCCCGGACCCCTATTCCTTAACATCATCTTTTTCCTGATGATAACATCGATGGTATAAGTTCAGAAGTTGAATTCCGTACCCAAATAGTCCACCACTTCAGTAATGGCAAGTTGGATTACCACAGATCTACGCCATATTAGTGCTGCGCAGAGCCTAACCATTTTTATGGCAGGTGTAGTGTCATTTAACATACCTGTCCCCGCTTTGCTGGCCACAGTGCTGCGACTGAATCTGCATCCGCAGTATGGCTTGATCTCGTACGTTGGCGCTTTGAATTCCCGGGAAGAACATTGCACTCATCCAAGTTAAGATTGATGTCTCGAGACGCAATGTAATCATTCTCATCCACGGAAACCGGTTCGTCGGGCTCTGTGTGAGAAGTAGAAGGTGACGGCTGTGGCAGGAAAGACGGGGATTAACCGTTCTTTAACTATTATCTCGACGTCTCGAACTGTACCTATACAAAGCTCGTTGGGAAGACAGTCCTTCAATTCACTGCTGTAGGATTGCTGCCATTGTAGCATCAAATTCAACTCACTGCCCTCTCCTTTTAACATGTCCCCGACACATCCAGTGAAGACAAAGTCTAGGAACCAATTTTTCGTGTTTCCTCCCACTGGTCATTTGACGTGTCGGAAGCATGTGCCTTGAGATGTTTGATCTGCAATGATGACCTTGGTCCGGACTAATCAATCTCGATCTATGGTAGACCCTCAGCAAATTTTGAATCAACTTTTGTATGAGGTCCATGGAGTGGGACGTTGCCCTTCATATCTGTTCGTTGAACGTTCGCATTACACTTCATTAAGTTTCATTGCCGAGGAGACGCTTCCTCATTTATATACTATTTCTGCTGCTCGCTGACGTACATACGTACTTACATTCAATCTCGAAGCCCAATTGGCTGCCTGCGGTCCTCAATATCAGTTTCCTATCGTTGCCTACGTTCTCGCTTCTCCGCCTATTCATCTCATTGGATCCCAAATTCCCTCATGATCAAAGCACAAGATATGGACTAGGAATACTCACTGTAGGGACGCTCGGTTTTGGTCATAGCGAGAGTTTTGGTCCATAAAGGCCGTCTTGCCGTTCGAATAATGTAGGTTTTTCTTGCCCGTTCCCGGAATGAGTTGCCGGAGCGGAGCGGCGGCAAGACTTGTTCCTATTCATCGTGCGTGGGAGATGGAGAGAAGGATCAAAAAAATGGACATGGGACCCCGGCGTGGCGTAGGAAAAGTGCCGAGATACGGAGATCATCGGCATGAGCGGGATTGATTACGCATCAATGCATCGCATTCGCCATCAGTCGCACTCCGTAGCAGGGTTGAGTCCCATTGATGGGACTGAGTCACACTTTCTAAGCGATGGAGTGGGACTGGACGAGTTCCACTCCCACTAAAATCGTTGTTACTCACCTGATTGTACCACTGCCATCCCAACATTTCGTGGTTTGGTTCCGGGAGATAAACCGAACCGATGGCGCAGACTAAAAGCAATGTCGAGGAAAAGGCTTTGTCGTGCACTTGGCGCTTCTGGTTCAGAGAATTCTCAAGGTAGGACGATGCAAAAGCGGGATAAAGGGATTGACGTTTTCAAAATACAGGGAGACAAGTGTCCACATGAACTGGTGATCAGGAAATGAGAGGCAGCCATCCAGAGTTAATGACTGATGTTGCGACTGAGAGGAGCTGTCTGTATGATCGCGTGGCCAAAATTCTGGTTGAACTCCCCGATCGGGGGAACTGTCGCGAGGAAGTCCAAATGAAGTGAGTGGAGCACGGAAGACGATTGGATGAGTTGAACGGGGTCGAGGAGAATTGTTGGAAGGGTGCGATATTGCGGCGGGCATTGCCCGTGGCGCGATATCCACTCGACGAAGTGGTGCTTGAGAATGGTCCTCTGGCAGGACGGTTCCATTATTGTATCGGAAACGAACCTGGAATGATATGAGAGAATTGAGGCCGAGAAACACGTGAATCACATACCACTGCTGGTTCAACATATGTACAAGATACATTACGTTTGAGACGGTGAATGCATGTCGCTCCTCCATTGCCTGAAGAATAATCGAGGAGGCAACAACGTGATTAAAAATATGACCATACAACGCCCTGGATTCGTCCATCAGTGGGTGGACACGTACATTGCATTGGATGGAGCACTTTTCTTTCGCCGGCAACGATCGCATGCACGCTGTTTTAGTTTTGGTTCGGTCTTACGCAGATCGCCGGCTGAGAGCATATTGCTTGGTTACTGGCAGTGCGTTTGTTTTATGGCAAGGTGGTATTCGGTGGCGCTTCTTGGAAGGTCGCTCGACGTCGCGCGGGATTAAATATGGACGAGGGTTTTGATCGTAGTACGGGATGACGCGGCCACCTCCGAACTGTCATCGCATCTTACTCAGGCCCGAGCGAGGATTGGTAGGGACACTGTGGGCACATCACACTGGGGGGAAAGACCTCGATGGACGCCTGAGGCTTGCAACCGAGATTCCTTGCGGTGAGGACTCGCTCCGCCCAAGTCAGCCAAAGCAGATGAAAGACGAGAGCAAAGTGGGAATGATGCTATCAATGATCGGAGCGGCGATATGGAACCAAAGCCGGACAGAGCGGATTCACTGCTTTCAATCTCAAATTGAACTGTCATTTTTATGCACAGTCGATATCCTTATGCATTGACACCCAGAATGAGAGAACCACGATTCAGTCTTCACATCTCATTGTAAATCAACCTAGCGGTGTATTGCACTCTTTACGACGCCATGGCATTGCGGTTGAACTGTGCGTAGGTCTGCGTGGCACTGGGGTTCAAGGCAAATGTCATTCCAGCCCCTGAGAAAATCGTCCGCTGAGTTACCAAGGGCGAAATAAATTCAGCAAAAATACTCACTGCAATGGGCACCCGCAGCCTGCATGCACGCGGCAAAGTGAGGTGTGGTGTCCTTCACGGTGTACACGAATGTGGGCATGGAGCCATCGAGGTCAGAGAGGCTATTCAACGCCAGTCAGTAATGGTTAAGTGGAAGCCCTAAGGGACCTCACAATCCCGAGTCCCAGCCGTTTGGGCCGACGCCGCCTTTGGGAGGGGGACACACAGCGCCGGAGAAGTTGGTGGTGGTTATCGAGTCTGAAAAAAAAAGGTTAGACAGTGAGTGGAGTAATTATGTCTATACCTACGGTTGCGAGAGACCCTAATTGCGAAAGATCATTAGATCCAAGTTGGAGGTACAACACGTGGAACGGACGTACACAGTGAAGGTAACGGTGTCGCCGACAGCCGCAACGACTGAGGTCGGGGTAAAGGACAGCGCATTGTTCGCGCCGACCGTGACGGCGTGGTTCGCGGCAAAAATGGTGGGGATGAGAGCGAAGAAGAGGGCTTTGGAGAACATCGTGAGGCGCTGCGAGATATTCGCTTGAGCAACTGCTGAATCAAACCAGGAGAGCAGGCCCCTTTTATACCTCTTCCCGATCCCAAATTCTGGGAAAAACGTTTTGTCTTTGTGCTATGAAATGATACAAAACAGGATATTCGAGCCCTCGTCCATGCTCCGGTTGAAGACGGGGAACTAGCCGACACCCAAACAGGCCGAATGTATCCGAATTACTGAGTATTACACACCGACGCTGCACAAGCTAGTGTTACCGGTGTCGGGTTCAGAACCGATTCTGAACCTGAACCGAACCCGAACCGGACCTTACTTCAGGTTCGGCGAAGGCGCCTGGACCGAACCGGACCTCAGGTCAGGTTCAAGGTTCGGGCAATCCCAGAACTTCCCGAACCTGTCCGAACATGTGCGAACCTGTTCGAACCTATAGTTTTTTTCCCCCGTATTCTGGCCAAATTCTTCACTTTTTCCGCAGTTTTAGGCCAGTTACAGTGCTTTGAGAAAGATTCAATGACGGTGCCCTGGCCGTGCCAGTTCAATACAGGCAATCTTGGATCCGCCGGGACAAATTTCAGGTTCACAATATCAAAAACTTTGCTGCAGTTACATGATTCATGCGATGAGGTGGAAGCTCACCTTAATGCTCCTCCGGAAAGTATAGACGTTGTGATGGCCTGGATGGAGACAAGTACAATTTTTTACTCGCACAAGACGCGACACCATGTTCAGTATCATGCTCTGAGGTTCGAGGCTCTTCAGCTATTGAACAGCGGGCACGAAAATCTTCATGCTAGGGCCAGAGGGTAAGCAGAGAAGCAAAGTTTTAGCATTGAATGATTTTGAGGAGCACACTGGTAAGCTATTTCCCTGTATTTCCGCAGAAGACTGAGCTTTAAAATTTTTTGAAGTTCGTTGAGGAGCACACTGGTACATCAGCAAAACAAAATTTCTCTGGCGGGCATGGTGCCGTCTGGCTGTGTCTGATTGATCTGGCTTGTATGGCAGCCAGACCAACCAGATCGCCATGAGCCATCAGAATTTTTTACCTTGCCAGAAACTCCAAAGAAACTCAGCCCAAATTGTGCGGACGGATCAGCTTGGATCGAGCTATGGCTATCAAATAGTTTGATGCTGGCGAGTTTGAATGCTTACTGCAGTGATGTCACGGCGGTCGCGCGCGGAGTCGTTTGCGGTTGGTTTGCGGTAAAACTATAAGTCTCGCATCAGCCTTGGCATCAGGTCCGTGCGCATCACGTGTTTCGGTTACATGGTTGATTTTGATGGGCATTTCTCTTCCTCCCACCATCACCATCGTCGACATTCTTCCCTCGATGCTCTTCCGTCCCGCTCTCTCTCGCCCGCATCTATGATCGGAAGGGATGTCTTCTCCAGGGTGCTCTCCGTGCCATACTCCATGGTATCAAGTGGGAAAAACCGGCGGCTTGGCTACCTACGCCTTTATGTCCTTTGCTCCTCGCGCCTGCACATCTTCAAGCTTCAAGATCTCAAGCCTCCCAAGATTCAAGTTTCAAGCTCCTAAATCCTCAAACATTAACTATCAAAGGTTTCAAGCATCGCACTCTGTATCCACTTTTCACATTTTTCGTCGCTGCAAGTTCTCTACCTCAAATCCTTTTCTCAATTGTCTTTACCAAGATTTTCCATTCTCTTCTAGTCCTACTTGGATCTCGAACATCTTCTGCTTGCTACTTTCGCTGGGCGTTGTAGTCGTAGGCCGGGTTAGGTTCAAGGTGTGTTGGTTTTCTTCTTTCTACAACTCGAATTCTGATCATTTATCGAAGTTGTTCATCGACGTGGTGGTGCACAGCGTCGTTGTCTATGGCAGGTCAGGCATACGCGGGTACGATGTCGTTGTACGGCGAAAGTGGCCTTAGCACATGGCGGCGAGGGCCGTATGGGCACGGAAAGACAGATCTTGTTGTATTTACTTTTGGTCGTGAATATAGTATGTTTTATGAATCATTGCAGTCCTGATTGTCGCAATGACCTGTGGCCAGAACCGGGTTCTGTGGGACTTCTGGCGCCATAACTAATTATGGCGTCAGGCGTGTCATTATGCGGCCAGATGTGATTCTGGCGGCATGGCGCGCTTGGTTGGTCTGGTGCCAGATCAGCCAGACACGTTCGGTTTTGCTGATGTAAGCTATTTCCCTGTATTTCCGCAGAAGACTGAGCTTTAAAATTTTTTGAAGTTCGTTGAGGTTCGAACCTCTTCCGAACCCGAACCGGACCCTTGCTGAACTGGACCGATGTCCGGTCCGGGGTTCGGGCATTCTGAGCGAACCGGACCCCAGGTCAGGTTCGGGGTTCGGATTTTTTCGTAAAAAACCGGACCTAACCGGACCTCGGCAACACTAGCACAAGCACAACCACGAAATTGCCTTGGCACAAAGTTTCCAAGATATAGGGAACAAATGGAATGGTTGACATTGTACGGATAACTGTCATCGGCCTTCGGTACCGCCCTCTGGGGTGATACTTGGAATGCAAGAAGCGCGAAGACGAGGCATTTGATTGTCCCCGCCCAGTTTACCGGAACCGAGCAGTCAAATATTTTGAGCAGCACACCGATTTTGTGTGAACCGGAAAGCAAGGTTTATGTTGAACCGAGGTCAGCAGGGAAGGAGGCGATAAATTTGACAAAAAAATGGGGAGTTGGGATTTTTGACCTTCTCAGTAGCTTCTGCGGCTGTTGCAAGCGAATTTACTGCAGACCCATTTTCGATGCTATTGGTCTTGAGTTTAAGTTTGGCGGTTGCTGGGCAATTTGTTGCTTTTCAAAAGGAAAGCCTATTTCATGGGACGAGCGTTTCATGCCACGACACTGTTCTCCAGGAAACATGGTGCCTGGAGGTTGATAGAGATTGACGTTACCGCGAGGACCGCTCAAAAGTTGCGTTTAGCTCCGGGTGCTTCTTACGCGCTCGAGGTTCCATGCAGACGGAAATAATGCGGAAGTTCCACGAAGCCTATAATTGCGAGAACCCTGATTGGGCGACCGGTTTTAGAGAAGGAGGACGACGGCAGTTGGCGTGTGGAACAGTAAATATGCTCGGGACCGAATGTATTCAAGGCGGTTCTCAACTTTCGCGTGGTCAGTGATGGGGGCTTTAGCATGTTTGCAATACCCACGCAGACCCAGTAGCCCCCACGTCTTTTTCCCAAGGTTGCGTGTGAAAGTTGTGCTCAGGAGATTTTCATCAGAATCCATGCGGCTCGTTCTCTGTCGAGGCGCACTCGAGAGGGTCCCTAGACTTGAATAAAGCTTGCTGGCGAGCGGTGCTTGGTTTCGACAATGCCTTAGTTATAGACTCTCAAAGAGTGACAAAGACGGGAAACGCACCTCGACCCAATAAATACTGGAACCGGCGGATCCACGTGTATCTGTACCGCGTGCGTCGTTCGCGTCCGTGGCGGCGAAGCCAGCGATATTTGGAGAGGGAGGAGCGGGGAGGGTGGATGGTGTGCGTAAACGCCGGCTGTGTCTGAGTCACGACTAATGACAAGCGGAAGAAGAAACACGCAGCAGTCGGCCCTGGGTGACCGGGTCGACGTAAACCCAGACCAGTAAAAAGGCAGAGCAACGAGCAACATATACGGAAAGATGCAGTTGGTGAACCACCTACGGAGAATTTTGATGGAGACATGTCAGTAGTCTGGAGCGCTGCTAGCGGACGGCATTTGCGAGGGGCATTAGAGCTTGTTTAGAGTGGCTCGTATACTTGCCAACCGAAACGGGTGGGATGGACGGCGCATCAGTGCTCCGGAGTGGTCATTGCGCGGATAGATGTTGGGCGCCAGTGACGCGCGGAGTGCTTGAAGTCATTTGACTTCGTCGACAGCAGGATGAGGAATATTTGTGTTGCCTTGAGTCTGGACTACCACTCAAGCTCAACTTCCGCGCAACCAACACGACGCCAACACGTCTCGAATAAACGTCTCCTCACTTCAGTCTCCTTCACTGTGGCCAGCAGACCTTTGTCCACAATAATCAAACGTTTTGTACGGAGCACCACCAGCCTGCCCGGGCTAGGGATTGGCGCCGTATCCGTAAAATGCGGTGTACGGTACGGGTTATACGGTCACGCGTAACCGTCCCGTATTGCCCTCTCACATTATCTTTACCGTTACGGGCCGTCGCCGTAGGGTACCCGTATGATGCTGTATGTTTGACGACCGTATACGGCGATGTACGGTCCGTACTACGAATACACTTCCATAGCAGCCTGGCTTTCAGGGTGTTCTCATACGTATCAAACTGCATTCTTTCATATCATTAAGCCCCGAATAGACGCGCAGAGAAAACTCACCGCAAGGGAATTTTTCTTTTTACTTAGGAGACTGTTGTGGCAGTGAAGTTGTTGATCCTCTCGTCGGGGGAAGTGGTCTCTTCTGTCCTTTCACTGGTTAAAACTGAATAAACCCTTCAGAGACATTAATGATGTACTTCAGATAGTGACTGGTGCTACTGATCTGCCCCCCAAAGCTACCCAAAACTTTTGCGGAATGCACGGCCGTAATGACCGTAAAAACACCGTAAAAAGGACCGTACCACATCGTAAGGGGCTCTCAGTTGCACTTTACGGTTACGGTTACGTGCGTGTAGGCCACCGTAAGACACACAATAACTCTTACGGGCCGTACTGTGTACGGTACGGCGCCGATCCCCACAGGCTGCTCCACGACCTCTGTGAGTTACTGGCAATATTAATCGGGGTTCGACTCAAGTTCCACTCCACGCGTCGAAATGTCAGAAAACTCGCAAAGTTTGTCTCTAATTTAGTCCTCTTGGACTTGGTCACAATTCAGAACCAATCCACACAGCCTACATTACTGTAACTTCAGTTGGAACCAGTTCGGGATCTCGGATACGACTAGCTCTCGAGCCTGGCCATCTCATCATTCACAGTCGATACTCAGATCCTGGGGGCAATACAGTAGCATAGCTCATAATGCATAAGGTCGGTTCCCTGCCAAAACGAGCAGCATTTCCCCCAAGTCTATGCATTATGACCATTTATGCATTATGGGCTTACCTCAACAGTGGTAAAGTGCATTCTGGTGGATCAGAAATCTGATGCATTGTGAGAATTTTTGGCTGGTATGCATTATGAGGTTATGCATTATGAAAAATCAGACTGTACAGGGTATATATACTGATTTTGCGGAGTAACAAGCTGACGATGATGTACAATGGAAAAAAAGGAGGTAGCAAATGATTCGACGTAAGAAATGACCTTATTTACGATCATACTATCGGTGACTGGGTACTGGGCCACCTTAAGGGTTTTCATCATTTAGCGAAAGGAAGAATGTACTTTCTGTGGGTTTTAGGGCCTCAGTAGGTGCCCCGAGGTCCTACGAGTGAAGTGTGGTGCGCGGTTGCGGAGTTGATGATGTTTTGATGGCCCTGGGAATATTTTCCGGCCGCAAGTGCAAAATTGGCCAAAACTAAGTAGTGGGCCAGGCGTGGGAACATTTTGATGGCGTACGATCTCTCGCCTTTCGATGCTTCCTCACGCTTCCTCAAGCAGTCTCAAGGCCAGAGAATACATTCTAGGGCTACGCCATACTACTGCTACGTCTAAATCTACTCATTTGTGGCCTTCAATGCCTTATTGATGAGGTATTTGCGCTTTGGTAAAAGTAAAGGATCGTCGACATCGTGGTGCGCCAAGTAGTCATCCATCGCCGCACACTCGTTGACATTAGCCAGCAGTTTCCAGATGACATCGTCGTCGGTCCAGAGCACCTGAAACTCGACGTGGCGCTCCCGCCATCGGTGACCATTGAAGGATGCAATTACCATCTCCTCGGCTTCTGGATCTTCATCATCAGACTCATTGGAGTCCGAATCTTGCATGTCGTACTCGCCATAGTCAACGTCCGCATCAGAGGATGCATCTTCTGTTATGGTGGGGCCAGTTTCGGCGTCGCCATGATGTGACACCAATAAATTGATTTCGCATTAATCACGCAACCTAACAGGCAACCTAGCCAAACCTTTTCCCCAAAAACTGTAACACCAATATCCTCATCTGTTGCTCCCACCTTTTCGATATTCAGCTTGCTGCCAAGATCCACCACTCCAATCAAAATCAGCAAAATGTTCCCATGCAAATATCCGAAGCCAAGTAACCATATAAGGCAACTTCCCTTGCAATAAATTAGGAACAGCCCCAAGGCACGGAGAAATGCTTCCTATTGGATAGCTGGTGAAAAGCAATACAAGAATGCAAAAGGCTTATTTACTTGGTGGTACACACAGCCCTATCTTCTCAGAACATTTATTTGCGTAGCCTCTCTTATTTATTATCTCCATTTTGCACAGCCCATTTTACATTCCCAAGACCCTTTTATTTATTGGCATAGCCCTCTCCATTTTTACATAGCCTTTCCTTTATGACTTGTGTTTTGAGGCTGTAGCCTCACTTTTGTATAAATACCCTTATGTAGCCACTGTAACAGAAGTCCCCCAATTTCCTACCAACTTTCAGGAGTCCTTGATCTCCAAAAGTCCCCCAATTTCAGAAGTCCCCAAAACTTCTAGAGGTCCCTGACTTCCAGACTTTTACCAAGTGCAATCACTATCTCTTTTCTGCCTATTCTCCTCTGGTCTTCGCAAAGATCGAAACCACCTGAATAGTATATTTTCTCTCTGAACAGACTCACTTCTTCATTTCTTCAGGTACCAGGTCCTTGACGGATATTCAGCGGAAGCTTACGTCCAGCACGTACATTCCTCAGAAAACTGAACCAACTCTTGTGTAGCCTCAGTACTTACATTCACTGGATTGTGTGTGGTCCAACATTGCAATTGAACACATTCGACTTGGAACCTCACTCAATCACGTATTGTGATTAACGATACATCTTATCGATACATGATAGTATTCAAAATACGCCGTCACATCTGGAGCCCACCACGAGGGGGTTCTATTGTCATTAACTAGCTCCATTGCGTGTTACGACCTCCACAAACATACTACTGCTTTACACCAACACCACACTCAGTAACTCCACCCATTCACACATCACACCCCATGTCTACACCATCCGTACCCGCTGCTACGCGGCCTCACAGCCGCATTGACATGCCACCCTTGCATTCCAGGGGTGCACCAAAGAAATTCACTGGGTGTCCTCATGATGTTACCAAATTTCTTTCCCACTGCGACAAACTATTTGCGCAGAACAATGTATTTGATAACCTTGACAAGGTTGAATGCATGGCTGAATACTGCTCGCACAATGTCATCCACATTCTGGAAGGCATGAAGAACTATTCCAAACCGAACTGGTCTGTCCTGTGCACTGACATGCAGCGCATTTTTGATGCCGACAAGGATGTGCAGCATCACAAACAAAGCGACCTGCGCAAACTCACGGAGAAATGGCGCAAGATCCCCATCAAAAGCATGAGTGGTTGGCGCAAACATCTCCAGCATTTCACCACCATTGCAGGATGGCTTGTCCTGCAAAAGCAGATTGACCAAGCAGACAGTGATCGATATCTTTGGTGTGGAATCCACTCACGCCTTAGACATGTCATTGAAAATCGCCTCCTGGCCAAGGATCCCAAACATGATATGACCATACCTTTCACTGAAGATGACATTGTGGGCATTGTAGATGCAAAGTTCAAGCGAGGACGCTTTGACGAGGACATTGACTCAGATGAAGAATCTGACGAGGAATCTGAATATGATTCTGATTCTGACTATTCCGACTCAAAAGATGAAATTGCTTACAAGGAAAAGACCAAGCCTAAGAAGTCCAAGCCAGCCACAAAGCCAAAGGTCAAACACACTCGAGAATCAGTTGCAGTAGCACCAGCAAAACCTGCTCCTATTCCCCCCTCTGCCCCAGACACTTCCAATGATGTCGGGGAATTGGTCAAACAGCTCAGTCGAATGAGTTTGGAAGACCATGACTACAGCTATCTATATTACAAGGCCACCCGTCTTGATCCTCTAGTGGCAAAGTGCATTCGAGCTCCCAACATAATGGCAAACAATGCAGCTCCTCCTCGACACAACTTCCGTGACAATCGCTATGTTCCACCTCCTTCAAACCAGTTTGGACAGAATCCAAATGGTAACCCAGGCCCACCTCAACAGCCAGGTGAACGAACCTGCTGGGGATGTGGAGACAAAGGTCATGCATTATGGGAATGCCCAACCATGGCAGAGCCCATCAGCAAAGGAGAGTTACGTCGAGGTGAACGTGGACTTGAATGGAAGGATGGAACCATGCTTCGAAGATTTAACCAGCAGGGAGAAACACTCCATCATGTATACCTTTGCCAGCGAGCGGAACACATCACACCTCCTGCACCTATCGTTCAGAGCAACCTTGCCTATGCAGCCATGGCATCCACAAACTGTAGCCAGGAAATCACTGATGCAGAGCCTATCCTCCCAGTATTTGTCCAAACCACCACCTCAGATGAGGAACTTGCGAGAATATTTTCAGTCACTCGATCCTCTGACAAAGATCCTCGTCCTGCTCCATACCATGTCCCCCAGGGAAATGCTCGTCCAAATACTCCTACCCATGTTAAAAGAACTGGTGTGCAACTGGAGAGTATCCCAGACAGTGTCAAGGCCACTAAAAAGGCTAAGGCCCAGGTCAAACAAGAAGCACCAGATGCTCCTCCTATTCCCAGGCAGCAGCCAGTTGACCAGATTGAACATCGGTTGATTTCTCCAAGGAAGACAGCATCATGGAAGACACAGAACCTGTCCAGGACACCGATCACATCCTCAAAACTGCAAATGCACCGCCAAAAATGTCTAAACGTGCTGGCCCACGCCAGTCAGCTGTTTCTGCATACATTGATCCAAAGGACATCTTGAATCAAGTCTTGGATTCCAAGCTTGAAAACTTTAGCACCGACCAACTCTTAGCTGTTTCCCCAGTTGTATCCAATGCCTTGATTGAGGTTCTCAAACTCAAGAATGCGGGCCGCACAGTCCCTGCTTCACACTTCATTGAAGGGAATTCAAAGCCCCTCATAGAAGGATCACCTACCCTCAATACACCAGATTCGATTGTTGCTGCAACATTTATCACCCGTGATCGCCAGCGGCTCATTCGATTGCAAGTTGTAATCAATGGGAAAATGGTATTAGCCATTGTTGACATGGGTTCCATGCTCAATGTAGTCTCCCGCACAGCCTGGAGAACATACATGCCACATGTTTCAATGGATATCACTAGGCATATCAACATGGGTGACGCGAATGGTGGTCAAGCACAACTCCGTGGTTATTTGAAAGATGTTTCAATGACCATGGGAGGAGTTGAAACCTCTGCCAGCTTCGGGGTTGGGGAAAAGGTCCCATTCGAAGTGCTTTTAGGACGTCCCTGGCAACATGGAAATTATGTTTCCATTGAGGAAAGACGCGACGGCACCTACCTCGTCTTCAAGGACCCAGATTCGGGCGAGAACCGTTATGAACTCCTTGTTGATGAGGGTGAAGACACCATGGATCCATCCACCAACATTGCAGAAATTCCCGTCATTCCCATGCCTGGTGCATTCATGATGCAAGTTGTTTATTCACCCGAGTGCCCCAGTTCATCCTCCAACTATAATGACTTGGGATCTTCAGTTGAACCACAGAGTTCTCAATCTGAAGGAAGCCTTGATATCATACTAGTCGAGAGCTTCAACCATCCTAAACAGACAGAGCTTGAGATTGAAATCTTTGGAGATGATAGCTCAGATTCGGACTGGGACTCGCTACCAGAACTCGAATCCATTCCACCTTCTCCATCCTCCTATGCCATCCATCCACCTCATCTTGAACAGCCACCTACGGTTTATGCTCACAAGAGTCCAATTTGCCCTACCTGCGAAATTCTCATCCACTCTGGACTCTTTGAGAATGGACAGGATTGGCGCACTGAACTCTGCGACTTCAGTTTGGATGCAAATTATTTACTGAAGAATATTGAAAGCTGGGTGCAAAATTCTGAGCTTCAAGACGTCACAATTCACACATTTTACACGTCATTTCTCTTCCTTGAAGACTGGGAAATCATTGAATATCCGCTGGAAGCCCCACATGCAACATACATCCCATTATTGGCTGCAAACCTGCTCCAATTTTCGGTCCTTTATCCCTGCCCCCAGCTCCACACCAAGGCAGAGAGAAGCATCATGCAAGGCTTTTAATCATGCATCCAGAACTCATCTGGTTGGGCACCTACTTCAGGCTTACTCCCCGAGCATTTGTGGAGCGAATTGAGGCACTGATTGATAGGCATCGGCATTCAATTGTGTCGCCATTTGCTGCCGGCCCCACTTTGGGAAACACCGAGATCAGCTTATTACTGGAAGATCAAAGCAGTGTCGGCAAGTTCTACCTACGCCGCATTGGGACTAACCCCAATTTCTTCCTCCATTCCATCCGAAATCACATCAACAGGTGCCTCTCAGATCACGATATATGTCTCATATCACTATATCTCCAGCTGAGACCCCAATTGATTCCCCACGCCATTTATACAGAGATCCAATCCAATTTATTCATTCCCTTCTCTGCCTCGTCCAACACCTCCCAGAATTTTCTCTGGTCTTTACTGGCCATCTCCCTCCGTCTAATCTGCTCTTCAACGTGTCTTTGGCCCCGCTTTTGCCAGCAGACATGTCCGATGGGCAAGGCACATTTATCTAATTATATTTCTTCTCCATTTGCTATAGCCAATGGGACTGGTGGCTATGCTCAGAATATTGCTTTCTGATGGGATCAAGCTGTATTCTGAGCATAGCCACTCACTGCGTTTTACAGAAGCCTAGACATAGTTAGTAGAGGTTAGTTGAGGGCATATGAACATATCTACACTCAGGGCGAGTGTATTCGAGCTTTACTGGGTCCAGTTGAGGTCAGGATATGTCGTTTAAGCAGAGCTCGACAGACGAGAAGCCTAGTCAAATATTGCTTACATCTGTCTACATTTGTCAATGTTGTCTTCTGTTACCTCGGAACAGCCCCACCAAATGTATCTACCGGACCTCAACCAACGTCCTTGTCTACATCACCTAGCTTAGCTGTGTTCAGGTCAGAAAAGCGAGAATTGGCAGACCTGAGCAGGGTCTGTTTAGATTACCTAGCGGAGTCTGTTTGGGTCTGTAAAGTCAGAATCCACAGACCTCAGCTGACTGAGTTTAGAATTTGGCAAAACGCAGTGACTGATTCCATTTGCTGTAGCAAATTGAGAAAGAATATAGTTAGGTTCCGTTTGGTACGTTTTCGTAGCCTTGGCAGCATCACCATTGATAAATTCGCTGACTGCACGTCCACAGTTGGCGCAGATAAATCTTCTGCGATTTCATCGGTCGTTTGCGTGGATGGGGGAAAAGGGAGTTGTTGCCGGAGCTGGTGTTGTCAACGAAGATGGAACTGGAACTGGATGGGATTGCACCGGCGAGGTACGTGTTTTTGACATTGTACTCGACCCGCGGATGTAGGAGATGCGGTGACTTGAAAATTTGCTGTGTGGCATGATCCGCTGAAAATATGTTGGATGTGAACCATGGTTCCCATGACAGGGAAAGCTTGTCAAATCCGAGGCACTGTGTTATATAATAATTATCTAATATCTCCGCTGACTCATTCAGCGCGCGGCTTAGTCACATCTGCATTTCAGAGCCCCAAGACCGGTAAAAGGGGAAGCAAGCTTCCCCATTAACACAGCCAAATAGCAACAATTCGTTCTCGGACCATCATCTAGCATAACAACAGTTCGAAATCCAATAGAACACACTGTTTGACAGAGAAATATGGCTCAAACTCGAGATCCAAAATTTGGTATGAATTTTTTTTTCACGGCCGAGAGGGACCCCTCCCCCCCTTCCTTATTAGGAAATTTCTTATCTCGGAAGCCCCTTGTTGTAAATGGAACACACGCGGAAGATGGTCACGTGATTGAAATGATCACGTGGACAACAGGTCAAAACAGCGCATTTGTTTGTTTCAGCTTTGTGGCTCTTGTTATGTGGTACAACGATGAGCTGCTTGGGTGGCTCTTGTTCTATTACAAAATGAGCTGCACACCCTCTGCCCTTTCACCTGGTTCTTGGTTATTCACATCGGAAAGGGCCCTCTAAATCTTGAGGGTAGCTCTACAGCAAGTGCTGTAGCTCCTAACCAGTTGTAGTACCAAGCAGCTAGTGCAGATTTGGGCTGGAGTTCTTTGGGAGTAACCATCTGCTCTCATTCCGGTTCAATCAGTTCTGAGGAACTCTGACAGTCTGAGGGTAGCTCTGGGCATGTGCACTAGCTCATAACTCCAGGCATTGCTTTTATCTAGTGATCCTTTTCATGGCTGTTAGCAGGTAAATCTTTTGAACCTTTTCATCTCTGAACTGCTCTTAATGTTGCTCATAGATCTTATGTTTTTGAATCAACAATCAACGTGACGCGTTATTTGGATCTGTTTACGCGACGCGTTGTTTGGACGTGTCTACGCGACGCGTTTGCTCGGCCCGTCACACCGGTTGCCAGGTCTTGAAGACCGTCACAATTCCCTGCTCAGCGCCCTCCTGTACCTAATCTTTGCAGACGAATTCCTAGGTGCAGGAACCTTCGGGTGCATCGATGACAACACAAGTCTGGAGGTTGGCTACACAGTGGAGGAAATGACGGAGGCGCTGCGCAAACACATGGAAGAAGAGGCTGTTCCACGCTCCCAGCAACTCAGCCTCGAGTACGACCTCCTCAAGTTTCAATTAATTCACTTTGTCTCCCCACAACGTCACTCGGACCACTACCGCGCCGTTTTGCACACACCATGGAGGCGTTGACCAATGCAAAGCTCCTTGGAGTCATCCTTGACTACAAGTTGTCCGAAGCCTGGGGATCCACTCCCTGTGAAGTTTCTGATTTTCTTCCACAGCATCGCAGATTCCATTGAGGCGGCTACATCAGGAAAAAGCAAATCCTCGGTAGCCGGTGCCGTTAATCCGTAACATGATGTTGTAACTGTTGCTTGGCAGGGGGTTCGATGTAGCCGCCTGTAGCCCACTGTAGCCAGTACAGCAGGCTACATTGTGCCCATAGGTTTCATATAGTTAGCACACACCACCTATAGCAGACATAGATACATACACGGCGTATCACCCGTAGCAGTCAAACTCTGATGTCTATTTTTTTGGTGGTTTAGGACTGATGTTCCAATCTTTATGCTCAAATCCACAAATAGAGTCAAGGGTTTCATAGATTCCAAGTATATTGAAGCTTACCGCAACTACGCGCTGCAGGAAAGTACGAAGTCATTCAAGCTCCGACGTTTCACGTGGTGTTGACATGGCATGATTGAAATTTGACAGCAAGCATTGCCACGTCTTCTCACTCTTGCTTCTTCCCCCCAACTTCCCCGTCTTCAAGCCCTTTTTCAAGTGTGCCTTTGGCTGCCCATCCTCTGCCCTCCCACTCTTTTGGTCCCTGAAGATGTTCTTCAAGGCTCTAAGCTGTTCAAGTGGCATAAGCTTACTCCCTCAAGGCACTTTGTACGTTTCCATGGCTCGTCAAGACCTTGTCTCGTTATTCTGCAAGTCTCATCAAGTCTACTGCAAAGATAACTGGGCTTCTCATCTGGGCTTCCCTCGCTCTCCACATGCTCTTCCCAATCCCTACATCTCCATTGTTTTGCACTAATGGCTGGATTCGGCAGACGTCGTTCACTAACTTTTTCCCATTTGTCCAGCATGTTACAGTGGTTCGTTGCATTCAGTTTCTAGGCTCTCGCTGATCTGATATCTTTCAGTTCTTCCGGTCCATGCTACCGCCATCTGAAGGACCTCATGGATCAGGGTAGAATGGTGAGTTCCATATCATACATCTTTTTCGACTGCTTACAATATTTCAGTACTACTATCTCAATTAACTTCCCATGTCACTGCCTGCTGCTGCCGACTATGACAACCATGCACGGGCTTTGAAGGGGTTGGAAGGGAGTGAGGTCAATGGCGGCGTTGATGTGGGTATTTCGGTAGAAGATGTTTCGGAGGACAGTGATGACAGCAGGAATTGTATTACTTACAAGCAATAAATTGTTCTTTTTCCCCCCCATTTCTGTGCTTTTGTGAACTTCTGGATATCAGTTTAGCTACCTGCATTATACTAGAGGCTACAGAGCTCGTCGTACCCCTTGTTACCGGCAATTATGTGATACTACGTACACACCCCCTCGGCTATATGCGGCTACGGCATGCTACAGCGAACCCTCAGTCGGCTACAGACGGCTACAGACAAGGGGACCTTTCAACGGGGCTACAAGTGCTACATTGACTACATACCTCTCTATTGCGGTGTCATTTTTTCCTGATGTAGATACCTCCGCGGCCGTCTTCCGCCCGAGCATCGACACAAAATAAAGTGGTTTAATTCAGAGATGTCCTCCGAGTTCAAGGAAACCGAATCCGACGCACTGAAAGCCGGAAGAATCTGGGGACTAATATGTACAGATTCTTTCGGAATGGTCAGTTTCCGTAATTTAATCGTGAGATCGATTCTTGACAGTTACGACAGGGACTTGACCTGCCTGAAATTCTCCTCGTCATCCAGTGGCGGTCTACCTGCGACATGTGCACGCTTTGGCAGCGCCTTGGGAGAGCTGCACGTGCCCTTCATCTCACGACGAGGGGGCTGTTTCTGGTCGAGCCGAAACGATTTGACGCAAATATTGCCAAGGCCGAGGCCCGCGCCGCAAAAAGGGCTGAAGCAGTCAAGAAAAGGAAGCAGCTGTCGGACGCAGCAGAGCAGGCGGCCGCCAAACGTGCTGCTGTTTCTTCTCCTGGGGCTCCCAACGTCCCCACCCCTGTCCCCATCCCTTCCCCGCCCGCGCCCGAATTAATGAACGAAACTACGGATCCCGGCGATGTCCCCGACGAAACATCTGACCCCGGTGACGTCCTTGATGTCACTCTCAACGATGACTACCTTCCCCAGCCTCCCACAAAATCTCGAGACGAGTACCGCGCTGAAAGACGTGCCGCTTACGACACCACAGTAGGGCACGATCCCGCATGGAAAAAGCAAACAAAGAAAAAAGGAACCGATCGCGTTGAGCCGGCTCTCGACGATTTTATCAACGCGGCTACACGGCAGCCCGGGGATCCCTGCTACTGCGAGCCAGTGATGATTTTCTTTGGCAATGACAAGACCGGCAAGTCGTATTCAGTTTTTACATGCATTTATAAATTCATTCATCTTAAAATCTAGTCTCCACCCACATAAATTGTTGTCCGGACTCCCTGGCAGGTGTATACGGTGCAAGGTATCCGCATCTGATGTCTGCTGCGAGCTCTGCTCGCCGGACAAATTTTCCGACTTCGCCCTTGTCGACATTCCCAAAGGGAAGCAACAACCTTATCTCGTATCGCAGCTTATAAAGCTCAAGCGTCGGACATGGCCTTGCGAGAGGCTCTCTATTCATTCCATAAAGCACGCACCATCGAGGTTCTTGGGCCCTTCAGCTTCCGAAAGCACGGCGCCGGCGCAATCATGCCAAATGAGGTACTGGATCGTATTGCCGACTGCGCACACTTCCACAAGATCCAAACCACGGTGGATTTGGCCGAGGAGACCAGCTGGCATCGTGTCAGTCAGGATGGGGCCAAGGTCCTCGCTCTTATTTCTCAGCACCGTCCTATTCCTTTACCGCCACCGCCTTCCATTCCCATCATCACTCCCCTCAGTGTTGCAGCAGCCTCAAATATGTCCTCTATTGCAAGCCTTTCAACCCCAAAAAATTGAAAATACAGCAAATGCGGTCTCCTTGGTCACATTGGTGTGTTCTCATTGCTCTTCAGGTGCGCAATTGATACTTAAATTACATTTCAGCCTCAAATCGAAAATGCCCGAATTATACGGCTCGTGCTCCTCGGGGCAAGATAAACGGTTTGGAAAATGCACCGCCTACCCCAGCAACACCGTCTCCGGCCTTGCCCATATCAGCGGCAATGCCGAGACTTTTGTTTACACCTGCCGCAGTTGCTGTCACTCCTCGCCCACTTCTGCGGCCGGTGTTCTTCGAACGCACTCCAGATTATGTCACACATTCGAGTACACCCTTCCATTCATCTTTCCCCGCTACTCCAGGCCCCTACGAGCCCGCAAAAACCTAACCCTAACTACCGCCGAAGTCATCACCAATGTCGTCCACCTCTGTGAGGATCTGTTGTACCTGAGCTAGAAGTGTCACTGCCTCATTGGCGAGGGCCAGAAGAGGGACGGCCATCAATGTTGTTCACATATGTCATGCCACAAGTACCCGCGCACGGACCACTGGAACTCGGATCTTCCAGGCCACTCTCCGCCCTGACTCGTGCCGAAGGTTCAAAAATAAAAGGAAAAATAAAAGGAGACATGAAAACACAACAAGTGGAATATTTGACATCCTTATAGTAACACGAGCCCAGAAGCGCAAAATGTGGCAGAAAACCCCCAGACGCAAAGACGGAAGAGCGAGATGGTAGGAGAGCGAAGGAAAGAGAGCTTCCCTATGTCGCTAGGCGGATCAGCCACGAAGTAGAAAGGAGGAACTAAAATAACTCACCGCCGGCATCCGGAAAAGGCAAAAGGTTACCCTGGGTAGGGGCCAGTGAGCGTAAAAATTGAATCAGGATGGACGCATTGCACGGAAGGCGGAGAGGGGGGATTTTAAACGGTTCAAATTGGGGCTATACATAGATGTAGTGTGAAGCGGAAACATGAGGAAGGGGATAAAAAGAAGCAACCCAAGAGCCGCCACGGATGGAATTCCACAAGGCACGTCACACTATCGAGGAGTGCAGAATCTACCTAACAACGACTGCCCGGGAATCCTAGAGGATAATTTTGTGAATAAGCACCGCAGCGACAGAGTGTCGGACGCCCGGATGTGAAGTGGGGTCCTCCAGGAACGTGACCACATCAGGAAAAAGCAAATCCTCTGTAGCCAAGGCAGGAAATCTGTAGTCATATGTGTCCTCTGTTGCTAGTTGGGTGATCACGTAGCAGTATGTAGCTCTCTGTAGTCAATAGGCAGTCTACATGGGCTACTCGCGCTCCATAGGCCGAGAAACAGCAAAGGAATTCAGGAAAGGGCGAATCAGGATAGCGCAGCAAGTAAACCCCACGCAAGCAGGCACTAGAAAAAGACGTTGACAATGCCAACGCCGTTTCCCAATCGGGTTAAACAAAGGAAGGGCATTGAAGCTAGGCGGGGTTTGACGCGTGGTGTGCACTGTGATGCGGTGCCGTGGAAGAGGCGGAGTATTAGTGCGGTAAAAGGTGCGGACGCTCAAAGGATGCGTGAAGGACTGAAGAAAAGACATTCAGCGAATTCGCCGAAAAGGTACACGGGGGAAAGATTAGTATATCGCAAGCATCAAAGGAAAGCAGCCACGCACCAAAGACACGACGGAGAAGACACCGACGGCGTTTGCAGCAATGCTCGCTAAATAGAAATAGTCATAACGAAGCCACTTCTATTAGCCGGAAGGTGCAACAGCGCGATCCGGGTTTGTAGACGCTTGATGGAGATATTTTATAAATAGGTTGGAGGGGCACGCACCGAATATAACGCGCCTGCCTGCAGGATACCCAACGGATGCATACTCAAGCCGGTGAGTGCGGGCGAGATCGATGGCCAAAGAGCGAGTTGAAGGACGTGCATAACGGATCCAAGGCGGCAGGCGGATATGAATAATGCGGGCGCCGGTTATTGCAGCGATGTGGACATCGTGATTGAGATCGAGGAATATAATATGGTCGGCAAGGGAAGGGAAAGTGTCCAGCTGGAACGCGAATACCGGTGAGGAAAAATTGTAAGATGGACACATCAGAGATGAAACATCCACGAACAGATACGTTCTTCGTGGTATGCGCACCCTGCACGTTGTACGTATGCGACTCTGTAGGCTGCGACGGTAGGAAGCCCAGTCTGGAACTTAGCAATCCGATGCGTTTCAGAATAGAGGCGCTTGAGAGATCGCAGGGCGTCGACGGCAAGAGCCGGAGGCATCGGAGAGTCGGTCTGGCGTAACTATTTCCATTCACGACGGAAATCCACAATTGCCGCAAGATGTCCCAAATCAAATGGTCCAGGGAGGCGTGTCTATAAGTCGGATAAGATGGCGGTCCTGTCATCGCGGTCAGTGTGTTGTTACATAAACAAAGACAAAAAAAAAAGGGGGGGGGAGTGAGGCGAAGCTGTGCCGCAGGGACTAGCCTCATCCCCACACACCGTGGAAGTTGACTGGGTGCGAGTATGCGCCAGGGTCGGCTGTGCCTCGCGTCCTGTCAACTAGCACAGTCTGCAAGGAGGCTGGACCCAGCGACATGGCGCACGATGCGCGAATTCACGCAACATTTGTGACTGGATTGACGTCAACAGTGAGTATCATTCAATTCTGATACATTTATCGCTGGAGTGAATAAAAATTTTAAACGGATAAATCTAGCATACCTCCCGGCATACGGCTTTAGTTTCTGCATTGTGGAGGACAGAGACACCGCCCAAGCCTTGAATCGCGGAAAGTAAAGTGTGTGGTTGAATGGCAAAATGACTTACCTTGAAGTATACAAGCATAGTAACGGCCTCGCGGCGTTCGGCGAGGATGGTAAGTTGGTCCGATACTGAGCAAGCAAGGACAATGGAGGGAAGTACAACGAATCTGAACAGTTCAAACTACACTGTGAGTGTGGAAAAGAGTCAAAAAAGACGTACCTCACATTGAGTTGGACAAGCATATTAACGGCGCTAGGGATAATCAAGCATAGTAACGGTGTCTGGGGACATTATCCAAGTCAATAAACGCGAACGAGATGTTAGATATTGGATAAGGAACGTACCGGTTGATAGTGTCATAGTTTCGGCATTCAGAAATTGAAGCGTGAAGCTTTGAACCTCGGTTGCGCTGTATGCACTAGAGACTCCCGGGAATCGAAAGGATTTCCTGCGCATCTTTTCTTTTGTGATTCACGGGCTTCGTTCCCAAACCCGGACTTAAATCGAATCAAGTCAAAACAGAATATTGCCCTGGAATCAACTTGGATTCTCAGAAGATTTAAAGCAGTTCTTTGCAACCGTCCAAGGAGCTATCGGTTTTCGAAGACGCACCGGTTAGCTGTCATGCCGGTGCGCCAAATACTATGACACTTTTCGCACCGTTTACCCTAGTACGTCCTACTAGGTAGGCAGGTAGAGTATGACGGTTGAGTGAAAGAATTTGACGCAGGTTGAATGGGGAAGGAATTGGATGCAGGTCCTGTCTCCCACTGACTCTCGGGAAAGTTGAATGTAAGTGGTCACAGATTACAGCCGCTGAATCTAACTATCTGATCCCAGAATCTGGTACCACATTCTGGGATTAGAAACATCGGTCTATGGTCTATTGTTAACGACGACAGGAGAAGGATGAAAGGCCAACGCCGACACCCACCTTGAGTTTAGTTTGGGTCCGCACCATGCTCGCTGCTAAGGGACTTGGAGATTGGGATGAATTTATTAGAGAAACATGACGACACAACTCGAGGAGAAGTATTTTGCTGGAGTGTGATTCGGGGAAAGGGAGAGAACGAAATGTGGGAACAAATTTGGGGTGAGTAATAGCTGAAATACCATAGTGAAGGCAGCGTTTCGAAACAAACGGGAAAGTGTGAACGCCGCACGCTCTGCTTACAGCAAAAATTCTGTTTGCGGTGGGCGCGTTTTAAAACGCATGGTGACAAGTCTATAAATCCATCGACGCTGGGCTCGTGTAAGTGCTGAAAACAGAAAACAGAAACTTTGGATCAGTGGGCTGTGCACGGGTAGCAAACAAAGCGCTTGACCGGGAAAAGGCAAGCGAGAAAAAGGCGAAGTCGGACCTCTTAACGATGGGGGTCATAGGTTGCGCAGCGGGGTGCTGGTATGGATTCCTAGATATTTGTGGGGTTTTTATATGGATCTCCAGACTATCGAACCAATTTGACGCTGAGGTACGACCTAACAGAGATATGCAAGAAGAGTTTACCGGAAATCTCTGTAATTCGCTGTGTGAAATTCCGGCAGAATGACTGTGAAGCTGTCAGGTAATGAAAGAAACGACGAGTGCAAAATGACCCGACCGAGCGATCCAGCGTGCACGGCTGGATAAGTACCGGCCGAGGCTCCCGAGCAAAATTACGCACACTGACCGAACAAGACAATTGAGTGCGGGCCATTGCGAATACCCGTGATTCGATAGCTAGCTTTCTACAAAACCCCCGAGAGAAGAATGGAGACGCCTGGAATTCATCAATTAATGATTTTTTGGTGGATGACATACTTGCCTGATCGGCTCAAATTCCAAGTGAGAAGCTTGTCGGCACACAATAAGGATCGAGAACCTTACCCGGGCCTCACAGAAAATATCCCAGTCGATATCCAATAATGTAGTACTACATTACTCTTCAGTGGCCTTGCCTCATTGAGATGGAAGTCACTGCGCTTGCGCGAGAGCCGCACGTACACAGGCGAAGCATGTGACATCCTGTTTAGATGGAATTTCCTGTATACCACTTAGATTAGAACGCATAAAAGAAAAGAATTCGAAGAACGGATTCTTACTATAATCATCCTCGAATCGGGTGAATGTGAATTGAAGGGATGATTCGGCGTTTGAACGGACAGACTTGAAGTAATGGGCCCTCTGGTCAAGCCAGTGTAAAGAAGGATGAAAGTAAAGATGACTGGAAGGAAAATAGGACGGACCTCACTCGTACAAATTGAAAATGAAACAGTTGATATCAGCCTAACCTGAGAACGAAGCAAAAAAAGAAGCAGGAGAACATTCCAATGAACGAGGTGGAAATACCCAGGAAGTTTCGGGGACCGATTAACGGAGAAGGATAATATAGTTGGAGGTTTGAATGATTAAAATCGTCCCAGAAGGAACGTTGGCGAACTGGGTAAGCCAGCAGAACGGAACTTGAGATATATGAAGCGGTGCGTGCACGATAAACACACGAGCCATGAATCAATGTGGTGGAATGCCTGAGAAGTCTCCGAGTGCTCCAACGCTGGCAGTCTCAGCATTGGAGGATGAAATTCGCAGCCCGGAGAGAGACGTCTTGGTGAATCTTTTTCGTCGAATATGAAGGAATTTGCCTGTCTAGGAGGTAAACCAAGGCTCTCCACCAGGAACGTGAAGCTTGAAATTAACATGAGAAGAATGAGCAGGAAGAACAGTGGCACCGAGTCGTCGCAGACCCGCAGACGCACATGGTCTCCGAGCTAATGAGAGATGAAGAATCAAACGGAGTAGTTTGCGAATCCCTGGAAGTAGCTTGCGAGTCAGAGAAGCGAGCCACTTGATTGCAAGATGTCTCGTGAGGCCCTTCGAGCCCAAGGTGGTTTTGAGCAAGTTTTGAATAGCGGTTCCGGAAAGGGAAGAAAGCTGTGTTGCATCAAACGTGCACAAACCACGCATCTCCCCGATTCCGCTACCATGATCTTGCTCGATTCCGCCTTACATTCCAGTATCTTCTCAGTCTCCTCTTGACGCCAACCCATTTGATATTCCCGCAACTCTTGCACCTCAAGGCCTCAAGATTGACTCGTCCGCCGTGAAAGTTAGAAGAATGCCGTCTCGCGATCGATGGAAGCTCGAAGCTCGACGGCGGTTACTGGCCGCCCTTCCGATGGCGACAACCGCGTGCCCAGCGCGAGCTGCCAGCCCACGATACTGTTGTCGCGCACTATGAAAGCTCCTTTGCCCGCAACTGCGGCAACGTGCGTCGTCAATCTTAATCTCCGCTCCGTGCTGACACCATACGCTGCGCTACAGGTCTCCCTTGTCGATCATCGATATGCCATCTATTGCCGCGGCGGACTGTTTATAAAGTCGCTTTCACCAGACACTCGCTACGCCGCATCACAGGCGCCGGGGCTCGGGCTGGGACATGCCCCTCTTGCGGCCGCTCCTATACGTCTCGATAATTTTCCTGAAGGTACGCTCTCCATCCCCATTGCTGGTGAGTACCGCAATCTATCGAGATTACGACTGACAGCGACTTCCAGGCAAATCCCACCCCTCCGCGACTCGCACGTCGAGGACAAATCTTCGTCACTGTCGAAGTCGGCAACTCATACTGCGACCACCCCATGAAGCAGTGCTTTCTAGAAGACGCACCCGAGCCCTGGCGGCGTTGCGCTGGCATCCATTCGCCATCGCACCACCCGTCTGTCCCAGCTCTGATGCCATCTGCGCGCTCGGGGTACCGACCCACACTGTACAACAACTTCGGTTTCTGGACGCCGCCGCCAGCTACAAGACGTACATGTGGTCTTCGCGGGGCGGCGCCCCGATGACGTCCACCTTCCCATCACGTTCTCCCACGGGACATGATGAGCCCCTGCGTCGTGCGAGTCTAGGTCCGCGCGCTTGGTTTCCCAGCCCGTCCCGGATAAATATCGTCTGCCTGACCGACTTCCCCCGCACAAGTACTTCAGCAACAGTTGACACAGACGCCGATGGAAATTGCACTCGGGACACAGAACGAGGCGCTGACTACGATATGATACGTACGTTACGTCGCTCTTCCCACCCTCCACGCCGAGCTCGTTCTCATTCTCGTTCTGGATCTAGACTCTGAATCGTTAGTGCGTCGCGCGATGCAGCTGGGTAGCACGGCGTTCGGTGGATCCATTGCTCTCTGGGAGATGTGGACGGCGCGCCTCGTGCGCGGCTTCTCAAGCCATTGCCTTCAGGACGCGCCTCCGCAACCGCACGACTCCCGCGCACATGAGCCTACAACTTGAACGCATCATTCGCGTCAGACTCTCCCTCCCTCGCTACCGACCCCACCTTCTCTGTCTTGGTGACACTCGGGCGAAATCTCTCTCGCGACTGTGCCAGCTGCGTCTCTCCTTTCCTCCCCTCTCCTCGACGATATCAGGATGGGCGCTCGCTGCGGCTGGCGGGCTTTGTGCGCAGCTGTCCCGAAGCTACACCGGCCGTGCATGTCCCTCTTCCTCCCGTCGACAAGGTGGGACGCGATGGGCCCGTGTCGTGCGCAGCCGGGGCATGCTCCTCGTGCCCCGTTGCTTTGTTGTCGTGCACGCTCACCGTGCGGGGCGTACTGTGACTGAGAAGGATTTGCCGGGAGGAGCGAGCGGAGCGCGAGGCGAGCCGTTCGGGAAGCGATATGAGAGGCAGCCCCGCACGCGCTGCGTGGATGCATCGTGCCGCGAGCTCGGGGCGTGGGTGGGCTGTCCGTCGGTGGTGCACCACTCCGCCGCGGCCGCTCGTCGTGTGCAATGGGAAGGGGTAACGGTGGGAGGGGAGGCGCGTACACCGGGAAAAAGCAAATGCGGAGAGACGGAGCAATGAGAGCGGAGGCCTGCGTGTACACACTGGCGCCGCTGTCTATTCATCGCACATCCCCTGTCGGAGCTGCACGGAGGATTGACGGCAGCTCGTGGTACATCGTGCGCAGGGAGCGTACCGAGGGGCTTCGAGACCTTCACAGCGACGCGTGCCACGGGTGAGCGAGGGCGAGGCGGGCGGGGATGAGGATTCCGAAGACTCGCATTCGCTTCACGATCTACGCTTCCTCCCTCTCCCTGGTCCTCCTTCACCCGCCCTCTCTCGTCTTCCTCCGAGACTTAGGACCCTTCACCTCCCCATCATCCGTGTGACACCCCCTTCCTCGGTTCTCCGTCTCGCGTCCCCCGCCGTCATATCTGACCCAGCCGTCCTCTTATTCGACCCTTCTCTTAACGGGGACTTGCACACCCCTTCGCACTCGCGCCTCCGCTTTTCCTCGCCGTGGGTGCCGTCTCGCTCTCGCCCCAACTTCTTACGTGCCCCTTCTTGTCTTTGGGTCGTTCCGTACTCGCGCCGCGGTGCTTTCAGTGGGGAGGTGGATTTGGTGGCGGTGTTACCACTGATTTCCTTTTTCGGACATCGCATTTTTGGAAACGTGTCTGGTGTCCTAGTCATTGTTTACCGCCGGCTGCTGTACTCTTCGTAGTGGGCCAACACATTTTCGTCTAATTCAAGCCGGAATCTCTCGCTTGAGTTTTGTATCTATGCGTTTGTGGACAGCGAGGCCAATGCGAAGACACGCACTCAAGAGGGGGTCGCGTACATGCATGTTAAGTACACGAACTCATTAACATTCGGAGCTCTCGCTCCCCCGAGTCCCGACTTTTGTTGAAATTGGCCGACCAACTCCACCCGCTTCGTGCGAAATCCTTGCGATGACGGTGAGATGTTTTGGGTCTTCACCGAATTATTGTACAACGGAATTCCATCAACCGAAAAATTAGCGAGACTGCGTTGACTTAGATGAGTAAAAATCGCACCAGCACGCGAGTCAAGTTTTGAACTTGGGTAGGCAGCTGTCAACCCTCACCCCTGCACCTGCCACGCTACGAATACATCATACAAAGGATGATTCAAGGCTGAGGTGTTCCAACAGATGCTTACTCAAAACTAAAGTTCGGTCCTCGAGGCTGGTGGGTGTGGAGTTGACTCCCCAGTGGAGGCAATCCCTTGTAGGAATCTTACGTCGCGGACGGTGTCCTGTCGAAGCATAGTTCGCGAGGTTCCTCCATATCTGAATGTTGAGTGGAAAATAATTGTGTTGACAGCGAATTTTGAAGAGTTGATGCCAATGGCATCCTTCTCGTTCTGAAGCCCGTGTGATGGGATCGCCCCGCAGGGAATGAAAATGTCAGCTTAATCGTGCTCCTGGGCGGTAGGATGGCAGCACGGTACATATCCGAAGGTCGCATCAGTGTATCAGGCAAGGCCGAAAAATATCTGGGTCTATTTGAAACAGACTCGAGACCGCGGAAGCGCCCGAGGTAAAAGGGCCTTGCGAGAGGAATATTCTATGAACTTGCATTCTCGCTGATGAGGGTGAGTTCTTTGTGAAGCCAGTGAAAATCATGGTTCTGGGAGAAGCCAATGCAAGTGGATTAACATGAGTATTCTACCTGCACAGAACGCAAATTAGGGGTTCTGTTTCTGTTTCTTAGAGCGCCCTTTCACCATGCGAGTGGCCCAATCCTGAGTCGCGTGCTCGTCAACTACGAGTTTGCGTTTCCCTGGATTAGCCCTGCCATGCTTCTCTATCCAATTCGTGTACCGGTCATAGGCGTCGGCCACAAGGAGGCTGTCGAGGTTCTGATAAAAGAGGTCCCAGTCGAGCCCGAAACTTTCGCCATGCATCGCCTGCTCGAATACGGGCCCTGTCATGACCTTCCCTAGGTGCTCGGCCAAGGCTATATCGACGTTGTCCTGCACTTCGAGCAGGTCGTCATCGTCAATTTTGCCGTTGACAGGAGCAAGAGGCGCCTAGGAGACATGTTAGATCCCTCCCAAAAGATGAGACAAATTGAGATTCTTACGAAGGTTTCGATCCTGCCTTCCTGATGATGGATGGTCATGGAGATGGCATTTATTTGCCCCCATTCATGACCACAGAAAACCACGCGGCCAAGGAGCTCGCGGCTTTCAAGCACGTCTTGGGGGAATGCCGATACTATGTTGTGGGTAGCCGGAGGAGCTTCCTTGGGCATTTCGAACTTTTTCAAAGGCTTTATGTCGAAGCAAATAATCGCAAGAACGGCCGGGTCTTTGAGACATTTCTCGATCTTTGCACCCACACAAGGGGCGAGCTGGGACCAGGCGCACTCGAAGAGAATGGAGTATTGCGCAGAGGAGCCCTTGATTAGCCTTCCGAACCCAAAGTCGGGAGTTACCAACGATTTGGATGAAAGCTTAATATCATGATTTCTTCCGACGATGAAAGGGTCCGCGGTTTCGGCGATGAGACGGTTTGCAGTGGGGACAAGGTCAGCAATCGGTTTGAGAAGGATATTGAAGCTTTCGTGGGTCCCGCCGGGGTAGGTAACAACAATGATTTTCTCCGGGTGCAGATATTCAAGTCTTATTGAAGACATTAGTATTGACTATGGGTAAGCGAGTACAAATACGGACCTGCAATTCAGTGACTCTGCGTAATTCATTTGGAGAGAATCCCATGCGTCGAGGCCAACGCCAGTGATTTCATAAGTAGACGAACCAAGCAAGAACGGGGACATACTGCGCAGCAGCGACTTCCTGTCAAAGAGAAAGCGAATTATACGAGTCGTTGGAGCACTATTGAACCACAAGTCGACATCGAAGACTCGAAGATCCAAAACTTGAAGGGTGGATCTGTGGCGATGCACGAACGCATCAACAGACATACCTCGGGCCTAGTCTCTTGTAGACAGACGCTACAACAAAAAAGCTCGTACTTCGCATGTTGTACCTATCTTTCTAATCCAGGGAATTAGCACTAGTTCCTGTGGCTAGCTATCTAATCCTGCAATTTGGCGCCAAATTCCAGAATTAAATAGATAGTGGTGTCTAAGCAACGCCGAACAGGAGAGGGGAAAAAGATCGGGAAAGGAATGACGAGGGCCGATACCTCGCGAAGAAGACCAATTCTGCTGCAAGCGATGCGGCGAAAAGGTGCGACAAATGAGGACGTACTCACAGAGGGACCTTGGCACGAAGAGCTATATTCTTTGGTACGGAAGCATTTCAAACGGGGGGAAAAAAAAAGAAAGTGGATGGAGCGCACCTTTCCAATGGCGGAACACCCGACCGACCTTGTAGCACGTTCGAACGATCAAGAGACAGAGAGACCCTTGTTTAGCGCAGCTTTTGAAGAAGGAGGAACGCAGAATCAAGCTCGATAACAACCCAGTGGTAAGCACACGACAACTGCGTGCCACGTCCCAATGCGCGGTACGTATATATTGCCAATGACTAGGAAATCGTGACAGTAAAGTGCATCGGTGACAATAAGAAACAGCGCGCCGCCTTTTTGAGGACTACGTCGGTGGAAGCGGACCATGGTCATCCGTGAAATGCCCCACAAGATACGAACCAGCTCAGACGAACTCCCAGAAAAAGAACAAGTACGAGCGAAGGTCCAAACCTGTCACCACTGAAGTGGGCAGCGTCGAGTCTTAGGCACAGATAATATACGAGGCGCCGTTGGTGTCATCTGAGCGAGACGATAAATACCAGCGAGATTCAATGTCCAGTGCAACGTGTTTTGTGCCAAACCCCCCCCCAGAAAAAGGGGGAATCTCCGCAAAAGGTCTTTTGGCATCCCAGCAACGCAGTGTAAAAGCATACCACCATAGATCATCTCTGGGGTCGCCGAGTGCCATCGAATGAGTTTGGACACGTCCAGCGCGGATGCTTGAGAGAAATGGCGTGGTGTTTTCAAGTACGCCGGCGTAGCGTTCGGAGCCAGTAAGCCCAAAGCACTGAGAGAAACTTGGGGTCTGGACCGCTGAATATGTCGGACGTGAGATGGTAGTGGGAGGCAAGAGAGTCTAGAGACTCGGATCAAAAACACAGCCACTCCGTCTTTCTCTTCCCGACTACGACAACGCCAACCGGTTTCGCGCATCCATACCCTATCACCGAACACTGGCGAATGACTGGCAGTCCGAGTCCTTTTAGTCAATGAACTTCCTGACCCTCTATGGGACGCGACACGGATCTTCTGTTCGACAGTAGTACAACAGTGCACTCCCTTCTCCCAGTCCCCGGCGATCCACCATTCGTCTTCTGTATCGCTTCCAGTCTCTCCTAATTATCAAACTATCTGAGTGACTGTCAACTGAGACCACGCCAGCGCGCGTCCGCCGTCTGCTCTATAGTCTAAGGGTGGAATATGTTTTCCCGTGTCCCGCTTTTCATCTCTCGTGTATCCCCAAAGCCTATGCACATGCCAACCTGTAACTTCCGTGCAAACTTTGGCACCTCGAACTCTGTCTTCTCTGCTCTTCCCCGCAACCTCAGTCCTGCCATTCCATCGACGCTCCCGAAATGCTCTCCATATGCCGCGTTGGCGCATTCCGCGGCTCCCACGTCGCTGGGACTGCGAGTCCGACATGTGCGCCTGGGACGGTCAATATTTTGAACGGTCTGTGCTATTGCGACTGCCGAAACGTCGCCGACCGAATTCCGCGACAGAGTTCTTCACCTGAGCGAGCCTTTCGGCAATACTCCACTCTGGCTGGCTTCCTTCACCGTGGACCGGGCTTCTACCCATTCCCACCACACCGCGATCACACTCAGCGACCAAACAACTTGGTCGAGCTGAGCGCCGCACAAACGGTGTCGCTCGAGCAACCGAGTGCGCCGGTTGTAGTGTCTCTCATTCGCATCTCGTTTGCGCAACACAAGCAGGACGTCTGGCGTTGTCTCTGCCCGGGCAAATGGTCGTATTTTGGAAACTTTTATGTGCGCCCTCACTCGTCTTTTGAAATGACATCTCGATTGAGTTCTCCCCTCATATGTTCAAGTTACCAGCTGACCGTGTCCCGCTGCTATTTATGGTCCAAATGACGCAGATCACGCATGTGCGTCAATTCACATCGCTCTTGAATGTTGGTTGACGATTGGCGCCCGAATTAATGGCCTGGTGAGTACGATTTACCTCCCCCATAGTCTCCGCTCAATCGCCTCTATCACTGAATCTCGCAAGGAACTCGATGGGTGCTGCGCGGCTGAATTCGGCCATCCCCACGGGATGAGTTGAACCCCTCTCCCCTCCAGTTTCTGGTCCATATTCCTAGGACCACTATCGTAGCCTCCGTCAGTTTTGCGCGACATCGCTGAAATGCTCAGTGCATGGGGCGTGTAGCTATTGTGTCTAGGGTTAGGTAAGGAGCGTCCTTAATCAGTGGACGCGTAGGAATTCTATTTCTTTATTCTATTGCTATGTGACAGATCCTCAACGATGGTTTCAGAGCCCAGGTGCGTGTTTCATTCTCAATGCAAAGTTTCAACCCTAGACTTCCCTTCCAAGTTTGGGAGGAAGGACCGGGTTCATGAGATCTAGGTAGGAGCAGGGAACAGGCTCGGATTAAGTTAGGTAGCCCATTGTTTACATTCCAAACACGCTTAAAGCCGAAATCGACCACGAGTCAGTAGTCATGCGATTCCTCGTCCTTGCTTTCTTTTTCTCAGCTTCCTGACTCGATCTATTTCAGTTCCATTTTCTACCTCGCGAATCATATGCCTGCCAGGCTCCAACTTCCGGTGCGAGCGCACTTCGATTTAAACTGCGCCTGACAAAATAAATTATAAGAGCATGGAGCAGAGAACTTCAACTTTCAAGGCGGAGTGATCCGCACCCCGCCACATTGGAGCCTGCCTGTGATGCTTTTGATCTAACGGATACGGTTGCAGAATTTCTTTTGGGGATGTGGGACAGTATTCGCGACGATGACAAGATCGTCCGTGCGATCTGGGCCGCGTCTGTCGGATTTGTCTCTGGTGAAGACTTTGCGCAAGTGCGGCACTTCAAAGCATTAAAGGGAGAATTAGCATCCATAGACGCAAACCAAGACACAGGGAGGATAAACAGATACCTTGTACTCAAACATTTGAAAGATATGCTGAAATTATTTACAATAACTTTCACGTGTTTGAGGCCTCAACATACAAAATATGTTCAAAATAACTTCTCAGTACCAAGGAGTATGAAGAAGATATCCTGATCATTGAGAAGTTATTTTCAATATCTTCTGTATATTCCAGTCACAAACATCCGAAAGTTATTGTAAATGTTTTCAGCATATCTCTTGAATGTTTTAGCATAGGTTATGCAGTTATCCTCCCTGTGAGAATATAGATCTTTGAAGGTGTGTTTCTCTCAATACCACTGACTAGTAACCTGTGTCGGGCTAGGACAAAATTGTTCCGTAAGCTTAAATGTGAATCATTTACCGCGATCCTCGAATTTTGAGGTGCGCCTGGTAAATTTTGCATCATTCCCGATTGATTCCCGAAGGACTTGTAGATGTCGTATCCTTCTCGGGGCAGTCCAAATGCCGGCCTATCATTCACTCGGCTCAGATCCAATTGGATGGCTGAAGAGAATTGTAGGGAATGTCCTAACTATTTTCCCTTCAGGCTGGGGGCCCGTAAAAAATAAAAATAAAATGGGCGCACAAGTCTTGGGTAGAAAATGGTATTCCGTCAATAAACTTGGGGTGTGCCCCCAACCATTGACTTGCTATGTACGTTTTGATCGCAACCAGGGCCAGAACCAGGGCCACAGGCTGCCCCCCCTCAAAAAAAAAAGACACAGTTGAGAAGCGTTCTACGTAGTACTTGAGCGCATGTAGAGTTTGTGCACATCAAATTTTGTATGGAACAAATAGAACAGATTGTTACATACCATAATGATGGTTGTGCGTAGGCAACTGACCTCCGGAGTTCCCTGTCGCTGGTGCGAACCTGAGGGAGGGTAAATATATTGAATGATAAAATCGAGAGGAACTTACGCAGGATCGATACTATCGATCTAGTTTAGAAATGTTAGTCTCGAGCGCGAAGAAGGTCACGATGTTCTCACAATCTTCTTAATAATGCCGTCTGTGCCTTGAAGTGAATTGGATGAGAATTAGTATGGAAGCAGAAGAGGGGAAGCCATACCAATTATGTTCCGAGGAAGCACTGCTGCACTTCTGCAAAGCCCTCCCACTGTCTCACCCACTGTCGGCGGAGTCGTTCTTTGCGTAACTGCTGAAGTCGTACGCGACTTGAGTACTACTATTGAACAGGAGAAGACATCGAGCTGCTAAGACTAGTAGATTGCCAAGCAAACCAAATACATAGCAAATAGAGATGCGGACCTCACGCTGCTGCCACCGCTACGTGTTCAATCTCATCGTTCCAGCGCCATCGGTGTTGACGTTGAGAATGAGTTGTCGGCATCTAGGTATGAAGGTGGAAAGGCACGGGGGGACGGGTGAGCAGGCGGTGCGGAGAGAGACCTGGTATGTACATACCGCCAAAAGGTATTTGAAGGGGATATCACTTCAGAAAAGAGAAAATAAGTCAAGGCAGAGGATACCTACCCACTAGGTTTGTCAGCGCGGATCTACATGGACATCCCGCGCATTGACCCGTTTACTTGTGGTGGAGCGCTGAGGCAATCGAATGAGGCTAGGCATGTGAGCGAGTACATGAGAAGTGGGGGCACGCATCCGCCATGTAGATGAAGGTGGCGCAACGCTGAGTACATTCGGATCGGCATTGTCGCGCCGCCGTCACCGAGAAGGCGCGGGTTAGAAGGCGAGGCAGAGGACGGAGTAGTCGAGTCGATGGAGTGTATGTTCAAAATACCTTTGCTGCGGCGTCTAAAATTTCGGAAATGAAAATGACACCTTGCAAGCAAGTCGCTCGGCCTCGCGGATCCAGATGAAGCATGTGAAGATACAATACACAAGTTCCAACTTCACACAGCGCGTAAGGATAATGATAAAGAAATTGCGGGAACGCACATGCAGCAGGCCCGGGGCATCTCCAGTCGTAGGAGTGGAGCAAGAGTGAAGGATCGGGTGCTTGAAGGTCCGTTTGTTTACTGATAATGTGATATGGAAAAGTACCGTTCGAAGGTGACTGAAATTTGAATGCCTTTAGAGCTGGAAGAACGTCAAAGGAAAAAGAAGGGTCAATCAACAGTACGTCA
This sequence comes from Mycena venus, assembly GCA_014462655.1. Classification (NCBI taxonomy): domain Eukaryota; kingdom Fungi; phylum Basidiomycota; class Agaricomycetes; order Agaricales; family Mycenaceae; genus Glaucomycena; species Glaucomycena venus. The sequence continues at coordinate 4,473 of JACAZI010000007.1, read as the reverse complement.
GGAACCACAGTGGACTCCGCAACCAAGACATCGAGCACGAGGTTCTACGACGCGGTGACCTGGGCGAGGAAACAGTGCACACAAGTGATGAAAAAGTATCCGAAGAGAGTTTGGTTGGCAATTCGAGATTCCAGGTCAAGCCACGGAGGGAGCAGTAAATGGAAAGAGCCGCAAGGAGCCGAGCACCTCCGCCACGGTGTCTAATCACAGGGTCTTGAACTTGTCGACAGGAGGTGTAAGTGGCTAGAGAGTAGGCGGTCTCTCCTGGGACACATGCTCTATATGCTCCGGAGTCGAGATCATGGCGGTCTAGCCAAATGATCCAAGGGTAAAAATTTTGCCTGCTAGGAGAGGAATCAATAATGAGGAAACCACCCGATACGCCGTACGGACGAGGCGGAAATTTCGCAGCGTGTAGGCGGAGGCTCGGATACAAAGCTACACGTTATTTATGTGCCAGAGGAAGACGGTGTAAGTAGGCCAAACCCATTGAAATCGAGCCCCGTGTCGAATGGAGGTTTGATGTTGCTCAGATGTATAATGTGGTGGGGGCAAGGAAAGAAAAGGGGGTGCCTAATCTGGCTGACATCATTTGATCGACGGGCGCTTCGTCACGCGCGCCTCTTCCTTCGCCGCCGCCGCCACGTCTACAGTCTGACGCTTCGAGAGCTCGCCCATGGCCATATCCACGTTCGAGCGAGTCACTTCTAACCCGTCACTCAGCGCCTCGCGCCAAGCCCGTCGACACAGCTGAGCTTCGCAAGGAGCTTCGGATCCTACGCTCCTCCGCATCCTCTGCTGCAGTACCGGAGCCATAACTGGTGGCCGACTTTTCACGCGCGGGTGATTGCACACGACTCCGAACTCGAGGCGTACTTATCCTCCTTCCAATCCAACCTGGCTGCCAATCTTGACCCATCGCGCTCCCACATGGCGGCGCTTTTATACAACCCTAGGCGACTCGACTCACCCGTCCCGGTGTCATTTGACGACTTTGAGGATCCGCACGAGAAGCCGCGGGCTTTCGGGTCAGATACATCAGTGTTCTGTCCCGCGCTCGCTTCACGGCGTTGCAGGACGACGCGGAATCAGGAAGGAAAGAGGGTACGACAGGCATCTGCGCCGCAGACGGGCGCTGCCTGTGCAAGCGGGTCGCGCGAACCCGGCTGGATGGGTTAGACGACAAGGCGATTCTCGTCATGGTCCTAACCCTGAACACCGACGCTGACGTGGTGTGTTTACTCCTCAGACACACCGGCACCTGCGCCCCTTTCGCTGTTCTTCTTGCTCCGGTTTGCCTTTCTGGTAGTGGCTGCCGCCCGGTCGCTTTCACCGCACAAACGCAGCGCCAGCACTTCCTCCTCTTTGCCTCCTCGCCTGGACCCCGCGTCGCCCAATCGCGTTCACCGATACACACGCCGGCTGCCCCTTCCTTCACTCGCCATCCGGTACTATGTATGTACGTCCATACATTCATCCGTCGATGAATCATTCTAACGCGGCTCTCATTAGATATAATTTGCACCGGGGTGTTCGGCTCCACTAGCCGTGGACGCTCCGGACGGGGACTCGTACACTGCCCGCCCGCCCCTGGTGCCTCCCTCCGCGTTCTGCGGACCAGCTGCCTTCCCTTTCCTCCCGTACATGCAGATTCCAGTCGTGTCCTCTTCAGCGTGACGCACTGTCTTCTTGGGCGCCGAATTGGCGCCATACGTACGCGAAGTTTGGTGTGCGGTCCCCGTCAAGACTTGTAGCGCGTCCGATCCACGCTTCGGAAGTGGTAGTTAGGGAGGCGCAGGCGTACATCGAGCTCTCCCGACTCTCATACATCTTGCGTTCATCCCCACCATGTACCGTCTCGGACTCCCCGCTCGTCCCTCGCACGCTATGCTCCCGCCGCAGCTTTCGCCGCCGTCCACCAATCCTGCGCGCTCACGGTCCCGAATCGGCCCCGAATCGTCCGCCGGCCGCACCATCCGTTTCTCATCGCTCCCCTCACTCTTGTATGCCTGTCCGCCCGAGTCTCTGTCGTTGCCTCTGGAAACACTACCCCCTATCTCCCATGTTCCATGTCCCGCAGCTTCCGCGTCAACCTCTAATCCCGCCTGCTTACGTGGTGCACGCTTGCGCGTCCCTCCATCCATCCGTCCACGAGGAGTATTTTGAAGAGTCAGAGAACACGCGTGCGTCGCCTCCACGACATCGCGGCGAAGCGCGGCCGCAGGGCAAGGAGGGAAGAGGGGGCCGGGGCGGATGAGGGAGGTGGGTGTCCACGAGCGCCAGCGAGGGTGTGCGCGTGGGATACTTGCGAGGGTCGGATTCGATTTCATAACCGATAACTGCCCGGGAGTGGATTCGACAACGGATTAGGTGGACATCGGACTCGGAATACGCTGGCGACTCCCCCTTCCCCCCGCATCCCCTTCCTGCATCAATCCTCAATCCTTCCTTCCCCGCACCTGTCCCCGCCTCCACACCTACCGTAAACGTGAACGCGAGCGAACGCATTCATTCCCGGGTGTAGACTCGTCGACGCGCGCCTGACGCTCGCTGGAGGAGGCGCGCGTGAGGGAGGGGAGCGCGTGTGCGAGGTGTGCTTGTGTGTCGCCGCCAGGGCGAGGTCGGGTCGAGATGATATCCGTATGTGGGCCCTGCCTGTGCGCGCGTGGTGCGCATCCGCGTCATTGCGCCCTCCGTTGTGTGCGATACCTGAACGGGCAGAGCGAGCGACGCAGCTGGACCGAATGCGAGATCTTCCGCACACGAAGCGCTACGGTGGGGCCCGTCGTGCGTCGTTTGCTGCCTCCCGCTTGCAGCGCCTGTCGCGCGTCGTGTGCGGATAGGCAAGACAGATAGAGAAGGAGGACGGAGAACGAATGGCATCGCTGCCTCTGTGCATCACTCATCGCGCATGCGGCGTCCGGAAGTGGGGTACATTCCGGGTCGAGGGTCGAGGGAGGGAGCGCCGGTTGGATGGGCTCGCTGGCAGTGCGGTCGATGCCTCCCGGGCTCTCGAGGCCAGACACCCGCAGGCGATCACATCTGGAGAGCCGAGCGGTGCCCAGCAGTTGGCACCTTGGGCGCGGACAGGCAGGGGAGAAATGGGGGCGCGCGGGTATGATCCGTCGCCCGCGGCACGGGAGCCACAATACACTAATCTAGCACACCGCCCGTCCTCTCCTCGAAGTGCTTCCCGCCCAAGTCTCCGCACCCGTGACTTTTCATCGCGGCGCGCGCTCGCCCACCCATAACTTTCGCGTCTCCCGCCCGCCTGTCGTCTCGCTTCCGGCCTCGTTGTACGCCAATCGACCTTCAATGCAGCCTCGACCCCATTTCATTCACTCCCTCCGCGTTCACCACCTGCACATCTTCCCGCCTGCTCCTCTCCGGGGGGTGGACCCCTCTTCCGTTCCCCCACCTCCTCCGCTCCTCCCGTCCCCGCTTATCTGTGGCGTGCATCGTTCTGTCCTTGGGAGGTGGATTCAGTGGCGGTGCTAACTTTTCGATTTCCTTTTCCGGCGTTCTGCCTTTTCGATTACGACCTACAATATTTTCGCCTGTGTATCATCCTGTATCAAGCAATGCATATTTATTGTTTCTTAATACCGAAGTTACTTGCATATTGTGGATGGCGGGAGTCCAGGCAAACGAAATCGAGTGGACGTTAAACGATGGGGACCTGCGGCACGTACTGTCCCCTTCCGAATATATATATGCAGACTCACATTTGTATACATATTATCGCATCGTTCATAAGCAAGGATAGATAACTTTATCGACCAGAAGACGAGAAGCGCCGACATCAATCGGGTCCAGCTCGAGCCCGACTTTGACTGATGCAAGCACATCTCACTGAGTCGAACACGCAGGATTCAGTCTAGTGCTCCTCTAGGTGTATTCCGTCCCAAAAAACCGCCATCGTTACACTCATTAACGCTGTTTTTCGAATATTCTGTCGTTCACATGGTGCATTCAAGCCCTTCCAATGCACGCTCGCCCCCATCACCTCTCCCATGCCACCTTCCCATCCCCGTATTCAAGACCCTCCGAAGGGGGGTCTTTTCACTGCTCCGGCGAAAACTAACCCAGATCTTCTCACGGGGCTGCCCCAAAAACGACTGCTTGTCCGTCGGTTTCGCTTCCAGGTAAAAACCTACATCAATAATGCCTGACATGATAGCCCCCCTCCTCCCAAATTTCCAGCTCAAGCGCCCGATTATCGAGCTCACTGGAGATACATTTCGGGAATATGAACTGTATGGTAAATCCTCTCAATTCTAGGACAAATGCGCCTTAGTATCTACAAATCGAAACCCAATGCAGAATCCGTGTTTTCGATTTCTTCTCTGATAGCTATATCAGAGCAACCGGCACATTTTGGGGTCCATCTCTGCGCGATCAAAGTTAGGGTTAGGGTTAGGGTTTAGGGTTAGGTTAGGGTTAGGTTAGGGTTAGGGTTAGGGTTAGGGTTAG